>JAYKKT010000034.1:0-4800000 GCA_036023115.1 Brasenia schreberi | reverse complement strand
CTCAAAAATCGCCCAACTTAGGTCACTTGCGCACACACCTAGTTGGCCATAAAAAGATAAAAAGAAAGACATAGGCACGTGCAAATCCCACGTGTAATAAAATTTGCAATCGTACATACAAAGCCCAAACACTTAGGGTATTTTCAAAGAGGTTTACATTTTAAAAGACTTTGCCAAGCGTACAGACTGACCCTTGCGCATCGGTGCAAGAAGGTCTGCGACGAAAAGAGCTCACTTGCTCATAGTCGCCCTGATAGAAGTCAGATTTCAAAAACTTTCTTCGCTAGCTTAAGCAAGGTGGCTGGCACGCCCTTTTGCTAAAATACAACTTACACACACTAAAAGATTCACTTCAGGCCTAAGAACCAGAAGTGAGGATTTTTTGTGTCTACAGTAACACGTATATAACTCACCACTTCTCATCGCCCTACTACCCTCAAGGCAATGGCCAAGCCGAAGCCACAAATAAGACTCTCATAAGCATTATTGAGAAGACTTTAGAGAAGGGTAGGACATGGCATGAGAAGCTGGATGAAGCCTTATGGGCTTATAGGACTTTCATCCAAACTCCCACAAATGCCATGCCATTTGAGTTGGTCAATGGCACAAACGTCATTCTTCCCATTCATACCAAAATTCATTTATTTCATACATCCATTGCACTCGACCTTCCCCTAGAGACGCTACATCATGCTAGGATGGCCGATTAGATTTGTTAGATGAGAGGCGACTCCTTTCTATGGATCATGCTCATGCATACCGGCAAAGGATAGCCCGACACTATGAGAAACATATGAAACCTCACCACTTTGAAGTGGGAGATCTCGTTTTGAAAATCATCCACTATCGTGGTCCACATCCACTTAGAAAGTGGCGGCCCAAGTGGGATGGCCCTTATGTTGTGTGTGGAACCACCACAAACAACTCTTATTGGTTGATCAATGTAGAAGGTAGGAATGTAGCAGATCCTATCAATATTCAATACTTAAAGAAGTATCATGTGTAGGGTCTAAGTTAAATTCCCATTTTCGAAAATGTTTTCGGAAGATTTACTTTAAAACTTCGAAAGAAATGATCAAAGGTGAATTGTGTGACCTTGAGTGAGAGAATCAACACTTGCGAAAAAGTGGAGCTTTCCAAAATACGTGGTTACATTTTCAAAATTCTTCTTACAAAGAAAGGCCTAGTTCAATATAGCAAGATACTTGCAAGTAGTACATGCTATTTCTAAATAGGCTTATTTGTAATGGATCGAGTATGACTTTGGGATAAGTCCTCCCCCCTTCTCTTCTCCTTCAAAAAGGAAAATTTGGCGAAAACAAAGGGAAATCCCTATCAAAATCTCTTTCCCAAAGAAAGAAAAGTTGAATCCCAAAAATAGAAAATCGGTTCTTATATGGAAAAGAGGGAATAAAGAAAAAGTACTCCCAAAGGGAGACCCTTTATAAAAAAAGAAAGAAAAGGCCAAAAAGCTCAAAAAGAGCAGTTTTCCGCCTCTTTACCTCAAACCACGAGACACTTCAGAAGGGACCGTAGTATCTCTTGCCCATTCCTACGACTTATCCCAAGTAAACAAGGTTCATTTCAAGGAATCCTAAAGTAAAAATAGGATTTACTTACTTGCATTTCATTTTGTTTGAGAATTTGATGTTTTAAGTAAGGCGTAGGAATTTTGAAACTTAGTTTGTTTTCTTACCAAACCTCCGCTAGATTAGCGAGTGTTAAGACTCAAATAAAGGCAAACACGAGGAGCTAGAGATCCTTAGGATCGAGGCTAAAAAGGAGTTTCCCTTTTGAAATAAGTTTCAAAAACTCGAACATCGAGCAACATAAGGCCCGCTCACTTAAAGCAGCAAGTCTTCATAAGACTCCAAGGTTCGACCATATGTTCTGGTCTCTAGGAAGTCCCCCTTCCTGGCGTCTCATCCATACCATGCAATTGCATATTCACGCATGAATACATCATACATGATCCCGTGTAGGACTAGAACCCATAGGAAAGTCTCCTTTGGCGAAATTCTCCTCCTACCAAGTTTGAAAGAAAGGTTTTTTGCTCAAAAATGGGGTGATCCCATATTTTTGAGGATAGATCCAGGGAGACATTAAACAGGGGCGTTGTCATCTTTGCCATTATCCAAACCAATTTGGATAATACCAAAGAGGGGCATCTGTAAATACCCCAACATCCCACGACTTTCATAAAACATACCTTGTTTACAAAACCAACTCCAAAAAGGCACTTTGAGTTCTAAAAACCCAGGAGCCTTCCCAAAACCCTATAAATATTGCTTTAAACCATGTAAATACCATTTTGAAACCTATAAATAGTGTTTTGAAACCCCAAGTCCAAATAGGAGCTTTTTAAACCCGGGCTAAGCCCCATTTTCCAAGAAGCCAAAGACAAACAGGTGAAGCATGCAAAGGCGACACCTGATCGAGAAGCAGCCCAACAAGTGGCTCACAAAGGCCAATTTCAAAAGCAGGCTCACAAGCAGTTCCTAGAGCCCAGAAGAGCATCCTAGCCTGATAAAAGCTAGGTTTAAAAGGCGAAAGGAAGGCCCAGGCTCGATGCAGAATGCAAGCACGGCACACCTAGAAGCCAAATCAAGTATCCTCACCCAAGCATCAAGAATCTGAACCAGAAAAGTCAGAAATGAGCAGAAATAGAGTCTGAAAAGGCGAAAAGGAGTCCGGATGACAAAGATTGGGGAAACCCAACACCAGACGGAGCGCTGATGAAGCCAGGGCCCGAACAGATCGTCCGCCTCGAAAAGCCAAGAAGGACCATCCAAAGAAAATTTGGATTGGATCTGGACCATAAATATCCAGATCCATATCCAAATAGTGTTTGGATTTGGGTCAATCCAAATAGTGTTTGGATTTGGATTGGATCCAAATAGTGTTTGGATTGGATTGGATCTAGACCAAAATATCTAGATCCATATTCATAAAAATGTTGGATTTGGATCGGATACGGATCTCAAAATATCCAAGATCCAAGATCTAGATCCAAATAGTATTTGGATCGAACATGGATTCCACGATCCAAACCCAAGACCCATATCCAAGACCCACTTCACTTGCCTATAAATAGTAGTGAGGGGGTCTCCACAGGTTCACGTGAAATCCAACTTGGAGGAGCTTGGAGGAGAGAGAGGGTATTAAGGTGAGTGCTTAGTGCTTTCTTAATTTTGTTTAGTGGGTTAATTGTGGGCTTAAAGGGGATTAGTGTGGGCTGCACCACCTTGATTAAGAGCTGGATTGGCTTGAGAGAAGAAGGTCTTGGAGTGGTTGGCTTGGAGCTTGAGCACACCCCAACCGACCCCAAGAGGTAAGCCCAACTTACCCCTTAAACCCTTCTTCTCAACCCCTCTAAAACCACCTTAAACCTACCCTAACCAACCCCGCCTAACTACCCCACAGTACCCCCTAGACCTAATTAAACCCACCTAACCCCTAACTGACTCCACCCTTAACCACCCAAACCACGTCCCGTCGCCGCCCGAACACCCCTAGCCTTACCCGCTCTTGCTCCGCACACCCTGCAGGAGCCCTGCTCCCGCGCCGCGCTCCCCCCCTGACGTCGCGCGCCCCCTGTCGCCTTATCACCCGCCTGGCGCCTGGCGTCCATCCTGCTACCCCCGCATCCACTGACCTTCCACCGACTTCAGCCACTACCTGCCATCCTTACACCACCACCTACCTAGCACTCCACGCCATATCTCACACCACCTAGCACAACCCGTGACCTCTTGCCTAGGACCCCCAACTTCACATCCTATCCCACGCCATACACTCCCACCCGAACCCATCCTAGTCTAACACTCCCCCACCTAACACCCTAGCTGTGACCCCACACACCCGGACTCCACACCACATCCTAAGACCAACACCACCTCCTTGCCTTGGTCGTAACCCCACAAAGCCCCATTAAGACCCGCACCAACCTCTTGCCGTGAGCCCTACCTCTCGCGCCTAAGTGCCCGCCAAGCTCAAAGGCTCCGGCCAGTCGCTTCACGTTTTAAGCTTCAAAGGAGACCCATCCGTGGTTATAAAGCTAGCACAAGCTAGTGTAGATTGGAGTGGACAAACATCCGAATCACTTGTAAGTGTTTCAAATTCGGTATTTACATATCTCCTTCTACATTCTATTCAATTTGGATATGGGGTTGTATTAACAGAGCTTTGTCTCCCCCCAGAATGTAATATTGTTGCTTGGGACACGAGACACATACGTACACTTGAGCCTTAGCTCTTATCTCGTACACCAAGCACCCACGTACACCATTGAGCCTTCACTCTTACTCCAAAGACTCTAGTAAGAGCTGCATGATTTGTCTTCAATTTACACACTTCACCCACGCGTGCATTGAGCCTTCGCTATTATCATATATATGTATTTACATTCAGCTGGGTTGTTACATTAAGTCATGTGAGTTTGTCATTTCAATTACACACTCGCACCCAAAGACACCCGAGCCTTTGCTCAAGCACCTCACTCACCATTTTGGCCTCGACAGCCACTAAGATATAGCCATATCTCTATATTTTCAGTTGCGTGAGTTTTTCCGGTTCAGTTGTGTACGTCTTTCAATTACGGGTATTTAAGGTTCAGCTATATGTGTTGTCTTTACATTTACACACAACACATACGCACACGTTGGCGACCTTCGGGCCCATATATATAAGTATTTCCCTTCCGCAATTTACATTTAAGTCGAGCGGGGCTTTACATTCAAGTCGTGTGAGTTGCTTTTCAATTTATACACAATACACACGCCCACAATTGAGTCTTTTCGCTCTTAAGATATAGCTATATTTCCCTTCCGTAATTTCCCTTCGGCTATGTCTTTCAATTTCGGGTTTTAAGGTTCAGTTGTGTGAGTTTACATTGCATATCCGCCATACCACGAGATAGGGCGCATACTTGCATCAAAGCAACCTCGAACCACCCGTGCAAAATTGGCAAGACTTAGGCACTTGATGCACACATCTCACGCCTAAGTGGCTAAAATCAAAAGACATAGATACGTGCAAACCCCACGTAAATAAAATCTGCAACTAGACAAACCAAAATCGATCAAACACTTTCATAATTTTCAAAAAAAGGTCATACTTGTTCAAAATTGAGTTTTCTAAAGCGTACAAACTTACCCTTGAGCATTGGTTGAAGAAGGTTTGCGACGAAAAGAGCCCACTTGTCCACAGTCGCCCCATAAGTCAGATATTTGAAAACTTACTTCGCTAGTTTGAGTAAGCTAGCTGGCACGCCCTTTTTAAGCAACTTAGACATACGAAAAGGTTCATTCCAGGCCTAAGAACCTGGAGTGGAAATTTCTGCGTGTCTACAAACTCAAAGGTTTCTATCTACCAGTATTGGTTCAAGAATACCTAGAGATGTCTCCTTTAGACTGACAGAAGAGTTCGGTTAACTTCTTGCCTTTATGCATGTAGTTGATATTGGATTATCTGAACCATTGAATTTCATAACTTCTAAATTTTCACTCCAATCATCATTGTCTAGATTAGGCAATTATAGATATGATATATCAAAAACTTCCTGATCATACCTCTTGAGTTCTTTAATTTCTTTGGCCAGTTGTTTCCCACTATAATGTAACTCATGGTCTTAGTCATTCTTCCTAGGGCTACATGTAGGCCTTTTGGGTTTCTCATCCTTTGACCAAGATTTAGACACCTCAAAAACCTTTTTTCCTTCCTTTTTCTCCTATTTCTCCATCTCCTTTGGCCTCTTCTTATATCTCTTCAGCTTTTATAAGCTCTTGCTTGTAGAAGACTATCTTTTTTCTAGGCTTGTGAACTTTTCCTAGGTCAAGAGGAGTGTTCGGACTCAGGTCATACTCTTTAAATTGACAACAATCCTTAGAGTTTGACACTCTAGAGGTCTTAGGCTTCAGCTTCTTTTTTAGAAGAAAATAGTTCATCTAGTCTTAGACATAGAGATCATCAACTGAATTGGTTTTTTAGGTTTGGGTCTAACTTATGAATAGAGAGATTAGTTTGATGATCATGGTGTTTCTTTTGTTTACCATGGATTTGGTTTAAGAGATGGATTCCAGTTAGGTGAATAGGCTCGACCCAAGCTCATAGAAGGTTCAAACAAGGCAGTGTAGTGATAGATATGTTCATGATGAGTTCACAAGCAACTAGGTGTCCCGCACTAAATGGTTTTCATGAAAACAACTTCTAGTTGCTTAAAATAAATAGTAAGAGGTGCGTCCTAGAAAGAAGTTATCAAACTCGGGATATGCACAATTATCACATAGTGTATGCAACATCTAAGAAAAATAAAAGCGTAAACACCTAAACATGCAAGTACAAAAAGTAAATAAGAAAGAACAAAAACATATGAGACCTGAGTTGGATCTTGAAATACTAGAGACATCCAACTGAACCTTTTAGGTCCCACCAAATGTGCAAAAAGAACTTGTATACGATTAAGTGAGCATAAAAAAAGTAGAGAAATGAAAAGAAAAGTTTTATTTTATCTAATTCTTTTTGAATTATCATCCTTTGTATACTCAAGATACTTCAGAAGGGACTGAGTAAGTCTTTTTGTATGCCTTCTTGTATTTGGAATATTGTGCTCTTATATATTTGACATTGAAAGTATTACATTCGAGGAGGGATCCATGCTCCCTAGCTTGTTTATTTGTCTATGGGTTACTAGATGATTATTTATGGTATTTACTTTAAAAATTAAGATGTTGATTATCAAGATTGATATTATCTCCTTCCTCTATTTGATTTTTGGATTGTGTAAAAGTAATATTGTAATTATCAATCTCCCGATACATGATCACTCGAGGCCACAATTTTTTTGAGTTCCTCCTAGGGATGGCAATGGAGCTGGATAAATCTATTACAAGCCTTGACATGAACCTCAATAAGGTATATATATATATTGTGAATGATAGGGTTGTTGAGGAATATATGGCATTGTCCAAATTGATTTGGATAATGGCAAAGACGACAAACACCCCTTTCAATGTCTCCCTAGATCTAACCACGAAAATATGGGATCGTCCTAATCTTTAGCAAAATCTCACTTTTAAAACCCTGGTAGGAGGAAATATCACACCAAAGGGATTTGTATGGAATTTGGTCCTAAAATGGGATCATGTTTATGCAAGTGCCATGCGTGGAAATGTAGATGCATGACATGGGTGTGGTGCCAAGAGTGGCGACCTCCCAGAGACCAGATATGGTCGAACTTTTGAGATTTACAAGGCCTGCTGCTCCAAGCAAGCAGATCCTATACTGTTTGATGTTCGACTTTTCAAAATCTATTTACAAAACTATTTACAAAAGGGACAACTGTCTTGAGTCTCAATCATAAGGATCTCGAGCTCTTCGTATTTGCCTTTGCTTGAGTCTTGATACTCACTTATCTAGCGGAGGTTTTATAAGAAAACACGCAACATTTCAAATTCCTACGTCTTACTCGAAACGTCAAATTCTCAAACAAAATGAAATTCAAGTAAGTAAACCCTATTTTTACTTTAGGATTCCTCGAAATGAACCATGTTTTACTTGGGATAAGCCAGGGATGGGAAAAAGATACCACGGTCCCTTCTAATGCGTCCCGTGGTTTAAGGCATAGAAGGCGGAAAACTGCTCTTTTTGAGCTTTTTGGTCTCTTTTCCTTTTTTTCGTAGAGGGTCTCCCTTTGGGAGTATTTTTTCTTTAATCCCTCTTTTTTACAAGAGAATCGATTTTTCTTTTGGATTCTGGTTTCTTTCTTTTGGAAAGAGACTTCAGATGGGAAAATTCCCTTTATTTGGGCCACGTTTTCCTTTTGGAAGGAGAAGAGAAGGGGGAAGGACTTATCCCAAGGTCACACTCGATCCATTCCAGATCAGCCTATTTAGAAATAGCACGTACTACTTGCAAGTGGCTTGCTATATTGAACTAGGCCTTTCTTTGTAAGAAGAAGGATTTTGAAATGTAACCTTGATTTTGGAAAACTCCACTCTTTCACAAGTGCGAATTCTCTTACTTGGGGTCACACGAGTTGCTTTTGCACCTTATTCACACGTCTCAGGGCAGCTATCCCTTTAAAATTTTCGAAAACTGGAATTTAATCCAGATCCTACACATGATACTTCTTTAAGTATTGAATATTGATAGGATCTGCTAAATTCCTACCTTCTACATCGATCAACCAATACGAATTGTTCGTAGTGGTTGCTCGTACAACATAGGGTCCATCCCAGTTGGGGCGCCACTTGCCTAGGGGGTGTGGGCCACGATGATGGATGGTTTTCAAGACCAGATCCCCCACTTCAAAGTGGCGAGGTCTCATGTGTTTGCCATAATGTCGGGCTATCCTTTGTCGGTATGCACGAGCATGATCCATGGCAAGGAGTCGCCTCTCATCTAGCAAATCTAGTTCGGCCATCCTAGCATGCTGAAGCGTCTCTAGGGGGAGGTCGAGTGCAATGGATGTATGGAATGAATGTAGTTGAGTATGAATGGGAAGAATGGCGTTTGTGCCATAGACCAATTCGAATGGTGTGGCATTCGTGGGAGTCCGGATGGAAGTCCTATAAGCCCATAAGGCTTCATCCAGCTTCTCGTGCCACGTCCTACCCTTCTCTAAAGTCTTCTCAATTATGCTAATGAGAGTCTTGTTTGTGGCTTCGGCTTGGCCGTTGCCTTGAGGGTAGTAGGGCGAAGAGAAGTGGTGAGTTATGCCATACGTGCGCTCGTTCTTGAATGGGGTGCCATTATCAAACACGAGGTCTCGTGGAACCCCAAATCGAGCCAAGATATTCCTCCTAATGAAAGCCACCACATGTTGCCCCAGTACGTTGGTTAGGGAAATGGCTTCCACCCACTTGGAGAAATACTTAGTGGCTGCTAAAATGAATCGATGCCCATTCGAGGCTTTTGGAAAGATTGGGCCTACGATGTCAAACGCCCACATGGTAAATGGCTAGGGGCTGACCATGGAATGCAATGCAGATGATGGGATATGAATGGCGTGCCCATGCACTTGACATGGATGACACTTCCTAACATGATCGTGACAATCCTTTTTCAGGGTGGACCAAAAATAGCCCGCTCTAAGTATTTTCATTGCCATAATGTTGGCATTGACATGACCTCCACACTCTCCATCGTGGAACTCATGCATCACTGTCCTAGCCTCCTCTAATCGATACACCTAAGTAGGATGCCGGTAAAACTTTTCTTATATAGAACCCCACCTAGAATGGTGTATCGGGTCAAAATTTTACGGATGAATGCCTTATCTTTGGATGTGGCATCCTCGGTGAATCCCCCATTTTCGAGAAAATGCTTGATGTCGTAAAACCAAGATTTTTCAACAGAATTTGGGTTGTTTTGGCAAATATCCAAATCGTGTGTGGATGGGTTGGGCACATGCCATATTTCTAAAGATTGGGTCCCTGAAATGGGATCGACCTTTAGGGCTGAACCCAAGGAGGAGAGGGCATCGGCAATGCCATTATCCTCTCTTCCTACGTGTGTGAGTTTACACGATTGGAATGACTCAACCAATCGAGTGGCCAACTCGTGATATGGAAGTAGTTTTTCATTACGTACTTGCCAAATTTTCAAAACCTGGTTTGTAACAAGAAGCGAATCTCTAAAGACCTCGATACATGATGCCCCTAGAGTTTTCGAAATCCTTAAGCCTTGTATGAGTTCTTCATACTCAGCTATGTTGTTGGAACATTCGAAATCTAGGCGGATTGCTATGGGAATCTCGTCCTTTTGAGGGGAGATGAGGATGACCCCAGCACCAGCCCCTCGTTGGTTTCGCGCCCTATCAAAGTGCATCTTCCACACTTGGTTTTCAAAAGAGTTTGCTAAAATGTGGTTTTGAAAATGGTTTTGCAATATGCCTTCGTTGGGCATTTCATCAAATGTGGGATATGCGTCTTCCAGGGGGAACTCAACCACGTAGTCTGCTAGGGCTTGCCCCTTAATGGAGATCTTGGTGATGGTATTTGAGGTTATACTCCATTAGAAGGAGTTGCCATTTGCCCAATCTACCAGTGAGAATGGGTTTTTCGAACAAGTGCTTGATTGGATCAAGCTTGGACACTATCCAGATCTCATGATCTAGGAAATAGTGTTTGAATTTCTGGCAGGCCCAAACTAGGGCCAAGCACATCTTCTCCATGGCTTGGTAATTCCTTTCGTAAGCCAAGAGAGTTTTCGAAATGTAGTAGATGGCATACTCCTTATGGGTGTCATCCTCGTATTGAGCCAATAGGGCTCCCAAAGCATTCGCATGCACGGAAATGTAAAGTAAAAGCGGTTTTCCTTGCTTCGGAGGATTCAAAATGGGGGGATTAACTAGGTATGCCTTTAGTCTTTCGAAGGACTTCTGGCAGTCGTCATCCCATAAAAACTTTGTGCCCTTCCTCAACAGTTTGTTGAAGGGTTTGCATCTAGTCGCCAGATTTGATATAAATCGGCGAATGGACTGTAATCGACCCTGGAGGCTACGAATTTGTGTGAGATTGGAGGGTGGAGCCATGTCTATGACGGCTCGACACTTAAAGGGATCGACTTCTATACCCCTTTGGCTCACCATAAAGCCTAGAAGCTTTCCGGATTCTACCTCGAATACACATTTTTTATGGTTTAGCTTTACTTTGTAAAGCCTAAGCCTTTCGAAAATCTTTTGCAAACATTCGATATGAGTGCATCGGGTTTTGGATTTTGCCAAGAGATTATCTACATACACTTCTAGGAGCTCATGAATTTGATCATGGAAGATCGTGGTCATGGCTCTCTAGTATGTTGCGCCGGCATTTTTCAATCCAAAGGGCATGACTGTATAGCAGTACGTGCCCCATGGGGTTGTGAATGCGATCTTACCCTGATCTCGTGGACTTAATTTAATTTGATTATAGCCTGAATAGCCATCCATAAATGAAAACATTTCATGATTTGCAGTACTATCGACTATCAAATCTATGTTTGGTAAAGGATAATTATCCTTTGGGGTGGCTTTATTCAGGTTTCTGAAATCGATGCATATTCGAATTTTCCCATTGGTTTTTTGAACCACAACGATGTTTGACAACCAATCAGAATACGCAATGGGTTTTATGAATCCGGCTTTTAACAAATCTTTTAAACCCTCTTTAACTTGCGTGTGTACATTCGGATGTATTTTCCTAAGCTTCTACTTTATGGGTTTTACATCCGCTTCTAAGGGAAGACGATGTTCGACAATGTTGGGGTCTATGCCCGGCATGTCTTCATACGTCCATGCAAACACATCTAAATAGGTTCGTAGAAATGCAATGAATGCTGATCTTTCATGCTCATGTAAACATGCGCCTATCTTGATGAGTTTGGGATTGGAATCACTCCCTAAGTTCACCTTTATGAAATCTCCTCCTACTAAATTGGAAGGTCTTTCAAAATCGATAATTTTATGAAATTCTAGGAGCTCAAAAGTGGGATCTTCCTCAAGGGGATCCACTTCTGGGCTTCGATCATTCTCGTGGGTTATAGACCCGAGGGAATTTGATGCGTGAGTTTTTAAAAGACCTGGTTTTGTACTTGGATTTTCAATTGATTTCAAAATTTTTAGTCTGGCTATGCAGACGACGTTCCTTTCGAAATCCTTTTCTCTTTTCAAAGTCCTACCAGGAGCAGCTATGTACAAAATCTTTTTGGTATTTTGTAGATTTTCGATTTTTTTGTGTTTTTGCAAAACAAGAACTTTAGGAACTATACAAACTACCCTATTTTCGAGTTTTTGATTTTCCAATATTTTTGGTTTTTGCATTTTTTCGATTTTATGTTTTTCAAATGTTTTTGTATTTTTATGAAAGGGATCTTCCATCATACCTACAAAGGGAAAACACTACGGGTTATACTCAAAATAAGAGGTCTAAATCATAGGTCTCTTCTAGGGTATGCTCCAGGGCACCCTTGACCTAGGTGGTCACAAGGGGTGGCTCTGGCGGTATTTTGGGAGTGTAGCCGATCCCATATTGGCTTGGGTTGGCCCTAGGAAGGATGGGCTCTAGGAGACCCTGGTTTTGTGCCCCTAGACTTTTATAGGGCGTGTAGCCCATGTTCAACAGCATGTTCCATGATTTTTTAGTTTTTGAAAAGTTAGGGTATAAATCGTGGTCTTGGAACTTGTTGTAGTCCATATCGTGCTCGTATGGCTTTTTGTCCAGGGGTTTTAGAAATAGGGGATGTTTGGGTCTTCCTAGAAGGGTCAGGATGGGGAGGGGGCCTGCTTTGGGCGGTCCCCTGACGTAGACGACCTTCCTAGGACTTGTTAACACGAGCCTTGGCGGCTCAACCATGGTTTGCCCCAGGTTAGCCTCATGGGCCTGGGAGCTCGACAAACAAGGGGAGTTTATAATCCCCTGAAGCTGAGGGTGACTCTCACCTAGGATCACCATGACTTGGTCCCTGAAAGGGATCTTGACACACTTGTGGAAGGTGGATGGCACAGCGCACAAGGTGTGTATCCAAGGCCTTCCCAACAACAAGTTATAATGGGGGTAGATGTCCAAGACATGGAACACCCCCGTGTGTGTGATCCCTCCCGTTTCCATAGGGAGTTCGATCGATCCTAAAGGTCTAGATGCATTCCCATCGTATCCAGTGATAACAATGGGGCTTGGGTTCACAGAAGTCAACGTGACTCCGATTTAGTACGCCACATGAAGTGGAAGGATGTTGAGCCCTCCTCCCCCATCGACTAGGCACCTGTCTAGAGAGTGGTTATTCAGAACTACCTCGATATGCAGGGCCTGGTTGTGGGACTCGTAGGGTCTATCTACATCATCTTCCGAGAAAGTGATGGGCGATTTTGCTCCTATTGACGCCACTTGGTCAGACAGGGATTCAGGACTTATGTTCGAACTAACCTTAGCTCTTTCTAGAATTTTCTCTAGCACGAGTCTATGCCTAGGTGAAGTTTGTATAAGCTCTAGGATGAACATGTGGATAGGAATCTTTGAAAGATGGTTTTCAAAATCATAAGGGTTTAAGATAACTTTCCCATTGTCTGCTTTCGGCAGAACTCTAGGAATACATGCTTTTGAGGGGCTAGGCACACTGACCACCTTTTTAGCACTTTGTAGGTGCGAGGGGTGATAGATCCTGCCGGATCTAGTCACTTCTCCCACGACCAACCTAGGGTTCGCATTTAAACTGGCTCTAATTGAGAGTTTAGGACTACCTTGGAGTTTTAAAACTGGTTTAGCCGGGGATTCAACTCTTGGTGGTCCCCGAATGACTACTTGGGCGGGCTTCTTGTAAAGTACAAGAGTAGACGCACAAGTGGGTCGACTAGACTGTGATGATTGCGCTAGATCTTTCGAAAAGGTGAGGGTACATACCTCCTTTCCTTTCCCACTACTACTGGCGTGCTTGGGAAAGGGTTCTTTAAAGATAGCTTGAGTTGGCTCAGGTTTCGTAGTGACCTGGAGCCGGCCCTCCGCTATCAAGTTCTCGATTTTGTTTAAAAGCGAGAAACAATGTTTTGTATCATGGCCTTTGAGCCGATGATACTTACAAAAACGGTTTAAATATCCCCCTTTGGAAGTGACTCCCTCAGGGATTTCGGGAAGTTCAATCATGCCCTGGGCAAGTAGGAGGTCTAGGACCTCCGACACAGGTTGCCCCAGTGGTGTGTACTCCCGTTTTTCAACTGGTTTTTGAAATTTTCTCTCCCTTTTGTTTTCTAGTTTTTCAAAATTTTTCGAAGTGCCTGCCGGACCTGGATCCACCTGGACATTGGCGATTTTATGGGGCTTTGCCCCTTTGTCCATCGTGGGTAGCCCATAAGTGATGGGCTTTTCCAAGCAGGTTTTGGAAACGGCACTTCCTTTCCATAAGTGATCGTATATCTCCTTTTTCAAGTTTGTTTCGAAAAGGGATGCTTTTTTGATCAACTTATGGAAAGTTGAGATTTCATGGAGTGAGAGAAGGGTCTTTAGCTCGCTTTTAAAGTTATCCAGGATGTGCATAACTGCGCATCCTTCGGATATTGGCTCTCGCACTTGGCCTAAAAGGGACCTCCATCAAATAATGAAGACATGCACGTCTTCGTTCATGCCTTGCTTCGTATTCCTTAAAGTGTTTAAAGTCGGCGTGACTTCTACGTTATGTGCAAATCTTTGCATGAAGCAGTTCACTAACTCTTCAAAAGTAGCGAACTGGCTTAAATCGTAGGAAGCCAACCATTTGGCAGCTGTGCCTTTAAGGGATAGAGGGAACCAATACACCCATTTCATCGAGTCCTTTTTCTTCTTATGGGCTCGACGCGAGAAAAGTTGCAAGTGAGACCTAGGGTCTCCCATGCCATCATACCGATGAAAGTTCGGCATTTCGTCGTCACTGTCTGTTTCATAATCCATAGGTAGGAAATCAGACAGGGCGTAACTCCTTTTCTCTTTATTTTGCCCTTTCAGCAGCTGCTGTAGGGATTTACAGTCCTTTTGTGTGAAGGACTCGTGGTATTGGTTGCCTTCCATTACGGAGGCCTCTTTGTGCTTGCGAGGTTTTTCAGTTTTTTTTCTTGGCCCTTTATTCACCATTCGATGAACATGAATCGCCTACTTCAGCCTCTTGGCTGAGAGCATCGATTTTGGCCTCGAATTCCCTTCTCAAGTCTTCTATCTCATCTAGTTTGATTTTATTTTTCAAAATCCTCCTAGAGTGAGAACTTGATGCGCATGAGCCTTGGCTCGACACTTCACTTGGGTTGGATTTTGACATGCTTTCAAGCTTTTCAAAATTCCTACGTATGAAGTACAATAAAGAAAGAGTTAAAAACAATACCTTTTTGGAAAATATTTTCGCAAGGTTCCTAGGATAACTCGATTTTAAAAAGGCTCACGTCCCACCGGGCGTGCCAAATCCTGTAGACGCAGAAAGTTTCCACTCCTGGTTCTTTGGCTTGAAGCGAACCTTTTCGTGTGTCTAAGTCCTATTTAAGCAAAAGGGCGTGCCAGCTAGCTTACTCAAGCTAGCGAAGAGATATTTTTAAATCTGACTCCTAACGTGGCGACTGTGAGCAAGCAAGCTCTTTTCGTCGCAGACCTTCTTGCACCAATGCGCAAGGGTCAGTTTGTACGCTTTAAAAATCGAGTTTTGGAATATGAGAACCTATAAAAACGTGTTTGAGGTGTTTGATTCGGGTTTTTTTGTATGATTTTCAGATTTTATTTCACGTGGATTTGCACATGCCTATGTCTTTCTTTTTATCCCTTTTCGGGCCAACTAGGTGTGTGTTATGAACACGTGACCTAAGTGGGGCGACTTTGAGCGGGAGTATGGGGTTTGCTTTGATGCAATATGCGTCCTAACTCGTGGTATGGCGTATATGCAATGCAAACTCACACAACTCCAAAGGGAAAACCCAAAATTGAAAGACAATGCGGAAGGAAAATGACTTGAAATATAAATTGCAAAAGGAAAATTGCGAAAGGAAAATATGGCTATATCTTAAGAGCGGAAAGGCTCAATAGTGCAAGTGTGTGCCGTGTATATATGTAAAGACTACGCACACTGCTGAACCTTAAAACCCAAATCTTAAAGACATAGCCGAAAGGGAAATACTTATAATATATATGGGCCCGGAGGTCGCCAACGTGTTGCCTGGGTGTTGTGTGTATATTGAAAGACAACTCACACGACTTAAATGAAACCCAAATATAAATTGCAATATGGCCTTAACTAAGGTATTGGGAGTAAGAGCGAAAGCTCAATGTGTGTGAGTGTGAGAATTGAAAGACAACACACACAACTTAAACAAAACCCCACGCAACTTAAATTATATAAATAAGTTTATATCTTAAGGGCTGATTAGGCCCGTGTGTGTTCAAAATCGTGTACAACTAAGAGCGAGATCGGCTCAAGTGCACGTGTGTGTGGGTGTGCCAAGCCACGTTATTACAAGCGGGGGGAGACAATGCTCCGTTATTACAACCCCGTATCAAATTTAATTTAGCTTAAGCAAGTCTATAAACAAGGACCGAGTTACGCACTTACGTATAGCTGGTCCGTAGGTGACTTGCTTGAGCTTGGGCTTGGGCGTCGCCTTGGGCTGTGTAGACGCGCGAAAATCCCCGCCTCTTCGCCTCTTTCGTGGCTTGGAGTGGATCTTATCGTGCGTCTAAGGCCTACTGCTCCAAGTGAGCAAAACCCTATGCTGTTCGATGTTCGGTTTTCAAAACTTATTTACAAAAGCTATTTACAAATGGGACAACTGTCTTGAGTCTCGATCCTAAGGATCTCGAGCTCGTCGTGCTTGCCCTTGTTTGAGTCTTAACACTCGCTTATCTAGCGGAGGTTTTGTAAGAAAACAAGCTTCATTTCAAATTCCTACGCCTCACTCGAAACGTCGAATTCTCAAACAAGATGAAATTCAAGTAAGTAAATCCTATTTTTACTTTAGGATTCCTCGAAATGAACCATGCTTTAGCTTGGGATAAGCCAGGGATGGGAAAGAGATACCACGGTCCCTTCTGAAGCGTCCCGTGGTTTAAGGCATAGAAGGCGGAAAACTGCTCTTTTTGAGCTTTTTGGCCTCTTTTTCCTTTTTTTTCCTAGAGGGTCTCCCTTTGGGAGTATTTTTTCTTTAATCCCTCTTTTTTTATAAGAGAATCGATTTTTCTTTTTTTTGAAGTCTGGTTTCTTTCTTTTGGAAAGAGACTTTAAAATGGGAAATTCCCTTTTGATTTGGGCCTTTGTTTTCCTTTTGGAAGGAGAAGAGAAGAGGGGAGGATTTATCCCAAGCCTACACTCGATCCATTCCAGATCAGCCTATTTAGAAATAGCACGTACTACTTGTAAGTATCTTGCTATGTTGAACTAGGCCTTTCTTTGTAAGAAGAAGGATTTTGAAATGTAACCACGATTTTGAAAACTCCACTCTTTCACAAGTGCGAATTCTCTTACTTGGGGTCACACGAGTTGCTTTTGCACCTTATTCACACGTCTCAGGGCAGCTATCCCTTTAAAATTTTCGAAAACTGGAATTTAATCCAGATCCTACACATGATACTTCTTTAAGTATTGAATATTGATAGGATCTGCTAAATTCCTACCTTCTACATCGATCAACCAATACGAATTGTTCGTAGTGGTTGCTCGTACAACATAGGGTCCATCCCAGTTGGGGCGCCACTTGCCTAGGGGGTGTGGGCCACGATGATGGATGGTTTTCAAGACCAGATCCCCCACTTCAAAGTGGCGAGGTCTCATGTGTTTGCCATAATGTCGGGCTATCCTTTGTCGGTATGCACGAGCATGATCCATGGCAAGGAGTCGCCTCTCATCTAGCAAATCTAGTTCGGCCATCCTAGCATGCTGAAGCGTCTCTAGGGGGAGGTCGAGTGCAATGGATGTATGGAATGAATGCAGTTGGGTATGAATGGGAAGAATGGCGTTTGTGCCATAGACCAATTCGAATGGTGTGGCATTCGTGGGAGTCCGGATGGAAGTCCTATAAGCCCATAAGGCTTCATCCAGCTTCTCATGCCACCTCCTACCCTTCTCTAAGGTTTTCTCAATGATACCAATGAGAGTCTTGTTTGTGGCTTCGGCTTGGTCGTTGCCTTGAGGGTAGTAGGGCGAGGAGAAGTGGTGAGTTATGCCATACGTGTTGCACAACTTAACCATCTGCTCGTTCTTGAATGGGGTACCATTATCAGACACAAGGTCTCGTGGAACCCCAAATCGAGCCAAGATATTCCTCCGGATGAAAGCCACCACATGTTGCCCCGTTACATTCGTTAGGGAAATGGCTTCCACCCACTTGGAGAAATACTCCGTGGCTGCTAAAATAAAGCGATGCCCATTCGAGGCCTTTGGAAATATGGGGCCTACAATGTCAAACGCCCACATGGTAAATGGCCAGGGGCTGACCACAGAATGCAATGCAGATGAAGGGATATGAATGGCGTGCCCATGCACTTGACATGGATGACACTTTGTAACATGATCGTGACAATCCTTTTTCAGGGTGGACCAAAAATAACCCCCTCTAAGTATTTTCATTGCCATCATGTTGGCATTAACATGGCCTCCACATTCTCCGTCGTGGAACTCGTGCATCACTATCCTAGCCTCCTCTAGGTCGATACACCTAAGCAGAATGCCGGTAAAACTCTTTTTGTATAAGACCCCACCCAGAATGGTGTATCGGGTCGAAATCTTACGAATGAATGCCTTATCTTTGGATGTGGCATCCTCGGTGAATCCCCCATTTTCTAAAAATTGTTTTATGTCATAGAACCAGGGTTTTTCAATAGACTCTGGGTTGTTTTGGCAAATATCCAAGTCGTGTGTGGATGGATGGGGCGCATGCCATATTTCCAAAGATCTGGTCCCTGAAATGGGATCGACCTTCAGGGCTGAACCCAAGGAGGAGAGGGCATCGGCAATGCCATTGTCCTCTCTTCCTACGTGTGTGAGCTTACACGATTGGAAGGATTGGACCAATCGAGTGGCCAACTCGTGATATGGAAGTAGTTTCTCATTACGTACTTGCCAAATTTTTAAAACCTGGTTTATGACAAGGAGCGAATCTCCAAAGACCTCGATGCATGATGCCCCTAGAGTTTTCGAAATCCTTAAGCCTTGTATGAGTGCTTCATACTCAGCTACGTTGTTGGAACATTCGAAATCTAAGCGGACTGCTATGGGAATCTCGCCCTTTTCAGGGGAGATTAGGATGATCCCGGCACCAGCCCCTCGTTGGTTTCGTGCCCCGTCGAAGTGCATCTTCCACACTTGGTTTTCGAAAGAATTTGCCAAAATGTGGTTTTGAAAATGGTTTTGCAATATGCCTTCATCAGGCATTTCGACAAGAGTGGGATATGCGTCCTCCAAGGGGAAATCAGCCACGTAATCTGCTAGGGCTTGCCCCTTAACGGAGATCTGGTGATGGTATTTTAGATCATACTCCATTAGAAGGAGTTGCCATTTGCCCAATCTACCTGTGAGAATGGGTTTTTCGAACAAGTGCTTGATTGGATCAAGCTTGGACACTATCCAGATCTCATGATCTAGGAAGTAGTGTCTGAATTTCTGGCAGGCCCAGACTAGGGCCAAGCACGTCTTCTCCATGGCTTGGTAATTTCGTTCATAAGCCAAGAGAGTTTTCGAAATATAGTAGATGGCATACTCTTTATGGGTGTCATCCTCGTATTGAGCCAACAGGGCTCCTAAAGCGTTTACATGCACGGAGATGTATAATAAAAGCGGTTTTCCTTGCTTTGGAGGATTCAAAACGGGGGGATTAACCAAGTATGCCTTCAGTCTCTCGAAGGACTTTTGGCATTCGTCATCCCATAAGAATTTCGTACCCTTCCTCAACAGTTTGTTGAAGGGTTCGCATCTAGTTGCCAGATTCGATATGAATCGGCGCACAGATTGTAATCGACCCTGGAGGCTACGGACTTGGGTGAGATTGGAGGGTGGAGCCATGTCTATGATGGCTCGACACTTAGAGGGGTCGACTTCTATTCCCCTTTGGCTCACCATAAAGCCTAGAAGCTTTCCTGATTCTACCCCGAACACACATTTTTGAGGGTTTAGCTTTACTTTGTAAAGCCTAAGCCTTTCGAAAATCTTTTGTAAACATTCGATATGGGTGCATCGGGTTTTGGATTTGGCCAAGAGATCATCTACATACACTTCTACAAGCTCGTGAATTTGATCATGGAAGATCGTGTTCATGGCTCGTTGGTATGTTGCGCCGGCATTTTTTAAACCAAAGGGCATGACTGTATAGCAGTACGTGCCCCATGGGGTTGTGAAGGCGGTCTTACCCTGATCTCGTGGACTTAGTTTGATTTGATTATAGCCTGAATAACCATCCATGAATGAAAACATTTCATGATTTGCAGTACTATCGACTATCAAATCTATGTTTGGTAAAGGATAATTATCCTTTGGAGTGGCTTTATTCAGGTTTCTAAAATCGATGCATATTCGAATTTTCCCATTGGTTTTTCGAACTACAACGATATTTGACAACCAATCAGAATACGCAATGGGTTTTATAAATCCGGCTTTTAGCAGATCTTCTAAACCCTCTTTGACTTGCGTGTGTACATTCGGGTGTATTTTCCTAAGCTTCTGCTTTATTGGTTTTACACCTACATCTAAGGGAAGACGATGCTCGACTATGCTGGGATCTATGCCCGGCATGTCTTCATACGTCCATGCAAACACATCTAAATAGGTTCGTAGAAATGCAATGAATGCTAACTTTTCAGTTTCATGCAAGCATGCGCCTATTTTGATGGTTTTGGGATTGGAATCATCCCCTAGGTTCACCTCTACGAAATCTCCTCCTACTGATTGGGAAGGTCTTTCAAAATCGAGAATTCTATGAAATTCTGGGAGCTCAAAAGTGGGATCTTCCTCAAGGGGATCCACTTCTGGGCTTTGATCATTCTCGTGGGCTATAGACCCGAGGGAACTTGATGCGTGGTTTTCAAAATGACCTGGTTTTGTACTTGGATTTTCAAGCGATTTCGAAATTTTTGGTCTGGCTATGCAGACAACGTTTCTTTCGAAATCCTTTTCTTTCGCCAAAGTCATACCAGGAGCAGCTATGTACAAAATCTTTTTGGTATTTTCCAAATTTTCGATTTTTTTGGGTTTTTGTAAAACAAGAACTTTGGGAACTATACAAAGCACATTTTTTTCGAGTTTTTGTTTTTCCATTGTTTTGGTTTTTCTTGTTTTTCGATTTTTTTTTATTTTAAGTTTTCAAATGTTTTTGGTATTTTTAGAAAAAGGGATCTTCCGTCATACCTACAAAGGGAAAACACTATGGGTTAGACTCGGAATAGGAGGTCTAAACCATAGTGCTCTTCTAAGACAGGCTCCGGGGCACCCTTGACCCAGGTGGTCACAGGGGTGGCTCCGGCGGTATTCGGGGAGTATAGCCGATCCCATATCGGCTTGGGTTGGCCCTAGGAAGGATAGGCTCTAGGAGACCCTGGTTTTGTGCCCCTAGACTCTTGTAGGGCGTGTAGCCCATGTTCAATAACATGTTCCACGACCTTTTGTTTTTTGAAAAGATGGGATACAAGTCGTGGTCCTGGAACATGCTATCGTCCATATTAGGCTCGTATGGCCTTTTGTCCAGGGGTTTTGGAAATAGGGAACGCTTGGGTTTTCCTAGGAGGATTAGAGTTGGGAGGGGGCCTGCTTTGGGCGGCCCCTTCACATATACAACCTTCCTAGGGTTGTTCAACACGAGCCGAGGTGGCTCAACCATAGTTTGCCCCAGGTTAGCCTCATGGGCCTGGGAGCTTGATAAACAAGGGGAGTTTATGATCCCCTGAAGCTGTGGGTGACTCTCACCTAGGATCACTACGACTTGGTCCCTAAAAGGGATCTTGACACACTTGTGGAAGGTGGATGGCACAGCGCACAAACTGTGTATCCAGGGTCTTCCCAGCAACAGGTTATAATGGGGGTGGATGTCCAAGACATGGAACACCCCCGTGTGTTCGATCCCTCCCGTTTCCATTGGGAGTTCGATGGATCCTAAAGGTCTAGACGCATTCCCATCGTATCCAGTGATAACGATGGGGCTTGGGTTCACTGAAGTCAAGGTGACTCCGATTTTGTACGCCACGTGAAGTGGAAGGATGTTGAGCCCTCCTCCACCATCGACTAGGCACCTGTCCAGAGAGTGGTTGTTTAGAACCACCTCGATATGCAGGGCCTGGTTATGGGTTTCGTAGGGTCTATCTACATCATCTTCCGAAAAGGTGATGGGCGATTTTGCTCCTAACAAAGCCACTTGGGCAGACAAGGATTCCGGACTTATGTTCGAATCAACCTTGGCCCTTTCTAGAATTTTCTCTAAGACAAGTCTATGCCTAGGCGAGGTTTTGATAAGCTCTAGAATAGACATGTGAATAGGAATCTTTGAAAGGTGGTTTTCGAAATCATAAGGATTTAGGATGATTTTGTCCTTATCTGCTTTTTGCAGACCACTAGGAATACATGCTTTTGAGGGGCCAGGCACACTGACCACCTTTTGAGCACCTTGAAGGTGCGAGGGTTGGTAGATCCTCTCGGATCTAGTGACTTCCCCCACGACCAGCCTAGGGTTCGCGCTAAACTTGGCTCTAAGGATGAGCTGAGGAGAACCTTGGATTTTCAAAACTGGTCTTGTCGGGGTTTCCACTTTTGGTGGTCCCCGGATGACGACTTGGGCGGGCCTCTTGTATAGTACAAGGATGGGCGCACAAGCAGGTCGACCAGGTTCGGGCTTTTGCGCTAGTTCCTTGGAAATGGTGAGGGTACATACCTCCTTTCCTTTCCCACTGCCACTGTCGTGTTTGGGAAAGGGTTCCTTGAAGATAGCTTGAGGTGGCACAGGTTCCGCAGTGACCTGGAGCCGGCCCTCCGCTATCAAGTTCTCAATTTTATTTAGAAGAGAGAAGCACCGTTTGGTATCATGGCCTTTGAGCCGATGATACTTGCAAAATCGGTTTAAATACCCCCCTTTGGACGTGACTCCTTCAGGGATTTCAGGGAGTTCGATCATGCCCTAGGCAAGTAGGAGGTCTAGGACCTCCGACATAGGTTGCCCCAGCGGAGTGTACTCCCGTTTTTCAATTGGTTTTGAAAAGTTGCGTTCTCTCTTATTTTCTATTTTTTTAAAATTTTTAGAAGTGCCTGCCATGCCTGGATCCACCCGGACATTGGCGATTTTATGGGGTTTTGCCCCTTTGTCCGTCGTGGGCAGCCCATATGCGATGGGCTTTTCCACACGTGTTTTGGGAACGGCACTTCCTTTCCATAAGTGGTCGTATGTCCCTTTTCGCAAGTTGGTTTCGAAAAGGGAGGCCTTTTTGATCAACTTATGGAAAGTTGAAATCTCATGGAGCGAGAGAAGGGTTTTTAACTCGCTTTTGAAATTATCCAGGATGAGCATTACTGCGCATCCTTCGGATATAGGCTCTCGCACTTGGCCTAAAAGAGACCTCCATCTTATAATGAAGGCATGCACGTCTTCGTTCATGCCTTGCTTTGTATCCCTTAAGGTATTCAGGGTTGGCGTGACTTCCACGTTGTGTGCAAATCTTTGCATGAAGCAGTTCGCTAACTCTTCAAAAGTAGCGAACTGGCTTAAGTCGTAGGAAGCCAGCCATTTAGCAGCTGTGCCTTTAAGGGATAGAGGGAACCAATACACCCATTTCATCGAGTCCTTTTTCTTCTTATGGGCTGGATGGGGTTGGGCTAGATATTTTAAAACTAGGTGTTTGGATAAATCGTGGGCTAAGGGTGGTTTAGGGGTTTAGGGCTAGGTTAGGTGGTTGGGTTTTAGGGTGAGGTTTAATGAGCTAGGTTAGGTGATTAGGCTAGGTTTAGGCTAGGATTAGGGAAACTAATCTAGGTTTAGGGAAGGATTAGGGGAGTGGGTTAGGTGATTAGGTTGGGATTAGGCCGGGATTAGGGAAGTGGGTTAGGTGATTAGGTTCAGATTAGGGGTGGATTAGGGGTTTAGGCTAGGTTTAGGCATTTTGGGTTAGGTTTAGGTGAAGGAGCTCCCTTAGCATGGCCCATAGACCTTGATCACCCCATGTTGGTGCAGCCCTAGGTTAGGTTTCAGCTAATTAGAAGCTTAAACGCACTCAATTAGGCTAACCCACATGATTAACCCAAACTTGACACACAAGTCAAGCTTAATACAACACTCTTGATATTTTTCACCCCCACTCTCTCTCATGCCCAATATCCCACGTGAATTTCAAGTGGGCCCCACCTCCCTTTATGAGAAGGTGATGTGGGCCATGGGTATGGATTTTGGATTGGATCTCTGGATCCAAATCCAAATCCAAGTCCACATATGGGTTTGGATTTGGATCCAGAGATCCAATCCAAAATCCATACCCATGGCCCACATCACCTTCTCATAAAGGGAGGTGGGGCCCACTTGAAATTCACGTGGGATATTGGGCATGAGAGAGAGTGGGGGTGAAAAATATCAAGAGTGTTGTATTAAGCTTGACTTGTGTGTCAAGTTTGGGTTAATCATGTGGGTTAGCCTAATTGAGTGGGTTTAAGCTTGTAATTAGCTGAAACCTAACCTAGGGCTGCACCAACATGGGGTGATCAAGGTCTATGGGCCATGCTAAGGGAGCTCCTTCACCTAAACCTAACCCAAAATGCCTAAACCTAGCCTAAACCCCTAATCCACCCCTAATCTGAACCTAATCACCTAACCCACTTCCCTAATCCCGGCCTAATCCCAACCTAATCACCTAACCCACTCCCCTAATCCTTCCCTAAACCTAGATTAGTTTCCCTAATCCTAGCCTAAACCTAGCCTAATCACCTAACCTAGCTCATTAAACCTCACCCTAAAACCCAACCACCTAACCTAGCCCTAAACCCCTAAACCACCCTTAGCCCACGATTTATCCAAACACCTAGTTTTAAAATATCTGGCCCAACCCCATCCAGCCCACCTTATCTACATACTACCCTACCTAAACCACCTAACCACTACCCACAGCCCAGCCCTAACCGACCTACCCATCCCCTATTTAAACCCCCCTCATTGTGGGCGGGTTTTCTAAGTGGGAACCACTCTACCATCCAGCCGGGCCCTCTCCTTCTCCCATCTTCCATCCAGCCGTGACCACTCCCCAGCAACTCCACCTGCTCCACCAGCCGCCACCTGCTCCGCCACCTTCCCTCTTCCGTCCACCATCACTGCCCCCCCAGCCGGACACCACCACCTCACTCAGCCGAACTCCCATCAACACTCGGCTTCCCTCTTCATCCACTCGCCACTTCTCCCCATCCGGTAAGCCTTCTTTAACCCTACTTAAAACCCTTCTCTACCACCTCTCCACTCCCAACCACCCACCACACCATCACCTTAGTCACCCTAGCAGCCCGCCACCCCCATTTTAACTTAGCCGAACCTAGCACAACCCAAACCGCCGGCCAATACTCCCCCCCCCCCCCCTAGGTGTCCTCTTTGGCCTTCCCACTAGCTCACCTTTTAGGTCCAGTTTCCCTAAGTACCTAACTTCCCTAGTGACCCTAAGACCCACTTATTCAGCCACTCTAAACTCCCTACTTGGAGGCGCCGCCTACTTGCCACCGGCCCCCTTCGAGGCGTCTATCCCGCGCCCCACTTGCAGCCGGCCAGCACCCTTGATCACCTACCTTCGCGGAGCTCCCACTTGCAGCCCAAGGCCAAGCCTACGCTCAAGCAAGACCTCTACGGACCAGCTACTCGTAAGTGTCTAAACTCGGTCTTTAGTCGTACACTTGCTTGAAATTCAATTTGATACGGGGTTGTAATAACGGAGCATAGTCTCCCCCCGCTTGTAATAACGTGGCTTGGCACAACCACACACGTGCACTCTCTTAGTCGTGCACCATTTTGAACACACACGGGCCTAATCAGCCCCTAATATATAAGTGTACATATATATTTCATTTCCGAAGGGTTTTGTTTAAGTTGGGTGCGTTGTCTTTCGATTAAAACACTCTCACACACATTGAGCTTTCGCTCTTATTTGAAAGACCCAAGTAAGGGCCGACCTATACTATTTGGGTTTCATTTCATGTCGTGTGAGTAAGTCTTTCAATTCAAACACTCTCACACACATTGAGCTTTCGCTCTTATTTGAAAGACCCAAGTAAGGGCCGACCTATACTATTTGGGTTTCATTTCATGTCGTGTGAGTAAGTCTTTCAATTCAAGCACTTTCACACACATTGAGCCTTCGCTCTTACTCCCAAGACCTTAGTAAAGGCCTTATTGCAGTTATATTTGGGTTTCATTTATGTCGTGTGTGTAGTACTTCAATTCAAGCACTCTCACACACATTGAGCCTTCGCTCTTACTCCCAAGACCTTAGTCAAGGCCATACTGCAATTTATATTTGGGTTTAATTTCATGTCGTGTGTGTAAGTCTTTCGATTCAAGCACGCACCCACATTGAGCCTTCGCTCTTATTTACAAGACCCGAGTAAGGGCTCATATACATAAGATATATACGTATTTCCCTTCGGTTATTTCCCTTCGGTTATTTCCCTTCGGTTATTTCCCTTCGGTTATTTTCCTTCGGTTATTTCCCTTCTGTTATTTCCCTTCAGTATTGTCTTTACATTTCGGGTTTTCCCTTTGGAGTAGCGTGAGTTTGCATTGCATCTACGCCATACCACGAGGTAGGACGCATATTGCATCAACGCAAACCCCGCTCGAATTCGCCCATGTAGTGGAGTGTTCATAACACACAAACTAGGCGACCCAAAAAGGGATAAAAGAAAAGACTTAGGCACGTGCAAATCCACGTGATCTAAAACATGCAATCGCATCTTAAAGACCCGAAATAGACACCTCGAACCGTTTCGTAGACTTTCTCCCCAAAACTCGATTTTTGCAAAAGCGTACAGACTGACCCTTGCGCATCAGTGCAAGAAAGTCTGCGACGACAAGAGCTCACTTGCTCACAGTCGCCCCGTTTAGAAGTCAGTGTTAAATATATCTTCGCTAGCTTAAGTAAGCTAGCTGGCACGCCCTATTTGTATACATAGGCCTTAGACGCACGATAAGATCCACTCCAAGCCACGAAAGAGGCGAAGAGGCGGGGATTTTCGCGCGTCTACAGGCTGCAAGAGGGAGCTCCTCGGAAAGGCACGGCAAAGGAGTGTTGGCCGGGTGAAGCAAGGTGCGGTGCCTTGGCGCTAGTCGGTTGAAGCAAGGTGCGGTGCCTTGGCGCTAGTCGGGTGAAGCAAGGTGAGGGGGTGCTGCTGTGATGCCTTGGGTTGAGGTAGTTAGGGAGTGTCACTAAGGTGTAGGACAGGTCTTAGGGAAGGTGGAGCTAAGGGGTGACTAGGGGGGTTGTCTAAGGAAGAAAGATGGAAGGTTGCGGGTGGTTAGGTGCAGTCGGGCATAGGTTGGCCGACTAGTGGCAGGTTAGGTGGTGGCCGGCTGGGGTAACTAGGGGTGTTTAGGAATGGCAAGGGCTAGCTAGCTAGGATGTTAACTAAGGGTTGGTTTAAGGGAAAAGAGGGGCAGGTCCTAGGGAAAAGGGTAAGGTGGCTGGGGTAGTTAGGGGGTGTCACTAATGGGAAGGTAGGGCAGCGGGTGATGTGGTCGGGTATGGTTGAAGGGTGGCAGGTAGCTAGGTGGTGTGGTGGCTGAGAGTGGAGGGGGAGTGAAGAGAGGGTGGAGTTAGGATAGTGTACTAACCGGATAGGACAGGGAGGGTGGCGGTTGTCCAAGGAAGGCAGCCGAGTGGAAGGTGGATGCAGTCTGGTGGAAGGAGTGGAGCTGGCCGGGCAGTTGTGGTGGCGTGGAATGGTGCAGGCCGGGAGATGATGGCGGCGTGGAGTGGTGCAGGTCGGGAGGTGGTGGTGGAGCAGGTGAGAGAAGAGAGCAAGGGGTGAGAGAGGGCTCGGCTGGCCCAAGGTGGCTGGAAAACTTGAAAAACCCGCCCACTAGGGGGCGTTTTTCAAGAGGTCGGTTGGGCTGGTTTTGAAGGGGTGGTTTAGTGGTTAGGTGGTGGTGGTGTGGTGATATGGTGGGCTAGATGTTTAGGGGGGACCAGATATTTAGGTTAGGTGGTTTTAGGGATATGGTGTGCTAGGGTTTAGGTGGGGTGGTTTAGTGGTTTAGGGCTTAGCTAGGTGGGTTGGTTTTAGGGTGAGGTTTAGTGAGGTGGGTTAGGTGTTTAGGCTAGGATTAGGTTGGGATTAAGGGAATTAGGCTAGGTTTAGGGAAGGATTAGGGAGGTGGGTTAGGTGATTAGGTTGGGATTAGGCCGAGATTAGGGAAGTGGGTTAGGTGATTAGGCTAGGATTAGGCCGGGATTAGGGCAAATGGCTAGGATTAAGGGTTTTGGCTTAGAATTGGGTTAGGAGCATCCCTTTGCATAGCCCATGGACTTTATTGCATCATGTTGGTGCAGCCCTAGGTTAGGTGTAGGTTCATACAAGCTTAAACCCACACTAATTAGGCTAACCCACATGATTAACTCGAAACTTGACACACAAGTCAAGCTTAATACACTTCCCTCAAGCTTAATCCTCCCCATTCTCTCTCATGCCCAAAATCCCACATGAATTTCAAGTGGGCCCCACCTCCATTTATGAGGAGGTGATGTGGGCCATGGATGTGGATATTGGATTGGATCTTTGGATCCAAATCCAAATCCAAATCCAAATCTACATATACGTTTGGATTGGGATATGGATATATATGGTCCAGATCCAATCCAAACTAAATTCTGACTCCTTCAGGGTATGTTCGAAACGAACGATTTGTGCGGGGTCTGATAGCATCAGTACTCCGTCTTGCGTTGGGTCTTCGCAAACATGGTCGTTCGCTTCTGTTTTCACCTTCCGAAGATGATTTCACATGACTTTTGTTGATAACAGGGACTTGGATGTTCGAGATCCTGGAGATGAATCTAACACGAGAGTTGTTGTGCTGGGCTCGACATGTGCTCCAGTTCTGGGCTCTCTTTTGCTTTTCTGGTCCTACTTTAATCAGGCCAAGCCACTTTGTGGGGTTTCAAAACATATTTTAAAAGGTTTTAAAACTATATTATACATATTTTAAAGCATATATGGTTTAAACATATGTACAGGGTTTTTGCCTGGAAGGCTCCTGGGTTTCCAGACTCAAAATAGCCCTTTGGGGCAGCTTTTACAAAACCAGGTTATTTGAGAAATTCGTGGGATTTCGGAGTGTTTACAATACACATTACATTCCAATGATGAAAGATATGTACATTAGAACCGTCAACCACAAATGATGACACAAAGCCCAAACCATGCATCATCAGCACTATTAACTACTGTATGGGTAGACATCATCAAGCTAAGTACTCATTGACAGCACAAGTCAAGCATCTGTATGATAGCATGGATCATCAACAAAGGGAGTCGTAAACATTCCATGCACTACATCATAATTGCCATCAACACTGTAAACAACAATTGAGAATAAGGTTATATTATCATTCAATGGTATATAATATAAAAATTACAAAAAACTATATTATAAATAATAACAAAAGAGTGAATAACCATTATTTTACTTACATCAGGATCGACACTTCTTTGTGCCTAAGTAGAGGAGGAAGAACTTGACAATATTGACGCATCAAGTCTTTAGATAAAAACTGATGTGTTTGAGAAACATACCAATCCATATAGTAAAAATCATACTGAACTGGACATGTTGCTCATATGCTAAGATTTTAAGGCCATAAGCAATATGAGTTTTGTGTCTCCCAAGTACTATCTCATAGGTCATACATTATATGTATGTGACTTCTCAGGCCTATGTACAAAAGCCAAAATTATTGGAGCAGTTGGGATCATTTTGTTGATAGCCAAATTGTCGAAACAACAATTAGGCACATACGGTTCCATGATATATAAACAATGAATGCATCTTTGATATTGTGAAAACTTGCATGAGCTTCAAGTATTTCTTAAAAAAGAATGGTCGTCACTGAATTTACATTTGCATAAAAGAAATACATTACTATCAAATATATAACCTCCCTCCTTTATTAACAACAAAGATGAAGTTATTTCCCATACTAGATGGGGTTGTGTAAACACCCCGAAATCCCATGAATTTCTCAAATTCATCTGGTTTTGTAAAAGCAGCCCCAAAGGGCTGTTTTGAGTCTGGAAACCCAGGAGCCTTTCAGACAACCCTGTACATATGTTTTGAACTCTATATTTCGAAAACATACAATATGGCTTTTAAAACCTTTTTAAAACATGTTTTGAAACCCCGAAGCGGCTTGGCCCGATCAAGACAGGACCAGGAGAGCTAAGAAGAGCCCGGAACCGGAGCACATGTCGAGCCCGGCACGACAACTCTTGTATCAAATTCACACCCCCAGGATCTCGAACGTCCATGACCCTGTTATCATCAAAACATCCTTTGAAGTCATCTCCGGAAGGCGAAAATAGAGGCGGACGATCATGTTGGCGAAGACCCAACGCAGACGGAGCACTAATGCTGTCAGGCCCCGCACAAACCATTCATTTCGAATACAGCTCGAAGGAGTCAGAGTTCAGTTTGGATTGGATTTGGACCATATATATCCAGATCCCAATCCAAACCCATGTATGGACTTGGATTTGGATTTGGATTCAAAAATCCAATCCAATATCCATATCCATGGCCCACATCACCTTCTCATAAATGGAGGTGGGGCCCACTTGAAATTCATGTGGGGATTATGGGCATGAGAGAGAGTGGGGATGGATAAGATCAAGTGTGGTTGTAATTAAGCTTCACATGTGTGTCAAGTTTGGGGTTAATCATGTGGGTTAGCCTAATTGAGTGGGTTTATGCTTGTAATTAGCCAAAACCTAACCTAGGGCTGCACCAACATGATGTGGTTAAGGTCTATGGGCCATGCAAAGGGAGCTCCTTCACCTAAACCTAACCCAAAATACCTAATCCTAGCCTTCCACCCTAATCCGCCCCTAATCTGAGCCTAATCACCTAACCTACCTCCCTAATCCCGGCCTAATCCCAGCCTAATCACCTAACCCACTTCCCTAATCCTTCCCTAAACCTAGGTTAATTTCCCTAAACCTAGCCTAATCCTAGCCTAATCACCTAACCTAGTTCACTAAACCTCACCCACCTAACCAAACCCTAAACCCCTAAACCACCCCTAGCCCACAACCTACTCAAACCACTAGTATCTAAAATATCTGGCCCTACCCTTTCCAGCCCACCTTATCATCATACCACCCTACCTAAACCACCTAACCACTACCCCAAACCCAACCCTAACCGACCTACCCATCCCTATATAAACCCCCCCCTTGGGGGCGGGTTTTCCTATCTAGAGGCTCTCTCCCTTCCCATCCTCTCTCACCTTGGTCCAGCCCAACCGAGCCCAGCCACTTCATCCACGTCCAGCCAGGCCTTCCACCTGCACCACCACCAGCCACCACCGTGCTCCACCTGCTCCACCACACCCCAGCCGGCCCACCACCTGTCGCCACCCCTGCCTTCGGCCGAACCACCTGCTCCACCACACCCGGCTTCTCTCTTCCATCCACCGCCTCTCTTCAAGCACGGTTAGTACCCCATCCTTCGTCTCACCTTCTCCACTCCCTCTCCACTCTCAGCCACTTGCACTACCACCACCTGCCCCCACAGCCAGCCACTTGCTACCACCCTTCCCATTCGGCCAAGCCTTAGCCATCCTAACTACCCGCCACTACCTAACCACCCTAGCTACACCCGGCTACCCCATCCAACTCCCTAAGAACTGCCCCTATCACCTCACCACAACCATCATCACCTTACCCCATATCCTAGCTAGTTCCCTTCCCTTACACCACTCCTAGCCACCCTAACTGCCCGCCACACCAAGTCTCCCTAGCAGTCGGCCACTTCAACCGACTGCCCCATACTCATTCGGCCCTTCCATCCGCCAGTCCCATACTTCCCCTAGGCTCTCCCTTAGACACTCCCTTAAGCTCTACCTTAGTGCCATACTCCCCCAACACTACACTCCCGCTAGTGACCTTGCCCAGCCCCTTTAATCTCACACGTCAAGGCGACACCCTTGCTAGCAGCCGGCCACCTTCAAGGCACTCGGCTAGCACCCCTTGTCGTTCAACCTTGCGGAGCTCCCTTTTGCAGCCCAAGGCGAAGGCCAAGCCCACGCTCAAGCAAGGCCTCTACGGACCAGCTACTAGTAAGTGCCTAACTCGGTCTTTAGTTGTATACTCGCTTGAGATTTAATTCGATACGGGGTTGTAATAATGGAGCATAGTCTCCCCCCGCTTGTAATAACGTGGCTTGGCACACCCACACACGTGCACTCTCTTAGTTGTGCACGATTTTGAACACACACGGGCCTAATCAGCCCCTAATACATAAGTATATACATATACTTTCATTTTTGTAGGGTTTTGCTTAAGTTGGGTGTGTTGTCTTTCAATTCAAGCACTCTCACACACATTGAGCCTTCGCTCTTATTTGAAAGACCCAAGTAAGGGCCGACCTATACTATTTGGGTTTCATTTCATGTCGTGTGTGTAAGTCTTTCAATTCAAGCACTCTCACACACATTGAGCTTTCGCTCTTACTCCCAAGACCTTAGTCAAGGCCTATTGCAATTTATATTTGGGTTTAATTTCATGTCGTGTGTGTAAGTCTTTCAATTCAAGCACGCACCCACATTGAGCCTTCGCTCTTATTTGCAAGACCTGAATAAGGGCTCATATACATACTCTATGTACATATCTCCCTTCGGCATTTATATTTCAAGTCATTTCCCTTCGGTTATTTCCCTTCAGTATTGTCTTTTCATTCGGGTTTTCCCTTTGGAGTAGCGTGAGTTTGCATTGCATCTACGCCATACCACGAGGTAGGACGCATATTGCATCAAAGCAAGCCCCGCTCGAATTCGCCCATGTAGTGGAGTGTTCATAACACACAAACTAGGTGGCCCGAAAAGGGATAAAAGGAAAGACTTAGGCAGGTGCAAATCCACGTGATCTAAAAAATGCAATCACATCTAAAAGACCCGAATTAGACACCTCGAACCGCTTCGTAGACTTTCTCTCCCAAAACTCGATTTTTGCAAAGCGTACAGACTGACCCTTGCGCATCGGTGCAAGAAGGTCTGCGACGACAAGAGCTCACTTGCTCACAGTCGCCATGATTAAAAGTCAGTGTTAAATATATCTTCGCTAGCTTAGGTAAGCTAGCTGGCACGCCCTGTTTGCATAAATAGGCCTTAGACACACGAGAGGATCCGCTCTGATCCCTGAAAAGGTGAGAAGCGGGGATTTTCGCACGTCTACAGGTTGGCTACATGGATTCTTTGTTTTCATGAAGCTATATCTTGTGCCTTGTTAATGGTTAACTAAATATAAGGTAGATCATTTTTATTGTTTCCTTGAGACACTTTGTAATCTCTCTCTTTTAATATTTTCACTCTTTAATTTCTCACACCTTCTTACCGAAACTTCCTTTGATTGTCTTTTTATGTGCTCAAACCATCTTAAATAATTTTTTCATTTTATCATCTATTAGTACCACTCCCTATTTGTTTATGATAACCTCATTATGTATACAATCTTTCATTGTGTGATCACACATCTATCTTAATATATTCATTTTTGCTATGATCATCTTTTGTATATGTTGATAATTAACAGTCCAATACTCAAAAACATTTAACATAGTGGGTGCAATTGCTACTTTATAAACTTTCAACTTTAATAGTATCTTTTTATTATAAACAATACCTAATACACCTCTCATTTTAACCAACATGCATCAGTTCTATGTTCAATATCTCCATCAATTTTCCCATCACTCTCAAACAGTAATCTTAGGTACTTAAAATATTCCTTATAAGGTATGCAATGTGAGCCAATCTTAATTTCTATATTATTTAAAGTAACCAAATTATCAAACTTGCATTTCATATATTGTTTATATTATACTAAGTCAAAAGCCTTTACTTTCTCATGTTTCTCTCCATAGTTCTATTTATTAAGTTTTTCCTTAGACTCATTCACTAACACAATATCTTCCACAAATAACATATACCAAGGTACATCATCTTGAATATAATTTGTTAACTCATCAACAAATAAGGAAAAAAATATGGACTTAAAGTTGATCCTTGATTGAACTCATCAATATTAACTTCAATGAAATCCATAAGTCCTCAAACAAGTTTTTCCATCATTATACATCATTATACAAGTCTCTTATAAGAATTACGTGCGATGAGATACCTCTTTTCTATTGTTCTCCAAAGCATAACTCTAAAAGGCCTATCATAAGCTTTTCCTAAATTAATAAATACCATATAAAGGTTATTCATTTTTCTCTAAAATGCTACGCAAGACATCTCAATAGGTGAATAGCCTAAATAGTAGATCTCCCTGACTGAGCTCAAATTAGTTCTTTGTTATACACGATACTTGTCTCAACCTACATTCAATAATTTTTTATCATAATTTCATAATATCTCATCAACTTATTATCCCAATAATTCAATAATTCTCAATGTCTCCCTTATTCTTATATATATAGATATAAATGTATTCTTCATTTCTCATGCATCTTTTCGTTTCTATGTATTTTATTAAATAATCTTCTAAGCCATGTGATACTCATTTCTCCTAGAATTTTTCATACTTCTATAAAAATATTGTCTAGTCTTAAATTTACCAATCTTCATAAGTTTAAAAGCATCTTTGATTTCATTTCTTTAAATACATCAATAAAAATTATGACTTATATATCTTCTAAGTTGATAAGCTCTCCCATGCAAATACTAGTACCTATCTTTTTGTTAAAAAGCTTAGAAAATAATTTTTCATCTTTTTTTTATATCATCACTTACCACTAGAATTTTCTCGTCTTCATCTTTAATGCATCTAGTACAAGAAAGACTCTTCATTTTCCTATCTGTAAACACTCAAAATTTTCTCAAAATAATTTCATCTTTTACAAATTTCACCTTTTCAAGAAAAAATCACGGTTTTGAGCCTTTTAAGGGTTTTCAAATAAAAACACCTTAAACGGATTCATTTCCACACCAAAATTTTGTGACAGCCTCAAAATAAGGATAAATGGTACCCCTCTCAGAAAAATCAAATTTTGACAAAGAGCCAAAAAAAGTATCACTTTGCCCTCAAGCCCAAATTTACAACATTCTACTTGTTCAAATGATTTCATCTAAAGAAATGATGGTTTCAAACAATTTTCTTCAAATATAAATGATACATTGGGAATCAAACCCAAACATGTTTGCTAAATGTCAAATTCATCAAAAACCTTTTGAAATCAAATCAAATCCAAATCAAGTCTCAAAAACTCGCCCAATTGAGAAGAGTCCTACTCTGGGACCCTACACCCATCAAGGGTTAAAGTGGTCTGACACCCTACACCCATCTAGGGTTAAAGTGGTTTGATACCCTACACCCAATCAAGGGTTAAAGTGGTCAATCAAGGATTAAAGTGGTCTGATACCCTACACCCATCCAGGGTTAAAGTGGTTTGATACCCTACACCCAATCAAGGGTTAAAGTAGTTGAAATGGTAAAGACCAACTCGCGGGGTGAAAGCATTTCGCCCATACAAAAAATACTGAGAATGGAACTCAGATGTTTTCAAAAGAATATTTGAAGATTTTGACAAAACTCAATATTTCCAAATATATTCCAAAATGAAATGGTTTTAAATAATCAAAAAGGAAATATTTGAAACCATAAATGAAAAGGGATGAAGCCAAGGTCAAATGAGGATAAGAACAAATCAGGATGAGAGCGAAGATGAAGGCAACGATTGAGCCAAGCCCGCATCAAGCCAGGACCGAGCTCAAGTAAAAGATGGGGATCAAATAAGGTTAAGACCTCACCAAGCATGGTACAAAGCCACATCAAGTTGAACTTGGCCAAACCTCACCCAAGTGCATCCAACCGGACTCATATCAAGTCCAACCGAACTCCAACCATCTTGGTTAAACCGTGACCCATTGGTTAATCTAGGCCTAACCTACCTTGATTGAACACGACTTGATAAAACCTTCTTTGGCCTTACCTAATTAAAGGACTTTGATCAAACTACATTGGATAACCTTTACCAAATGATCTTGAACCATCCTCACCGAAAATACCATGACTCGGATACACCTTGGCCAAGTTTGGCCGAACCTACATTGGATTGAAGGGCCAAGTCAAAGTGGGTCAAATTCACCTTGGTTCCACCATGACCCAGCCCACATAGGAGTTGGATGGACTCACCAAAGGAGACCACAAAGGGCCACATGATGCCATGTAGATCGGCCCAACATTGGATCAAACTTTGGGCCAAGGAGATCCAATTCATGGAAGCCTCTAGCAGCCCCCCCCCCTTGGCCTATAAATAGAGGCGTTGGGGGGCTCATTTGCAGCATCTAACACTTGGAGGGACCTTCCAAAATGTGAGGGAAGAGAGAGGGAGATTTTAGGAGAGAGGAAAAGTGCTGCAAGTTACAGAGAGTGAGAGAAAAGAAGAGAGAAGAGAGAAAAGGGAGGAAGAAGAGGGGGCGGATTCCAATCATGGAAGGGGTCGAATTCTCCATTGTGAATCCGGTTTTGGATTGCTAAGTGAGTGTTTTCATTTTCCAATCTAAATTTCTCTCTTAACATTCAATTCAAAGAAGGGGTTGTAATAATGGAGCTTTGTCTCCCCCCATGTTGTAATAGCAAGTAGATATGCTTTCAATTTTATTTCCTATGCACTCTACTTATTTCTTTTCTTGATTCTACCTCTCTATACTCTATAAAACTCCTATAACTCCTAATCCCCTCTATGCTTAAGCTAATATACATATTTAAATTAATTTTCCTTCGGCAATTTACTTTGGGTTGCTGTGTTTATGCAATTTAAATTCAGGTGAGTTGCATCACGTATATTATAAAAATACTGAAAAGCTATTTTCAGTATTTCTAGATACGTATGGTGCTTTAATTTTCATTTCTTCATTTCTACTTTCATTGATCTAAAATTTGGCACACTTCATCTACACACATAAGCCCACCTATGGTAAAAGTTTCAATAATTTTAAAGCCAGGAAACCACATAATTAAAAGTGTGAGATGAGATCGTGAAAAAAACAGAACCGTTTCTGCACAGTCTGTTTTCCTACAACAAAGGTTAGGTAAAAGTCCCATAACTCTATGTGTGGTTGTAAACATTAAAATTTCTACTCCTAGTTTATGGAACTTGAAGTGAACTTTTTCGTGCCTACGCTTTTGTGAGCGTGCCAGCTAGCTTACTCAAACTAGCAAAGGTTTTTAAAATATTTCTGACTTTTTGGCGATTGTGGGAAAGCGGGATCTTTTTGCTTTAAACCTTCTTGAACCGACGCTCAAGGGTCAGTTTAAGTGCTTAGAAACTTCGATTTTCTAAACAAATATTAACTTCGAATGATAAGTATTTGATGAATTCGGTTTCATGCACTCTATGCAATTTTTATTTACGAGGCTGAACGTCCCTACTTTTCTTGCAAGTTTTATCTGTTTAGGCCTGACGTGTGTGAATGTGTGGCCTAATTTCAGCGTGTTTTGAGCGAGAATTTGAGCTACTTTTTGGAAGCGAGCGAATATAGGGATGCTGAAATCCTTTTCTGATTTTTCGAGAGTGATGATGCAAACTCACCCAAATTGAAATTGCAACTCACTCAACTTTAAGTAAACCCATACAAATTGAAATGCGACTCTACTTTCACAAAAGTAAATTCATACAAATTAAAGTGCAACTCTACTTTCTCAAAAGTAAACTCACACAAATTGAAATGCGACTCTACTTTCACAAAAGTAAGCTCACACAAATTAAGTACAACTCTACTTTCACAAAAGTAAACTCACACAAATTGAAATGCGACTCTACTTTCACAAAAAGTAAACTCACATGAATTTAAGTGCAACTCTACTTTCACAAAAGTAAACTCACACGACTTGAAATATATATATAGGTTTATCCTAAGAGCAAAAAGGCTCAATGTGTGTGAGTGTAAAGAGTGGAAAGACTCGAGTGCTCGTGGGTGTACTTATGTATAGTTTAAGAGCAGAAAGGTTCGAGTGCTCGTGGGTGTTCTCATGTAGAATTTAAATTGTAACTCACACAACTTGAAAGTAAATCCACCTGAATGTAATTGCAACTCACACTGCTTTCACGAAAGTAAATTTACCCAAATGTAAGTGCAACTCACATTGCTTTTATGAAGTAAATTTACCCAAATTTAAATACGTATACTTGCTTAAGAAAAGATGGGGTTCGAAGTATAGAATTTCTATAATTGTATATTAGGGAAGAGAATAGAAAGGCTCAAATGCATGTGCGTGTAAAGAGCGAAAAGGCTCAAGTGCACGTGTGTGTGATCGTGTTCATCCACCAGATAAGAGCGGAAAGGCTCATGTGCTCATGGGTGTGATCGTGTGTATGCACGAATATTACAAAAGGGGGGAGGCTTCGCTCCGTTACTACAACCCCATTATGAATTGAATTGAAAGGAAAAGTAGTTTGAAATGAAGTTTGAAAGACTTACACTTTTCCTAACTCGAGTTTCAATATTCGACTAGGTCAAGTCCACCCCAGCCCCAATGTGGTTCAGCCCAAGGTCGGTTCAGTTGAGTCCTTCGACTGGTGCAGCTCCACGGTTCAGTTCTTGGTGCAGCCCATGTCCAAGGGAGATCGGCCCAAGTCAACGTGTGAAGCCGGCCAGGTGGTTCAGTTTAGAGTGTCGAGCTAGGGCAGCTAGGGCTTGTTTTAGCAAGGAGGGCCAGCCTAGTTGGGTTGGTTTAGGGAGTGAGTCACAAGGCAAGTGCCCAGCCAGAGGTGAGTTAGGTTCTAGTTTAGGGTGTGGTTCAAGGTGTGCAGCCGGGTGCAAGGTGGGGTTTCGAATGGAAGTGGGTAGGCTAGGGACAGGTCAAAATAGGTTGGTGGCGGTTTAGGTGTAGCTTTAGGTGGGCGAGCTAGTGGGTTTAACGCGGCCAGGGGGTGCAGCCGGGTGTTAGGTTTAGGGAGTGGTTCGGTTGGGGCAACAAGGCAAGTGAGCTAGGTGCGGCTAGGTTAGTCTTGGTTCAGTCAAGTCTAGGGCCAGCAAATAGGTTGGTTAGGCCTTGGTTCAAGTCAAGGCAAGCCAAGAGGGTTGCTGCCCAAGGTTTGGTTTGGTGTAGCTAGCCAAAAGGTCGGCCAGGATGTGGGTTAGTTGTGGGATGGTGTAGGTGCAACCCAAACTAGCTCGGTTAGGGGCTACTTTAGTGGGTTTAGGTGTAGGTCGAGCCAAGGCTCAATCAACCTTGGTTCGGCCAAGGTGCAAAGGGGCTCAAGGTGGCAGTTAGGGTGTAGTCAAGGTCAGTTAGGGCTAGGTTCGACCAGCAAATAGGTCTTGGTTCAAGGTGGCAGTGAGGTTGTTTGATGGGTGCAGCCCACGTCTAGGGCAGGTCGGTTGGGGCGTGGGTTTGGCTAGGATAGACTGGGTTTGGTTTAGTAAGGGGGGGGGGGGGGTCGGCTTACCTCTTGGTGTAGCCCACGTCCATCACTTGGTGCAGTCACCTTGGTCCACCTCGAGCCCTCAAGTTGCAGCCACTTAGCCTTAGTCAAACACCTCCTTGTTGCAGCCCACCCCTAGGTCAAGCCAACATGGTTCAAGCCCACTTAGCCCTAGGTCAAGTCAAACAAGGTCAAGCCCACCTTTGTTGACTTTTACACACTCTCTCTCTTACTTTTTCCCAAGCTCCCACATGCCCAAATGGAATTCACGTGAACTTGCTCCCCCCCTTGGTCCTATTTATAGGCCAAGGGTGGGTCTTGTATCCAAGGATCCAACCCAATCCAAATTTCAAATGGATCTGGATCTGGATTTTTTTGTCCAGATCCAATCCAAAATTTCTTTCTTCAGTCCTTCTTTGGTGTTTGAAATGGGCGGTTTTGAATGGGCCTCGGTTTCGTCGGTGATCCGATTTCGGGCTAGGTTTTTTCCAGTCCTTTTGACCGGCCAATTTCTCACTTTCTGAACTATTTTTCGTTTGGTTTTGATCCATATGGTCCCGTTTGGAGTTTCCATTTGGTGAGGTCAATCTCGGATTTTGCCATGAACATCTGATTTTTGTTTTTACAAGCTTGGGGCTTGATCTCTAACGGCTTTATCTGAGTCTTGGCTTCGTCATTTGTATTTCGGAGCTGAAGTTTGATTCTGACACAAATGCCAGTTTTGATTTTCGGCCTTATTTTCATCCGGATGGGCTGAACTTTTTCTTCACTTTTTGACCCAATCTTGAGCTACTTTTTGACCGGGTTTCACCTGCTTGTTTGAGCAGGTTTACAAAACTTGGGTTTTGGCCTAGGTTTTGAAAACCTTTATTTTGAAAGATTTTCTGAAAAATAAGTTTAAACTTCAAAACTCTGAGGTTTTAAAAGTAAACTCCAAATAAGGTTGTGAGATGGTTTTCAAAAATTAGGCGTTTGTTTGAAAACATTCCCATTTTAGGGTGTTTACCGTGGTGATCCAAATTGAGTGAAACTTGGTTCATTGGAATGCGGGCATCCATAGCTTTCCAACAAAACCAAATTCACTACAATCGGAGCTCTGTGCATCGAGATACAAACTCTTTTGTTAGTCTCTATATTTCTATGACAGAGCAGTCCTGGGTGTTTGAGCAGAGACAATTTCTGGATTTAATTCCAAAAAATCACAACTTTTAAAAATATAACAAAAATATTTTCAAACTCTTTACACTTGCATCTGTTCACCATGAATTTTTCATGATTTTTGGAAACTTTGAAGATATTGAAAGAAAATTAGAAACCAAGGTTTAAAAATAGAACCAATTTCTATTTTTCAGAACTTGGTAAAAATTTTGTTTTCCAAAACACCTAGTGCACGAGTTTGATCAAATTTTTCTCGGATTTTCTTGAAAGTGGATTTGGAATCACACCAATGCCAATGAGTCATTAAAGCGCCTAGGCTGACCCTTGAGCGTCGGTTTAAGAAAGCCTAAAGTGACAATATCTTTCTTAGCCATAATCGCCCAAAAGTCGGATTTACAAAACTTTGCTAGTTTTGAAAACTAGCTGTCACGCTCGCGCAAGGAAAGTAGATTTGAGAAGTTTATTTCAAGTCTCTACATAGGTGGAGTAAAATTTCCATATCTACAGAATTGGCATGCGCGGTGAGACTCAAGTCTTTGAGGGTTGATTGATTTGGTGTTGGTTTTTAAATTCACTTTTTCGAAAATCTTTTCTATCTTTTGTGCACAAGTTGATTTTGAAATAATGTCAAGTTTGAATGATTCTTTTGAAAACATGTCAAGGAAAGCCTCATCACATTTTCCAAATCGGTTTTTCAAAACCACAAAGAAATCTTCTAAAACTCGAGATGAAGAGTTTGCCTCTTTGAGGGAAAAAGCAATGAAACTTGGAAGGAAAATTGAGGCCCTAAGCCAAAAGGCCAAGGCACATCATTCCCATAAAAAATGATCTCAGGTACATAGAGAGAAAAACCATACCCGAAAAGCCAAATTGAGCCTAAAATCCGATGAAGGAAATGAGGCTACAAAAGCAGCAAGTGTTGAGATTGAATCATCTAACCTTGCTAATCATCCAAACATCCCTTTTCCATTGAAAAACCAAAAAAAATCTTCATTGGAAAAGATTAAAACGATCTGAAAAATCTTCAAAAATAAAAAACATTTGAAAATCAAAAGGTTAAAATTCCAAAAATTGAAAGTAAAGTCCACAGTTCTAGGCACATAAGTGGAGTGGGACATAAGGATCACTTCACTCAAGTCACTCAAAATTTTTCATAAACATTCACTCCAATGGGTTCCATTCCCATGAGCACCACTTCACATGCTTCACAAAACACAAAGGAGAATGAGTGTTGCACACACATAGGCTTGGAGGATAAAATCCAAGACCTCGCAAAATAATGGGAGCTCGAAGCCATGCATGAGCTAGAGCCACCTCAAGACACCTACAAGGAAGCTTGCTCTTGCCATGAAAAGGTAGATAAGCTCGAAAAAGGTATGCTTGAAACTCATTCCCCCATAAACTCTCTACTCGATCCTCCCTTTCTTAGTGTAGGATCGATAAATCATTCATATGCATCAAATCACACTCATGCACCCACATACCTACAAAATGTGTCCAAGGATGTGGATTTTCAAGGTGCGCCGAATGTCCCGCACCAACAAAAAGAATTTCAAAAAGAAAAACAAGATCAAAATCAAAATCGAAACATGGTAGACATGGTTACTCCTAAGGCATGCATCGACATCCTAGGTACACCTAATCCTACCATGAACAAAAATATTTCTTTGAGCCTAGGTTTGTATCATAAACCGAAACCTATGACCATGATTTCCCCCGACATCCACAAACCCACCAAGGGACCAACCATGGTTTCTCTTAGAATCCATACCTCTCCAAGTTGCAAGGGATCAAACATATTCTCCCTTACCATCCATACAAACCCAAACCATCCACCCCTAGGAGCACATTGGGTTGCACCTAGGGTCAATCCCAAATTGTCTAGGGTCGCATTTATCCTAGAGGTATCTAAGTCAAACCCTTCCCTCACCCAAGCCTTTAAACTCCTAGGCAAACCCAAGCAAAATTGGGTATATAACCATGAGGTTGATGACACATTATTCCAATGCCATCCTCTTTATAAAAAAAATTCAAAACTCAAGAAGCCTTGGAATATGATGTTGAACATGGAATATACACCGTATCAAGGTCTAGGAGTCAAGAGCCAAAGTAGGTTAGAGCCCATCCTGTCTCTACCCAACCTAAATCGACATGGATTGGGATACTGTAGACGCGCGAAAATCCCCGCCTCTTCGCCTTTTTCGGGGCTCGGAGTGGATCCTCTCGTGTGTCTAAGGCCTATGTATACAAACAGGGCGTGCCAGCTAGCTTACCTAAGCTAGCAAAGATATTTTTAACACTAACTTCTAAACGTGGCGACTGTGAGCAAGTAAGCTCTTGTCATCGCAGACCTTCTTGCATCGATGCGCAAGGGTCAGTCTGTACGCTTTGCAAAAATCGAGTTTTGGAGAGAAAGTCTACGAAGCTGTTCGAGGTGTCTATTTCGGGTCTTTAAGATGCGATTGCATATTTTAGATAAAGTGGATTTGCGCGTGCCTAAGTCTTTTCTTTTATCCCTTTTCGGGCCACCTAGTTTGTGTGTTATGAACACTCCACTACATGGGCGAATTCGAGCGGGGCTTGCTTCGATGCAATATGCGTCCTACCTCGTGGTATGGCATAGATGCAATGCAAACTCACGCTACTCCAAAGGGAAAACCCGAAATGTAAAGACAATACTGAAGGGAAATGACTAAAGGGAAATAACCGAAGGGAAATAACCGAAGGGAGATATGTATATAGATTATGTATATGAGCCCTTACTTGGGTCTTGCAAATAAGAGCGAAGGCTCAATGTGGGTGCGTGCTTGAATTGAAAGACTTACACACACGACATGAAATTAAACCCAAATATAAATTGCAGTATGGCCTTGACTAAGGTCTTGGGAGTAAAAGCGAAGGCTCAATGTGTATGAGAGTGCTTGAATTGAAGTACTACACACACGACATAAATGAAACCCAAATATAACTGCAATAAGGCCTTTACTAAGGTCTTGGGAGTAAGAGCGAAGGCTCAATGTGTGTGAAAGTGCTTGAATTGAAGGACTTACTCACACGACAAGAAATGAAACCCAAATAGTATAGGTCGGCCCTTACTTGGGTCTTTCAAATAAGAGCGAAAGCTCAATGTGTGTGAGAGTGCTTGAATTGAAAGACTTACTCACACGACAAGAAATGAAACCCAAATAGTATAGGTCGGCCCTTACTTGGGTCTTTCAACTAAGAGCGAAAGCTCAATGTGTGTGAGTGCTTGAATTGAAAGACAACGCACCCAACTTAAACAAAAACCCTTCGAAAATGAAAGTATATATACACACTTATGTATTAGGGGCTGATTAGGCCCGTGTGTGTTCAAAATCGTGCACGACTAAGAGAGTGCACGTGTGTGGTTGTGCCAAGCCACGTTATTACAAGCGGGGGGAGACTATGCTCCGTTATTACAACCCCATATCAAATTGAATCTCAAGCAAGTATACAACTAAGGACCGAGTTTAGGCATTTACGAGTAGCTGGTCCGTAGAGGCCTTGCTTGAGCGTGGGCTTGACCTTCGCCTTGGGCTGCAAACGGGAGCTCCGCGAAGATAGGTGATCAAAGGTGCTGGCCGGCTGCAAGTGGGGCGCGGGATAGGCGCCTCAAAGGTGGCCGATTGCAAGTGGATGTCGCCTCGAGGTGGGGGTTTAAAGGGGCTGAACAAGTGAGTTTTTAGGGTCACTAGGGGAGTTGAGTGTTTAGGGAAACTGGACCTAAAGGAGAGTTTGTGGGAAGGCCGAATGGGACACCTAGGGGAAGGCCGAATGGGACACCTAGGGGAAGGCCGAATGGGATAGGATGGTTAGGTAGTGGCTGGTAGTTTAGGTTATGCTAGGTTCGGCTAGGTGAAAGGGGTGGTGGCAAAGGCTGAGATGATGATAGGGTGGGTGGCTAGGAGTGGAGAGGTGGTAGAGAAGGGCTTTGATAGAGTTAGGGTACTTACCGAATGGGGAGAGGCGGCGGATGAAGTGGGAAGCCGGGAGTGGATGGGACTCTTGGCTGGTTCGGTTGGATGAAGGTGGTGGCGTCCGGCTGGGTGAGATGATGGAAAGTGGAAGAGGGAAGGTGGCGGTGCAGGTGGTGCCGGTGGAGCAGGTGGAGAGTGGAGCAGGTGGGCAGGTGGAGAGTGGAGCAGGTGGGCAGGTGGAAAGTGGAGTCGGCTGGGCTGAGGTGAGGGCCTTCTTCTTGCCAAAACCCGCCCCCAAAGGGGAGGGGTTTAAATAGGGGATGGGTAGGTCGGTTAGGGCTGGGCTGAGGGTAGTGGTTAGGTGGTTTAGGTAGGGTGGTATGTAGATAAGATGGGCTGGAAAGGGTTGGGCCAGATATTTTGAAAACTAGGGGTTTGGGTAGATTGTGGGCTAAGGGTGGTTTAGGGGTTTAGGGCTAGGTTAGGTGGTTGGGTTTTAGGGTGAGGTTTAGTGAGCTAGGTTAGGTGATTAGGCTAAGATTAAGGAAATTAGTCTAGGTTTAGGGAAGGATTAGGGAAGTGGGTTAGGTGATTAGGTTGGGATTAGGCCGGGATTAGGGAAGTGGGTTAGGTGATTAGGTTGGGATTAGGGGTGGATTAGGGGTTTAGGCTAGGATTAGTCATTTTGGGTTAGGTTTAGGTGAAGGAGCTCCCTTAGCATGGCCCATAGACCTTGACCACCTCATGTTGGTGCAGCCCTAGGTTAGGTTTTAGCTAATTACAAGCTTAAACCCACTCAATTAGGCTAACCCACATGATTAAACCCAAACTTGACACACAAGTCAAGCTTAATACAACACTCTTGATATTTTTCATCCCCACTCTCTCTCATGCCCATAATCCCACGTGAATTTCAAGTGGGCCCCACCTCCATTTATGAGAAGGTGATGTGGGCCATGGATATGGATATTGGATTGGATCTCTAGATCCAAATCCAAATCCAAGTCCACATATGGGTTTGGATTGGAATCTGGATATATATGGTCCAGATCCAATCCAAACTGAACTCTGACTCCTTCGAGCTGGGTTCGAAACGGACGATTCGTGCGGGGCCTGACAGCATCAGTACTCCGTCTGCGTTGGGTCTTCGCCAACATAGTCGTCCGCCTCCGTTTCTGCCTTCCGGAGATGCCTTCAAAGGATATTTTGATAAGAACAGGGTCTTGGACGTTCGAGATCCTGGGGGTGTGAATCAGATACAAGAGTTGCTGTGCCGGGCTCGACATGTGCTCCGGTTCCGGGCTCTTCTTAGCTCTCCTGGTCCTGTCTTGATCGGGCCAAGCCACTTCAGGGTTTCAAAACATGTTTTAAAAAGGTTTTAAAAGCTATATCATATGTTTTTGAAAGATAAAGTTTAAAACATATATACAGAGTTGTCTGGAAGGCTCCTGGGTTTCCAGACTCAAAAATGGCCCTTTGGGGCTGCTTTTACAAAACCAGGTTTGTTTTAAGGAATTCATGGGATTTCGGGGTGTTTACAGATACATCCCATCCATACCCCCTAAGCCACCACCGAAGACCAATTGGGTCAAGGGTGCCCTAGAACCTACTAACACCGAAACCTATGGCTTAGACCTCTTGTTTACAGTCTAATTCATGGTGTTTTCTTTGTAGGTTTGATGAAAGACCCCTTTCTAGAAAAAAATCCAAAAAAGGTATATATTTGGGAAAACCAAAAAATTTAGAAAATTTCCGAAACCCAAAAACATTGGAAAAATCTGAAAATTCCAAAAAGAAAGTCTTTTATGTTCATCCTTATAGATTTGTTTGGAAAAATCTAAACAATTTTGGTTTTCAAACCATATACAAATTCCAAAATAAGTTTTGACAAAACCCATATACATTCGTCCAACCTTAGGGGCACATTGGGTTGTACCTAGGCTCCATCCTAAGAACATCAACCATATCACACCCCGGGTGCGCATCCTTGATGCACCTGAACCCTTGGACGCACCATGGACATGAAGCTAACTCTGGGTTTTTGTATATATTGTATAGGTTATCCCCAAAATCCAAAAAAATCTGAAAAAGAATAAACCAAAAATACAAAAAATTTCAAAAGAAAAAAAAATTAAAACCATTTTTCAAAAAATTACCCAAATATCCCAAATAATGCATTCCCCAAATATCTTTCATGGAAACATACATCATGCCATGTGTCTCCATCACCTCGTATGGGGATATATTCTGCAAATCATGCATCTCCCTAAAAACAAGATGTCCAATGACATAGTGCATGTAAGAGTCATTCATGCATCACATTGAAAATCATTCATCACATGCCACAATAGGGGTCGGCCATAGTGTATGAATGCTCATGTCATCTATACCAAACTAGGGGCATGTAGAATGCATTCTCTAAACACCTTTTATGGAGACTTAACACATTCATCATTTCATAAAGCATGTATCTCCATCATCTTATATGGAATACATTTTTACATGTTGTAAACACCCCGAAATCCCACGAATTTCTCAAAATCCATCTGGTTTTATACAAGCAGCCCCCAAAGGGCCATTTTGAGTTTGGAAACCCAGGAGCCTTCCAAACAACCCTGTATATATGTTTTAAACTTTATCTTTCAAAAACATATGATATAGCTTTTGAAAACCCTTTTAAAACATGTTTTGAAACCCCGAAGTGGCTTGGCCCGATCAAGACAGGACCAGGAGAGCCAAGAAGAGCCCGGAACCGGAGCACCTGTCAAGCCCGGCACAGCAACTCTTGTATCTGATTCACATCCCAGGATCTCGAACGTCCAAGACCCTGTTCTTATCAAAATAGCATTTGAAGTCATCTCCGGAAGGCAGAAACGGAGGCGGACGACTATGTTGGCGAAAACCCAACGCAGACGGAGTACTGATGCTGTCAGGCCCCGCACAAATTGTCCGTCTCGAACCCAGCTCGAAGGAGTCAGAGTTCAGTTTGGATTGGATCTGGACCATATATATCCAGATTCCAATCCAAACCCATATGTGGACTTGGATTTGGATTTGGATCCAGAGATCCAATCCAATATCCATATCCATGGCCCACATCACCTTCTCATAAATGGAGGTGGGGCCCACTTGAGTTTCACGTGGGATATTGGGCATGAGAGAGAGTGGGGGTGAAAAATATCAAGAGTGTTGTATTAAGCTTGACTTGTGTGTCAAGTTTGGGTTAATCATGTGGGTTAGCCTAATTGAGTGGGTTTAAGCTTGTAATTAGCTAAAACCTAACCTAGGGCTGCACCAACATGGGGTGATCAAGGTCTATGGGCCATGCTAAGGGAGCTCCTTCACCTAAACCTAACCCAAAATGCCTAAACCTAGCCTAAACCCCTAATCCACCCCTAATCTGAACCTAATCACCTAACCCACTTCCCTAATCCCGGCCTAATCCCAACCTAATCACCTAACCCACTCCCCTAATCCGTCCCTAAACCTAGATTAATTCCCCTAATCCTAGCCTAAACCTAGCCTAATCACCTAACCTAGCTCACTAAACCTCACTCTAAAACCCAACCACCTAACCTAGCCCTAAACCCCTAAACCACCCTTAGCCCACGATTTATCCAAACACCTAGTTTTAAAATATCTGGCCCAACCCCATCCAGCCCACCTTATCTACATACCACCCTACCTAAACCACCTAACCACTACCCACAGCCCAGCCCTAACCGACCTACCCATCCCCTATTTAAACCCCCCCTCATTGTGGGCGGTTTTCGAAGTGGGAACCACTCTACCTCACCCAGCCGGACCCTCTCCTTCTCCCTTCTCTCACCCAGCCGGGACAACTCCCCACCTTGGCCTGCTCCACCAGCCGCCACCTGCTCCGCCACCTTCCCTCTTCCGTCCACCACCACCACCCCTCAGTCGGGCGCCATCATCTTCCCCCAACCGACAGCCACCTGCCCGCCACTTTCCCACTCCATCCGCCACTTCTCCCCATTCGGTAAGTACTTTGCACCTTACCTAGCCCCCTTCTCTACCACCTCTCCACTCTCAGCCACCCATCCTCCCTTCAGCTCAGCCCCTTTGCCGCCACCACCTAAACCTAGCCGAACCTAGGATAACCCAAGTTGCTGGCCACTACTTAGCCACCATCTCCCATTCGGCCAACCCCCCCTAGGTGTCCTATTTGGCCTTCCCACTAGCTCACCTTTTAGGTCCGGTTTCCCTAAGTACCCAACTTCCCTAGTGATCCTAATACCCACTTGTTCAGCCATTCTAAACTCCCTACTTGGAGGCGCCACCTACTTGCCACCGGCCCCCTTCGAGGCGTCTATCCCGCGCCCCATTTGCAGCCGGCCAGCACCCTTGATCACCTACCTTCGCGGAGCTCCCGTTTGCAGCCCAAAGCCAAGGCCACGCTCAAGCAAGACCTCTACGGACCAGCTACTCGTAAGTGTCTAAACTCGGTCTTTAGTCGTACACTTGTTTGAAATTCAATTTGATACGGGGTTGTAATAACGGAGCATAGTCTCCCCCCGCTTGTAATAACGTGGCTTGGCACAACCACACACGTGCACTCTCTTAGTCGTGCACAATTTCGAACACACACGGGCCTAATCAGCCCCTAATATATAAGTGTATATATACTTTCATTTTTGAAGGGTTTTGTTTAAGTTGGGTGCGTTGTCTTTCAATTCAAGCACTCTCACACACATTGAGCTTTCGCTCTTATTTGAAAGACCCAAGTAAGGGCCGACCTATACTATTTGGGTTTCATTTCTTGTCGTGTGAGTTGTCTTTCAATTCAAGCACTCTCACACACATTGAGCTTTCGCTCTTATTTGAAAGACCCAAGTAAGGGCCGACCTATACTATTTGGGTTTCATTTCTTGTCGTGTGAGTTGTCTTTCAATTCAAGCACTCTCACACACATTGAGCTTTCGCTCTTATTTGAAAGACCCAAGTAAGGGCTGACCTATACTATTTGGGTTTCATTTCTTGTCGTGTGAGTTGTCTTTCAATTCAAGCACTCTCACACACATTGAGCTTTCGCTCTTATTTGAAAGACCCAAGTAAGGGCCGACCTATACTATTTGGGTTTCATTTCTTGTAGTGTGAGTAAGTCTTTCAATTCAAGCACTTTCACACACATTGAGCCTTCGCTCTTACTCCCAAGACCTTAGTAAAGGCCTTATTGCAGTTATATTTGGGTTTCATTTATGTCGTGTGTGTAGTACTTCAATTCAAGCACTCTCACACACATTGAGCCTTCGCTCTTACTCCCAAGACCTTAGTCAAGGCCATACTGCAATTTATATTTGGGTTTAATTTCATGTCGTGTGTGTAAGTCTTTCAATTCAAGCACGCACCCACATTGAGCCTTCGCTCTTATTTGCAAAGACCCGAGTAAGGGCTCATATACATAAGATATATACATATTTCCCTTCGGTTATTTCCCTTCGGTTATTTCCCTTCTGTTATTTCCCTTCAGTATTGTCTTTACATTTCGGGTTTTCCCTTTGGAGTAGCGTGAGTTTGCATTGCATCTACGCCATACCACGAGGTAGGACGCATATTGCATCAAAGCAAGCCCCGCTCGAATTCGCCCTTGTAGTGGAGTGTTCATAACACACAAACTAGGCGACCCAAAAAGGGATAAAAGAAAAGACTTAGGCACGTGCAAATCCACGTGATCTAAAATATGCAATCGCATCTTAAAGACCCGAAATAGACACCTCGAACCGCTTCGTGGACTTTCTCCCCAAAAACTCGATTTTTGCGAAAGCGTACAGACTGACCCTTGCGCATCGGTGCAAGAAGGTCTGCGACGACAAGAGCTTACTTGCTCACAGTCGCCACGTTTAGAAGTCAGTGTTAAATATATCTTCGCTAGCTTAAGTAAGCTAGCTGGCACGCCCTATTTGTATACATAGGCCTTAGACGCACGATAAGATCCACTCCAAGCCACGAAAGAGGCGAAGAGGCGGGGATTTTCGCGCGTCTACAGAGATTGGCACGCCCGGTGGGACGTGAGCCTTTTCAAAAATCGAGTTTACTTGAAGAAGTCTTGCAAAAATTTTATAAAGGTGTCGTTTTTAACTTGTTTTCTTTGCTTTTACTTAGGAAATTTTGAAAAAGCTTGAAAAGCATGTCAAAATCCAATCCAAGTGAAGTGTCGAGCCAAGGCTCATGCGCATCAAGTTCTCACTCTAGGAGGATTTTCAAAAACAAAATAAAACTAGATGAAATCGAGGACTTGAGAAGGGAATTTGAGGACAAAATCGATGCTCTCAGCCAAGAGGCTGAAGTAGGCGATTCATGTTCATCAAACGGTGAACAAAGGCCTAAAAAGAAAATTGAAAAACCTCGCAAGCAAAAAGAGGCCTCCGTAATAGAAGGCAACCAATACCACGAGTCCTTCACACAAAAGGACCGTAAAGCCCTACAGCAGCTGCTGAAAGGGCAAAATAAAGAGAAAAGAAGCTACGCCCTGTCTGATTTCCTTCCTATGGATTACGAAACAGACAGTGACGATGAAATACCAAACTTCCATCGGTATGATGGCATGGGAGACCCTAGGTCTCACTTACAGCTTTTCTCACGTCGAGCCCATAAGAAGAAAAAGGACTCGATGAAATGGGTGTATTGGTTCCCTCTATCCCTTAAAGGCACAACTGCTAAATGGCTGGCTTCCTACGACTTAAGCCAGTTCGCTACTTTTGAAGAGTTAGCGAACTGCTTCATGCAAAGATTTGCACACAACGTGGAAGTCACGCCAACCCTGAATACCTTAAGGGATACAAAGCAAGGCATGAACGAAGACGTGCATGCCTTCATTATAAGATGGAGGTCTCTTTTGGGCCAAGTGCGAGAGCCTATATCCGAAGGATGCGCAGTAATGCTCATCCTGGATAATTTCAAAAGCGAGTTAAAAGCCCTTCTCTCGCTCCATGAGATTTCAACTTTCCATAAGTTGATCAAAAAGGCCTCCCTTTTCGAAACCAACTTGCGAAAAGGGACATACGACCACCTATGGAAAGGAAGTGCCGTTCCTAAAACACGTGTGGAAAAGCCCATCGCATATGGGCTGCCCACAACGAACAAAGGGGCAAAGCCCCATAAAATCGCCAATGTCCAGGTGGATCCAGGCATGGCGGGCACTTCTAAAAATTTTGAAAAAATAGAAAATAAGAGAGAACGCAATTTTTCAAAACCAATTGAAAAACGGGAGTACACTCCGCTGGGGCAACCTGTGTCGGAGGTCCTACACCTCTTACTTGCCCAGGGCATGATCGAACTCCCTGAAATCCTCGAAGGAGTCACGTCCAAAGGGGGGTATTTAAACCGATTTTGCAAGTATCATCGGCTCAAAGGCCATGATACCAAACGGTGCTTCTCTCTTCTAAATAAAATTGAGAACTTGATAGCAGAGGGCCGGCTCCAGGTCACTGCGGAACCTGAGCCACCTCAAGCTATCTTCAAGGAACCCTTTCCCAAACACGCCAGTGGCAGTGGGAAAGGAAAGGAGGTATGTACCCTCACCATTTCCAAGGAACTAGCGCAAAAGCCCGAACCTGGTCAACCTGCTTGTGCGCCCATCCTTGTATTATACAAGAGGCCCGCCCAAGTCATCATTCGGGGACCACCAAAAGTGGAAACCCCGACAAAACCAGTTTTGAAAATCCAAGGTTCTCCTCAGCTCATCCTTAGAGCCAAGTTTAGCGCGAACCCTAGGCTGGTCGTGGGGGAAGTCACTAGATCCGGGAGGATCTACCAACCCCCGCACCTTCAAGGTGCTCAAAAGGTGGTCAGTGCGCCTGGCCCCTCAAAAGCATGTATCCCTAGTGGTCTGCCAAAAGCAGATAAGGACAAAATCATCCTAAATCCTTATGATTTCAAAAACCACCTTTCAAAGATTCCTATTCACATGTCTATCCTAGAGCTTATCAAAACCTCGCCTAGGCATAGACTTGTCTTAGAGAAAATTCTAGAAAGGGCCAAGGTTGATTCAAACATAAGTCCGGAATCCTTGTCTGCCCAAGTGGCTTTATTAGGAGCAAAATCGCCCATCACCTTTTCGGAAGATGATGTAGATAGACCCTACGAAACCCATAACCAGGCCCTGCACATCGAGGTGGTTCTAAACAACCACTCTCTGGACAGGTGCCTAGTTGATGGTGGAGGAGGGCTCAACATCCTTCCACTTCACGTGGCGTACAAAATCGGAGTCACCTTGACTTCAGTGAACCCAAGCCCCATCGTTATCACTGGATACGATGGGAATGCGTCTAGACCTTTAGGATCCATCGAACTCCCAATGGAAACGGGAGGGATTGAACACACGGGGGTGTTCCATGTCCTGGACATCCACCCCCATTATAACCTGTTGCTGCGAAGACCCTGGATACACAGTTTGTGCGCTGTGCCATCCACCTTCCACAGGTGTGTCAAGATCCCTTTTGGGGACCAGGTCGTAGTGATCCTAGGTGAGAGTCACCCACAGCTTCAGGGGATCATAAACTCCCCTTGTTTATCGAGCTCCCAGGCCCATGAGGCTAACCTGGGGCAAATTATGGTTAAGCCACCTCAGCTCGTGTTGAACAACCCTAGGAAGGTTGTATGTGTGAAGGGGCCGCCCAAAGCAGGCCCCCTCCCGACTCTAATCCTCCTAGGAAAACCCAAACGTTCCCTATTTCCAAAACCCCTGGACAAAAGGCCATACGAGCCTAATATGGACGATAGCATGTTCCAGGACCACGACTTGTATCCCATCTTTTCAAAAAACAAAAGGTCGTGGAACATGTTATTGAACATGGGCTACACGCCCTACAAGAGTCTAGGGGCACAAAACCAGGGTCTCCTAGAGCCCATCCTTCCTAGGGCCAACCCAAGCCGACATGGGATCGGCTATACTCCCCAAATACCGCCGGAACCACCCCCTGTGACCACCTGGGTCAAGGGTGCCCCGGAGCCTGTCTTAGAAGAGACCTATGGTTTAGACCTCCTATTCCGAGTCTAACCCATAGTGTTTTCCCTTTGTAGGTATGACGGAAGATCCCTTTTTCTAAAAATACCAAAAACATTTGAAAACTTAAAATAAAAAAAAATCGAAAAACAAGAAAAACCAAAAACAATGGAAAAACAAAAACTCGAAAAAAGTGTGCTTTGTATAGTTCCCAAAGTTCTTGTTTTACAAAAACCCAAAAAAATCGAAAATTTGGAAAATACCAAAAAGATTTTGTACATAGCTGCTCCTGGTATGACTTTGGCGAAAGAAAAGGATTTCGAAAGAAACGTCGTCTGCATAGCCAGACCAAAAATTTCGAAATCACTTGAAAATTCAAGTACAAAACCAGGTTATTTTGAAAATCACGCATCAAGTTCCCTCGGGTCTATAGCCCACGAGAATGATCAAAGCCCAGAAGTGGATCCCCTTGCGGAAGATCCCACTTCTGAGCTCCCATAATTTCATAGAATTCTCGATTTTGAAAGACCTTCCCAATCAGTAGGAGGAGATTTCGTAGAGGTGAACCTAGGGGATGATTCCAATCCCAAAACCATCAAAATAGGCGCATGCTTGCATAAAACTGAAAAGTTAGCATTCATTGCATTTCTACGAACCTATTTAGATGTGTTTGCATGGACGTATGAAGACATGCCGGGCATAGATCCCAGCATAGTCGAGCATCGTCTTCCCTTAGATGAAGGTGTAAAACCAATAAAGCAGAAGCTTAGGAAAATACACCCGAATGTACACACGCAAGTAAAAGAGGGTTTAGAAGATCTGCTAAAAGCCGGATTTATAAAACCCATTGCGTATTCTGATTGGTTGTCAAATATCGTTGTAGTTCGAAAAACCAATGGGAAAATTCGAATATGCATCGATTTCAGGAACCTGAATAAAGCCACTCCAAAGGATAATTATCCTTTACCAAACATAGATTTGATAGTCGATAGTACTGCAAATCATGAAATGTTTTCATTCATGGATGGTTATTCAGGCTATAATCAAATCAAACTAAGCCCACGAGATCAGGGTAAGACCGCCTTCACAACCCCATGGGGCACGTACTGCTATACAGTCATGCCCTTTGGTTTGAAAAATGCCGGCGCAACATACCAACGAGCCATGAACACGATCTTCCATGATCAAATTCACGAGCTTGTAGAAGTGTATGTAGATGATCTCTTGGCGAAATCCAAAACCCGATGCACCCATATCGAATGTTTACAAAAGATTTTCGAAAGGCTTAGGCTTTACAAAGTAAAGCTAAACCCTCAGAAATGTGTGTTCGGGGTAGAATCAGGAAAGCTTCTAGGCTTTATGGTGAGCCAAAGGGGAATAGAAGTCGACCCTCTAAGTGTCGAGCCATCATAGACATGGCTCCACCCTCCAATCTCACCCAAGTCCGTAGCCTTCAAGGTCGATTACAATCTGTGCGCCGATTCATATCGAATCTGGCAACTAGATGCGAACCCTTCAACAAACTGTTGAGGAAGGGTACGAAATTCTTATGGGATGACGAATGCCAAAAGTCCTTCGAGAGACTAAAGGCATACTTGGTTAATCCCCCCGTTTTGAATCCTCCAAAACAAGGAAAACCGCTTTTATTATACATCTCCGTGCATGTAAACGCTTTAGGAGCCCTGTTGGCTCAATACAAGGATGACACCCATAAGGAGTATGCCATCTACTATATTTCAAAAACTCTCTTGGCTTATGAACGAAATTATCAAGCCATGGAGAAGACGTGCTTGGCCCTGGTTTGGGCCTGCCAGAAATTCAGACACTACTTCCTAGATCATGAGATCTGGATAGTGTCCAAGCTTGATCCAATCAAGCACTTATTCGAAAAACCCATTCTCACTGGTAGATTGGGCAAATGGCAACTCCTTCTAATGGAGTATGATCTGAAATACCATCACCAGATCTCCGTTAAGGGGCAAGCCCTAGCAGATTACGTGGCTGACTTCCCCTTGGAGGACGCATATCCCACTCTTGTCGAAATGCCTGATGAAGGCATATTGCAAAACCATTTTCAAAACCACATTTTGGCAAATTCTTTCGAAAACCAAGTGTGGAAGATGCACTTCGACGGGGCACGAAACCAACGAGGGGCTGGTGCCGGGATCATCCTAATCTCCCCTGAAAAGGGCGAGATTCCCATAGCAGTCCGCTTAGATTTCGAATGTTCCAACAACATAGCTGAGTATGAAGCACTCATACAAGGCTTGAGGATTTCGAAAACTCTAGGGGCATCATGCATCGAGGTCTTTGGAGATTCGCTCCTTGTCATAAACCAGGTTTTAAAAAATTGGCAAGTACGTAATGAGAAACTACTTCCATATCACGAGTTGGCCACTCGATTGGTCCAATCCTTCCAGTCGTGTAAGCTCACACACGTGGGAAGAGAGGACAATGGCATCGCCGATGCCCTCTCTTCCTTGGGTTCAGCCCTGAAGGTCGATCCCATTTCAGGGACCAGATCTTTGGAAATATGGCATGCGCCCCATCCATCCACACACGACTTGGATATTTGCCAAAACAACCCAGAGTCTGTTGAAAAACCCTGGTTCTATGACATAAAACATTTTTTAGAAAATGGAGGATTCACCGAGGATGCCACATCCAAAGATAGGGCATTCATTCGTAAGATTTCGACCCGATACACCATTCTGGGTGGGGTCTTATACAAAAAGAGTTTTACCGGCATTCTGCTTAGATGTATCGACCTAGAGGAGGCTAGGATAGTAATGCATGAATTCCACGATGGAGAATGTGGAGGCCATGTTAATGCCAACATGATGGCAATGAAAATACTTAGAGGGGGTTATTTTTGGTCCACCCTGAAAAAGGATTGTCACGATCATGTTAGGAAGTGTCATCCATGTCAAATGCATGGGCACGCCATTCATATCCCTTCATCTGCATTGCATTCCGTGGTCAGCCCCTGGCCATTTACCATGTGGGCGTTTGACATTGTAGGCCCCATATTTCCAAAGGCCTCGAATGGGCATCGTTTTATTTTAGCAGCCACGGAGTATTTCTCCAAGTGGGTGGAAGCCATTTCCCTAACGAATGTAATGGGGCAACATGTGGTGGCTTTCATCCGGAGGAATATCTTGGCTCGATTTGGGGTTCCACGAGACCTTGTATCTGATAATGGTACCCCATTCAAGAACGAGCGGATGTTTAAGTTGTGCAACACGTATGGCATAACTCACCACTTCTCCTCGCCCTACTAGCCTCAAGGCAACGGCCAAGCCGAAGCCACAAACAAGACTCTCATTGGTATCATTGAGAAAACCTTGGAGAAGGGTAGGAGGTGGCATGAGAAGCTGGATGAAGCCTTATGGGCTTATAGGACTTCCATCCGGACTCCCACAAATGCCACACCATTCGAATTGGTCTATGGCACAAACGCCATTCTTCCCATTCATACCCAACTGCATTCATTCCATACATCCATTGCACTCGACCTCCCCCTAGAGACGCTCCAGCATGCTAGGATGGCCGAACTAGATTTGCTAGATGAGAGGCGACTCCTTGCCATGGATCATGCTCGTGCATACCGGCAAAGGATAGCCCGACATTATAGCAAACACATGAGACCTCGCCACTTTGAAGTGGGAGATCTGGTCTTGAAAACCATCCACCATCGTGGTCCACACCCCCTAGGCAAGTGGCGCCCCAACTGGGATGGACCCTATGTTGTACGAGCAACCACTACGAACAATTCGTATTGGTTGATCGATGTAGAAGGTAGGAATTTAGCAGATCCTATCAATATTCAATACTTAAAGAAGTATCATGTGTAGGATCTGGATTAAATTTCAGTTTTCGAAAATTTTATAGGGATAGCTGCCCTGAGACGTGTGAATAAGGTGCAAAAGCAACTCATGTGACCCTAAGTAAGAGAATTCGCACTTGTGAAAGAGTGGAGTTTTCAAAATCGTGGTTGCATTTCAAAATCCTTCATCTTACAAAGAAGGGCCTAGTTCAACATAGCAAGATACTTGCAAGTAGTACGTGCTATTTCTAAATAGGCTGATCTGGAATGGATCGAGTGTAGGCTTGGGATAAGTCCTCCCCTCTTCTCTCCTCCTTCCAAAAGGAAAACAAAGGCCCAAATCAAAAGGGAATTTCCCATTTAAAATCTCTTTCCAAAAGAAAGAAACCAGACTTCAAAGAGAAAAATCGATTCTCTTATAAAAAAGAGGGATTAAAGAAAAAATACTCCCAAAGGGAGACCCTCTATGAAAAAAAAAAAAGAAAAAGAGGCCAAAAAGCTCAAAAAGAGCAGTTTTCCGCCTTCTGTGCCTCAAACCACGGGACGCTTCAGAAGGGACCGTGGTATCTCTTTCCCATCCCTGGCTTATCCCAAGCTAAAGCATGGTTCATTTCGAGGAATCCTAAAGTAAAAATAGGATTTACTTACTTGAATTTCATCTTGTTTGAGAATTCGACGTTTCGAGTAAGGCGTAGGGATTTGAAATGAAGCTTATTTTCTTATAAAACCTCCGCTAGATAAGCGAGTGTTAAGACTCAAACAAGGGCAAGCACGAAGAGCTCGAGATCCTTAGGATCGAGACTCAAGACAGTTGTCCCTTTTGTAAATAGCTTTTGTAAATAAGTTTTAAAAAACCGAACATCGAACAGCATAGGGTTTTTGCTCACTTGGAGCAGTAGGCCTTGTAAGTCTCTAGAGTTCGACCACACCTGGTCTCTGGGAGGTCGCCACTCTTGGTACCACACCCATGTCATCTGCATTCCACGCATGGTACTTACATGAACATGATCCCATTTAGGACCAGATTCCATAAGTGAACCCTTTGGCGTGATATCTCCTCCTACCAGAGTTTGTAAAATTGAGATTTTGCTAAAATAGGACGATCCCATATTCTTCGTGGCTAGATCTAGGGAGACATTAAAAGGGGTGTTTGTTATCTTTGCCCTTATCCAAATCGATTTGGACAAGGCCAAAGAGGGGCATCTGTAAACACCCCGAACTCCCACGAATTTCTCAAAATCCATCTGGTTTTATACAAGCAGCCCCCAAAGGGCCATTTTGAGTTTGGAAACCCAAGAGCCTTCCAAACAACCCTGTATATATGTTTTAAACTTTATCTTTCAAAAACATATGATATAGCTTTTGAAAACCCTTTTAAAACATGTTTTGAAACCCCGAAGTGGCTTGGCCCGATCAAGACAGGACCAGGAGAGCCAAGAAGAGCCCGGAACCGGAGCACCTGTCAAGCCCGGCACAGCAACTCTTGTATCTGATTCACATCCCAGGATCTCGAACGTCCAAGACCCTGTTCTTATCAAAATAGCATTTGAAGTCATCTCCGGAAGGCAGAAACGGAGGCGGACGACTATGTTGGCGAAAACCCAACGCAGACGGAGTACTGATGCTGTCAGGCCCCGCACAAATCGTCCGTCTCGAACCCAGCTCGAAGGAGTCAGAGTTCAGTTTGGATTGGATCTGGACCATATATATCCAGATTCCAATCCAAACCCATATGCGGACTTGGATTTGGATTTGGATCCAGAGATCCAATCCAATATCCATATCCATGGCCCACATCACCTTCTCATAAATGGAGGTGGGGCCCACTTGAGTTTCACGTGGGATATTGGGCATGAGAGAGAGTGGGGGTGAAAAATATCAAGAGTGTTGTATTAAGCTTGACTTGTGTGTCAAGTTTGGGTTAATCATGTGGGTTAGCCTAATTGAGTGGGTTTAAGCTTGTAATTAGCTAAAACCTAACCTAGGGCTGCACCAACATGGGGTGATCAAGGTCTATGGGCCATGCTAAGGGAGCTCCTTCACCTAAACCTAACCCAAAATGCCTAAACCTAGCCTAAACCCCTAATCCACCCCTAATCTGAACCTAATCACCTAACCCACTTCCCTAATCCCGGCCTAATCCCAACCTAATCACCTAACCCACTCCCCTAATCCTTCCCTAAACCTAGATTAATTCCCCTAATCCTAGCCTAAACCTAGCCTAATCACCTAACCTAGCTCACTAAACCTCACCCTAAAACCCAACCACCTAACCTAGCCCTAAACCCCTAAACCACCCTTAGCCCACGATTTATCCAAACACCTAGTTTTAAAATATCTGGCCCAACCCCATCCAGCCCACCTTATCTACATACCACCCTACCTAAACCACCTAACCACTACCCACAGCCCAGCCCTAACCGACCTACCCATCCCCTATTTAAACCCCCCCTCATTGTGGGCGGGTTTTCGAAGTGGGAACCACTCTACCTCACCCAGCCGGACCCTCTCCTTCTCCCTTCTCTCACCCAGCCGGGACAACTCCCCACCTTGGCCTGCTCCAGCTGCTCCACCAGCCGCCACCTGCTCCGCCACCTTCCCTCTTCCGTCCACCACCACCACCCCTCAGCCGGGCGCCATCATCTTCCCCCAACCGACAGCCACCTGCCCGCCACTTTCCCACTCCATCCGCCACTTCTCCCCATTCGGTAAGTACTTTGCACCTTACCTAGCCCCCTTCTCTACCACCTCTCCACTCTCAGCCACCCATCCTCCCTTCAGCTCAGCCCCTTTGCCGCCACCACCTAAACCTAGCCGAACCTAGGATAACCCAAGTTGCTGGCCACTACTTAGCCACCATCTCCCATTCGGCCAACCCCCCCTAGGTGTCCTATTTGGCCTTCCCACTAGCTCACCTTTTAGGTCCGGTTTCCCTAAGTACCCAACTTCCCTAGTGATCCTAATACCCACTTGTTCAGCCATTCTAAACTCCCTACTTGGAGGCGCCACCTACTTGCCACCGGCCCCCTTCGAGGCGTCTATCCCGCGCCCCATTTGCAGCCGGCCAGCACCCTTGATCACCTACCTTCGCGGAGCTCCCGTTTGCAGCCCAAAGCCAAGGCCACGCTCAAGCAAGACCTCTACGGACCAGCTACTCGTAAGTGTCTAAACTCGGTCTTTAGTCGTACACTTGTTTGAAATTCAATTTGATACGGGGTTGTAATAACGGAGCATAGTCTCCCCCCGCTTGTAATAACGTGGCTTGGCACAACCACACATGTGCACTCTCTTAGTCGTGCACAATTTCGAACACACACGGGCCTAATCAGCCCCTAATATATAAGTGTATATATACTTTCATTTTCGAAGGGTTTTGTTTAAGTTGGGTGCGTTGTCTTTCAATTCAAGCACTCTCACACACATTGAGCTTTCGCTCTTATTTGAAAGACCCAAGTAAGGGCCGACCTATACTATTTTGGGTTTCATTTCTTGTCGTGTGAGTTGTCTTTCAATTCAAGCACTCTCACACACATTGAGCTTTCGCTCTTATTTGAAAGACCCAAGTAAGGGCCGACCTATACTATTTGGGTTTCATTTCTTGTCGTGTGAGTTGTCTTTCAATTCAAGCACTCTCACACACATTGAGCTTTCGCTCTTATTTGAAAGACCCAAGTAAGGGCCGACCTATACTATTTGGGTTTCATTTCTTGTCGTGTGAGTTGTCTTTCAATTCAAGCACTCTCACACACATTGAGCTTTCGCTCTTATTTGAAAGACCCAAGTAAGGGCCGACCTATACTATTTGGGTTTCATTTCTTGTAGTGTGAGTAAGTCTTTCAATTCAAGCACTTTCACACACATTGAGCCTTCGCTCTTACTCCCAAGACCTTAGTAAAGGCCTTATTGCAGTTATATTTGGGTTTCATTTATGTCGTGTGTGTAGTACTTCAATTCAAGCACTCTCACACACATTGAGCCTTCGCTCTTACTCCCAAGACCTTAGTCAAGGCCATACTGCAATTTATATTTGGGTTTAATTTCATGTCGTGTGTGTAAGTCTTTCAATTCAAGCACGCACCCACATTGAGCCTTCGCTCTTATTTGCAAAGACCCGAGTAAGGGCTCATATACATAAGATATATACATATTTCCCTTCGGTTATTTCCCTTCGGTTATTTCCCTTCGGTTATTTCCCTTCTGTTATTTCCCTTCAGTATTGTCTTTACATTTCGGGTTTTCCCTTTGGAGTAGCGTGAGTTTGCATTGCATCTACGCCATACCACGAGGTAGGACGCATATTGCATCAAAGCAAGCCCCGCTCGAATTCGCCCATGTAGTGGAGTGTTCATAACACACAAACTAGGAGACCCAAAAAGGGATAAAAGAAAAGACTTAGGCACGTGCAAATCCAAGTGATCTAAAATATGCAATCGCATCTTAAAGACCCGAAATAGACACCTCGAACCGCTTCGTGGACTTTCTCCCCAAAAACTCGATTTTTGCGAAAGCGTACAGACTGACCCTTGCGCATCGGTGCAAGAAGGTCTGCGACGACAAGAGCTTACTTGCTCACAGTCGCCACGTTTAGAAGTCAGTGTTAAATATATCTTCGCTAGCTTAAGTAAGCTAGCTGGCACGCCCTATTTGTATACATAGGCCTTAGACGCACGATAAGATCCACTCCAAGCCACGAAAGAGGCGAAGAGGCGGGGATTTTCGCGCGTCTACACATGTCATGCATCCCATTTACATCATTCACCCAAAGAGGCCCAAAAAGTGGTGGCCCAAGTGGGAATGTCCCCATGTCATAAAAGGAGCAACAAAAAAAAATCAATCATGCATATTGGCTCAATGATGCCTAGGGAAAAAACATGGTAGACCCTATAAATGCCCAATATAAAAAAGATATGATGTTTAGTGTCTACTGTAAACACCCCAAAATCCAAATATTTTCCAAAACCAAATGCCTGGTTCGAAAATCAGCTCAAAAAGCAAGTTTGGAGATTTCAAAAACTCAGGAACTCAAACCCTTCAAAACTCTATTTTCCAGCCCTGTTCGAAACATAAAAAATCTCAAAAGTGGACGAAAGTCCTATTTTTACAAAAGACCAGACGAACAGATGAAGCCTGGCTCAAAACAGTTGCAAAAGATTCAAAAAGCTCAAAGGTCAAGCCTAGGCCACAAGTGTACTTCAAGACTGAAGCATCGAAGGCCAAGCCGAAAGCACATCTGAAATCATGAGCAATCCAAGTAAAAAAAAAACAAAAGAAAGAGTTGAAACAGAGTCCAGAAAGACGAAAAGAAGCTTGGACGACGAAATTGGGGAAAACCTAGCATAAGACGGAATCTTGATGAACTCAGGACCCGCATGAAGTGCCCTGCTCGAAACGCCAGGAAGGACTGAAGAAGAGAAAAATTTGGATCGAATCTGGATCCCAATACCCAGATCCAGATCCGAGATCCATATCCAAACAAGGCTCGAATTGGATTCGGATTTCAGAACCCAACAAAGGATCCATATCCAAATAAGAGGCCTATAAAAGGACGTGAGAGGGCTGGCCTTGGGGAGGAATTTTTCCAGCATTTCACGCCTCTCCACTTGGGGAAAAGAGAGAGAGAGAGAGAGAGAGGAAGGTCAATAAAAGGGGCTGGCCTTCCCCTCTTGTTTCATGAGATTGTGGGTGAAAGTTGTGGGTGGGCTGGGGTTTATAGATCACGGCTTGTACATGGCTGAAAGGAAATAAAATCTGGCGGCATTGGATGGCCCTTGCTTGGTGAGGATTAGCTGCGTGAGAACCAAGGATCAAACGGCTGAAATGTTGTCAAGGTAAGTCCCCTAGTTCCTGCCCAAAACCATCTCTTTTCTCACCTCTCTAAACCACCTAGAACACTAACGACAAGCCACAGCAAAGTCCAGCCAAGGAGCTGGCCGAACTTCACTAAAAGGGCTGACCTAGTTCTACCTAAGACCATCCTAACCTAGGACCATACCCAGCTCGGCCATTGGCTGGCCGAGCTCACCTTAGATCTGTCCTAAAGAAAATCCTAACCTAAAAACCACTCCCAAAAACCTGGCAAAACCGAGTGTCTAAAACACTCGGTTCCCCCCTTTTGTCGAACCCATCCTCACCCATTTAGCTCGATCCATAGTGGCCGAGCTCATCTTAGGTCTATCCCTAACCTTAAACCATTACCCAAGTTAGACCCTAACTAAAAAAAAAAAAACTACTCTAAACCTACCCAGCTCGGCCACCCTTTTGGCCGAGCCATTCCCTTAGGATCTCACTCGAGATCAACCATCTAACATCAGCCAAAGCTTGGCCACCATTTGGCCGAGCTCTTTCCTTAGGATTCAACCTTAGATCCTACCCAATCCTTCTCCAAAAACCTGCCCAGCTCGGCCACCCTTTGGCCGAGCATTACCCTAGAGCTCACCTTAGGATCTCCCCTAAGATCATTCACTAATCCCCACCCAAGCTCGGCCATTAGTTGGCCGAGCATTCCATAGTGTCTCACCTAAACTAATCCCGTAGACACCACCTAACTCGACCATTAGTTGGTTGGGTTTTTCCCTTAGGACCTTGGTCTAGCTCTTAACCAAAACAACCCGCCTAGACCTGACCTAGATCCATTAGTTCTCACCCTAGATCTATCGTGTCTAAGTCCAGAACCCATAGCACCTTAGTGTGTCAATCTAGCCCAGGTCACGATCTAGGATCAACCTTCCACGCAGCTGGTCGTTTTGCAGAGAAAGGTCCATCCAACGGCTATATCCAAGGTCAGATTTCACTGATAAAGGAAGTCCAAGCAAACGACGTGTAAGTGCTCGAACCTGATCTTTTACATTGATTCAAGTTTCAATTAAATTCGATACGGGGTTATAATAATGGAGCGTAGTCTCCCCCCGAGATGTAATATTATGGTTTGAAACACGAATCACACACGTACACTCGAGCCTTTCCGCTCTTATCTGCACACCTTTTGCACACAAAACGGGCCTCAACAGCCCATAGGATATAGCTCTATTTATATATATTCAGCTGGGTTTTAAGGTTCAAGTCGTGTGAGTTGTCTTTCATTTTATACACTCAAAGCACTCACTCACATTGAGCCTTTCCGCTCTTACATATATATACATATTTCCCCTTTCAGCTGGGTTTTTAAGGTTCAAGTCATGTGAGTTGCCTTTCAATTTATACACTCAAAGTACTCACTCACATATAGCCTTCTCGCTCTTAAGATATAGCTATATATATTTTCCCTTCCGCATCTAAGATATAGCCATATTTCCCTTTCTGCTATTTCCTTTCTACTATGTCTTTAAATTCCGGGTTTTCCCTTCAAGTTGTGTGAGTTTGCATTGCATATCCGCCACACTCGAGATAGGGAGCATACTTGCATCGAACCAGATTGATCAAATCGTGTAGTACTTGCCTTAAATCGAGCACTGTATGCACACGACTACACGCCAAAATCGGCTAAAACCCGAGAGACATAGGAGCGCATAGATTCCATGTATAAAAGTTGCAAATTTGACAAAACCAATCGATAAAACACTTTCAAGTTTTCAAAAAGAGTCGTGTTTGTGTAAAAACGAGTTTTCCTAAAGCGTACAGACTGACCCTTGTGCGCCGGTGCAAGAAAGTCTGCGACGAAAAGAACCCACTTGTCCACCCCGAATTTAAAGACATAACAGAAGTGAAATAGCAGAAAGGGAAATAGCGGAAAGGGAAATAGCAGAAAGGGAAATAGCAGAAAGGGAAATAGCAGAAAGGGAAATATGGCTATATCTTAGATGCAGAAGGGAAAATATATATAGCTATATCTTAAGAGCGAGAAGGCTCAATGTGAGTGAGTGCTTTAAGTGTATAAATTGAAAGGGCAACTCACACGACTTGAACCTTAAAAACCCAGCAGAAAGGGGAAATACGTATATATATGTAAGAGCGAAAAGGCTCAATTGTGAGTGAGTGCTTTTGGGTGTATAAAATGAAAGACAACTCACGCAACTTGAACCTTAAAACCCAGCTGAATGTATATAAATAGAACTATATCTTATGGGCTGTCGAGGCCCGTTTTGTGTGCAAAAGGTGTGCAGATAAGAGCGGAAAGGCTCGAGTGTACGTGTGTGATTCGTGTTTCAAACCATAATATTACATCTCGGGGGGAGACTACGCTCCATTATTACAACCCCGTATCAAATTGAATTGAATTTGAAACAACGTAAAGAATCATATTCGAGCACTTACTCGACTTTTGCTTGGGCTTCCTTTTTCAGCGAAACCTGACCTTGGATATAGCCGTTGGATGGACTTTCCTCTGCGAGATGACCAGCTGCGTAGAAGGTTGATCCTAGATCGTGACTTGGGCTAGATTGACAAGTTAATGCACCATGGGTTTCGGGCTTAGATATGATAGATCAAGGGTGAAAAACTAACGGATCTGAGTTAGGTCTAGGTGGTTCGTTTTGGTCGAAGGTTAGCTCAAGGCTCTAAGGGGAAAATCTGACCAGCTAGTGGTCGAGTTAGGTTTAGGGATAGTGAGTGATCTTAGGGGGAATCCTAAGGTAAGCTCTAGGGCAATGCTCGGCCAAAGGGTGGCCGAGCTTGGGCTGATGTTGGGTGTTTGATCTCACGTGAGATCCTAAGGGAGTGGCTCGGCCAGAGGGTGGCCAAGCTGGGTAGGTGTAGGTTAGTTCTTTTGGTTAGGATCTAACTTAGGTAATGGATTTAGTTTAGGGCAAAACCTAAAATGAACTCAGCTAGCTAGATGGGTGAAAACGGGTTCGTCCAAAGGAAGGAACCGAGTGTTTTAGACACTCGGTTTTGGCTAGGTCTCTAGGAGTAGTTTTGGTTTAGGAAATAGTTTAGGTGGTTTAGTGCTAGATGGTTTGGCTGGGAGGGATCTAAGGTGAGCTTGGCCAGCCAATGGCCGAGCTGGGTATGGTTCTAGATTAGGGTAGTCTTAGGTAGAACTAGGATCGTCCCATTAGTGAAGTTCGGCCAGCATCTTGGCTGGACTTTGGACGTCTCTTTGTTTTAGGGTTTAGGTGGTTTTGAGAGGTACGAAAAGAAGGGACTTTGGGCAGGATTTTAGGGGCTTACCTTGACAACCTATCAGCCCATTTGATCTCGTTTCCAACGCAGCCAATCTCCATTGAAGACAGCCCATCCAATGCCGCCAGGTTTCTCTCCATTTCCAGCAAAATACAAGGCGTGAGATGCTCTCTCTTGCACTTGAGTGCAGCCCACAAGACCAACCCACGTTTTTACAAAACAAGAGGGGAAGGCCAGCCCCTTTTGTTGACCTTCCTCTCTCTCTCTCTCTCTCTCTCTTTTCCCCCCCAACTATCCACGTGAAGTGCTGGAAAAATCGTCCCCTTCAAAGCCAGCCCACTCACGTCCTTTTATAGGCCCCTTGTGTGGATATGGATCCTTTGTTGGTCTCTAAAATCCGGATCCAATCCAATCCAAGTTTCGTTTGGATATGGATCTTGGATCTGGATCTAGATTTTTGGATCCAGATTTGATCCAAATTTTTCTCTTCTTCAGTCCTTTCTGGTGTTTCAAGCTGGATGCTTCGTGCGGGTCTTGAGTTCATCAAGATTCCGTCTTACGCTGGGTTTTTCCCATTTTCATCGTCCAAGCTTCTTTTCGTCTTTCTGGACTCTGTTTCGACTGTTTCTTCTTGCATTTGACTTGGATTTTCCGTGATTTCAGAGATGCTTTTGGCTTGGCCTTTGATGCTTCAGGCTTGAAATGCGTTTGTGGCCTGGGCTCCTTTTTCGTCCTCGAAATTCACTTTTCATCGAGTTGGGCTTGACCTTTGAACTTTTTGATTCTTTTGCGACTGTTTTGAGCCAGGCTTCATCTGTTCATCTGGTCTCTCATAAAAATAGGACTTTCGTCCATTTTCAAGATTTTTCATGTTTCAAACAGGGTTGGAGAACAGAATTTTGAAATGTTTTGATTTCCTGAGTTTTTCGAAAATTCTTATCTTTTGAACTGGTTTTCGAACCAGGCATTTGGTTTTGAAAAGTATTTGGGTTTTTGGGGTGTTTACAGATGCCCCTCTTTGGCATTATCCAAATTGATTTGGATAATGGCGAAGAAGATAACACCCCTGTTTTGTTTTCTCCCGGATTTGATCTTGAGAATATGGGATCGTCCCAAATTTTGAGCAAAAGAAACTTTCTTTTAAAAATCCGATAGGAGGGGATTTTTTTTTTTTTTTTGCCAAAAGGGGACTTTCTATGGATCTAACCCTAAGTGGAGATCACATATGAAATGTTCATGCGCGGACCTGCAAAGGTGCATGCTATGGATGAGGTGTTAGAAAGGGCGATCTCCTAGAGACCAAATCATATGGTCGAACTTTTGAGACTTTTATGAAGACCTGCTGCTCCAAGTGAGCGGGCCTTACGTATGCTTGATGTTCGAGTTTTTCTGAAATTCATTTTTAAGAGGGAAAACTTTTCTGAGCCATCGATCATAAGGACCTTTAGCTCCTTGTGTTTGCCTTTACTCGAGTTTCGACCCTTGCTAATCTAGCAGAGGTTTTATGAGAAAATAAGCCACGTTTCAAAATTCTTATGCCTTACTCAAAACGTCGTATTCTCAAACAAGACGAAATTCAAGTAAGTAAATCCTATTTTTACTTTAGGATTCCCTGAAATGAACCATGTTTCGCTCGGGATAAGTCACAGGGATGGGAAAGAAGTACCACGGTCCCTTCTGAAGTGTCCCGTGGTTTGAGGCATAGAAGGCGGAAAACTGCTCTCTTTTGAGCTTTTTGGCCTTTTTCTCTCCTTTTTTTCCATAGAGGGTCTCCCTTTGGGAGTATTTTTTCTTTAATCCCTCTTTTACATAGAAGACTCAAATTTTCTTTTTGATTCGTTTTTCTTTTTTTTTTGGGAAAGGGCTTTTTGGTGGGGATTTCTCCTTGTTTTGGCCAAGTTTTCCTTTTGGAAGGAGAAGAGAAGAGGGGAGGACTTATCCCAAGGTCATACTTGACCCATTCTAGGTTAGCCTATTTAGAAATAGCACGTACAACTTGCAAGTATCTTGTTATATTGAATTCGGCCTTTCTTTGTAAGAAGAAGGATTTTGAAATGTAGCCACGTATTTGGAAAGCTCTGCTTTTTCACAAAATGTCGATTCTTTCATTCAGGGTCACCCAACTTACCTTTGATCCTTGGTTTCGAAGTTTCAAAGTGGCTTTCCCTAAAATATTTTTCACAAAAATGGGAATTTAACTCAGACCCTATACATGATATTTTTTCAAATACTGAATATTTATAGGATCTGCTAAATTCCTACCCTCGACATCGGTTAACCAATAAGAATTGTTTGTGGTGGTTCCACGCACGACGTAAGGGCCATCCCACTTGGGCCGCCACTTTCCAAGTGGATGTGGGCCACGATGGTGGATGATTTTCAAAACTAGCTCTCCCACTTCAAAGTGGCGAGGTTTCATATGTTTTTCATAATGTCGGGCGATCCTTTGCTGGTATGCATGAGCATGGTCCATAGCAAGGAGTCGCCTCTCATCTAATAGATCTAGTTCGGCCATCCTAGCATGCTGAAGCGTCTCTAGGGGGAGGTCGAGTGCAACGGATGTATGAAATGAATGCAGATGTGTATGGATGGGGAGAATGGCGTTTGTGCCGTAAACCAACTCAAAAGGCGTGGCATTTGTGGGAGTGCGGATGGAAGTCCTATAAGTCCATAAGGCTTCATCCAACTTCTCGTGCCATGTTCTACCCTTCTCTAAGGTTTTCTCAACAATGCTGATGAGAGTCTTGTTGGTGGCTTCGGCTTGGCCGTTGCCTTGAGGGTAGTAAGGTGATGAGAAGTGATGATTTATGCCATACTTGTTGCACAGCTTGACCATCCGCTCATTTTTAAATGGGGTGCCATTATCGGACACAAGATCTCTTGGAACTCCAAATCGAGCCAAGATGTTTTTCCTAATGAAGGCCACCACATGTTGTCCCTAGACATTTGTCAGGGAGGCGGCTTCGACCCACTTGGAAAAATACTCAGTGGCTGCTAAAATGAACCTGTGTCCGTTTGAGGCCTTTGGAAAAATTGGTCCTACGATATCAAACGCCCACATGGTGAATGGCCAGGGGCTGACCACGGAATGCAGTGATGATGAGGGGATATGAATGGCGTGACCATGCACTTGACACGGGTGACACTTCCTAACATGATCGTGGCAATCCTTTCTCAGGGTAGACCAAAAATAACCTGCTCTAAGTATTTTCATTGCCATCATGTTGGCATTGACATGACCTCCACATTCTCCATCGTGGAATTCGTGCATAACAATCCTAGCCTCCTCTAGGTCGACGCATCTTAGTAAGATGCCCGTAAAACTCTTTTTGTACAGAACCCCTCCCAAAATCGTGTATCGGGTGGAAATTTTTCGGATGAATGCCTTATCTTTAGACGTGGCATCCTCAGTGAATCCCCCATTTTCTAGAAAATTCTTTATGTCATAAAACCAAGGTTTTCCATCAGAATTAGGGTTATTTTGGCAGATTTGCAAATCGTGTATGGAAGGAGTGGGTGAGTGCCATATTTCCAGGGGTCTGGTTCCCAAAGTGGGATCGACCCTTAGGGCTGAACCCAAGGATGAGAGGGCGTCAGCGACGCCATTATCCTCTCTTCCTACATGTGTGAGAGTGCACGATTGGAACGACTCAACCAGTCGAGTGGCCAATTCGTGGTATGGAAGCAGTTTTTCGTTTCGAACTTGCCAAATTTTTAAAACTTGGTTTATAACAAGGAGGGAATCTCCAAAAACGTCGATGCATGCTGCCCCTAGAGTTTTCGAAACTTTTAAACCTTGTATGAGTGCTTCATACTCGGCTATATTATTGGAACATTCGAAATCTAGACGGATTGCTATGGGGATTTCTCCCTTTTCGGGGGATACGAGGATGATCCCGGCTCCTGCCCCTCGTTGGTTTCGTGCCCCGTCGAAGTGCATCTTCCACATTTGGTTTTCGAAAGAGTTAGCCAAAATGTGGTTTTGAAAATGGTTTTGCAATATGCCTTCATCCGGCATTTCATTGAGTGTGGGATACGCATCTTCTAGGGGAACTCAGCCACGTAGTCTGCTAGGGCTTGCCCCTTAATGGAGACCTGGTGATGGTATTTCAAGTCATACTCCATTAGAAGGAGTTGCCATTTGCCCAATCTACCCGTGAGAATGGGTTTTTCGAATAAGTGCTTGATTGGGTCAAGCTTGGACACTATCCAGATCTCATGATCTAGGAAATAGTGTCGAAATTTCTGGCAGGCCCAAACTAGGGCCAAGCACGTCTTCTCCATGGCCTGATAATTCCTTTCGTAAGCCAGGAGAGTTTTCGAAAGATAGTATATGGCACATTCCTTGTGAGTGTCATCCTCGTATTGAGCTAACAGAGCTCCCAAAGCATTCGCATGCACAGAAATGTAAAGTAGAAGAGGTTTTCCTGGTTTTGGAGGGTTTAAAACAGGGGGATTAACTAAGTATGCTTTTAACCTTTCAAATGATTTTTGGCACTCGTCATCCCATAAAAATTTCGTACCCTTTCTCAGCAACTTGTTGAAGGGTTCGCATCTAGTTGCCAGGTTTGAGATAAACCTGCGAATGGACTGTAGGCGACCTTGGAGGCTACGAATCTGCGTGAGATTGGAGGGTGGGGTCATGTCTATGATGGCTCTACACTTAGAGGGGTCGACTTCTATGCCCCTTTGGCTTACCATAAATCCTAAAAGCTTACCGGATTCTACACCGAATACGCATTTTTGAGGGTTTAGCTTTATGTTGTAAAGTCTAAGCCTTTCGAAAATCTTTTGTAAGCATTCGAGATGAGTGCATCGATTTTTTGACTTAGCCAGGAGATCATCTACATATACCTCCACGAGCTCATGAATTTGATCGTGAAAGATCGAGGTCATAGCTCTTTGGTACGTGGCGCCAGCATTTTTCAAACCAAAGGGCATGACCGTATAACAGTACGTGCCCCATGGGGTTGTAAAGGCGGTTTTAGCCTGATCTCGTGGGCTTAGTTTGATTTGGTTATATCCTGAATAGCCATCCATGAATGAAAACATTTCATGATTTGCAGTACTATCGACTATCAAATCAATGTTTGGTAAAGGAAAATTATCTTTTGGGGTGGCTTTATTCAAGTTTCTGAAATCGATGCATATTCGAATTTTCCCACTGGTTTTTCGAACAATAACTATATTGGATAACCAATCAGAATATGCAATGGGTTTTATAAATCCGGCTTTTAACAGATCTTCTAAACCCTCTTTGACTTGTGAATGCACATTCGGATGTATCTTCCTAAGCTTTTGTTTTATGGGTTTTGCATCTGAATCTAAGGGAAGACGATGCTCTACAACATTCGGGTCTATACCCGGCATGTCTTCATACGTCCATGCAAACACATCAACGTAGGTTTTCAAAAATGCAATGAATGATGCTTTTTCGTGCTCATGTAGACATGTGCCTACCTTAATGATTTTCGGCTTTAAATCATTCCCTAAGTTTATCTCTATAAAATCCCCTCCTACTGATTTCGAAGGTTTTTCAAAATCGAGAATTTTATGAAATTCAGGGAGCTCAGAAGTAGGATCTTCCTCGAGGAAATCCAATTCTGGGCCTTGATCATTCTCAAGACTTCTAAATCCTAGGGAATTTGGACTTGACGCACAGTTTTCGCAAACGCTTGGTTTTTGTTTTGGATTTTCTGCAGGTTTCGACGATTTTGGTCCTCTTATGAAGAGGACTTTCTTTTCGAAATTCTTTTCTTCTTCAAAACCTTTATCAAGAGCTGCTAAATACAGGATTTTGTTTTTGGTATTTTGTAAATTTTCGATTTTTTTGGATTTTTGTAAGGAAAGGACTTTAGGAACTATACAAACAACTCTTTTTTCGAGTTTTTGATCTTTTTCAAATGTTTTTGGTTTTTGGGATTTTTCAATTTTTTGAATTTCGAGTTTTTCAAATGTTTTTGGATTTTTGATTGAGGGATCTTCCATCATACCTACAAAGGAAAAACGCCACTAGTTAGACTCCGAACAAGAGATCTAAATTGTAGGTTTCTGCTTGGGTAGGCTCCAGGGCACCCTTGACCCAGGTGGTCACAGGGGGTGGTTCTGGCGGTATCTGGGAGTATAGCCGATCCCGTGTCGGCTCTGGTTGGCTTTTGGCAAAATGGGTTCTACGAGACCCTGATTTTGTGCCCCTAGACTTTTGTATGGCATATACCCCATGTTTAATAACATGTTCCATGATTTTTTGTTTTTGGAAAAGTTTTCATATAATTCGTGATCCTGGAACTTGCTATCGTCCATGTTATGCACATAAGGTTTTCTGTTCAGGGGTTTTGGAAATAGTGGATGCTTGGTTTTTCCTAGGATGGTTAGTGTTTTGAGTGGGCCAGCCTTGGGCGGCCCCTGGATGTGTACGACCTTCCTAGGTACCTGAAGGGTGAGCTTTGGTGGTTCGACCACGGTTTGCCCTGAGTTGACCTCGTAGAACTGGGAACTTGAAAAGCATGGGGAATTTTGAATCCCCTGAAGTTGTGGATGACTCTCACTTAGGATCACAATGACTTGGTTTTCAAAAGGGATTTTAACACACTTATGGAAGGTGGACGGCACAGCATGTAGGCTGTGTATCCAAGGCCTTCCCAGCAGTAGGTTGTAGTGGGGGTGGATGTCCAAAACATGGAATACCCCCACGTGAGCTATCCCTCCTGTTTCCATGGGAAGTTCAACAGATCCTAAAGGTCTGGATGCATTTCCATCGTATCCAGTGATTACGATGGTGCTTGGGTTTATGGAAGTTAAGGTGACTCCAATCTGATGTGCTATGTGAAGCGGAAGGATGTTGAGCCCTCCTCCCCCGTCAACTAGGCACCTATCTAGAGAGTGGTGATTTAATACCACCTCGATGTGTAGGGCCTGATTATGGGTTTCATAGGGTCTTTCGAGATCCTCTTCCGAAAACATGATAGGTGTTTTTGCACCTATGGACGCCACTTGGTTGGACAAGGATTCTGGGGTTATGTCCGAACTAACCTTTGCTCTTTCTAGAATTTTCTCTAACACGAGTCTATGCCTAGGCGAGGTTTGTATCAGCTCTAGGATGGACATGTTAATGGGAATTTTTGAAAGATGGTTTTCGAAATCATACAAGTTTAAAACGACTTTTCCTTTGTCCGTTTTGGGCAGAACTCCAGGAATACACGCCTTTGAAGGGCCAGGCACACTGACCACTTTTTTAGCATTTTGTAGATGCGGGGGTTGATAGATCCTCCCGGATCTTGTCACTTCCCCTACGATCAACCTAGGGTTCGTGCTTAAGATGGCTCTAATCGACTGTTTTGGAGTACCTTGAGTTTTTAAAACTGGTTTAATCGGAGACGGAACTCTTGGTGGTCCCCGAATCACTACTTGGGCAGGCTTCCTACGAAGGATGAGTGTAGATGCACAAGCAGAAAAACCAGACTTATATGTACGCGCTAGACTCTTTGAAATCGTGAGAGCACATACCTCTTTGCCCTTCCCACTGGTACTTGCATGATTAGGGAAGGGTTCTTTGAAAATAGCTTGGGTAGGCTCCGGTTCCTCAGTGACCTGGAGCCGGCCCTCTGCTATCAAGTTCTCGATTTGGTTTAGGAGGGAAAAACATTGCTTTGTATCATGGCCTTTGAGCCGATGATACTTACAAAATCGATTCAAAAACCTCCCTTTGGAAGTGATTCCCTCGGGGATTTCAGGGAGTTCGATCATGCTTTGGGCGAGTAGGAGGTCTAGGACCTCCGACACAGGTTGCCCCAGCGGAGTATACTCCCTTTTTTCAAATGGTTTTTGCATTTTTTTGTCTTTTCTGTTTTCAAAATTTTCGAAATTCTTTGAAGTGCTCGCCAGCCTTGGATCTACCCAGACATTGGCGATCTTGTGGGGCTTTTCCCCTTTGTCTATGGTGGGTAGTCCATAATTGCCAGGCTTTTCCAAGCGAGTCTTTGGGTTTACGCTCCCTTTCCATAGGTGGTCGTAAACCCCTTTTTTCAAATTCGTCTCAAAAAGAGATGCTTTTTTAATTAGTTTGTGAAAAGTAGAGATTTCATGTAAAGAAAGAAGAGTTTTCAATTCAGTTTTGAAATTGTCCAGGATGAGCATTACTGCGCATCCTTCGGATATGGGTTCTCGTACTTGTCCAAGGAGAGACCTCCATCGGACGATAAATGTATGCACATCTTCGTTCATACCTTGCTTCGTATCCCTCAAAGTGTTCAATGTAGGCGTGACTTCTACGTTGTGTGAAAATCTTTACATGAAGCAGTTCGCTAACTCTTCAAAAGTTGCGAACTGGCTCAAATCGTAGGAAGCCAGCCATTTAGAAGCTATGCCTTTGAGGGATAAGGGGAACCAATATACCCATTTCATCGAGTCCTTCTTTTTCTTGTGGGCTCGACGAGAGAAAAGCTGTAGGTGAGACCTAGGGTCTCCCGTGCCATCATACCGATGGAAATTCGGTATTTCATCGTCGCTGTCTGTTTCGTAATCTAAAGGGAGAAAATCAGACAGGACGTACGTTGTTTTCTCTCTATTTTGCCCTTTTAGCAACTGCTGTAGGGCTTTTCGATCCTTGTGAGTGAAGGAATCGAGGTATGGGTTACCTTCTATCTCGGAGGTCTCCTTGTTTTTACGAGTTTTTCCAAACTTCTTTTTGGCCTTTATTGGTTCGCCATGTGACGAACATGAATCAGCTGCTTCAGCCTCTTGGCTGAGAGCAGCGACCTTGGCCTCGTATTCTCTTCTTAACTCTTCCTCCTTTTGTTTTCGATTTTTCAAAGATCTTCTAGAATGAGAACTTGAAGAGCATGAGAACCGGCTAGACACTTCATTGGAGTCTGAACTCGACATGACTCCGACGCTTTTAAATCCAACTATGAAATGCAAGAAGACAAAAGAGTTAAAACACTTTTGAAAACAAACGATGTTTTTAGAGATTGGTTTGTTTTGTATCAATTTTTCCTAAAGACCCACGTCCCACCGGGCGTGCCAAATCTGTAGACACGGAAAATCCTCGACTCCGGGTTCTTAGGCCTGAAGCGAATCTTTTCGTGCTTACGTTGCTTTTAAAAAGGGCGTGCCAGCTAGCTTTCTCAAACTAGCGAAGTGATTTTTTGAAAATATCTGACTTTTGGGGCGACTGTGGATAAGTGGGTTCTTTTCGTCGCAGACTTTCTTGTACCGACGCACAAGGGTCAGTCTGTACGCTTTAGAAAAACTCAATTTTACAAACACGACTCTTTTTGAAAACTTGAAAAGTGTTTTATCTACTGGTTTTGTCAAATTTGCAACTTTTACACATGGGATCTATGCGCTCCTGTATCTCACGGGTTTTAGCAGATTTTGGCGTGTAGTCATGTGCATCCAGTGCTCGATTTAAGGTAAGTACTACACGTTTTGACCAATCTGATTCGATGCAAGTATGCTCCCTATCTCGAGTGTGGCGGATATGCAATGCAAACTCACACAACTTGAAGGGAAAACCCCGAATTTAAAGACATAACAGAAGTGAAATAGCAGAAAGGGAAATAGCGGAAAGGGAAATAGCAGAAAGGGAAATAGCAGAAAGGGAAATAGCAGAAAGGGAAATATGGCTATATCTTAGATGCAGAAGGGAAAATATATATAGCTATATCTTAAGAGCGAGAAGGCTCAATGTGAGTGAGTGCTTTAAGTGTATAAATTGAAAGGGCAACTCACACGACTTGAACCTTAAAAACCCAGCGGAAAGGGGAAATACGTATATATATGTAAGAGCGAAAAGGCTCAATTGTGAGTGAGTGCTTTTGGGTGTATAAAATGAAAGACAACTCACGCAACTTGAACCTTAAAACCCAGCTGAATGTATATAAATAGAACTATATCTTATGGGCTGTCGAGGCCCGTTTTGTGTGCAAAAGGTGTGCAGATAAGAGCGGAAAGGCTCGAGTGTACGTGTGTGATTCGTGTTTCAAACCATAATATTACATCTCGGGGGGAGACTACGCTCCATTATTACAACCCCGTATCAAATTGAATTGAATTTGAAACAACGTAAAGAATCATATTCGAGCACTTACTCGACTTTTGCTTGGGCTTCCTTTTTCAGCGAAACCTGACCTTGGATATAGCCGTTGGATGGACTTTCCTCTGCGAGATGACCAGCTGCGTAGAAGGTTGATCCTAGATCGTGACTTGGGCTAGATTGACAAGTTAATGCACCATGGGTTTCGGGCTTAGATATGATAGATCAAGGGTGAAAAACTAACGGATCTGAGTTAGGTCTAGGTGGTTCGTTTTGGTCGAAGGTTAGCTCAAGGCTCTAAGGGGAAAATCTGACCAGCTAGTGGTCGAGTTAGGTTTAGGGATAGTGAGTGATCTTAGGGGGAATCCTAAGGTAAGATCTAGGGCAATGCTCGGCCAAAGGGTGGCCGAGCTTGGGCTGATGTTGGGTGTTTGATCTCACGTGAGATCCTAAGGGAGTGGCTCGGCCAGAGGGTGGCCGAGCTGGGTAGGTGTAGGTTAGTTCTTTTGGTTAGGATCTAACTTAGGTAATGGATTTAGTTTAGGGCAAAACCTAAAATGAACTCAGCTAGCTAGATGGGTGAAAACGGGTTCGTCCAAAGGAAGGAACCGAGTGTTTTAGACACTCGGTTTTGGCTAGGTCTCTAGGAGTAGTTTTGGTTTAGGAAATAGTTTAGGTGGTTTAGTGCTAGATGGTTTGGCTGGGAGGGATCTAAGGTGAGCTTGGCCAGCCAATGGCCGAGCTGGGTATGGTTCTAGATTAGGGTAGTCTTAGGTAGAACTAGTATCGTCCCATTAGTGAAGTTCGGCCAGCATCTTGGCTGGACTTTGGACGTCTCTTTGTTTTAGGGTTTAGGTGGTTTTGAGAGGTACGAAAAGAAGGGACTTTGGGCAGGATTTTAGGGGCTTACCTTGACAACCTATCAGCCCATTTGATCTCGTTTCCAACGCAGCCAATCTCCATTGAAGACAGCCCATCCAATGCCGCCAGGTTTCTCTCCATTTCCAGCAAAATACAAGGCGTGAGATGCTCTCTCTTGCACTTGAGTGCAGCCCACAAGACCAACCCACGTTTTTACAAAACAAGAGGGGAAGGCCAGCCCCTTTTGTTGACCTTCCTCTCTCTCTCTCTCTCTCTCTTTTCCCCCCCAACTATCCACGTGAAGTGCTGGAAAAATCGTCCCCTTCAAAGCCAGCCCACTCACGTCCTTTTATAGGCCCCTTGTGTGGATATGGATCCTTTGTTGGTCTCTAAAATCCGGATCCAATCCAATCCAAGTTTCGTTTGGATATGGATCTTGGATCTGGATCTAGATTTTTGGATCCAGATTTGATCCAAATTTTTCTCTTCTTCAGTCCTTTCTGGCGTTTCAAGCTGGATGCTTCGTGCGGGTCCTGAGTTCATCAAGATTCCGTCTTACGCTGGGTTTTTCCCATTTTCATCGTCCAAGCTTCTTTTCGTCTTTCTGGACTCTGTTTCGACTGTTTCTTCTTGCATTTGACTTGGATTTTCCGTGATTTCAGAGATGCTTTTGGCTTGGCCTTTGATGCTTCAGGCTTGAAATGCGTTTGTGGCCTGGGCTCCTTTTTCGTCCTCGAAATTCACTTTTCATCGGGTTGGGCTTGACCTTTGAACTTTTTGATTCTTTTGCGACTGTTTTGAGCCAGGCTTCATCTGTTCGTCTGGTCTCTCATAAAAATAGGACTTTCATCCATTTTCAAGATTTTTCATGTTTCAAACAGGGTTGGAGAACAGAATTTTGAAATGTTTTGATTTCCTGAGTTTTTCGAAAATTCTTATCTTTTGAACTGGTTTTCGAACCAGGCATTTGGTTTTGAAAAGTATTTGGGTTTTTGGGGTGTTTACATCTATTTATAAGCAATGCCCGTGTCTATGTAGACATGATTAGAGCGACCAAACTAGAAGATTCAAGATATTGGGTAAAAGTCAACCCAACTCAACCATGAAACATATATCCTAGTGAGACAAACCTTATTTATATTATACATCATTATTACATGGATGTAGACACTGAAAATCCTCGCCTCTGGTTCTTAGGCCTGAAGCGAATCTTTTCCTGCGTCTAAGTCGTATTTTAGCAAAAGGGCGTGCCAGCTAGCTTGCTTAAGCTAGCGAAGAAACGTTTTTAAATTTGACTTCTATCGGGGTGACTGTGAGCAAGCTCTTTTCGTCGCAGACCTTCTTGCACCGATGCGCAAGGGTCAGTTTGTATGCTTAGAAAATCGAGTTTTAAACATGATAACCTAGGAAAATGTTTGAGGTGTTTGATTGGGCTGATTTGTATGGTTTCAAGTTTTATTTTCACGTGGATTTGCACGTGCCTATGTCTTTCTTTTTATCTTTTCGGGCCAACTAGGTGTGTGTGTGCACAAGTGACCTAAGTTGGGTGATTTTGAGTGGGAGTGTGGGGTTTGCTTTGATGCAATATGCGTCCTAACTCGTGGTATGGCGTATATGCAATGCAAACTCACGCAACTCCAAAGGGAAAACCCAAATTGAAAGACAATGCGGAAGGGAAATGACTTAATGTAAATTTGCAAAAGGGAAATTGCAAAAGGGAAATATGGCTATATCTTAAGAGCGGAAAGGCTCAATTGTGCAAGTGTGTGCCGTGTATATATGTAAAGACTACGCACACTGTTGAACCTTAAAACCCAAATCTTAAAGACATAGCCGAAGGGAAATACTTATAATATATATGGGCCCGAAGGTCGCCAACGTGTGCGTGGGTGTTGCGTGTATATTGAAAGACAACTCACACGACTTGTAATGAAACCCAAATATAATTGCAATAGGCCTTGACTAAGGTCTTGGGAATAAGAGCGAAAGCTCAATGTGTGTGAGTGTAGAATTGAAATACTACACACACGGCATGAATGAAAACACCCCAAAACAAAATTGCAATAGGCCCTTACTAGGGTCTTGGAAATAAGAGCGAAAGCTCAATGTGTGTGAGTGTGAAAATTTAAAGACAACACACACAACTTAATAAAACCCACGCAACCTAAATATATATAAGTATAGCTATATCTTAAGGGCTGATTAGGCCCATGCGTGTGTCAAAATCGTGTGCAGCTAAGAGCGGAATAGGCTCAAGTGCACGTGTGTGTGGGTGTGCCAAACCACATTATTACAAGCGGGGGGAGACAACGCTCCATTATTACAACCCCGTATCAAATTTAATTAAGCATAAGCAAGTTTATAATAAGGACCGAGTTAGGCACTTATGTATAGCTGGTCCGGGTGTGACTTGCTTGCACTTGGGCTTAGTGAGTCGCCTTGGGCTGCAAGAGGGAGCTCCTTGGATGGGCGCGACAAGTGGATGTGCTAGCCGAGTGATGAAGGTGCAGGTTCTGGCCGAGTGGATGGAGTGCTGTCTTGGCTAGGCTTGAAGTACTTAGGGGAGGTAGGTGGAACTAGGGTGTGTCACTAAGGCGTGGGGTAGGTCTTAGGGAGAGGTAAGGTGGGTGTAAGGTGCGGCTGGCTAAGAGAGGAGGGGCAGGTGGTGCAACTGCTGTCCTGGTGTATGGGAGATGTTGGGGGCAGTCGGGTGATGGAGTGGCAGGTTTTGTGGGGTGGCGAGATAAGGTGGAGGTGCTGGTGGAGTCAACCTAGGGGGTGAGATGGAGGAGAAGGAGGGGAGAGTGAGAGGTAAGGCTTACCTAAGGGAAACCATGGAAGGAGGCTGGCCGAATGGGTGAGGAAGCGGCGGTAGGTGAGGTCTTGGCCGGGTGCAGCAGGTGGAAGGTGGAGTGAAGTGGTGCTGGCCGAAGGGTGGAGGTGGCGTGGAGTGGTGTTGTTGGAGGTTGATGGGAGTGAAGTGGGTGAGAGAGAGAGGGCAGGTGAGAGAGGAGAGAAAGGGCTGAGCTGCCCAAAATTCCATCCAAAACAAAAAGGTTTTTTTTTATAGACTTAGTGGGGTCGGTTGGGCTGGTTTGGTGCTGGTGGTTTGGGGGGGTATGGTGTACTAGATATTTAGGTGGGCCAGATATTTGTTTTGGGTGGTTTGGGGATATGGTGTGCTAGGTGTTTAGGTGGGCTAGTTTAGTGGTTTAGGGCTTAGCTAGGTGGGTTGGGCTTAGGGTGAGGTTTAGTGGAGTGGGTTAGGTGATTAGGCTACGATTAGGGAAGGATTAAGGAAGTGGGTTAGGTGATTAGGCTAGGATTAGGTCAGGTTTAGGGAGAAATGGCTAGGTAAGGTGGGTTAGCATAGGGTTAGGGTTAGGAGCATCCCTTTGCCTTCGACCCATGGACCTAGTTGCAGCAAATTGGTGCAGCCCTAGGTTAGGTGTAAGTGCATACAAGCTTAAACCCATACTCATTAGGCTAACCCACATGATTAACCCAAAACTTGACACAAAGTCAAGCCCACCATATTTCACTCATATTTTATCCCCCCATTCTCTCTCATGCCCAAGCTTTTCACGTGAATTTCTTGTGGGCCCCACCTCCATTTATGAGAAGGTGATGTGGGCCCTAGATGTGGATGTTGGATTGGATCTTTGGATCCAAATCCAAATCCAAATCCATATGCATGTTTGGATTTGGATCTGGATATATATGGTCTAGATCCGATCCAAATCTGAATTTCTGACTCCTTCATGGTATGTTCGAAACGAACGGTTTGTGCGGGGCCGAACAGCATCAGTACTCCGTCTTGCGTTGGGTCTTCGTCAACATTGTCGTCCGCTCCTCTTTTCACCTTTCGGAGATCATTTCAATAGACTTGTTGATAATAGGGGCTTGGAAGTCCGAGATTTCAGGGACGAATCTGATACGAGAGTTGATGTGCCGGGCTCGACATATGCTCTGGTTCCGGGCTCTCTTTCGCTCCTCTGGTCCTGCTTTCATCAGGCCTAGTTGCTTTTCAGGGTTTCAAAATACCTTTTTAAAGGTTTTAAAACTATATAACACATATTTTAAAACATGTATAGTTTAAACATATGTACAAGGTCGTTTGGAAGGCTCCTGGGTTTCCAGACTCAAAATAGCCCTTTGGGGCTGCTTTTGCAAAACCAGGTGATTTGGGAAACTCGTGGGATTTTGGGGTGTTTATAGATGCCCTTCTTTGGCATTATCCAAATTGATTTGGATAATGGCAAAGACGACAACACCCCTTTCAATGTCTCCCTAGATCTATCTACGAAAATATTAGATCATCCCAATCTTTAGCAAAATCTCACTTTTAAAACCCTGGTAGGAGGAGATATCACGCCAAAGGGATTTGTATGGAATCTGGTCCTAAAATGGGATCATGTTTATGCAAGTGTCCATGCATGGGTATAGAGATGCATGATATGGATGGGACGCCAAGAATGGCGACCTCCCAAAGACCGGATGACATGGTCGAACTCTTGAGACTTACAAAGGCCTGCTGCTCCAAGTGAGCAGACACTATGTTGTTCGATGTTCTATTTTTTCAAAATCTATTTACAAAAGGGAACGTTGCTTTGAGCCTCAATCCTAAGGATCTCGAGCTCTTCGTGTTTGCCTTTGCTTGAGTCTTGACCCTCGCTAATCTAGCGGAGATTTTATAAGAAAACAAGCTACATTTCAAGATTCCTACGTCTTACTCGAAACGTCGAATTCTCAAACAAAATGAAATTCAAGTAAGTAAATCCTATTTTTACTTTAGGACTCCTCGAAATGAACCATGTTTTACTTGGGATAAGCCGGGGATGGGGAAGAGATACCACGGTCCCTTCTGAAGCGTCCCGTGGTTTAAGGCATAGAAGGCGAAAAACTGCTCTTTTTGAGCTTTTTGGCCTCTTTTTCCTTTTTTTCATAGAGGGTCTCCCTTTGGGAGTATTTTTTCTTTAATCCCTCTTTTTCACAAGAAAATCGATTTTTTCTTTTTGATTCTGGTTTCTTTCTTTTGGAAAGAGACTTTGGATGGGGCATTCTCTTTATTTTGGCCACGTTTTCCTTTTGGAAGGAGAAGAGAAGAGGGGAGGACTTATCCCAAGGTCACACTCGATCCATTCCAGATCAGCCTATTTAGAAATAGCACGTACTACTCGCAAGTATCTTGCTATATTGAACTTGGCCTTTCTTTGTAAGAAGAAGGATTTTGAAATGTAACCACGTGTTTGGAAAACTCCACTCTTTCACAAGTGTGAATTCTCTCACTCAGGGTCACACAATTCGCCTTTGAACCTTACTTTCGAAGTTTCAAAGCAGCTATCCCTAAGGGTTTTCGAAATGGGGAATTTAACCCAAATCCTACACATAATACTTCTTTAAGTATTGAATATTGATAGGATCTGCTAAATTCCTACCTTCTACATTGATCAACCAATACGAGTTGTTCGTGGTGGTTGCACGTACAACATAAGGTCCATCCCACTTGGGGCGCCACTTTCCAAGTGGATGTGGGCCACGATAGTGGATGATTTTCAAAACCAAATCTCCCACTTCAAAATGGAGAGGTCTCATGTGTTTGTCATAGTGTCGGGCTATCCTTTGCCGGTATGCATGAGCATGATCCATGGCAAGGAGTTGCCTCTCATCTAGCAAATCTAGTTCGGCCATCCTAGCATGCTGAAGCGTCTCTAGGGGGAGGTCGAGTGCAATGGATGTATGAAATGAATGCAATTGTGTATGAATGGGAAGAATGATATTTGTGCCATAGACCAATTCGAATGGTGTGGCATTCGTGGGAGTCCGGATGGAAGTCCTATAAGCCCATAAGGCTTCATCCAGCTTCTCGTGCCACGTCCTACCCTTCTCTAAAGTCTTCTCAATTATACTAATGAGAGTCTTATTAGTGGCTTTGGCTTGGCCATTGCCTTGAGGGTAGTAGGGCGAGGAGAAGTGGTGAGTTATGCCATACGTGTTGCACAACTTAACCATCCGCTCGTTTTTGAATGGGGTGCCATTATCGGACACAAGGTCTCGTAGAACCCCAAATCGAGCCAAGATATTCCTCCTAATGAAAGCCACCACATGTTGCCCCTGTACGTTGGTCAGGGAGATGGCTTCCACCCACTTGGAGAAATACTCAGTGGCTGCTAAAATGAATCTATGCCCATTCAGTGCCTTCGGAAAGATCGGGCCTACGATATCAAACGCCCACATGGTAAATGGCCAGGGGCTGACCGCGGAATGCAATGCAGATGATGGGATATGAATGGCGTGCCCATGCACTTGACATGGATGACACTTCCTAACATGATCGTGACAATCCTTTTTCAGGGTGGACCAAAAATGGCCCGCTCTAAGTATTTTCATTGCCATTATGTTGGCATTAACAAGACCTCCACATTCTCCATCGTCTCATGCATAACAATCCTAGCCTCTTCTAGATCGACTACAGAACCCCACCCAAAATGGTGTATCGGGTTAAAATTTTACGGATGAATGCCTTATCTTTGGATGTGGCATCCTCGGCGAATCCACCATTTTCTTGAAAACATTTGATGTCGTAAAACCAAGGTTTTTCAACAGAATCTGGGTTATTTTGGCAAATATCCAAATCGTGTGTGGATGGGTTGGGTGCATGCCATATCTCTAAAGATCGAGTTCCTGAAATGGGATCGACCTTTAGGGCTGAACCAAAGGAGGAGAGGGCATCGGCAATGCCATTATCCTCTCTTCCTACGTGTGTGAGTTTACACGATTGGAATGACAACCAATCGAGTGGCCAACTCGTGATATGGAAGGAGTTTTTCATTTCGCACTTGCCAAATTTTCAAAACTTGGTTTATAACAAGGAGCGAATCTCCAAAGACCTCGATGCATGATGCCCTTAGAGTTTTCAAAACCCTTAAGCCTTGTATGAGTGCTTCATACTCAGCTATGTTGTTGGAACATTCGAAATCTAGGCGGATTGCTATGGGAATCTCGCCCTTTTTAGGGGATATGAGGATGACCCCAGCACCAGCCCCTCATTGGTTTTGCGCCCCATCGAAGTGCATCTTCCACACTTGGTTTTCGAAAGAGTTTGCCAAAATGTGGTTTTGAAAATGGTTTTGCAATATGCCTTTGTAAACACCCCGAAATCCCATGAACTTCTCAAATAAACCTGGTTTTGTAAAAGCAGCCCCAAAGGGCCATTTTGAGTTAGGAAACCCAAGAGCTTTCTAGACAAACCCTGTACATGTGTTTAAACTGTATATGTTTTAAAATATGTATAATATAGTTTTAAAACCTTTTAAAACACATTTTGAAACCCCATGAAGCGGCTTGGCCTGATGAAAGCAGGACCAGAAGAGCTAAAGAGAGCCCGGAACCGGAGCACATGTCGAGCCCAGCACAGCAACTCTCGTGTTAGATTCATCCCCAGGATCTCGAACGTCCAAGACTCTGTTATCAACAAATCATTTGAAATCATCTCCGGAAGGTAAAAACAGAAGCAGACGACCATGTTGAAGAAGACCCAACGCAAATGGAGTACTGATGCTGTCAGACCCCGCACAAACCGTTCGTTTCGAACATACCCTGAAGGAGTCAGAATTCAGTTTGGATTGGATCTGAACCATATATATCCAGATCCCAATCCAAATGTATGTGTGGATTTGGATTTGGATCCAGAGATCCAATCCAATATCCACATCCATGTCCCACATCACCTTCTCATAAATGGAGGTGGGGCCCACTTGAAATTCACGTGGGATTATGGGCATGAGAGAGAATGGGGAGGATAAGCATGAGGGGAATTGTATTAAGCTTGACTTGTGTGTCAAGTTTGGGGTTAATCATGTGGGTTAGCTTAATTAGTGTGGGTTTAAGCTTGTATGAGCCAAAACCTAACCTAGGGCTGCACCAACATGATGCAATGAAGTCTATGGGTTATGCAAAGGGAGCTCCCTAACCCAATCCTAAGTCAAAACCCCTAATCCTAGCCTTTTACCGTAATCTCGGCCTAATCCTAGCCTAAACACCTAACCCACCTCACTAAACCTCACCCCAAAACCAACCCACCTAGCTAAACCCTAAACCACTAAACCACCCCTCCTAAAACCTAGCACACCATATCCTTAAAACCCCCTAAAACAAAATATCTGGCCCCCCCTCAAAACCAGCCCACCTTATCACCACACCACCACCACCTAAACCACCAAACCGCCCTCTCAAAACCAGCCCCAACCGCCCCTTTGAAACCTATAACCCCCCCCCTAGTGGGCGGGTTTTTCAAGTTTTTCAGCCAGCACTTGGGCCAGCCGAACCCTCTCTCACCTGGCTCCCTTCTCTCACCTACTCCACCACTACCCCCGGCCTGCACCACTCCACACCACCACTACCTCCCGGCTTGCTCCATTCCACGTTGCCACCACAGTTGCCCGGCCAGCTCCACTCTTTCCACCCAGCTGCCTTCCTTGGACACCCGCCAACCTTCCATGCTTATCCGGTTAGTACCTTACCCTAACTCCACCTCCTCTTCACTCCCCCCTCCACTCTCAACCACCCATACCACCACAACACCATGCCAACACAACCGCCCTGCCACCCTTCTCCATTCGGCCAGACATAACCCATTACACCACCCGATTCTCTACCTTTTCCCTTTAGTGACATCCCAACCACCTTGCCTTGCTCCCTATGACCTGCCCTTCTTCTCCTTAGTCACCCATTAGCTCCACCTTCCCTAGCATCAGCCCTATACCTTCGTGACCCTCCCTAACCACTTCAGCCCTAGACATCATGGCAGCACCCCCCTAGCAGCCGGCAAGCTCCAAGGTGCCACACCCGCACTCCCTTGTCACCCGGCCAGCACACCCCTTTGCCGTGTCATTCCGAGGAGCTCCCTCTTGCAGCCCAAGGCGACGCCCGAGCCCAAGCTCAAGCAAGTCACCTCCGGACCAGCTATAAGTAAGTGCCTAACTCGGTCCTCATTTGTAGACTTGCTTAAGTTAAATTAAATTTGATACGGGGTTGTAATAACGGAGCATCGTCTCCCCCCGCTTGTAATAACGTGGCTTGGCACACCCCCACACACGTGCACTTGAGCCTACCTCGCTCTTAGTTGTGCACGATTTTGAACACACACGGGCCTAATCAGCCCTTAAGATATAAGTTTATTTATATACTTTAAGTTGCGTGGGGTTTTGTTTAAGTTGTGTGTGTTGTCTTTAAATTCTCGCACTCACACACATTGAGCTTTCGCTCTTATTTGCAAGACCCAAGTAAGGGCCGTGTTATACTTTCCTTGGGTGTAATTTCATGTCGTGTGTGTAGTACTTCAATTCTCGCACTCACACACATTGAGCTTTCGCTCTTACTCCCAAGACCTTAGTTAAGGCCATATTGCAATTTATATTTGGGTTTTATTTAAAGTCGTGTGTGTTGTCTTTACATTTTCACACGCACACACATTGAGCCTTCGCTCTTACTTCCAAGACCCAAGTAAGGGCCCATATATATTATATACGTATTTCCCTTTCGGCTATGTCTTTAAGATTTGGGTTTTAAGGTTCAGCAGTGTGCGTAGTCTTTACATATATACACGGCACACACTTGCACTATTGAGCCTTTCCGCTCTTAAGATATAGCCATATTTCCCTTTTGCAATTTCCCTTCGGCAATTTACATTACAAGTCATTTCCCTTCGGCATTGTCTTTTAAATTCGGGTTTTCCCTTTGGAGTTGCGTGAGTTTGCATTGCATATACGCCATACCACAAGTTAGGACGCATATTGCATCAAAGCAAACCCCATACTCCAACTCAAAATCGCCACACTTAGGCTGAGTGTTCATAACACACCTAGTTGGCCCAAAAAGGGATAAAAAGGAAGACTTAGGCACGTGCAAATCCACGTGAAATAAAATCTGAAAATCATACAAAACAACCCGAATCAAACACCTCAAACACGCTTTCGTAGGTTCTATTATCCCAAAACTCGATTTTAAAAGCGTACAGACTGACCCTTGCGCATCGGTGCAAGAAGGTCTGCGATGACAAGAGCTTGCTTGCTCACAGTCGCCACGTTAGGAGTCAGGTTTAAAAATTTCTCTTCGCTAGCTTAAGTAAGCTAGCTGGCACACCCTTTTGCTTAATTAGGACTTAGGCACACGAAAAGGTTCGCTTCAGGCCTAAGAACCAGGAGCGGGAATTTTTTGCGTCTACAGCAGTTTGGCACTCGCGGTGGGATGTGAGTCTTTTGAAGTCGAGTCACTCTAGGAAGCTTGCGAAAAGATTTTCAAAAGGTGTTGTTTTTAACTCTTTTCTTTACTTGTACTTAGGAATTTTGAAAAGCTTGAAAGCATGTCAAAATCCAACCCAAGTGAAGTGTCGAGCCAAGGCTCATGCGCATCAAGTTCTCACTCTAGGAGGATTTTGAAAAATAAGATCAAACTAGACGAGATAGAGGACCTGAGAAGGGAATTCGAGGCCAAAATCGATGCTCTCAGCCAAGAGGCTGAAGTAGGCGATTCATGTTCATCGAATGGTGAACAAAGGGCCAAGAAAAAAACTGAAAAACCTCGCAAGCACAAAGAGGCCTTCGTAATGGAAGGCAACCAATACCACGAGTCCTTCACACAAAAGGACCATAAAGCCCTACAACAGTTGCTGAAAGGGCATAATAAAGAGAAAAGAAGCTATGCCCTGTCTGATTTCCTTCCTATGGATTACGAAACAGACAGTGACAATGAAATACCGAACTTCCATCGGTATGATGGCATGGGAGACCCTAGGTCTCACTTGCAGCTTTTCTCACGTCGAGCCCATAAGAAGAAAAAGGACTCAATGAAATGGGTGTATTGGTTCCCTTTATCCCTTAAAGGCACAGCTGCCAAATGGCTGGCTTCCTACGATTTAAGCTAGTTCGCTGCTTTTGAAGAGTTAGCGAATTGCTTCATGCAAAGATTTGCACACAACGTAGAAGTCACACCGACTTTAAACACTTTAAGGGATACGAAGCAAGGCATGAACGAAGACGTACATGCCTTCATTATTCGATGGAGGTCCCTTTTGGGCCAAGTGCGAGAGCCCATATCCGAAGGATGCGTAGTCATGCTCATCCTGGATAATTTTAAAAGCGAGCTAAAGACCCTTCTCTCGCTCCATGAGATCTCAACTTTCCATAAGTTGATCAAAAAAGCATCCCTTTTCGAAACAAACTTGAAAAAGGGGATATACGATCACTTATGGAAAGGAAGTACCGTTTCCAAAACCCGCTTGGAGAAGCCCATCAGTTATGGGATACCCACGATGGACAAAGGGGAAAAGCCCCATAAAATCGCCAATGTCCGGGTGGATCCAGGTGTGGCGGGCACTTCCAAAAATTTTGAAAAAATAGAAAACAAAAGGGAGAGAAATTTTCAAAAGCCTGTTGAAAAACGGGAGTACACTCCGCTGGGGCAACCTATGTCGGAGGTCCTAGACCTCCTACTTGCCCAAGGCATGATTGAATTTCCCGAAATCCCCGAGGGAGTCACTTCCAAAGGGGGATATTTAAACCGTTTTTGTAAATATCATCGGCTCAAAGGCCATGATACAAAACGTTGTTTCTCCCTTTTAAACAAAATCGAGAACTTGATAGCGGAGGGTCGGCTCCAGGTCACTGCGGAACATGAGCCAACTCAAGCTATCTTCAAAGAACCCTTTCCCAAGCACGCTAGTAGCAATGGGAAAGGAAAGGAGGTATGTACCCTCACTTTTTCGAAAGAACTAGCGCATTCATCTGAGTCTGGTCGACTCGCTTGTGCGTCTACTCTTGTACTTTACAAGAAGCCCGACCAAGTCGTCATTCGGGGACCACCAAGAGCTGAATCCCCGACTAAACCAGTTTTAAAACTTCAAGGTGCTCCTCAATGTAAACACCCCAAAATCCCACGAATTTCTCAAACCAACCTGGTTTTATAAAAGCAGCCCCAACGGGCCATTTTGAGTTTGGAAACCCAGGAGCCTTCCAAGCAACTCTGTACAGATGTTTTAAACTTTTATATGTTTTAAATATGTATAATATGTTGTAAAAACTGTTAAAATATGTTTCGAAACCCCACGAAGTGGCTTGGCCTGATCAAAGTAGGACTAGAAGAGCTAAAGATATCCCAGAACCAGAGCACTTGTCGAGCCCGGCACAGCAACTCTCGTATTGAATCGACCCCCAGGATCTCGAACGTCCAAGACCCTATTATCAGCAAAACATCACTTGAAATCATCTCCGGAAGGTGAAAACAGAAGCGGACGATCATGTTGGCAAAGACCCAACGCAGACGGAGTATTGATGCTGTCAGACCCCGCACAAACCGTTCGTTTCGAACACAGCCTGAAGGAGTCAGAATCCAGTTTGGATTGGATCTGGACCATATATATCCAGATCCCAATCCACACCCATGTGTGGACTTGGATTTGGATTTGGATCTAGAGATCCAATCCAATATCCATATCCATGGCCCACATCACCTTCTCATAAATGGAGGTGGGGCCCACTTGAATTTCACGTGGGATTTTGGGCATGAGAGAGAGTGGGGGAGGATAAGATTAGAGTGTGTTTGTAATTAAGCCTGACTTGTGTGTCAAGTTTGGGGTTAATCATGTGGGTTAGCCTAATTAACATGGGTTTTAGCTTGTAATTAGCCAAAACCTAACCTAGGGCTACACCAACATGATGCAACAAGGTCTATGTGTCATGCAAAGGGAGCTCCTTAAACCAACCCTAATAAAAAGGCCCTAATCCTAGCCTTTTACCCTAATCCTGTCCTAAACCTAGCCTAATCACCTAACCCACTTCCCTAATCCTGGCCTAATCCCAACCGAATCACCTAACCCACTTCCCTAATCCTTCCCTAAACCTAGTTTAATTTCCCTAAACCTAACCTAATCCTAGCCTAAACACCTAACCCACCTCACTAAACCTCACCCCAAAACCAACCCACCTAGCTAAACCCTAAACCACCCCACCTAAACCTAGCACACCATCTACCCAAAACCACTTGTATTAAAATATCTGGCCCCTCCCCAAAACCAGCCTACCTTATCACCACACCACCACCCCTAGACCACCTTACCACCCTCCCAATACCAGCCCCAACCGCCCTCTTCAGCCCTATATAAACCCCCCCCCGAAGGGGCGGGTTTTTCATCTTTTTCCAGCCCAGCCGATCCCAGCCACCATCCAGCCGAGTCTTCCACCTGTCGAGAGCACTTGTCGAGCCCGGCACAACAACTCTCGTATTGATTCCACCCCCAGGATCTCGAACGTCCAAGACCCTGTTATTAGCAAACATCACCTGAAATCATCTTCGGAAGGTGAAAACAGAAGCGGACGATCATGTTGGCGAAGACCCAACGCAGACGGAGTACTGATGCTGTCAGACCCAGCACAAACCGTTCGTTTCGAACACAGTCTGAAGGAGTCAAAATTCAGTTTGGGTTGGATCTGGACCATATATATCCAGATCCCAATCCAAACCCATGTGTGGATTTGGATTTGGATTTGGATCCAGAGATCCAATCCAATATCCACATCCATGGCCCACATCACCTTCTCATAAATGGAGGTGGGGCCCACTTAAAACTCACGTGGGATTATGGGCATGAGAGAGAGTGGAGGAGGATAAGATTTGAGGGTTAATTGTAATTAAGCTTGACTTGTGTGTCAAATTTGGGGTTAATCATGTGGGTTAGCCTAATTAGCATGGGTTTAAGCTTGTATTAGCCAAAACCTAACCTAGGGCTGCACCAACATGATGCAACAAGGTCTATGGGTTATGCAAAGGGAGCTCCCTAACCCAATCCTAAGTAAAAACCCCTAATCCTAGCCTTTTACCCTAATCTCGGCCTAAACCTAGCCTAATCACCTAACCCACTTCCCTAATCCCGGCCTAATCCCAACCTAATCACCTAACCCACTTCCCTAATCCTCCCCTAAACCTAGCCTAATTTCCTTAAACCTAACCTAATCCTAGCCTAATCACCTAACCCACCTCACTAAACCTCACCCCAAAACCAACCCACCTAGCTAAGCCCTAAACCCCTAAACCACCCCACCGAAACCTAGCACACCATATCCCTAAAACCCCTTTAACCAAAATATCTGGCCCCTCCTCAAAACCAGCCCACCTTATCACCACACCACCACCACCTAAACCACCTTACCACCCTCCAAATACCAGCCCCAACCACCATCTCCAAACCTATATAAACCCCCCCTAGTGGGCGGGTTTTCCAAGTTTTTCCACCATGGGCCAGCCGATCTTGGCCAATCTCCTTCCAGCCGAGCCTTCCTCCTTGCTCCACCTGCACCACTTCCATCCAGCCAAGCTCCACCTCGCGCCACCACCACCTCCCAGCCTGCTCCACACCACGTCGCCACCACCATCCGGCCGAATTCCATCCATCCAAAGCACCTGGCTACCCTTCTTCCATCCACCAACTCCGTCACCATACGGTTAGTACCTCAACCTAACTCTACCTCCTCTTCACTCCCCCTCCACTCTCAACCACCCATACCACCACTACATCACCCCATCACAGCCACCCGCCACCCTTACCCAGTCGGCCAGACATAACCCTTTCAACACTCGGCTCTCTACCTTCTCCCCTAGTGATACCCGGCCACCCTACTTGGCTCCCTAAGACCTGCCCCTTCCACTTTCCACCAGCCCTTAGTTACACCTTCCACGGCAACCTAGCTAGCTCCCTTCCTATCCATAACCTCCCCACTACCCCAGCCGGCCACCACTAAACCATCCCTAGTCGGCCATCCCAGCCGACTGCACCAAACCCGTTCGGCCAGCCATACCTTTTCCCTTAGACTTACCTTTAGGCTCCCCTTAGCGCCACCTTCTATAGCACCAACCTATCCCTTTGTGACCCTCTCTAATCACCTTAGCCCAAAGCACAACGGCAGCTTCTCCCTAGCAGCCGGCAAGCACCAAGGCACCTCACCTGCGCACCCGCGCACCCGGCCAGCATCTCCCCTTGCCGTTCAACTCCTTCACCATACGGTTAGTACCTCAACCTAACTCTACCTCCTCTTCACTCCCCCTCCACTCTCAACCACCCACACCACCACTACATCACCCCATCACAACCACCCACCACCCTTACACAGTCGGCCAGATATAACCCTTTCAACACTCGGCTCTCTACCTTCTCCCCTAGTGATACCCGGCCACCCTACTTGGCTCCCTAAGACCTGCCCCTTCCACTTTCCACCAGCCCTTAGTTCCACCTTCCACGGCAACCTAGGTAGCTCCCTTCCTATCCATAACCTCCCCACTACCCCAGCCGGCCACCACTAAACCATCCCTAGTCAGCCATCCCAACCGCCATACCTTTTCCCTTAGACTTACCTTTAGGCTCCCCTTAGCGCCACCTTCTATAGCACCAACCTATCCCTTTGTGACCCTCTCTAGTCACCTTAGCCCAAAGCACCACGACAGCTTCTCCCTAGCAGCCGGCAAGCACCAAGGCGGCTCACCCGTGCACCCGGCCAACATCTCCCCTTGCCGTTCAACTCCAAGGAGCTCCCTCTTGCAGCCCAAGGCGAAGCCAAGCCCACGCTCAAGCAAGTCACCTCCGGACCAGTTATAAGTAAGTGCCTAACTCGGTCCTTAGTTGTAGACTTGCTTAAATTAAATTTGATATGGGGTTGTAATAACGGAGCATAGTCTCCCCCCGCTTGTAATAACGTGGCTTGGCACAACCACACACACGTGCACTTGAGCCTACCTCGCTCTTAGTTGTGCACAATTTTGAACACACATGGGCCTAATCAGCCCCTTTAAATATAGGTTTATGTATATACTTTGAGTAGCGTAGGGTTTTGCTTGAGTTGGGTGTGTTGTCTTTACATTCTCGCACTCACACACATTGAGCCTTTGCTCTTATTTGCAAGACACAAGTAAGGGCCGTGTGATACTATCCTTCGGTTTAATTTCATGTTGTGTGCGTAGTACTTCAATTCAAGCACTCACACACATTGAGCTTTCGCTCTTATTCCCAAGACCTTAGTTAAGGCCATATTGCAATTTCTATTTGGGTTTAATTTCATGTTGTGTGCGTAGTACTTCAATTCAAGCACTCACACACATTGAGCTTTCACTCTTATTCCCAAGACCTTAGTTAAGGCCGTATTGCAATTTATATTTGGGTTTCATTTGAAGTCGTGTGTGTTGTCATTACATTTTCACACGCACCCACATTGAGCCTTCGCTCTTATTTGTAAGACCCAAGTAAGGGCTCATATATATTATATACGTATTTCCCTTTTGGCTATGTCTTTTCAATTTGGGTTTTAAGGTTCAGCTGTGTGCGTAGTCTTTCAATATATACACGGCACATTGGGAGTATTTTTTCATTAATCCCTCTTTTCTTTAAGGGAGAGCAGCTCTTTGGAGGAGTTTTTGTATTCCCTGTTTATGAAGGGAAGACCTCTTTGGGAGGAGTGTTTTTATATCTCCTTTTTCTTTTGAAACGAGAAGACCTCTTTCGGAGGAGTTTTTGTATTCCCTGTTTATGAAGGGAAGACCACTTTCGGAGGAGTTTTTGTATTCTCGATTTTTTTCTTTCTTTTGAACACAGCCAATTTTCCTTTTTGGAGAGAAAGTAGAATGGGGGAAGGCTTATCCCTTTGTTTACTCGATTCAAACGAGATCGTCCTATTTCTTAATAGCATCTACTATTCAAAAATATTTTGATATTTTGAACAAGGCTTAATCTTGTAAGCCAGGGTTCTTTGAAATATCGCCAATTTGTTTTTTTTGGAAGACTCTACCTTTTGAAAAGTATAAATTCCTCCATTCAGGGTTGTACAATCTACTTCGATCCTTCTTTCAAGAAGTTTCAAAGGAGTTCAATTTTTCAAAATCTTTTCGAAAAAGGAATTTAACATAAACCCTTTTGAATATTCAGGTATTTTGAGGGTTTTGCTAATTTCGACCGACAACATCAACAGATTTTTCGAATTTTTCTTGCCCTTTTGAAGACATGGGGACATTCCTACTCAGGTTTGCCAACCTCTTGGGCTTTCTTTGGGGTGATATGATATGGATATGATGCATGCTATGCACTCCATGTGATTTCAAAATGGAAATACACGATTTTATGCAAGAGTGAACATATGAAATGTATCTCACAAGTCAAGAAGGAGATGCATTCTATGAAATTCGTTTCTTCATGGAAGGTGTCTAGGGGCTATATTTAAAAATGCCCCTAGCTTGAGGAAAATTTCGCATGGCCACATGGTCAAGGGTCATGGCTTTTCAAAAGACTTTTTTAGATGGACGATGGTATGTTCATGTCCATGCATTTCCACGACTTTCCTAACATGATCATGCTACTTTTTGCTCAAGGATGGAAAACACAACCAACCCTAAGTGATCATCATGGCCATCGGGCTTTGATTTTGACATGGTCTCCATATTTCATCGTGAGATTCATGTTCTTATCCAACACAATCAAGGTTTTCATATAAACCTGAAGTTTTGAAAATCTTTCTTTTCAAAGTATATGTAGGGTTAAATTTTCGAAATTTTGATCCTTTTTGAGAAAGCAATTTTGGGAAATCCTCCCTTTCTATATGAAGATGGTTTTATACCCGCCCTTTTGATCGAAATATCTTTTCCATACTTGGTTTTGGTCAAGCAGGGTTTTTTGGAATTCATTTTGAAAATTCGTGCCTTCATGGGGCATTTGATCAAGTATGGGGAATGTGTCTCACAGAGGCACTTCAGCCACACGATACAGGGCTTGTCCCTTAATTGAGTCTTGAGTTTCGAAACTCATACTCTGTTGAAAGGGGCTACCATTTTGCCTACCTGTTTAAGATAGGCTTTTCAAATGAGTGCTTTAATGAATCATTCCCCTTTCCATGGGAGATGATGTCTCGAATTTTTAGGGCCTACAGCAAGGCTAAGCACGATTTTTCTTTTGGCTTAGTGATTCCTTTCACACGCCAAAAGAGTTTTCGAAAATGTATGGCACATTTAGTATGAACAACATCTTCATTTGATCAAGTCAAGCAAACAATGCATGAATTGTAATGCATGGAAGGTTTTTGTCAAAACGAATTTTAAAAAGGCTTTTGTGAAATGATCACCCTTTTTTCGAGACTCTCATTTCCGTTTGAAATTTTCCTTGAAGGTGTTGGATTTGATTCGTATGGAGACCTGCTTATGAAGGCTCGATACTTAGGGGGTCGACTTTCATTGCCCCTTTGGTTTTTCAAAACCCTGAATTCGAGTTCTAGGATGATGTCTAGACTTGATGCACATGTATGATTTCAAGATGTGATGCATGATGCTTATGCACACACTATGGGTCAGGCTTATTTCTAAAAATCCCTTATCTTTGCATAAGTCAAGGATCTTGCAAATTTCAGGAAGTTCGGAGGTTTTTATTCCTCCTGGCTTTGGTGATTCTCGAGCTTTTCATTTTGAAAAAGCTCTAGACAAAAGGGTGTTCAAGATCAGCTTTTTGGATTTTTTTTTTGGTTTTCAGGAGTTATATACAATTTTCGAAAAGCATTTTTACAATTTTTGAAAATGGACTTTATACATGGCCAAAGGCTTTAAAACAAATTTCTTTTTGGAGTTTTCATTTTTCCAAATGTTTTTTGAGATTTTGTTTTGGGTTTTCAATTTTTTTGGTTTTTGGCAAATGTCTGATTTTTTTGGCTTTTTCAAAAGGAGGGATCTTCCCATGAACCTACAAAGAAAACATTCATGAATCAGACTCTAATCAATAGGTCTAAGACATGGGTTTCGGTTTTAGAGGTTCTACAGGGCACCCTTGACCCATATGGTCTTAGGTGGCGGCTCTGGGGGTATGGGTGGGTTGTAGCCCAATCCATACTTTTGTCGATTGGCCTGAGGTAGGATAGGTTCGAGCCTACCTTGGTTTTGGGTTCCCAGGCCCTGGTAGGGTTTATATCCCATATTTAGAATCATGTTCCAAGACTTTTTGTTTTTTGAAAAGTTTTTGTATAAATCATGGCTTTGGAACAGGGAATCATCCATGTCGGGGATATATACCCTTTTGGATTTTTGGATTTTGGATTCTAGGGCGATGGGAGACTTGGGCTTCCATGCAACCATGGTTTGGGAGATTTGTTTCTCAAGGGAAGTCGTGCTTGGTCCCTCGAGGAGTTTTGGATATTTCGGGGCAATGGAAGACTTGGGCTTCCACGCAACTTTATTTTGGAAAACATGTTTCTCGAAGAAAACCAGGCTTGGTTCTTTGAAAAACTTTGGATTTTTCAGGGTGGTGAAAAACTTGGGTTTCCACACGTCCTGGGTTTGGGAAACATATTTTTCAAGGGAAGCCAAGCTTGCTCCCTTGAGATTTTTGACCTTCTCCCTAGGTGCAACTCGTGATGCCCCTAGGGATGGATTTTTTTGTTTCAAAGCTCTAATCTTGGTTCCAGGGTACAAGACTAGGCTCGAAGAAGTGGGTTTCTAGACTCAACTTCTTTTTGTTTTTGTTTTTGAAATTCTTTTGGCTGGTGCGGGATATTTGGCGCACCTTGAAAATTCTCTAACCTAGGCACATTTCGTGGTTTTGTGTGTGCAGAGGGATTATCCAATGCATCTGATGACCCTATATGAAGAAGAGAGTTTTGAGAAGGATGGGTTTCAGGCATACCTCTTTGTGGCTTGTCTACCTTATCATGGTGAGAGCAGGCCGTTTTCCCAGGTAACTCTGTTTTGAGCCCCCGGGGTTTCACGAGGCATTCCTTTTCAAAACCTACCTGTTTTTCACTCTCGTCTCTGTGTGGGGTGTGGGTTTTATGTCCCACTATGTGTGTGTGCCTAGACTTAGGAATTTCACTTGAACTTTTCAAAATTTCAAAGTTTGATTTTTCAATTTTTTTGTCTTTTTGAAAGTTTTCAAGATTTTTTTGATTTTTTGAAACAAAAACAACTTTTTTCGAATTTTCATTGGAATTTTTGAATTTTGGATTTGTGGGAGTGGAGGACTCGCCCCTTTCTGGGTTTTGGCCTTTTACCTCAATTCCTTCGTCGATTTTGAATTTGGTTTTCTTTCCACAATCTTTGTGCGCCCGAGAAGAGCTGCTATGGGATTTATGGGTTTTAAGCTCCTTGCTTAAAACATCCCTTTTTTTGAAAGTTGCCCATATATCAGCTAGCATTTCTCGTTCTTTGGCTGTTTTGAAAACCTCTTTTGATTTACTCAACGAGGATTTTGGAAGTGTGGGAGTGGAGGACTTGCCCCTTTCTGGGTTCTGGCCTTTTACCTCAATTCGTTCGTCGATTTTGAATTTGGTTTTCTTCTTACAATCTTTGTGCGCCCGAGAAGAGCTGCTATGGGATTTATGGGTTTTAAGCTCCTTGCTTAAAACATTCATTTTTTCTTTGAAAATTGCCAATATATCAGCTATTGCTTCTCATTTTTTTGGCTTTTTAGAAACCTCTTTTGATTTACTCGACGAGGATTTTGGCTTTTGCTCCATTTTCTGCAAATTTTCTAAGTATGTATGAATTTTGAAAATGTAAACACCCCGAAATCCCACGAATTTCTTAAACAAATCTGGTTTTTTACAAGCAGCCCCAAAGGGCCATTTTGAGTTTGGAAACCCAGGAGCCTTCCAAACAAACCCTGTATATATGTTTTAAACTTTATCTTTCAAAAACATATAATATAGCTTTTGAAAACCCTTTTAAAACATGTTTTGAAACCCCAAAGTGGCTTGGCCCGATCAAGACAGGACCAGGAGAGACAAGAAGAGCCCGGAACCGGAGCACCTGTCAAGCCCGGCACAGCAACTCTTGTATCTGATTCACACCCCAGGATCTCGAACGTCCAAGACCCTGTTCTTATCAAAATAGCATTTGAAGTCATCTCCGGAAGGCAGAAACGGAGGCGGACGACTATGTTGGCGAAGACCCAACGCAGACGGAGTACTGATGCTGTCAGGCCCCGCACAAATCGTCCGTCTCGAACCCAGCTCGAAGGAGTCAGAGTTCAGTTTGGATTGGATCTGGACCATATATATCCAGATTCCAATCCAAACCCATATGTGGACTTGGATTTGGATTTGGATCCAGAGATCCAATCCAATATCCATATCCATGGCCCACATCACCTTCTCATAAATGGAGGTGGGGCCCACTTGAAATTCACGTGGGATATTGGGCATGAGAGAGAGTGGGGGTGAAAAATATCAAGAGTGTTGTATTAAGCTTGACTTGTGTGTCAAGTTTGGGTTTAATCATGTGGGTTAGCCTAATTGAGTGGGTTTAAGCTTGTAATTAGCTAAAACCTAACCTAGGGCTGCACCAACATGGGGTGATCATGGTCTATGGGCCATGCTAAGGGAGCTCCCTCCCCTAAACCTAACCCAAAACACCTAATCCAAGCCCATTCCCCTAATCCACCCCTAATCTGAGCCTAATCACCTAACCCACTTCCCTAATCCCGGCCTAATCCCAACCTAATCACCTAACCCACTTCCCTAATCCTCCCCTAAACCTAGATTAATTTCCCTAATCCTAGCCTAAACCTAGCCTAATCACCTAACCTAGCTCACTAAACCTCACCCTAAAACCCAACCACCTAACCTAGCCCTAAACCCCTAAACCACCCTTAGCCCACGATTTTCCCAAACCCCTAGTTTTAAAATATCTGGCCCAACCCCATCCAGCCCACCTTATCTACATACTACCCTACCTAAACCACCTAACCACTACCCACAACCCAGCCCTAACCGACCTACCCATCCCCTATTTAAACCCCCCTCATTGTGGGCGGGTTTTTAAAAAGGTGGGAACCACTCCACCACCCAGCCGGGCCCTCTCCTTCTCCCATCTCTCATCCGTCTTCCCAGCAGCTCCAGCTCCTCCACCAGCCGCCACCTTCCCTCTTCCGTCCACCACCACTGCCCCCCAGCCGGACGCCACCATCTTCCCCCAACTCCACCAGCCGACAGCTACCTGCCCGCCACTCTCCCACTCCATCCGCCACTCCTCCCCATTCGGTAAGTCCCCCTAACTCCCTCAAAGCCACTCTCTACCACCCCTCCACTCTTAGCCACCCATCTTCCCCTTAGCTCAACCTCTTTGCCGCCACCATCTAAGCCTAGCCGAACCTAGGATAACCCAAGTGGCTGGCCACTGCTTAGCCACCATCTCCCATTCGGCCGACCCCCCTAGGTGCCCTATTTGGCCTTCCCACTAACTCACCTTTTAGGGCCAGTTTTCCCTTAGTACCTAACTTCCCTAGTGACCCTAAGACCCACTTAGTAAGCCACTCTAAACTCCCTACTTGGAGGCGCCGCCTACTTGCCACCGGCCCCCTTCGAGGCGTCCATCCCGCGCCCATTTGCAGCCGGCCAGCACTCTTGGTCACATACCTTCGCGGAGCTCCCGTTTGCAGCCCAAAGCCAAGGCCACGCTCAAGCAAGACCTCTACGGACCAGCTACTTGTAAGTTTCTAAACTCGGTCTTTAATCATACGCTTGCTTGAAATTCAATTTGATACGGGGTTGTAATAATGGAGCATAGTCTCCCCCCGCTTGTAATAACGTGGCTTGGCACAACCACACACGTGCACCCTCTTAGTCGTGCACAATTTTTAACACACACGGGCCTAATCAGCCCCTAATATATAAGTATACGTATATATTTCACTTCCGAAGGGTTTTGTTTAAGTTGGGTGCGTTGTCTTTCAATTTAAACACTCTCACACACATTGAGCTTTCGCTCTTATTTGAAAGACCCAAGTAAGGGCCGACCTATACTATTTGGGTTTCATTTCATGTCGTGTGAGTAAGTCTTTCAATTTAAACACTCTCACACACATTGAGCTTTCGCTCTTATTTGAAAGACCCAAGTAAGGGCCGACCTATACTATTTGGGTTTTATTTCTTGTCGTGTGAGTAAGTCTTTCAATTCGAGCACTTTCACACACATTGAGCCTTCGCTCTTACTCCCAAGACCTTAGTAAAGGCCTTATTGCAGTTATATTTGGGTTTCATTTATGTCGTGTGTGTAGTACTTCAATTCAAGCACTCTCACACACATTGAGCCTTCGCTCTTACTCCCAAGACCTTAGTAAAGGCCATACTGCAATTTATATTTGGGTTTAATTTCATGTCGTGTGTGTAAGTCTTTCAATTCAAACACGCACCCACATTGAGCCTTCGCTCTTATTTGCAAGACCCGAGTAAGGGCTCATATACATAAGATATATACGTATTTCCCTTCGGTTATTTCCCTTCGGTTATTTCCCTTCGGTTATTTCCCTTTTGTTATTTCCCTTCAGTATTGTCTTTACATTTCGGGTTTTCCCTTTGGAGTAGCGTGAGTTTGCATTGCATCTACGCCATACCACGAGGTAGGACGCATATTGCATCGAAGCAAGCCCCGCTCGAATTCGCCCATGTAGTGGAGTGTTCATAACACACGAACTAGGCGACCCAAAAAGGGATAAAAGAAAAGACTTAGGCACGTGCAAATCCACGTGATCTAAAACATGCAATCGCATCTTAAAGACCCGAAATAGACACCTCGAACCGTTTCGTAGACTTTCTCCCCAAAAACTCGATTTTTTGCAAAAGCGTACAGACTGACCCTTGCGCATCGGTGCAAGAAGGTCTGCGACGACAAGAGCTCACTTGCTCACAGTCGCCACGTTTAGAAGTCAGTGTTAAGTATATCTTCGCTAGCTTAAGTAAGCTAGCTGGCACGCCCTATTTGCATACATAGGCCTTAGACGCACGATAAGATCCACTCCAAGCCACGAAAGAGGCGAAGAGGCGGGGATTTTCGCGCGTCTACAGAGATTGGCACGCCCGGTGGGACGTGAGCCTTTTCAAAAAAATCGAGTTTACTTGTAGAAGTCTTGCGAAAATTTTATAAAGGTGTCGTTTTAACTTGTTTTCTTTGCTTTTACTTAGGAAATTTTGAAAAAAGCTTGAAAAGCATGTCAAAATCCAATCCAAGTGAAGTGTCGAGCCAAGGCTCATGCACATCAAGTTCTCACTCTAGGAGGATTTTCAAAAACAAAATAAAACTAGATGAAATCGAGGACTTGAGAAGGGAATTTGAGGCCAAAATCGATGCTCTCAGCCAAGAGGCTGAAGTAGGCGATTCATGTTCATCAAACGGTGAACAAAGGCCTAAAAAGAAAATTGAAAAACCTCGCAAGCAAAAAGAGGCCTCCGTAATGGAAGGCAACCAATACCACGAGTCCTTCACACAAAAGGACCGTAAAGCCCTACAGCAACTGCTGAAAGGGCAAAATAAAGAGAAAAAAAGCTACGCCCTGTCTGATTTCCTTCCTATGGATTACGAAACAGACAGTGACGATGAAATACCGAACTTCCATCGGTATGATGGCTTGGGAGACCCTAGGTCTCACTTGCAGCTTTTCTCACGTCGAGCCCATAAGAAGAAAAAGGACTCGATGAAATGGGTGTATTGGTTCCCCCTATCCCTTAAAGGCACAGCTGCCAAATGGCTGGCTTCCTACGACTTAAGCCAGTTCGCTACTTTTGAAGAGTTAGCGAACTGCTTCATGCAAAGATTTGCACACAACGTGGAAGTCACGCCAACCCTGAATACCTTAAGGGATACAAAGCAAGGCATGAACGAAGACGTGCATGCCTTCATTATAAGATGGAGGTCTCTTTTAGGCCAAGTGCGAGAGCCTATATCCGAAGGATGCGCAGTAATGCTCATCCTGGATAATTTCAAAAGCGAGTTAAAAACCCTTCTCTCGCTCCATGAGATTTCAACTTTCTATAAGTTGATCAAAAAGGCCTCCCTTTTCGAAACCAACTTGCGAAAAGGGACATACGACCACTTATGGAAAGGAAGTGCCGTTCCCAAAACACGGGTGGAAAAGCCCATCGCATATGGGCTGCCCACAACGGACAAAGGGGCAAAGCCCCATAAAATCGCCAATGTCCGGGTGGATCCAGGCATGGCAGGCACTTCTAAAAATTTTGAAAAAATAGAAAATAAGAGAGAACGCAATTTTTCAAAACCAATTGAAAAACGGGAGTACACTCCGCTGGGGCAACCTGTGTCGGAGGTCCTAGACCTCCTACTTGCCCAAGGCATGATCGAACTCCCTGAAATCCCCGAAGGAGTCACGTCCAAAGGGGGGTATTTAAACCGATTTTGCAAGTATCATCGGCTCAAAGGCCATGATACCAAACGGTGCTTCTCTCTTCTAAATAAAATTGAGAACTTGATAGCGGAGGGCCGGCTCCAGGTCACTGCGGAATCTGAGCCACCTCAAGCTATCTTCAAGGAACCCTTTCCCAAACACGCCAGTGGCAGTGGGAAAGGAAAGGAGGTATGTACCCTCACCATTTCCAAAGAACTAGCGCGAAAGCCCGAACCTGGTCGACCTGCTTGTGCGCCCATCCTTGTACTATACAAGAGGCCCGCCCAAGTCGTCATTCGGGGACCATCAAAAGTGGAAACCCCGGCAAAACCAGTTTTGAAAATCCAAGGTTCTCCTCAGCTCATCCTTAGAGCCAAGTTTAGCGCGAACCCTAGGCTGGTCGTGGGGGAAGTCACTAGATCCGGGAGGATCTACCAACCCCCGCACCTTCAAGGTGCTCAAAAGGTGGTCAGTGTGCCTGGCCCCTCAAAAGCATGTATCCCTAGTGGTCTGCCAAAAGCAGATAAGGACAAAATCATCCTAAGTCCTTATGATTTCGAAAACCACCTTTCAAAGATTCCTATTCACATGTCTATCCTAGAGCTTATCAAAACATCGCCTAGGCATAGACTTGTCTTAGAGAAAATTCTAGAAAGGGCCAAGGTTGATTCGAACATAAGTCCGGAGTCCTTGTCTGCCCAAGTGGCTTTATTAGGAGCAAAATCGCCCATCACCTTTTCGGAAGATGATGTAGATAGACCCTACGAAACCCATAACCAGGCCCTGCATATCGAGGTGGTTCTAAACAACCACTCTCTGGACAGGTGCCTAGTCGATGGTGGAGGAGGGCTCAACATCCTTCCACTTCACGTGGCGTACAGAATCGGAGTCACCTTGACTTCAGTGAACCCAAGCCCCATCGTTATCACTGGATACGATGGGAATGCGTCTAGGCCTTTAGGATCCATCGAACTCCCAATGGAAACGGGAGGGATCGAACACACGGGGGTGTTCCATGTCTTGGACATTCACCCCCATTATAACCTGTTGCTGGGAAGACCCTGGATACACAGTTTGTGCGCTGTGCCATCCACCTTCCACAAGTGTGTCAAGATCCCTTTTAGGGACCAGGTCGTAGTGATCCTAGGTGAGAGTCACCCACAGCTTCAGGGGATCATAAACTCCCCTTGTTTATCGAGCTCCCAGGCCCATGAGGCTAACCTGGGGCAAATTATGGTTGAGCCACCTCGGCTCGTGTTAAACAACCCTAGGAAGGTTGTATGTGTGAAGGGGCCGCCCAAAGCAGGCCCCCTCCCGACTCTAATCCTCCTAGGAAAACCCAAGCGTTCCCTATTTCCAAAACCCCTGGACAAAAGGCCCTACGAGCCTAATATGGACGATAGCATGTTCCGGGACCACGACTTATATCCCATCTTTTCAAAAAACAAAAGGTCGTGGAACATGTTATTGAACATGGGCTACACGCCCTACAAGAGTCTAGGGGCACAAAACCAGGGTCTCCTAGAGCCCATCCTTCCTAGGGCCAATCCAAGCCGATATGGGATCGGCTATACTCCCCAAATACCGCCGGAGCCACCCCCTGTGACCACCTGGGTCAAGGGTGCCCCGGAGCCTGTCTTAGAAGAGACCTATGGTTTAGACCTCCTATTCCGAGTCTAACCCATAGTGTTTTCCCTTTGTAGGTATGACGGAAGATCCCTTTTTCTAAAAATACCAAAAACATTTGAAAACTTAAAATAAAAAAAAATCGAAAAAACAAGAAAAACCAAAAACAATGAAAAAGCAAAAACTCGAAAAAAGTGTGCTTTGTATAGTTCCCAAAGTTCTTGTTTTACAAAAACCCAAAAAAATCGAAAATTTGGAAAATACCAAAAAGATTTTGTACATAGCTGCTCGTGGTATAACTTTGGCGAAAGAAAAGGATTTCGAAAGAAACGTCGTCTGCATAGCCAGACCAAAAATTTTGAAATCACTTGAAAATCCAAGTACAAAACCAGGTTATTTTGAAAACCACGCATCAAGTTCCCTCGGGTCTAAAGCCCACGAGAATGATCAAAGCCCAGAAGTGGATCCCCTTGAGGAAGATCCCACTTCTGAGCTCCCAGAATTTCATAGAATTCTCGATTTTGAAAGACCTTCCCAATCAGTAGGAGGAGATTTCGTAGAGGTGAACCTAGGGGATGATTCCAATCCCAAAACCATCAAAATAGGCGCATGCTTGCATGAAACTGAAAAGTTAGCATTCATTGCATTTCTACGAACCTATTTAGATGTGTTTGCATGGACGTATGAAGACATGCCGGGCATAGATCCCAGCATAGTCGAGCATCGTCTTCCCTTAGATGTAGGTGTAAAACCAATAAAGCAGAAGCTTAGGAAAATACACCCGAATGTACACACGCAAGTCAAAGAGGGTTTAGAAGATCTGCTAAAAGCCGGATTTATAAAACCCATTGCGTATTCTGATTGGTTGTCAAATATTGTTGTAGTTCGAAAAACCAATGGGAAAATTCGAATATGCATCGATTTCAGAAACCTGAATAAAGCCACTCCAAAGGATAATTATCCTTTACCAAACATAGATTTGATAGTCGATAGTACTGCAAATCATGAAATGTTTTCATTTATGGATGGCTATTCAGGCTATAATCAAATCAAACTAAGCCCACGAGATCAGGGTAAGACCGCCTTCACAACCCCATGGGGCACGTACTGCTATACAGTCATGCCCTTTGGTTTGAAAAATGCCGGCGCAACATACCAACGAGCCATGAACACGATCTTCCATGATCAAATTCACGAGCTTGTAGAAGTGTATGTAGATGATCTCTTGGCAAAATCCAAAACCCGATGCACCCATATCAAATGTTTACAAAAAATCTTCGAAAGGCTTAGGCTTTACAAAGTAAAGCTAAACCCTCAAAAATGTGTGTTCGGGGTAGAATCAGGAAAGCTTCTAGGCTTTATGGTGAGCCAAAGGGGAATAGAAGTCGACCCCTCTAAGTGTCGAGCCATCATAGACATGGCTCCACCCTCCAATCTCACCCAAGTCCGTAGCCTCCAGGGTCGATTACAATCTGTGCGCCGATTCATATCGAATCTGGCAACTAGATGCGAACCCTTCAACAAACTGTTGAGGAAGGGTACGAAATTCTTATGGGATGACGAATGCCAAAAGTCCTTCGAGAGACTAAAGGCATACTTGGTTAATCCCCCCGTTTTGAATCCTCCAAAGCAAGGAAAACCGCTTTTATTATACATCTCCGTGCATGTAAACGCTTTAGGAGCCCTGTTGGCCCAATACGAGGATGACACCCATAAGGAGTATGCCATCTACTATATTTCGAAAACTCTCTTGGCTTATGAACGAAATTATCAAGCCATGGAGAAGACGTGCTTGGCCCTAGTCTGGGCCTGCCAGAAATTCAGACACTACTTCCTAGATCATGAGATCTGGATAGTGTCCAAGCTTGATCCAATCAAGCACTTGTTCGAAAAACCCATTCTCACGGGTAGATTGGGCAAATGGCAACTCCTTCTAATGGAGTATGATCTAAAATACCATCACCAGATCTCCGTTAAGGGGCAAGCCCTAGCAGATTACGTGGCTGACTTCCCCTTGGAGGACGCATATCCCACTCTTGTCGAAATGCCTGATGAAGGCATATTGCAAAACCATTTTCAAAACCACATTTTGGCAAATTCTTTTGAAAACCAAGTGTGGAAGATGCACTTCGACGGGGCACGAAACCAACGAGGGGCTGGTGCCGGGATCATCCTAATCTCCCCTGAAAAGGGCGAGATTCCCATAGCGGTCCGCTTAGATTTCGAATGTTCCAACAACGTAGCTGAGTATGAAGCACTCATACAAGGCTTAAGGATTTCGAAAACTCTAGGGGCATCATGCATCGAGGTCTTTGGAGATTCGCTCCTTGTCATAAATCAGGTTTTAAAAATTTGGCAAGTACGTAATGAGAAACTACTTCCATATCACGAGTTGGCCACTCGATTGGTCCACTCCTTCCAGTCGTGTAAGCTCACACACGTGGGAAGAGAGGACAATGGCATCGCCGATGCCCTCTCCTCCTTGGGTTCAGCCCTGAAGGTCGATCCCATTTCAGGGAACAGATCTTTGGAAATATGGCATGCGCCCCAGCCATCCACACACGACTTGGATATTTGCCAAAACAACCCAGAGTCTATTGAAAAACCCTGGTTCTATGACATAAAACAATTTTTAGAAAATGGGGGATTCACCGAGGATGCCACATCCAAAGATAGGGCATTCATTCGTAAGATTTCGACCCGATACACCATTCTGGGTGGGGTCTTATACAAAAAGAGTTTTACCGGCATTCTGCTTAGGTGTATCGACCTAGAGGAGGCTAGGATAGTAATGCACGAGTTCCACGACGGAGAATGTGGAGGTCATGTTAATGCCAACATGATGGCGATGAAAATACTTAGAGGGGGTTATTTTTGGTCCACCCTGAAAAAGGATTGTCACGATCATGTTAGGAAGTGTCATCCGTGTCAAGTGCATGGGCACGCCATTCATATCCCTTCATCAACATTGCATTCCGTGGTCAGCCCCTGGCCATTTACCATGTGGGCGTTTGACATTGTAGGCCCCATATTTCCAAAGGCCTCGAATGGGCATCGTTTTATTTTAGCAGCCACGGAGTATTTCTCCAAGTGGGTGGAAGCCATTTCCCTAACAAATGTAATGGGGCAACATGTGGTGGCTTTCATCCGGAGGAATATCTTGGCTCGATTTGGGGTTCCACGAGACCTTGTGTCTGATAATGGTACCCCATTCAAGAACGAGCGGATGGTTAAGTTGTGCAACACGTATGGCATAACTCACCACTTCTCCTCACCCTACTACCCTCAAGGCAACGGCCAAGCCGAAGCCACAAACAAGACTCTCATTGGTATCATTGAGAAAACCTTAGAGAAGGGTAGGAGGTGGCATGAGAAGCTGGATGAAGCCTTATGGGCTTATAGGACTTCCATCCGGACTCCCACGAATGCCACACCATTCGAATTGGTCTATGGCACAAACGCCATTCTTCCCATTCATACCCAACTGCATTCATTCCATACATCCATTGCACTCGACCTCCCCCTAGAGACGCTTCAGCATGCTAGGATGGCCGAACTAGATTTGCTAGATGAGAGGCGACTCCTTGCCATGGATCATGCTCGTGCATACCGGCAAAGGATAGCCCAACATTATAGCAAACACATAAGACCTCGCCACTTTGAAGTGGGAGATCTGGTCTTGAAAACCATCCACCATCGTGGCCCACACCCCCTAGGCAAGTGGCGCCCCAACTGGGATGGACCCTATGTTGTACGAGCAACCACTACGAACAATTCGTATTGGTTGATCGATGTAGAGGGTAGGAATTTAGCAGATCCTATCAATATTCAGTACTTAAAGAAGTATCATGTGTAGGATCTGGATTAAATTCCAGTTTTCGAAAATTTGATAGGGATAGCTGCCCTGAGACGTGTGAATAAGGTGCAAAGGCGAACTCATGTGACCCTAAGTAAGAGAATTCGCACTTGTGAAAGAGTGGAGTTTTCAAAATCGTGGTTGCATTTCAAAATCCTTCATCTTACAAAGAAGGGCCTAGTTCAACATAGCAAGATACTTGCAAGTAGTACGTGCTATTTCTAAATAGGCTGATCTGGAATGGATCGAGTGTAGGCTTGGGATAAGTCCTCCCCTCTTCTCTCCTCCTTCTAAAAGGAAAACAAAGGCCCAAATCAAAAGGGAATTTCCCATTTAAAAATCTCTTTCCAAAAGAAAGAAACCAGACTTGAAAAAGAAAAATCGATTCTCTTATGAAAAAGAGGGATTAAAGAAAAAATACTCCCAAATGGAGACCCTCTATGAAAAAAAAGGAAAAAGAGGCCAAAAAGCTCAAAAAGAGCAGTTTTCCGCCTTCTATGCCTTAAACCATGGGACGCTTCAGAAGGGACCGTGGTATCTCTTTCCCATCCCTGGCTTATCCCAAGCTAAAGCATGGTTCATTTCGAGGAATCCTAAAGTAAAAATAGGATTTACTTACTTGAATTTCATCTTGTTTGAGAATTCGACGTTTCGAGTAAGGCGTAGGGATTTGAAATGAAGCTTGTTTTCTTATAAAACCTCCACTAGATAAGCGAGTGTTAAGACTCAAACAAGGGCAAGCACGAAGAGCTCGAGATCCTTAGGATCGAGACTCAAGACAGTTGTCCCTTTTATAAATAGCTTTTGTAAATAAGTTTTAAAAACCGAACATCGAACAGCATAGGGTTTTTGCTCACTTGGAGCAGTAGGCCTTGTAAGTCTCTAGAGTTCGACCACACCTGGTCTCTGGGAAGTCGCCACTTTTGGCACCACACCCATGTCATCTGCATTCCACGCATGGTACTTGCATGAACATGATCCCATTTAGGACCAGATTTCATAAGTGAACCCTTTGGCGTGATATCTCCTCCTACCAGAGTTTGTAAAATTGACATTTTGTTAAAATGGGACGATCCCATATTCTTCGTGGCTAGATCTAGGGAGACATTAAAAGGGGTGTTTGTCATCTTTGCCCTTATCCAAATCTATTTGGACAAGGCCAAAGAGGGGCATCTGTAAACACCCCGAAATCCCACGAATTTCTTAAACAAATCTGGTTTTTTACAAGCAGCCCCAAAGGGCCATTTTGAGTTTGGAAACCCAGGAGCCTTCCAAACAAACCCTGTATATATGTTTTAAACTTTATCTTTCAAAAACATATAATATAGCTTTTGAAAACCCTTTTAAAACATGTTTTGAAACCCCAAAGTGGCTTGGCCCGATCAAGACAGGACCAGGAGAGACAAGAAGAGCCCGGAACCGGAGCACCTGTCAAGCCCGGCACAGCAACTCTTGTATCTGATTCACACCCCAGGATCTCGAACGTCCAAGACCCTGTTCTTATCAAAATAGCATTTGAAGTCATCTCCGGAAGGCAGAAACGGAGGCGGACGACTATGTTGGCGAAGACCCAACGCAGACGGAGTACTGATGCTGTCAGGCCCCGCACAAATCGTCCGTCTCGAACCCAGCTCGAAGGAGTCAGAGTTCAGTTTGGATTGGATCTGGACCATATATATCCAGATTCCAATCCAAACCCATATGTGGACTTGGATTTGGATTTGGATCCAGAGATCCAATCCAATATCCATATCCATGGCCCACATCACCTTCTCATAAATGGAGGTGGGGCCCACTTGAAATTCACGTGGGATATTGGGCATGAGAGAGAGTGGGGGTGAAAAATATCAAGAGTGTTGTATTAAGCTTGACTTGTGTGTCAAGTTTGGGTTTAATCATGTGGGTTAGCCTAATTGAGTGGGTTTAAGCTTGTAATTAGCTAAAACCTAACCTAGGGCTGCACCAACATGGGGTGATCAAGGTCTATGGGCCATGCTAAGGGAGCTCCCTCCCCTAAACCTAACCCAAAACACCTAATCCAAGCCCATTCCCCTAATCCACCCCTAATCTGAGCCTAATCACCTAACCCACTTCCCTAATCCCGGCCTAATCCCAACCTAATCACCTAACCCACTTCCCTAATCCTCCCCTAAACCTAGATTAATTTCCCTAATCCTAGCCTAAACCTAGCCTAATCACCTAACCTAGCTCACTAAACCTCACCCTAAAACCCAACCACCTAACCTAGCCCTAAACCCCTAAACCACCCTTAGCCCACGATTTTCCCAAACCCCTAGTTTTAAAATATCTGGCCCAACCCCATCCAGCCCACCTTATCTACATACTACCCTACCTAAACCACCTAACCACTACCCACAACCCAGCCCTAACCGACCTACCCATCCCCTATTTAAACCCCCCTCATTGTGGGCGGGTTTTAAAAGGTGGGAACCACTCCACCACCCAGCCGGGCCCTCTCCTTCTCCCATCTCTCATCCGTCTTCCCAGCAGCTCCAGCTCCTCCACCAGCCGCCACCTGCTCCGCCACCTTCCCTCTTCCGTCCACCACCACTGCCCCCCAGCCGGACGCCACCATCTTCCCCCAACTCCACCAGCCGACAGCTACCTGCCCGCCACTCTCCCACTCCATCCGCCACTCCTCCCCATTCGGTAAGTCCCCCTAACTCCCTCAAAGCCACTCTCTACCACCCCTCCACTCTTAGCCACCCATCTTCCCCTTAGCTCAACCTCTTTGCCGCCACCATCTAAGCCTAGCCGAACCTAGGATAACCCAAGTGGCTGGCCACTGCTTAGCCACCATCTCCCATTCGGCCGACCCCCCTAGGTGCCCTATTTGGCCTTCCCACTAACTCACCTTTTAGGGCCAGTTTTCCCTTAGTACCTAACTTCCCTAGTGACCCTAAGACCCACTTAGTCAGCCACTCTAAACTCCCTACTTGGAGGCGCCGCCTACTTGCCACCGGCCCCCTTCGAGGCGTCCATCCCGCGCCCATTTGCAGCCGGCCAGCACTCTTGGTCACATACCTTCGCGGAGCTCCCGTTTGCAGCCCAAAGCCAAGGCCACGCTCAAGCAAGACCTCTATGGACCAGCTACTTGTAAGTTTCTAAACTCGGTCTTTAATCATACGCTTGCTTGAAATTCAATTTGATACGGGGTTGTAATAACGGAGCATAGTCTCCCCCCGCTTGTAATAACGTGGCTTGGCACAACCACACACGTGCACCCTCTTAGTCGTGCACAATTTTTAACACACACGGGCCTAATCAGCCCCTAATATATAAGTATACGTATATATTTCACTTCCGAAGGGTTTTGTTTAAGTTGGGTGCGTTGTCTTTCAATTTAAACACTCTCACACACATTGAGCTTTCGCTCTTATTTGAAAGACCCAAGTAAGGGCCGACCTATACTATTTGGGTTTCATTTCATGTCGTGTGAGTAAGTCTTTCAATTTAAACACTCTCACACACATTGAGCTTTCGCTCTTATTTGAAAGACCCAAGTAAGGGCCGACCTATACTATTTGGGTTTTATTTCTTGTCGTGTGAGTAAGTCTTTCAATTCGAGCACTTTCACACACATTGAGCCTTCGCACTTACTCCCAAGACCTTAGTAAAGGCCTTATTGCAGTTATATTTGGGTTTCATTTATGTCGTGTGTGTAGTACTTCAATTCAAGCACTCTCACACACATTGAGCCTTCGCTCTTACTCCCAAGACCTTAGTAAAGGCCATACTGCAATTTATATTTGGGTTTAATTTCATGTCGTGTGTGTAAGTCTTTCAATTCAAACACGCACCCACATTGAGCCTTCGCTCTTATTTGCAAGACCCGAGTAAGGGCTCATATACATAAGATATATACGTATTTCCCTTCGGTTATTTCCCTTCGGTTATTTCCCTTCGGTTTTCCCTTTTGTTATTTCCCTTCAGTATTGTCTTTACATTTCGGGTTTTCCCTTTGGAGTAGCGTGAGTTTGCATTGCATCTACGCCATACCACGAGGTAGGACGCATATTGCATCGAAGCAAGCCCCGCTCGAATTCGCCCATGTAGTGGAGTGTTCATAACACACGAACTAGGCGACCCAAAAAGGGATAAAAGAAAAGACTTAGGCACGTGCAAATCCACGTGATCTAAAACATGCAATCGCATCTTAAAGACCCGAAATAGACACCTCGAACCGTTTCGTAGACTTTCTCCCCAAAAACTCGATTTTTTGCAAAAGCGTACAGACTGACCCTTGCGCATCGGTGCAAGAAGGTCTGCGACGACAAGAGCTCACTTGCTCACAGTCGCCACGTTTAGAAGTCAGTGTTAAGTATATCTTCGCTAACTTAAGTAAGCTAGCTGGCACGCCCTATTTGCATACATAGGCCTTAGACGCACGATAAGATCCACTCCAAGCCACGAAAGAGGCGAAGAGGCGGGGATTTTCGCGCGTCTACAGAAAAACACCTTTTTTTTTTCAAAAATTTGAGTGTAACTTGTTTGTTTGAAGTCTACTTAAGTCCCGGGTCCCACCGGGCGTGCCAAATCTGTAGACAAGGAAAATCTTCGACTCCGGGTTTCTTAGGCCTGGAGCGAATCTTTTCGCAATCTACTTTCGCTTTTAGGGCATGCCAACTAGTTTTGAAATATCTGACTTTTGAAAGGGCGATTGTAGGCAAGCAGGATCTTTACGTCGCAGACCTTCTTGCACCGACGCGCAAGGGTCAGTCTGTACGCTTAGAGACTTCTTTTGAAACAAATTAAACTCAAATTTGATTTTGAATGATCAGGTGTTTGAAAACTTTGGAAGTCATGCACTTGGCAAGTTTTTTTATTTGGGTGACCCTAAGTCTTTCAATTTCAACCACTTAGGCGTGTTTGCATATTTTGTTCGGGTTTGTTCGATGCAGGTATGCACTCTAGCTCGAGTATGGCGAGTATGCAATGCAACTCACATAACTGAACCTTAAAACCCGAAATTGAAAGACTTAGCAGAAGGGAAAACCCAAATTGAATGCAACTCACACGACTTGAATGTAAATTGCAAAAATTTAAATATATCTATATCTTAAGAGCGGAAAGGCTCAATGTGTGCGTGGGTGTTGTGTATAAATTGAAATGCAACACACGCAACTGAACCGTAAAATGCAGCAGAAGGGAGATATAGATATATATAAGAGCGAGAAGGCTCAATTGTGGCGTGAGTGCTTTGAGTGTATAAATTGAAAGGCAACTCATGCAACTTGAATTTAAAACCCAGTTGGAAGGGAAATACGTATATATACGTAAGAGCGGAAAGGCTCAATGTGAGTGAGTGTTTTGAGTGTATAAAATGAAAGACAACTCACACGACTTGAACCTTAAAACCCAACTGAATGTATATAAATAGGGCTATATCCTATGGGCTATTGAGGCCCGTTTGTGTGCAAAAGTGTGCAGATAAGAGCGGAAAGGCTCGAGTGTACGTGTGTGTGTTTTGCACATATATTACATCCGGGGGGAGACGATGCTCCGTTATTACAACCCCATATGACGAATTGAATTGAATAGAAAGGGATTTGATATATATCGAAATCAACTTACACTTTCCAGCCTTTTGAGTTAGGATCGTACAAGGGGCGAATCCGCCTTCTTCTTATGGAGTCCGGGGCATGTGGGAGCGAAGCCGGAGAGCTTGAGAGCTTGGAGAGACTTGGAGTTCCGGGAGCTGCAAGCTACAATGGGTTTGGGGCTAGTTGGGGTTGGTTTGGGCAAGGTAAGACTCGAGCCACCTTGGCTCGAGTTATAGGTTTTTTGTGTGGGATTCGGCCAACCTTTGGCCTTGGGTTTAGGTATGGTTTTTGACTTGGGATTAGGCCAGCACTTTGACCTTGGTTTTGGTCTTGTGAAACTCGAGCCAAGGTGGCTCGAGTAGGAGTGACTTGCTCTAGGGTTCGGCCAACACTCGGCCTTAGGTTTTGCTTGTGTGACTCGAGCCCAAGGTGGCTCGAGTGAACTTGGTTTAGGGTAGAGTCAATTCGGCCAGCCTTTGGCCTTGGGTTTGGTATAGGATAGACTTGGTATTAGGCATAACTCGAGCCAAGGTGGCTCGAGTAGGGGGGGGGCTTAGGATAGAGTTTGGGTTGGGTTCTAGGCGAGGGCCAAGGTTAGCTTAGGGGTTGTCTTGGGTCTTTGGTAAGGGACCACGGCCTGGGTTAGGGGCTGGTTTAAAAGGTAGATGGGGGAGGAAAAAGGCTCGAGCCAAGGTGGCTCGAGCTAGGTAGTTTCAAAGGGAAGTTCGGCCAGCACTTGGCCGAACTTTAGGTGGTTTAGGGAGGTTGTTTAGGGTGGTGTTTAGGTAGGAGACTTGGTGAAAAACGGCCAGCACTTGGCTGGTTTAGTGGTGGTTTTAGGGGCAAGTTTGGCTAGGATGGGTGGTCTAGAGAGGTTAGGGAAGAGGGGTTAGGTTAGGGCTTAGGGGACCTACCTTGGTTGCAACACCGCTCCAAGCCGCCGCTCAAGCCGCCAAGCTCCACCACGCCATGCTCCCAGCCAAGGTAGGGGATGTTCTTTGGTTGGTGTAGCTTCCTCAAGTCCCTTGGCCAACAAGGTTTCACGTAAAAAAAAATTTGAAAAGGGGAAAGTCAAGCCACTATTCTTGACTTGCTTCTCTCTCTCTCTTTCTCTCTCCACCCACCAAGCTTTCACGTGAAAGGCTTCTCCCATTTGAGCCTCATGTCCCCTTTTTTTCAAGCCCAGCACCTCTATTTATAGAGGTTTTAAGTGGGTCTTGGATATTGGGTCTTGGATTTGGGTCTGGCTATCCGGATCCAATCCAAACTCTATGTGGATCTAGATCACGGATCTCGGATATTTTGAGATCCAGATCCAATCCAAATATTTATTTGGGTTTGGATCTCGGATATTTTGAGATCCAGATCCAATCCAAACATAATTTGGATCTGGATCTGGATATTTTTGGATCCAAACTCAATCCAGACTTTTCTTCTGCTCCTTGGTTTTTTGGTCGTTTCTGGTGCTTTTCACCGTCGGTTTCGAGCGGGCTTCAATTCATCGGACGCCCAACTCTGGCCTGGGTCTTCCCCAAGTGTTTTTTCCAACTGGTGTTTTGCTTTTCAGGACTTTTTCGGCGTTCGTTTCGGTCCGCCGTTTTGGTTTTTGGCCGGTTCCTGTTGATATCGAACTCAGATTGCCGCACGGATTCCGTTCTTCATTCTGACGGGACATGTCTCAGACTTCTATCGACTTCCTTAGGTACTGGGCTTCTTTCTGCATTTTGGAGCTGCTTTAAGCTTTTTCTTTGACCCAAATTACATTTTTACCCTTTTGTCGGGCTTTTCTCCAAACGGGCTCTTTTTTCTTCCATTTTCGAACAGGGGGTGGCTTTTGAGACTCCAAGCTTGATTTCTCTTCTTGTCGGGGCTCTTCTCTTGCCTTTTGTACCTGTTTTCACATTTTAAAACAGGTTATCGTGTTGGCTCAAACGAGCTTTTTGTGTTTTTGAGAGTTTTTGATTTATGGAAAATTCGGGGTGTTTACAGTGGGTTAGGTGTTTAGGCTAGGATTAGGTTAGGATTAGGGGAATTAGGCTAGGTTTAGGGAAGGATTAGGGAGGTGGGTTAGGTGATTAGGTTGGGATTAGGCCGGGATTAGGGAAGTGGGTTAGGTGATTAGGCTAGGTTTAGGCCGGGATTAGGTCGAGCCCGGCACAGTACTCTGTCTGCGTTGGGTCTTCGCCAACATGGTCGTCTGCTTCTGTTTTCACCTTCCGAAGATGATTTCATATGATTTCTGATTATAACAAGGTCTTGGACGTTCGAGATCTTGGGGGTGGATTCAACACGAGAGTTGCTATGCCGGGCTCGACATGTGCTCCGTTTCTGGGCTCTCTTTAGCTATTTTGGTCCTGCTTTGATTAGGCCAAGCTGCTTCGTGGGGTTTCAAAACATATTTTAAAGTTTTTAAAACTATATTACACATATTTAAAACATATAAAGTTTAAAATATATGTACAGGGTTGCCTGGAAGGCTCCTAGGTTTCCAGACTCAAAATGGCCCTTTGGGGCTGCTTTTAAAAAACCAGGTTGTTTTGAGAAGTTTGTGGGATTTCGGGGTGTTTACAGATGCCCCTCTTTGGCCTTGTCCAAATCGATTTGGATAAGGGCAAAGATGACAAACACCCCTTTCAATGTCCCCCTAGATCTATCCACGAAAATATGGGATCGTCCCAATCTTTAGCAAAATCTCACTTTTAAAACTTTGGTAGGAGGAGATATCAAGCCAAAGGGATTTGTTATGGAATCTGGTCCTAAATGGGATCATGTTTATGCAAGTGTCATGCGTGGAATGCAGATGCATGACATGGGTGTGGTGCCAAAAGTGGCGACCTCCTAGAGACCAAATATGGTCAAACTTTTGAGACTTTCAAGGCCTACTGCTCCAAGTGAGAAAGTCCTATGCTGTTCGATGTTTGATTTTTCAAAATCTATTTACAAAAGATATTTACAAAAGGGACAACTGTCTTGAGTCTCAATCCTAAGGATCTCGAGCTCTTCGTGTTTGCCCTTGCTTGAGTCTTGACACTCGCTTATCTAGCGGAGGTTTTATAAGAAAACAAGCTATATTTCAAATTTCTACGTCTTACTCGAAACGTCGAATTCTCAAACAAGATGAAATTCAAGTAAATCCTATTTTTACTTTAGGATTCCTCGAAATGAATCATGCTTTAGCTGGGGATAAGCCAGGGATGGGAAAGAGATACCACGGTCACTTCTGAAGAGTCCCGTGGTTTAAGGCATAGAAGGCAGAAAACTGCTCTTTTTGAGCTTTTTGGCCTCTTTTTCCTTTTTTTCATAGAGGGTCTCCCTTCGGGAGTATTTTTTCTTTAATCCCTCTTTTTCACAAGAGAATCGATTTTTTCTTTTGAATTCTGGTTTCTTTCTTTTGGAAAGAGACTTTGGATGGGAAATTCCCTTTATTTTGGGCCATTGTTTTCCTTTTGGAAGGAGAAGAGAAGAGGGGAGGACTTATCCCGAGCTCACACTCGATCCATTCCAGATCAGCCTATTTAGAAATAGCACGTACTACTTGCTAGTATCTTGCTATATTGAACTAGGCCTTTCTTTGTAAGAAGAAGGATTTTGAAATGTAACCACGATTTTGAAGACTCCACTCTTTCACAAGTGCGAATTCTCTCACTCAGGGTCACACGATTTTGCCTTTGCACCTGTAGACGGGCAAAAATCCCCACGCCTCTTCGCCTTTTCTGGGCTTGGAGTGGATCCTCTCGTGCGTCTAAGGCCTATTTATGTAAACAGGGCGTGCCAGCTAGATTACCTAAGCTAGCGAAGATATATTTAAACTGACTTCTAATCGTGGCGACTGTGAGCAAGTGAGCTCTTGTCGTCGCAGACCTTCTTGCACCGATGCACAAGGGTCAGTCTGTACGCTTTGCAAAAAATCGAGTTTTTGGGATAGAAAGCCTACGCAGCGGTTCGAGATGTCTAATTCGGGTTTTTTTAGATATGATTGCAGATTTTAGATCACGTGGATTTGCACGTGCCTAAGTCTTTCCTTTTATCCCTTTATGGGCCACCTAGTTTGTGTGTTATGAACACTCCACTACATGGGCGAATTCGAGCGGGGCTTGCTTTGATGCAATATGCGTCCTACCTCGTGGTATGGCGTAGATGCAATGCAAACTCACGCTACTCCAAAGGGAAAACCCGAATGTAAAAACAATGCTGAAGGGAAATAACCGAAGGGAAATAACCGAAGGGAAATACGTATATAGAGTATGTATATGGGCCCTTACTCGGGTCTTTCAAATAAGAGCGAAGGCTCAATGTGGGTGCGTGCTTGAATTGAAAGACTTACAGACACGACATGAAATTAAACCCAAATATAAATTGCAGTATGGCCTTAACTAAGGTCTTGGGAATAAGAGCGAAAGCTCAATGTGTGTGAGTGCTTGAATTGAAGTACTACGCACACAACATGAAATGAAACCCAAATATAACTGCAATAGGTCTTGACTAAGGTCTTGGGAGTAAGAGCGAAAGCTCAATGTGTGTGAGTGCTTGAATTGAAGTACTATGCACACAACATGAAATTAAACCCAAAGAGTATATGTTGGCCCTTACTTGGGTCTTTCAAATAAGAGCGAAGGCTCAATGTGTGTGAGTGCTTGAATTGAAAGACTTACACACACGACATGAAATGAAAACCCAAATAGTATAGGTCAGCCCTTACTTGGGTCTTTCAAATAAGAGCGAAGGCTCAATGTGTGTGAGTGCTTGAATTGAAAGACTTACACACACGACATGAAATGAAAACCCAAATAGTATAGGTCGGCCCTTACTTGGGTCTTTCAAATAAGAGCGAAGGCTCAATGTGTGTGAGTGCTTGAATTGAAAGACAACACACTCAACTTAAGCAAAACCCTACAAAATTAAAGTATATGTATATATTTATGTATTAGGGGCTGATTAGGCCCGTGTGTGTTCAAAATCGTGCACAACTAAGAGAGTGCACGTGTGTGGGTGTGCCAAGCCTCGTTATTACAAGCGGGGGGAGACTATGCTCCGTTATTACAACCCCGTATCGAATTGAATCTCAAGCAAGTATACAACTAAAGACCGAGTTAGGCACTTACTAATAGCTGGTCCGAAGATGCCTTGCTTGAGCGTGGGCTTGGCCTTCGCCTTGGGCTGCAAAAGGGAGCTCCGCGAGGTTGAACGGCAAGGGGAGGTGCTGGCCGGATGTTCTTGGTGCACGGAAGAGGCGCCTTGAAGGTGGCCGGCTACTAGAGACGGGTTCTTTTTGGCGTGTTGGGTTAAAGGACCTAAGTAGGGTCACTAAGGATAGGGTTTAGTTTTAAGATAGGTTGTGCAAAGGGTGAACCTAAGGGAAGGTTTAACGGATCACCTAGGGTTGGCGGGTTGCTATGGTGGCCGAATGAAGTGATAGTCGATTGGAGTGGCCGACTAGGAGGACTTAGTGGTGGCGGGTAGTTGGAGTGGCTAGGAGTGATGTAAGGTAGGGGAGCTAGCTAGGAGATGGGGCCAGGGGGTAGTGGTTGTAGTAGGTGTATTAGGATGATACGGGCAGGTTTTAGGGAGTCGGATAGGGTGGCCGAATGGGTCTAAAGGTCTAGGTGGTGGCGGGTAGTTAGGGTGCTATGGGTTCGGCTGAGTGAGAAGGGTGGCAACAAGTGGAAGGGCTGGTGTTAGGGTGATAGGGGAGTGGATTAGGTGGCTGAGAGTGGAGAGGGAGTGAAGAAGTAGTAAGGTAGGATGTAGGGGACTTACAGGGTGAAGAAATGGTGGTGGTTGGAAGGGAATCAGCCGGATGATGGTGGCGGTGGTGGTGGCGTTCGGCTGGAAGGTAGTGGTGTAGGTGGTGGCGGGATGTGGAGCAGGTGGTGGTGGGATGTGGAGCATGTGGAGCAGATGGAGCAGGTGGAATTCGGTTGAGCTTGGGGATGTGGAGGACCCGGCTGGGAATGGGTGGGCTACTAGGTTATGAAACCCGCCCCCAAGGGGGGGGGTTTATATAGGGCTGGGTTAGGTCGGTTAGGGCTGGGTTTGGGGTAGTGGTTAGGTGGTTTAGGTAGGGTGGTATGATAATAAGGTGGGCTGGAAAGGGGTATGGCCAGATATTTTAAATACAAGTGGTTTGGGTAGGTTGTGGGCTAAGGGTGGTTTAGGGGTTTAGGGTTTGGTTAGGTGGGTTGGTTCTAGGGTGAGGTTTAGTGAGCTAGGTGAGGTGATTAGGCTAGGATTAGGCTAGGTTTAGGGAAATTAACCTAGGTTTAGGGAAGGATTAGGGAAGTGGGTTAGGTGATTAGGTTGGGATTAGGCCGGGATTAGGGAAGTAGGTTAGGTGATTAGGCTCGGATTAGGGGCGGATTAGGGTGGAAGGCTAGGATTAGGTATTTTTGGTTAGGTTTAGGTGAAGGAGCTCCCTTTGCATGGCCCATAGACCTTAACCACATCATGTTGGTGCAGCCCTAGGTTAGGTTTTGGCTAATTACAAGCTTAAACCCACTTAATTAGGCTAACCCACATGACTAACCCCAAACTTGACACACAAGTCAAGCTTAATTACAACACACACTTGATCTTATCCTCCCCCACTCTCTCTCATGCCCATAATCCCACGTGAAATTCAAGTGGGCCCCACCTCCATATATGAGAAGGTGATGTGGGCCATGGATATGGATATTGGATTGGATTTTTGAATCCAAATCCAAATCCAAGTCCATACATGGGTTTGGATTGGGATCTGGATATATATGGTCCAGATCCGATCCAAACTGAACTTTGACTCCTTCAAGCTGTGTTCGAGATGAACGGTTTGTGCGGGGCCTGACAGCATCAGTACTCCGTCTGCGTTGGGTCTTCGCCAACATGATCGTCCGCCTCTGTTTTCGCCTTCCAGAGATGACTTCAAACAATATTTCGGTGATAACAGGGTCTTGGACATTCGAGATCCTGGGGGTGTGAATTTGATACAAGAGCTGCTGTGCCGGGCTCGACATGTGCTCCAGTTCCGGGCTCGACATGTGCTCTAGTTCCGGGCTCTCCTTAGCTTTCCCGGTCTTGTTTGGATTAGGCCAAGCTGCTTCGGAGTTTCAAAACATGTTTTAAAAAGGTTTTTAAAAGCCATATTGTATATTTTTGAAATATGGAGTTCAAAATATATGTACAGGGTTGTCTGGAAGGCTCCTGGGTTTCTAGACTCAAAATAGCCCTTTGGGGCTGCTTTTGCAAAACCAGATGGGTTTGAGAAATTCGTGGGATTTCGGGGTGTTTACAGCACCTTATTTTCAGGTCTCAGGGCAGCTATCCCTAAAATTTTCGAAAATGGGGAATTTAATCCAAATCCTACACATAATACTTCTTCAAGTATTGAATATTGATAGGATCTGCTAAATTCTTACCTTCTACATCGATCAACCAATATGAGTTGTTCGTGGTGGTTGCACGTACAACATAGGGTCCATCCCACTTGGGGCGCCACTTTCCAAGTGGATGTGGGCCATGATAGTGGATGATTTTCAAAACCAGATCCCCCACTTCCAAGTGGCGAGGTTTCATGTGTTTGCCTTAGTGTCAGGCTATCCTTTATCGGTATGCACGAGCATGATCCATGGCAAGGAGTCGCCTCTCATCTAGCAAATCTAGTTCGGCCATCCTAGCATGCTGAAGTGTCTCTAGGGGTAGGTCGAGTGCTATTGATGTATGGAATGAATGCAGTTGAGTATGAATGGGAAGAATGGCGTTTGTGCCATAGACCAATTCGAATGGTGTGGCATTCGTGGGAGTCCGGATGGAAGTTCTATAAGCCCATAAGGCTTCATCTAGCTTCTCGTGCCACGTCCTACCCTTCTCTAAAGTCTTCTCAATAATGCTAATGAGAGTCTTGTTTGTGGGTTCGGCTTGGCCGTTGCCTTGAGGGTAGTAGGGCGAGGAGAAGTGGTGAGTTATGCCATACATGTTGCACAACTTAACCATCCGCTCGTTCTTGAATGGGGTGCCATTATCAGACACAAGGTCTCGTGGAACCCCAAATCGAGCTAGGATATTCCTCCTAATGAAAGCCACCACATGTTGCCCCAGCACGTTGGTCAGGGAAATGGCTTCCACCCACTTGGAGAAATACTCTGTGGCTGCTAAAATGAATTGATGCCCATTCGAGGCTTTTGGAAATATGGGGCCTACGATGTCAAACGCCCACATGGTGAATGGCCAGGGGCTGACCATGGAATGCAATGCAGATGATGGGATATGAATGGCGTGCCCATGCACTTGACATGGATGACACTTTCTAACATGATTGTGACAATCCTTTTTCAGGGTGGACCAAAAATAGCTCCCTCTAAGTATTTTCATTGCCATCATGTCGGCATTAACATGACCACATTCTCCGTCATGGAATTCATGCATCACTATCCTAGCATCCTATAGATCGATACATCTAAGTAGGATGCCGGTAAAACTTTTCTTGTATAGAACCCTACCCAAAATGGTGTATCGGGTCGAAATCTTTTGGATGAATGCCTTATCTTTGGATGTGGCATCCTCGGTGAATCCCCCACTTTCTAGAAAGTGCTTGATGTCGTAAAACCAAGGTTTTTCAACAAAATCGGGGTTATTTTGGCAAATATCCAAATCGTGTGTGGATGGGTTGGGCGCATGCCATATTTCTAAAGACCGGGTCCCTGAAATGGGATCAACCTTTAGGGCTGAACCCAAGGAGGAGAGGGCATCGGCGATGCCATTGTCCTCCCTTCCCACGTGTGTGAGTTTATACGATTGGAAGGGCTCAACCAATTGAGTGGCCAACTCGTGATATGGAAGTAATTTTTCGTTACGTACTTGCCAAATTTTCAAAACCTGGTTTATAACAAGGAGCGAATCTCCAAAGACCTCGATGCATGATGCCCCTAGAGTTTTCGAAATTCTTAAGCCTTGTATGAGTGCTTCATACTCAGCTACGTTGTTGGAACATTCGAAATCTAAGCGGATTGCTATGGGAATCTCGCCCTTTTCAGGGGAGATGAGGATGACCCCAGTACCAGCCCCTCGTTGGTTTCGTGCCCCATCGAAGTGCATCTTCCACACTTGGTTTTCGAAAGAGTTTGCCAAAATGTGGTTTTGGAAATGGTTTTGCAATCTGCCTTCATCAGGAATTTCATCAAGTGTGGGATAGGCGTCCTCTAGGGGGAACTCCGCCACGTAATCTGCTAGGGCTTGCCCCTTAATGGAGATCTGGTGATGGTATTTCAGGTCATACTCCATTAGAAGGAGTTGCCATTTGCCCAATCTACCCGTGAGAATGGGTTTTTCGAACAAGTGCTTGATTGGATCAAGCTTGGACACTATCCAGATCTCATGATCTAGGAAATAGTGTCAGAATTTCTGGCAATCCCAAACTAGGGCCAATCACGTCTTCTCCATTGCTTGATAATTTCGGTCATCAGCCAAGAGAGTTTTCAAAAAATAGTAGATGGCACACTCCTTGTGGGTGTCATCCTCGTATTTCGCTAATAGGGCTCCTAAAGCATTCGCATGCACAGAAATGTAAAGTAAAAGCGGTTTTCCTTGCTTCGGAGTATTCAAAACGGGGGGATTAACCAAGTATGCCTTTAGTCTCTCGAAGGACCTTTGGCATTCGTCATCCCATAAGAATTTCGTGCCCTTACTCAACAACTTGTTGAAGGGTTCACATCTAGTCGCCAGATTTGATATAAATCGGCGAACGGACTGTAATCGACCCTAGAGGCTACGAATTTTGGTGAGATTAGAGGGTGGAGCCATGTCTATGATGGCTTGACAATGAGAGGGGTCGACTTCTATACCCCTTTGGCTCACCATAAAGCCTAGAAGCTTCCCAGATTCTACCCCGAATACACATTTTTGAGGGTTTAGCTTTACTTTGTAAAGCCTAAGCCTTTCGAAAATCTTTTGCAAACATTCGATATGAGTGCATCGGGTTTTGGATTTTGCCAAGAGATCATCTACATACGCTTCTACGAGCTCACGAATCTAATCATGGAAGATCGTGGTCATGGCTCTCTGGTATGTTGCGCCGGCATTTTTCAAACCAAAGGGCATGACTTTATAGCAGTACGTGCCCCATGGGGTTGTGAAGGCGGTCTTACCCTTATCTTGTGGACTTAGTTTGATTTGATTATAGCCTGAATAGCCATCCATAAATGAATACATTTCATGATTTGCAGTACTATCGACTATCAAATCTATGTTTGGTAAAGGATAATTATCCTTCGGAGTGGCTTTATTCAGGTTTCTGAAATCAATGCATATTCGAATTTTCCTATTGGTTTTTCGAACTACAACGATGTTTGTCAACCAATCAGAATACACAATGGGTTTTATAAATCCGGCTCTTAACAGATCTTCTAAACCCTCTTTGACTTGCGTGTGTACATTCGGGTGTATTTTCCTAAGCTTCTGCTTTATGGGTTTTACATCCGCATCTAAGGGAAGACGATGTTCGACAATGCTGGGGTCTCTGCCCGGCATGTGTTCATATGTCCATGCAAACACATCTAAATAGGTTCGTAGAAATGCAATGAATGTTGATCTTTCATGTTCATGCAAATATGCGCCTATCTTGATGGTTTTGGGATTGGAATCACTCCCTAGGTTCACCTCTATGAAATCTCCTCCTACTGAATTGAAAGGTCTTTCAAAATGGAGAATTTTATGAAATTCTGGGAGCTCAGAAGTGGGATCTTCCTCAAGGGGATCCACTTCTGGGATTCGATCATTCTCGTGGGTTATAGACCCGAGGGAATTTGATGCGTGAGTTTTCAAAAGACCTGGTTTTGTACTCGAATTTTCAATTGATTTCGAAATTTTTGGTCTGGCTATGCAGACGACGTTCCTTTCGAAATCTTTTTCCAAAGTCCTACCAGGAGCAGCTATATACAAAATCTTTTTAGTATTTTCTAGATTTTCGATTTTTTTGGGTTTTTGTAAAACAAGAACTTTAGGAACTATACAAACCACTCTATTTTCGAGTTTTTGTTTTTCCATTGTTTTTTCTTTTTCCTCTTTTTTGATTTTTTTTATTTTAAATTTTCCAAATGTTTTGTATTTTTATGAAAGGGATCTTCCATCATACCTACAAAGGGAAAACACTACGGGTTAGACTCGGAATAGGAGGTCTAAATCATAGGTCTCTTATAGGATAGGTTCCAGGGCACCCTTGACCCAAGTGGTCACATGGGGTGGCTCTGGCAGTATTTTGGGAGTATAGCCGATCCCGTATCGGCTTGGGTTGGCCCTAGGAAGGATGGGCTCTAGGAGACCCTGGTTTTGTGCCCCTAGACTTTTATAGGGCGTGTAGCCCATATTCAACAACATGTTCCACGATTTTTTGTTTTTTGAAAAATTTTGATACAGATCGTGGTCCTGGAACTTGTTGTCGTCCATATCGTGCTCGTATGGCTTCTTGTCCAGGGGTTTTGGAAATAGGGGATGCTTGGGTCTTCCTAGAAGGGTTAGAATCGGGAGGGGGCCTGCTTTGGGTGGCCCCTTCACATATACAACCTTCCTAGGGTTGTTTAACACGAGCCTTGGCGGCTCAATCACAGTCTGCACTAGGTTAGCCTCATGGGGCTGGGAACTCGACAAACAAGTGGAGTTTATGATCCCCTGAAGCTGAGGGTGACTCTCACCTAGGATCACCACGACTTGGTCCTTGAAAGGGATCTTGACACACCTGTGGAAGGTGGATGGCATAGCGCACAAGCTGTGTATCCAGGGCCTTCCCAGCAACAGGTTATAATGGGGGTGGATGTCCAAGACATGGAATACCCCCGTGTGTGTGATCCCTCCCATTTCCATCAGAAGTTCGATCGATCTTAATTGCCTAGATGCATTCCCATCGTATCCAGTGATAACGATGGGGCTTGGGTTCACAGAAGTCAATGTGACTCCGATTTGATACGCCACATGAAGTGGAAGGATGTTGAGCCCTCCTCCCCCATCGACTAGGCACCTGTCCAGAGAGTGGTTATTCAAAACCACCTCGATATGCAGGGCCTGGTTGTGGGACTCGTAGGGTCTATCTACATCATCTTCCAAGAAAGTGATGGGCGATTTTGCTCCTATTAATGCCACTTGGTCAGACAGGGATTCTGGACTTATGTTCGAACTAACCTTGGCTCTTTCTAGAATTTTTTCTAGCACGAGTCTATGCCTAGGCGAAGTTTGTATAAGCTCTAGGATGGACATGTGGATAGGAATCTTTGAAAGATGGTTTTCGAAATCATAAGGTTTTGGGATGACTTTCCCATTGTCTGCTCTTGGCAAAACTCCAGGAATACATGCTTTTGAGGGGCCAAGCACATTTACCACCTTTTTAGCACTTTGTAGGTGCGGGGGTTGATAGATCCTCCCGGATCTAGTCACTTCCCCCACGACCAACCTAGGGTTTGAACTAAAATTGGCTCTAATTATGAGTTGAGGAGCACCTTGAAGTTTTAAAACTGGTTTAGCCGGGGATTCTGCTCTTGGTGGTCCCCGGATGACGACTTGGGCGGGCTTCTTGTACAGTACAAGAGTGGGCACACAAGTGGGTTGACCAGACTCAGATTTTTGCGCTAGTTCTTTTGAAAATGTGAGGGTACATACCTCCTTTCCTTTTCCACTGCTACTGGCGTGCTTGGGAAAGGGTTCTTTGAAGATAGCTTGAGTTGGCTCAGGTTCTGCAGTGACCTGAAGCCGGCCCTCCGCTATCAAGTTCTCAATTTTATTCAAAAGGGAGAAACAACGTTTGGTATCATGGCCTTTGAGCCGATGATACTTGCAAAAACGATTTAAATACCCCCCTTTGGAAGTGACTCCCTCGGGGATTTTGGGAAGTTCAATCATGCCTTGGGCAAGTAGGAGGTCTAGGACCTCCGACACAGGTTACCCCAGCGGTGTGTACTCCCGTTTTTCAATCGGTTTTTAGAAATTTCTCTCCCTTTTGTTTTCTAGCTTTTCAAAATTTTTGTACCATGCCTGGATCCACCCAAACATTAGCGATTTTATGGGGCTTTGCCCCTTTGCCCATCGTAGGTAGCCCATAAGTGATGGGCTTTTCCAAGCGAGTTTTAGAAACGGCACTTCCTTTCCATAAGTGATCGTATGTCCCTTTTTTCAAGTTTGTTTCGAAAAGGGATGCTTTTTTGATAACTTATGGAAAGTTGAGATCTCATGGAGCGAGAGAAGGGTCTTTAACTCGCTTTTAAAATTATCTAGGATGAGCATGACTGCGCATCCTTCAGATATGGGCTCTCGCACTTGGCCCAAAAGGGACCTCCATCGAATAATGAAGGCATGTACATCTTCGTTCATGCCTTGCTTCGTATCCCTTAAAGTGTTCAAAGTCGGCGTGACTTCTACATTATGTGCAAATCTTTGCATGAAGCAGTTCGCTAACTCTTCAAAAGTAGCGAATTGGCTTAAATCGTAGGAAGCCAGCCATTTGGCAACTATGCCTTTAAGGGATAAAGGGAACCAATACACCCATTTCATCGAGTCCTTTTTCTTCTTATGGGCTCAACGCGAGAAAAGTTGCAAGTGAGACCTAGGGTCTCCTATGCCATCATACCGATGGAAGTTCGGTATTTCATCGTCACTGTCTGTTTCGTAATCCATAGGAAGGAAATCAGATAGGGCGTAACTCCTTGTCTCTTTATTTTGCCCTTTCAGCAGCTGCTGCAGGGCTTTACAGTCCTTTTGTGTGAAGGACTCATGGTATTGGTTGCCTTGCATTACAGAGGCCTCTTTGTGCTTGCGAGGTTTTTCAGATTTTTTCTTGGCCCTTTGTTCACCATTCGATGAACATGAATCGCCTACTTCAACCTCTTGGCTGAGAGCATCGATTTTGCCCTCGAATTCCCTTCTCAAGTCCTCTATCTCGTCTAGTTTGATCTTATTTTTCAAAACCCTCCTAGAGTGAGAACTTGATGCACATGAGCCTTGGCTCGACACTTCACTTGGGTTGGATTTTGACATGCTTTCAAGCCTTTTTTCAAAATTCCTAAGTACAAGTAAAGAAAAAAGAGTTAAAACAACCTCTTTGAAAATCTTTTCGCAAGTTTCCTAGAGTGACTCGACTTTAAAAGACTCACGTCCCACCAGGCGTGCCAACTGACTGTAGACGCAGAAAATTCCCGCTCTTGGTTCTTAGGCCTGAAGCGAACCTTTTCGTGTGCCTAAGTCTAATTTAAACAAACAGGGCGTGCCAGCTAGCTTACTTAAGCTAGCGAAGATATATTTTAAACCTGACTTCTAATGTGGCGACTGTGAGCAAGCAAGCTCTTGTCGTCGCAGACCTTCTTGCATCGATGCGCAAGGGTCAGTCTGTACGCTTTTAAAATTGAGTTTTTGAGTGTAGGAACCTCGAAAGCGATTTTGAGGTGTTTGATTCGGGTCTTTTTGGTATGATTTTCAGATTTTAGTTCAAGTGGATTTGCACGTGCCTAAGTCTTTCTTTTTATCCTTCTTTGGGGCCACCTAGGTGTGTGTTATGAACACTCCACTAAAATGTGGCGACTTTGAGCGGGAGTATGGGGTTTGCTTTGATGCAATATGCATCCTAACTCGTGCTATGGCGTATATGCAATGCAAACTCACGCAACTCCTAAAGGGAAAACCCGAATTTAAAAAGACAATGCCGAAGGGAAATGACTTGTAATGGAAATTGCCGAAGGGAAATTGCAAAAGGGAAATATGTTTGTATCTTAAGAGCGGAAAGGCTCAATTGTGCAAGTGTGTGCCGTGTATATATTGAAAGACTACGCACACTGCTGAACCTTAAAACCCAAATTGAAAAGACATAGCTAAAAGGGAAATACGTATACAGTATATATAAGCCCTTACTTGGGTCCTGCAAATAAGAGCGAAGGCTCAATGTGGGTGCGTGTGAAAATGTAAAGACAATGAAACCCAAATATAAATTGCAATATGGCCTTAACTAAGGTCTTGGGAATAAGAGCGAAAGCTCAATGTGTGTGAGTGCTAGAATTGAAGTACTACGCACACAACATGAAATTAAACCCAAATATAAATTGCAATATGGCCTTAACTAAGGTCTTGGGAGTAAGAGCGAAAGCTCAATGTGTGTGAGTGCTAGAATTGAAGTACTACGCACACAACATGAAATTAAACCCAAGGATAGTATAACACGACCCTTACTTGGGTCTTCCAAATAAGAGTGGAAGCTCAATGTGTGTGAGTGCAAGAATTTAAAGACAACACACCCAACTCAAGCAAAACCCTACGCAACTTAAAGTATATACATAAACTTATATTTAAAGGGCTGATTAGGCCCGTGTGTGTTCAAAATTGTGCACAACTAAGAGCGAGGTAGGCTCAAGCGCACGTGTGTGTGGGTGTGCCAAGCCACGTTATTACAAGCGGGGGGAGACAATGCTCCGTTATTACAAACCCGTATCAAATTTAAATTAACTTAAGCAAGTCTACAACTAAGGACCGAGTTAGGCACTTACTTATAGCTGGTTCGGAGGTGACTTGCTTGAGCGTGGGCTTGGGCTTCGCCTTGGGCTGCAAGAGGGAGCTCCTCGGAATGACATGGCAAGGGGGTGGTGCTGGCCGGGTGACTTGGGTGCGCGGGTGTGGCGCCTTGAAGCTGGCCGGCTGCTAGGAGGGTGCTGCCATGATGCCTAGGGCTAAGGTGATTAAGGAGGGTCACTAAGGTAGGGAAGGCTCTATGGAAGGTGGCGCAAAGGGGAGCCTAAGGGGAATGCCTAAGGGAAAAGGTATGGCTGTCGGATGACTTGGGTGCAGTCGGCTGGGGGTGGCTGACTAGGAGTGGTTTAAATGGTGGCCGGGTAGGATAGCTAGGGAATGTCAAGGATGGGAAGGGAGCTAGCTAGGGTGCTGTGGAAGGTGGGGTAAGTGGGTGACTAAGAGTGGAAGGGGCAGGTCCTAGGGAGCAAGGTAGGGTGGCCGGGTGTCACTAGGCAAAGGTAGAGAGTCGGGTGGTAAAGGGGTTAGGTCTAGCCGAATGGGTAAGGGTGGTGGGTGGCAAAGGAGGATGCTAAGTGGTGGTGGGTGGTTGAGAGTGGAGGGGGAGTGAAGAGGAGGTGGAGCTTAGGTTGAGATACTAACCGGATGGTAAAGGAGGTCGGTGTGTGGAAGAAAAGGGCAGCTGGGTGATGGAGGTGGATGGAGCTCGGCCGAGAGGTGGTGGCAACGTGGAGTGGAGCAGGCCGGATGGAAGTGGTGGCGCGAGGTGGAGCTGGCCGGGGGTAGTGGTGGTGCAGGTGGAAGAAGGGAGCAAGGTGGAAGGTTCGGCTGGCCCAAGGGTGGGCTGGAAGAAGTTGGGAGAAGATAGGATTGGAGAAGATGGAAAACCCGCCCACTATGGGGGGTTTATATAGCTTTTTGAAGGGCAGTTGGGGCTGGTTTTTGGAGGGTGGTAAGATGGTTTAGGTGGTGGTGGTGTGGTGATAAGGTGGGCTGGTTTTGAGGAGGGGCCAGATATTTTACTTTAAAGGGTTTTAGGGATATGGTGTGCTAGGTTTAGGTGGGGTGGTTTAGGGGTTTAGGGCTTAGCTAGGTGGGTTGGTTTTGGGGTGAGGTTTAGTGAGGTGGTGTAAACACCCCAAAATCCCACGAACTTCTCAAAACAACCTGGTTTTGTAAAAGCAGCCCCAAAGGGCCATTTTGACTATGGAAACCCAGGAGCCTTCCAAGCAACCCTGTACTTATGTTTTAAACTTTATATGTTTTAAATATGTGTAATATAGTTTTGAAAACTTTAAAATATGTTTTGAAACCCCACGAAGCGGCTTGGCCTAATCAAAGCAAGACTAGAAGAGCTAAAGAGAGCCCAGAACCGGAGCACAAGTTGAGCCCGGCACAGCAACTCTCGTGTTGAATCCACCCCAGGATCTCGAACGTCCAAGACTCTGTTATCATAAAAAATCGTATGAAGTCATCTCCGGAAGGTGAAAACAGAAGCGGACGATCATGTTGGCGAAGACCCAACGCAGAGGGAGTACTGATGCTGTCAGACCCCGCACAAACCGTTCATTTCGAACACAGCCTGAAGGAGTCAGAATTCAGTTTGGATTGGATCTGGACCATATATATCTAGATCCCAATCCAAACCTATGTGTGGATTTGGATTTGGATTTGGATACAGAGATCCAATCCAATATCCACATCCATGGCCCACATCACCTTCTCATAAATGGAGGTGGGGCCCACTTGAAGTTCACGTGGGATTATGGGCATGAGAGAGAATGGGGAGGATAAGATTTGAGGGTAATTGTAATTAAGCTGGACTTGTGTGTCAAGTTTGGGGTTAATCATGTGGGTTAGCCTAATTAGTATGGGTTTAAGCTTGTATTAGCCAAAACCTAACCTAGGGCTACACCAACATGATGCAATTAAGGTCTATGGGTTATGCAAAGGGAGCTCCCTAACCTAATCCTAAGCCAAAACCCCTAATCCTAGCCTTTTACCCTAATCCCGGCCTAAACCTAGCCTAATCACCTAACCCACTTCTCTAATCCCGGCCTAATCCCAACCTAATCACCTAACCCACCTCCCTAATCCTTCCCTAAACATAGCCTAATTTCCTTAAACCTAACCTAATCCTAGCCTAATCACCTAACCCACCTCACTAAACCTCACCCCAAAACCAACCCACCTAGCTAAGCCCTAAACCCCTAAACAACCCCACCTAAACCTAGCACACCATATACCTAAAACCCCTTAAAGCAAAATATATGGCCCCTCTTCAAAACCAGCCCACCTTATCACCATTCCACCACCACCTAAACCACCTTACCACCCTCCAAATACCAGCCCCAACCGCCCTTCAAAAACCTATATAAACCCCCCCCTAATGGGCGGGTTTTCCATTTTTTCCAGCCCATCCTCTCCCATCTCCTTCCAGCCCACCCTTGGGCCAGCCGACCCTTCCACCTTACTCCCTTCTTCCACCTGCACCACCACAACCCCCGGCCAGCTCCGCCTCGCGCCACCACTTCCATCTGGCCTGCTCCACTCCACGCTGCCACCTTCATCACCCGGCCGAACTCCATCCATCCAAGTCACCCGGCTGCCCTCCTTGGACACCAACCTCCTTCATCCATTCGGTTAGTACCTCAACCTAACTCTACCTCCTCTTCACTCCCCCTCCACTCTCAACCACCCATACCACCACCACTTAGCATCCTCCTTTGCCACCCGCTACCCTGACCCATTCGGCCAGACCTAACCCTTTACCACCCGGCTCTCTACCTTTGCCTAGTGACACCCGGCCACCCTACCTTCTCCCTAGGACCTGCCCCTTCCACTCTTAGTCACCCATTGACCCCACCTTCCACAACACCCTAGTTAGTTCCCTCGCCATTCCCAACTCCCCCTAACTACCCTAGCAGCCGGCCACCACTTAACCATCCCTAGTCGGCCACCCCAGCTGACTGCACCAAACCCATTCGGCCAGCCACACCCTTTCCCTTAGACATTTCCTTTAGACTCCCCTTAGTGCCACCTTCCCTAGCACCACACTATCCCTTAGTGACCCTCTTCAATCACCTTAGCCCAAAGCACCACGGCAGCCTCCCCCTAGCAGCCGGCAAGCACCAAGGCAACTCACCCGTGCTCCCTTGTCACCCGGCCACACACCTTTGTTGTGCCATTCCGAGGAGCTCCCTCTTGCAGCCCAAGGCGAAGCCAAGCCTACGCTCAAGCAAGTCACCTCCGGACCAGCTATAACTAAGTGCCTAACTCGGTCCTTAGTTGTAGACTTGCTTAAATTAAATTAAATTTGATACGGGGTTGTAATAACGGAGCATTGTCTCCCCCCGCTTGTAATAACGTGGCTTGGCACACCCACGCACACGTGCACTTGAGCCTACCTCGCTCTTAGTTGTGCACGATTTTGAACACACACGGGCCTAATCAGCCCTTTAAATATAAGTTTATGTATATACTTTAAGTTGCGTAGGGTTTTGCTTGAGTTGGGTGTGTTGTCTTCAAATTCTCGCACTCACACACATTGAGCTTCCGCTCTTATTTGCAAGACCCAAGTAAGGGCCGTGTTATACTATCCTTGGGTTTAATTTCATGTTGTGTGCGTAGTACTTCAATTCTAGCACTCACACACATTGAGCTTTCGCTCTTACTCCCAAGACCTTAGTTAAGGCCTGTAAACACCCCGAAATCCCACGAATTCCTTAAAACAACCTGGTTTTGTAAAAGCAGCCCCAAAGGGCCATTTTGAGTCTGGAAACCCAGGAGCCTTCCAGACAACCCTGTACATATGTTTTGAACTTTATATTTCAAAAATATACAATATGGCTTTTAAAAACCTTTTTAAAACATGTTTTGAAACCCCGAAGCAACTTGGCCTCATCCAGACAAGACCAAGAAAGCCAAAGAGAGCCCGGAACCGGAGCACATGTCGAGCCTGGCACAGCAACTCTCGTATCAAATCCACCCCCCTAGGATCTCGAACGTCCAAGACCCTGTTATCATCAAAACATCCTTTGAAATCATCTTCGGAAGGCAAAAACAGAAGCGGACGATCATGTTGGCGAAGACCCAACGCAGACGGAGTACTGATGCTGTCAGGCCCGCACAAACCGTTTGTTTCGAACACAGCTCGAAGGAGTCAGAATTCAGTTTGGATTGGATCTGGACCATATATATCCAGATCCCAATCCAAACCCATGTATGGACTTAGATTTGGATTTGGATTAAAAAATCCAATCCAATATCCATATCCATGGCCCACATCACCTTCTCATAAATGGAGGTGGGGCCCACTTGAAATTCACGTGGGATTATGGGCATGAGAGAGAGTGGGGGAGGATAAGATCAAGTGTGTGTTGTAATTAAGCTTGACTTGTGTGTCAAGTTTGGGGTTAGTCATGTGGGTTAGCCTAATTAAGTGGGTTTAAGCTTGTAATTAGCCAAAACCTAACCTAGGGCTGCACCAACATGAAGTGGTTAAGGTCTATGGGCCATGCAAAGGGAGCTCCTTCACCTAAACCTAACCAAAAATGCCTAATCCTAGCCTTCTACCCTAATCCGCCTCTAATCTGAACCTAATCACCTAACCTACTTCCCTAATCTCGGCCTAATCCCAACCTAATCACCTAACCCACTTCCCTAATCCTTCCCTAAACCTAGGTTAAATTCCCTAAACCTAACCTAATCCTAGCCTAATCACCTAACCTACCTCACTAAACCTCACCCTAAAACCAACCCACCTAGCTAAACCCTAAACCTATAAACCACCCCTAGCACACAACCTACCCAAACCCCTTGTATTTAAAATATCTGGCCCTACCCTAATACCAGCCCACCTTACTACCTTACCACCACCCCTAGACCACCTAACCACTACCCTAATACCAGCCCCAACCGCCTCTTGCAGCCCTATATAAACCCCCCCCCCCCTAAGGGGTGGGTTTTCCTATCTAGGGTCCTCCATTTTCCAGCCCACCAACCCATCTTCCATCATCCTATCTCATCCCCTCTCCAGCCCAGCCGACTCCAACCTTGCTCCACTTGCCCCACAGCCAGCCACCACCTGCGCCACTACCTCTCAGCCGAGCACCACCACCACCACCACTCAAGCCAAGGTCCACATCGCCACCATTCCGTCCGGCCGAATCCCATCCTGCGCATCCAAACCACCCGGCTACTCTCCTTCCATCCGCCACCGCCATCTTCACTCGGTTAGTACCCCACACTCCACCTTACTCCTTCTCCACTCCCTCTCCACTCTCAGCCACCCACCATACCACCACCTTACCCTAATACCAGCCACTTGCCGCCACCACTCCCACTCGGCCAGGCCATAACCACCCTAACTACCCGCCACTACCTAGACACGCTAGCTATACCCGGCCACTCCATTGAACCCCCTATGACTTGCCCACTCTACCTCATCACATCCACCACTACCTTACCCCATCCCCTAGCTAACTTCTTTCCCATCCTCCACCCATAGCCACCCTAGCAGCCCGCCACCACCAAGTTCCCCTAGTCGGCCACTCCAACCGACTGTCACCTCCATTTGGCCAGCCACGTCCTTCCCTTAGGTGCTCCATTAGACACTCCCTTAGGTTCCCCTTAGCGTCATACTCCCTAACCTCACAACCCTTCCTTAGTGACCTTAGATACTCACCTTCGCCCCACACGCCAAGACAACCCCTTTCCAAGTAGCCGGCCACCTTCAAGGCATCTCTTCTGCGCACCTAAGGCACCCAGCCACCAACCCCTTGCTGTTCAACTCCGCGGAGCTCCCTCTTGCAGCCCAAGGCGAAGGCCAAGCCCACGCTCAAGCAAGGCATCTTCAGACCAGCTTTAGTAAGTGCCTAACTCGGTCCTTAGTTGTATACTTGCTTAAAATTCAATTCGATACGGGGTTGTAATAACGGAGCATAGTCTCCCCCCGCTTGTAATAACGTGGCTTGGCACACCCACACACACGTGCACTCTCTTAGTTGTGCACGATTTTGAACACATAGGGGCCTAATCAGCCCCTAATATATAAATATACATATATATATTAACTTACGTAGGGTTTTGCTTAAGTTGGGTGTGTTGTCTTTCAATTCAAGCACTCACACACATTGAGCCTTCGCTCTTATTTGAAAGACCCAAGTAAGGGCCGACCTATACTATTTGGGTTTTCATTTCATGTCGTGTGTGTAAGTCTTTCAATTCAAGCACTCACACACATTGAGCCTTCGCTCTTATTTGAAGGACCCAAGTAAGGGCCGTGTTATACTATTTGGGTTTAATTTCATGTTGTGTGCGTAGTACATCAATTCAAGCACTCACACACATTGAGCTTTCGCTCTTATTCCCAAGACCTTAATCAAGGCCATACCGCAAGTTATATTTGGGTTTTATTTCATGTCGTGTGTGTAAGTCTTTCAATTCAAGCACGCACCCACATTGAGCCTTCGCTCTTATTTGCAAGACCCAAGTAAGGGCATGTATATACCCTATATACATATCTCCCTTCGGCATTTACATTACAAGTCATTTCCCTTCGGTTATTTCCCTTCGGCATTGTCTTTACATTCGGGTTTTCCCTTTGGAGTAGCATGAGTTTTCATTGCATCTACGTCATACCACGAGGTAGGACGCATATCGCATCAAAGCAAGCCCCGTATTCCCGCTCAAATTCGCCCATGTAGTGGAGTGTTCATAACACACAAACTAGGTGGCCCATCAATGGATAAAAAGAAAGACTTAGGCACGTGCAAATCCACGTGATCTAAAAACTGCAATCGTAGCTAAAAGACCCGAATTAAATACCTCGAACCACTTCGTAGGCTTTCTATACCCTAAAACTCGATTTTTCAAAGCGTACAGATTGACCCTTGTGCATCGGTGCAAGAAGGTCTGCGACGACAAGAGCTCACTTGCTCATAGTCGCCACGTTAGAAGTCAGCTTAAAATATATCTTCGCTAACTTAGGTAAGCTAGCTGGCACGCCCTGTTTATATAAATAGGCCTTAGACACAAGAGAGGATCCGCTCCAGGCCTTGAGAAGCCAGAGGCGGGGATTTTCGCTACAAGGCCATATTGCAATTTATATTTGGGTTTAATTTCATGTTGTGTGCGTAGTACTTCAATTATAGCACTCACACACATTGAGCTTTCGCTCTTATTTCCAAGACCTTAGTTAAGGCCATATTGCAATTTATATTTGGGTTTCATTTGAAGTCGTGTGTGTTGTCATTACATTTTCACACGCACCCACATTGAGCCTTCGCTCTTATTTGCAAGACCCAAGTAAAGGCTCATATATACTATATACGTATTTCCCTTTTGGCTATGTCTTTTCAATTTGGGTTTTAAGGTTCAGCAGTGTGCGTAGTCTTTCAATATATACACGGCACACACTTGCACAATTGAGCCTTTCCGCTCTTAAGATATAGCCATATTTCCCTTTTGCAATTTCCCTTTGGCATTTACATTACAAGTCATTTCCCTTCGGCAATTGAGCCTTTCATGGGTTTTTTTGAAAATTTTTTTTGAAAATGAACTCCTTTTAGCTTGTATCGAAAAGGACTTCCATTTTTCATACTTCCCTTCATTCGGGTTTCAATACCTGCTACTCAGTAGAGGTTTTTGGGTAGGAAAACTTGGAAAACATTTCAAAGTTCCATTTCCTACAAAACAGAGTCGAGTTCTCAAACAAAATGAAATCCAAATAAGCCAATTTTATTCGTACTTTAGGATTTTCGCAAATTTGAACCTTTTTCCTCAGGGATAAGCCGTTGTGATATGGGAAAGAGATACCACGGTCCCTTCTAAAGCATCTCATGGTTTTAGGCAAAGAGTCGGAAAATCGCTCTTTTGAGCTTTGGCTTTTTGTTTCTTTTTTTCACAGAGGGTCTCCCTTTGGAAGTATTTTTTCATTAATCCCTTTTTTCTTTAAAGGAGAGCAGCTCTTTGGAGGAGTTTTTGTATTCCCTGTTTATGAAGGGAAGACCCCTTTGGGAGGAGTTTTTTTATATCTCCTTTTTCTTTTGAACGAGAAGACCTCTTTCGAAGGAGTTTCTGTATTCCCTGTTTATGAAGGGAAGACCACTTTCGAAGGAGTTTTTGAGTTTGGAAACCCAGGAGCCTTCCAAACAACCCTGTACATATGTTTTAAACTTTATCTTTCTAAAACATATAATATGGCTTTTGAAAACCCTTTTAAAACATGTTTTGAAACCCCGAAGTGGCTTGGCCCGATCAAGACAGGACCAGGAGAGCCAAGAAGAGCCCGGAACCGGAGCACCTGTCGAGCCCGACGCAGCAACTCTTGTATCTGATTCACATCCCAGGATCTCGAACGTCCAAGACCCTGTTCTTATCAAAATAGCATTTGAAGTCATCTCCGGAAGGCAGAAACAGAGGCGGACGACTATGTTGGCGAAGACCCAACGCAGACGGAGTACTGATGCTGTCAGGCCCCGCACGAATCGTCCGTTTCGAACCCAGCTCGAAGGAGTCAAAGTTCAGTTTGGATTGGATCTGGACCATATATATCCAGATTCCAATCCAAACCCATATGTGGACTTGGATTTGGATTTGGATCCAGAGATCCAATCCAATATCCATATCCATGGCCCACATCACCTTCTCATAAATGGAGGTGGGGCCCACTTGAGTTTCACGTGGGATATTGGGCATGAGAGAGAGTGGGGGTGAAAAATATCAAGAGTGTTGTATTAAGCTTGACTTGTGTGTCAAGTTTGGGTTTAATCTTGTGGGTTAGCCTAATTGAGTGGGTTTAAGCTTGTAATTAGCTAAAACCTAACCTAGGGCTGCACCAACATGGGGTGATCAAGGTCTATGGGCCATGCTAAGGGAGCTCCTTCACCTAAACCTAGCCCAAAATGCCTAAACCTAGCCTAAACCCCTAATCCACCCCTAATCTGAACCTAATCACCTAACCCACTTCCCTAATCCCGTCCTAATCCCAACCTAATCACCTAACCCACTTCCCTAATCCTTCCCTAAACCTAGATTAATTTCCCTAATCCTAGCCTAAACCTAGCCTAATCACCTAACCTAGCTCACTAAACCTCACCCTAAAACCCAACCACCTAACCTAGCCCTAAACCCCTAAACCACCCTTAGCCCACGATTTACCCAAACCCCTAGTTTTAAAATATCTGGCCCAACCCCTTCCAGCCCACCTTATCTACATACCACCCTACCTAAACCACCTAACCACTACCCACAGCCCAGCCCTAACCGACCTACCCATCCCCTATTTAAACCCCCCTCCTTGGGGGCGGGTTTTCCAAGTGGGAACCACTACCTCACCCATCCGGGCCCTCTCCTTCTCCCTTCTCTCACCCAGCCGGGACGACTCCCCACCTTGGCCTGCTCCAGCTGCTCCACCAGCCGCCACCTGCTCCGCCACCTTCCCTCTTCCATCCACCACCACCACCCCTCAGCCGGACGCCATCATCTTCACCCAACCGAACCAGCCGACAGCCACCTGCCCGCCACCTTCCCACTTCATCCGCCACCTCTCCCCATTCGGTAAGTACCCTGCACCTTACCTAGCCCCCCTCTCTACCACCTCTCCACTCTTAGCCACCCATCCTACCTTCATCTCAGCCCTTTTGCCGCCACCACCTAAACCTAGCCGAACCTAGTATAACCCAAGCTGCCGGCCACTACCTAGCTATCATGTCCCATTCGGCTTTCCCCTAGGTGTCCTACTCGGCCCTCCCACCAGCTCACCTTTTAGGTCCAGTTTCCCTAAACTCCCAACTCCCCTAGTGACCCTAAGAACCCACTCATTCAGCCATTTAAACCCCTTACCTTGAGGCGCCATCTACTTGCCACCGGCCACCTCCGAGGCGCCTATCCCGCGCCCCACTTGCAGCCGGCCAGCACCCTTGATCACCTACCTTCGCGGAGCTTCCGTTTGCAGCCCAAGGCCAAGCCCACGCTCAAGCAAGACCTCTACGGACCAGCTACTCGTAAGTGTCTAAACTCGGTCTTTAGTCGTACACTTGCTTGAAATTCAATTTGATACGGGGTTGTAATAACGGAGCATAGTCTCCCCCCGCTTGTAATAACGTGGCTTGGCACAACCACACACGTGCACTCTCTTAGTCGTGCACAATTTTGAACACACACGGGCCTAATCAGCCCCTAATATATAAGTGTATATATACTTTCATTTTCGAAGGGTTTTGTTTAAGTTGGGTGCATTGTCTTTCAATTCAAGCACTCTCACACACATTGAGCTTTCGCTCTTATTTGAAAGACCCAAGTAAGGGCCGACCTATACTATTTGGGTTTCATTTCTGTCGTGTGTGTAGTAAGTCTTTCAATTCAAGCACTCTCACACACATTGAGCTTTCGCTCTTATTTGAAAGACCCAAGTAAGGGCCGACCTATACTATTTGGGTTTCATTTCATGTCGTGTGAGTAAGTCTTTCAATTCAAGCACTTTCACACACATTGAGCCTTCGCTCTTACTCCCAAGACCTTAGTAAAGGCCTTATTGCAGTTATATTTGGGTTTCATTTATGTCGTGTGGGTAGTCTTTTAATTCAAGCACTCTCACACACATTGAGCCTTCGCTCTTATTCCCAAGACCTTAGTCAAGGCCATACTACAATTTATATTTGGGTTTAAATTCATGTCGTGTGTGTAAGTCTTTCAATTCAAGCACGCACCCACATTGAGCCTTCGCTCTTATTTGCAAGACCCAAGTAAGGGCTCATATACATAAGATATATACATATTTCCCTTCGGTTATTTCCCTTCGGTTATTTCCCTTCTGTTATTTCCCTTCAGTATTGTCTTTACATTTCGGGTTTTCCCTTTGGAGTAGCGTGAGTTTGCATTGCATCTACGCCATACCACGAGGTAGGACGCATATTGCATCGAAGCAAGCCCCGCTCGAATTCGCCCATGTAGTGGAGTGTTCATAACACACAAACTAGGCGACCCAAAAAGGGATAAAAGAAAAGACTTAGGCACGTGCAAATCCACGTGATCTAAAACACGCAATCGCATCTTAAAGACCCGAAATAGATACCTCGAACCGTTTCGTAGACTTTCTCCCCAAAACTCGATTTTTGCAAAAGCGTACAGACTGACCCTTGCGCATCGGTGCAAGAAGGTCTGCGACGACAAGAGCTTACTTGCTCACAGTCGCCACGTTTAGAAGTCAGTGTTAAAATATATCTTCGCTAGCTTAAGTAAGCTAGCTGGCACGCCCTATTTGTATACATAGGCCTTAGACACACGATAAGATCCACTCCAAGCCCCGAAAGAGGCGAAGAGGCGGGGATTTTCGCGCGTCTACATATATGGAAAGACAACTCACACGACCTGTAATGTAAACCCAAATATGATTGCAATATGGTCTTGACTAAGGTCTTGGGAGTAAGAGAGAAAGCTCAATGTGTGTGAGTGTAGAATTGAAATGCTACGCACACAACTTAAATATAAACACCCAAAACGAAATTGCAATAAGGCCTTTACTAAGGTCTTGGGAGTAAGAGCGAAAGCTCAATGTGTGTGAGTGTAGAATTGAAATGCTACGCACACAACTTGAATTTAAACACCCAAGGGAAATTGCAATATGGCCCTTACTAGGGTCTTGGGAATAAGAGCGAAAGCACAATGTGTGTGAGTATAGAAATTGAAAGACCACGCACACAACTTGAATTAAAACCCACGCAACTTAAAACATATAGGTATAACTATATCTTAAGGGCTGATTAGGCCCATGTGTGTGCTAAAATTGTGTGCAGCTAAGAGCGGAATAGGCTCAAGTGCACGTGTGTGTGGGTGTGCCAAACCACGTTATTACAAGCGGGGGGAGACAACGCTCCATTATTACAACCCCGTATCAAATTTAATTGAATGTAAGCAAGTTCATAACAAGGACCGAGTTAGGCACTTACGTATAGCTGGTCTGGGTGTGACTTGCTTGGCTTTGGCCTATGTGAGTTGCCTTGGACAACCGAAGGGGATCTCCTTGGGTGCGTGTGGGTGCCAAGTAGGGTCTTAGCCGAATGAAGACTTGAAGATGGCCGAGTATTGGGCACAACAAATGGGGTTGTTAAGTGAGTTGGGGCAGGTTCGGGTGCTAGCTAGGTGGTGGCAGGTTGAAGGGTGAAGGTTTAGCTAGGGGCTGGGAATTGGATGGCTAAGGAAATGTGGGAAGGTAGGGTGTGAAGTGGCCGGGTGTAAGGGAGAATGCTAGGGTGCAGTAGTGGCGGGTGATGGAAGGTGTGGTTGGGTAAGAAGGGGAGAGGAAGGCAGGTTAGATAGGGTTGAGATGGGATACTAACCAGAGGTGGTGGAGGTTGGTGGTGGCCGGAGGTGGTGGAAGGAAGTGGCAGCTGGAAGAAGGTGGCAGCCGGGTGGAAATGAAGCCGGGTGGAGTGGCGGTGGAGGTGGTGCAGCTGGTGGAGAATGGGAGTGAAGTGGGATGGAAGAGAGGGCAGGTGAGAGGAGAGAGAGGGATGAGAGAGAGCTACCAAAACCCACCCCAAAAGGGGGGGTTATATAGGCATGGGCTGGGGTCAGTTGGGTAGATATGTAGGATATGGTGGGCTGGTGGTGGGGTGGTTTGGGTAGGTCGGCTAGGGGGGAGTGGTATGGTGGTTTAGGGTAGGTCAGTTAGAGTGGCTAGGATTTAAGGGTTAGGGCCTAATTAGGTGGGTTAAGGTGGGATTAGGTTTAGTCTAGCTAGGGTCTAGGTGGTCTAGTTAGGTGGGGTGAGCTAGGTGAGGTCGGCTAGGTATGGTTAGGGTGGTTTTGGGTGAGCGTGGCTAGAATTGGGTCAGGTTTAGGGGGAAGTGGCTAGGTGAGGTGGGTTAGTTCAGGGCTAGATTTTAGCAGCATCCCCTTGGCCTTGATCCATAGACCTAGTTGCAGCCAGATTCATGTTGGTGCAGCCCCAGGTTAGGTATAGGTGCATACAAGCTTAAACCCACACTCTTAGGCTAAACCCACATGATTAACCCAAAACTTGACACAAAAGTCAAGCCCACCAACTTTCTCACTCATACTTTATCCCACAAAAGTCAAACTTGACACACAAGTCCAGCTTAATTACAATTACCCTCAAATCTTATCCTCCCCATTCTCTCTCATGCCCATAATCCCACGTGAACTTCAAGTGGGCCCCACCTCCATTTATGAGAAGGTGATGTGGGCCATGGATGTGGATATTGGATTGGATCTTTGAATCCAAATCCAAACCCAGATGCATGCTTGGATTTGGATCTGGATATATATGGTCCAGATCCGATCCAAATCTGATTTTCTGACTCCTTCATGGTATTTTGAAATGGATGGTTTGTGCGGGGCCTGACTGCATCAGTACTCCGTCTTGCGTTGGGTCTTCGCCAACATTGTCGTCCGCTCTTCTTCTCACCTTCCAGAGATCATTTTGACAAATTTGTTGATAATAGGGGCTTGGATGTCCGAGATTTTGGGGATGATTCTGATACGAGAGTTGATGTGCCGGGCTTGACATATGCTCCGGGTCCGGGCTCTCTTTTGCTTCTTTGGTCCTACTTTCATCAGGCTAAATTGCTTTTCGGGGTTTCAAAACACATTTTTAAGGTTTTAAAACTGTATAACATATATTTTTAAAACATATATGATTCAAACATATGTACAGGGTTGCCTGGAAGGCTCCTAGGTTCCAGACTCAAAATAGCCCTTTGGGGCTGCTTTTGTAAAACTAGGTAATTTGGGAAAATCGTGGGATTTTGGGGTGTTTACAACAGCCAATTTTCCTTTTTGGAGAGAAAGTAGAATGGGGGAAGGCTTATCCCTTTAGTTACTCGATTCAAACGAGATCGTCCTATTTCTTAATAGCATCTGCTATTCGAAAATATTTTGATATTTTGAACAAGGCTTAATCTTGTAAGCCAAGGATTTTTGAAATGTTGCCAATTTTTTTTGGAAGACTCTACCTTTCGCAAAGTATGAATTCCTCCATTCAGGGTTATACAATCAACTTTGATCCTTCTTTCAAGAAGTTTCAAAGGAGTTCGATTTTTTAAAATCTTTTTGAAAAAGGAATTTAACATAAACTCTTTTGAATATTTGGGCATTTTCGGGGTTTTGCTAATTTCAACCCACAATATCAACAAATTTCTGATTTTTGTTGCCCTTTCGAAGACATGGAGACATTTCTACTCGAATTGCCAACCTCTTGGGCTTTCTTCGGGGTGATATGATGCATGCTATGCACTCCATGTGTTTTAAAATGGAAATACATGTTTTTATGCAAAGATGAACATATGAAATGTATCTCACAAATCATAAAGGAGATGCATTCGTTTATCCATGGAAAGCATCTAGGGGCTATATTTAAAAATGCCCCTAGCTTGATGGGAATTTCGCATGGTCATCTCGTAAAGGGCCATGGCTTTTCAAAAGGATTTTTGGATGGACAATGGTATGTTCATGTCCATGCACTTCCATGGTTTTTCTAACATGATCATGATACCTTTTCATCAAGGATGGAAAACACAACCAGCCCTAAGTGATCGTCATGGCCATCAGGTTTTAGTTTTGACATGGTCTCCATATTTCATTTTGGGAAATCCTTCCTCTCTATATGAAGATGGTTTTATACCAGCCCTTTTGATCGAAATATGTTTTTCCATACTTGGTTTTGGTTAAGCATGGTTTTTGGAATTCATTTTGAAGATTCATGCCTTCATGGGCATTTGATCAAGTATGGGGATGTGTCTCAAAGAGGCACTTCAGCCACACGATACAGGGCTTGTCCCTTAATTGAGTCTTGAGTTTTGAAACTCATACTCTGTTGAAAGGGGCTACCATTTTCTTAGCCTACCTATTTAGATAGGATTTTTCTTTTCAAATGAGTGCTTTAATGAACATCATTCCCTTTTCCATGACATGGGAGGTGATGTCTCAAATTTTGAAGGCTTACAGCAAGGCCAAGCACGATTTATCTTTTGGCTTGGTGATTCCTCTCACATACCAATAGAGTTTTCGAAATGTATGGCACATTTAGTATAAACAACATCTTCATTTGATCAAGTCAAGCAGACAATGCATAAATTGCAATGCTTGGAAGGTTTTTATCAAAAGAATTTTGAAAAGGCTTTTGTGAAATGCTAACCCTTTTTCGAGATTCTCATTTTTTTTTTTTAAAATTTGCCTTGAAGGTGTTGGATTTGATTGGGATTGGATTCGTATGGAGACGTGCTTATGAAGGCTCGATACTTAGGGTGTCAACTTTCATTGCCCCTTTGGGTTTTACAAAACCCTGAATTCGAGTTCTAAGATGATGTCTAGACTCGATGCACATGAATGATTTCAGAGTGTGATGCATGATGCTTATGCACACACTACGGATCAGGCTTGTTTCTAAAAATCCCCAATCTTTGCATAAGTCAAGGATCTTGCGAATTTTTAGGAAGCTCGGAGGTTTTTATTCCTCCTAGCTTTGATGATTCTCGAGTTTTTCATTTTGAAAAAGCTCTAGGCAAAAGGGTGTTCAGGACCAGCTTTTTGGATATTTTGGGTTTTTGGGAGTATATACAATTTAAAAAAAAAAGCTTTTTTAAAATTTTCGAAAAATGGACTTTGTACATGGCCAAATGCTTTCAAAAATTTCTTTTTGGAATTTTCATTTTTCCAAATGTTTTTGAGATTTTGAGGGTTTTCAATTTTTTTTGGTTTTTGGTAATATCCAATTTTTTTTTTTTTTGGTTTTTCCAAAAGGTAGGGATCTTCCATTGAACCTACAAAGAAAACATTCATGAATCAGACTCTCATCAAATAGGTCTAAGACATGGGTTTCGGTTTTAGAGGTTCTACAGGACACCCTTGACCCAGATGGTCTTAGGTGGTGGCTCTGGGGGTATGGGTGGGCTGTAGCCCAATCCATACTTTTGTCGATTGGCCTGAGGTAGGACAGGTTCGAGCCTACCTTGGTTTTGGGTTCCCAGGCCCTGGTAGGGTTTAAATCCCATATTCAGAATCATGTTTCAAGACTTCTTGTTTTTTGAAAAGGTTTTGTATAAATCATGGCCTTGGAACATGGAATCGTCCATGTCAGGGATATATACCCTTTTGGATATTGGGAGTTTGGATTCTGGGGTGATGGAAGACTTGGGCTTCCATACAACCCTGGTTTGGGAGGTTTGTTTCTCAAAGTAAACCGTGCTTGGTCCTTTGAGAAGTTTTGGATATTTCAAGATGATTTTGTTTTCAAGGGAAACCGTGCTTGGTCCCTCGATAGACTTTGGATATTTTGGGGTGATGGAAGACTTGTGCTTCCATACAACCCTGAATTGGGAGATTCTGTCCTCAAGGAAAGCCATGTTTGGTTCCTTAAGGAACTTTGGATATTGCAGGGTGATGGAATGCTTGAGCTTCCATACAACCTGTTTTTGGGAGATTTTTTATTCAAGGGAATACAAGCTTGCTCCCTCGAAGTTTTTGACTTGCTCCCTAGGTTCAACTCGTGGTGCCCCTAGGGATGAATTTTTTTGTTTCAAAGTCCTAATCTTGGTTCCAGGGTACAAGACTAGGCTCGAAGAAGTGGGTTTTTCTATGGCAGGGTTATGAGCTCCTAAGATGTCGATGCATGCATTAGGGGTCTCCATGTTTACCATTTTTTGAACTTCTTTTTGTTTTTGCATTTGAAATTCTTTTGGCTAGTGCGGGATATTTGGCGCACCTTGAAAATTCTCTGACTTAGGCACATTTCGTGGGTTTGTGTGTGCAGAGGGGTTATCCAATGCATCTGATGACCCTATATGAAGAAGAGAGTTTTGAGAAGGATGGGTTTCAGGCATACCTCTTTGTGGCTTGTCTACCTTTTCAGGATGAGAGCAGGCCGTTTTCTCGGGTAACTCTGTTTTGAGCCCCCGGGGTTTCACGAGGCGTTCCTTTTCGAAACCTACCTATTTTTCACTCTCGTCTCTTTGTGGGGTGTGGGTTTTGTGTCTCACTGTGTGTGTGTGCCTAGACTTAGGTTTTTCACTTGAATTTTTTGAAATTTCAAAGTTTTGTTTTTAAATTTTTTTGTCTTTTTGAAAGTTTTCAAGATTTTTTTGATTTTTTGAAACAGAACAGTCTGTTTTTGAATTTCTTTTGGATTTGTGGGATTTTGGAAATATGGGAGTGGAGGACTCGCCCTTTTCTAGGGCTTGGCCTTTTACCTCAATTCCTTCGTCGATTTTGAATTTGGTTTTCTTTTCACAATCTTTGTGCGCCTGAAAAGAGCTGCTATGGGATTTATGGGTTTTAAGCTCCTTGTTTAAAACATCCATTTTTTTGAAAGTTACCCATATATCAGCTAGCATTTCTCGTTCTTTGGCTATTTTGAAAACCTCTTTTGATTTACTCAACGAGGATTTTGGAAGTATGGGAGTGGAGGACTCGCCCCTTTCTGGGTTTTGGCCTTTTACCTCACATCCTTCATCGAGTTTGAGATCGTTTTTCTTTTCACGATCTTTGTGCGCCCGAGAAGAGCTGCTATGGGATTTATGGGTTTTAAGCTCCTTGCTTAAAACATCCATTCTTTCTTTGAAAATTGCCCTTATATCAGCTATTGCTTCTCATTTTTTGGCTGTTTTAAAAACCTCTTTTGATTTACTCGACGAGGATTTTGGCTTTCGATCCATTTTCTGCAATTTTTCTAAGTATGCACGATTTTTGGAAAACACTTTTTTTTCGAAAATTTGAGTGTAACTTGTTTGTTTGAAGTCTACTTAAGTCTCGGGTCCTACCGGGCGTGCCAAATCTGTAGACACGGAAAATCTTCGACTCTAGGTTTCTTAGGCCTGGAGTGAATCTTTTCGCAATCTACGTTCGCTTTTAGGGCGTGCTAGCTAGCTTACTCAAACTAGCAAAGTAGTTTTGAAATATCTGACTTTTAAAAGGCAATTGTAGGCAAGCGAGATCTTTTCGTCGCAGACCTTCTTGCACCGATGTGCAAGGGTCGGTTGTGGCACTAGGACATGGGACAGTAGAATAGGGGATGGCCGACTGTGCTAGGGTATTGGCAATGTGAGTGGGCTTGAGGCTGGCTGGGCTGCGGCAGGTGGTACCAGGACATGGGACAAGAGTTCGGTTGGGGCTGATGTGGGGCTCTGGCTGTGGCACGCGAAGGGCGCGCAATAAGGTGCGGTTATAGTAGGGTCTGGCAGGTAGGTGAGGGGCGCGCAGGCTGGCAGGTAAATGACAATCGGGTGGCTGACTAGGGGCAGCTGCTGGGGCAAGTGCTGGGGTAGTGAATGGGTAGGTTTAAGGGAGATGGCTGGGGTTGTGGTAAGGTGGCTGGTGGGCATAGGACAGGTGAAGGCCGGGACTGGTGGCAGGTAGGGGGGGAAGGGAAGGGAAGGTAGCAGGCCGGGTGTTAGGGATTGTGGTGCGAAGGAAGGTGGCCATGTGCTAATAGGTCGGTTGGGGTCGATGTAGGGTGGCAGGGTAGGTTATGTTGGGGTAGGTCGGTTAGAGAGTGGTTGAGCTAGGTGTAAACACCCCGAAATCCCATGAACTTCTCAAATAACCTGGTTTTGTAAAAGCTGCCCCAAAGGGCTATTTTGAGTTTGGAAACCCAAGAGCCTTCCAGACAAACCCTGTACATATGTTTAAAGTATATATGTTTTAAAATATGTATAATATACTTTTAAAACCTTTTAAAATACATTTTGAAACCCCACAAAGCAGCTTGGCCTAATGAAACCAGGACCAGAAGAGCAAAAGAGAGCCCGGAACTGGAGCACATGTCGAGCCTGGCACAACAACTCTCGTGTTAGATTCATCCCTAGGATCTCGAACATCCAAGCCCCTGTTATCAACAAATCATTTGAAATCATCTCCGGAAGGTGAAAACAGAAGCGGACGATAATGTTGGCGAAGACCCAACGCAAGACGGAGTACTGATGCTGTCAGGCCCCGCACAAGCCGTTTGTTTCAAACATACCCTGAAGGAATCAGAATTCAGTTTTGGATTGGATCTGGACCATATATATCGAGATCCCAATCCAAACGTATATATGGATTTGGATTTGGATTTGGATCCAAAGATCCAATCCAATATCCACATCCATGGCCCACATCACCTTCTCATAAATGTAGGTGGGGCCCACTTGAAATTCACGTGGGATCATGGGCATGAGAGAGAATGAGGAGGATTACATGTGAGGGAAATGTATTAAGCTTGACTTGTGTGTCAAGTTTCGGGTTAATCATGTGGGTTAGCCTAATTAGTGTGGGTTTAAGCTTGTATGAACCTACACCTAACCTAGGGTTGCACCAACATGATGCAATGAAGTCCATGGGCCATGCAAAGGGATGCTCCTAACCCAATCCCAAGCTAAACCCCCTAATCCTAGCCATTTACCCTAATTCCGGCCTAATCCTAACCTAATCACCTAACCTACTTCCCTAATCCTTCCCTAATCCCAACCTAATCACCTAACCCACCTCCCTAATCCTTCTCTAAACCTAGCCTAATTCCCCTAATCCCGACCTAATCCTAGCCTAAACACCTAACCCACCTCACTAAACCTCACCCTAAAACCAACCCACCTAGCTAAGCCCTAAACCACTAAACCACCCCACCTAAAACCCTAGCACACCATATCCCTAAAACCACCTAACCTAAATATCTGGCCCCCCCTAAATATCTAGCCCACCTTATTCCTAAACCACCACCACCTAACCACTAAACCACCCCCCCAAAACCATTCCAACCGACCCTATCAAAATCCTATAAACCCCCCCCCCCTAGTGGGCGGGTTTTTCAGATTTTTTGAACTCCCTTTGGGCCGGCCGAGCCCTTCCTCTCCTCTCTCATCCCTTGCTCTCCTCTCTCACCTGCTCCACCTTGGACCTCCGGCCAGCTCCACTCCACGCCACTATTACCTCCGGCCAACCTCTGCCCGACTGCACCCACCTTCCAACCGGCTGCCTCCCTTGGACACCCGCCACCTTCACCTTCCTCTCCGGTTAGTACCCCATCCTAACACTACCCTTTCTTCACTCCCCCTCCACTCTCAGCCACCACATGCCACCCTTCCTTAGTCTAACCTCCACTTCAGCCAGCCGGCCACCACCTAGCTACCTGCCACCATTCAACCATACCCGACTACACCACCCGCTGCCCTACCTTCCCATTAGACAGCCCTAACTAGTCCCCAGCCACCTTACCTTTCCCTTAGACAACCCCCACTCCTTAGTGACACACCCTAGCTCCCCTTTACCGTTCCTAAGCACCCCTAATTACCCCAGCCAGCAGCACCCCCTCCCATCACCCAGCTAGCACCAAGGCGCCACACCCGCAGCACCTTGCTTCCCAACCGGCCAGCACCCCCTTGTCGCGCCCTTCTGAGGAACTCCCTCTTGCAGCCCAAGGCGACGCTCAAGCCCAAGCTCAAGCAAGTCACCTCCGGACCATCTATACGTAAGTGCCTAACTCGGTCCTTGTTTATAGACTTGCTTAAGCTCAATTAAATTTGATACAGGGTTGTAATAACGGAGCATTGTCTCCCCCCACTTGTAATAACGTGGATTGGCACACCCACACACACGTGCACTTGAGCCTACCTCGCTCTTAGTTGTACAGGATTTTGAACACACACATGGGCCTAATCAGCCCTTAAGATATAGACTTATTTATATAATTTAAGTTGCGTGGGGTTTTGCTTAAGTTGTGTGTGTTGTCTTTCAATTCTCGCACTCACACACATTGAGCTTTCGCTCTTATTTGTAAGACCCTAGTAAGGGCCGTGCTATTATTTCCCTTGGGTGTTTTTACTTCATGTCGTGTGTGTAGTATTTCACTTATACACTCACACACATTGAGCTTTCGCTCTTACTCCCAAGACCTTAGTCAAGGCCTATTGCAATTTATATTTGGGTTTAATTTCATGTCGTGTGCGTAGTACTTCAATTCTACACTCACACACATTGAGCTTTCGCTCTTAATCCCAAGACCTTAGTTAAGGCCATATTGCAATTTATATTTGGGTTTCATTTAAGTCGTGTGAGTTGTCTTTCAATATACACACAACACCCACGCAACACGTTGGCGACCTTCGGGACCATATATATTATAAGTATTTCCCTTTCGGCTATGTCTTTAAGATTTGGGTTTTAAGGTTCAGCAGTGTGCGTAGTATTTACATATATACACGGCACACACTTGCACTATTGAGCCTTTCCGCTCTTAAGATATAGCCATATTTTCCTTTCGCAATTTCCCTTTTGCAATTTACATTTCAAGTCATTTCCCTTCCGCATTGTCTTTCAATTTCGGGTTTTCCCTTTGGAGTTGCGTGAGTTTGCATTGGATATACGCCATACCACGAGTTAGGACGCATATTGCATCAAAGAAAACCCCATACTCCCTTTAAAAGTCGCCCCACTTAGGTCACGTGTTCATAACACACATCTAGTTGGCCCGAAAAGGGATAAAAAGAAAGACATAGGCACGTGCAAATCTACATGAAATAAAACTTGAAAATCATACAAAAACAACCCGAATTAAACACCTCAAACATTTTTTTGTAGGTTCTCATATTCAAAACTCGATTTTCTAAGCGTACAGATTGACCCTTGCGCATTGGTGCAAGAAGGTCTGCGACGAAAAGAGCTTGCTTGCTCACAATCGCCACGTTAGGAGTCAGATTTCAAAGTATTTCCTTGCTAGCTTACGTAAGCTAGCTGGCACGCCCTTTTGCTTAAATAGGACTTAGACACACAAAAAGATTCGCTTCAGGCCTAAGAAATAAAAGCGGGAACTTTTTGCGTCTACAGGCTCAGGCCTAAGAAATAAAAGCGGGAACTTTCTGCGTCTACAGGATTTGGCATGCCCGGTGGGACGTGAGTCTTTTTAAAATTCAGTTATCTTAGGAACCTTGCGAAAATATTTTCCAAAAGGTGTTATTTTTAACTCTTTTTTTATTATACTTCATACGTAGGATTTTTGAAAAGCTTGAAAGCATGTCAAAATCCAACCCAAGTGAAGTGTCGAGCCAAGGCTCATGCGCATCAAGTTCTCACTCTAGAAGGGTTTTGAAAACTAAAATCAAGCTAGAAGAGATAGAAGACTTGAGAAGGGAATTCGAGGCCAAAATCGATGCTCTTAGCCAAGAGGCTGAAGCAGGAGATTCATGTTCATCGAATGGTGAACAAAGGGCCAAGAAAAAAGCTGAAAAACCTCGCAAGCACAAAGAGGCCTCCGTAATGTTAGGCAACCAATACCACGAGTCCTTCACACAAAAGGACCGTAAAGCCCTACAGCAGCTACTAAAAGGGCAAAATAAAGAGAAAAGGAGTTATGCCCTATCTGATTTCCTTCCTATGGATTACGAAACAGACAGTGACGATGAAATACCGAACTTCCATCGGTATGACGGCATGAGAGACCCTAGGTCTCCCTTGCAACTTTTCTCGCGTCGAGCTCATAAGAAGAAAAAGGACTCGATGAAATGGGTGTATTGGTATAGACGCGCGAAAATCCCCGCCCCTTCTGCCTTTTTCAGGGCTCGAAGCGGATCCTCTCGTGTGTCTAAGGCCTATGTATGCAAACAGGGCGTGCAAGCTAGCTTACCTAAGCTAGCGACGATATTTTTAACACTAACTTCTAAACGTGGCGATTGTGAGCAAGTAAGCTCTTGTCGTCGCAGACCTTCTTGCACCGATGCGCAAGGGTCAGTCTGTACGCTTTGCAAAAATTGAGTTTTTGGAGAGAAAGTCTATGAAGCGGTTCGAGGTGACTATTTCGGGTCTTTAAAATGTGATTGCATGTTTTAGATCACGTGGATTTGCACGTGCCTAAGTCTTTTTCTTTTATCCCTTTTCGGGCCACCTAGTTTGTGTGTTATGAACACTCCACTACGTGGGCGAATTCGAGCGGGGCTTGCTTTGATGCAATATGCATCCTACCTCGTGGTATGGCGTAGATGCAATGCAAACTCACGCTACTCCAAAGGGAAAACCCGAAATGTAAAGACGATACTGAAGGGAAATAACCAAAGGGAAATAACTGAAGGGAGATATGTATATAGATTATGTATATGAGCCCTTACTCAGGTCTTGCAAATAAGAGCGAAGGCTCAATGTGGGTGCGTGCTGGAATTGAAAGACTTACACACACGACATGAAATTAAACCCAAATATAAATTGCAGTATGGCCTTGACTAAGGTCTTGGGAGTAAGAGCGAAGGCTCAATGTGTGTGAGAGTGCTTGAATTGAAGTACTACACACACGACATAAATGAAACCCAAATATAACTGCAATAAGGCCTTTACTAAGGTCTTGGGAATAAGAGCGAAGGCTCAATGTGTGTGAGAGTGCTTGAATTGAAAGAGTTACACACACGACATGAAATGAAACCCAAATAGTATAGGTCGGCCCTTACTTGGGTCTTTCAAATAAGAGCGAAAGCTCAATGTGTGTGAGTGCTTGAATTGAAAGACAACGCACCCAACTTAAGCAAAACCCTTCGAAAATGAAAATATATATACTTATGTATTAGGGGCTGATTAGGCCCGTGTGTGTTCAAAATCGTGCACGACTAAGAGAGTGCACGTGTGTGGGTGTGCCAAGCCACGTTATTACAAGCGGGGGGAGACTATGCTCCGTTATTACAACCCCGTATCAAATTGAATCTCAAGCAAGTATACAACTAAAGACCGAGTTTAGGCACTTACGAGTAGCTGGTCCGTAGAGGCCTTGCTTGAGCGTGGGCTTGGCCTTCGCCTTGGGCTACAAATGGGAGCTCCGCGAGGGTGGATGACAAGGGGTGCTAGCCGGCTGCAAGTGGGGCGCGGGATTGGCGCCTCGAAGGTGGCCGGCTGCAAATGGGTGTCGCCTTGATGTGGGCGATCAAAGGGCTGGGCCAAGTAAATGTGTAGGGTCACGAATGGAGAGTATATAGTGTTAGGGAATATGAACCTAAGGGGAGTTTAAGGGAAGACCGAATGGGAGTCTAAGGGGAAAAGAGATGGCTGGCCGGGTATAGTTAGGGTAGTTAGGTAGTGGCCGATGGTTTAGGTTGTGATAGGTTCGGCTAAGGGAGAATGATGGCGGCAAAGGGCTGATGTGTAGGTGAGATGATAGTATGGTGGGTGGCTAGGAGTGGAGAGGGAGTAGAGAAGGAGCTAGGTAGAGTGGGGGGTACTTACCGAATGGGGAGAAGGTGGTACCCGGCTGGGAGGAAGATGGGCAGGTTGTGAAGCTCGGCCGGGAGATGGTGGAGATGGCGGTGCAAGCGGTGGTGGGATGGAGGGATGGTGGTGGTGTAGGCGGCGCAAGTGGAGCAACTGGGGCAGATTCGGCTGGGTGTGGAAATGGGGGAAAGAGAGGGCCCGGTTGGGATTCGTGAGGGCTGCTAGCTAGGAAAACCCGCCCCAAAGGGGGGGCGGTTTAAATAGGGATGGGTAGGTCGGTTAGGGCTGGGTTTGGGGTAGTGGTTAGGTGGTTTAGGTAGGGTGGTATGTAGATAAGGTGGGCTGGAAAGGGTTGGGCCAGATATTTTGAAAACTAGTGGTTTGGGTAGATTGTGGGCTAGGGGTGGTTTAGGGGTTTAGGGCTAGGTTAGGTGGTTGGGTTCTAGGGTGAGGTTTAGTGAGCTAGGTTAGGTGATTAGGCTAGGTTTAGGGAAATTAACCTAGGTTTAGGGAAGGATTAGAGAAGTGGGTTAGGTGATTAGGTTGGGATTAAGTCGGGATTAGGGAAGTGGGTTAGGTGTTTAGGCTCAGATTAGGGGTGGATTAGGGTGGTAGGCTAGGATTAGGTGTTTTGGGTTAGGTTTAGGTGAAGGAGCTCCCTTAGCATGGCCCATAGACTTTAACCATATCATGTTGGTGCAGCCCTAGGTTAGGTTTTGGCTAATTACAAGCTTAAACCCACTCAATTAGGCTAACCCACATGATTAACCCCAAACTTGACACACAAGTCAAGCTTAATTACAACACTCTTGATATTTTCCATCCCCACTCTCTCTCATGCCCATGATCCCACGTGAATTTCAAGTGGGCCCCACCTCCATTTATGAGAAGGTGATGTGGGCCATGGATATGGATATTGGATTGGATCTCTGGATCCAAATCCAAATCCAAATCCACATATGGGTTTGGATTGGGATCTGGATATATATGGTCCAGATCCAATCCAAACTGAACTCTTACTCCTTCGAGCTGGGTTCGAAACGCACGATTCGTGCGGGGCCTGACAGCATCAGTACTCCATTTGCGTTGGGTCTTCGCCAACATGGTCGTCCGTCTCCGTTTCTGCCTTCCGGAGCTGACTTCAAATGATATTTTGATAAGAACAGGGTCTTGGACGTTCGAGATCCTGGGGGTGTGAATCAGATACAAGAGTTGCTATGCCGAGCTTGACATGTGCTCCGGTTTCGGGCTCTTCTTAGCTCTCCTGGTCCTGTGTTGATCGGGCCAAGCCGCTTTGGGGTTTCAAAACGTGCTTAAAAGGTTTTCAAAAGCTATATTATATATTTTTGAAATACAGAGTTTAAAACATATATACAGGGTTGTCTGGAAGGCTCCTGGGTTTCCAGACTCAAAAATGGCCCTTTGGGGCTGCTTTTACAAAACCAGCTTTGTTTAAGGAATTCATGGGATTTCGGGGTGTTTACAGATGCCCCTCTTTGGCCTTGTCCAAATTGATTTGGATAAGGGCAAAGATGACAAACACCCCTTTCAATGTCTCCCTAGATCTATCCACGAAGAATATGGGATCGCCCCAATCTTTAGCAAAATCTCAATTTACAAACTCTAGTAGGAGGAGATATCACGCCAAAGGGTTTTTCTATGGAATCTGGTCTTAAATGGGATCATGTTCATGCAAGTACCATGCGTGGAATGCAGATGACATGGGTGTGGTGCCAAAAGTGGCGACCTCCCAGAGACCAGATGTGGTCGAACTCTAGAGACTTATAAGGTCTATTGCTCCAAGTGAGCAAATCCTATGCTGTTCGATGTCCGTTTTTCAAAACTTATTTACAAAACTATTTACAAAAGGGACAACTGTCTTGAGCCTCGATCCTAAGGATCTCGAGCTCTTCGTGCTTGCCCTTGTTTGAGTCTTAACACTCGCTTATCTAGCGGAGGTTTTATAAGAAAACAAGCTTCATTTCAAATTCCTATGCCTTACTCGAAATGTCGAATTCTCAAACAAGATGAAATTCAAGTAAGTAAATCCTATTTTTACTTTAGGATTCCTCGAAATGAACCATGCTTTAGCTTGGGATAAGCCAGGGATGGGAAAGAGATACCACGGTCCCTTCTGAAGCGTCCCGTGGTTTAAGGCATAGAAGGCAGAAAACTGCTCTTTTTGAGCTTTTTGGCCTCTTTTTCCTTTTTTCCATAGAGGGTCTCCCTTTGTGAGCATTTTTTCTTTAATCCCTCTTTTTCACAAGAGATTCGATTTTTCTTTGGAAATCTGGTTTCTTTCTTTTGGAAAGATACTTCGACATGGGAAATTCCCTTTTGTTTTGGGCCTTTGTTTTCCTTTTGGAAGGAGAAGAGAAGAGGGGAGGACTTATCCCAAGCATACACTCGATCCATTCCTGATCATCCTATTTAGAAATAGCACATACTACTTGCAAGTATCTTGCTATGTTGAACTAGGCCTTTCTTTGTAAGAAGAAGGATTTTGAGATGTAACCACGATTTTGAAAACTCCACTCTTTCACAAGTGCGAATTCTCTCACTTAGGGTCACACGACTTCGCCTTTGCACCTTATTCACATGTCTCAGGGCAGCTATCCCTATAAAATTTTTGAAAACTGGAATTTAATCCAAATCCTACACATGATACTTCTTTAAGTATTGAATATTGATAGGATCTGCTAAATTCCTACCTTCTACATCGATCAACCAATACGAATTGTTCGTAGTGGTTGCTCGTACAACATAGGGTCCATCCCAGTTGGGGCGCCACTTACCTAAGGGGTGTGGGCCACGATGGTGGATGGTTTTTAAGACCAGATCTCCCACTTCAAAGTGGCGAGGTCTCATGTGTTTGCTATAATGTCGGGCTATCCTTTGCCGGTATGCACGAGCATGATCTATGGCAAGGAGTCGCCTCTCATCTAGCAAATCTAGTTCGGCCATCCTAGCATGCTGAAGCGTCTCTAGGGGGAGGTCGAGTGCTATGGATGTATGGAATGAATGCAGTTGAGTATGAATGGGAAGAATGGCGTTTGTGCCATAGACCAACTCGAATGGTGTGGCATTCGTGGGAGTCCGGATGGAAGTCCTATAAGCCCATAAGGCTTCATCCAGCTTCTCGTGCCACGTCCTACCCTTCTCTAAGGTTTTCTCAATAATACTAATGAGAGTCTTGTTTGTGGCTTCGGCTTGGCCGTTGCCTTGAGGGTAGTAGGGCGAGGAGAAGTGGTGAGTTTTGCCATACGTGTTGCACAACTTAACCATCCGCTCGTTTTTGAATGGGGTACCATTATCAGACACAAGGTCTCGTGGAACCCCAAATCGAGCCAAGATATTCCTTCGGATGAAAGCCACCACATGTTGCCCCATTACATTCGTTAGGGAAATGGCTTCCACCCACTTGGAGAAATACTCCGTGGCTGCTAAAATAAATCGATGCCCATTCGAGGCCTTTGGAAATATCGGGCCTACAATGTCAAACGCCCACATGGTAAATGGCCAGGGGCTGACCACGGAATGCAATGCAGATGAAGGGATATGGATGGCGTGCCCATGCACTTGACACGGATGACACTTCCTAACATGATCGTGACAATCCTTTTTCAGGGTGGACCAAAAATAGCCCCCTCTAAGTATTTTCATTGCCATCATGTTGGCATTAACATGACCTCCACATTCCCCATCGTGGAACTCATGCATCACTATCCTAGCCTCCTTTAGGTCGATACACCTAAGCAGAATGCCGGTAAAACTTTTTTTGTATAAAACCCCACCCAGAATGGTGTATCGGGTCGAAATCTTACGAATGAATGCCTTATCTTTGGATGTGGCATCCTCGGTAAATCCCCCATTTTCTAAAAATTGTTTTATGTCATAGAACCAGGGTTTTTCAATAGACTCTGGGTTGTTTTGGCAAATATCCAAGTCGTGTGTGGATGGATGGGGCGCATGCCATATTTCCAAAGATCTGGTCCCTGAAATGGGATCGACCTTCAGGGCTGACCCCAAGGAGGAGAGGGCATCGGCGATGCCATTGTCCTCTCTTCCTACCTGTGTGAGTTTACACAACTGGAAGGATTGGATCAATCGAGTGGCCAACTCGTGATATGGAAGTAGTTTCTCATTACGTACTTGCCAAATTTTTAAAACTTGGTTTATGACAAGGAGCGAATCTCCAAAGACCTCAATGCATGATGCCCCTAGAGTTTTCGAAATCTTTAAGCCTTGTATGAGTGCTTCATACTCAGCTACATTGTTGGAACATTCGAAATCTAAGCGGACTGCTATGGGAATCTCGCCCTTTTCAGGGGAGATTAGGATGACCCCTGCACCAGCCCCTCGTTGGTTTCGTGCCCCGTCGAAGTGCATCTTCCACACCTGGTTTTCGAAAGAATTTGCCAAAATGTGGTTTTGAAAATGGTTTTGCAATATGCCTTCGTCAGGCATTTCGACAAGAGTGGGGTATGCGTCCTCTAAGGGGAATTCAGCCACGTAATCTGCTAGGGCTTGCCCCTTAATGGAGATCTGGTGATGGTATTTCAGATCATACTCCATTAGAAGGAGCTGCCATTTGCCCAATCTACCCGTGAGAATGGGTTTTTCAAACAAGTGCTTGATTGGATCAAGCTTGGACACTATCCAGATCTCATGATCTAGGAAATAGTGTCTGAACTTCTGGCAGGCCCAGACTAGGGCCAAGCACGTCTTCTCCATGGCTTGATAATTTAGTTCATAAGCCAAGAGAGTTTTCGAAATATAGTAGATGGCATACTCCTTATGGGTGTCATCCTCGTATTGAGCCAACAGGGCTCCTAAAGCATTTACATGTACGGAGATGTATAATAAAAGCGGTTTTCCTTGCTTTGGAGGATTCAAAACGGGGGGATTAACCAAGTATGCCTTCAGTCTCTCGAAGGACTTTTGGCATTCATCATCCCATAAGAATTTCGTACCCTTCCTCAACAGTTTGTTGAAGGGTTCGCATCTAGTTGCCAGATTCGATATGAATCGGCGAACGGATTGTAACAGACCCTGGAGGCTACGGATTTGGGTGAGATTGGAGGGTGGAGCCATGTCTATGATGGCTCGACACTTAGAGGGGTCGACTTCTATTCCCCTTTGGCTCACCATAAAGCCTAGAAGCTTCCCTGATTCTACCCCGAACACACATTTTTGAGGGTTTAGCTTTACTTTGTAAAGCCTAAGCCTTTCGAAAATCTTTTGTAAACATTTGATATGGGTGCATCAGGTTTTGGATTTTGCCAAGAGATCATCTACATACACTTCTACAAGCTCATGAATTTGATCATGGAAGATCGTGTTCATGGCTCGTTGGTATATTGCGCCGGCATTTTTCAAACCAAAGGGCATGACTGTTGTAAACACCCCAAAATCCCACGAATTCCTTAAACAAACCTGGTTTTGTAAAAGCAGCCCCAAAGGGCCATTTTTGAGTTTGGAAACCCAGGAGCCTTCCAGACAACCCTGTACATACGTTTTGAACTCTATATTTCGAAAACATACATTATAGCTTTTTAAAACCTTTTTAAAACATGTTTTGAAACCCCGAAGTGGCTTGGCCTGATCAAGACAGGACCAGGAGAGCTAAGAAGAGCCCGGAAACGGAGCACACGTCGAGCCCGGCACAGCAACTCTTGTATCTAATTCACACCCCCAGGATCTTGAACATCCAAGACCCTGTTCTTATCAAAATAGCATTTGAAGTCATCTCCGGAAGGCAGAAACGGAGGCGGACGACTATGTTGGCGAAGACCCAACGCAGATTGAGTACTGATGCTGTCAGGCCCCGCACGAATCGTCCGTTTCGAACCCAGCTCGAAGGAGTCAGAGTTCAGTTTGGATTGGATCTGGACCATATATATCCAGATTCCAATCCAAACCCATATGTGGACTTGGATTTGGATTTGGATCCAGAGATCCAATCCAATATCCAGATCCATGGCCCACATCACCTGCTCATAAATGGAGGTGGGGCCCACTTGAAATTCACGTGGGATATTGGGCATGAGAGAGAGTGGGGATGAAAAATATCAAGAGTGTTGTATTAAGCTTGACTTGTGTGTCAAGTTTGGGTTTAATCATGTGGGTTAGCCTAATTGAGTGGGTTTAAGCTTGTAATTAGCTAAAACCTAACCTAGGGTTGCACCAACATGAGGTGATCAAGGTCTATGGGCCATGCTAAGGGAGCTCCTTCACCTAAACCTAACCCAAAATGCCTAATCCTAGCCTAAACCCCTAATCCACCCCTAATCTGAACCTAATCACCTAACCCACTTCCCTAATCCCGGCCTAATCCCAACCTAATCACCTAACCCACTTCCCTAATCCTTCCCTAAACCTAGATTAATTTCCCTAATCCTAGCCTAAACCTAGCCTAATCACCTAACCTAGCTCACTAAACCTCACCCTAAAACCCAACCACCTAACCTAGCCCTAAACCCCTAAACCACCCCTAGCCCACAATCTACCCAAACCCCTAGTTTCAAAATATCTGGCCCAACCCTTTCCAGCCCACCTTATCTACATACCACCCTACCTAAACCACCTAACCACTACCCCAAGCCCAGCCCTAACCGACCTACCCATCCCCTATTTAAAACCCTCCCCTTTGGGGGTGGGTTTTCAAAGCTAGAAGGCCCTCACCTCAGCCCAGCCGGCTCCACTCTCCACCTGCCCGCCTGCTCCACTCTCCACCTGCTCCACTCTCCACCTGCTCCACCAGCTCTACCTGCACCGCCACCTTCCCTCTTCCATCCACCACCATTCCCCAGTCGGACGCCACCACCTTCACCCAATCGAACCAGCCGAGCTCCCATCCACACCCGGCTTCTCCTTGCCTTCCACCGCCTCTCCCCATTCGGTAAGTACCCTGCACCTTACCTAGCTCCTTCTCTACTCCCTCTCCACTCCCAGCCACCCACCATACCATCACCTTACCTACCCAACAGCCCCTCGCCGCCACCACTCCCACTCGGCCAAACCTTAGCCGCCCCAACCGCTTGCCCCTACCTAACTCCCCTCAACTATACCCGGCCACCCTATAAGATTTCCTAAGACCTGCCCGTGGCACTCCCTTAAACCTACTATTCCCACTATCACCTAGCCCCATCCCCTGACTAGCTACCTTCCCATACTCCAACCTTAGTCACCCTAGCAGCCCGCCACCACCACATCTTCCTAGTTGGCCACTCCAACCGACTATTCCTTCATTCGGCCAGTCATCACCCTTCCCCTAGGTGTCCCATTCGGCCTTCCCACAAACTCTCCTTTAGGTCCAGTTTCCCTAAACACTCAACTCCCCTAGTGACCCTAAAAACTCACTCGTTCAGTCCCTCTAACCCCCCACCTCGAGGCGACATCCACTTGCAACCGGCCACCTTCGAGGCGCCTATCCCGCGCCCCACTTGCAGCCGGCCAGCACCTTTGGTCACCTATCCTCGCGGAGCTCCCGTTTGCAGCCCAAGGCGAAGCCAAGCCCACGCCCAAGCAAGGCCTCTACGGACCAGCTACTCGTAAGTGCCTAAACTCGGTCCTTAGTTGTATACTTGCTTGAGATTCAATTTGATACGGGGTTGTAATAACAGAGCATAGTCTCCCCCCGCTTGTAATAACGTGGCTTGGCACAACCACACACGTGCACTCTCTTAGTCGTGCACGATTTTGAACACACACGGGCCTAATCAGCCCCTAATACATAAGTGTATATATATATACTTTCATTTTCGAAGGGTTTTGTTTAAGTTGGGTGCGTTGTCTTTCAATTCAAGCACTCACACACATTGAGCTTTCGCTCTTAATTGAAAGACCCAAGTAAGGGCCGACCTATACTATTTGGGTTTCATTTCATGTCGTGTGAGTAAGTCTTTCAATTCAAGCACTCTCACACACATTGAGCTTTCGCTCTTATTTGAAAGACCCAAGTAAGGGCCGACCTATACTATTTGGGTTTCATTTCATGTCGTGTGAGTAAGTCTTTCAATTCAAGCACTTTCACACACATTGAGCCTTCGCTCTTACTCCCAAGACCTTAGTAAAGGCCTTATTGCAGTTATATTTGGGTTTCATTTATGTCGTGTGTGTAGTACTTCAATTCAAGCACTCTCACACACATTGAGCCTTCGCTCTTACTCCCAAGACCTTAGTAAAGGCCTTATTGCAGTTATATTTGGGTTTCATTTATGTCGTATGTGTAGTACTTCAATTCAAGCACTCTCACACACATTGAGCCTTCGCTCTTACTCCCAAGACCTTAGTCAAGGCCATACTGCAATTTATATTTGGGTTTAATTTCATGTCGTGTGTGTAAGTCTTTCAATTCAAGCACGCACCCACATTGAGCCTTCGCTCTTATTTGCAAGACCCGAGTAAGGGCTCATATACATAAGCTATATACATATCTCCCTTCAGTTATTTCCCTTCGGTCATTTCCCTTCGGTTATTTCCCTTCAGTCATTTCCCTTCAGTATTGTCTTTACATTTCGGGTTTTCCCTTTGGAGTAGCGTGAGTTTGCATTGCATCTACGCCATACCACGAGGTAGGACGCATATTGCATCGAAGCAAGCCCCGCTCGAATTCGCCCATGTAGTGGAGTGTTCATAACACACAAACTAGGTGGCCCGAAAAGGGATAAAAGAAAAGACTTAGGCACGTGCAAATCCACGTGATCTAAAACATGCAACCGCATCTTAAAGACCCGAAATAGACACCTCGAACCGCTTCGTAGACTTTCTCTCCAAAAACTCGATTTTTGCAAAGCATACAGACTGACCCTTGCGCATCGGTGCAAGAAGGTCTGCGACGACAAGAGCTTACTTGCTCACAGTCGCCACGTTTAGAAGTCAGTGTTAAAAATATCTTCGCTAGCTTAAGTAAGCTAGCTGGCACGCCCTGTTTGCATACATAGGCCTTAGACACACGAGAGGATCCGCTCCAAGCCCTGAAAGAGGCAAAGAGGCGGGGATTTTCGCGCGTCTACAACTGTATAGCAGTACGTGCCCCATGGAGTTGTGAAGGCGGTCTTACCCTGATCTCGTGGACTTAGTTTGATTTGATTATAGCCTGAATAGCCATCCATGAATGAAAACATTTCATGATTTGCAGTACTATCGACTATCAAATCTATGTTTGGTAAAGGATAATTATCCTTTGGAGTGGCTTTATTCAGGTTTCTAAAATCGATGCATATTCGAATTTTCCCATTGGTTTTTCGAACCACAACGATATTTGATAACCAATCAGAATACGCAATGGGTTTTATGAATCCGGCTTTTAGCAGATCTTCTAAACCCTCTTTGACTTGCGTGTGTACATTCGGTTGTATTTTCCTAAGCTTTTGCTTTATGGGTTTTACACCTGCATCTAAGGGAAGACGATGCTCGACAATGCTGGGATCTATGCCCGGCATGTCTTCATACGTCCATGCAAACACATCTAAATAGGTTCGTAGAAATGCAATGAATACTAACCTTTCAGTTTCATGCAAGCATGCGCCTATTTTGATGGTTTTGGGATTGGAATCATCCCCTAGGTTCACCTCTATGAAATCTCCTCCTACTGATTGGGAAGGTCTTTCAAAATCGAGAATTCTATGAAATTCTAGGAGCTCAGAAGTGGGATCTTCCTCAAGGGGGTCCACTTCTGGGCTTTGATCATTCTCGTGGGCTATAGACCCGAGGGAACTTGATGCGTGGTTTTCAAAATGACCTGGTTTTGTACTTGGATTTTCAAGTGATTTCGAAATTTTTGGTCTGGCTATGCAGACGACGTTTCTTTCGAAATCCTTTTCTTTTGCCAAAGTCCTACCAGAAGCAGCTATGTACAAAATCTTTTTGGTATTTTCCAAATTTTCGATTTTTTTTGGTTTTTGTAAAACAAGAACTTTGGGAACTATACAAAGCACCCTTTTTTCGAGTTTTTGTTTTTCCATTGTTTTTGGTTTTTCTTGTTTTCTGATTTTTTTTTATTTTAAGTTTTTCAAATGTTTTTGGTATTTTTAGAAAAAGGGATCTTCCGTCATACCTACAAAGGGAAAACACTACGGGTTAGACTCGGAATAGGAGGTCTAAATCGTAGGTCTCTTCTAAGACAGGCTCCGGGGCACCCTTGACCCAAGTGGTCACAAGAGGTGGCTCCGGCGGTATTCGGGGAGTATAGCTGATCCCATATCGGCTTGGGTTGGCCCTAGGCAGGATGGGCTCTAGGAGACCCGGGTTCTGCGCCCCTAGACTCTTGTAGGGCGTGTAGCCCATGTTTAACAACATGTTCCATGACTTTTTGTTTTTTGAAAAAGTTGGATACAAGTCGTGGTCCTGGAACATGCTATCGTCCATATTAGGCTCGTATGGCCTCTTGTCCAGGAGCTTTGGAAATAGGGAACGCTTGGGTTTTCCTAAGAGGATTAAAGTCGGGAGGGGGCCTGCTTTGGGCGGCCCCTTCACACATACAACCTTCCTAGGGTTGTTCAACACGAGCCGAGGTGGCTCAACCATAATTTGCCCCAGGTTAGCCTCATGAGCCTAGGAGCTTGATAAACAAGGGGAGTTTATGATCCCCTGAAGCTGTGGGTGACTCTCACCTAGGATCACTACGACCTGGTCCCTAAAAGGGATCTTGACACACCTGTGGAAGGTGGATGGCACAGCGCACAAACTGTGTATCCAGGGCCTTCCCAGCAACAGGTTATAATGGGGGTGGATGTCCAAGACATGGAACACCCCCGTGTGTTCGATCCCTCCCGTTTCCATTGGGAGTTCGATGGATCCTAAAGGTCTAGACGCATTCCCATCGTATCCAGTGATAACGATGGGGCTTGGGTTCACTGAAGTCAAGGTGACTCCGATTTTGTACGCCACATGAAGTGGAAGGATGTTGAGCCCTCCTCCACCATCGACTAGGCACCTCTCGAGAGAGTGGTTGTTTAGAACCACCTCGATATGCAGGGCCTGGTTATGGGTTTCGTAGGGTCTATCTACATCATCTTCCGAAAAAGTGATGGGCGATTTTGCTCCTAATAAAGCCACTTGGGCAGACAAGGATTCCGGACTTATGTTCAAATCAACCTTGGCCCTTTCTAGAATTTTCTCTAATACAAGTCTATGCCTAGGCGAGGTTTTTATAAGCTCTAGGATAGACATGTGAATAGAAATCTTTGAAAGGTGGTTTTCGAAATCATAAGGATTTAGGATGACTTTGTCCTTATCTGCTTTTGGCAGACCACTAGGGATACATGCTTTTGAGGGGCCAGGCACATTGACCACCTTTTGAGCACCTTGAAGGTGCGGGGGTTGATAGATCCTCCCGGATCTAGTGACTTCCCCCACGACCAGCCTAGGGTTTGCGCTAAACTTGGCTCTAAGGATGAGCTGAGGAGAACCTTGGATTTTTAAAACTGGTTTAACTGGGGATTCCACTTTTGGTGGTCCCCGAATGACGACTTGGGCGGGCCTCTTGTATAGTACAAGGACGGGCGCACAAGTAGGTCGACCAGGTTCTGGCTTTCGCGCTAGTTCCTTGGAAATGGTGAGGGTACATACCTCCTTTCCTTTCCCACTGCCACTGGCGTGTTTGGGAAAGGGTTCCTTGAAGATAGCTTGAGGTGGCTCAGGTTCCGCAGTGACCTGGAGCCGGCCTTCTGCTATCAAGTTCTCAATTTTATTTAAGAGAGAGAAGCAGCGTTTGGTATCATGGCCTTTGAGCCGATGATACTTACAAAATTGGTTTAAATACCCCCCTTTGGACGTGACTCCTTCGGGGATTTCAGGGAGTTCTATCATGCCCTGGGCAAGTAAGAGGTCTAGGACCTCCGACACAGGTTGCCCCAGCAAAGTATACTCCCGTTTTTCAACCGGTTTTTGAAAATTGCGTTCCCTCTTATTTTCTAATTTTTCAAAATTTTTGGAAGTGCCCGCCATGCCTGGATCCACCCGGACATTGGCGATTTTTTGGGGCTTTGCCCCTTTGTCCGTCGTGGGCAGCCCATATGCGATGGGCTTTTCCAAACGGGTTTTTGGAGCGGCACTTCCTTTCCATAAGTGATCGTATGTCCCTTTTCGCAAGTTGGTTTCGAAAAGGGAGGCCTTTTTGATCAACTTATGGAAAGTTGAAATCTCATGGAGCGAGAGAAGGGTTTTTAACTCGCTTTTGAAATTATCCAGGATGAGCATTACTGCGCATCCTTCAGATATGGGCTCTCACACTTGGCCCAAAAGTGACCTCCATCTTATAATGAAGGCATGTACGTCTTCGTTCATGCCTTGCTTTGTATCCCTTAAGGTATTCAGAGTCGGCGTGACTTCTACGTTGTGTGCAAATCTTTGCATGAAGCAGTTCGCTAACTCTTCAAAAGTAGCGAACTGGCTTAAGTCGTAGGAAGCCAGCCATTTGGCAGCTGTGCCCTTAAGGGATAGAGGGAACCAATACACCCATTTCATCGAGTCCTTTTTCTTCTTATGGGCTCGACGTGAGAAAAGCTGCAAGTGAGACCTAGGGTCTCCCATGCCATCATACCGATGGAAGTTCGGTATTTCATCGTCACTGTCTGTTTCGTAGTCCATAGGAAGGAAATCAGATAGGGCGTAGCTTCTTTTCTCTTTATTCTGCCCTTTTAGCAACTGCTGTAGGGCTTTACGGTCCTTTTGTGTGAAGGACTCATGGTATTGGTTGCCTTCCATTATGGAGGCCTCTTTTTGCTTGCAAGGTTTTTCAGATTTCTTTTTAGGCCTTTGTTCACCGTTCGATGAACATGAATCGCCTACTTCAGCCTCTTGGTTGAGAGCATCGATTTTGGCCTCAAACTCCCTTCTCAAATCCTCGATTTCATCTAGTTTTATTTTGTTTTTGAAAATCCTCCTAGAGTGAGAACTTGATGCGCATCAGCCTTGGCTCGACACTTCACTTGGATTAGATTTTGACATGCTTTTCAAGCTTTTTCAAAATATCCTAAGTATAAGCAAAAGAAAACAAGTTTAAAACGACACCTTTTTACAAAGTTTTCGCAAAACTTCTACTTACAAACTCGATTTTTGAAAGGCTCACGTCCCACCGGGCGTGCCAATCTTTGTAGACGCGCGAAAATCCCTGCCCCTTCTGCCTTTTTCAGGGCTCGAAGCGGATCCTCTCGTGTGTCTAAGGCCTATGTATCCAAACAGGGCGTGCCAGCTAGCTTACCTAAGCTAGCGAAGATATTTTTAACACTGACTTCTAAACGTGGCGACTGTGAGCAAGTAAGCTCTTGTCGTCGCAGACCTTCTTGCACCGATGCGCAAGGGTCAGTCTGTACGCTTTGCAAAAATCGAGTTTTTGGAGAGAAAGTCTACGAAGCGGTTCGAGGTGTCTATTTCGGGTCTTTAAAATGCGATTGCATGTTTTAAATCATGTGGATTTGCACGTGCCTAAGTCTTTTTCTTTTATCCCTTTTCGGGCCACCTATTTTGTGTGTTATGAACACTCCACTACATGGGCGAATTCGAGCGGGGCTTGCTTTGATGCAATATGCGTCCTACCTCGTGGTATGGCGTAGATGCAATGCAAACTCACGCTACTCCGAAGGGAAAACCCGAAATGTAAAGACGATACTGAAGGGAAATAACCGAAGGGAAATAACCGAAGGGAGATATGTATATAGATTATGTATATGAGCCCTTACTCGGGTCTTGCAAATAAGAGCGAAGGCTCAATGTGGGTGCGTGCTGGAATTGAAAGACTTACACACACGACATGAAATTAAACCCAAATATAAATTGCAGTATGGCCTTGACTAAGGTCTTGGGAGTAAGAGCGAAGGCTCAATGTGTGTGAGAGTGCTTGAATTGAAGTACTACACACACGACATAAATGAAACCCAAATATAACTGCAATAAGGCCTTTACTAAGGTCTTGGGAATAAGAGCGAAGGCTCAATGTGTGTGAAAGTGCTTGAATTGAAAGACTTACTCACACGACATGAAATGAAACCCAAATAGTATAGGTCGGCCCTTACTTGGGTCTTTCAAATAAGAGCGAAAGCTCAATGTGTGTGAGTGCTTGAATTGAAAGACAACGCACCCAACTTAAGCAAAACCCTTCGAAAATGAATATATATATACTTATGTATTAGGGGCTGATTAGGCCCGTGTGTGTTCAAAATCGTGCACGACTAAGAGAGTGCACGTGTGTGGGTGTGCCAAGCCACGTTATTACAAGCGGGGGGAGACTATGCTCCGTTATTACAACCCTGTATCAAATTGAATCTCAAGCAAGTATACAACTAAAGACCGAGTTTAGGCACTTACGAGTAGCTGGTCCGTAGAGGCCTTGCTTGAGTGTGGGCTTGGCCTTCGCCTTGGGCTACAAATGGGAGCTCCGCGAGGGTGGATGACAAGGGGTGCTGGCCGGCTGCAAGTGGGGCGCGGGATTGGCGCCTCGAAGGTGGCCGGCTGCAAATGGGTGTCGCCTTGATGTGGGCGATCAAAGGGCTGGGCCAAGTAAGTGTGTAGGGTCACGAATGGAGAGTATATAGTGTTAGGGAATATGAACCTAAGGGGAGTTTAAGGGAAGGCCGAATGGGAGTCTAAGGGGAAAAGAGATGGCTGGCCGGGTATAGTTAGGGTAGTTAGGTAGTGGCCGATGGTTTAGGTTGTGATAGGTTCGGCTAAGGGAGAATGATGGCGGCAAAGGGCTGATGTGTAGGTGAGATGATAGTATGGTGGGTGGCTAGGAGTGGAGAGGGAGTAGAGAAGGAGCTAGGTAGAGTGGGGGGTACTTACCGAATGGGGAGAAGGTGGTACCCGGCTAGGAGGAAGATGGGCAGACTGTGAAGCTCGGTTGGGAGATGGTGGAGATGGCGGTGCAAGCGGTGGTGGGATGGAGGGATGGTGGTGGTGCAGGCGGCGCAGGTGGAGCAGCTGGGGCAGATTCGGCTGGGTGTGGAAATGGGGAAGAGAGGGCCCGGCTGGGATTGGTGAGGGCTGCTAGCTAGGAAAACCCGCCCCAAAGGGGGGGGGGTTAAATAGGGATGGGTAGGTCGGTTAGGGCTGGGTTTGGGGTAGTGGTTAGGTGGTTTAGGTAGGGTGGTATGTAGATAAGGTGGGCTGGAAAGGGTTGGGCCAGATATTTTGAAAACTAGTGGTTTGGGTAGATTGTGGGCTAGGGGTGGTTTAGGGGTTTAGGGCTAGGTTAGGTGGTTGGGTTCTAGGGTGAGGTAGGTTAGGTGATTAGGCTAGGTTTAGGCTAGGTTTAGGGAAATTAACCTAGGTTTAGGGAAGGATTAGAGAAGTGGGTTAGGTGATTAGGTTGGGATTAAGCCGGGATTAGGGAAGTGGGTTAGGTGTTTAGGCTCAGATTAGGGGTGGATTAGGGTGGTAGGCTAGGATTAGGTGTTTTGGGTTAGGTTTAGGTGAAGGAGCTCCCTTAGCATGGCCCATAGACTTTAACCATATCATGTTGGTGCAGCCCTAGGTTAGGTTTTGGCTAATTACAAGCTTAAACCCACTCAATTAGGCTAACCCACATGATTAACCCCAAACTTGACACACAAGTCAAGCTTAATTACAACACTCTTGATATTTTCCATCCCCACTCTCTCTCATTAACATGATCCCACGTGAATTTCAAGTGGGCCCCACCTCCATTTATGAGAAGGTGATGTGGGCCATGGATATGGATATTGGATTGGATCTCTGGATCCAAATCCAAATCCAAATCCAAATCCACATACGAGTTTGGATTGGGATCTGGATATATATGGTCCAGATCCAATCCAAACTGAACTCTGACTCCTTCGAGCTGGGTTCGAAACGGACGATTCATGCGGGGCCTGACAGCATCAGTACTCCGTCTGCATTGGGTCTTCGCCAACATGGTCGTCCGTCTCCGTTTCTGCCTTCCGGAGCTGACTTCAAATGATATTTTGATAAGAACAGGGTCTTGGACGTTCGAGATCCTGGGGGTGTGAATCAGATACAAGAGTTGCTGTGCCGGGCTTGACATGTGCTCCGGTTCCGGGCTCTTCTTAGATCTCCTGGTCCTGTCTTGATCGGGCCAAGCCGCTTTGGGGTTTCAAAACGTGTTTAAAAGGTTTTCAAAAGCTATATTATATATTTTTGAAATACAGAGTTTAAAACATATATACAGGGTTGTCTGGAAGGCTCCTGGGTTTCCAGACTCAAAAATGGCCCTTTGGGGCTGCTTTTACAAAACCAGGTTTGTTTAAGGAATTCGTGGGATTTCAGGGTGTTTACAATTGGTTCTCTCTATCCCTTAAAGGCATAGTTGCCAAATGGCTGGCTTCCTACGATTTGAGCTAGTTCGCTACTTTTGAAGAGTTAGCGAATTGCTTTATGCAAAGATTTGCACATAACGTAGAAGTCACGCCGACTTTGAACACTTTAAGGGATACAAAGCAAGGCATGAACGAAGACGTGCATGCCTTCATTATTCGATGGAGGTCCCTTTTAGGGCAAGTGCGAGAGCCAATATCCGAAGGATGCGCAGTCATGCTCATCCTGGATAATTTTAAAAGTGAGCTAAAGACCCTTCTCTCACTTTACGAAATCTCAACTTTCCATAAGTTGATAAAAAAAGCATCCCTTTTTAAAACAAACTTGAAAAAGGGGTGGAAACACCCCGAAATCCCATGAACTTCTCAAATAAACCTGGTTTTATAAAAGCAACCCCAAAGGGCTATTTTGAGTTTGGAAACCCAGGAGCCTTCCAGACAAACCCTGTACATATGCTTTAAACTTTATATGTTTTAAATGTGTATAATATAGTTTTGAAAACTTTTAAAATATGTTTTGAAAGCCCGCAAAGCGGCCTGGCCTGATGAAAGCAGGACCAGAAGAGCTAAAGAGAGCTCGGAACGATAGCACAAGTCGAGCCCGGCACAACAACTCTCGTGTTGAATCTACTCCCAGGATCTCGAACGTCCAAGACCCTGTTATCATCAGAAATCATATGAAATCATCTCCAGAAGGTGAAAACAGAAGCGGACGACCATGTTGGCGAAGACCCAACGCAGACGGAGTACTGATGCTGTCAGACCCCGCACAAACCGTTCGTTTCGAACACAGCCTGAAGGAGTCAGAATTCAGTTTGGATTGGATTTGGACCATATATATCCAGATCCCAATCCAAATCTATGTGTCGATTTGGATCCAGAGATCCAATCCAATATCCACATCCATGGCCCACATCACCTTCTCATAAATGGAGGTGGGGCCCACTTGAAATTCACGTGGGATTATAGGCATGAGAGAGAATGGGGAGGATAAGCATGAGGAGAATTGTAATTAAGCTTGACTTGTGTGTCAAGTTTGGGGTTAATCATGTGGGTTAGCCTAATTCGTATGGGTTTAAGCTTGTATTAGCCAAAACCTAACCTAGGGCTGCACCAACATGATGCAATGAGGTCTATGGGTTATGCAAAGGGAGCTCCCTAACCCAATCATAAGCAAAAACCCCTAATCCTAGCCTTTTACCCTAATCCCGGCCTAAACGTAGCCTAATCACCTAACCCACTTCCCTAATCCCGGCCTAATCCCAACCTAATCACCTAACCCACCTCCCTAATCCTTCCCTAAACCTAGCCTAATTCCCTTAATCCTAACCTAATCCTAGCCTAATCACCTAACCCACCTCACTAAACCTCATCCCAAAACCAACCCACCTAGCTAAGCCCTAAACCCCTAAACCTAGCACACCATATCCCTAAAACCCCTTAAAGCAAAATATTTGGGCCCTCCTCAAAACCAGCCCACCTTATCACCACACCACCACCACCTAAACCACCTTACCACCCTCCAAAAACCAGCCCCAACCGCCCTTTGAAAACCTCTATAACCCCCCCCCTAGTGGGCGGGTTTTCATCCTCTCCCATCTTCTTCCAGCCCACCCTTGGGCCAGTCGAACCTTCCATCTTGCTCCCTTCTTCCACCTACACCACCACTACCCCGGCCAGCTCCACCTCGCGCCACCACTTCCATCCGACCTACTCCACTCCACACTGCCACCTTCATCACCCAGCTCCATCCACCTTCATCACCCGGCTGCCCTTCTTCCACGCACCAACTCCCATCACCCATCCGGTTAGTATCTCAACCCAAGCTCCACCTCCTCTTCACTCCCCCTCCACTCTCAACCACCCATACCACTACAACACCTCGCCAACACCACCTTCCCGCCACCCTTCCCCATTCGGCTAGACTTAACCCTTTTACATCACCCGATCCTATACTTTCCCTTGGTGACAACCATACACCACCCTACCTTGCTCCCTAGGACCTGCCCCTTCCACTCTTAGTCACCCATTAACCCCACCTTCCACAACACCCTAGCTAGCTCCCTTCCCATCCGTGACATCCCCTAGCTACCCCAGCCGGCCACCACTTAACCATCCCTAATCGTCCAGTCACAGCCGACTGCACCCAACCCATTCGGCTAGCCACACCCTTTTCCTTAGACATTCCCTTTAGGCTCCCCTTAGCGCCACCTTCCATAGAACCTTCCCTACCTTAGTGACCCTCCCTAATCATTTTAGCCCAAAGCGTCACGGCAGCACCCCCGTAGCAGCCGGCAAGCCCCAAGGCACCGCACTCGCGCCCCTTTGTCACCTGGCCACACATCCTTGCCGTGCCATTTCGAGGAGCTCCCTCTTGCAGCCCAAGGCGAAGCCCAAGCCCACGCTCAAGCAAGTCACCTCTGGACCAGCTATAAGTAAGTGCCTAACTCGGTCCATAGTTGTAGACTTGCTTAAATTAAATTAAATTTGATACGGGGTTGTAATAACGGAGCATTGTCTCCCCCCGCTTGTAATAACGTGGCTTGGCACACCCACACACACGTGCACTTGAGCCTACCTCGCTCTTAGTTGTGCACGATTTTGAACACACACGGGCCTAATCAACCCTTTATATATAAGTTTATTTATATACTTTAAGCTGCGTAGGGTTTTGCTTGAGTTGTGTGTGTTGTCTTTCAATTCTCGCACTCACACACATTGAGCTTTCGCTCTTAGTTGCAAGACCCAAGTAAGGGCTGTGTTATACTATCCTTGGGTTTAATTTCACGTCACGTGTGTAGTATTTCAATTATACACTCACACACATTGAGCTTTCGCTCTTACTCCCAAGACCTTAGTTAAGCCCATATTGCAATTTATACTTGGGTTTAATTTCACGTCGTGTGTGTAGTACTTCAATTATACACTCGCACACATTGAGCTTTCGCTCTTACTCCCAAGACCTTAGTTAAGGCCATATTGCAATTTATATTTGGGTTTAATTTCATGTTGTGTGCATAGTACTTCAATTCTAGCACTCACACACATTGAGCTTTCGCTCTTATTCCCAAGACCTTAGTTAAGGCCATATTGCAATTTATACTTGGGTTTCATTTGAAGTCGTGTGTGTTGTCTTTACATTTTCACACACACCCACATTGAGCCTTCGCTCTTATTTGCAAGACCCAAGTAAGGGCCCATATATAGTATATACGTATTTCCATTTTGGCTATGTCTTTTCAATTTGGGTTTTAAGGTTCAGCAGTGTGCGTAGTCTTTCAATATATACATGGCACACACTTGCACCATTGAGACTTTCCGCTCTTAAGATATAGCCATATTTCCCTTTTGCAATTTCCCTTCGGCAATTTACATTTACAAGTCATTTCCCTTCGGCAATTTCCATTTCAAGTCATTTCCCTTCGGCATTGTCTCTTAAATTCGGGTTTTCCCTTTGGAGTTGTGTGAGTTTGCATTGCATATACGCCATACCATGAGTTAGGACGCATATTGCATCAAAGCAAACCCCACACTCCTGCTCAAAGTCGCCACATCTTAGTTGAGTGTTCATAACACACACCTAGGTGGCCCAAAAAGGGATAAAAAGAAAGACTTAGGCACGTGCAAATCCATGTGATCTAAAATCTGCAAATCATACCAAAATAAACCCGAATCAAACACCTCAAACCGCTTTCGTATGTCCTTACACTCAAAAAACTCAATTTTAAAAGCGTACAGACTGACCCTTGCGCATCGGTGCAAGAAGGTCTGCGACGATAAGAGCTTGCTTGCTCACAGTCGCCACATTAGAAGTCAGGTTTTAAAATATATCTTCGCTAGCTTAAGTAAGCTAGCTGGCACGCCCTGTTTGTTTAAATAGGACTTAGGCACACGAAAAGGTTCGCTTCAGGCCTAAGAACCAGGAGCGGGAATTTTCTGCATCTACAGTAATTTGGCACGCCCGGTGGGACGTGAGTCTTTTAAAGTCGAGTCACTCTAGGAAACTTGCGAAAATATTTTCAAAGAGGTGTTGTTTTAACTCTTTTTTCTTTACTTGTACTTAGGAATTTTGAAAAAAGCTTGAAAGCATGTCAAAATCCAACCCAAGTGAAGTGTCGAGCCAAGGCTCATGCGCATCAAGTTCTCACTCTAGGAGGATTTTGAAAAATAAGATCAAACTAGACGAGATAGAGGACTTGAGAAGGGAATTCGAGGCCAAAATCGATGCTCTCAGCCAAGAGGCTGAAGTAGGCAATTCATGTTCATCGAATGGTGAACAAAGGGCCAAGAAAAAACCTGAAAAACCTCGCAAGCACAAAGAGGCCTCCGTAATGGAAGGCAACCAATACCACGAGTCCTTCACACAAAAGGACCGTAAATCCCTACAGCAGCTGCTGAAAGGGCAAAATAAAGAGAAAAGGAGTTACGCCTTGTCTGATTTCCTTCCTATGGATTACGAAACAGACAGTGACGATGAAATACCGAACTTCCATCGGTATGATGGCATGGGAGACCCTAGGTCTCACTTGCAACTTTTCTCGCGTCGAGCCCATAAGAAGAAAAAGGACTCGATGAAATGGGTGTATTGGTTCCCTTTATCCCTTAAAGGCACAGCTGCCAAATGGCTGGCTTCCTACGATTTAAGCCAGTTCGCTACTTTTGAAGAGTTAGCGAACTGCTTCATGCAAAGATTTGCACATAACGTAGAAGTCACGCCGACTTTAAACACTTTAAGGGATACAAAGCAAGGCATGAACGAAGATGTACATGCCTTCATTATTCGATGGAGGTCCCTTTTAAGCCAAGTGCGAGAGCCCATATCCGAAGGATGCGCAGTCATGCTCATCCTGGATAATTTTAAAAGCGAGTTAAAGACCCTTCTCTCGCTCCATGAGATCTCAACTTTCCATAAGTTGATCAAAAAAGCATCCCTTTTCGAAACAAACTTGAAAAAGGGGATATACGATCACTTATGGAAAGGAAGTGTCGTTTCTAAAACCCGCTTGGAAAAGCCCATCACATATGGGCTACCAACGATGGACAAAGGGGCAAAGCCCCATAAAATCGCCAATGTTCGGGTGGATCCAGGCATGGCGGGCACTTCCAAAAATTTTGAAAAGCTAGAAAACAAAAGGGAGCGAAATTTTCAAAAACTGATTGAAAAACGGGAGTACACACCGTTGGGGCAACCTGTGTCGGAGGTTCTAGACCTCCTACTTGCCCAAGGCATGATAGAACTTTCCCGAAATCCCCGAGGGAGTAACTTCCAAAGGGGGGTATTTAAATCGTTTTTGCAAATATCATCGGCTCAAAGGCCATGATACAAAGCGTTGTTTCTCCCTTTTAAACAAAATCGAGAACTTGATAGCGGAGGGCCGGCTCTAGGTCACTGCGGAACCTGAGCCAACTCAAGCTATCTTCAAAGAACCCTTTCCCAAGCACACCAGTAGCAGTGGGAAAGGAAAGGAGGTATGTACCCTCACCTTTTCAAAAGAACTAGTGCAAACATCTGAGTCTGGTCGACCCACTTGTGCACCCACTCTTGTACTTTACAAGAAGCCCGCCCAAGTCGTCATCCGGGGACCACCAAGAGCTGAATCCTCGGCTAAACCAGTTTTAAAACTTCAAGGTGCTCCTCAACTCGTGATTAGAGCCAATTTTAGTGCGAACCCTTGGCTGGTCGTGGGGGAAGTCACTAGATCTAGGAGGATCTATCAACCCCCGCACCTATAAAGTGCTAAAAAGGTGGTCAGTGTGCCTGGCCCCTCAAAAGCATGTATTCTTGGAGTTCTGCCAAAAGTAGACAATGGGAAAGTCATCCTAAACCCTTATGATTTTGAAAACCATCTTTCAAAGATTCCTATCCACATGTCCATCCTAGAGCTTATACAAACTTCGCCTAGGCATACACTCGTGCTAGAGAAAATTCTAGAAACAGCCAAGCTTAGTTCGAACATAAGTCCGGAATCCCTGTCTGACCAAGTGGCATTAATAGGAGCGAACTGGCTTAAGTCGTAGGAAGCCAACCATTTGGCAGTTGTGCCTTTAAGGGATAAAGGGAACCAATACACCCATTTCATCGAGTCCTTTTTCTTCTTATGGGCTCGACGCGAGAAAAGTTGCAAGTGAGACCTAGGGTCTCCCATGCCATCATACCGATGGAAGTTCGGTATTTCTTCGTCACTGTCTGTTTCGTAATCCATGGGAAGGAAATCAGACAGGGCATAACTCCTTTTCTCTTTATTTTACCCTTTCAGCAACTGTTGTAGGGCTTTACGATCATTTTGTGTGAAGGACTCGTGGTATCGGTGGCCTTCCATTACGGAGGCCTCTTTGTGCTTGTGAGGTTTTTCAGATTTTCTTTTGGCCTTTTGTTCACCATTTGATGAACACGAATCGCCTACCTCAGCCTCTTGGCTGAGAGTATCGATTTTGGCCTCAAACTCCCTTCTCAGGTCCTCTATCTCATCTAGTTTGATCTTGTTTTTGAAAATCCTCCTAGAGTGAGAACTTGATGTGCATGAGCCTTGGCTCGACACTTCACTTGGGTTGGATTTTGACATGCCTTTCAAGCTTTTTCAAACTTTCCTAAGTACAAGTAAAGAAAACAAAGTTAAAATAACACCTCTTTGAAAATCTTTTCGCAAGCGTCTAGACTAACTCGACTTTTGAAAGACTCACGTCCCACCGGGCATGCCAATCTACTATAGACGCAGAAAATCTCTGCCTCCCTGGTTTCTTAGGCCTGGGGCGAACCTTTTCGTGTGTCTAAGTCCTATTTGAATAAACAGAGCGTGCCAGCTAGCTTACCTAAGCTAGCGAAGATATATTTTAACCTGACTTCTAACGTGGCGATTGTGAGCAAGCAAGCTCTTGTCGTCGCAGACCTTCTTGCACCGATGCGCAAGGGTCAGTCTGTATGCTTTTAAAAATCGAGTTTTTGGATATAAGATCTTACGAAAGCGGTTCGAGGTGTTTGATTCGGGTCTTGTTTGTATGATTTCCAGTTTTTAGATCACATGGATTTGCACGTGCCTAAGTCTTTCTTTTTATCCGTTTATGGGCCACCTAGGTGTGTGTTATGAACACTCCACTAAATGTGGCGAATTTGAGCGGGAGTATGGGGTTTGCGTTGATGCAATATGCGCCCTAACTCATGGTATGGCGTAGATGCAATGCAAACTCACGCTACTCCAAAGGGAAAACCCAAATTTAAAGACAATGCCGAAGGGAAATGACTTGTAATGGAAATTACCGAAGGGAAATAACCGAAGGGAAATGACTTGTAATGTAAATGCCAAAGGGAAATACGTATATAAGGTATATATGAGCCCTTACTCTGGTCTTGCAAATAAGAGCGAAGGCTCAATGTGGGTGCGTGCTTGAATTGAAAGACTACAAACACGACATGAAATGAAACCCAAATATAACTTGCAATATGGCCTTAACTAAGGTCTTGGGAATAAGAGCGAAAGCTCAATGTGTGTGAGTGCTTGAATTGAAGTACTACGCACACGACATGAAATTAAACCCAAATATAAATTGCAGTATGGCCTTAACTAAGGTCTTGGGAATAAGGGCGAAAGCTCAATGTGTGTGAGTGCTTGAATTGAAGTACTACGCACACGACATGAAATTAAACCCAAATATAAATTGCAGTATGGCTTTAACTAAGGTCTTGGGAATAAGAGCGAAAGCTCAATGTGTGTGTGATTGAATTGAAGTACTACGCACACAACATGAAATTAAACCCAAATAGTATAACACAACCCTTACTTGGGTCTTACAAATAAGAGCGAAGGCTCAATGTGTGTGCGTGCTTGAATTGAAGTACTACGCACACAACATGAAATTAAACCCAAATAGTATAACAAGGCCCTTACTTGGGTCTTACAAATAAGAGCGAAGGCTCAACGTGTGTGAGTGTTTGAATTGAAGTACTACGCACACAACATGAAATTAAACCCAAATAGTATAACACGTCCCTTACTTGGGTTTTACAAATAAGAGCGAAGGCTCAATGTGTGTGATTTCTTGAATTTAAAGACAACACACTCAACTTAAGCAAAACCCTACGTAATTTAAAGTATATACATAGATTTATATCTTAGGGGCTGATTAGGCCAATGTGTGTTCAAAATCGTGCACGACTAAGAGAGTGCACGTGTGTGTGAGTGTGCCAAGCCACGTTATTACAAGCGGGGGGAGACTATGCTCCGTTATTATAACCCCGTATCAAATTTAATTTAAGCAAGTCTACAACTAAGGACCGAGTTAGGCACTTACTTATAGCTGGTCTGGAGGTGACTTGCTTGGGCGTAGGCTTGGCTTCGCCTTGGGCTACAAGAGGGAGCTCCTCGAAGTTGAACGGCAAGGGGAGATGCTGGCCGGGCTCCTTGGGTGCGTGGGAAGGGCGCCTTAAAGGTGGCCGGCTGCTAGCAAGGGGTTGTCTTGGTGTGTTGGGCTAAGGTGGATAACTAGGGTCACTAAGGGATGGTATAGTAGTAGGAAAGGTGGCGCTAAGTGGGAGCCTAAGGGGGTGCCTGAGGGAGATGAATGGCTGGCGGGTGGCTGGCCGAGTGGGTTTGGTGCAGTCGGTTGGAGTGGCCGACTAAGGGAAGTTTGGTGGTGGCTGGCTGCTAGGGAGGCTAGGTAATGTTGTGGATGGGAAGGAAGCTAGCTAGGGTATGGGATAAGGTAGAGTTAGGGGCTGGTGGGAAGTGGTATGGGCAGGTCTTAGGGAGCTAAGTGGAGTGGCCGGGTGTTGCTAGGGGAAGTGGTTCAAGGCGGGTGGTTAAAGTGGCTAAGGTCTGGCCGAATGGGTAAGGATGGCGGGTGGCTGGTGTTGGCGGGAGGTTGTGGTGGTGTAGGTGGTTGAGAGTGGAGGGGGAGTGAAGAAGAGGTGAGTTAAGGATAGGGTACTAACCGAAAGGGGAAGAAGCTGGCGGATGGATGGAAGTGGGGAGCCGGGTGATGGAAGTGGATGGAGTTCGGCCAGGGAATGAAGGTGGCGAAAGGTCGAGCCTGGTTGGAGCGGTGGTGGTGGTGGTGGAGCTTGGCTGGGGAGGCAGTGGCGCAGGTGGAACAAGGTGGAAGCTCGGCTGGAAGGGGATTGGCCAAGGTTGGCTAGAGTGGAGTTCGGATTGGCCAAGGTGGAAAAGCTCAAAAACCCGCCCACTTAGGGGGGGGGGGGGGGGGGGGGGTTATAGCTTTTTGAGGGGCGGTTGGGGTAGGTATTAGGAGGGTGGTTAGGTGGTTTAGGTAATGGTGGTGTGGTGATAAGGTGGGATAGTTTTGGGGAGGGGCTAGATATTTTAATACAAGGGACTTTGGGTAGATGGTGTGCTAGGCTTAGGTGGGGTGGTTTAGGGGTTTAGGGCTTAGCTAGGTGGGTTGGTTTTGGGGTGAGGTTTAGTGAGGTGGGTGTAGACGCGAAAAAATCCCCGCCTCCCTGGCTTCTTAGGGCCTGGAGCGGATCCTTTCGTGTGTATAAGTCCTATTTGTATAAAGAGGGCATGCCAGCTAGCTTACCTAAGCTAGCGAAGATATATTTTAACCTGACTTCTAACATGGCGACTGTGAGCAAGTGAGCTCTTGTCGTTGTAGACCTTCTTGCACTGATGCGCAAGGGTCAGTCTGTACGCTTTTAAAAATCGAGTTTGGGATAGAAAAAAGCCTATGAAAGCGGTTCGAGGTGTTTGATTTGGGCCTTTTTAGTGCGATTGCAGATTTTAGATCACGTGGATTTGCACGTGCCTAAGTCTTTCTTTTTATCCCTTTATGGGCCACCTAGGTGTGTGTTATGAACACTCCACCACATGGGGCGAATTTCAGCGAAGGGAAATGACTTGAAATGTAAATGCCAAAGGGAGATATGTATATAGGGTATATATGGGCCCTTACTAGGGTCTTGCAAATAAGAGCGAAGGCTCAATGTGGGTGCGTGCTTGAATTGGAAGTACTACGCACACAACATGAAATGAAACCCAAATAGTATAACACGGCCCTTACTTGGGTCTTACAAATAAGAGCGAAGGCTCATTGTGTGTGAGTGCTTGAATTCAAGTACTACGCACACAACATGAAATGAAACCCAAATAGTATAACACAACCCTTACTTGGGTCTTACAAATAAGAGCGAAGGCTCAATGTGTGTGAGTGCTTGAATTCAAGTACTACGCACACAACATGAAATGAAACCCAAATAGTATGACACGGCCCTTACTTGGGTCTTACAAATAAGAGTGAAGGCTCAATGTGTGTGAGTGCTTGAATTGAAAGACAACACACTCAACTTAAGCAAAACCCTACGTAAGTTAAAGTATATATATATATTTATATCTTAGGGGCTGATTAGGCTCGTGTGTGTTCAAAGTTGTGCATGACTAAGAGAGTGCACGTGTGTGTGGGTGTGCCAAGTCACGTTATTACAAGCGGGGGGAGACCATGCTAAGTTATTACAACCCCGTATCGAATTTAATTTAAGCAAGTATACAACTAAGGACCGAGTTAGGCACTTACTTATAGCTGGTCCGAAGATGCCTTGCTTGAGCGTGGGCTTGGCCTTCGCCTTGGGCTGCAAGAGGGAGCTCCTCGGAGTTGAACGGCAAAGGGGCTGCTGGCCGGATGGAAATGGTGCACAGGAGGGGCGCCTTGAAGATGGCCGGCTGCCAGGAATGGGCTGGCTTTGTGTGTTGGGATAAAGTGACTAAGTAGGGTCACTAAGGGAGGGTGTAGTGTTAGGAAATGTGACACTAAAGGGGAGCCTAAGGGAGTGTCTAAGGGAGGTATATGGCTGGCGGATGGCTAGCCGAATGGGTATGGAGCAGTTGGTTGGAGTGGCCGACTAAGGGAGACTCAGTGGTGGTGGTTGCTAAGGTGGCTATGGGTGGCATGGATGGGAAGGAAACTAACTAGGGTATGGGGTAAGGTGGAGTTAGGGGCTGAGGGGAAATGATATGGGTCGGTCTTAGGGAGTTAAGTGGAGTGGCCGGGTATAGCTAGGGTGGCTAGGTAATGGCAGGTGTTTGAAGTGGCCGAGGTTTGGTCGAATGGGTAGGAATGAGGATGGCTGGTGTTAGGGTGATGTGGTGGTGGTGTAGGTGGCTGGGAGTGGAGGGGGAGCGAAGAAGAGGTGGAGTGAAGTGAAGATACTAACCAGTGGTGATGGGAGGCGGTGGATGGAAAGGGTAGCCGGGCAGTTGAGGTGGATGGTTCGGCCGGATGGAAAGGGTGGCGACAGGTGGTTGGCCGACTGGGGTGTGGTGGAGCAGGTGGAGCAAGGTGGTGGCCAGTTGTGGTACAGGTGGGAGACTTGGCTGGGAGCGGCTGGGCTGGCTGGGCTCGGTTGGGCTGGGAGGGCTTGGAAAACCCACCCCTTGGGGGGGGTTTATATAGGGCTGAAGAGGTCGGTTGGGGGTGGTATTAGGAAGGTGGTAAGGTGGTCTAGGGGTGGTGGTGTGGTGATAAGGTGGGCTGGTTTTGGGGTAGGGCCAGATATTTTCATACAAGGGGTTTTGGGTAGATTGTGTGCTAGGTTTAGGTGGGGTGGTTTAGAGGTTTAGGGTTTAGCTAGGTGGGTTGGTTTTGGGGTGAGGTTTAGTGAGATGGGTTAGGTGATTAGGCTAGGATTAGGTTAGGTTTAGGGAAATTAACCTAGGTTTAGGAAAGGATTAGGGAATTGGGTTAGGTGATTAGGTTGGGATTAGGCCTGGATTAGGGGAGTGGGTTAGGTGATTAGGCTAGGATTAGGACAGGATTAGGGTAAACGGCTAGGATTAGGTGTTTTTGGTTAGGATTGGATTAAGGAGCTCCCTTTGCATGACCCATAGACCTTACTTAAATCATGTTGGTGCAGCCCTAGGTTAGGTTTTGGCTTATTACAAGCTTAAACCCACTTTAATTAGGCTAACCCACATGATTAACCCCAAACTTGACACACAAGTCAAGCTTAATCACAACACACTCTAATCTTATCCTCCCCCACTCTCTCTCATGCCCATAATCCCACGTGAAATTCAAGTGGGCCCCACCTCCATTTATGAGAAGGTGATGTGGGCCATGTGGGTTGACTTGTAGCTGTGATGTGGGCCATCATATCCTCCCCCACCTTCACAACACACTCTAATCTTATCCTCCCCCACTCTCTCTCAAGCTTAATTAGGTTGATGTGGGCCATGTACGTGCCCCATGGGGTTGCGAAGGCGGTCTTACCCTGATCTCGTGGGCTTAGTTTGATTTGATTATAGCCTGAATAGCCATCCATAAATGAAAACATTTCATGATTTGCAGTACTATCGACTATCAAATCTATGTTTGGTAAAGGATAATTATCCTTTGGAGTGGCTTTATTCAGGTTTCTGAAATCGATGCATATTCGAATTTTCCCATTGGTTTTTCGAACCACAACGATATTTGACAACCAATCAGAATACGCAATGGGTTTTATAAATCTGGCTTTTAGTAGATCTTCTAAACCCTCTTTGACTTGCGTGTGTACATTCGGGTATATTTTCCTAAGCTTCTGCTTTATGGGTTTTACACCTGCATCTAAGGGAAGACGATGTTCGACAATGCTAGGATCTATGCCCGGCATGTCTTCATACATCCATGCAAACACATCTAAATAGGTTCGTAGAAATGCAATGAATGCTAACCTTTCAGTTTCATGCAAGCATGCGCCTATTTTGATGGTTTTGGGATTGGAATCATCCCCTAGGTTCACCTCTATGAAATCTCCTCCTACTGATTGAGAAGGTTTTTCAAAATCGAGAATCTTATGAAATTCTGGGAGCTCAGAAGTGGGATCTTCCTGAAGGGGATCCACCTCTGGGCTTTGATCATTCTCGTGGGCTATAGACCCGAGGAAATTTGATGCGTAGTTTTCAAAATGACCTGGTTTTGTACTTGGATTTAATGCAATATGCGTCCTACCTCGTGGTATGGCGTAGATGCAATGCAAACTCACGCTACTCCAAAGGGAAAACCCGAATTTAAAGACAATGCCGAAGGGAAATGACTTTAAGGGAAATGACTTGTAATGGAAATTGCCAAAGGGAAATGACTTGTAATGTAAATGCCGAAGGGAAATACGTATATAAGGTATATATGAGCCCTTACTCGGGTCTTGCAAATAAGAGCGAAGGCTCAATGTGGGTGCGTGCTTGAATTGAAAGACTACACACACGACATGAAATGAAACCCAAATATAACTTGCAATATGGCCTTAACTAAGGTCTTGGGAATAAGAGCGAAAGCTCAATGTGTGTGAGTGCTTGAATTGAAGTACTATGCACACGACATGAAATTAAACCCAAATATAAATTGCAGTATGGCCTTAACTAAGGTCTTGGGAATAAGAGCGAAAGCTCAATATGTGTGAGTGCTTGAATTGAAGTACTACGCACACGACATGAAATTAAACCCAAATATAAATTGCAGTTTGGCCTTAACTAAGGTCTTGAGAATAAGAGTGAATGCTCAATGTGTGTGAGTGCTTGAATTGAAGTACTACGCACACAACATGAAATTAAACCCAAATAGTATAACACGGCCCTTACTTGGGTCTTACAAATAAGAGCGAAGGCTCAATGTGTGTGCGTGCTTGAATTGAAGTACTACGCACACAACATGAAATTAAACCCAAATAGTATAACACGGCCCTTACTTGGGTCTTACAAATAAGAGTGAAGGCTCAATGTGTGTGAGTGCTTGAATTGAAGTACTACGCACACAACATGAAATTAAACCCAAATAGTATAACACGGCCCTTACTTGGGTTTTACAAATAAGAGCGAAGGCTCAATGTGTGTGCGTGCTTGAATTGAAAGACAACACACTCAACTTAAGCAAAACCCTACTTAATTTAAAGTATATACATAGATTTATATCTTAGGGGCTGATTAGGCCAATGTGTGTTCAAAATCGTGCACGACTAAGAGAGTGCAAGTGTGTGTGGGTGTACCAAGCCACGTTATTGTAGATGCGCGAAAATCCCCGCCTCTCTCCTTTTCAGGGCTTGGAGTGGATCCTCTCGTTTGTCTAAGGCCTATGTATGCAAACAGGGCGTGCCAGCTAGCTTACCTAAGCTAGCGAAGATATTTTTAACACTAACTTCTAAACGTGGCGACTGTGAGCAAGTAAGCTCTTGTCGTCGCAGACCTTCTTGCACCGATGCACAAGGGTCCGTCTGTACGCTTTGCAAAAATTGAGTTTTGGAGAGAAAGTCTACGAAGCGGTTCGAGGTGTCTATTTCGGGTCTTTAAAATGTGATTGCATGTTTTAGATCACGTGGCTTTGCACGTGCCTAAGTCTTTTCTTTTATCCCTTTTTGGGTCACCTAGTTTTGTGTGTTATGAAGACTCCACTACATGGGTGAATTCGAGCGGGGCTTGCTTTAATGCAATATGTGTCCTACCTCGTGGTATGGCGTAGATGCAATGCAAACTCATGCTACTCCAAAGGGAAAACCAGAAATGTAAAGACAATACTGAAGGGAAATAACCGAAGGGAAATGACTTGAAATATAAATGCCGAAGGGAGATATGTATATAGAATATGTATATGAGCCCTTACTCGGGTCTTGCAAATAAGAGCGAAGGCTCAATGTGGGTGTGTGCTTGAATTGAAAAGACTTACACACACAACATGAAATTAAACCCAAATATAAATTGCAATATGGCCTTGACTAAGGTCTTGGGAGTAAGAGCAAAGGCTCAATGTGTGTGAGAGTGCTTGAATTGAAGTACTACACACACGACATAAATGAAACCCAAATATAACTGCAATAAGGCCTTTACTAAGGTCTTGGGAATAAGAGCGAAGACTCAATGTGTGTGAGAGTGCTTGAATTGAAAGACTTACACACACGACATGAAATGAAACCCAAATAGTATAGGTCGGCCCTTACTTGGGTCTTTCAAATAAGAGCGAAAGCTCAATGTGTGTGAGAGTGCTTGAATTGAAAGACTTACTCACACGACATGAAATGAAACCCAAATAGTATAGGTCGGCCCTTACTTGGGTCTTTCAAATAAGAGCGAAAGCTCAATGTGCGTGAGTGCTTGAATTGAAAGACAACGCACCCAACTTAAGCAAAAACCCTTCGAAAATGAAAGTATATATATATACTTATGTATTAGGGGCTGATTAGGCCTGTGTGTGTTCAAAATCGTGCACAACTAAGAGAGTGCATGTGTGTGGGTGTGCCAAACCACGTTATTACAAGCGGGGGGAGACTATGCTCCGTTATTACAACCCCGTATCAAATTGAATCTCAAGCAAGTATACAACTAAAGACCGAGTTAAGCACTTACTAGTAGCTGGTCCGTAGAGGCCTTGCTCGAGCGTGGGCTTGGCCTTCGCCTTGGGCTGCAAACGGGAGCTCCGCGAGGTTGAGCGACAAGGGGTGCTGGCCGGCTGCAAGTGGGGCGCGGGATAGGCACCTTGAAGATGGCCGGCTGCAAGTGGGTGTCGCCTTAATGTGGGGAATTAAAGGGGCCGGGCCAAGTGAATATGTAGGGTCACGAATGGAGAGTATAGAGTGTTAGGGAATATGGACCTAAGGGGAGTTTAAGGGAAGGCCGAATGGGACACCTAGGGGAAAAGAGATGGCTGGCCGGGTGTAGTTAGGGTAGTTGGGTAGTGGCCGGTGGTTTAGGTTGTGATACGTTCGGCTGAGTGAGAATGGTGGCAGCAAAGGGCTGATGTGTAGGTAAGGTGGTGGTATGTTGGGTGGCTAGGAGTGGAGAGGGAGTAGAGAGGGAGCTAGGTAGAGTGTGGGGTACTTACCGAATGGGGAGAAGGTGGTGCTCGGCTGGAAGGAAGATGGGCAGGTTGTGAGGCTCGGCCGGGAGGTGGTGGAGATGGCGGTGTATGTGGTGGTGGGATGGAGGGATGGTGGTGGTGCAGGCGGAGCAGGTGGAGCAGGTGGAGTTGGGCTGGGAAGAGTGGTCCCGGCTGGGATGGGTGAGGCGGTTAGATAGGAAAACCCGCCCCCAAGGGGGGGGGGTTTATATAGGGATGGGTAGGTCGGTGAGGGCTGGGTTTGGGGTAGTGGTTAGGTGGTTTAGGTAGGGTGGTATGAAGATAAGGTGGGCTGGAAAAGGTAGGGCCAGATATTTTAAAAACTAGTGGTTTGGGTAGATTATGGGCTAGGGGTGGTTTAGGGGTTTAGGGCTAGGTTAGGTGGTTGGGTTTTAGGGTGAGGTTTAATGAGCTAGGTTAGGTGATTAGGCTAGGTTTAGGCTAGGTTTAGGGAAATTAACCTAGGTTTAGGGAAGGATTAGGGAAGTGGGTTAGGTGATTAGGTTGGGATTAGGCCGGGATTAGGGAAGTGGGTTAGGTGATTAGGCTCAGATTAGGGGTGGATTAGGGTGGTAGGCTAGGATTAGGTGTTTTGGGTTAGGTTTAGGTGAGGGAGCTCCCTTTGCATGGCCCATAGACCTTAACCACCTCATGTTGGTGCAGCCCTAGGTTAGGTTGTGGCTAATTACAAGCTTAAAGCCACTCAATAATGCTAACCCACATGATTAACCCCAAACTTGACACACAAGTCAAGCTTAATTACAACACTCTTGATATTATCCATCCCCACTCTCTCTCATGCCCATAATCCCACATGAATTTCAAGTGGGCCCCACCTCCATTTATGAGAAGGTGATATGGGCCATGGATATGGATATTGGATTGGATCTCTGGATCCAAATCCAAATCCAAGTCCACACATGGGTTTGGATTGGGATCTGGATATATATGGTCCAGATCCAATCCAAACTGAACTCTGACTCCTTCGAGCTGGGTTCGAAACGAACGATTTGTGTGGGGCCTGACAGCATCAGTACTCCGTTTGCGTTGGGTCTTCGCCAACATGGTCGTCCGCCTCCGTTTCTGCCTTTCGGAGATGACTTCCAATGATATTTTGATAAGAACAGGGTCTTGGACGTTCAAGATCCTGGGGGTATGGATGTGATACAAGAGTTGCTGTGCCGGGCTCGACATGTGCTCCAGTTTCAGGCTCTTCTTAGCTCTCCTGGTCCTGTCTTGATCGGGCCAAGCCGCTTCGGGGTTTCAAAAACGTGTTTTAATAGGTTTTCAAAAGCTATATTACATATTTTTGAAATATGAAGTTTAAAACATATATACAGGGTTGGCTGGAAGCCTCCTGGGTTTCCAGACTCAAAATGGCCCTTTGGGGCTGCTTGTACAAAACCAGATTTGTTTAAGAAATTCGTGGGATTTCGGGGTGTTTACAGATGCCCCTCTTTGGCCTTGTCCACATCGATTTGGATAAGGGCAAAGATGACAAACACCCCTTTTAATGTCTCCCTATATCTAGCCACGAAGAATATGGGATCGCCCCAATTTTTTGCAAAAATCTCAATTTACAAACTCTGGTAGGAGGAGATATCACGCCAAAGGGTTCTATGGAATCTGGTCCTAAAATGGGATCATGTTCATGCAAGTACCATGCGTGGAATGCAAATGACATGGGTGTGGTGCCAAAAGTGGCGACCTCCCAGGGACCAGGTGTGGTCGAACTCTAGAGACTCACAAGGCCTATTGCTCCAAGCGAGCAAATCCTATGCTGTTCGATGTTCGGTTTTCAAAACTTATTTACAAAAGCTATTTACAAAAGGACAACTGTCTTGAGCCTCGATCCTAAGGATCTCGAGCTCTTCGTGCTTGCCCTTGTTTGAGTCTTAACACTCGCTTATCTAGCGGAGGTTTTATAAGAAAACAAGCCTCATTTCAAATTCCTACGTCTTACTCGAAACGTCAAATTCTCAAACAAGATGAAATTCAAGTAAGTAAATCCTATTTTTACTTTAGGATTCCTCGAAATGAACCATGCTTTACCTTGGGATAAGCCAGGGATGGGAAAGAGATACCACGGTCCCTTCTGAAGCGTCCCGTGGTTTAAGGCATAGAAGGCGGAAAATTGCTCTTTTTGAGCTTTTTGGCCTCTTTTTCCTTTTTTTTTTCATAGAGGGTCTCCCTTTTGGAGTATTTTTTCTTTAATCCCTCTTTTCCACAAAAGATTCGATTTTTCTTTGGAAATCTGGTTTCTTTCTTTTGGAAAGATACTTCGAAATGGGAAATTCCCTTTATTTGGGCCTTTGTTTTCCTTTTAGAAGTAGAAGAGAAGAGGGGAGGACTTATCCCAAGCCTACACTCGATCCATTCCAGATCAGCCTATTTAGAAATAGCACGTACTACTTGCAAGTATCTTGCTATGTTGAACTAGGCCTTTCTTTGTAAGAGGAAGGATTTTGAAATGTAACCACGATTTTGAAAACTCCACTCTTTCACAATTTTGAATTCTCTCACTCAGGGTCACACGAGTTTGCCTTTGCACCTTATTCACATGTCTCAGGGCAGCTATCCCTTTTAATATTTTCGAAAAATGGAATTTAATCCAGATCCTACACGTGATACTTCTTTAAGTATTGTATATTGATAGGATCTGCTAAATTCCTACCTTCTACATCGATCAACCAATACGAATTGTTCGTAGTGGTTGCTCGTACAACATAGGGTCCATCCCAGTTGGGGCGCCACTTGCCTAGGGGGTGTGGGCCATGATGGTGGATGGTTTTTAAGACCAGATCTCCCACTTCAAAGTGGCGAGGTCTCATGTGTTTGCTATAATGTCGGGCTATCCTTTGCCGGTATGCACGAGCATGATCCATGGCAAGGAGTCGCCTCTCATCTAGCAAATCTAGTTCAGCCATCCTAGCATGCTGAAGAGTCTCTAGGGGGAGGTCGAGTGCTATGGATGTATGGAATGAATGCAGTTGGGTATGAATGGGAAGAATGGCGTTTGTGCCATAGACCAATTTGAATGGTGTGGCATTCATGGGAGTCCGGATGGAAGTCCTATAAGCCCATAAGGCTTCATCCAGCTTCTCGTGCCACGTCCTACCCTTCTCTAAGGTTTTCTCAATAATACTAATGAGAGTCTTGTTTGTGGCTTCGGCTTGGCCGTTGCCTTGAGGGTAGTAGGGCGAGGAGAAGTGGTGAGTTATGCCATACGTGTTGCACAACTTAACCATCCGCTCGTTCTTGAATGGGGTACCATTATCAGACACAAGGTCTTGTGGAACCCCAAATCGAGCCAAGATATTCCTTCGGATGAAAGCCACCACATGTTGCCCCATTACATTGGTTAGGGAAATGCCTTCCACCCACTTGGAAAATACTCAGTGGCTGCTAAAATAAATCGATGCCCATTCGAGGCCTTTGGAAATATTGGGCCTACGATGTCAAACGCCCACATGGTAAATGGCCAGGGGCTGACCACGGAATGCAATGCAGATGATGGGATATGAATGGCGTGCCCATGCACTTGACATGGATGACACTTCCTAACATGATCGTGACAATCCTTTTTCAGGGTGGACCAAAAATAGCCCCCTCTAAGTATTTTCATCGCCATCATGTTGGCGTTAACATGACCTCCACATTCTCCATCGTGGAACTCATGCATCACTATCCTAGCCTCCTCTAGGTCGATACACCTAAGCAAAATGCCGGTAAAACTCTTTTTGTATAAGACCCCACCCAGAATGGTGTATCGGGTCGAAATCTTACGAATGAATGCCTTATCTTTGGATGTGGCATCCTCGGTGAATCCCCCATTTTCTAAAAATTGTTTTATGTCATAAAACCAGGGTTTTTCAATAGACTCTGGGTTGTTTTGGCAAATATCTAAGTCGTGTGTGGATGGGTGGGGCGCATGCCATATTTCTAAAGATCTAGTCCCTGAAATGGGATCGACCTTCAGGGCTGAACCCAAGGAGGAGAGGGCATCGGCGATGCCATTGTCCTCTCTTCCTACGTGTGTGAGTTTACACGATTGGAAGGATTGGACCAATCGAGTGGCCAACTTGTGATATGGAAGTAGTTTCTCATTACGTACTTGCCAAATTTTTAAAACCTGGTTTATGACAAGGAGTGAATCTCCAAAGACCTCGATGCATGATGCCCCTAGAGTTTTCGAAATCCTTAAGCCTTGTATGAGTGCTTCATACTCAGCTACGTTGTTGGAACATTCGAAATCTAAGCGGACTGCTATGGGAATCTCGCCCTTTTTTGGGGAGATTAGGATGACCCCAGCACCAGCCCCTCGTTGGTTTCGTGCCCCATCGAAGTGCATCCTCCACACTTGGTTTTCGAAAGAATTTGCCAAAATGTGGTTTTGAAAATGGTTTTGCAAGATGCCTTCATCAGGCATTTCGACAAGAGTGGGATATGTGTCCTCTAAGGGGAATTCAGCCATGTAATCTGCTAGGGCTTGCCCCTTAACGGAGATCTGGTGATGGTATTTCACATCATACTCCATTAGAAGGAGTTGCCATTTGCCCAATCTACCCGTCAGAATGGGTTTTTCGAACAAGTGCTTGATTGGATCAAGCTTGGACACTATCCAGATCTCATGATCTAAGAAATAGTGTCTGAATTTTTGGTAGGCCCAGACTAGGGCCAAGCACGTCTTCTCCATGGCTTGATAATTTTGTTCAGAAGCCAAGAGAGTTTTCGAAATATAGTAGATGGCATACTCCTTATGGGTGTCATCTTCGTATTGAGCCAACAGGGCTCCTAAAGCATTTACATGCACGAAGCTGTATAATAAAAGCAGTTTTCCTTGCTTTGGAGGATTCAAAACAGGGGGATTAACCAAGTATGCCTTCAGTCTTTCGAAGGACTTTTCGCATTCGTCATCCCATAAGAATTTTGTACCCTTCCTCAACAGTTTGTTGAAGGGTTCGCATCTAGTTGCCAGATTCAATATGAATCGGCGAACGGATTGTAATCGACCCTGGAGGCTACGGATTTGGGTGAGATTAGAGGGTGGAGCCATGTCTATGATGGCTCGACACTTAGAGGGGTCGACTTCTATTCCCCTTTGGCTCACCATAAAGCCTAGAAGCTTCCCTGATTCTACCCCGAACACACATTTTTGAGGGTTTAGCTTTACTTTGTAAAGCCTAAGCCTTTCGAAAATCTTTTGTAAACATTCGATATGGGTGCATCGGGTTTTGGATTTCGCCAAGAGATCATCTACATACACTTCTACAAGCTCATGAATTTGATCATGGAAGATCGTGTTCATGGCTCGTTGGTATGTTGCGCCGGCATTTTTCAAACCAAAGGGCATGAATGTATAGCAGTACGTGCCCCATGGGGTTGTGAAGGCGGTCTTACCCTGATCTCGTGGACTTAGTTTGATTTGATTATAGCCTGAATAGCCATCCATAAATGAAAACATTTCATGATTTGTAGTACTATCGACTATCAAATCTATGTTTGGTAAAGGATAATTATCCTTTGGAGTGGCTTTATTCAGATTTCTGAAATCGATGCATATTCGAATTTTCCCATTGGTTTTTCGAACCACAACGATATTTGACAACCAATCAGAATACGCAATGGGTTTTATAAATCCGGCTTTTAGCAGATCTTCTAAACCCTCTTTGACTTGCGTGTGTACATTCGGGTGTATTTTCCTAAGCTTCTGCCTTATGGGTTTTACATCCGCATCTAAGGGAAGACGATGCTCGACTATGCTGGGATCTATGCCCGGCATGTCTTCATACGTCCATGCAAACACATCTAAATAGGTTCGTAGAAATGCAATGAATGCTAACTTTTCCGTTTCATGCAAGCATGCGCCTATTTTGATGGTTTTGGGATTGGAATCATCCCCTAGGTTCACCTCTATGAAATCTCCTCCTACTGATTGGGAAGGTCTTTCAAAATCGAGAATTCTATGAAATTCTGGGAGCTCAGAAGTAGGATCTTCCTCAAGGGGATCCACTTCTGGGCTTTGATCATTCTCGTGGGCTATAGACCCGAGGGAACTTGATGCGTGGTTTTTAAAATGACCTGGTTTTGTACTTGGATTTTTAAGTGATTTCGAAATTTTTGGTTTGGCTATGCAGATGACATTTCTTTTGAAATCCTTTTCTTTTGCCAAAGTCCTACCAGGAGCAGCTATGTACAAAATCTTTTTGGTATTTTCCAAATTTTCGATTTTTTTGGGTTTTTGTAAAACAAGAACCTTGGGAACTATACAAAGCACTCTTTTTTCGAGTTTTTGTTTTTCCATTGTTTTTGGTTTTTCTTGTTTTTCGATTTTTTTGATTTTAAGTTTTTCAAATGTTTTTGGTATTTTTAGAAAAGGGATCTTCCGTCATACCTACAAAGGGAAAACACTACGGGTTAGACTCGGAATAGGAGGTCTAAATCGTAGGTCTCTTCTAAGGCAGGCTCCGGGGCACCCTTGACCCAGGTGGTCACAGGGGGTGGCTCCGGCAGTATTCGGGGAGTATAGCCGATCCCATATCAGCTTGGGTTGGCCCTAGGAAGGATGGGCTCTAGGAGACCCTAGTTCTGTCCCCCTAGACTCTTGTAGGGCGTATAGCCCATGTTTAACAACATGTTCCATGACATTTTGTTTTTTGAAAAAGTTGGATACAAGTCGTGGTCCTGGAACATGCTATCGTCCATATTAGGCTCGTATGGCCTTTTGTCCAGGGGTTTTGGAAATAGGGAACGCTTGGGTTTTCCTAGGAGGATTAAAGTCGGGAGGGGGCCTGCTTTGGGTGGCCCCTTCACACATACAACCTTCCTAGGGTTGTTCAACACGAGCCGAGGTGGCTCAACCATAATTTGCCCCAGGTTAGCCTCATGGGCCTGGGAGCTTGATAAACAAGGGGAGTTTATGATCCCCTGAAGCTGTGGGTGACTCTCACCTAGGATCACTACGACCTGGTCCCTAAAAGGGATCTTGACACACCTGTGGAAGGTGGATGGCACAGCGCACAAACTGTGTATCCAAGGCCTTCCCAGCAACAGGTTATAATGGGGGTGGATGTCCAAGACATGGAACACCCTCGTGTGTTCGATCCCTCCCGTTTCCATTGAGAGTTCGATGGATCCTAAAGGTCTAGACGCATTCCCATCGTATCCAGTGATAACGATGGGGCTTGGGTTCACTGAAGTCAAGGTGACTCCGATTTTATATGCCACATGAAGTGGAAGGATGTTGAGCCCTCCTCCACCATCGACTAGGCACCTGTCCAGAGAGTGGTTGTTTAGAACCACCTCGATATGTAGGGCCTGGTTATGGGTTTCGTAGGGTCTATCTACATCATCTTCCGAGAAAGTGATGGGCGATTTTGCTCCTAATAAAGCCACTTGGGCAGACAAGGATTCTGAACTTATGTTCGAATCAACCTTGGCCCTTTCTAGAATTTTTTCTAATACAAGTCTATGCCTAGGCGAGGTTTTTATAAGCTCTAGGATAGACATGTGAATAGGAATCTTTGAAAGGTAGTTTTTGAAATCATAAGGATTTAGGATGACTTTGTCCTTATCTGCTTTTGGCAGGCCACTAGGGATACATGCTTTTGAGGGGCCAGGCACACTGACCACCTTTTGAGCACCTTGAAGGTGCGGGGGTTGATAGATCCTCCCAGATCTAGTGACTTCCCCCATGACCAGCCTAGGGTTCGCGCTAAACTTGGCTCTAAGGATGAGCTGAGGAGAACCTTGGATTTTTAAAACTGGTTTTACTAGGGTTTCCACTTTTGGTGGTCCCCGAATGACGACTTGGGCGGGCCTCTTGTATAGTACAAGGATGGGCGCACAAGTAGGTCGACCAGGTTCTGGCTTTCGCGCTAGTTCCTTGGAAATGGTGAGGGTACATACCTCCTTTCCTTTCCCACTGCCACTGGCGTGTTTGGGAAAGGGTTCCTTGAAGATAGCTTGAGGTGGCTCAGGTTCCGTAGTGACCTGGAGCCGGCCTTCTGCTATCAAGTTCTCAATTTTATTTAAGAGAGAGAAGCAGCGTTTGGTATCATGGCCTTTGAGCCGATGATACTTACAAAATCGGTTTAAATACCCCCCTTTGGAAGTGACTCCTTCGGGGATTTCAGGGAGTTCTATCATGCCCTGGGCAAGTAGGAGGTCTAGGACCTCCGACACAGGTTGCCCCAGCGGAGTATACTCCCGTTTTTCAACCGATTTTTGAAAATTGCGTTCCCTCTTATTTTCTAATTTTTCAAAATTTTTGGAATTGCTCGCCACGCCTGGATCCACCCGGACATTGGCGATTTTATGGGGCTTTGCCCCTTTGTCCGTCGTGGGCAGCCCATATGTGATGGGCTTTTCCAAACGGGTTTTTGGAACGGCACTTCCTTTCCATAACTGATCGTATGTCCCTTTTCGCAAGTTGGTTTCGAAAAGGGAGGCCTTTTTAATCAACTTATGGAAAGTTGAAATCTCATGGAGCGAGAGAAGGGTTTTTAACTCGCTTTTAAAATTATCTAGGATGAGCATTACTGCGCATCCTTCGGATATGGGCTCTCGCACTTGGCCCAAAAGCGACCTCCATCTTATAATGAAGGCATGCACGTCTTCGTTCATGCCTTGCTTTGTATCCCTTAAGGTATTCAGGGTTGGCGTGACTTCTACGTTGTGTGCAAATCTTTGCATGAAGCAATTCGCTAACTCTTCAAAAGTAGCGAACTGGCTTAAGTCGTAGGAAGCCAGCCATTTGGCAGCTGTGCCTTTAAGGGATAGAGGGAACCAATACACCCATTTCATCGAGTCCTTGTTCTTCTTATGGGCTCGACGTGAGAAAAGCTGCAAGTGAGACCTAGGGTCTCCCATGCCATCATACCGATGGAAGTTCGGTATTTCATCGTCACTGTCTGTTTCGTAATCCATAGGAAGGAAATCATACAGGGTATAGTTTCTTTTCTCTTTATTCTGCCCTTTTAGCAACTGTTGTAGGGCTTTACGGTCCTTTTGTGTGAAGGACTCGTGGTATTGGTTGCCTTCCATTACGGAGGCCTCTTTGTGCTTGTGAGGTTTTTCAGATTTCTTTTTAGGCCTTTGTTCACCATTTGTTGAACAGGAATCGCCTACTTCAGCCTCTTGGCTGAGAGCATCGATTTTGGCCTCAAACTCCCTTCTCAAGTCCTCGATTTCATCTAGTTTTATTTTGTTTTTGAAAATCCTCCTAGAGTGAGAACTTGATGCGCATGAGCCTTGGCTCGACATTTCACTGGGATTGGATTTTGACATGCTTTTCAAGCTTTTTCAAAAATGTCCTAAGTACAAGCAAAGAAAACAAGTTAAAATGACACCTTTTACAAAATTTTCGCATGACTTCTACTTAAAAACTTGATTTTTGAAAGGCTCACGTCCCACCGGGCGTGCCAATCTCTGTAGACACGCGAAAATCCCCGCCTCTCGCCTTTTCAGGGCTTGGAGCGGATCCTCTCGTATGTCTAAGGCCTATGTATGCAAACAGGGCGTGCCAACTAGCTTACCTAAGCTAGCGAAGATATTTTTAACACTGACTTCTAAACGTGGCGACTGTGAGCAAGTAAGCTCTTGTCGTCACAGACTTACACACACGACATGAAATGAAACCCAAATAGTATAGGTCGGCCCTTACTTGGGTCTTTCAAATAAGAGCGAAAGCTCAATGTGTGTGAGAGTGCTTGAATTGAAAGACTTACTCACACAACATGAAATGAAACCCAAATAGTATAGGTCGGCCCTTACTGAAGGGAAAACCAGAAATGTATAGTAAAGCTCAATGCAAACTCACGCTACTCCAAAGGGAAAACCAGAAATGTAAAGACAATACTGAAGGGAAATAACCGAAGAGAAATGACTTGAAATATAAATGCCGAAGGGAGATATGTATATAGAATATGTATATGAGCCCTTACTCGGGTCTTGCAAATAAGAGCGAAGGCTCAATGTGGGTGCGTGCTTGAATTGAAAAGATTTACACACACAACATGAAATTAAACCCAAATATAAATTGCAATATGGCCTTGACTAAGGTCTTGGTTGTAAGAGCGAAGGCTCAATGTGTGTGAGAGTGCTTGAATTGAAGTACTACACACACGACATAAATGAAACCCAAATATAACTGCAATAAGGCCTTTACTAAGGTCTTGGGAATAAGAGCGAAGACTCAATGTGTGTGAGAGTGCTTGAATTGAAAGACTTACACACACGACATGAAATGAAACCCAAATAGTATAGGTCGGCCCTTACTTGGGTCTTTCAAATAAGAGCGAAAGCTCAATGTGTGTGAGAGTGCTTGAATTGAAAGACTTACTCACACGACATGAAATGAAACCCAAATAGTATAGGTCGGCCCTTACTTGGGTCTTTCAAATAAGAGCGAAAGCTCAATGTGCGTGAGTGCTTGAATTGAAAGACAACGCACCCAACTTAAGCAAAAACCCTTCGAAAATGAAAGTATATATATATACTTATGTATTAGGGGCTGATTAGGCCTGTGTGTGTTCAAAATCGTGCACAACTAAGAGAGTGCATGTGTGTGGGTGTGCCAAACCACGTTATTACAAGCGGGGGGAGACTATGCTCCGTTATTACAACCCCGTATCAAATTGAATCTCAAGCAAGTATACAACTAAAGACCGAGTTAGGCACTTACTAGTAGCTGGTCCGTAGAGGCCTTGCTCGAGCGTGGGCTTGGCCTTCGCCTTGGGCTGCAAACGGGAGCTCCGCGAGGTTGAGCGACAAGGGGTGCTGGCCGGCTGCAAGTGGGGCGCGGGATAGGCACCTTGAAGATGGCCGGCTGCAAGTGGGTGTCGCCTTGATGTGGGGAATTAAAGGGGTCGGGCCAAGTGAATATGTAGGGTCACGAATGGAGAGTATAGAGTGTTAGGGAATATGGACCTAAGGGGAGTTTAAGGGAAGGCCGAATGGGACACCTAGGGGAAAAGAGATGGCTGGCCGGGTGTAGTTAGGGTAGTTGGGTAGTGGCCGGTGGTTTAGGTTGTGATACGTTCGGCTGAGTGAGAATGGTGGCAGCAAAGGGCTGATGTGTAGGTAAGGTGGTGGTATGTTGGGTGGCTAGGAGTGGAGAGGGAGTAGAGAGGGAGCTAGGTAGAGTGTGGGGTACTTACCGAATGGGGAGAAGGTGGTGCTCGGCTGGAAGGAAGATGGGCAGGTTGTGAGGCTCGGCCGGGAGGTGGTGGAGATGGCGGTGTATGTGGTGGTGGGATGGAGGGATGGTGGTGGTGCAGGCGGAGCAGGTGGAGCTGGGCTGGGAAGAGTGGTCCCGGCTGGGATGGGTGAGGCGGTTAGATAGGAAAGCCCGCCCCCAAGGGGGGGGGGGTTTATATAGGGATGGGTAGGTCGGTGAGGGCTGGGTTTGGGGTAGTGGTTAGGTGGTTTAGGTAGGGTGGTATGAAGACAAGGTGGGCTGGAAAAGGTAGGGCCAGATATTTTAAAAACTAGTGGTTTGGGTAGATTATGGGCTAGGGGTGGTTTAGGGGTTTAGGGCTAGGTTAGGTGGTTGGGTTTTAGGGTGAGGTTTAATGAGCTAGGTTAGGTGATTAGGCTAGGTTTAGGCTAGGTTGAGGGAAATTAACCTAGGTTTAGGGAAGGATTAGGGAAGTGGGTTAGGTGATTAGGTTGGGATTAGGCCGGGATTAGGGAAGTGGGTTAGGTGATTAGGCTCAGATTAGGGGTGGATTAGGGTGGTAGGCTAGGATTAGGTGTTTTGGGTTAGGTTTAGGTGAGGGAGCTCCCTTTGCATGGCCCATAGACCTTAACCACCTCATGTTGGTGCAGCCCTAGGTTAGGTTTTGGCTAATTACAAGCTTAAACCCACTCAATTAGGCTAACCCACATGATTAACCCCAAACTTGACACACAAGTCAAGCTTAATTACAACACTCTTGATATTATCCATCCCCACTCTCTCTCATGCCCATAATCCCACATGAATTTCAAGTGGGCCCCACCTCCATTTATGAGAAGGTGATATGGGCCATGGATATGGATATTGGATTGGATCTCTGGATCCAAATCCAAATCCAAGTCCACACATGGGTTTGGATTGGGATCTGGATATATATGGTCCAGATCCAATCCAAACTGAACTCTGACTCCTTCGAGCTGGGTTCGAAATGAACGATTTGTGTGGGGCCTGACAGCATCAGTACTCCGTTTGCGTTGGGTCTTCGCCAACATGGTCGTCCGCCTCCGTTTCTGCCTTTCGGAGATGACTTCCAATGATATTTTGATAAGAACAGGGTCTTGGACGTTCGAGATCCTGGGGGTATGGATGTGATACAAGAGTTGCTGTGTCGGGCTCGACATGTGCTCCGGTTCCGGGCTCTTCTTAGCTCTCCTGGTCCTGTCTTGATCGGGCCAAGCCGCTTCGGGGTTTCAAAAATGTGTTTTAACAGGTTTTCAAAAGCTATATTACATATTTTTGAAATATGAAGTTTAAAACATATATACAGGGTTGGCTGGAAGGCTCCTGGGTTTCCAGACTCAAAATGGCCCTTTGGGGCTGCTTGTACAAAACCAGATTTGTTTAAGAAATTCGTGGGATTTTGGGGTGTTTACATTTATTACAAGCGGGGGGAGACTATGCTCCGTTATTATAACCCCGTATCAAATTTAATTTAAGCAAGTCTACAACTAAGGACCGAGTTAGGCACTTACTTATAGCTGGTCCGGAGGTGACTTGCTTGGGCGTAGGCTTGGCTTCGCCTTGGGCTGCAAGAGGGAGCTCCTCGAAGTTGAACGGCAAGGGGAGATGCTGGCCGGGCTCCTTGGGTGTGCGGGAAGGGCGCCTTGAAGGTGGCCGGCTGCTAGCAAGGGGCTGTCTTGGTGTGTTGGGCTAAGGTGGATAAGTAGGGTCACTAAGGGAGGGTATAGTAGTAGGAAAGGTGGCGCTAAGTGGGAGCCTAAGGGAGTGCCTAAGGGAGATGAATGGCTGGTGGGTGGCTGGCCGAGTGGGTTTGGTGCAGTCGGTTGGAGTGGCCGACTAAGGGAAGTTTGGTGGTGGCCGACTGCTAGGGAGGCTAGGTAATGTTGTGGATGGGAAGGAAGCTAGCTGGGGTATGGGATAAGGTGGAGTTAGGGGCTGGTGGGAAGTGGTATGGGCAGGTCTTAGGGAGCTAAGTGGAGTGGCCGGGTGTTGCTAGGGGAAGTGGTTCAAGGCGGGTGGTTGAAGTGGCTAAGGTCTGGCCGAATGGGTAAGGATGGCGGGTGGCTGGTGTTGGCGGGAGGTTATGGTGGTGTAGGTGGTTGAGAGTGGAGGGGGAATGAAGAAGAGGTGAGTTAAGGATAGGGTACTAACCGAAAGGGGAAGAAGCTGGTGGATGGATGGAAGTGGGGAGCCGGGTGATGGAAGTGGATGGAGTTCGGCCGGGGAATGAAGGTGGCGCAAGGTGGAGCCTGGCTAGAGCGGTGGTGGTGGTGGTGGAGCTTGGCTGGGGAGGCAGTGGCGCAGGTGGAACAAGGTGGAAGCTCGGGTGGAAGAGGATTGGCCAAGGTTGGCTGAAGTGGAGTTCGGATTGGCCAAGGTGGAAAAGCTCAAAAACTAGCCCACTAGGGGGGGGTTTATAGCTTTTTGAAGGGCGGTTGGGGCTGGTATTAGAAGGGTGGTTAGGTGGTTTAGGTAGTGGTGGTGTGGTGATAAGGTGGGCTGGTTTTGGGGAGGGGCCAGATATTTTAATACAAGGGGTTTTGGGTAGATGGTGTGCTAGGCTTAGGTGGGGTGGTTTAGGGGTTTAGGGCTTAGCTAGGTGGGTTGGTTTTGGGGTGAGGTTTAGTGAGGTGGGTTAGGTAATTAGGCTAGGATTAGGTTAGGTTTAGGGAAATTAAACTATGTTTAGGGAAGGATTAGGGAAGTGGGTTAGGTGATTAGGTTGGGATTAGGCCGGGATTAGGGAAGTGGGTGAGGTGATTAGGCTAGGTTTAGGACAGGATTAGGGTAAATGGCTAGGATTAGGGCTTTTTGATTAGGGTTGGGTTAAGGAGCTCCCTTTGCATGACCCATAGACCTTGTTGCATCATGTTGGTGCAGCCCTAGGTTAGGTTTTGGCTAATTACAAGCTTAAACCCACTTTAATTAGGCTAACCCACATGATTAACCCCAAACTTGACACACAAGTCAAGCTTAATTAATTTTACTCCCAAATCTTATCCTCCCCCACTCTCTCTCATGCCCATAATCCCACGTGAAATTCAAGTGGGCCCCACCTCCATTTATGAGAAGGTGATGTGGGCCATGGATGTGGATATTGGATTGGATCTTTGGATCCAAATCCACACATGTGTTTGGATTGGGATCTGGATATATATGGTCCAGATCCAATCCAAACTGAATTCTGACTCCTTCAGGCTGTGTTCGAAACAAACGGTTTGTGCGGGGTCTGACAGCATCAGTACTCCGTCTACGTTGGGTCTTCGCCAACATGATCGTCTGCTTTTGTTTTCGCCTTCCGAAGCTGATTTCAAGTAATGTTTTGCTGATAACAGGGTCTTGGACGTTCGAGATCCTGGGGGTGGACTCAACACGAGAGTTGCTGTGCCGGGCTCCACTTGTGCTCCGGTTCTAGGCTCTCTTTGGCTCTCCTGGTCCTGTCTTGATCAGGCCAAGCTTGCTTTGTGGGGTTTCAAAATGTGATTTAAAAGGTTTTTAAAACCATATTATCTAGATTTAAAACATATAAAGTTTAAAACATATGTACAGGGTTGCTTGGCAGGCTCCTTGGTTTCCAGACTCAAAATAACCCTTTGGGGCTGCTTTCATAAAACCAGTTTGATTTGAGAAATTCGTGGGATTTTGGGGTGTTTACAAAGATGCACTTCGATGGGGCACGAAACCAACGAGGGGCTGGTGCTGGGGTCATCCTTATCTCCCCTAAAAAGGGCGAGATTCCCATATCAATCCGCTTAGATTTCGAATGTTCCAACAACATAGCTGAGTATGAACCACTCATACAAGGCTTAAGGGTTTCGAAAACTCTAGGGGCATCATGCATCGAGGTCTTTGGAGATTCGCTCCTTGTTATAAACCAGGTTTTGAAAATTTGGCAAGTATGTAACAAAAAACTGCTTCCATATCATGAGTTGGCCACTCGATTGGTTGAGTCCTTCCAATCGTGCAAACTCACACACGTGGGAAGAGAGGACAATGGCATTGTCGATGCCCTCTCCTCCTTGGGTTCAGCCCTAAAGGTCGATCCCATTTCAGGGACCCGGTCTTTAGAAATATGGCATGCGCCCAACCCATCCACACACGATTTGGATATTTGCCAAAATAACCCAGATTCTATTGAAAAACCCTGGTTTTACGACATCAAACATTTTCTAGAAAATGGGGGATTCGCCGAGGATGCCACATCCAAAGATAAGGTATTCATCCATAAAATTTTGACCCGATACACCATTTTGGGTGGGGTTTTATATAAGAAAAGTTTTACCGGCATCCTGCTTAGGTGTATCGATCTAGAGGAGGCTAGGATAGTGATGCATGAATTCCACGATGGGGAATGTGGAGGTCATGTTAATGCCAACATGATGGCAATGAAAATACTTAGAGGGGGCTATTTTTGGTCTACCCTAAAAAAGGATTGTCACGATCATGTTAGAAAGTGTCATCCATGTCAAGTGCATGGGCACGCCATTCATATCCCATCATCTGCATTGCATTCTGTGGTCAGCCCCTAGCCATTCACCATGTGGACGTTTGACATCGTAGGCCCCATATTTCCAAAAGCCTCAAATGGGCATCGATTCATTTTAGCAGCCACCGAGTATTTCTCCAAGTGGGTGGAAGCCATTTTCCTAACCAACGTGCTGGGGCAACATGTGGTGGCTTTCATTAGGAGGAATATCTTGGCTCGATTTGGGGTTCCACGAGACCGTGTGTCTGATAATGGTACCCCATTCAAGAATGAGCGGATGGTTAAGTTGTGCAACACGTATGGCATAACTCACCACTTCTCCTCACTCTACTACCCTCAAGGCAACGGTCAAGCCGAAGCCACAAACAAGAATCTCATTAGCATAATTAAGAAGACTTTAGAGAAGGGTAGGACGTGGCACGAGAAGCTGGATGAAGCCTTATGGGCTTATAGGACTTCCATCCGGACTCCCACGAATGCCACACCATTCGAATTGGTCTATGGCACAAAGGCCATTCTTCCCATTCATACTCAATTGCATTCATTTCATACATCCATAACACTCGACCTCCCCCTAGAGACGCTTCAGCATGCTAGGATGGCCGAACTAGATTTGCTAGATGAGAGGCGGCTCCCTGCTCTGGATCATGCTCGTGCATACCGGCAAAGGATAGCCCGACACTGTGGCAAACACATGAGACCTCACCACTTTGAAGTGGGGGATCTGGTTTTGAAAATCAGCCACTATCGTGGCCCACATCCACTTGGAAAGTGGCGCCCCAAGTGGGATGGACCCTATGTTATACATGCAACCACCACGAACAACTCGTATTGGTTGATCGATGTAGAAGGTAGGAATTTAGCAGATCCTATCAATATTCAATACTTAAGGAAGTATTCTGTGTAGGATTTGGATTAAATACCAGTTTTCAAAAATTTTAGGGATAGCTGCCCTGAGACATGAGAATAAGGTGCAAAAGCAAAGTCGTGTGACCTTGAGTGAGAGAATTCACACTTGTGAAAGAGTGGAGTCTTCAAAATCGTGGTTACATTTCAAAATCCTTCTTCTTACAAAGAAAGGCCTAGTTCAACATAGCAAGATACTTGCAAGTAGTACGTGCTATTTCTAAATAGGCTGATCTGGAATGGATCGAGTGTGAGCTTGGAATAAGTCCTCCCCTCTTCTCTTCTCCTTCCAAAAGGAAAACAATGGCCCAAATAAAGGGAATTTCCTAACCAAAGTCTCTTTCCAAAAGAAAGAAACCAGAATTCAAAAGAAAAATCGATTCTCTTGTGAAAAAGAGGGATTAAAGAAAAAATACACCCAAAGGGAGACCCTCTATGAAAAAAAGGAAAAGAGGCCAAAAAGCTCAAAAAGAGCAGTTTTCCGCCTTCCATGCCTTAAACCACGAGACGCTTCAGAAGGGACCGTGGTATCTCTTTCCAACCCAAGCTAAAGCATGGTTCATTTCGAGGAATCCTAAAGTAAAATTAGGTTTTACTTACTTGAATTTCATTTTGTTTGAGAATTCGACGTTTCGAGTAAGACGTAGGAATTTGAAATATAGCTTGTTTTCTTATAAAACCTCTGCTAGATAAGCGAGTGTCAAGACTCAAACAAGGGCAAACACAAAGAGCTCGAGATCCTTAGGATTGAGACTCAAGACAGTTGTCCCTTTTGTAAATAGCTTTTGTAAATAGATTTTGAAAAATCGAACATCGAACAACATAGGATTTGCTCACTTGGAGCAGTAGGCCTTGTGAGTCTCGAAAGTTCGACCATATCTAGTCTCTGGGAGGTTGCCACTCTTGGCACCACACCCATGTCATGCATCTGCACTCCACGCATGGCACTTGCATAAACCTGATCCCAGTTTAGGACCAGAAATCGTTTTGTATATCCCTTTGGCATGATATCTCCTCCTACCAGGGTTTTAAAACTGAGATTTTGCTAAAGATTGGGACGATCCCATATTTTCGTGGTTAGATCTAGGGAGACATTGAAAGGGATGTTTTTCATCTTTGCCATTATCCAAATCGATTTGGACAATGCCAAAGAGGAGCATCTGTAAACACCCCGAAATCCCACGAACTTCTCAAATAAACCTGGTTTTATAAAAGCAGCCCCAAAGGGCTATTTTGAGTCTGGAAACCCAGGAGCCTTCCAAACAAACCCTGTACATATGCTTTAAACTTTATATGTTTTAAATGTGTATAATATAGTTTTGAAAACTTTTAAATATGTTTTGAAACCCCGCAAAGCAGCCTGGCCGGATGAAACAGGACTAGAAGAGTTAAAGAGAGCCCGGAACCGGAGCACAAGTCGAGCTCGGCATAGCAACTCTCGTGTTAAATCCACCCCCAGGATCTCGAACGTCCAAGACCCTGTTATCATCAGAAATCATATGAAATCATCTCCAGAAGGTGAAAACAGAAGCGGACGACCATGTTGGTGAAGACCCAACGCAGACGGAGTACTGATGCTGTCAGACCCCGCACAAACCGTTCGTTTCGAACACAGCCTGAAGGAGTCAGAATTCAGTTTGGATTGGATTTGAACCATATATATCCAGATCCCAATCCAAACCTATGTGTGGATTTGGATTTGGATCCGGAGATCCAATCCAATATCCACATCCATGGCCCACATCACCTTCTCATAAACGGAGGTGGGGCCCACTTGAAATTCACATGGAATTATGGGCATGAGAGAGAATGGGGAGGATAAGCATGAGGAGAATTGTAATTAAGCTTGACTTGTGTGTCAAGTTTGGGGTTAATCATGTGGGTTAGCCTAATTCGTATGGGTTTAAGCTTGTATTAGCCAAAACCTAACCTAGGGCTGCACCAACATGATGCAATGAGGTCTATGGGTTATGCAAAGGGAGCTCCCTAACCCAATCCTAAGCAAAAGCCCCTAATCCTAGCCTTTTACCGTAATCCCGGCCTAAACCTAGCCTAATCACCTAACCCACTTCCCTAATCCCGGCCTAATCCCAACCTAATCACCTAACCCACCTCCCTAATCCTTCCCTAAACCTAGCCTAATTCCCTTAATCCTAACCTAATCCTAGCCTAATCACCTAACCCACCTCACTAAACCTCACCCCAAAACCAACCCACCTAGCTAAGCCCTAAACCCCTAAACCACCCCACCTAAACCTAGTACACCATATCCTTAAAACCCCTTAAAGCAAAATATCTGGCCCCTCCTCAAAACCAGCCCACCTTATCACCACACCACCACCACCTAAACCACCTTACCACCCTCCAAAAACCAGCCCCAACCGCCCTTTGAAAACCTATATAAACCCCCCCCCTAGTGGGCGGGTTTTTCATCCTCTCCCATCTTCTTCCAGCCCACCCTTGGGCCAGCCGAACCTTCCATCTTGCTCCCTTCTTCCACCAACACCACCACTACCCCGGCTAGCTCCACCTCGCGCCACCACTTCCATCCGGCCTGCTCCACTCCATGCTGCCACCTTCATCACCCGGCTCCATCCACCTTCATCACCCGACTGCCCTTCTTCCACGCACCAACTCCCTTCACCCATCCGGTTAGTATCTCAACCCAAGCTCCACCTCCTCTTCACTCCCCCTCCATTCTCAACCACCCATACCACCACAACACCTCGCCAACACCACCTTCCCACCACCCTTCCCCATTCGACCAGACTTAACCCTTTTACATCACCCGATCCTATACTTTCCCTTGGTGACAACCATACACCACCCTACCTTGCTCCCTAGGACCTGCCCCTTCCACTCTTAGTCACCCATTAACCCCACCTTCCATAGCACCCTAGCTAGCTCCCTTCCCATCCGTGACATCCCCTAGCTACCCCAGCCGACCACCACTTAACCATCCCTAATCGGCCAGTCAAAGCCGACTGCACCCAACCCATTCGGCCAGCCACACCCTTTTCCATAGACATTCCCTTTAGGCTCCCCATAGCGCCACCTTCCATAGAACCTTCCCTACCTTAGTGACCCTCCCTAATCATTTTAGCCCAAAGCATCACGGCAACACCCCCCTAGCAGCTGGCAAGCCCCAAGGCGCCGCACTCGTGCTCCTTTGTCACCCGGCCACACATCCTTGCCGTGCCATTTCGAGGAGCTCCCTCTTGCAGCCCAAGGTGAAGCCCAAGCCCACGCTAAAGCAAGTCACCTCCGGACTAGCTATAAGTAAGTGCCTAACTCGGTCCTTAGTTGTAGACTTGCTTAAATTAAATTAAATTTGATACGGGGTTGTAATAACGGAGCATTGTCTCCCCCCGCTTGTAATAACGTGGCTTGGCACACCCACACACACGTGCACTTCAGCCTACCTCGCTCTTAGTTGTGCACGATTTTGAACACACACGGGCCTAATCAGCCCTTTATATATAAGTTTATTTATATACTTTAAGCTACGTAGGGTTTTGCTTGAGTTGTGTGTGTTGTCTTTCAATTCTCGCACTCACACACATTGAGCTTTCGCTCTTAGTTGCAAGACCCAAGTAAGGGCCATGTTATACTATCCTTGGGTTTAATTTCACGTCGCATGTGTAGTATTTCAATTATACACTCACACACATTGAGCTTTCACTCTTACTCCCAAGACCTTAGTTAAGGCCATATTGCAATTTATACTTGGGTTTAATTTCACGTTGTGTGTGTAGTATTTCAATTATACACTCACACACATTGAGCTTTCGCTCTTACTCCCAAGACCTTAGTTAAGGCCATATTGCAATTTATATTTGGGTTTAATTTCATGTTGTGTGCATAGTACTTCAATTCTAGCACTCACACACATTGAGCCTTTCCGCTCTTAAGATATAGCCATATTTCCCTTTTGCAATTTCCCTTCGGCAATTTACATTTATAAGTCATTTCCCTTCGGCAATTTCCATTTCAAGTCATTTCCCTTCGGCATTGTCTTTTAAATTCGGGTTTTCCCTTTGGAGTTGCGTGAGTTTGCATTGCATATACGCCATACCACGAGTTAGGACGCATATTGCATCAAAGTAAACCCCACACTCCCGCTCAAAGTCGCCACATCTTAGTTGAGTGTTCATAACACACACCTAGGTGGCCCAAAAAGGGATAAAAAGAAAGACCTAGGCACGTGCAAATCCACGTGATCTAAAATCTGCAAATCATACCAAAATAAACCCGAATCAAACAACTCAAACCGCTTTCGTAGGTCCTTACACTCAAAAAACTCGATTTTAAAAGCGTACAGACTGACCCTTGCGCATCGGTGCAAGAAGATCTACGACGACAAGAGCTTGCTTGCTCACAGTCGCCACGTTAGAAGTCAGGTTTTAAAATATATCTTCGCTAGCTTAAGTAAGCTAGCTGGCATGCCCTGTTTGTTTAATTAGGACTTAGGCACACGAAAAGGTTCGCTTCAGGCCTAAGAACCAGGAGCAGGAATTTTCTGCGTCTACAAGGGGATATACGATCACTTATGGAAAGGAAGTGCCATTTCTAAAACCCGCTTGGAGAAGCCCATCACTTATGGGCTACCCACGATGGACAAAGGAGCAAATCCCCATAAAATCGCCAATGTCTGGGTGGATCCAGGTCCGGCAAGCACTTCGAAAAATTTTGAAAAATCAAAAAACAAAAGGGAGAGAAACTTCCAAAAACCTATTGAAAAACAGGAGTACACACTGCTAGGGCAACCTGTGTCAGAGGTCTTAGACCTCCTACTTGCCCAGGGCATGATTGAACTTCCCGAAATCCTTGAGGGAGTCACTTCCAAAGGGGGATATTTAAACCACTTTTGTAAGTATTATCGGCTCAAAGGCCATGATACAAAGCGTTGTTTCTCCCTTTTAAACAAAATGGAGAACTTGATAGCGGAGGGCCGACTCCAGGTCACTGCAGAACCTGAGCCAACTCAAGCTATCTTTAAAGAACCCTTTCCCAAGCACTCCAGTAGCAATGAAAAAGGAAAGGAGGTATGTACCCACACCTTTTCAAAAGATCTAGCGCATTCATCTGAGTTTAGTCGATCCACTTGTGCGTCCACCCTTGTACTTTACAAGAAGCCTGCCCAAGTGATCATTCGGGGACCACCAAGAGCTGAATCCTCGGCTAAACCAGTTTTAAAAATCCAAGGTGCTCCAAAACTCATGATTAGAGCCAGTTTAAGTGCGAACCCTAGGTTGGTCGTGGGGGAAGTGACAAGATCCGGGAGGATCTATCAACCCCACACCTACAAAGTGCTAAAAAGGTGGTCAGTGTGCCTGGCCCCTCAAAAGCATGTATTCCAAGAGTTATGTCGAAAGCAGACAATGGAAAAATCGTTTTAAACTCTTATGATTTCGAAAACCATCTTTCAAAGATTCCTATCCACATGTCCATCCTAGAGCTAATACAAACTTCGCCTAGGCATAGACTCGTGCTAGAGAAAATTGTAGAAAGAGCTAAGGTTAGTTCAAACATAAGTCCTGAATCCTTGTCTGACCAAGTGGCGTCAATAGGAGCAAAATCGCCCATCACTTTCTTGGAAGATGATGTAGATAGACCCTACGAGTCCCATAACCAGGCCCTACATATCGAGGTGGTTCTGAATAACCACTCTCTTGACACATGCCTAGTCGATGGGGGAGGAGGGCTCAACATCCTTCCACTTCATGTGGCGTATCAAATCGGAGTCACCTTGACTTCTGTGAACCCAAGCCTCATCGTTATCACTGGATACAATGGGAATGCGTCTAGACCCTTAGGATCGATCGAACTCCCGATGGAAACGAGAGGGATCACACACACGGGGGTGTTCCATGTCTTGGACATCCACCCCATTATAACCTGTTGTTGGGAAGGCCCTAGATACACAGCTTGTGCGCTGTGCCATCTACCTTCCACAGGTGTGTCAAGATCCCTTTCAAGGACCAAGTTATGGTGATCCTAGGTGAGAGTCACCCTCAACTTCAGGGGATCATAAACTCCCCTTGTTTGTCGAGTTCCCAGGCCCATGAGTCTAACTTGGGGCAGACCATGGTTGAGCCGCCAAGGCTCGTGTTAGAAAGTCCTAGGAAGGTCGTATACGTCAGGGGACCGCCCAAAGCAGGCCCCCTCCCAATCCTGACCCTTCTAGGAAGACCCAAACATCCCTTATTTCCAAAACCCCTGGACAAAAGGCCATATGTGCATGATATGGATGACAGCAAGTTCCAGGACCACGATTTATACTCTAATTTTTCAAAAAACAAAAAATCGTGGAACATGGGCTACACGCCCTATAAAAGTCTAGGGGCACAAAACCAGGGTCTCCTAGAGACAATACTTCCTAGGGCCAACCCAAGTCGATACGGGATCGGCTATACTCCCAAAATACAGCCAGAGCCACCCCCTGTGACCACCTGGGTCAAGGGTGCCCTAGAACCTACCCTAGAAGAGACCTACGATTTAGACCTCTTATTTCGAGTCTAACCCGTAGTGTTTTCCCCTTGTAGGTATGATGGAAGATCCCTTTCATAAAAATACAAAAACATTTGAAAAACTTAAAATCAAAAAAATCAAAAAATTGCAAAAACCAAAAGCATTGGAAAATCAAAAACTCGAAAATAGGGTAGTTTGTATAGTTCCTAAAGTTCTTGTTTTGCAAAAACCCAAAAAAATCGAAAATCTACAAAATACCAAAAAGATTTTGTACATAGTTGCTCCTGGAGGACTTTGGAAAAAGAAAAGGGTTTCGAAAGGAACGTCGTTTGCATAGCCAGACCAAAAATTTCGAAATCAATTGAAAATCCAAGTATAAAACCAGGTCTTTTGAAAACTCACGCATCAAATTCCCTTGGGTCTATAACCCACGAGAATGATCGAAGCCCAAAAGTGGATCCCCTTGAGGAAGATCCCACTTTTGAGCTCCCAAAATTTCATAAAATTCTTGATTTTGAAAGACCTTCCAATTCAGTAGGAGGAGATTTCATAGAGGTGAACCTAGGGAGTGATTCCAATCCCAAACTCATCAAGATAGGTGCATGTTTGCATGAACATGAAAGATGAGCATTCATTACATTTCTACGAACCCACCTAGATGTGTTTGCATGGACGTATGAAGACATGCCGGGCATAGATCCCAGCATTGTCAAACATCATCTTCCCTTAATGCAGATGTAAAACCCAGCAGAAGCTTAGGAAAATACATCCGAATGTACACACGCAAGTCAAAGAGGGTTTAGAAGATCTACTAAAAGCTGGATTTATAAAACCCATTGCGTATTCTGATTGGTTGTCAAACATCGTTGTGGTTCGAAAAACCAATGGAAAAATTCGAATATGAATCGATTTCAGAAACCTGAATAAAGCCACTCTAAAGGATAACTATCCTTTACCAAACATAGATTTGATAGTCGATAGTACTGCAAATCATGAAATGTTTTCGTTTATGGATGGCTATTCAGACTATAATCAAATTAAATTAAGTCCACGAGATCAGGGTAAGACCGCATTTACAACCCCGTGGGGCACGTACTGCTATACAGTCATGCCCTTTGGATTGAAAAATGCCGACGCAACATACTAGAGTGCCATGACCACGATCTTCCATGATCAGATTCATGAGCTCATAGAAGTATATGTAGATGATCTCTTGGCGAAATCCAAAACCCGATGCACTCATATCGAATGTTTGCAAAAGATTTTCGAAAGGCTTAGGCTTTACAAAGTAAAGCTAAACCCTCAAAAATGTGTATTCGGAGTAGAGTCTGGAAAGCTTCTAGGATTTATGGTGAGCCAAAGAGGTATAGAGGTCGACCCCTCTAAGTGTCGAGCCATCATAGACATGGCTCCACCCTCCAATCTTACACAAATTCGTAGCCTCCAGGGTCGATTACAGTCCGTTTGCCTATTTATATCAAATCTGGCGACTAGATGTGAACCCTTCAACAAGCTATTGAGAAAGGGCATGAAATTTTTATGGGATGACGATTGCCAAAAGTCCTTCGAGAGACTAAAGGCATACCTGGTTAATCCCCCCATTTTGAATCCTCCAAAGCAAGGAAAACCTCTTTTGCTTTACATTTCCGTGCATGCGAATGCTTTGGGAGCCCTATTGGCTCAATACGAGGATGACACCCATAAGGAGTATGCCATTTACTATATTTCGAAAACTTTCTTGCCTTACGAATGTTATTATCAAGCCATGGAGAAGATGTGCTTGGCCCTAGTCTGGGCCTGCCAAAAATTTCGACACTATTTCTTAGATCATGAGATCTGGATAGTGTCCAAGCTTGATCAAATCAAGCACTTGTTCGAAAAACCCATTCTCACTGGTAGATTGGGCAAATGGCAACTCCTTCTAATGGAGTATGACCTGAAATACCATCACCAAATCTCCATTAAGGGGCAAGCCCAAGCAGACTACGTGGCTGAGTTCCCCCTGGAGGATGCATATCCCACATTTGATGAAATGCCTGACGAAGGCATATTGCAAAACCACTTTCAAAACCACATTTTGGCAAACTCTTTCGAAAACCAAATGTGGAAGATGCACTTCGATGGGGCACGAAACCAACGGGGGGCTGGTGCTGGGGTCATCCTCATCTCCCCTGAAAAGGTCGAGATTCCCATAGCAATCCGCCTAGATTTCGAATGTTCCAACAACATAGCTGAGTATGAAGCACTCATACAAGGCTTAAGGATTTCGAAAACTCTAGGGACATCATGCATCGAGGTCTTTGGAGATTCGCTCCTTTTTATAAACCAGGTTTTGAAAATTTGGCAAGTACGTAACGAAAAACTACTTCCATATCACGAGTAGGCCACTCGATTGGTTGAGTCATTCCAATCATGTAAACTCACACACGTAGGAAGAGCGGATAATGGCATTGCCGATGCCCTCCCCTCCTTGGGTTCAGCCCTAAAATATTTTCTAGAAAATGGGGGATTCGCTAAGGATGCCACATCCAAAGATAAGGCATTCATCCGTAAAATTTCGACCCGATAGACCATTCTGGGTGGGGTTCTATATAAGAAAAGCTTTACCGGCATCCTACTTAGATGTATCGATCTAGAGGAGGCTAGGATAGTGATGCATGAGTTCCACGATGGAGAGTGTGGAGGTCACGTTAATGCCAATATGATGGCAATGAAAATACTTAGAGCGGGCTATTTTTGGTCCACCCTGAAAAAGAATTGTCACGATCATGTTAGGAAGTGTCATCCATGTCAAGTGCGTGGGCACGCCATTCATATCCCCTCATCTGCATTACATTCTGTGGTCAGCCCCCGGCCATTCACCATGTGGGTGTTTGACATCGTAGGCCCTATATTTCCAAAAGCCTCGAATGGGCATCGACTCATTTTAGTAGCCACTGAGTATTTCTCCAAGTGGGTGGAAGCCATTTCCCTGACCAACGTACAGGGGCAACATGTGGTGGCTTTCATTAGGAGGAATATCTTGGCTCGATTTGGGGTTCCACGAGACCTCGTGTCCGATAATGGCACCCCATTCAAGAACGAGCGGATGGTTAAGTTATGCAACATGTATGGCATAACTCACCACTTCTCTTCGCCCTACTACCCTCAAGGCAATGGCCAAGCCGAAGCCACAAATAAGACTCTCATTAGTATAATTGAGAAGACTTTAGAAAAGGGTAGGACGTGGCACGAGAAGCTGGATGAAGCCTTATGGGCTTATAGGACTTCCATCCGGACTCCCACGAATGCCACACCATTCGAATTGGTCTATGGCACAAACGCCATTCTTCCCATTCATACTCAATTGCATTCATTCCATACATCCATAGCACCCGACCTCCCCCTAGAGACGCTTCAGCATGCTAGGATGGCCGAACTAGATTTGCTAGATGAGAGGCGACTCCTTGCTATGGATCATGCTCGTGCATACCGACAAAGGATAGCCCGACACTATGGCAAACACATGAGACCTCGCCACTTTGAAGTGAGAGATCTGGTTTTGAAAATCGTTCACTATCGTGGCCCACATCCCCTTGGAAAGTGGCGCCCCAAGTGGGATGGACCCTATGTTGTACGTGCAACCACCACGAACAACTCGTATTGGTTGATCGATGTAGAAGGTAGGAATTTAGCAGATCCTATCAATATTCAATACTTAAAGAAGTATTATGTGTAGGATTTGGGTTAAATTCCCATTTTCGAAAACCTTAGGGATAGCTGCTTTGAGACTTAGAAATAAGGTTCAAAGGCAAATCGTGTGACCCTAAGTGAGAGAATTCGCACTTGTGAAAGAGTGGAGTCTTCCAAATCGTGGTTGTATTTTAAAATCCTTCTTCTTACAAAGAAAGGCCTAGTTCAATATAGCAAGATACTTGCAAGTAGTACGTGCTATTTCTAAATAGGCTGATTTGGAATGGATCGAGTGTGACCTTGGGATAAGTCCTCCCCTCTTCTCTTCTCCTTCCAAAAGGAAAACGTGGCCCAAATAAAGGGAATTTTCCCATCCAAAGTCTCTTTCCAGAAGAAAGAAACCAGAATCCAAAAGAAAAATCGATTCTCTTGTGAAAAAAAGAGAGGGATTAAAGAAAAAAATACTCCCAAAGGGAGACCCTCTACGAAAAAAAGGAAAAGAGGCCAAAAAGCTGAAAAAGAGCAATTTTCCGCCTTCTTTACCTTAAACCACGGGATGCTTCAGAAGGGACTGTGGTATCTCTTTCCCATCCCTGGCTTATCCCAAGCTAAAACATGGTTCATTTCGAGGAATCCTAAAGTAAAAATAGTATTTACTTACTTGAATTTCATTTTGTTTGAGAATTCGACGTTTCGAGTAAGACGTAGGAATTTGAAATATGCCTTGTTTTCTGATAAAACCTCCGCTAGATAAGCGAGTGTCAAGACTCAAGCAAAAGGCAAACACGAAGAGCTCGAGATCCTTAGGATTGAGACTCAAGACAGTTGTCCCTTTTTGTAAATAGCTTTTGTAAATAGATTTTTAAAAATCGAACATCGAACAGCATGGGATCTGCTCACTTGGAGCAGTAGGCCTTATAAGTCTCAAAAGTTCGACCATGTATCTGGTCTCTGGGAGGTCGCCACTCTTGGCACCCCACCCATGTCATGCATTTGCATACCCACGCATGGACATTTGCATAACATGATCCCATTTTAGGACCAGAAACCGTTTTGCATATCCCTTTGGCGTGATATCTCCTCCTACTAGGGTTTTAAAAGTGAGATTTTGCTAAAGATTGGGACGATCTCATATTTTCGTGGTTAGATCTAGGGAGACATTGAAAGGGGTGTTTGTCCTCTTTGCCATTATCCAAATCAATTTAGACAATGCCAAAGAGGGGCATCTGTAAACACCCCGAAATCCCACGAACTTCTCAAATAACCTAATTTTGTAAAAGCTACCCCAAAGGGCTATTTTGAGTTTGGAAACCTAGGAGCCTTCCAGACAAACCCTGTACATATGTTTAAACTATATATGTTTTAAAATATGTATAATATACTTTTAAAACCTTTTAAAATACGTTTTGAAACCCCACAAAGCGGCTTGGCCTAATGAAAGCAGGACCAAAAGAGCAAAAGAGAGCCCGGAACCGGAGCACATGTCGAGCCCGGCACAGCAACTCTCGTGTTAGATTCATCCCCAGGATCTCGAACATCCAAGCCCCTATTATCATCAAATCATTTGAAATCATCTCCGGAAGGTGAAAACAGAAGCGGACGACAATGTTGGCGAAGACCCAACGCAAGACGGAGTACTAATGCTGTCAGGCCCCGCACAAGCCGTTTGTTTTGAACATACCCTGAAGGAATCAGAATTCAGTTTTGGATTGGATTTGGACCATATATATCTAGATCCCAATCGAAACGTATATGTGGATTTGGATTTGGATTTGGATCCAAAGATCCAATCCAATATCCACATCCATGGCCCACATCACCTTCTCATAAATGGAGGTGGGGCCCACTTGAAATTCACATGGGATCTTGGGCATGAGAGAGAATGGGGAGGATTACATGTGAGGGAAATGTATTAAGCTTGACTTGTGTGTCAAGTTTCGGGTTAATCATGTGGGTTAGCCTAATTAGTGTGGGTTTAAGCTTGTATGAACCTACACCTAACCTAGGGCTGCACCAACATGATGCAATGAAGTCCATGGGCCATGCAAAGGGATGCTCCTAACCCAATCCCAAGCTAAACCCCGTAATCCTAGCCATTTACCCTAATCCCGGCCTAATCCTAACCTAATCACCTAACCTACTTCCCTAATCCCAACCTAATCACCTAACCCACCTCCCTAATCCTTCCCTAAACCTAACCTAGTTCCCCTAATCCCGACCTAATCCTAGCCTAAATACCTAACCCACCTCACTAAACCTCACCCTAAAACCAACCCACCTAGCTAAGCCCTAAACCACTAAACCACCCCACCTAAAACCCTAGCACACCATATCCCTAAAACCACCTAACCTAAATATCTGTCCCCCCTAAATATCTAGCCCACCTTATTCCTAAACCACCACCACCTAACCACTAAACCACCCCCCCAAAACTAGCCCAACCGACCCTATCAAAATCCTATAAACCCTCGCCCCCTAGTGGGCGGGTTTTTCAGATTTTTTGAACTCCCTTTGGGCCAGCTGAGCCATTCCTCTCCTCTCTCATCCCTTGCTCTCCTCTCTCACCTACTCCACCTTGGACCTCCGGCCAGCTCCACTCCACGCCACCATTACCTCCGGCCAACCTCTGCCCGACTGCACCCACCTTCCACCCGACTACACCCACCTTCCACCCAGCTGCCTCCCTTGACACCAGCCACCTTCACCTTCCTCTCCAGTTAGTACCCCATCCTAACACTACCCTTTCTTCACTCCCCCTCCACTCTCAGCCACCACACCCCACCCTTCCTTAGTCTAACCTCCACTTCAGCCAGCTGGCCACCACCTAGCTACCTGCCACCATTCAACCATACCCGACTACACCACCCGTTGCCCTACCTTCCCATTAGACAACCCCTAACTAGTCCCCAACCACCTTACCTTTCCCTTAGACAGCCCCCACTCCTTAGTGACACACCCTAGCTCCCCTTTACCATTCCTAAGCACCCCTAATTACCCCAGCCAGCAGCACCCCCTCCCATCACCCGACTAGCACCAAGGCGCCACACCCGCAGCACCTTGCTTCCCAACCAGCCAGCACCCCTTTGCCGCGCTCTTCCGAGGAGCTCCCTCTTGTAGCCCAAGGCGACGCTCAAGCCCAAGCTCAAGCAAGTCACCTCCGCACCGGCTATACGTAAGTGCCTAACTTGGTCCTTGTTTATAGACTTGCTTAAGCTCAATTAAATTTGATACGGGGTTGTAATAACGAAGCATTGTCTCCCCCCGCTTGTAATAACGTGGCTTGGCACACCCACACACACGTGCACTTGAGCCTACCTCGCTCTTAGTTGTACACGATTTTGAACACACACATGGGCCTAATCAGCCCTTAAGATATAGACTTATTTATATAATTTAAGTTGCGTGGGGTTTTGCTTAAGTTGTGTGTGTTGTCTTTCAATTCTTGCACTCACACACATTGAGCTTTCGCTCTTATTTGTAAGACCCTAGTAAGGGCCGTGCTATTATTTCCCTTGGGTGTTTTTACTTCATGTCGTGTGTGTAGTATTTCACTTATACACTCACACACAATGAGCTTTCGCTCTTACTCCCAAGACCTTAGTCAAGGCCTATTGCAATTTATATTTGGGTTTAATTTCATGTCGTGTGCGTAGTACTTCAATTCTACACTCACACACATTGAGCTTTCGCTCTTAATCCCAAGACCTTAGTTAAGGCCATATTGCAATTTATATTTGGGTTTCATTTAAGTCGTGTGAGTTGTCTTTCAATATACACACAACACCCACGCAACTTGTTGGAGACCTTCGGGCCCCTATATATTATAAGTATTTCCCTTTCGGCTATGTCTTTAAGATTTAGGTTTTAAGGTTCAGCAGTGTGCGTAGTCTTTACATATATACACGGCACACACTTGCACTATTGAGCCTTTCCGCTCTTAAGATATAGCCATATTTCCCTTTCGCAATTTCCCTTTTGCAATTTCCCTTTTGCAATTTACATTTCAAGTCATTTCCCTTCCTCATTGTCTTTCAATTTCGGGTTTTCCCTTTGGAGTTGCATGAGTTTGCATTGCATATATGCCATACCACGAGTTAGGGTGCATATTGCATCAAAGCAAACCCCATACTCCCGCTCAAAGTAGCCCCACTTTGGTCACGTGTTTATAACACACACCTAGTTGGCCCGAAAAGGGATAAAAAGAAAGACATACGTGAAATAAAACTTGAAAATCATACAAAAACAACTCGAATCGAACACCTCAAACATTTTTTTGTAGGTTCTCATATTCAAAACTCGATTTTCTAAGCGTACAGACTAACCCTTGCGCATCGGTGCAAGAAGGTCTGTGACGAAAAGAGCTTGCTTGCTAACAGTCGCCACGTTAGGAGTCAGATTTCAAAGTATTTCTTCGCTAGCTTAAGTAAGCTAGCTGGCACGCCCTTTTGCTTAAATAGGACTTAGACACATGAAAAGATTCGCTTCAGGCCTAAGAACCAGAAGCGGGAACTTTTTGCGTCTTCACTAGGTTTAAGTAACGGTCGGTGGTGAAGTGGGTTGGGCTAGGTTATGGCGAGGTGAGTGGGGTAATGAAGTGAGTCGGTTTGGGGTATGTAGGCTAGGTCGGTTGGTCCAGCCAATGGACATAAGGGAGTCAGTTTGGGGCAGGTAGGCTAGGTTGGGGGAGTTGGGGTTAGGTTTAGTGGCTAGGTTAGGTGAGTTGGGCGGCTAGGTTGGGTGAGTTGGGTGGCTAGGTTGAGAGACCTACCTCTTGGAGCCGATCCACCTCATGTAGCCCTTAGTCCACGCCTTTTTGCAGCCATCCTTCATGTTGGTGCAGCCCTAGGTTGAGTCTAGGTCCATATAATGCTTGAACCCACACCCTTGAACAAGCCCACAAGGCTAGCCCACTTTGACCAAAGTCAAGCCTACCAAACTTCTCTCTCCTACTTTATGGCCTCTTGTAGACACCAAAAAATTTTACTTATGGGTTCTTAGGCCTGAAGTGAACCTTTTCGCAATCTACTTCGCTTTATGGGCATGCCAGCTAGTTTACTTTAACTAGCAAAGTATGTTTTGAAATAATCTGACTTTTTGAAGGCGATTGTAGGCAAGCGGGATCTTTACATCGCAGACCTTCTTGCACCGATGTGCAAGGGTCAGTCTGTAAGCTTAGAGACTTCATTTTGAAACAAGTTAACTCAAAATATATTTTTGAATGAAGAAGTGTTTTAAAACCTTTTGAAAACCATGCACTTGGGCGATTTTGATTTTACAAGGGTTGGACGACCCTAAGTCTTTCAATTTAATCTACTTAGGCACGATGTGCATGCATCGAAATAGCCTAAGTCTTGGCATGTTTGCACGATTGATTCAGGATTTGCTTTGATGCAGGTATGCACTCTAGCTCGAGTATGGCGAGTATGCAATGCAACTCACACAACTCCAAGGGAAAACCCGAAATTGAAAGACAATGCTTAAGGGAAATGACTTAATGTAAATTGCAAAAGGGAAATATGGCTATATCTTAAGAGCGGAAAGGCTCAATTGTGCAAGTGTGTGTCGTGTATATATGGAAAGACTACTCACACAGCTGAACCTTAAAACCCAAATCTTAAAGACATAGCCGAAGGGAAATACTTATAATATATATGGGCCCGAAGTTCGCCAACGTTTGCGTGGGTGTTGTATGTATATGTAAAGACAACTCACACGACTTGTAATGTAAACCCAAATAGAATTGCAATATGGCCCTTATTAGGGTCTTGGGAATAAGAGCGAAAGCTCAATGTGTGTGAGTGTGGAATTGAAAGACCACGCACACAACTTCAATTAAAACACCTAAATGAAATTGCAATATGGCCCTTACTAGGGTCTTGGGAGTAAGAGCGAAAGCTCAATGTGTGTGAGTGGAATTGAAAGACCACGCACACAACTTGAATTTAAAACACCCAAATGAAATTGCAATATGGCCCTTACTGGGGTCTTGGGAGTAAGAGCGAAAGCTCAATGTGTGTGAGTGTGGAATTGAAAGACCACGCACACAACTTGAATTGAAACACCCAAACGAAATTGTAATATGGCCCTTACTAGGGTCTTGGGAGTAAGAGCGAAAGCTCAATGTGTGTGAGTGTAGAATTGAAAGACAACACCCACGACTTAAGTTAAAACCCACGTAGCTTAATATGTATAAGTATAACTATATCTTAGGAGCTGGTTAGGCCCGTGTGTGTGCCAAAATGGTGTGCAGCTAAGAGCGGAACGGCTCAAGTGCACGTGTGTGTTGGTGTGCCAAACCACATTATTACAACCGGGGGAAGACAACGCTCCATTATTACAATCCCGTATCAAATTCAATTAAACATAAGCAAGTTCATATAATAGACCAAGTTAAGGCACTTACATGTAACCGGTCCATCTTCAACTTGCTGGAATTTGGCCTCGTGAGTCGCCTTGGGCAGCCAAGAGGAGCTCCTTAGGTAGTATGTTGGCGGCAGGTAGGGGTGCTAGCCATGTGGTATGTGGGAGCTAAGGGAAGGTAGGTTAGGTGCTGGGAATTGGCCGAATGGGTGAAGAAGAGGCGGCAGGTGGTGATAGGTTGTGTTTGGCTGGGGGAGATGGGAGATGGGAGATGGGAGATGGATGATGGTGATGGTGCAGCCGGGTGATGGAGTGGCAGGTGCTGTGGGGTGGCGAGAGAAGGTGGAGGTGCTGGTGATGGGGTCTGGCTGAATGGATGAGATGGAGGAAGGGTGCTGGTGGAGTCGGCCTAGGGGATGAGATGGAGAAGGAGGGGAGAGTGAGAGATGGGACTGACCTAGGGGAAGAAATGGAGGGGAGCTAACCGGAGGCGCCAATGGAAGAGACTGCCTGGAGTGCTGGCCGAATCTCCTCTCAAGGGGCTGGTGAATATGGAATGAAGGAGAGAGGGGGATAGGTCGGCTTGGGGTATATGGAATGGGTGCTGGGATTTTTATGTGGGGGCCGCACGTGAGTGGATGGCCAAATGGATGAGATGGTAGGTCGGTTGGGGGGATGAGTGGCTGGGAGTGAAAGTGGCCAGATATTTTAGGTTGAGGGCTGCAACTAGTTTAGGTTTTAGGGAATGTTGTGGGCTAGGTTAGTGGTTTTGGGGTAGTTGGTTTAGGTGGGCTGGGTTTGGTTTGGTTAGGGACTTAGTTAGGTCAACTATGGTTGGTTTAGGGCTAGTTGGTTAGGGTCTAGTTGGTCTAGCTAGGTGAGGTGAGCTAGGTGAGGTCAGCTAGGTGAGGTTGGGGTGGTTTTGGGTGAGAGTGGCTAGGTTTGGGTCAGGTTTAGGGGAGAGTGGCTAGGTGAGGTGAGCTAGCCTAGGGCTAGGTTTTAGGAACCTCCCCTTGGCGCCGGTCCATGGACCCAGTTGCAGCCATATCCAAGTTGGTGCAGCCGAAGGTTAGGTGTAGGTGCATACAAGCTCAAACCCACACTCTAGGCTAAACCCACAAGGTTAACCCACCCTTGACCAAAAGTCAAGCCTACCAACTTTCTCACTCATACTTTATCACCCTCCTTTCTCTCTCTACCCAAGCTTTTCACGTGAAATATCTGTGGGCCCCACCTCCATTTATGAGAAGGTGATGTGGGCCATGGATGTGGATATTGGATTTGGATCTTTGGATCCAAATCCAAATGCATGTTGGGTTTGGATCTGGATATATATGGTCTAGATCCGGCCCAAATCTGATTTTTTGATTCCTTCATGGCGTTTCGAAACGGACGGTTTGTGCGGGGCCTGACTGCATCAGTACTCCGTCTTGTGTTGGGTCTTCGCCAACATTGTCGTCCGCTCTTTTTCTCACCTTCCGGAGTTCATTTTGAATAAGTTGTTGATATTAGGGGCTTGGATGTCCGAGAATCTGGGGAAGCTTTAGACATGAGAGTTGATATGCCGGGCTTGAAGTATGCTTCGGGTCCGGGCTTTCCTTTACCTTTTTGATCCGCTTTTATCAGGCCAAGAGGCTTTTTGGGCTTTTTCGCTCCTTTCTGTGGTTGCTTTTGATCAGGTTGTACATGTTGGACTCAGCTCTTTACAAAATTGGGACTTGGCCCAAATAATATATTTTATATCAAAATGGGGTTTTATACAAAATCTAATGTTTTTACAACTCCTGGGCTTTTGAAAACTCAAAATCTGGTCTTGAAAAGGGGATTTCAAAACCAGGTATGTTTTCGAAGATTATGGAAATTTGGGGTGTTTACAGATGCCCCTCTTTGGCATTATCCAAATGTATTTGGATAATGGCAAAGAAGAAACACCCTATATTGGTCTTTCTCTTAAATTTTCTCAAGATTACATCATTTTATTTCGCAAAACCCTGTTTTCTTTTACCACAAGTGGGGATTTTTATCAAAGGGGGCTTTTCCTAGCTATTTCCCTATATGTATGATCATGCACGAACGACTCTTTGAATGCATGCATGAGAAAAAATTTATTTTTGGGTTTTTGAGCCCGAAGAGAGCCTTTTGAGGCTGGCTGCTCCGAGCAGGGTTTTACCCATGTCTTCTTGACATTTTCTAGGTTTTTGAGCTTTAGAGAGAGCCTTTTGAGGCTATCTGCTCTAAGCAGGTTGTACCCTTGTCTTTTTGACATCCGTGGGTTTTTGTCAAAAATTTCTTTTTAAAAAGGAACTCCTTTTAACTTGTATCAAAAAGGACTTCCATTTTTCATACTTCCCTTCATTCGGGTTTCAATACCTGCTACTCAGTAGAGGTTTTTGGGTAGGAAAACTTAGAAAACATTTCAAAGTTCCATTTCCTACAAAACATAGTCGAGTTCTCAAACAAAATAAAATCCAAATAAGCCGATTTTATTTGTACTTTAGGATTTTCGCAAATTTGAATCTTTTTTCTCGGGGATAAGCCGTAGGGATATGGGAAAGAGATACCACGGTCCCTTCTGAAGCGTCCCGTGGTTTTAGGCAAGGAATCGGAAAATCGCTGTTTGGAGCTTTGGCTTTTTGTTTCTTTTTTCACAGAGGGTCTCCCTTTGGGAGTATTTTTTTCATTAATCCCTCTTTTCTTTAAAGGAGAGCAGCTCTTTGGAGGAGTTTTTGTATTCCCTGTTTGTGAAGGGAAGACCTCTTTGGGAGGAGTGTTTTTATATCTCCTTTTTCTTTTGAATGAGAAGACCTCTTTCGGAGGAGTTTTTGTATTCTCATTTTTTTCTTTCTTTTGAATACAACCAATTTTCCTTTTCAGAGAGAAAGTAGGATGGGGGAAGGCTTATCCCTTTGGTTACTCGATTAAAACGAGATCATCCTATTTCTTAATAGCATCTGCTATTCGAAAATATTTTGATATTTTGAACAAGGCTTAATCTTGTAAGCCAAGGTTCTTTAAAATATCGCCAATTTATTTTTTTAAGACTCTACTTTTCGAAAAGTATAAATTCCTCCATTCAGGGTTATACAATCGACTTTGATCCTTCTTTCAAGAAGTTTCAAAGGAGTTCGATTTTTCAAAATCTTTTTGAAAAAGAATTTAACATAAACCCTTTTGAATATTCGAGCATTTTTGGGGTTTTGCTAACTTCGACCCACAATATCAACAAGTTTTTCTACTTTTGTTGCCCTTTTGAAGACATGGGGACATTCCTACTCAGGTTTGCCAACCTCTTGGGCTTTCTTCGGGGTGATATGATGCATGCTATGCACTCCATGTGATTTTAAAATGGAAATACATGTTTTTATGCAACGATGAACATATGAAATGTATCTCACAAATCATGAAGGAGATGCATTCGTTTATCCATGGAAAGTGTCTAGGGGCCATATTTAAAAATGCCCCTAGCTTGATGGGAATTTCGCATGGCCATATGGTGAAGGGCCATGGCTTTTCAAAAGGATTTTTGGATGGACGATGGTAGGTTCATGTCCATACACTTCCCTAGTTTTTCTAACATGATCATGATACTTTTTGCTCAATGATGGGAAACACAACCAGCCCTAAGTGATCGTCATGGCCATCATGTTTGATTTTGACATGGTCTCCAGATTTTCATCGTGAAACTCATGTGCTTTATCCTAACACCATCAAGGTTTTCATATAAACCAGAAGTTTGAGAAATCTTTCTTTTCAAAGCTATATGTAGGGTTAAATTTTTTCGAAATTTTGATCCCTTTTGAGAAAGCAATTATGGGAAATCCTCCCTTTCTATATGAAGATGGTTTTATAGCAGCCCTTTTGATAAAAATATGTTTTCCATACTTGGTTTTGGTTAAGCATGGTTTTTGGAATTCATTTTGAAGATTCATGCCTTCATGGGGCATTTGATCAAGTATGGGGAATGTGTCTCAAAGAGGCACTTTAGCCACACGATGCAGGGCTTGTCCCTTTAATTGAGTCTTGAGTTTTGAACTCATACTCTGTTGAAAGGGGCTGCCATTTTGCCTACCTGTTGAGATAGGATTTTAAAAATGACTGCTTTAATGAACATCATTCCCTTTCCAGGATAGGGGAGATGATGTCTCAAAATTTGGAGGCCTACAGCAAGGCCAAGCACGATTCTTCTCTTGGCTTAGTGAATCCTTTCACATGACAATAGAGTTTTCGAAAATGTATGGCACATCTAGTATGAACAACATCTTCATTTGATCAAGTCAAGTAGACAATGCATGAATTGTAATGCTTAAGAGGTTTTTATCAAAAGAATTTTTGAAAGGCTTTTGTGAAATGCTAACCCTTTTTCGAGATTCTCATTTCCTTTTGAAATTTGCCTTGAAGGTGTCGGATTTGATTCGTATGGAGACCTTCCTATGAAGGCTCGATACTTAGGGGGTCGACCTTTATTGCCCCTTTGGTTTTTCAAAACCTTGAGTTCGAGTTCTAGGATGATGTCTAGACTCGATGCATATGAATGATTTCAAAGTGTAATGCATGATGCTTATGCACACACTATGGCTTAAACTTATTTCTAAAAATCCCCAATCTTTGCATAAGTCAAGGATTTTGCGAATTTCAGGAAGCTTGGGGGTGTTTATTCCTCCTTGCTTCGGTGATTCTCGAGCTTTTAAGTTTTGAAAAGCTCTAGGCAAAAGGGTGTTCAAGACTAGTTTTTGGATACTTGGGTTCTGGAAGTATATACAATTTTCGAAAAGGCTTTTTACAGTTTTCGAAAATGGACTTTGTACATGGCCAAATGCTTTTGAAACAAAATTTCTTTTTGGAATTTTCATTTTTCCAAATGTTTTTAAGATTTTGAGGGTTTTCAATTTTTTTTGGTTTTTGGTAATATCCAATTTTTTTGATTTTTTCAAAAATAGGGATCTTCCATTGAACCTACAAAGAAAGCTTCATGAATCAGACTCTAATCAGATAGGTCTAAGACATGGGTTTTGGTTTTAAAGGTTTTATAGGGCACCCTTGACCCAGATGGTCTTAGGTGGCGGCTCTGGGGGTATGGGTGGGCCCATCTCAAACAAAAAAGGTTTTGGGCCTATTAGGCTCTTTCTCTCTCATCCCCCCCTTTATCCCACGTGAGGAGCTTCCTTGGAGAGTTCTCTCGTGAAAAATTTTTCATGCCCAGCACCTCTGTTTATAAAGGTTTTAAGTGGGTCTTGGATTTGGGTCTGGCTATCCGGATCCAATCCAAACTCTTTGTGAATCTGGATCGCGGATCTCGGATATTTTGAGATCCAGATCCAGTCAAAATATTTATTTGGGTTTGGATCTCGGATCTTGGATTTTTAAGATCCAGATCCAATCCAAACACAATTTGGATCTGGATCTGGATATTTTTGGGTCCAGACCCAATACAGACTTTTCTTCTACTCCTTGGTTTTCTGGTCCTTTCTGGTGCTTTTCACTGTTGGTTTCGAGCGGGCTTCGATTCATCGGACGCCCAACTCTGGCTTGGGTCTTCCCCAAGTCTTTCTTCCAACCGGTGTTCTGCTTTTCAAGACTTTTTCGGCGTTCGTTTCGGTCCGCCGTTTTGGTTTTTGGCCGGTTCCTGTTGATATCGAACTCAGATTGCCTCACGGATTCCGTTCTTCATTCTGACGGGACGTGTCTCGGACTTTTGTCGACCTCCTCAGGTATTGGGCTTCTTTCTGCATTTTGGAGCTGCTTTATGTTTTTTCTTTGACCCAAATTACATTTTTACCCTTTTGTCGGGCTTTTCTCCAAACGGGCTCCTTTTTCTTCCATTTTCAAACAGGGGGTGGCTTTTGAGACTCCAGGCTTGATTTCTCTTCTTGTCGGGGCTCTTCTCTTTCCTTTTGTACCTGTTTTCACATTTTAAAACAGGTTGTCGTTTTTGGCTCAAACGAGCTTTTTGTGTTTTTGAGAGTTTTTGATTTTTTTGGAAAATTTGGGGTGTTTACAAAGCTAAACCCACTTAATTAGGCTAACCCACATGATTAACCCCAAACTTGACACACAAGTCAAGCTTAATTACAACACACACTTGATCTTATCCTCCCCCACTCTCTCTCATGCCCATAATCCCACGTGAAATTCAAGTGGGCCCCACCTCCATTTATGAGAAGGTGATGTGGGCCATGGATATGGATCTTGGATTGGATTTTTGAATCCAAATCCAAATTTAAGTCCATACATGGGTTTGGATTGGGATCTGGATATATATGGTCCAGATCCAATCCCAACCGAATTCTGACTCCTTCGAGCTGTGTTCGAAACGAACAGTTTGTGCAGGGTCTGACAGCATCAGTACTCCATTTGTGTTGGGTCTTCACCAACATGATCATCCGCCTCTGTTTTCGCCTTCCGGAGATGATTTCAAAGGATGTTTTGATGATAACAGGGTCTTGGACGTTCGAGATCCTGGGGGTGGATTTGATATGAGAGTTGCTGTGCCGGGCTCGACATGTGCTCCGGTTCCGGGCTCTCTTTAGCTTTCCTGGTCCTGTCTGGATTAGGCCAAGCTGCTTTGGGGTTTCAAAACATGTTTTAAAAGGGTTTTTAAAAGCCATATTGTATATTTTTGAAATATAGAGTTCAAAACATATGTACAGGGTTGTCTGGAAGGCTCCTGGGTTTTCAGACTCAAAATAGCCCTTTGGGGCTGCTTTTACAAAACCAGGTGGATTTGAGAAGTTCGTGGGATTTCGGGTTGTTTACAGATGCCCCTCTTTGGCCTTGTCCAAATCGATTTGGATAAGGGCAAAGATGACAAACACCCCTTTCAATGTCTCCCTAGATCTAGCCACGAAGAATATGGGATCGTCCCAATTTTTAGCAAAATCTCAATTTACAAACTCTGGTAGGAGGAGATATCACGCCAAAGGGATATACAAAAGGTTCCTGGTCCTAAACCATTTCCAAAACCACATTTTGGCAAACAATTTCGAAAACCAAGTGTGGAAGATGCACTTTGATGGGGCACGAAACCAACGAGGGGCTGGTGCTGGGGTTATCCTCATCTCCCCTGAAAAGGGCGAGATTCCTATAGCAGTCCGCCTAGATTTCGAATGTTCCAACAACGTAGCTGAGTATGAAGCACTCATACAAGGCTTAAGGATTTCGAAAACTCTAGGGGCATCATACATCGAGGTCTTTGGAGATTCGCTCCTTGTCATAAACCAGGTTTTGAAAATTTGGCAATTACGTAATGAAAAACTGCTTCCATATCACGAGTTGGCCACTCGATTGGTCCAGTCCTTCCAATCGTGTAAACTCACATACGTAGGAGGAGAGGACAATGGCATCGCCGATAACCTCTCCTCCTTGGGTTCAGGCCTAAAGGTCGATCCCATTTCAGGGACCCGATCTTTAGAAATATGGCATGCGCCCAACCCATCCACACACGATCTGGATATTTGCCAAAATAACCCAGACTCTATTGAAAAACCCTGGTTTTACGACATAAAACAATTTCTAGAAAATGGGGGATTCGCCGAGGATGCCACATCCAAAGATAAGGCATTCATCCATAAGATTTCGACCCGATACACAATCCTGGGTGGGGTTTTGTACAAAAAGAGTTTTACCGGCATCCTGCTTTGGTGTATCGATCTAGAGGAGGCTAGGATAGTGATGCATGAGTTCCACGATGGAGAATGTGGAGGTCATGTTAATGCCAACATGATGGCAATGAAAATACTTAGAGGGGGCTATTTTTGGTCCACCCTGAAAAAGGATTGTCACGATCATGTTAGAAAGTGTTATCCATGTCAAGTGCATGGGCACGACATTCATATCCCATCATCTGCATTGCATTCCGTGGTCAGCCCCTGGCCATTCACCATGTGGGCGTTTGACATCATAGGCCCAATATTTCCAAAAGCCTCGAATGGGCATCGATTTATTTTAGCAGCCACGGAGTATTTCTCCAAGTGGGTGGAAGCCATTTCCCTAAACAACGTGCTGGGGCAACATGTGGTGGCTTTCATTCGGAGGAATATCCTGGCTCGATTTGGGGTTCCACGAGACCTTGTGTCTGATAATGGCACCCCATTCAAGAATGAGCGGATGGTTATGTTGTGCAACACGTATGGCATAACTCACCACTTCTCTTCGCCCTACTACCCTCAAGGCAATGGCCAAGCCGAAGCCACAAACAAGACTCTCATTAGTATAATTGAGAAAACTTTAGAGAAGGGTAGGACATGGCACGAGAAGCTGGATGAAGCCTTATGGGCTTATAGGACTTCCATCCGGACTCCCACGAATGCCACACCATTCGAATTGGTCTATGGCACAAACGTCATTCTTCCCATTCACACTCAACTGCATTCATTCCATACATCCATAGCACTCGACCTCCCCCTAGAGACGCTTCAGCATGCTAGGATGGCCGAACTAGATTTGGTAGATGAGAGGCGACTCCTTGCTATGGATCATGCTCGTGCATACCGGCAAAGGATAGCCCAACACTATGGCAAACACATAAGACCCAAACACTTTGAAGTGGGGGATCTGGTCTTGAAAATCATCCATTATCGTGGCCCACATCCACTCGGAAAGTGGCGCCCCAAGTGGGATGGACCCTATGTTGTACGGGCAACCACTACGAACAACTCGTATTGGTTGATCAATGTAGAAGGTAGGAATTTAGCAGATCCTATCAATATTCAATACTTAAAGAAGTATCAAAGGGGCAAGCCCTAACAGATTACATGGCTGAATTCCCCTTAGAGGATGCATATCCCACTCTTGTCGAAATGCCTGATGAAGGCATCTTGCAAAACCATTTTCAAAACCACATTTTGGCAAATTCTTTCGAAAACCAAGTGTGGAAGATGCACTTCGATGGGGCACGAAACCAACGAGGGGTTGGTGCTAGGGTCATCCTAATCTCCCCTGAAAAGGGCGAGATTCCCATAGCAGTCCGCTTAGATTTCGAATGTTCCAACAACATAGCGGAGTATGAAGCACTCATACAAGGCTTCAGGATTTCGAAAACTCTAGGGGCATCATGCATCGAGGTCTTTGGAGATTCACTCCTTGTCATAAACCAGGTTTTGAAAATTTGGCAAGTACGTAATGAGAAACTACTTCCATATCACGAGTTGGCAACTCGATTGGTCCAATCCTTCCAGTCGTGTAAACTCACACACATAGGAAGAGAGGACAATGGCATCGCCGATGCCCTCTCCTCCTTGGGTTTAGCCCTGAAGGTCGATCCCATTTCAGGGACCAGATCTTTGGAAATATGGCCTGCGCCCCACCCATCCACACACGACTTGGATATTTGCCAAAACAACCTAGAGTCTATTGAAAAACCCTAGTTTTATGACATAAAACAATTTTTAGAAAATGGGGGATTCACCGAGGATGCCACATCCAAAGATAAGGCATTCATTCGTAAGATTTCGACCCGATACACCATTCTGGGTGGGGTCTTATACAAAAAGAGTTTTACCGGCATTCTGCTTAGGTGTATCGACCTAGAGGAGGCTAGGATAGTGATGCATGAGTTCCACAATGGAGAATGTGGAGGTCATGTTAATGCCAACATGATGGCGATGAAAATACTTAGAGGGGGCTATTTTTGGTCCACCCTGAAAAAGGATTGTCACGATCATGTTAGGAAGTGTCATCCATGTCAAGTATATGGGCACGCCATTCATATCCCATCATCTGCATTGCATTCCGTGGTCAACCCCTGGCCATTTACCATGTGGGCGTTTGACATTGTAGGCCCAATATTTCCAAAGGCCTCAAATGGGCATCGATTTATTTTAGCAGCCACGGAGTATTTCTCCAAGTGGGTGGAAGCCATTTCCCTAACCAATGTAATGGGGCAACATGTGGTGGCTTTCATCCGGAGGAATATCTTGGCTCGATTTGGGGTTCCACGAGACCTTGTGTCTGATAATGGTACCCCATTCAAGAATGAGCGGATGGTTAAGTTGTGCAACACGTATGGCATAACTCACCACTTCTCCTCGCCCTACTACCCTCAAGGCAACGGCCAAGCCGAAGCCACAAACAAGACTCTCATTAGTATTATTGAGAAAACCTTAGAGAAGGGTAGGACATGGCACGAGAAGCTGGATGAAGCCTTATGGGCTTATAGGACTTCCATCCGGACTCCCACAAATGCCACACCATTCTAATTGGTCTATGGCACAAACGCCATTCTTCCCATTCACACTCAACTGCATTCATTTCATACATCCATAGCACTCGACCTCCCCCTAGAGACGCTTCAGCATGCTAGGATGGCCGAACTAGATTTGCTAGATGAGAGGCGACTCCTTGCCATGGATCATTCTCGTGCATACCGGCAAAGGATAGCCCGATATTATAGCAAACACATGAGACCTCGCCACTTTGAAGTGGGAGATCTGGTCTTAAAAACCATCCACCATCGTGGCCCACACCTCCTAGGCAAGTGGCGCCCCAACTGGGATGGACCCTATGTTGTACGAGCAACCACTACGAACAATTCGTATTGGTTGATCGATGTAGAAGGTAGGAACTTAGCAGATCCTATCAATATTCAATACTTAAAGAAGTATCATGTGTAGGATCTGGATTAAGTTCCATTTTTCGAAAATATTAAGTGGGATAGCTGCCCTGAGACATGTGAATAAGGTGCAAAGGCAAACTCGTGTGACCCTGAGTGAGAGAATTCGCACTTGTGAAAGAGCGGAGTTTTCAAAATCGTGGTTACATGTCAAAATCCTTCTTCTTACAAAGAAAGGCCTAGTTCAACATAGCAAGATACTTGCAAGTAGTACGTGCTATTTCTAAATAGGCTGATCTGGAATGGATCGAGTGTAGGCTTGGGATAAGTCCGCCCCTCTTCTCTTCTATTTCCAAAAGGAAAACAAAAGCCGAAAACAAAAGGGAATTTCCCATTCAAAGTCTCTTTCCAAAAGAAAGAAACCATAATTTAAAAGAAAAATCGATTCTCTTATAAAAAAGAGAGATTAAAGAAAAAATACTCCCAAAGGGAGACCCTCTATGAAAAAAAGGAAAAAGAGGTCAAAAAGCTCAAAAAGAGCAGTTTTTCCGCATTCTATGCCTTAAACCACGGGATGCTTCAGAAGGGACCGTGGTATCTCTTTCCCATCCCTGGCTTATCCCAAGCTAAAGCATGGTTCATTTCGAGGAATCCTAAAGTAAAAATAGGATTTACTTACTTGAATTTCATCTTGTTTGAGAATTCGACATTTCGAGTAAGACGTAGGAATTTGGAATGAAGCTTGTTTTTCTTATAAAACCTCCGCTAGATAAGCGAGTGTTAAGACTCAAACCAGGGCAAGCACGAAGAGCTCGAGATCCTTAGGATCGAGGCTCAAGACAGTTGTCCCTTTTTGTAAATAGCTTTTGTAAATAAGTTTTGAAAACCGAACATCGAACAGCATAGGATTTGCTCACTTGGAGCAGTAGGCCTTGTAAGTCTCTAGAGTTCGACCACATCTGGTCCCTGGGAGGTCACCACTTTTGGCACCACACCCATGTCATTTGTATTCCACGCATGGTACTTGCATGAACATGATCCCATTTAGGACCAGATTCCATAGTAAAAACCCTTTGGCGTGATAACTCCTCCTACCAGAGTTTGTAAATTGAGATTTTGCTAAAAATGGGACGATCCCATATTCTTCGTGGCTAGATCTAGGGAGACATTAAAAGGGGTGTTTGTCATCTTTGCCCTTATCCAAATCTATTTGGACAAGGCCAAAGAGGGGCATCTGTAAACACCCCGAAATCCCACGAATTTCTTAAAACAAACTTGGTTTTGTACAAGCAGCCCCAAAGGGCCATTTTGAGTCTGGAAACCTAGGAGCCTTCCAGACAACCCTGTACATATGTTTTAAACTCTGTATTTCAAAAATATATAATATAGCTTTTGAAAACCTTTTAAAACACGTTTTTGAAACCCCAAAGCAGCTTGGCCTCTAATCAAGACAGGACCACCGAAGAGCTAAGAAGAGCCCGGAACCGGAGCACATGTCAAGCCCGGCACAGCAACTCTTGTATCACATCCATACCCCCAGGATCTCGAACGTCCAAGACCCTGTTCTTATCAAAATATCATTTGAAGTCATCTCCGGAAGGCAGAAACGGAGGCGGACGACCATGTTGGTGAAGACCCAACGCAGACGGAGTACTGATGCAGTCAGACCCCGCACAAATCATCCGTTTCGAACCCAGCTCGAAGGAGTCAGAGTTCAGTTTGGATTGGATCTGGACCATATATATCTAGATCCCAATCCAAACCCATGTGTGGACTTGGATTTGGATTTGGATCCAGAGATCCAATCCAATATCCATATCCATGGCCCACATCACCTTCTCATAAATGGAGGTGGGGCCCACTTGAAATTCACGTGGGATTATGGGCATGAGAGAGAGTGGGGATGGATAATATCAAGAGTGTTGTAATTAAGCTTGACTTGTGTGTCAAGTTTGGGGTTAATCATGTGGGTTAGCCTAATTGAGTGGGTTTAAGCTTGTAATTAGACAACCTAACCTAGGGCTGCACCAACATGAGGTGGTTAAGGTCTATGGGCCATGCAAAGGGAGCTCCCTCACCTAAACCTAACCCAAAATACCTAATCCTAGCCTACCACCCTAATCCACCCCTAATCTGAGCCTAATCACCTAACCCACTTCCCTAATCCTTCCCTAAACCTAGGTTAATTTCCCTAAACCTAGCCTAAACCTAGCCTAATCACCTAACCTAGCTCACTAAACCTCACCCTAAAACCCAACCACCTAACCTAGCCCTAAACCCCTAAACCACCCCTAGCCCACAATCTACCCAAACCACTAGTTTTTAAAATATCTGGCCCAACCCTTTCCAGCCCACCTTATCTTCATACCACCCTACCTAAACCACCTAACCACTACCCCACTTCCCAGCCCAGCCGAACCTGCTCCACCTGCTCCGCCGGCACCACCACCATCCCTCCATCCCACCACCACTTGCACTGCCATCTCCACCACCTCCCGGCCGAGCCTCACTACCTGCCCAGCTTCTTTCAAGCCGAGCACCATCTTCGTTCCATTCGGTTAGTACCCCTTACTTCGTCTCACCTTCTCTACTCCCTCCCCACTCCCAGCCACCTAAACCCTACCACAACACCCTACCACAACACCCTACCACCAGCCATTCCCCTTTGCTGCCACCCTTCTCACTCAGCCGAACCTAGTCATCCTAGCAGCCCGCTACCACCACATTCCCCTAAGACTCCCATTCGGCCTTCCCTTAAACTCCCCTTAGGTCCATACTCCCTAACACTCTACACTCTCTTAGTGACCCTACATATTCACTTGGCCCAGCCCCTTTAATTCCCCATATCAAGGCGACACCCACTTGCAGCCGGCCATCTTCAAGGCGCCTATCCCGCGCCCCATTTGCAGCCGGCCAGCACCCTTTGTCGCTCACCCTCGCGGAGCTCCCGTTTGCAGCCCAAGGCGAAGGCCAAGCCCACGCTCAAGCAAGGCCTCTACGGACCAGCTACTAGTAAGTGCCTAACTCTGTCTTTAGTTGTATACTTGCTTGAGATTCAATTTGATACGGGGTTGTAATAACGGAGCATAGTCTCCCCCTGCTTGTAATAACGTGGCTTGGCACACCCACACATGTGCACCCTCTTAGTTGTGCACGATTTTGAACACACACGGGCCTAATCAGCCCCTAATACATAAGTATATATATATACTTTCATTTTCGAAGGGTTTTTGCTTAAGTTGGGTGCGTTGTCTTTCAATTCAAGCACTCACACACATTGAGCTTTCGCTCTTATTTGAAAGACCCAAGTAAGGGCCGACCTATACTATTTGGGTTTCATTTCATGTCGTGTGAGTAAGTCTTTCAATTCAAGCACTCTCACACACATTGAGCCTTCGCTCTTATTTGAAAGACCCAAGTAAGGGCCGACCTATACTATTTGGGTTTCATTTCATGTCGTGTGTGTAAGTCTTTCAATTCAAGCACTCTCACACACATTGAGCTTTCGCTCTTACTCCCAAGACCTTAGTAAAGGCCTTATTGCAGTTATATTTGGGTTTCATTTATGTCGTGTGCGTAGTACTTCAATTCAAGCACTCTCACACACATTGAGCCTTCGCTCTTACTCCCAAGACCTTAGTCAAGGCCATACTGCAATTTATATTTGAGTTTAATTTCATGTCGTGTGTGTAAGTCTTTCAATTCAAGCACGCACCCACATTGAGCCTTCGCTCTTATTTGCAAGACCCAAGTAAGGGCTCATATACATATTCTATATACATATCTCCCTTCGGCATTTATATTTCAAGTCATTTCCCTTCGGTTATTTCCCTTCAGTATTGTCTTTACATTTCGGGTTTTCCCTTTGGAGTAGCGTGAGTTTGCATTGCATCTATGCCATACCACGAGGTAGGACGCATATTGCATCAAAGCAAGCCCCGCTCGAATTCGCCCATGTAGTGGAGTGTTCATAACACACAAACTAGGTGGCCTGAAGAGGGATAAAAGAAAAGACTTAGGCACGTGCAAATCCACGTGATCTAAAAACATGCAATCGCATTTTAAAGACCCGAAATAGACGCCTCGAACCGCTTCGTAGGCTTTCTCTCCAAAACTCGATTTTTGCAAAGCGTACAGACTGACCCTTGCACATCGGTGCAAGAAGGTCTGCGACGACAAGAGCTTACTTGCTCACAGTCGCCACGTTTAGAAGTCAGTGTTAAATATATCTTCGCTAGCTTAAGTAAGCTAGCTGGCACGCCCTGTTTGCATACATAGGCCTTAGACACACGAGAGGATCCGCTCCAAGCCCTGAAAAGGTGAGAGGCGGGGATTTTCGCGCATCTACATTGATCTCGGGTGAGATCCTAAGGGAATGGCTCGGCCAAAAGGGTGGCCGAGTTGGGTAGGTTTAGTGTGGGTTTTTAGTTAGGATCTAACTTAGGTAGTGGTTTAAGGTTAGGGATAGACCTAAGATGAGCTCGGCCAATATGGGCCGAGCTAAGTGGGTGGGGATGGGTTCGATAAGAGGAGGAAACCGAGTGTTTTAGACACTCGGTTTGGCAAGGTTTTTGGGAGTAGTTTTGAGTTAGGAAATAGATTAGGTAGTGGTTTTGATGTTATGATTTTCTTTAGGACAAATCTAAGGTGAGCTCGGCCAGCCAATGGTCGAGCTGGGTATGGTCTTAGGTTAGGATGGTCTTAGGTAGAACTAGGTCAGCTCCTTTAGTGAAGTTCGGCCAGCTCCTTGGCTGGACTTTGCTGTGTCTTTTCGTTAGTGGTCTAGGTGGTTTAGAGAGGTGAGAAAAGAGATGGTTTTGGGCTGGAACTAGGGGACTTACCTTGACAACGTTTCAGCCATTTAATCCTTGGTTCCCATGCAGCCAATCCTCACCAAGCAAGGGCCATCCAATGCCGCCAGATTTCATTTCTTTTCAGCCATGTACAAGCCGTGAACTACAAACTCCAGCCCACCCACAACTTCAACCCACAATCTCACGAAAACAAGAGGGGAAGGCCAGCCCCTTTTGTTGACCTTCCTCTCTCTCTCTCTTTTCCCTAAGTGGAGAGGCGTGAAATGCTGGAAAAAAATCCTCCGAAAAGCCAGCCCTCTCACGTCCTTTTATAGGCCTCTTATTTGGATATGGATCCTTTGTTGGGTTCTGAAATCCGGATCCAATTCAAGCCTTGTTTGGATATGGATCTTGGATCTGGATCTGGATATTGGGATCCAGATTCGATCCAAAATTTTCTCTTCTTCAGTCCTTCCTGGCGTTTCGAGTCGGGCGCTTCGTGCGGGTCCTGAGTTCATCAAGATTCCGTCTTATGCTGGGTTTTTCCCAATTTCGTCGTCCGAGCTTCTTTTCGTCTTTCTGGACTATGTTTCAACTCTTTCTTTTGTTTTTTGACTTGGATTGCTCATGATTTCATATGTGCTTTCAGCTTGGCCTTCGATGCTTTAGTCTTGAAGTACACTCGTGGCCTGGGCTCCTTTTTCGTCTTTGAAATTCACTTTTCATCGGGCTGGGCTTGACCTTTGAGCTTTTTGAATCTTTTGCAACTATTTTGAGCCAGGCTTTATCTGTTCGTCTGGTCTTTTGTAAAAATAGGACTTTCGTCCACTTTTGAGATTTTCTTTTTATGTTTCAAACAGGGTTGGAAAATAGAGTTTTGAAGGGTTTGAGTTCCTGAGTTTTTGAAATCTCCAAACTTGGCTTTTTGAGCTGATTTTCGAACCAAGCATTTGGTTTTGGAAAATATTTGGATTTTGGGTGTTTACACTCCCCTAAGTACTTCAAGCCCAGCCAAGACAGCACTCCATCCACTCGGCCAGAACCTGCACCTTCATCACTCGGCTAGCACATCCACTTGCCGCGCCCATCCAAGGAGCTCCCTCTTGCAGCCCAAGGCGACTCACTAAGCCCAAGTGCAAGCAAGTCACACCCGGACCAGCTATACATAAGTGCCTAACTCGGTCCTTGTTATAGACTTGCTTATGCTTAATTAAATTTGATACGGGGTTGTAATAATGGAGCGTTGTCTCCCCCCGATTGTAATAATGTGGTTTGGCACACCCACACACACGTGCACTTGAGCCTATTCCGCTCCTAGCTGCACACGATTTTGACACACACATGGGCCTAATCAGCCCTTAAGATATAGCTATACTTATATATATTTAGGTTGCATGGGTTTTATTAAGTTGTGTGTGTTGTCTTTCAATTTTCACACTCACACACATTGAGCTTTCGCTCTTATTTCCAAGACCCTAGTAAGGGCCTATTGCAATTTCGTTTTGGGGTGTTTTCATTCATGCCGTGTACATAGTATTTCAATTCTACGCTCACACACATTGAGCTTTCGCTCTTACTCCCAAGACCTTAGTCAAGGCCTATTGCAATTATATTTGGCTTTCATTACATGTCGTGTGCGTAGTATTTCAATTCTACACTCACACACATTGAGCTTTCGCTCTTACTCCCAAGACCTTAGTCAAGGCCTATTGCAATTATCTTTGGGTTTCATTACAAGTTGTGTGAGTTGTCTTTCAATATACACACAACATCCATGCACATGTTGGCGACCTTCGGGTCCATATATATTATAAGTATTTCCCTTCGGCTATGTCTTTAAGATTTGGGTTTTAAGGTTCAGCAGTGTGCGTAGTCTTTACATATATACACGGCACACACTTGCATAATTGAGCCTTTCTGCTCTTAAGATATAGCCATATTTCCCTTTTGCAATTTCCCTTTTGCAAATTTACATTAAGTCATTTCCCTTCCGCATTGTCTTTCAATTTGGGTTTTCCCTTTGGAGTTGCGTGAGTTTGCATTGCATATACGCCATACCACGAGTTAGGATGCATATTGCATCAAAGCAAACCCCACACTCCCGCTCAAAATCACCCAACTTAGGTCACTTGTGCACACACACACCTAGTTGGCCAGAAAAGATAAAAAGAAAGACATAGGCACGTGCAAATCCACGTGAAAATAAAACTTGAAACCATACAAATCAGCCCAATCGAACACCTCAAACATTTTCCTTGGTTATCATGTTTAAAACTCGATTTTCTAAGCGTACAGACTGACCCTTGCACATCAGTGCAAGAAGGTCTGCGACGAAAAGAGCTTGCTTGCTCATAGTCGCCCCGATAGAAGTCAGATTTAAAAACGTTTCTTCGCTAGCTTAAGCAAGCTAGCTGGCATGCCCTTTTGCTAAAATACGACTTAGACGCACGAAAAGATTAGCTTCAGGCCTAAGAACCAGAGGCGAGGATTTTTAGTGTCTATAGATTTTGAAAAATCGAGTCATATTAGAAACCTTGTGAAAATTTTTCCAAAGGTGTCATTTTAACTCTTTTACTTGTTGTACTTCATACGTAGGATTTTGAAAGCTTGAAAGCATGTCGAAATCAAATCCAAGTGAAGTGTCGAGCCATGGCTCATGCGCATCAAGTTCTCACTCTAGGAGGGTTTTGAAAAATAAAATCAAGCTAGAAGAGATAGAAGATTTGAGAAGGGAAATCGATGCTCTTAACCAAGAGGCTGAGGCAGGCGATTCATGTTCATCGAATGGTGAACAAAAGGCCAAGAAAAGACCTGAAAAACCTCGCAAGCACAAAGAGGCCTCCGTAATGGAAGGCAACCAATACCACGAGTCCTTCACACAAAAGGACCGTAAAGCCCTACAGCAGCTGCTAAAAGGGCAAAGTAAAGAGAAAAGGAGTTACGCCCTGTCTGATTTCCTACCTATGGATTATGAAACAGACAGTGACGATGAAGTACCGAACTTCCATCGGTATGATGGCATGGGAGACCCTAGGTCTCACCTGCAACTTTTCTCACGTCAAGCCCATAAGAAGAAAAAGGACTCGATGAAATGGGTGTATTGGTTCCCTGTATCCCTTAAAGGCACAGCTGCCAAATGGCTGGCTTCCTATGATCTAAGCCAGTTCGCTACTTTTGAAGAGGTAGCGAATTGCTTTATGCAAAGATTTGCACATAACGTAGAAGTCACGCCGACTTTAAACACTTTAGGGGATACAAAGCAAGGCATGAACGAAGACGTGCATGCCTTCATTATTCGATGGAGGTCCCTTTTAGGGCAAGTGCGAGAGCCAATATCCGAAGGATGCGCAGTCATGCTCATCTTGGATAATTTTAAAAATGAGTTAAAAACCCTTCTCTCTCTTCACGAAATCTCAACTTTCCATAAGTTGATTAAAAAAGCATCCCTTTTCGAAACCAATTTGAAGAAAGGGATATACGATCACTTATGGAAAGGAAGTGTCATTTCAAAAGCCCGCTTGGAGAAGCCCATCACTTATGGGCTACCCGTGATGGACAAAGGGGCAAAACCCCACAAAATTGCCAATGTCCGGGTAGATCCAAGCTTAGCGAACACTTCGAAAAATTTTGAAAAAATAGAAAACATAAGGGAGAAAAACTTCCAAAAACCCTTTGAAAAATGGGAGTACACTCCGCTGGGGCAACCTATGTCGGAGGTCCTAGACCTCCTACTTGCCTAGGGCATGATTGAACTCCCCGAAATTCCCCAGGAAGTCACTTCCAAAGGGGGATTTTCAAACCGCTTTTGCAAGTATCATCGGCTCAAAGGCCATGATACAAAGCGGTGTTTCTCCCTTTTAAATAAAATTGAGAACTTGATAGCGGAGGGCCGACTTCAGGTCACTGAGGAACCCGAGCCAGCCCAAGCTATCTTTAAAGAACCCTTTCCCAAGCACGCCAGTAGCAGTGGGAAGGGAAAAGAGGTATGTACCCTCACCTTTTCAAAAGATCTAGTGCATCCATCTGAGTCTGGTCGATCCACTTGTGCGTCTACTCTTGTACTTTACAAGAAACCCGCCCAAATAATCATCCGGGGACCACCAAGAGCTGAATCCCTGGCTAAACCAATTTTAAAGATTCAAGGTGCTCCAAAACTCACTGTTAGAGCCATATTAGGTGCGAACCCTAGGTTGGTCGTGGGGGAAGTAACAAGATCCGGAAGGATCTATCAACCCCTGCACCTATAAAGTGCTAAAAAGGTGGTCAGTGTGCTTGCCCCTCAAAAGCATGTATTCCTAGAGTTCTACCAAAAGCAGACAATGGGAAAATCATTTTAAACCCTTATGATTTCGAAAACCATCTTTCAAAGATTCCTATCCACATGTCCATCCTAGAGCTAATACAAACTTCGCCTAGGCATAGACTCGTGCTAGAGAAAATTCTAGAAAGAGCTAAGGTTAGTTCGAACATAACCCCTGAATCCCTGTCTGACCAAGTGGCGTCAATAGGAGCAAAATCGCCCATCACCTTCTTGGAAGACGATGTAGATAGACCTTACGAAGCCCATAACCAGGCCCTACATATCGAGGTGGTTCTGAATAACCACTCTCTAGACAGGTGCCTTGTCGATGGGGGAGGAGGGCTCAACATCCTTCCACTTCACGTGGCGAATCAAATCGGAGTCACCTTGACATCCATTCATCCCAGTCCCATCGTTATCACTGGACACGATGCGAATGCGTCTAGACCCATAGGATCTATCGAACTCCCCATGGAAACGGGAGGGATAGCACACACGGGGGTGTTCCATGTCTTGGACATCCACCCCCATTATAACCTATTGTTGGGAAGGCCTTGGATACACAGCTTGTGCGTTGTGCCATCCACCTTCCACAGGTGTGTCAAGATCCCTTTCAGGGACCAAGTCGTTGTGATCCTAGGAGAGAGTCACCCTCAGCTTCAAGGGGTCATAAACCCCCCCTGCTTGTCAAGCTCCCAGACCCATGAGGTAAAACTGGGGCAAATCATGCTTGAGCCACAAAGGCTCGTGTTAAACAACCCTAGGAAGGTCGTGTATGTGAAGGGACCGCCCAAGGCTGACCCCCTCAAAGTTTTGACCCTTCTAGGAAGACCCAAACATCCCTTATTTCCAAAACCCATGGACAGAAAGCCCTATGTCCATGACATAGACGACAGCAAGTTCCAAGACCACGACCTATATTCAAACTTTTCTAAAAACAAAAAGTCATGGACCATGCTGTTCAACATGGGCTACATGCCATATACCAGTCTAGGGGCGCAGAATCAGGGTCTCTTGGAACCCATACTTCCTAGGGCCAACCCAAGCCGATATGGGATCGGCTATACTCCCAAAATACCACCAGAGCCACCCCCTGTGACCACCTGGGTCAAGGGTGCCCTGGAGCCTACCCTAGAAGAAACCTACGATTTGGACCTCTTATTCCGAGTCTAACCTGTAGTGTTTTTCACTTTGTAGGTATGATGGAAGATCCCTTTTACAAAAATACAAAAACATTTGAAAAACTCAAAATCAAAAAAATGAAAAAATTGTAAAAACCAAAAACATTGGAAAATCAAAAACTCGAAAATAGAGTAGTTTGTGTAGTTCCTAAAGTTCTTGTTTTGCAAAAACACAAAAAAATTGAAAATTTACAAAATTCCAAAAAGATTTGGACATAGCTGCTCCTAGTAAGGCTTTGGAAAAAGAAAAGGATTTCGAAAGGAACGTCGTCTGCATAACCAGACCAAAAACTTCGAAATCAATTGAAATTCCAAGTGTAAAACCAGGTCTTTTGAAAATCCACGCATCAAATTCCCTCGAGTCTATAACCTATCAGAATGATTGAAACCCAGAAGTGGATCCCCTTGAGGAAGATCCCACTTCTGAGCTCCCAGAATTTCATAAGATTCTCGATTTTGAAAGACCTTCCAATTCAGTAGGAGGAGATTTCATAGACGTGAACCTAGGGAGTGATTCAAATCCTAGACTCATTAAAGTAGGCGCATGTTTGCATGAGCATGAAAGATCAGCATTCATTGCATTTCTACGAACCTACTTAGATGTGTTTGCATGGACGTATGAAGACATGCCAGGCATAGACCCCAGCATTGTCGAACATCGTCTTCCCTTAGATGCGGATGTAAAACCCATAAAGTAGAAGCTTAGGAAAATACATCCGAATGTACACGCACAGGTCAAAGAGGGTTTAGAAGATCTGCTAAAAGCCTGATTTATAAAACCCATTGCGTATTCTGATTGGTTATCAAACATCGTTGTTGTTCGAAAAACCAATGGGAAGATTCAAATATACATCGATTTCAGAAACCTGAATAAAGCCACTCCAAAGGATAATTATCCTTTACCAAACATAGATTTGGTAGTCGATAGTATTGCAAATCACGAGATGTTTTCGTTTATGGATGGCTATTCAGGGTACAACCAAATTAAATTAAGTCCACGAGATCAGGGTAAGACCGCATTCACAACCCCATGGGGCATGTACTGCTATACAGTCATGCCCTTTGGATTGAAAAATGCCGACGCAACATACCAGAGAGCCATAACCACGATCTTCCATGATAAGATTCATGAGCTCGTAGAAGTGTATGTAGATGATCTCTTGGCAAAATCCAAAACCCGATGCACTAAGATCGAATGTTTGCAAAAGATTTTCGAAAGGCTTAGACTTTACAAAGTAAAGCTAAACCCTCAAAAATGTGTATTCGGTGTAGAGTCCGGAAAGCTTCTAGGCTTTATGGTGAGCCAAAGGGGTATAGAAGTCGACCCCTCTAAGTGTCGAGCCATCATAGACATGGCTCCACCCTCCAATCTCACACAAATTCGTAGCCTCCAGGGTCGATTACAATCCATTCGCCGGTTTATATCAAACCTAGCGACTAGATGCGAACCCTTCATCAAAATGTTGAGGAAGGGCACGGAATTTTCATGGGATGACGATTGCCAAAAGTCTTTCGAGAGACTAAAGGCATACCTGGTTAATCCCCTTGTTTTGAATCCTCTGAAGCAAGGAAAACCTCTTTTCTTTACATTTCTGTGCATGTGAATGCTTTGGGAGCTCTCTTAGCTCAATATGAGGATGACACCCATAAGGAGTATGCCATCTATTATATTTCGAAAACTCTCTTGGCTTACGAAAGGAATTATCAAGCCAGGGAGAAGACGTGCTTGGCCCTAGTCTGGGCCTACCAGAAATTTCGACACTATTTCTTAGATCATGAGATCTGGATAGTGTCCAAGCTTGATCCAATCAAGCACTTGTTTGAAAAACCCATTCTCACTAGTAGATTGGATAAATGGCAACTCCTTCTAATGGAGTATGACCTGAAATACCATCACCAGATCTCCATTAAGGGGCAAGCCCTAGCTGATTACGTGTCTGAGTTCCCCCTGGAGGACGCATATCCCACACTTGATGAAATGCCTGATGAAGGCTGTAGACGCAGAAAATTCCTGCTCCTGGTTCTTAGGCCTGAAGCGAACCTTTTCGTGTGTCTAAGTCCTAATTAAGCAAAAGGGCATGCCAGCTAGCTTACTTAGGCTAGCGAAGAGAAATTTTTAAACCTGACTCCTAACGTGGCGACTATGAGCAAGCAAGCTCTTGTCGTCGTAGACCTTCTTGCACCGATGTGCAAGGGTCAGTCTGTACGCTTTTAAAATCGAGTTTTGGGATAATAGAACCTACGAAAGCGTGTTTGAGGTGTTTGATTCGGGTTGTTTTGTACGATTTTCAGATTTTATTTCACGTGGATTTGCACATGCCTAAGTCTTTCTTTTTATCCCTTTTAGGGCCAACTAGGTGTGTGTTATGAATACTCAGCCTAAGTGTGGCGATTTTGAGCGGGAGTATGGGATTTGCTTTGATGCAATATGTGTCCTAACTCGTGGTATGGCATATATGCAATGCAAACTCACGCAACTCCAAAGGGAAAACCCGAATTTAAAAGACAATGTCGAAGGAAAATGACTTGTAATGTAAATTGCGGAAGGGAAATTGCAAAAAGGAAATATGGCTATATCTTAAGAGCGGAAAGGCTCAATAGTGCAAGTGTGTACCGTGTATATATGTAAAGACTACGCACACTACTGAACCTTAAAACCCAAATCTTAAAGACATAGCCGAAAGGGAAATATGTATATAATATATATGGGCCCTTACTTGGGTCTTGGAAGTAAGAGCGAAGGCTCAATGTGTGTGCGTGTGAAAATGTAAAGACAACACACACGACTTTAAATAAAACCCAAATATAAATTGCAATATGGCCTTAACTAAGGTCTTGGGAATAACAGCGAAAGCTCAATGTGTGTGAGTGTATAATTGAAATACTACACACACGACATGAAATTAAACCCAAATATAAATTGCAATATGGCCTTAACTAAGGTCTTGGGAGTGTAGACGCGCGAAAATCCCCGCCTCTTCGCCTCTTTCGGGGCTTGGAGTGGATCTTATCGTGCGTCTAAGGCCTATGTATATAAATAGGGTGTGCCAGCTAGCTTACTCAAGCTAGCGAAGATATATTTAACACTGACTTCTAAACGTGGCGACTGTGAGCAAGTAAGCTCTTGTCGTCGCAGACCTTCTTGCACCGATGCGCAAGGGTCAGTCTGTACGCTTTTGCAAAAATCGAGTTTTTGGGGAGAAAGTCCACGAAGCGGTTCGAGGTGTCTATTTCGGGTCTTTAAGATGCGATTGCATATTTTAGATCACGTGGATTTGCACGTGCCTAAGTCTTTTCTTTTATCCCTTTTTGGGTCGCCTAGTTTGTGTGTTATGAACACTCCACTACAAGGGCGAATTCGAGCAGGGCTTGCTTTGATGCAATATGCGTCCTACCTCGTGGTATGGCGTAGATGCAATGCAAACTCACACTACTCCAAAGGGAAAACCCGAAATGTAAAGACAATACTGAAGGGAAATAACAGAAGGGAAATAACCGAAGGGAAATAACCAAAGGGAAATAACCGAAGGGAAATAACCGAAGGGAAATAACCGAAGGGAGATATGTATATATCTTATGTATATGAGCCCTTACTCGGGTCTTGCAAATAAGAGCGAAGGCTCAATGTGGGTGCGTGCTTGAATTGAAAGACTTACTCACACGACATGAAATTAAACCCAAATATAAATTGCAGTATGGCCTTGACTAAGGTCTTGGGAGTAAGAGCGAAGGCTCAATGTGTGTGAAAGTGCTTGAATTGAAGTACTACACACACGACATAAATGAAACCCAAATATAACTGCAATAAGGCCTTTACTAAGGTCTTGGGAGTAAGAGCGAAGGCTCAATGTGTGTGAAAGTGCTTGAATTGAAAGACTACCCACACGACAAGAAATGAAACCCAAATGGTATAGGTCGGCCCTTACTTGGGTCTTTCAAATAAGAGCGAAAGCTCAATGTGTGTGAGAGTGCTTGAATTGAAAGACAACTCACACGACAAGAAATGAAACCCAAATAGTATAGGTCGGCCCTTACTTGGGTCTTTCAAATAAGAGCGAAAGCTCAATGTGTGTGAGAGTGCTTGAATTGAAAGACAACTCACACGACAAGAAATGAAACCCAAATAGTATAGGTCGGCCCTTACTTGGGTCTTTCAAATAAGAGCGAAAGCTCAATGTGTGTGAGAGTGCTTGAATTGAAAGACAACGCACCCAACTTAAACAAAACCCTTCGAAAATGAAAGTATATATACACTTATATATTAGGGGCTGATTAGGCCCGTGTGTGTTCAAAATGGTGCACGACTAAGAGAGTGCACGTGTGTGGTTGTGCCAAGCCACGTTATTACAAGCGGGGGGAGACTATGCTCCGTTATTACAACTCCGTATCAAATTGAATTTCAAGCAAGTGTACGACTAAAGACCGAGTTTAGACACTTACGGGTAGCTGGTCCGTAGAGGTCTTGCTTGAGCGTGGCCTTGGCTTTGGGCTGCAAACGGGAGCTCCGCGAAGGTATGTGATCAAGGGTGCTGGCCGGCTGCAAACGGGGCGCGGGATAGACGCCTCGAAGGGGGCCGGTGGCAAGTAGGTGGCGCCTCCAAGTAGGGAGTTTAGAGTGGCTGAACAAGTGGGTATTAGGATCACTAGGGAAGTTGGGTACTTAGGGAAACTGGACCTAAAAGGTGAGCTAGTGGGAAGGCCAAATAGGACACCTAGGGGGGTTGGCCGAATGGGAGATGGTGGCTAAGTAGTGGCCAGCAACTTGGGTTATCCTAAGTTCGGCTAGGCTTAGGTGGTGGCGGCAAAGGGGCTGAGCTGAAGGGAGGATGGGTGGCTGAGAGTGGAGAGGTGGTAGAGAAGGGGGCTAGGTAAGGTGCAAGGTACTTACCGAATGGGGAGAAGTGGCGGATGAAGTGGGAAGGTGGCGGGCAGGTGGCTGTCGGCTGGTTCGGTTGGGTGGAGGTGGTGGCGTCCGGCTGAGGGATGGTGGTGATGGAGGGAAGAGGGAAGGTGGCGGTGCAGGTGGTGGCTGGTGGAGCAGGTGGAGCTGCTGGGGAGTGGTCACGGCTGGATGAGAGATGGGAGAAGGAGAGGGCCCGGCTGGATGGAAGGGTGGTTCCCACTTAGAAAACCCGCCCACAATGAGGGGGGTTTAAATAGGGGATGGGTAGGTCGGTTAGGGCTGGGCTGTGGGTAGTGGTTAGGTGGTTTAGGTAGGGTGGTATGTAGATAAGGTGGGCTGGATGGGGTTGGGCCAGATATTTTAAAACTAGGGGTTTGGGTAAATCGTGGGCTAAGGGTGGTTTAGGGGTTTAGGGCTAGGTTAGGTGGTTGGGTTTTAGGGTGAGGTTTAGTGAGCTAGGTTAGGTGATTAGGCTAGGTTTAGGCTAGGATTAGGGAAATTAATCTAGGTTTAGGGAAGGATTAGGGGAGTGGGTTAGGTGATTAGGTTGGGATTAGGCCGAGATTAGGGAAGTGGGTTAGGTGATTAGGTTCAGATTAGGGGCGGATTAGGGGTTTAGGCTAGGTTTAGGCATTTTGGGTTAGGTTTAGGTGAAGGAGCTCCCTTAGCATGGCCCATAGACCTTGATCACCCCATGTTGGTGCAGCCCTAGGTTAGGTTTTAGCTAATTACAAGCTTAAACCCTACTCAATTAGGCTAACCCACATGATTAACCCAAACTTGACACACAAGTCAAGCTTAATACAACACTCTTGATATTTTTCACCCCCACTCTCTCTCATGCCCAATATCCCACGTGAAACTCAAGTGGGCCCCACCTCCATTTATGAGAAGGTGATGTGGGCCATGGATATGGATATTGGATTGGATCTCTGGATCCAAATCCAAATCCAAGTCCACATATGGGTTTGGATTGGAATCTGGATATATATGGTCCAGATCCAATCCAAACTGAACTCTGACTCCTTCGAGCTGGGTTCGAGACGGACGATTTGTGCGGGGCCTGACAGCATCAGTACTCCGTCTGCGTTGGGTCTTCGCCAACATAGTCGTCCGCCTCCGTTTCTGCCTTCCGGAGATGACTTCAAATGCTATTTTGATAAGAACAGGGTCTTGGACGTTCGAGATCCTGGGGTGTGAATCAGATACCAGAGTTGCTGTGCCGGGCTTGACAGGTGCTCCGGTTCCGGGCTCTTCTTGGCTCTCCTGGTCCTGTCTTGATCGGGCCAAGCCACTTCGGGGTTTCAAAACATGTTTTAAAAGGGTTTTCAAAAGCTATATCATATGTTTTTGAAAGATAAAGTTTAAAACATATATACAGGGTTGTTTGGAAGGCTCCTGGGTTTCCAAACTCAAAATGGCCCTTTGGGGGCTGCTTGTATAAAACCAGATGGATTTTGAGAAATTCGTGGGATTTCGGGGTGTTTACAGGGAGTAAGAGCGAAAGCTCAATGTGTGTGAGCGCGAGAATTGAAGTACTACACACACGACATGAAATTACACCCAAGGAAAGTATAACACGGCCCTTACTTGGGTCTTGCAAATAAGAGTGAAAGCTCAATGTGTGTGAGTGCGAGAATTTAAAGACAACACACACAACTTAAACAAAACCCCACGCAACTTAAAGTATATAAATAAACTTATATCTTAAGGGTTGATTAGGCCCGTGTGTGTTCAAAATCGTGAACAACTAAGAGCAAGGTAGGCTCAAGTGCACGTGTGTGGGGGTGTGCCAAGCCACGTTATTACAAGTGGGGGGAGACGATGCTCCGTTATTACAACCCCGTATCAAATTTAATTTAACTTAAGCAAGTCTACAAATGAGGACCGAGTTAGGCACTTACTTATAGCTGGTCCGGAGGTGACTTGCTTGAGCTTGGGCTTGGGCGTCTGTAAACACCCCGAAATCCCACAAATTTCTCAAATTCATCTGGTTTTGTAAAAGCAGCCCCAAAGGGCCATTTTGAGTTTGGAAACCCAGGAGCCTTCCAGACAACCCTGTACATATGTTTTGAACTCTGTATTTCGAAAACATACAATATGGCTTTTAAAACCTTTTTAAAACATGTTTTGGAACCCCGAAGCAGCTTGGCCTAATCCAGACAGGACCAGGAGAGCTAAGGAGATCCCAGAACCGGAGCACATGTCGAGCCCGGCACAGCAACTCTCGTATCAAATCCACACCCCCAGGATCTCGAACGTCCAAGACCCTGTTATCATCGAAACATTGTTTGAAGTCATCTCCGGACGGCGAAAACAGAGGCGGACGATCATGTTGGCGAAGACCCAATGCAGACGGAGTACTGATGTTGTCAGGCCCCGCACAAACTGTTCATTTCGAACACAGCTCGAAGGAGTCAGAGTTCAGTTTGGATCGGATCTAGACCATATATATCCAGATCCCAATCCAAACCCATGTATGGACTTGGATTTGGATTTGGATTCAAAAATCCAATCCAATATCCATATCCATATCCATGGCCCACATCACCTTCTCATAAATGGAGGTGGGGCCCACTTGAATTTCACGTGGGATTATGGGCATGAGAGAGAGTGGGGGTGGATAAGATCAAGTGTGTGTTGTAATTAAGCTTGACTTGTGTGTCAAGTTTGGGGTTAATCATGTGGGTTAGCCTAATCATGTGGGTTTAAGCTTGTAATTAGCCAAAACCTAACCTAGGGCTGCACCAACATGATGTGGTTAAGGTCTATGGGCCATGGAAAGGGAGCTCCTTCACCTAAACCTAACCAAAAATACCTAATCCTAGCCTTCCACCCTAATCCGCCCCTAATCTGAGCCTAATCACCTAACCTACTTTCCTAATCCTGGCCTAATCCCAACCTAATCACCTAACCCACTTCCCTAATCCTTCCCTAAACCTAGGTTAATTTCCCTAAACCTAGCCTAATCCTAGCCTAATCACCTAACCTAGCTCACTAAACCTCACCCTAGAACCAACCCACCTAACTAAACCCTAAACCCCTAAACCACCCCTAGCCCACAACCTACCCAAACCACTTGTATTTAAAATATCTGGCCCTACCCTTTCCAGCCAGCCCACCTTATCATCATACCACCCTACCTAAACCACCTAACCACTACCCCAAACCCAGCCCTAACCGACCTAGCCCAGCCCTATATAAACCCCCCCCCTTGGGGGCGAGTTGGATGATCTAGCAGCCCCACCTTCCCAGTCGGGTCCTCCACGTCCCAGCTCAGCCGAACCACCACCTGCTCCACATCCCTGCTCCACCTGCTCCACGTCCCCCCACTACCTGCACCACTACCTTCCAGCCGAGCGCCACCACCACCACCATCACCCGGCTGATTCCCTTCCATCCGCCACCATCTTTTCACTCGGTAAGTACCCTACATCTTGCCTTACTCCTTCTTCACTCCCTCTCCACTCTCAGCCACCTAATCCGACTCCCTAAAACCTTCCCACATCACCCCAACACACCTACCATACCCACTACCACCTGGCCCCATCTCCTAGCTAGCTCCCTTCCCTTACACCACTCCTAGCCACCCTAGCAGCCCGCCACCACCAAACTCCCCTAGTCGGCCACTCCAACCGACTATTGCCCCTTCACTCGGCCAGCAACCCGCCAACCTTAGGTGCCCCATTAGATCTTCCCTTGAGCTTCCCTTAGTGCCATACTCCCTTAGTGATCCTACTTAGGTCCTTTAACCCAACACACCAAAAACAGCCCTTTGCTAGCAGCCGACCACCTTCAAGGCGCCTCTTCCACACGCCAAGGACACTCGGCCAGCAGCTCTTGCCGTTCAACCTCGCGGAGCTCCCTTTTGCAGCCCAAGGCGAAGGTCAAGCCCACGCTCAAGCAAGGCATCTTCGGACCAGCTATTAGTAAGTGCCTAACTCAGTCTTTAGCTGTATACTTGCTTGAGATTCAATTCGATACGGGGTTGTAATAACGGAGCATAGTCTCCCCCCGCTTGTAATAACGTGGCTTGGCACACCCACACATGTGCACTCTCTTAGTTGTGCATGATTTTGAACACACACGGGCCTAATCAGCCCCTAATACATAAATAGATACATATACTCTAATTTTGTAGGGTTTTGCTTAAGTTGGGTGTGTTGTCTTTCAATTCAAGCACTCACACACATTGAGCCTTCGCTCTTATTTGAAAGACCCAAGTAAGGGCCGACCTATACTATTTGGGTTTTCATTTCATGTCATGTGTGTAAGTCTTTCAATTCAAGCACTCACAAACATTGAGCCTTCGCTCTTATTTGAAAGACCCAAGTAAGGGCCATGCTATACTATTTGGGCTTTCATTTCATGTTGTGTGCGTAAGTCTTTTAATTCAAGCACTCACACACATTGAGCCTTCGCTCTTATTTGAAAGACCCAAGTAAGGGTCGTGCTATACTATTTGGGCTTTCATTTCATGTCGTGTGCGTAAGTCTTTTAATTCAAGCACTCACACACATTGAGCCTTCGCTCTTATTTGAAAGACCCAAGTAAGGGCCGTGTTATACTATTTGGGTTTAATTTCATGTTGTGTGCGTAGTACTTCAATTCAAGCACTCACACACATTGAGCTTTCGCTCTTATTCCCAAGACCTTAATCAAGGCCATACTACAAGTTATATTTGGGTTTAATTTCATGTCGTGTGTGTAAGTCTTTCAATTCAAGCACGCACCCACATTGAGCCTTCGCTCTTATTTGCAAGACCCGAGTAAAGGCCCATTTACCTACTCTATATACATATCTCCCTTCGGCATTTACATTACAAGACATTTCCCTTCGGCATTGTCTTTACATTCGGGTTTTCCCTTTGGAGTAGCGTGAGTTTGCATTGCATCTACGCCATACCACGAGGTAGGACGCATATTGCATCAAAGCAAGCCCTGCTCGAATTCGCCCATGTAGTGGAGTGTTCATAACACACAAACTAGGTGGCCCATAAAGGGATAAAAGGAAAGACTTAGGTATGTGCAAATCCACGTGATCTAAAATCTGCAATCGTATCTAAAGGACCCGAATTAGACACCTCGAACCGTTGCGTAGGCTTTCTATTCCAAAAACTCGATTTTTGCAAAGCGTACAGACTGACCCTTGCGCATCGGTGCAAGAAGGTCTGCGACGACAAGAGCTTACTTGCTCACAGTCGCCACGATTAGAACTCAGTTTAAATATATCTTCGCTAGCTTAGGTAAGCTAGCTGGCACGCCCTGTTTACATAAATAGGCCTTAGACGCACGAGAGGATCCACTCCAAGCCCAGGAAAGGCAGGGAGGCGTGGGGATTTTTTCACGCGTCTACAGAGATTGGCACGCCCGGTGGGACGTGAGCCTTTCAAAAATCGAGTTTTTAAGGTAGAAGTTTTGCGAAAATTTTGTAAAAAGGTGTCATTTTAACTTATTTTCTTTGCTTGTACTTAGGACATTTTGAAAAAGCTTGAAAAGCATGTGAAAATCTAATCCAAGTGAAGTGTCGAGCCAAGGCTCATGTGCATCAAGTTCTCACTCTAGGAGGATTTTCAAAAACAAAATAAAACTAGATGAGATCGAGGACTTGAGAAGGGAGTTTGAGGCCAAAATCGATGCTCTCAGCCAAGAGGCTGAAGTAAGCGATTCATGTTCATCAAACAGTGAACAAAGGCCTAAGAAAAAATCTGAAAAACCCCGCAAGCACAAAGAGGCTTCCGTAATGGAAGGCAACCAATACCACGAGTCCTTCACACAACAGGACCGTAAAGCCCTACAACAGTTGCTCAAAGGGCAGAATAAAGAGAAAAGAAGCTACACCCTATCTGATTTCCTTCCTATGGATTACGAAACAGACAATGACGATGAAATACCGAACTTCCATCGGTATGATGGCATGGGAGACCCTAGGTCTCACTTGCAGCTTTTCTCGCGTCGAGCCCATAAGAAGAAAAAGGACTCGATAAAATGGGTGTATTGGTTTCCTTTATCCCTTAAAGGCACAGCTGCCAAATGGCTGGCTTCCTACGACTTAAGCCAGTTCGCTACTTTTGAAGAGTTAGCGAACTGCTTCATGCAAAGATTTGCACACAACGTAGAAGTCACGCAGACTCTGAATACCTTAAGGGATACAAAGCAAGGCATGAACGAAGACGTACATGCCTTCATTATAAGATGGAGGTCGCTTTTGGGCCAAGTGCGAGAGCCCATATCCGAAGGATGCGCAGTAATGCTCTTCCTGGATAACTTTAAAAGCGAGTTAAAAACCCTTCTCTCGCTCCATGAGATCTCAACTTTCCATAAGTTAATCAAAAAGGCCTCCCTTTTCGAAACTAACTTGCGAAAAGGGACATACGATCATCTATGGAAAGGAAGTGCCGTTCCAAAAACCCGCTTGGAAAAGCCCATCACATACGGGCTACCCACGATGGACAAAGGGGCAAAGCCCCATAAAATCGCTAATGTCCGGGTGGATCCAGGCGTGGCGGGCACTTCCAAAAATTTTGAAAAGTTAGAAAATAAGAGGGAGCAAAACTTTCAAAAACCGGTTGAAAAACGGGAGTACACTCCGCTTGGGCAACCTATGTCGGAGGTCCTAGACCTCCTACTTGCCCAGGGCATGATAGAACTCCCTGAAATCCCCGAAGGAGTCACTTCCAAAGGGGGGTATTTAAACCGATTTTGTAAGTATCATCGGCTCAAAGGCCATGATTCCAAACGCTGCTTCTCCCTCTTAAATAAAATTGAGAACTTGATAGCAGAAGGCTGGCTCTAGGTCACTGCGGAACCTGAGCCACCTCAAGCTATCTTCAAGGAACCCTTTCCCAAACACGCCAGTGGCAGTGGGAAAGGAAAGGAGGTATGTACCCTCACCATTTCCAAGGAACTAGCGCAGAAACTAGAGTCTGGTCGACCCACTTGTGCACCCATTCTTGTACTATACAAGAAGCCCGCCCAAGTCGTCATTCGGGGACCACCAAAAGTGGAATCCCTGGTAAAACCAGTTTTGAAAACCCAAGGTTCTCCTCAACTCATCCTTAGAGCCAAAATTAGCGCGAACCCTAGGCTAGTCAAAAGGTGGTCAGTGTGCCTGGCCCCTCAAAAGCATGATCCCTAGTGTTCTGCCAAAAGCAGATAAGGACAAAGTCATCCTAAATCCTTATTACTTCGAAAACCACCTTTCAAAGATTCCTATTCACATGTCTATCTTAGAGCTTATACAAACCTCGCCTAGGCATAGACTTGTATTAGAGAAAATTCTAGACAGGGCCAAGGTTGATTCGAACATAAGTCCGGAATCCTTGTCTGCCCAAGTGGCTTTATTAGGAGCAAAATCGCCCATCACTTTCTCGGAAGATGATGTAGATAGACCCTACGAAACCCATAACCAGGCCCTGCATATCGAGGTGGTTCTAAACAACCACTCTCTGGACAGGTGCCTAGTCGATGGTGGAGGAGGGCTCAACATCCTTCCACTTCATGTGGCGTATAAAATTGGAGTCACCTTGACTTCAGTAAACCCGAGCCCCATCGTTATCACTGGATACGATGGGAATGCGTCTAGACCTTTAGGATCCATCGAACTCCCAATGGAAACGGGAGGGATCGAACACACGGGGGTGTTCCATGTCTTGGACATCCACCCCCATTATAACCTGTTGTTGGGAAGGCCCTGGATACACAGTTTGTGCGCTGTGCCATCCACCTTCCACAGGTATGTTAAGATCCCTTTTAGGGACCAGGTCATTGTAATCCTAGGTGAGAGTCACCCACAGCTTCAGGGGATCATGAACTCCCCTTGTTTATCAAGCTCCCAGGCCCATGAGGCTAACCTGGGGCAAATTATGGTCGAGCCACCTCGGCTCGTGTTGAACAACCCTAAGAAGGTTGTATATCTGAAGGGGCTGCCCAAAGCAGGCCCCCTCCCGATTCTAAACCTTTTCGGATGACCCAAGCGTTCCCTATTTCCAAAGCCCCTAGACAAGAGGCCATATGAGCACAGTATGGACGATAGCATGTTCCAGGACCACGACTTGTACCAAACTTTTTCGAAAAACAAAAAGTCATGGAACATGTTGTTGAACATGGGCTACACGCCCTACAAGAGTCTAGGGGCGCAGAACCAGGGTCTCCTAGAGCCCATCCTTCCTAGGGCCAATCCAAGCCGATATGGGATCGGCTATACTCCCCAAATACCGCCGGAGCCACCCCCTATGACCACCTGGGTCAAGGGTGCCCCGGAACCTGCCTTAGAAGAGACCTACGATTTAGATCTCCTATTCTGAGTCTAACCCGTAGTGTTTTCCCTTTGTAGGTATGACGGAAGATCCCTTTTTCTAAAAATACAAAAACATTTGAAAAGCTTAAAATCAAAAAAATCGAAAAACAAGGAAAACCAAAAACAATGGAAAAACAAAAACTCGAAAATAGAGTACTTTGTATAGTTCCCAATGTTCTTGTTTTACAAAAAACCAAAAAAATCAAAAATTTGGAAAATACCAAAAAGATTTTATACATAGCTGCTCCTGGTAGGACTTTGACAAAAGAAAAGGATTTCGAAAGAAACGTCGTCTACATAGCCAAACCAAAAGTTTCGAAATCACTTGAAAACCCAAGCACAAAACCAGGTCATTTTGAAAACCACTCATCAAATTCCCTCGGGTCTATAGCCCACGAGAATGATCAAAGCCCAGAAGTGGATCCCCTTGAGGAAGATCCCACTTCTGATCTCCCAAAATTTCATCAAATTCTCGATTTTGAAAGACCTTCCCAATCAGTAGGAGGAGATTTCATAGAAGTGAATCTAGGGGATGATTCCAATCCCAAATCCATCAAAATAGGCGCATGCTTGCATGAAACTGAAAGGTTAGCATTCATTACATTTCTACGAACCTATTTAGATGTGTTTGTATGGATGTATGAAGACATGCCGGGCATAGACCCCAGCATTGTCGAACATCGTCTTCCCTTGGATGTAGGTGTCAAACCCATAAAGCAGAAGCTTAGGAAAATACACCCGAATGTACATGCGCAAGTCAAAGAGGGTTTAGAAGATCTGTTAAAAGCCAGATTTATAAAACCCATTGCGTATTCTGATTGGTTATCAAATATCGTTGTAGTTCGAAAAACCAATGGGAAAATTCGAATATGCATCAATTTCAGAAACCTGAATAAAGCCACTCCAAAGGATAATTATCCTTTACCAAACATAGATTTGGTAGTCGATAGTACTGCAAATCATGAAATGTTTTCGTTCATGGATGGCTATTCAAGCTATAATCAAATCAAACTAAGCCCACGAGATCAGGGTAAGACCGCCTTCACAACCCCATGGGGCACGTACTGCTATACAGTCATGCCCTTTGGTTGAAAAATGCCGGCGCAACATACCAACGAGCCATGAACATGATCTTCCATGATCAAATTCATGAGCTTGTAGAAGTGTATGTAGATGATCTCTTGGCGAAATCCAAAACCCGATGCACCCATATCGAATGTTTACAAAAGATTTTTGAAAGGCTTAGGCATTACAAAGTAAAGCTAAACCCTCAAAAATGTGTGTTCGGGGTAGAATCAGGGAAGCTTCTAGGCTTTATGGTGAGCCAAAGGGGAATAGAAGTCGACCCCTCTAAGTGTCGAGCCATCATAGACATGGCTCCACCCTCCAATCTCACCCAAATCCGTAGCCTCCAGGGTCGATTACAATCCGTTCGCCGATTCATATCGAATCTGGCAACTAGATGCGAACCCTTCAACAAACTGTTGAGGAAGGGTACAAAATTCTTATGGGATGACGAATGCCAAAAGTCCTTCGAGAGACTGAAGGCATACTTGGTTAATCCCCCTGTTTTGAATCCTCCAAAGCAAGGAAAACCGCTTTTATTATACATCTCCGTGCATGTAAATGCTTTAGGAGCCCTGTTGGCTCCATACGAGGATGACACCCATAAGGAGTATGCCATCTACTATATTTCGAAAACTCTCTTGGCTTATGAACGAAATTATCAAGCCATGGAGAAGACATGCTTGGCCCTAGTCTGGGCCTGCCAGAAGTTCAGACACTATTTTCTAGATCATGAGATCTGGATAGTGTCCAAGCTTGATCCAATCAAGCACTTGTTCGAAAAACCCATTCTCACGGGTAGATTGGGCAAATGGCAACTCCTTCTAATGGAGTATGATCTGAAATACCATCACCAGATCTCCATTAAGGGGCAAGCCCTAGCAGATTACATGGCTGAATTCCCCTTAGAGGACGCATATCCCACTCTTGTCGAAATGCCTGATGAAGGCATCTTGCAAAACCATTTTCAAAACCACATTTTGGCAAATTCTTTCGAAAACCAAGTGTGGAAGATGCACTTCGATGGGGCACGAAACCAACGAGGGGTTGGAGCTGGGGTCATCCTAATCTCCCCTAAAAAAGGTGAGATTCCCATAGCAGTCCGCTTAGATTTCGAATGTTCCAACAACGTAGCTGAGTATGAAGCACTCATACAAGGCTTAAGAATTTCGAAAACTCTAGGGGCATCATGCATCGAGGTCTTTGGAGATTCGCTCCTTGTCATAAACCAGGTTTTGAAAATTTGGCAAGTACGTAATGAGAAACTACTTCCATATCACGAGTTGGCCACCCGATTGGTCCAGTCCTTCCAATCGTGTAAACTCACACACGTAGGAAGAGAGGACAATGGCATCGCCGATGCCCTCTCCTCCTTGGGTTCAGCCCTGAAGGTCGATCCCATTTTAGGGACCAGATATTTGGAAATATGGCATGCACCCCACCCATCCACACACGACTTGGATATTTGCCAAAATAACCCAGAGTCTATTGAAAAACCCTGGTTTTATGACATCAAACAGTTTATAGAAAATGGGGGATTCACCGAGGATGCCACATCCAAAGATAAGGCATTCATTCGTAAGATTTCAACCCGATACACCATTCTGGGTGGGGTTTTGTACAAAAAAAGTTTTACCGGCATTCTACTTAGGTGTATCGACCTAGAGGAGGCTAGGATAGTGATGCACGAGTTCCACGATGGAGAATGTGGAGGTCATGTTAATGCCAACATGATGGCAATGAAAATACTTAGAGGGGGCTATTTTTGGTCCACCCTGAAAAGGGATTGCCACGACCATGTTAGGAAGTGTCATCCATGTCAAGTGCATGGGCACGCCATTCATATCCCATCATCTGCATTGCATTCCGTGGTCAGCCCCTGGCCATTTACCATGTGGGCGTTTGACATCGTAGGCCCAATATTTCCAAAGGCCTCGAATGGGCATCGATTTATTTTAGCAGCCACAGAGTATTTCTCCAAGTGGGTGGAAGCCATTTCCCTAACCAATGTGATGGGGCAACATGTGGTGGCTTTCATCCAGAGGAATATCTTGGGTCGATTTGGGGTTCCACGAGACCTTGTGTTTGATAATGGTACCCCATTCAAGAACGAGCGGATGGTTAAGTTGTGCAACACGTATGGCATAACTCACCACTTCTCCTCGCCCTACTACCCTCAAGGCAACGACCAAGCCGAAGCCACAAACAAGACTCTCATTAGTATTATTGAGAAAACCTTAGAGAAGGGTAGGACGTGGCACGAGAAGCTGGATGAAGCCTTATGGGCTTATAGGACTTCCATCCGGACTCCCACGAATGCCACACCATTCGAATTGGTCTATGGCACAAATGCCATTCTTCCCATTCATACTCAACTGCATTCATTCCATACATCCATAGCACTCGACCTCCCCTAGAGACGCTTCAGCATGCTAGGATGGCCGAACTAGATTTGCTAGATGAAAGGCGACTCCTTGCCATGGATCATGCTCGTGCATACCGGCAAAGGATAGCCCGGCATTATAGCAAACACATGAGACCTCGCCACTTTAAAGTGGGGGATCTGGTCTTAAAAACCATCCATCATCGTGGCCCACACCCCCTAGGCAAGTGGCGCGCCAACTGGAATGGACCCTATGTTGTACGAGCAACCACTACGAACAACTCGTATTGGTTGATCGATGTAGAAGGTAGGAATTTAGCAGATCCTGTCAATGTTCAATACTTAAAGAAGTATCATGTGTAGGATCTGGATTAAATTCCAGTTTTCAAAAAATTTTAGGGATAGCTGCCCTGAGACATGTGAATAAGGTGCAAAGGCAAACTCGTGTGACCCTGAGTGAGAGAATTCGCACTTGTGAAAGAGCGGAGTCTTCAAAATCGTGGTTACATTTCAAAATCCTTCTTCTTACAAAGAAAGGCCTAGTTCAATATAGCAAGATACTTGCAAGTAGTACGTGCTATTTCTAAATAGGTTGATCTGGAATGAATCGAGTGTAGGCTTGGGATAAGTCCTCCCCTCTTCTCTTCTATTTCCAAAAGGAAAATAAAGGCCCAAACAAAAGGGAATTTCCCATTCAAAGTATCTTTCCAAAAGAAAGAAACAGGATTCAAAAAAAATCGATTCTCTTGTGAAAAAGAGGGATTAAAGAAAAAATACTCCCAAAGGGAGACCCTCGATGAAAAAAAGGAAAAGAGGCCAAAAAGCTCAAAAAGAGCAGTTTTTCGCCTTCTGTGCCTCAAACCACGGGACGCTTCAGAAGGGACCGTGGTATCTCTTTCCCATCCCTAGCTTATCCCAAGCTAAAGCATGTTTCATTTCGAGGAATCCTAAAGTAAAAATAGGATTTACTTACTTGAATTTCATCTTGTTTAAGAATTCGACGTTTCGAGTAAGGCATAGGAATTTGAAATATAGCTGGTTTTCTTATAAAACCTCCGCTAGATAAGCGAGTGTTAAGACTCAAACAAGGGCAAGCACGGAGAGCTCGAGATCCTTAGGATCGTGACTCAAGACAGTTGTCCCTTTTGTAAATAGTTTTGTAAATAAGTTTTGAAAATCGAACATCGAACAACATAGGATCTGCTCACTTGGAGCAACAGGCCTTGTAAGTCTCTAGAGTTCGACCACATCTGGTCTCTGGGAGGTCGCCACTCTTGGGAGACATTGAAAGGGGTGTTTGTAATCTTTGCCCTTATCCAAATCGATTTGGACAAGGCCAAGGAGGGGCATCTGTAAACACCCCGAAATCCCACGAATTTCTCAAATTCATCTGGTTTTGTAAAAGCAGCCCCAAAGGGCCATTTTGAGTCTGGAAACCCAGGAGCCTTCCAAACAACCCTGTACATATGTTTTGAACTCTGTATTTCGAAAACATACAATATGGCTTTTAAAACCTTTTTAAAACATGTTTTGGAACCCCGAAGCAGCTTGGCCTAATCCAGACAGGACCAGGAGAGCTAAGGAGAGCCCAGAACCGGAGCACATATCGAGCCCGGCACAGCAACTCTCGTATCAAACTCTCGTATCAAATCCACACCCCCAGGATCTCGAACGTCCAAGACCCTGTTATCATCGAAACATTGTTTGAAGTCATCTTCGGACGGCGAAAACAGAGGCGGACGATCATGTTGGCGAAGACCCAACGCAGACGGAGTACTGATGCTGTTAGGCCTCGCACAAACCGTTCATTTCGGACACAGCTCGAAGGAGTCAGAGTTCAGTTTGGATCGGATCTGGACCATATATATCCAGATCCCAATCCAAACCCATGTATGGACTTGGATTTGGATTTGGATTCAAAAATCCAATCCAATATCCATATCCATATCCATGGCCCACATCACCTTCTCATAAATGGAGGTGGGGCCCACTTGAATTTCACGTGGGATTATGGGCATGAGAGAGAGTGGGGGTGGATAAGATCAAGTGTGTGTTGTAATTAAGCTTGACTTGTGTGTCAAGTTTGGGGTTAATCATGTGGGTTAGCCTAATTAAGTGGGTTTAAGCTTGTAATTAGCCAAAACCTAACCTAGGGCTGCACCAACATGATGTGGTTAAGGTCTATGGGCCATGGAAAGGGAGCTCCTTCACCTAAACCTAACCAAAAATACCTAATCCTAGCCTTCCACCCTAATCCGCCCCTAATCTGAGCCTAATCACCTAACCTACTTCCCTAATCCCGGCCTAATCCCAACCTAATCACCTAACCCACTTCCCTAATCCTTCCCTAAACCTAGGTTAATTTCCCTAAACCTAGCCTAATCCTAGCCTAATCACCCAACCTAGCTCACTAAACCTCACCCTAGAACCAACCCACCTAACTAAACCCTAAACCCCTAAACCACCCCTAGCCCACAACCTACCCAAACCACTTGTATTTAAAATATCTGGCCCTACCCTTTCCAGCCAGCCCATCTTATCATCATACCACCCTACCTAAACCACCTAACCACTACCCTAAACCCAGCCCTAACCGACCTAGCCCAGCCCTATATAAACCCCCCCCCCTTGGGGGCGGGTTGGATGATCTAGCAGCCCCACCTTCCCAGCCGGGTCCTCCACTTCCCAGCTCAGCCGAACCACCACCTGCTCCACATCCCTGCTCCACCTGCTCCATGTCCCCCCACTACCTGCACCACTACCTTCCAGCCGAGCGCCACCACCACCACCATCACCCGACTGATTCCCTTCCATCCGCCACCATCTTTTCACTCGGTAAGTACCCTACATCTTGCCTTACTCCTTCTTCACTCCCTCTCCACTCTCAGCCACCTAATCTGACTCCCTAAAACCTTCCCACATCACCCCAACACACCTACCATACCCACTACCACCTGGCCCCATCTCCTAGCTAGCTCCCTTCCCTTACACCACTCCTAGCCACCCTAGCAGCCCGCCACCACCAAACTCCCCTAGTCGGCCACTCCAACCGACTGTTGCCCCTTCACTCGGCCAGCAACCCGCCAACCTTAGGTGCCCCATTAGATCTTCCCTTGAGCTTCCCTTAGTGCCATACTCCGTTAGTGACCCTACTTAGGTCCTTTAACCCAACACACCAAAAACAACCCTTTGCTAGCAGCCGGCCACCTTCAAGGCGCCTCTTCCGCGCGCCAAGGACACTCGGCCAGCACCTCTTGCCATTCAACCTCGTGGAGCTCCCTTTTGCAGCCCAAGGCGAAGGTCAAGCCCACGCTCAAGCAAGGCATCTTCGGACCAGCTATTAGTAAGTGCCTAACTCGGTCTTTAGTTGTATACTTGCTTGAGATTCAATTCAATATGGGGTTGTAATAACGGAGCATAGTCTCCCCCCGCTTGTAATAACGTGGCTTGGCACACTCACACACGTGCACTCTCTTAGTTGTGCACGATTTTGAACACACACGGGCCTAATCAGCCCCTAATACATAAATAGATACATATACTCTAATTTTGTAGGGTTTTGCTTAAGTTGGGTGTGTTGTCTTTCAATTCAAGCACTCACACACATTCAGCCTTCGCTCTTATTTGAAAGACCCAAGTAAGGGCCGACCTATACTATTTGGGTTTTCATTTCATGTCGTGTGTGTAAGTCTTTCAATTCAAGCACTCACACACATTGAGCCTTCGCTCTTATTTGAAAGACCCAAGTAAGGGCGTGCTATACTATTTGGGCTTTCATTTCATGTCGTGTGCGTAAGTCTTTTAATTCAAGCACTCACACACATTGAGCCTTCGCTCTTATTTGAAAGACCCAAGTAAGGGCCGTGCTATACTATTTGGGCTTTCATTTCATGTCGTGTGCGTAAGTCTTTTAATTCAAGCACTCACACACATTGAGCCTTCGCTCTTATTTGAAAGACCCAAGTAAGGGCCGTGTTATACTATTTGGGTTTAATTTCATGTTGTGTGCGTAGTACTTCAATTCAAGCACTCACACACATTGAGCTTTCACTCTTATTCCCAAGACCTTAATCAAGGCCATACTGCAAGTTATATTTGGGTTTAATTTCATGTCGTGTGTGTAAGTCTTTCAAATTAAGCACGCACCCACATTGAGCCTTCGCTCTTATTTGCAAGACCCGAGTAAGGGCCCATATACCTACTCTATATACATATCTCCCTTTGGCATTTACATTACAAGTCATTTCCCTTCGGTTATTTCCCTTCGGTTATTTCCCTTCGGCATTGTCTTTACATTCGGGTTTTCCCTTTGGAGTAGCGTGAGTTTGCATTGCATCTACGCCATACCATGAGGTAGGACGCATATTGCATCAAAGCAAGCCCCGCTCGAATTCGCCCATGTAGTGGAGTGTTCATAACACACAAACTAGGTGGCTCATAAAGGGATAAAAGGAAAGACTTAGGTATGTGCAAATCCACGTGATCTAAAATCTGCAATCGTATCTAAAGGACCCGAATTAGACACCTCGAACCGCTTCGTAGGCTTTCTATTCCAAAAACTCGATTTTTGTAAAGCATAAAGACTGACCCTTGCACATCGGTGCACGAAGGTCTGCGACGACAAGAGCTCACTTGCTCACAATCGCCACGATTAGAAGTCAGTTTAAATATATCTTCGCTAGCTTAGGTAAGCTAGCTGGCACGCCCTGTTTACATAAATAGGCCTTAGACGCACGAGAGGATCCACTCCAAGCCCAGGAAAGGCGGGGAGGCGTGGGGATTTTTTCGCGCGTCTACAGCGTTGCCTTGGGCTGCAAGAGGGAGCTCCTTGGAATGACACGGCAAAGGGGTGTGCTGGCCGGGTGACAAGGAAGCATGGGTGTGGTGCCTTGGAGCTTGCCGGCTACTAGAGGGGTGCTGTCGTGATGTCTAGGGCTAAAGTGGTTAGGGAGGGTCATGAAGGTATAGGGCTGATGCTAGGGAAGGTGGAGCTAATGGGTGACTAAGGAGAAGAAGGGCAGGTCCTAGGGAGCAAGGCAAGGTGGTTGGGATGTCACTAAAGGAAAAAGGTAGAGAATCGGGTGGTGCAATGGGTTATGTCTGGCCGAATGGAGAAGGGTGGCAGGGCGGTTGTGTTGGCGTGGTGTTGTGGTGGTATGGGTGATTGAGAGTGGAGGGGGAGTGAAGAGGAGGTGGAGTTAGGGTAAGGTACTAATCGGATAAGCAAGGAAGGTTGGCGGGTGTCCAAGGAAGGCAGCCGGGTGGAAGGAGGGGAGCTGGCCAGGCAACTGTGGTGGCGACATGGAATGGAGCAGGCCGGGAGGTAGTGGTGGCATGGAGTGGTGCAGGCCGGGGGTAGTGGTGGAGCAGGTGAGAGAAGGGAGCCAGGTGAGAGAGGGTTCGGCTGGCCCAAGTGCTGGCTGAAAAACTTGAAAAACCCGCCCACTAGGGGGGGGGGGGGGGGGTTTATAGGTTTCAAAGGGGCGGTTGGGGCTGGTTTTGAGAGGGCGGTTGTGTGGTTTAGGTGGTGGTGGTGTGGTGATAAGGTGGGCTGGTTTTGAGGGGGGGGCAGATATTTTGTTTTAGGGGGTTTTAAGGATATGGTGTGCTAGGTTTAAGGAGGGGTGGTTTAGTGGTTTAGGGTTTAGCTTGGTGGGTTGGTTTTGGGGTGAGGTTTAGTGAGGTGGGTTAGGTGTTTAGGCTAGGATTAGGGGTTTTGGCTTAGGATTGGGTTAGGGAGCTCCCTTTGCATAACCCATAGACTTCATTGCTTCATGTTGGTGCAGCCCTAGGTTAGGTTTTGGCTCATACAAGCTTAAAGCCACATGAATTAAGCTAACCCACATGATTAACCCCAAACTTGACACACAAGTCAAGCTTAATACAATTCCCCTCATGCTTATCCTTCCCATTCTCTCTCATGCTCATAATCCCACGTGAATTTCAAGTAGGCCCCACCTCCATTTATGAGAAGGTGATGTGGGCCATGGATGTGGATATTGGATTGGATCTCTGGATCCAAATCCACACATACGTTTGGATTGGGATCTGGATATATATGGTCCAGATCCAATCCAAACTGAATTCTGACTCCTTCAAGGTATGTTCAAAACGAACGGTTTGTGCGGGGTCTGACAGCATCAGTACTTCGTTTGCATTGGGTCTTCGCCAACATGATCGTCCGCTTCTGTTTTCACCTTCAAAATATAGTAGATGGCATACTCCTTATGGGTGTCATCCTCGTATTGAGCCAATAGGGCTCCTAAAGCATTTGCATGCACGGAAATGTAAAGTAAAAGTGGTTTTCCTTGCTTTGAAGGATTCAAAACGGGGGGATTAACCAAGTATGCCTTTAGTCTTTCGAAGGACCTTTGGCAGTCATCATCCCATAAAAATTTTGTGCCCTTCCTCAACAGCTTGTTGAAGGGTTCGCATCTAGTCGCCAGATTTGATATAAATCGGCGAACGGACTGTAATCGACCCTGGAGGCTACGAATTTGGGTGAGATTGGAGGGTGGAGCCATGTCTATGATGGCTCAACACTTAGAGGGGTCAACTTCGATACCCCTTTGGCTCACCATAAAGCCTAGAAGCTTTCCAGACTCTACCCCGAGTACACATTTTTGAGGGTTTAGCTTTACTTTGTAAAGCCTAAGCCTTTCGAAAATCTTTTGCAAACATTCGATATGAGTGCATCGGGTTTTGGATTTTGCCAAGAGATCATCTACATACACTTCTACGAGTACATGAATCTGATCATGGAAGATCGTGGTCATGGCTCTCTAGTATGTCGCGCCGACATTTTTCAAACCAAAGGGCATGACTGTATAGCAGTACGTGCTGCACGGGGTTGTGAATGCGGTCTTACCCTGATCTCGTGTACTTAATTTAATTTGATTATAGCCTGAATAGCCATCCATAAACGAAAACATTTCGTGATTTGCAGTACTATCGACTATCAAATCTATGTTTGGTAATGGATAATTATCCTTTGGAGTGGCTTTATTCAGGTTTCTGAAATCGATGCATATTCAAATTTTCCCATTGGTTTTTCGAACAACAACGATGTTTGACAACCAATCAGAATACGCAATGGGTTTTATAAATCCGGCTTTTAAGAGATCTTCTAAACCCTCTTTGACTTGCGTGTGTACATTCGGGTGTATTTTCCTAAGCTTCTGCTTTATGGGTTTTACATCCATATCTAAGGGAAGACGATGTTCGACAATGCTGGGGTCTATGCCCGGCATGTCTTCATACGTCCATGCAAACACATCTAAATAGGTTCGTAGAAATGCAATTGTAAACACCCCGAAATCCCACGAATTTCTCAAATTCATCTGGTTTTGTAAAAGCAGCCCCAAAGGGCTATTTTGAGTTTGGAAACCCAGGAGCCTTCCAGACAACCCTGTACATATGTTTTGAACTCTATATTTCGAAAACATACAATATGGCTTTTAAAACCTTTTTAAAACATGTTTTGGAACCCCGAAGCAGCTTGGCCTAATCCAGACAGGACTAGGAGAGCTAAGAAGAGCCCAGAACCAGAGCACCTGTCGAGCCCGGCACAGCAACTCTTGCATCAAGTTCACACCCCCAGGATCTCGAACGTCCAAGACCCTGTTATCATCGAAACCTTGTTTGAAGTCATCTTCGGAAGGCGAAAACAGAGGCGGACGATCATGTTGGCGAAGACCCAACGCAGACGGAGCACTGATGCTGTCAGGCCCCACACAAACTGTTCGTTTCGAATACAGCTCGAAGGAGTCAGAGTTCAGTTTGGATCGGATCTGGACCATATATATCCAGATCCCAATCCAAACCCATGTATGGACTTGGATTTGGATTTGGATTCAAAAATCCAATCCAATATCCATATCCATGGCCCATATCACCTTCTCATAAATGGAGGTGGGGCCCACTTGAAATTCACGTGGGATTATGGGCATGAGAGAGAGTGGGGATGGATAAGATCAAGTGTGGTTGTAATTAAGCTTGACTTGTGTGTCAAGTTTGGGGTTAATCATGTGGGTTAGCCTAATTGAATGGGTTTAAGCTTGTAATTAGCCAAAACCTAACCTAGGGCTGCACCAACATGATGTGGTTAAGGTCTATGAGCCATGCAAAGGGAGCTCCTTCACCTAAACCTAACCCAAAATACCTAATCCTAGCCTTCTACCCTAATCCGCCCCTAATCTGAGCCTAATCACCTAACCTACTTCCCTAATCCCGGCCTAATCCCAACCTAATCACCTAACCCACTTCCCTAAACCTAGGTTAATTTCCCTAAACCTAGCCTAATCACCTAACCTAGCTCACTAAACCTCACCCTAGAACCCACCCACCTAACCAAACCCTAAACCCCTAAACCACCCCTAGCCCACAAGCTACCCAAACCACTAGTACCTAAAATATGTGGCCCTACCCTTTCCAGCCCACCTTATCATCATACCACCCTACCTAAACCACCTAACCACTACCCCAAACCAGCCCTAACCGACCTACCCATCCCTATATAAACCCCCCCCCTTGGGGGCGGGTTCCATCATCGCCAAGCTGCCCTCCCCAAGCCCAGTCGGGTCCTCCACTTCCCCAAGCTCAGCCCACTTGCTCCACCTGCTCCCCATCTCACCACCACCTGCACCGCCACCTACACCACCACCTTCCAGCCGAACGCCACCGCCTGCCCAACTCCCTTCCAGTCGAGCGCCACCCTCTTCTTCACCCGGTAAGCCCCCTACACCCTACCTTGTCACCTCTTCACTCCCTCTCCACTCTAAACCACCTAATCTATTCCCCTACCACCCTAACATCAACCTTCCACCCGCCACCACCAAACTCCCTTAGTCGGCCACTCACTTCCCTTACATCACTCCCTTAGTCGGTGTAGACACGCGAAAATCCCCGCCTCTTCGCCTCTTTCGGGGGCTTGGAGTGGATCTTCTCGTGTGTCTAAGGCCTATGTATACAAATAGGGCGTGCCAGCTAGCTTACCTAAGCTAGCGAAGATATATATTATTATTTTTTTTAACACTGACTTCTAAACGTGGCGACTGTGAGCAAGTAAGCTCTTGTCGTCGTAGACCTTCTTGCACCGATGCGCAAGGGTCAGTCTGTACGCTTTGCAAAAATCGAGTTTTGGAGAGAAAGTCTACGAAGCGGTTCGAGGTGTCTATTTCGGGTCTTTAAGATGCGATTGCATATTTTAGATCACGTGGATTTGCACGTGCCTAAGTCTTTTCTTTTATCCCTTTTCGGGCCACCTAGTTTGTGTGTTATTGTAGACGCGCGAAAATCCCCGCCTCTTCGCCTCTTTCGGGGCTTGGAGTGGATCTTCTCGTGTGTCTAAGGCCTATGTATACAAATAGGGCGTGCCAGCTAGCTTACCTAAGCTAGCGAAGATATATATTATTATTTTTTTTAACACTGACTTCTAAACGTGGCGACTGTGAGCAAGTAAGCTCTTGTCGTCGTAGACCTTCTTGCACCGATGCGCAAGGGTCAGTCTGTACGCTTTTGCAAAAATCGAGTTTTGGAGAGAAAGTCTACGAAGCGGTTCGAGGTGTCTATTTCGGGTCTTTAAGATGCGATTGCATATTTTAGATCACGTGGATTTGCACGTGCCTAAGTCTTTTCTTTTATCCCTTTTTGGGTCGCCTAGTTTGTGTGTTATGAACACTCCACTACATGGGCGAATTCGAGCGGGGCTTGTTTCGATGCAATATGCATCCTACCTCGTGGTATGGCGTAGATGCAATGCAAACTCACGCTACTCCAAAGGGAAAACCCGAAATGTAAAGACAATACTGAAGGGGAATAACAGAAGGGAAATAACCGAAGGGAAATAACCGAAGGGAGATATGTATATATCTTATGTATATGAGCCCTTACTCGGGTCTTGCAAATAAGAGCGAAGGCTCAATGTGGGTGCGTGCTTGAATTGAAAGACTTACTCACATGACAAGAAATGAAACCCAAATAGTATAGGTCGGCCCTTACTTGGGTCTTTCAAATAAGAGCGAAAGCTCAATGTGTGTGAGAGTGCTTGAATTGAAAGACTTACTCACACGACATGAAATGAAACCCAAATAGTATAGGTCGGCCCTTACTTGGGTCTTTCAAATAAGAGCGAAAGCTCAATGTGTGTGAGAGTGCTTGAATTGAAAGACTTACTCACACGACATGAAATGAAACCCAAATAGTATAGGTCGGCCCTTACTTGGGTCTTGCAACTAAGAGCGAAAGCTCAATGTGTGTGAGAGTGCTTGAATTGAAAGACTTACTCACACGACATGAAATGAAACCCAAATAGTATAGGTCGGCCCTTACTTGGGTCTTTCAAATAAGAGCGAAAGCTCAATGTGTGTGAGTGTTTGAATTGAAAGACAACGCACCCAACTTAAACAAAACCCTTCGAAAATGAAAGTATATATGTACACTTATATATTAGGGGCTGATTAGGCCCGTGTGTGCTAAAAATCGTGCACGACTAAGAGAGTGCACGTGTGTGGTTGTGCCAAGCCACGTTATTACAAGCGGGGGGAGACTATGCTCCGTTATTACAACCCTGTATCAAATTGAATCTCAAGCAAGTATACAACTAAAGACCGAGTTTAGACACTTACGAGTAGCTGGTCCGTAGAGGTCTTGCTTGAGCGTGGACTTGGCCTTGGGCTGCAAACGGGAGCTCCGCGAAGGTAAGCTGGTCAAGGGTGCTGGCCGGCTGCAAGTGGGGCGCGGGATAGGCGCCTCGGAGGTGGCCGGTGGCAAGTAGCTGGCGGCTCCAAGTAGGGGTTTAAAGTGGCTGAATGAGTGGACTCTTAGGGTCACTAGGGGAGTTGAGAGTTTAGGGAAGCTGGACCTAAAAGGGTGAGCTGGTGGGAAGGCCGAATAGGACACCTAGGGGAGGGCCGAAGGGGAGATGATGGCTAGGTAGTGGCCGGCAGCTTGGGTTATACTAGGTTCGGCTAGGTTAAAATGGTGGTGGCAAAAGGGGCTTGAGATGAAGGTAGGATGGGTGGCTAAGAATGGAGAGGTGGTAGAGAAGGGGGCTAGGTAAGGTGCAGGGTACTTACCGAATGGGGAGAGGTGGCGGATGAAGTGGGAAGGTGGCGGGCAGGTGGCTGTCGGCTGGTTCGGTTGGGTGGAGGTGATGGCGTCCGGTTGAGGGATGGTGGTGATGGATGGAAGAGGGAAGGTGGCGGAGCAGGTGGGGGCTGGTGGAGCAGATGGAGCAGGCGGAGGTGGGGAGTGGTCCCGGCTGGGTGAGAGATGGGAGAAGGAGAGGGCCCGGCTGGGTGGAATGGTGGTTCCCACTTCGAAAAACCCGCCCACAAGGAGGGGGGTTTAAATAGGGGATGGGTAGGTCGGTTAGGGCTGGGCTGTGGGTAGTGGTTAGGTGGTTTAGGTAGGGTGGTATGTAGATAAGGTGGGCTGGAAGGGGTTGGGCCAGATATTTTAAAACTAGGGGTTTGGGTAAATCGTGGGCTAAGGGTGGTTTAGGGGTTTAGGGCTAGGTTAGGTGGTTGGGTTTTAGGGTGAGGTTTAGTGAGCTAGGTTAGGTGATTAGGCTAGGTTTAGGCTAGGATTAGGGAAATTAATCTAGGTTTAGGGAAGGATTAGGGAAGTGGGTTAGGTGATTAGGTTGGGATTAGGACGGGATTAGGGAAGTGGGTTAGGTGATTAGGTTCAGATTAGGGGTGGATTAGGGGTTTAGGCTAGGTTTAGGCATTTTTGGCTAGGTTTAGGTGAAGGAGCTCCCTTAGCATGGCCCATAGACTTTAACCATATCATGTTGGTGCAGCCCTAGGTTAGGTTTTGGCTAATTACAAGCTTAAACCCACTTAACTAGGCTAACCCACAAGATTAACCCCAAACTTGACACACAAGTCAAGCTTAATTACAACACTCTTGATATTTTCCATCCCCACTCTCTCTCATGCCCATAATCCCACGTGAAACTCAAGTGGGCCCTACCTCCATTTATGAGAAGGTGATGTGGGCCATGGATATGGATATTGGATTGGATCTCTGGATCCAAATCCAAATCCAAGTCCACATATGGGTTTGGATTGGGATGTGGATATATATGGTCCAGATCCAATCCAAACTGAACTCTGACTCCTTCGAGCTGGGTTCGAAACACACGATTTGTGCGGGGTCTGACAACATCAGTACTCCGTCTGCGTTGGGTCTTCGCCAACATGGTCGTCCGCCTCCGTTTCTGCCTTCCGGAGATGACTTCAAATGCTATTTTGATAAGAACAGGGTCTTGGACGTTCGAGATCCTGGGATGTGAATCAGATACAAGAGTTGCTGCGCCGGGCTCGACAGGTGCTCCGGTTCCGGGCTCTTCTTGGCTCTCCTGGTCCTGTCTTGATCGGGCCAAGCCACTTCGGGGTTTCAAAACATGTTTTAAAAAGGGTTTTCAAAAAGCCATATTATATGTTTTAGAAAGATAAAGTTTAAAACATATGTACAGGGTTGTTTGGAAGGCTCCTGGGTTTCCAAACTCAAAATGGCCCTTTGGGGGCTGCTTGTATAAAACCAGATTTGTTTAAGAAATTCGTGGGATTTTGGGGTGTTTACAGTTATGAACACTCCACTACATGGGCGAATTCGAGCGGTGCTTGCTTCGATGCAATATGTGTCCTACCTCGTGGTATGGCGTAGATGCAATGCAAACTCACGCTACTCCAAAGGGAAAACCCGAAATGTAAAGACAACACTGAAGGGGAAATAACAGAAGGGAAATAACCGAAGGGAGATATGTATATAGCTTATGTATATGAGACCTTACTTGGGTCTTGCAAATAAGAGCGAAGGCTCAATGTGGGTGCGTGCTTGAATTGAAAGACTTACACACACGACATGAAATTAAACCCAAATATAAATTGCAGTATGGCCTTGACTAAGGTCTTGGGAGTAAGAGCGAAGGCTCAATGTGTGTGAAAGTGCTTGAATTGAAGTACTACACACACGACATAAATGAAACCCAAATATAACTGCAATAAGGCCTTTACTAAGGTCTTGGGAGTAAGAGCGAAGGCTCAATGTGTGTGAAAGTGCTTGAATTGAAAGACTTACTCACACGACATGAAATGAAACCCAAATAGTATAGGTCGGCCCTTACTTGGGTCTTTCAAATAAGAGCGAAATCTCAATGTGTGTGAGAGTGCTTGAATTGAAAGACTTACTCACACGACATGAAATGAAACCCAAATAGTATAGGTCGGCCCTTACTTGGGTCTTTCAACTAAGAGCGAAAGCTCAATGTGTGTGAGAGTGCTTGAATTGAAAGACAACGCACCCAGCTTAAACAAAACCCTTCGAAAATGAAAGTATATATATACACTTATGTATTAGGGGCTGATTAGGCCCGTGTGTGTTTAAAATCGTGCACGACTAAGAGGGTGTGTGGTTGTGCCAAGCCACGTTATTACAAGCGGGGGGAGACTATGCTCCATTATTACAACCCCGTATCAAATTGAATCTCAAGCAAGTGTACAACTAAAGACCGAGTTTAGACACTTACGAGTAGCTGGTCCGTAGAGGTCTTGCTTGAGCGTGGGCTTGGCATTGGGCTGCAAACGGGAGCTCCGCGAAGATAGGTGATCAAAGGTGCTGGCCGGCTGCAAGTGGGGCGCGGGATGGGCGCCTCAAAGGTGGTCGGTGGCAAGTGGATGTCGCCTCGAGGTGGGGGGTTAAAGGGGCTGAACAAGTGAGTTCTTAGGGTCACTAGGGGAGTTGAGTGTTTAGGGAAAACTGGACCTAAAGGAGAGTTTGTGGGAAGGCCGAATGGGACACCTAGGGGAAGGCCGAATGGGATATGATGGCTAGGTAGTGGCCGGCAGTTTGGGCTATTCTAGGTTCGACTAAGTGAAAAGGGTGATGGCAAAAGGGCTGAGATGAGGATAGGATAGGTGGCTAGGAGTGGAGAGGTGGTAGAGAAGGGCTTTGATAGAGTTAGGGTGCTTACCGAATGGGGAAAGGTGGCGGATGAAGTGGGAAGCCGGGAGTGGATGGGAGCTCGGCTGGTTCGGTTGGATGAAGGTGGTGGCGTCCGGCTGGGTGAGGTGATGGAGAGTGGAAGAGGGAAGGTGGCGGTGCAGGTGGAGAGTGGAGCAGTTGGGGAGTGGAGCAGGCGGACAGGTTGGAGAGTGGAGTCGGCTGGGCTGAGGTGAGGGCTCCTTCCTCTTAAACCCGCCCCCAAAGGGGAGGGGTTTAAATAGGGGATGGGTAGGTCGGTTAGGGCTGGGCTGAGGGTAGTGGTTAGGTGGTTTAGGTAGGGTGGTATGTAGATAAGGTGGGCTGGAAAGGGTTGGGCCAGATATTTTAAAACTAGGGGTTTGGGTAGATTATGGGCTAAGGGTGGTTTAGGGGTTTAGGGCTAGGTTAGGTGGTTGGGTTTTAGGGTGAGGTTTAGTGAGCTAGGTTAGGTGATTAGGCTAGGTTTAGGCTAGGATTAGAGAAATTAATCTAGGTTTAGGGAAGGATTAGGGAAGTGGGTTAGGTGATTAGGTTGGGATTAGGCTGGGATTAGGGAAGTGGGTTAGGTGATTAGGTTGGGATTAGGGGTTTAGGCTAGGATTAGTCATTTTGGGTTAGGTTTAGGTGAGGGAGCTCCCTTAGCATGGCCCATAGACCTTGATCACCCCATGTTGGTGCAACCCTAGGTTAGGTTTTAGCTAATTACAAGCTTAAACCCACTCAATTAGGCTAACCCACATGATTAAACCCAAACTTGACACACAAGTCAAGCTTAATACAACACTCTTGATATTTTCTATCCCCACTCTCTCTCATGCGCAATATCCCACATGAATCTCAAGTGGGCCCCACCTCCATTTATGAGATGGTGATGTGGGCCATGGATATGGGTATTGGATTGGATCTCTGGGTCCAAATCCAAATCCAAGTCCACATATGGGTTTGGATTGGAATCTGGATATATATGGTCCAGATCCAATCCAAACTGAACTCTGACTCCTTCGAGCTGGGTTTGAGACGGACGATTCGTGCGGGGCCTGACAGCATCAGTACTCCGTCTGCGTTGGGTCTTCGCCAACATAGTCGTCCGCCTCCGTTTCTGCCTTCCGGAGATGACTTCAAATGCTATTTTGATAAGAACAAGGTCTTGGACGTTCGAGATCCTGGGGTGTGAATCAGATACAAGAGTTGCTGTGCCGGGCTCGACATGTGCTCCGGTTCCGGGCTTTTCTTAGCTCTCCTGGTCCTGTCTTGATCGGGCCAAGCCGCTTCGGGGTTTCAAAACATGTTTTAAAAGGTTTTCAAAAGCTATATCATATGTTTTTGAAAGATAAAGTTTATAACATATATACAGGGTTGTCTAGAAGGCTCCTGGGTTTCCAGACTCAAAAATGGCCCTTTGGGGCTGCTTTTACAAAACCAGGTTTGTTTAAGAAATTCGTGGGATTTCGGGGTGTTTACAGATGCCCCTCTTTGGCCTTGTCCAAATAGATTTGGATAAGGGCAAAGATGACAAACACCCCTTTTAATGTCTCCCTAGATCTAGCCATGAAGAATATGGGATCGTCCCGTTTTTAGCAAAATCTCAATTTACAAACTCTGGTAGGAGGAGATATCATGCCAAAGGGTTTACTTATGGAATCTGGTCCTGAATGGAATCATGTTTATGCAAGTACCATGCTTGGAATGCAGATGACATGGGTGTGGTGCCAAGAGTGGCGACCTCCCAGAGACTAGATGTGGTCGAACTCTAGAGACTTACACGGCCTATTGCTCCAAGTGAGCAACTCCTATGCTGTTTGATGTTCGGTTTTCAAAACTTATTTACAAAACTATTTACAAAAGGGACAACTGTCTTGAGTCTCGATCCTAAGGATCTCGAGCTCTTCGTGCTTGCCCTTGTTTGAGTCTTAACACTCGCTTATCTAGCGGAGGTTTTATAAGAAAACAAGCTTCATTTCAAATTCCTACGCCTTACTCGAAACGTCGAATTCTCAAACAAGATGAAATTCAAGTAAGTAAATCCTATTTTTACTTTAGGATTCCTCGAAATGAACCATGGTTTAGCTTGGGATAAGTTAGGGATGGGAAAGAGATACCACGGTCCCTTCTGAAGCATCCCGTGGCTTAAGGCATAGAAGGCGGAAAACTGCTCTTTTTGAGCTTTTTGGCCTCTTTTTCCTTTTTTTCATAGAGGGTCTCCCTTTGGGAGTATTTTTTCTTTAATCCCTCTTTCTCATAAGAGAATCGATTTTTCTTTTTGAAGTCTGGTTTCTTTCTTTTGGAAAGAGACTTTTAAATGGGAAATTCCCTTTTGATTTGGGCCTTTGTTTTCCTTTTGGAAGGAGAAGAGAAGAGGGGAGGACTTATCCCAAGCCTACACTCGATCCATTCCAGATCAGCCTATTTAGAAATAGCACGTACTACTTGCAAGTATCTTGCTATGTTGAACTAGGCCTTTCTTTGTAAGATGAAGGATTTTGAAAGGCAACCATGATTTTGAAAACTCCACTCTTTCACAAGTGCGAATTCTCTCACTTAGGGTCACACGAGTTCGCCTTTGCACCTTATTCACATGTCTCAGGGCAGCTATCCCTATGAAATTTTTGAAAAACTGGAATTTAATCCATATCCTACACGTGATACTTCTTTAAGTATTGAATATTGATAGGATCTGCTAAATTCCTACCTTCTACATTGATCAACCAATACGAATTGTTCGTAGTGGTTGCTCGTACAACATAGGGTCCATCCTAGTTGGGGCGCCACTTGCCTAGGGGGTGTGGGCCACGATGGTGGATGGTTTTTAAGACCAGATCTCACAATTCAAAGTGGCGAGGTCTCATGTGTTTGCTATAATGTCGGGCTATCCTTTGCCGGTATGCACGAGCATGATCCATGGCAAGGAGTCGCCTCTCATCTAGCAAATCTAGTTCGGCCATCCTAGCATGCTGAAGTGTTTCTAGGGGGAGGTCGAGTGCTATGGCTGTATGAAATGAATGCAATTGAGTATGAATGGGAAGAATGGCGTTTGTGCCATAGACCAACTCGAATGGTGTGGCATTCGTGGGAGTCCGGATGGAAATCCTATAAGCCCATAAGGCTTCATCCAGCTTCTCGTGCCACGTCCTACCCTTCTCTAAGGTTTTCTCAATAATACTAATGAGAGTCTTGTTTGTGGCTTCGGCTTGGCCGTTGCCTTGAGGGTAGTAGGGCGAGGAGAAGTGGTGAGTTATGCCATACGTGTTTGTAAACACCCCGAAATCCCACGAATTTCTTAAACAAATCTGGTTTTATACAAGCAGCCCCAAAGGGGCCATTTTGAGTTTGGAAACCCAGGAGCCTTCCAAACAACCCTGTGTATATGTTTTAAACTTTATCTTTGAAAAACATATGATATAGCTTTTGAAAACCCTTTTAAAACATGTTTTGAAACCCCGAAGTGGCTTGGCCCGATCAAGACAGGACCAGGAGAGCCAAGAAGAGCCCGGAACCGGAGCACCTGTCAAGCCCGGCGCAGCAACTCTTGCATCTGATTCACACCCCAGGATCTCGAACGTCCAAGACCCTGTTCTTATCAAAATAGCATTTGAAGTCATCTCCGGAAGGCAGAAACGGAGGCGGACGACTATGTTGGCGAAGACCCAACGCAGACGGAGTACTGATGCTGTCAGGCCCCGCACGAATCGTCCGTTTCGAACCCAGCTCGAAGGAGTCAGAGTTCAGTTTGGATTGGATCTGGACCATATATATCCAGATCCCAATCCAAACCCATATGTGGACTTGGATTTGGATTTTGATCCAGAGATCCAATCCAATATCCATATCCATGGCCCACATCACCTTCTCATAAATGGAGGTGGGGCCCACTTGAAATTCACGTGGGATATTGGGCATGAGAGAGAGTGGGGGATGAAAAATATCAAGAGTGTTGTATTAAGCTTGACTTGTGTGTCAAGTTTGGGTTTAATCTTGTGGGTTAGCCTAATTGAGTGGGTTTAAGCTTGTAATTAGCTAAAACCTAACGTAGGGCTGCACCAACATGGGGTGATCAAGGTCTATGGGCCATGCTAAGGGAGCTCCTTCACCTAAACCTAGCCAAAAATGCCTAAACCTAGCCTAAACCCCTAATCCACCCCTAACCTGAACCTAATCACCTAACCCACTTCCCTAATCCCGGCCTAATCCCAACCTAATCACCTAACCCACTCCCCTAATCCTTCCCTAAACCTAGATTAATTTCCCTAATCCTAGCCTAAACCTAGCCTAAACCACCTAACCTAGCTCACTAAACCTCACCCTAAAACCCAACCACCTAACCTAGCCCTAAACCCCTAAACCACCCTTAGCCCACGATTTTCCCAAACCCCTAGTTTTAAAATATCTGGCCCAACCCCATCCAGCCCACCTTATCTACATACTACCCTACCTAAACCACCTAACCACTACCCACAACCCAGCCCTAACCGACCTACGCATCCCCTATTTAAACCCCCCTCATTGTGGGCGGGTTTTCCAAGTGGGAACCACCCCTTCCATCCAGCCGGGCCCTCTCCTTCTCCCATTTCTCATCCAGCCATGACCACTCCCCAGCAGCTCCAGCTCCTCCACCAGCCGCCACCTGCTCCGCCACCTTCCCTCTTCCGTCCACCACCACTGCCCCCCAGCCGGACGCCACCATCTTCCCCCAACTCCACCAGCCGACAGCCACCTGCCCGCCACTCTACCACTCCATCCGCCACTCCTCCCCATTCGGTAAGTCCCCCTAACTCCCTCAAAGCCACTCTCTACCACCTCTCCACTCTTAGCCACCCATCTTCCCTTCAGCTCAGCCCCTTTGCCGCCACCATCTAAGCCTAGCCGAACCTAGGATAACCCAAGTGGCTGGCCACTACTTAGCCACCATCTCCCATTCGGCCGACCCCCCCTAGGTGTCCTATTTGGCCTTCCCACTAGCTCACCTTTTAGGTCCAGTTTCCCTAAGTACCTAACTTCCCTAGTGACCCTAAGACCCACTTATTCAACCACTCTAAACTCCCTACTTGGAGGCGCCGCCTACTTGCCACCGGCCTCCTTCGAGGCGTCCATCCCGCGCCCCATTTGCAGCCGGCCAGCACCCTTGATCACATACCTTCGCGGAGCTCCCGTTGCAGTCCAAAGCCAAGGCCACGCTCAAGCAAGACCTCTAGGGACCAGCTACTCGTAAGTGTCTAAACTCGGTCTTTAGTCATACGCTTGCTTGAAATTCAATTTGATACGGGGTTGTAATAACGGAGCATAGTCTCCCCCCGCTTGTAATAACGTGGCTTGGCACAACCACACACGTGCACTCTCTTAGTCGTGCACAATTTTGAACACACACGGGCCTAATCAGCCCCTAATATATAAGTGTACGTATATATTTCATTTCCGAAGGGTTTTGTTTAAGTTGGGTGCGTAGTCTTTCAATTTAAACACTCTCACACACATTGAGCTTTCGCTCTTATTTGAAAGACCCAAGTAAGGGCTGACCTATACTATTTGGGTTTCATTTCATGTCGTGTGAGTAAGTCTTTCAATTTAAACACTCTCACACACATTGAGCTTTCGCTCTTATTTGAAAGACCCAAGTAAGGGCCGACCTATACTATTTGGGTTTCATTTCTTGTCGTGTGAGTAAGTCTTTCAATTCAAGCACTTTCACACACATTGAGCCTTCGCTCTTACTCCCAAGACCTTAGTAAAGGCCTTATTGCAGTTATATTTGGGTTTCATTTATGTCGTGTGTGTAGTACTTCAATTCAAGCACTCTCACACACATTGAGCCTTCGCTCTTACTCCCAAGACCTTAGTCAAGGCCATACTGCAATTTATATTTGGGTTTAATTTCATGTCGTGTGTGTAAGTCTTTCAATTCAAGCACGCACCCACATTGAGCCTTCGCTCTTATTTGCAAGACCCGAGTAAGGGCTCATATACATAAGATATATACATATCTCCCTTCGGTTATTTCCCTTCGGTTATTTCCCTTCGGTTATTCCTTCTGTTATTTCCCTTCAGTATTGTCTTTACATTTCGGGTTTTCCCTTTGGAGTAGCGTGAGTTTGCATTGCATCTACGCCATACCACGAGGTAGGACGCATATTGCATCGAAGCAACCCCCGCTCGAATTCGCCCATGTAGTGGAGTGTTCATAACACACAAACTAGGCGACCCAAAAAGGGATAAAAGAAAAGACTTAGGCACGTGCAAATCCACGTGATCTAAAACATGCAATCGCATCTTAAAGACCCGAAATAAGACACCTCGAACCGTTTCGTAGACTTTCTCCCCAAAACTCGATTTTTGCAAAAGCGTACAGACTGACCCTTGCGCATCGGTGCAAGAAGGTTTGCGACGACAAGAGCTCACTTGCTCACAGTCGCCACGTTAGAAGTCAGTGTTAAGTATATCTTCGCTAGCTTAAGTAAGCTAGCTGGCACGCCCTATTTGTATACATAGGCCTTAGACGCACGATAAGATCCACTCCAAGCCACGAAAGAGGCGAAGAGGCGGGGATTTTCGCGCGTCTACAGAGATTGGCACGCCTGGTGGGACGTGAGCCTTTTCAAAAAGTCGAGTTTACTTGTAGAAGTCTCGCAAAAATTTTATAAAGGTGTCGTTTTAACTTGTTTTCTTTGCTTTTACTTAGGAAATTTTTGAAAAAGCTTGAAAAGCATGTCAAAATCCAATCCAAGTGAAGTGTCGAGCCAAGGCTCATGCGCATCAAGTTCTCACTCTAGGAGGATTTTCAAAAACAAAATAAAACTAGATGAAATCGAGGACTTGAGAAGGGAATTTGAGGCCAAAATCGATGCTCTCAGCCAAGAGGCTGAAGTAGGCGATTCATGTTCATCAAACGGTGAACAAAGGCCTAAAAAGAAAATGGAAAAACCTCGCAAGCAAAAAGAGGCCTCCGTAATGGAAGGCAACCAATACCACGAGTCCTTCACACAAAAGGACCGTAAAGCCCTACAGCAACTGCTGAAAGGGCAAAATAAGGAGAAAAGAAGCTACGCCCTGTCTGATTTCCTTCCTATGGATTACGAAACAGACAGTGACGATGAAATACCGAACTTCCATCGGTATGATGGCATGGGAGACCCTAGGTCTCACTTGCAACTTTTCTCACGTCGAGCCCATAAGAAGAAAAAGGACTCGATGAAATGGGTGTATTGGTTCCCCCTATCCCTTAAGGGCACAGCTGCAAAATGGCTGGCTTCCTACGACTTAAGCCAGTTCGCTACCTTTGAAGAATTAGCGAACTGCTTCATGCAAAGATTTGCACACAACGTGGAAGTCACGCCAACCCTGAATACCTTAAGGGATACAAAGCAAGGCATGAACGAAGACGTGCATGCCTTCATTATAAGATGGAGGTCTCTTTTGGGCCAAGTGCGAGAGCCTATATCCGAAGGATGCGCAGTGATGCTCATCCTGGATAATTTCAAAAGCGAGTTAAAAACCCTTCTCTCGCTCCATGAGATTTCAACTTTCCATAAGTTGATCAAAAAGGCCTCCCTTTTCGAAACCAACTTGCGAAAAGGGACATACGACCACTTATGGAAAGGAAGTGCCGTTCCCAAAACACGTGTGGAAAAACCCATCGCATATGGGCTACCCACAACGGACAAAGGGGCAAAACCCCATAAAATCGCCAATGTCCGGGTGGATCCAGGCATGGCGGGCACTTCTAAAAATTTTGAAAAAATAGAAAATAAGAGAGAACGCAATTTTTCAAAACCAATTGAAAAACGGGAGTACACTCCGCTGGGGCAACCTGTGTCGGAGGTCCTAGACCTCCTACTTGCCCAGGGCATGATCGAACTCCCTGAAATCCCCGAAGGAGTCACGTCCAAAGGGGGGTATTTAAACCGATTTTGCAAGTATCATCGGCTCAAAGGCCATGATACCAAACGGTGCTTCTCTCTTCTAAATAAAATTGAGAACTTGATAGCGGAGGGCCGGCTCCAGGTCACTGCGGAACCTGAGCCACCTCAAGCTATCTTCAAGGAACCCTTTCCCAAACACGCCAGTGGCAGTGGGAAAGGAAAGGAGGTATGTACCCTCACCATTTCCAAGGAACTAGCGCGAAAGCCCGAACCTGGTCGACCAGCTTGTGCGCCCATCCTTGTATTATACAAGAGGCCCGCCCAAGTCGTCATCCGGGGACCACCAAAAGTGGAAATCCCGGCAAAGCCAGTTTTTAAAATCCAAGGCTCTCCTCAGCTCATCCTTAGAGCCAAGTTTAGCGCGAACCCTAGGCTGGTCGTGGGGGAAGTCACTAGATCCGGGAGGATCTACCAACCCCCGCACCTTCAAGGTGCTCAAAAGGTGGTCAGTGTGCCTGGCCCCTCAAAAGCATGTATCCCTAGTGGTCTGCCAAAAGCAGATAAGGACAAAATCATCCTAAATCCTTATGATTTCGAAAACCACCTTTCAAAGATTCCTATTCACATGTCTATCCTAGAGCTTATCAAAACCTCGCCTAGGCATAGACTTGTCTTAGAGAAAATTCTAGAAAGGGCCAAGGTTGATTCGAACATAAGTCCGGAATCCTTGTCTGCCCAAGTGGCTTTATTAGGAGCAAAATCGCCCATCACCTTTTCGGAAGATGATGTAGATAGACCCTACGAAACCCATAACCAGGCCCTGCATATCGAGGTGGTTCTAAACAACCACTCTCTGGACAGGTGCCTAGTCGATGGTGGAGGAGGGCTCAACATCCTTCCACTTCACGTGGCGTACAAAATCGGAGTCACCTTGACTTCAGTGAACCCAAGCCCCATCGTTATCACTGGATACGATGGGAATGCGTCTAGGCCTTTAGGATCCATCGAACTCCCAATGGAAACGGGAGGGATCGAACACACGGGGGTGTTCCATGTCTTGGACATCCACCCCCATTATAACCTGTTGCTGGGAAGACCCTGGATACACAGTTTGTGCGCTGTGCCATCCACCTTCCACAAGTGTGTCAAGATCCCTTTTAGGGACCAAGTCGTAGTAATCCTAGGTGAGAGTCACCCACAGCTTCAGGGGATCATAAACTCCCCTTGTTTATCGAGCTCCCAGGCCCATGAGGCTAACCTGGGGCAAATTATGGTTGAGCCACCTCGGCTCGTGTTGAACAACCCTAGGAAGGTTGTATGTGTGAAGGGGCCGCCCAAAGCAGGCCCCCTCCCGACTCTAATCCTCCTAGGAAAACCCAAGCGTTCCCTATTTCCAAAACCCCTGGACAAAAGGCCATACGAGCCTAATATGGACGATAGCATGTTCCAGGACCACGACTTATATCCCATCTTTTCAAAAAACAAAAGGTCGTGGAACATGTTATTGAACATGGGCTACACGCCCTACAAGAGTCTAGGGGCACAAAACCAGGGTCTCCTAGAGCCTATCCTTCCTAGGGCCAACCCAAGCCGATATGGGATCGGCTATACTCCCCAAATACCGCCGGAACCACCCCCTGTGACCACCTGGGTCAAGGGTGCCCCGGAGCCTGTCTTAGAAACCTATGGTTTAGATCTCCTATTCCGAGTCTAACCCATAGTGTTTTCCCTTTGTAGGTATGACGGAAGATCCCTTTTTCTAAAAAGACCAAAAACATTTGAAAACTTAAAATCAAAAAAATCGAAAAACAAGAAAAACCAAAACAATGGAAAAACAAAAACTCGGAAAAAGTGTGCTTTGTATAGTTCCCAAAGTTCTTGTTTTACAAAAACCCAAAAAAATCGAAAATTTGGAAAATACCAAAAAGATTTTGTACATAGCTGCCCCTGGTATGACTTTGGCGAAAGAAAAGGATTTTGAAAGAAACGTCGTCTGCATAGCCAGACCAAAAATTTCGAAATCACTTGAAAATCCAAGTACAAAACCAGGTTATTTTGAAAACCACGCATCAAGTTCCCTCGGGTCTAAAGTCCACGAGAATGATCGAAGCCCAGAAGTGGATCCCCTTGAGGAAGATCCCACTTCTGAGCTCCCAGAATTTCATAGAATTCTCGATTTTGAAAGACCTTCCCAATCAGTAGGAGGAGATTTCGTAGAGGTGAACCTAGGGGATGATTTCAATCCCAAAACCATCAAGATAGGCGCATGCTTGCATGAAACTGAAAAGTTAGCATTCATTGCATTTCTACGAACCTATTTAGATGTGTTTGCATGGACGTATGAAGACATGCCGGGCATAGACCCCAGCATAGTCGAGCATCGTCTTCCCTTAGATATAGGTGTAAAACCAATAAAGCAGAAGCTTAGGAAAATACACCCGAATGTACACACGCAAGTCAAAGAGGGTTTAGAAGATCTGCTAAAAGCCGGATTTATAAAACCCATTGCGTATTCTGATTGGTTATCAAATATCGTTGTAGTTCGAAAAACCAATGGGAAAATTCGAATATGCATCGATTTCAGAAACCTGAATAAAGCCACTCCAAAGGATAATTATCCTTTACCAAACATAGATTTGATAGTCGATAGTACTGCAAATCATGAAATGTTTTCATTTATGGATGGCTATTCAGGCTATAATCAAATCAAACTAAGCCCACGAGATCAGGGTAAGACCGCCTTCACAACCCCATGGGGCACGTACTGCTATACAGTCATACCCTTTGGTTTGAAAAATGCCGGCGCAACATACCAACGAGCCATGAACACGATCTTCCATGATCAAATTCACGAGCTTGTAGAAGTGTATGTAGATGATCTCTTGGCGAAATCCAAAACCCGATGCACCTATATCGAATGTTTACAAAAGATTTTCGAAAGGCTTAGGCTTTACAAAGTAAAGCTAAACCCTCAAAAATGTGTGTTCGGGGTAGAATCAGGGAAGCTTCTAGGCTTTATGGTGAGCCAAAGGGGAATAGAAGTCGACCCCTCTAAGTGTCGAGCCATCATAGACATGGCTCCACCCTCCAATCTCACCCAAGTCCGTAGCCTCCAGGGTCGGTTACAATCTGTGCGCCGATTCATATCGAATTTGGCAACTAGATGCGAACCCTTCAACAAACTGTTGAGGAAGGGTACGAAATTCTTATGGGATGACGAATGCCAAAAGTCCTTCGAGAGACTGAAGGCATACTTGGTTAATCCCCCCGTTTTGAATCCTCCAAAGCAAGGAAAACCGCTTTTATTATACATCTCCGTGCATGTAAACGCTTTAGGAGCCCTGTTGGCTCAATACGAGGATGACACCCATAAGGAGTACGCCATCTACTATATTTCGAAAACTCTCTTGGCTTATGAACGAAATTATCAAGCCATGGAGAAGACATGCTTGGCCCTAGTCTGGGCCTGCCAGAAATTCAGACACTACTTCCTAGATCATGAGATCTGGATAGTGTCCAAGCTTGATCCAATCAAGCACTTGTTCGAAAAACCCATTCTCACGGGTAGATTGGGCAAATGGCAACTCCTTCTAATGGAGTATGATCTAAAATACCGTCACCAGATCTCCGTTAAGGGGCAAGCCCTAGCAGATTACGTGGCTGACTTCCCCTTGGAGGACGCATATCCCACTCTTGTCGAAATGCCTGATGAAGGCATATTGCAAAACCATTTTCAAAACCACATTTTGGCAAATTCTTTCGAAAACCAAGTGTGGAAGATGCACTTCGACGGGGCACGAAACCAACGAGGGGCTGGTGCCGGGATCATCCTAATCTCCCCTGAAAAGGGCGAGATTCCCATAGCAGTCCGCTTAGATTTCGAATGTTCCAACAACGTAGCTGAGTATGAAGCACTCATACAAGGCTTAAGGATTTCGAAAACTCTAGGGGCATCATGCATCGAGGTCTTTGGAGATTCGCTCCTTGTCATAAACCAGGTTTTAAAAATTTGGCAAGTACGTAATGAGAAACTACTTCCATATCACGAGTTGGCCACTCGATTGGTCCAATCCTTCCAGTCGTGTAAGCTCACACACGTGGGAAGAGAGGACAATGGCATCGCCGATGCCCTCTCTTCCTTGGGTTCAGCCCTGAAGGTCGATCCCATTTCAGGGACCAGATCTTTGGAAATATGGCATGCGCCCCATCCATCCACACACGACTTGGATATTTGCCAAAACAACCCAGAGTCTATTGAAAAACCCTGGTTCTATGACATAAAACAATTTTTAGAAAATGGGGGATTCACCGAGGATGCCACAGCCAAAGATAGGGCATTCATTTGTAAGATTTCGACCTGATACACCATTCTGGGTGGGGTCTTATACAAAAAGAGTTTTACCGGCATTCTGCTTAGGTGTATCGACCTAGAGGAGGCTAGGATAGTGATGCACGAGTTCCACGACGGAGAATGTGGAGGTCATATTAATGCCAACATGATGGCAATGAAAATACTTAGAGGGGGTTATTTTTGGTCCACCCTGAAAAAGGATTGTCACGATCATGTTAGAAAGTGTCATCCATGTCAAGTGCATGGGCACGCCATTCATATCCCTTCATCTGCATTGCATTCCGTGGTCAGCCCCTGGCCATTTACCATGTGGGCGTTTGACATTGTAGGCCCCATATTTCCGAAGGCCTCGAATGGGCATCGTTTTATTTTAGCAGCCACGGAGTATTTCTCCAAGTGGGTGGAAGCCATTTCCCTAACGAATGTAATGGGGCAACATGTGGTGGCTTTCATCCGGAGGAATATCTTGGCTCGATTTGGGGTTCCACGAGACCTGGTGTCTGATAATAGTACCCCATTCAAGAACGAGCGGATGGTTAAGTTGTGCAACACGTATGGCATAACTCACCACTTCTCCTCGCCCTACTACCCTCAAGGCAACGGCCAAGCCGAAGCCACAAACAAGACTCTCATTGGTATCATTGAGAAGACCTTAGAGAAGGGTAGGAGGTGGCATGAGAAGCTGGATGAAGCCTTATGGGCTTATAGGACTTCCATCCGGACTCCCACGAATGCCACACCATTCGAATTGGTCTATGGCACAAACGCCATTCTTCCCATTCATACCCAACTGCATTCATTCCATACATCCATTGCACTCGACCTCCCCCTAGAGACGCTTCAGCATGCTAGGATGGCCGAACTAGATTTGCTAGATGAAAGGCGACTCCTTGCCATGGATCATGCTCGTGCATACCGGCAAAGGATAGCCCGACATTATAGCAAACACATGAGACCTCGCCACTTTGAAGTGGGGGATCTGGTCTTGAAAACCATCCATCATCGTGGCCCACACCCCCTAGGCAAGTGGCGCCCCAATTGGGATGGACCCTATGTCGTACGAGCAACCACTACGAACAATTCGTATTGGTTGATCGATGTAGAAGGTAGGAATTTAGCAGATCCTATCAATATTCAATACTTAAAGAAGTATCATGTATAGGATCTGGATTAAATTCCAGTTTTCGAAAATTTTTAGGGATAGCTGCCCTGAGACGTGTGAATAAGGTGCAAAGGCAACTCGTGTGACCCTAAGTAAGAGAATTCGCACTTGTGAAAGAGTGGAGTTTTCAAAATCGTGGTTGCATTTCCAAAATCCTTCATCTTACAAAGAAGGGCCTAGTTCAACATAGCAAGATACTTGCAAGTAGTATGTGCTATTTCTAAATAGGCTGATCTGGAATGGATCGAGTGTATGCTTGGGATAAGTCCTCCCCTCTTCTCTTCTCCTTCCAAAAGGAAAACAAAGGCCCAAATCAAAAAGGAATTTCCCATTTAGAGTCTCTTTCCAAAAGAAAGAAACCAGACTTGAAAAAGAAAAATCGATTCTCTTATGAAAAAGAGGGATTAAAGAAAAAATACTCCCAAAGGGAGACCCTCTATAAAAAAGGAAAAAGAGGCCAAAAAGCTCAAAAAGAGCAGTTTTCCGCCTTCTGTGCCTCAAACCACGGGACGCTTCAGAAGGGACCGTGGTATCTCTTTCCCATCCCTGGCTTATCCCAAGCTAAAGCATGGTTCATTTCGAGGAATCCTAAAGTAAAAATAGGATTTACTTACTTGAATTTCATCTTGTTTGAGAATTTGACGTTTCGAGTAAGGCGTAGGAATTTGAAATGAAGCTTGTTTTCTTATAAAACCTCCGCTAAATAAGCGAGTGTTAAGACTCAAACAAGGGCAAGCACGAAGAGCTCGAGATCCTTAGGATCGAGGCTCAAGACAGTTGTCCCTTTTGTAAATAGCTTTTGTAAATAAGTTTTTAAAACCGAACATCGAACAGCATAGGTTTTTTTGCTCACTTGGAGCAGTAGGCCTTGTAAGTCTCTAGAGTTCGACCACACCTGGTCTCTGGGAGGTCGCCACTCTTGGCACCACACCCATGTCATTTGCATTCCACGCATGGTACTTGCATGAACATGATCCCATTTAGGACCAGATTTCATAAGTAAACCCTTTGGCGTGATATCTCCTCCTACCAGAGTTTGTAAAATTGAGATTTTTGCTAAAATGGGACGATCCCATATTCTTCGTGGCTAGATCTAGGGAGACATTAAAAGGGGTGTTTGTCATCTTTGCCCTTATCCAAATCTATTTGGACAAGGCCAAAGAGGGGCATCTGTAAACACCCCGAAATCCCACGAATTTCTTAAACAAATCTGGTTTTATACAAGCAGCCCCAAAGGGGCCATTTTGAGTTTGGAAACCCAGGAGCCTTCCAAACAACCCTGTGTATATGTTTTAAACTTTATCTTTCAAAAACATATGATATAGCTTTTGAAAACCCTTTTAAAACATGTTTTGAAACCCCGAAGTGGCTTGGCCCGATCAAGACAGGACCAGGAGAGCCAAGAAGAGCCCGGAACCGGAGCACCTGTCAAGCCCGGCGCAGCAACTCTTGCATCTGATTCACACCCCAGGATCTCGAACGTCCAAGACCCTGTTCTTATCAAAATAGCATTTGAAGTCATCTCCGGAAGGCAGAAACGGAGGCGGACGACTATGTTGGCGAAGACCCAACGCAGACGGAGTACTGATGCTGTCAGGCCCCGCACGAATCGTCCGTTTCGAACCCAGCTCGAAGGAGTCAGAGTTCAGTTTGGATTGGATCTGGACCATATATATCCAGATCCCAATCCAAACCCATATGTGGACTTGGATTTGGATTTGGATCCAGAGATCCAATCCAATATCCATATCCATGGCCCACATCACCTTCTCATAAATGGAGGTGGGGCCCACTTGAAATTCACGTGGGATATTGGGCATGAGAGAGAGTGGGGGATGAAAAATATCAAGAGTGTTGTATTAAGCTTGACTTGTGTGTCAAGTTTGGGTTTAATCTTGTGGGTTAGCCTAATTGAGTGGGTTTAAGCTTGTAATTAGCTAAAACCTAACCTAGGGCTGCACCAACATGGGGTGATCAAGGTCTATGGGCCATGCTAAGGGAGCTCCTTCACCTAAACCTAGCCAAAAATGCCTAAACCTAGCCTAAACCCCTAATCCACCCCTAACCTGAACCTAATCACCTAACCCACTTCCCTAATCCCGGCCTAATCCCAACCTAATCACCTAACCCACTCCCCTAATCCTTCCCTAAACCTAGATTAATTTCCCTAATCCTAGCCTAAACCTAGCCTAAACCACCTAACCTAGCTCACTAAACCTCACCCTAAAACCCAACCACCTAACCTAGCCCTAAACCCCTAAACCACCCTTAGCCCACGATTTTCCCAAACCCCTAGTTTTAAAATATCTGGCCCAACCCCATCCAGCCCACCTTATCTACATACTACCCTACCTAAACCACCTAACCACTACCCACAACCCAGCCCTAACCGACCTACCCATCCCCTATTTAAACCCCCCTCATTGTGGGCGGGTTTTCCAAGTGGGAACCACCCCTTCCATCCAGCCGGGCCCTCTCCTTCTCCCATTTCTCATCCAGCCGTGACCACTCCCCAGCAGCTCCAGCTCCTCCACCAGCCGCCACCTGCTCCGCCACCTTCCCTCTTCCGTCCACCACCACTGCCCCCCAGCCGGACGCCACCATCTTCCCCCAACTCCACCAGCCGACAGCCACCTGCCCGCCACTCTACCACTCCATCCGCCACTCCTCCCCATTCGGTAAGTCCCCCTAACTCCCTCAAAGCCACTCTCTACCACCTCTCCACTCTTAGCCACCCATCTTCCCTTCAGCTCAGCCCCTTTGCCGCCACCATCTAAGCCTAGCCGAACCTAGGATAACCCAAGTGGCTGGCCACTACTTAGCCACCATCTCCCATTCGGCCGACCCCCCCTAGGTGTCCTATTTGGCCTTCCCACTAGCTCACCTTTTAGGTCCAGTTTCCCTAAGTACCTAACTTCCCTAGTGACCCTAAGACCCACTTATTCAGCCACTCTAAACTCCCTACTTGGAGGCGCCGCCTACTTGCCACCGGCCTCCTTCGAGGCGTCCATCCCGCGCCCCATTTGCAGCCGGCCAGCACCCTTGATCACATACCTTCGCGGAGCTCCCGTTGCAGCCCAAAGCCAAGGCCACGCTCAAGCAAGACCTCTAGGGACCAGCTACTCGTAAGTGTCTAAACTCGGTCTTTAGTCATACGCTTGCTTGAAATTCAATTTGATACGGGGTTGTAATAACGGAGCATAGTCTCCCCCCGCTTGTAATAACGTGGCTTGGCACAACCACACACGTGCACTCTCTTAGTCGTGCACAATTTTGAACACACACGGGCCTAATCAGCCCCTAATATATAAGTGTACGTATATATTTCATTTCCGAAGGGTTTTGTTTAAGTTGGGTGCGTAGTCTTTCAATTTAAACACTCTCACACACATTGAGCTTTCGCTCTTATTTGAAAGACCCAAGTAAGGGCCGACCTATACTATTTGGGTTTCATTTCATGTCGTGTGAGTAAGTCTTTCAATTTAAACACTCTCACACACATTGAGCTTTCGCTCTTATTTGAAAGACCCAAGTAAGGGCCGACCTATACTATTTGGGTTTCATTTCTTGTCGTGTGAGTAAGTCTTTCAATTCAAGCACTTTCACACACATTGAGCCTTCGCTCTTACTCCCAAGACCTTAGTAAAGGCCTTATTGCAGTTATATTTGGGTTTCATTTATGTCGTGTGTGTAGTACTTCAATTCAAGCACTCTCACACACATTGAGCCTTCGCTCTTACTCCCAAGACCTTAGTCAAGGCCATACTGCAATTTATATTTGGGTTTAATTTCATGTCGTGTGTGTAAGTCTTTCAATTCAAGCACGCACCCACATTGAGCCTTCGCTCTTATTTGCAAGACCCGAGTAAGGGCTCATATACATAAGATATATACATATCTCCCTTCGGTTATTTCCCTTCGGTTATTTCCCTTCGGTTATTTCCCTTCGGTTATTTCCCTTCTGTTATTTCCCTTCAGTATTGTCTTTACATTTCGGGTTTTCCCTTTGGAGTAGCGTGAGTTTGCATTGCATCTACGCCATACCACGAGGTAGGATGCATATTGCATCGAAGCAACCCCCGCTCGAATTCGCCCATGTAGTGGAGTGTTCATAACACACAAACTAGGCGACCCAAAAAGGGATAAAAGAAAAGACTTAGGCACGTGCAAATCCACTTGATCTAAAACATGCAATCGCATCTTAAAGACCCGAAATAAGACACCTCGAACCGTTTCGTAGACTTTCTCCCCAAAACTCGATTTTTGCAAAAGCGTACAGACTGACCCTTGCGCATCGGTGCAAGAAGGTCTGCGACGACAAGAGCTCACTTGCTCACAGTCGCCACGTTAGAAGTCAGTGTTAAGTATATCTTCGCTAGCTTAAGTAAGCTAGCTGGCACGCCCTATTTGTATACATAGGCCTTAGACGCACGATAAGATCCACTCCAAGCCACGAAAGAGGCGAAGAGGTGGGGATTTTCGCGCGTCTACAGTGTTGCACAACTTAACCATCCGCTCATTCTTGAATGGGGTACCATTATCAGACACAAGGTCTCGTGGAACCCCAAATCGAGCCAAGATATTCCTCCGGATGAAAGCCACCACATGTTGCCCCATTACATTTGTTAGGGAAATGGCTTCCACCCACTTGGAGAAATACTCCGTGGCTGCTAGAATAAAATGATGCCCATTCAAGGCCTTTGGAAATATTGGGCCTACAATGTCAAACGCCCACATGGTAAATGGCCAGGGGCTGACCACGGAATGCAATGCAGATGAAGGGATATGAATGGCGTGCCCATGCACTTGACATGGATGACACTTCTTAACATGATCGTGACAATCCTTTTTCAGGGTGGACCAAAAATAGCCCCCTCTAAGTATTTTCATTGCCATCATGTTGGCATTAACATGACCTCCACATTCTCCATCGTGGAACTCATGCATTACTATCCTAGCCTCCTCTAGGTCGATACACCTAAGCAGAATGCCGGTAAAACTCTTTTTGTATAAGACCCCACCCAGAATGGTATATCGGGTCGAAATCTTACGGATGAATGCCTTATCTTTGGACGTGGCATCCTCGGTAAATCCCCCATTTTCTAAAAATTGTTTTATGTCATAGAACCAGGGTTTTTCAATAGACTGCGGGTTGTTTTGGCAAATATCCAAGTCGTGTGTGGATGGATGGGGCGCATGCCATATTTCCAAAGATCTGGTCCCTGAAATGGGATCGACCTTCAGGGCTGAACCCAAGGAGGAGAGGGCATCGGCGATGCCATTGTCCTCTCTTCCTACGTGTGTGAGCTTACACGACTGGAAGGTTTGGACCAATCGAGTGGCCAACTTGTGATATGGAAGTAGTTTCTCATTACATACTTGCCAAATTTTTAAAACCTGGTTTATGACAAGGAGCGAATCTCCAAAGACCTTGATGCATGATGCCCCTAGAGTTTTCGAAATCCTTAAGCCTTGTATGAGTGCTTCATACTCAGCTACGTTGTTGGAACATTCGAAATCTAAGTGGACTGCTATGGGAATGTCGCCCTTTTCAGGGGAGATTAGGATGATCCCGGCACCAGCCCCTCGTTGGTTTCGTGCCCCATCGAAGTGCATCTTCCACACTTGGTTTTCGAAAGAATTTGCTAAAATGTGGTTTTGAAAATGGTTTTGCAATATGCCTTCATCAGGTATTTCGACAAGAGTGGGATATGCGTCCTCTAAGGGGAATTCAGCCACGTAATCTGCTAGGGCTTGCCCCTTAATGGAGATCTGGTGGTGGTATTTCAGATCATACTCCATTAGAAGGAGTTGCCATTTGCCCAATCTACTCGTGAGAATGGGTTTTTCGAACAAGTGCTTGATTGGATCAAGCTTGGACACTATCCAGATCTCATGATCTAGGAAAAAGTGTCTGAACTTCTGGCAGGCCCAGACTAGGGCCAAGCACGTCTTCTCCATGGCTTGATAATTTCGTTCATAAGCCAAGAGAGTTTTTGAAATATAGTAGATGGCATACTCCTTATGGGTGTCATCCTCGTATTGAGCCAATAGGGCTCCTAAAGCATTTACATGCATGGCGATGTATAATAAAAGCGGTTTTCCTTGTTTTGGAGGATTCAAAACGGGGGGATTAACCAGGTATGCCTTCAGTCTCTCGAAGGACTTTTGGCATTCGTTATCCCATAAGAATTTCGTATCCTTCCTCAACAGTTTGTTGAAGGGTTCGCATCTAGTTGCCAGATTCGATATGAATCGGCGCACAGATTGTAATCGACCCTGGAGGCTACGGATTTGGGTGAGATTGGAGGGTGGAGCCATGTCTATGATGGCTCGACACTTAGAGGGGTCGACTTCTATTCCCCTTTGGCTCACCATAAAGCCTAGAAGCTTCCCTGATTCTACCCCGAACACACATTTTTGAGGGTTTAGCTTTACTTTGTAAAGCCTAAGCCTTTCAAAAATCTTTTGTAAACATTCGATATGGGTGCATCGGGTTTTGGATTTTGCCAAGAGATCATCTACATACACTTCTACAAGCTCATGGATTTGATCATGTAAGATCGTGTTCATGGCTCGTTGGTATGTTGCGCCGGCATTTTTCAAACCAAAGGGCATGACTGTATAGCAGTACGTGCCCCATGGGGTTGTGAAGGCGGTCTTACCCTGATCTCGTGGACTTAGTTTGATTTGATTATAGCCTGAATAGCCATCCATGAATGAAAACATTTCATGATTTGCAGTACTATCGACTATCAAATCTATGTTTGGTAAAGGATAATTATCCTTTGGAGTGGCTTTATTCAGGTTTCTGAAATCGATGCATATTCGAATTTTCCCATTGGTTTTTCGAACCACAACGATATTTGATAACCAATCAGAATACGCAATGGGTTTTATAAATCCGGCTTTTAGCAGATCTTCTAAACCCTCTTTGACTTGCGTGTGTACATTCGGGTGTATTTTCCTAAGCTTCTGCTTTATTGGTTTTACACCTGCATCTAAGGGAAGACGATGCTCGACTATGCTGGGATCTATGCCCGGCATGTCTTCATACGTCCATGCAAACACATCTAAATAGGTTTGTAGGAATGCAATGAATGCTAACTTTTTAGTTTCATGCAAGAATGCGCCTATTTTGATGGTTTTGGGATTGGAATCATCCCCTAGGTTCACCTCTACGAAATCTCCTCCTACTGATTGGGAAGGTCTTTCAAAATCGAGAATTCTATGAAATTCTGGGAGCTCAGAAGTGGGATCTTCCTCAAGGGGATCCACTTCTAGGCTTTGATCATTCTCGTGGGCTATAGACCCGAGGGAACTTGATGTGTGGTTTTCAAAATGACCTGGTTTTGTACTTGAATTTTCAAGTGATTTCGAAATTTTTGGCCTGGCTATGCAGACGACGCTTCTTTCGAAATCCTTTTCTTTTGCCAAAGTCTTACCAGGAGCAGCTATGTACAAAATCTTTTTGGTATTTTCCAAATTTTTGATTTTTTTGGGTTTTTGTAAAACAAGAACTTTGGAAACTATACAAAGCACTCTTTTTTTCGAGTTTTTGTTTTCCATTGTTTTTGGTTTTTCTTGTTTTTTGATTTTTTTTATTTCAAGTTTTTTAAATGTTTTTGGTATTTTTAGAAAAAGGGATCTTCCGTCATACCTACAAAGGGAAAACACTACGGGTTAGACTCGGAATAGGAGGTCAAAACCATAGGTTTCTTCTAAGACAGGCTCCGGGGCACCCTTGACCCAGGTGGTCACAGGGGGTGGCTCCGGCGGTATTCGGGGAGTATAGCCGATCCCATATCGGCTTGGGTTGGCCCTAGGCAGGATGGGCTCTAGGAGACCCTGGTTTTGCGCCCCTAGACTCTTGTAGGGCGTGTAGCCCATGTTCAACAACATGTTCCACGACTTTTTGTTTTTTGAAAAAGTTGGATATAAGTCGTGGTCCTGGAACATGCTATCGTCCATATTAGGCTCGTATGGCCTCTTGTCCAGGGGTTTTGGAAATAGGGAACGCTTGGGTTTTCCTAGGAGGATTAGAGTCGGGAGGGGGCCTGCTTTGGGCGGCCCCTTCACACATACAACCTTCTTAGGGTTGTTCAACACGAGCCGAGGTGGCTCAACCATAATTTGCCCCAGGTTAGCCTCATGGGCCTGGGAGCTTGATAAACAAGGGGAGTTTATGATCCCCTGAAGCTGTGGGTGACTCTCACCTAGGATCACTATGACCTGGTCCCTAAAAGGGATCTTGACACACCTGTGGAAGGTGGATGGCACAGCGCACAAACTGTGTATCCAGGGTCTTCCCAGCAACAGGTTATAATGGGGGTGGATGTCCAAGACATGGAACACCCCCGTGTGTTCGATCCCTCCCGTTTCCATTGGGAGTTCGATGGATCCTAAAGGTCTAGACGCATTCCCATCATATCCAGTGATAACGATGCGGCTTGGGTTCACTGAAGTCAAGGTGACTCCGATTTTATACGCCACGTGAAGTGGAAGGATGTTGAGCCCTCCTCCACCATCGACTAGGCACCTGTTCAGAGAGTGGTTGTTTAGAACCACCTCGATATGTAGGGCCTGGTTGTGGGTTTCGTAGGGTCTATCTACATCATCTTCCGAAAAGGTGATGGGCGATTTTGCTCCTAATAAAGCCACTTGGGCAGACAAGGATTCCGAACTTATGTTCGAATCAACCTTGGCCCTTTCTAGAATTTTCTCTAATACAAGTCTATGCCTAGGCGAGGTTTTGATAAGCTCTAGGATAGACATGTGAATAGGAATCTTTGAAAGGTGGTTTTCGAAATCATAAGGATTTAGGATGACTTTGTCCTTATCTGCTTTTGGCAGACCACTAGGGATACATGCTTTTGAGGGGCCAGGCACATTGACCACCTTTTGAGCACCTTGAAGGTGCGAGGGTTGATAGATCCTCCCGGATCTAGAGACTTCCCCCACGACCAGCCTAGGGTTCGCGCTAAACTTGGCTCTAAGGATGAGCTGAGGAGAACCTTGGATTTTTAAAACTGGTTTTACCGGGGTTTCCGCTTTTGGTGGTCCCCGAATGACGACTTGGGCGGGTCTCTTGTATAATACAAGGATGGGCGCACAAGTAGGTCGACCAGGTTCTGGCTTTTGCGCTAGTTCCTTGGAAATGGTGAGGGTACATGCCTCCTTTCCTTTCCCACTGCCACTGGCGTGTTTGGGAAAGGGTTCCTTGAAGATAGCTTGAGGTGGCTCAGGTTCCGCAGTGACCTGGAGCCGGCCTTCTGCTATCAAGTTCTCAATTTTATTTAAAAGCGAGAAGCAGCGTTTGGTATCATGGCCTTTGAGCCGATGATACTTGCAAAATTGGTTTAAATACCCCCCTTTGGACGTGACTCCTTCGGGGATTTCAGGGAGCTCGATCATGCCCTGGGCAAGTAAGAGGTCTAGGACCTCCGACACAGGTTGCCCCAGCGGAGTATACTCCCGTTTTTCAACCGGTTTTTGAAAATTACGTTCTCTCTTATTTTCTAATTTTTCAAAATTTTTGGAAGTGCCCGCCTTGCCTGGATCCACCCGGACATTGGCGATTTTATGGGGCTTTGCCCCTTTGTCCGTCGTGGGCAGCCCATATGCAATGGGCTTTTCCATACGTGTTTTTGGAATGGCACTTCCTTTCCATAAGTGGTCGTATGTCCCTTTTCGCAAGTTGGTTTCGAAAAGGGAGGCCTTTTTGATCAACTTATGGAAAGTTGAAATCTCATGGAGCGAGAGAAGGGTTTTTAACTCGCTTTTGAAATTATCCAGGATGAGCATTACTGCGCATCCTTCGGATATGGGCTCTCGCACTTGGCCCAAAAGCGACCTCCATCTTATAATGAAGGCATGCACGTCTTCGTTCATGCCTTGCTTTGTATCCCTTAAGGTATTCAGGGTTGGCGTGACTTCCACGTTGTGTGCAAATCTTTGCATGAAGCAGTTCGCTAATTCTTCAAAGGTAGCGAACTGGCTTAAGTCGTAGGAAGCCAGCCATTTGGCAGCTGTGCCTTTAAGGGATAAAGGGAACCAATACACCCATTTCATCGAGTCCTTTTTCTTCTTATGGGCTCGACGTGAGAAAAGCTGCAAGTGAGACCTAGGGTCTCCCATGCCATCATACCGATGGAAGTTCGGTATTTCATCGTCACTGTCTGTTTCGTAATCCATAGGAAGGAAATTAGACAGGGCGTAGCTTCTTTTCTCTTTATTCTGCCCTTTCAGCAGCTGCTGTAGGGCTTTACTGTCCTTTTGTGTGAAGGACTCGTGGTATTGTTGCCTTCCATTACGGAGGCCTCTTTTTGCTTGCGAGGTTTTTCAGATTTCTTTTTAGGCCTTTGTTCACCGTTCGATGAACATGAATCGCCTACTTCAGCCTCTTGGCTGAGAGCATCGATTTTGGCCTCAAACTCCCGTCTCAAGTCCTCGATTTCATCTAGTTTTATTTTGTTTTTGAAAATCCTCCTAGAGTGAGAACTTGATGCGCATGAGCCTTGGCTCGACACTTCACTTGGATTGGATTTTGACATGCTTTTCAAGCTTTTTCAAAATGTCCTAAGTACAAGCAAAGAAAACAAGTTAAAACGACACCTTTTTACAAAATTTTCGCAAAACTTCTACAAGCAAACTCGATTTTTTGAAAAGGCTCACGTCCCACCGGGCGTGCCAATCTCTGTAGACGCGCGAAAATCCCCGCCTCTTCGCCTCTTTCAGGGGCTTGGAGTGGATCTTCTCGTGTGTCTAAGGCCTATGTATACAAATAGGGCGTGCCAGCTAGCTTACCTAAGCTAGCGAAGATATATATTATTATTTCTTTTAACACTGACTTCTAAACGTGGCGACTGTGAGCAAGTAAGCTCTTGTCGTCGCAGACCTTCTTGCACCGATGCGCAAGGGTCAGTCTGTACGCTTTGCAAAAATCGAGTTTTGGAGAGAAAGTCTACGAAGCGGTTCGAGGTGTCTATTTCGGGTCTTTAAGATGCGATTGCATATTTTAGATCACGTGGATTTGCACGTGCCTAAGTCTTTTCTTTTATCCCTTTTCGGGCCACCTAGTTTGTATGTTATGAACACTCCACTACATGGGCGAATTCGAGCGGGGCTTGCTTCGATGCAATATGCGTCCTACCTCGTGGTATGGCGTAGATGCAATGCAAACTCACGCTACTCCAAAGGGAAAACCCGAAATGTAAAGACAATACTGAAGGGGAAATAACAGAAGGGAAATAACCGAAGGGAAATAACCGAAGGGAAATAACCAAAGGGAAATAACCGAAGGGAGATATGTATATAGCTTATGTATATGAGCCCTTACTCGGGTCTTGCAAATAAGAGCGAAGGCTCAATGTGGGTGCGTGCTTGAATTGAAAGACTTACACACATGACATGAAATTAAACCCAAATATAAATTGCAGTATGGCCTTGACTAAGGTCTTGGGAGTAAGAGCGAAGGCTCAATGTGTGTGAAAGTGCTTGAATTGAAGTACTACACACACGACATAAATGAAACCCAAATATAACTGCAATAAGGCCTTTACTAAGGTCTTGGGAGTAAGAGCGAAGGCTCAATGTGTGTGAAAGTGCTTGAATTGAAAGACTTACTCACACGACATGAAATGAAACCCAAATAGTATAGGTCGGCCCTTACTTGGGTCTTTCAAATAAGAGCGAAAGCTCAATGTGTGTGAGAGTGCTTGAATTGAAAGACTTACTCACACGACATGAAATGAAACCCAAATAGTATAGGTCGGCCCTTACTTGGGTCTTTCAACTAAGAGCGAAAGCTCAATGTGTGTGAGAGTGCTTGAATTGAAAGACAACGCACCCAGCTTAAACAAAACCCTTCGAAAATGAAAGTATATATATACACTTATGTATTAGGGGCTGATTAGGCCCGTGTGTGTTTAAAATCGTGCACGACTAAGAGGGTGCACGTGTGTGGTTGTGCCAAGCCACGTTATTACAAGCGGGGGGAGACTATGCTCCGTTATTACAACCCCGTATCAAATTGAATCTCAAGCAAGTGTACAACTAAAGACCGAGTTTAGACACTTACGAGTAGCTGGTCCGTAGAGGTCTTGCTTGAGCGTGGGCTTGGCCTTGGGCTGCAAACGGGAGCTCCACGAAGATAGGTGATCAAAGGTGCTGGCCAGCTGCAAGTGGGGCGCAGGATGGGCGCCTCAAAGGTGGCCGGTGGCAAGTGGATGTCGCCTCGAGGTGGGGGGTTAAAGGGGCTGAACAAGTGAGTTCTTAGGGTCACTAGGGGAGTTGAGTGTTTAGGGTGAGGTTTAGTGAGCTAGGTTAGGTGATTAGGCTAGGTTTAGGCTAGGATTAGGGAAATTAATCTAGGTTTAGGGAAGGATTAGGGAAGTGGGTTAGGTGATTAGGTTGGGATTAGGCCGGGATTAGGGAAGTGGGTTAGGTGATTAGGTTGGGATTAGGGGTGGATTAGGGGTTTAGGCTAGGATTAGTCATTTTGGGTTAGGTTTAGGTGAGGGAGCTCCCTTAGCATGGCCCATAGACCTTGATCACCCCATGTTGGTGCAGCCCTAGGTTAGGTTTTAGCTAATTACAAGCTTAAACCCACTCAATTAGGCTAACCCACATGATTAAACCCAAACTTGACACACAAGTCAAGCTTAATACAACACTCTTGATATTTTCTATCCCCACTCTCTCTCATGCCCAATATCCCACGTGAATCTCAAGTGGGCCCCACCTCCATTTATGAGATGGTGATGTGGGCCATGGATATGGGTATTGGATTGGATCTCTGGGTCCAAATCCAAATCCAAGTCCACATATGGGTTTGGATTGGAATCTAGATATATATGGTCCAGATCCAATCCAAACTGAACTCTGACTCCTTCGAGCTGGGTTCGAGACGGACGATTCGTGCGGGGCCTGACAGCATCAGTACTCCGTCTGCGTTGGGTCTTCGCCAACATAGTCGTCCGCCTCCGTTTCTGCCTTCCGGAGATGACTTCAAATGCTATTTTGATAAGAACAGGGTCTTGGACGTTCGAGATCCTGGGGGTGTGAATCAGATACAAGAGTTGCTGTGCCGGGCTCGACATGTGCTCCGGTTCCGGGCTTTTCTTAGCTCTCCTGGTCCTGTCTTGATCGGGCCAAGCCGCTTCGGGGTTTCAAAACATGTTTTAAAAGGTTTTCAAAAGCTATATCATATGTTTTTGAAAGATAAAGTTTAAAACATATATACAGGGTTGTCTGGAAGGCTCCTGGGTTTCCAAACTCAAAAATGGCCCTTTGGGGCTGCTTTTACAAAACCAGGTTTGTTTAAGAAATTCATGGGATTTCGGGGTGTTTACAGTCGGCCACTTCAACCGACTGCCATTCCCTTCATTTAGCCAGCCATCCGCCAGCCATCCGCCAGCCATCACCCTCTCCTTGCTAGCTCATTCCCTTAGTGCCATATTTCCTTAGTGACCTTACTTAGGTCCTTTAACCCAACACACCAAAAACAGCCCATCTCTAGTGGCCGGCCACCTTCAAGGCGCCTCTTTCGCGCACCAAGGACCTCCGGCCAGCACCTCCTCTTGCCGTTCACCCTCGCAGAGCTCCCTTTTGCAGCCCAAGGCGAAGGCCAAGCCCACGCTCAAGCAAGGCATCTACGGACCAGCTACTAGTAAGTGCCTAACTCGGTCTTTAGTTGTATACTTGCTTGAGATTCAATTCGATATGGGGTTGTAATAACGGAGCATAGTCTCCCCCCGCTTGTAATAACGTGGCTTGGCACACCCACACACGTGCACTCTCTTAGTTGTGCACGATTTTGAACAGACACGGGCCTAATCAGCCCTAATACATAATTATATACATATACTTTCATTTTTGTAGGGTTTTGCTTAAGTTGGGTGCGTTGTCTTTCAATTCAAGCACTCACACACATTGAGCTTTCGCTCTTATTTGAAAGACCCAAGTAAGGGCCGACCTATACTATTTGGGTTTCATTTCATGTCGTGTGGGTAAGTCTTTCAATTCGGGCACTCTCACACACATTGAGCTTTCGCTCTTATTTGAAAGACCCAAGTAAGGGCCGACCTATACTATTTGGGTTTCATTTCATGTCGTGTGTGTAAGTCTTTCAATTCAAGCACTCTCACACACATTGAGCCTTTGCTCTTACTCCCAAGACCTTAGTCAAGGCCTATTGCAGTTATATTTGGGTTTAATTTCATGTCGTGTGCGTAGTACTTCAATTCAAGCACTCTCACACACATTGAGCTTTCGCTCTTACTTCCAAGACCTTAGTCAAGGCCATACTGCAATTTATATTTGGGTTTAATTTCAGGTCGTGTGTGTAAGTCTTTCAATTCAAGCACGCACCCACATTGAGCCTTCGCTCTTATTTGCAAGACCCGAGTAAGGGCCCATATACCTACTCTATATATATATCTCCCTTCGGCATTTTACTTTACAAGTCACTTCCCTTCGGTTATTTCCCTTCGGTTATTTCCCTTCAGTATTATCTTTACATTTGGGTTTTTCCCTTTGGAGTAGCGTGAGTTTGCATTGCATCTACGCCATACCACGAGGTAGGACGCATATTGCATCAAAGCAAGCCCCGCTCGAATTCGCCCATGTAGTGGAGTGTTCATAACACACAAACTAGGTGGCCCGAAAAGGGATAAAAGGAAAGACTTAGGCACGTGCAAATCCACGTGATCTAAAATATGCAACCGCATCTAAAAGACCGAATTAGACACATCGAACCGCTTCGTAGACTTTCTATCCCAGAACTCGATTTTTGCAAAGCGTACAGACTGACCCTTGCGCATCGGTGCAAGAAGGTCTGCGACGACAAGAGCTCACTTGCTCACAGTCGCCACGATTAGAAGTCAGTTTTAAATATATCTTCGCTAGCTTAAGTAAGCTAGCTGGCACGCCCTGTTTGCATAAATAGGCCTTAGACACATGAGAGGATCCGCTCCAAGCCCTGAAAGGGTGAGAAGCGGGGATTTTTTTCGCGCGTCTACAGCAATGAATGCTGATCTTTCATGTTCATGCAAACGTGCGCCTATCTTGATGGTTTTGGGATTGGAATCACTCCCTAGGTTTACCTCTATGAAATCTCCTCCTACTGAATTGGAAGGTCTTTCAAAATCGAGATGGTGGTGGTGTGGTGATAAGGTGGGCTGGTTTTGAGGGGGGGCTAGATATTTTGTTTTAGGGGGTTTTAAGGATATGGTGTGCTAGGTTTTATGAGGGGTGGTTTAGTGGTTTAGGGTTTAGCTAGGTGGGTTGGTTTTGGGGTGAGGTTTAGTGAGGTGGGTTAGGTGTTTAGGCTAGGATTAGGGGTTTTGGCTTAGGATTGGGTTAGGGAGCTCCCTTTGCATAACCCATAGACTTCATTGCATCATTTTGGTGCAGCCCTAGGATAGGTTTTGGCTCATACAAGCTTAAACCCACACTAATTAAGCTAACCCACATGATTAACCCCAAACTTGATACACAAGTCAAGCTTAATACAATTCCCCTCATGCTTATCCTCCCCATTCTCTCTCATGCCCATAATCCCACATGAATTTCAAGTGGGCCCCACCTCCATTTATGAGAAGGTGATGTGGGCCATGGATGTGGATATTGGATTGGATCTCTGGATCCAAATCCAAATCCAAATCCACACATACGTTTGGATTGGGATTTGGATATATATGGTCCAGATCAATCCAAATTGAATTCTGACTCCTTCAGGGTATGTTCAAAACGAATGGTTTGTAAGGGGTCTGACAGCATCAGTACTCCGTTTGCGTTGGGTCTTCGCCAACATGGTCGTCCGCTTCTGTTTTCACCTTCCAAAGATGATTTCAAATGATTTGTTGATAACAGGGTCTTGGACGTTCGAGATCCTGGGGATGAATCTAACACGAGAGTTGCTGTGCCAGGCTCGACATGTGCTCCAGTTCCGGGCTCTCTTTAGCTCTTCTGGTCCTACTTTCATCAGGCCAAGCTGCTTCGTGGGGTTTCAAAATGTGTTTTAAAACTATATAATACATATTTTAAAACATATACAGTTTAAACACATGTACAGGGTTTGTCTGGAAAGCTCCTCGGTTTCCAGACTCAAAATGGCCCTTTGGGGCTGCTTTTACAAAACCAGGTTTATTTGAGAAGTTCATGGGATTTCGGGGTGTTTACAGGTGCCCCTCTTTGGCATTGTCCAAATCGATTTGGATAATGGCAAAGACGATAAACACCCCTTTCAATGTCTCCCTAAATCTAACCACGAAGAATATGGGATAGTCCCAATCCTTAGCAAAATCTCATTTTTAAAACCCTGGTAGGAGGAGATATCATGCCAAAGGGATTTGTATGGAATCTGGTCCTAAAATGGGATCATGTTTATGCAAGTGCCATGCGTGGAAATGTAGATGCATGACATGGGTGTGGTGCCAAGAGTGGCGACCTCCTAGAGACCAGATATGGTCGAACTCTTGAGACTTACAAGGCCTGCTGCTCCAAGTGAGTAGATCCTATGCAGTTCGATGTTCGATTTTTCAAAATCTATTTACAAAAGCTATTTACAAAAGGGACAACTGTCTTGAGTCTCAATCCTAAGGATCTCGAGCTCTTCGTGATTGCCTTTGTTTGAGTCTTAACACTTGCTTATTTAGCGGAGGTTTTATAAGAAAACAAGGCATATTTCAAATTCCTATGCCTTACTCGAAACGTCGAATTCTAAAGCAAAATGAAATTCAAGTAAGTAAATCCTATTTTTACTTTAGGTTTCCTCGAAATGAACCATGTTTTAGCTTGGGATAAGCCAGGGATGGGAAAGAGATACCACGATCCCTTCTGAAGCGTCCCGTGGTTTAAGGCATAGAAGGCAGAAAACTGCTCCTTTTGAGCCTTTGGCCTCTTTTTCCTTTTTTTTTTATAGAGGGTCTCCCTTTGGGAGTATTTTTTTTTAATGCCTCACCAGGTTTACAAGTGGTGAGTTATGCCATACGTGTTGCACAACTTAACCATCCGCTCGTTCTTGAATGGGGTGCCATTATCAGACACAAGGTCTCATGGAACCCCAAATCGAGCCAAGATATTCCTCCTAATGAAAGCCACCACATGATGCCCCAGTACATTGGTCAGGGAAATGGCTTCCGCCCACTTGGAGAAATACTCAATGGCTGCTAAAATGAATCGATGCCCATTCGAGGCTTTTGGAAATATAGGGCCTACGATGTCAAATGCCCACATGGTGAATGGCCAGGGGCTGACCACGGAATGCAATGCAGATGAGGGGACATGAATGGCGTGCCCCCTCTAAGTATTTTCATTGCCATCATGTTGGCATTAACATGACCTCCACATTCTACATCGTGGAATTCATGCATCACTATCCTAGCCTCCTCTAGATCGATACACCTAAGTAGGATGCCGGTAAAACTTTTCTTATATAGAACCCTGTAGACGCAGGAAAATCCCCGCCTCCCCTTTTCGGCTTCTTAGGGCCTAGAGCGGATCCTCTCGAGCGTCTAAGGCCTATTTGTATAAACAGGGCGTGCCAGCTAGCTTACCTAAGCTAGCGAAGATATATTTTAACCTGACTCCTAACGTGGCGACTGTGAGCAAGTGAGCTCTTGTCGTCGCTTACGAGAGCGGTCCGAGGTGTTTGATCCGGGTCTTTTAAATGCGATTGTAGATTTTAGATCACGTGGATTTGCACGTGCCTAAGTCTTTCTTTTTATCCCTTTATGGGCCACCTAGGTGTGTGTTATGAACACTCCACTACATGGGGCGAATTTGAGCGGGAGTACAGAGCTTGCTTTGCTGCACTATGCATCCTACCTCGTGGTATGGCGTAGATGCAATGCAAACTCACGCTACTCCAAAGGGAAAACCCGAATGTAAAGACAATGCCGAAGGGAAATAACTGAAGGGAAATAACCGAAGGGAAATGACTTGTAATGTAAATGCCGAAGGGAGATATGTATATAGGGTATATACGAGCCCTTACTTGGGTCTTGCAAATAAGAGCGAAGGCTCAATGTGGGTGCGTGCTTGAATTGAAAGACTTACACACACGACATGAAATAAAACCCAAATATAGCTTGCAATATGGCCTTAACTAAGGTCTTGGGAATAAGAGCGAAAGCTCAATGTGTGTGAGTGCTTGAATTGAAGTACTACGCACACAATATGAAATTAAACCCAAATAGTATAACACGGCCCTTACTTGGGTCTTTCAAATAAGAGCGAAAGCTCAATGTGTGTGAGTGCTTGAATTGAAAGACTTACACACACAACATGAAATGAAACCCAAATAGTATAGCACGACCCTTACTTGGGTCTTTCAAATAAGAGCGAAGGCTCAATGTGTGTGAGTGCTTGAATTGAAAGACTTACACACACGACATGAAATGAAACCCAAATAGTATAGCACGGCCCTTACTTGGGTCTTTCAAATAAGAGCGAAGGCTCAATGTGTGTGAGTGCTTGAATTGAAAGACTTACACACACGACATGAAATGAAACCCAAATAGTATAGCACGGCCCTTACTTGGGTCTTTCAAATAAGAGCGAAGGCTCAATGTGTGTGAATGCTTGAATTGAAAGACTTACACACACGACATGAAATGAAACCCAAATAGTATAGCACGGCCCTTACTTGGGTCTTTCAAATAAGAGCGAAGGCTCAATGTGTGTGAGTGCTTGAATTGAAAGACTTACACACACAACATGAAATGAAACCCAAATAGTATAGCATGGCCCTTACTTGGGTCTTTCAAATAAGAGCAAAGGCTCAATGTGTGTGAGTGCTTGAATTGAAAGACAACACACTCAACTTAAGCAAAACCCTACGTAAGTTAATATATATATATATATATATATATTTATATACTAGGGGCTGATTAGGCCCGTGTGTGTTCAAAATCGTGCACAACTAAGAGAGTGCACGTGTGTGTGGGTGTGCCAAGCCACGTTATTACAAGCGGGGGGAGACTATGCTCTGTTATTACAACCCCGTATCGAATTGAATTTTAAGCAAGTATACAACTAAGGACCGAGTTAGTCACTTACTAATAGCTGGTCCGAAGACGCTGTAGACGCGCGAAAAATCCCCGCCTCTTCGCCCCTTTCGCGGCTTGGAGTGGATCTTATCGTGCGTCTAAGGCCTATGTATACAAACAGGGCGTGCCAGCTAGCTTACTTAAGCTAGCGAAGATATATTTTAACACTGACTTCTAAACGTGGCGACTGTGAGCAAGTGAGCTCTTGTCGTCGCAGACCTTCTTGCACCGATGCGCAAGGGTCAGTCTGTACGCTTTTGCAAAAAATCGAGTTTTTTAGGGAGAAAATCTACGAAACGGTTCGAGGTGTCTATTTCGGGTCTTTAAGATGCGATTGCATGTTTTAGATCACGTGGATTTGCACGTGCCTAAGTCTTTTCTTTTATCCCTTTTTGGGTCGCCTAGTTTGTGTGTTATGAACACTCCACTACATGGGCGAATTCGAGCGGGGGTTGCTTCGATGCAATATGCGTCCTACCTCGTGGTATGGCGTAGATGCAATGCAAACTCACGCTACTCCAAAGGGAAAACCCGAAATGTAAAGACAATGCTGAAGGGAAATAACAGAAGGGAAATAACCGAAGGGAAATAACCGAAGGGAAATAACCGAAGGGAAATGACCGAAGGGAAGTATGTATATATCTTATATATATGAGCCCTTACTCGGGTCTTGCAAATAAGAGCGAAGGCTCAATGTGGGTGCGTGTTTGAATTGAAAGACTTACACACACGACATGAAATTAAACCCAAATATAAATTGCAGTATGGCCTTGACTAAGGTCTTGGGAGTAAGAGCGAAGGCTCAATGTGTGTGAGAGTGCTTGAATTGAAGTACTACACACACGACATAAATGAAACCCAAATATAACTGCAATAAGGCCTTTACTAAGGTCTTGGGAGTAAGAGCGAAGGCTCAATGTGTGTGAGAGTGCTTGAATTGAAGTACTACACACACGACATAAATGAAACCCAAATAGTATAGGTCGGCCCTTACTTGGGTCTTTCAAATAAGAGCGAAAGCTCAATGTGTGTGAGAGTGTTTAAATTGAAAGACTTACTCACACGACATGAAATGAAACCCAAATAGTATAGGTCGGCCCTTACTTGGGTCTTTCAAATAAGAGCGAAAGCTCAATGTGTGTGAGAGTGTTTAAATTGAAAGACTTACTCACACGACATGAAATGAAACCCAAATAGTATAGGTCGGCCCTTACTTGGGTCTTTCAAATAAGAGCGAAAGCTCAATGTGTGTGAGAGTGTTTAAATTGAAAGACAACACACCCAACTTAAACAAAACCCTTCGGAAATGAAATATATACGTATACTTATATATTAGGGGCTGATTAGGCCCGTGTGTGTTCAAAATTGTGCACGACTAAGAGAGTGCACGTGTGTGGTTGTGCCAAGCCACGTTATTACAAGCGGGGGGAGACTATGCTCCGTTATTACAACCCCGTATCCAATTGAATTTCATGCAAGTGTATGATTAAAGACCGAGTTTAGAAACTTACAAGTAGCTGGTCCGTAGAGGTCTTGCTTGAGCGTGGCCTTGGCTTTGGGCTGCAAATGGGAGCTCCGCGAAGGTGTGTGACCAAGAGTGCTGGCCGGCTGCAAATGGGGCGCGGGATGGACGCCTCGAAGGGGACCGGTGGCAAGTGGGCGGCGCCTCCAAGTAGGGAGTTTAGAGTGGCTGACTAAGTGGGTCTTAGGGTCACTAGGTAAGTTAGGGACTTAGGGAAACTGGACCTAAAAGGTGAGCTAGTGGGAAGGCCAAAGAGGACGCCTAGGGGGAGGTCGGCCGAATGGGAAGTGGTGGCTGAGTAGTGGCCAGCCACTTGGGTTATCCTAGGTTCGGCTAGGCTTAGGTGGTGGCGGCAAAGAGGTGGAGCTAAGGGGAAGATGGGTGGCTAAGAGTGGAGAGGTGGTAGAGAGTGGTTTTGAGGGAGTTAGGGGGACTTACCGAATGGGAAGGAGTGGCGGCAAAGGTGGCTGTCGGCTGGTGGAAGATGGGAGAAGGAGAGGGCCCGGCTGAGTGAGGTGGTGGTGTCCGGCTGGGGGGGCAGTGATGGTGGACGGAAGAGGGAGAGTGGCGGAGCAGGTGGCGGCTGGTGGAGCTGGAGCTGCTGGGAAGACGGGTGAGAGATGGGAGGAAGGAGAGGGCCCGGCTGGGTGGTGGAGTGTGGTTCCCCCTTTGAAAACCCGCCCACAATGAGGGGGGTTTAAATAGGGGAAGGGTAGGTCGGTTAGGGCTGGGTTGTGGGTAGTGGTTAGGTGGTTTAGGTAGGGTAGTATGTAGATAAGGTGGGCTGGATGGGATTGGGCCAGATATTTTAAAACTAGGTGTTTGGGAAAATCGTGGGCTAAGGGTGGTTTAGGGCTAGGTTAGGTGGTTGGGTTTTAGGGTGAGGTTTAGTGGGCTAGGTTAGGTGGTTTAGGCTAGGTTTAGGCTAGGATTAGGGAAGTTAATCTAGGTTTAGGGAAGGATTAGGGGAGTGGGTTAGGTGATTAGGTTGGGATTAGGCCGGGATTAGGGAAGTGGGTTAGGTGATTAGGTTCAGATTAGGAGTGGATTAGGGGTTTAGGCTAGGTTTAGGCATTTTTGGCTAGGTTTAGGTGATGGAGCTCCCTTAGCATGGCCCATAGACCTTGATTACCCCATGTTGGTGCAGCCCTAGGTTAGGTTTTAGCTAATTACAAGCTTAAACCCACTCAATTAGGCTAAACCACAAGATTAAACCCAAACTTGACACACAAGTCAAGCTTAATACAACACTCTTGATATTTATCACCCCCACTCTCTCTCATGCCCAATATCCCACGTGAATTTCAAGTGGGCCCCACCTCCATTTATGAGAAGGTGATGTGGGCCATGGATATGGATATTGGATTGGATTTCTGGATCCAAATCCAAATCCAAATCCACATATGGGTTTGGATTGGAATCTGGATATATATGGTCCAGATCCAATCCAAACTGAACTCTGACTCCTTCGAGCTGGGTTCGAAACGGACGATTCGTGCGGGGCCTGACAGCATCAGTACTCCGTCTGCGTTGGGTCTTCGCCAACATAGTCGTCCGCCTCCGTTTCTGCCTTCTGGAGATGACTTCAAATGCTTTTTTGATAAGAACAGGGTCTTGGACGTTCGAGATCCTGGGGTGTGAATCAGATACAAGAGATGCTGTGCCGGGCTCGACAGGTGCTCCGGTTTCGGGCTCTTCTTGGCTCTCCTGGTCCTGTCTTGATCGAGCCAAGCCACTTCGGGGTTTCAAAACATGTTTTAAAAGGGTTTTCAAAAGCTATATCATATGTTTTTGAAAGATAAAGTTTAAAACATATATACAGGGTTTTGTTTGGAAGGCTCCTGGGTTTCCAAACTCAAAAATGGCCCTTTGGGGCTGCTTGTATCAAAACCAGATTTGTTTAAGAAATTCGTGGGATTTCGGGGTGTTTACAGATGCCCCTCTTTGGCCTTGTCCAAATAGATTTGGATAAGGGCAAAGATGACAAACACCCCTTTTAATGTCTCCCTAGATCTAGCCACGAAGAATATGGGGATCATCCCATTTTTAGCAAAATCTCAATTTTACAAACTCTGGTAGGAGGAGATATCACGCCAAAGGGTTTTACTAGGGAATCTGGTCCTAAATGGGATCATGTTCATGCAAGTACCATGCGTGGAATGCAGATGACATGGGTGTGGTGCCAAGAGTGGCGACCTCCCAGAGACCAGGTGTGGTCGAACTCTAGAGACTTACAAGGCCTACTGCCCAAAGTGAGCAAAAACCCTATGCTGTTCGATGTTCGGTTTTCAAAACTTATTTACAAAAGCTATTTACAAAAGGGACAACTGTCTTTGAGTCTCGATCCTAAGGATCTCGAGCTCTTCGTGCTTGCCCTTGTTTGAGTCTTAACACTCGCTTATCTAGCGGAGGTTTTATAAGAAAACAAGCTTCATTTCAAATCCCTACGCCTTACTCGAAAGGTCGAATTCTCAAACAAGATGAAATTCAAGTAAGTAAATCCTATTTTTACTTTAGGATTCCTCGAAATGAACCATGTTTAGCTTGGGATAAGCCAGGGATGGGAAAGAGATACCACGGTCCCTTCTGAAGCGTCCCGTGGTTTAAGGCATAGAAGGCGGAAAACTGCTCTTTTTGAGCTTTTTGGCCTCTTTTTCCTTTTTTAGAGAGGGTCTCCCTTTGGGAGTATTTTTTCTTTAATCCCTCTTTTTATAAGAGAATCGATTTTTCTTTTTCAAGTCTGGTTTCTTTCTTTTGGAAAGAGACTTTAAATGGGAAATTCCCTTTTGATTTGGGCCTTTGTTTTCCTTTTGGAAGGAGAAAAGAAGAGGGGAGGACTTATCCCAAGCCTACACTCGATCCATTCCAGATCAGCCTATTTAGAAATAGCACGTACTACTTGCAAGTATCTTGCTATGTTGAACTAGGCCTTTCTTTGTAAGAAGAAGGATTTTGAAATGTAACCACGATTTTGAAAACTCCACTCTTTCACAAGTGCGAATTCTCTCACTCAGGGTCACACGAATCGCTTTTGCACCTTATTCACACGTCTCAGGGCAGCTATCCCTATAAAATTTTCGAAAACTGGAATTTAATCCAGATCCTACACATGATACCTCTTTAAGTATTGAATATTTATAGGATCTGCTAAATTCCTACCTTCTACATCGATCAACCAATACGAATTGTTCGTAGTGGTTGCTCGCACAACATAGGGTCCATCCCAGTTGGGGCGCCACTTGCCTAGGGGGTGTGGGCCACGATGGTGGATGGTTTTCAAGACCAGATCTCCCACTTCAAAGTGGCGAGGTCTTATGTGTTTGCTATAATGTCGGGCTATCCTTTGCCGGTATGCACGAGCATGATCCATAGCAAGGAGTCGCCTCTCATCTAGCAAATCTAGTTCGGCCATCCTAGCATGTTGAAGCGTCTCTAGGGGGAGGTCGAGTGCAATGGATGTATGGAATGAATGCAGTTGGGTATGAATGGGAAGAATGGCGTTTGTGCCATAGACCAATTCGAATGGTGTGGCATTCGTGGGAGTCCGGATGGAAGTCCTATAAGCCCATAAGGCTTCATCCAGCTTCTCATGCCACCTCCTACCCTTCTCTAAGGTCTTCTCAATGATACCAATGAGAGTCTTGTTTGTGGCTTCGGCTTGGCCGTTGCCTTGAGGGTAGTAGGGCGAGGAGAAGTGGTGAGTTATGCCATACGTTTTGCACAACTTAACCATCCGCTCGTTCTTGAATGGGGTACCATTATCAGACACAAGGTCTCGTGGAACCCCAAATCGAGCCAAGATATTCCTCCGGATGAAAGCCACCACATGTTGCCCCATTACATTCGTTAGGGAAATGGCTTCCACCCACTTGGAGAAATACTCCGTGGCTGCTAAAATAAAACGATGCCCATTCGAGGCCTTTGGAAATATGGGGCCTACAATGTCAAACGCCCACATGGTAAATGGCCAGGGGCTGACCACGGAATGCAATGCTGATGAAGGGATATGAATGGCGTGCCCATGCACTTGACATGGATGACACTTCCTAACATGATCGTGACAATCCTTTTTCAGGGTGGACCAAAAATAACCCCCTCTAAGTATTTTCATCGCCATCATGTTGGCATTAACATGACCTCCACATTCTCCATCGTGGAACTCGTGCATCACTATCCTAGCCTCCTCTAGGTCGATACACCTAAGCAGAATGCCGGTAAAACTCTTTTTGTATAAGACCCCACCCAGAATGGTGTATCGGGTCGAAATCTTACGAATGAATGCCTTATCTTTGGACGTGGCATCCTCGGTGAATCCCCATTTTCTAAAAATTGTTTTATGTCATAGAACCAGGGTTTTTCAATAGACTCTGGGTTGTTTTGGCAAATATCCAAGTCGTGTGTGGATGGATGGGGCGCATGCCATATTTCCAAAGATCTGGTCCCTGAAATGGGATCGACCTTCAGGGCTGAACCCAAGGAAGAGAGGGCATCGGCGATGCCATTGTCCTCTCTTCCCACGTGTGTGAGTTTACACGACTGGAAGGAGTGGACCAATCGAGTGGCCAACTCGTGATATGGAAGTAGTTTCTCATTACGTACTTGCCAAATTTTTAAAACCTGGTTTATGACAAGGAGCGAATCTCCAAAGACCTCGATGCATGATGCCCCTAGAGTTTTCGAAATCCTTAAGCCTTGTATGAGTGCTTCATACTCAGCTACGTTGTTGGAACATTCAAAATCTAAGCGGACTGCTATGGGAATCTCGCCCTTTTCAGGGGAGATTAGGATGATCCCGGCACCAACCCCTCGTTGGTTTCGTGCCCCGTCGAAGTGCATCTTCCACACTTGGTTTTCAAAAGAATTTGCCAAAATGTGGTTTTGAAAATGGTTTTGCAATATGCCTTCATCAGGCATTTCGACAAGAGTGGGATATGCGTCCTCCAAGGGGAAGTCAGCCACGTAATCTGCTAGGGCTTGCCCTTTAACGGAGATCTGGTGATGATATTTTAGATCATACTCCATTAGAAGGAGTTGCCATTTGCCCAATCTACCCGTGAGAATGGGTTTTTCGAACAAGTGCTTGATTGGATCAAGCTTGGACACTATCCAGATCTCATGATCTAGGAAGTAGTGTCTGAATTTCTGGCAGGCCCAGACTAGGGCCAAGCACGTCTTCTCCATGGCTTGATAATTTCGTTCATAAGCCAAGAGAGTTTTCGAAATATAGTAGATGGCATACTCCTTATGGGTGTCATCCTCGTATTGAGCCAACAGGGCTCCTAAAGCGTTTACATGCACGGAGACGTATAATAAAAGCGGTTTTCCTTGCTTTGGAGGATTCAAAACGGGGGGATTAACCAAGTATGCCTTTAGTCTCTCGAAGGACTTTTGGCATTCGTCATCCCATAAGAATTTCGTACCCTTCCTCAACAGTTTGTTGAAGGGTTCGCATCGAGTTGCCAGATTCGATATGAATCGGCGCACAGATTGTAATCGACCCTGGAGGCTACGGACTTGGGTGAGATTGGAGGGTGGAGCCATGTCTATGATGGCTCGACACTTAGAGGGGTCGACTTCTATTCCCCTTTGGCTCACCATAAAGCCTAGAAGCTTTCCTGATTCTACCCCGAACACACATTTTTGAGGGTTTAGCTTTACTTTGTAAAGCCTAAGCCTTTCGAAAATCTTTTGTAAACATTCGATATGGGTGCATCGGGTTTTGGATTTTGCCAAGAGATCATCTACATACACTTCTACGAGCTCGTGAATTTGATCATGGAAGATCGTGTTCATGGCTCGTTGGTATGTTGCGCCGGCATTTTTCAAACCAAAGGGCATGACTGTATAGCAGTACGTGCCCCATGGGGTTGTGAAGGCGGTCTTACCCTGATCTCGTGGACTTAGTTTGATTTGATTATAGCCTGAATAGCCATCCATAAATGAAAACATTTCATGATTTGCAGTACTATCGACTATCAAATCTATGTTTGGTAAAGGATAATTATCCTTTGGAGTGGCTTTATTCAGGTTTCTGAAATCGATGCATATTCGAATTTTCCCATTGGTTTTTCGAACTACAACGATATTTTGACAACCAATCAGAATACGCAATGGGTTTTATAAATCCGGCTTTTAGCAGATCTTCTAAACCCTCTTTGACTTGCGTGTGTATATTCGGGTGTATTTTCCTAAGCTTCTGCTTTATGGGTTTTACACCTACATCTAAGGGAAGACGATGCTCGACTATGCTGGGATCTATGCCCGGCATGTCTTCATACGTCCATGCAAACACATCTAAATAGGTCCGTAGAAATGCCATGAACGCTAACTTTTCAGTTTCATGCAAGCATGCGCCTATTTTGATGGTTTTTGGATTGGAATCATCCCCTAGGTTCACCTCTACGAAATCTCCTCCTACTGATTGGGAAGGTCTTTCAAAATCGAGAATTCTATGAAATTCTGGGAGCTCAGAAGTGGGATCTTCCTCAGGGGGATCCACTTCTGGGCTTCGATCATTCTCGTGGACTTTAGACCCGAGGGAACTTGATGCGTGGTTTTCAAATAACCTGGTTTTGTACTTGGATTTTCAAGTGATTTCGAAATTTTTGGTCTGGCTATGCAGACGACGTTTCTTTCGAAATTCTTTTCTTTCGCCAAAGTTAAACCAGGAGCAGCTATGTAAAAAAATTTTTTGGTATTTTCCAAATTTTCGATTTTTTTGGGTTTTTGTAAAACAAGAACTTTGGGAACTATACAAAGTACACTCTTTTCGAGTTTTTGCTTTTCCATTGTTTTTGGTTTTTCTTGTTTTCGATTTTTTTCGATTTTTAAGTTTTCAAATGTTTTTGGTATTTTTAGAAAAAGGGATCTTCCGTCATACCTACAAAGGGAAAACACTATGGGTTAGACTCGGAATAGGAGGTCTAAACCATAGGTCTCTTCTAAGACAGGCCCCGGGGCACCCTTGACCCAGGTGGTCACAGGGGGTGGCTCCGGCGGTATTCGGGGAGTATAGCCGATCCCATATCGGCTTGGGTTGGCCCTAGGAAGGATGGGCTCTAGGAGACCCTGGTTTTGTGCCCCTAGACTTTTGTAGGGCGTGTAGCCCATGTTCAATAACATGTTCCACGACCTTTTGTTTTTTGAAAAGATGGGATATAAGTCGTGGTCCTGGAACATGCTATCGTCCATATTAGGCTCGTAGGGCCTTTTGTCCAGGGGTTTTGGAAATAGGGAACGCTTGGGTTTTCCTAGGAGGATTAGAGTCGGGAGGGGGCCTGCTTTGGGTGGCCCCTTCACACATACAACCTTCCTAGGGTTGTTCAACACGAGCCGAGGTGGCTCAACCATAATTTGCCCCAGGTTAGCCTCATGGGCCTGGGAGCTCGATAAACAAGGGGAGTTTATGATCCCCTGAAGTTGTGGGTGACTCTCACCTAGGATTACTACGACTTGGTCCCTAAAAGGGATCTTGACACACCTGTGGAAGGTGGATGGCACAGCGCACAAACTGTGTATCCAGGGTCTTCCCAACAACAGGTTATAATGGGGGTGGATGTCCAAGACATGGAACACCCCCGTGTGTTCGATCCCTCCTGTTTCCATTGGGAGTTCGATGGATCCTAAAGGCCTAGACGCATTCCCATCGTATCCAGTGATAACGATGGGGCTTGGGTTCACTGAAGTCAAGGTGACTCCGATTTTGTACGCCACGTGAAGTGGAAGGATGTTGAGCCCTCCTCCACCATCGACTAGGCACCTGTCCAGAGAGTGGTTGTTTAGAACCACCTCGATATGCAGGGCCTGGTTATGGGTTTCGTAGGGTCTATCTACATCATCTTCCGAGAAGGTGATGGGCGATTTTGCTCCTAATAAAGCCACTTGGGCAGACAAGGACTCCGGACTTATGTTCGAATCAACCTTGGCCCTTTCTAGAATTTTCTCTAAGACAAGTCTATGCCTAGGCGAGGTTTTGATAAGCTCTAGGATAGACATGTGAATAGGAATCTTTGAAAGGTGGTTTTCGAAATCATAAGGATTTAGGATGATTTTGTCCTTATCTGCTTTTGGCGGACCACTAGGGATACATGCTTTTGAGGGGCCAGGCACACTGATCACCTTTTGAGCACCTTGAAGGTGCGGGGGTTGGTAGATCCTCCCGGATCTAGTGACTTCCCCCACGACCAGCCTAGGGTTCGCGCTAAACTTGGCTCTAAGGATGAGCTGAGGAGAACCTTGGATTTTCAAAACTGGTTTTGCCGGGGTTTCCACTTTTGATGGTCCCCGAATGACGACTTGGGCGGGCCTCTTGTATAGTACAAGGATGGGCGCACAAGCAGGTCGACCAGGTTCGGGCTTTTGCGCTAGTTCTTTGGAAATGGTGAGGGTACATACCTCCTTTCCTTTCCCACTGCCACTGGCGTGTTTGGGAAAGGGTTCCTTGAAGATAGCTTGAGGTGGCTCAGATTCCGCAGTGACCTGGAGCCGGCCCTCCGCTATCAAGTTCTCAATTTTATTTAGAAGAGAGAAGCACCGTTTGGTATCATGGCCTTTGAGCCGATGATACTTGCAAAACCGGTTTAAATACCCCCCTTTGGACGTGACTCCTTCGGGGATTTCAGGGAGTTCGATCATGCCCTGGGCAAGTAGGAGGTCTAGGACCTCCGACACAGGTTGCCCCAGCGGAGTGTACTCCCGTTTTTCAATTGGTTTTGAAAAATTGCGTTCTCTCTTATTTTCTATTTTTTCGAAATTTTTAGAAGTGCCCGCCATGCCTGGATCCACCCGGACATTGGCGATTTTATGGGGCTTTGCCCCTTTGTCCGTTGTGGGCAGCCCATATGCAATGGGCTTTTCCACACGTGTTTTGGGAACGACACTTCCTTTCCATAAGTGGTCGTATGTCCCTTTTCGCAAGTTGGTTTCGAAAAGGGAGGCTTTTTTGATCAACTTATGGAAAGTCGAAATCTCATGGAGCGAGAGAAGGGTTTTTAACTCGCTTTTGAAATTATCCAGGATGAGCATTACTGCGCATCCTTCGGATATAGGCTCTCGCACTTGGCCTAAAAGAGACCTCCATCTTATAATGAAGGCATGCACGTCTTCGTTCATACCCTGCTTTGTATCCCTTAAGGTATTCAGGGTTGGCGTGACTTCCACGTTGTGTGCAAATCTTTGCATGAAGCAGTTCGCTAACTCTTCAAAAGTAGCGAACTGGCTTAAGTCGTAGGAAGCCAGCCATTTGGCAGCTGTGCCTTTAAGGGATAGAGGGAACCAATACACCCATTTCATCGAGTCCTTTTTCTTCTTATGGGCTCGACGTGAGAAAAGCTGCAAGTGAGACCTAGGGTCTCCCATGCCATCATACCGATGGAAGTTCGGTATTTCATCGTCACTGTCTGTTTCGTAATCCATAGGAAGGAAATCAGACAGGGCGTAGCTTCTTTTCTCTTTATTTTGCCCTTTCAGCAGTTGCTGTAGGGCTTTACGGTCCTTTTGTGTGAAGGACTCGTGGTATTGGTTGCCTTCCATTACGGAGGCCTCTTTTTGCTTGCGAGGTTTTTCAATTTTCTTCTTAGGCCTTTGTTCACCGTTTGATGAACACGAATCGCCTACTTCAGCCTCTTGGCTGAGAGCATCGATTTTGGCCTCAAATTCCCTTCTCAAGTCCTCGATTTCATCTAGTTTTATTTTGTTTTTGAAAATCCTCCTAGAGTGAGAACTTGATGCGCATGAGCCTTGGCTCGACACTTCACTTGGATTGGATTTTGACATGCTTTTCAAGCTTTTTTCAAAATTTCCTAAGTAAAAGCAAAGAAAACAAGTTAAAACGACACCTTTATAAAATTTTCGCAAGACTTCTACAAGTAAACTCGATTTTTTGAAAAGGCTCACGTCCCACCGGGCGTGCCAATCTCTGTAGACGCGCGAAAAATCCCCGCCTCTTCGCCCCTTTCGCGGCTTGGAGTGGATCTTATCGTGCATCTAAGGCCTATGTATACAAACAGGGCGTGCCAGCTAGCTTACTTAAGCTAGCGAAGATATATTTTAACACTGACTTCTAAACGTGGCGACTGTGAGCAAGTGAGCTCTTGTCGTCGCAGACCTTCTTGCACCGATGTGCAAGGGTCAGTCTGTACGCTTTTGCAAAAAATCGAGTTTTTTAGGGAGAAAATCTACGAAACGGTTCGAGGTGTCTATTTCGGGTCTTTAAGATGCGATTGCATGTTTTAGATCACGTGGATTTGCACGTGCCTAAGTCTTTTCTTTTATCCCTTTTTGGGTCGCCTAGTTTGTGTGTTATGAACACTCCACTACATGGGCGAATTCGAGCGGGGGTTGCTTCGATGCAATATGCGTCCTACCTCGTGGTATGGCGTAGATGCAATGCAAACTCACGCTACTCCAAAGGGAAAACCCGAAATGTAAAGACAATGCTGAAGGGAAATAACAGAAGGGAAATAACCGAAGGGAAATAACCGAAGGGAAATAACCGAAGGGAAATGACCGAAGGGAAGTATGTATATATCTTATATATATGAGCCCTTACTCGGGTCTTGCAAATAAGAGCGAAGGCTCAATGTGGGTGCGTGTTTGAATTGAAAGACTTACACACACGACATGAAATTAAACCCAAATATAAATTGCAGTATGGCCTTGACTAAGGTCTTGGGAGTAAGAGTGAAGGCTCAATGTGTGTGAGAGTGCTTGAATTGAAGTACTACACACACGACATAAATGAAACCCAAATATAACTGCAATAAGGCCTTTACTAAGGTCTTGGGAGTAAGAGCGAAGGCTCAATGTGTGTGAGAGTGCTTGAATTGAAGTACTACACACACGACATAAATGAAACCCAAATAGTATAGGTCGGCCCTTACTTGGGTCTTTCAAATAAGAGCGAAAGCTCAATGTGTGTGAGAGTGTTTAAATTGAAAGACTTACTCACACGACATGAAATGAAACCCAAATAGTATAGGTCGGCCCTTACTTGGGTCTTTCAAATAAGAGCGAAAGCTCAATGTGTGTGAGAGTGTTTAAATTGAAAGACTTACTCACACGACATGAAATGAAACCCAAATAGTATAGGTCGGCCCTTACTTGGGTCTTTCAAATAAGAGCGAAAGCTCAATGTGTGTGAGAGTGTTTAAATTGAAAGACAACACACCCAACTTAAACAAAACCCTTCGGAAATGAAATATATACGTATACTTATATATTAGGGGCTGATTAGGCCCGTGTGTGTTCAAAATTGTGCACGACTAAGAGAGTGCACGTGTGTGGTTGTGCCAAGCCACGTTATTACAAGCGGGGGGAGACTATGCTCCGTTATTACAACCCCGTATCCAATTGAATTTCAAGCAAGTGTATGATTAAAGACCGAGTTTAGAAACTTACAAGTAGCTGGTCCGTAGAGGTCTTGCTTGAGCGTGGCCTTGGCTTTGGGCTGCAAATGGGAGCTCCGCGAAGGTGTGTGACCAAGAGTGCTGGCCGGCTGCAAATGGGGCGCGGGATGGACGCCTCGAAGGGGACCGGTGGCAAGTGGGCGGCGCCTCCAAGTAGGGAGTTTAGAGTGGCTGACTAAGTGGGTCTTAGGGTCACTAGGTAAGTTAGGGACTTAGGGAAACTGGACCTAAAAGGTGAGCTAGTGGGAAGGCCAAGAGGACGCCTAGGGGGAGGTCGGCCGAATGGGAAGTGGTGGCTGAGTAGTGGCCAGCCACTTGGGTTATCCTAGGTTCGGCTAGGCTTAGGTGGTGGCGGCAAAGAGGTGGAGCTAAGGGGAAGATGGGTGGCTAAGAGTGGAGAGGTGGTAGAGAGTGGTTTTGAGGGAGTTAGGGGGACTTACCGAATGGGAAGGAGTGGCGGCAAAGGTGGCTGTCGGCTGGTGGAAGATGGGAGAAGGAGAGGGCCCGGCTGAGTGAGGTGGTGGTGTCCGGCTGGGGGGGCAGTGATGGTGGACGGAAGAGGGAGAGTGGCGGAGCAGGTGGCGGCTGGTGGAGCTGGAGCTGCTGGGAAGACGGGTGAGAGATGGGAGAAGGAGAGGGCCCGGCTGGGTGGTGGAGTGTGGTTCCCCCTTTGAAAACCCGCCCACAATGAGGGGGGTTTAAATAGGGGAAGGGTAGGTCGGTTAGGGCTGGGTTGTGGGTAGTGGTTAGGTGGTTTAGGTAGGGTAGTATGTAGATAAGGTGGGCTGGATGGGATTGGGCCAGATATTTTAAAACTAGGTGTTTGGGAAAATCGTGGGCTAAGGGTGGTTTAGGGCTAGGTTAGGTGGTTGGGTTTTAGGGTGAGGTTTAGTGGGCTAGGTTAGGTGGTTTAGGCTAGGTTTAGGCTAGGATTAGGGAAGTTAATCTAGGTTTAGGGAAGGATTAGGGGAGTGGGTTAGGTGATTAGGTTGGGATTAGGCCGGGATTAGGGAAGTGGGTTAGGTGATTAGGTTCAGATTAGGAGTGGATTAGGGGTTTAGGCTAGGTTTAGGCATTTTTGGCTAGGTTTAGGTGATGGAGCTCCCTTAGCATGGCCCATAGACCTTGATTACCCCATGTTGGTGCAGCCCTAGGTTAGGTTTTAGCTAATTACAAGCTTAAACCCACTCAATTAGGCTAAACCACAAGATTAAACCCAAACTTGACACACAAGTCAAGCTTAATACAACACTCTTGATATTTATCACCCCCACTCTCTCTCATGCCCAATATCCCACGTGAATTTCAAGTGGGCCCCACCTCCATTTATGAGAAGGTGATGTGGGCCATGGATATGGATATTGGATTGGATTTCTGGATCCAAATCCAAATCCAAATCCACATATGGGTTTGGATTGGAATCTGGATATATATGGTCCAGATCCAATCCAAACTGAACTCTGACTCCTTCGAGCTGGGTTCGAAACGGACGATTCGTGCGGGGCCTGACAGCATCAGTACTCCGTCTGCGTTGGGTCTTCGCCAACATAGTCGTCCGCCTCCGTTTCTGCCTTCTGGAGATGACTTCAAATGCTTTTTTGATAAGAACAGGGTCTTGGACGTTCGAGATCCTGGGGTGTGAATCAGATACAAGAGATGCTGTGCCGGGCTCGACAGGTGCTCCGGTTTCGGGCTCTTCTTGGCTCTCCTGGTCCTGTCTTGATCGAGCCAAGCCACTTCGGGGTTTCAAAACATGTTTTAAAAGGGTTTTCAAAAGCTATATCATATGTTTTTGAAAGATAAAGTTTAAAACATATATACAGGGTTTTGTTTGGAAGGCTCCTGGGTTTCCAAACTCAAAAATGGCCCTTTGGGGCTGCTTGTATCAAAACCAGATTTGTTTAAGAAATTCGTGGGATTTCGGGGTGTTTACAGACGCCTTGCTTGAGCGTGGGCTTGGACTTCGCCTTGGGCTGCAAGAGGGAGCTCCGCGGAGTTGAACGGCAAAGGGCTGCTGGCCGAATGCCTTAGGTGCGCTGAAGGGGTGCCTTGAAGGTGGCCGGTTGTTAGGAGTGGGCTGGCTTGGTATGTTAGGCTAAGGTGACTAGGTAGGGTCACTAAGGGAGGGTGTAGTGTTAGGAAGTATGGCACTAAGGTAGAACCTAATGGAGTGTCTAAGGGAATGCCTAAGGGAAGTGTGTGGCTAGCGGGTGGCTGGCCGAATGGATGTAGTATAGTCGGTTAGAGTGGTCGCCTGCTAGGGAGACTTGGTGGTGGCGGGCTGCTAGGGTGGCTAGGCAATGGTGGATGGGAAGGGAGCTAGCTAGGGTATGGGGTAAGATGGTGGTGGGTGTGGTGAGGTGATATGGGCAGGCCTTAGGGAGTTGGGTGGAGTGGTCGGGTGTAGCTAGGGTGTCTAGGCAATGACGGTTAGTTAGAGTGGTTGAGGCTTGGCCGAATGGGAGTGGTGGCGACAAGTGGCTGGTGTTAGGGTAAGGTGGTGGTGATGCAGGTAGCTGAGAGTGGAGGGGAAGCAAAGAAGAGGTAGGTTAAAGGATGGGGTACTAACCGAATGAAGAGGCGGTGGCGGATGGAAGGGGAGCAGCCGGGTGGTTGAAATGGAGGGTTCGGCCGGATGGAAGTGGTGGCGATAGGTGGTTGGTCGGCTGGGGTGTGGTGGAGCAGGTGGAGCGAGGTGGTAGCTGGCTGTGGTGCAGGTGGAAGACCCGGCTGGGAGTGGTGCAGGTGACTGGGCTCGGTTGGGCTGGAAAAGGGTGAGAGAGGATGGGAACCCGCCCTTGGGGGGGGGGGGGGGGGTTATAGGGCTGGGCTAGGTCGGTTGGGGGCTGGTATTAGGGTAGTGGTAAGGTGGTCTAGGGGTGGTGGTATGGTAGTAAGGTGGGCTGGTTTTGAGGTAGGGCCAGATATTTTCATACAAGGGGTTTTGGGTAGATTGTGTGCTAGGCTTAGGTGGGGTGGTTTAGAGGTTTAGGGTTTAGCTAGGTGGGTTGGTTTTGGGGTGAGGTTTAGTGAGGTGGGTTAGGTGATTAGGCTAGGATTAGGTTAGGTTTAGGAAAATTAACCTAGGTTTAGGGAAGGATTAGGGAAGTGGGTTAGGTGATTAGGTTGGGATTAGGCCGGGATTAGGGAAGTGGGTTAGGTGATTAGACTAGGATTAGGACAGGATTAGGGTAAAAGGCTAGGATTAGGTGTTTTTGGTTAGGATTGGATTAAGGAGCTCCCTTTACATGACCCATAGACCCTAATCATATCATGTTGGTGCAGCCCTAGGTTAGGTTTTTGCTAATTACAAGCTTAAACCCATGTTAACTAGGCTAACCCACATGATTAACCCCAAACTTGACACACAAGTCAAGCTTAATTACAACACACTTTGATCTTATCCTCCCCCACTCTCTCTCATGCCCATAATCCCACGTGAAATTCAAGTGGGCCCCACCTCCATTTATGAGAAGGTGATGTGGGCCATGGATACGGATATTGGATTGGATCTCTGGATCCAAATCCAAATCTAAGTCCATACATGGGTTTGGATTGGGATCTGGATATATATGGTCCAGATCCAATCCAAACTGAATTCTGACTCCTTCGGGCTATGTTTGAAAGGAACGGTTTGTGCGGGGTCTGACAGCATCAGTACTCCGTTTGCGTTGGGTCTTCGCCAACCTGATGGTCCGCCTCTGCTTTCGCCTTTCGGAGATGACTTCAAATGATGTTTTGATGATAACAGGGTCTTGGACGTTCGAGATCCTGGGGGTGGATTTGATATGAGAGTTGTTGTGCTGGGCTCGACATGTGCTCCGGTTCCGGGCTCTCCTTAGCTTTTCTGGTCCTTTCTTGATTAAGCCAAGCTGCTTCGGGGTTTCAAAACGTGTTTTAAAAGGTTTTTAAAGCCATATTATACAATTTTTAAATATGTAAAGTTTAAAACATATGCACAGGGTTGCCTGGAAGGCTCCTGGGTTTTCAGACTCAAAATAGCCCTTTGGGGCTGCTTTTCAAAACCAGGTTGTTTTGAGGAATTCGTGGGATTTCGGGGTGTTTACAGATGCCCCTCTTTGGCCTTGTCCAAATCGATTTGGATAAGGGCAAAGATGACAAACACCCCTTTCAATGTCTCCCTAGATCTAACCACGAAGAATATGGGATCGTCCCAATCTTTAGTAAAATCTCACTTTTAAAACCCTGGTAGGAGGAGATATCACGCCAAAGGGATATACTTATGGAATCTGGTCATAAATGGGATCATGTTTATGCAAGTATGATGCGTGGAATGCATATGTATGACATGGGTGTGGTGCCAAGAGTGGCGACCTCCCAGAGACCAGATGTGGTCGAACTCTAGAGACTTACAAGGCCTGTTGCTCCAAGTGAGCAGATCCTATGCTGTTCGATGTTCGATTTTTCAAAATCTATTTACAAAACTATTTACAAAAGGGACAACTGTCTTGAGTCTCGATCCTAAGGATCTCGAGCTCTTCGTGTTTGCCCTTGTTTGAGTCTTAACACTCGCTTATCTAGCGGAGGTTTTGTAAGAAAACAGGCTATATTTCAAATTCCCATGCCTTACTCAAAACGTCGAATTCTCAAACAAGATGAAATTCAAGTAAGTAAATCCTATTTTTACTTTAGGTTTCCTCGAAATGAACCATGTTTTAGCTTGGGATAAGCCAGGGATGGGAAAGAGATACCACGGTCCCTTCTGAAGCGTCCTGTGGCTTAAGGCATAGAAGGCGAAAAACTGCTCTTTTTGAGCTTTTTGGCCTCTTTTTTTCCTTTTTTTCATAGAGGGTCTCCCTTTGGGAGTATCTTTTCTTTAATCCCTCTTTTTCATAAGAGAATCGATTTTTCTTTTGAATTCTGGTTTCTTTCTTTTGGAAAGAGACTTTGCATGGGAAATTTCCTTTGTTTGGGCCTTTGTTTTCCTTTTTGAAGTAGAAGAGAAGAGGGGAGAACTTATCCCAAGCCTACACTCGATCCATTTTAGATCAACCTATTTAGAAATAGCACGTACTACTTGCAAGTATCTTGCTATATTGAACTAGGCCTTTCTTTGTAGGAAGAAGGATTTTGAAATGTAACCACGATTTTGAAGACTCCACTCTTTCACAAGTGCGAATTCTCTCACTCAAGGTCACACGACTTTGCCTTTGCACCTTATTCTCATGTGTCAGGGCAGCTATCTCTAAAATTTTTGAAAATTGGAATTTAATCCAAATCCTACACATGATACTTCTTTAAGTATTGAATATTGATAGGATCTGCTAAATTCTTACCTTCTACATCGATCAACTAATACGAATTGTTCGTGGTGGTTGCTCGTACAACATAGGGTCCATCCCACTTGGGGCACCACTTTTCGAGTGGATGTGGGCCACGATAATGGATGATTTTCAAAACCAGATCCCCCACTTCAAAGTGGCGAGGTCTCATGTGTTTGCTATAGTGTTGGGCTATCCTTTGCCGGTATGCACGAGAATGGTCCATGGCAAGGAGTCGCCTGTCATCTAGAAAATCTAGTTCGACCATCCTAGCATGCTGAAGCGTCTCTAGGGGGAGGTCGAGTGCTATGGATGTATGGAATGAATGCAGTTGAGTATGAATGGGAAGAATGACATTTGTGCCATAGACCAATTCGAATGGTGTGGCATTCGTGGGAGTCCGGATGGAAGTCCTATAAGCCCATAAGGCTTCATCCAGCTTCTCGTGCCATGTCCCACCCTTCTCTAAAGTCTTCTCAATTATTCTAATGAGAGTCTTGTTTGTGGCTTCGGCTTGGCCGTTGCCTTGAGGGTAGTGGGGCGAAGAGAAGTGGTGAGTTATGCCATACGTGTTGCACAACTTAACCATCCGCTCGTTCTTGAATGGGGTGCCATTATCAGACACAAGGTCTCGTGGAACCCCAAATCGAGCCAAGATATTCCTCTGGATGAAAGCCACCACATGTTGCCCCATCACGTTGGTTAGGGAAATGGCTTCCACCCACTTGGAGAAATACTCCGTGGCTGCTAAAATAAATCGATGCCCATTCGAGGCTTTTAGAAATATTGGGCCTACGATGTCAAACGCCCACATGGTAAATTGCCAGGGGCTGACCACGGAATGCAATGCAGATGAGGGGATATGGATGGCTTGTCCATGCACTTGACATGGATGACACTTCCTAACATGATCGTGACAATCCTTTTTCAGGGTGGACCAAAAATAGCCCCCTCTAAGTATTTTCATTGCCATCATGTTGGCATTAACATGACCTCCACATTCTCCATCGTGGAACTCATGCATTACTATCCTAGCCTCCTCTAGGTCGATACATCTAAGCAGGATGCCGGTAAAACTTTTTTTGTATAAAACCCCACCCAGAATGGTGTATCGGGTCGAAATCTTACGGGTGAATGCCTTATCTTTGGATGTGGCATCCTCGGCGAATCCCCCATTTTCTAAAAAACCGTTTGATGTCATGATACCAGGGTTTTTCAATAGAATCTGGGTTATTTTGGCAAATATCCAGATCGTGTGTGGATGGGTTGGGCGCATGCCATATTTCTAAAGACCGGGTCCCTGAAATGGGATCGACCTTTAGGGTTGAACCCAAGGAGGAGAGGGCATCAGCGATGCCATTGTCCTCTCTTCCTACGTGTGTGAGTTTACACGATTGGAAGGACTGGACCAATCAAGTGGCCAACTCATGATATGGAAGTAGTTTTTCATTACGTACTTGCCAAATTTTCAAAACCTGGTTTATGACAAGGACTGAATCTCCAAAGACCTCGATGCATGATGCCCCTAGAGTTTTCGAAACCCTTAAGCCTTGTATGAGTGCTTCATACTCAACTATATTGTTGGAACATTCGAAATCTAAGCGGATTGCTATGGGAATCTCGCCCTTCTCAGGGAAGATGAGGATGACCCCAGCACCAGCCCCTCGTTGGTTTTGTGCCCCATCGAAGTGCATCTTCCACACTTGGTTTTCGAAAGAGTTTGCCAAAATGTGGTTTTGGAAATGGTTTTGTAATATGCCTTCATCAAGTGTGGGATATGCGTCCTCCAGGGAGAACTCAGCCACATAGTCTGCGAGGGCTTGCCCCTTAATGGAGATTTGGTGGTGGTATTTTAGGTCATACTCCATTAGAAGGAGTTGCCATTTGCCCAATCTACCCGTGAGAATGGGTTTTTCGAACAAGTGCTTGATTGGATCAAGCTTGGACACTATCCAAATCTCATGATCTAGGAAATAGTGTCTAAATTTCTGGCAGGCCCAGACTAGGGCCAAGCACGTCTTCTCCATGGCTTGATAATTTCGTTCATAAGCCAAGAGAGTTTTCAAATTATAGTAGATGGCATACTCCTTATGGGTGTCATCCTCGTATTGAGCCAATAGGGCTCCTAAAGCATTTGCATGCACGGAAATGTAAAGTAAAAGTGGTTTTCCTTGCTTTGGAGGATTCAAAACGGGGGGATTAATAAGGTTTGCCTTTAGTCTTTCGAAGGACCTTTGGCAGTCGTCATCCCATAAAAATTTTGTGCCCTTCCTCAACAGCTTGTTGAAGGGTTCGCATCTAGTCGCCAGATTTGATATAAATCGGCGAACGGACTATAATCGACCCTAGAGGCTATGAATTTGGGTGAGATTGGAGGGTGGAGCCATGTCTATGATGGCTCGACACTTAGAGGGGTCGACTTCTATTCCCCTTTGGCTCACCATAAAGCCTAGAAGCTTTCCTGATTCTACCCCGAACACACATTTTTGAGGGTTTAGCTTTACTTTGTAAAGCCTAAGCCTTTCGAAAATCTTTTGTAAACATTCGATATGGGTGCATCGGGTTTTGGATTTTGCCAAGAGATCATCTACATACACTTCTACGAGCTCGTGAATTTGATCATGGAAGATCGTGTTCATGGCTCGTTGGTATGTTGCGCCGGCATTTTTCAAACCAAAGGGCATGACTGTATAGCAGTACGTGCCCCATGGGGTTGTGAAGGCGGTCTTACCCTGATCTCGTGGACTTAGTTTGATTTGATTATAGCCTGAATAGCCATCCATAAATGAAAACATTTCATGATTTGCAGTACTATCGACTATCAAATCTATGTTTGGTAAAGGATAATTATCCTTTGGAGTGGCTTTATTCAGGTTTCTGAAATCGATGCATATTCGAATTTTCCCATTGGTTTTTCGAACTACAACGATATTTGACAACCAATCAGAATACGCAATGGGTTTTATAAATCCGGCTTTTAGCAGATCTTCTAAACCCTCTTTGACTTGCGTGTGTATATTCGGGTGTATTTTCCTAAGCTTCTGCTTTATGGGTTTTACACCTACATCTAAGGGAAGACGATGCTCGACTATGCTGGGATCTATGCCCGGCATGTCTTCATACGTCCATGCAAACACATCTAAATAGGTCCGTAGAAATGCCATGAACGCTAACTTTTCAGTTTCATGCAAGCATGCGCCTATTTTGATGGTTTTTGGATTGGAATCATCCCCTAGGTTCACCTCTACGAAATCTCCTCCTACTGATTGGGAAGGTCTTTCAAAATCGAGAATTCTATGAAATTCTGGGAGCTCAGAAGTGGGATCTTCCTCAGGGGGATCCACTTCTGGGCTTCGATCATTCTCGTGGACTTTAGACCCGAGGGAACTTGATGCGTGGTTTTCAAAATAACCTGGTTTTGTACTTGGATTTTCAAGTGATTTCGAAATTTTTGGTCTGGCTATGCAGACGACGTTTCTTTCGAAATTCTTTTCTTTCGCCAAAGTTAAACCAGGAGCAGCTATGTAAAAAAATTTTTTGGTATTTTCCAAATTTTCGATTTTTTTGGGTTTTTGTAAAACAAGAACTTTGGGAACTATACAAAGTACACTCTTTTCGAGTTTTTGCTTTTCCATTGTTTTTGGTTTTTCTTGTTTTCGATTTTTTTCGATTTTTAAGTTTTCAAATGTTTTTGGTATTTTTAGAAAAAGGGATCTTCCGTCATACCTACAAAGGGAAAACACTATGGGTTAGACTCGGAATAGGAGGTCTAAACCATAGGTCTCTTCTAAGACAGGCCCCGGGGCACCCTTGACCCAGGTGGTCACAGGGGGTGGCTCCGGCGGTATTCGGGGAGTATAGCCGATCCCATATCGGCTTGGGTTGGCCCTAGGAAGGATGGGCTCTAGGAGACCCTGGTTTTGTGCCCCTAGACTTTTGTAGGGCGTGTAGCCCATGTTCAATAACATGTTCCACGACCTTTTGTTTTTTGAAAAGATGGGATATAAGTCGTGGTCCTGGAACATGCTATCGTCCATATTAGGCTCGTAGGGCCTTTTGTCCAGGGGTTTTGGAAATAGGGAACGCTTGGGTTTTCCTAGGAGGATTAGAGTCGGGAGGGGGCCTGCTTTGGGTGGCCCCTTCACACATACAACCTTCCTAGGGTTGTTCAACACGAGCCGAGGTGGCTCAACCATAATTTGCCCCAGGTTAGCCTCATGGGCCTGGGAGCTCGATAAACAAGGGGAGTTTATGATCCCCTGAAGTTGTGGGTGACTCTCACCTAGGATTACTACGACTTGGTCCCTAAAAGGGATCTTGACACACCTGTGGAAGGTGGATGGCACAGCGCACAAACTGTGTATCCAGGGTCTTCCCAACAACAGGTTATAATGGGGGTGGATGTCCAAGAGACATGGAACACCCCCGTGTGTTCGATCCCTCCTGTTTCCATTGGGAGTTCGATGGATCCTAAAGGCCTAGACGCATTCCCATCGTATCCAGTGATAACGATGGGGCTTGGGTTCACTGAAGTCAAGGTGACTCCGATTTTGTACGCCACGTGAAGTGGAAGGATGTTGAGCCCTCCTCCACCATCGACTAGGCACCTGTCCAGAGAGTGGTTGTTTAGAACCACCTCGATATGCAGGGCCTGGTTATGGGTTTCGTAGGGTCTATCTACATCATCTTCCGAGAAGGTGATGGGCGATTTTGCTCCTAATAAAGCCACTTGGGCAGACAAGGACTCCGGACTTATGTTCGAATCAACCTTGGCCCTTTCTAGAATTTTCTCTAAGACAAGTCTATGCCTAGGCGAGGTTTTGATAAGCTCTAGGATAGACATGTGAATAGGAATCTTTGAAAGGTGGTTTTCGAAATCATAAGGATTTAGGATGATTTTGTCCTTATCTGCTTTTGGCGGACCACTAGGGATACATGCTTTTGAGGGGCCAGGCACACTGATCACCTTTTGAGCACCTTGAAGGTGCGGGGGTTGGTAGATCCTCCCGGATCTAGTGACTTCCCCCACGACCAGCCTAGGGTTCGCGCTAAACTTGGCTCTAAGGATGAGCTGAGGAGAACCTTGGATTTTCAAAACTGGTTTTGCCGGGGTTTCCACTTTTGATGGTCCCCGAATGACGACTTGGGCGGGCCTCTTGTATAGTACAAGGATGGGCGCACAAGCAGGTCGACCAGGTTCGGGCTTTTGCGCTAGTTCTTTGGAAATGGTGAGGGTACATACCTCCTTTCCTTTCCCACTGCCACTGGCGTGTTTGGGAAAGGGTTCCTTGAAGATAGCTTGAGGTGGCTCAGATTCCGCAGTGACCTGGAGCCGGCCCTCCGCTATCAAGTTCTCAATTTTATTTAGAAGAGAGAGCACCGTTTGGTATCATGGCCTTTGAGCCGATGATACTTGCAAAACCGGTTTAAATACCCCCCTTTGGACGTGACTCCTTCGGGGATTTCAGGGAGTTCGATCATGCCCTGGGCAAGTAGGAGGTCTAGGACCTCCGACACAGGTTGCCCCAGCGGAGTGTACTCCCGTTTTTCAATTGGTTTTGAAAAATTGCGTTCTCTCTTATTTTCTATTTTTTCGAAATTTTTAGAAGTGCCCGCCATGCCTGGATCCACCCGGACATTGGCGATTTTATGGGGCTTTGCCCCTTTGTCCGTTGTGGGCAGCCCATATGCAATGGGCTTTTCCACACGTGTTTTGGGAACGACACTTCCTTTCCATAAGTGGTCGTATGTCCCTTTTCGCAAGTTGGTTTCGAAAAGGGAGGCTTTTTTGATCAACTTATGGAAAGTCGAAATCTCATGGAGCGAGAGAAGGGTTTTTAACTCGCTTTTGAAATTATCCAGGATGAGCATTACTGCGCATCCTTCGGATATAGGCTCTCGCACTTGGCCTAAAAGAGACCTCCATCTTATAATGAAGGCATGCACGTCTTCGTTCATACCCTGCTTTGTATCCCTTAAGGTATTCAGGGTTGGCGTGACTTCCACGTTGTGTGCAAATCTTTGCATGAAGCAGTTCGCTAACTCTTCAAAAGTAGCGAACTGGCTTAAGTCGTAGGAAGCCAGCCATTTGGCAGCTGTGCCTTTAAGGGATAGAGGGAACCAATACACCCATTTCATCGAGTCCTTTTTCTTCTTATGGGCTCGACGTGAGAAAAGCTGCAAGTGAGACCTAGGGTCTCCCATGCCATCATACCGATGGAAGTTCGGTATTTCATCGTCACTGTCTGTTTCGTAATCCATAGGAAGGAAATCAGACAGGGCGTAGCTTCTTTTCTCTTTATTTTGCCCTTTCAGCAGTTGCTGTAGGGCTTTACGGTCCTTTTGTGTGAAGGACTCGTGGTATTGGTTGCCTTCCATTACGGAGGCCTCTTTTTGCTTGCGAGGTTTTTCAATTTTCTTCTTAGGCCTTTGTTCACCGTTTGATGAACACGAATCGCCTACTTCAGCCTCTTGGCTGAGAGCATCGATTTTGGCCTCAAATTCCCTTCTCAAGTCCTCGATTTCATCTAGTTTTATTTTGTTTTTGAAAATCCTCCTAGAGTGAGAACTTGATGCGCATGAGCCTTGGCTCGACACTTCACTTGGATTGGATTTTGACATGCTTTTCAAGCTTTTTTCAAAATTTCCTAAGTAAAAGCAAAGAAAACAAGTTAAAACGACACCTTTATAAAATTTTCGCAAGACTTCTACAAGTAAACTCGATTTTTTGAAAAGGCTCACGTCCCACCGGGCGTGCCAATCTCTGTAGACGCGCGAAAAATCCCCGCCTCTTCGCCCCTTTCGCGGCTTGGAGTGGATCTTATCGTGCATCTAAGGCCTATGTATACAAACAGGGCGTGCCAGCTAGCTTACTTAAGCTAGCGAAGATATATTTTAACACTGACTTCTAAACGTGGCGACTGTGAGCAAGTGAGCTCTTGTCGTCGCAGACCTTCTTGCACCGATGTGCAAGGGTCAGTCTGTACGCTTTTGCAAAAAATCGAGTTTTTTAGGGAGAAAATCTACGAAACGGTTCGAGGTGTCTATTTCGGGTCTTTAAGATGCGATTGCATGTTTTAGATCACGTGGATTTGCACGTGCCTAAGTCTTTTCTTTTATCCCTTTTTGGGTCGCCTAGTTTGTGTGTTATGAACACTCCACTACATGGGCGAATTCGAGCGGGGGTTGCTTCGATGCAATATGCGTCCTACCTCGTGGTATGGCGTAGATGCAATGCAAACTCACGCTACTCCAAAGGGAAAACCCGAAATGTAAAGACAATGCTGAAGGGAAATAACAGAAGGGAAATAACCGAAGGGAAATAACCGAAGGGAAATAACCGAAGGGAAATGACCGAAGGGAAGTATGTATATATCTTATATATATGAGCCCTTACTCGGGTCTTGCAAATAAGAGCGAAGGCTCAATGTGGGTGCGTGTTTGAATTGAAAGACTTACACACACGACATGAAATTAAACCCAAATATAAATTGCAGTATGGCCTTGACTAAGGTCTTGGGAGTAAGAGTGAAGGCTCAATGTGTGTGAGAGTGCTTGAATTGAAGTACTACACACACGACATAAATGAAACCCAAATATAACTGCAATAAGGCCTTTACTAAGGTCTTGGGAGTAAGAGCGAAGGCTCAATGTGTGTGAGAGTGCTTGAATTGAAGTACTACACACACGACATAAATGAAACCCAAATAGTATAGGTCGGCCCTTACTTGGGTCTTTCAAATAAGAGCGAAAGCTCAATGTGTGTGAGAGTGTTTAAATTGAAAGACTTACTCACACGACATGAAATGAAACCCAAATAGTATAGGTCGGCCCTTACTTGGGTCTTTCAAATAAGAGCGAAAGCTCAATGTGTGTGAGAGTGTTTAAATTGAAAGACTTACTCACACGACATGAAATGAAACCCAAATAGTATAGGTCGGCCCTTACTTGGGTCTTTCAAATAAGAGCGAAAGCTCAATGTGTGTGAGAGTGTTTAAATTGAAAGACAACACACCCAACTTAAACAAAACCCTTCGGAAATGAAATATATACGTATACTTATATATTAGGGGCTGATTAGGCCCGTGTGTGTTCAAAATTGTGCACGACTAAGAGAGTGCACGTGTGTGGTTGTGCCAAGCCACGTTATTACAAGCGGGGGGAGACTATGCTCCGTTATTACAACCCCGTATCCAATTGAATTTCAAGCAAGTGTATGATTAAAGACCGAGTTTAGAAACTTACAAGTAGCTGGTCCGTAGAGGTCTTGCTTGAGCGTGGCCTTGGCTTTGGGCTGCAAATGGGAGCTCCGCGAAGGTGTGTGACCAAGAGTGCTGGCCGGCTGCAAATGGGGCGCGGGATGGACGCCTCGAAGGGGACCGGTGGCAAGTGGGCGGCGCCTCCAAGTAGGGAGTTTAGAGTGGCTGACTAAGTGGGTCTTAGGGTCACTAGGTAAGTTAGGGACTTAGGGAAACTGGACCTAAAAGGTGAGCTAGTGGGAAGGCCAAAGAGGACGCCTAGGGGGAGGTCGGCCGAATGGGAAGTGGTGGCTGAGTAGTGGCCAGCCACTTGGGTTATCCTAGGTTCGGCTAGGCTTAGGTGGTGGCGGCAAAGAGGTGGAGCTAAGGGGAAGATGGGTGGCTAAGAGTGGAGAGGTGGTAGAGAGTGGTTTTGAGGGAGTTAGGGGGACTTACCGAATGGGAAGGAGTGGCGGCAAAGGTGGCTGTCGGCTGGTGGAAGATGGGAGAAGGAGAGGGCCCGGCTGAGTGAGGTGGTGGTGTCCGGCTGGGGGGGCAGTGATGGTGGACGGAAGAGGGAGAGTGGCGGAGCAGGTGGCGGCTGGTGGAGCTGGAGCTGCTGGGAAGACGGGTGAGAGATGGGAGAAGGAGAGGGCCCGGCTGGGTGGTGGAGTGTGGTTCCCCCTTTTGAAAACCCGCCCACAATGAGGGGGGTTTAAATAGGGGAAGGGTAGGTCGGTTAGGGCTGGGTTGTGGGTAGTGGTTAGGTGGTTTAGGTAGGGTAGTATGTAGATAAGGTGGGCTGGATGGGATTGGGCCAGATATTTTAAAACTAGGTGTTTGGGAAAATCGTGGGCTAAGGGTGGTTTAGGGCTAGGTTAGGTGGTTGGGTTTTAGGGTGAGGTTTAGTGGGCTAGGTTAGGTGGTTTAGGCTAGGTTTAGGCTAGGATTAGGGAAGTTAATCTAGGTTTAGGGAAGGATTAGGGGAGTGGGTTAGGTGATTAGGTTGGGATTAGGCCGGGATTAGGGAAGTGGGTTAGGTGATTAGGTTCAGATTAGGAGTGGATTAGGGGTTTAGGCTAGGTTTAGGCATTTTTGGCTAGGTTTAGGTGATGGAGCTCCCTTAGCATGGCCCATAGACCTTGATTACCCCATGTTGGTGCAGCCCTAGGTTAGGTTTTAGCTAATTACAAGCTTAAACCCACTCAATTAGGCTAAACCACAAGATTAAACCCAAACTTGACACACAAGTCAAGCTTAATACAACACTCTTGATATTTATCACCCCCACTCTCTCTCATGCCCAATATCCCACGTGAATTTCAAGTGGGCCCCACCTCCATTTATGAGAAGGTGATGTGGGCCATGGATATGGATATTGGATTGGATTTCTGGATCCAAATCCAAATCCAAATCCACATATGGGTTTGGATTGGAATCTGGATATATATGGTCCAGATCCAATCCAAACTGAACTCTGACTCCTTCGAGCTGGGTTCGAAACGGACGATTCGTGCGGGGCCTGACAGCATCAGTACTCCGTCTGCGTTGGGTCTTCGCCAACATAGTCGTCCGCCTCCGTTTCTGCCTTCTGGAGATGACTTCAAATGCTTTTTTGATAAGAACAGGGTCTTGGACGTTCGAGATCCTGGGGTGTGAATCAGATACAAGAGATGCTGTGCCGGGCTCGACAGGTGCTCCGGTTTCGGGCTCTTCTTGGCTCTCCTGGTCCTGTCTTGATCGAGCCAAGCCACTTCGGGGTTTCAAAACATGTTTTAAAAGGGTTTTCAAAAGCTATATCATATGTTTTTGAAAGATAAAGTTTAAAACATATATACAGGGTTTTGTTTGGAAGGCTCCTGGGTTTCCAAACTCAAAAATGGCCCTTTGGGGCTGCTTGTATCAAAACCAGATTTGTTTAAGAAATTCGTGGGATTTCGGGGTGTTTACAGACGCCTTGCTTGAGCGTGGGCTTGGACTTCGCCTTGGGCTGCAAGAGGGAGCTCCGCGGAGTTGAACGGCAAAGGGCTGCTGGCCGAATGCCTTAGGTGCGCTGAAGGGGTGCCTTGAAGGTGGCCGGTTGTTAGGAGTGGGCTGGCTTGGTATGTTAGGCTAAGGTGACTAGGTAGGGTCACTAAGGGAGGGTGTAGTGTTAGGAAGTATGGCACTAAGGTAGAACCTAATGGAGTGTCTAAGGGAATGCCTAAGGGAAGTGTGTGGCTAGCGGGTGGCTGGCCGAATGGATGTAGTATAGTCGGTTAGAGTGGTCGCCTGCTAGGGAGACTTGGTGGTGGCGGGCTGCTAGGGTGGCTAGGCAATGGTGGATGGGAAGGGAGCTAGCTAGGGTATGGGGTAAGATGGTGGTGGGTGTGGTGAGGTGATATGGGCAGGCCTTAGGGAGTTGGGTGGAGTGGTCGGGTGTAGCTAGGGTGTCTAGGCAATGACGGTTAGTTAGAGTGGTTGAGGCTTGGCCGAATGGGAGTGGTGGCGACAAGTGGCTGGTGTTAGGGTAAGGTGGTGGTGATGCAGGTAGCTGAGAGTGGAGGGGAAGCAAAGAAGAGGTAGGTTAAAGGATGGGGTACTAACCGAATGAAGAGGCGGTGGCGGATGGAAGGGGAGCAGCCGGGTGGTTGAAATGGAGGGTTCGGCCGGATGGAAGTGGTGGCGATAGGTGGTTGGTCGGCTGGGGTGTGGTGGAGCAGGTGGAGCGAGGTGGTAGCTGGCTGTGGTGCAGGTGGAAGACCCGGCTGGGAGTGGTGCAGGTGACTGGGCTCGGTTGGGCTGGAAAAGGGTGAGAGAGGATGGGAACCCGCCCCTTGGGGGGGGGGGGGGGGGGGTTATAGGGCTGGGCTAGGTCGGTTGGGGGCTGGTATTAGGGTAGTGGTAAGGTGGTCTAGGGGTGGTGGTATGGTAGTAAGGTGGGCTGGTTTTGAGGTAGGGCCAGATATTTTCATACAAGGGGTTTTGGGTAGATTGTGTGCTAGGCTTAGGTGGGGTGGTTTAGAGGTTTAGGGTTTAGCTAGGTGGGTTGGTTTTGGGGTGAGGTTTAGTGAGGTGGGTTAGGTGATTAGGCTAGGATTAGGTTAGGTTTAGGAAAATTAACCTAGGTTTAGGGAAGGATTAGGGAAGTGGGTTAGGTGATTAGGTTGGGATTAGGCCGGGATTAGGGAAGTGGGTTAGGTGATTAGACTAGGATTAGGACAGGATTAGGGTAAAAGGCTAGGATTAGGTGTTTTTGGTTAGGATTGGATTAAGGAGCTCCCTTTACATGACCCATAGACCCTAATCATATCATGTTGGTGCAGCCCTAGGTTAGGTTTTTGCTAATTACAAGCTTAAACCCATGTTAACTAGGCTAACCCACATGATTAACCCCAAACTTGACACACAAGTCAAGCTTAATTACAACACACTTTGATCTTATCCTCCCCCACTCTCTCTCATGCCCATAATCCCACGTGAAATTCAAGTGGGCCCCACCTCCATTTATGAGAAGGTGATGTGGGCCATGGATACGGATATTGGATTGGATCTCTGGATCCAAATCCAAATCTAAGTCCATACATGGGTTTGGATTGGGATCTGGATATATATGGTCCAGATCCAATCCAAACTGAATTCTGACTCCTTCGGGCTATGTTTGAAAGGAACGGTTTGTGCGGGGTCTGACAGCATCAGTACTCCGTTTGCGTTGGGTCTTCGCCAACCTGATGGTCCGCCTCTGCTTTCGCCTTTCGGAGATGACTTCAAATGATGTTTTGATGATAACAGGGTCTTGGACGTTCGAGATCCTGGGGGTGGATTTGATATGAGAGTTGTTGTGCTGGGCTCGACATGTGCTCCGGTTCCGGGCTCTCCTTAGCTTTTCTGGTCCTTTCTTGATTAAGCCAAGCTGCTTCGGGGTTTCAAAACGTGTTTTAAAAGGTTTTTAAAGCCATATTATACAATTTTTAAATATGTAAAGTTTAAAACATATGCACAGGGTTGCCTGGAAGGCTCCTGGGTTTTCAGACTCAAAATAGCCCTTTGGGGCTGCTTTTTCAAAACCAGGTTGTTTTGAGGAATTCGTGGGATTTCGGGGTGTTTACAGATGCCCCTCTTTGGCCTTGTCCAAATCGATTTGGATAAGGGCAAAGATGACAAACACCCCTTTCAATGTCTCCCTAGATCTAACCACGAAGAATATGGGATCGTCCCAATCTTTAGTAAAATCTCACTTTTAAAACCCTGGTAGGAGGAGATATCACGCCAAAGGGATATACTTATGGAATCTGGTCATAAATGGGATCATGTTTATGCAAGTATGATGCGTGGAATGCATATGTATGACATGGGTGTGGTGCCAAGAGTGGCGACCTCCCAGAGACCAGATGTGGTCGAACTCTAGAGACTTACAAGGCCTGTTGCTCCAAGTGAGCAGATCCTATGCTGTTCGATGTTCGATTTTTCAAAATCTATTTACAAAACTATTTACAAAAGGGACAACTGTCTTGAGTCTCGATCCTAAGGATCTCGAGCTCTTCGTGTTTGCCCTTGTTTGAGTCTTAACACTCGCTTATCTAGCGGAGGTTTTGTAAGAAAACAGGCTATATTTCAAATTCCCATGCCTTACTCAAAACGTCGAATTCTCAAACAAGATGAAATTCAAGTAAGTAAATCCTATTTTTACTTTAGGTTTCCTCGAAATGAACCATGTTTTAGCTTGGGATAAGCCAGGGATGGGAAAGAGATACCACGGTCCCTTCTGAAGCGTCCTGTGGCTTAAGGCATAGAAGGCGAAAAACTGCTCTTTTTGAGCTTTTTGGCCTCTTTTTTTCCTTTTTTTCATAGAGGGTCTCCCTTTGGGAGTATCTTTTCTTTAATCCCTCTTTTTCATAAGAGAATCGATTTTTCTTTTGAATTCTGGTTTCTTTCTTTTGGAAAGAGACTTTGCATGGGAAATTTCCTTTGTTTGGGCCTTTGTTTTCCTTTTTGAAGTAGAAGAGAAGAGGGGAGAACTTATCCCAAGCCTACACTCGATCCATTTTAGATCAACCTATTTAGAAATAGCACGTACTACTTGCAAGTATCTTGCTATATTGAACTAGGCCTTTCTTTGTAGGAAGAAGGATTTTGAAATGTAACCACGATTTTGAAGACTCCACTCTTTCACAAGTGCGAATTCTCTCACTCAAGGTCACACGACTTTGCCTTTGCACCTTATTCTCATGTGTCAGGGCAGCTATCTCTAAAATTTTTGAAAATTGGAATTTAATCCAAATCCTACACATGATACTTCTTTAAGTATTGAATATTGATAGGATCTGCTAAATTCTTACCTTCTACATCGATCAACTAATACGAATTGTTCGTGGTGGTTGCTCGTACAACATAGGGTCCATCCCACTTGGGGCACCACTTTTCGAGTGGATGTGGGCCACGATAATGGATGATTTTCAAAACCAGATCCCCCACTTCAAAGTGGCGAGGTCTCATGTGTTTGCTATAGTGTTGGGCTATCCTTTGCCGGTATGCACGAGAATGGTCCATGGCAAGGAGTCGCCTGTCATCTAGAAAATCTAGTTCGACCATCCTAGCATGCTGAAGCGTCTCTAGGGGGAGGTCGAGTGCTATGGATGTATGGAATGAATGCAGTTGAGTATGAATGGGAAGAATGACATTTGTGCCATAGACCAATTCGAATGGTGTGGCATTCGTGGGAGTCCGGATGGAAGTCCTATAAGCCCATAAGGCTTCATCCAGCTTCTCGTGCCATGTCCCACCCTTCTCTAAAGTCTTCTCAATTATTCTAATGAGAGTCTTGTTTGTGGCTTCGGCTTGGCCGTTGCCTTGAGGGTAGTGGGGCGAAGAGAAGTGGTGAGTTATGCCATACGTGTTGCACAACTTAACCATCCGCTCGTTCTTGAATGGGGTGCCATTATCAGACACAAGGTCTCGTGGAACCCCAAATCGAGCCAAGATATTCCTCTGGATGAAAGCCACCACATGTTGCCCCATCACGTTGGTTAGGGAAATGGCTTCCACCCACTTGGAGAAATACTCCGTGGCTGCTAAAATAAATCGATGCCCATTCGAGGCTTTTAGAAATATTGGGCCTACGATGTCAAACGCCCACATGGTAAATTGCCAGGGGCTGACCACGGAATGCAATGCAGATGAGGGGATATGGATGGCTTGTCCATGCACTTGACATGGATGACACTTCCTAACATGATCGTGACAATCCTTTTTCAGGGTGGACCAAAAATAGCCCCCTCTAAGTATTTTCATTGCCATCATGTTGGCATTAACATGACCTCCACATTCTCCATCGTGGAACTCATGCATTACTATCCTAGCCTCCTCTAGGTCGATACATCTAAGCAGGATGCCGGTAAAACTTTTTTTGTATAAAACCCCACCCAGAATGGTGTATCGGGTCGAAATCTTACGGGTGAATGCCTTATCTTTGGATGTGGCATCCTCGGCGAATCCCCCATTTTCTAAAAAACCGTTTGATGTCATGATACCAGGGTTTTTCAATAGAATCTGGGTTATTTTGGCAAATATCCAGATCGTGTGTGGATGGGTTGGGCGCATGCCATATTTCTAAAGACCGGGTCCCTGAAATGGGATCGACCTTTAGGGTTGAACCCAAGGAGGAGAGGGCATCAGCGATGCCATTGTCCTCTCTTCCTACGTGTGTGAGTTTACACGATTGGAAGGACTGGACCAATCAAGTGGCCAACTCATGATATGGAAGTAGTTTTTCATTACGTACTTGCCAAATTTTCAAAACCTGGTTTATGACAAGGACTGAATCTCCAAAGACCTCGATGCATGATGCCCCTAGAGTTTTCGAAACCCTTAAGCCTTGTATGAGTGCTTCATACTCAACTATATTGTTGGAACATTCGAAATCTAAGCGGATTGCTATGGGAATCTCGCCCTTCTCAGGGAAGATGAGGATGACCCCAGCACCAGCCCCTCGTTGGTTTTGTGCCCCATCGAAGTGCATCTTCCACACTTGGTTTTCGAAAGAGTTTGCCAAAATGTGGTTTTGGAAATGGTTTTGTAATATGCCTTCATCAAGTGTGGGATATGCGTCCTCCAGGGAGAACTCAGCCACATAGTCTGCGAGGGCTTGCCCCTTAATGGAGATTTGGTGGTGGTATTTTAGGTCATACTCCATTAGAAGGAGTTGCCATTTGCCCAATCTACCCGTGAGAATGGGTTTTTCGAACAAGTGCTTGATTGGATCAAGCTTGGACACTATCCAAATCTCATGATCTAGGAAATAGTGTCTAAATTTCTGGCAGGCCCAGACTAGGGCCAAGCACGTCTTCTCCATGGCTTGATAATTTCGTTCATAAGCCAAGAGAGTTTTCAAATTATAGTAGATGGCATACTCCTTATGGGTGTCATCCTCGTATTGAGCCAATAGGGCTCCTAAAGCATTTGCATGCACGGAAATGTAAAGTAAAAGTGGTTTTCCTTGCTTTGGAGGATTCAAAACGGGGGGATTAATAAGGTTTGCCTTTAGTCTTTCGAAGGACCTTTGGCAGTCGTCATCCCATAAAAATTTTGTGCCCTTCCTCAACAGCTTGTTGAAGGGTTCGCATCTAGTCGCCAGATTTGATATAAATCGGCGAACGGACTATAATCGACCCTAGAGGCTATGAATTTGGGTGAGATTGGAGGGTGGAGCCATGTCTATAATGGCTCAACACTTAGAGGGGTCAACTTCGATACCCCTTTGGCTCACCATAAAGCCTAGAAGCTTTCCAGACTCTACCCCGAGTACACATTTTTGAGGGTTTAGCTTTACTTTGTAAAGCCTAAGCCTTTCAAAAATCTTTTGCAAACATTCGATATGAGTGCATCGGGTTTTGGATTTCGCTAAGAGATCATCTACATACACTTCTACGAGCTCATGAATCTGATCATGGAAGATCGTGGTCATGGCTCGTTGGTATGTTGCGTCGGCATTTTTGGGCGCATGCCATATTTCTAAAGATCGGGTCCCTGAAATGGGATCGACCTTTAGGGCTGAACCCAAGGAGGAGAGGGCATCGGCGATGCCATTGTCCTCTCTTCCCACGTGTGTGAGTTTACACGATTGGAAGGACTGGACCAATCGAGTGGCCAACTCGTGATATGGAAGTAGTTTTTCATTACGTACTTGCCAAATTTTCAAAACCGGGTTTATGACAAGGACTGAATCTCCAAAGACCTCGATGCATGATGCCCCTAGAGTTTTCGAAATCCTTAAGCCTTGTATGAGTGCTTCATACTCAGCTATGTTGTTGGAACATTCGAAATCTAGGCGGACTGCTATGGGAATCTCGCCCTTTTTAGGGGAGATGAGGATGACCCCAGCACCAGCCCCTCGTTGGTTTCGTGCCCCATCGAAGTGCATCTTCCACACTTGGTTTTTGACAGAATTTGCCAAAATGTGGTTTTGAAAGTGGTTTTGTAATATGCCTTCATCAGGTATTTCAGCAAGAGTGGGATATGCGTCCTCTAAGGGGAACTCAGCCACGTAATCTGCTAGGGCTTGCCCCTTAATGGAGATCTGGTGATGGTATTTCAGGTCATACTCCATTAGAAGGAGTTGCCATTTGCCCAATCTACCCGTGAGAATGGGTTTTTCGAACAAGTGCTTGATTGGATCAAGCTTGGACACTATCCAGATCTCATGATGTAGGAAATAGTGTTTGAATTTCTGGCAGGCCCAGACTAGGGCCAAGCACGTCTTCTCCATGGCTTGATAATTTCGTTCATAAGCCAAGAGAGTTTTCGAAATATAGTAGATGGCATACTCCTTACGGGTGTCATCCTCGTATTGAGCCAACATGGCTCCTAAAGCATTCGCATGCACAGAGATGTAGAGTAAAAGCAGTTTTCCTTGCTTCGGAGGATTCAAAACGGGGGGATTAACCAAGTATGCCTTTAGTCTCTCTAAGGACTTCTGGCATTCGTCATCCCATAAGAATTTCGTGCCCTTCCTCAATAGTTTGTTGAAGGGTTCGCATCTAGTTGCCAGATTCGATATGAATCGGCGAACGGATTGTAAATGACCCTGGAGGCTACGGATTTGAGTGAGATTGGAGGGTGGAGCCATGTCTATGATGGCTCGACACTTAGAGGGGTCGACTTCTATACCCCTTTGGCTCACCATAAAGCCGAGAAGCTTCCCTGATTCTACCCCGAATACACATTTTTGAGGGTTTAGCTTTACTTTGTAAAGCCTAAGCCTTTCGAAAATCTTTTGCAAACATTCGATATGAGTGCATCGGGTTTTGGATTTCGCCAAGAGATCATCTACATACACTTCTACGAGCTCATGAATTTGATCATGGAAGATCGTGGTCATGGCTCGTTGGACTTAGTTTGATTTGATTATAGCCTGAATAGCCATCCATAAACGAAAACATTTCATGATTTGCAGTACTGTAAACACCCCGAAATCCCACGAATTTCTCAAAATCCATCTGGTTTTATACAAGCAGCCCCAAAGGGCCATTTTTGAGTTTGGAAACCTAGGAGCCTTCCAAACAACCCTGTACATATGTTTTAAACTTTATCTTTCTAAAAACATATAATATGGCTTTTGAAAACCCTTTTAAAAACATGTTTTGAAACCCCGAAGTGGCTTGGCCCGATCAAGACAGGACCAGGAGAGCCAAGAAGAGCCCGAAACCGGAGCACCTGTCGAGCCCGGCGCAGCAACTCTTGTATGTGATTCACATCCCAGGATCTCGAACGTCCAAGACCCTGTTCTTATCAAAATAGCATTTGAAGTCATCTCCGGAAGGCAGAAATGGAGGCGGACGACTATGTTGGCGAAGACCCAATGCAGACGGAGTACTGATGCTGTCAGGCCCCGCACGAATCGTTCGTTTCGAACCCAGCTCGAAGGAGTCAGAGTTCAGTTTGGATTGGATCTGGACCATATATATCCAGATTCCAATCCAAACCCACATGTGGACTTGGATTTGGATTTGGATCCAGAGATCCAATCCAATATCCATATCCATGGCCCACATCACCTTCTCATAAATGGAGGTGGGGCCCACTTGAAATTCACGTGGGATATTGGGCATGAGAGAGAGTGGGGGTGAAAAATATCAAGAGTGTTGTATTAAGCTTGACTTGTGTGTCAAGTTTGGGTTTAATCTTGTGGGTTAGCCTAATTGAGTGGGTTTAAGCTTGTAATTAGCTAAAACCTAACCTAGGGCTGCACCAACATGGGGTGATCAAGGTCTATGGGCCATGCTAAGGGAGCTCCTTCACCTAAACCTAGCCCAAAATGCCTAAACCTAGCCTAAACCCCTAATCCACCCCTAATCTGAACCTAATCACCTAACCCACTTCCCTAATCCCAACCTAATCACCTAACCCACTTCCCTAATCCTTCCCTAAACCTAGATTAATTTCCCTAATCCTAGCCTAAACCTAGCCTAATCACCTAACCTAGCTCACTAAACCTCACCCTAAAACCCAACTACCTAACCTAGCCCTAAACCCCTAAACCACCCTTAGCCCACGATTTACCCAAACCCCTAGTTTTAAAATATCTGGCCCAACCCTTTCCAGCCCACCTTATCTACATACCACCCTACCTAAACCACCTAACCACTACCCACAGCCCAGCCCTAACCGACCTACCCATCCCCTATTTAAACCCCCCTCCTTGTGGGCGGGTTTTCCAAGTGGGAACCACTACCTCACCCAGCCGGGCCCTCTCCTTCTCCCTTCTCTCACCCAGCCGGGACGACTCCCCACCTTGGCCTGCTCCAGCTGCTCCACCAGCCGCCACCTGCTCCGCCACCTTCCCTCTTCCATCCACCACCACCACCCCTCAGCCGGACGCCATCATCTTCACCCAACCGAACTAGCCGACAGCCACCTGCCCGCCACCTTCCCACTTCATCCGCCACCTCTCCCCATTCGGTAAGTACCCTGCACCTTACCTAGCCCCCCTCTCTACCACCTCTCCACTCTTAGCCACCCATCCTACCTTCATCTCAGCCCTTTTGCCGCCACCACCTAAACCTAGCCGAACCTAGTATAACCCAAGCTGCCGGCCACTACCTAGCTATCATGTCCCATTCGGCTTTCCCCTAGGTGTCCTACTCGGCCCTCCCACCAGCTCACCTTTTAGGTCCAGTTTCCTTAAACTCCCAACTCCCCTAGTGACCCTAAGAACCCACTCATTCAGCCATTTAAACCCCTTACCTTGAGGCGCCATCTACTTGCCACCGACCACCTCCGAGGCGCCTATCCCGCGCCCCACTTGCAGCCGGCCAGCACCCTTGATCACCTACCTTCGCAGAGCTCCCGTTTGCAGCCCAAGGCCAAGCCCACGCTCAAGCAAGACCTCTACGGACCAGCTACTCGTAAGTGTCTAAACTCGGTCTTTAGTCGTACACTTGCTTGAAATTCAATTTGATACGGGGTTGTAATAACGGAGCATAGTCTCCCCCCGCTTGTAATAACGTGGCTTGGCACAACCACACACGTGCACTCTCTTAGTCGTGCACAATTTTGAACACACACGGGCCTAATCAGCCCCTAATATATAAGTGTATATATACTTTCGTTTTCGAAGGGTTTTGTTTAAGTTGGGTGCGTTGTCTTTCAATTCAAGCACTCTCACACACATTGAGCTTTCGCTCTTATTTGAAAGACCCAAGTAAGGGCCGACCTATACTATTTGGGTTTCATTTCTTGTCGTGTGAGTAAGTCTTTCAATTCAAGCACTCTCACACACATTGAGCTTTCGCTCCGACCTATACTATTTGGGTTTCATTTCATGTCGTGTGGGTAAGTCTTTCAATTCAAGCACTCTCACACACATTGAGCTTTCGCTCTTATTTGAAAGACCCAAGTAAGGGCCGACCTATACTATTTGGGTTTCATTTCATGTCGTGTGAGTAAGTCTTTCAATTCAAGCACTTTCACACACATTGAGCCTTCGCTCTTACTCCCAAGACCTTAGTAAAGGCCTTATTGCAGTTATGTCGTGTGGGTAGTCTTTTAATTCAAGCACTCTCACACACATTGAGCCTTCGCTCTTATTCCCAAGACCTTAGTCAAGGCCATACTGCAATTTATATTTGGGTTTAAATTCATGTCGTGTGTGTAAGTCTTTCAATTCAAGCACGCACCCACATTGAGCCTTCGCTCTTATTTGCAAGACCCGAGTAAGGGCTCATATACATATTTCCCTTCGGTTATTTCCCTTCGGTTATTTCCCTTCTGTTATTTCCCTTCAGTATTGTCTTTACATTTCGGGTTTTCCCTTTGGAGTAGCGTGAGTTTGCATTGCATCTACGCCATACCACGAGGTAGGACGCATATTGCATCGAAGCAAGCCCCGCTCGAATTCGCCCATGTAGTGGAGTGTTCATAACACACAAACTAGGTGACCCAAAAAGGGATAAAAGAAAAGACTTAGGCACGTGCAAATCCACGTGATCTAAAACACGCAATCGCATCTTAAAGACCCGAAATAGATACCTCGAACCGTTTCGTAGACTTTCTCCCCAAAACTCGATTTTTGCAAAAGCGTACAGACTGACCCTTGCGCATCGGTGCAAGAAGGTCTGCGACGACAAGAGCCTACTTGCTCACAGTCGCCACGTTTAGAAGTCAGTGTTAAATATATCTTCGCTAGCTTAAGTAAGCTAGCTGGCACACCCTATTTGTATACATAGGCCTTAGACGCACGATAAGATCCACTCCAAGCCCCGAAAGAGGCGAAGAGGCGGGGATTTTCGCGCGTCTACAGAGATTGGCACGCCCGGTGGGACGTGAGCCTTTTCAAAAATCGAGTTTACTTGTAGAAGTTTTGCGAAAATTTTATAAAGGTGTCGTTTTAACTTGTTTTCTTTGCTTTTACTTAGGAAATTTTGAAAAAGCTTGAAAAGCATGTCAAAATCCAATCCAAGTGAAGTGTCGAGCCAAGGCTCATGCGCATCAAGTTCTCACTCTAGGAGGATTTTCAAAAACAAAATAAAACTAGATGAAATCGAGGACTTGAGAAGGGAATTTGAGGCCAAAATCGATGCTCTCAGCCAAGAGGCTGAAGTAGGCGATTCATGTTCATCAAACGGTGAACAAAGGCCTAAAAAGAAATTTGAAAAACCTCGCAAGCAAAAAGAGGCCTCCGTAATGGAAGGCAACCAATACCACGAGTCCTTCACACAAAAGGACCGTAAAGCCCTACAGCAGCTGCTGAAAGGGCAAAATAAAGAGAAAAGAAGCTACGCCCTGTCTGATTTCCTTCCTATGGATTACGAAACAGACAGTGACGATGAAATACCGAACTTCCATCGGTATGATGGCATGGGAGACCCTAGGTCTCACTTGCAGCTTTTCTCACGTCGAGCCCATAAGAAGAAAAAGGACTCGATGAAATGGGTGTATTGGTTCCCTCTATCCCTTAAGGGCACAGTTGCCAATTGGCTGGCTTCCTACGACTTAAGCCAGTTCGCTACTTTTGAAGAGTTAGCGAACTGCTTCATGCAAAGGTTTGCACACAACGTGGAAGTCACGCCAACCCTGAATACCTTAAGGGATACAAAGCAAGGCATGAACGAGGACGTGCATGCCTTCATTATAAGGTGGAGGTCTCTTTTGGGCCAAGTGCGAGAGCCTATATCCGAAGGATGCGCAGTAATGCTCATCCTGGATAATTTCAAAAGCGAGTTAAAAACCCTTCTCTCGCTCCATGAGATTTCAACTTTCCATAAGTTGATCAAAAAGGCCTCCCTTTTCGAAACCAACTTACGAAAAGGGACATACGACCACTTATGGAAAGGAAGTGCCGTTCCCAAAACACGTGTGGAAAAGCCCATCGCATATGGGCTGCCCACAACGGACAATGGGGCAAAGCCCCATAAAATCGCCAATGTCCGGGTGGATCCAGGCATGGCGGGCACTTCTAAAAATTTTGAAAAAATAGAAAATAAGAGAGAACGCAATTTTTCAAAACCAATTGAAAAACGGGAGTACACTCCGCTGGGGCAACCTGTGTCGGAGGTCCTAGACCTCTTACTTGCCCAAGGCATGATCGAACTCCCTGAAATCCCCGAAGGAGTCACGTCCAAAGGGGGGTATTTAAACCGATTTTGCAAGTATCATCGGCTCAAAGGCCATGATACCAAATGGTGCTTCTCTCTTCTAAATAAAATTGAGAACTTGATAGCGGAGGGCCGGCTCCAGGTCACTGCGAAACCTGAGCCACCTCAAGCTATCTTCAAGGAACCCTTTCCCAAACACGCTAGTGGCAGTGGGAAAGGAAAGGAGGTATGTACCCTCACCATTTCCAAGGAACTAGCGCAAAAGCCCGAACCTGGTCGACCTGCTTGTGCGCCCATCCTTGTATTATACAAGAGGCCCGCCCAAGTCGTCATTCGGGGACCACCAAAAGTGGAAACCCCGACAAAACCAGTTTTGAAAATCCAAGGTTCTCCTCAGCTCATCCTTAGAGCCAAGTTTAGCGCGAACCCTAGGCTGGTCGTGGGGGAAGTCACTAGTTCCGGGAGGATCTACCAACCCCCGCACCTTCAAGGTGCTCAAAAGGTGGTCAGTGTGCCTGGCCCCTCAAAAGCATGTATCCCTAGTGGTCTGCCAAAAGCAGATAAGGACAAAATCATCCTAAATCCTTATGATTTTGAAAACCACCTTTCAAAGATTCCTATTCACATGCCTATTCTAGAGCTTATCAAAACCTCGCCTAGGCATAGACTTGTCTTAGAGAAAATTCTAGAAAGGGCCAAGGTTGATTCGAACATAAGTCCGGAATCCTTGTCTGCCCAAGTGGCTTTATTAGGAGCAAAATCGCCCATCACCTTTTCGGAAGATGATGTAGATAGACCCTACGAAACCCATAACCAGGCCCTGCATATCGAGGTGGTTCTAAACAACCACTCTCTGAACAGGTGCCTAGTCGATGGTGGAGGAGGGCTCAACATCCTTCCACTTCACGTGGCGTATAAAATCGGAGTCACCTTGACTTCAGTGAACCCAAGCCCCATCGTTATCACTGGATACGATGGGAATGCGTCTAGACCTTTAGGATCCATCGAACTCGCAATGGAAACGGGAGGGATCGAACACACGGGGGTGTTCCATATCCTGGACATCCACCCCCATTATAACCTGTTGCTGGGAAGACCCTGGATACACAGTTTGTGCGCTGTGCCATCCACCTTCCACAGGTGTGTTAAGATCCCTTTTAGGGACCAGGTCGTAGTGATCCTAGGTGAGAGTCACCCACAGCTTCAGGGGATCATAAACTCCCCTTGTTTATCGAGCTCCCAGGCCCATGAGGCTAACCTGGGGCAAATTATGGTTGAGCCACCTCGGCTCATGTTGAACAACCCTAGGAAGGTTGTATGTGTGAAGGGGCCGCTCAAAGCAGGCCCCCTCCCGACTCTAATTCTCCTAGGAAAACCCAAATGTTCCCTATTTCCAAAACCCCTGGACAAAAGGCCATACGAGCCTAATATGGACGATAGCATGTTCCAGGACCACGACTTATATCCCATCTTTTCAAAAAACAAAAGGTCGTGGAACATGTTATTAAACATGGGCTACACGCCCTACAAAAGTCTAGGGGCACAAAACCAGGGTCTCCTAGAGCCCATCCTTCCTAGGGCCAACCCAAGCCGATATGGGATCGGCTATACTCCCCGAATACCGCCGGAGCCACCCCCTGTGACCACCTGGGTCAAGGGTGCCTCGGAGCCTGTCTTAGAAGAGACCTATGGTTTAGACCTCCTATTCCGAGTCTAACCCATAGTGTTTTCCCTTTGTAGGTATGACGGAAGATCCCTTTTCCTAAAAAATACCAAAAACATTTGAAAACTTAAAATCAAAAAAATCGAAAAACAAGAAAAACCAAAAACAATGGAAAAACAAAAACTCGAAAAAAGTATGCTTTGTATAGTTCCCAAAGTTCTTGTTTTACAAAAACCCGAAAAAATCGAAAATCTAGAAAATACCAAAAAGATTTTGTACATAGCTGCTCCTGGTATGACTTTGGCGAAAGAAAAGGATTTCGAAAGAAACGTCGTCTGCATAGCCAGACCAAAAATTTCGAAATCACTTGAAAATCCAAGTACAAAACCAGGTTATTTTGAAAATCACGCATCAAGTTCCCTCGGGTCTAAAGCCCACGAGAATGATCAAAGCCCAGAAGTGGATCCCCTTGAGGAAGATCCCACTTCTGAGCTCCCAGAGTTTCATAGAATTCTCGATTTTGAAAGACCTTCCCAATCAGTAGGAGGAGATTTCATAGAAGTGAATCTAGGGGATGATTCCAATCCCAAATCCATCAAAATAGGCGCATGCTTGCATGAAACTGAAAGGTTAGCATTCATTACATTTCTACGAACCTATTTAGATGTGTTTGCATAGATGTATGAAGACATGCCGGGCATAGACCCCAGCATTGTCGAACATCGTCTTCCCTTGGATGTAGGTGTCAAACCCATAAAGCAGAAGCTTAGGAAAATACACCCGAATGTACACACGCAAGTCAAAGAGGGTTTAGAAGATCTGCTAAAAGCCGGATTTATAAAACCCATTGCGTATTCTGATTGGTTGTCAAATATCGTTGTAGTTCGAAAAACCAATGGGAAAATTCGAATATGCATCGATTTCAGAAACCCGAATAAAGCCACTCCAAAGGATAATTATCCTTTACCAAACATAGATTTGATAGTCGATAGTACTGCAAATCATGAAATGTTTTCATTTATGGATGGCTATTCAGGCTATAATCAAATCAAACTAAGTCCACGAGATCAGGGTAAGACCGCCTTCACAACCCCATGGGGCACGTACTGCTATACAGTCATGCCCTTTGGTTTGAAAAATGCCGGCGCAACATACCAACGAGCCATGAACACGATCTTCCATGATCAAATTCACGAGCTTGTAGAAGTGTATGTAGATGATCTCTTGGCAAAATCCAAAACCCGATGCACCCATATCGAATGTTTACAAAAGATTTTCGAAAGGCTTAGGCTTTACAAAGTAAAGCTAAACCCTCAAAAATGTGTGTTCGGGGTAGAATCAGGAAAGCTTCTAGGCTTTATGGTGAGCCAAAGGGGAATAGAAGTCGACCCCTCTAAGTGTCGAGCCATCATAGACATGGCTCCACCCTCCAATCTCACCCAAGTCCGTAGCCTCCAGGGTCGATTACAATCTGTGCGCCGATTCATATCGAATCTGGCAACTAGATGCGAACCCTTCAACAAACTGTTGAGGAAGGGTACGAAATTCTTATGGGACGACGAATGCCAAAAGTCCTTCGAGAGACTAAAGGCATACTTGGTTAATCCCCCCATTTTGAATCCTCCAAAACAAGGAAAACCGCTTTTATTATACATCTCCGTGCATGTAAACGCTTTAGGAGCCCTGTTGGCTCAATACGAGGATGACACCCATAAGGAGTATGCCATCTACTATATTTCGAAAACTCTCTTGGCTTATGAACGAAATTATCAAGCCATGGAGAAGATGTGCTTGGCCCTAGTCTGGGCCTGCCAGAAATTCATACACTACTTCCTAGATCATGAGATCTGGATAGTGTCCAAGCTTGATCCAATCAAGCACTTGTTCGAAAAACCCATTCTCACGGGTAGATTGGGCAAATGGCAACTCCTTCTAATGGAGTATGATCTGAAATACCATCACCAGATCTCCGTTAAGGGGCAAGCCCTAGCAGATTACGTGGCTGAATTCCCCTTAGAGGACGCATATCCCACTCTTGTCGAAATGCCTGATGAAAGCATATTGCAAAACCATTTTCAAAACCACATTTTGGCAAAATCTTTCGAAAACCAAGTGTGGAAGATGCACTTCGACGGGGCACGAAACCAACGAGGGGCTGGTGCCGGGATCATCCTAATCTCCCCTGAAAAGGGCGAGATTCCCATAGCAGTCCGCTTAGATTTCGAATGTTCCAACAACATAGCTGAGTATGAAGCACTCATACAAGGCCTAAGGATTTCGAAAACTCTAGGGGCATCATGCATCGAGGTCTTTGGAGATTTGCTCCTTGTCATAAACCAGGTTTTAAAAATTTGGCAAGTACGTAATGAGAAACTACTTCCATATCACGAGTTGGCCACTCGATTGGTCCAATCCTTCCAATCGTGTAAGCTCACACACGTAGGAAGAGAGGACAATGGCATTGCCGATGCCCTCTCCTCCTTGGGTTCATTCCTGAAGGTCGATCCCATTTCAGGGACCAGATCTTTGGAAATATGGCATGCGCCCCATCCATCCACACACGACTTGGATATTTGCCAAAACAACCCAGAGTCTATTGAAAAACCCTGGTTCTATGACATAAAACAATTTTTAGAAAATGGGGGATTCACCGAGGATGCCACATCCAAAGATAGGGCATTCATTCGTAAGATTTCGACCCGATACACCATTCTGGGTGGGGTCTTATACAAAAAGAGTTTTACAGGCATTCTGCTTAGGTGTATCGACCTAGAGGAGGCTAGGATAGTGATGCACGAGTTCCACGACGGAGAATGTGGAGGTCATGTTAATGCCAACATGATGGCGATGAAAATACTTAGAGGGGGTTATTTTTGGTCCACCCTGAAAAAGGATTGTCACGATCATGTTAGGAAGTGTCATCCATGTCAAGTGCATGGGCACGCCATTCATATCCCTTCATCTGCATTGCATCCCGTGGTCAGCCCCTGGCCATTTACCATGTGGGCGTTTGACATTGTAGGCCCCATATTTCCAAAGGCCTCGAATGGGCATCGTTTTATTTTAGCAGCCACGGAGTATTTCTCCAAGTGGGTGGAAGCCATTTCCCTAACGAATGTAATGGGGCAACATGTGGTGGCTTTCATCCGGAGGAATATCTTGGCTCGATTTGGGGTTCCACGAGACCTTGTGTCTGATAATGGTACCCCATTCAAGAACGAGCGGATGGTTAAGTTGTGCAACACGTATGGCATAACTCACCACTTCTCCTCGCCCTACTACCCTCAAGGCAACAGCCAAGCCGAAGCCACAAACAAGACTCTCATTGGTATCATTGAGAAAACCTTAGAGAAGGGTAGGAGGTGGCATGAGAAGCTGGATGAAGCCTTATGGGCTTATAGGACTTCCATCCGGACTCCCACGAATGCCACACCATTCGAATTGGTCTATGGCACAAACGCCATTCTTCCCATTCATACCCAACTGCATTCATTCCATACATCCATTGCACTCGACCTCCCCCTAGAGACGCTTCAGCATGCTAGGATGGCCGAGCTAGATTTGCTAGATGAGAGACGACTCCTTGCCATGGATCATGCTCGTGCATACCGGCAAAGGATAGCCCGACATTATAGCAAACACATGAGACCTCGCCACTTTGAAGTGGGAGATCTGTTCTTAAAAACCATCCACCATCGTGGCCCACACCCCCTAGGCAAGTGGCGCCCCAACTGGGATGGACTCTATGTTGTACGAGCAACCACTACGAACAATTCGTATTGGTTGATCGATGTAGAAGGTAGGAATTTAGCAGATCCTATCAATATTCAATACTTAAAGAAGTATCATGTGTAGGATCTGGATTAAATTCCAGTTTTTCGAAAATTTGAGAGGGATAGCTGCCCTGAGACGTGTAAATAAGGTGCAAAGGCGAACTCGTGTGACCCTAAGTGAGAGAATTCGCACTTGTGAAAGAGTGGAGTTTTCAAAATCGTGGTTGCATTTCAAAATCCTTCTTCTTACAAAGAAAGGCCTAGTTCAACATAGCAAGATACTTGCAAGTAGTACGTGCTATTTCTAAATAGGCTGATCTGGAATGGATCGAGTGTAGGCTTGGGATAAGTCCTCCCCTCTTCTTTTCTCCTTCTAAAAGGAAAACAAAGGCCCAAATCAAAAGGGAATTTCCCATTTAAAATCTCTTTCCAAAAGAAAGAAACTAGACTTCAAAAAGAAAAATCGATTCTCTTATAAAAAAAGAGGGATTAAAGAAAAAATACTCCCAAAGGGAGACCCTCTATGGAAAAAAGGAAAAAGAGGCCAAAAAGCTCAAAAAGAGCAGTTTTCCACCTTCTATGCCTTAAACCACGGGACACTTCAGAAGGGACCGTGGTATCTCTTTCCCATCCCTGGCTTATCCCAAGCTAAAGCCTGGTTCATTTCGAGGAATCCTAAAGTAAAAATAGGATTTACTTACTTGAATTTCATCTTGTTTGAGAATTCGACGTTTCGAGTAAGACGTAGGAATTTGAAATGAAGCTTGTTTTCTTATAAAACCTCCGCTAGATAAGCGAGTGTTAAGACTCAAACAAGGGCAAGCACGAAGAGCTCGAGATCCTTAGGATCGAGGCTCAAGACAGTTGTCCCATTTGTAAATAGCTTTTGTAAATAAGTTTTGAAAACCGAACATCGAACAGCATAGGATTTTTGCTCACTTGGAGCAGTAGGCCTTGTAAGTCTCTAGAGTTCGACCACATCTGGTCTCTGGGAGGTCGCCACTCTTGGCACCACACCCATGTCATCTGCATTCCACGCATGGTACTTGCATAAACATGATCCCATTTAGGACCAGATTCCATAAGTGAACCCTTTGGCGTGATATCTCCTCCTACCAGAGTTTGTAAAATTGAGATTTTGCTAAAATGGGACGATCCCATATTCTTCGTGGCTAGATCTAGGGAGACATTAAAAGGGGTGTTTGTTATCTTTGCCCTTATCCAAATCAATTTGGACAAGGCCAAAGAGGGGCATCTGTAAACACCCCGAAATCCCACGAATTTCTCAAAATCCATCTGGTTTTATACAAGCAGCCCCAAAGGGCCATTTTTGAGTTTGGAAACCCAGGAGCCTTCCAAACAACCCTGTACATATGTTTTAAACTTTATCTTTCTAAAAACATATAATATGGCTTTTGAAAACCCTTTTAAAAACATGTTTTGAAACCCCGAAGTGGCTTGGCCCGATCAAGACAGGACCAGGAGAGCCAAGAAGAGCCCGGAACCGGAGCACCTGTCGAGCCCGGCGCAGCAACTCTTGTATGTGATTCACATCCCAGGATCTCGAACGTCCAAGACCCTGTTCTTATCAAAATAGCATTTGAAGTCATCTCCGGAAGGTAGAAACGGAGGCGGACGACTATGTTGGCGAAGACCCAATGCAGACGGAGTACTGATGCTGTCAGGCCCCACACAAATCGTCCGTTTCGAACCCAGCTCGATGGAGTCAGAGTTCAGTTTGGATTGGATCTGGACCATATATATCCAGATTCCAATCCAAACCCATATGTGGACTTGGATTTGGATTTGGATCCAGAGATCCAATCCAATATCCATATCCATGGCCCACATCACCTTCTCATAAATGGAGGTGGGGCCCACTTGAAATTCACGTGGGATATTGGGCATGAGAGAGAGTGGGGGTGAAAAATATCAAGAGTGTTGTATTAAGCTTGACTTGTGTGTCAAGTTTGGGTTTAATCTTGTGGGTTAGCCTAATTGAGTGGGTTTAAGCTTGTAATTAGCTAAAACCTAACCTAGGGCTGCACCAACATGGGGTGATCAAGGTCTATGGGCCATGCTAAGGGAGCTCCTTCACCTAAACCTAGCCCAAAATGCCTAAACCTAGCCTAAACCCCTAATCCACCCCTAATCTGAACCTAATCACCTAACCCACTTCCCTAATCCCGTCCTAATCCCAACCTAATCACCTAACCCACTTCCCTAATCCTTCCCTAAACCTAGATTAATTTCCCTAATCCTAGCCTAAACCCAGCCTAATCACCTAACCTAGCTCACTAAACCTCACCCTAAAACCCAACCACCTAACCTAGCCCTAAACCCCTAAACCACCCTTAGCCCACGATTTACCCAAACCCCTAGTTTTAAAATATCTGGCCCAACCCCTTCCAGCCCACCTTATCTACATACCACCCTACCTAAACCACCTAACCACTACCCATAGCCCAGCCCTAACCGACCTACCCATCCCCTATTTAAACCCCCCTCCTTGTGGGCGGGTTTTCCAAGTGGGAACCACTACCTCAAACAGTCGGGCCCTCTCCTTCTCCCTTCTCTCACCCAGCCAGGACGACTCCCCACCTTGGCCTGCTCCAGCTGCTCCACCAGCCGCCACCTGCTCCGCCACCTTCCCTCTTCCATCCACCACCACCACCCCTCGCCGGACGCCATCATCTTCACCCAACCGAACCAGCCGACAGCCACCTGCCCGCCACCTTCCCACTTCATCCGCCACCTCTCCCCATTCGGTAAGTACCCTGCACCTTACCTAGCCCCCCTCTCTACCACCTCTCCACTCTTAGCCACCCATCCTACCTTCATCTCAGCCTTTTTGCCGCCACCACCTAAACCTAGCCGAACCTAGTATAACCCAAGCTGCCGGCCACTACCTAGCTATCATGTCCCATTCGGCTTTCCCCTAGGTGTCCTACTCGGCCCTCCCACCAGCTCACCTTTTAGGTCCAGTTTCCTTAAACTCCCAACTCCCCTAGTGACCCTAAGAACCCACTCATTCAGCCATTTAAACCCCTTACCTTGAGGCGCCATCTACTTGGCTCCGGCCACCTCCGAGGCGCCTATCCCGCGCCCCACTTGCAGCCGGCCAGCACCCTTGATCACCTACCTTCGCGGAGCTCCCGTTTGCAGCCCAAGGCCAAGCCCACGCTCAAGCAAGGCCTCTACGGACCAGCTACTCGTAAGTGTCTAAACTCGGTCTTTAGTCGTACACTTGCTTGAAATTCAATTTGATACGGGGTTGTAATAACGGAGCATAGTCTCCCCCCGCTTGTAATAACGTGGCTTGGCACAACCACACACGTGCACTCTCTTAGTCGTGCACAATTTTGAACACACACGGGCCTAATCAGCCCCTAATATATAAGTGTATATATACTTTCGTTTTCGAAGGGTTTTGTTTAAGTTGGGTGCATTGTCTTTCAATTCAAGCACTCTCACACACATTGAGCTTTCGCTCTTATTTGAAAGACCCAAGTAAGGGCCGACCTATACTATTTGGGTTTCATTTCTTGTCGTGTGAGTAAGTCTTTCAATTCAAGCACTCTCACACACATTGAGCTTTCGCTCCGACCTATACTATTTGGGTTTCATTTCATGTCGTGTGAGTAAGTCTTTCAATTCAAGCACTCTCACACACATTGAGCTTTCGCTCTTATTTGAAAGACCCAAGTAAGGGCCGACCTATACTATTTGGGTTTCATTTCATGTCGTGTGAGTAAGTCTTTCAATTCAAGCACTTTCACACACATTGAGCCTTCGCTCTTACTCCCAAGACCTTAGTAAAGGCCTTATTGCAGTTATGTCGTGTGGGTAGTCTTTTAATTCAAGCACTCTCACACACATTGAGCCTTCGCTCTTATTCCCAAGACCTTAGTCAAGGCCATACTGCAATTTATATTTGGGTTTAAATTCATGTCGTGTGTGTAAGTCTTTCAATTCAAGCACGCACCCACATTGAGCCTTCGCTCTTATTTGCAAGACCCGAGTAAGGGCTCATATACATAAGATATATACATATTTCCCTTCGGTTATTTCCCTTCGGTTATTTCCCTTTGGTTATTTCCCTTCTGTTATTTCCCTTCAGTATTGTCTTTACATTTCGGGTTTTCCCTTTGGAGTAGCGTGAGTTTGCATTGCATCTACGCCATACCACGAGGTAGGACGCATATTGCATCGAAGCAAGCCCCGCTCGAATTCGCCCATGTAGTGGAGTGTTCATAACACACAAACTAGGCGACCCAAAAAGGGATAAAAGAAAAGACTTAGGCACGTGCAAATCCACGTGATCTAAAACACGCAATCGCATCTTAAAGACCCGAAATAGATACCTCGAACCGTTTCGTAGACTTTCTCCCCAAAACTCGATTTTTGCAAAAGCGTACAGACTGACCCTTGCGCATCGGTGCAAGAAGGTCTGCGACGACAAGAGCCTACTTGCTCACAGTCGCCACGTTTAGAAGTCAGTGTTAAATATATCTTCGCTAGCTTAAGTAAGCTAGCTGGCACGCCCTATTTGTATACATAGGCCTTAGACGCACGATAAGATCCACTCCAAGCCCCGAAAGAGGCGAAGAGGCGGGGATTTTCGCGCGTCTACAAGTACTATCGACTATCAAATCTATGTTTGGTAAAGGATAATTATCCTTTGGAGTGGCTTTATTCAGGTTTCTGAAATCGATGCATATTCGAATTTTCCCATTGGTTTTTCGAACTACAACGATGTTTGACAACCAATCAGAATACGCAATGGGTTTTATAAATCCGGCTTTTAGCAGATCTTCTAAACCCTCTTTGACTTGCGTGTGTACATTCGGGTGTATTTTCCTAAGCTTCTACTTTATGGGTTTTACATCCGTATCTAAGGGAAGACGATGCTCGACAATGCTGGGGTCTATGCCCGGCATGTCTTCACACGTCCATGCAAACACATCTAAATAGGTTTGTAGAAATGCAATGAATGCTAATCTTTCATGTTCATGCAAACATGCGCCTATTTTGATGGATTTGGGATTGGAATCATCCCCTAGGTTCACCTTTATGAAATCTCCTCCTACTGATTGGGAAGGTCTTTCAAAATCGAGAATTTTATGAAATTCTGGGAGCTCAGAAGTGGGATCTTCCTCAAGGGGATCCACTTCTGGGCTTCGATCATTCTCGTGGGCTATAGACCCAAGGGAATTTGATGCGTGGTTTTCAAAAAGACCTGGTTTTATACTCGGATTTTCAAGTGATTTCGAAATTTTTGGTCTGGCTATGCAGGCGACGTTTCTTTCGAAATCCTTTCCTTTTGCCAAAGTCCTACCAGGAGCAGCTATATACAAAATCTTTTTGGTATTTTCCAAATTTTCGATTTTTTTGGGTTTTTGTAAAACAAGAACTTTGGGAACTATACAAAGCACTCTATTTTCGAGTTTTTGTTTTTCCATTATTTTTGGTTTTTCATCTTTTTCGATTTTTTTTTACTAGAGAGGGTTCGACCGGATGGAAGTGGTGACGACAGGTGGTTGGCCGGCTGGGTGTGGTGGAGCAGGTAGAGCGAGGTGGTAGCTGGCTGTGGTGCAGGTGGAAGACCCGGCTGGGAGTGGTGCAGGTGGCTGGGCTCGGTTGGGCTGGAAAAGGGTGAGAGAGGATGGGAACCCGCCCTTGGGGGGGGGGTTTATAGGGATGGGCTAGGTCGGTTGGGGGCTTGTATTAGGGTAGTGGTAAGGTGGTCTAGGGGTGGTGGTATGGTAGTAAGGTGGGCTGGTTTTGGGGTAGGGCCAGATATTTTCATACAAGGGGTTTTGGGTAGATTGTGTGCTAGGTTTAGGTGGGGTGGTTTAGAGGTTTAGGGTTCAGCTAGGTGGGTTGGTTTTGGGGTGAGGTTTAGTGAGGTGGGTTAGGTGATTAGGCTAGGATTAGGTTAGGTTTAGGGAAATTAACCTAGGTTTAGGGAAGGATTAGGGAAGTGGGTTAGGTGATTAGGTTGGGATTAGGCCGAGATTAGGGAAGTGGGTTAGGTGATTAGGCTAGGATTAGGACAGGATTAGGGTAAAAGGCTAGGATTAGGCGTTTTTGGTTAGGATTGGATTAAGGAGCTCCCTTTGCATGACCCATAGACCCTAATCATATCATGTTGGTGCAACCCTAGGTTAGGTTTTTGCTAATTACAAGCTTAAACCCATGTTAACTAGGCTAACCCACATGATTAACCCCAAACTTGACACACAAGTCAAGCTTAATTACAACACACTTTGATCTTATCCTCCCCCACTCTCTCTCATGCCCATAATCCCATGTGAAATTCAAGTGGGCCCCACCTCCATTTATGAGAAGGTGATGTGGGCCATGGATACGGATATTGGATTGGATCTCTGGATCCAAATCCAAATCTAAGTCCATACATGGGTTTGGATTGGGATCTGGATATATATGGTCCAGATCCAATCCAAACTGAATTCTGACTCCTTCTAGCTGTGTTTGAAACGAACGGTTTGTGCGAGGTCTGACAGCATCAGTACTCCGTCTGCGTTGGGTCTTCGCCAACATGATCGTCCGCCTCTACTTTCGCCTTTCGGAGATGACTTCAAATGATGTTTTGATGATAACAGGGTCTTGGGCGTTCGAGATCCTGGGGGTGGATTTGATATGAGAGTTGTTGTGCTGGGCTCGACATGTGCTCCGGTTCCGGGCTCTCCTTAGCTCTTCTGGTCCTTTCTTGATCAAGCCAAGCTGCTTCGGGGTTTCAAAACGTGTTTTAAAAGGTTGTTAAAGCCATATTATACAATTTTTAAATATGGGATATACTTATGGAATATGGGATAACACCCCTTTCAATGTCTCCCTAGATCTAACCACGAAGAATATGGGATCGTCCCAATCTTTAGTAAAATCTCACTTTTAAAACCCTGGTAGGAGGAGATATCACGCCAAAGGGATATACTTATGGAATCTGGTCATAAATGGGATCATGTTTATGCAAGTATGATGCGTGGAATGCATATGTATGACATGGGTGTGGTGCCAAGAGTGGCGACCTCCTAGAGACCAGATGTGGTCGAACCCTAGAGACTTACAAGGCCTGTTGCTCCAAGTGAGCAGATCCTATGCTGTTCGATGTTCGATTTTTCAAAATCTATTTACAAAACTGTAAACACCCCGAAATCCCAAAAATTTCTCAAAATCCATCTGGTTTTGTAAAAGCAGTCCCCAAAGGGCCATTTTGAGTCTGGAAACCCAGGAGCCTTCCAGACAACCCTCTACATATGTTTTGAACTCTATATTTCGAAAACATACAATATGGCTTTTTAAAACCTTTTTGAAGCATGTTTTGGAACCCCGAAGCAGCTTGGCCTAATCCAGACAGGACTAGGAGAGCTAAGGAGAGCCCAGAACCGGAGCACTTGTCGAGCCCGGCACAACAGCTCTTGTATCAAATTCACACCCCCAAGACCTCGAACGTCCAAGACCCTGTTATCATCGAAACATTGTTTGAAGTCATCTCCGGAAGGCGAAAATAGAGGCGGACGATCATGTTGGCAAAGACCCAACGCAGACGGAGCACTGATGCTGTCAGGCCCCGCACAAACCGTTCGTTTCGAACACAGCTCGAAGGAGTCAGAGTTCAGTTTGGATCAGATCTGGACCATATATATCCAGATCCCAATCCAAACCCATGTATGGACTTGGATTTGGATTTGGATTCAAAAATCCAATCCAATATCCATATCCATGGCCCACATCACCTTCTCATAAATGGAGGTGGGGCCCACTTGAATTTCACGTGGGATTATGGGCATGAGAGAGAGTGGGGGTGGATAAGATCAAGTGTGTGTTGTAATTAAGCTTGACTTGTGTGTCAAGTTTGGGGATAGTCATGTGGGTTAGCCTAATTAAGTGGGTTTAAGCTTGTAATTAGCCAAAACCTAACCTAGGGCTGCACCAACATGATGTGGTTAAGGTCTATGGGCCATGCAAAGGGAGCTCCTTCACCTAAACCTAATCAAAAACACCTAATCCTAGCCTTCCACCCTAATCCGCCCCTAATCTGAACCTAATCACCTAACCTACTTCCCTAATCCCGGCCTAATCCCAACCTAATCACCTAACCCACTTCCCTAATCCTTCCCTAAACCTAGGTTAATTTCCCTAATCCTAGCCTAATCACCTAACCTAGCCCACTAAACCTCACCCTAGAACCAACCCACCTAACCAAACCCTAAACCCCTAAACCACCCTTAGCCCACAACCTACCCAAACCACTTGTATTTAAAATATCTGGCCCTACCCCTTTCCAGCCCACCTTATCATCATACCACCCTACCTAAACCACCTAACCACTACCCCAAACCCAACCCTAACCGACCTAACCCAGCCCTATATAAACCCCCCCCTTGAGGGCGGGTTTCAGAACCTAGCAGCCCACCCATTCCCAACTGGGTCCTCCACATCCCCAAGCTCAGCCGAATTCCACCTGCTCCACCTACTCCACTTGCTCCACATCCCACCACCACCTGCACCACCACCTACACCACCACCTTCCAGCCGAATGCCACCACCTGCACCACTTTCTTCCAGCCGAGCGCCACCCTCTCTTCACCCGGTAAGTCCCCTACATCCTACCTTACCACTTCTTCACTCCCTCTCCACTCTCAGCCACCTAATCCACTCCCCTATCATCCTAACACTAGCCCATCCACTTGCTGCCACCAGCCCCACTCAGCCGAACCCATAGCACCCTAACTACCCGCCACCACCTAGACCTTTTAGCTCCACCCGGCCACCCTATCCGACTCCCTAAAACCTGCCCGTATCATCCTAATACACCTACTACAACCACTACCACCTAGCCCCATATCCTAGCTAGCTCCCCTACCTTACATCACTCCTAGCCACTCCAACTACCTGCCACCACTAAGTCCTCCTAGTCGGCCACTCCAACCGACTATCATTTCCCTCGGCCACCGTAGTAACCCGCCAACCCTAGGTGATTCGTTAGACCTTCCCTTAGGTTCACCCTTTGCACAATCTACCTTAAAACTAAACCCTATTCCTTAGTGACCCTACTTAGGCCTTTTAGCCCAACACGCCAAAAAGAACCTGTCTCTAGTAGCCGGCCACCTTCAAGGCACCTCTTCCGTGCACCAAGAACATCCGGCCAGCACCTCCCCTTGCCGTTCAACCTCGCAGAGCTCCCTTTTGCAGCCCAAGGCGAAGGCCAAGCCCACGCTCAAGCAAGGCATCTTCGGACCAGCTATTAGTAAGTGCCTAACTCGGTCTTTAGTTGTATACTTGCTTGAGATTCAATTCGATACGGGGTTGTAATAACGGAGCATAGCCTCCCCCCGCTTGTAATAACGTGGCTTGGCACACCCACACACGTGCACTCTCTTAGTTGTGCACGATTTTGAAAACACACGGGCCTAATCAGCCCCTAATACATAAGTATATACATATACTTTCATTTTGTAGGGTTTTGCTTAAGTTGGGTGTGTTGTCTTTCAATTCAAGCACTCACACACATTGAGCCTTCGCTCTTATTTGAAAGACCCAAGTAAGGGCCGTGTTATACTATTTGGGCTTTCATTTCATGTCGTGTGTGTTGTCTTTCAATTCAAGCACTCACACACATTGAGCCTTCGCTCTTATTTGAAGGACCCAAGTAAGGGCCGACCTATACTATTTGGGTTTAATTTCATGTTGTGTGCGTAGTACTTCAATTCAAGCACTCACACACATTGAGCTTTCGCTCTTATTCCCAAGACCTTAGTCAAGGCCATACTGCAAGTTATATTTGGGTTTAATTTCATGTTGTGTGTGTAAGTCTTTCAATTCAAGCACGCACCCACATTGAGCCTTCGCTCTTATTTGCAAGACCCGAGTCAGGGCCCATATACCTACTCTATATACATATCTCCCTTCGGCATTTACATTACAAGTCATTTCCCTTCGGTTATTTCCCTTCGGCATTGTCTTTACATTCGGGTTTTCCCTTTGGAGTAGCGTGAGTTTGCATTGCATCTACGCCATACCACGAGGTAGGACTGTAGACACCGAAAATTTTCACTTGCGGGTTCTTAGGCCTGAAGTGAACCTTTTCGCAATCTACTTCGCTTTATGGGCGTGCCAGCTAGTTTACTTTAACTAGCAAAGTATGTTTTGAAAACAATCTGACTTTTGAAAGGCGATTGTAGGCAAGCGGGATTTTTACGTCGCAGACCTTCTTGCACCGATGCGCAAGGGTCAGTCTGTACGCTTAGAGACTTCGTTTTGAAACAAGTTTAACTCAAAATATATTTTGAATGAAGAAGTGTTTTAAAACCTTTTGAAAACCATGCATTTGGGCGATTTTGACTTTGTAAGGGTTGGACGACCCTAAGTCTTGCACGATTTGATTCGGGTTTGTACGATTCTCAGATTTTAGATCACGTGGATTTGCACGTGCCTAAGTCTTTCTTTTTATCCCTTTATGGGCCACCTAGGTGTGTGTTATGAACACTCCACTACATGGGGCGAATTTGAGCGGGAGTACGGGGCTTGCTTCGATGCAATATGCGTCCTACCTCGTGGTATGGTGTAGATGCAATGCAAACTCACGCTACTGCAAAGGGAAAACCCGAAATTAAAAGACAATGCCGAAGGGAAATTGCCGAAGGGAAATGACCGAAGGGAAATGACTTGTAAAATAAATAGCCGAAGGGAAATGACTTGTAAAGTAAATAGCGGAAGGGGAAATATGGCTATATCTTAAGAGCGGAAAGGCTCAATTGTGTAAGTGTGTGTCGTGTATATATTGAAAGACAACGCACACGACTTGAACCTTAAAACCCGAATCTTAAAGACGTAGCCGAAAGAAATACTTTATATAGAGTATATGTAGGGGCCCTTACTTGGGTCTTGTAAATAAGAGCGAAGGCTCAATGTGTGTGCGTGCTTGAATTGAAAGACTTACACACACGACATGAAATGAAACCCAAATATAAATTGCAGTATGCCTTGACTAAGGTCTTGGGATTAAGAGCGAAAGCTCAATGTGTGTGAGTGTAGAATTGAAGTACTACGCACACGACATAAATGAAACCCAAATATAACTGCAATAAGGCCTTTACTAAGGTCTTGGGAGTAAGAGCGAAGGCTCAATGTGCGTGCGTGTGGAAAATGGAAAAGACAACACACACGACTTAATTAAAAACCCCCTTGACTTAAAATATATAAATATAACTATATATTAAGGGCTTGTTAGGCCCGTGTGTGTGCAAGAAGTGTACGACTAAGAGCGGAAAGGCTCAAGTGCGTGTGTGTGTGGGTGTGTCAAACCACGTTATTACAATCGGGGGGAGACGAAGCTCCTTTACTACAACCCCGTATCAAAATTTAATTGAATATAAAGCAAGTTAATGTAATAGACCAAGTTTAGACACTTACAAATAGCCGGTCCATGTTCAACTTGCTTGCACGTGGGCTCACGGTTCACCTTGGGCAGCCAAGAGGGAGTTATCCTAGGGGGCTTTGAGGGAGGTTCTATGGGGCACGATTAGGGTCTTAGGGGAACTAAGGCTCGGCCAAGATGGGGCTGTCTAGGGTCTGTCCTAGGTGGCTGGAAGAGGTGCAGGTCACGGCCAGGGTGCAGGTTAGGTCGGCAGGAGGGTGGTCAAATCAGCAGGGAGGTGGTCGGGTGGCTGGCGCGGCCGTTGGGCGCCTGGCGCAGCAGAAGGGCGCGCGACGCGGCTGCAGTGGCGCCTGGCGCGCTGTGGCGCAGGACGCGCTGCGGCGCGGGGCGTGCAGGCAGCCGAGGGGCGCGCGGCAGGAAGCTGGGCGCAGTGTGCTGCGGGGAGCGCTGTGGCGCGTGGCGCGGCAGGCAACAGGGGCGCGCGGCAGCAGAAGGGGCGCGCGGCAGGCGCTGTTTGCTCACGGCCGGCCGGGGTGAAGTTGTTGGGGTTTGTTAGGGATGGTTTGAGGCGGTTGGGGTTAGGTTAGGTCTAGTTAGGGTTCAGTTAGGGTTAGGTTGGTTCAGTTAGGGTTAGGTTCAGTTAGGGTTAGGTAGGTTCGAACCTAGGCTAGGTTGGGGTTAGGTTTACCTCTTGGAGCCGGTCCTTCTTGGCTTGAGCCCACGTCTCCACGGTTGCAGCCACTTGGTCTAGACCCACTTAGCCCACATGGCTTGAACCCACCTCACCCAATGAGCCCACATGGCTAGGTCTGTCACTCCCTCTCTCTCCTCCCAAATATTTGCATGAACCCTTTACATGGACCCCCTCACCTCTATTTATAGAGATTTGAGGTGGGTCTTGGATTTGGGTTTGGGTTTGGGGTTTGGATCCATACCCAAATCCAAACACTATTTGGATCTGGATATTGGATCTCGGATATTTTGAGATCTGTATTCGATCCAAACCCAATATTTTTATGGATATGGATCTGGATATTTTGATCCAGATCCGATCCAATCCAAACACTATTTGGATCCAATCCAAATCCAAACACTATTTGGATCGACCCAAACACTATTTGGATTGGCCCAAATCCAAACACTATTCATTACATGGATTTGGATCTGGATATATATGGTCCAGATCCAAATCAAAATTTCTTCGAACAGTCCTTCTTGGCTTCTTGAGGCGAACGATCTGTGCGGGCACTGGCTTCATCAGCGCTCCGTCTGGTGCTGGGTTTTCCCCAACTTTGTTGTTCGGACTCCGTTTCGCCGTTCTGGACTTCGTTGAGCTTTTCATCAAATGGGCTCTGCTTTCTTTTGTTTTTTTTTTATCAGGGAGTGGCTTTTGAAGCTCTAGGCTTGAATCCTCTTCGGGCCTAGGGTCTTCTTTTGCCTTCTGTACCTGTTTTCACATTTCAAAACAGGTCGTCGTTTTGGCTCAAACGAGCTTTTTGGTGTTTTGAGAGTTTTTGAAAAATAAAAGATTTGGGGTGTTTACAAGGACGCATATTGCATCAAAGCAAGCCCCGCTCGAATTCGCCCATTGTAGTGGAGTATTCATAACACACAAACTAGGTGGCCCATAAAGGGATAAAAGGAAAGACTTAGGCATGTGCAAAATCACGTGATCTGAAATCTGCAATCATATCTAAAAGACCCGAATTAGACACCTCGAACCGCTTCGTAGGCTTTCTATCCCAAAAAACTCGATTTTTGCAAAGCGTACAGACTGACCCTTGCGCATCAGTGCAAGAAGGTCTGCGACGACAAGAGCTCACTTGCTCACAGTCGCCACGTTAGAAGTCAGTTTAGAATATATCTTCGCTAGCTTAGGTAAGCTAGTTGGCACGCCCTATTTGTATAAATAGGCCTTAGACACACGAGAGGATCCGCTCCAAGCCCTGAAAAGGTGAGAGGTGGGGATTTTTCGCGTGTCTACAGAGATTGGCACGCCCGGTGGGACGTGAGCCTTTCAAAAATCGAGTTTTTAAGGTAGAAGTTTTGCGAAAATTTTGTTAAAAAGGTGTCATTTTAACTTGTTTTCTTTGCTTGTACTTAGGATATTTTGAAAAAGCTTGAAAAGCATGTCAAAATCCAATCCAAGTGAAGTGTCGAGCCAAGGCTCATGCGCATCAAGTTCTCACTCTAGGAGGATTTTCAAAAACAAAATAAAACTAGATGAAATCGAGGACTTGAGAAGGGAGTTTGAGGCCAAAATCGATGCTCTCAACCAAGAGGCTGAAGTAGGCGATTCATGTTCATCAAATGGTGAACAAAGGCCTAAAAAGAAATCTGAAAAACCTCGCAAGCACAAAGAGGCCTCCGTAATGAAAGGCAACCAATACCACGAGTCCTTCACACAGAAGGACCGTAAAGTCCTATAGCAATTACTGAAAGGGCAGAATAAAGAGAAAAGAAGCTACGCCGTCTGATTTCCTTCCTATGGATTACGAAATAGACAGTGACGATGAAATACCGAACTTCCATCGGTATGATGGCATGGGAGACCCTAGGTCTCACTTGCAGCTTTTCTCGCGTCGAGCCCATAAGAAGAAAAAGGACTCAATGAAATGGGTGTATTGGTTCCTGTAAACACCCCGAAATCCCACGAATTTCTTAAACAAATCTGGTTTTATACAAGCAGCCCCAAAGGGGCCATTTTGAGTTTGGAAACCCAGGAGCCTTCCAAACAACCCTGTGTATATGTTTTAAACTTTATCTTTCAAAAACATATGATATAGCTTTTGAAAACCCTTTTAAAACATGTTTTGAAACCCCGAAGTGGCTTGGCCCGATCAAGACAGGACCAGGAGAGCCAAGAAGAGCCCGGAACCGGAGCACCTGTCAAGCCCGGCGCAGCAACTCTTGCATCTGATTCACACCCCAGGATCTCGAACGTCCAAGACCCTGTTCTTATCAAAATAGCATTTGAAGTCATCTCCGGAAGGCAGAAACGGAGGCGGACGACTATGTTGGCGAAGACCCAACGCAGACGGAGTACTGATGCTGTCAGGCCCCGCACGAATCGTTCGTTTCGAACCCAGCTCGAAGGAGTCAGAGTTCAGTTTGGATTGGATCTGGACCATATATATCCAGATCCCAATCCAAACCCATATGTGGACTTGGATTTGGATTTGGATCCAGAGATCCAATCCAATATCCATATCCATGGCCCACATCACCTTCTCATAAATGGAGGTGGGGCCCACTTGAAATTCACGTGGGATATTGGGCATGAGAGAGAGTGGGGGATGAAAAATATCAAGAGTGTTGTATTAAGCTTGACTTGTGTGTCAAGTTTGGGTTTAATCTTGTGGGTTAGCCTAATTGAGTGGGTTTAAGCTTGTAATTAGCTAAAACCTAACCTAGGGCTGCACCAACATGGGGTGATCAAGGTCTATGGGCCATGCTAAGGGAGCTCCTTCACCTAAACCTAGCCAAAAATGCCTAAACCTAGCCTAAACCCCTAATCCACCCCTAATCTGAACCTAATCACCTAACCCACTTCCCTAATCCCGGCCTAATCCCAACCTAATCACCTAACCCACTCCCCTAATCCTTCCCTAAACCTAGATTAATTTCCCTAATCCTAGCCTAAACCTAGCCTAAACCACCTAACCTAGCTCACTAAACCTCACCCTAAAACCCAACCACCTAACCTAGCCCTAAACCCCTAAACCACCCTTAGCCCACGATTTTCCCAAACCCCTAGTTTTAAAATATCTGGCCCAACCCCATCCAACCCACCTTATCTACATACTACCCTACCTAAACCACCTAACCACTACCCACAACCCAGCCCTAACCGACCTACCCATCCCCTATTTAAACCCCCCTCATTGTGGGCGGGTTTTCCAAGTGGGAACCACTCTACCACCAGCCGGGCCCTCTCCTTCTCCCATTTCTCAGCCAGCCGTGACCACTCCCCAGCAGCTCCAGCTCCTCCACCAGCCCCACCTGCTCCGCCACCTTCCCTCTTCCGTCCACCACCACTGCCCCCCAGCCGGACGCCACCATCTTCCCCCAACTCCACCAGCCGACAGCCACCTGCCCGCCACTCTACCACTCCATCCGCCACTCCTCCCCATTCGGTAAGTCCCCCTAACTCCCTCAAAGCCACTCTCTACCACCTCTCCACTCTTAGCCACCCATCTTCCCTTCAGCTCAGCCCCTTTGCCGCCACCATCTAAGCCTAGCCGAACCTAGGATAACCCAAGTGGCTGGCCACTACTTAGCCACCATCTCCCATTCGGCCGACCCCCCCTAGGTGTCCTATTTGGCCTTCCCACTAGCTCACCTTTTAGGTCCAGTTTCCCTAAGTACCTAACTTCCCTAGTGACCCTAAGACCCACTTATTCAGCCACTCTAAACTCCCTACTTGGAGGCGCCGCCTACTTGCCACCGGCCTCCTTCGAGGCGTCCATCCCGCGCCCCATTTGCAGCCGGCCAGCACCCTTGATCACATACCTTCGCGGAGCTCCCGTTGCAGCCCAAAGCCAAGGCCACGCTCAAGCAAGACCTCTACGGACCAGCTACTCGTAAGTGTCTAAACTCGGTCTTTAGTCATACGCTTGCTTGAAATTCAATTTGATACGGGGTTGTAATAACGGAGCATAGTCTCCCCCCGCTTGTAATAACGTGGCTTGGCACAACCACACACGTGCACTCTCTTAGTCGTGCACAATTTTGAACACACACGGGCCTAATCAGCCCCTAATATATAAGTGTACGTATATATTTCATTTCCGAAGGGTTTTGTTTAAGTTGGGTGCGTAGTCTTTCAATTTAAACACTCTCACACACATTGAGCTTTCGCTCTTATTTGAAAGACCCAAGTAAGGGCCGACCTATACTATTTGGGTTTCATTTCATGTCGTGTGAGTAAGTCTTTCAATTTAAACACTCTCACACACATTGAGCTTTCGCTCTTATTTGAAAGACCCAAGTAAGGGCCGACCTATACTATTTGGGTTTCATTTCTTGTCGTGTGAGTAAGTCTTTCAATTCAAGCACTTTCACACACATTGAGCCTTCGCACTTACTCCCAAGACCTTAGTAAAGGCCTTATTGCAGTTATATTTGGGTTTCATTTATGTCGTGTGTGTAGTACTTCAATTCAAGCACTCTCACACACATTGAGCCTTCGCTCTTACTCCCAAGACCTTAGTCAAGGCCATACTGCAATTTATATTTGGGTTTAATTTCATGTCGTGTGTGTAAGTCTTTCAATTCAAGCACGCACCCACATTGAGCCTTCGCTCTTATTTGCAAGACCCGAGTAAGGGCTCATATACATAAGATATATACATATCTCCCTTCGGTTATTTCCCTTCGGTTATTTCCCTTCGGTTATTTCCCTTCTGTTATTTCCCTTCAGTATTGTCTTTACATTTCGGGTTTTCCCTTTGGAGTAGCGTGAGTTTGCATTGCATCTACGCCATACCACGAGGTAGGACGCATATTGCATCGAAGCAACCCCCGCTCGAATTCGCCCATGTAGTGGAGTGTTCATAACACACAAACTAGGCGACCCAAAAAGGGATAAAAGAAAAGACTTAGGCACGTGCAAATCCACGTGATCTAAAACATGCATCTTAAAGACCCGAAATAAGACACCTCGAACCGTTTCGTAGACTTTCTCCCCAAAAACTCGATTTTTGCAAAAGCGTACAGACTGACCCTTGCGCATCGGTGCAAGAAGGTCTGCGACGACAAGAGCTCACTTGCTCACAGTCGCCACGTTTAGAAGTCAGTGTTAAATACATCTTCGCTAGCTTAAGTAAGCTAGCTGGCACGCCCTATTTGTATACATAGGCCTTAGACGCACGATAAGATCCACTCCAAGCCCCGAAAGAGGCGAAGAGGCAGGGATTTTCGCGCGTCTACAGAGATTGGCACGCCCGGTGGGACGTGAGCCTTTTCAAAAATCGAGTTTACTTGTAGAAGTCTTGCGAAAATTTTATAAAGGTGTCGTTTTAACTTGTTTTCTTTGCTTTTACTTAGGAAATTTTTGAAAAAGCTTGAAAAGCATGTCAAAATCCAATCCAAGTGAAGTGTCGAGCCAAGGCTCATGCGCATCAAGTTCTCACTCTAGGAGGATTTTCAAAAACAAAATAAAACTAGATGAAATCGAGGACTTGAGAAGGGAATTTGAGGCCAAAATCGATGCTCTCAGCCAAGAGGCTTGTAAACACCCCGAAATCCCACGAATTCCTTAAAACAAACCTGGTTTTGTAAAAGCAGCCCCAAAGGGCCATTTTGAGTTTGGAAACCCAGGAGCCTTCCAAACAAACCCTGTATATATGTTTTAAACTTTATCTTTCAAAAACATATGATATAGCTTTTGAAAACCCTTTTAAAACATGTTTTGAAACCCCGAAGTGGCTTGGCCCGATCAAGACAGGACCAGGAGAGCCAAGAAGAGCCCGGAACCGGAGCACCTGTCGAGCCCGGCGCAGCAACTCTTGTATCTGATTCACACCCCAGGATCTCGAACGTCCAAGACCCTGTTCTTATCAAAATAGCATTTGAAGTCATCTCCGGAAGGCAGAAACGGAGGCGGACGACTATGTTGGCGAAGACCCAACGGAGACGGAGTACTGATGCTGTCAGGCTCCGCACGAATCGTCCGTTTCGAACCCAGCTCGAAGGAGTCAGAGTTCAGTTTGGAGTGGATCTGGACCATATATATCCAGATTCCAACCCAAACCCATATGTGGACTTGGATTTGGATTTGGATCCAGAGATCCAATCCAATATCCATATCCATGGCCCACATCACCTTCTCATAAATGGAGGTGGGGCCCACTTGAAATTCACGTGGGATATTGGGCATGAGAGAGAGTGGGGGTGAAAAATATCAAGAGTGTTGTATTAAGCTTGACTTGTGTGTCAAGTTTGGGTTTAATCTTGTGGGTTAGCCTAATTGAGTGGGTTTAAGCTTGTAATTAGCTAAAACCTAACCTAGGGCTGCACCAACATGGGGTGATCAAGGTCTATGGGCCATGCTAAGGGAGCTCCTTCACCTAAACCTAGCCAAAAATGCCTAAACCTAGCCTAAACCCCTAATCCACCCCTAATCTGAACCTAATCACCTAACCCACTTCCCTAATCCCGGCCTAATCCCAACCTAATCACCTAACCCACTTCCCTAATCCTTCCCTAAACCTAGATTAATTTCCCTAATCCTAGCCTAAACCTAGCCTAAACCACCTAACCTAGCTCACTAAACCTCACCCTAAAACCCAACCACCTAACCTAGCCCTAAACCCCTAAACCACCCTTAGCCCACGATTTTCCCAAACCCCTAGTTTTAAAATATCTGGCCCAACCCCATCCAGCCCACCTTATCTACATACTACCCTACCTAAACCACCTAACCACTACCCACAACCCAGCCCTAACCGACCTACCCATCCCCTATTTAAACCCCCCTCATTGTGGGCGGGTTTTTCTAAGTGGGAACCACTTTTCCACTCCCAGCCGGGCCCTCTCCTTCTCTCATCTCTCACCCAGCCGTGGCCACTCCCCAGCAGCTCCAGCTCCTCCACCAGCCGCCACCTGCTCCGCCACCTTCCCTCTTCCGTCCACCACCACTGCCCCCAGCCGGACGCCACCATATCTTCCCAACTCCACCAGCCAACAGCCATCTTTGCCGCCACTCCTTCCCATTCGGTAAGTCCCCCTAACTCCCTCAAAACCACTCTCTACCACCTCTCCACTCTTAGCCACCCATCTTCCCCTTAGCTCCACCTCTTTGTCGCCACCATCTAAGCCTAGCCGAACCTAGGATAACCCAAGTGGCTGGCCACTGCTTAGCCACCATCTCCCATTCGGCCGACCCCCCTAGGTGCCCTATTTGGCCTTCCCACTAACTCACCTTTTAGGGCCAGTTTTCCCTTAGTACCTAACTTCCCTAGTGACCCTAAGACCCACTTAGTCAGCCACTCTAAACTCCCTACTTGGAGGCGCCGCCTACTTGCCACCGGCCCCCTTTGAGGCGTCCATCCCGCGCCCCATTTGCAGCCGGCCAGCACCCTTGGTCACACACCTTCGCGGAGCTCCCGTTTGCAGCCCAAAGCCAAGGCCACGCTCAAGCAAGACCTCTACGGACCAGCTACTCGTAAGTGTCTAAACTCGGTCTTTAGTCATACGCTTGCTTGAAATTCAATTTGATACGGGGTTGTAATAACGGAGCATAGTCTCCCCCCGCTTGTAATAACGTGGCTTGGCACAACCACACACGTGCACTCTCTTAGTCGTGCACAATTTTGAACACACACGGGCCTAATCAGCCCCTAATATATAAGTGTACGTATATATTTCATTTCCGAAGGGTTTTGTTCAAGTTGGGTGCGTTGTCTTTCAATTTAAACACTCTCACACACATTGAGCTTTCGCTCTTATTTGAAAGACCCAAGTAAGGGCCGACCTATACTATTTGGGTTTCATTTCATGTCGTGTGAGTAAGTCTTTCAATTTAAACACTCTCACACACATTGAGCCTTCGCTCTTATTTGAAAGACCCAAGTAAGGGCCGACCTATACTATTTGGGTTTTATTTCTTGTCGTGTGAGTAAGTCTTTCAATTCAAGCACTTTCACACACATTGAGCCTTCGCTCTTACTCCCAAGACCTTAGTAAAGGCCTTATTGCAGTTATATTTGGGTTTCATTTATGTCGTGTGTGTAGTACTTCAATTCAAGCACTCTCACACACATTGAGCCTTCGCTCTTACTCCCAAGACCTTAGTCAAGGCCATACTGCAATTTATATTTGGGTTTAATTTCATGTCGTGTGTGTAAGTCTTTCAATTCAAACACGCACCCACATTGAGCCTTCGCTCTTATTTGCAAGACCCGAGTAAGGGCTCATATACATAAGATATATACGTATCTCCCTTCGGTTATTTCCGTTCGGTTATTTCCCTTCGGTTATTTCCCTTCGGTTATTTCCCTTCGGTTATTTCCCTTCTGTTATTTCCCTTCAGCATTGTCTTTACATTTCGGGTTTTCCCTTTGGAGTAGTGTGAGTTTGCATTGCATCTACGCCATACCACGAGGTAGGACGCATATTGCATCGAAGCAAGCCCCGCTCGAATTCGCCCATGTAGTGGAGTGTTCATAACACACAAACTAGGCGACCCAAAAAGGGATAAAAGAAAAGACTTAGGCACGTGCAAATCCACGTGATCTAAAAAATGCAATCGCATCTTAAAGACCCGAAATAGACACCTCGAACCGTTTCGTAGGCTTTCTCCCTAAAACTCGATTTTTTGCAAAAGCGTACAGACTGACCCTTGTGCATCGGTGCAAGAAGGTCTGCGACGACAAGAGCTCACTTGCTCACAGTCGCCACGTTTAGAAGTCAGTGTTAAAGTATATCTTCGCTAGCTTAAGTAAGCTAGCTGGCACGCCCTGTTTGTATACATAGGCCTTAGACGCACGATAAGATCCACTCCAAGCCACGAAAGAGGCAAAGAGGCGGGGATTTTTGCGCGTCTACAGAGATTGGCACGCCCGGTGGGACGTGAGCCTTTTCAAAAAATCGAGTTTACTTGTAGAAGTCTTGCGAAAATTTTATAAAGGTGTCGTTTTAACTTGTTTTCTTTGCTTTTACTTAGGAAATTTTGAAAAAGCTTGAAAAGCATGTCAAAATCCAATCCAAGTGAAGTGTCGAGCCAAGGCTCATGCGCATCAAGTTCTCACTCTAGGAGGATTTTCAAAAACAAAATAAAACTAGATGAAATCGAGGACTTAAGAAGGGAATTTGAGGCCAAAATCGATGCTCTCAGCCAAGAGGCTGAAGTAGGCGATTCGTGTTCATCAAACGGTGAACAAAGGCCTAAAAAGAAAATTGAAAAACCTCGCAAGCAAAAAGAGGCCTCCGTAATGGAAGGCAACCAATACCACGAGTCCTTCACACAAAAGGACCGTAAAGCCCTACAGCAGCTGCTGAAAGGGAAAAATAAAGAGAAAAGAAGCTACGCCCTGTCTGATTTCCTTCCTATGGATTACGAAACAGACAGTGACGATGAAATACCGAACTTCCATCGGTTTGATGGCATGGGAGACCCTAGGTCTCACTTGCAGCTTTTCTCACGTCGAGCCCATAAGAAGAAAAAGGACTCGATGAAATGGGTGTATTGGTTCCCTCTATCCCTTAAAGGCACAGCTGCCAAATGGCTGGCTTCCTACGACTTAAGCCAGTTCACTACTTTTGAAGAGTTAGCGAACTGCTTCATGCAAAGGTTTGCACACAACGTGGAAGTCACGCTAACCCTGAATACCTTAAGGGATACAAAGCAAGGCATGAACGAAGACGTGCATGCCTTCATTATAAGATGGGGGTCTCTTTTAGGCCAAGTGCGAGAGCCTATATCCGAAGGATGCGCAGTAATGCTCATCCTGGATAATTTCAAAAGCGAGTTAAAAACCCTTCTCTCGCTCCATGAGATTTCAACTTTCCATAAGTTGATCAAAAAGGCCTCCCTTTTCGAAACCAACTTGCGAAAAGGGACATACGACCACTTATGGAAAGGAAGTGCCGTTCCCAAAACACGTGTGGAAAAGCCCATCGCATATGGGCTGCCCACAACGGACAAAGGGGCAAAGCCCCATAAAATCGCCAATGTCCGGGTGGATCCAGGCATGGCGGGCACTTCTAAAAATTTTGAAAAAATAGAAAATAAGAGAGAACGCAATTTTTCAAAACCAATTGAAAAACGGGAGTACACTCCGCTGGGGCAACCTGTGTCGGAGGTCCTAGACCTCTTACTTGCCCAGGGCATGATCGAACTCCCTAAAATCCCCGAAGGAGTCACGTCCAAAGGGGGGTATTTAAACCGATTTTGCAAGTATCATCGGCTCAAAGGCCATGATACCAAACGGTGCTTCTCTCTTCTAAATAAAATTGAGAACTTGATAGCGGAGGGCCGGCTCCAGGTCACTGCGGAATCTGAGCCACCTCAAGCTATCTTCAAGGAACCCTTTCCCAAACACGCCAGTGGCAGTGGGAAAGGAAAGGAGGTATGTACCCTCACCATTTCCAAGGAACTAGCGCGAAAGCCCGAACCTGGTCGACCTGCTTGTGCGCCCATCCTTGTACTATACAAGAGGCCCGCCCAAGTCGTCATCCGGGGACCACCAAAAGTGGAAACCCCGACAAAACCAGTTTTGAAAATCCAAGGTTCTCCTCAGCTCATCCTTAGAGCCAAGTTTAGCGCGAACCCTAGGCTGGTCGTGGGGGAAGTCACTAGATCCGGGAGGATCTACCAACCCCCGCACCTTCAAGGTGCTCAAAAGGTGGTCAGTGTGCCTGGCCCCTCAAAAGCATGTATCCCTAGTGGTCTGCCAAAAGCAGATAAGGACAAAATCATCCTAAATCCTTATGATTTCGAAAACCACCTTTCAAAGATTCCTATTCACATGTCTATCCTAGAGCTTATCAAAACATCGCCTAGGCATAGACTTGTCTTAGAGAAAATTCTAGAAAGGGCCAAGGTTGATTCGAACATAAGTCCGGAGTCCTTGTCTGCCCAAGTGGCTTTATTAGGAGCAAAATCGCCCATCACCTTTTCGGAAGATGATGTAGATAGACCCTACGAAACCCATAACCAGGCCCTGCATATCGAGGTGGTTCTAAACAACCACTCTCTGGACAGGTGCCTAGTCGATGGTGGAGGAGGGCTCAACATCCTTCCACTTCACGTGGCGTACAAAATCGGAGTCACCTTGACTTCAGTGAACCCAAGCCCCATCGTTATCACTGGATACGATGGGAATGCGTCTAGGCCTTTAGGATCCATCGAACTCCCAATGGAAACGGGAGGGATCGAACACACAGGGGTGTTCCATGTCTTGGACATCCACCCCCATTATAACCTGTTGCTGGGAAGACCCTGGATACACAGTTTGTGCGCTGTGCCATCCACCTTCCACAAGTGTGTCAAGATCCCTTTTAGGGACCAAGTCGTAGTGATCCTAGGTGAGAGTCACCCACAGCTTCAGGGGGTCATAAACTCCCCTTGTTTATCGAGCTCCCAGGCCCATGAGGCTAACCTGGGGCAAATTATGGTTGAGCCACCTCGGCTCGTGTTGAACAACCCTAGGAAGGTTGTATGTGTGAAGGGGCCGCCCAAAGCAGGCCCCCTCCTAACTCTAATCCTCCTAGGAAAACCCAAGCGTTCCCTATTTCCAAAACCCCTGGACAAAAGGCCATACGAGTCTAATATGGACGATAGCATGTTCCAGGACCAAGACTTGTATCCCATCTTTTCAAAAAACAAAAGGTCGTGGAACATGTTATTGAACATGGGCTACACGCCCTACAAGAGTCTAGGGGCACAAAACCAGGGTCTCCTAGAGCCCATCCTTCCTAGGGCCAACCCAAGCCGATACGGGATCGGCTATACTCCCCGAATACCGCCGGAGCCACCCCCTGTGACCACCTGGGTCAAGGGTGCCCCGGAGCCTGTCTTAGAAGAGACCTATGGTTTAGACCTCCTATTCCGAGTCTAACCCATAGTGTTTTCCCTTTGTAGGTATGACGGAAGATCCCTTTTTCTAAAAATACCAAAAACATTTGAAAACTTAAAATCCAAAAAAATCGAAAAACAAGAAAAACCAAAAACAATGGAAAAGCAAAAACTCGAAAAAAGTGTGCTTTGTATAGTTCCCAAAGTTCTTGTTCTACAAAAACCCAAAAAAATCGAAAATTTGGAAAATACCAAAAAGATTTTGTACATAGCTGCTCCTGGTTTAACTTTGGCGAAAGAAAAGGATTTCGAAAGAAACGTCGTCTGCATAGCCAGACCAAAAATTTCGAAATCACTTGAAAATCCAAGTACAAAACCAGGTTATTTTGAAAACCACGCATCAAGTTCCCTCGGGTCTAAAGTCCACGAGAATGATCGAAGCCCAGAAGTGGATCCCCTTGAGGAAGATCCCACTTCTGAGCTCCCAGAATTTCATAGAATTCTCGATTTTGAAAGACCTTCCCAATCAGTAGGAGGAGATTTCGTAGAGGTGAACCTAGGGGATGATTCCAATCCCAAAACCATCAAAATAGGCGCATGCTTGCATGAAACTGAAAAGTTAGCATTCATGACATTTCTACGGACCTATTTAGATGTGTTTGCATGGACGTATGAAGACATGCCGGGCATAGATCCCAGCATAGTCGAGCATCGTCTTCCCTTAGATGTAGGTGTAAAACCAATAAAGCAGAAGCTTAGGAAAATACACCCGAATGTACACACGCAAGTCAAAGAGGGTTTAGAAGATCTGCTAAAAGCCGGATTTATAAAACCCATTGCGTATTCTGATTGGTTGTCAAATATCGTTGTAGTTCGAAAAACCAATGGGAAAATTCGAATATGCATCGATTTCAGAAACCTGAATAAAGCCACTCCAAAGGATAATTATCCTTTACCAAACATAGATTTGATAGTCGATAGTACTGCAAATCATGAAATGTTTTCATTCATGGATGGCTATTCAGGCTATAATCAAATCAAACTAAGCCCACGAGATCAGGGTAAGACCGCCTTCACAACCCCATGGGGCACGTACTGCTATACAGTCATGCCCTTTGGTTTGAAAAATGCCGGCGCAACATACCAACGAGCCATGAACACGATCTTCCATGATCAAATTCACGAGCTTGTAGAAGTGTATGTAGATGATCTCTTGGCAAAATCCAAAACCCGATGCACCCATATCGAATGTTTACAAAAGATTTTCGAAAGGCTTAGGCTTTACAAAGTAAAGCTAAACCCTCAAAAATGTGTGTTCGGGGTAGAATCAGGAAAGCTTCTAGGCTTTATGGTAAGCCAAAGGGGAATAGAAGTCGACCCCTCTAAGTGTCGAGCCATCGTAGACATGGCTCCACCCTCCAATCTCACCCAAGTCCGTAGCCTCCAGGGTCGATTGCAATCTGTGCGCCGATTCATATCGAATCTGGCAACTAGATGCGAACCCTTCAACAAACTGTTGAGGAAGGGCACGAAATTCTTATGGGATGACGAATGCCAAAAGTCCTTCGAGAGACTAAAGGCATACTTGGTTAATCCCCCCGTTTTGAATCCTCCAAAGCAAGGAAAACCGCTTTTGTTATACATCTCCGTGCATGTAAACGCTTTAGGAGCCCTGTTGGCTCAATACGAGGATGACACCCATAAGGAGTATGCCATCTACTATATTTCGAAAACTCTCTTGGCTTATGAACGAAATTATCAAGCCATGGAGAAGACGTGCTTGGCCCTAGTCTGGAACTGCCAGAAATTCAGACACTACTTCCTAGATCATGAGATCTGGATAGTGTCCAAGCTTGATCCAATCAAGCACTTGTTCGAAAAACCCATTCTCACAGGTAGATTGGGCAAATGGCAACTCCTTCTAATGGAGTATGATCTAAAATACCATCACCAGATCTCCGTTAAGGGGCAAGCCCTAGCAGATTACGTGGCTGACTTCCCCTTAAAGGACGCATATCCCACTCTTGTCGAAATGCCTGATGAAGGCATATTGCAAAACCATTTTCAAAACCACATTTTGGCAAATTCTTTTGAAAACCAAGTGTGGAAGATGCACTTCGACGGGGCACGAAACCAACGAGGGGCTGGTGCCGGGATCATCCTAATCTCCCTTGAAAAGGGCGAGATTCCCATAGCGGTCCGCTTAGATTTCGAATGTTCCAACAACGTAGCTGAGTATGAAGCACTCATACAAGGCTTAAGGATTTCGAAAACTCTAGGGGCATCATGCATCGAGGTCTTTGGAGATTCGTTCCTTGTCATAAATCAGGTTTTAAAAATTTGGCAAGTACGTAATGAGAAACTACTTCCATATCACGAGTTGGCCACTCGATTGGTCCACTCCTTCCAGTCGTGTAAGCTCACACACGTGGGAAGAGAGGACAATGGCATCGTCGATGCCCTCTCCTCCTTGGGTTCAGCCCTGAAGGTCGATCCCATTTCAGGGACCAGATCTTTGGAAATATGGCATGCGCCCCATCCATCCACACACGACTTAGATATTTGCCAAAACAACCCAGAGTCTATTGAAAAACCCTGGTTCTATGACATAAAACAATTTTTAGAAAATGGGGGATTCACCGAGGATGCCACATCCAAGGATAGGGCATTCATTCGTAAGATTTCGACCCGATACACCATTCTGGGTGGGGTCTTATACAAAAAGAGTTTTACCGGCATTCTGCTTAGGTGTATCGACCTAGAGGAGGCTAGGATAGTAATGCACGAGTTCCACGATGGAGAATGTGGAGGTCATGTTAATGCCAACATGATGGCAATGAAAATACTTAGAGGGGGTTATTTTTGGTCCACCCTGAAAAGGGATTGTCACGATCATGTTAGAAAGTGTCATCCATGTCAAGTGCACGGGCACGCCGTTCATATCCCTTCATCTACATTGCATTCCGTGGTCAGCCCCTGGCCATTTACCATGTGGGCGTTTGACATTGTAGGCCCCATATTTCCAAAGGCCTCGAATGGGCATCGTTTTATTTTAGCAGCCACGGAGTATTTCTCCAAGTGGGTGGAAGCCATTTCCCTAACGAATGTAATGGGGCAACATGTGGTGGCTTTCATCCGGAGGAATATCTTGGCTCGATTTGGGGTTCCACGAGACCTTGTATCTGATAATGGTACCCCATTCAAGAACGAGTGGATGGTTAAGTTATGCAACACGTATGGCATAACTCACCACTTCTCCTCGCCCTACTACCCTCAAGGCAACGGCCAAGCCGAAGCCACAAACAAGACTCTCATTGGTATCATTGAGAAGACCTTAGAGAAGGGTAGGAGGTGGCATGAGAAGCTGGATGAAGCCTTATGGGCTTATAGGACTTCCATCCGGACTCCCACGAATGCCACACCATTCGAATTGGTCTATGGCACAAACGCCATTCTTCCCATTCATACCCAAATGCATTCATTCCATACATCCATTGCACTCAACCTCCCCCTAGAGACGCTTCAGCATGCTAGGATGGCCGAACTAGATTTGCTAGATGAGAGGCGACTCCTTGCTATGGATCATGCTCGTGCATACCGGCAGAGGATAGCCCGACATTATAGCAAACACATGAGACCTCGCCACTTTGAAGTGGGAGATCTGGTCTTAAAAACCATCCATCATCGTGGCCCACACCCCCTAGGCAAGTGGCGCCCCAACTGGGATGGACCCTATGTTGTACGAGCAACCACTACGAACAATTCGTATTGGTTGATCGATGTAGAAGGTAGGAATTTAGCAGATCCTATCAATATTCAATACTTAAAGAAGTATCATGTGTAGGATCTGGATTAAATTCCAGTTTTTCGAAAATTTGAGAGGGATAGCTGCCCTGAGACGTGTGAATAAGGTGCAAAGGCGAACTCGTGTGACCCTAAGTGAGAGAATTCGCACTTGTGAAAGAGTGGAGTTTTCAAAATCGTGGTTGCATTTCAAAATCCTTCTTCTTACAAAGAAAGGCCTAGTTCAACATAGCAAGATACTTGCAAGTAGTACGTGCTATTTCTAAATAGGCTGATCTGGAATGGATCGAGTGTAGGCTTGGGATAAGTCCTCCCCTCTTCTCTTCTCCTTCCAAAAGGAAAACAAAGGCCCAAAACCAAAAGGGAATTTCCCATTTAAAGTCTCTTTCCAAAAGAAAGAAACCAGACTTTAAAAAGAAAAATTGATTCTCTTATGAAAAAGAGGGATTAAAAAAAATACTCCCAAAGGGAGACCCTCTATGGAAAAAAAAGGAAAAAGAGGCCAAAAAGCTCAAAAAGAACAGTTTTCCGCCTTCTATGCCTCAAACCACGGGACGCTTCAGAAGGGACCGTGGTATCTCTTTCCCATCCCAGGCTTATCCCAAGCTAAAGCATGGTTCATTTCGAGGAATCCTAAAGTAAAAATAGGATTTACTTACTTGAATTTCATCTTGTTTGAGAATTCGACGTTTCGAGTAAGGCGTAGGGATTTGAAATGAAGCTTGTTTTCTTATAAAACCTCCGCTAGATAAGCGAGTGTTAAGACTCAAACAAGGGCAAGCACGAAGAGCTTGAGATCCTTAGGATCGAGACTCAAGACAGTTGTCCCTTTTGTAAATAGCTTTTGTAAATAAGTTTTAAAAGCCGAACATCGAACAGCATAGGGTTTTTGCTCACTTGGAGCAGTAGGCCTTGTAAGTCTCTAGAGTTCGACCACACCTGGTCTCTGGGAGGTCGCCACTCTTGGCACCACACCCATGTCATCTGCATTCCACGCATGGTACTTGCATGAACATGATCCCATTTAGGACCAGATTCCATAAGTGAACCCTTTGGCGTGATATCTCCTCCTACCAGAGTTTGTAAATTGAGATTTTGCTAAAAATGGGACGATCCCATATTCTTCGTGGCTAGATCTAGGGAGACATTAAAAGGGGTGTTTGTCATCTTTGCCCTTATCCAAATCTATTTGGACAAGGCCAAAGAGGGGCATCTGTAAACACCCCGAAATCCCACGAATTCCTTAAAACAAACCTGGTTTTGTAAAAGCAGCCCCAAAGGGCCATTTTGAGTTTGGAAACCCAGGAGCCTTCCAAACAAACCCTGTATATATGTTTTAAACTTTATCTTTCAAAAACATATGATATAGCTTTTGAAAACCCTTTTAAAACATGTTTTGAAACCCCGAAGTGGCTTGGCCCGATCAAGACAGGACCAGGAGAGCCAAGAAGAGCCCGGAACCGGAGCACCTGTCGAGCCCGGCGCAGCAACTCTTGTATCTGATTCACACCCCAGGATCTCGAACGTCCAAGACCCTGTTCTTATCAAAATAGCATTTGAAGTCATCTCCGGAAGGCAGAAACGGAGGCGGACGACTATGTTGGCGAAGACCCAACGCAGACGGAGTACTGATACTGTCAGGCCCCGCACGAATCGTCCGTTTCGAACCCAGCTCGACGGAGTCAGAGTTCAGTTTGGAGTGGATCTGGACCATATATATCCAGATTCCAACCCAAACCCATATGTGGACTTGGATTTGGATTTGGATCCAGAGATCCAATCCAATATCCATATCCATGGCCCACATCACCTTCTCATAAATGGAGGTGGGGCCCACTTGAAATTCACGTGGGATATTGGGCATGAGAGAGTGGGGGTGAAAAATATCAAGAGTGTTGTATTAAGCTTGACTTGTGTGTCAAGTTTGGGTTTAATCTTGTGGGTTAGCCTAATTGAGTGGGTTTAAGCTTGTAATTAGCTAAAACCTAACCTAGGGCTGCACCAACATGGGGTGATCAAGGTCTATGGGCCATGCTAAGGGAGCTCCTTCACCTAAACCTAGCCAAAAATGCCTAAACCTAGCCTAAACCCCTAATCCACCCCTAATCTGAACCTAATCACCTAACCCACTTCCCTAATCCCGGCCTAATCCCAACCTAATCACCTAACCCACTTCCCTAATCCTTCCCTAAACCTAGATTAATTTCCCTAATCCTAGCCTAAACCTAGCCTAAACCACCTAACCTAGCTCACTAAACCTCACCCTAAAACCCAACCACCTAACCTAGCCCTAAACCCCTAAACCACCCTTAGCCCACGATTTTCCCAAACCCCTAGTTTTAAAATATCTGGCCCAACCCCATCCAGCCCACCTTATCTACATACTACCCTACCTAAACCACCTAACCACTACCCACAACCCAGCCCTAACCGACCTACCCATCCCCTATTTAAACCCCCCTCATTGTGGGCGGGTTTTTCTAAGTGGGAACCACTTTTCCACTCCCAGCCGGGCCCTCTCCTTCTCTCATCTCTCACCCAGCCGTGGCCACTCCCCAGCAGCTCCAGCTCCTCCACCAGCCGCCACCTGCTCCGCCACCTTCCCTCTTCCGTCCACCACCACTGCCCCCAGCCGGACGCCACCATATCTTCCCAACTCCACCAGCCAACAGCCATCTTTGCCGCCACTCCTTCCCATTCGGTAAGTCCCCCTAACTCCCTCAAAACCACTCTCTACCACCTCTCCACTCTTAGCCACCCATCTTCCCCTTAGCTCCACCTCTTTGTCGCCACCATCTAAGCCTAGCCGAACCTAGGATAACCCAAGTGGCTGGCCAATGCTTAGCCACCATCTCCCATTCGGCCGACCCCCCTAGGTGCCCTATTTGGCCTTCCCACTAACTCACCTTTTAGGGCCAGTTTTCCCTTAGTACCTAACTTCCCTAGTGACCCTAAGACCCACTTAGTCAGCCACTCTAAACTCCCTACTTGGAGGCGCCGCCTACTTGCCACCGGCCCCCTTTGAGGCGTCCATCCCGCGCCCCATTTGCAGCCGGCCAGCACCCTTGGTCACACACCTTCGCGGAGCTCCCGTTTGCAGCCCAAAGCCAAGGCCACGCTCAAGCAAGACCTCTACGGACCAGCTACTCGTAAGTGTCTAAACTCGGTCTTTAGTCATACGCTTGCTTGAAATTCAATTTGATACGGGGTTGTAATAACGGAGCCTAGTCTCCCCCCGCTTGTAATAACGTGGCTTGGCACAACCACACACGTGCACTCTCTTAGTCGTGCACAACTTTGAACACACACGGGCCTAATCAGCCCCTAATATATAAGTGTACGTATATATTTCATTTCCGAAGGGTTTTGTTCAAGTTGGGTGCGTTGTCTTTCAATTTAAACACTCTCACACACATTGAGCTTTCGCTCTTATTTGAAAGACCCAAGTAAGGGCCGACCTATACTATTTGGGTTTCATTTCATGTCGTGTGAGTAAGTCTTTCAATTTAAACACTCTCACACACATTGAGCCTTCGCTCTTATTTGAAAGACCCAAGTAAGGGCCGACCTATACTATTTGGGTTTTATTTCTTGTCGTGTGAGTAAGTCTTTCAATTCAAGCACTTTCACACACATTGAGCCTTCGCTCTTACTCCCAAGACCTTAGTAAAGGCCTTATTGCAGTTATATTTGGGTTTCATTTATGTCGTGTGTGTAGTACTTCAATTCAAGCACTCTCACACACATTGAGCCTTCGCTCTTACTCCCAAGACCTTAGTCAAGGCCATACTGCAATTTATATTTGTGTTTAATTTCATGTCGTGTGTGTAAGTCTTTCAATTCAAACACGCACCCACATTGAGCCTTCGCTCTTATTTGCAAGACCCGAGTAAGGGCTCATATACATAAGATATATACGTATCTCCCTTCGGTTATTTCCCTTCGGTTATTTCCCTTCGGTTATTTCCCTTCGGTTATTTCCCTTCGGTTATTTCCCTTCTGTTATTTCCCTTCAGCATTGTCTTTACATTTCGGGTTTTCCCTTTGGAGTAGTGTGAGTTTGCATTGCATCTACGCCATACCACGAGGTAGGACGCATATTGCATCGAAGCAAGCCCCGCTCGAATTCGCCCATGTAGTGGAGTGTTCATAACACACAAACTAGGCGACCCAAAAAGGGATAAAAGAAAAGACTTAGGCACGTGCAAATCCACGTGATCTAAAAAATGCAATCGCATCTTAAAGACCCGAAATAGACACCTCGAACCGTTTCGTAGGCTTTCTCCCTAAAACTCGATTTTTTGCAAAAGCGTACAGACTGACCCTTGCGCATCGGTGCAAGAAGGTCTGCGACGACAAGAGCTCACTTGCTCACAGTCGCCACGTTTAGAAGTCAGTGTTAAAGTATATCTTCGCTAGCTTAAGTAAGCTAGCTGGCACGCCCTGTTTGTATACATAGGCCTTAGACGCACGATAAGATCCACTCCAAGCCACGAAAGAGGCGAAGAGGCGGGGATTTTCGCGCGTCTACAAGGCTGAAGTAGGCGATTCATGTTCATCAAACGGTGAACAAAGGCCTAAAAAGAAAATTGAAAAACCTCGCAAGCAAAAAGAGGCCTCCGTAATGGAAGGCAACCAATACCACGAGTCCTTCACACAAAAGGACCGTAAAGCCCTACAGCAACTGCTGAAAGGGCAAAATAAAGAGAAAAGAAGCTACGCCCTGTCTAATTTCCTTCCTATGGATTACGAAACAGACAGTGACGATGAAATACCGAACTTCCATCGGTATGATGGCATGGGAGACCCTAGGTCTCACTTGCAGCTTTTCTCACGTCGAGCCCATAAGAAGAAAAAGGACTCGATGAAATGGGTGTATTGGTTCCCTCTATCCCTTATGGGCACAGCTGCCAAATGGCTGGCTTCCTACGACTTAAGCCAGTTCGCTACCTTTGAAGAATTAGCGAACTGCTTCATGCAAAGATTTGCACACAACGTGGAAGTCACGCCAACCCTGAATACCTTAAGGGATACAAAGCAAGGCATGAACGAAGACGTGCATGCCTTCATTATAAGATGGAGGTCTCTTTTGGGCCAAGTGCGAGAGCCTATATCCGAAGGATGCGCAGTGATGCTCATCCTGGATAATTTCAAAAGCGAGTTAAAAACCCTTCTCTCGCTCCATGAGATTTCAACTTTCCATAAATTGATCAAAAAGGCCTCCCTTTTCGAAACCAACTTGCGAAAAGGGACATACGACCACTTATGGAAAGGAAGTGCCATTCCCAAAACACGCGTGGAAAAGCCCATCGCATATGGGCTGCCCACGACGGACAAAGGGGCAAAGCCCCATCAAATCGCCAATGTCCGGGTGGATCCAGGCATGGCGGGCACTTCTAAAAATTTTGAAAAAATAGAAAATAAGAGAGAACGCAACTTTTCAAAACCAATTGAAAAACGGGAGTACACTCCGCTGGGGCAACCTGTGTCGGAGGTCCTAGACCTCTTACTTGCCCAGGGCATGATCGAACTCCCTGAAATCCCCGAAGGAGTCACGTCCAAAGGGGGGTATTTAAACCGATTTTGCAAGTATCATCGGCTCAAAGGCCATGATACCAAACGGTGCTTCTCTCTTCTAAATAAAATTGAGAACTTGATAGCGGAGGGCCGGCTCCAGGTCACTGCGGAACCTGAGCCACCTCAAGCTATCTTCAAGGAACCCTTTCCCAAACACGCCAGTGGCAGTGGGAAAGGAAAGGAGGTATGTACCCTCACCATTTCCAAGGAACTAGCACGAAAGCCCGAACCTGGTCGACCTGCTTGTGCGCCCATCCTTGTATTATACAAGAGGCCCGCCCAAGTCGTCATCCGGGGACCACCAAAAGTGGAAATCCCAGCAAAGCCAGTTTTTAAAATCCAAGGTTCTCCTCAGCTCATCCTTAGAGCCAAGTTTAGCGCAAACCCTAGGCTGGTTGTGGGGGAAGTCACTAGATCCGGGAGGATCTACCAACCCCCGCACCTTCAAGGTGCTCAAAAGGTGGTTAGTGTGCCTGACCCCTCAAAAGCATGTATCCCTAGTGGTCTGCCAAAAGCAGATAAGGACAAAATCATCCTAAATCCTTATGATTTCGAAAACCACCTTTCAAAGATTCCTATTCACATGTCTATCCTAGAGCTTATCAAAACCTCGCCTAGGCATAGACTTGTCTTAGAGAAAATTCTAGAAAGGGCCAAGGTTGATTCGAACATAAGTCCGGAATCCTTGTCTGCCCAAGTGGCTTTATTAGGAGCAAAATCACCCATCACCTTTTCGGAAGATGATGTAGATAGACCCTACGAAACCCATAACCAGGCCCTGCATATCGAGGTGGTTCTAAACAACCACTCTCTCGACAGGTGCCTAGTCGATGGTGGAGGAGGGCTCAACATCCTTCCACTTCACGTGGCGTACAAAATCGGAGTCACCTTGACTTCAGTGAACCCAAGCCCCATCGTTATCACTGGATACGATGGAAATGCGTCTAGGCCTTTAGGATCCATCGAACTCCCAATGGAAACGGGAGGGATCGAACACACGGGGGTGTTCCATGTCTTGGACATCCACCCCCATTATAACCTGTTGCTAGGAAGACCCTGGATACACAGTTTGTGCGCCGTGCCATCCACCTTCCACAAGTGTGTCAAGATCCCTTTTAGGGACCAAGTCGTAGTGATCCTAGGTGAGAGTCACCCACAGCTTCAGGGGATCATAAACTCCCCTTGTTTATCGAGCTCCCAGGCCCATGAGGCTAACCTGGGGCAAATTATGGTTGAGCCACCTCGGCTCGTGTTGAACAACCCTAGGAAGGTTGTATGTGTGAAGGGGCCGCCCAAAGCAGGCCCCCTCCCGACTCTAATCCTCCTAGGAAAGCCCAAGCGTTCCCTATTTCCAAAACCCCTGGACAAAAGGCCCTACGAGCCTAATATGGACGATAGCATGTTCCAGGACCACGACTTATATCCCATCTTTTCAAAAAACAAAAGGTCGTGGAACATGTTATTGAACATGGGTTACACGCCCTACAAGAGTCTAGGGGCACAAAACCAGGGTCTCCTAGAGCCCATCCTTCCTAGGGCCAACCCAAGCCGATATGGGATCGGCTATACTCCCCAAATACCGCCGGAACCACCCCCTGTGACCACCTGGGTCAAGGGTGCCCCGGAGCCTGTCTTAGAAACCTATGGTTTAGATCTCCTATTCCGAGTCTAACCCATAGTGTTTTCCCTTTGTAGGTATGACGGAAGATCCCTTTTTCTAAAAATACCAAAAACATTTGAAAACTTAAAATCAAAAAAATCGAAAAACAAGAAAAACCAAAACAATGGAAAAACAAAAACTCGAAAAAAGTGTGCTTTGTATAGTTCCCAAAGTTCTTGTTTTACAAAAACCCAAAAAAATCGAAAATTTGGAAAATACCAAAAAGATTTTGTACATAGCTGCTCCTGGTATGACGTTGGCGAAAGAAAAGGATTTTGAAAGAAACGTCGTCTGCATAGCCAGACCAAAAATTTTGAAATCACTTGAAAATCCAAGTACAAAACCAGGTTATTTTGAAAACCACGCATCAAGTTCCCTCGGGTCTAAAGTCCACGAGAATGATCGAAGCCCAGAAGTGGATCCCCTTGAGGAAGATCCCACTTCTGAGCTCCCAGAATTTCATAGAATTCTCGATTTTGAAAGACCTTCCCAATCAGTAGGAGGAGATTTCGTAGAGGTGAACCTAGGGGATGATTTCAATCCCAAAACCATCAAGATAGGCGCATGCTTACATGAAACTGAAAAGTTAGCATTCATTGCATTTCTACGAACCTATTTAGATGTGTTTGCATGGACGTATGAAGACATGCCGGGCATAGACCCCAGCATAGTCGAGCATCGTCTTCCCTTAGATATAGGTGTAAAACCAATAAAGCAGAAGCTTAGGAAAATACACCCGAATGTACACACGCAAGTCAAAGAGGGTTTAGAAGATCTGCTAAAAGCCGGATTTATAAAACCCATTGCGTATTCTGATTGGTTATCAAATATCGTTGTAGTTCGAAAAACCAATGGGAAAATTCGAATATGCATCGATTTCAGAAACCTGAATAAAGCCACTCCAAAGGATAATTATCCTTTACCAAACATAGATTTGATAGTCGATAGTACTGCAAATCATGAAATGTTTTCATTTATGGATGGCTATTCAGGCTATAATCAAATCAAACTAAGCCCACGAGATCAGGGTAAGACCGCCTTCACAACCCCATGGGGCACGTACTGCTATACAGTCATGCCCTTTGGTTTGAAAAATGCCGGCGCAACATACCAACGAGCCATGAACATGATCTTCCATGATCAAATTCACGAGCTTGTAGAAGTGTATGTAGATGATCTCTTGGCAAAATCCAAAACCCGATGCACCCATATCGAATGTTTACAAAAAATTTTCGAAAGGCTTAGGCTTTACAAAGTAAAGCTAAACCCTCAAAAATGTGTGTTCGGGGTAGAATCAGGAAAGCTTCTAGGCTTTATGGTGAGCCAAAGGGGAATAGAAGTCGACCCCTCTAAGTGTCGAGCCATCATAGACATGGCTCCACCATCCAATCTCACCCAAGTCCGTAGCCTCCAGGGTCGATTACAATCTGTGCGCCGATTCATATCGAATCTGGCAACTAGATTCTGCTTAGGTGTATCGACCTAGAGGAGGCTAGGATAGTGATGCACGAGTTCCACGATGGAGAATGTGGAGGTCATGTTAATGCCAACATGATGGCGATGAAAATACTTAGAGGGGGTTATTTTTGGTCCACCCTGAAAAAGGATTGTCACGATCATGTTAGAAAGTGTCATCCATGTCAAGTGCATGGGCACGCCATTCATATCCCTTCATCTGCATTGCATTCCGTGGTCAGCCCCTGGCCATTTACCATGTGGGCGTTTGACATTGTAGGCCCCATATTTCCAAAGGCCTCGAATGGGCATCGTTTTATTTTAGCAGCCACGGAGTATTTCTCCAAGTGGGTGGAAGCCATTTCCCTAACGAATGTAATGGGGCAACATGTGGTGGCTTTCATCCGGAGGAATATCTTGGCTCGATTTGGGGTTCCACGAGACCTTGTGTCTGATAATGGTACCCCATTCAAGAACGAGCGGATGGTTAAGTTGTGCAACACGTATGGCATAACTCACCACTTCTCCTCGCCCTACTACCCTCAAGGCAACGGCCAAGCCGAAGCCACAAACAAGACTCTCATTGGTATCATTGAGAAGACCTTAGAGAAGGGTAGGAGGTGGCATGGGAAGCTGGATGAAGCCTTATGGGCTTATAGGACTTCCATCCGGACTCCCACGAATGCCACACCATTCGAATTGGTCTATGGCACAAACGCCATTCTTCCCATTCATACCCAACTGCATTCATTCCATACATCCATTGCACTCGACCTCCCCCTAGAGACGCTTCAGCATGCTAGGATGGCCGAACTAGATTTGCTAGATGAGAGGCGACTCCTTGCCATGGATCATGCTCGTGCATACCGGCAAAGGATAGCCCGACATTATAGCAAACACATGAGACCTCGCCACTTCGAAGTGGGAGATCTGGTCTTGAAAACCATCCACCATCGTGGCCCACACCCCCTAGGCAAGTGGCGCCCCAACTGGGATGGACCCTATGTTGTACGAGCAACCACTACGAACAATTCGTATTGGTTGATCGATGTAGAAGGTAGGAATTTAGCAGATCCTATCAATATTCAATACTTAAAGAAATATCATGTGTAGGATCTAGATTAAATTCCAGTTTTCGAAAATTTTTAGGGATAGCTGCCCTGAGACGTGTGAATAAGGTGCAAAGGCAACTCGTGTGACCCTAAGTAAGAGAATTCGCACTTGTGAAAGAGTGGAGTTTTCAAAATCGTGGTTGCATTTCCAAAATCCTTCATCTTACAAAGAAGGGCCTAGTTCAACATAGCAAGATACTTGCAAGTAGTATGTGCTATTTCTAAATAGGCTGATCTGGAATGGATCGAGTGTAGGCCTGGGATAAGTCCTCCCCTCTTCTCTTCTCCTTCCAAAAAGGAAAACAAAGGCCCAAACAAAAGGGAATTTCCCATTCAAAGTCTCTTTCCACAAGAAAGAAACCAGAGTTTAAAAGAAAAATCGATTCTCTCATGAAAAAGAGGGATTAAAGAAAAAATACTCCCAAAGGGAGACCCTCTATGGAAAAAAGGAAAAAGAGGCCAAAAAGCTCAAAAAGAGCAGTTTTCCGCCTTCTATGCCTTAAACCACGGGACGCTTCAGAAGGGACCGTGGTATCTCTTTCCCATCCCTGGCTTATCCCAAGCTAAAGCATGGTTCATTTCGAGGAATCCTAAAGTAAAAATAGGATTTACTTATTTGAATTTCATCTTGTTTGAGAACTCGACGTTTCGAGTAAGGCGTAGGAATTTGAAATGAAGCTTGTTTTCTTATAAAACCTCCGCTAGATAAGCGAGTGTTAAGACTCAAACAAGGGCAAGCACAAAGAGCTCGAGATCCTTAGGATCGAGGCTCAAGACAGTTGTCCCTTTTTGTAAATAGTTTTTGTAAATAAGTTTTTTAAAACCGAACATCGAACAGCATAGGGTTTTTGCTCACTTGGAGCAGTAGGCCTTGTAAGTCTCTAGAGTTCGACCACACCTGGTCTCTGGGAGGTCGCCACTCTTGGCACCACACCCATGTCATTTGCATTCCACGCATGGTACTTGCATGAACATGATCCCATTTAGGACCAGATTCCATAAGTGAACCCTTTGGCGTGATATCTCCTCCTACCAGAGTTTGTAAAATTGAGATTTTTGCTAAAATGGGACGATCCCATATTCTTCGTGGCTAGATCTAGGGAGACATTAAAAGGGGTGTTTGTCATCTTTGCCCTTATCCAAATCTATTTGGACAAGGCCAAAGAGGGGCATCTGTAAACACCCCGAAATCCCACGAATTTCTTAAACAAATCTGGTTTTATACAAGCAGCCCCAAAGGGGCCATTTTGAGTTTGGAAACCCAGGAGCCTTCCAAACAACCCTGTGTATATGTTTTAAACTTTATCTTTCAAAAACATATGATATAGCTTTTGAAAACCCTTTTAAAACATGTTTTGAAACCCCGAAGTGGCTTGGCCCGATCAAGACAGGACCAGGAGAGCTAAGAAGAGCCCGGAACCGGAGCACCTGTCAAGCCCGGCGCAGCAACTCTTGCATCTGATTCACACCCCAGGATCTCGAACGTCCAAGACCCTGTTCTTATCAAAATAGCATTTGAAGTCATCTCCGGAAGGCAGAAACGGAGGCGGACGACTATGTTGGCGAAGACCCAACGCAGACGGAGTACTGATGCTGTCAGGCCCCGCACGAATCGTCCGTTTCGAACCCAGCTCGAAGGAGTCAGAGTTCAGTTTGGATTGGATCTGGACCATATATATCCAGATCCCAATCCAAACGCATATGTGGACTTGGATTTGGATTTGGATCCAGAGATCCAATCCAATATCCATATCCATGGCCCACATCACCTTCTCATAAATGGAGGTGGGGCCCACTTGAAATTCACGTGGGATATTGGGCATGAGAGAGAGTGGGGGATGAAAAATATCAAGAGTGTTGTATTAAGCTTGACTTGTGTGTCAAGTTTGGGTTTAATCTTGTGGGTTAGCCTAATTGAGTGGGTTTAAGCTTGTAATTAGCTAAAACCTAACCTAGGGCTGCACCAACATGGGGTGATCAAGGTCTATGGGCCATGCTAAGGGAGCTCCTTCACCTAAACCTAGCCAAAAATGCCTAAACCTAGCCTAAACCCCTAATCCACCCCTAATCTGAACCTAATCACCTAACCCACTTCCCTAATCCCGGCCTAATCCCAACCTAATCACCTAACCCACTCCCCTAATCCTTCCCTAAACCTAGATTAATTTCCCTAATCCTAGCCTAAACCTAGCCTAAACCACCTAACCTAGCTCACTAAACCTCACCCTAAAACCCAACCACCTAACCTAGCCCTAAACCCCTAAACCACCCTTAGCCCACGATTTTCCCAAACCCCTAGTTTTAAAATATCTGGCCCAACCCCATCCAGCCCACCTTATCTACATACTACCCTACCTAAACCACCTAACCACTACCCACAACCCAGCCCTAACCGACCTACCCATCCCCTATTTAAACCCCCCTCATTGTGGGCGGGTTTTCCAAGTGGGAACCACTCTACCACCAGCCGGGCCCTCTCCTTCTCCCATTTCTCAGCCAGCCGTGACCACTCCCCAGCAGCTCCAGCTCCTCCACCAGCCGCCACCTGCTCCGCCACCTTCCCTCTTCCGTCCACCACCACTGCCCCCCAGCCGGACGCCACCATCTTCCCCCAACTCCACCAGCCGACAGCCACCTGCCCGCCACTCTACCACTCCATCCGCCACTCCTCCCCATTCGGTAAGTCCCCCTAACTCCCTCAAAGCCACTCTCTACCACCTCTCCACTCTTAGCCACCCATCTTCCCTTCAGCTCAGCCCCTTTGCCGCCACCATCTAAGCCTAGCCGAACCTAGGATAACCCAAGTGGCTGGCCACTACTTAGCCACCATCTCCCATTCGGCCGACCCCCCCTAGGTGTCCTATTTGGCCTTCCCACTAGCTCACCTTTTAGGTCCAGTTTCCCTAAGTACCTAACTTCCCTAGTGACCCTAAGACCCACTTATTCAGCCACTCTAAACTCCCTACTTGGAGGCGCCGCCTACTTGCCACCGGCCTCCTTCGAGGCGTCCATCCCGCGCCCCATTTGCAGCCGGCCAGCACCCTTGATCACATACCTTCGCAGAGCTCCCGTTGCAACCCAAAGCCAAGGCCACGCTCAAGCAAGACCTCTACGGACCAGCTACTCGTAAGTGTCTAAACTCGGTCTTTAGTCATACGCTTGCTTGAAATTCAATTTGATACGGGGTTGTAATAACGGAGCATAGTCTCCCCCCGCTTGTAATAACGTGGCTTGGCACAACCACACATGTGCACTCTCTTAGTCGTGCACAATTTTGAACACACACGGGCCTAATCAGCCCCTAATATATAAGTGTACGTATATATTTCATTTCCGAAGGGTTTTGTTTAAGTTGGGTGCGTAGTCTTTCAATTTAAACACTCTCACACACATTGAGCTTTCGCTCTTATTTGAAAGACCCAAGTAAGGGCCGACCTATACTATTTGGGTTTCATTTCATGTCGTGTGAGTAAGTCTTTCAATTTAAACACTCTCACACACATTGAGCTTTCGCTCTTATTTGAAAGACCCAAGTAAGGGCCGACCTATACTATTTGGGTTTCATTTCTTGTCGTGTGAGTAAGTCTTTCAATTCAAGCACTTTCACACACATTGAGCCTTCGCTCTTACTCCCAAGACCTTAGTAAAGGCCTTATTGCAGTTATATTTGGGTTTCATTTATGTCGTGTGTGTAGTACTTCAATTCAAGCACTCTCACACACATTGAGCCTTCGCTCTTACTCCCAAGACCTTAGTCAAGGCCATACTGCAATTTATATTTGGGTTTAATTTCATGTCGTGTGTGTAAGTCTTTCAATTCAAGCACGCACCCACATTGAGCCTTCGCTCTTATTTGCAAGACCCGAGTAAGGGCTCATATACATAAGATATATACATATCTCCCTTCGGTTATTTCCCTTCGGTTATTTCCCTTCGGTTATTTCCCTTCGGTTATTTCCCTTCTGTTATTTCCCTTCAGTATTGTCTTTACATTTCGGGTTTTCCCTTTGGAGTAGCGTGAGTTTGCATTGCATCTACGCCATACCACGAGGTAGGACGCATATTGCATCGAAGCAACCCCCGCTCGAATTCGCCCATGTAGTGGAGTGTTCATAACACACAAACTAGGCGACCCAAAAAGGGATAAAAGAAAAGACTTAGGCACGTGCAAATCCACGTGATCTAAAACATGCATCTTAAAGACCCGAAATAAGACACCTCGAACCGTTTCGTAGACTTTCTCCCCAAAAACTCGATTTTTGCAAAAGCGTACAGACTGACCCTTGCGCATCGGTGCAAGAAGGTCTGCGACGACAAGAGCTCACTTGCTCACAGTCGCCACGTTTAGAAGTCAGTGTTAAATACATCTTCGCTAGCTTAAGTAAGCTAGCTGGCACGCCCTATTTGTATACATAGGCCTTAGACGCACGATAAGATCCACTCCAAGCCCCGAAAGAGGCGAAGAGGCGAAGAGGCGGGGATTTTTGCGCGTCTACAGTTCCCTTTATCCCTTAAAGGCACAGCTGCCAGATGGCTGGCTTCCTACGACTTAAGCCAGTTCGCTACTTTTGAAGAGTTAGCGAACTGCTTCATGCAAAGATTTGCACACAACGTAGAAGTCACGCCGACTCTGAATACCTTAAGGGATATAAAGCAAGGCATGAATGAAGACGTACATGCCTTCATTATAAGATGGAGGTCGCTTTTGGGCCAAGTGCGAGAGCCCATATCCGAAGGATGCGCAGTCATGCTCATCCTGGATAAGTTTAAAAGCGAGTTAAAAACCCTTCTCTCACTCCATGAGATCTCAACTTTCCATAAGTTGATCAAAAAGGCCTCCCTTTTCGAAACCAACTTGCGAAAAGGGACAAACGATCACTTGTGGAAAGGAAGTGCCGTTCTAAAAACCCGCTTGGAAAAGCCCATCACATACGAGCTACCCACGATGGACAAAGGGGCAAAGCCCCATAAAATTGCCAATGTCTGGGTGGATCCAGGCGTGGCAGGCACTTCCAAAAATTTTGAAAAGTTAGAAAATAAGAGGGAGCGAAACTTTCAAAAACCGATTGAAAAAGGGAGTACACTCCGCTGGGGCAACCTGTGTCGGAGGTCCTAGATCTCCTACTTGCCCAGGGCATGATAGAACTCCCTGAAATCCCCGAAGGAGTCACTTCCAAAGGGGGGTATTTAAACCGATTTTGTAAGTATCATCGGCTCAAAGGCCATGATACCAAACGCTGCTTCTCCCTCTTAAATAAAATTGAGAACTTGATAGCAGAAGGCCGGCTCCAGGTCACTGCGAAACCTGAGCCACCTCAAGCTATCTTCAAGGAACCCTTTCCCAAGCACGCCAGTGGCATTGGGAAAGGAAAGGAGGTATGTACCCTCACCATTTCCAAGGAACTAGCGCAAAAACCAGAACCTGGTCGACCCACTTGTGCGCCCATTCTTGTACTGTACAAGAAGCCCGCCCAAGTCGTCATTCGGGGACCACCAAAAGTGGAATCCCCGGCAAAACCAGTTTTGAAAATCCAAGGTTCTCCTCAGCTCATCCTTAGAGCCAAATTTAGCGCGAACCCTAGGCTGGTCGTGGAGGAAGTCACTAGATCCAGGAGGATCTATCAACCCCCGCACCTTCAAGGTGCTCAAAAGGTGGTTAGTGTGCCTGGCCCCTCAAAAGCATGTATCCCTAGTGTTCTGCCAAAAGCAGATAAGGACAAAGTCATCCTAAATCCTTATGACTTCAAAAACCACCTTTCAAAGATTCCTATTCACATGTCTATCTTAGAGCTTATACAAACTTCGCCTAGGCATAGACTTGTATTAGAGAAAATTCTAGAAAGGGCCAAGGTTGATTCGAACATAAGTTTGGAATCCTTATCTACCCAAGTGAATTGAAATCGCCTCCTAAATCACTCATGCAAACATGCGCCTATCTTGATGGTTTTGGGATTGGAATCACTCCCTAGGTTTACCTCTATGAAATCGCCTCCAACTGAATTGAAAGTTCTTTCAAAATCGAGTATTTTATGAAATTCGGGGAGCTCAGAAGTGGGATCTTCCTCAAGGGGATCCACTTCTGGGCTTCGATCATTCTCGTGGACTATAGATCCGAGGGAATTCGATGCGTGAGTTTTAAAAGACCTGGTTTTGTATTTGGATTTTCAATTGATTTCAAAATTTTTGGTCTGGCTATGCAGACGACATTCCTTTCGAAATCCTTTCTTTTTTCCAAAGTCCTACTAGGAGCAGCTATATACAAAATCTTTTTGGTATTTTCTATATAAACCACTCTATTTTCGAGTTTTTGCAAAACAAGGACTTTAGGAACTATACAAACCACTCTATTTTCGAGTTTTTGTTTTTCCATTGTTTTTGGTTTTTCCCCTTTTTCGATTTTTTTGATTTTAAGTTTTCCAAATGTTTTTGTATATTTATGAAAGGGATCTTCCATCATACCTACAAAGGCAAAACACTACGGGTTAAACTCGGAATAAGAGGTCTAAATCGTAGGTCTCTTCTAGGGTAGGCTCCTGGGCACCCTTGACCCAGGTGGTCACAAGGGGTGGCTCTGGCGGTATTTTGGGATTATAGCCAATCCCGTATCGGCTTGGGTTGGCCCTAGGAAGGATGGGCTCTAGGAGACCCTGGTTTTGTGCCCCTAGACTTTTATAGGGCGCATAGCCCATATTCAACAGCATGTTCCATGATTTTTTGTTTTTTGAAAATTCATGATACAAATCGTGGTCCTGGAACTTGTTGTCATCCATATCATGCTCGTATGGCTTCTTGTCCAGGGGTTTTGGAAATAAGGGATGCTTGGGTCTTCCTAGAAGGTTTAAGATTGGGAGGGGGCCTGCTTTGGGCGGCCCCTTCACGTACACAACCTTCCTAGGTTTGTTTAACACGAGCCTTGGTGGCTCGACCATGGTCTGCCCCAGGTTAGCCTCATGGGTCTGGGAACTCGACAAACAAGGGGAGTTTATGATCCCCTGAAGCTGAGGGTGACCCTCACCTAGGATCACCACGACTTGGTCCCTGAAAGGGATCTTGACACACCTATGGAAGGTGGATGGCATAGCGCACAAGCTGTGTATCCAGGGCCTTCCCAACAACAGGTTATAATGGGGGTGGATGTCCAAGACATGGAACACCCCCGTGTGTGTGATCCCCCCCGTTTCCATCGGGAGTTCGATCGATCCTAATGGTCTAGACGCATTCCCATCGTATCCAGTGATAACGATGGGGCTTGGATTACAGAAGTCAAGGTGACTCTGATTTGGTATGCCACATAAAGTAGAAGGATGTTGAGCCCTCCTCCCCCATCGACTAGGCACCTGTCCAGAGAGTGATTATTCAGAACCACCTCGATATGTAGGGCCTGGTTGTGGGACTCGTAGGGTCTATCTACATCATCTTTCGAGAAAGTGATGGGCGATTTTTCTCCTATTAATGCCACTTGGTCAGACAAGGATTCCAGACTTATGTTCGAACTAACTTTAGCTCTTTCTAGAATTTTCTCTAGCACGAGTCTATGCCTAGGCGAAGTTTGTATAAGCTCTAGGATGGACATGTGGATAGGAATCTTTGAAAGATGGTTTTCGAAATCATAAGGGTTTAGGATGACTTTCCCATTGTATGCTTATGGCAGAACTCTAGGAATACATGCTTTTGAGGGGCTAGGCACACTGACCACCTTTTTAGCACTTTGTAGGTGTGGGGGTTGATAGATCCTCCCGGATCTAGTCACTTCCCCCACGACCAACCTAGGGTTCGCACTTAAATTGGCTCTAATTACGAGTTGAGTGTAGACGCAAAAAATTCCCGCTCCTGGTTCTTAGGCCTGAAGCGAACCTTTTCGTGTGCCTAAGTCCTATTTAAACAAACAGAGCATGCCAGCTAGCTTACTTAAGCTAGCGAAGATATATTTTAAAACCTGACTTCTAACGTGGCGACTGTGAGCAAGCAAGCTCTCGTCGTCGCAGACCTTCTTGCACCGATGCGCAAGGGTCAGTCTGTACGCTTTTAAAGATCGAGTTTTTGGATAGAAGGACCAACGAAAGCGGTTTGAGGTGTTTGATTCGGGTCTTGTTTGTACGATTTTCAGATTTTAGATCACGTGGATTTGCACGTGCCTAAGTCTTTCTTTTTATCCCTTTTCAGGGCCACCTAGGTGTGTGTTATGAACACTCAACTAAGATGTGGCGACTTTGAGCGGGAGTATGGGGTTTGCTTTGATGCAATATGCGTCCTAACTCGGGGTATGGCGTATATGCAATGCAAACTCATGCTACTCCAAAGGGAAAACCCGAATTTAAAAAGACAATGCCGAAGGGAAATGACTTGTAATGGAAATTGCCGAAGGGAAATGACTTGTAATGTGAAATGCCGAAGGGAAATTGCAAAAGGGAAATACGGCTATATCTTAAGAGCGGAAAGGCTCAATTGTGCAAGTGTGTGCCGTGTATATATTGAAAGACTACGCACACAGCTGAACCGTAAAACCCAAATTGAAAAGACATAGCCAAAAGGGAAATATGTATATAATATATATGAGCCCTTACTTGGGTCTTACAAATAAGAGCGAAGGATCAATGTGGGTGCGTGTGAAAATGTAACTACAACACACACGACTTCAAATGAAACCCAAATATAAATTGCAATATGGCCTTAACTAAGGTCTTGGGAATAAGAGCGAAAGCTCAATGTGTGTGAGTGCTTGAATTGAAGTACTACGCACACAACATGAAATTAAACCCAAATAGAAATTGCAATATGGCCTTAACTAAGGTCTTGGGAATAAGAGCGAAAGCTCAATGTGTGTGAGTGCTTGAATTGAAGTACTACGCACACAACATGAAATTAAACCCAAGGATAGTTTCACACGGCCCTTACTTGGGTCTTGCAAATAAGAGCGAAGGCTCAATGTGTGTGAGTGCGAGAATGTAAAGACAACACACCCAACTCAAGCAAAACCCTATGCTACTCAAAGTATATACATAAACCTATATTTAAAGGGGCTGATTAGGCCCGTGTGTGTTCAAAATCGTGCACAACTAAGAATGAGGTAGGCTCAAGTGCATGTGTGTGTGGGTGTGCCAAGCCACGTTATTACAAGCGGGGGGAGACTATGCTCCGTTATTACAACCCCGTATCAAATTTAATTTAAGCAGGTCTACAACTAAGGACTGAGTTAGGCACTTACTTATAGCTGGTCCGGAGGTGACTTGCTTGAGCGTGGGCTTGGCTTCGCCTTGGGATGCAAGAGGGAGCTCCTTGGAGTTGAACGGCAAGGGGAGATGCTGGCCGGGTGCGCGGGTGAGGCGCCTTGGTGCTTGCCGGCTGCTAGGGAGAAGCTGCCATGGTGCTTTGGGCTAAGGTGACTAGAGAGGGTCACAAAGGGATAGGTTGGTGCTATAGAAGGTGGCGCTAAGGGGAGCCTAAAGGTAAGTCTAAGGGAAAAGGTATGGCTGGCCGAACGGGTTTGGTGCAGTTGGCTGGGATGGCTAACTAGGGATGGTTTAGTGGTGGCCGGCTGGGGTAGTGGGGAGGTTATGGATAGGAAGGGAGCTACCTAGGTTGCCGTGGAAGGTGGAACTAAGGGCTGGTGGAAAGTGGAAGGGGAAGGTCTTAGGGAGCCAAGTAGGGTGGCCGGGTATCACTAGGGGAGAAGGTAGAGAGCCGAGTGTTGAAAGGGTTATATCTGGCCGACTGGGTAAGGGTGGTGGGTGGTTGTGATGGGGTGATGTAGTGGTGGTATGGGTGGTTGAGAGTGGAGGGGGAGTGAAGAGGAGGTAGAGTTAGGTTGAGGTACTAACCATATGGTGAAGGAGTTGGTGGATGGAAGAAGGGCAGCCGGGTGCTTTGGATGGATGGAATTCGGTCGGATGGTGGTGGCGACATGGTGTGGAGCATGCTGGGAGGTAGTGGTGGTGCGAGGTGGAGCTTGGCTGGATGGAAGTGGTGCAGGTGGAGCAAGGTGGAAGGCTCGGCTGGAAGGAGATTGGCCAAGGTCGGCTGGCCCAAGGTGGAAAAACTTGGAAAACCCGCCCACTAGAGGGGGGTTTATATAGGTTTGGAGATGGCGGTTGGGGCTGGTATTTGGAGGGTGGTAAGGTGGTGGTGGTGTGGTGATAAGGTGGGCTTGTTTTGAGGAGGGGCCAGATATTTTGGTTAAAGGGGTTTTAGGGATATGGTGTGCTAGGTTTAGGTGGGGTGGTTTAGGGGTTTAGGGCTTAGCTAGGTGGGTTGGTTTTGGGGTGAGGTTTAGTGAGGTGGGTTAGGTGATTAGGCTAGGATTAGGTTAGGTTTAAGGAAATTAGGCTAGGTTTAGGGGAGGATTAGGGAAGTGGGTTAGGTGATTAGGTTGGGATTAGGCCGGGATTAGGGAAGTGGGTTAGGTGATTAGGCTAGGTTTAGGCCGGGATTAGGGTAAAAGGCTAGGATTAGGGGTTTTTACTTAGGATTGGGTTAGGGAGCTCCCTTTGCATAACCCGTAGACCTTGTTGCATCATGTTGGTGCAACCCTAGGTTAGGTTTTGGCTAATACAAGCTTAAACACATGCTAATTAGGCTAACCCCCATGATTAACCCCAAACTTGACACACAAGTCAAGCTTAATTACAATTAACCCTCAAATCTTATCCTCCCCCACTCTCTCTCATGCCCATAATCCCACGTGAGTTTCAAGTGGGCCCCACCTCCATTTATGAGAAGGTGATGTGGGCCATGGATGTGGATATTGGATTGGATCTCTGGATCCAAATCCAAATCCAAATCCACACATGGGTTTGGATTGGGATCTGGATATATATGGTCCAGATCCAACCCAAACTGAATTCTGACTCCTTCAGGCTGTGTTCGAAATGAACGGTTTGTGCAGGGTCTGATAGCATCAGTACTTCGTCTGCGTTGGGTCTTCGCCAACATGATCGTCCGCTTCTGTTTTCACCTTCCGAAGATGATTTCAAGTGATGTTTGCTGATAACAGGGTCTTGGACGTTTGAGATCTTGGGGGCGGATTCAATACGAGAGTTGTTATTCCGGGCTCGACAAGTGCTCCGGTTCTGGGCTCTCTTTAGCTCTTTTGGTCCTACTTTGATCAGGCCAAGCTGCTTTGTGGGGTTCCAAAACAATTTTAACAGTTTTTAAAACATATAATACATATTTAAAACATATAAAAGTTTAAAACATCTGTACAGAGTTGCCTGGAAGGCTCCTGGGTTTCCAGACTCAAAATAGCCCTTTGGGGCTGCTTTTATAAAACCAGGTTGGTTTCAAAAATTAATGGGATTTCGGGGTCTTTACAGATGCCCCTCTTTGTCCTTGTCCAAATCGATTTGGATAAGGCAAAGATGACAAACACCCCTTTCAATGTCTCCCTAGATCTAACCACGAAAATATGGGATCGTCCCAATCTTTAGCAAAATCTCACTTTTAAAAACCCTGGTAGGAGGAGATATCACGCCAAAGGGATATACAAAAGGTTTCTGGTCCTAAAATGGGATCATGTTTACAAGTGCCATGCGTGGAATGCGGATGCATGACATGGGTGTGGTGCCAAGAGTGGCGACCTCCCAGAGACCAGATGTGGTCGAACTCTAGAGACTTACAAGGCCTACTGCTCCAAGTGAGCAAATCCTATGTTGTTCGATGTTCGATTTTTCAAAATCTATTTACAAAACTATTTACAAAAGGGACAACTGTCTTAAGTCTCAATCCTAAGGATCTCGAGCTCTTCGTGTTTGCCCTTGCTTGAGTCGTGACACTCGCTTATCTAGCGGAGGTTTTATAAGAAAACAAGCTATATTTCAAATTCCTACACCTTACTCGAAACGTCAAATTCTCAAACAAGATGAAATTCAAGTAAGTAAATCCTATTTTTACTTTAGGATTCTTCGAAATGAACCATGCTTTAGCTTGGGATAAGCCAGGGATGGGAAAGAGATATCATGGTCCCTTCTGGAGCGTCCCGTGGTTTAAGGCATAGAAGGCGAAAAAGTGCTCTTTTTGAGCTTTTGGCCTCTTTTTCTTTTTTTTCAAAGAGGGTCTCCCTTTGGGAGTATTTTTTCTTTAATCCCTCTTTTTCACAAGAGAATCGATTTTTCTTTTGAATTATGGTTTCTTTCTTTTGGAAAGAGACTTTGGATGGGAAATTCCCTTTATTTGGGCCTTGGTTTTCCTTTTGGAAGGAGAAGAGAAGAGGGGAGGACTTATCCCAAGCTTACACTCGATCCATTCCAGATCAGCCTATTTAGAAATAGCACGTACTACTTGCAAGTATCTTGCTATGTTGAACTAGGCCTTTCTTTGTAAGAAGAAGGATTTTGAAATGTAACCACAATTTGGAAGACTCCACTCTTTAACAAGTGTGAATTCTCTCACTCAGGGTCACACGACTTTGCCTTTGCACCTTATTTTCATGTCTCGGGGCAGCTATCCCTAAAATTTTCAAAAATTGGAATCTAATCCAAATCCTACACATAATACTTCTTTAAGTATTGGATATTGATAGGATCTGCTAAATTCCTACCTTCTACATCGATCAACCAATACGAGTTGTTCGTGGTGGTTGCTCGTACAACATAGGGTCCATCCCACTTGGGGCACCACTTTCCAAGTGGATGTGGGCCACGATAGTTGATGATTTTCAAAACCAGATCCCCCACTTCAAAGTGGCGAGGTCTCATGTGTTTGCCATAGTGTCGGGCTATCCTTTGTCGGTATACACGAGCATGATCCATAGCAAGGAGTCTCCTCTCATCTAGCAAATCTAGTTCGGCCATCCTAGCATGCTGAAGCATCTCTAGGGGGAGGTTGAGTGCTATGGATGTATGGAATGAATGCAGTTGAGTATGAATGGGAAGAATGGCGTTTGTGCCATAGACCAATTCGAATGGTGTGGCATTCGTGGGAGTCCGGATGGAAGTCCTATAAGCCCATAAGGCTTCATCCAGCTTCTCATGCCACGTCCTACCCTTCTGTAAAGTCTTCTCAATTATGCTAATGAGAGTCTTGTTTGTGGCTTCGGCTTGGCCGTTGCCTTGAGGGTAGTAGGGCGAAGAGAAGTGGTAAGTTATGCCATACGTGTTGCACAACTTAACCATCCGCTCGTTTTTGAATGGGGTGCCATTATCAGACACAAGGTCTCATGGAACCCCAAATCGAGCCAGGATATTCCTCCTAATGAAAGCCACCACATGTTGCCCCAGCACGTTGGTTAGGGAAATGGCTTCCACCCATTTGGAGAAATACTCCGTGGCTGCTAAAATGAATCGATGCCCATTTGAGGCTTTTGGAAATATTGGGCCTACGATATCAAACGCCCACATGGTGAATGGCCTGGGGCTGACCACGGAATGCAATGCAGATGATGGGATATGAATGGCATGCCCATGCACTTGACATGGATGACACTTCCTAACATGATCGTGACAATCCTTTTTCAGGGTGGACCAAAAATAGCCCCCTCTAAGTATTTTCATTGCCATCATGTTGGCATTAACATGACCTCCACATTCTCCATCGTGGAACTCATGCATCACTATCCTAGCCTCCTCTAGATCGATACTCCTAAGTAGGATGCCGGTAAAACTTTTTTTATACAAAACCCCACCCAAAATGGTGTATCGGGTCGAAATCTTATGGATGAATGCCTTATCTTTGGATGTGGCATCCTCGGTGAATCCCCCACTTTCTAGAAAGTGCTTGATGTCGTAAAACCAGGGTTTTTCAATAGAGTCTAGGTTATTTTGGCAAATATCCAAATCGTGTGTGGATGGGTTGGGCGCATGCCATATTTCTAAAGACCGGGTCCCTGAAATGGGATCGACCTTTAGGGCTGAACCCAAGGAGGAGAGGGCATCGGCGATGCCATTGTCCTCTCTTCCCACGTGTGTGAGTTTACACGATTGGAACGACTTAACCAATCGAGTGGCCAACTCGTGATATGGAAGTAGTTTTTTGTTACGTACTTACCAAATTTTCAAAACCTGGTTTATGACAAGGAGCGAATCTCCAAAGACCTCGATGCATGATGCCCCTAGAGTTTTCGAAATTCTTAAGCCTTGTATGAGTGCTTCATACTCAGCTACGTTGTTGGAACATTCGAAATCTAGGCGGACTACTATGGGAATCTCGCCCTTTTCAGGGGAGATGAGGATGACCACAACACCAGCCCCTCATTGGTTTCGTGCCCCATCGAAGTGCATCTTCCACACTTGGTTTTTGAAATTGTTTGCTAAAATGTGGTTTTGGAAATGGTTTTGCAATATGCCTTCATCAGGCATTTCATCAAGTGTGGGATATGCGTCCTCCAGGGGGAACTCAGCCATGTAATCTGCTAGGGCTTGCCCCTTAATGGAGATATGGTGATGGTATTTCAAGTCATACTCCATTAGAAGGAGTTGCCATTTGCCCAATCTACCTGTGAGAATGGGTTTTTCGAACAAGTGCTTGATTGGATCAAGCTTGGACACTTTCCAGATCTCATGATCTAGGAAGTAGTGTCGAAATTTTTGGCAGGCCCAGACTACGGCCAAGCACGTCTTCTCCATGGCTTGATAATTTCGTTCATAAGCCAAGAGAGTTTTCGAAATATTGTAGATGGCATACTCCTTGTGGGTGTCATCCTCGTATTGAGCCAATAGGGCTCCTAAAGCATTCGCATACACAGAGATGTAAAGTAAATGCGGTTTTCCTTGCTTTGGAGGATTCAAAACGGGGGGATTAACCAGGTATGCCTTTAGTCTCTCGAAGGAGGCATTCGTCATCCCATAAGAATTTCGTGCCCTTCCTTAACAGCTTGTTCAAAGGTTCGCATCTAGTCGCCAGATTTGATATGAATCGGCGAACGGACTGTAATCGACCCTGGAGGCTACGAATTTGAGTGAGATTGGAGGGTGGAGCCATGTCTATGATAGCTCGACACTTAGAGGGGTCGACTTCTATACCCCTTTGGCTCACCATAAAGCCTAGAAGCTTCCCTGATTCTATCCCGAATACACATTTTTGAGGGTTTAGCTTTACTTTGTAAAGCCTAAGACTTTCGAAAATCTTTTGCAAACATTCGATATGAGTGCATCGGGTTTTGGATTTCGCCAAGAGATCATCTACATACACTTCTACGAGCTCATGAATTTGATCATGGAAGAGCGTGGTCATGGCTCTCTGGTATGTTACGTCGGCATTTTTTAAACCAAAGGACATGACTGTATAGCAGTACGTGCCCCATGGGATTGTGAAGGTGGTCTTACCCTGATCTCGTGGACTTAGTTTGATTTGATTATAGCCTGAATAGCCATCCATAAACGAAAACATTTCATGATTTGCAGTACTATCGACTATCAAATCTATGTTTGGTAAAGGATAATTATCCTTTGGAGTGGCTTTATTCAGGTTTTTGAAATCGATGCATATTCGAATTTTCCCATTGGTTTTTCGAACTACAATGATGTTTAATAACCAATCAGAATACGCAATGGGTTTTATAAATCCGGCTTTTAACAGATCTTCTAAACCCTCTTTGACTTGCGTGTGTACATTCGGGTGTATTTTCCTAAGCTTCTGCTTTATGGGTTTTACATCCGCATCTAAGGGAAGACAATGTTCGACAATGCTGGGGTCTATGCCCGGCATGTCTTCATACGTCCATGCAAACACATCTAAATAGGTTCGTAGAAATGCAATGAATGCTGACCTTTCATGTTCATGCAAACATGCACCTATTTTGATGGTTTTGGGATTAGAATCATCCCCTAGGTTCACCTCTATGAAATCTCCTCCTACTGAATTGGAAGGTCTTTCAAAATCGAGAATTTTATGAAATTCTGGGAGCTCAGAAGTGGGATCTTCCTTAAGGGGATCCACTTCTGGGCTTCGATCATTCTCGTGGGTTATAGACCCGAGGGAATTTGATGTGTGATTTTCAAAAAGACCTGGTTTTGTACTTGGATTTTCAATTGATTTCGAAATTTTTGGTCTGGCTATGCAAACGACGTTTCTTTTGAAATCCTTTTCCAAAGTCCTACCAAGAGCAGCTATATACAAAATCTTTTTGGTATTTTCTAGATTTTTGATTTTTTTGGGTTTTTGTAAAACAAGAACCTTAGGAACTATACAAAGCACTCTATTTTCGAGTTTTTGTTTTTCCATTGTTTTTGGTTTATCTTCTTTTTCGATTTTTTCGATTTTATGTTTTCCAAATGTTTTTGTATTTTTATGAAAGGGATCTTCCATCATACCTACAAAGGGAAAACACTACGGGTTAGACTCGGAATAGGAGGTCTAAATCGTAGGTCTCTTCTAGGATAGGTTCTAGGGCACCCTTGACCCTGGTGGTCACAGGGGGTGGCTCTAGCGGTATTTTGGGAGTATAGCCGATCCCGTATTGGCTTGGGTTGTCCCTAGGAAGGATGGGCTCTAGGAGACCCTGGTTTTGTGCCCCTAGACTTTTGTAGGGCGTGTTGCCCATATTTAACAACATGTTCCACGATTTCTTATTTTTTGAAAAATTTTGATATAGATCGTGGTCTTAGAACTTGCTGTCGTCCATATCGTGCACGTATGGCTTCTTGTCCAGGGGCTTTGGAAATAGGGGATGCTTCGGTCTTCCTAGAAGGGTTAGAATCGGGAGGGAGCCTGCTTTGGGCGGCCCCTTCACACATAACACCTTCCTAGGGCTATTCAACACGAGCCTTGGTGGCTCAGCCATGGTCTGCCCCAGGTTAGCCTCATGGGCCTGGGAGCTCGACAAACAAGGGGAGTTTATGATCTCTTGAAGTTGTGGGTGACTCTCACCTAGGATCACCATGACCTGGTCCCTGAAGGGATCTTGACACACCTGTGGAAGGTGGATGGCACAGCACACAAGCTGTGTATCCAGGGCCTTCCCAACAACAGGTTTGTAGACACGGAAAACCTCTGCCTCCCTGGTTTCTTAGGCCTAGGGCGAACCTTTTCGTGTGTCTAAGTCCTATTTGTATAAACAGGGCGTGCCAGCTAGCTTACCTAAGCTAGCGAAGATATATTTTAACCTGACTTCTAACGTGGCGACTGTTTGCAAGCAAGCTGTTGTCGTCGCAGACCTTCTTGCACCGATGCGCAAGGGTCAGTCTGTACGCTTTAAAAATCGAGTTTAGGGTAGAAAAAGCCTACAAAAGCGGTTCGAGTTGTTTGATTCGGGTCTTTTTAGTGAAATTACAGATTTTAGATCACGTGGATTTGCACGTGCCTAAGTCTTTCTTTTTATCCCTTTATGGGCCACCTAGGTGTGTGTTATGAACACTCCACTACATGGGGTGAAATTTGAGTGGGAGTATGGGGTTAGCTTTGATGCAAGATGCGCCCTAACTCGTGGTATGGCGTAGATGCAATGCAAACTCACGCTACTCCAAAGGGAAAACCTGAATGTAAAGACAATACCGAAGGGAAATGACTTGAAATGTAAATGCCGAAGGGAAATAACCGAAGGGAAATTGCCGAAGGGAAGTACGTATATAAGGTATATATGGGCCCTTACTCGGGTCTTGCCAATAAGAGCGAAGGCTCAATGTGGGTGCGTGCTTGAATTGAAAGACTACACACACGACATGAAATAAAACCCAAATATAACTTGCAATATGGCCTTAACTAAGGTCTTGGGAATAAGAGCGAAAGCTCAATGTGTGTGAGTGCTTGAATTGAAGTACTATGCACACGACATGAAATTAAACCCAAATAGTATAGCACGGCCCTTACTTGGGTCTTACAAATAAGAGCGAAGGCTCAATGTGTGTGAGTGCTTGAATTGAAGTACTACGCACACAACATGAAATCAAACCCAAATAGTATAGCATGGCCCTTACTTGGGTCTTACAAATAAGAGCGAAGGCTCAATGTGTGTGAGTGCTTGAATTGAAAGACAACACACCCAACTTAAGCAAAACCCTACGTAATTTAAAGTATATACATAGATTTATATCTTAGGGGCTGATTAGGCCCGTGTGTGTTCAAAATCGTGCATGACTAAGAGAGTGCACGTGTGTGTGGTTGTGCCAAGCCATGTTACTACAAGCGGGGGGAGACTATTGTAGACGCGCGAAAATCCCCGCCTCTTCGTCCCTTCCGGGGGCTTGGAATGGATCTTCCCGTACGTCTAAGGCCTAGGTATACAAATAGGGCGTGCCAGCTAGCTTACTTAAGCTAGCGAAGATATTTTTATCACTGACTTCTAAACGTGGCGATTGTGAGCAAGTAAGCTCTTGTCGTCGCAGACCTTCTTGCACCGATGCGCAAGGGTCAGTCTGTACGCTTTTGCAAAAATCGAGTTTTTGGAGAGAAAGTCTACGAAGCGGTTCGAGGTGTCTATTTCGGGTCTTTAAGATGCAATTGCATGTTTTAGATCACGTGGATTTGCACGTGCCTAAGTCTTTTCTTTTATCCCTTTTCGGGCCACCTAGTTTGTGTGTTATGAACACTCCACTACATGGGCGAATTCGAGTGGGGCTTGCTTCGATGCAATATGCGTCCTACCTCGTGGTATGGCATAGATGCAATGCAAACTCACGCTACTCCAAAGGGAAAACCCGAAATGTAAAGACGATACTGAAGGGAAATAACAGAAGGGAAATAACCGAAGGAAAATAACCGAAGGGAAATAACCGAAGGGAAATAAGTATATAGCTTATATATATGAGCCCTTACTCGGGTCTTGCAAATAAGAGCAAAGGCTCAATGTGGGTGCGTGCTTGAATTGAAAGACTTACACACACGACATGAAATTAAACCCAAATATAAATTGCAGTATGGCCTTGACTAAGGTCTTGGGAGTAAGAGCGAAGGCTCAATGTGTGTGAGAGTGCTTGAATTGAAGTACTACACACACGACATAAATGAAACCCAAATATAACTGCAATAAGGCCTTTACTAAGGTCTTGGGAGTAAGAGCGAAGGCTCAATGTGTGTGAAAGTGCTTGAATTGAAAGACTTACTCACACGACATGAAATTAAACCCAAATAGTATAGGTCGGCCCTTACTTGGGTCTTTCAACTAAGAGCGAAAGCTCAATGTGTGTGAGTGTGCTTGAATTGAAAGACTTACTCACACGACAAGAAATGAAACCCAAATAGTATAGGTCGGCCCTTACTTGGGTCTTTCAACTAAGAGCGAAAGCTCAATGTGTGTGAGTGTGCTTGAATTGAAAGACTTACTCACACGACAAGAAATGAAACCCAAATAGTATAGGTCGGCCCTTACTTGGGTCTTTCAACTAAGAGCGAAAGCTCAATGTGTGTGAGTATGTGAATTGAAAGACAACGCACCCAACTTAAACAAAACCCTTCGAAAATGAAAGTATATATGTAGACTTAGGTATTAGGGGCTGATTAGGCCCGTGTGTGTTCAAAATCGTGCACGACTAAGAGAGTGCACGTGTGTGGTTGTGCCAAGCCACGTTATTACAAGCGGGGGGAGACTATGCTCCGTTATTACAACCCCGTATCAAATTGAATCCCAAGCAAGTATACAACTAAGGACCGAGTTTAGACACTTACGAGTAGCTGGTCCGTAGAGGTCTTGCTTGAGCGTGGGCTTGGCCTTGGGCTGCAAGTGGGAGCTCCGCGAAGGTAGGTGATCAAAGGGGCTGGCCGGCTGCAAGTGGGGCGCGGGATAGGCGCCTCGAAGGTGGCCGGTGGCAAGTAGATGGCGGCTCCAAGTAGGGGGTTTAAAGTGGCTGAATGAGTGGGTTCTTAGGGTCACTAGGGGAGTTGAGAGTTTAGGGAAGCTGGACCTAGAAGGTGAGCTGGTGGGAAAGGCCGAATGGGACACCTAGGGGAAGGCCAAATGGGAGATGATGGCTAGGTAGTGGCCGGCAGCTTGGGTTATACTAGGTTCGACTAGGTTAAAATGGTGGTGGCAAGAGGGCTGAGATGAAGGTAGGATGGGTGGCCAAGAGTGGAGAGGTGGAAGAGAGGGGCTTTGAGGGAGTTTGGGGTGCTTACCGAATGGGGAGAGGTGGCGGATGGAGTGGGAAGCAGGAGGGCAGGTGGCTGTTGGCTGGTTCGGTTGGGTGGAGGTGATGGCGTCCGGCTGAGGGGTGGTGGTGGTGGATGGAAGAGGGAAGGTGGCGGAGCAGGTGGCGGCTGGTGGAGTAGATGGAGCAGGCAGAGGTGGGGAGTGGTCCCGGCTGGGTGAGAGAAGGGAGAAGGAGAGGGCCCAGCTGGGTGAGAGGGTGGTTCCCACTTAGAAAACCCGCCCACAAGGAAGGGGGCTTAAATAGGGGATGGGTAGGTCGGTTAGGGCTGGGCTATGGGTAGTGGTTAGGTGGTTTAGGTAGGGTGGTATGTAGATAAGGTGGGCTGGAAGGGGTTGGGCCAGATATTTTAAAACTAGGGGTTTGGGTAAATCGTGGGCTAAGGGTGGTTTAGGGGTTTAGGGCTAGGTTAGGTGGTTGGGTTTTAGGGTGAGGTTTAGTGAGCTAGGTTAGGTGATTAGGCTAGGTTTAGGCTAGGATTAGGGAAATTAATCTAGGTTTAGGGAAGGATTAGGGAAGTGGGTTAGGTGATTAGGTTAGGATTTGGACGGGATTAGGGAAGTGGGTTAGGTGATTAGGTTCAGATTAGGGGTGGATTAGGGGTTTAGGCTAGGTTTAGGCATTTTGGGCTAGGTTTAGGTGAAGGAGCTCCCTTAGCATGGCCCATAGACCTTGATCACCCCATGTTGGTGCAGCCCTAGGTTAGGTTTTAGCTAATTACAAGCTTAAACCCACTCAATTAGGCTAACCCACATGATTAACCCAAACTTGACACACAAGTCAAGCTTAATACAATACTCTTGATATTTTTCAACCCCACTCTCTCTCATGCCCAATATCCCACGTGAATTTCAAGTGGGCCCCACCTCCATTTATGAGAAGGTGATGTGGGCCATGGATATGGATATTGGATTGGATCTCTGGATCCAAATCCAAGCCAAGTCCACATATGGGTTTGGATTGGAATCTGGATATATATGGTCCAGATCCAATCCAAACTGAACTCTGACTCCTTCGAGCTGGGTTCGAAACGGACGATTCGTGCGGGGCCTGACAGCATCAGTACTCCGTCTGCGTTGGGTCTTCGCCAACATAGTCGTCCGCCTCCGTTTCTACCTTCCGGAGATGACTTCAAATGCTATTTTGATAAGAACAGGGTCTTGGACGTTCGAGATCCTGGGGTGTGAATCAGATACAAGAGTTGTTGCGCCGGGCTCGACAGGTGCTCCGGTTCCGGGCTCTTCTTGGCTCTCCTGGTCCTGTCTTGATCGGGCCAAGCCACTTCGGGGTTTCAAAACATGTTTTAAAAGGGTTTTCAAAAGCTATATCATATGTTTTTGAAAGATAAAGTTTAAAACATATATACAGGGTTGTTTGGAAGGCTCCTGGGTTTCCAAACTCAAAATGGCCCTTTGGGCTGCTTGTATAAAACCAGATTCGTTTAAGAAATTCGTGGGATTTCGGGGTGTTTACAGATGCCCCTCTTTGGCCTTGTCCAAATAGATTTGGATAAGGGCAAAGATGACAAACACCCCTTTTAATGTCTCCCTAGATCTAGCCACGAAGAATATGGGATCGTCCCATTTGAGCAAAATCTCAATTTTACAAACTCTAGTAGGAGGAGATATCACGCCAAAGGGTTTACTTATGGAATCTGGTCCTAAATGGGATTATGTTTATGCAAGTACCATGCGTGGAATGCAGATGACATGGGTGTGGTACCAAGAGTGGCGACCTCCCAGAGACTAGATGTGGTCGAACTCTAGAGACTTACAAGGCCTACTGCTCCAAGTGAGCAAAAATCCTATGTTGTTCGATATTCGGTTTTCAAAACTTATTTACAAAAGCTATTTACAAATGGGACAACTGTCTTGAGCCTCGATCCTAAGGATCTCGAGCTCTTCGTGCTTGCCCTTGTTTGAGTCTTAACACTCGCTCATCTAGCGGAGGTTTTATAAGAAAACCAGCTTCATTTCAAATCTCTACGCCTTACTCGAAACGTCGAATTCTGAAACAAGATGAAATTCAAGTAAGTAAATCCTATTTTTACTTTAGGATTCCTCGAAATGAACCATGCTTTAGTTGGGATAAGCCAGGGATGGGAAAGAGATACCACGGTCCCTTCTGAAGCGTCCCGTGGTTTAAGGCATAGAAGGCGGAAAACTGCTCTTTTTGAGCTTTTTGGCCTCTTTTTCCTTTTTTCATAGAGGGTCTCCCTTTGGGAGTATTTTTTCTTTAATCCCTCTTTTTCACAAGAGAATCGATTTTCCTTTTTGACTCTGGTTTCTTTCTTTTGGAAAGATACTTCAAAATGGGAAATTCCCTTTATTTGGGCCTTTGTTTTCCTTTTAGAAGTAGAAGAGAAGAGGGGAGGAATTATCCCAAGCCTATACTCGATCCATCCCAGATCAGCCTATTTAGAAATAGCACGTACTACTTGCAGGTATCTTGCTATGTTGAACTAGGCCTTTCTTTGTAAGAAGCAGGATTTTGAAATGCAACCACGATTTTGAAAACTCCACTCTTTCATAGGTGCGAATTCTCTCACTTAGGGTCACACGAGTTCGCCTTTGCACCTTATTCACACGTCTCAGGGCAGCTACCCCTTTAAAATTTTCGAAAACTGGAATTTAATCCAGATCCTACACATGATACTTCTTTAAGTATTGAATATTGATAGGATCTGCTAAATTCCTACCTTCTACATCGATCAACCAATACGAATTGTTCGTAGTGGTGGCTCGTACAACATAGGGTCCATCCCAGTTGGGGCGCCACTTGCCTAGGGGGTGTGGGCCACGATGGTGAATGGTTTTCAAGACCAGATCTCCCACTTCAAAGTGGCGAGGTCTCATGTGTTTGCTATAATGTCGGGCTATCCTTTGCCGGTATGCACGAGCATGATCCATGGCAAGGAGTCGCCTCTCATCTAGCAAATCTAGCTCGGCCATCCTAGCATGCTGAAGCGTCTCTAGGGGGAGGTCGAGTGCAATGGATGTATGGAATGAATGCAGTTGGGTATGAATGGGAAGAATGGCGTTTGTGCCATAGACCAATTCGAATGGTGTGGCATTCGTGGGAGTCCGGATGGAAGTCCTATAAGCCCATAAGGCTTCATCCAGCTTCTCGTGCCACATCCTACCCTTCTCTAAGGTTTTCTCAATGATACCAATGAGAGTCTTGTTTGTGGCTTCGGCTTGGCCGTTGCCTTGAGGGTAGTAGGGCGAGGAGAAGTGGTGAGTTATGCCATACGTGTTGCACAACTTGACCATCCGCTCATTCTTGAATGGGGTACCATTATCAGACACAAGGTCTCGTGGAACCCCAAATCGAGCCAAGATATTCCTCCAGATGAAAGCCACCACATGTTGCCCCATTACATTCGTTAGGGAAATGGCTTCCACCCACTTGGAGAAATACTCCGTGGCTGCTAAAATGAAACGATGCCCATTCGAGGCCTTTGGAAATATTGGGCCTACTATGTCAAACGCCCACATGGTAAATGGCCAGGGGCTGACCACGGAATGCAATGCCGATGAAGGGATATGAATGGCGTGCCCATGCACTTGACATGAATGACACTTCCTAACATGATCGTGACAATCCTTTTTTAGGGTGGACCAAAAATAACCCCCTCTAAGTATTTTCATCGCCATCATGTTGGTATTAACATGACCTCCACATTCTCCGTCGTGGAACTCGTGCATCACTATCTTAGCCTCCTCTAGGTCGATACACCTAAGCAGAATGCCGGTAAAACTCTTTTTGTATAAGACCCCACCCAGAATGGTGTATCGGGTTGAAATCTTACGAATGAATGCCTTATCTTTGGATGTGGCATCCTCGGTGAATCCCCCATTTTCTAAAAATTGTTTTATGTCATAGAACCAGGGTTTTTCAACAGACTCTGGGTTGTTTTGGCAAATATCCAAGTCGTGTGTGGATGGATGGGGCGCATGCCATATTTCCAAAGATCTGGTCCCTGAAATGGGATCGACCTTCAGGGCTGAACCCAAGGAGGAGAGGGCATCGGCAATGCCATTGTCCTCTCTTCCTACGTGTGTGAGCTTACACGATTGGAAGGATTGGACCAATCGAATGGCCAACTCGTGATATGGAAGTAGTTTCTCATTACGTACTTGCCAAATTTTTAAAACCTGGTTTATGACAAGGAGTGAATCTCCAAAGACCTCGATGCATGATGCCCCTAGAGTTTTCGAAATCCTTAAGCCTTGTATGAGTGCTTCATACTCAGCTACGTTGTTGGAACATTCGAAGTCTAAGCGGACTGCTATGGGAATCTCGCCCTTTTCAGGGGAGATTAGGATGATCCCGGCACCAGCCCCTCGTTGGTTTCGTGCCCCGTCGAAGTGCATCTTCCACACTTGTTTTTCGAAAGAATTTGCCAAAATGTGGTTTTGAAAATGGTTTTGCAATATGCCTTCATCAGGCATTTCGACAAGAGTGGGATATGCGTCCTCTAAGGGGAATTCAGCCACGTAATGTGCTAGGGCTTGCCCTTTAATGGAGATCTGGTGATGGTATTTCAAATCATACTCCATTAGAAGGAGTTGCCATTTGCCCAATCTACCTGTGAGAATGGGTTTTTCGAACAAGTGCTTGATTGGATCAAGCTTGGACACTATCCAGATCTCATGATCTAGGAAATAGTGTCTGAATTTCTGGCAGGCCCAAACTAGGGCCAAGCACGTCTTCTCCATGGCTTGATAATTTCGTTCATAAGCCAAGAGAGTTTTCGAAATATAGTATATGGCATACTCCTTATGGGTGTCATCCTCGTATTGAGCCAACAGGGCTCCTAAAGTGTTTACATGCACGGAGATGTATAATAAAAGCGGTTTTCCTTGTTTTGGAGGATTCAAAACGGGGGATTAACCAAGTATGCCTTCAGTCTCTCGAAGGACTTTTGGCATTCGTCATCCCATAAGAATTTTGTACCCTTCCTACCCAGTTTGTTGAAGGGTTCGCATCTAGTTGCCAGATTCGATATGAATCGGCGCACAGATTGTAATCGACCCTGAAGGCTACGGACTTGGGTGAGATTGGAGGGTGGAGCCATGTCTATAATGGCTCGACACTTAGAGGGGTCGACTTCTATTCCCCTTTGGCTCACCATAAAGCCTAGAAGCTTCCCTGATTCTACCCCGAACACACATTTTTGAGGGTTTAGCTTTACTTTGTAAAGCCTAAGCCTTTCGAAAATCTTTTGTAAACATTTGATATGAGTGCATCGGGTTTTGGATTTTGCCAAGAGATCATCTACATACACTTCTACAAGCTCGTGAATTTGATCATGGAAGATCGTGTTCATGGCTCGTTGGTATGTTGCGCCGGCATTTTTCAAACCAAAGGGCATGACTGTATAGCAATACGTGCCCCATGGGGTTGTGAAGGCGGTCTTACCCTGATCTCGTGGACTTAGTTTAATTTGATTATAGCCTGAATAGCCATCCATGAATGAAAACATTTCATGATTTGCAGTACTATCGACTATCAAATCTATGTTTGGTAAAGGATAATTATCCTTTGGAGTGGCTTTATTCAGGTTTCTGAAATCGATGCATATTCGAATTTTCCCATTGGTTTTTCGAACTACAACGATATTTGACAACCAATCAGAATACGCAATGGGCTTTATAAATCCGGCTTTTAGCAGATCTTCTAAACCCTCTTTGACTTGCGTGTGTACATTCGGGTGTATTTTCCTAAGCTTCTGCTTTATGGGTTTTACACCTGCATCTAAGGGAAGACGATGCTCGACTATGCTGGGATTTATGCCCGGCATGTCTTCATACGTCCATGCAAACACATCTAAATAGGTTCGTAGAAATGCAATGAATGCTAACTTTTCAGTTTCATGCAAGCATGCGCCTATTTTGATGGTTTTGGGATTGGAATCATCCCCTAGGTTCACCTCTACGAAATCTCCTCCTACTGATTGGGAAGGTCTTTCAAAATCGAGAATCCTATGAAATTCTGGGAGCTCAGAAGTGGGATCTTCCTCAAGGGGATCCACTTCTGGGCTTTGATCATTCTAGTGGGATATAGACCCGAGGGAACTTGATGCGTGGTTTTCAAAATAACCTGGTTTTGTACTTGGATTTTCAAGTGATTTCGAAATTTTTGGTCTCGCTATGCAGATGACGTTTCTTTCGAAATCCTTTTCTTTTGCCAAAGTCCTACCAGGAGCAGCTATGTACAAAATCTTTTTGGTATTTTCTAAATTTTCGATTTTTTTGGGTTTTTGTAAAACAAGAACTTTGGGAACTATACAAAGCACACTTTTTTCGAGTTTTTGTTTTTTCTTGTTTTTCGATTTTTTTGATTTTAAGTTTTCAAATGTTTTTGGTATTTTTAGAAAAAGGGATCTTCCGTCATACCTACAAAGGGAAAACACTACGGGTTAGACTCGGAATAGGAGGTCTAAACCATAGGTTTCTTCTAAGATAGGCTCCGGGGCACCCTTGACCCAGGTGGTCACAGGGGGTGGCTCCGGCGGTATTCGGGGAGTATAGCCGATCCCATATCGGCTTGGGTTGGCCCTAGGCAGGATGGGCTCTAGGAGACCCTGGTTTTTTGCCCCTAGACTTTTGTAGGGCGTGTAGCCCATGTTCAATAACATGTTCCACGACCTTTTGTTTTTTGAAAAGTTGGGATATAAGTCGTGGTCCTGGAACATGCTATCGTCCATATTAGGCTCGTATGGCCTTTTGTCCAGGGGTTTTGGAAATAGGGAACGTTTGGGTTTTCCTAGGAGGATTAGAGTTGGGAGGGGGCCTGCTTTGGGCAGCCCCTTCACATATACAACCTTCCTAGGGTTGTTCAACACGAGCCGAGGTGGCTCAACCATAATTTGCCCCAAGTTAGCCTCATGGGCCTGGGAGCTCGATAAACAAGGGGAGTTTATGATCCCCTGAAGCTGTGGGTGACTCTCACCTAGGATCACTACGACCTGGTCCCTAAAAGGGATCTTAACACACCTGTGGAAGGTGGATGGCACAGCGCACAAGCTGTGTATCCAGGGCCTTCCCAGCAACAGGTTATAATGGGGGTGGATGTCCAAGACATGGAACACCCCCGTGTGTTCGATCCCCCCCGTTTCCATTGGGAGTTCAATGGATCCTAAAGGCCTAGATGCATTCCCATCATATCCAGTGATAACGATGGGGCTTGGGTTCACTGAAGTCAAGGTGACCCCGATTTTGTACGCCACGTGAAGTGGAAGGATGTTGAGCCCTCCTCCACCATTGACTAGGCACCTGTCCAGAGAGTGGTTGTTTAGAACCACCTCGATATGCAGGGCCTGGTTATGGGTTTCATAGGGTCTATCTACATCATCTTCCGAAAAGGTGATGGGCGATTTTGCTCCTAATAAAGCCACTTGGGCAAACAAGGATTCCGGACTTATGTTCGAATCAACCTTGGCCCTTTCTAGAATTTTCTCTAAGACAAGTCTATGCCTAGGCGAGGTTTTGATAAGCTCTAGGATAGACATGTGAATAGGAATCTTTGAAAGGTGGTTTTCGAAATCTTAAGGATTTAGGATGATTTTGTCCTTATCTGCTTTTGGCAGACCACTAGGGATACATGCTTTTGAGGGGCCAGGCACACTGACCACCTTTTGAGCACCTTGAAGGTGCGGGGGTTGGTAGATCCTCCCGGATCTAGTGACTTCCCCCACGACCAGCCTAGGGTTCGCGCTAAACTTGGCTCTAAGGATGAGCTGAGGAGAACCTTGGATTTTCAAAACTGGTTTTGCCGGGGTTTCCACTTTTGGTGGTCCCCGAATAATGACTTGGGCGGGCCTCTTGTATAATACAAGGATGGGCGCATAAGCAGGTCGACCAGGTTCGGGCTTTTGCGCTAGTTCCTTGGAAATGGTGAGGGTACATTACCTCCTTTCCTTTCCCACTGCCACTGGCGTGTTTGGGAAAGGGTTCCTTGAAGATAGCTTGAGGTGGCTCAGGTTCCGCAGTGACCTGGAGCCGGCCCTCTGCTATCAAGTTCTCAATTTTATTTAGAAGAGAGAAGCAACGTTTGGTATCATGGCCTTTGAGCCGATGATACTTGTAAAATTGGTTTAAATACCCCCCTTTGGACGTGACTCCTTCGGGGATTTCAGGGAGTTCGATCATGCCCTGGGCAAGTAAGAGGTCTAGGACCTCCGACACGGGTTGCCCCAGTGGAGTGTACTCCCGTTTTTCAATCGGTTTTGAAAAATTGCGTTCTCTCTTATTTTCTACTTTTTCAAAATTTTTAGAAGTGCCTGCCATGCCTGGATCCACCCGGACATTGGCGATTTTATGGGGCTTTGCCCCTTTGTCCGTCGTGGGCAGCCCATATGCGATGGGCTTTTCCAAACGGGTTTTTGGAACGACACTTCCTTTCCATAAGTGATCGTATGTCCCTTTTCGCAAGTTGGTTTCGAAAAGGGAGGCCTTTTTGATCAACTTATGGAAAGTTGAAATCTCATGGAGCGAGAGAAGGGTTTTTAACTCGCTTTTGAAATTATCCAGGATGAGCATTACTACGCATCCTTCGGATATAGGCTCTCGCACTTGGCCTAAAAGCGACCTCCATTTTATAATGAAGGCATGCACGTCTTCGTTCATGCCTTGCTTTGTATCCCTTAAGGTATTCAGGGTTGGCGTGACTTCCACGTTGTGTGCAAATCTTTGCATGAAGCAGTTCGCTAACTCTTCAAAAGTAGCGAACTGGCTTAAATCGTAGGAAGCCAGCCATTTGGCAGCTGTGCCTTTAAGGGATAGAGGGAACCAATACACCCATTTCATCGAGTCCTTTTTCTTCTTATGGGCTCGACGCGAGAAAAGCTGCAAGTGAGACCTAGGGTCTCCCATGCCATCATACCGATGGAAGTTCGGTATTTCATCGTCACTGTCTGTTTCGTAATCCATAGGAAGGAAATCAGATAGGGCGTAGCTTCTTTTCTCTTTATTCTACCCTTTCAGCAACTGCTGTAGGGCTTTACGGTCCTTTTGTGTGAAGGACTCGTGGTATTGGTTACCTTCCATTACGGAGGCCTCTTTTTGCTTGCGAGGTTTTTCAGATTTCTTTTTGGGCCTTTGTTCACCGTTTGATGAACATGAATCGCCTACTTCAGCCTCTTGGCTGAGAGCATCGATTTTGGCCTCAAACTCCCTTCTCAAGTCCTCAATTTCATCTAGTTTTATTTTGTTTTTAAAAATCCTCCTAGAGTGAGAACTTGATGCGCATGAGCCTTGGCTCGACACTTCACTTGGATTGGATTTTGACATGCTTTTCAAGCTTTTTCAAAATTTCCTAAGTAAAAGCAAAGAAAACAAGTTAAAACGACACCCTTTTACAAAATTTTCGCAAGACTTCTACAAGTAAACTCGATTTCTGAAAAGGCTCACGTCCCACCGGGCGTGCCAATCTCTGTAGACACGCGAAAATCCCCGCCTCTTCGTTCCTTCCAGGGGCTTGGAGTGGATCTTCCCGTGCGTCTAAGGCCTAGGTATACAAATAGGGCGTGCCAGCTAGCTTACTTAAGCGAGCGAAGATATTTTTATCACTGACTTCTAAACGTGGCGATTGTGAGCAAGTAAGCTCTTGTCGTCGCAGACCTTCTTGCACCGATGCGCAAGGGTCAGTCTGTACGCTTTTGCAAAAATCGAGTTTTTGCAGAGAAAGTCTACGAAGCGGTTCAAGGTGTCTATTTCGGGTCTTTAAGATGCAATTGCATGTTTTAGATCACGTGGATTTGCACGTGCCTAAGTCTTTTCTTTTATCCCTTTTCGGGCCACCTAGTTTGTGTGTTATGAACACTCCACTACATGGGCGAATTCGAGCGGGGCTTGCTTCGATGCAATATGCGTCCTACCTCGTGGTATGGCGTAGATGCAATGCAAACTCACGCTACTCCAAAGGGAAAACCCAAAATGTAAAGACAATACTGAAGGGAAATAACAGAAGGGAAATAACCGAAGGGAAATAACCGAAGGGAAATAAGTATATAGCTTATATATATGAGCCCTTACTCGGGTCTTGCAAATAAGAGCGAAGGCTCAATGTGGGTGCGTGCTTGAATTGAAAGACTTACACACACGACATGAAATTAAACCCAAATATAAATTGCAGTATGGCCTTGACTAAGGTCTTGGGAGTAAGAGCGAAGGCTCAATGTGTGTGAGAGTGCTCGAATTGAAGTACTACACACATGACATAAATGAAACCCAAATATAACTGCAATAAGGCCTTTACTAAGGTCTTGGGAGTAAGAGCGAAGGCTCAATGTGTGTGAAAGTGCTTGAATTGAAAGACTTACTCACACAACATGAAATTAAACCCAAATAGTATAGGTCGGCCCTTACTTGGGTCTTTCAACTAAGAGCGAAAGCTCAATGTGTGTGAGTGTGCTTGAATTGAAAGACTTACTCACACGACAAGAAATGAAACCCAAATAGTATAGGTCGGCCCTTACTTGGGTCTTTCAACTAAGAGCGAAAGCTCAATGTGTGTGAGTGTGCTTGAATTGAAAGACTTACTCACACGACAAGAAATGAAACCCAAATAGTATAGGTCGGCCCTTACTTGGGTCTTTCAACTAAGAGCGAAAGCTCAATGTGTGTGAGTGTGTGAATTGAAAGACAACGCACCCAACTTAAACAAAACCCTTCGAAAATGAAAGTATATATGTAGACTTAGGTATTAGGGGCTGATTAGGCCCGTGTGTGTCCAAAATCGTACACGACTAAGAGAGTGCACGTGTGTGGTTGTGCCAAGCCACGTTATTACAAGCGGGGGGAGACTATGCTCCGTTATTACAACCCCGTATCAAATTGAATCCCAAGCAAGTATACAACTAAGGACCGAGTTTAGACACTTACGAGTAGCTGGTCCGTAGAGGTCTTGCTTGAGCGTGGGCTTGGCCTTGGGCTGCAAGTGGGAGCTCCGCGAAGGTAGGTGATCAAAGGGGCTGGCCGGCTGCAAGTGGGGCGCGGGATAGGCGCCTCGAAGGTGGCCGGTGGCAAGTAGATGGCGGCTCCAAGTAGGGGGTTTAAAGTGGCTGAATGAGTGGGTTCTTAGGGTCACTAGGGGAGTTGAGAGTTTAGGGAAGCTGGACCTAGAAGGTGAGCTGGTGGGAAAGGCCGAATGGGACACCTAGGGGAAGGCCGAATGGGAGATGATGGCTAGGTAGTGGCCGGCAGCTTGGGTTATACTAGGTTCGACTAGGTTAAAATGGTGGTGGCAAGAGGGCTGAGATGAAGGTAGGATGGGTGGCCAAGAGTGGAGAGGTGGAAGAGAGGGGCTTTGAGGGAGTTTGGGGTGCTTACCGAATGGGGAGAGGTGGCGGATGGAGTGGGAAGCAGGAGGGCAGGTGGCTGTTGGCTGGTTCGGTTGGGTGGAGGTGATGGCGTCCGGCTGAGGGGTGGTGGTGGTGGATGGAAGAGGGAAGGTGGCGGAGCAGGTGGCGGCTGGTGGAGCAGATGGAGCAGGCAGAGGTGGGGAGTGGTCTCGGCTGGGTGAGAGAAGGGAGAAGGAGAGGGCCCAGCTGGGTGAGAGGGTGGTTCCCACTTAGAAAACCCGCCCACAAGGAAGGGGGCTTAAATAGGGGATGGGTAGGTCGGTTAGGGCTGGGCTATGGGTAGTGGTTAGGTGGTTTAGGTAGGGTGGTATGTAGATAAGGTGGGCTGGAAGGGGTTGGGCCAGATATTTTAAAACTAGGGGTTTGGGTAAATCGTGGGCTAAGGGTGGTTTAGGGGTTTAGGGCTAGGTTAGGTGGTTGGGTTTTAGGGTGAGGTTTAGTGAGCTAGGTTAGGTGATTAGGCTAGGTTTAGGCTAGGATTAGGGAAATTAATCTAGGTTTAGGGAAGGATTAGGGAAGTGGGTTAGGTGATTAGGTTAGGATTAGGACGGGATTAGGGAAGTGGGTTAGGTGATTAGGTTCAGATTAGGGTGGATTAGGGGTTTAGGCTAGGTTTAGGCATTTTGGGCTAGGTTTAGGTGAAGGAGCTCCCTTAGCATGGCCCATAGACCTTGATCACCCCATGTTGGTGCAGCCCTAGGTTAGGTTTTAGCTAATTACAAGCTTAAACCCACTCAATTAGGCTAACCCACATGATTAACCCAAACTTGACACACAAGTCAAGCTTAATACAATACTCTTGATATTTTTCAACCCCACTCTCTCTCATGCCCAATATCCCACGTGAATTTCAAGTGGGCCCCACCTCCATTTATGAGAAGGTGATGTGGGCCATGGATATGGATATTGGATTGGATCTTTGGATCCAAATCCAAATCCAAGTCCACATATGGGTTTGGATTGGAATCTGGATATATATGGTCCACATCCAATCCAAACTGAACTCTGACTCCTTCGAGCTGGGTTCGAAACGGACGATTCGTGCGGGGCCTGACAGCATCAGTACTCCGTCTGCGTTGGGTCTTCGCCAACATAGTCGTCCTTCTCCGTTTCTACCTTCCGGAGATGACTTCAAATGCTATTTTGATAAGAACAGGGTCTTGGACGTTCGAGATCCTGGGGTGTGAATCAGATACAAGAGTTGCTACGCCGGGCTCGACAGGTGCTCCGGTTCCGGGCTCTTCTTGGCTCTCCTGGTCCTGTCTTGATCGGGCCAAGCCACTTCGGGGTTTCAAAACATGTTTTAAAAGGGTTTTCAAAAGCTATATCATATGTTTTTGAAAGATAAAGTTTAAAACATATTTACAGGGTTGTTTGGAAGGCTCCTGGGTTTCCAAACTCAAAATGGCCCTTTGGGGCTGCTTGTATAAAACCAGATTCGTTTAAGAAATTCGTGGGATTTCGGGGTGTTTACAACTATGCTCCGTGATTACAACCCTGTATCGAATTTAATTTAAGCAAGTATACAACTAAGGACCGAGTTAGGCACTTACTTATAGCTGGTCCGAAGATGCCTTGCTTGAGCGTGGGCTTGGCCTTCGCCTTGGGCTGCAAGAGGGAGCTCCTCGAAGTTGAACGGCAAGGGGAGGTGCTGGCCGGATGTCTTGGGTGTGCGGGAAGGGCGCCTTGAAAGTGGCCGGCTGTTATGAAAGGGGGTTGCCTTGGCGTGTTGGGCTAAAGTGACTAAGTAGGGTCACTAAGGGAGGGTGTAGTATTAGGAAAGATGGCACTAAGTGGGAGCCTAAGGGAGTGCCTAAGGGAGTGCCTAAGGTTGGCGGGTGGCTGGCCGAGTGGATGTGTACAGTCGGTTGGAGTGCCCGACTAAGGGAGACTTAGTGGTGGCCAGCTGCTAGGGTGGTTAAGGATGTGGTGGATGGGAAGGGAGCTAGCTAGGGTATGGGGTAAGGTGGAGTTAGTGGCTGGTGCGAAGTGTAAGGGACAGGTCCTAGGGAGCTAAGTGGAGCGGCCGGGTGTTGCTAGGAGAGGTAGTTCTAGGCAGGTGGTTGGAATGGCTAAGGTCTGGCCGAATGGGTAGGGTGACGGATAGGTGGTGTTAGGGTGAGGTGGTGGTGGTGTAGGTGGTTGAGAGTGGAGGGGGAGTGAAGAAAAGGTGGAGTTTAAGGCTAGGGTACTAACCGAAAGGGGAAGAAGGCGGTGGATGGAAGAGGAGTAGCCGGGTGGTTGAAGTGGATGGTTCGGTCAGATGGAAATGGTGGCGACGGGTGGCTGGCCGGTTGGGGTGTGGTGGTGCAAGTGGAGCAAGGTGGTGGGTGGCAGTGGTGCAGGTGGAAGACTCGACTAGAAGGTGGTTGGGATCGACTGGGCTGGAAAAAGATGAAAAACCCGCCCCTTGGGGGGGGGGTTTATATAGGGCTGAAGAGGGCGGTTGGGGCTGGTATTGGGAGGGTGGTAAGGTGGTCTAGGGATGGTGGTGTGGTGATAAGGTGGTCTGGTTTTGGGGAGGGGCCAAATATTTTAATACAAGAGGTTTTGGGTAGATGGTGTGCTAGGTTTAGGTGGGGTGGTTTAGGGGTTTAGGGTTTAGCTAGGTGGGTTGGTTTTGGGGTGAGGTTTAGTGAGGTGGGTTAGGTGATTAGGCTAGGATTAGGTTAGGTTTAGGGAAATTAAACTAGGTTTAGGGAAGGATTAGGGAAGTGGGTTAGGTGATTAGGTTGGAATTAGGCTGGGATTAGGGAAGTGGGTTAGGTGATTAGGCTAGGTTTAGGTCGAGATTAGGGTAAAAGGCTAGGATTAGGGGTTTTTACTTAGGATTGGGTTAGGGAGCTCCCTTTGCATAACCCATAGACCTTGTTGCATCATGTTGGTGCAGCCCTAGGTTAGGTTTTGGCTAATACAAGCTTAAATCCATGCTAATTAGGCTAACCCACATGATTAACCCCAAATTTGACACACAAGTCAAGCTTAATTACAATTAACCCTGAAATCTTATTCTCCTCCACTCTCTCTCATGCCCATAATCCCACGTGAGTTTTAAGTGGGCCCCACCTCCATTTATGAGAAGGTGATGTGGGCCATGGATATGGATATTGGATTGGATCTTTGGATCCAAATCCAAATCCAAGTCCACACATGGGTTTGGATTGGGATCTGGATATATATGGTCCAGATCCAATCCAAACTGGATTCTGACTCCTTCAGGCTGTGTTCGAAATGAACGGTTTGTGCGGGGTCTGACAGCATCAATACTCCGTCTGCATTGGGTCTTCGCCAACATGATCGTCCGCTTCTGTTTTCGCCTTCCGAAGCTGATTTTAAGTGATGTTTTGATGATAAGAGGGTCTTGGACGTTTGAGATCCTGGGGGTGGATTCAATATGAGAGTTGCTATGCTGGGCTCGACTGGTGGTCCGGTTATGGGCTCTCTTTAACTTTTCTGGTCCTGTTTTGATTAGGCCAAGCTGCTTCGGGGTTTCAAAATGTGTTTTAAAAGGTTTTTAAAGCCATATTATACATATTTAAAACATATAAAGTTTAAAACATATGTACAGGGTTGTCTGAAAGGCTCTTGGGTTTCCAAACTCAAAATGGCCCTTTGGGGTTGCTTTTACAAAACCAAGTAGATTTGAGAAATTCATGGTATTTCGGGGTATTTACAAGGTTATAATGGGGGTGGATGTCCAAGACATGGAACACCCCCGTGTGCGTGATCCCTCCCGTTTCCATCAGGAGTTCGATCGATCCTAATGATCGAGACGCATTCCCATCTTATCCAATGATAACGATGGGGCTTGGGTTTACAGAAGTCAAGGTGACTCCGATTTGATACGCCATATGAAGTGGAAGGATGTTGAGCCCTCCTCCCCCATCGACTAGGCACCTGTCCAGAGAATGGTTATTCAGAACCACCTCGATATGCAGGGCCTGGTTATGGGACTCGTAGGGTCTATCTACATCATCTTCCGAGAAAGTGATGGGTGATTTTGCTCCTATTAAGGCCACTTGGTCAGACAGGGATTCCGGACTTATGTTCGAATCAACCTTGGCTCTTTCTAGAATTTTCTCTAGCACGAGTCTATGCCTAGGAGAAGTTTATATAAGCTCTAGGATAGACATGTGGATAGGAATCTTTGAAAGGTGGTTTTCGAAATCATAAGGATTTAGGACAATTTTCCCCTTGTCTGCTTTTGGCAGAACTCCAGGAATACATGCTTTTGAGGTGCCAGGCATACTGACCACCTTTTTAGCACTTTGTAGGTGCGGGGGCTGATAGATCCTCCTGGATCTAGTCACTTCCCCTACGACCAGCCTAGGGTTCGCACTAAAATTGGCTCTAATTATGAGTTGAGGAGCACCTTGAAGTTTTAAAACTGGTTTAGCCGGGGATTCAGTTCTTGGTGGTCCCCGGATGACGACTTGGGCGGGCTTCTTGTATAGTACAAGAATGCGCGCACAAGTGGGTCGACCAAACTCAGAATTTTGCGCTAGTTCTTTTGAAAAGGTGAGGGTACATACCTCCTTTCCTTTCCCACTACTACTGGCGTGCTTGGGAAAGGGTTCTTTGAAGATAGCTTGAGGTGGCTCAGGTTCTGCAGAGACTTGGAGCCAGCCCTCCGCTATCAAGTTCTCGATTTTATTTAAAAGGGAAAAACAACGTTTGGTATCATGACCTTTGAGCCGGTGATACTTACTGTAAACACCCCAAATCTTCTATATTTCAAAAACTCTCAAAAACTCTCAAAAAAGCTCGTTTGAGCCAAAAACGACAACCTATTTTGAAATGTGAAAACAGGTACAAAAGGTAAAAGAAGACCCTAGGCCCGAAGAGGATTCAAGCCCAGAGCTTCAGAAGCCACTCCCTGATAAAAAAACAAAAGAAAGCAAAGCCCGTTTGATGAAAAGCTCAACGGAGTCCAGAACGGCGAGACGGAGTCCGGACAACAAAGTTGGGGAAAACCCAGCACCAGACGGAGCGCTGATGAAGCCAGTGCCCGCACAGATCGTTCGCCTCGAGAAGCCAAGAAGGACTGTCCAAAGAAATTTTGATTTGGATCTGGACCATATATATCCAGATCCAAATCCATGTAATGAATAGTGTTTGGATTTGGGCCAATCCAAATAGTGTTTGGGTCGATCCAAATAGTGTTTGGATTTGGATTGGATCCAAATAGTGTTTGGATTGGATCGGATCTAGATCAAAATATCCAGATCCATATCCATAAAAATGTTGGGTTTGGATCGGATACGGATCTCAAAATATCCGAGATCCAATATCCAAATCCAAATGGTATTTGGATTTGGGTATGGATCCAAACCCAAACCCAAACCCAAATCCAAGACCCACCTCAAATCTCTATAAATAGAGGTGAGGGGGTCCATGTAAAGGGTTCATGCAAATATTTGGGAGGAGAGAGAGGGAGTGATAGACCTAGCCATGTGGGCTCATTGGGTGAGGTGGGTTCAAGCCATGTGGGCTAAGTGGGTCTAGACCAAGGGGCTGCAACAAAGGTGGGCTGGACCAAGTAGCTGCAACCGTGGAGACGTGGGCTCAAGCCATGAAGGACCGGCTCCAAGAGGTAAGCCTAACCTAACCTAGCCATTCTCTCTACACCCCTCTAAACCTAACCCCCAACCTAGCCTAGGTTTGAACCTACCTAACCCCAACTGAACCTAACCCTAACTGAACCAACCTAACCCTAACTAGACCTAACCTAACCCCAACCACCTCAAAACATCCCACAAACCACGAACCCATACCCCCGGGCGCCTACCGCGCGCCCCTTCTACTGCCGCGCGCTACTGCGGCGCCCCTCAGCACCCTGCCATCCCTCTAGCGCCAGGACCCCGTCTAGCGCCAGACGCCCGCCAGCGCCCAGCGCCAGACGCCTCCATGCCGACCTGTCCACCCCCCTGCCGACCTGACCTGCACCCTGGCCGTGAACTGCACCCTAGGACAGACCCTAGGATAGACCATACACAGCCCCTGTCTTGGCCGAACCTAAGCCTCCCTAAGGCCCTAACCGTGCCCCACAGAACCTCCCTCAAAGCCACCTAGGATAACCCCCTCTTGGCTGCCCAAGGTGAACCGTGAGCCCACGTGCAAGCAAGTTGAACATGGACCAGCTATTTGTAAGTGTCTAAACTTGGTCTATTACATTAACTTGCTTTATATTCAATTAAATTTTGATACGGGGTTGTAGTAAAGGAGCTTCGTCTCCCCCCGATTGTAATAACGTGGTTTGACACACCCACACACACGCGCACTTGAGCCTTTCCGCTCTTAGTCGTACACTTTTTGCACACACACGGGCCTAAAAAGCCCTTAATATATAGTTATATTTATATATTTTAAGTCAAGGGGGTTTTTAATTAAGTCGTGTGTGTTGTCTTTCCATTTTCCACACGCACACACATTGAGCCTTCGCTCTTACTCCCAAGACCTTAGTAAAGGCCTTATTGCAGTTATATTTGGGTTTCATTTATGTCGTGGGCATAGTACTTCAATTCTACACTCACACACATTGAGCTTTCGCTCTTACTCCCAAGACCTTAGTCAAGGCATACTGCAATTTATATTTGGGTTTCATTTCATGTCGTGTGTGTAAGTCTTTTAATTCAAGCACGCACACACATTGAGCCTTCGCTCTTATTTACAAGACCCAAGTAAGGGCCCCTACATATACTCTATATAAAGTATTTCTTTTGGCTACGTCTTTAAGATTCGGGTTTTAAGGTTCAAGTCATGTGCGTTGTCTTTCAATATATACACGACACACACTTACACAATTGAGCCTTTCCGCTCTTAAGATATAGCTATATTTCCCCTTCCGCTATTTACTTTACAAGTCATTTCCCTTCGGCTATTTACTTTACAAGTCATTTCCCTTCGTCATTGTCTTTTAAATTCGGGTTTTCCCTTTGGAGTAGCGTGAGTTTGCATTGCATCTATGCCATACCACGAGGTAGGACGCATATTGCATCGAAGCAAGCCCCGTGCTCCTGCTCAAATTCGCCCCATGTAGTGGAGTGTTCATAACACACACCTAGGTGGCCCATAAAGGGATAAAAAGGAAGACTTAGGCACGTGCAAATCCACGTGATCTAAAATCTGAAAATCATACAAAAACAACCCGAATCAACCGTGCAAATATGCCAAGACTTAGGCTATTTCGATGCATGCACATCGTGCCTAAGTAGATTAAAATTTGAAAGACTTAGGGTCGTCCAACCCTTACAAAGTCAAAATCGCCCAAATGCATGGTTTTTAAAAGGTTTTAAAACACTTCTTCATTCAAAATATATTTTGAGTTAAACTTGTTTCAAAACGAAGTCTCTTAGCGTACAGACTGACCCTTGCGCATCGGTGCAAGAAGGTCTGTGACGTAAAAATCCCGCTTGCCTACAATCGCCTTTCAAAAAGTCAGATTATTTTCAAAATATACTTTGCTAGTTAAAGAAAACTAGCTGGCACGCCCATAAAGCAAAAGTAGATTGCGAAAAGGTTCACTTCAGGCCTAAGAACCCGTAAGTGAAAATTTTTGGTGTCTACACTTGCAAAATCAATTTGAATACCCCCCTTTGGAAGTGACTCCTTCGGGGATTTCGGGAAGTTCTATCATGCCCTGGGCAAGTAGGAGGTCTAGGACCTCCGACCCAGGTTGCCCTAGCGGAGTGTACTCCCATTTTTCAATCGGTTTTTGAAAGGTTCGCTCCCTTTTGTTTTCTAGTTTTTCAAAATTTTTGGAAGTGCCCGCCACGCCTAGATCCACCCGAACATTGGCGATTTTATGGGGCTTTGCCCCTTTGTCCATCGTGGGTAGCCCATAAGCGATGGGCTTTTCCAAGCGGGTTTTAGAAACAGTACTTCCTTTCCATAGGTGATCGTATGTCCCTTTTCTCAAGTTTGTTTCAAAAAGGGATGCTTTTTTGATCAACTTATGGAAAGTTGAGATCTCATGGAGCGAGAGAAGGGTCTTTAACTCGCTTTTAAAGTTATCCAGGATGAGCATGACTGCGCATCCTTCGGATATGGGCTCTCGCACTTGGCCCAAAAGTGACCTCCATCGTATAATGAAGGTATGTACGTCTTCGTTCATGCCTTTCTTCGTATCCCTTAAAGTGTTTAGAGTCAGCGTGACTTCTATGTTGTGTGCAAATCTTTGCATGAAGCAGTTCGCTAACTCTTCAAGAGTAGCGAACTAGCTTAAATCGTAGGAAGCCAGCCATTTGGCAGCTGTGCCTTTAAGGGATAAAGGGAACCCATACACCCATTTCATCGAGTCCTTTTTCTTCTTATGGGCTTGACGCGAGAAAAGTTGCAAGTGAGACCTAGGGTCTCCCATGCCATCATACCGATGGAAGTTCGGTATTTCATCGTCACTGTCTGTTTCGTAATCCATAGGAAGGAAATCAGACAGGGCATAACTCCTTTTCTCTTTATTTTGCCCTTTCAGCAGCTGCTGTAGGGCTTTACGGTCCTTTTGTGTGAAGGACTCGTGGTATTGGTTGTCTTCCATTACAGAGGCCTCTTTGTGCTTACGAGGTTTTTCAGATTTTCTTTTGGCCTTTTGTTCACCATTTGATGAACATGAATCGCCTACTTCAGCCTCTTAGCTGAGAGCATCGATTTTGGCCTTGAATTATCTTCTCAGGTCCTCTATCTTGTCTAGTTTGATCTTGTTTTTCAAAATCCTCCAAGAATGAGAACTTGATGCGCATGAGCCTTGGCTCGACACTTCACTTGGGTTGGATTTTGACATGCTTTCAAGCCTTTTTCAAAATTCCTAAGTACAAGTAAAGAAAGAAAGAGTTAAAACAATACCTCTTTGAAAATCTTTTCGCAAGCTTCCTAGAGTGACTCGACTTCAAAAGACTCACATCCCACCGCGAGTGTCAAACTGCTGTAGACGCAGAAAATTCCCGCTCCTGGTTCTTAGGCCTGGAGCGAACCTTTTCATGTGCCTAAGTCCTATTTAAACAAACAGGGCGTGCCAGCTAGCTTACTTAAGCTAGCGAAGATATATTTTAAAACCTGACTTCTAACGTGGCGACTGTGAGCAAGCAAGCTCTCGTCGTCGCAGACCTTCTTGCACCGATGCGCAAGGGTCAGTCTGTACGCTTTTAAAGATCGAGTTTTTGGATAGGACCAACGAAAGCGGTTTGAGGTGTTTGATTCGGGTCTTGTTTGTACGATTTTCAGATTTTAGATCACGTGGATTTGCACGTGCCTAAGTCTTTCTTTTTATCCCTTTTCGGGGCCACCTAGGTGTGTGTTATGAACACTCAACTAAGATGTGGCGACTTTGAGCGGGAGTATGGGGTTTGCTTTGATGCAATATGCGTCCTAACTCGGGGTATGGCGTATATGCAATGCAAACTCACGCTACTCCAAAGGGAAAACCCGAATTTAAAAAGACAATGCCGAAGGGAAATGACTTGTAATGGAAATTGCCGAAGGGAAATGACTTGTAATGTAAAATGCCAAAGGGAAATTGCAAAAGGGAAATACAACTATATCTTAAGAGCGGAAAGGCTCAATTATGCGAGACCCTCTGTGAAAAAAAGAAACAAAAAGCCAAAGCTCAAAGAGCGATTTTCCGACTCTTTGCCTAAAACCATGGGACGCTTCAGAAGGGACCGTGGTATCTCTTTCCCATATCCCTACGGCTTATCCCCAAGGAAAAAGATTCAAATTTGCGAAAATCCTAAAGTACGATTAAAATCGTCTTATTTAGATTTCATTTTGTTTGAGAACTTTACTCTGTTTTGTAAGAAATGGAACTTTGAAATGTTTTCCAAGTTTTCCTACCCAAAAACCTCTACTGAGTAGCAGGTATTGAAACTCGAATGAAGGGAAGTATGAAAAACGGAAGTCCTTTTCGATACAAGCAAAAAGGAGTTCGTTTTCAAAAAGAAGATTTTCAAAAAAACCCACGAATGTCAAAAAGACAAGGGTAGAACCTGCTTGGAGCAGACAACCTCAAAAGGCTCTCTCCAAAGCTCAAAAACCCGAAAATGTCTAGAAGACACGGGTAAAACCTGCTCGGAGTAGCCAGCCTCAAAAGACACTCTTCGGGCTCAAACAACCCAAAAACAAAAACTTTTTTTCATGCATGCATCCAAAAATCGTCCATGCATGATCATACATAGGGAAACCGAGGAAAAGTCCCCTTTTTGCTAAAAATCCCCACCTGTGGTAAAAGAAAACAGGGTTTTGCGAAATAAAAATGGTGTATTCTAGAGAAAATTTGAGAGAAAAACCAAAATGGGGTGTTATCTTCTTCGCCATTATCCAAATCAATTTGGATAATGCCAAAGAGGGGCATCTGTAAACACCCCAAATTTTCCATAAATCAAAAACTCTCAAAAACACAAAAAGCTCGTTTGAGCCAAAACGACAACCTGTTTTAAAATGTGAAAACAGGTACAAAAGGCAAGAGAAGAGCCCCGGCAAGAAGAGAAATCAAGCCTGGAGTCTCAAAAGCCACCCCCTGTTCGAAAACGGAAGAAAAAAGAGCCCGCTTGGAGAAAAGCCCGACAAAAGGGTAAAAATGTAATTTGGGTCAAAGAAAAAGCGTAAAGCAGCTCCAAAATGCAGAAAGAAGCCCAATACCTGAGGAAGTCGACAGAAGTCCGAGACACGTCCTGTCAGAATGAAGAACGGAATCCGTGCGATAATCTGAGTTCGATATCAACAGGAACTGGCCAAAAACCAAAACGGCCGACCGAAACGAACACCGAAAAAGTCCTGAAAAGCAGAACACCAGTTGGAAGAAACACTTGGGGAAGACCCAGGCCAGAGTTGGGCGTCTGATGAATCGAAGCCCGCTTGAAACTGACGGTGAAAAGCACCAGAAAGGACCAGAAAACCAAGGAGCAGAAGAAAAGTCTGGATTGGGTTCGGATCCAAAAATATCCAGATCCAGATCCAAATTATGTTTGGATTGGATCTGGATCTCAAAATATCCGAGATTCGAGATCCGAGATCCAAACCCAAATAAATATTTGGATTGGATCTGGATCTCAAAATATCCGAGATTCGTGATCCAAATCCACAAAGTTTGGATTGGATCCGAATAGCCAGACCCAAATCCAAGACCCAATATCCAAGACCCACTTAAAACCTCTAGGTGCTGGGCTTGAAAAAAAGGGGACGTTGTAGACGCGCGAAAATCCCCGCCTCTTCGCCTCTTTCGTGGCTTGGAGTGGATCTTATCGTGCGTCTAAGGCCTATGTATGCAAATAGGGCGTGCCAGCTAGCTTACTTAAGCTAGCGAAGATATACTTAACACTGACTTCTAAACGTGGCGACTGTGAGCAAGTGAGCTCTTGTCGTCGCAGACCTTCTTCAACCGATGCGCAAGGGTCAGTCTGTACGCTTTTGCAAAAAATCGAGTTTTTGGGGAGAAAGTCTACGAAACGGTTCGAGGTGTCTATTTCGGGTCTTTAAGATGCGATTGCATGTTTTAGATCACGTGGATTTGCACGTGCCTAAGTCTTTTCTTTTATCCCTTTTTGGGTCGCCTAGTTTGTGTGTTATGAACACTCCACTACATGGGCGAATTCGAGCGGGGCTTGCTTCGATGCAATATGCGTCCTACCTCGTGGTATGGCGTAGATGCAATGCAAACTCACGCTACTCCAAAGGGAAAACCCGAAATGTAAAGACAATACTGAAGGGAAATAACAGAAGGGAAATAACCGAAGGGAAATAACCGAAGGGAAATAACCGAAGGGAAATACGTATATATCTTATGTATATGAGCCCTTACTCGGGTCTTGCAAATAAGAGCGAAGGCTCAATGTGGGTGCGTGTTTGAATTGAAAGACTTACACACACGACATGAAATTAAACCCAAATATAAATTGCAGTATGGCCTTTACTAAGGTCTTGGGAGTAAGAGCGAAGGCTCAATGTGTGTGAGAGTGCTTGAATTGAAGTACTACACACACGACATAAATGAAACCCAAATATAACTGCAATAAGGCCTTTACTAAGGTCTTGGGAGTAAGAGCGAAGGCTCAATGTGTGTGAAAGTGCTCGAATTGAAAGACTTACTCACACGACAAGAAATAAAACCCAAATAGTATAGGTCGGCCCTTACTTGGGTCTTTCGAATAAGAGCGAAAGCTCAATGTGTGTGAGAGTGTTTAAATTGAAAGACTTACTCACACGACATGAAATGAAACCCAAATAGTATAGGTCGGCCCTTACTTGGGTCTTTCAAATAAGAGCGAAAGCTCAATGTGTGTGAGAGTGTTTAAATTGAAAGACAACGCACCCAACTTAAACAAAACCCTTCGGAAGTGAAATATATACGTATACTTATATATTAGGGGCTGATTAGGCCCGTGTGTGTTGAAAATTGTGCACGACTAAGAGGGTGCACGTGTGTGGTTGTGCCAAGCCACGTTATTACAAGCGGGGGGAGACTATGCTCCGTTATTACAACCCCGTATCAAATTGAATTTCAAGCAAGCGTATGATTAAAGACCGAGTTTAGAAACTTACAAGTAGCTGGTCCGTAGAGGTCTTGCTTGAGCGTGGCCTTGGCTTTGGGCTGCAAACGGGAGCTCCGCGAAGGTATGTGACCAAGAGTGCTGGCCGGCTGCAAATGGGCGCGGGATGGACGCCTCGAAGGGGGCCGGTGGCAAGTAGGCGGCGCCTCCAAGTAGGGAGTTTAGAGTGGCTGACTAAGTGGGTCTTAGGGTCACTAGGGAAGTTAGGTACTAAGGGAAAACTGGCCCTAAAAGGTGAGTTAGTGGGAAGGCCAAATAGGGCACCTAGGGGGGTCGGCCGAATGGGAGATGGTGGCTAAGCAGTGGCCAGCCACTTGGGTTATCCTAGGTTCGGCTAGGCTTAGATGGTGGCGGCAAAGAGGTTGAGCTAAGGGGAAGATGGGTGGCTAAGAGTGGAGGGGTGGTAGAGAGTGGCTTTGAGGGAGTTAGGGGGACTTACCGAATGGGGAGGAGTGGCGGATGGAGTGGGAGAGTGGCGGGCAGGTAGCTGTCGGCTGGTGGAGTTGGGGGAAGATGGTGGCGTCCGGCTGGGGGGCAGTGGTGGTGGACAGAAGAGGGAAGGTGGCGGAGCAGGTGGCGGCTGGTGGAGGAGCTGGAGCTGCTGGGAAGACGGATGAGAGATGGGAGAAGGAGAGGGCCCGGCTGGGTGGTGGAGTGGTTCCCACCTTTTAAAAACCCGCCCACAATGAGGGGGGTTTAAATAGGGGATGGGTAGGTCGGTTAGGGCTGGGTTGTGGGTAGTGGTTAGGTGGTTTAGGTAGGGTAGTATGTAGATAAGGTGGGCTGGATGGGGTTGGGCCAGATATTTTAAAACTAGGGGTTTGGGAAAATCGTGGGCTAAGGGTGGTTTAGGGGTTTAGGGCTAGGTTAGGTGGTTGGGTTTTAGGGTGAGGTTTAGTGAGCTAGGTTAGGTGATTAGGCTAGGTTTAGGCTAGGATTAGGGAAATTAATCTAGGTTTAGGGGAGGATTAGGGAAGTGGGTTAGGTGATTAGGTTGGGATTAGGCCGGGATTAGGGAAGTGGGTTAGGTGATTAGGCTCAGATTAGGGGTGGATTAGGGGAATGGGCTTGGATTAGGTGTTTTGGGTTAGGTTTAGGGGAGGGAGCTCCCTTAGCATGACCCATAGACCTTGATCACCCCATGTTGGTGCAGCCCTAGGTTAGGTTTTAGCTAATTACAAGCTTAAACCCACTCAATTAGGCTAACCCACATGATTAAACCCAAACTTGACACACAAGTCAAGCTTAATACAACACTCTTGATATTTTTCACCCCCACTCTCTCTCATGCCCAATATCCCACGTGAATTTCAAGTGGGCCCCACCTCCATTTATGAGAAGGTGATGTGGGCCATGGATATGGATATTGGATTGGATCTCTGGATCCAAATCCAAATCCAAGTCCACATATGGGTTTGGATTGGAATCTGGATATATATGGTCCAGATCCAATCCAAACTGAACTCTGACTCCTTCGAGCTGGGTTCGAGACGGACGATTTGTGCGGGGCCTGACAGCATCAGTACTCCGTCTGCGTTGGGTCTTCGCCAACATAGTCGTCCGCCTCCGTTTCTGCCTTCCGGAGATGACTTCAAATGCTATTTTGATAAGAACAGGGTCTTGGACGTTCGAGATCCTGGGGTGTGAATCAGATACAAGAGTTGCTGTGCCGGGCTTGACAGGTGCTCCGGTTCCGGGCTCTTCTTGTCTCTCCTGGTCCTGTCTTGATCGGGCCAAGCCACTTTGGGGTTTCAAAACATGTTTTAAAAGGGTTTTCAAAAGCTATATTATATGTTTTTGAAAGATAAAGTTTAAAACATATATACAGGGTTTGTTTGGAAGGCTCCTGGGTTTCCAAACTCAAAATGGCCCTTTGGGGCTGCTTGTAAAAAACCAGATTTGTTTAAGAAATTCGTGGGATTTCGGGGTGTTTACAGATGCCCCTCTTTGGCCTTGTCCAAATAGATTTGGATAAGGGCAAAGATGACAAACACCCCTTTTAATGTCTCCCTAGATCTAGCCACGAAGAATATGGGATCGTCCCATTTTAACAAAATCTCAATTTTACAAACTCTGGTAGGAGGAGATATCACGCCAAAGGGTTCACTTATGAAATCTGGTCCTAAATGGGATCATGTTCATGCAAGTACCATGCGTGGAATGCAGATGACATGGGTGTGGTGCCAAAAGTGGCGACTTCCCAGAGACCAGGTGTGGTCGAACTCTAGAGACTTACAAGGCCTACTGCTCCAAGTGAGCAAAAACCCTATGCTGTTCGATGTTCGGTTTTTAAACCTTATTTACAAAAGCTATTTATAAAAGGGACAACTGTCTTGAGTCTCGATCCTAAGGATCTCGAGCTCTTCGTGCTTGCCCTTGTTTGAGTCTTAACACTCGCTTATCTAGTGGAGGTTTTATAAGAAAACAAGCTTCATTTCAAATCCCTACGCCTTACTCGAAACGTCGAATTCTCAAACAAGATGAAATTCAAGTAAGTAAATCCTATTTTTACTTTAGGATTCCTCGAAATGAACCATGCTTTAGCTTGGGATAAGCCAGGGATGGGAAAGAGATACCACGGTCCCTTCTGAAGCGTCCCGTGGTTTAAGGCATAGAAGGCGGAAAACTGCTCTTTTTGAGCTTTTTGGCCTCTTTTTCCTTTTTTTTCATAGAGGGTCTCCCTTTGGGAGTATTTTTTCTTTAATCCCTCTTTTTCATAAGAGAATCGATTTTTCTTTTTCAAGTCTGGTTTCTTTCTTTTGGAAAGAGATTTTTAAATGGGAAATTCCCTTTTGATTTGGGCCTTTGTTTTCCTTTTAGAAGGAGGAGAGAAGAGGGGAGGACTTATCCCAAGCCTACACTCGATCCATTCCAGATCAGCCTATTTAGAAATAGCACGTACTACTTGCAAGTATCTTGCTATGTTGAACTAGGCCCTTCTTTGTAAGATGAAGGATTTTGAAATGCAACCACGATTTTGAAAACTCCACTCTTTCACAAGTGCGAATTCTCTTACTTAGGGTCACATGAGTTCGCCTTTGCACCTTATTCACACGTCTCAGGGCAGCTATCCCTATCAAATTTTCGAAAACTGGAATTTAATCCAGATCCTACACATGATACTTCTTTAAGTATTGAATATTGATAGGATCTGCTAAATTCCTACCCTCTACATCGATCAACCAATACGAATTGTTCGTAGTGGTTGCTCGTACAACATAGGGTCCATCCCAGTTGGGGCGCCACTTGCCTAGGGGGTGTGGGCCACGATGGTGGATGGTTTTCAAGACCAGATCTCCCACTTCAAAGTGGCGAGGTCTTATGTGTTTGCTATAATGTTGGGCTATCCTTTGCCGGTATGCACGAGCATGATCCATGGCAAGGAGTCGCCTCTCATCTAGCAAATCTAGTTCGGCCATCCTAGCATGCTGAAGCGTCTCTAGGGGGAGGTCGAGTGCAATGGATGTATGGAATGAATGCAGTTGGGTATGAATGGGAAGAATGGCGTTTGTGCCATAGACCAATTCGAATGGTGTGGCATTCGTGGGAGTCCGGATGGAAGTCCTATAAGCCCATAAGGCTTCATCCAGCTTCTCATGCCACCTCCTACCCTTCTCTAAGGTTTTCTCAATGATACCAATGAGAGTCTTGTTTGTGGCTTCGGCTTGGCCGTTGCCTTGAGGGTAGTAGGGTGAGGAGAAGTGGTGAGTTATGCCATACGTGTTGCACAACTTAACCATCCGCTCGTTCTTGAATGGGGTACCATTATCAGACACAAGGTCTCGTGGAACCCCAAATCGAGCCAAGATATTCCTCCGGATGAAAGCCACCACATGTTGCCCCATTACATTTGTTAGGGAAATGGCTTCCACCCACTTGGAGAAATACTCCGTGGCTGCTAAAATAAAACGATGCCCATTCGAGGCCTTTGGAAATATGGGGCCTACAATGTCAAACGCCCACATGGTAAATGGCCAGGGGCTGACCACGGAATGCAATGTTGATGAAGGGATATGAATGGCGTGCCCATGCACTTGACACGGATGACACTTCCTAACATGATCGTGACAATCCTTTTTCAGGGTGGACCAAAAATAACCCCCTCTAAGTATTTTCATCGCCATCATGTTGGCATTAACATGACCTCCACATTCTCCGTCGTGGAACTCGTGCATTACTATCCTAGCCTCCTCTAGGTCGATACACCTAAGCAGAATGCCGGTAAAACTCTTTTTGTATAAGACCCCACCCAGAATGGTGTATCGGGTCGAAATCTTACGAATGAATGCCCTATCTTTGGATGTGGCATCCTCGGTGAATCCCCATTTTCTAAAAATTGTTTTATGTCATAGAACCAGGGTTTTTCAATAGACTCTGGGTTGTTTTGGCAAATATCCAAGTCGTGTGTGGATGGCTGGGGCGCATGCCATATTTCCAAAGATCTGGTCCCTGAAATGGGATCGACCTTCAGGGCTGAACCCAAGGAGGAGAGGGCATCGGCGATGCCATTGTCCTCTCTTCCCACGTGTGTGAGCTTACACGACTGGAAGGAGTGGACCAATCGAGTGGCCAACTCGTGATATGGAAGTAGTTTCTCATTACGTACTTGCCAAATTTTTAAAACCTGATTTATGACAAGGAGCGAATCTCCAAAGACCTCGATGCATGATGCCCCTAGAGTTTTCGAAATCCTTAAGCCTTGTATGAGTGCTTCATACTCAGCTACGTTGTTGGAACATTCGAAATCTAAGCGGACCGCTATGGGAATCTCGCCCTTTTAAGGGGAGATTAGGATGATCCCGGCACCAGCCCCTCGTTGGTTTCGTGCCCCGTCGAAGTGCATCTTCCACACTTGGTTTTCAAAAGAATTTGCCAAAATGTGGTTTTGAAAATGGTTTTGCAATATGCCTTCATCAGGCATTTCGACAAGAGTGGGATATGCGTCCTCCAAGGGGAAGTCAGCCACGTAATCTGCTAGGGCTTGCCCCTTAACGGAGATCTGGTGATGGTATTTTAGATCATACTCCATTAGAAGGAGTTGCCATTTGCCCAATCTACCCGTGAGAATGGGTTTTTCGAACAAGTGCTTGATTGGATCAAGCTTGGACACTATCCAGATCTCATGATCTAGGAAGTAGTGTCTGAATTTCTGGCAGGCCCAGACTAGGGCCAAGCACGTCTTCTCCATGGCTTGATAATTTCGTTCATAAGCCAAGAGAGTTTTCGAAATATAGTAGATGGCATACTCCTTATGGGTGTCATCCTCGTATTGGGCCAACAGGGCTCCTAAAGCGTTTACATGCACGGAGATGTATAATAAAAGCGGTTTTCCTTGCTTTGGAGGATTCAAAACGGGGAGATTAACCAAGTATGCCTTTAGTCTCTCGAAGGACTTTTGGCATTCGTCATCCCATAAGAATTTTGTACCCTTCCTCAACAGTTTGTTGAAGGGTTCGCATCTAGTTGCCAGATTCGATATGAATCGGCGCACAGATTGTAATCGACCCTGGAGGCTACGGACTTGGGTGAGATTGGAGGGTGGAGCCATGTCTATGATGGCTCGACACTTAGAGGGGTCGACTTCTATTCCCCTTTGGCTCACCATAAAGCCTAGAAGCTTTCCTGATTCTACCCCGAACACACATTTTTGAGGGTTTAGCTTTACTTTGTAAAGCCTAAGCCTTTCGAAGATTTTTTGTAAACATTTGATATGGGTGCATCGGGTTTTGGATTTTGCCAAGAGATCATCTACATACACTTCTACAAGCTCGTGAATTTGATCATGGAAGATCGTGTTCATGGCTCGTTGGTATGTTGCGCCAGCATTTTTCAAACCAAAGGGCATGACTGTATAGCAGTACGTGCCCCATGGGGTTGTGAAGGCGGTCTTACCCTGATCTCGTGGGCTTAGTTTGATTTGATTATAGCCTGAATAGCCATCCATAAATGAAAACATTTCATGATTTGCAGTACTATCGACTATCAAATCTATGTTTGGTAAAGGATAATTATCCTTTGGAGTGGCTTTATTCAGGTTTCTGAAATCGATGCATATTCGAATTTTCCCATTGGTTTTTCGAACTACAACAATATTTGACAACCAATCAGAATACGCAATGGGTTTTATAAATCCGGCTTTTAGCAGATCTTCTAAACCCTCTTTGACTTGCGTGTGTACATTCGGGTGTATTTTCCTAAGCTTCTGCTTTATTGGTTTTACACCTACATCTAAGGGAAGACGATGCTCGACTATGCTGGGATCTATGCCCGGCATGTCTTCATACGTCCATGCAAACACATCTAAATAGGTTCGTAGAAATGCAATGAATGCTAACTTTTCAGTTTCATGCAAGCATGCGCCTATTTTGATGGTTTTGGGATTGGAATCATCCCCTAGGTTCACCTCTACGAAATCTCCTCCTACTGATTGGGAAGGTCTTTCAAAATCGAGAATTCTATGAAATTCTGGGAGCTCAGAAGTGGGATCTTCCTCAAGGGGATCCACTTCTGGGCTTTGATCATTCTCGTGGGCTTTAGACCCGAGGGAACTTGATGCGTGGTTTTCAAAATAACCTGGTTTTGTACTTGGATTTTCAAGTGATTTCGAAATTTTTGGTCTGGCTATGCAGACGACGTTTCTTTCGAAATCCTTTTCTTTCGCCAAAGTTATACCAGGAGCAGCTATGTACAAAATCTTTTTGGTATTTTCCAAATTTTCGATTTTTTTGGGTTTTTGTAAAACAAGAACTTTGGGAACTATACAAAGCACATTTTTTTTCGAGTTTTTGCTTTTTCATTGTTTTTGGTTTTTCTTGTTTTTTCGATTTTTTTTTATTTTAAGTTTTCAAATGTTTTTGGTATTTTTAGAAAAAGGGATCTTCCGTCATACCTACAAAGGGAAAACACTATGGGTTAGACTCGGAATAGGAGGTCTAAACCATAGGTCTCTTCTAAGACAGGCTCCGGGGCACCCTTGACCCAGGTGGTCACAGGGGGTGGCTCCGGCGGTATTTGGGGAGTATAGCCGATCCCATATCGGCTTGGATTGGCCCTAGGAAGGATGGGCTCTAGGAGACCCTGGTTTTGTGCCCCTAGACTCTTGTAGGGCGTGTAGCCCATGTTCAATAACATGTTCCACGACCTTTTGTTTTTTGAAAAGATGGGATATAAGTCGTGGTCCCGGAACATGCTATCGTCCATATTAGGCTCGTAGGGCCTTTTGTCCAGGGGTTTTGGATAGGGAACGCTTGGGTTTTCCTAGGAGGATTAGAGTCGGGAGGGGGCCTGCTTTGGGCGGCCCCTTCACACATACAACCTTCCTAGGGTTGTTTAACACGAGCCGAGGTGGCTCAACCATAATTTGCCCCAGGTTAGCCTCATGGGCCTGGGAGCTCGATAAACAAGGGGAGTTTATGATCCCCTGAAGCTGTGGGTGACTCTCACCTAGGATCACTACGACCTGGTCCCTAAAAGGGATCTTGACACACTTGTGGAAGGTGGATGGCACAGCGCACAAACTGTGTATCCAGGGTCTTCCCAGCAACAGGTTATAATGGGGGTGAATGTCCAAGACATGGAACACCCCCGTGTGTTCGATCCCTCCCGTTTCCATTGGGAGTTCGATGGATCCTAAAGGCCTAGACGCATTCCCATCGTATCCAGTGATAACGATGAGGCTTGGGTTCACTGAAGTCAAGGTGACTCCGATTCTGTACGCCACGTGAAGTGGAAGGATGTTGAGCCCTCCTCCACCATCGACTAGGCACCTGTCCAGAGAGTGGTTGTTTAGAACCACCTCGATATGCAGGGCCTGGTTATGGGTTTCGTAGGGTCTATCTACATCATCTTCCGAAAAGGTGATGGGCGATTTTGCTCCTAATAAAGCCACTTGGGCAGACAAGGACTCCGGACTTATGTTCGAATCAACCTTGGCCCTTTCTAGAATTTTCTCTAAGACAAGTCTATGCCTAGGCGATGTTTTGATAAGCTCTAGGATAGACATGTGAATAGGAATCTTTGAAAGGTGGTTTTCGAAATCATAAGGACTTAGGATGATTTTGTCCTTATCTGCTTTTGGCAGACCACTAGGGATACATGCTTTTGAGGGGCCAGGCACACTGACCACCTTTTGAGCACCTTGAAGGTGCGGGGGTTGGTAGATCCTCCCGGATCTAGTGACTTCCCCCACGACCAGCCTAGGGTTCGCGCTAAACTTGGCTCTAAGGATGAGCTGAGGAGAACCTTGGATTTTCAAAACTGGTTTTGCCGGGGTTTCCACTTTTGATGGTCCCCGAATGACGACTTGGGCGGGCCTCTTGTATAGTACAAGGATGGGCGCACAAGCAGGTCGACCAGGTTCGGGCTTTCGCGCTAGTTCTTTGGAAATGGTGAGGGTACATACCTCCTTTCCTTTCCCACTGCCACTGGCGTGTTTGGGAAAGGGTTCCTTGAAGATAGCTTGAGGTGGCTCAGATTCCGCAGTGACCTGGAGCCGGCCCTCCGCTATCAAGTTCTCAATTTTATTTAGAAGAGAGAAGCACCGTTTGGTATCATGGCCTTTGAGCCGATGATACTTGCAAAATCGGTTTAAATACCCCCCTTTGGACGTGACTCCTTCGGGGATTTCAGGGAGTTCGATCATGCCCTGGGCAAGTAGGAGGTCTAGGACCTCCGACACAGGTTGCCCCAGCGGAGTGTACTCCCGTTTTTCAATTGGTTTTGAAAAATTGCGTTCTCTCTTATTTTCTATTTTTTCAAAATTTTTAGAAGTGCCCGCCATGCCTGGATCCACCCGGACATTAGCGATTTTATGGGGCTTTGCCCCTTTGTCCGTTGTGGGCAGCCCATATGCGATGGGCTTTTCCACCCGTGTTTTGGGAACGGCACTTCCTTTCCATAAGTGGTCGTATGTCCCTTTTCGCAAGTTGGTTTCGAAAAGGGAGGCCTTTTTGATCAACTTATGGAAAGTTGAAATCTCATGGAGCGAGAGAAGGGTTTTTAACTCGCTTTTGAAATTATCCAGGATGAGCATTACTGCGCATCCTTCGGATATAGGCTCTCGCACTTGGCCTAAAAGAGACCTCCATCTTATAATGAAGGCATGCACGTCTTCGTTCATGCCTTGCTTTGTATCCCTTAAGGTATTCAGGGTTGGCGTGACTTCCACGTTGTGTGCAAATCTTTGCATGAAGCAGTTCGCTAACTCTTCAAAAGTAGCGAACTGGCTTAAGTCGTAGGAGCCAGCCATTTGGCAGCTGTGCCTTTAAGGGATAGGGGGAACCAATACACCCATTTCATCGAGTCCTTTTTCTTCTTATGGGCTCGACGTGAGAAAAGCTGCAAGTGAGACCTAGGGTCTCCCAAGCCATCATACCGATGGAAGTTCGGTATTTCATCGTCACTGTCTGTTTCGTAATCCATAGGAAGGAAATCAGACAGGGCGTAGCTTCTTTTCTCTTTATTTTGCCCTTTCAGCAGTTGCTGTAGGGCTTTACGGTCCTTTTGTGTGAAGGACTCGTGGTATTGGTTGCCTTCCATTACGGAGGCCTCTTTTTGCTTGCGAGGTTTTTCAATTTTCTTTTTAGGCCTTTGTTCACCGTTTGATGAACATGAATCGCCTACTTCAGCCTCTTGGCTGAGAGCATCGATTTTGGCCTCAAATTCCCTTCTCAAGTCCTCGATTTCATCTAGTTTTATTTTGTTTTTGAAAATCCTCCTAGAGTGAGAACTTGATGCGCATGAGCCTTGGCTCGACACTTCACTTGGATTGGATTTTGACATGCTTTTCAAGCTTTTTTCAAAATTTCCTAAGTAAAAGCAAAGAAAACAAGTTAAAACGACACCTTTATAAAATTTTCGCAAGACTTCTACAAGTAAACTCGATTTTTTTGAAAAGGCTCACGTCCCACCGGGCGTGCCAATCTCTGTAGACGCGCGAAAATCCCCGCCTCTTCGCCTCTTTCGTGGCTTGGAGTGGATCTTATCGTGCGTCTAAGGCCTATGTATGCAAATAGGGCGTGCCAGCTAGCTTACTTAAGCTAGCGAAGATATACTTAACACTAACTTCTAAACGTGGCGACTGTGAGCAAGTGAGCTCTTGTCGTCGCAGACCTTCTTGCACCGATGCGCAAGGGTCAGTCTGTACGCTTTTGCAAAAAATCGAGTTTTTGGGGAGAAAGTCTACGAAACGGTTCGAGGTGTCTATTTCGGGTCTTTAAGATGCGATTGCATGTTTTAGATCACGTGGATTTGCACGTGCCTAAGTCTTTTCTTTTATCCCTTTTTGGGTCGCCTAGTTCGTGTGTTATGAACACTCCACTACATGGGCGAATTCGAGCGGGGCTTGCTTCGATGCAATATGCGTCCTACCTCGTGGTATGGCGTAGATGCAATGCAAACTCACGCTACTCCAAAGGGAAAACCCAAAATGTAAAGACAATACTGAAGGGAAATAACAGAAGGGAAATAACCGAAGGGAAATAACCGAAGGGAAATACGTATATATCTTATGTATATGAGCCCTTACTCGGGTCTTGCAAATAAGAGCGAAGGCTAAATGTGGGTGCGTGTTTGAATTGAAAGACTTACACACACGACATGAAATTAAACCCAAATATAAATTGCAGTATGGCCTTTACTAAGGTCTTGGGAGTAAGAGCGAAGGCTCAATGTGTGTGAGAGTGCTTGAATTGAAGTACTACACACACGACATAAATGAAACCCAAATATAACTGCAATAAGGCCTTTACTAAGGTCTTGGGAGTAAGAGCGAAGGCTCAATGTGTGTGAAAGTGCTCGAATTGAAAGACTTACTCACACGACAAGAAATAAAACCCAAATAGTATAGGTCGGCACTTACTTGGATCTTTCGAATAAGAGCGAAAGCTCAATGTGTGTGAGAGTGTTTAAATTGAAAGACTTACTCACACGACATGAAATGAAACCCAAATAGTATAGGTCGGCCCTTACTTGGGTCTTTCAAATAAGAGCGAAAGCTCAATGTGTGTGAGAGTGTTTAAATTGAAAGACAACGCACCCAACTTAAACAAAACCCTTCGGAAGTGAAATATATACGTATACTTATATATTAGGGGCTGATTAGGCCCGTGTGTGTTGAAAATTGTGCACGACTAAGAGGGTGCACGTGTGTGGTTGTGCCAAGCCACGTTATTACAAGCGGGGGGAGACTATGCTCCGTTATTACAACCCCGTATCAAATTGAATTTCAAGCAAGCGTATGATTAATGACCGAGTTTAGAAACTTACAAGTAGCTGGTCCGTAGAGGTCTTGCTTGAGCGTGGCCTTGGCTTTGGGCTGCAAACGGGAGCTCCGCGAAGGTATGTGACCAAGAGTGCTGGCCGGCTGCAAATGGGCACGGGATGGACGCCTCGAAGGGGGCCGGTGGCAAGTAGGCGGCGCCTCCAAGTAGGAAGTTTAGAGTGGCTGACTAAGTGGGTCTTAGGGTCACTAGGGAAGTTAGGTACTAAGGGAAAACTGGCCCTAAAAGGTGAGTTAGTGGGAAGGCCAAATAGGGCACCTAGGGGGGTCGGCCGAATGGGAGATGGTGGCTAAGCAGTGGCCAGCCACTTGGGTTATCCTAGGTTCGGCTAGGCTTAGATGGTGGCGGCAAAGAGGTTGAGCTAAGGGGAAGATGGGTGGCTAAGAGTGGAGGGGTGGTAGAGAGTGGCTTTGAGGGAGTTAGGGGGACTTACCGAATGGGGAGGAGTGGCGGATGGAGTGGGAGAGTGGCGGGCAGGTAGCTGTCGGCTGGTGGAGTTGGGGGAAGATGGTGGCGTCCGGCTGGGGGGCAGTGGTGGTGGACGGAAGAGGGAAGGTGGCGGAGCAGGTGGCGGCTGGTGGAGGAGCTGGAGCTGCTGGGAAGACGGATGAGAGATGGGAGAAGGAGAGGGCCCGGCTGGGTGGTGGAGTGGTTCCCACCTTTTTTAAAAACCCGCCCACAATGAGGGGGGTTTAAATAGGGGATGGGTAGGTCGGTTAGGGCTGGGTTGTGGGTAGTGGTTAGGTGGTTTAGGTAGGGTAGTATGTAGATAAGGTGGGCTGGATGGGGTTGGGCCAGATATTTGAAAACTAGGGGTTTGGGAAAATCGTGGGCTAAGGGTGGTTTAGGGGTTTAGGGCTAGGTTAGGTGGTTGGGTTTTAGGGTGAGGTTTAGTGAGCTAGGTTAGGTGATTAGGCTAGGTTTAGGCTAGGATTAGGGAAATTAATCTAGGTTTAGGGGAGGATTAGGGAAGTGGGTTAGGTGATTAGGTTGGGATTAGGCCGGGATTAGGGAAGTGGGTTAGGTGATTAGGCTCAGATTAGGGGTGGATTAGGGGAATGGGCTTGGATTAGGTGTTTTGGGTTAGGTTTAGGGAGGGAGCTCCCTTAGCATGGCCCATAGACCTTGATCACCCCATGTTGGTGCAGCCCTAGGTTAGGTTTTAGCTAATTACAAGCTTAAACCCACTCAATTAGGCTAACCCACATGATTAAACCCAAACTTGACACACAAGTCAAGCTTAATACAACACTCTTGATATTTTTCACCCCCACTCTCTCTCATGCCCAATATCCCACGTGAATTTCAAGTGGGCCCCACCTCCATTTATGAGAAGGTGATGTGGGCCATGGATATGGATATTGGATTGGATCTCTGGATCCAAATCCAAATCCAAGTCCACATATGGGTTTGGATTGGAATCTGGATATATATGGTCCAGATCCAATCCAAACTGAACTCTGACTCCTTCGAGCTGGGTTCGAGACGGACGATTTGTGCGGGGCCTGACAGCATCAGTACTCCGTCTGCGTTGGGTCTTCGCCAACATAGTCGTCCGCCTCCGTTTCTGCCTTCCGGAGATGACTTCAAATGCTATTTTGATAAGAACAGGGTCTTGGACGTTCGAGATCCTGGGGTGTGAATCAGATACAAGAGTTGCTGTGCCGGGCTTGACAGGTGCTCCGGTTCCGGGCTCTTCTTGTCTCTCCTGGTCCTGTCTTGATCTGGCCAAGCCACTTTGGGGTTTCAAAATATGTTTTAAAAGGGTTTTCAAAAGCTATATTATATGTTTTTGAAAGATAAAGTTTAAAACATATATACAGGGTTTGTTTGGAAGGCTCCTGGGTTTCCAAACTCAAAATGGCCCTTTGGGGCTGCTTGTAAAAAACCAGATTTGTTTAAGAAATTCGTGGGATTTCGGGGTGTTTACAGACGTGAGGGTCAAATGGGAGAAGCCTTTCACGTGAAAGCTTGGTGGGTGGAGAGAGAAAGAGAGAGAGAGGGAAGCAAGTCAAGAATAGTGGCTTGACTTTCCCCTTTTCAAATTTTTTTTTACGTGAAACCTTGTTGGCCAAGGGACTTGAGGAAGCTGCACCAACCAAAGAACGTCCCCTACCTTGGCTGGGAGCATGGCGTGGTGGAGCTTGGCGGCTTGAGCGGCGGCTTGGAGCGGTGTTGCAACCAAGGTAGGTCTCCTAAGCCCTAACCTAACCCCTCTTCCCTAACCTCTCTAGACCACCCATCCTAGCCAAACCTGCCCCTAAAACCACCACCAAACCAGCCAAGTGCGGGCCGTTTTTCACCAAGTCTCCTACCTAAACACCACCCTAAACAACCTCCCCAAACCACCTAAAGTTCGGCCAAGTGCTGGCCGAACTTCCCTTTGAAACTATCTAGCTCGAGCCACCTTGGCTCGAGCCTTTTTCCTCCCCCATCTACCTTTTAAACCAGCCCCTAACCCAAGCCGTGGTCCCTTACCAAAGACCCAAGACAACCCCTAAGCTAACCTTGGCCCTCGCCTAGAACCCAACCCAAACTCTATCCTAAACCCCCCTCCTACTCTAGCCACCTTGGCTCGAGTTTCACAAGATCTAAACCAAATCCCATCACTCGATCCACCTTGGCTCGAGTTATGCCTAATACCAAGTCTATCCTATACCAAACCCAAGGCCAAAGGCTGGCCGGATTGACTCTACCCTAAACCAAGTTCACTCGAGCCACCTTGGGCTCGAGTCACACAAGCAAAACCTAAGGCCGAGTGTTGGCCGAACCCTAGAGCCAGTCACTCCTACTAGAGCCACCTTGGCTTGAGTTTCACAAGACCAAAACCAAGGCCAAAGTGTTGGCCTAATCCCAAGTCAAAAACCATACCTAAACCCAAGGCCAAAGGTTGGCCGAATCCCACACAAAAACCCTATAACTCGAGCCAAGGTGGCTCGAGTCTTACCTTGCCCAAACCAGCCCCAACTAGCCCCAAACCCATTGTAGCTTGCAGCTCCCGGAACTCCAAGTCTCTCCAAGCTCTCAAGCTCTCCGGCTTCGCTCCCACATGCCCCAGACTCCATAAGAAGAAGGCGGATTCACCCCTTGTACGATCCTAACTCAAAAGGCTGGAAAGTGTAAGTTGATTTCGATATATATCAAATCCCTTTCTATTCAATTCAATTCGTCATATGGGCTTGTAATAACGGAGCATCGTCTCCCCCCAAATGTAATATATGTGCAAAACACACACATGTACACTCGAACCTTTCCGCTCTTATCTGCACACTTTTGCACACAAACGGGCCTCAATAGCCCATAGCATATAGCCCTATTTATATACATTCAGCTGGGTTTTAAGGTTCAAGTCATGTGAGTTGTCTTTCATTTTATACACTCAAAACACTCACTCACATTGAGCCTTTCCGCTCTTACGTATATATACGTATTTCCCTTCCAACTGGGTTTTAAATTCAAGTTGCGTGAGTTGCCTTTCAATTTATACACTCAAAGCACTCACGCCACAATTGAGCCTTCTCGCTCTTATATATATCTATATCTCCCTTCTGCTGCGTTTTACGGTTCAGTTGCGTGTGTTGCATTTCAATTTATACACAACACCCACGCACACATTAAGCCTTTCCACTCTTAAGATATAGATATATTTAAATTTTTGCAATTTACATTCAAGTCGTGTGAGTTGCATTCAATTTGGGTTTTTCCTTCTGCTAAGTCTTTCAATTTCGGGTTTTAAGGTTCAGTTGTGTGAGTTGCATTGCATACTCGCCATACTCGAGCTAGAGTGCATACCTGCATCGAACAAACTCGAACAAAATATGCAAACACGCCTAAGTGGTTGAAATTGAAAGACTTAGGGTCGCCCAAATAAAAAAACTCGCCAAGTGCATGATTTCCAAAGTTTTCAAACACCTAATCATTCAAAATCGAATTTGAGTTTAATTTGTTTCAAAAGAAGTCTCTAAGCGTACAGACTGACCCTTGCGAGTCGGTGCAAGAAGGTCTGCGACGTAAAGATCCCGCTTGCCTACAATCGCCCTTTCAAAAGTCAGATATTTCAAAACTACTTCGCTAGTTTAAGTAAGCTACCTGGCACGCCCTAAAAGCGAACGTAGATTGCAAAAAGATTCGCTCCAGGCCTAAGAAACCCGGAGTCGAAGATTTTCCGTGTCTACACCCACCTCACTAAACCTCACCCCAAAACTGTAGACGCGGGAAAATCCCCGCTTCTCACCTTTTCAGGGCTTGGAGCAGATCCTCTCGTGTGTCTAAGGCCTATTTATGTAAACAGAGCGTGACAGCTAGCTTACCTAAGCTAGCGAAGATATATTCTGACTTCTAACGTGGCGACTGTGAGCAAGTGAGCTCTTGTCGTCGCAGACCTTCTTGCAACGATGCGCAAGGGTCAGTTTGTACGCTTTGCAAAAAATCGAGTTTTTGGGATAGAAAGCCTATGAAGCGGTTCGAGATGTCTAATTCGGGTCCTTTAGATGCGATAGCAAATTTTAGATCACGTGGTTTTGCACGTGCCTAAGTCTTTCCTTTTATCCCTTTATGGGCCACCTAGTTTGTGTGTTATGAACACTCCACTACATGGGCGAATTCGAGCAGGGCTTGCTTTGATGCAATATGCATCCTACCTTGTGGTATGGCGTAGATGCAATGCAAACTCACGCTACTCCAAAGGAAAAACCCGAATGTAAAGACAATACTGAAGGGAAATAACCGAAGGGAAATGACTTGTAAAGTAAATGCCGAAGGGAGATATGTATATAGAGTAGGTATATGGGCCCTTACTCGGGTCTTTCAAATAAGAGCGAAGGCTCAATGTGGGTGCGTGCTTGAATTGAAAGACTTACACACACGACATGAAATTAAACCCAAATATAAATTGCAGTATGGCCTTAACTAAGGTCTTGGGAATAAGAGCGAAAGCTCAATGTGTGTGAGTGCTTGAATTGAAGTACTACGCACACAACATTAAATGAAACCCAAATATAACTGCAGTAGGCCTTGACTAAGGTCTTGGGAGTAAGAGCGAAAGCTCAATGTGTGTGAGTGCTTGAATTGAAGTACTACGCACACAACATGAAATTAAACCCAAATAGTATAAATCGGCCCTTACTTGGGTCTTTCAAATAAGAGCGAAGGCTCAATGTGTGTGAGTGCTTGAATTGAAAGACTTACACACACGACATGAAATGAAAACCCAAATAGTATAGGTCGGCCCTTACCTGGGTCTTTCAAATAAGAGCGAAGGCTCAATGTGTGTGAGTGCTTGAATTGAAAGACAACACACCCAACTTAAGCAAAACCCTACAAAATTAAAGTATATGTATGTACTTATGTATTAGGGGCTGATTAGGCCCGTGTGTGTTCAAAATCGTGCACAACTAAGAGAGTGCACGTGTGTGGGTGTGCCAAGCCACGTTATTACAAGCGGGGGGAGACTACGCTCCGTTATTACAACCCCTTATCGAATTGAATCTCAAGCAAGTATACAACTAAAGACTGAGTTAGGCACTTACTAATAGCTGGTCCAAAGATGCCTTGCTTGAGCACGGGCTTGGCCTTCGCCTTGGGCTGCAAAAGGGAGCTCCGCGAGGTTGAACGGTAAGAGGTGCTGGCCGAGTGTCCTTGGCGCGCGGAAGAGGCGCTTTGGGACTAAAAGGGCTAGGTGGTGGCGGGTAGATAGGGAGCTATGGGTTCGGCTGAGTGAGAAGGGTGGCAGCGAGTGGAAGGGCTAATGTTAGGGTGGTAGGGGAGTGGATTAGGTGACTGAGAGTGGAGAGGGAGTGAAGAAGTAGTAAGGTAGGATGTAGGGGACTTACCGGGTGAAGAAATGGTGGCGGGTGGAAGGGAATCAACCGGATGATGGTGGCGATGGTGGTGGCGTTCGGCTGAAAGGTAGTGGTGTAGGTGGTGGCGGGATGTGGAGCAGGTGGTGGTGGGATGTGGAGCAGGTGGAGCAGGTAGGATTCGGCTGGACTTGGGGAAGGAGAGGACCCGGCTGGGAATGGTGGGCTGCTTGGTTGTGAAACCCGCCCCCAAGGGGGGGGGGTTTATATAGGGCTGGGTTAGGTCGGTTAGGGCTGGGTTTGGGGTAGTGGTTAGGTGGTTTAGGTAGGGTGGTATGATGATAAGGTGGGCTGGAAAGGATAGGGCCAGATATTTTAGATACAAGTGGTTTGGGTAGGTTGTGGGCTAGGGGTGGTTTAGAGGTTTAGGGTTTGGTTAGGTGGGTTGGTTCTAGGGTGAGGTTTAGTGGGCTAGGTTAGGTGATTAGGCTAGGATTAGGCTAGGTTTAGGGAAATTAACCTAGGTTTAGGGAAAGATTAGGGAAGTGGGTTAGGTGATTAGGTTGGGATTAGGCTGGGATTAGGGAAGTAGGTTAGGTGATTAGGTTTAGCTTAGGGGCGGATTAGGGTGGAAGGCTAGGATTAGGCATTTTCGGTTAGGTTTAGGTGAAGGAGCTCCCTTTGCATGGCCCATAGACCTTAACCACTTCATGTTGGTGCAGCCCTAGGTTAGGTTTTGGCTAATTACAAGCTTAAACCCACTTAATTTAGGCTAACCCACATGACTAACCCCAAACTTGACACACAAGTCAAGCTTAATTACAACACACACTTGATCTTATCCACCCCCACTCTCTCTCATGCCCATAATCCAACGTGAAATTCAAGTGGGCCCCACCTCCATTTATGAGAAGGTGATGTGGGCCATGGATATGGATATTGGATTGGATTTTTGAATCCAAATCCAAATCCAAGTCCATACATGGGTTTGGATTGGGATCTGGATATATATGGTCCAGATCTGATCCAAACTGAACTTTGACTCCTTCAGGCTGTGTTTGAAACAGACGGTTTGTGCGGGGCCTGACAGCATCAGTGCTCCGTCTGCGTTGGGTCTTCGCCAACATGATCGTCTGCCTCTATTTTCGCCTTCCGGAGATGACTTCAAACAAGGTTTCGATGATAACAGGGTCTTGGACGTTCGAGATCCTGGGGGTGTGGATTTGATACAAGAGTTGCTGTGCCGGGCTCGACAGGTGCTCTGGTTCCGGGCTCTCCTTAGCTCTCTTGGTCCTGTCTGGATTAGGCCAAGCTGCTTTGGGGTTTCCAAAACATGTTTTAAAATGGTTTTCAAAAGCCATATTATGTATTTTTGAAATATAAAGTTTAAAACATATATACAGGGTTGTCTGGAAGGCTCCTGGGTTTCCAGACTCAAAATAGCCCTTTGGGGCTACTTTTGCAAAACCAGATGGGTTTGAGAAATTCATGGGATTTCGGGGTGTTTACAGATGCCCCTCTTTGGCCTTGTCCAAATCGATTTGGATAAGGGCAAAGATGACAAACACCCCTTTCAGTGTCTCCCTAGATCTAGCCACGAAGAATATGGGATCGTCCCAATTTTTAGCAAAATCTCAATTTACAAAACTCTGGTAGGAGGAGAGATTACGCCAAAGGGATTGTACTATGGAGTCTGGTCCTATATGGGATCATGTTTATGCAAGTACCATGCGTGGAATGCAGATGACATGGGTGTGGTGCCAAGAGTGGCGACCTCCCAGAGACCAGATGTGGTCGAACTCTAGAGACTTATAAGGCCTACTGCTCCAAGTGAGCAAAATCCTATGCTGTTCAATGTTCGGTTTTCAAAACTTATTTACAAAACTATTTACAAAAGGGACAACTGTCTTGAGCCTCGATCCTAAGGATCTCGAGCTCTTCGTGCTTGCCCTTGTTTGAGTCTTAACACTCGCTTATCTAGCGGAGGTTTTATAAGAAAACAAGGCATATTTCAAATTCCTACGCCTTACTCGAAACGTCGAATTCTCAAACAAGACGAAATTCAAGTAAGTCCTATTTTTACTTTAGGATTCCTCGAAATGAATCATGCTTTAGCTTGGGATAAGCTAGGGATGGGAAAGAGACACCACGGTCCCTTTTGAAACGTCCCGTGGTTTGAGGCACAGAAGGCAGAAAACTGCTCTTTTTGAGCTTTTTGGCCCCTTTTTCCTTTTTTTCATCGAGGGTCTCCCTTTGGGAGTATTTTTTCTTTAATCCCTCTTTTTCACAAGAGAATCGATTTTTCTTTTGAATTCTGGTTTCTTTCTTTTGGAAAGAGACTTTGAATGGGAAATTCCCTTTGTTTGGGCTTTTGTTTTCCTTTTGGAAGGAGAAGAGAAGAGGGGAGGGCTTATCCCAAGCCTACACTCGATCCATTCCAGATCAGCCTATTTAGAAATAGCACGTACCACTTGCAAGTATCTTGCTATGTTGAACTAGGCCTTTCTTTGTAAGAAGAAGGATTTTGAAATGTAACCACGATTTTGAAGACTCCGCTCTTTCACAAGTGCGAATTCTCTCACTTAGGGTCACACGAGTTTGCCTTTGCACCTTATTCACATGTCTCAGGGCAGCTATCCCTAAAATCTTTGAAAACTGGAATTTAATCCAAATCCTACACATGATACTTCTTTATGTATTGAACATTGATAGGATCTGCTAAATTCCTACCTTCTACATCGATCAACCAATACGAGTTGTTCGTAGTGGTTGCTCGTACAACATAGGGTCCCTCCCAATTGGGGCGCCACTTGCCTAGGGGGTGTGGGCCACGATAATGGATGATTTTCAAAACCAGATCCCCCACTTCAAAGTGGCGAGGTCTCATGTGTTTGCCATAGTGTCGGGCTATCCTTTGCCGGTATGCACGAGCATGATCCATGGCAAGGAGTCGCCTCTCATCTAGCAAATCTAGTTCGGCCATCCTAGCATGCTGAAGTGTCTCTAGGGGGAGGTCGAGTGCTATGGATGTATGGAATGAATGCAGTTGAGTATGAATGGGAAGAATGGCATTTGTGCCATAGACCAATTCGAATGGTGTGGCATTCGTGGGAGTCCGGATGGAAGTCCTATAAGCCCATAAGGCTTCATCCAGCTTCTCGTGCCACGTCCTACCCTTCTCTAAGGTTTTCTCAATTATGCTAATGAGAGTCTTGTTCGTGGCTTCGGCTTGGCCGTTGCCTTGAGGGTAGTAGGGCGAGGAGAAGTGGTGAGTTATGCCATACGTGTTGCACAACTTAACCATCCGCTCGTTCTTGAATGGGGTACCATTATCAGATACGAGGTCTCGTAGAACCCCAAATCGAGCCAAGATATTCCTCTGGATGAAAGCCACCACATGTTGCCCCATCACATTGGTTAGGGAAATGGCTTCCACCCACTTGGAGAAATACTCCGTGGCTGCTAAAATAAATCGATGCCCATTCGAGGCTTTTGGAAATATTGGGCCTACGATGTCAAACGCCCACATGGTAAATGGCCAGGGGCTGACCACAGAATGCAATGCAGATGATGGGATATGAATGGCGTGCCCATGCACTTGACTTGGATGACACTTCCTAACATGGTCGTGGCAATCCCTTTTCAGGGTGGACCAAAAATAGCCCCCTCTAAGTATTTTCATTGCCATCATGTTGGCATTAACATGACCTCCACATTCTCCATTGTGGAACTCGTGCATCACTATCCTAGCCTCCTCTAGATCGATACACCTAAGCAGAATGCCGGTAAAACTTTTTTTGTACAAAACCCCACCCAGAATGGTGTATCGGGTTGAAATCTTACGAATGAATGCCTTATCTTTGGATGTGGCATCCTCGGTGAATCCCCCATTTTCTAAAAATTGTTTTATGTCATAAAACCAGGGTTTTTCAATAGACTCTGGGTTGTTTTGGCAAATATCCAAGTCGTGTGTGGATGGGTGGGGCGCATGCCATATTTCCAAAGATCTGGTCCCTGAAATGGGATCGACCTTTAGGGCTGAACCCAAGGAGGAGAGGGCATCAGCGATGCCATTGTCCTCTCTTCCTATGTGTGTGAGTTTACACGATTGGAAGGACTGGACCAATCGAGTGGCCAACTCGTGATATGGAAGTAGTTTCTCATTACGTACTTGCCAACTTTTCAAAACCTGGTTTATGACAAGGAGCGAATCTCCAAAGACCTCGATGCATGATGCCCCTAGAGTTTTCGAAATTCTTAAGCCTTGTATGAGTGCTTCATACTCAGCTACGTTGTTGGAACATTCGAAATCTAAGCGGACTGCTATGGGAATCTCACCCTTTTCAGGGGAGATTAGGATGACCCCAGCACCAGCCCCTCGTTGGTTTCGTGCCCCATCGAAGTGCATCTTCCACACTTGGTTTTCGAAAGAATTTGCCAAAATGTGGTTTTGAAAATGGTTTTGCAATATGCCTTCATCAGGCATTTCGACAAGAGTGGGATATGCGTCCTCTAAGGGGAATTCAACCACGTAATCTGCTAGGGCTTGCCCCTAAATGGAGATCTGGTGATGGTATTTCAGATCATACTCCATTAGAAGGAGTTGCCATTTGCCCAATCTACCCGTGAGAATGGGTTTTTTGAACAAGTGCTTGATTGGATCAAGCTTGGACACTATCCAGATCTCATGATCTAGGAAATAGTGTCTGAATTTCTGGCAAGCCCAGACTAGGGCCAAGCATGTCTTCTCCATGGCTTGATAATTTCGTTCATAAGCCACGAGAGTTTTCGAAATATAGTAGATGGCATACTCCATATGGGTGTCATCCTCGTATTGAGCCAACAGGGCTCCTAAAGCATTTGCATGCACGGAGATGTATAATAAAAGCGGTTTTCCTTGCTTTGGAGGGTTCAAAATGGGGGGATTAACCAAGTATGCCTTCAGTCTCTCGAAGGACTTTTGGCATTCGTCATCCCATAAGAATTTCGTGCCCTTCCTCAACAGTTTGTTGAAGGGTTCGCATCTAGTTGCCAGATTCGATATGAATCGGCGAACGGATTGTAAACGACCCTGGAGGCTACGGATTTGGGTGAGATTGGAGGGTGGACCCATGTCTATGATGGCTCAACACTTAGAGGGGTCGACTTCTATTCCCCTTTGGCTCACCATAAAGCCTAGAAGCTTCCCTAATTCTACCCCGAACACACATTTTTGAGGGTTTAGCTTTACTTTGTAAAGCCTAAGCCTTTCGAAAATCTTTTGTAAACATTCGATATGAGTGCATCGGGTTTTGGATTTTGCCAAGAGATCATCTACATACACTTCTACAAGCTCATGAATTTGATCATGGAAGATCGTGGTCATGGCTCGTTGGTATGTTGCGCCGGCATTTTTTAAACCAAAGGGCATGACTGTATAGCAGTACGTGCCCCATGGGGTTGTGAAGGCGGTCTTACCCTGATCTCGTGGGCTTAGTTTGATTTGATTATAGCCTGAATAGCCATCCATGAATGAAAACATTTCATGATTTGCAGTACTATCGACTATCAAATCTATATTTGGTAAAGGGTAATTATCCTTTGGAGTGGCTTTATTCAAGTTTCTGAAATCGATGCATATTCGAATTTTCCCATTGGTTTTTCGAACTACAACGATATTTGACAACCAATCAACCTTGGCCCTTTCTAGAATTTTCTCTAATACAAGTCTATGCCTAGGCGAGATCTTTATAAGCTCTAAGATAGACATGTGAATAGGAATCTCTGAAAGGTGGTTTTCGAAGTCATAAGGATTTAGGATGACTTTGTCCTTATCTGCTTTTGGCAGAACACTAGGGATACATGCTTTTGAGGGGCCAGGCACACTGACCACCTTTTGAGCACCTTGAAGGTGCGGGGGTTGATAGATCCTCCCAGATCTAGTGACTTCCCCCACGACCAGCCTAGGGTTCGGGCTAAATTTGGCTCTAAGGATGAGCTGAGGAGAACCTTGGATTTTCAAAACTGGTTTTATCGGGGATTTCACTTTTGGTGGTCCCCGAATGACGACTTGGGCGGGCTTCTTGTATAGTACAAGAATGGGCGCACAAGTAGGTCGACCAGGCTCTGGTTTTTGCGCTAGTTCCTTGGAAATGGTGAGGGTACATACCTCCTTTCCTTTCCCACTGCCACTAGCGTGTTTGGGAAAGGGTTCCTTGAAGATAGCTTGAGGTGGCTAAGGTTCCGCAGTGACCTGGAGCCGGCCTTTTGCTATCAAGTTCTCAATTTTATTTAAGAGGGAGAAGCAGCGTTTGGTATCATGGCCTTTGAGCCGATGATACTTACAAAATCGGTTTAAATACCCCCCTTTGGAAGTGACTCCTTCGGGGATTTCAGGGAGTTCTATCATGCCCTGGGCAAGTAGGAGGTCTAGGACCTCCGACACAGGTTGCCCCAGTGGAGTCTACTCCCGTTTTTCAACCGGTTTTTGAAAGTTTCGCTCCCTCTTATTTTCTAACTTTTCAAAATTTTTGGAAGTGCCTGCCATGCCTGGATCCACCCGGACATTGGCGATTTTATGGCGCTTTGCCCCTTTGTCCGTCGTGGGTAGCCCGTATGTGATGGGCTTTTCCAATCGGGTTTTTGGAACGACACTTCCTTTCCACAAGTGATCGTATGTCCCTTTTCGTAAGTTGGTTTCAAAAAGGGAGGCCTTTTTGATCAACTTATGGAAAGTTGAGATCTCATGGAGCGAGAGAAAGGTTTTTAACTCGCTTTTAAAGTTATCCAGGATGAGCATTACTGCGCATCCTTCGGATATGGGCTCTCGCACTTGGCTTAAAAGCGACCTCCATCTTATAATGAAGGCATGTATGTCTTCGTTCATGCCTTGCTTTGTATCCCTTAAGGTATTCAGAGTCGGCGTGACTTCTACGTTGTGTGCAAATCTTTGCATGAAGCAGTTCGCTAACTCTTCAAAAGTAGCGAACTGGCTTAAGTCGTAGGAAGCCAGCCATTTGGCAGCTGTGCCTTTAAGGGATAAAGGGAACCAATACACCCATTTCATCGAGTCCTTTTTCTTCTTATGGGCTCGACGCGAGAAAAGCTGCAAGTGAGACCTAGGGTCTCCCATGCCATCATACCGATGGAAGTTCGGTATTTCATCATCACTGTCTGTTTCGTAATCCATAGGAAGGAAATCAGACAGGGAGTAGTTTCTTTTCTCTTTATTCTGCCCTTTTAGCAACTGTTATAGGGCTTTACGGTCCTTTTGTGTGAAGGACTCGTGGTATTGGTTGCCTTCCATTATGGAGGCCTCTTTGTGCTTGCGAGGTTTTTCAGATTTTTTCTTAGGCCTTTGTTCACCGTTTGATGAACATGAATCGCCTACTTCAGCCTCTTGGCTGAGAGCATCGATTTTGGCCTCAAACTCCCTTCTCAAGTCATCGATCTCATCTAGTTTTATTTTGCTTTTGAAAATCCTCCTAGAGTGAGAACTTGATGTGCATGAGCCTTGGCTCGACACTTCACTTGGATTGGATTTTGACATGATTTTCAAGCTTTTTCAAAATGTCCTAAGTACAAGCAAAGAAAACAAGTTAAAATGACACTTTTTTGCAAAATTTTCACAAGACTTCTACCTTAAAACTCGATTTTTCAAAGGCTCACGTCCCACCGGGCGTGCCAATCCCTGTAGACGCGCGAAAATCCCCGCTTCTCACCTTTTCAGGGCTTGGAGCAGATCCTCTCGTGTGTCTAAGGCCTATTTATGTAAACAGGGCGTGCCAGCTAGCTTACCTAAGCTAGCGAAGATATATTCTGACTTCTAACGTGGCGACTGTGAGCAAGTGAGCTCTTGTCATTGCAGACCTTCTTGCACCGATGCGCAAGGGTCAGTTTGTATGCTTTGCAAAAAATCAAGTTTTGGGGATAGAAAGCCTACGAAGCGGTTCGAGGTGTCTAATTCGGGTCCTTTAGATGCGATTGTAAATTTTAGATCACGTGGTTTTGCACGTGCCTAAGTCTTTCCTTTTATCCCTTTATGGGACACCTAGTTTGTGTGTTATGAACACTCCACTACATGGGCGAATTCGAGCGGGGCTTGCTTTGATGCAATATGCGTCCTACCTCGTGGTATGGCATAGATGCAATGCAAACTCACGCTACTCCAAAGGGAAAACCCGAATGTAAAGACAATACTGAAGGGAAATAACCGAAGGGAAATGACTTGTAAAGTAAATGCCGAAGGGAGATATGTATATAGAGTAGGTATATGGGCCCTTACTCGGGTCTTTCAAATAAGAGCGAAGGCTCAATGTGGGTGCGTGCTTGAATTGAAAGACTTACACACACGACATGAAATTAAACCCAAATATAAATTGCAGTATGGCCTTAACTAAGGTCTTGGGAATAAGAGCGAAAGCTCAATGTGTGTGAGTGCTTGAATTGAAGTACTACGCACATAACATGAAATGAAACCCAAATATAACTGCAGTAGGCCTTGACTAAGGTCTTGGGAGTAAGAGCGAAAGCTCAATGTGTGTGAGTGCTTGAATTGAAGTACTACGCACACAACATGAAATTAAACCCAAATAGTATAAATCGGCCCTTACTTGGGTCTTTCAAATAAGAGCGAAGGCTCAATGTGTGTGAGTGCTTGAATTGAAAGACTTACACACACGACATGAAATGAAAACCCAAATAGTATAGGTCGGCCCTTACTTGGGTCTTTCAAATAAGAGCGAAGGCTCAATGTGTGTGAGTGCTTGAATTGAAAGACAACACACCCAACTTAAGCAAAACCCTACAAAATTAAAGTATATGTATGTACTTATGTATTAGGGGCTGATTAGGCCCGTGTGTGTTCAAAATCGTGCACAACTAAGAGAGTGCACGTGTGTGGGTGTGCCAAGCCACGTTATTACAAGTGGGGGGAGACTACGCTCCGTTATTACAACACCGTATCGAATTGAATCTCAAGCAAGTATACAACTAAAGACCGAGTTAGGCACTTACTAATAGCTGGTCCGAAGATGCCTTGCTTGAGCGCAGGCTTGGCCTTCGCCTTGGGCTGCAAAAGGGAGCTCCGCGAGGTTGAACGGTAAGAGGTGCTGGCCGAGTGTCCTTGGCGCGCGGAAGAGGCGCTTTGAAGGTGGCCGGCCACTAGAGATGGGTTGTTTTTGGTGTGTTTGGTTAAAGGACCTAAGTAGGGTCACTAAGGGGAGCTCAAAGGGAGACCTAATGGGGCACTTAAGGTTGGCGGGTTGCTAAGGCAGCTGGGAGAGATGTAGGGGAAGGGAGTGGCCGACTAAGGGAGTTTGGTGGTGGCGGGCTGCTAGGGCGGCTAGGAGTGATGTAGGGGAAGGGAGTTAGCTAGGAGATGGGACCAAGTGGTAGTGGGTAGGGTAAGTGTCTTGGGGTGATGTGGGCAGGTTTTAGGGAGTCGGATAGGGTGGCCGAATGGGACTAAAAGGGCTAGGTGGTGGCGGGTAGATAGGGAGCTATGGGTTCGGCTGAGTGAGAAGGGTGGCAGCGAGTGGAAGGGCTAATGTTAGGGTGGTAGGGGAGTGGATTAGGTGGCTGAGAGTGGAGAGGGAGTGAAGAAGTAGTAAGGTAGGATGTAGGGGACTTACCGGGTGAAGAAATGGTGGCGGGTGGAAGGGAATCAACCGGATGATGGTGGCGATGGTGGTGGCGTTCGGCTGAAAGGCAGTGGTGTAGGTGGTGGCGGGATGTGGAGCAGGCGGTGGTGGGATGTGGAGCAGGTGGAGCAGGTAGGATTCGGCTGGACTTGGGGAAGGAGAGGACCCGGCTGGGAATGGTGGGCTGCTTGGTTGTGAAACCCGCCCCCAAGGGGGGGGGGGTTTATATAGGGCTGGGTTAGGTCGGTTAGGGCTGGGTTTGGGGTAGTGGTTAGGTGGTTTAGGTAGGGTGGTATGATGATAAGGTGGGCTGGAAAGGGTAGGGCCAGATATTTTAGATACAAGTGGTTTGGGTAGGTTGTGGGCTAGGGGTGGTTTAGAGGTTTAGGGTTTGGTTAGGTGGGTTGGTTCTAGGGTGAGGTTTAGTGGGCTAGGTTAGGTGATTAGGCTAGGATTAGGCTAGGTTTAGGGAAATTAACCTAGGTTTAGGGAAGGATTAGGGAAGTGGGTTAGGTGATTAGGTTGGGATTAGGCCGGGATTAGGGAAGTAGGTTAGGTGATTAGGTTTAGCTTAGGGGCGGATTAGGGTGGAAGGCTAGGATTAGGCATTTTTGGTTAGGTTTAGGTGAAGGAGCTCCCTTTGCATGGCCCATAGACCTTAACCACTTCATGTTGGTGCAGCCCTAGGTTAGGTTTTGGCTAATTACAAGCTTAAACCCACTTAATTTAGGCTAACCCACATGACTAACCCCAAACTTGACACACAAGTCAAGCTTAATTACAACACACACTTGATCTTATCCACCCCCACTCTCTCTCATGCCCATAATCCCACGTGAAATTCAAGTGGGCCCCACCTCCATTTATGAGAAGGTGATGTGGGCCATGGATATGGATATTGGATTGGACTTTTGAATCCAAATCCAAGTCCATACATGGGTTTGGATTGGGATCTGGATATATATGGTCCATATCTGATCCAAACTGAACTCTGACTCCTTCGGGTTGTGTTTGAAACAGACGGTTTATGGGGGGCCTGACAGCATCAGTGCTCCGTCTGCGTTGGGTCTTCGCCAACATGATCATCTGCCTCTGTTTTCGCCTTCCGGAGATGACTTCAAACAAGGTTTCGATGATAACAAGGTCTTGGACGTTCGAGATCCTGGGGGTGTGGATTTGATACAAGAGTTGCTGTGCCGGGCTCGACAGGTGCTCCGGTTCCGGGCTCTCCTTAGCTCTCTTGGTCCTGTCTGGATTAGGCCAAGCTGCTTCGGGGTTTCCAAAACATGTTTTAAAAGGGTTTTCAAAAGCCATATTATGTATTTTTGAAATATAAAGTTTAAAACATATATATACAGGGTTGTCTGGAAGGCTCCTGGGTTTCCATACTCAAAATAGCCCTTTGGGGCTGCTTTTGCAAAACCAGATGAGTTTGAGAAATGTGTGGGATTTCGGGGTGTTTACAAAAACCAACCAACCTAACTAAACCCTAAACCACTAAACCACCCCACCTAAAACCTAGCACACCATATCCCTAAAACCACTTAAAACAAAATATCTGGCCCCTCCTCAAAACCAACCCACCTTATCACCACACCACCACCACCTTACCACCTAACCACCCTATAAAACCAGCCCCAACCGACCTTGGAAAAATCTATAAACCCCCCCCCCCCTAGTGGGCAGGTTTTTCAACTTCTTCCATCCAGCACTTGGGCCAGCCGAGCCCTCTCTCACCTTGTTCTCTTCTTCCACCTGCACCACCACTACCCCCGGCCTGCACCACCTCACGCCACCACTACCTCCTGGCCTGCTCCACTCCACGTCACCACCAACTGCCCGGCCAACTCCATCCACCTTCATCACCCGGCTGCCCTCCTTGGACACCAACTTCCCTCACCCATCCGGTTAGTACCTCAACCCAATTCCACCCTATCTTCTCTCCCCCTCCACTCTCAGCCACCCATACCACCACCACATAGCTCCATCACAGCCTTCCCGCCACCCTTACCCATTCGGCCAGACATAACCCATTACACCACCCGATTCTCTACTTTCCCCTTAGTGACACCCCAGCCACCTTACCTTGCTCCCTAGGACCTGCCCCTTCCACTCTCAACCACCCCTTAACTCCACCTTCCATAGCACCCTACCTTCCCATCCGCGACATCCACCTAGCTACCCCAGCCGACCCCCACTTAAACCGCCCCTAGTCGGCCAGTCACAGCCGACTGCACCCAAGTCACCCGGCCAGCCACACCCTCTTCCTTAGACATCTTCCCCTTAGTCATCCCTTAGCTCCACCTTCCATAGAGCCTTCCCTATACCTTAGTGACCCTCCCTAACCACTTCAGCCCGAGACATCATGGCAGCACCCTCCTAACAGCCGGCAAGTCCCCAAGGCGCCACAACCATCCTCCTTTGTCACCCGACCACACACCCTTGCCGTGTCATTCCGAGGAGCTCCCTCTTGCAGCCCAAGGCGAAGCCCAAGCCCACGCTCAAGCAAGTCACCTCCGGACCAGCTATAAGTAAGTGCCTAACTCGGTCCTCATTTATAGACTTGCTTAAATTAAATTAAATTTGATACGGGGTTGTAATAACGGAGCATTGTCTCCCCCCGCTTGTAATAACGTGGCTTGGCACACCCACACACACGTGCACTTGAGCCTACCTCGCTCTTAGTTGTGCACGATTTTGAACACACACGAGCCTATTCAGCCCTTAAGATATAAGTTTATTTATATACTTTAAGTTGCGTGGGGTTTTGCTTAAGTTGTGTGTGTTGTCTTTCAATTCTCGCACTCACACACATTGAGCTTTCGCTCTTATTTGCAAGACCCATGTAAGGGTCGTGTTATACTTTCCTTGGGTTTAATTTCATGTTGTGTGCGTAGTACTTCAATTCTAGCACTCACACAAATTGAGCTTTCGCTCTTACTCCCAAGACCTTAGTCAAGGCCATATTGCAATTTATATTTGGGTTTAATTTCATGTCGTGTATGTAGTACTTCAATTCTTGCACTCACACACATTGAGCTTTCGCTCTTATTCCCAAGACCTTAGTTAAGGCCATATTGCAATTTATATTTGGGTTTCATTTAATGTCGTGTGTGTTGTCTTTACATTTTCACACGCACACACATTGAGCCTTCGCTCTTACTTCCAAGACCCAAGTAAGGGCCCATATATATTATATACGTATTTCCCTTTCAGCTATGTCTTTCAGATTTGGGTTTTAAGGTTCAGCAGTGTGCGTAGTCTTTACATATATACACGGCACACACTTGCACTATTGAGCCTTTTCGCTCTTAAGATACAGCCATATTTCCCTTTTGCAATTTCCCTTTTGCAATTTCCCTTCGGCAATTTACATTACAAGTCATTTCCCTTCGGCATTGTCTTTTAAATTCGGGTTTTCCCTTTGGAGTTGCGTGAGTTTTGCATTGCATATACGCCATACCACGAGTTAGGACGCATATTGCATCAAAGCAAACCTCATACTCCCGCTCAAAGTCGGCACACTTAGGCTGAGTGTTCATAACACACACCTAGTTGGCCCAAAAAGGGTTAAAAAGAAAGACTTAGGCACGTGCAAATCCATGTGAAATAAAAGCTGAAAATCATACAAAAACAACCCGAATCAAACACCTCAAACACGTTTTCATAGGTTCTTATACTCAAAAACTCGATTTTAAAAGCGTACAGACTGACCCTTGCGCATCGGTGCAAGAAGGTCTACGACGAAAAGAGCTTGCTTGCTCACAGTCGCCACGTTAGGAGTCAGGTTTAAAATATATCTTCGCTAGCTTAAGTAAGCTAGCTGGCATGCCCTTTTTGCTTAATTAGGACTTAGGCACACGAAAAGGTTCGCTTCAGGCCTAAGAACCAGGAGCGGGAATTTTCTGTGTCTACAATATGAAAGTAGTTTTTCATTATTGTAAACACCCCGAAATCCCATGAATTTCTCAAATCCATCTGGTTTTGTAAAAGCAGCCCCAAAGGGCCATTTTGAGTCTGAAAACCCAGGAGCCTTCCAGGCACCCCTGTGTATATGTTTTAAACTTTATATTTCAAAAATAGGTAATATGGTTTTTGAAAACCTTTTAAAACATGTTTTGAAACCTCGAAGCAGCTTGGCCTCATCCAGACAGAACCAGGAAAGCTAAGGAGAGCCCGGAACCGGAGCACATATCGAGCCTGGCACAGCAACTCTCGTATCAAATCCACACCCCCAGGATCTCGAACGTCCAACACCCTGTTATCATCAAAACATCATTTGAAGTCATCTCCGGAAGGCGAAAACAGAAGCGGACGATCATGTTGGCGAAGACCCAACGCAGACGGAGTACTGATGCTGTCAAACCCCGCACAAACCGTTCGTTTCAAACACAGCTCGAAGGAGTCAGAGTTCAGTTTGGATTGGATCTGGACCATATATATCCAGATCCCAATCCAAACCCATGTATGGACTTAGATTTGGTTTTGGATTCGAAAATCCAATCCAATATCCATATCCATGACCCATATCACCTTCTCATAAATGGAGGTGGGGCCCACTTGAATTTCACGTGGGATTATGGGCAAGAGAGAGAGTGGGGGAGGATAAGATCAAGTGTGTGTTGTAATTAAGCTTGACTTGTGTGTCAAGTTTGGGGTTAATCATGTGGGTTAGCCTAGTTAAGTGGGTTTAAGCTTGTAATTAGCCAAAACCTAACCTAGGGCTGCACCAACATGATATGATTAGGGTCTATGGGCCATGCAAAGGGAGCTCCTTCACCTAATCCTAGCCTTTTACCCTAATCCCATCCTAATCTGAGCCTAATCACCTAACCCACTTCCCTAATCCCGGCCTAATCCCAACCTAATCACCTAACCCACTTCCCTGATTCTTCCCTAAACCTAGATTAATTTCCCTAAACCTAGCCTAATCCTAGCCTAATCACCTAACCTACCTGACTAAACCTCACCCTAGAACCAACCCACCTAGCTAAACCCTAAACCTCTTGTAAACACCCCGAAATCCCACGAATTTCTTAAAACAAACCTGGTTTTGTACAAGCCACCCCAAAGGGCTAGTTTTGAGTCTGGCAACCCAGGAGCCTTCCAGACAACCCTGTATATATGTTTTAAACTTCATATTTCAAAAATATATAATATGGCTTTTGAAAACCTTTTAAAACACATTTTTGAAACCCCAAAGCAGCTTGGCCTAATCAAGACAGGACCAGCGAAGTCAAAGAGAGCCCGGAACCGGAGCACATGTCATGCCCGGCACAGCAACTCTTGTATCATATCCATACCCCCAGGATCTTGAACGTCCAAGACCCTGTTATTATCAAAATGTCATTTGAAGTCATCTCCGGAAGGCAAAAACGGAGGCGGACGATCATGTTGGCGAAGACCCAACGCAGACGGAGTGCTGATGCTGTCAGACCCCGCACAAATCGTCCGTTTCGAACACAGCTCGAAGGAGTCAGAGTTTAGTTTGGATCGGATCTGGACCATATATATCCAGATCCCAATCCAAACTCATATGTGGACTTGGATTTGGATTTGGATCCAGAGATCCAATCCAATATCCATATCCATGGCCCACATCACCTTCTCATAAATGGAGGTGGGGCCCACTTGAAATTCATGTGGGAATATGGGCATTAGAGAGAGTGGGGATGGATAAGATCAAGTGTGGTTGTAATTAAGCTTGACTTGTGTGTCAAGTTTGGGGTTAATCATGTGGGTTAGCCTAATCGAGTGGGTTTAAGCTTGTAATTAGCCAAAACCTAACCTAGGGCTGCACCAACATGAGGTGGTTAAGGTCTATGGGCCATGCAAAGGGAGCTCCTTCACCGAAACCTAACCCAAAACACCTAATCCTAGCCTTCTACCCTAATCCACCCCTAATCTGAGCCTAATCACCTAACCCACTTCCCTAATCCCAACCTAATCACCGAACCCACTTCCCTAATCCTTCCCTAAACCTAGGTTAATTTCCCTAAACCTAGCCTAATCACCTAACCTAGTTCACTAAACCTCACCCTAGAACCCAACCACCTAACCAAACCCTAAACCCCTAAACCACCCCTAGCCCACAATCTACCCAAACCACTAGTATTTAAAATATCTGGCCCTACCCTTTCCAGCCCACCTTATCTTCATACCACCCTACCTAAACCACCTAACCACTACCCCAAACCCAGCCCTAACCGACCTACCCAACTCCCTATATAAACCCCCCCCTCTTGGGGCGGGTTTTCCTAGCTAGAACCCCTCACCCATCCCAGCTGGGCCCTCTCTTTCCTCCACTTCTCCAGCTGCTCCACCTGCTCCCACCACCACTTGCACCGCCATCTCCACCACCTCCCGACCGAGCCTCACTACCTGCCCAGCTTCCTTCCAGCCGAGCGCCACCTTCTCTTCACTCGGTAAGTACCCCACACTCTACCTAGCTCCTTCTCCACTCCCTCTCCACTCCCAGCCACCCACCATACCACCACCTACTTTCCATCCCACCACCACTTGCCACCACCACTACACTCGGCCAAGCCTTAGCCGCCCTAGCCATTCGCCACTACCTAACTACCCTAGCTACACCCGGCCGCCCTATCCGATTTCCTAAGACCTACCCATAGCACTCCCTTATACCCACTACACCCACTACCACCTAGCCCCATCACCTAACTAGCTACCTTCCCATACTCCAGCCTTAGTCGTCCTAGCAGCCCGCCACCACCACATTCCCCTAGTCGGCCACTCCAACCGACTATCCCTTCCATTCGGCCAACCATCTCTTTTCCCCTAGGTGTCCCATTCGACCTTCCCTTAAGCTCCCCTTAGGTCCATACTCCCTAACACTATATACCCTCCTAGTGACCCTACATACTCACCTTGCCCAACCCCTTTAATCCCCCACACCAAGGCAACACCCTTGCTTGCAGCCGGCCACCATCAAGGCGCCTATCCTGCACCCCATTTGCAGCCGGCCAGCACCCTTTGTCGTTCACCCTCGCGGAGCTCCCGTTTGCAGCCCAAGGCGAAGGCCAAGCCCACGCTCAAGCAAGGCCTCTACGGACCAGCTACTAGTGAGTGCCTAACTCGGTCTTTAGTTGTATACTTGCTTGAGATTCAATTCGATACGGGGTTGTAATAACGGAGCATAGTCTCCCCCCGCTTGTAATAACGTGGCTCGGCACACCCACACACGTGCACTCTCTTAGTTGTGCACGATTTTGAACACACACGGGCCTAATCAGCCCCTAATACATAAGTATATACATATACTTTCATTTTTGAAGGGTTTTGCTTAAGTTGGGTGCGTTGTCTTTCAATTCAAGCACTCTCACACATATTGAGCTTTCACTCTTATTTGAAAGACCCAAGTAAGGGCCGACCTATACTATTTGGGTTTCATTTTATGTCGTGTGGGTAAGTCTTTCAATTCAAGCACTCTCACACACATTGAGCCTTCGCTCTTATTTGAAAGACCCAAGTAAGGGCCGACCTATACTATTTGGGTTTCATTTCATGTCGTGTGGGTAAGTCTTTCAATTCAAGCACTCTCACACACATTGAGCTTTCGCTCTTACTCCCAAGACCTTAGTAAAGGCCTTATTGCAGTTATATTTGGGTTTCATTTATGTCGTGTGCGTAGTACTTCAATTCAAGCACTCACACACATTGAGCTTTCGCTCTTACTCCCAAGACCTTAGTCAAGGCCGTACTGCAATTTATATTTGGGTTTAATTTCATGTCGTGTGTGTAAGTCTTTCAATTCAAGCACGCACCCACATTGAGCCTTCGCTCTTATTTGCAAGACCCGAGTAAGGGCTCATATACATAAGATATATACGTATTTCCCTTCGGTTATTTCCCTTCGGTTATTTCCCTTCGGAGTAGCGTGAGTTTGCATTGCATCTACGCCATACCATGAGGTAGGATGCATATTGCATCAAAGCAAGCCCCGCTCGAATTCGCCCATGTAGTGGAGTGTTCATAACACACAAACTAGGTGGCCCTAAAAGGGATAAAAGAAAAGACTTAGGCACGTGCAAATCCACGTGATCTAAAACATGCAATCGCATCTAAAAGACCCGAATTAGACACCTCGAACCACTTCGTAGACTTTCTATCCCAAAACTCGATTTTTGCAAAGCGTACAGACTGACCCTTGCGCATCGGTGCAAGAAAGTCTGCGACGACAAGAGCTCACTTGCTCACAGTCACCACGATTAGAAGTCAGTTTTAAATATATCTTCGCTAGCTTAGGTAAGCTAGCTGGCACGCCCTGTTTGCATACATAGGCCTTAGACACACGAGAGGATCTGCTCCGAGCCCTGAAAAGGCGAGAGGTAGGGATTTTTCGCCCGTCTACACCTCTAAACCACCCCTAGCACACAACCTACCCAAACCCCTTGTATTTAAAATATCTGGCCCTACCCTTTCCAGCCCACCTTATCACCACAACACCCTACCTAAACCACCTAACCACTACCCCAAAACCAGCCCCAACCGACCTAGCCCAGCCCTATATAAACCCCCCCTTTGGGGTGGGTTTTTCCCATCTTCAAGCTCCATCTTCCACCAGCCGGGTCCTCCACTCTCCAGCCCAACCGACTCCCATCTTGCTCCACCTGCCCCACAGCCAGCCACCACCTGCGCCACTACCTTCCAGCCGAGCACCACCACCACCATCACTCCAGCCGAGGTCCACATCACCCCCTTCCTCTTGGCCGAACCTCATCCTGCGCATCCTCTTCACCCGACTGCTCCCCTTTCATCCGCCACCGCCTCTCTTCAATCACGGTTAGTACCCCGTCCTTCATCTCACCTTTTCTCCACTCCCTCTCCACTCTCAGCCACCTAACCCACTACCATATCACCCTAATACCAGCCACTTGCCGCCACCATTCCCACTCGGCCAGGCCATAACCACCCTAACTATCCGCCACCACCTAGACACCTTAGCTCCATTCGGCCACCCTATCCGACTCCCTAAGACCTGCCCATATCACCCCACTACACCCACTATACCCACTACCATCTGACCCCATCTCCTAGCTAGTTCCCTTCCCTTACACCACTCCTAGCCACCCTAGCAGCCCGCCACCACCAAGCACCCTTAGTCGGCCACTCCAACCGACTGTCACCTTTTCATTTGGCCAGCCATCTGCCAGCCATATCTTTCCCCTAGCTAGCTCCCTTCCCTTAGTACCATACTCCCTTAGTGACCCTACTTAGGCTCCTTTAGCCCAACACACCAAAACCAGCCCATCCTTAGCCGTCGGCCATCTTCAAGGCGCCTCCTCCGCGCACCAAAGACATCCGGCCAGCAACCCCTTGCCGTTCAACCTCACGGAGCTCCCTTTTGTAGCCCAAGGTGAAGGCCAAGCCCACGCTAAAGCAAGGCTTCTTCGGACCAGCTATTAGTAAGTGCCTAACTCGGTCCTTAGTTGTATACTTGCTTAAGATTCAATTTGATACGGGGTTGTAATAACGGAGCATAGTCTCCCCCCGCTTGTAATAACGTGGCTTGGCACACCCACACACGTGCACTCTCTTAGTTGTGCACGATTTTGAACACACACGGGCCTAATCAACCCCTAATACATAAATATATATATATATATATATACTTTAATTTTCGTAGGGTTTTCTTTAAGTTGGGTGTGTTGTCTTTCAATTCAAGCACTCACACACATTGAGCCTTCGCTCTTATTTGAAAGACCCAAGTAAGGGCCGAGCTATACTATTTGGGCTTTCATTTCATGTCGTGTGTGTAAGTCTTTCAATTCAAGCACTCACACACATTGAGCCTTCGCTCTTATTTGAAAGACCCAAGTAAGGGCCGAGCTATACTATTTGGGTTTTATTTCATGTCGTGTGTGTAAGTCTTTCAATTCAAGCACTCACACACATTGAGCCTTCGCTCTTATTTGAAAGACCCAAGTGTAGACGTGATTTTATTTCAAATCGTGGGATCCGAAATCAAACCCTCGAACTACGTCAGGTTGCGCGAGCGTGCCAGTTAGTTTATCAAAACTAACAAATTCTGATTTTCTGACTTCTAAGAACGATTGTGGACAAGTGAGATCTTTTCGACTTAGGCCTTCTTGAACCGGCGCTCAAGGGTCAGCCTAGACGCTTGAAATTTGTTTGAATCCGTTAATTTGAGAAAGGAAAAACCAGATTTTTCAATAGTTTCAGATTTGTGTTTAAGTTCTTGATTTCTGAAAATTTTCAGATTCTGAAAGTTGTAGAATCTGTTCAGTTCCAAATACCTGTTCTTCGAATTTTTAAAAATACTTCTGATTCTCCAAAAATTCTAAAACTTTTACAGAATAGAGACACGTGTGTGTAGAATCAGAATATATTTTTAGTTTATAATTTTGTTCTTTATTTTCTGAGAATTAAATACAGAATCAGAAACTGTTATAAAATTCGGAACAGCCTGTTTATGTGAATCAGAAGCTCAGAAAAATAGCAATATATCAGCACTCAGTCATCCAATTTCGATAAAATTTATTGTGTTAGAAAGATACGGATGTTAGGTTTCCAAAGAATCAAATTTCATCCAATTTCATTCAGTGGTTAAAGAGATATGGGCAAAAGAACAGAGGTCTGTTACTGAACGTTCTGTTTCTGTAAAACGCAATCTGGATTTTGTATAAACTTCACGGATCTAATTGGCAAGGCAACAGTTCATAAAAATTCCTCAAAATTTTATCTAAGACCGTCTGATATGTCTAGATTATTAATGCAAAATTTCGAAGCAATTGGCTTATCCGTTTGGCTATAAAAATTCCGTGATCAGACGCGTGTGCACGGACAGTTTCAGAAACCAAGTTTGCAGAAAATTTCAGAAAGTTCCTAACGTGATTCTAAAACGAAATTCAACCTGTATCAGCCCTAATGATGCATGGAAATCATCTAAACATGGATTTTAATTCCGTTCATGAAGGAATCATGCATGTTTGTATCGATATAAATGAAGAACATGGGCTCAAGGCCTTGATTCACGTACAAATTTCCAGAATCTGTGCTTTTTCAGATTCTCATGAATTAAAACCAATTTGTGCAAGAATTCCAACCTGTGTGAGTGAGAGGAGATGTAGGAGCACTTCGCCGGACGATCGTCGGACGTCGGAACCAGGCCGGACTTCCTTCTTCTCTTCCTTTCTCTCTCTCTCTCTCTATTTCTCTGAATTTTCGGACTGAACCTCTTTATGCTCGTTGGTTGATCGTCGCTGGTTGATCGTCGCTGGTTGATCGTCGCTGGTTGATGCCCTGTGCAGCACCTGGGAGAGCCTTTTTATAGGCTCTGGCCGTGATTTAGATAAGCCTGATGGTTGGGATTTGGATGAGTTCGGTTTTGATTGTGTTGATAAAATCTTATCTGGATTGGTTGGAACGTCATCTGCATTTGATAGGCATAACCCTTGTTTGATTGTTGAACGTTATCTACATTTGATAGGCATCTGAGTTGTTGAATCATTATCTGTATTTGATTTCATCTGCATTGGGCAATCTTGAACGTGATCTTCTGATCCTTCCTCAATCTGTTGCTGGATATGCGCTCAAAGAAAAAAACACAGCTGGAACACAATCATTCATCAGGACAGGCGGAACAAAGTGAATGAACCCATCTTTCCGACATTGATCAAGAGGAGTGACATATGGTTGGAAAACACCAGCGAGTATGGGCCCTTGACAACTCAGTATCTCGTCATTGTTGCCCTGACATGAATGGCTGTATGTCTTTGAGTAGGCGCTCCTTTAGTGCTTGTGGTATTTGGGAATTAAAGGTTTTCTTAGCCTCAGATATTAAAAATCGCTTTAGATCAGTGTGAGGAATGCTTGAGTCTCTCATACATAATCTTTTTTTGTTGCGCATCAAAGTACAGACTCCATGATACCAGCAGCTTGTCCTCAGGAAAGAACATGCTTCTTGGCAAAGCATTTCTTTTAACTCCAGCTCTCCGGCAAAATGTTCTTTTACGCTTGATGATTTGCACCGGTTCTCTTGTTCAGACAAACTGTGCAAGCCATTACTACTTGAATTAGCATTAACAGCACTGTGACTGTCACACACTTTCCGTTTGGTCCCCATGGCATTGGAGTTGCGGATTCCGTCCACAACCCTAACATGGGACACATTGTTCTCCATCTCTGCAAATGGCTTCACAGCATTCTTACTATCACTAACAAAAGAATGTTTGTCATTAGATGTGGTGTCATTGGCACGATATGGTAAAACAGAAGACCTATCTGTTATTGCATTCACATCCTTGTTGGAGAAATTTGTCCCACTAACAGTGTCACGACCGGGTAAGAGCACTTCCTTATGCATTTGACCAGGCAGACCTTCAGTGTTAACCATATCAGCAAAACTTGACTTCATCAACTTTGGATTTCCCTTTGTGTTCTTGAAGAATGATTGCTATGAGATACAGCTTCTGATTCAACCTTTTCAATAAGGTTGGCCTATTTTACATCATGAACATTCATTATTGGTTCTAGGTGAGCATTGCCACTAGCCATAACTTTCTACCAGGTAGATTAAAAGGATGAGTGATATGAAATAGAACCATAAATGTTTCACAACCAGAACCTCTGCCCGATGTTACATTCAAGGCAATAAGAATCAGTGTAGGTTCAGAGATAATATGAACTTGGCTTGCAACATGGCGGGCTATTAAAGCGAGATTTCCAGCTATGAATGACTCAGATAAGACAATAGCACACTCTAATCCAATAAAACACTTGAAAACTTTTCATTGCTGTTGCTGATTATACTTTCGGGATGTATTTTGCTAAACTGAAAAAAAAATCCTTCTGTGTACCACAACAATTTCAACAGTATAGCTCAACACAGAATAAGCAGAAAAGTATTAACAAATAGCCACTTCTAAGGAAACATGATGAATCTCAATTGAATCTTTTACATGTATAAGAGTACTCAAGTAGTCTTCCGTTATCTGTATATGCCATGAACATGGCTATGCAAATCCATATTACATACTTACCTATTATGAATGTATTCAAATAGGCCTATGTTACGTTTTTGAAAATCAACTTTCATGCTCATTCAATCCTTTCCACGAGTGTTGGGATATTAAAATTGCTCTTATCATAACATATCAATAGCATATCAGTAACAAATGACGATGCAAATTGATGTATATCAATACTAATTACCTCAATACCCAAACATAACGTAGACACGTTACGAGAGGCGTTCGATACCAAACCTTCATTTTTGGAGGCTTTCGTTCTTGCTTCCACCTTTCCTTTCTTTTGATAATACCGACCTTACCTTCTAGAAATTGATTTCTTTCCAAATGTGAGCTTTTCTTTCTAGGAAGCTCACTTTCCCTTTTTGATGCCCGTTTTCCTTTTTGGGCGTCCACCTTCTTTTTTAGGTGTCAACTTGTCTTTTCAATGCCTTTTTCTTTTGAAGAGGAAAGCTTTCAACATACTTTTCGTAATAAATCTTTTAGGGAAACGAAATCCTGTTTTTCCAGTACTAAGGGCAAAATCGTCATTTTTCCCAATTTTGTCAAAATTCGAAATTTTCAGAACGGAAAGCATTCTTTCATCATTTTAAAGCTTTCATAAAATTTTGGTACCAAAACAAACTCGTTTAGTGCCTTTTTCCTTCAAAAACCCCAAAATTGCTAAAATGGCCACTTTCCTAAAAAGGTAAGAATTTTAAAAGAAAATTTTGGGTGTCTACACCAAGTAAGGGCCGTGTTATACTATTTGGGTTTAATTTCATGTTGTGTGCATAGTACTTCAATTCAAGCACTCACACACATTGAGCTTTCGCTCTTATTCCCAAGACCTTAATCAAGGCCATACTGCAAGTTATATTTGGGTTTTATTTCATGTCGTGTGTGTAAGTCTTTCAATTCAAGCACGCACCCACATTGAGCCTTCGCTCTTATTTGCAAGACCCAAGTAAGGGCATGTATATACCCTATATACATATCTCCCTTCGGCATTTACATTACAAGTCATTTCCCTTCGGTTATTTCCCTTCGGCATTGTCTTTACATTCGGGTTTTCCCTTTGGAGTAGCGTGAGTTTGCATTGCATCTATGCCATACCACGAGGTAGGATGCATATTGCATCAAAGCAAGCCTCGCTCAAATTCGCCCATGTAGTGGAGTGTTCATAACACACAAACTAGGTGGCCCATAAAGGGATAAAAAGAAAGACTTAGGCACGTGCAAATCCACGTGATCTAAAATCTGCAATCGTATCTAAAAGACCCGAATTAAACACCTCGAACTGCTTCGTAGGCTTTCTATCCCAAAAACTCGATTTTTCAAAAGCGTACAAACTGACCCTTGCGTACCGGTGCAAGAAGGTCTGCGACGACAAGAGCTCACTTGCTCACAGTCGCCACGATTAGAAGTCAGTTTAAAATATATCTTCGCTAACTTAGGTAAGCTAGCTGGCACGCCCTGTTTATATAAATAGGCCTTAGACACACGAGAGGATCCGCTCCAAGCCTTGAAAAGGCGAGAGGCGGGGATTTTCGCTACGTCTACAATTATGCACTTGCCAAATTTTCAAGACTTGGTTTATAACAAGGAGCGAATCTCCAAACACCTTGATGCATGATGCCCCTAGAGTTTTTGAAATCCTTAAGCCTTGTATGAGTGCTTCATACTCAACTATGTTGTTGGAACATTCGAAATCTAGGCGGATTGCTATGGGAATCTCGCCCTTTTCAGGGGAGATAAGGATGACCGCAACACCATCCCCTCGTTGGTTTCGTGCCCCATCGAAGTGCATCTTCCACACTTGGTTTTCAAAAGAGTTTGCCAAAATGTGGTTTTGAAAGTGGTTTTGCAATATGCCTTCATCAGGCATTTCATCAAGTGTGGGATATGCATCTTTCAGGGGGAACTCAGCCACATAGTCAGCTAGGGCTTGCCCCTTAATGGAGATCTGGTGATGGTATTTGTAGACGCGCGAAAATCCCCGCCTCTTCGCCTCTTTCGTGGCTTGGAGTGGATCTTATCGTGCGTCTAAGGCCTATGTATGCAAATAGGGTGTGCCAGCTAGCTTACTTAAGCTAGCGAAGATATACTTAACACTGACTTCTAAACGTGGCGATTGTGAGCAAGTGAGCTCTTGTCGTCGCAGACCTTCTTGCACCGATGCGCAAGGGTCAGTCTGTACGCTTTTGCAAAAAATCGAGTTTTTGGGGAGAAAGTCTACGAAACGGTTCGAGGTGTCTATTTCGGGTCTTTAAGATGCGATTGCATGTTTTAGATCACGTGGATTTGCACGTGCCTAAGTCTTTTCTTTTATCCCTTTTTGGGTCGCCTAGTTTGTGTGTTATGAACACTCCACTACATGGGCGAATTCGAGCGGGGCTTGCTTCGATGCAATATGCGTCCTACCTCGTGGTATGGCGTAGATGCAATGCAAACTCACGCTACTCCAAAGGGAAAACCCGAAATGTAAAGACAATACTGAAGGGAAATAACCGAAGGGAAATAACCGAAGGGAAATAACCGAAGGGAAATACGTATATATCTTATGTATATGAGCCCTTACTCGGGTCTTGCAAATAAGAGCGAAGGCTCAATGTGGGTGCGTGTTTGAATTGAAAGACTTACACACACGACATGAAATTAAACCCAAATATAAATTGCAGTATGGCCTTTACTAAGGTCTTGGGAGTAAGAGCGAAGGCTCAATGTGTGTGAGAGTGCTTGAATTGAAGTACTACACACACGACATAAATGAAACCCAAATATAACTGCAATAAGGCCTTTACTAAGGTCTTGGGAGTAAGAGCGAAGGCTCAATGTGTGTGAAAGTGCTCGAATTGAAAGACTTACTCACACGACAAGAAATAAAACCCAAATAGTATAGGTCGGCCCTTACTTGGGTCTTTCAAATAAGAGCGAAAGCTCAATGTGTGTGAGAGTGTTTAAATTGAAAGACTTACTCACACGACATGAAATGAAACCCAAATAGTATAGGTCGGCCCTTACTTGGGTCTTTCAAATAAGAGCGAAAGCTCAATGTGTGTGAGAGTGTTTAAATTGAAAGACAACGCACCCAACTTAAACAAAACCCTTCGGAAGTGAAATATATACGTATACTTATATATTAGGGGCTGATTAGGCCCGTGTGTGTTAAAAATTGTGCACGACTAAGAGGGTGCACGTGTGTGGTTGTGCCAAGCCACGTTATTACAAGCGGGGGGAGACTATGCTCCGTTATTACAACCCCGTATCAAATTGAATTTCAAGCAAGCGTATGATTAAAGACCGAGTTTAGAAACTTACAAGTAGCTGGTCCGTAGAGGTCTTGCTTGAGCGTGGCCTTGGCTTTGGGCTGCAAACGGGAGCTCCGCGAAGGTATGTGACCAAGAGTGCTGGCCGGCTGCAAATGGGCGCGGGATGGACGCCTCGAAGGGGGCCGGTGGCAAGTAGGCGGCGCCTCCAAGTAGGGAGTTTAGAGTGGCTGACTAAGTGGGTCTTAGGGTCACTAGGGAAGTTAGGTACTAAGGGAAAACTGGCCCTAAAAGGTGAGTTAGTGGGAAGGCCAAATAGGGCACCTAGGGGGGTCGGCCGAATGGGAGATGGTGGCTAAGCAGTGGCCAGCCACTTGGGTTATCCTAGGTTCGGCTAGGCTTAGATGGTGGCGGCAAAGAGGTTGAGCTAAGGGGAAGATGGGTGGCTAAGAGTGGAGGGGTGGTAGAGAGTGGCTTTGAGGGAGTTAGGGGGACTTACCGAATGGGGAGGAGTGGCGGATGGAGTGGGAGAGTGGCGGGCAGGTAGCTGTCGGCTGGTGGAGTTGGGGGAAGATGGTGGCGTCCGGCTGGGGGGCAGTGGTGGTGGACGGAAGAGGGAAGGTGGCGGAGCAGGTGGCGGCTGGTGGAGGAGCTGGAGCTGCTGGGAAGACGGATGAGAGATGGGAGAAGGAGAGGGCCCGGCTGGGTGGTGGAGTGGTTCCCACCTTTTTAAAAACCCGCCCACAATGAGGGGGGTTTAAATAGGGGATGGGTAGGTCGGTTAGGGCTGGGTTGTGGGTAGTGGTTAGGTGGTTTAGGTAGGGTAGTATGTAGATAAGGTGGGCTGGATGGGGTTGGGCCAGATATTTTAAAACTAGGGGTTTGGGAAAATCGTGGGCTAAGGGTGGTTTAGGGGTTTAGGGCTAGGTTAGGTGGTTGGGTTTTAGGGTGAGGTTTAGTGAGCTAGGTTAGGTGATTAGGCTAGGTTTAGGCTAGGATTAGGGAAATTAATCTAGGTTTAGGGGAGGATTAGGGAAGTGGGTTAGGTGATTAGGTTGGGATTAGGCCGGGATTAGGGAAGTGGGTTAGGTGATTAGGCTCAGATTAGGGGTGGATTAGGGGAATGGGCTTGGATTAGGTGTTTTGGGTTAGGTTTAGGGAGGGAGCTCCCTTAGCATGGCCCATAGACCTTGATCACCCCATGTTGGTGCAGCCCTAGGTTAGGTTTTAGCTAATTACAAGCTTAAACCCACTCAATTAGGCTAACCCACATGATTAAACCCAAACTTGACACACAAGTCAAGCTTAATACAACACTCTTGATATTTTTCACCCCCACTCTCTCTCATGCCCAATATCCCACGTGAATTTCAAGTGGGCCCCACCTCCATTTATGAGAAGGTGATGTGGGCCATGGATATGGATATTGGATTGGATCTCTGGATCCAAATCCAAATCCAAGTCCACATATGGGTTTGGATTGGAATCTGGATATATATGGTCCAGATCCAATCCAAACTGAACTCTGACTCCTTCGAGCTGGGTTCGAGACGGACGATTTGTGCGGGGCCTGACAGCATCAGTACTCCGTCTGCGTTGGGTCTTCGCCAACATAGTCGTCCGCCTCCGTTTCTGCCTTCCGGAGATGACTTCAAATGCTATTTTGATAAGAACAGGGTCTTGGACGTTCGAGATCCTGGGGTGTGAATCAGATACAAGAGTTGTTGTGCCGGGCTTGACAGGTGCTCCGGTTCCGGGCTCTTCTTGTCTCTCCTGGTCCTGTCTTGATCGGGCCAAGCCACTTTGGGGTTTCAAAACATGTTTTAAAAGGGTTTTCAAAAGCTATATTATATGTTTTTGAAAGATAAAGTTTAAAACATATATACAGGGTTTGTTTGGAAGGCTCCTGGGTTTCCAAACTCAAAATGGCCCTTTGGGGCTGCTTGTAAAAAACCAGATTTGTTTAAGAAATTCGTGGGATTTCGGGGTGTTTACAGATGCCCCTCTTTGGCCTTGTCCAAATAGATTTGGATAAGGGCAAAGATGACAAACACCCCTTTTAATGTCTCCCTAGATCTAGCCACGAAGAATATGGGATCGTCCCATTTTAACAAAATCTCAATTTTACAAACTCTGGTAGGAGGAGATATCACGCCAAAGGGTTCACTTATGAAATCTGGTCCTAAATGGGATCATGTTCATGCAAGTACCATGCGTGGAATGCAGATGACATGGGTGTGGTGCCAAAAGTGGCGACTTCCCAGAGACCAGGTGTGGTCGAACTCTAGAGACTTACAAGGCCTACTGCTCCAAGTGAGCAAAAACCCTATGCTGTTCGATGTTCGGTTTTTAAAACTTATTTACAAAAGCTATTTATAAAAGGGACAACTGTCTTGAGTCTCGATCCTAAGGATCTCGAGCTCTTCGTGCTTGCCCTTGTTTGAGTCTTAACACTCGCTTATCTAGTGGAGGTTTTATAAGAAAACAAGCTTCATTTCAAATCCCTACGCCTTACTCGAAACGTCGAATTCTCAAACAAGATGAAATTCAAGTAAGTAAATCCTATTTTTACTTTAGGATTCCTCGAAATGAACCATGCTTTAGCTTGGGATAAGCCAGGGATGGGAAAGAGATACCACGGTCCCTTCTGAAGCGTCCCGTGGTTTAAGGCATAGAAGGCGGAAAACTGCTCTTTTTGAGCTTTTTGGCCTCTTTTTCCTTTTTTTTCATAGAGGGTCTCCCTTTGGGAGTATTTTTTCTTTAATCCCTCTTTTTCATAAGAGAATCGATTTTTCTTTTTCAAGTCTGGTTTCTTTCTTTTGGAAAGAGATTTTTAAATGGGAAATTCCCTTTTGATTTGGGCCTTTGTTTTCCTTTTAGGAGGAGAGAAGAGGGGAGGACTTATCCCAAGCCTACACTCGATCCATTCCAGATCAGCCTATTTAGAAATAGCACGTACTACTTGCAAGTATCTTGCTATGTTGAACTAGGCCCTTCTTTGTAAGATGAAGGATTTTGAAATGCAACCACGATTTTGAAAACTCCACTCTTTCACAAGTGCGAATTCTCTTACTTAGGGTCACATGAGTTCGCCTTTGCACCTTATTCACACGTCTCAGGGCAGCTATCCCTATCAAATTTTCGAAAACTGGAATTTAATCCAGATCCTACACATGATACTTCTTTAAGTATTGAATATTGATAGGATCTGCTAAATTCCTACCCTCTACATCGATCAACCAATACGAATTGTTCGTAGTGGTTGCTCGTACAACATAGGGTCCATCCCAGTTGGGGCGCCACTTGCCTAGGGGGTGTGGGCCACGATGGTGGATGGTTTTCAAGACCAGATCTCCCACTTCAAAGTGGCGAGGTCTTATGTGTTTGCTATAATGTTGGGCTATCCTTTGCCGGTATGCACGAGCATGATCCATGGCAAGGAGTCGCCTCTCATCTAGCAAATCTAGTTCGGCCATCCTAGCATGCTGAAGCGTCTCTAGGGGGAGGTCGAGTGCAATGGATGTATGGAATGAATGCAGTTGGGTATGAATGGGAAGAATGGCGTTTGTGCCATAGACCAATTCGAATGGTGTGGCATTCGTGGGAGTCCGGATGGAAGTCCTATAAGCCCATAAGGCTTCATCCAGCTTCTCATGCCACCTCCTACCCTTCTCTAAGGTTTTCTCAATGATACCAATGAGAGTCTTGTTTGTGGCTTCGGCTTGGCCGTTGCCTTGAGGGTAGTAGGGTGAGGAGAAGTGGTGAGTTATGCCATACGTGTTGCACAACTTAACCATCCGCTCGTTCTTGAATGGGGTACCATTATCAGACACAAGGTCTCGTGGAACCCCAAATCGAGCCAAGATATTCCTCCGGATGAAAGCCACCACATGTTGCCCCATTACATTTGTTAGGGAAATGGCTTCCACCCACTTGGAGAAATACTCCGTGGCTGCTAAAATAAAACGATGCCCATTCGAGGCCTTTGGAAATATGGGGCCTACAATGTCAAACGCCCACATGGTAAATGGCCAGGGGCTGACCACGGAATGCAATGTTGATGAAGGGATATGAATGGCGTGCCCATGCACTTGACACGGATGACACTTCCTAACATGATCGTGACAATCCTTTTTCAGGGTGGACCAAAAATAACCCCCTCTAAGTATTTTCATCGCCATCATGTTGGCATTAACATGACCTCCACATTCTCCGTCGTGGAACTCGTGCATTACTATCCTAGCCTCCTCTAGGTCGATACACCTAAGCAGAATGCCGGTAAAACTCTTTTTGTATAAGACCCCACCCAGAATGGTGTATCGGGTCGAAATCTTACGAATGAATGCCCTATCTTTGGATGTGGCATCCTCGGTGAATCCCCCATTTTCTAAAAATTGTTTTATGTCATAGAACCAGGGTTTTTCAATAGACTCTGGGTTGTTTTGGCAAATATCCAAGTCGTGTGTGGATGGCTGGGGCGCATGCCATATTTCCAAAGATCTGGTCCCTGAAATGGGATCGACCTTCAGGGCTGAACCCAAGGAGGAGAGGGCATCGGCGATGCCATTGTCCTCTCTTCCCACGTGTGTGAGCTTACACGACTGGAAGGAGTGGACCAATCGAGTGGCCAACTCGTGATATGGAAGTAGTTTCTCATTACGTACTTGCCAAATTTTTAAAACCTGATTTATGACAAGGAGCGAATCTCCAAAGACCTCGATGCATGATGCCCCTAGAGTTTTCGAAATCCTTAAGCCTTGTATGAGTGCTTCATACTCAGCTACGTTGTTGGAACATTCGAAATCTAAGCGGACCGCTATGGGAATCTCGCCCTTTTAAGGGGAGATTAGGATGATCCCGGCACCAGCCCCTCGTTGGTTTCGTGCCCCGTCGAAGTGCATCTTCCACACTTGGTTTTCAAAAGAATTTGCCAAAATGTGGTTTTGAAAATGGTTTTGCAATATGCCTTCATCAGGCATTTCGACAAGAGTGGGATATGCGTCCTCCAAGGGGAAGTCAGCCACGTAATCTGCTAGGGCTTGCCCCTTAACGGAGATCTGGTGATGGTATTTTAGATCATACTCCATTAGAAGGAGTTGCCATTTGCCCAATCTACCCGTGAGAATGGGTTTTTCGAACAAGTGCTTGATTGGATCAAGCTTGGACACTATCCAGATCTCATGATCTAGGAAGTAGTGTCTGAATTTCTGGCAGGCCCAGACTAGGGCCAAGCACGTCTTCTCCATGGCTTGATAATTTCGTTCATAAGCCAAGAGAGTTTTCGAAATATAGTAGATGGCATACTCCTTATGGGTGTCATCCTCGTATTGGGCCAACAGGGCTCCTAAAGCGTTTACATGCACGGAGATGTATAATAAAAGCGGTTTTCCTTGCTTTGGAGGATTCAAAACGGGGGGATTAACCAAGTATGCCTTTAGTCTCTCGAAGGACTTTTGGCATTCGTCATCCCATAAGAATTTTGTACCCTTCCTCAACAGTTTGTTGAAGGGTTCGCATCTAGTTGCCAGATTCGATATGAATCGGCGCACAGATTGTAATCGACCCTGGAGGCTACGGACTTGGGTGAGATTGGAGGGTGGAGCCATGTCTATGATGGCTCGACACTTAGAGGGGTCGACTTCTATTCCCCTTTGGCTCACCATAAAGCCTAGAAGCTTTCCTGATTCTACCCCGAACACACATTTTTGAGGGTTTAGCTTTACTTTGTAAAGCCTAAGCCTTTCGAAGATTTTTTGTAAACATTTGATATGGGTGCATCGGGTTTTGGATTTTGCCAAGAGATCATCTACATACACTTCTACAAGCTCGTGAATTTGATCATGGAAGATCGTGTTCATGGCTCGTTGGTATGTTGCGCCGGCATTTTTCAAACCAAAGGGCATGACTGTATAGCAGTACGTGCCCCATGGGGTTGTGAAGGCGGTCTTACCCTGATCTCGTGGGCTTAGTTTGATTTGATTATAGCCTGAATAGCCATCCATAAATGAAAACATTTCATGATTTGCAGTACTATCGACTATCAAATCTATGTTTGGTAAAGGATAATTATCCTTTGGAGTGGCTTTATTCAGGTTTCTGAAATCGATGCATATTCGAATTTTCCCATTGGTTTTTCGAACTACAACAATATTTGACAACCAATCAGAATACGCAATGGGTTTTATAAATCCGGCTTTTAGCAGATCTTCTAAACCCTCTTTGACTTGCGTGTGTACATTCGGGTGTATTTTCCTAAGCTTCTGCTTTATTGGTTTTACACCTACATCTAAGGGAAGACGATGCTCGACTATGCTGGGATCTATGCCCGGCATGTCTTCATACGTCCATGCAAACACATCTAAATAGGTTCGTAGAAATGCAATGAATGCTAACTTTTCAGTTTCATGCAAGCATGCGCCTATTTTGATGGTTTTGGGATTGGAATCATCCCCTAGGTTCACCTCTACGAAATCTCCTCCTACTGATTGGGAAGGTCTTTCAAAATCGAGAATTCTATGAAATTCTGGGAGCTCAGAAGTGGGATCTTCCTCAAGGGGATCCACTTCTGGGCTTTGATCATTCTCGTGGGCTTTAGACCCGAGGGAACTTGATGCGTGGTTTTCAAAATAACCTGGTTTTGTACTTGGATTTTCAAGTGATTTCGAAATTTTTGGTCTGGCTATGCAGACGACGTTTCTTTCGAAATCCTTTTCTTTCGCCAAAGTTATACCAGGAGCAGCTATGTACAAAATCTTTTTGGTATTTTCCAAATTTTCGATTTTTTTGGGTTTTTGTAAAACAAGAACTTTGGGAACTATACAAAGCACACTTTTTTCGAGTTTTTGCTTTTTCATTGTTTTTGGTTTTTCTTGTTTTTTCGATTTTTTTTTATTTTAAGTTTTCAAATGTTTTTGGTATTTTTAGAAAAAGGGATCTTCCGTCATACCTACAAAGGGAAAACACTATGGGTTAGACTCGGAATAGGAGGTCTAAACCATAGGTCTCTTCTAAGACAGGCTCCGGGGCACCCTTGACCCAGGTGGTCACAGGGGGTGGCTCCGGCGGTATTTAGGGAGTATAGCCGATCCCATATCGGCTTGGATTGGCCCTAGGAAGGATGGGCTCTAGGAGACCCTGGTTTTGTGCCCCTAGACTCTTGTAGGGCGTGTAGCCCATGTTCAATAACATGTTCCACGACCTTTTGTTTTTTGAAAAGATGGGATATAAGTCGTGGTCCCGGAACATGCTATCGTCCATATTAGGCTCGTAGGGCCTTTTGTCCAGGGGTTTTGGAAATAGGGAACGCTTGGGTTTTCCTAGGAGGATTAGAGTCGGGAGGGGGCCTGCTTTGGGCGGCCCCTTCACACATACAACCTTCCTAGGGTTGTTTAACACGAGCCGAGGTGGCTCAACCATAATTTGCCCCAGGTTAGCCTCATGGGCCTGGGAGCTCGATAAACAAGGGGAGTTTATGATCCCCTGAAGCTGTGGGTGACTCTCACCTAGGATCACTACGACCTGGTCCCTAAAAGGGATCTTGACACACTTGTGGAAGGTGGATGGCACAGCGCACAAACTGTGTATCCAGGGTCTTCCCAGCAACAGGTTATAATGGGGGTGAATGTCCAAGACATGGAACACCCCCGTGTGTTCGATCCCTCCCGTTTCCATTGGGAGTTCGATGGATCCTAAAGGCCTAGACGCATTCCCATCGTATCCAGTGATAACGATGGGGCTTGGGTTCACTGAAGTCAAGGTGACTCCGATTCTGTACGCCACGTGAAGTGGAAGGATGTTGAGCCCTCCTCCACCATCGACTAGGCACCTGTCCAGAGAGTGGTTGTTTAGAACCACCTCGATATGCAGGGCCTGGTTATGGGTTTCGTAGGGTCTATCTACATCATCTTCCGAAAAGGTGATGGGCGATTTTGCTCCTAATAAAGCCACTTGGGCAGACAAGGACTCCGGACTTATGTTCGAATCAACCTTGGCCCTTTCTAGAATTTTCTCTAAGACAAGTCTATGCCTAGGCGATGTTTTGATAAGCTCTAGGATAGACATGTGAATAGGAATCTTTGAAAGGTGGTTTTCGAAATCATAAGGACTTAGGATGATTTTGTCCTTATCTGCTTTTGGCAGACCACTAGGGATACATGCTTTTGAGGGGCCAGGCACACTGACCACCTTTTGAGCACCTTGAAGGTGCGGGGGTTGGTAGATCCTCCCGGATCTAGTGACTTCCCCCACGACCAGCCTAGGGTTCGCGCTAAACTTGGCTCTAAGGATGAGCTGAGGAGAACCTTGGATTTTCAAAACTGGTTTTGCCGGGGTTTCCACTTTTGATGGTCCCCGAATGACGACTTGGGCGGGCCTCTTGTATAGTACAAGGATGGGCGCACAAGCAGGTCGACCAGGTTCGGGCTTTCGCGCTAGTTCTTTGGAAATGGTGAGGGTACATACCTCCTTTCCTTTCCCACTGCCACTGGCGTGTTTGGGAAAGGGTTCCTTGAAGATAGCTTGAGGTGGCTTAGATTCCGTAGTGACCTGGAGCCGGCCCTCCGCTATCAAGTTCTCAATTTTATTTAGAAGAGAGAAGCACCGTTTGGTATCATGGCCTTTGAGCCGATGATACTTGCAAAATCGGTTTAAATACCCCCCTTTGGACGTGACTCCTTCGGGGATTTCAGGGAGTTCGATCATGCCCTGGGCAAGTAGGAGGTCTAGGACCTCCGACACAGGTTGCCCCAGCGGAGTGTACTCCCGTTTTTCAATTGGTTTTGAAAAATTGCGTTCTCTCTTATTTTCTATTTTTTCAAAATTTTTAGAAGTGCCCGCCATGCCTGGATCCACCCGGACATTGGCGATTTTATGGGGCTTTGCCCCTTTGTCCGTTGTGGGCAGCCCATATGCGATGGGCTTTTCCACCCGTGTTTTGGGAACGGCACTTCCTTTCTATAAGTGGTCGTATGTCCCTTTTCGCAAGTTGGTTTCGAAAAGGGAGGCCTTTTTGATCAACTTATGGAAAGTTGAAATCTCATGGAGCGAGAGAAGGGTTTTTAACTCGCTTTTGAAATTATCCAGGATGAGCATTACTGCGCATCCTTCGGATATAGGCTCTCGCACTTGGCCTAAAAGAGACCTCCATCTTATAATGAAGGCATGCACGTCTTCGTTCATGCCTTGCTTTGTATCCCTTAAGGTATTCAGGGTTGGCGTGACTTCCACGTTGTGTGCAAATCTTTGCATGAAGCAGTTCGCTAACTCTTCAAAAGTAGCGAACTGGCTTAAGTCGTAGGAAGCCAGCCATTTGGCAGCTGTGCCTTTAAGGGATAGGGGGAACCAATACACCCATTTCATCGAGTCCTTTTTCTTCTTATGGGCTCGACGTGAGAAAAGCTGCAAGTGAGACCTAGGGTCTCCCAAGCCATCATACCGATGGAAGTTCGGTATTTCATCGTCACTGTCTGTTTCGTAATCCATAGGAAGGAAATCAGACAGGGCGTAGCTTCTTTCTCTTTATTTTGCCCTTTCAGCAGTTGCTATAGGGCTTTACGGTCCTTTTGTGTGAAGGACTCGTGGTATTGGTTGCCTTCCATTACGGAGGCCTCTTTTTGATTGCGAGGTTTTTCAATTTTCTTTTTAGGCCTTTGTTCACCGTTTGATGAACATGAATCGCCTACTTCAGCCTCTTGGCTGAGAGCATCGATTTTGGCCTCAAATTCCCTTCTCAAGTCCTCGATTTCATCTAGTTTTATTTTGTTTTTGAAAATCCTCCTAGAGTGAGAACTTGATGTGCATGAGCCTTGGCTCGACACTTCACTTGGATTGGATTTTGACATGCTTTTCAAGCTTTTTTCAAAATTTCCTAAGTAAAAGCAAAGAAAACAAGTTAAAACGACACCTTTATAAAATTTTCGCAAGACTTCTACAAGTAAACTCGATTTTTTTGAAAAGGCTCATGTCCCACCGGGCGTGCCAATCTCTGTAGACGCGCGAAAATCCCCGCCTCTTCGCCTCTTTCATGGCTTGGAGTGGATCTTATCGTGCGTCTAAGGCCTATGTATGCAAATAGGGCGTGCCAGCTAGCTTACTTAAGCTAGCGAAGATATACTTAACACTGACTTCTAAACGTGGCGACTGTGAGCAAGTGAGCTCTTGTCGTCGCAGACCTTCTTGCACCGATGCGCAAGGGTCAGTCTGTACGCTTTTGCAAAAAATCGAGTTTTTGGGGAGAAAGTCTACGAAACGGTTCGAGGTGTCTATTTCGGGTCTTTAAGATGCGATTGCATGTTTTAGATCACGTGGATTTGCACGTGCCTAAGTCTTTTCTTTTATCCCTTTTTGGGTCGCCTAGTTCGTGTGTTATGAACACTCCACTACATGGGCGAATTCGAGCGGGGCTTGCTTCGATGCAATATGCGTCCTACCTCGTGGTATGGCGTAGATGCAATGCAAACTCATGCTACTCCAAAGGGAAAACCCGAAATGTAAAGACAATACTGAAGGGAAATAACAGAAGGGAAATAACCGAAGGGAAATAACCGAAGGGAAATACGTATATATCTTATGTATATGAGCCCTTACTCGGGTCTTGCAAATAAGAGCGAAGGCTCAATGTGGGTGCGTGTTTGAATTGAAAGACTTACACACACGACATGAAATTAAACCCAAATATAAATTGCAGTATGGCCTTTACTAAGGTCTTGGGAGTAAGAGCGAAGGCTCAATGTGTGTGAGAGTGCTTGAATTGAAGTACTACACACACGACATAAATGAAACCCAAATATAACTGCAATAAGGCCTTTACTAAGGTCTTGGGAGTAAGAGCGAAGGCTCAATGTGTGTGAAAGTGCTCGAATTGAAAGACTTACTCACACGACAAGAAATAAAACCCAAATAGTATAGGTCGGCCCTTACTTGGGTCTTTCAAATAAGAGCGAAAGCTCAATGTGTGTGAGAGTGTTTAAATTGAAAGACTTACTCACACGACATGAAATGAAACCCAAATAGTATAGGTCGGCCCTTACTTGGGTCTTTCAAATAAGAGCGAAAGCTCAATGTGTGTGAGAGTGTTTAAATTGAAAGACAACGCACCCAACTTAAACAAAACCCTTCGGAAGTGAAATATATACGTATACTTATATATTAGGGGCTGATTAGGCCCGTGTGTGTTAAAAATTGTGCACGACTAAGAGGGTGCACGTGTGTGGTTGTGCCAAGCCACGTTATTACAAGCGGGGGGAGACTATGCTCCGTTATTACAACCCCGTATCAAATTGAATTTCAAGCAAGCGTATGATTAAAGACCGAGTTTAGAAACTTACAAGTAGCTGGTCCGTAGAGGTCTTGCTTGAGCGTGGCCTTGGCTTTGGGCTGCAAACGGGAGCTCCGCGAAGGTATGTGACCAAGAGTGCTGGCCGGCTGCAAATGGGCGCGGGATGGACGCCTCGAAGGGGGCCGGTGGCAAGTAGGCGGCGCCTCCAAGTAGGGAGTTTAGAGTGGCTGACTAAGTGGGTCTTAGGGTCACTAGGGAAGTTAGGTACTAAGGGAAAACTGGCCCTAAAAGGTGAGTTAGTGGGAAGGCCAAATAGGGCACCTAGGGGGGTCGGCCGAATGGGAGATGGTGGCTAAGCAGTGGCCAGCCACTTGGGTTATCCTAGGTTCGGCTAGGCTTAGATGGTGGCGGCAAAGAGGTTGAGCTAAGGGGAAGATGGGTGGCTAAGAGTGGAGGGGTGGTAGAGAGTGGCTTTGAGGGAGTTAGGGGGACTTACCGAATGGGGAGGAGTGGCGGATGGAGTGGGAGAGTGGCGGGCAGGTAGCTGTCGGCTGGTGGAGTTGGGGGAAGATGGTGGCGTCCGGCTGGGGGGCAGTGGTGGTGGACGGAAGAGGGAAGGTGGCGGAGCAGGTGGCGGCTGGTGGAGGAGCTGGAGCTGCTGGGAAGACGGATGAGAGATGGGAGAAGGAGAGGGCCCGGCTGGGTGGTGGAGTGGTTCCCACCTTTTAAAAACCCGCCCACAATGAGGGGGGTTTAAATAGGGGATGGGTAGGTCGGTTAGGGCTGGGTTGTGGGTAGTGGTTAGGTGGTTTAGGTAGGGTAGTATGTAGATAAGGTGGGCTGGATGGGGTTGGGCCAGATATTTTAAAACTAGGGGTTTGGGAAAATCGTGGGCTAAGGGTGGTTTAGGGGTTTAGGGCTAGGTTAGGTGGTTGGGTTTTAGGGTGAGGTTTAGTGAGCTAGGTTAGGTGATTAGGCTAGGTTTAGGCTAGGATTAGGGAAATTAATCTAGGTTTAGGGGAGGATTAGGGAAGTGGGTTAGGTGATTAGGTTGGGATTAGGCCGGGATTAGGGAAGTGGGTTAGGTGATTAGGCTCAGATTAGGGGTGGATTAGGGGAATGGGCTTGGATTAGGTGTTTTGGGTTAGGTTTAGGGAGGGAGCTCCCTTAGCATGGCCCATAGACCTTGATCACCCCATGTTGGTGCAGCCCTAGGTTGGGTTTTAGCTAATTACAAGCTTAAACCCACTCAATTAGGCTAACCCACATGATTAAACCCAAACTTGACACACAAGTCAAGCTTAATACAACACTCTTGATATTTTTCACCCCCACTCTCTCTCATGCCCAATATCCCACGTGAATTTCAAGTGGGCCCCACCTCCATTTATGAGAAGGTGATGTGGGCCATGGATATGGATATTGGATTGGATCTCTGGATCCAAATCCAAATCCAAGTCCACATATGGGTTTGGATTGGAATCTGGATATATATGGTCCAGATCCAATCCAAATTGAACTCTGACTCCTTCGAGCTGGGTTCGAGACGGACGATTTGTGCGGGGCCTGACAGCATCAGTACTCCGTCTGCGTTGGGTCTTCGCCAACATAGTCGTCCGCCTCCGTTTCTGCCTTCCGGAGATGACTTCAAATGCTATTTTGATAAGAATAGGGTCTTGGACGTTCGAGATCCTGGGGTGTGAATCAGATACAAGAGTTGCTGTGCCGGGCTTGACAGGTGCTCCGGTTCCGGGCTCTTCTTGTCTCTCCTGGTCCTGTCTTGATCGGGCCAAGCCACTTTGGGGTTTCAAAACATGTTTTAAAAGGGTTTTCAAAAGCTATATTATATGTTTTTGAAAGATAAAGTTTAAAACATATATACAGGGTTTGTTTGGAAGGCTCCTGGGTTTCCAAACTCAAAATGGCCCTTTGGGGCTGCTTGTAAAAAACCAGATTTGTTTAAGAAATTCGTGGGATTTCGGGGTGTTTACAGTATTTCAGGTCATACTCCATTAGAAGGAGTTGCCATTTGCCCAATCTACCAGTGAGAATGGGTTTTTCGAATAAGTGCTTGATTGGATCAAGCTTGGACACTATCCAGATCTCATGATCTAGGAAATAGTGTCGAAATTTCTGGCAGGCCCAAACTAGGGCCAAGCACGTCTTTTCCATGGCTTGATAATTCCTTTCGTAAGCCAAGAGAGTTTTTGAAATATAGTAGATGGCATACTCCTTATGGGTGTCATCCTCGTATTGAGCTAATGGAGCTCCCAAGGCATTTGCATGCACGGAAATGTAAAGTAAAAGAGGTTTTCCTTGCTTCGGAGGATTCAAAACGGGGGGATTAACCAGGTATGCCTTTAGTCTCTCGAAGGACTTCTGGCAGTCGTCATCCCATAAAAATTTCGTGCCCTTTCTCAACAGCTTGTTGAAGGGTTCGCATCTAGTCGCCAGATTTGATATAAATCGGCGAATGGACTGTAATCGACCTTGGAGGCTACGAATTTGTGTGAGATTGGAGGGTGGAGCCATGTCTATGATGGCTCGACACTTAGAGGGGTCAACTTCTATACCCCTTTGGCTCACCATAAAGCCTAGAAGCTTTCCAGACTCTACTCCGAATACACATTTTTGAGGGTTTAGCTTTACTTTGTAAAGCCTAAGCCTTTCGAAAATCTTTTGCAAACATTCGATATGAGTGCATCGGGTTTTGGATTTTGCCAAGAGATCATCTACATACACTTCAACGAGCTCATGAATCTGATCATGGAAGATCATGCTCATGGCTCTCTGGTATGTTGCGCCAGCATTTTTCAAACCAAAGGGCATGACTGTATAGCAATATGTGCTCCATGGGGTTGTGAATGCAGTCTTACCCTTGTAAACACCCCGAATTTTCCAAAAAAATAAAAAAATCTCAAACACAAAAAGCTCGTTTGAGCCGAAATGACAACCTATTTTAAAATGTGAAAACAGGTACAAAAGGCAAAAGGAGAGCCCCGACAAGAAGAGCAAATCGAGCCCGAAGTCTCAAAAGCCACACCCTGTTCGAAAATAGAAGAAAAAAGAGCCCGTTTGGAGAAAAGCTCGACAGAAGGGTAAAAATGTAATTTTGGGTCAAAGAAAAAGTACAAAGCAGCTCCAAAATGCAGAAAGAAGCCCAATACCTGAGGAAGTCGACAGAAGTCTGAGACACGTCCTGTTAGAATGAAGAACGGAATCCGTGCGACAATCTGAGTTCGATATCAACAGGAATCGGCCAAAAACCAAAACGGCGGACCGAAATGAATGCCGAAGAAGTCCTCAAAAGTAGAACACCGGTTGGAAGAAAGACTTGGGGAAGACCCAGGCCAGAGTTGGCCGTTCGATGAATCAAAGCCCGCTCGAAACCGATGGTGAAAAGCACCAGAAAGGACCAGAAAACCAAGGAGTAGAAGAAAAGTTTGGATTGGGTCTGGATCCAAAAATATCCAGATCCAGATCCAAATTATGTTTGGATTGGATCTAGATCTCAAAATATCCGAGATCCGAGATCCAAACCCAAATAAATATTTGGACTGGATCTGGATCTCAAAATATCCAAGATCCGTGATCCAAATCCACATAGAGTTTGGGTTGGATCCGGATAGCCAAACCCAAGTCCAAGACCCAATATCCAAGACCCATTTAAAACCTCTATAAATAGAGGTGCTGGGCTTGAAAATTGATTCACGGGTGAGGCTCCAGGGAAGCTCCTCACGTGAATAAAGGGGGGGATGAGAGAGAAAGAGGCCCATATGCCAAATTCGTTTGTTTTGAGAGTTGGGATTGGCCCATGGAGGCAAGGGCTGCACCAACAACAAGATGTCTCCTTCAAGCTGGCTGGGAGCATTGCATGGTGGAGCTTGACGGCTTGAGCGGTGGCTTGGAGCGGTGTTGCAACCAAGGTAGGTCCCCTAAGCCCTAACCTAACCCCTTTCTTCCCTAACCTCTCTAGGCCACCCATCCTACCCAAACGTCCCCTAAAAAACCCACCAAACCAGCCAAGTGCTGGCCGGTTTTCACCAAATTTCCCACCCAAAACCACCACCTAAAGAACCTATCCTAAGACCTAAACTAGTTCGGCCAGGTGTTGGCCGAACTTCACCTTGAACCCCATCAAGTTCAGCCAACCTTGGCCGAACTTCCCTTTGAAAACCCACCTAGCTCGAGCCACCTTGGCTCGAGCTCTTTCCCTAAAACCCACGGCCTGCAAGTGCAGGCTGTGTCCCATTTTCTACCTAAGTCCTGGCCTGCCCTAAAGGCAGGCCAACTACCTAAGAACTAGCCCAACCTTTGGTTGGTTTCCCTTTCCCATACACCCAAAATAGCCCGGCCAAAGGTGGCCGGGCCTTCCTTATTTTCACCAAGAGACATGGCCTGCCAAAAGGCAAGCCACCTAAATCTAAACACACGGCCAAACCAGGCCGTGTGTTCCCCCACCTTAACCAAAGACTTGGCCTGCCATAGGGCAGGCCACCTAGCTAAAAACCCACGGCCTAACTTGGCCGTGTACCAGCCCCACAACCGCCTTGGCCAACCCTAGGTAACCAGCCCCGGTTTCACCTTAAACCAAACTCGAGCCACCTTGGCTCGAGCCATCCTAGCCTAAACAAAAACCTAACCTAGGACTCAGCGGATGTAATATATGTGCTTGATGCAAAACACACACACGTACACTCGAGCCTTTCCGCTCTTATCTGCACAATTTTGCACACAAACGGGCCTCAACAGGCCATAGGATATAGCTCTATTTATATACATTCAGTTGGGTTTTAAGGTTCAAGTCGTGTGAGTTGTCTTTCATTTTATACACTAAAAGCACTCACTCACATTGAGCCTTTCCGCTCTTACGTATATATACGTATTTCCCTTTCAGCTGGGTTTTAAATTCAAGTTGCGTGAGTTGCCTTTCAATTTATACATTCAAAGCACTCACTCACATTGAGCCTTCTCGCTCTTATATATATATCTATATCTCCCTTCTGCTGCGTTTTACGGTTTAGTTGCGTGTGTTGCATTTCAATTTATACACAACACCCATGCACACATTGAGCCTTTCCGCTCTTAAGATATAAATATATTTAAATTTTTGCAATTTACATTCAAGTCGTGTGAGTTGCATTCAATTTGGGTTTTCCCTTCTGCTAAGTGTTTAAATTTCGGGTTTCACATTCAAGTAGTGTGAGTTGCATTGCATACTCGCCATACTCGAGCTAGAGTGCATACCTGCATCGAACAAACCCGAACAAAACATGCAAACACGCCTAAGTGGATAAAATTGAAAGACTTAGGGTCACCCAAATCAAAAACTCGCCAAGTGCACGATTTCAAAAAGGATTTTCAAAAACACTTCCTTATTCAAAAATCAAATTTGAGTTTAACTTGTTCAAACGAAGTCTCTAAGCGTACAGACTGACCCTTGCGCGTCGGTGCAAGAAGGTCTGCGACGAAAAGATCCCGCTTGCCTACAATCGCCTTTCAAAAGTCAGATATTTCAAAACATACTTCGCTAGTTTGAGTAAGCTAGCTGGCACGCCCTAAAAGCGAACGTAGATTGCGAAAAGATTCACTTCAGGCCTAAGAAACTTGGAGTCAAAGATTTTCCGTGTCTACAGATTTGGCATGCCCGGTGGGACTCAGGACTTAAATTGATTTCAAACAAACAAGTTACACTCAAAATTTTTGAAAAAAAGGTGTTTTCCAAAAATCATGCATACTTAGAAAAGTTGCAGAAAATGGAGCGAAAACCAAAATCCTCATTGAGTAAATCAAAAGAGGTTTTCAAAACAGCCAAAGAATGAGAAGCGCTAGCTGATATACGGGCGATTTTCAAAAGAATGGAAGTTTTAAGCGAGGAGCTTAAAACCCATAAATCCTGTAGCAGCTCTTCTTGGGCGCACAAAAATTGTGAAAAGAAAACCAATTTCAAAATCGACGAAGGAATTAGGGTAAAAGGCCAAACCCTAGAAAAGGGTGAGACTTCCACTCCCACAAATCCAAAATTCGAAAATTCCAAAGAAAATTCAAAAAAAGTTGTTTTTGTTTCAAAAAATCAAAAAAATCTTCAAAACTTTCAAAAAGACGAAAAAATTGAAAAATTAAACTTTGAAATTTCAAAAGATTCAAGTACAAATCCTAAATCTAGGCACACACACAAAGTGGAAAACAAAACCCACACCCCACAAAGAGATGAGAGTGAAAAATAGGTAGGTTTCGAAAAGGAACGCCTCGTGAAACCCCGGGGGCTCAAAACAGAGTTACCTAGGAAAACGGCCCGCTCTCACCCTGAAAAGGTAGACAAGCCACAAAGAGGTATGCCTGAAACTCATCCTTCTCAAAACTCTCTTCTTCATATAGGGTCATCAGATGTATTGGATAACCCCTCTGCACACACAAACCCACGAAATGTGCCTAAGTTAGAGAATTTTCAAGGTGCACCAAATGTCCCGCACTAGCCAAAAGAATTTCAAAAACAAAAACAAAAAGAAGTTGAAAAAATGGTAGACATGGAGACCCCTAATGCATGCATCGACATCTTAGGAGCTCATAACCCTGCCATAGAAAAACCCACTTCTTCGAGCCTAGTCTTGTACCCTAGAACGAAGATTAGAGCTTTGAAACAAAAAAATCCATCCCTAGGGGCACCACGAGTTGAACCAAGGGAGCAAGTCAAAAAATTCGAGGGAGCAAGCTTGTCTTCCCTCGAAGAAAAATTCTCCCAAAAACAGGTTGTACGGAAGCTCAAGCCTTCCATCACCGTGCAATATCCAAAGTTCCTCAAGGAACCAAGCATGGCTTTCCTTGAGGAAAAAATCTCCCAATTCGGGGTTGTATGGAAGCACAAGTCTTCCATCACCCCAAAATATCCAAAGTCTATCGAGGGACTGTAGACGTGATTTTATTTCAAATCGTGGGATTCGAAATCAAACCCTCGAACTACGTCGGGTTGCGCGAGCGTGCCAGTTAGTTTATCAAAACTAACAAATTCTGATTTTCTAACTTCTAAGAACGATTATGGACAAGTGAGATCTTTTCGACTTAGGCCTTCTTGAACCGGTGCTCAAGGTTCAACCTAGACGCTTGAAATTTGTTTGAATCCGTTAATTCGAGAAAGGAAAAACCAGATTTTCCAAAGTTTCAGATTTGTGTTTAAGTTCTAGATTTCTGAAAATTTTCATATTCTGAAAATTGCAGAATCTATTCAGTTCCAAAGACCTGTTCTCCGAATTTTTAAAAATACTTCTGATTCTCCAAAAATTCTAAAAATTGTATAGAATAGAGACACGTGTGAGAATCAGAATATATTTTTTATTTTATAATTTCGTTCTTTATTTTCTGAGAATTAAATATAGAATCAGAAACTATTATAAAATTCGGAACAGTCCTGTTTCTGTGAATCAGAAGCTTAGAAAAACAGCCATATATCAGCACTCAGTCATCCAATTTCGATAAAATTTGTTTTTTTAGAAAGATACGGATGTTAGGTTTCCAAAGAATCAAATTTCATTCAATTTCATTCAGTGGTTGCAGAGATATGGGTAAAAGAACAGAGGTCTGTTACTGAACGTTCCGTTTCTGTAAAACGCAATCTGGATTTTGTATAAACTTCACGGATCTAATTGGCAAGGCAAGAGTTCATAAAAATTCCTCAAAATTTTATCTAAGAACGTCTGATATGTCTAGATTATTCATGCAATGTTTCGAAGCAATTGGCTCATCCGTTTGTCTATAAAAATTCTGTGATCAGACGCGTGTGCACGGACAGTTTCAGAAACCAAGTTTGCAGAAAATTTCAGAAAGTTCCTGACGTGATTCTAAAACGAAATTCAACCTGTATCAGTCCTAATAATGCATGGGAATCATCTAAACATGGATTTTAATTTTGTTCATGAAGGAATCATGTGTGTTTGTATCGATATAAATGAAGAACATGAGCTCGAGGCCTTGATTCATATACAAATTTCCAGAATCTGTGCTTCTTCAGATTCTCATGAATTAAAACAAATTTGTGCACGGATTTGAACCTGTGTGAGTGAGAGGGAGCGTAGAAGAGCTTCGTCGGATGATCATCGAACGTCGGAACCAGTCTGGCCTCCCTTTCTTCTTCTTCTTCCCCTCCTTTTCTCTCTCTCTTTCTCTCTCTCTATTTCTCTGTATTTTCGGACTGAATGTGGCTGTACCTTGGTTGATCATTTTTTGTTGATGCTCGCTGGTTGATGCCCTCTACAGCACCTGGGGGAGCCCTTTTATAGGCTCTGGCTGTGATTTGGATAAGTTTGGTTTTGATTGTGTTGATAAAATCTTATCTGAATTGGTTGGAACGTCATCTGCATTTGATAGGCATAACTCTTGTTTGATCGTTATCGGTATTTGATTTCATCTGCCTTGGATATCCTTGAACGTGATCTTCATAGCCTTCATCCATCTATTGCAGATATGGATTAATCGCTGTGGTTAGAAGTTGTTGACAACATTCAGTTGGAAGTCGTTGAGGGCTGTTGAGGGAAAAGGTTGGGACGCTGGATATTTCATAACACTTTTTGAATGTTTCCTGCCACACGGATTATGCATTTTAGGCTCAGTAGGGGATTTTCGCTTTGAATGACCATCACGAACTCGTCTATCTGTACATTCAGCAGATATTTTGGCTTTAGATGTTGAATTATCGCCTCTAGTTTGCTCAGGAAATGATGAATTAATAGCCAGATGCTCATGGGCATGTCCTCCCGTGCGTGACATTGTCTTCTTTGAATCTGGTGAGCAAGAAGATGTCATTTTAATGGTCTCTTGCTTTTTAGCTTCTTCACTTGAAACAACACTCAAGGGCCCTTCGTTTGCAAACTTAAATTTAGAACTTTGAGCAGAACCTAGGTTTGACGATACACCAATAATAAGCCCTGGAGCATGGATCGGATTAGTTGTAAACACCCCGAAATCCCACGAATTCCTTAAAACAAACCTGGTTTTGTAAAAGCAGCCCCAAAGGGCCATTTTTGAGTTTGGAAACCCAGGAGCCTTCCAGACAACCCTGTATATACGTTTTAAACTTCATACTTCAAAAATATGTAATATAGCTTTTGAAAACCTGTTAAAACACGTTTTTGAAACCCCGAAGCGGCTTGGCCCGATCAAGACAGGACCAGCAAAGTCTAAGAAGAGCCCGGAACCAGAGCACATGTCGAGCCCGGCGCAGCAACTCTTGTATCACATCCATACCCCTAGGATCTCGAACGTCCAAGACCCTGTTCTTATCAAAATGTCATTTGAAGTCATCTCCGGAAGGCAGAAACGGAGGCGGACGACTATGTTGGTGAAGACCCAACGCAGACGGAGTACTGATGCTGTCAGGCCCCACACGAATCGTCCGTTTCGAACCCAGCTCGAAGGAGTCAGAGTTCAGTTTGGATTGGATCTGGACCATATATATCCAGATTCCAATCCAAACCCATATGTGGACTTAGATTTGGATTTGGATCCAGAGATCCAATCCATTATCCAGATCCATGGCCCACATCACCTTCTCATAAATGGAGGTGGGGCCCACTTGAAATTCACGTGGGATATTGGGCATGAGAGAGAGTGGGGATGGAAAATATCAAGAGTGTTGTATTAAGCTTGACTTGTGTGTCAAGTTTGGGTTTAATCATGTGGGTTAGCCTAATTGAGTGGGTTTAAGCTTGTAATTAGCTAAAACCTAACCTAGGGCTGCACCAACATGAGGTGATCTAGGTCTATGGGCCATGCTAAGGGAGCTCCCTCACCTAAACCTAACCCAAAATGACTAATCCTAGCCTAAACCCCTAATCCACCCCTAATCCCAACCTAATCACCTAACCCACTTCCCTAATCCCGGCCTAATCCCAACCTAATCACCTAACCCACTTCCCTAATCCTTCCCTAAACCTAGACTAATTTCCCTAATCCTAGCCTAAACCTAGCCTAATCACCTAACCTAGCTCACTAAACCTCACCCTAAAACCCAACCACCTAACCTAGCCCTAAACCCCTAAACCACCCTTAGCCCACAATCTACCCAAACCCCTAGTTTTCAAAATATCTGGCCCAACCCTTTCCAGCCCACCTTATCTACATACCACCCTACCTAAACCACCTAACCACTACCCTCAGCCCAGCCCTAACCGACCTACCCATTCCCTATTTAAACCCCCCCCTTGGGGGCGGGTTTTCAAGGTAGAAGGCCCTCACCTCAGCCCAGCCGGCTCCACTCTCCACTCTCCACCTGCCCGCCTGCTCCACTCTCCGCCTGCTCCACTCTCCACCTGCTCCACTAGCTCTACCTGCACCGCCACCTTCCCTCTTCCATCCACCACCATTCCCCAGCCGGACGCCACCACCTTCACCCAACCGAACCAGCCAAGAGCCCACCTGCCCGCCTGCTTCTCATTGCCTTCCACCGCCTCTCCCCCTTCGGTAAGTACCCTAACTCTATCAAAACCCTTCTCTTCCACCTCTCCACTCCTAGCCACCCACCCTATCATCATCTCATCCCTTTTTCCACCACCCTTTTCACTCAGCCGAACCTAGCATAACCTAAACTACCGGCCACTACCTAGCCATCATATCCCATTCGGCCTTCCCCTAGGTGTCCCATTCGGCCTTCCCACAAACTCCCCTTTAAGTCTAGTTTCCCTAAACACTCAACTCCCCTAGTGACCCTAAAAACCCACTTGTTCAGCCCCTTTAAACCCCCACCTCGAGGCGACATCTACTTGCCACCGGCCACCTTCGAGGCGCCTATACCGCGCCCCACTTGCAGCCGGCCAGCACCTTTGATCACCTATCTTCGCGGAGCTCCCGTTTGCAGCCCAAGGCAAAGGTCAAGCCCACGCTCAAGCAAGGCCTCTACGGACCAGCTACTCGTAAGTGCCTAAACTCGGTCCTTAGTTGTATACTTGCTTGAGATTCAATTTGATACGGGGTTGTAATAACGGAGCATAGTCTCCCCCCGCTTGTAATAACGTGGCTTGGCACAACCACACACGTGCACTCTCTTAGTCGTGCACGATTTTGAACACACACAGGCCTAATCAGCCCCTAATACATAAGTGTATATATATAGTTTCATTTTCGAAGGGTTTTGTTTAAGTTGGGTGCGTTGTCTTTCAATTCAAGCACTCACACACATTGAGCTTTCGCTCTTAGTTGAAAGACCCAAGTAAGGGCCGACCTATACTATTTGGGTTTCATTTCATGTCGTGTGAGTAAGTCTTTCAATTCAAGCACTCTCACACACATTGAGCTTTCGCTCTTATTTGAAAGACCCAAGTAAGGGCCGACCTATACTATTTGGGTTTCATTTCATGTCGTGTGTGTAAGTCTTTCAATTCAAGCACTCTCACACACATTGAGCTTTCGCTCTTATTTGAAAGACCCAAGTAAGGGCCGACCTATACTATTTGGGTTTCATTTCATGTCGTGTGAGTAAGTCTTTCAATTCAAGCACTTTCACACACATTGAGCCTTCGCTCTTACTCCCAAGACCTTAATAAAGGCCTTATTGCAGTTATATTTGGGTTTCATTTATGTCGTGTGTGTAGTACTTCAATTCAAGCACTCTCACACACATTGAGCCTTCGCTCTTACTCCCAAGACCTTAGTCAAGGCCATACTGCAATTTATATTTGGGTTTAATTTCATGTCGTGTGTGTAAGTCTTTCAATTCAAGCACGCACCCACATTGAGCCTTCGCTCTTATTTGGAAGACACCGCGAACCGCTTCGTAGACTTTCTCTCCAAAAACTCGATTTTTGCAAAGCGTACAGACTGACCCTTGCGCATCGGTGCAAGAAGGTCTGCAACGACAAGAGCTTACTTGCTCACAGTCGCCACGTTTAGAAGTCAGTGTTAAAAATATCTTCGCTAGCTTAGGTAAGCTAGCTGGCACGCCCTGTTTGCATACATAGGCCTTAGACACACGAGAGGATCGCTCCGAGCCCTGAAAAAGGCAAAGAGGCGGGGATTTTCGCGCGTCTACAGAGATTGGCATGCCCGGTGGGACGTGAGCCTTTCAAAAATCGAGTTTGTAAGTAGAAGTCTTGCGAAAATTTTGTAAAAAGGTGTCGTTTTAACTTGTTTTCTTTTGCTTGTACTTAGGATATTTTGAAAAAGCTTGAAAAGCATGTCAAAATCCAATCCAAGTGAAGTGTCGAGCCAAGGCTCATGCGCATCAAGTTCTCACTCTAGGAGGATTTTCAAAAACAAAATAAAACTAGATGAAATCGAGGATTTGAGAAGGGAGTTTGAGGCCAAAATCGATGCCCTCAGCCAAGAGGCTGAAGTAGGCGATTCATGTTCATCGAACGGTGAACAAAGGCCTAAAAAGAAATCTGAAAAACCTCGCAAGCAAAAAGAGGCCTCCATAATGGAAGGCAACCAATACCTTGAGTCCTTCACACAAAAGGACCGTAAAGCCCTACAGCAGTTGCTAAAAGGGCAGAATAAAGAGAAAAGAAGCTACGCCATGTCTGATTTCCTTCCTATGGACTACGAAACAGATAGTGACGATGAAATACCGAACTTCCATCGGTATGATGGCATGGGAGACCCTCAGTCTCACTTACAGCTTTTCTCACGTCGAGCCCATAAGAACAAAAAGGACTCAATGAAATGGGTGTATTGGTTCCCTCTATCCCTTAAGGGCATAGCTGCCAAATGGCTGGCTTCCTACGACTTAAGCCAGTTCGCTACTTTTGAAGAGTTAGCGAACTGCTTCATGCAAAGATTTGCACACAACGTAGAAGTCACGCCGACTCTGAATACCTTAAGGGATACAAAGCAAGGCATGAACGAAGACGTACATGCCTTCATTATAAGATGGAGGTCACTTTTGGGCCAAGTGCGAGAGCCCATATCCGAAGGATGCGCAGTAATGCTCATCCTGGATAATTTCAAAAGCGAGTTAAAAACCCTTCTCTCGCTCCATGAGATTTCAACTTTCCATAAGTTGATAAAAAAGGCCTCCCTTTTCGAAACCAACTTGTTAAAAGGGACATACGATCACTTATGGAAAGGAAGTGCCGCTCCCAAAACCCGTTTGGAAAAGCCCATCGCATATGGGCTGCCCACGACGGACTAAGGGGCAAAGCCCCATAAAATCGCCAATGTCCGGGTGGATCCAGGCATGGCGGGCACTTCCAAAAATTTTGAAAAATTAGAAAATAAGAGGGAACGCAATTTTCAAAAACCGGTTGAAAAACGGGAGTATACTCCGCTGGGGCAACCTGTGTCGGAGGTCCTAGACCTCTTACTTGCCCAGGGCATGATAGAACTCCCTGAAATCCCCGAAGGAGTCACGTCCAAAGGGGAGTATTTAAACCGATTTTATAAGTATCATCGGCTCAAAGGCCATGATACCAAACGCTGCTTCTCTCTCTTAAATAAAATTGAGAACTTGATAGCAGAAGGCCGGCTCCAGGTCACTACGGAACCTGAGCCACCTCAAGCTATCTTCAAGGAACCCTTTCCCAAACACGCCAGTGGCAGTGGGAAAGGAAAGGAGGTATGTACCCTCACCATTTCCAAGGAACTAGCGCAAAAGCCAGAACCTGGTCAACCTACTTGTGCGCCCATCCTTGTACTATACAAGAGGCCCGCCCAAGTCGTCATTCGGGGACCACCAAAAGTGGAAACCCCGGTAAAACCAGTTTTGAAAATCCAAGGTTCTCCTCAGCTCATCCTTAGAGCCAAGTTTAGCGCGAACCCTAGGCTGGTCGTGGGGGAAGTCACTAGATCCGGGAGTATCTATCAACCCCCGCACCTTCAAGGTGCTCAAAAGGTGGTCAGTGTGCCTGGCCCCTCAAAAGCATGTATCCCTAGTGGTCTGCCAAAAGCAGATAAGGACAAAGTCATCCTAAATCCTTATGATTTCGAAAACCACCTTTCAAAGATTCCTATTCACATGTCTATCCTAGAGCTTATAAAAACCTCACCTAGGCATAGACTTGTATTAGAGAAAATTCTAGAAAGGGCCAAGGTTGATTCGAACATAAGTCCGGAATCCTTGTCTGCCCAAGTGGCTTTATTAGGAGCAAAATCGCCTATCACTTTTTCAGAAGATGATGTAGATAGACCCTACGAAACCCATAACCAGGCCCTGCATATCGAGGTGGTTCTAAACAACCACTCTCTGGACAGGTGCCTAGTCGATGTTGGGGGAGGGCTCAACATCCTTCCACTTCATGTGGCGTACAAAATCAGAGTCACCTTGACTTCAATGAACCCAAGCCCCATCGTTATCACTGGATACGATGGGAATGCGTCTAGACCTTTAGGATCCATCAAACTCCCAATGGAAACGGGAGGGATCGAACACACGTGGGTGTTCCATGTCTTCGACATCCACCCCCATTATAACCTGTTGCTAGGAAGGCCCTGGATACACAGTTTGTGCACTGTGCCATCCACCTTCCACAAGTGTGTCAAGATCCCTTTTAGGGACCAGGTCGTAGTGATCCTAGGTGAGAGTCACCCACAGCTTCAGGGGATCATAAACTCCCCTTGTTTATCAAGCTCCCAGGCCCATGAGGCTAACTTGGGGCAAATTATGGTTGAGCCACCTCGGCTCGTGTTGAACAACCCTAGGAAGGTTGTATGTGTGAAGGGGCTGCCCAAAGCGGGCCCCCTCCCGACTTTAATCCACTTAGGAAAACCCAAGCGTTCCCTATTTCCAAAGCCCCTGGATAAGAGGCCATACGAGCCTAATATGGACGATAGCATGTTCCAGGACCACGACTTGTATCCAACTTTTTCAAAAAACAAAAAGTCGTGGAACATGTTGTTGAACGTGGGCTACACGCCCTACAAGAGTCTAGGGGCGCAGAACCAGGGTCTCCTAGAGCCCATCCTGCATAGGGCCAACCCAAGCCGATATGGGATCGGCTATACTCCCCGAATACCGCCGGAGCCACCTCCTGTGACCACCTGGGTCAAGGGTGCCCCGGAACGTGTCTTAGAAGAGACCTACGATTTAGACCTCCTATTCCGAGTCTAACCCGTAGTGTTTTCCCTTTGTAGGTATGACAGAAGATCCCTTTTTCTAAAAATACCAAAAACATTTGAAAAACTTAAAATAAAAAAAATCGAAAAACAAGAAAAACCAAAAACAATGGAAAAACAAAAACTCGAAAAAAGAGTGCTTTGTATAGTTCCCAAAGTTCTTGTTTTACAAAAACCCAAAAAAATCGAAAATTTGGAAAATACCAAAAAGATTTTGTACATAGCTGCTCCTGGTAGGACTTTGGCAAAAGAAAAGGATTTCGAAAGAAACATCGTCTGCATAGCCAGACCAAAAATTTCGAAATCACTTGAAAATCCAAGTACAAAACCAGGTCATTTTGAAAACCACGCATCAAGTTCCCTCGGGTCTATAGCCCACGAGAATGATCAAAGCCCAGAAGTGGACCCCCTTGAGGAAGATCCCACTTCTGAGCTCCCAGAATTTCATAGGATTCTCGATTTTGAAAGACCTTCCCAATCAGTAGGAGGAGATTTCATAGAGGTGAACCTAGGGGATGATTCCAATCCCAAAACCATCAAAATAGGCGTATGCTTGCATAAAACTGAAAAGTTAGCATTCATTGCATTTCTACGAACCTATTTAGATGTGTTTGCATGGACGTATGAAGACATGCCGGGCATAGATCCCAGCATTGTTGAGCATCATCTTCCCTTAGATGCAGGTGTAAAACCCATAAAGCAGAAGCTTAGGAAAATACACCCGAATGTACACACGCAAGTCAAAGAGGGTTTAGAAGATCTGCTAAAAGCCGGATTCATAAAACCCATTGCGTATTCTGATTGGTTGTCCAATATCGTTGTGGTTCGAAAAACCAATGGGAAAATTCGAATATGCATCGATTTCAGAAACCTGAATAAAGCCACTCCAAAGGATAATTATCCTTTACCAAACATAGATTTGATAGTCGATAGTACTGCAAATCATGAAATGTTTTCATTCATGGTTGGCTATTCAGGCTATAATCAAATCAAACTAAGTCCACGAGATCAGGGTAAGACCGCCTTCACAACTCCATGGGGCACGTACTGCTATACAGTCATGCCCTTTGGTTTGAACAATGCCGGCGCAACATACCAACGAGCCATGAACACGATCTTCCATGATCAAATTCATGAGCTTGTAGAAGTGTATGTAGATGATCTCTTGGCAAAATCCAAAACCCGATGCACCCATATCGAATGTTTACAAAAGATTTTCGAAAGGCTTAGGCTTTACAAAGTAAAGCTAAACCCTCAAAAATGTGTGTTCGGGGTAGAATCAGGGAAGCTTCTAGGCTTTATGGTGAGCCAAAGGGGAATAGAAGTCGACCCCTCTAAGTGTCGAGCCATCATAGACATGGCTCCACCCTCCAATCTCACCCAAATCCGTAGCCTCCAGGGTCGATTACAATCTGTTCGCCGATTCATATCGAATCTGGCAACTAGATGAGAACCCTTCAACAAACTGTTGAGGAAGGGTACGAAATTCTTATGGGATGACGAATGCCAAAAGTCCTTTGAGTGACTGAAGGCATACTTGGTTAATCCCCCCGTTTTGAATCCTCCAAAGCAAGGAAAACCGCTTTTATTATACATCTCCGTGCATGTAAATGCTTTAGGAGCCCTGTTGGCTCAATACGAGGATGACACCCATAAGGAGTATGCCATCTACTATATTTCGAAAACTCTCTTGACTTATGAACAAAATTATCAAGCCATGGAGAAGAGGTGCTTGGCCCTAGTCTGGGCCTGCCAGAAGTTCAGACACTATTTCCTAGATCATGAGATCTGGATAGTGTCCAAGCTTGATCCAATCAAGCACTTGTTCGAAAAACCCATTCTCACGGGTAGATTGGGCAAATGGCAGCTCCTTCTAATGGAGTATGATATGAAATACCATCACCAGATCTCCATTAAGGGGCAAGCCCTAGCAGATTACGTGGTTGAATTCCCCTTAGAGGACGCATATCCCACTCTTGTCGAAATGCCTGATGAAGGCATATTGCAAAACCATTTTCAAAACCACATTTTGGCAAATTCTTTCAAAAACCAAGTGTGGAAGATGCACTTCGACCGGGCACGAAACCAACGAGGGGCTGGTGCAGGGGTCATCCTAATCTCCCCTGAAAAGGGCGAGATTCCCATAGCAGTCCGCTTAGATTTTGAATGTTCCAACAACGTAGCTGAGTATGAAGCACTCATACAAGGCTTAAAGATTTCGAAAACTCTAGGGGCATCATGCATTGAGGTCTTTGGAGATTCGCTCATTGTCATAACCACAAAAATATGGGATCGTCCCAATCTTTAGCAAAATCTTAGTTTTAAAACCCTGGTAGGAGGAGATATCATGCCAAAGGGATATAAAACGGTTTCTGGTCCTAAAATGGGATCAGGTTTATGCAAGTGTCATGCATGGAATGCAGATGCATGACATGAGTGTGGCACCAAGAATGGCGACCTCCCAGAGACCAGATATGGTTGAACTCTCGAGACTTAGAGGGCCTGTTGTTCTGAGTGGGCAGATCCTATGCTGTTCGATGTTCCATTTTTCAAAATCTATTTACAAAACTATAAACACCCCGAAATCCCACGAATTCCTTAAACAAACCTGGTTTTGTAAAAGCAGCCCCAAAGGGCCATTTTTGAGTCTGGAAACCCAGGAGCCTTCCAGACAATCCTGTATATATGTTTTAAACTCTGTATTTCAAAAATATATAATATAGCTTTTGAAAACCTTTTAAACACGTTTTGAAACCCCAAAGCGGCTTGGCCCGATCAAGACAGGACCAGGAGAGCTAAGAACAGCCCGGAACCGGAGCACATGTCAAGCCCGGCACAACAACTCTTGTATCTGATTCACACCCCCAGGATCTCGAACGTCCAAGACCCTGTTCTTATCAAAATATCATTTGAAGTCATCTCCGGAAGGCAGAAACGGAGACGGACGACCATGTTGGCGAAGACCCAACGCAGACGGAGTACTGATGTTGTCAGGCCCTGCACGAATCGTCCGTTTCGAACCCAACTCGAAGGAGTCAGAATTCAGTTTGGATTGGATCTGGACCATATATATCCAGATCCCAATCCAAACCCATATGTGGATTTGGATCCAGAGATCCAATCCAATATCCATATCCATGGCCCACATCACCTTCTCATAAATGGAGGTGGGGCCCACTTGAAATTCACGTGGGATCATGGACATGAGAGAGAGTGGGGATGGAAAATATCAAGAGGGTTGTAATTAAGCTTGACTTGTGTGTCAAGTTTGGGATTAATCATGTGGGTTAGCCTAATTGAGTGGGTTTAAGCTTGTAATTAGCCAAAACCTAACCTAGGGCTGCACCAACATGAGGTGGTTAAGGTCTATGGGCCATGCAAAAGGAGCTCCTTCACCTAAACCTAACCCAAAACACCTAATCCAAGCCTACCCCCCTAATCCACCCCTAATCTGAGCCTAATCACCTAACCCACTTCCCTAATCCTTCCCTAAACCTAGGTTAATTTCCCTAATCCTAGCCTAAACCTAGCCTAATCACCTAACCTAGCCCTAAACCCCTAAACCACCCCTAGCCCACAATCTACCCAAACCCCTAGTTTTCAAAATATCTGGCCCAACCCTTTCCAGCCCACCTTATCTACATACCACCCTACCTAAACCACCTAACCACTACCCCAAGCCCAGCCCTAACCGACCTACCCATCCCTATTTAAACCCCCCCCTTGGGGGCGGGTTTTCCTAGCTAGCAACCCTCACCAATCCCAGCCGGGTCCCCTTCTTCCCCAAGTCCAGCCGAGTCCCATCATCTCCCTCCTGCTCCACCTACTCCACCTACACCGCCACCTTCTCTCTTCCATCCACCACCATCTCCCAGCCGGACGCCACCACTTGCTCTCCATCCCAACCACCCGATTTCTCTCTTCCATCGACCGCATCTCCCCATTCGGTAAGTACCCCCCCTAACGCTACCTAACTCCTTCTCTACTCCCTCTCCATTCCTAGCCACCCACCATACTATCATCTCACCTACACATCAGCCCTTTGCTGCCACCATTCTCCCTTAGCCGAACCTAGCACAACCTAAACCATCGACCACTACCTAACTACCCTAACTATACCCGGCCAGCCATCTCTTTTCCCCTTAGACTCCCATTCGGCCTTCCCTTAAACTCCCCTTAGGTTCATATTCCCTAACACTCTATACTCTCCATTCGTGACCCTACACACTTACTTGGCCCAACCCTTTGATCGCCCACATCAAGGCGACACCCATTTGCAGCCGGCCACCTTCGAGGCGCCTATCCCGCGCCCCACTTGCAGCCGGCCAGCACCCTTTGTCACCCACCCTCGCGGAGCTCCCGTTTGCCGCCCAAGGCGAAGGCCAAGCCCACGCTCAAGCAAGGCCTCTACGGACCAGCTACTCGTAAGTGCCTAAACTCGGTCTTTAGTTGTATACTTGCTTGAGATTCAATTTGATACGGGGTTGTAATAACGGAGCATAGTCTCCCCCCACTTGTAATAACGTGGCTTGGCACACCCACACACGTGCACTCTCTTAGTCGTGCACGATTTTGAACACACACGGGCCTAATCAGCCCCTAATACATAAGTATATATATTTTCATTTTCGAAGGGTTTTGCTTAAGTTTGGTGCGTTGTCTTTCAATTCAAGCACTCACACACATTGAGCTTTCGCTCTTATTTGAAAGACCCAAGTAAGGGCCGACCTATACTATTTGGGTTTCATTTCATATCGTGTGAGTAAGTCTTTCAATTCAAGCACTCTCACACACATTGAGCTTTCGCTCTTATTTGAAAGACCCAAGTAAGGGCCGACCTATACTATTTGGGTTTCATTTCATGTCGTGTGTGTAAGTCTTTCAATTCAAGCACTCTCACACACATTGAGCCTTCGCTCTTATTCCCAAGACCTTAGTAAAGGCCTTATTGCAGTTATATTTGGGTTTCATTTATGTCGTGTGTGTAGTACTTCAATTCAAGCACTCTCACACACATTGAGCCTTCGCTCTTACTCCCAAGACCTTAGTCAAGGCCATACTGCAATTTATATTTGGGTTTAATTTCATGTCATGTGTGTAAGTCTTTCAATTCCAGCACGCACCCACATTGAGCCTTCGCTCTTATTTGCAAGACCTGAGTAAGGGCTCATATACATAATCTATATACATATCTCCCTTCGATTATTTCCCTTTGGTTATTTCCCTTCAGTATTGTCTTTACATTTCGGGTTTTCCCCTTGGAGTAGCGTGAGTTTGCATTGCATCTACGCCATACCACGAGGTAGGACGCATATTGCATCAAAGCAAGCCCCGCTCGAATTCGCCCACGTAGTGGAGTGTTCATAACACACAAACTAGGTGGCCCGAAAAGGGATAAAAGAAAAAGACTTAGGCACGTGCAAATCCACGTGATCTAAAACATGCAATCGCATTTTAAAAACCCGAAATAGACACCTTGAACCGCTTCGTAGACTTTCTCTCCAAAAACTCGATTTTTGCAAAGCGTACATACTGACCCTTGCGCATCGGTGCAAGAAGGTCTGCGACGACAAGAGCTTACTTGCTCACAGTCGCCACGTTTAGAAGTCAGTGTTAAAAATATCTTCGCTAGCTTAGGTAAGCTAGCTGGCACGCCCTGTTTGCATAAGCCCAGATCTCATGATCAAGCTTGGACACTATCCAGATCTCATGATCTAGGAAATAGTGTCTGAATTTCTGGCAGGCCCAGACTAGGGCCAAGCACGTCTTCTCCATGGCTTGATAATTTCGTTCATAAGCCAAGAGAGTTTTCGAAATATAGTAGATGGCATACTCCTTATGGGTGTCATCCTTGTATTAAGCCAATAGGGCTCCTAAAGCATTCGCATGCACAGAGATGTAGAGTAAAAGCGGTTTTCCTTGCTTCGGAGGATTCAAAACGGGGGGATTAACCAGGTATGCCTTTAGTCTCTCGAAGGACTTCTGGCATTCGTCATCCCATAAGAATTTCATGCCCTTCCTCAACAGCTTGTGGAAGGGTTCGCATCTAGTCGCTAGATTTGATATGACTCGGCGAACGGACTGTAATCGACCCTAGAGGCTACGGATTTGGGTGAGATTGGAGGGTGGAGCCATGTCTATGATGGCTCGACACTTAGAGGGGTCAACTTCTATACCCCTTTGGCTCACCATAAAGCCTAAAAGCTTCCCAAATTCTACCCGAATACACATTTTTGAGGGTTTAGCTTTACTTTGTAAAGCCTAAGCCTTTTGAAAATCTTTTGCAAACATTCGATATGAGTGCATCGGGTTTTGGATTTTGCCAAGAGATCATCTACATATACTTCTACGAGCTCATGAATTTGATCATGGAAGATCGTGGTCATGGCTCTCTGGTATGTTGCGCCGGTATTTTTCAAACCGAAGGGCATGACTGTATAGCAGTACGTGCCCCATGGGGTTATGGAGGCGGTCTTACCCTGATCTCGTGGACTTAGTTTGATTTGATTATAGCCTGAATAGCCATGCATAAACGAAAACATTTCATGATTTGCAATACTATCGACTATCAAATCTATGTTTGGTAAAGGATAATTATCCTTTCGAGTGGCTTTATTCAGGTTTCTGAAATCGATGCATATTCGAATTTTCCCATTGGTTTTTTGAACTACAACGATGTTTGACAACCAATCAGAATACGCAATGGGTTTTATAAATCCGGCTTTTAACAGATCTTCTAAACCCTCTTTGACTTGTGTGTGTACATTCGGGTGTATTTTCCTAAGCTTCTGCTTTATGGGTTTTACATCCGCATCTAGGGGAAGACGATGTTCGACAATGCTGGGGTCTATGCCCGACATGTCTTCATACGTCCATGCAAACACATCTAAATAGGTTCGTAGAAATACAATGAATGCTGATTTTTCATGTTCATGCAAGCATGTGCCTATTTTGATGGTTTTGGGATTGGAATCATCCCCTAGGTTCACCTATATGAAATCTCCTCCTACTAAATTGGAAGGTCTTTCAAAATCGAGAATTTTATGAAATTTTGGGAGCTCAGAAGTGGGATCTTCCTCAAGGGGATCCACTTCTGGGCTTCGATTATTCTCGTGGGCTATAGACCCAAGGGAATTTGATGCGTGATTTTCAAAAAGACCTGGTTTTGCACTCAGATTTTCAATTGATTTCGAAGTTTTTGGTCTGGCTATACAGACGACGTTTCTTTCGAAATCTTTTTCCAAAGTCCTACCAAGAGCAGCTATATACAAAATCTTTTTGGAATTTTTTAGATTTTTGATTTTTTTGGGTTTTTGTAAAACAAGAACTTTAGGAACTATACAAAGCACTCTATTTTCGAGTTTTTGTTTTTCCATTGTTTTTGGTTTTTCCTCTTTTTTGATTTTTTTGATTTTAAGTTTTCCAAATGTTTTTATGTTTTTATGAAAGGGATCTTCCATCATACCTACAAAGGGAAAACACTACGGGTTAGACTCGGAATAGGAGGTCTAAATCGTAGGTCTCTTCTAGGATAGGCTCCAGGGCACCCTTGACCCAAGTGGTCACAAGGGGTGGCTCTGGCGGTATTTTGGGAGTATAGCCGATCCCGTATCGGCTTGGGTTGGCCCTAGGAAGGATGGGCTCTAGGAGACCCTGGCTTTGTGCCCCTAGACTTTTGTAGGGCATGTAGCCCATATTTAACAACATGTTCCACGATTTTCTATTTTTTGAAAATGCAGAGTATAAATCGTGGTCTTGGAACTTGCTGTCGTCCATATTGTGCTCGTATGGCTTTTTGTCCAGGGGCTTTGGAAATAGGGGATGCTTGGGTCTTCTTAAAAGGGTTAGAATCGGGAGAGAGCCTGCTTTGGGAGGCCCCTTCACACATAACACCTTCCTAGGGCTATTCAACACGAGCCTTGGTGGCTCAATCATGGTCTGCCCCAGGTTAGCCTCATGGGCCTGGGAACTCAACAAACAAGGAGAGTTTATGATCCCCTGAAGCTGTGGGTGACTCTTGTAAACACCCCGAAATCCCACGAATTTTTCAAATTCATCTGGTTTTGTAAAAGCAGCCCCAAAGGGCTATTTTTAGTCTGGAAACCCAAGAGCCTTCCAAACAAACCTGTACATATGTTTTGAACTCTATATTTCGAAAACATGCAATATGACTTTTAAAACCTTTTTAAAACATGTTTTGAAACCCCGAAGCGGCTTGGCCCGATCAAGACAAGACCAGGAGAGCTAAGAAGAGCCCGGAACCGGAGCACATGTCAAGCCCGGCACAGCAACTCTTGTATCAAATTCACACCCCCAGGATCTGGAACGTCCAAGACCCTATTATCATCAAAACATCCTTTGAAGTCATCTCCGGAAGGCGAAAACAGAGGCAGACGATCATGTTGGCGAAGACCCAATGTAGACAGAGCACTGATGCTGTTAGGCCCCGCACAAACCGTTCGTTTCGAATACAGCTCGAAGGAGTCAGAGTTCAGTTTGGATTGGATCTGGACCATATATATCCAGATTCTAATCCAAACCCATGTATGGACTTGGATTTGGATTTGGATTTAAAAATCCAATCCAATATCCATATCCATGGCCCACATCACCTTCTCATAAATGGAGGTGGGGCCCACTTGAAATTCACGTGGGATTATGGGCATGAGAGAGAGTGGGGGTGGATAAGATCAAGTGTGGTTGTAATTAAGCTTGACTTGTGTGTCAAGTTTGGGGTTAATCATGTGGGTTAGCCTAATTGAGTGGGTTTAAGCTTGTAATTAGCCAAAACCTAACCTAGGGCTGCACCAACATGATGTGGTTAAGGTCTATGGGCCATGCAAAGGGAGCTCCTTCACCTAAACCTAACCCAAAATACCTAATCCTAGCCTTCCACCCTAATCTGCCCCTAATCTGAGCCTAATCACCTAACCTACCTCCCTAATCCCAGCCTAATCCCAACCTAATCACCTAACCCACTTCCCTAATCCTTCCCTAAACCTAGGTTAATTTCCCTAAACCTAGCCTAATCCTAGCCTAATCACCTAACCTAGTTCACTAAACCTCACCCTATAACACACCCACCTAACCAAACCCTAAACCCCTAAACCACCCCTACCCACAACCTACCCAAACCACTAGTATCTAAAATATCTGGCCCTCCCCTTTCCAGCCCACCTTATCATCATACCACCCTACCTAAACCACCTAACCACTACCCCAAACCCATCCCTAACCGACCTACCCATCCCTATATAAACCCCCCCCTTGGGGGCGGGTTTTCCTATCTAGAGGCTCTCTCCCTTCCCATCCTCTCTCACCTTGGTCCAGCCCAACCGATCCCAGCCACTTCGTCCACGTCCAACCAGGCCTTCCACCTGCACCACCACCAGCCACCACCGTGCTCCACCTGCTCCACCACACCCCAACCGGCCCACCACCTGTCGCCACCCCTGCCTTCGGTCGAACCACCTGTTCCACCACACCCGGCTTCTCTCTTCCATCCACCGCCTCTCTTCAAGCACGGTTAGTACCCCATCCTTCATCTCACCTTCTCCACTCCCTCTCCACTCTCAGCCACTTGCACTACCACCACCTGCCCCCACAGCCAGCCACTTGCTACCACCCTTCCCATTCGGCCAAGCCTTAGCCATCCTAACTACCCGCCACTACCTAACCACCCTAGCTACACCCGGCTACCCCATCCAACTCCCTAAGAACTGCCCCTATCACCTCACCACAACCATCACCACCTTACCCCATATCCTAGCTAGTTCCCTTCCCTTACACCATTCCTAGCCACCCTAACCGCCCGCCACACCAAGTCTCCCTAGCAGTCGACCACTTCAACCGACTGCCCCATACTCATTCGGCCCTTCCATCCGCCAGTCCCATACTTCCCCTAGGCTCTCCCTTAGATACTCCCTTAAGCTCTACCTTAGTGCCATACTCCCCCAACACTACACTCCCCCGAGTGACCTTACCTAGCCCCTTTAATCCCACACGTCAAGGCGACACCCTTGCTTGCAGCCGGCCACCTTCAAGGCACCCGGCCAGCACCCCTTGTCGCTCAACCTCACGGAGCTCCCTTTTGTAGCCCAAGGCAAAGGCCAAGCCCACGCTCAAGCAAGGCCTCTACGGAGCAGCTACTAGTAAGTGCCTAACTCGGTCTTTAGTTGTATACTTGCTTGAGATTCAATTCGATACGGGGTTGTAATAACGGAGCATAGTCTCCCCCCGCTTGTAATAACGTGGCTTGGCACACCCACACACGTGCACTCTCTTAGTTGTGCACGATTTTGAACACACACGGGCCTAATCAGCCCCTAATACATAAGTATATACATATACTTTCATTTTTATAGGGTTTTGCTTAAGTTGGGTGTGTTGTCTTTCAATTCAAGCACTCTCACACACATTGAACCTTCGCTCTTATTTGAAAGACCCAAGTAAGGGCCGACCTATACTATTTGGGTTTTATTTCATGTCGTGTGTGTAAGTCTTTCAATTCAAGCACTCTCACACACATTGAGCCTAGGCTCTTATTTGAATGACCCAAGTAAGGGCCGACCTATACTATTTGGGTTTCATTTCATGTCGTGTGTGTAAGTCTTTCAATTCAAGCACTCTCACACACATTGAGCTTTCGCTCTTACTCCCAAGACCTTAGTCAAGGCCTATTGCAGTTATATTTGGGTTTAATTTCATGTCGTGTGCGTAGTACTTCAATTCAAGCACTCACACACATTGAGCTTTCGCTCTTATTCCCAAGACCTTAGTTAAGGCCATACTGCAATTTATATTTGGGTTTAATTTCATGTCGTGTGTGTAAGTCTTTCAATTCAAGCACGCACCCACATTGAGCCTTCGCTCTTATTTGCAAGACCAGAATAAGGGCTCATATTCATACTCTATATACATATCTCCCTTCGGCATTTATATTTCAAGTCATTTCCCTTCGGTTATTTCTCTTCAGTATTGTCTTCACATTCGGGTTTTCCCTTTGGAGTAACGTGAGTTTGCATTGCATCTACGCCATACCACGAGGTAGGATGCATATTGCATCAAAGCAAGCCCCGCTCGAATTCGCCCATGTAGTGGAGTGTTCATAACACACAAACTAGGTGGCCCGAAAAGGGATAAAAGGAAAGACTTAGGCACGTGCAAATCCACGTGATCTAAAAAATGCAACTGCATCTAAAAGACCCGAATTAGACACCTCGAACCACTTCGTAGACTTTCTCTCCCAAAACTCGATTTTTGCAAAGCGTACAGACTGACCATTGCGCATCGGTGCGAGAAGGTCTGCGACGACAAGAGCTCACTTGCTCACAATCGCCACGATTAGAAGTCAGTGTTAAATATATCTTCGCTAGCTTCGGTAAGCTAGCTGGCACGCCCTGTTTGCATAAATAGGCCTTAGACACACGAGAGGATCCGCTTCGAGCCCTGAAAAGGTGAGAAGCGGGGATTTTCGCGCGTCTACAGAGATTGGCACGCCTGATGGGACGTGAGCCTTTCAAAAATTGAGCTTTTAAGTAGAAGTCTTGCGAAAATTTTGTAAAAGGTGTCATTTTAACTTGTTTTATTTGCTTGTACTTAGGACAATTTGAAAAAGCTTGAAAAGCATGTCAAAATCCAATCCAAGTGAAGTGTCGAGCCAAGGCTCATGCGCATCAAGTTCTCACTCTAGGAGGATTTTCAAAAACAAAATAAAACTAGTTGAAATCGAGGACTTGAGAAGGGAGTTTGAGGCCAAAATCGATGCTCTCAGCCAAGAGGCTGAAGTAGGCGATTCATGTTCATCAAACGGTGAACAAAGGCCTAAAAAAAAATCTGAAAAACCTCACAAGCACAAAGAGGCCTCCGTAATGGAAGGCAACCAATACCACGAGTCCTTCACACAAAAGGACCGTAAAGCCCTACAGTAGTTGCTGAAAGGGCAGAATAAAGAGAAAAGAAGCTACGCCCTGTCTGATTTCCTTCCTATGGATTACGAAACAGACAGTGACGATGAAATACCGAACTTCCATCGGTATGATGGCATGGGAGACCCTAGGTCTCACTTGTAGTTTTTCTCGCGTCGAGCCCATAAGAAGAAAAAGGACTCGATGAAATGGGTGTATTGGTTCCCTTTATCCCTTAAAGGCAAAACTGCCAAATGGCTGGCTTCCTACCACTTAAGCCAGTTCTCTACTTTTGAAGAGTTAGCGAACTGCTTCATGCAAAGATTTGCACACAACGTAGAAGTCACGCTGACTCTGAATACCTTAAGGGATATAAAGCAAGGCATGAACGAAGACGTACATGCCTTCATTATAAGATGGAGGTCGCTTTTGGGCCAAGTACGAGAGCCCATATCCGAAGGATGCGCAGTAATGCTCATCCTGGATAACTTTAAAAGCGAGTTAAAAACCCTTCTCTCGCTCCATGAGATTTCAACTTTCCATAAGTTGATCAAAAAGGCCTCCCTTTTCGAAACCAACTTGTGAAAAGGGACATACGATCGCTTGTGGAAAGGAAGTGCCGTTCCAAAAACCTGCTTGGAAAAGCCCATCGCATATGGGCTGCCCACCACGGACAAAGGGGCAAAGCCCCATAAAATCGCCAATGTCCGGGTGGATCTAGGCTTGGCGGGCACTTCCAAAAATTTTGAAAAGTTAGAAAATAAGAGGGAGCGAAATTTTCAAAAACCGGTTGAAAAAGTGGAGTATACTTCGCTGGGGCAACCTGTGTCGGAGGTCCTAGACCTCCTACTTGCCCAGGGCATGATAGAACTCCCTGAAATCCCCAAAGGAGTCACTTCCAAAGGGGGGTATTTAAATCGATTTTGTAAGTATCATCGGCTCAAAGGCCATGATACCAAACGCTGCTTCTCCCTCTTAAATAAAATTGAGAACTTGATAGCAGAAGGCCGGCTCCAGGTCACTGCGGAACTTGAGCCACCTCAAGCTATCTTCAAGGAACCCTTTCCCAAACACGCCAGTGGCAGTGGGAAAGGAAAGGAGGTATGTACCCTCACCATTTCCAAGGAACTAGCGCAAAAACCAGAACCTGGTCGACCTACTTGTGCGCCCATTCTTGTACTATACAAGAAGCCCGCCCAAGTCGTCATTCGGGGACCACCAAAAGTGGAATCCCTGGTAAAACTAGTTTTGAAAATCCAAGGTTCTCCTCAGCTCATCCTTAGAGCCAAATTTAGCGCGAACCCTAGGCTGGTCATGGGGGAAGTCACTAGATCCGGGAGGATCTATCAACACCCGCACCTTCAAGGTGCTCAAAAGGTGGTCAGTGTGCCTGGCCCCTCAAAAGCATGTATCCCTAGTGTTCTGCCAAAAGTAGATAAGGACAAAGTCACCCTAAATCCTTATGACTTCGAAAACCACCTTTCAAAGATTCCTATTCACATGTCTATCCTAGAGCTTATAAAAACTTCGCCTAGGCATAGACTTGTATTAGAGAAAATTCTAGAAAGGGCCAAGGTTGATTCGAACATAAGTCTGAAATCCTTGTCTGCCCAAGTGGCTTTATTAGGAGCAAAATCGCCCATCACTTTCTCGGAAGATGATGTAGATAGACCCTACGAAACCCATAACCAGGCCCTGCATATCGAGGTGGTTCTAAACAACCACTCTCTGGACAGGTGCCTAGTCGATGGTGGAGGAGGGCTCAACATCCTTCCACTTCATGTGGCGTATAAAATCGGAGTCACCTTGACTTCAGTAAACCCAAGCCCCATCGTTATCACTGGATACGATGGGAATGCGTCTAGACCTTTAGGATCCATCGAACTCCCAATGGAAACGGGAGGGATCGAACACACGGGGGTGTTCCATGTCTTGGACATCCACCCCCATTATAACCTGTTGTTGGGAAGGCCCTGGATACACAGTTTGTGCGCTGTGCCATCCACCTTCCACAGGTGTGTCAAGATCCCTTTTAGGGACCAGGTCGTAGTGATCCTAGGTGAGAGTCACCCACAATATTCAGGGGATCATAAACTCCCCTTGTTTATCAAGCTCCCAGGCCCATGAGGCTAACCTGGGGAAAATTATGGTTGAGCCACCTCGGCTCGTGTTGAACAACCCTAGGAAGGTTGTATGTGTGAAGGGGCCACCCATAGCAGGCCCCCTCCCGACTTTAATCATTCTAGGAAAACCCAAGCGTTCCCTATTTCCAAAGCCCCTGGACAAGAGGCCATACGAGCATAATATGGACGACAGCATGTTCCAGGACCACGATTTATACTCAACCTTTTCAAAAAACAAGAAATCATGGAATATGTTGTTGAACATGGGCTACACGCCCTACAAGAGTCTAGGGGCACAGAACCAGGGTCTCCTAGAGCCCATCCTTCCTAGGGCCAATCCAAGCCGATATGGGATCGGCTATACTCCCCGAATACCGCCGGAGCCACCCCCTGTGACCACCTGGGTCAAGGGTGCCCCGGAGCCTACCTTAGAAGAGACCTACGATTTAGATCTCCTATTCTGAGTCTAACCCGTAGTGTTTTCCCTTTGTAGGTGTGACGGAAGATCCCTTTTCTAAAAATACAAAAACATTTGAAAAGCTTAAAATCAAAAAAATCGAAAAAAAGAAAAACCAAAAACAATGGAAAAACAAAAACTCGAAAACAGAGTGCTTTGTATAGTTCCCAAGGTTCTTGTTTTACAAAAACCCAAAAAAATCAAAAATTTGGAAAATACCAAAAAGATTTTGTACATAGCTGCTCCTAGTAAGACTTTGGCAGAAGAAAAGGATTTCGAAAGAAACGTTGTCTGCATAGCCAGACCAAAAATTTCGAAATCACTTGAAAATCCAAGTACAAAACAAGGTCACTTTGAAAACCACGCATCAAATTCCCTCGGGTCTATAGCCCACGAGAATGATCAAAGCACAGATGTGGATCCCCTTGAGGAAGATCCCACTTCTGAGCTCCCAGAATTTCATAAAATTTTCGATTTTGAAAAACCTTCCCAATCAGTAGGAGGAGATTTCATAGAGGTGAACCTAGGGGATGATTCCAATCCCAAAACCATCAAAATAGGTGCATGCTTGCATGAAGCTGAAAAGTTAGCATTCATTGCATTTCTACGAACCTGTTTAGATGTGTTTGCATGGACGTATGAAGACATGCCGGGCATAGATCCCAGCATTGTCGAACATTGTCTTCCCTTAGATGCAGGTGTAAAACCCATAAAGCAGAAGCTTAGGAAAATACACCCGAATATACACACGCAAGTCAAAGAGGGTTTAGAAGATCTACTAAAAGTCAGATTTATAAAACCCATTGCATATTATGATTGGTTATCAAATATCGTTGTAGTTCGAAAAACCAATGGGAAAATTCGAATATGCATCGATTTCAGAAACCTGAATAAAGCCACTCCAAAGGATAATTATCCTTTACCAAACATAGATTTGATAGTCGATAGTACTACAAATCATGAAATGTTTTCATTCATGGATGGCCATTCAGGCTATAATCAAATCAAACTAAGTCCACAAGATCAGGGTAAGACCGCCTTCACAACCCCATGGGGCACGTACTGCTATACAGTCATGCCCTTTGGTTTGAAAAACGTCGGTGCAACATACCAACAAGCCATGACCACGATCTTCCATGATCAAATTCATGAGCTTGTACAAGTGTATGTAGATGATCTCTTGGCGAAAACCAAAACCCGATGCACCCATATCGAATGTTTACAAAAGATTTTCGAAAGGCTTAGGCTTTACAAAGTAAAGCTAAACCCTCAAAAATGTGTGTTCGGGGTAGAATCAGGGAAGCTTCTAGGCTTTATGGTGAGCCAAAGGGGAATAGAAGTCGACCCCTCTAAGTGTCGAGCCATCATAGACATGGCTCCACCCTCTAATCTCACCCAAATCCGTAGCCTCCAGGGTCGTTTACAATCCGTTCGCCGATTCATATCGAATCTGGCCACTAGATGCGAACCCTTCAACAAACTGTTGAGGAAGGGCACGAAATTCTTATGGGATAACGAATGCCAGAAGTCCTTCGAGAGACTGAAGGCATACTTGGTTAATTCCCCCGTTTTGAACCCTCCAAAGTAAGGAAAACCGCTTTTATTATACATCTTCGTGCATGCAAATGCTTTAGGAGCCCTGTTGGCTCAATACGAGGATGACACCCATAAGGAGTATGCCATCTACTATATTTCGAAAACTCTCTTGGCTTATGAACGAAATTATCAAGCCATGGAGAAGACGTGCTTGGCCCTAGTCTGAGCTTGCCAGAAATTCAGACACTATTTCCTAGATCATGAGATCTGGATAGTGTCCAATCTTGATCAAATCAAGCACTTGTTCGAAAAACCCATTCTCACGGGTAGATTGGGCAAATGGCAACTCCTTCTAATGGAGTATGATCTGAAAGACCATCACCAGATCTCCATTAAGGGGCAAGCCCTAGCAGATTACGTGGCTGAATTCCCCTTAGAGGATGCATATCCCACTCTTGTCGAAATGCCTGATGAAGGCATATTGCAAAACCATTTTCACAACCACGTTTTGGCAAATTCTTTCGAAAACCAAGTGTGGAAGATGCACTTCGATGGGGCACGAAACCAACGAGGGGCTGGTGCTGGGGTCATCCTAATCTCCCCTGAAAAGGGTGAGATTCCCATAGCAGTCCGCTTAGATTTCGAATGTTCCAACAACGTAGCTGAGTATGAAGCACTCATACAAGGCTTAAGAATTTCAAAAACTCTAGGGGCATCATGCATCGAGGTCTTTGGAGATTTGCTCCTTGTCATAAACCAGGTTTTAAAAATTTGGCAAGTACGTAATGAGAAACTACTTCCATATCACGAGTTGGCAACTCGATTGGTCCAATCCTTCCAGTCGTGTAAACTCACACACATAGGAAGAGAGGACAATGGCATCGCCGATGCCCTCTCCTCCTTGGGTTCAGCCCTGAAGGTCGATCCCATTTCAAGGACCAGATCTTTGGAAATATGGCATGCGCCCCACCCATCCACACACGACTTGGATATTTGCCAAAACAACCCAGAGTCTATTGAAAAACCCTGGTTTTATGACATAAAACAATTTTTAGAAAATGGGGGATTCACCGAGGATGCCACATCCAAAGATAAGGCATTCATTCGTAAGATTTCGACCCGATACACCATTCTGGGTGGGGTCTTATACAAAAAAAGTTTTACTGGCATTCTGCTTAGGTGTATCGTCCTAGAGGAGGCTAGGATAGTGATGCATGAGTTCCACGATGGAGAATGTGGAGGTCATGTTAATGCCAAAATGATGGCAATGAAAATACTTAGAGGGAGCTATTTTTGGTCCACCCTGAAAAAGGATTGTCACGATCATGTTAGGAAGTGTCATCCGTGTCAAGTGCATGGGCACGCCATTCATATCCCTTCATCTGCATTGCATTCCGTGGTCAGCCCCTAGCCATTTACTATGTGGGCGTTTGATATCGTAGGCACCATATTTCCAAAGGCCTCGAATGGGCATCGATTTATTTTAGCAACCACGGAGTATTTCTCCAACTGGGTGGAAGCCATTTCCCTAACCAATGTAATGGGGCAACATATGGTGGCTTTCATCCGGAGGAATATCTTGGCTCGATTTGGGGTTCCACGAGACCTTGTGTCTGATAATGGCACCCCATTCAAGAACGAGCGGATGGTTAAGTTGTGCAACACGTATGGCATAACTCACCACTTCTCCTCGCCCTACTACCCTCAAGGCAACGGCCAAGCCGAAGCCACAAACAAGACTCTCATTAGTATTATTGAGAAAACCTTAGAGAAGGGTAGGACATGGCACGAGAAGCTGGATGAAGCCTTATGGGCTTATAGGACTTCCATCCGGACTCCCACGAATGCCACACCATTCGAATTGGTCTATGGCACAAACGCCATTCTTCCCATTCATACTCAACTGCATTCATTCCATACATCCATAGCACTCGACCTCCCTCTAGAGACGCTTCAGCATGCTAGGATGGCCGAACTAGATTTGCTAGATGAGAGGCGACTCCTTGCCATGGATCATGCTTGTGCATACCGGCAAAGGATAGCCCGACATTATAGCAAACACATGAGACCTCGCCACTTTGAAGTGGGGGATCTGGTTTTAAAAACTATCCATCATCGTGGCCCACACCCCCTAGGCAAGTGGCACCCCAACTGGGATGGACCCTATGTTGTACGAGCAACCACTACGAACAATTCGTATTGGTTGATCGATGTAGAAGGTAGGAATTTACAGATCCTATAAATATTCAATACTTAAAGAAGTATCATGTGTAGGATCTAGATTAAATTCCATTTTTCGAGAATTTTTAGGGATAGTTGCCCTGAGACATGTGAATAAGGTGCAAAGGCAAACTCGTGTGACCCTGAGTGAGAGAATTCGTACTTGTGAAAGAGCGGAGTCTTCAAAATCGTGGTTACATTTCAAAATCCTTCTTCTTACAAAGAAAGGCCTAGTTCAACATAGCAAGATACTTGCAAGTAGTACGTGCTATTTCTAAATACGCTGATCTGGAATGGATCGAGTGTAGGCTTGGGATAAGTCCTCCCCTCTTCTCTTCTATTTCCAAAAGGAAAACAAAGGCCCAAACAAAAGGGAATTTCCCATTCAAAGTATCTTTCCAAAAGAAAGAAACCAGAATTCGAAAGAAAAATCGATTCTCTTATGAAAAAGAGGGATTAAAGAAAAAATACTCCCAAAGGGAGACCCTCTATGAAAAAAAAAGGAAAAAGAGGCCAAAAAGCTCAAAAAGAGCAGTTTTTCCGCATTCTATGCCTTAAACCACGGGACGCTTCAGAAGGGACCGTGGTATCTCTTTCCCATCCCTAGCTTATCCCAAGCTAAAGCATGGTTCATTTCGAGGAATCCTAAAGTAAAAATAGGATTTACTTACTTGAATTTCATCTTGTTTGAGAATTTGACGTTTCGAGTAAGACGTAGGAATTTGAAATATAGCCTGTTTTCTTATAAAACCTCCGCTAGATAAGCGAGTGTTAAGACTCAAACAAGGGCAAGCACGAAGAGCTCGAGATCCTTAGGATCGAGGCTCAAGACAATTGTCCCTTTTTGTAAATAGCTTTTGTAAATAAGTTTTGAAAACCGAACATCGAACAGCATAGGATTTGCTCACTTGGAGCAGTAGGCCTTGTAAGTCTCTAGAGTTCGACCACATCTGGTCCCTGGGAGGTCGCCACTTTTGAAACCACACCCATGTCATTTGCATTGCACGCATGGTACTTGCATGAACATGATCCGATTTAGGATCAGATTCCATGTAGAACCCTTTGGTGTGATATCTCCTCCTACCAGAGTTTGTAAATTGAGATTTTGCAAAAAAAATTGGGGCGATGCCATATTCTTTGTGGATAGATCTAGGGAGACATAGAAAGGGGTGTTTATCATCTTTGCCCTTATCCAAATCTATTTGGACAAGGCCAAAGAGCGGCATCTGTAAACACCCCGAAATCCCACGAATTTCTCAAATTCATCTGGTTTTGTAAAAGCAGCCCCAAAGGGCTATTTTGAGTCTGGAAACCCAGGAGCCTTCCAAACAACCCTGTACATATGTTTTGAACTCTATATTTCGAAAACATACAATATGGCTTTTAAAACCTTTTTAAAACATGTTTTGAAACCCCGAAGCAGCTTGGCCCGATCAAGACAGGACCAGGAGAGCTAAGAAGAGCCCGGAACTGGAGCACATGTCGAGCCCGGCACAACAACTCTTGTATCAAATTCACACCCCCAGGATCTCGAACATCCAAGACCCTGTTATCATCAAAACATCCTTTGAAGTCATCTCCGGAAGGCGAAAACAGAGGCGGACGATCATGTTGGCGAAGACCCAACGCAGACGGAGCACTGATGCTGTCAGGCCCCGCACAAACCGTTCGTTTCGAATACAGCTCGAAGGAGTCAGAGTTCAGTTTGGATTGGATCTGGACCATGTATATCCAGATCCCAATCCAAACCCATGTATGGACTTGGATTTGGATTTGGATTCAAAAATCCAATCCAATATCCATATCCATGGCCCACATCACCTTCTCATAAATGGAGGTGGGGCCCACTTGAAATTCACGTGGGATTATGGGCATGAGAGAGAGTGGGGTGGATAAGATCAAGTGTGGTTGTAATCAAGCTTGACTTGTGTGTCAAGTTTGGGGTTAATCATGTGGGTTAGCCTAATTGAGTGGGTTTAAGCTTGTAATTAGCCAAAACCTAACCTAGGGCTGTACCAACATGATGTGGTTAAGGTCTATGGGCCATGCAAAGGGAGCTCCTTCACCTAAACCTAACCCAAAATACCTAATCCTAGCCTTCCACCCTAATCCGCCCCTAATCTGAGCCTAATCACCTAACCTACCTCCCTAATCCCAGCCTAATCCCAACCTAATCACCTAACCCACTTCCCTAATCCTTCCCTAAACCTAGGTTAATTTCCCTAAACCTAGCCTAATCCTAGCCTAATCACCTAACCTAGTTCACTAAACCTCACCCTAGAACCCACCCACCTAACCAAACCCTAAACCCCTAAACCACCCCTAGCCCACAACCTACCCAAACCACTAGTATCTAAAATATTTGGCCCTCCCCTTTCCAGCCCACCTTATCATCATACCACCCTACCTAAACCACCTAACCACTACCCCAAACCCAGCCCTAACCGACCTACCCATCCCTATGTAAACCCCCCCCTTAGGGGCGGGTTTTCCTATCTAGAGGCTCTCTCCCTTCCCATCCTCTCTCACCTTGGTCCAGCCCAACCGAGCCCAGCCACTTCGTCCACGTCTAGCCAGGCCTTCCACCTGCACCACCACCAACCACCACCGTGCTCCACCTGCTCCACCACACCCCAGCCGGCCCACCACCTGTCGCCACCCCTGCCTTCGGCCGAACCACCTGTTCCACCACACCCGGTTTCTCTCTTCCATCCACCGCCTCTCTTCAAGCACGGTTAGTACCCCATCCTTCATCTCACCTTCTCCACTCCCTCTCCAGTCTCAGCCACTTGCACTACCACCACCTGCCCCCACAGCCAGCCACTTGCTACCACCCTTCCCATTCGGCCAAGCCTTAGCCATCCTAACTACCCGCCACTACCTAACCACCCTAGCTACACCCGGCTACCCCATCCAACTCCCTAAGAACTGCCCCTATCACCTCACCACAACCATCACCACCTTACCCCATATCCTAGCTAGTTCCCTTCCCTTACACCACTCCTAGCCACCCTAACTGCCCGCCACACCAAGTCTCCCTAGCAGTCGGGCACTTCAACCGACTGCCCCATACTCATTCAGCCCTTCCATCCGCCAGTCCCATACTTCCCCTAGGCTCTCCCTTAGACACTCCCTTAAGCTCTACCTTAGTGCCTGTAGACACAGAAAATTTTCACTTGATTGGGTTCTTAGGCCTGAAGTGAACCTTTTCGTGCTTACGTTCGCTTTTAGGGCGTGCCAGCTAGCTTACTCAAACTAGCGAAGTAGTTTTTGAAATATCTGACTTTTGAAAGGCAATTGTGGACAAGCAGGATCTTTTCGTCGCAAACCTTCTTGAACCGACGCTCAAGGGTCAGTTTGTATGCTTAGAGACTTCGTTTGAAACAAGTTAAACTCAAATTCGATTTTTGAATGAACAGGTGTTTGAAAACTTCAGAAAGCATGCATTTGGCGAGTTTTTGCTTTTACTGGGTTTGGGCGACCCTAAGTCTTCGAAATTTATCTGCCTTAGGCGTGAAGTGTGTGCATCAAGTGCCTAAGATGGGCGTTTTGCACGATTTATTCGGGTTTGTTCGATGCAGGTATGCAACCTAGCTCGAGTATGGCGAGTATGCAATGCAACTCACACAACTTAAATGTAAAACCCAAAATTTAAAGACTTAACAGAAGTGAAAACCCAAATTGAATGCAACTCACACGACTTGAATGTAAAATGGCAGAAATTCAAATATCTCTATATCTTAAGAGCGGAAAGGCTCAATGTGTGCGTGGGTGTTGTGTATAAATTGAAATGCAACACACGCAACTGAACCGTAAAACGCAGCAGAAGGGAGATATAGATATATGTAAGAGCGGAAAGGCTCAATTGTGGTGTGTGTGTATGTGTATAAATTGAAAGACAACACACACGACTGAATTTAAAACCCAGAATTGAAATGCGTACACAACTGAACCGGGAAAACTCACGCAGCAGAAAGTATATAGATATGGCTATATCTTAGTGGCTTCTGAGGCCAAAATGTGCGTGAAGTGTTTGAGCAAACGCTCGGGTGTTTCTTGGGTGCGAGTGTGTAATTGAAAAACAAACTCACACGACTTAATGTAACAACCCAGCTTAATTGAAATACGTACGTATAATAAGAGCGAAAAGGCTCAATTGTGTACGTGGGGCTTGTGTACGAGATAAGGCTCGAGTGTGCGTGTGTGTCTCGTGTGTCCAGCACTGTTATTACATCCGGGGGGAGACGATGCTCCGTTATTACAACCCCGTATCAAATTGAATTGAATACGAAAAACAACTTGATATATATCAAAATAAACTCATATTTTCCAGATTCTTGAGTTATGCTCGTACAAGAGGCGAGTCCATCATCATTACATGGAGTCCGGGGCACGTGGGAGCGAAGCCGGAGAGCTTGAGAGCTTGGGGAGACTTGGAGTTCCGAGAGCTGCAAATTATACCGAGTTTAGGGCCGCTTGGGGCTGGTTTGGGTAAGGGATGACTCGAGCCACCTTGGCTCGAGTGATAGGCTTTTTGGTTTAGGATTTGGCCAGCATTTGGCGTTAGGTTTAGTGAGGTTTAGACTTAGGATTAGGCCAGCACTTGGCCTTGGTTTAGGTCGTGTTTAAGCTTAGGATTAGGCCAGCACTTGGCCTTAGTTTAGGTCATGTTTTGGACCTGGTATTAGGCATGACTCGAGCCAAGGTGGCTCGAGTGATAGGATATGGTTTAGGTCTTGTGAAACTCGAGCCAAAGTGGCTCGAGTGGTAGTTGTTTGCTCTAGGGTTCGGCCAACATTTGGCCTTGGTTTAGATCTTGTGAAACTCGAGCCAAGGTGGCTCGAGTAAGAGTGGTATTAAGGTGTAGTTGGTCCTAGTCTAGGTGCTGAAGATGGGACACGGTTAAGCTAGGGATGATATATGGCCAGGTTTAGGTAGGGTTCACTAGGTTTGCCAAGGTGAGCTTAGGGGCTGGTTCACGGCCAGCCCTTGGCCTAAGGTTTTGGGCTGGGATGGCCTGCCTTTAGGGCAGGCCTTAGTTGATTTTAGGTGGGACACGGCCTGCTCTAGCAGGCCGTGGGTCTTAGGTAGGTGGGCTGGATAAGGTCGGCCAGGTTTTTGGCAAGAAAAACAAGGAAGCCCGGCCACCTTTGGCCGGGCTGTTTTAGGTAGTTGGAGGGGGAAAACCAGCCACGGGCTGGGCTGGTTTTAGGTAGTTGGCCTGCCTTTAGGGCAGGCCACCTTGGGTAGGAAAAGGGGACACGGCCTGCTGGTGCAGGCCGTGGGTTTTTGGGGAAAAAGGACTCGAGCCGAGGTGGCTCGAGTTAGGTTGAAGTTCGGCCAAAGCTGGTCGAACTTGGTTGGGTTGAAGGGGGGAGTTCGGCCAGGTGGTGGCCGAACTAGGTTTAGGTCTTGGAGCAGCCTAGCTAGGTGGTTGTCTAGGGTAGATGTTTTGGAAAAATCGGCCAGGACTTGGCTATTTAGGTAGTGTTTTTAGGGGCGGTTCTTGGTGGTTGATGGGTGGTCTAGAGAGGTTAGGAAAGAGGTGGGTTAGATTAGGTTTTTAAGGCTTACCTAGGGTGCAGCTCCGCTCCAGCCGCCACTCACGCCGCCAAGCTCCACCATGCAACGTTCCCAGCTTTGAAGAAGAGGCTTCTACCATTGGTGCAGCCCTTGGCCTCATGAACCAACCCCAACTCTCAAACTAAGCTCGCCTTGGCCAATAGGGCCTCTTCTCTCTCCTCCCCCTTTTATTTTCACGTGAAGGCCTCTCCCCTTTGAGCCTCACGTCCTCCTTTTTTTCAAGCCCAGCACCTCTATTTATAGAGGTTTTAAGTGGGTCTTGGATCTTGGGTTTGGGTCTGGATATCCGGATCCAATCCAAACTCTATGTGGATTTGGATCGCGGATCTTAGATATTTTGAGATCCAGATCCAATCCAAACACAATTTGAATCTGGATCTGGATATTTTGGGTCCAGATCCAGTTCGAACTTTTTCTTCTACTCCTTGGTTTTCTAGTCCTTTCTGGTGCTTTTCACCGTCCGTTTCGAGCGGGCTTCTATTCGTCGGACGCCCAACTCTGGCCTGAGTCTTCCCCAAGTCTTTCTTCCAATCGGTGTTCTGCTTTCCGTTCTTCATTCTGACGGGACGTGTCTCGGACTTCTGTCGACTTCCTCAGGTACTGGGCTTCTTTCTGCATTTTGGAGCTGCTTTGTGCTTTTTCTTTGACCCAAATTACATTTTTACCCTTCTGTCGAGCTTTTCTCCAAACGGGCTCTTTTTTCTTCCGTTTTTGAATAGGGGGTGGCTTCTGAAATTCTGGGCTTGAATCCTCTTCTTTCCTGGGCTTTTCTTTTGCCTTTTGTACTTGTTTTCACATTTTAAAACAGGTTGTCGCTTTTGGCTCAAACGAGCTTTTTTGCATTTTTGAGAGTTTTTGATTTTTGGAAAATTCGGGGTGTTTACAGATGCCCCTCTTTGGCATTATCCAAATTGATTTGGATAATGGTGAAGAAGATAACACCCCATTTTGGTTTTTCTCTCAAATTTTTGCGAGAATACACCATTTTTATTTCGCAAAACCCTGTTTTCTTTTACCACAGGTGGGGATTTTTAACAAAAGGGGACTTTTCCTAATTTTCCCTATGTATGATCATGCATGGATGATTTTTGGATGCATGCATGAGAAAAACATTTTTGTTTTTGGGTTTTTGAGCCCGAAGAGTGCCTTTTGAGGCAGGCTGCTCCGAGCAGGTTTTACCCATGTCTTCTAGACATTTTCGGGTTTTCGAGCTTTGGAGAGAGCCTTTTGAGGCTGTCTGCTCCAAGCAGGTTCTACCCTTGTCTTTTTGACATTCATGGGTTTTTTCGAAAATTTTCTCTTTTTTTTTTTTAAAATGAACTCCTTTTAGCTTGTATCGAAAAGGATTTTCTGTTTTTCATACTTCCCTTCATTCAGGTTTCAATACCTGCTACTCAGTAGAGGTTTTTGGGTAGGAAAACTTGAAAAACATTTTAAAGTTCCATTTCCTACAAAACAGAGTCGAGTTCTCAAACAAAATGAAATCCCAATAAGCCGATTTTATTCGTACTTTAGGATTTTCGCAAATTTGAACCTTTTTCCTTGGGGATAAGCCATAGGGATATGGGAAAGAGATACCACTATCCCTTCTGAAGTGTCCCGTGGTTTTAGGCAAAGAGTCGGAAAATCGCTCTTTGAGCTTTGGCTTTTTATTTCTATTTTTCACAGAGGGTCTCCCTTTGGGAGTATTTTTTCATTAATCCCTCTTTTCTTTTAAAGGAGAGCAGCTCTTTGGAGGAGTTTTTGTATTCCTTGTTTATGAAGGGAAGACCTCTTTGGGAGGAGTGTTTTTATATCTCCTTTTTCTTTTGAAACGAGAAGACCTCTTTCGGAGGAGTTTTTGTATTCCCTGTTTATGAAAGGAAGACCACTTTCGGAGGAGTTTTTGTATTCTCGATTTTTTTCTTTCTTTTGAACACAGCCAATTTTCCTTTTCGGAGAGAAAGTAGGATGGGGGAAGGCTTATCCCTTTAGTTACTCAATTCAAACGAGATCATCCTATTTCTTAATAGCATCTGCTATTCGAAAATATTTTGATATTTTGAACAAGGCTTAATCTTGTAAGCCAGGGTTCTTTGAAATATCGCCAATTTGTTTTTGGAAGACTCTACCTTTCGAAAAGTATAAATTCCTCCATTCAGGGCTATACAATCTACTTCGATCCTTCTTTCAAGAAGTTTCAAAGGAGTTCGATTTTTCAAAATCTTTTCGAAAAAGGAATTTAACATAAACCCTTTTGAATATTCGGGCATCTTTGGGGTTTTGCTAATTTCGACCCACAACATAAACAAATTTTCGATTTTTGTTGCCCTTTTGAAGACATGGGGACATTCCTACTCAGGTTTGCCCACCTCTTGGGCTTTCTTTGGGGTGATATGATGCATGCTATGCACTCCATGTGACTCAAAATGTAAATACACGATTTTATGCAAGAGTGAATATATGAAATGTATCTCACAAGTCAAGAAGGAGATGCATTCTATGAAATTCGTTTCTTCATGGAAGGTGTCTAGGGGCTATATTTAAAAATGCCCCTAGCTTGAGGGAAATTTCGCATGGCCACATGGTGAAGGGCCATGGCTTTTCAAAAGGATTATGGATGGACAATGGTATGTTCATGTCCATGCACTTCCACGATTTTCCTAACATGAACATGATACTTTTTGCTCAAGGATGGAAAACATAACCAGCCCTAAGTGATCGTCATGGCCATCAGGTTTTAGTTTTGACATGGTCTTCATATTTTATCATGAGATTCATGTTCTTTATCCCAACACAATCAAGGTTTTCATATAAACCAGAAGTTGAAAAATCTTTCTTTTCAAAGTATATGTAGGGTTAAATTTTCGAAATTTTGATCCTTTTTGAGAAAGCAATTTTGGGAAATCCTCCCTTTCTATATGAAGATGGTTCTATACCATCCCTTTTGATTGAAATATGTTACCTACACTTGATTTTGGTCAAGCAGGGTTTTGGAATTCATTTTGAAGATTCATGCCTTCATGGGGCATTTGATCGAGTATGGGAGTGTGTCTCAAAGAGGCACTTCAGCCACACGATACAGGGCTTGTCCCTTATTTGAATCTTGAGTTTTGAAACTCATACTCTGTTGAAAGGGGCTGCCATTTTGCCTACCTGTTGAGATAGTATTTTCAAATGAGTGCTTTAATGAATCATTCCCCTTTCCATGGGAGATGATGTCTCAAATTTTTAGGGCCTACAGCAAGGCCAAGCACGATTTTTCTTTTGGCTTAGTGATTCCTTTCACACGCCAAAAGAGTTTTTCGAAAATGTATGGCACATTTAGTATGAACAACATCTTCATTTGATCAAGTCAAGCAAACAATGCAGGATTTGCAAAGTGTAGACGCGCGAAAATCCCCGCCTCTTCGTCCCTTCCGGGGGCTTGGAGTGGATCTTCTCGTGCGTCTAATGCCTATGTATACAAATAGGGCGTGCCAGCTAGCTTACTTAAGCTAGCGAAGATATTTTTAATACTGACTTCTAAACGTGGCGACTGTGAGCAAGTAAGCTCTTGTCGTCGCAGACCTTCTTGCACCGATGCGCAAGGGTCAGTCTATACGCTTTGCAAAAATCGAGTTTTGGAGAGAAAGTCTACGAAGCAGTTCGAGGTGTCTATTTCGGGTCTTTAAGATGCGATTGCATATTTTAGATCACGTGGATTTGCACGTGCCTAAGTCTTTTCTTTTATCCCTTTTCGGGCCACCTAGTTTGTGTGTTATGAACACTCCACTACATGGGCGAATTCGAGCGGGGCTTGCTTTGATGCAATATGCGTCCTACCTCGTGGTATGGCGTAGATGCAATGCAAACTCACGCTACTCCAAAGGGAAAACCCGAAATGTAAAGACAATACTGAAGGGAAATAACAGAAGGGAAATAACCGAAGGGAAATAACCGAAGGGAGATATGTATATATCTTATGTATATGAGCCCTTACTCGGGTCTTACAAATAAGAGCGAAAGCTCAATGTGGCTGCGTGCTTGAATTGAAAGACTTACACACACAACATGAAATTAAACCCAAATATAAATTGCAGTATGGCCTTGACTAAGGTCTTGGGAGTAAGAGCGAAAGCTCAATGTGCGTGAGAGTGCTTGAATTGAAGTACTACACACACGACATGAAATAAAACCCAAATATAACTACAATAAGGCCTTTACTAAGGTCTTGGGAGTAAGAGCGAAGGCTCAATGTGTGTGAGAGTGCTTGAATTGAAAGACTTACTCACACGACATGAAATGAAACCCAAATAGTATAGGTCGGCCCTTACTTGGGTCTTTCAACTAAGAGCAAAAGCTCAATGTGTGTGAGTGTTTGAATTGAAAGACAACGCACCCAACTTAAACAAAACCCTTCGAAAATGAAAGTATATATGTACACTTATATATTAGGGGCTGATTAGGCCCGTGTGTGCTAAAAATCGTGCACGACTAAGAGAGTGCACGTGTGTGGTTGTGCCAAGCCACGTTATTACAAGCGGGGGGAGACTATGCTCCGTTATTACAACCCCGTATCAAATTGAATCCCAAGCAAGTATACAACTAAGGACCGAGTTTAGACACTTACGAGTAGCTGGTCCGTAGAGGTCTTGCTTGAGCGTGGGCTTGGCCTTGGGCTGCAAACGGGAGCTCCGCGAAGGTAGGTGATCAAAGGTGCTGGCCGGCTGCAAGTGGGGCGCGGGATAGGCGCCTCGAAGGTGGCTGGTGGCAAGTAGATGTCGCCTCAAAGTAGGGGGTTTAAAGGGGCTGAATGAGTGGGTTCTTAGGGTCACTAGGGGAGTTGAGAGTTTAGGGAAACTGGACCTAAAAGGTGAGCTAGTGGGAAGGCCGAATAGGACACCTAGGGGAAGGCCGAATGGGAAATGATGGCTAGGTTCGGCTAGGTTAAAGTGGTGGTGGCAAAGGGGCGGAGATGAAGATAGGATGGGTGGCTAGGAGTGGAGAGGTAGTAGAGAAGGGGGCTAGGTAAGGTGCAGGGTACTTACCGAATGGGGAGAGGTGGCGGATGAAGTGGGAAGCAGGCGGGCAGGTTGGAGAGTGGAGTCGGCTGGGCTGTTGGCTGGTTCGGTTGGGTGGAGGTGGTGGCATCCGGCTGAGGGATGGTGGTGGTGGATGGAAGAGGGAAGGTGGCGGTGCAGGTGGAGCTGATGGAGCAGGTGGAGCAGTTGGGGAGTGGAGCAGGCGGACAGGTTGGAGAGTGGAGTCGGGTGGGCTGAGGTGAGGGCTCCCACTTAGAAAACCCGCCCCCAAGGAGGGGGGTTTAAATAGGGGATGGGTAGGTCGGTTAGGGCTGGGTTGAGGGTAGTGGTTAGGTGGTTTAGGTAGGGTGGTATGTAGATAAGATGGGCTGGAAAGGGTTGGGCCAGATATTTTAAAACTAGGGGTTTGGGTAAATCGTGGGCTAAGGGTGGTTTAGGGGTTTAGGGCTAGGTTAGGTGGTTGGGTTTTAGGGTGAGGTTTAGTGAGCTAGGTTAGGTGATTAGGCTAGGTTTAAGCTAGGATTAGGGAAATTAATCTAGGTTTAGGGAATGATTAGGGAAGTGGGTTAGGTGATTAGGTTGGGATTAGGCCGGGATTAGGGAAGTGGGTTAGGTGATTAGGTTCAGATTAGGGTGGATTAGGGGTTTAGGCTAGGATTAGGCATTTTGGGTTAGGTTTAGATGAGGGAGCTCCCTTAGCATGGCCCATAGACCTTGATCACCCCATGTTGGTGCAGCCCTAGATTAGGTTTTAGCTAATTACAAGCTTAAACCCACTCAATTAGGCTAACCCACATGATTAACCCAAACTTGACACACAAGTCAAGCTTAATACAACACTCTTGATATTTTTCACCCCCACTCTCTCTCATGCCCAATATCCCACGTGAATTTCAAGTGGGCCCCACCTCCATTTATGAGAAGGTGATGTGGGCCATGGATATGGATATTGGATTGGATCTCTGGATCCAAATCCAAATCCAAGTCCACATATGGGTTTGGATTGGAATCTGGATATATATGGTCTAGATCCAATCCAAACTGAACTCTGACTCCTTCGAGCTGGGTTCGAAACGGACGATTCGTGCAGGGCCTGACAGCATCAGTACTCCGTCTGCGTTGGGTCTTCGCCAACATAGTCGTTCGCCTCCGTTTCTGCCTTCCGGAGATGACTTCAAATGCTATTTTGATAAGAACAGGGTCTTGGATGTTCGAGATCCTGGGATGTGAATCAGATACAAGAGTTGTTGCGCCGAGCTCGACATGTGCTCCGGTTCCGAGCTCTTCTTAGCTCTCCTGGTCCTGTCTTGATCGGGCCAAGCCGCTTCGGGGTTTCAAAACATGTTTTAAAAGGGTTTTCAAAAGCTATATTGTATGTTTTCGAAATATAGAGTTCAAAACGTATGTACAGGGTTGTCTGGATGGCTCCTGGGTTTCCAGACTCAAAATAGCCCTTTGGGGCTGCTTTTACAAAACCAGATGAATTTGAGAAATTCGTGGGATTTCGGGGTGTTTACACAAAGCATGGAAGGTTTTTATCAAAAGAATTTTGAAAAGGCTTTTGTGAAATGATAACCCTTTTTTCGAGACTCTCATTTCCGTTTGAAATTTGCCTTGAAGGTGTTGGATTTGATTCGTATGGAGACCTGTCTACGAAGGCTCAATACTTAGGGGGTCGACCTTTATTGCCCCTTTGGTTTCACAAAACCTAGAATTCGAGTTCTAAGATGATGTCTAGACTCGATGCACATGAATGATTTCAGAGTGTGATGCATGATGCTTATGCACACACTATGGGTCAGGCTTATTTCTAAAAATCCCCAATCTTATTCCTCCTGGTTTTGGTGATTCTCGAGCTTTTCATTTTGAAAAAGCTCTAGACAAAAGGGTGTTCAAGATCAGCTTTTTGGATTTTTTGGTTTTTGGGAGTTATATACAATTTTCGAAAAACATTTTTACAATTTTCGAAAAATGGACTTTTACATGGCCAAAGGCTTTAAAACAAATTTCTTTTTGGAATTTTTATTTTTCCAAATGTTTTTGAGATTTTGTTTTGGGTTTTCAATTTTTTTGGTTTTTGGCAAATATCTGATTTTTTTGGCTTTTTCAAAAGGAGGGATCTTCCCATGAACCTACAAAGAAAACATTCATGAATCAAACTCTAATCAATAGGTCTAAGACATGGGTTTCGGTTTTAGAGGTTCTACAGGGCACCCTTGACCCATATGGTCTTAGGTGGCGGCTCTGGGGGTATGGGTGGGTTGTAGCCCAATCCATACTTTTGTCGATTGGTCTGAGGTAGGATAGGTTCGAGCCTACCTTGGTTTTGGGTTCCCAGGCCCTGGTAGGGTTTATATCCCATATTTAGAATCATGTTCCAAGACTTCTTGTTTTTTGAAAAGTTTTTGTATAAATCATGGTCTTGGAACAGGGAATCGTCCATGTTACGGATATATACCCTTTTGGATGTTGGGAGTTTGGATTCAGGGGTGATGGAAGACTTGGGCTTCCACACGTCAAGGCGACACCCTTGCTTGCAGCCGGCCACCTTCAAGGCACCCGGCCAGCACCCCTTGTCGCTCAACCTCGCGGAGCTCCCTTTTGCAGCCCAAGGCAAAGGCCAAGCCCACGCTCAAGCAAGGCCTCTACGGAGCAGCTACTAGTAAGTGCCTAACTCGGTCTTTAGTTGTATACTTGCTTGAGATTCAATTCGATACGGGGTTGTAATAACGGAGCATAGTCTCCCCCCGCTTGTAATAACGTGGCTTGGCACACCCACACACGTGCACTCTCTTAGTTGTGCACGATTTTGAACACACACGGGCCTAATCAGCCCCTAATACATAAGTATATACATATACTTTCATTTTTGTAGGGTTTTGCTTAAGTTGGGTGTGTTGTCTTTCAATTCAAGCACTCTCACACACATTGAACCTTCGCTCTTATTTGAAAGACCCAAGTAAGGGCCGACCTATACTATTTGGGTTTCATTTCATGTCGTGTGTGTAAGTCTTTCAATTCAAGCACTCTCACACACATTGAGCCTTCGCTCTTATTTGAAAGACCCAAGTAAGGGCCGACCTGTACTATTTGGGTTTCATTTCATGTCGTGTGTGTAAGTCTTTCAATTCAAGCACTCTCACACACATTGAGCTTTCGCTCTTACTCCCAAGACCTTAGTCAAGGCCTATTGCAATTATATTTGGGTTTAATTTCATGTTGTGTGCGTAGTACTTCAATTCAAGCACTCACACACATTGAGCTTTCGCTCTTATTCCCAAGACCTTAGTTAAGGCCATACTGCAATTTATATTTGGGTTTAATTTCATGTCGTGTGTGTAAGTCTTTCAATTCAAGCACGCACCCACATTGAGCCTTCGCTCTTATTTGGAAGACCCGAATAAGGGCTCATATACATACTCTATATACATATCTCCCTTCGGCATTTATATTTCAAGTCATTTCCCTTCGGTTATTTCCCTTCAGTATTGTCTTTACATTCGGGTTTTCCCTTTGGAGTAACGTGAGTTTGCATTGCATCTACGCCATACCACGAGGTAGGACGCATATTGCATCAAAGCAAGCCCCGCTCGAATTCGCCCATGTAGTGGAGTGTTCATAACACACAAACTAGGTGGCCCGAAAAGGGATAAAAGGAAAGACTTAGGCACGTGCAAATCCATGTGATCTAAAAAATGCAACCGCATCTAAAAGACCCGAATTAGACACCTCGAACCACTTCGTAGACTTTCTCTCCCAAAACTCGATTTTTGCAAAGCGTACAGACTGACCGTTGCGCATCGGTGCGAGACACACGAGAGGATCCACTCCGAGCCCTGAAAAGGTGAGAAGCGGGGATTTTCGCGCGTCTACAACTCTCACCTAAGATCACCACGACCTGGTTCCTGAAAGGGATCTTGACACACCTGTGGAAGGTGGATGGCACAACGCACAAACTGTGTATCCAAGGCCTTCCCAGCAATAGGTTATAATGGGGGTGGATGTCCAAGACATAGAACACCCCCGTGTGTGTGATCCCTCCCGTTTCCATCGGGAGTTCGATCAATCCTAATGGCCTAGACGCATTCCCATCGTATCTAGTGATAACGATGGGGCTTTGGTTTACAGAAGTCAAGGTGACTCCAATTTGATACGCCACATGAAGTGGAAGGATGTTGAGCCCTCCTCCCCCATCGACTAGGCACCTGTCCAGAGAGTGGTTATTTAGAACCACCTCGATATGCAGGGCCTGGTTATGGGACTCGTAGGGTCTATCTACATCATCTTCCGAGAAAGTGATGGGCGATTTTGCTCCTATTAAAGCCACTTGGGCCGACAGGGATTCCGAACTTATGTTCGAATCAACCTTGGCTCTTTCTAGAATTTTCTCTAGCACGAGTCTATGCCTAGGCGAAGTTTGTATAAGCTCTAGGATAGACATGTGGATAGGAATCTTTGAAAGGTGGTTTTCGAAATCATAAGGATTTAGGACAACTTTCCCCTTGTCTGCTTTTGGCAGAACTCCAGGAATACATGCTTTCGAGGGGCCAGGCACACTGACCACCTTTTTAGCACTTTGTAGGTGCGGGGGTTGATATATCCTCTCGGATCTAGTCACTTCTCCCACGACCAGCCTAGGGTTCACACTAAAATTGGCTCTAAGTATGAGTTGAGGAGCACCTTGAAGTTTTAAAACTGGTTTAGCCGGGGATTTAGCTTTTGGTGGTCCCCGGATGACGACTTGGGTTGCTTCTTGTACAGTACAAGAGTGGGCGCACAAGTGGGTCAACCAGACTCAGAATTTTGCACTAGTTCCTTTGAAACGGTGAGGGTACATACCTCCTTTCCTTTCCCACTACTACTGGCGTGCTTGGGAAAGGGTTCTTTGAAGATAGCTTGAGGTGGCTTAAGTTTCGCAGTGACCTGGAGCCAGCCCTCCGCTATCAAGTTCTCGATTTTATTCAAAAGGGAGAAACAATGTTTGGTATCATGGCCTTTGAGCCGATGATACTTGCAAAATCGATTTAAATACCCCCCTTTGGAAGTGACTCCTTCAGGGATTTCGGGAAGTTCTATCATGCCTTGGGCAAGTAAGAGGTCTAGGACCTCCGACATAGGTTGCCCTAGCGGAGTGTACTTCCGTTTTTCAATCGGTTTTTGAAAATTTCGCTCTTTTTTGTTTTCTAGTTTTTTAAAATTTTTGGAAGTGCCCACCACACCTTGATCCACTCGGACATTGGCGATTTTATGGGGCTTTGCCCCTTTGTCCATCGTGGGTATCCCATAAGTGATGGGCTTTTCCAAGCGGGTTTTAGAAACGGCACTTCCTTTCCATAAGTGATCGTATATCCCCTTTTTCAAGTTTGTTTCGAAAAGGGATGTTTTTTTGATCAACTTATAGAAAGTTGAGATCTCATGGAGCGAGAGAAGGGTCTTTAACTCGCTTTTAAAATTATCCAGGATGAGCATGACTGCGCATCCTTCGGATATGGGCTCTCGCACTTGGCCCAAAAGTGACCTCCATCGTATAATGAAGGCATGCACGTCTTCGTTCAAGCCTTGCTTCGTATCCCTTAAAGTGTTCAGAGTCGGCGTGACTTCTACGTTGTGTGCAAATCTTTGCATGAAGCAGTTCGCTAACTCTTCAAAAGTAGCGAACTGGCTTCAGTCGTAGGAAGTCAGCCATTTGGCAGTTGTGCCTTTAAGGGATAAAGGGAACCAATACACACATTTCATCGAGTCCTTTTTCTTCTTATGGGCTCGATGCGAGAAAAGTTGCAAGTGAGACCTAGGGTCTCCCATGCCATCATACTGATAGAAGTTCGGTATTTCATCGTCACTGTCTGTTTCGTAATCCATAGGAAGGAAATCAGACAGGGCGTAACTCCTTTTCTCTTTATTTTGCCCTTTCAGCAGCTGATGTAGGGCATTACGATCCTTTTGTGTGAAGGACTCGTGGTATTGGTTGCCTTCCATTACGGAGGCCTCTTTGTGCTTGCGAGGTTTTTCAGATTTTCTTTTAGCCTTTTGTTCACCATTTGATGAACATGAATCGCCTACTTCAGCCTCTTGGCTGAGAGCATCGATTTTGGCCTTGAATTCCCTTCTCAGGTCCTCTATCTCGTCTAGTTTGATCTTATTTTTCAAAACCCTCCTAGAGTGAGAACTTGATGCGCATGAGCCTTGGCTCGACACTTCACATGGGTTGGATTTTGACATGCTTTCAAGCCTTTTTCAAAATTCCTAAGTATAAGTAAAGAAGAAAAAAGTTAAAACAACACCTCTTTGAAAATCTTTTCGCAAGTTTCCTAGAGTGACTCGACTTTAAAAGACTCACGTCCCACCGGGCGTGCCAAACTGCTGTAGACGCAGAAAATTTCTGCTTCCCGGTTCTTAGGCCTAGAGCGAACCTTTTCGTGTGCCTAAGTCCTATTTAAACAAACAGGGCGTGCCAGCTAGCTTACTTAAGCTAGCGAAGATATATTCTAAACCTGACTTCTAATGTGGCGACTGTGAGCAAGCAAGCTCTTGTCATCGCAGACCTTCTTGCACCGATGCGCAAGGGTCAGTCTGTACGGTTTTAAAATTGAGTTTTGAGTGGAGAGAACCTACGAAAGCGGTTCAAGGTGTTTGATTCGGGTCTTTTTGGTATGGTTTCAGATTTTAGATCACGTGGATTTGCACGTGCCTAAGTCTTTCCTTTTATCCCTCTTTGGGGCCACCTAGGTGTGTGTTATGAACACTCCACTAAGATGTGGCGATTTTGAGCGGGAGTATGGGGTTTGCTTTGATGCAATATGCGTCCTAACTCGTGGTATGACGTATATGCAATGCAAACTCACGCTACTCCAAAAGGAAAATCCGAATTTAAAAGACAATGCCGAAGGGAAATGACTTGTAATGTAAATGCCAAAGGGAAATTCCAAAAGTGAAATACGGCTATATCTTAAGAGCAGAAAGGCTCAATTGTGCAAGTGTGTGCTGTGTATATATTGAAAGACTACGCACACAGCTGAACCTTAAAACCCGAATTGAAAAGACATAGCCAAAAGGGAAATACGTATATGATATATATGAGCCCTTACTTGGGTCTTACAAATAAGAGTGAAGGCTCAATGTGGGTGCGTGTGAAAATGTAAAGACAACACACACGACTTCAAATGAAACCCAAATATAAATTGCAATATGGCCTTAACTAAGGTCTTGGGAATAAGAGCGAAAGCTCAATGTGTGTGAGTGCTTGAATTGAAGTACTACGCACACAACATGAAATTAAACCCAAATAGAAATTGCAATATGGCCTTAACTAAGGTCTTGGGAATAAGAGCGAAAGCTCAATGTGTGTGAGTGCTTGAATTGAAGTACTATGCACACAACATGAAATTAAACCCAAGGATAGTATCACACGGCCCTTACTTGGGTCTTGCAAATAAGAGCGAAGGCTCAATGTGTGTGAGTGCGAGAATGTAAAGACAACACACCCAACTCAAACAAAACCCTACGCTACTCAAAGTATATACATAAACATATATTTAAAGGGGCTGATTAGGCCCATGTGTGTTCAAAATCGTGCACAACTAAGAGAGAGGTAGGCTCAAGTGCACGTGTGTGTGGGTGTGCCAAGCCACGTTATTACAAGGGGGGGGAGACTGTGCTCCGTTATTACAACCCCGTATCAAATTTAATTTAAGCAAGTCTACAACTAAGGACCGAGTTAGGCACTTACTTATAGCTGGTCTGGAGGTGACTTACTTGAGCATAGGCTTGGCTTCGCCTTGGGCTGCAAGAGGGAGCTCCTCGGAGTGGAACGGCAAGGGGAGATGCTAGCCGGGTGACTTGGGTGCGCGGGAAGGGTGCCTTGAAGCTGGCCGGCTGCTAGGAGTGTGCTGCTGTAAACACCCCGAAATCCCACGAATTTCTCGAAACAAACCTGGTTTTATAAAAGCAGCCCCGAAGGGACATTTTGAGTCTAGAAACCCAAGAGCCTTCCAGGCAACCCTGTACATATGTTTTAAACTTTATATGTTTTAAAAATGTGTAATATAGTTTTGAAAACTATAAAATATATTTTGAAACCACAGAAGCGGCTTGGCCTGATCAAAGCAGGACCAGAAGAGCTAAAGAGAGCCCAGAACCGGAGCACATGTCGAGCCCGGCACAGCAACTCTCGTATTGAATCCACCCCCAGGATCTCGAATGTCCAAGACCCTGTTATAATCAGACATCACTTGAAATCAGCTTCGGAAGGCAAAAACATAAGTGGACGATCATGTTGGCGAAGACCCAATGCCGACAGAGTACTGATGCTGTCAGACCCCGCACAAACCGTTCGTTTCGAACACAGCCTGAAGGAGTCAGAATTCAGTTTGGATTGGATCTGGACCATATATATCCAGATCCCAATCCAAACCTATGTGTGGATTTGGATTTGGATCCAGAGATCCAATCCAATATCCACATCCATGGCCCACATCACCTTCTAATAAATGGAGGTGGGGCCCACTTGAAATTCATGTGGGATTATGGGCATGAGAGAGAGTGGGGGAGGATAAGATTTGAGGGTAATTGTAATTAAGCTTGACTTGTGTGTCAAGTTTGGGGTTAATCATGTGGGTTAGCCTAATTAGCATGGGTTTAAGCTTGTATTAGCCAAAACCTAACCTAGGGCTGCACCAACATGATGCAACAAGGTCTATGGGTGATGCCAAGGGAGCTCCCTAACCCAATCCTAATCAAAAACCCCTAATCCTAGCCTTTTACCCTAATCCCTTCCTAAACCTAGCCTAATCACCTAACCCACTTCCCTAATCCTCCCCTAAACCTAGCTTAATTTCCCTAAACCTAACTTAATCCTAGCCTAATCACCTAACCCAACTCACTAAATCTCACCCCAAAACCAACCCACCTAGCTAAACCCTAAACCCCTAAACCACCCCACCTAAACCTAGCACACCATCTACCTAAAACCCCTTGTATTAAAATATCTGGCCCCTCCTCAAAACCAGCCCACCTTATCACCACACCACCACCACCTAAACCACCTTACCACCTCCTCAAAACCAGCCCCAACCGCCCTTCACCAACCTATATAAACCCCCCCCTAAGGGGTGAGTTTTTTATTCAGTTCGGTGCACCTTGGCCCAACCGACCTTGGCCAATCCCCTTCCAGCCGAGCCCTCCACCTGCGCCACTGCCTCCCAGCCAAGCTCCACCTCCACCACCACTGCTTCCACCAAGCTCCACCTCGTGCCACCTTCATCTCCCGGCTGAATCCCATCCACCCGAAGCACCCGGCTGCCCCTCTTCCATCCGCCAACTCCTTCCCCTTTCGGTTAGTACCCTACCCTTAGCTCCACCTCTTCTTCACTCCCCCTCCACTCTCAACCACCTATACCACCACCACATCACCCCATCATAGCCGCCCGCCATCCTCACCCATTCGGCCAAACCTCCACCTTACATCACCCGCCTTGAACCACTTCGCCTAGTGACACCCGACCACCCTACTTAGCTCCCTAGGACCTGCCCCTTCCACTCTCCACCAGCCCTTAGTCCCACCTTCCGCAACACCCTAGCTAACTCCCTTCCCATCCATAATATCCCTAGCCACTCTAGCAGCCGGCCACCACCAAGCTCCCCTTAGTCGGCCACTCCAACCGACTGTACCAAATCCATTCGGCCAGCCATACATTTCCCTTAGGCACTCCCTTAGGCTCCCCTTTAGCACTGCCTTCCTTAATACCAGCCCATCCTTTAGTGACCTTCCTTAGCCACCTTAGCCCAAAGCATCAAGGCAGCACCTTCCTAGCAGCCGGCCACCTTTAAGGCGTCCTTCTCGCACACCCAAATCACCCGGCCAACATCTCCCCTTGTCGTTCAACTCCGAGGAGCTCCCTCTTGCAGCCCAAGGCGAAGCCAAGCCTACGCTCAAGCAAGTCACCTCCGGACCAGCTATAAGTAAGTGCCTAACTCAGTCCTTAGTTGTAGACTTGCTTAAATTAAATTTGATACGGGGTTGTAATAACGGAGCATAGTCTCCCCCCGCTTGTAATAACGTGGCTTGGCACACCCACATACACGTGCACTTGAGCCTACCTCGCTCTTAGTCGTGCACGATTTTGAACACACACGGGCCTAATCAGCCCCTAAGATATAAATTTATGTATATACTTTAAATTACGTAGGGTTTTGCTTGAGTTGGGTGTGTTGTCTTTAAATTCTCGCACTCACACACATTGAGCCTTCGCTCTTATTTGTAAGACTCAAGTAAGGGCTGTGTTATACTATCCTTGGGTTTATTTCATGTTGTGTGCGCAGTACTTCAATTCAAGCACTCACACACATTGAGCTTTCGCTCTTACTCCCAAGACCTTAATTAAGGCCATACTGCAATTTATATTTGGGTTTAATTTCATGTTGTGTGTGTAGTACTTCAATTCAAGCACTCACACACATTGAGCTTTTGCTCTTACTCCCAAGACCTTAGTTAAGGCCATACTGCAATTTATATTTGGGTTTAATTTCATGTTGTGTGCATAGTACTTCAATTCAAGCACTCACACACATTGAGCTTTCGCTCTTATTCCCAAGACCTTAGTTAAGGCCATATTGCAAGTTATATTTGGGTTTCATTTCATGTCGTGTGTGTAGTACTTCAATTCAAGCACGCACCCACATTGAGCCTCCACTCTTATTTGCAAGACCCAAGTAAGGGCCCATATATACATTATATATGTATTTCCCTTCAGCAATTTCCCTTCGGCATTTACATTACAAGTCATTTCCTTTCGGCATTTATATTTCAAGTCATTTCCCTTCGATATTGTCTTTTAAATTCGGGTTTTCCCTTTGGAGTAGCGTGAGTTTGCATTGCATATACGCCATACCACGAGTTAGGACACATATTGCATCAAAGGAAACCCCATACTCCCACTCAAAGTCGCCACATTTAGTGGAGTGTTCATAACACACACCTAGGTGGCCCGTAAAGGGATAAAAAGAAAGACTTAGGCACGTGCAAATCCACATGATCTAAAATCTGAAAATCGTACAAACAAGACCCGAATCAAACACCTCGAACCGCTTTCATAGGTCCTTATATCCAAAACTCGATCTTTAAAAGTGTACAGACTGACCCTTGCGCATCGGTGCAAGAAGGTCTGCGACGACAAGAGCTTGCTTGCTCACAATTGCCACGTTAGAAGTCAGGTTTAAAATATATCTTCGCTAGCTTAGGTAAGCTAGCTGGCACGCCCTGTTTATTTAAATAGGACTTAGACACATGAAAAGGTTCACTCCAGGCCTAAGAACCAGGAGGCGGAGATTTTCTGCGTCTACAGAAGTTTGGCACGCCCAGTGGTACATGAGTCTTTCAAAAATCGAGTTACTCTAGGAAACTTGCGAAAAGATTTTCAAAGAGGTGTTGTTTTAACTCTGTTTTCTTTACTTGTACTTAGGAATTTTGAAAAAGTTTTGAAAGCATGTCAAAATCCAACCCAAGTGAAGTGTCGAGCCAAGGCTCATGCGCATCAAGTTCTCACTCTAGGAGGATTTTGAAAAACAAGATCAAACTAGAAGAGATAGAGGACCTGAGAAGGGAATTCGAGGCCAAAATCGATGCTCTCAGCCAAGAGGCTGAAGTAGGCGATTCGTGTTCATCAAATGGTGAACAAAAGGCCAAAAGAAAATCTGAAAAACCTCGCAAGCACAAAGAGGCCTCCGTAATAGAAGGCAACCAATACCACGAGTCCTTCACACAAAAGGACCGTAAAGCCCTACAGCAGTTGCTGAAAGTGCAAAATAAAGAGAAAAGGAGTTACGTCCTGTCTGATTTCCTTCCCATGGATTACGAAACAGACAGTGACGATGAAATACCAAACTTCCATCGGTATGATGGCATGGGAGACCCTAGGTCTCACTTGCAACTTTTCTCGCATCGAGCCCAAAAGAAGAAAAAGGACTCAATGAAATGGGTGTATTGGTTCCCTTTATCCCTTAAAGGCACAGCTGCCAAATGACTGGCTTCCTACGACTTAAGCCAGTTCGCTACTTTTGAAGAGTTAGTGAACTGCTTCATATAAAGATTTGCACACAACGTAGAAGTCACGCTGACTCTAAATACTTTAAGGGATACGAAGCAAGGCATGAATGAAGACGTACATGCCTTCATTATACGATGGAGGTCACTTTTGGGTCAAGTGCGAAAGCCCATATCCGAAGGATGCGCAGTCATGCTCATCCTGGATAATTTTAAAAGCGAGTTAAAAACCCTTCTCTCGCTCCATGAGATCTCAACTTTCCATAAGTTGATAAAAAAGGCATCCCTTTTCGAAACAAACTTGAGAAAAGGGACATACGATCACTTATGGAAAGGAAGTGCCGTTTCTAAAACCCGCTTGGAAAAGCCCATCACTTATGGGCTACCTACGATGGACAAAGGGGCAAAACCCCATAAAATCGCCAATGTCCGGGTAGATCCAGGCGTGGTAGGCACTTCCAAAAATTTTGAAAAACTAGAGAATAAAAGGGAGCGAACCTTTCAAAAACCGATTGAAAAACGGGAATAAACACCGTTGGGGCAACCTGTGTCGAAGGTCCTAGACCTCCTACTTGCCCAAGGCATGATAGAACTTCCCAAAATCCCCGAAGGAGTCACTTCCAAAAGGGGGTATTTAAATCGATTTTGTAAGTATCATCGGCTCAAAGGCCATGATACCAAACGCTGTTTCTCCCTTTTAAATAAAATTGAGAACTTGATAGCGGAGGGCCGGCTCCAGCTCACTGCGAAACCTTAGCCACCTCAAGCTATCTTCAAAGAACCCTTTCCCAAACACGCCAGTGGCAGTGGGAAAGGAAAGGAGGTACGTACCCTCACCTTTTCAAAGGAACTAGTGCAAAAATCTGAGTCTGGTCGACCCACTTGTGCACCCACTCTTGTACTGTACAAGAAGCCCACCCAAGTCGTCATTCGGGGACCACCAAAAGCTGAATCCCCGGCTAAACCAGTTTTAAAACTTCAAGGTGCTCCTCAACTCATACTTAGAGCCAATTTTAGTGCGAAGCCTAGGCTGGTCGTGGGGGAAGTTACTAGATCCGGGAGGATCTATCAACCCCCGCACCTACAAAGTGCTAAAAAGGTGGTCAGTGTGCCTGGCCCCTCAAAAGCTTGTATTCCTGGAGTTCTGCCAAAAGCAGACAAGGATAAAGTCATCCTAAATCCTTATGACTTTGAAAACCACCTTTCAAAGATTCCTATCCACATGTCTATCCTAGAGCTTATTGTAGACGTGCGAAAATCCCCGCCTCTTCGCCTCTTTCGGGGCTTGGAGTGGATCTCCTCGTGTGTCTAAGGCCTATGTATACAAATAGGGCGTGCCAGCTAGCTTACTTAAGCTAGCGAAGATATTTTTAACACTGACTTCTAAACGTGGCGACTGTGAGTAAGTAAGCTCTTGTCGTCGCAGACCTTCTTGCACCGATGCGCAAGGGTCAGTCTGTACGCTTTGCAAAAATCGAGTTTTGGAGAGAAAGTCTACGAAGCGGTTCGAGGTGTCTATTTCGGGTTTTTAAGATGTGATTGCATATTTTAGGTCACGTGGATTTGCACGTGCCTAGGTCTTTTCTTTTATCCCTTTTCGGGCCACCTAGTTTGTGTGTTATGAACACTCCACTACATGGGCGAATTCGAGCGGGGCTTGCTTTGATGCAATATGCGTCCTACCTCGTGGTATGGCGTAGATGCAATGCAAACTCACGCTACTCCAAAGGGAAAACCCGAAATGTAAAGACAATACTGAAGGGGAAATAACAGAAGGGAAATAACCGAAGGGAAATAACCGAAGGGAGATATGTATATATCTTATATATATGAGCCCTTACTCGGGTCTTGCAAATAAGAGCGAAGGCTCAATGTGGGTGCGTGCTTGAATTGAAAGATACACACACGACATGAAATTAAACCCAAATATAAATTGCAGTATGGCCTTGACTAAGGTCTTGGGAGTAAGAGCGAAGGCTCAATGTGTGTGAGAGTGCTTGAATTGAAGTACTACACACACGACATAAATGAAACCCAAATATAACTGCAATAAGGCCTTTACTAAGGTCTTGGGAGTAAGAGCGAAGGCTCAATGTGTGTGAAAGTGCTTGAATTGAAAGACTTACTCACATGACATGAAATGAAACCCAAATAGTATAGGTCGGCCCTTACTTGGGTCTTTCAAATAAGAGCGAAAGCTCAATGTGTGTGAGAGTGCTTGAATTGAAAGACTTACTCACACGACATGAAATGAAACCCAAATAGTATAGGTCGGCCCTTACTTGGGTCTTTCAAATAAGAGCGAAAGCTCAATGTGTGTGATAGTGCTTGAATTGAAAGACTTACTCACACGACTAGAAATGAAACCCAAATAGTATAGGTCGGCCCTTACTTGGGTCTTTCAAATAAGAGCGAAAGCTCAATGTGTGTGAGAGTGCTTGAATTGAAAGACTTACTCACACGACATGAAATGAAACCCAAATAGTATAGGTCGGCCCTTACTTGGGTCTTGCAACTAAGAGCGAAAGCTCAATGTGTGTGAGTGTTTGAATTGAAAGACAACGCACCCAACTTAAACAAAACCCTTCGAAAATGAAAGTATATATGTACACTTATATATTAGGGGCTGATTAGGCCCGTGTGTGTTCAAAATCGTGCACGGCTAAGAGAGTGCACGTGTGTGGTTGTGCCAAGCCACGTTATTACAAGCGGGGGGAGACTATGCTCCATTATTACAACCCCGTATCAAATTGAATCTCAAGCAAGTATACAACTAAGGACCGAGTTTAGACACTTACGAGTAGCTGGTCCGTAGAGGTCTTGCTTGGGCGTGGACTTGGCTTTGGGCTGCAAACGGGAGCTCCTCAAAGATGGATGATCAAAGGTGCTGGCCGGCTGCAAGTGGGGCGCGGGATAGGCGCCTCGAAGGTGGCCGGTGGCAAGTAGATGTCGCCTCAAGGTAGGGGGTTTAAATGGGCTGAACGAGTGAGGTCTTAGGATCACTAGGGGAGTTGGGTACCTAGGGAAACTGGACCTAAAAGGTGAGCTGGTGGGAAGGCCGAATAGGACACCTAGGGGAAGGCCGAATGGGAAAGGATGGCTAGGTAGTGGCCGGCAGTTTGGGCTATGCTGGGTTCGGCTAGGTTAAAGTGGTGGTGGCAAAAGGGCTGAGATGAAGGTAGGATGGGTGGCTAGGAGTGGAGAGGTGGTAGAGAGGGGCTTTAAGGGAGTTTGGGGTACTTACCGAATGGGGAGAGGTGGCGGATAAAGTGGGAAGCAGGCGGGCAGGTGGCTGTTGGCTGGTTCGGTTGGGTGGAGGTGGTGGCGTCCGGCTGAGGGATGGTGGTGGTGGCTGGAAGAGGGAAGGTGGCGGTGCAGGTGGAGCTGATGGAGCAGGTGGAGCCGTTGGGGAGTGGAGCAGGCGGGCGGATTGGAGAGTGGAATCGGCTGGGCTGAGGTGAGGGCTCCCACTTAGAAAACCCGCCCCCAAGGAGGGGGGTTTAAATAGGGGATGGGTAGGTCGGTTAGGGATGGGATGAGGGTAGTGGTTAGGTGGTTTAGGTAGGGTGGTATGTAGATAAGGTGGGCTGGAAAGGGTTGGGCCAGATATTTTAAAACTAGGGGTTTGGGTAAATCGTGGGCTAAGGGTGGTTTAGGGGTTTAGGGCTAGGTTAGGTGGTTGGGTTTTAGGGTGAGGTTTAGTGAGCTAGGTTAGGTGATTAGGCTAGGTTTAAGCTAGGATTAGGGAAATTAATCTAGGTTTAGGGAATGATTAGGGAAGTGGGTTAGGTGATTAGGTTGGGATTAGGCCGGGATTAGGGAAGTGGGTTAGGTGATTAGGTTCAGATTAGGGTGGATTAGGGGTTTAGGCTAGGATTAGGCATTTTGGGTTAGGTTTAGATGAGGGAGCTCCCTTAGCATGGCCCATAGACCTTGATCACCCCATGTTGGTGCAGCCCTAGGTTAGGTTTTAGCTAATTACAAGCTTAAACCCACTCAATTAGGCTAACCCACATGATTAACCCAAACTTGACACACAAGTCAAGCTTAATACAACACTCTTGATATTTTTCAACCCCACTCTCTCTCATGCCCAATATCCCACGTGAAACTCAAGTGGGCCCCACCTCCATTTATGAGAAAGTGATGTGGGCCATGGATATGGATATTGGATTGGATCTCTGGATCCAAATCCAAATCCAAGTCCACATATGGGTTTGGATTGAATCTGGATATATATGGTCCAGATCCAATCCAAACTGAACTCTGACTCCTTCGAGCTGGGTTCGAAACGGACGATTCGTGCGGGGCCTGACAGCATCAGTACTCCGTCTGCGTTGGGTCTTCACCAACATAGTCGTCCGCCTCCGTTTCTGCCTTCCGGAGATGACTTCAAATGCTATCTTGGTAAGAACAGGGTCTTGGACGTTCGAGATCCTGGGGTATGAATCAGATACAAGAGTTGCTGTGCCGGGCTTGACATGTGCTCCGGTTCTGGGCTCTTCTTGGCTCTCCTGGTCCTGTCTTGATCGGGCCAAGCCACTTCGGGGTTTCAAAACATGTTTTAAAAGGGTTTTCAAAAGCTATATCATATGTTTTTGAAAGATAAAGTTTAAAACATATATACAGGGTTGTCTGGAAGGCTCCTGGGTTTCCAAACTCAAAATGGCCCTTTGGGGGCTGCTTGTATAAAACCAGATTTGTTTAAGAAATTCGTGGGATTTCGGGGTGTTTACACTTATACAAACCTCGCCTAGGCATAGACTCGTGCTAGAGAAATCGCCCATCACTTTCTCGGAAGATGATGTAGATAGACCCTACGAGTTCCACAACCAGGCCCTGCATATTGAGGTGGTTCTGAATAACCACTCTCTGGACAGGTGCCTAGTCGATGGGAGAGGAGGGCTCAACATCCTTTCACTTCATGTGGCGTATCAAATTGGAGTCACCTTGACTTCTGTGAACCCAAGCCCCATCGTTATCACTGGATACGATGGGAATGCGTCTAGGCTATTAGGATCGATCGAACTCCCAATGGAAACGGGAGGGATCACACACACGGGGGTGTTCCATGTCTTGGACATCCACCCCCATTATAACCTGTTGCTGGGGAGGCCTTGGATACACAGCTTGTGCAATGTGCCATCCACCTTCCACAGGTGTGTCAAGATCCCTTTCAGGGACCAGGTCATGGTGATCCTAGGTGAGAGTCACCCACAGCTTCAGGGGATCATAAACTCCCCTTGTTTATCGAGCTCCCAGGCCCATGAGGCTAACCTGGGGCAGATTGTGATTGAGCCACCAAGGCTCATGTTAAACAACCCTAGGAAGGTTGTATGTGTGAAGGGACCGCCCAAAGCAGGCCCCCTCCCGATTCTAACCCTTCTAAGAAGACCCAAGCGTTCCCTATTTCCAAAGCCCCTGGACAAGAAGCCATACGAGCACGATATGGACGACAGCAAGTTCCAGGAACACGATTTATATCATCAATTTTCAAAAAACAAAAAATCATGGAACATGTTAAATATGGGCTACACGCCCTACAAAAGTCTAGGGGCGCAAAACCAGGGTCTCCTAGAGCCCATCCTTCCTAGGGCCAACCCAACCCAAGCCGATATGGAGTGTGTTGCCTTGGTGTTTTGGGCTAAGGTGATGGAAGAGGGTCACTAAGGGAGGGAAGGCTCTATGGAAGGTGGCGCTAAAAGGAGCCTAAAGGGAATGCCTAAGGGAAATCTAAGGAAGAAGGTGTGGCTGGCTGGGAGGACTTGGGTGCAGTCGGCTAGGGATGGCCGACTAAGGGGTGGTTTAGTGGTGGTCAGCTGCTAGAGTAGCTAGGGATGTTATGGATGGGAAGGGAGCTAGCTAGAGTGTTGTATAAGGTGGAGCTAAGGGCTGGTGGAAAGTGGTATGGGCAGGTCTTAGGGAGCCAAGTAGGGTGGCCGGATGTCACTAGGGGAAATGGTTCAAGGCGGGTGATGTAAAGGTTGAGGTCTGGCCGAATGGGTAAGGGTGGCAGGTGGCTGTGATGGGGTGATGTAGTAGTGGTGGTATGGGTGGTTGAGAGTGGAGGGGGAGTGAAGAGGAGGTAGAGTTAGGTTGAGGTACTAACCGGGTGGTGAAGAGTTGGCGATGGATGGAAGAAGGGCAGCCGGGTGGTGAAGGTTGCAGCGTGGAGTGGAGTTCGGCTAGGGGATGAAGGTGGCGTGAGGTGGAGCTTGGCCGGAGTAGTGGTGGTGCAGGTGGAAGGAGGGCAGCAAGGTGGAAGGCTCAACTGGGAGGAGATGGGAGAGGCCAAGGTCGACTGGCCCAAGGTGGAAAAAGATGGAAAACCCGTCGACTAGGGGGGGTTTATATAGGTTTGGAGATGGCGGTTGGGGCTGGTTTTTGGAAGGTGGTAAGGTGGTTTAGGTGGTGGTGGTGTGGTGATAAGGTGGGCTGGTTTTGAGGAGGGGCTAGATATTTTGGTTAAAGGGGTTTTAGGTATATGGTGTGCTAGGTTTAGGTGGGGTGGTTTAGGGGTTTAGGGCTTAGCTAGGTGGGTTGGTTTTGGGGTGATGTTTAGTGAGGTGGGTTAGGTGATTAGGCTAGGATTAGGTTAGGTTTAAGGAAATTAGGCTAGGTTTAGGGGAGGATTAGGGAAGTGGGTTAGGTGATTAGGTTGGGATTAGGCTGGGATTAGGGAAGTGATTAGGTGATTAGGCTAGGTTTAGGACGGGATTAGGGTAAAAGGCTAGGATTAGGGTTTTTTGATTAGGATTGGGTTAGGAAGCTCCCTTTGCATAACCCATAGACCTTGTTGCATCATGTTGGTGTAGCCCTAGGTTAGGTTTTGGCTAATACAAGCTTAAACCCATGCTAATTAGGCTAACCCACATGATTAACCCCAAACTTGACACACAAGCCAAGCTTAATTACAATCACCCTCAAATCTTATCCTCCCCCACTCTCTCTCATGTCCATAATCCCACGTGAATTTCAAGTGGGCCCCACCTCCATTTATGAGAAGGTGATGTGGGCCATGGATGTGGATATTGGATTGGATCTTTGGATCCAAATCCAAATCCACACATAGGTTTGGATTGGGATCTGGACATATATGGTCCAAATCCAATCCAAACTGAATTCTGACTCCTTCAAGCTGTGTTCGAAACGAACGGTTTGTGCGGGGTCTGACAGCATCAGTACTCCGTCTGCGTTGGGTCTTCGCCAACATGGTCGTCCGCTTCTGTTTTCACCTTCCGGAGATGATTTCGAATGATGTTTGCTGATAACAGGGTCTTGGATGTTCGATATCCTGGGGGTGGATTCAATACGAGAGTTGCTGTGCCAGGCTCGACTTGTGCTCCGGTTCCGGGCTCTCTTTAGCTCTTCTGGTCCTGTCTTGATCAGGCCAAGCTTGCTTTGTGGGGTTTCAAAACTTATTTTAATAGTTTTTAAAACATATTATACATATTTAAAACATATAAACGTTTAAAACATCTGTACAGAGTTGCCTGGAAGGCTCCTGGGTTTCCAGACTCAAAATGGCCCTTTGGGGCTGCTTTTATAAAACCAGGTTGATTTGAGAAGTTCGTGGGATTTCGGGGTGTTTACACCTTCCCCCATTCTACTTTCTCTCCAAAAAGGAAAATTGGCTGTGTTCAAAAGAAAGAAAAAAAAAATCGAGAATACAAAAACTCCTCCGAAAGAGGTCTTCTCATTTCAAAAGAAAAAGGAGGTATAAAAACACTCCTACCAAAGAGGTCTTCCCTTCATAAACAGGGAATACAAAAACTCCTCCAAAGAGCTGCTCTCCTTTAAAGAAAAGAGGGATTAATGAAAAAATACTCCCAAAGGGAGACCCTCTATGAAAAAAAGAAATAAAAAGCCAAAGCTCAAAGAGCGATTTTCCGACTCTTTGCCTAAAACCACGGGATGCTTCAGAAGGGACCGTGGTATCTCTTTCCCATGTCCCTATGGCTTATCCCCAAGGAAAAAGGTTCAAATTTGCAAAAATCCTAAAGTACAAATAAAATCGGCTTATTTGGATTTCATTTTGTTTGAGAACTCAACTTTGTTTTGTAGGAAATGGAACTTTAAAATGTTTTCCAAGTTTTCCTACCCAAAAACCTCTACTGAGTAGCAGGTATTGAAACCCGAATGAAGGGAAGTATGAAAAATGGAAGTCCTTTTCGATACAAGCTAAAAGGAGTTCATTTTCAAAAAGAAGATTTTCAAAAAAACCCCACGAATGTCAAAAAGACAAGGGTAGAACCTGGTTGGAGCAGACAGCCTCAAAAGGCTCTTTCCAAAGCTCAAAAACACGAAAACGTCTAGAAGACATGGGTAAAACTTGCTCAGAGCAGCCTGCCTCAAAAGGCACTCTTCGGGCTAAAAACCCCAAAAACAAAAACGTTTTTCTCATGCATGCATCCAAAAATCGTCCATGCATGATCATACATAGGGAAACCTAGGAAAAGTCCCCTTTTGCTGAAAATCCCCACCTGTGGTAAAAGAAAACAAGGTTTTGCAAAATAAAAATGGTGTATTCTCGAGAAAATTTGAGAGGAAAACCAAAATGGGGTGTTATCTTCTTCGCCATTATCCAAATCAATTTGGATAATGCCAAAGAGGGGCATCTGTAAACACCCCGAATTTTCCAAAAAAATCAAAAACTCTCAAACACAAAAAAGCTTGTTTGAGCCAAAACGACAACCTATTTTAAAATGTGAAAACAGGTACAAAAGGCAAAAGGAGAGCCCCGGCAAGAAGAGCAAATCGAGCCCGGACTCTCAAAAGCCACCCCCTATTCGAAAACAGAAGAAAAAAGAGCCCATTTGGAGAAAAGCCCGACAGAAGGGTAAAAATGTAATTTTGGGTCAAAGAAAAAGCGCAAAGCAGCTCCAAAATGCAGAAAGAAGCCCAATACCTGAGGAAGTCGATAGAAGTCCGAGACATGTCCCGTCAGAATGAAGAACGAAATCCGTGCGACAATCTGAGTTCGATATCAACAGGAACTGGCCAAAAACCAAAACGGCAGACCAAAACGAACGCCGAAGAAGTCTTGAAAAGCAGAACACCGGTTGGAAGAATGACTTGGGGAAGACCCAGGCCAGAGTTGGGCGTCCGATGAATCAAAGCCCACTCGAAACCGATGGTGAAAAACACCAGAAAGGACCAGAAAACCAAGGAGCAAAAGAAAAGTCTAGATTGGGTCTGGATCCAAAAATATCCAAATCCAGATCCGAATTATGTTTGGATTGGATCTGGATCTCAAAATATCCGAGATCCACGATCCAAATCCACATAGAGTTTGGATTGGATCCCGATAGCCAGACCCAAGTCCAAGACCCAATATCCAAGACCCATTTAAAACCTCTATAAATAGAGGTGCTGGGCTTGAAAATTGATTCACGGGTGAGGCTCCAGGGAAGCTCCTCACGTGAATAAAGGGGGGGATGAGAGAGAAAGAGGCCCATAGGCCAAATTCGTTTGTTTTGAGAGTTGGGATTGGCCCATGGAGGCAAGGGCTGCACCACCAACAAGTCGTCTTCTTCAAGCTAGTTGGGAGCATTGCATGGTGGAGCTTGGCGGCTTGAGCGGCGGCTTGGAGTGGTGTTGTAACCAAGGTAGGTCCCCTAAGCCCTAACCTAACCCCTTTCTTCCCTAACCTCTCTAGACCACCCATCCTACCCAAACGTCCCCTAAAAAACCCACCAAACCAGCCAAGTGCTGGCCGGTTTTCACCAAATTTCCCACCCAAAACCACCACCTAAACAACCTATCCTAAGACCTATATCAGTTCGGCCAGGTGCTGGCCGAACTTCACCTTGAACCCCATCAAGTTCGGCCAACCTTGGCCGAACTTCCCTTTGAACACCCACCTAGCTCGAGCTTGGCCTGCCATAGGACAGGCCACCTAGCTAAAAACCCACAGCCTAACTTGGCCGTGTACCAGTCCCATAGCCGCCTTGGCCAACCCTAGGTAACCAGCCCCAGTTTCACCTTAAACCAAACTCGAGCCACCTTGGCTCGAGCCATCCTAGCCTAGACAAAAACCTAACCTAGGACTCAGCCCCAACTCTACCCTAAACCAAGTTCACTCGAACCACCTTTGGCTCGAGTCACACAAGTAAACCTATGGCCAAATGTTGGCCGAACCCTAGAGGAAATCACTTCACTCGAGCCACCTTGGCTCGAGTTTCACAAGACCAAAACCTAAGGCCAAATGCTGGCCGAATCCTATCTCTATCCTATACCTAAACCAAGGCCAAGTGTTGGCCGAATCCCATACAAAAACCCAATCACTTGAGCCAAGGTGACTCGAGTCTTACCTTGCCCAAACTGGCCCCAAGTAGCCCCAAACCCATTGTAGTTTGTAGCTCCCGGAACTCCAAGTCTCTCCAAGCTCTCAAGCTCTCCGGCTTCGCTCCCACGTGCCCTGGACTCCATGAGATGATGTTGGACTCGCCCCTTGTATGATCCTAACTCAAAAGGCTGGAAAGTGTAAGTTGATTTCGATATATATCAAATCCCTTTCTATTCAATTCAATTCGTCATATGGGGTTGTAATAACAGAGCTTGTCTCCCCCCGGATGTAATATATGTGCTTGATGCAAAACACACACACGTACACTCGAGCCTTTCCGCTCTTATCTGCACAATTTTGCACACAAACGGGCCTCAACAGCGCATAGGATATAGCTCTATTTATATACATTCAGCTGGGTTTTAAGGTTCAAGTCGTGTGAGTTGTCTTTCATTTTATACACTCAAAGCACTCACTCACATTGAGCCTTTCCGCTCTTACGTATATATACGTATTTCCCTTTCAGTTGGGTTTTAAATTCAAGTTGCGTGAGTTGCCTTTCAATTTATACACTCAAAGCACTCACTCACATTGAGCCTTCTCGCTCTTATATATATCTATATCTCCCTTCTGCTGCATTTTATGATTCAGTTGCGTGTGTTGCATTTCAATTTATACACAACACCCACGCACACATTGAGCCTTTCCACTCTTAAGATATAGATATATTTAAATTTCTACAATTTACATTCAAGTCGTGTGAGTTGCATTCAATTTGGGTTTTCCCTTCTGCTAAGTCTTTAAATTTTGGGTTTTACATTCAAGTAGTGTGAGTTGCATTGCATACTGTAAACACCCCGAAATCCCCCAAATTTCTCAAAACAAACCTAGTTCTATAAAAGCAGCCCCAAAGGGCCTTTTTGAGTCTGGAAACCCAGGAGCCTTCCAGACAACTCTGTACATATGTTTCAAACTTTATATGTTTTAAATATGTATAATATGGTTTTAAAAACCTTTTAAAACACATTTTGAAACCCCGAAGCGGCTTGGCCTAATCAAGACAGGACCAAAAAAGCTAAGGAGGGCCGAACCCCATCCACCTCAACTGCCCAACTGCCTCTCTTCCATCCACCGCCTCTCTTCAACACCCGGTTAGTATCTCCACCTCACTCTACCTTTTCTTCACTCCCCCTCCACTCTCAACCACCTACACCACCACCACATCAACCTAACACCAGCCACCCGCCATCCTACCCATTCGGCCAGACTTCAACCATCTCCACCATCCGCCTTAAACCACTTCCCCTAGCAACACCCGGCCACTCCACTTAGCTCCCTAAGACTTGCCCATACCACTTCCCACCAGCCCCTAACTCCACCTTATCCCATACCCTAGCTAGCTCCCTTCCCATCTACGACATCCCTAGCCACCTTAGCAGCCGGCCACAACCAAGCTTCCCTTAGTCGGCCACTCCAACCGACTGTACCTAAAACACTCGGCCAGCCACCTGCCAGCCATATATCTCCCTTAGACACTCCCTTAGGCTCCCACTTAGTGCCATCTTTCCTAATACTACACCCTTTAGAGATCCTACTTAGTCACCTTAGCCCAACACACCAAGGCATCCCCTTCATAACAGCCGGCCACCTTCAAGGCGCCCTTCCCGCGCACCCAAGTTACCCGGCCAGCAGCCCCCCTTGCCGTTCAACTTCAAGAAGCTCCCTCTTGCAGCCCAAGGCGAAGCCAAGCCCATGCTCGAGCAAGTCACCTCCGAACCAGCTATAAGTAAGTGCCTAACTCGGTCCTTAGTTGTAGACTTCCTTGAATTTAATTGGATACAGGATTGTAATAATGGAGCATAGTCTCCCCCCGCTTGTAATAACGTAGCTTGGCACACCCACACATAGGTGCACTCTTTTAGTCGTGCACGATTTTGAACACACACGGGCCTAATCAGCCCCTAGGATATAAATATATATATATATACTTTAAATTACGTAGGATTTTGCTTAAGTTGGGTGTGTTGTCTTTCAATTCAAGCACTCACACACATTGAGCCTTCGCTCTTATTTGTAAGACCCAAGTAAGGGCCGAGCTATATGTAAACACCTCGAAATCCCACGAATTTCTCAAATCCATCTGGTTTTGTAAAAGCAGCCCCAAAGGGCCATTTTGAGTCTGGAAACCCAGGAGCCTTCCAGACAACCCTGTATATAAGTTTTAAACTTTATATTTCAAAAATATATAATATGGCTTTTGAAAACCCTTTTTGAAACATGTTTTGAAACCCCGAAGCAGCTTGGCCTAATCCAGACAAGACCAGGAGAGCTAAGGAGAGCCCGGAACCGGAGCAGTGGTCGAGCCCAGCACAGTAGTTCTTGTCTCAAATTCACACACCCAGGATCTCGAACGTCCAAGACCTTGTTATCATCGAAACATTGTTTGAAGTCATCTCCGGAAGGCGAAAACAGAGGCGGACGATCATGTTGGCGAAGACCCAACGCAGACGGAGCACTGATGCTGTCAGGCCCTGCACAAACCGTCCATTTCGAACACAGCTCGAAGGAGTCAGAGTTCAGTTTGGATCGGATCTCGACCATATATATCCAGATCCCAATCCAAACCCATGTATGTACTTGGATTTGGATTTGGATTCAAAAATCCAATCCAATATCCATATCTATGGCCCACATCACCTTCTCATAAATGGAGGTGGGGCCCACTTGAATTTGACGTGGGATTATGGGCATGAGAGAGAGTGGGGGTAGATAAGATCAAGTGTGTGTTGTAATTAAGCTTGACTTGTGTGTCAAGTTTGGGGTTAGTCATGTGGGTTAGCCTAATTAAGTGGGTTTAAGCTTGTAATTAGCCAAAACCTAACCTAGGGCTGCACCAACATGATGTGGTTAAGGTCTATGGGCCATGCAAAGGGAGCTCCTTCACCTAAACCTAACCAAAAATACCTAATCCTAGCCTTCCACCCTAATCCGCCCCTAATCTGAATCTAATCACCTAACCTACTTCCCTAATCCCGGCCTAATCCCAACCTAATCACCTAACCCACTTCCCTAATCCTTCCCTAAACCTAGGTTAATTTCCCTAAACCTAGCCTAATCCTAGCCTAATCACCTAACCTAACCCACTAAACCTCACCCTAGAACCAACCCACCTAACCAAACCCTAAACCCCTAAACCACCCTTAGCCCACAACCTACCCAAACCACTTGTATTTAAAATATCTAGCCCTACCCCTTTCCAGCCCACCTTATTATCATACCACCCTACCTAAACCACCTAACCACTACCCTAAACCCAGCCCTAACCGACCTAACCCAGCCCTATATAAACCCCCCCCTTGGGGGCGGGTGACATAACCAAGCAGCCCACCCATTCTCAGCCGGGTCCTCTCCTTCCCCAAGTTCAGCCGAATCCCACCTACTCCACCTGCTCCACATCCCACCACCGCCTGCTCCACATCCCACCACTGCCTTTCAGCCGAACGCCACCACCATCGCCACCATCATCCAGTTGATTCCCTTCCACCCGCCACCATTTCTTCACCCGGTAAGTCCCCTACATCCTACCTTACTACTTCTTCACTCCCTCTCCACTCTCAGCCACCTAATCCACTCCCCTACCACCCTAACATCAGCCCTTCCACTCGCTGCCACCCTTCTCACTCAGCCGAACCCATAGCTCCCTAACTACCCGCCACCACCTAGCCCTTTTAGTCCCATTCGGCCACCCTATCCGACTCCCTAAAACCTGCCCACATCACCGCAAGACACTTACCATACCCACTACCACCTGGTCCCATCTCCTAGCTAGCTCCCTGTAAACACCCCGAAATCCCACGAATTTCTCAAATTCATTTGGTTTTGTAAAAGCAGCCGCAAAGGGCTATTTTGAGTCTGGAAACCCAAGAGCCTTCCAGACAACCCTGTACATATGTTTTGAACTCTATATTTCGAAAACATATAATATGGCTTTTAAAACCTTTTTTAAACATGTTTTGAAACCCCAAAGCGGCTTGGCCCGATCAAGAAAGGACCAGGAGAGCTAAGAAGAGCCCGGAATCGGAGCATATGTCAAGCCCGGCACAGCAATTCTTGTATCAAATTCACACCCCCAGGATCTCGAACGTCCAAGACCCTGTTATCATCAAAACATCCTTTGAAGTCATCTCCGGAAGGCGAAAACAGAGGCAGACGATCATGTTGGCGAAGACCCAACGCAGACGGAGCATTGATGCTGTCAGGCCCCGCACAAACCGTTCGTTTCGAATACAGCTCGAAGGAGTCAGAGTTCAGTTTGGATTGGATCTAGACCATATATATCCAGATCCCAATCCAAACCCATGTATGGACTTGGATTTGGATTTGGATTCCAAAATCCAATCCAATATCCATATCCATGGCCCACATCACCTTCTCATAAATGGAGGTGGGGCCCACTTGAAATTCACGTGGGATTATGGGCATGAGAGAGAGTGGGGGTGGATAAGATCAAGTGTGGTTGTAATTAAGCTTGACTTGTGTGTCAAGTTTGGGGTTAATCATGTGGGTTAGCCTAATTGAGTGGGTTTAAGCTTGTAATTAGCCAAAACCTAACCTAGGGCTGCACCAACATGATGTGGTTAAGGTCTATGGGCCATGCAAAGGGAGCTCTTTCACCTAAACGTAACCCAAAATACCTAATCCTAGCCTTCCACCCTAATCCGCCCCTAATCTGAACCTAATCACCTAACCTACTTCCCTAATCCCGGCCTAATCCTAACCTAATCACCTAACCCACTTCCCTAATCCTTCCCTAAACCTAGGTTAATTTCCCTAAACCTAGCCTAATCCAAGCCTAATCACCTAACCTAGCTCACTAAACCTCACCCTAGAACCCACACACCTAACCAAACCCTAAACCCCTAAACCACCCCTAGCCCACAACCTACCCAAACCACTAGTATCTAAAATATCTGGCCCTACCCTTTCCAGCCCACCTTATCATCATACCACCCTACCTAAACCACCTAACCACTACCCCAAACCCAGCCCTAACCGACCTACCCATCCCTATATTGCTATCTAGAAGCTCTCTCCCTTCCCATCCTCTCTCACCTTGGTCCAGCCCAACCGAGCCCAGCCACTTCATCCACGTCCAGCCAGGCCTTCCACCTGCACCACCACCAGCCACCATCGTGCTCCACCTGCTCCACCACACCCCAGCCAGCCCACCACTTGTCGCCACCCCTGCCTTCGGCCGAACCAGTTGCTCCACCACACTCGGCTGCTCTCCAACCACCCACCGCCTCCCATCATCCGGTTAGTACCCCATACTCCACTCTACTTCTTCTCCACTCCCTCTCCACTCTCAGCCACCTGCACTACCACCACCTGCCCCCACAGCCAGCTACTTGCTGCCACCCTTCCCCCTCAGCTGAACCCATAGTATCCTAACTACCCGCCACTACCTAACCAACCTAGCTACACCCGGCTACCCCATCCAACTCCCTAAGAGCTTCCCCTATCTAGTTCCCTTCCCTTAGTGCCATATTCCCCAACACTACACTCCCCCTAGTGACCCTCCTTAGGTCCTTTAACCCAACCCACCAAACACAGCCCATCTCTAGTGGCCAGCCACCTTCAAGGCGCCTCTTCCGCGCACCAAGGACCTTCGGCCAGCACCTCTTGCCTCTCAACCTCGTGGAGCTCCCTTTTGCAGCCCAAGGAGAAGGCCAAGCCCACGCTCAAGCAAGGCATCCACGGACCAGCTACTAGTAAGTGCCTAACTCGGTCTTTAGTTGTATACTTGCATGAGATTCAATTCGATACGGGGTTGTAATAACGGAGCATAGTCTCCCCCCGCTTGTAATAACGTGGCTTGGCACACCCACACACGTGCACTCTCTTAGTTGTGCACGATTTTGAACACACACGGGCCTAATCAGCCCCTAATACATAAGTATATACATATACTTTCGTTTTTGTAGGGTTTTGCTTAAGTTGGGTGTGTTGTCTTTCAATTCAAACACTCACACACATTGAGCCTTCGCTCTTATTTGAAAGACCCAAGTAAGGGCCGACCTATACTATTTGGGTTTCATTTCATGTCGTGTGTGTAAGTCTTTCAATTCAAGCACTCTCACACACATTGAGCTTTCGCTCTTATTTGAAAGACCCAAGTAAGGGCCGACCTATACTATTTGGGTTTCATTTCATGTCGTGTGGGTAAGTCTTTCAATTCAAGCACTCTCACACACATTGAGCTTTCGCTCTTATTTGAAAGACCCAAGTAAGGGCCAACCTATACTATTTGGGTTTCATTTCATGTCGTGTGTGTAAGTCTTTCAATTCAAGCACTCACACACATTGAGCTTTCGCTCTTACTCCCAAGACCTTAGTCAAGGCCTACTGCAGTTATATTTGGGTTTCATTTCATGTTGTGTGCGTAGTACTTCAATTCAAGCACTCACACACATTGAGCTTTTGCTCTTATTCCCAAGACCTTAGTTAAGGCCATACTGCAATTTATATTTGGGTTTAATTTCATGTCGTGTGTGTAAGTCTTTCAATTCAAGCACGCACCCACATTGAGCCTTCGCTCTTATTTGCAAGACCCGAGTAAGGGCTCATATACATACTCTATATACATATCTCCCTTCGGCATTTATATTTCAAGTCATTTCCCTTCGGTTATTTCCCTTCAGTATTGTCTTTACATTCGGGTTTTCCCTTTGGAGTAGCATGAGTTTGCATTGCATCTACACCATACCACGAGGTAGGACGCATATTGCATCAAAGCGAGCCCCGCTCGAATTCACCCACATAGTGGAGTGTTCATAACACACAAACTAGGTGACCCGAAAAGGGATAAAAGGAAAGACTTAGGCACGTGCAAATCCACGTGATCTAAAATATGCAATCGCATCTAAAAGACCCGAATTAGACACCTCGAACCGCTTCGTAGACTTTCTCTCCCAAAAACTCGATTTTTGCAAAGCATACAGACTGACCCTTGTGCATCGGTGCAAGAAGGTCTGCGACGACAAGAGCTCACTTGCTCACAGTCGCCATGATTAGAAGTCAGTTTTAAATATATCTTCGCCAGCTTAGGTAAGCTAGTTGGCACGCCCTGTTTACATAAATAGGCCTTATACACACGAGAGGATCCGCTCCAAGCCCTGAAAAGGTGAGAAGCGGGGATTTTTTGCGCGTCTACACTCCCTTCCCTTATACCACTCCTAGCCGCCCTAGTAGCCCGCCACCACCAAACTCCCCTAGTCGGCCACTCCAACCGACTGTTGCTCCTTCACTCGGCCAGCAACCCGCCAACCTTAGCTGCCCCATTAGGTCTTCCTTTGAGCTTCCCTTAGTGCCATACTCCCTTAGTGACCCTACTTAGGTCCTTTAGCCCAACACGCCAAAAAGAGGCCCTCCTTAACAACTGGTCATCTTCAAGGCGCTCTTCCGTGCACCAAGAACATCCGGCCAGCACCTCCCCTTGCCGTTCAACCTCGCGGAGCTCCCTTTTGCAGCCCAAGGCGAAGGCCAAGCCCACGCTCAAGCAAGGCATCTTTGGACCAGCTATTAGTAAGTGCCTAACTCGGTCTTTAGTTGTATACTTGCTTGAGATTCAATTCGATACGGGGTTGTAATAACGGAGCATAGTCTCCCCCCGCTTGTAATAACGTGGCTTGGCACACCCACACACGTGCACTCTCTTAGTTGTGCACGATTTTGAACACACACGGGCCTAATGAGCCCCTAATACATAAGTATATACATATACTTTAATTTTGTAGGGTTTTGCTTAAGTTGGGTGTGTAAGTCTTTCAATTCAAGCACTCACACACATTGAGCCTTCGCTCTTATTTGAAAGACCCAAGTAAGGGCCGACCTATACTATTTGGGTTTTCATTTCATGTCGTGTGTGTAAGTCTTTCAATTCAAGCACTCACACACATTGAGCCTTCGCTCTTATTTGAAAGACCCAAGTAAGGGCCGACCTATACTATTTGGGTTTTCATTTCATGTCGTGTGTGTAAGTCTTTCAATTCAAGCACTCACACACATTGAGCCTTCGCTCTTATTTGAAAGACCCAAGTAAGGGCCAACCTATACTATTTGGGTTTCATTTCATGTCGTGTGTGTAAGTCTTTCAATTCAAGCACTCACACACATTGAGCTTTCGCTCTTACTCCCAAGACCTTAGTCAAGGCCTACTGCAGTTATATTTGGGTTTCATTTCATGTTGTGTGCGTAGTACTTCAATTCAAGCACTCACACACATTGAGCTTTCGCTCTTATTCCCAAGACCTTAGTTAAGGCCATACTGCAAGTTATATTTGGGTTTAATTTCATGTCGTGTGTGTTGTCTTTCAATTCAAGCACGCACCCACATTGAGCCTTCGCTCTTATTTGCGAGACCCGAGTAAGGGCCCATATATCTATTCTATATACATATCTCCCTTCGGCATTTACTTTCTAAGTTATTTCCCTTTGGTTATTTCCCTTCGGTTATTTCCCTTCAGCATTGTCTTTACATTCGGGTTTTCCCTTTGGAGTAGCGTGAGTTTGCATTGCATCTACGCCATGTAGTGGAGTGTTCATAAGCACGCATATTGCATCAAAGCAAGTCCCGTTCGAATTCGCCCATGTAGTGGAGTGTTCATAACACACAAACTAGGTGGCCCATAAAGGGATAAAAGGAAAGGCTTAGGCACGTGCAAAATCACGTGATCTAAAATCTGCAATCGTATCTAAAAAAACCCGAATTAGACACCTCGAACCGCTTTGTAGGCTTTCTATCCCAAAAACTCGATTTTTGCAAAGCATACAGACTGACCCTTGCGCATCGGTGCAAGAAGGTCTACGACGACAAGAGCTCACTTGCTCACAGTCGTCACGTTAGAAGTCAGTTTTAAATATATCTTCGCTAGCTTAGGTAAGCTAGCTGGCACGCCCTGTTTACAAAAATAGGCCTTAGACACACGAGAGGATCCGCTCTAAGCCCTGAAAAGGTGGGAGGCGTGGGGATTTTTCATGCGTCTACAGAGATTGGCACGCCCGGTGGGACGTGAGCCTTTCAAAGATCGAGTTTTTAAGGTAGAAGTCTTGTGAAAATTTTGCAAAAAGGTGTCATTTTAACTTGTTTTCTTTGCTTGTACTTAGGACATTTTGAAAAAGCTTGAAAAGCATGTCAAAATCCAATCCAAGTGAAGTGTCGAGCCAAGGCTCATGTGCATCAAGTTCTCACTCTAGGAGGGTTTTCAAAAATAAAAAACTAGATGAGATCGAGGACCTGAGAAGGGAGTTTGAGGCCAAAATCGATGCTCTCAGCCAAGAGGCTGAAGTAGGCGATTCGTGTTCATCAAACAGTGAACAAAGGCCTAAGAAAAAATCTGAAAAACCTCACAAGCATAAAGAGGCCTCCGTAATGGAAGGCAACCAATACCACGAGTCCTTCACACAAAAGGACCGTAAAGCCCTACAGTAGTTGCTAAAAGGGCAAAATAAAGAGAAAAGAAGCTACGCCCTGTCTGATTTCCTTCCTATGGATTACGAAACAGACAGTGACGATGAAATACCGAACTTCCATCGGTATGATGGCATCGAAGACCCTAGGTCTCACTTGCAGCTTTTCTCGCGTCGAGCCCATAAGAAAAAAAAGGACTCGAAGAAATGGATGTATTGGTTCCCTTTATCCCTTAAAGGCACAGCTGCCAAATGGCTGGCTTTCTACGACTTAAGCCAGTTCGCTACTCTTGAAGAGTTAGCGAACTGCTTCATGCAAAGATTTGCACACAACGTAGAAGTCACGCCGACTCTGAATACCTTAAGGGATACAAAGCAAGGCATGAACGAAGACGTACATGCCTTCATAATAAGATGGAGGTCGCTTTTGGGCCAAGTGCGAGAGCCCATATCCGAAGGATGCACAGTCATGCTCATCCTGGATAACTTTAAAAGAGAGTTAAAAACCCTTCTCTCGCTCCATGAGATCTCAACTTTCCATAAGTTTATCAAAAAGGCCTCCCTTTTCGAAACCAACTTGCGAAAATGGACATACGATCACTTGTGAAAAGGAAGTGCCATTTCCAAAACCTGCTTGGAAAAGCCCATCACATACGGGCTACCCATGATGGATAAAGGGGCAAAGTTCCATAAAATCTCCAATGTCCGGGTTGATCCAGGCGTGGCGGGCACTTCCAAAAATTTTGAAAAGTTAGAAAATAAGAGGGAGCGAAATTTTCAAAAACCGGTTGAAAAACGAGAGTATACTCCGCTGGGGCAACCTGTGTCGGAGGTCCTAGACCTCCTACTTGCCCAGGGCATGATAGAACTCCCTGAAATCCCCGAAGGAATCACTTCTAAAGGGGGGTATTTAAACCGATTTTGTAAGTATCATCGGCTAAAAGGCCATGATACCAAACGCTGCTTCTCCCTCTTAAATAAAATTGAGAACTTGATAGCAGAAGGCCGGCTCCAGGTCACTGCGGAACCTGAGCCACCTCAAGCTATCTTCAAAGAACCCTTTCCCAAGCACGCTAGTGGCAGTGGGAAAGGAAAGGAGGTATGTACGCTCACCATTTCCAAGGAACTAGTGCAAAAACCAGAGTCTGGTCGACCCACTTGTGCGCCCATTCTTGTACTATACAAGAAGCCCGCCCAAGTCGTCATTCGGGGACCACCAAAAGTGGAATCCCCGGCAAAACCAGTTTTAAAAATCCAAGGTTCTCCTCAACTCATCCTTAGAGCCAAAGTTAGCGCGAACCCTAGGCTGGTCATGGGGGAAGTCACTAGATCAGGGAGGATCTATCAACCCCCGCACCTTCAAGGTGCTCAAAAGGTGGTCAGTGTGCCTGGCCCCTCCAAAGCATGTATCCCTAGTGTTCTGCCAAAAGCAGATAAGGACAAAGTCATCCTAAATCCTTATGACTTCGAAAACCACCTTTCAAAGATTCCTATTCACATGTCTATCTTAGAGCTTATACAAACCTCACCTAGGCATAGACTTGTATTAGAGAAAATTCTAGAAAGGGTCAAGGTTGATTCGAACATAAGTCCGGAATCCATGTCTGCCCAAGTGGCTTTATTAGGAGCAAAATCGCCCATCACTTTCTCGGAAGATGATGTAGATAGACCCTACGAAACTCATAACCAGGCCCTACATATCGAGGTGGTTCTAAACAACCACTCTCTGGACAGGTGCCTAGTCGATGGTGGAGGAGGGCTCAACATCCTTCCACTTCATGTGGCGTACAAAATCGGAGTCACCTTGACTTCAGTGAACCCAAGCCCCATCGTTATCACTGGATATGATGGGAATGCGTCTAGACCTTTAGGATCCATCAAACTCCCAATGGAAACGGGAGGGATCGAACACACGGGGGTGTTCCATGTCTTGGACATCCACCCCCATTATAACCTGTTGTTGGGAAGGCCCTGGATACACAGTTTGTGCGCTGTGCCATCCACCTTCCACAGGTGTGTCAAGATCCCTTTTAGGGACCAGGTCGTAGTGATCCTAGGTGAGAGTCACCCATAGCTTCAGGGGATCATAAACTCCCCTTGTTTATCGAGCTCCCAGGCCCATGAGGCTAACCTGGGGCAAATTATGGTTGAGCCACCTCGGCTCGTGTTAAACAACCCTAGGAAGGTTGTATGTGTGAAAGGGCCGCCCAAAGTAGGCCCCCTCCCGACTCTAATCCTTCTAGGAAAACCCAAGCGTTCCCTATTTCCAAAGCCCCTGGACAAGAGGCCATATGAGCACAATATGGACGATAGCATGTTCCAGGACCACGACTTGTATCCAACTTTTTCGAAAAACAAAAAGTCGTGGAACATGTTGTTGAACATGGGCTACACGCCCTACAAGAGTCTAGGGGCACAGAACCAGGGTCTCCTAGAGCCCATCCTTCCTAGGGCCAATCTAAGCCGATATGGGATCGTCTATACTCCCCGAATACTGCTGGAGCCACCCCCTATGACCACCTGGGTCAAGGGTGCCCCGGAACCTGCCTTAGAAGAGACCTACGATTTAGATCTCCTATTTCGAGTGTAACCCGTAGTGTTTTCCCTTTGTAGGTATGACGGAAGATCCCTTTTCTAAAAATACAAAAACATTTGAAAAGCTTAAAATCAAAAAAATCGAAAAACAAGAAAAACCAAAAACAATGGAAAAACAAAAACTCGAAAAAAGAGTGCTTTGTATAGTTCCCAAGGTTCTTGTTTTACAATAAAATCGAAAATTTGGAAAATACCAAAAAGATTTTGTACATAGCTGCTCCTGGTAGGACTTTGGCAAAAGAAAAGGATTTCGAAAGAAACGTCGTCTGCATAGCCAGACCAAAAGTTTCGAAATCACTTAAAAATCCAAGTACAAAACCAGGTCATTTTGAAAACCATGCATCAAATTCCCTCGGGTCTATAGCCGACGAGAATGATCAAAGCCCAGAAGTGGATCCCTTTGAGGAAGATCCCACTTGTGAGCTCCCAGAATTTCATAAGATTCTCGATTTTGAAAGACCTTCCCAATAAGTAGGAGGAGATTTCATAGAGGTGAACCTAGGGGATGATTCCAATCCCAAAACCATCAAAATAGGTGCATGCTTGCATGAAACTGAAAGGTTAGCATTCATTGCATTTCTACGAACCTATTTAGATGTGTTTGCATGGACGTATGAAGACATGCCGGGCATAGATCCCAGCATTGTGAAACATCGTCTTCCCTTAGATGTAGGTGTAAAACCCATAAAGCAGAAGCTTAGGAAAGTACACCTGAATGTACACACGCAAGTCAAAGAGGGTTTAGAAGATCTGCTAAAAGCCGGATTTATAAAACCCATTGCGTACTCTGATTGGTTATCAAATATTGTTGTAGTTCGAAAAACCAATTGGAAAATTCGAATGTGCATCGATTTCAGAAACCTGAATAAAGCCACTCCAAAGGATAATTATCCTTTACCAAACATAGATTTGATAGTCGATAGTACTGCAAATCATGAAATGTTTTCATTCATGGATGGTTATTCAGGCTATAATCAAATCAAACTAAGTCCACGAGATCAGGGTAAGACCGCCTTCACAACCCCATGGGGCACGTACTCCTATACAGTCATGCCCTTTGGTTTGAAAAATGCCGGCGCAACATACCAATGAGCCATGACCACAATCTTCCATGATCAGATTCATGAGCTCGTAGAAGTGTGGCAAAATCCAAAACCCGATGCACTCACATCGAATGTTTACAAAAGATTTTCGAAAGGCTTAGGCTTTACAAAGTAAAGCTAAACTCTCAAAAATGTGTGTTCGGGGTAGAATCAGGGAAGCTTCTAGGCTTTATGGTGAGCCAAAGGGGAATAGAAGTCGACCCCTCTAAGTGTCGAGCCATCATAGACATGGCTCCACCCTCCAATCTCACCCAAATCCGTAGCCTCCAGGGTCGTTTACAATCCGTTCGCCGATTCATATCGAATCTGGCCACTAGATGCTAACCCTTCAACAAACTGTTGAGGAAGGGCACGAAATTCTTATGGGATGATGAATGCCAGAAGTCCTTCGAGAGACTGAAGGCATACTTGGTTAATCCCCCCATTTTGAACCCTCCAAAGCAAGGAAAACCGCTTTTATTATACATCTCCGTGCATGCAAATGCTTTAGGAGCCCTGTTGGCTCAATACGAGGATGACAGCAATAAGGAGTAGGCCATCTACTATATTTCGAAAACTCTCTTGGCTTATGAACGAAATTATCAAGCCATGGAGAAGACGTGCTTGGCCCTAGTCTGGGCCTGCCAGAAATTCAGACACTATTTCCTAGATCATGTGATCTGGATAGTGTCTAAGCTTGATCCAATCAAGCACTTATTCGAAAAACCCATTCTCACGGGTAGATTGGGCAAATGACAACTCCTTCTAATGGAGTATGATCTGAAATACCATCACCAGATCTCCATTAAGGGGCAAGCCCTAGCAGATTACGTGGCTGAGTTCCCCTTATAGGACGCATATCCCACTCTTGTCGAAATGCCTGATGAAGGCATATTGCAAAACCATTTTCAAAACCACATTTTGGCAAATTCTTTCGAAAACCAAGTGTGGAAGATGCACTTTAATGGGGCACGAAACCAACGAGGGGCTGGTGCTGGGGTCATCCTAATCTCCCTTGAAAAGGGCGAGATTCCCATAGTAGTCCGCTTAGATTTCGAATGTTCCAACAACGTAGCTGAGTATGAAGCACTCATACAAGGCTTAAGAATTTCGAAAACTCTAGGGGCATCATGCATCGAGGTCTTTGGAGATTCGCTCCTTGTCATAAATCAGGTTTTAAAAATTTGGCAAGTACGTAATGAGAAACTACTTCCATATCACAAGTTGGCCACTCGATTGGTCCAGTCCTTCCAATCGTGTAAACTCACACACGTAGGGAGAGAGGACAATGGCATCGCCGATGCCCTCTCCTCCTTGGGTTCAGCCCTGAAGGTCGATCCCATTTCAGGGACCAGATCTTTGGAAATATGGCATGCGCCCCACCCATCCACACGCGACTTGGATATTTGCCAAAATAACCCAGAGTCTATTGAAAAACCCTGGTTTTATGACATAAAACAATTTTTAGAAAATGGGGGATTCGTGGAGGATGCCACATCCAAAGATAAGGCATTCATTCGTAAGATTTCAACCCGATACACCATTCTGGGTGGGGTTTCATACAAAAAAAGTTTTACCGGCATTCTACTTAGGTGTATCGACCTAGAGGAGGCTAGGATGGTGATGCACGAGTTCCACGATGGAGAATGTGGAGGTCATGTTAATGCCAACATGATGGCAATGAAAATACTTAGAGGGGGTTATTTCTGGTCCACCCTGAAAAAGGATTGCCACGATCATGTTAGGAAGTGTCATCCATGTCAAGTGCGTGGGCACGCCATTCATATCCCTTCATCTGCATTGCATTCCGTGGTCAGACCCTGGCCATTTACCATGTGGGCGTTTGACATCGTAGGCCCAATATTTCCAAAGGCCTCGAATGGGCATCGATTTATTTTAGCAGCCACGGAGTATTTCTCCAAGTGGGTGGAAGCCATTTCCCTAACCAATGTGATGGGGCAACATGTGGTGGCTTTCATCCGAAGGAATATCTTGGCTCGATTTGGGGTTCCACGAGACCTTGTGTCTGATAATGGCATCCCATTCAAGAACGAGCGGATGGTTATGTTGTGCAACACGTATGGCATAACTCACCACTTCTCCTCGCCCTACTACCCTCAAGGCAACGGCCAAGCCGAAGCCACAAACAAGACTCTCATTAGCATAATTGAGAAAACCTTAGAGAAGGGTAGGACGTGGCACGAGAAGCTGGATGAAGCCTTATGGGCTTATAGGACTTCCATCCGGACTCCCACGAATGCCACACCATTCGAATTGGTCTATGGCACAAACGCCATTCTTCCCATTCATACTCAACTGCATTCATTCCATACATCCATAGCACTCGACCTCCCCCTAGAAACACTTCAACATGCTAGGATGGCCGAACTAGATTTGCTAGATGAAAGGCGACTCCTTGCCATGGATCATGCTCGTGCATACCGGCAAAGGATAGCCCGACATTATAGCAAACACATGAGACCTCACCACTTTGAAGTGGGAGATCTGGTCTTAAAAACCATCCATCATCGTGGCCCACACCCCCTAGGGAAGTGGCGCCCCAACTGGGATGGACCCTATGTTGTATCAGCAACCACTACGAACAACTCGTATTGGTTGATCGATGTAGAAGGTAGGAATTTAGCAGATCCTATCAATATTCAATACTTAAAGAAGTATCATGTGTAGGATTTGGATTAAATTCCAGTTTTCGAAAATTTTAGGGATAGCTGCCCTGAGACATGTGAATAAGGTGCAAAGGCAAACTCGTGTGACCCTGAGTAAGAGAATTCGCACTTGTGAAAGAGCGGAGTCTTCAAAATCGTGGTTACATTTCAAAATCCTTCTTCTTACAAAGAAAGGCCTAGTTGAACATAGCAAGATACCTGCAAGTAGTACGTGCTATTTCTAAATAGGCTGATCTGGAATGGATCTAGTGTAGGCTTGGGATAAGTCCTCCCCTCTTCTCTTCTATTTCCAAAAGGAAAACAAAGGCCCAAACAAAAGGGAATTTCCCATTCAAAGTATCTTTCCAAAAGAAAGAAACCAGAATTCAAAAGAAAAATCGATTCTCTTATGAAAAAGAGAGATTAAAGAAAAAATACTCCCAAAGGGAGACCCTCGATGAAAAAAAAGGAAAAGAGGCCAGAAAGCTCAAAAAGAGCAATTTTCCGCCTTTTGTGCCTCAAACCACGGGACGCTTCAGAAGGGACTGTGGTATCTCTTTCCCATCCCTGGCTTATCCCAAGCTAAAGCATGGTTCATTTCAAGGAATCCTAAAGTAAAAATAGGATTTACTTACTTGAATTTCATCTTGTTTGAGAATTCGATGTTTCGAGTAAGGCGTAGGAATTTGAAATACAACTTGTTTTCTTATAAAACCTCCGCTAGATAAGTGAGTGTTAAGACTCAAACAAGGGCAAGCACGAAGAGCTCGAGATCCTTAGGATCGAGACTCAAGACAGTTGTCCCTTTTGTAAATAACTTTTGTAAATAAGTTTTAAAAATCGAACATCGAACAGCATAGGATTTGCTCACTTGGAGCAGCCGGCCTTGTAAGTCTCTAGAGTTCGACCACATCTGGTCTCTGGGAGGTCGCCACTCTTGGCACCACACCCATGTCATCTGCATTCCACGCATGGCACTTCCATAAACATGATCCCATTTTAGGACCAGATTCCATAGCATAACCCTTTGGCGTGATATCTCCTCCTACCAGAGTTTTAAATTGAGATTTTGTTAAAAGATTGGGGCAATCCCATATTCTTCATGGCTAGATCTAGGGAGACACTGAAAGGGGTGTTTGTCATCTTTGCCCTTATCCAAATCAATTTGGACAAGGCCAAAGAAGGGCATCTGTAAACACCCCGAAATCCCACGAATTTCTCAAATCCATCTGGTTTTGTAAAAGCAACCCCAAAGGGCCATTTTGAGTCTGGAAACCCAGGAGCCTTCCAGACAACCCTGTATATATATTTTAAACTTTATATTTCAAAAATACATAATATGGCTTTTGAAAACCCTTTTTGAAACATGTTTTGAAACCCCGAAGCAGCTTGGCCTAATCCAGACAAGACCAGGAGAGCTAAGGAGAGCCCGGAACTGGAGCACTTGTCGAGCCCGGCACAGCAGCTCTTGTCTCAAATTCACACCCCCAGGATCTTGAACGTCCAAGACCCTGTTATCATCGAAACATTGTTTGAAGTCATCTCCGAAAGGCAAAAACAGAGGCGGACGATCATGTTGGCGAAGACCCAACGCAGACGGAGCACTGATGCTGTCAGGCCCCGCACAAACCGTCCGTTTCGAACACAGCTCGAAGGAGTCAGAGTTCAGTTTGGATCGGATCTGGACCATATATATCCAGATCCCAATCCAAACCCATGTATGGACTTGGATTTGGATTTGGATTCAAAAATCCAATCCAATATCCATATCCATGGCCCACATCACCTTCTCATAAATGGAGGTGGGGCCCACTTGAATTTCACGTGGGATTATGGGCATGAGAGAGAGTGGGGGTGGATAAGATCAAGTGTGTGTTGTAATTAAGCTTGACTTGTGTGTCAAGTTTGGGGTTAGTCATGTGGGTTAGCCTAATTAAGTGGGTTTAAGCTTGTAATTAGCCAAAACCTAACCTAGGGCTGCACCAACATGATGTGGTTAAGGTCTATGGGCCATGCAAAGGGAGCTCCTTCACCTAAACCTAACCAAAAATACCTAATCCTAGCCTTCCACCCTAATCTGCCCCTAATCTGAACCTAATCACCTAACCTACTTCCCTAATCCTGGCCTAATCCCAACCTAATCACCTAACCCACTTCCCTAATCCTTCCCCAAACCTAGGTTAATTTCCCTAAACCTAGCCTAATCTTAGCCTAATCACCTAACCTAACCCACTAAACCTCACCCTAGAACCAACCCACCTAACCAAACCCTAAACCACCCTTAGCCCACAACCTACCCAAACCACTTGTATTTAAAATATCTGGCCCTACCCCTTTCTAGCCCACCTTATTATCATACCACCCTACCTAAACCACCTAACCATTAACCTAAACCTAGCCCTAACCGACCTAACCCAGCCCTATATAAACCCCCCCCCTTGGGGGCGGGTGACATAACCAAGCAGCCCACCCATTCTCAGCCGGGTCCTCTCCTTCCCCAAGTTCAGCCGAATCCCACCTGCTCCACATCCCACCACCGCCTACTCCACATCCCGCCACCACCTACACCACTGCCTTTCAGCCGAATGCCACCACCATCGCCACCATCATCCGGTTGATTCCCTTCCACCCGCCACCATTTCTTCACCCGATAAGTCCCCTACATCCTACCTTACTACTTCTTCACTCCCTCTCCACTCTCAGCCACCTAATCCACTCCCCTACCACCCTAACATCAGCCCTTCCACTCGCTGCCACCCTTCTCACTCAGCCGAACCCATAGCTCCCTAACTACCCGCCACCACCTAGCCCTTTTAGTCCCATTCGGCCACCCTATCCGACTCCCTAAAACCTGCCCACATCACCCCAACACACTTACCATACACACTACCACCTGGTCCCATCTCCTAGCTAGCTCCCTTCCCTTACACCACTCCTAGCCGCCCTAGCAGCCCGCCACCACCAAACTCCCCTAGTCGGCCACTCCAACCAACTGTTGCTCCTTCACTCGGCCAGCAACCCGCCAACCTTAGTTGCCCCATTAGGTCTTCCTTTGAGCTTGCCTTAGTGCCATACTCCCATAGTGACCCTACTTAGGTCCTTTAGCCCAACACGCCAAAAAGAGCCCCTCCTTAACAACCGGCCATCTTCAAGGCGCTCTTCCGTGCACCAAGAACATCCGGCCAGCACCTCCCCTTGCCGTTCAACCTCGCGGAGCTCCCTTTTGCAGCCCAAGGCGAAGGCCAAGCCCACGCTCAAGCAAGGCATCTTCGGACCAGCTATTAGTAAGTGCCTAACTCGGTCTTTAGTTGTATACTTGCTTGAGATTCAATTCGATACGGGGTTGTAATAACGGAGCATAGTCTCCCGCCGCTTGTAATAACGTGGCTTGGCACACCCACACACGTGCACTCTCTTAGTTGTGCACGATTTTGAACACACACGGGCCTAATGAGCCCCTAATACATAAGTATATACATATACTTTAATTTTGTAGGGTTTTGCTTAAGTTGGGTGTGTAAGTCTTTCAATTCAAGCACTCACACACATTGAGCCTTCGCTCTTATTTGAAAGACCCAAGTAAGGGCCGACCTATACTATTTGGGTTTTCATTTCATGTCGTGTGTGTAAGTCTTTCAATTCAAGCACTCACACACATTGAGCCTTCGCTCTTATTTGAAAGACCCAAGTAAGGGCCGACCTATACTATTTGGGTTTTCATTTCATGTCGTGTGTGTAAGTCTTTCAATTCAAGCACTCACACACATTGAGCCTTCGCTCTTATTTGAAAGACCCAAGTAAGGGCCGACTTATACTATTTGGGTTTAATTTCATGTTGTGTGCGTAGTACTTCAATTCAAGCACTCACACACATTGAGCTTTCGCTCTTACTCCCAAGACCTTAGTCAAGCCCTATTGCAGTTATATTTGGGTTTCATTTCATGTTGTGTGCGTAGTACTTCAATTCAAGCACTCACACACATTGAGCTTTCGCTCTTATTCCCAAGACCTTAGTTAAGGCCATACTGCAAGTTATATTTGGGTTTAATTTCATGTCGTGTGTGTTGTCTTTCAATTCAAGCACACACCCACATTGAGCCTTCGCTCTTATTTGCAAGACCCGAGTAAGGGCCCATATATCTATTCTATATACATATCTCCCTTCGGCATTTACTTTATAAGTTATTTCCCTTCGGTTATTTCCCTTCAGCATTGTCTTTACATTCGGGTTTTCCCTTTAGAGTAGCGTGAGTTTGCATTGTATCTATGCCATACCACGAGGTAGGACGCATATTGCATCAAAGCAAGCCCCTCTCGAATTCGCCCATGTAGTGGAGTGTTCATAACACACAAACTAGGTGGCCCATAAAGGGATAAAAGGAAAGGCTTAGGCACGTGTAAAATCACGTGATCTAAAATCTGCAATCGTATCTAAAAAAACCCGAATTAGACACCTCGAACCGCTTCGTAGGCTTTCTATCCCAAAAACTCGATTTTTGCAAAGCGTACAGACTGACCCTTGCGCATCGGTGCAAGAAGGTCTGCAACGACAAGAGCTCACTTGCTCACAGTCGCCACGTTAGAAGTCAGTTTAGAATATATCTTCGCTAGCTTAGGTAAGCTAGCTGGCATGCCCTGTTTACATAAATAGGCCTTAGACACACGAGAGGATCCACTCCAAGCCCTGAAAAGGTGGGAGGCGTGGGGATTTTTTGCGCATCTACACTATACTATTTGGGTTTAATTTCATGTTGTGTGCGTAGTACTTCAATTCAAGCACTCACACACATAGAGCCTTTGCTCTTATTTGTAAGACCCAAGTAAGGGCCGTGTTATACTATTTGGGTTTAATTTCACGTCGTGTGCATAGTACTTCAATTCAAGCACTCACACACATTGAGCTTTCGCTCTTATTCCCAAGACCTTAATTAAGGCCATATTGCAAGTTATACTATTTGGGTTTAATTTCACGTCGTGTGCGTAGTACTTCAATTCAAGCACTCACACACATTGAGCTTTCGCTCTTATTCCCAAGACCTTAGTTAAGGCCATATTGCAAGTTATATTTGGGTTTTATTTCATGTCGTGTGTGTAGTCTTTCAATTCAAGCACGCACCCACATTGAGCCTTCTCTCTTATTTGCAAGACCCGAGTAAGGGCCCATATATACATTATATACGTATTTCCCTTCGGCATTTACATTACAAGTCATTTCCCTTCGGTCATTTCCCTTTGGTATTGTCTTTACATTCGGGTTTTCCCTTTGGAGTAGTGTGAGTTTGCATTGCATATACGCCATACCATGAGTTAGGACACATATTGCATCAAAGCAAAACCCCATACTCCCGCTCAAATTCGCCACATTTAGTGGAGTGTTCATAACACACACCTAGGTGGCCCATAAAGGGATAAAAAGAAAGACTTAGGCACGTGCAAAACCACGTGATCTAAAATCTGGAAATCATATAAAAAAGACCCGAATCAAACACCTCGAACCGCTTTCGTAAGCTTTATCTACCCCAAACTCGATTTTTAAAGCGTACAGACTGACCCTTGCACATCGGTGCAAGAAGGTCTCCGACGATAAGAGCTTGCTTGCTCACAGTCGCCACGTTAGAAGTCAGGTTAAAATATATCTTCGCTAGCTTATGTAAGCTAGCTGGCACGCCCTGTTTATTCAAATAGGACTTAGACACACGAAAAGGTTCGCCCCAGGCTTAAGAAACCAGGGAGGCGGAGATTTTCCGTGTCTACAGATTTGGCACGCCCGGTGGGACGTGAGTCTTTCAAAAAGTCGAGTTAAGTCTAGAAGCTTGCGAAACATTTTCAAAGAGGTGTTGTTTTAACTTTGTTTTCTTTACTTGTACTTAGGAAATTTTGAAAAAGCTTGAAAAGCATGTCAAAATCCAACCCAAGTGAAGTGTCGAGCCAAGGCTCATGCACATCAAGTTCTCACTCTAGGAGGATTTTCAAAAACAAAATCAAACTAGACGAGATAGAGGACCTGAGAAGGGAGTTTGAGGCCAAAATCGATGCTCTCTGGCAAGAGGCTGAAGTAGGCGATTCATGTTCATCAAACGGTGAACAAAAGGCCAAAAGAAAATCTGAAAAACCTCGCAAGCACAAAGAGGCCTCCGTAATGGAAGACACCATATTCTTTGTGGTTAGATCTAGGAAGATATTGAAAGGGATGTTTGTCATCTTTGCCCTTATCCAAATCGATTTGGACAAGGTCAAAGAGGGGCATCTGTAAACACCTCGAAATCCCACGAATTTCTCGAAACAAACCTGGTTCTATAAAAGCAGCCCCAAAGGGCCATTTTGAGTCTGGAAACCCAGGAGCCTTCCGGACAACCCTGTACATATGTTTTAAACTTTATATGTTTTAAATATGTATAATATGGTTTTAAAAACCTTTTAAAACACATTTTGAAACCCCGAAGCAGCTTGGCCTAATCAAGACAGGACCAGAAAAGCTAAGGAGAGCCCGGAATCGGAGCACAAGTCGAGCCCGGCACAGCAACTCTCGTGTTGAATCCACCCCCAGGATCTCGAACGTCCAAGACCCTGTTATCATCAAAACATTACTTGAAATCAGCTTCGGAAGGCGAAAATAGAAGCAGACGATCATGTTGGCGAATACCCAACGCAGACGGAGTACTGATGCTGTCAGACCCCACACAAATCGTTCGTTTTGAACACAGCTCGAAGGAGTCAAAATTCAGTTTGGATTAGATCTGGACCATATATATCCAGATCCCAATCCAAACCCATGTGTGGACTTGGATTTGGATTTGGATCCAGAGATACAATCCAATATCCACATCCATGGCCCACATCACCTTCTCATAAATGGAGGTGGGGCCCACTTGAATTTCACGTGGGATTATGGGCATGAGAGAGAGTGGGGGAGGATAAGATTAGAGTGTGGTTGTAATTAAGCTTGACTTGTGTGTCAAGTTTGCGGTTAATCATGTGGGTTAGCCTAATTAAAGTGGGTTTAAGCTTGTAATTAGCCAAAACCTAACCTAGGGCTGCACCAACATGATGCAATCAAGATCTATGGGTCATGCAAAGGGAGCTCCTTAATCCTATCCTAATAAAAAAGCCCTAATCTTAGCCTTTTACCCTAATCCTGTCCTAAACCTAGCCTAATCACCTAACCCACTTCCCTAATCCTGGCCTAATCCCAACCTAATCACCTAACCCACTTCCCTAAACCTAGTTTAATTTCCCTAAACCTAACCTAATCCTAGCCTAATCACCTAACCCACCTCACTAAACCTCACCCCAAAACCAACCCACCTAGCTAAACCCTAAACCCCTAAACCATGCCACCTAAACCTAGCACACCATATTCCTAATACCCCCTAAATCAAAATATCTGCCCCCTCCCCAAAACCAGCCCACCTTATCACCACACCACCACCCCTAGACCACCTTACCACCTCCTCAAAACCAGCCCCAACCGCCCTTCAAAAAGCTATAAACCCCCCCCCTATGGGGCGGGTTTTTCAGCTTTTTCACCATTGGCCTCTCCCATCTTGGCCCAGCCAACTCCAGCCACCTTCCAACCGAGCCTCCACCTTGCTCCACCTGCGCCACTGCCTCCCAGCCCAGCTCCACCACCACCATCACCGCTCCAGCCAAGCTCCACCTTGCGCCACCATTTCCATCCGGTCGAACCCCATCCACCTCAACTGCCCGGCTGCCTCTCTTCCATCCACCGCCTCTCTTCAACACCCGGTTAGTATCTCCACCTCACTCTGCCTTTTCTTCACTCCCCCTCCACTCTCAACCACCTACACCACCACCACATCACCCTAACTCCAGCCACCCGCCATCCTATCCATTCGGCCAAACTTCAACCATCTCCACCATCCGCCTTGAACCACTTCCCCTAGAAACACCCGGCCACTCCACTTAGCTCCCTAAGACCTGCCCATACCACTTCCCACCAGCCCCTAACTACACCTTATCCCATACCCTAGCTAGCTCCCTTCCTATCTACGACATCCCTAGCCACCTTAGCAGCTGACCACCACCAAGCTTCCCTTAGTCGGCCACTCCAACCGACTGTACCTAAAACACTTGGCCAGCCACCCGCCAGCCATATATCTCCCTTAAACACTCCCTTAGACACTCCCTTAGGCTCCCACTTAGTGCCATCTTTCCTAATACTACACCCTTTAGAGACCCTACTTAGTCACCTTAGCCCAACACACCAAGGCAACCCCTTCATAACAGCCGACCACCTTCAAGGCACCCTTCCCGCGCACCCAAGGCACCCGGCCAGTAGCCCCCCTTGCCGTTCAACTTCGAGGAGCTCCCTCTTGCAGCCCAAGGCGAAGCCAACCCATGCTCGAGCAAGTCACCTCCGAACAAGCTATAAGTAAGTGCCTAACTCGGTCCTTAGTTGTAGACTTGCTTGAATTTAATTGGATACGGGGTTGTAATAACGGAGCATAGTCTCCCCCCGCTTGTAATAACGTGGCTTGGCACACCCACACATACGTGCACTCTTTTAGTCGTGCACGATTTTGAACACACACGGGCCTAATCAGCCCCTAGAATATAAATATATATATATACACTTTAAATTACGTAGGGTTTTGCTTAAGTTGGGTGTGTCGTCTTTCAATTCAAGCACTCACACACATTGAGCCTTCGCTCTTATTTGTAAGAGCCAAGTAAGGGCCGTGTTATACTATTTGGGTTTAATTTCACGTTGTGTGCGTAGTACTTCAATTCAAGCACTCACACACATTGAGCTTTCGCTCTTATTCCCAAGACCTTAGTTAAGGCCATATTGCAAGTTATACTATTTGGGTTTAATTTCACGTCGTGTGCGTAGTACTTCAATTCAAGCACTCACACACATTGAGCTTTCGCTCTTATTCCCAAGACCTTAGTTAAGGCCATATTGCAAGTTATATTTGGGTTTTATTTCATGTCGTGTGTGTAGTCTTTCAATTCAAGCACGCACCCACATTGAGCCTTCGCTCTTATTTGCAAGACCCGAGTAAGGGCCCATATATACATTATATACGTATTTCCCTTCGGCATTTAGATTACAAGTCATTTCCCTTCGGTTATTTCCCTTCGGTCATTTCCCTTCGGTATTGTCTTTACATTCGGGTTTTCCCTTTGGAGTAGCGTGAGTTTGCATTGTATATACGCCATACCATGAGTTAGGACGCATATTGCATCAAAGCAAAACCCCATCCTCCCGCTCAAATTCACCTAGGTGGCCCATAAAGGGATAAAAAGAAAGACTTAGGGACGTGCAAAACCACGTGATCTAAAATCTGGAAATCGTATCAAAAAGACCCGAATGAAACACCTCGAACCGCTTTCGTAGGCTTTTTCTACCCCAAACTCGATTTTTAAAGCGTACGGACTGACCCTTGCGCATCGGTGAAAGAAGGTCTGCGACGACAAGAGCTTGCTTGCTCACAGTCGCCACGTTAGAAGTCAGGTTAAAATATATCTTCGCTAGCTTAGGTAAGCTAGCTGGCACGCCCTGTTTATTCAAATAGGACTTAGACACACGAAAAGGTTCGCTCCAGGCCTAAGAAACCAGGGAGGCGGAGATTTTCTGTGTCTACACATACTCGCCATACTCGAGCTAGAGTGCATACCTGCATCGAACAAAATGTGCAAACACGCCTAAGTGGATAAAATTGAAAGACTTAGGGTCGCCCAAATCAAAAACTCGCCAAGTGCACGATTTCAAAAAGGATTTTCAAAAACACTTCCTTATTCAAAAATCGAATTTGAGTTTAACTTGTTCAAACGAAGTCTTTAAGCGTACAGACTGACCCTTGCGCGTCGGTGCAAGAAGGTCTGCGACGAAAAGATTCCGCTTGCCTGCAATCGCCTTTCAAAAGTCAGATATTTCAAAACATACTTCGCTAGTTTGAGTAAGCTAGCTGGCACGCCCTAAAAGCGAATGTAGATTGCGAAAAGATTCGCTTCAGGCCTAAGAAACCCGGAGTCGAAAATTTTCCGTGTCTACAACCCTGATCTCGTGGACTTAATTTAATTTGATTAGAGCCTGAATAGCCATGCAAACATGCGCCTATCTTGATGAGTTTGGGATTGGAATCACTCCCTAGGTTTACCTCTATGAAATCTCCTCCTACTGAATTGAAAGGTCTTTCAAAATCGAGAATTTTATGAAATTTTGGGAGCTTAGAAGTGGGATCTTCCTCAAGGGGATCCACTTCTGGGCTTCAATCATTCTCGTGGGTTATAGACCCGAGGGAATTTGATGCATGAGTTTTCAAAAGACCTAGTTTTACACTTGGAATTTCAATCGATTTTGAAATTTTTGGTCTGGCTATGCAGACGACGTTCCTTTCAAAACCCTTTTCTTTTTCTAAAGTCCTACCAGGAGTAGCTATGTACAAAATCTTTTTGGTATTTTGTAGATTTTCGATTTTTTTGGGCTTTTGCAAAACAAGAACTTTAAGAACTATACAAACTACTCTATTTTCGAGTTTTTGATTTTCCAATGTTTTTGGTTTTTGCAATTTTTCCATTTTTTTGATTTCGTGTTTTTCAAATGTTTTTTGTATTTTTATAAAAGGGATCTTCCATCATACCTACAAAGGGAAAACACTATGGGTTAGACTCAGAATAAGAGGTCTAAATCATAGGTTTCTTTTAGGGTAGGCTCCAGGGCACCCTTGACCCAGGTGGTCACAGGGGGTGGCTTTGGTGGTATTTTGGGAGTATAGCCGATCCCATATTGGCTTGGGTTGGCCCTAGGAAGGATTGGTTCTAGGAGACCCTGGTTTTGTGCCCCTAGACTTTTATAGGGCGTGTAGCCCATGTTCAACAACATGTTCCATGATTTTCTATTTTTTAAAAAGTTAGAATATAAATCGTGGTCCTAGAACTTGTTGTCGTCTATATCGTGCACATATGGCTTTTTGTCCAGGGGTTTTGGAAATAAGGGATGTTTGGGTTTTCCTAGAAGGGTCAGGATTGGGAGGGGGCCAGCTTTGGGCGGTCCCCTGACGTATACGACCTTCCTAGGGCTTTCTAACACGAGCCTTGGCGGCTCAACCATGGTCTGCCCCAGGTTAGCCTCATGGGCCTAGGAACTCGACAAACAAGGGGAGTTTATGATCCCCTAAAGCTGAGGGTGATTCTCACCTAGGATCACTACGACTTGGTCCCTGAAAGGGATCTTTACACACCTGTGGAAGGTGGATGGCACAGCGCACAAGCTGTGTATCCAGGGTCTTCCCAACAATAGGTTATAATGGGTGTGGATGTCCAAGACATGGAACACCCCCGTGTGTGTGATCCCTCCCGTTTCCATAGGGAGTTCGATCGATCCTAAGGGTCTAGACGCATTCCCATCGTATCCAGTGATAACGATGGGACTTGGGTTTACAGAAGTCAAGGTGATTCCGATTTGGTACGCCACATGAAGTGGAAGGATGTTGAGCCCTCCTCCCCCATCGACAAGGCACCTGTCCAGAGTGTGGTTATTCAGAACCACCTCGATATTATAGACGCGCGAAAAATCCCCACGCCTCCCCTGCCTTTTCTGGGCTTGGAGTGGATCCTCTCGTGCGTCTAAGGCCTATTTATGCAAACAGGGCGTGCCAGCTAGCTTACCTAAGCTAGTGAAGATGTATTTTAAACTGACTTCTAATCGTGGCGACTGTGAGCAAGTGAGCTCTTGTCGTTGCAGACCTTCTTGCACCGATGCGCAAGGGTCAGTCTGTACGCTTTGCAAAAATCGAGTTTTGGGATAGAAAGCCTACGAAGCGGTTCGAGGTGTCTAATTCGGGTCTTTTAGATGCGATTGCATTTTTTAGATCACGTGGATTTGCATGTGCCTAAGTCTTTCCTTTTATCCCTTTTCGGGCCACCTAGTTTGTGTGTTATGAACACTCCACTACATGGGCGAATTCGAGCGGGGCTTACTTTGATGCAATATGCGTCCTACCTCGTGGTATGGCGTAGATGCAATGCAAACTCACGCTACTCCAAAGGGAAAACCCGAAATGTAAAGACAATACCGAAGGAAAATAACCGTAGGGAAATGACTTGAAATATAAATGCCGAAGGGAGATATGTATATAGAGTATGTATATGGGCCCTTACTCGGGTCTTGCAAATAAGAGCGTAGGCTTAATGTGGGTGCGTGCTTGAATTGAAAGACTTACACACACGACATGAAATTAAACCCAAATATAACTTGCAGTATGGCCTTGATTAAGGTCTTGGGAATAAGAGCAAAAGCTCAATGTGTGTGAGTGCTTGAATTGAAGTACTATGCACACAACATGAAATTAAACACAAATAGTATAACACGGCCCTTACTTGGGTCTTTCAAATAAGAGCGAAGGCTCAATGTGTGTGAGTGCTTGAATTGAAAGACTTACACACACGACATGAAATGAAACCCAAATAGTATAGGTCGGCCCTTACTTGGGTCTTTCAAATAAGAGCGAAGGCTCAATGTGTGTGAGTGCTTGAATTGAAAGACAACACACCCAACTTAAGCAAAACCCTACAAAATGAAAGTATATGTATATACTTATGTATTAGGGGCTGATTAGGCCCGTGTGTGTTCAAAATCGTGCACAACTAAGAGAGTGCACGTGTGTGGGTGTGCCAAGCCATGTTATTACAAGCGGGGGGAGACTATGCTCCTTTATTACAACCCCGTATCGAATTGAATCTCAAGCAAGTATACAACTAAAGACTGAGTTAGGCACTTACTAATAGCTGGTCCGAAGATGCCTTGCTTGAGCATGGGCTTGGCCTTCGCCTTGGGCGGCAAAAGGGAGCTCCGTGAGGTTGAACGGCAAGGGGAGGTGCTGGCCGGATGTTCTTGGTGCACGGAAGAGGCGCCTTGAAAGTGGCCGGCTACTAGCAAAGGGTTGTTTTTGGTGTGTTGGGTTAAAGGACCTAAGTAAGGTCACTAAGGGAGTATGGCACTAAGGGAAGGAGCTAGCAAGGAGATGGTGATGGCTGGCGGATGGCTGGCCGAATGAAGGGGATGACAGTCGGTTGAAGTGGCCGATTGGGGGAGTTCGGTGGTGGCGGGTATTTAGGGTGGCTAGGAGTGGCTAAGGGGGATTGGTGGCAGCAAGTGGACGAGCTAGTGTTAGGATGATAGGGGAGTGGATTAGGTGGCTGAGAGTGGAGAGGGAGTGAAGAGGTGGCAAGGTAGGGTGTAGGGGACTTACCGGGTGAAGAGAGGGTGGCGCTCGGCTGGAAGGAAGTTGTGTAGGTGGTGGCGTTCGGCTGGAAGGTGGTGGTGTAGGTGGTGGTGGAATGTGGAGCAGGTGGAGCAGGTGGGGCAGGCGGCTGAGCTTGGGGAAGTGGAGGACCCGGCTGGGAATGGGTGAGGCGGCTTGGTCATGAAACCCGCCCCCAAAGGGGGGGGGGGTTATATAGGGCTGGGTAGGTCGGTTAGGGCTGGGTTTGGGGTAGTGGTTAGGTGGTTTAGGAAGGGTGGTATGATGATAAGGTGGGCTGGAAAGGGGTAGGGCCAGATATTTTAGATACAAGTGGTTTGGGTAGGTTGTGGGCTAGGGGTGGTTTAGGGGTTTAGGGTTTGGTTAGGTGGGTTGGTTCTAGGGTGAGGTTTAGTGAGCTAGATTAGGTGATTAGGCTAGGATTAGGCTAGGTTTAGGGTAATTAACCTAGGTTTAGGGAAGGATTAGGGAAGTGGGTTAGGTGATTAGGTTGGGATTAGGCCGGGATTAGGGAAGTGGGTTTGGTGATTAGGTTCAGATTAGGGGCGGATTAGGGTGGAAGGCTAGGATTAGGTATTTTTGGTTAGGTTTAGGTGAAGGAGCTCCCTTTGCATGGCCCATAGACCTTAACCACATCATGTTGGTGGAGCCCTAGGTTAGGTTTTGGCTAATTACAAGCTTAAACCCACTTAATTAGGCTAACCCACATGATTAAACCCAAACTTGACACACAAGTCAAGCTTAATTACAACACACACTTGATCTTATCCACCCCCACTCTCTCTCATGCCCATAATCCCACGTGAAATTCAAGTGGGCCCCACCTCCATTTATGAGAAGGTGATGTGGGTCGTGGATATGGATATTGGATTGGATCTCTGGATATATTTACTTAAAAATCCCCGCCTCTCACCTTTTCAGGGCTCAGAGCAGATCCTCTCGTGCGTCTAAGGCCTTATTTATGCAAACAGGGCATGCCAGCTAGCTTACCTAAGCTAGCGAAGATATATTTAACATTGACTTCTAATCGTAGCGACTGTGAGCAAGTGAGCTCTTGTCGTCGCAGACCTTCTTGCACCGATGTGCAAGGGTCTGTCTGTACGCTTTGCAAAAATCGAGTTTTGGGATAGAAAGCCTACGAAGCGGTTCCAGGTGTCTAATTCGGGTCTTTTAGATGTGATTGCATATTTTAGATCACGTGGATTTGCACGTGCCTAAGTCTTTCCTTTTATCCCTTTTCGAGCCACCTAGTTTGTGTATTATGAACACTCCACTACATGGGCGAATTCGAGCGGGGCTTGCTTTGATGCAATATGTGTCCTACCTCGTGGTATGGCGTAGATGCAATGCAAACTCACGCTACTCCAAAGGGAAAACCCGAATGTAAAGACAATACTGAAGGGAAATAACCGAAGGGAAATGACTTGAAATATAAATGTCGAAGGGAGATATGTATATAGAGTATGTATATGAGCCCTTATTCGGGTCTTGCAAATAAGAGCGAAGGCTCAATGTGGGTGCGTACTTGAATTGAAAGACTTACACACACGACATGAAATTAAACCCAAATATAAATTGCAGTATGGCCTTAACTAAGGTCTTGGGAATAAGAGCAAAAGCTCAATGTGTGTGAGTGCTTGAATTAAAGTACTACGCACACGACATAAATGAAACCCAAATATAACTGCAATATGGCCTTTACTAAGGTCTTGGGAGTAAGAGCGAAGGCTCAATGTGTGTGAGAGTGCTTGAATTGAAAGACTTACACACATGACATGAAATGAAACCCGAATAGTATAGGTCGGCCCTTACTTGGGTCTTTCAAATAAGAGCGAAGGCTCAATGTGTGTGAGAGTGCTTGAATTGAAAGACTTACACACACGACATGAAATGAAACCCAAATAGTATAGGTTGGCCCTTACTTGGGTCTTTCAAATAAGAGCGAAGGCTCAATGTGTGTGAGAGTGCTTGAATTGAAAGACAACACACCCAACTTAAGCAAAACCCTACAAAAATGAAAGTATATGTATATACTTATGTATTAGGGGCTGATTAGGCCCGTGTGTGTTCAAAATCGTGCACAACTAAGAGAGTGCATGTGTGTGGGTGTGCCAAGCCACGTTATTACAAGCGGAGGGAGACTATGCTCCGTTATTACAACCCCGTATTGAATTGAATCTCAAGCAAGTATACAACTAAAGACCGAGTTAGGCACTTACTAGTAGCTGGTCCGTAGAGGCCTTGCTTGAGCATGGGCTTGGCCTTTGCCTTGGGCTGCAAAAGGGAGCTCCGCGAGGTTGAGCGACAAGGGGTGCTGGCCGGGTGCTTTGAAGGTGGCCGGCTGCAAGCAAGGGTGTCGCCTTGACGGGTGGGATTAAAGGGGCTAAGGTGAGTATATAGGGTCACTAAGAGAGGATATAGTGTTAGGGAGTATGGCCCTAAGGGGAGCCTAAGGGAAGATCTAATGGAGCACCTAGGGGAAAGGAGGTGGCTGGCCGAATGGAAGGGACAGTCGGTTGGAGTGGCCGACTAGGGGAATTTGGTGGTGGCGGGCTGCTAGGATGGCTATGGGTGGAGTATGGGAAGGAAGCTAGCTAGGTGATGGGGCTAGGTGGTAGTGGGTGTAGTGGGTGTAAGGGAGTGCTATGGGCAGGTCTTAGGAAGTCGGATAGGGTGGCCGGGTGTAGCTAGGGTGGTTAGGTAGTGGCGGGTAGTTAGGGTGACTAAGGCTTGGCCGAGTGGGAGTGGTGGCGAAAAGTGGCTGATATTAGGGTAAGGTGGTGGTATGGTGGGTGGTTGGGAGTGGAGAAGGAGCTAGGTGGAGCGTGGGGTACTAACCGGATGAAGAGGCGGTGGCGGATGGAAGGGGAGCAGCCGGGTGTGGTGGAGGAGGTGGTTCGGTTGGATGAAGAGGATGGCGACTAGTGTGGTGGAGTAGGTGGAGCACGGTGGTGGCTGGTGGTGGTGCAGGTGGAAGAGCCGGCTGGGAATGGTGCAGGGGGCTGGGCTCGGTTGGGCTGGACCAAGGTGAGAGAGGATGGGAAGGGAGAGGTTCTAGATAGGAAAACCCGCCCCCAAGGGGGGGGTTTATATAGGGATGGGTAGGTCGGTTAGGGCTGGGTTTGGGGTAGTGGTTAGGTGGTTTAGTGTAAACACCCAAATTTTTTTCAAATATTTTCAAAAACTCCTAAATTTTGAAAGTCAATTTAAAGCCTTTATGAACCTTTCAATTCAAAACCCTAAATTTTAAAGTTTAAGCCTTTTGGAGAATATTTCAAAATAAAGGTTTTAAATTCAAACAACTCATGAGTTTTTGAAGCAGATAAACAGGTGAGACCCAATCCTGGATCCACATCGATTCCCAAAAAGCAAAGAAGATAAAGTTGGAGCATATCAGAATCAAGATCAAATTCTAAAGCTTATCCGAAACCAGGAGAAGATCGAGCTTATCCAGGACCCAGTTCAAGCTCATCCAATTCAAGAACATTTCAAGTTGAACTCGAGACCATGGTGAAGCCGTATGGAATCAAAATCAAAGTGGAGAGGGATCATTCAAGAATCAAATACCAAACGAGGCATTGAATTGGAAGAGCCTAATTAGGCATACCTGGCCACTACTTGGTATCAAGTTCAATACATGCTAGGACAAAACATTAGACAAGCTTGAATCGGCTACACCCAAAGACTAAGTCGGCTGCACCTAGGCCCGGCCCACATGGGCTGGTTCAAGTCAACAAGAGGGACTACATATAGCTGGGCCAAATTGGATCAAGAACCAATAAGGAGCTGGTCCAATCTGCCCCATGGAAGGGGCTAGAAACTAGCCCACTTGGCCTATAAAAGGGGCCAAGGGGGAGCAAGTTGAAAAAAAGCTTGGGTTATCTTCATCTCTCATCAAAATTTTGGGGAATTGGAGCTGGAAAAGAGGGCCTGCACAAGGGAAAATCGTGGGCTGCTAGTGAAGGGAAAGAGAGGGGAAAAAGAGGGTAGACATAGGAGGGAGAGTGCGGAAGATAGAAGGAAGAAGAAGAAGGGCTGGCCGGATTCCACTCTTGGAATTCCGGCCGATCGGAGACAAAAGTTGTAAGTACTTCTTCCTTTGTTTTTAAAACCTTCTTCCATATTAATTCAATTGAATTGGGGTTGTATTAATGGAGCAAAGTCTCCTCCCACATTGTAATAGTGAGTAGATTTGATGCCCTCATTTACATTTGCAGAATTTTCACTATTGCACATACGCACTCCACGTGTTTGCTTATATGCTTCTTCCCCAATATAATCTATAATCACTCTATATTCTCTACCCCCTCTATGCTTATGATTATAAATATGATTTTCCTTCATTTCAATTCAGCAATTTAATTTGGGAATGTAGAGTTGTTGCATTTTAAATTCGGGTGAGTTTGCATCATTAGATTCTTAAAAACCGAAATCTGAACTTCCAGCATCTCTACATCTGATGATTCCAGCAATTTTAATTTCCGAACGGTTGATCCTTTTTGTCTGAAATTTTGTACACTTGTTCCACACACATTTGGACACTCTGTATAAAATTGGCAAGATTTTAGGGCCGCTCAGCCACGTAATAAAAGCATATTAAGAACGACCAGATTTCTGTACCACTGTGCACAGTCAGATTTCCTGAAATAGAGGTTGGGTAAAAGTCCCATATCTCTGTCCACAGGAGTCCAAATCAGTTAATTTTTAATGCATTGGAAAGCTAACCTCTATAGATTTCCAGCAACATTAAAATCATCAAAATCGGAGTTCTGAGCAGAGAGATACAGACTCATATTTGAGTTTCTGTATTTCTGAAACAGAACTGTTCCGAGTCAGTGAGGTGGTCTAAGTAGATTATTTGTTTCTGATTCAATATTGCTCCAAATGAAGATTTGAAAAAGGCTACAGTCTCTCCACACTATCATCTTCGTCTGGTAAAATTTTGATAATTTTTGGAGTCTGTAACGCCTTGAAAACTTCCCTAGAAAACAGCTCTGAAAACAGAATTTTCTGTTTTCAGCAACTTGTGTTTTTCCAAAGTATTGAATCCGAGTGCACAAGTTCAACAAATTTTTCAAAGACACTTGTTTATGTAAAAGGGAGTCATGTTTTGCTGTAAAATGAAGTTCCTAAGCGCTCAACACTGACCCTTGAGCATCGGCTCAAGAAGGTATGAGTGAAAAGATCCCGCTTGTACACAATCGCCTAGAAGTCTTACAAACATTTGCTAGTTTTGAACTAGCTGGCACGCTCGCGCAAGCGTAGGGGTGGAAAGTTTCATTTCAAGTTTGTCTCATAAACTTTGGAATGAGAATTTTCATGTCTACAGAAATGGCACGCCCGGTGGGAGTCAGGTCTTGAGGAACTTTCTTTCAAAAAGTGAACTCCAAAAACTTAGTATTTTTTTTCAAACTTGTGCACAAATTTTGAAAACAATGGATGAAAGCAAGCCGAGGAAATCCTCATCGAAAGCTTCAAAGTGGTTTTCCAAATCCTCTAAAGCCCAAGAAGAGATGGCTGCTATAAAGGAAATCTTTAGAAAGATCGATGCTCTAAGCCATGAGGCTAAGGCACATCAATCACATGAAAGCTCATCTCGGGCATATAGAGAGAAAAATCATGAAAGGAAAACCAAATCAAATCCAAAATTCGATGAAGGATATGAGGCTGGAGATGAAGCCAGAGTGCAGATCAAGTCATCCAACCTTTCCAAGCACCCAAGCACCCCAAGTTCCAAGCAAAAACCAAAAAAAGTTTTTTATAGTTCAAAAAGCCAAAAAAATATGGAAAAGTTTCAAAAACAAAAAAAACTTGAAAAACAAAAAGTTGAAATTTTGAAAGTCGGGAATGAAGTCCACATCCCGGGGCACACACACAGAGTAGGGCATGAGATCCACACTCAACACACCTCAAGAGTTTCACGAGAGGATGAGAGTCGTAAACACCTAGGATTGGAAACGGACAGGAAACGGGAGCTCAAAGCCACGCATGAGTCACTCGAGGACGAGACTTGCTCTCACCATGCAAAGGTAGACAAGCCGAAAAGAGGTATGCCTGAAACTCATCCTCCTCTGAACTCTCCTCTTAGCATAGGGTCATCGGATGCATCAAATCACATTCATGCACCCACAAACCCACAAAACGTGCCCGAAAATGAGGATTTTCAAGGTGCACCGAATGTCCCGCACCAAAAGGAATTTCAAAATCAAAAACCAAATAAAGATCAAAATGTGGTAGACATGGTTACTAAGGCATGCATTGACATCCTAGGAACACCTAACTCTACCATGCAAACTTCCTCGAGTTTAGTCTTGTGCCACGAACCCAAGTCTATGGCAAGAAACCCAACTAACCCATCCCTAGGGGCACCTCGAGTTGTGTCTAGGGAGCATGTCAAAACCATCCCCCATTTAGAGCCTAAACCATCCCAACCTAGGGTCGTGTGGAAGCACAAGTATTCCACCACCCATCCATCCCATATCCTATCGAAAATAGAACGGGTATATATCCATGATATAGACGATTCCATATTCCAAGGGCATGAACTTTACAAAATATTTTCAAAAATCAAAAAGCCTTGGAATATGATCTTAAACATGGGATATAAACCATATCAAGGACCAGGAGCCCATAGCCAAGGTTGTCTAGAACCAATCATACCTAGACCAAACGCAAGTCAATATGGATTGGGCTATATCCCATCCATACCCCCTGAGCCACCACCTAAGACCACTTGGGTCAAGGGTGCCCCTAGAACCCACTAAAACCGAGACCTATGGCTTAGACCCTTTCTTTGAGTCTAATTCATGGAAGTTTTCTTTGTAGGTTCAATGGAAGATCCCTCCTTTTAAAAAAATCAAAAAAATTAAATATTCTCAAAAACCAAAAAAAATAGAAAACCTTCAAAATCTAAAAACATTTGAAAAATCTAAAAATTTCAAAAAAAGAAAATTGTTTTCATTCTCCCACTCTTCATTTGAGAAAAAGTTTCAAACAGAAAGTCTCTTAAAAGGAACCTTGAAATTGTGTTTTGAAAAAAACAAAAAAAATCGGAAAATTTCAAAAAACTCCGAAAACAATGGCCATATACAAAACCAATTTCAAAATCCTTTTGAGGAATGGATATAATCCCAAGTCAAAATCGTCCAAGCGGGTCATAGCTCTCTCTTACCTAGCACTTCCCTAGAGTTTAATGCTTGAGAATCATCAAAGTAAGGAGGAAAGACCATGGCTCCAAGCTTCCCTAAATTCATAGAATCCTTGACTTGGAAATTTCATAGAAGGGGATTTTAGAGTGAGTCTAACCCATAGTGTGTGCATGTTTACATGAGCATCATGCATTGCATTTTGAAGTCATATATTTGCATGAACAATATCGTGTGTAGACATCATCTTAGAACTCAAGTTTAAGGTTGGTGTTAAGCCAAAGGGGCATGAGAGTTGACCCCTAAGTATCGAGCCATCATAGGCATGTCTCCATATGAATCAAATCTGAAACCTCAAGGTTAATTCCAGGCCAACAAGATGCTACTCTCTAAAATAGGCTTTTGAAAACGGGTTAAAAATTTGCACGATAATTTCCAAAAAGCTTTCAAAAAGTTTATGGTAAATCCTCCAATTTTCAAAACTATAGACGCGCGAAAATCCCCGCCTCTTTGCCTCTTTCAGGGCTTGGAGCGGATCCTCTCGTGTGTCTAAGGCCTATGTATGCAAACAGGGCGTGCCAGCTAGCTTACTTAAGCTTGCGAAGATATTTTTAACACTGACTTCTAAACGTGGCGACTGTGAGCAAGTAAGCTCTTGTCGTCGCAGACCTTCTTCACCGATGCGCAAGGGTCAGTCTGTACGCTTTGCAAAAATCGAGTTTTTGGAGAGAAAGTCTACGAAGCGGTTCGAGGTGTCTATTTCGGGTCTTTAAGATGCGGTTGCATGTTTTAGATCACGTGGATTTGCACGTGCCTAAGTCTTTTCTTTTATCCCTTTTCGGGCCACCTAGTTTGTGTGTTATGAACACTCCACTACATGGGCGAATTCGAGCGGGGCTTGCTTCGATGCAATATGCGTCCTACCTCGTGGTATGGCATAGATGCAATGCAAACTCACGCTACTCCAAAGGGAAAACCCGAAATGTAAAGACAATACTGAAGGGAAATGACTGAAGGGAAATAACTGAAGGGAAATGACCGAAGGGAAATAACCGAAGGGAGATATGTATATAGCTTATGTATATGAGCCCTTACTCGGGTCTTGCAAATAAGAGCGAAGGCTCAATGTGGGTGCGTGCTTGAATTGAAAGACTTACACACACGACATGAAATTAAACCCAAATATAAATTGCAGTATGGCCTTGACTAAGGTCTTGGGAGTAAGAGCGAAGGCTCAATGTGTGTGAGAGTGCTTGAATTGAAGTACTACACACACGACATAAATGAAACCCAAATATAACTGCAATAAGGCCTTTACTAAGGTCTTGGGAGTAAGAGCGAAGGCTCAATGTGTGTGAAAGTGCTTGAATTGAAAGACTTACTCACACGACATGAAATGAAACCCAAATAGTATAGGTCGGCCCTTACTTGGGTCTTTCAACTAAGAGCAAAAGCTCAATGTGTGTGAGTGCTTGAATTGAAAGACAACGCACCCAACTTAAACAAAACCCTTCGAAAATGAAAGTATATATATACACTCATGTATTAGGGGCTGATTAGGCCCGTGTGTGTTCAAAATCGTGCACGACTAAGAGAGTGCACGTGTGTGGTTGTGCCAAGCCACGTTATTAGAAGCGGGGGGAGACTATGCTCCGTTATTACAACCCCGTATCAAATTGAATCTCAAGCAAGTATACAACTAAGGACCGAGTTTAGGCACTTACGAGTAGCTGGTCCGTAGAGGCCTTGCTTGGGCGTGGGCTTGGCTTCGCCTTGGGCTGCAAACGGGAGCTCCGCGAGGATAGGTGACCAAAGGTGCTGGCCGGCTGCAAGTGGGGCGCGGGATAGGCGCCTCGAAGGTGGCCGGTTGCAAGTGGATGTCGCCTCGAGGTGGGGGGTTAGAGGGACTGAACGAGTGAGTTTTTAGGGTCACTAGGGGAGTTGAGTGTTTAGGGAAACTGGACCTAAAGGAGAGTTTATGGGAAGGCCGAATGGGACACCTAGGGGAAGGGTGATGACTGGCCGAATGCAGGAATAGTCGGTTGGAGTGGCCGACTAGGAAGATGTGGTGGTGGCGGGCAGCTAGGGTGACTAAGGTTGGAGTATGGGAAGGTAGCTAGTTAGGGGATGGGGCTAGGTGATAGTGGGAATAGTAGGTTTAAGGGAGTGCCACGGGCAGGTCTTAGGAAATCTTATAGGGTGGCCGGGTATAGTTGAGGGGAGTTAGGTGGGGGCAAGCGGTTGGGGTGGCTAAGGTTTGGCCGAGTGGGAGTGGTGGCGGCGAGGGGCTGTTGGGTAGGTAAGGTGATGGTATGGTGGGTGGCTGGGAGTGGAGAGGGAGTAGAGAAGGAGCTAGGTAAGGTGCAGGGTACTTACCGAATGGGGAGAGGCGGTGGAAGGCAAGGAGAAGCTGGGTGTGGATGGGAGCTCGGTTGGTTCGATTGGGTGAAGGTGGTGGCGTCCGGCTGGGGAATGGTGGTGGATGGAAGAGGGAAGGTGGCGGTGCAGGTAGAGCTGGTGGAGCAGGTGGAGAGTGGAGCAGGTGGAGAGTGGAGCAGGCGGGCAGGTGGAGAGTGGAGCCGGCTGGGCTGAGGTGAGGGCCTTCTAGCTTGGAAAACCCGCCCCCAAAGGGGAGTGGTTTAAATAGGGGATGGGTAGGTCGGTTAGGGCTGGGCTTGGGGTAGTGGTTAGGTGGTTTAGGTAGGGTGGTATGTAGATAAGGTGGGCTGGAAAGGGTTGGGCCAGATATTTTGAAACTAGGGGTTTGGGTAGATTGTGGGCTAGGGGTGGTTTAGGGGTTTAGGGCTAGGTTAGGTGGTTGGGTTTTAGGGTGAGGTTTAGTGAGCTAGGTTAGGTGATTAGGCTAGGTTTAGGCTAGGATTAGGGAAATTAATCTAGGTTTAGGGAAGGATTAGGGAAGTGGGTTAGGTGATTAGGTTGGGATTAGGCCGGGATTAGGGAAGTGGGTTAGGTGATTAGGCTCAGATTAGGGGTGGATTAGGGGTTTAGGCTAGGATTAGGCATTTTGGGTTAGGTTTAGGTGAAGGAGCTCCCTTAGCATGGCCCATAGACCTTGATCACCTCATGTTGGTGCAGCCCTAGGTTAGGTTTTAGCTAATTACAAGCTTAAACCCACTCAATTAGGCTAACCCACATGATTAAACCCAAACTTGACACACAAGTCAAGCTTAATACAACACTCTTGATATTTTTCATCCCCACTCTCTCTCATGCCCAATATCCCACGTGAATTTCAAGTGAGCCCCACCTCCATTTATGAGAAGGTGATGTGGGCCATGGATCTGGATATTGGATTGGATCTCTGGATCCAAATCCAAATCCAAGTCCACATATGGGTTTGGATTGGAATCTGGATATATATGGTCCAGATCCAATCCAAACTGAACTCTGACTCCTTCGAGCTGGGTTCGAAACGGACGATTCGTGCGGGGCCTGACAGCATCAGTACTCCGTCTGCGTTGGGTCTTCGCCAACATAGTCGTCCGCCTCCGTTTCTGCCTTCCGGAGATGACTTCAAATGCTATTTTGATAAGAACAGGGTCTTCGACGTTCGAGATCCTAGGGGTGTGAATTAGATACAAGAGTTGCTGTGCCGGGCTCGACGTGTGCTCCAGTTCCGGGCTCTTCTTAGCTCTCCTGGTCCTGTCTTGATCAGGCCAAGCCACTTCGGGGTTTCAAAACATGTTTTAAAAAGGTTTTAAAAAGCTATAATGTATGTTTTCGAAATATAGAGTTCAAAACGTATGTACAGGGTTGTCTGGAAGGCTCCTGGGTTTCCAGACTCAAAAATGTCCCTTTGGTGCTACTTTTACAAAACCAGGTTTGTTCAAGGAATTCGTGGGATTTTGGGGTGTTTACAGATGCCCCTCTTTGGCCCATTCCAAATCGATTTGGATAAGGGCAAAGATGACAAACACCCCTTTCAATGTCTCCCTAGATCTATCCACGAAGAATATGGGATCGCCCCAATCTTTAGCAAAATCTCAATTTACAAACTCTGGTAGGAGGAGATATCACGCCAAAGGGTTTTTCTATGGAATCTGGTCTTAAATGGGATCATGTTCATGCAAGTACCATGTGTGGAATGCAAATGACATGGGTGTGGTGCCAAAAGTGGCGACCTCCCAGAGACCAGATGTGGTCGAACTCTAGAGACTTACAAGGTCTATTGCTCCAAGTGAGCAAATCCTATGCTGTTCGATGTTCGGTTTTCAAAACTTATTTACAAAAGCTATTTACAAAAGGGACAACTGTCTTGAGCCTCGATCCTAAGGATCTCGAGCTCTTCGTGCTTGCCCTTGTTTGAGTCTTAACACTCGCTTATCTAGCGGAGGTTTTATAAGAAAACAAGCTTCATTTCAAATTCCTACGTCTTACTCGAAACGTCGAATTCTCATACAAGATGAAATTCAAGTCAGTAAATCCTATTTTTACTTTAGGATTCCTCGAAATGAACCATGCTTTAGCTTGGGATAAGCCAGGGATGGGAAAGAGATACCACGGTCCCTTCTGAAGCGTCCCGTGGTTTGAGGCACAGAAGGCGGAAAACTGCTCTTTTTGAGCTTTTTGGCCTCTTTTTTCTTTTTTCATAGAAGGTCTCCCTTTGGGAGTATTTTTTCTTTAATCCCTCTTTTTCATAAGAGAATCGATTTTTTCTTTTAAATTCTGGTTTCTTTCTTTCGGAAAGATACTTTGAATGGGAAATTCCCTTTTGTTTTGGGCCTTTGTTTTCCTTTTGGAAATAGAAGAGAAGAGGGGAGGACTTATCCCAAGCCTACACTCGATCCATTCCAGATCAGCCTATTTAGAAATAGCACGTACTACTTGCAAGTATCTTGCTATGTTGAACTAGGCCTTTCTTTGTAAGATGAAGGATTTTGAAATGTAACCACGATTTTGAAAACTCCACTCTTTCACAAGTGTGAATTCTCTCACTTAGGGTCACACGAGTTCGCCTTTTGCACCTTATTCACATGTCTCAGGGCAGCTATCCCTATTTCAAATTTTCGAAAAATTGGAATTTAATCCAGATCCTACACATGATACTTCTTTAAGTATTGAATATTGATAGGATCTGCTAAATTCCTACCTTCTACATCGATCAACCAATACGAATTGTTCGTAGTGGTTGCTCGTACAACATAGGGTCCATCCTAGTTGGGGCGCCACTTGCCTAGGGGGTGTGGGCCACGATGGTGGATGGTTTTTAAGACCAGATCTCCCACTTCAAAGTGGCGAGGTCTCATGTGTTTGCTATAATGTCGGGTTATCCTTTGCCGGTATGCACGAGCATGATCCATGGCAAGGAGTCGCCTCTCATCTAGCAAATCTAGTTCGGCCATCCTAGCATGCTGAAGCGTCTCTAGGGGGAGGTCGAGTGCTATAGAGGTATGAAATGAATGTAATTGAGTATGAATGGGAAGAATGGCGTTTGTGCCATAGACCAATTCGAATGGTGTGGCATTCGTGGGAGTCCGGATGGAAGTCCTATAAGCCCATAAGGCTTCATCCAGCTTCTCGTGCCACGTCCTACCCTTCTCTAAGGTTTTCTCAATAATACTAATGAGAGTCTTGTTTGTGGCTTCGGCTTGGCCATTGCCTTGAGGGTAGTAGGGTGAGGAGAAGTGGTGAGTTATGCCATACGTGTTGCACAACCTAACCATCCGCTCATTTTTGAATGGGGTACCATTATCAGACACAAGGTCTCGTGGAACCCCAAATCGAGCCAAGATATTCCTCCGGATGAAAGCCACCACATGTTGCCCCATTACATTTGTTAGGGAAATGGCTTCCACCCACTTGGAGAAATACTCTGTGGCTGCTAAAATAAAACGATGCCCATTCGAGGCCTTTGGAAATATTGGGCCTACAATGTCAAACGCCCACATGGTAAATGGCCAGGGGCTGACCACGGAATGCAATGCAGATGAAGGGATATGAATGGCGTGCCCATGTACTTTGTAGACGCGCGAAAATCCCCGCCTCCTCGTCCCTTCCGGGGGCTTGGAGTGGATCTTCTCATGTGTCTAAGGCCTTTAGTATACAAATAGGGTGTGCCAGCTAGCTTACTTAAGCTAGCGAAGATATTAACACTGACTTCTAAACGTGGCGACTGTGAGCAAGTAAGCTCTTGTCGTCGCAGACCTTCTTGCACCGATGCGCAAGGGTCAGTCTGTACGCTTTTGCAAAAATCGAGTTTTGGAGAGAAAGCCTACGAAGCGGTTCGAGGTGTCTATTTCGGGTCTTTAAGATGCGATTGCATATTTTAGATCACGTGGGTTTGCACGTGCCTAAGTCTTTTCTTTTATCCCTTTTTGGGTCGCCTAGTTTGTGTGTTATGAACACTCCACTACATGGGCGAATTCGAGCGGGGCTTGTTTCGATGCAATATGCGTCCTACCTCGTGGTATGGCGTAGATGCAATGCAAACTCACGCTACTCCAAAGGGAAAACCCGAAATGTAAAGACAATACTGAAGGGAAATAACAAAAGGGAAATAACTGAAGGGAAATAACTGAAGGGAAATAACCGAAGGGAAATAACCGAAGGGAGATATGTATATATCTTATGTATATGAGCCCTTACTCGGGTCTTACAAATAAGAGCGAAGGCTCAATGTTGGTGCGTGCTTGAATTGAAAGACTTACACACACGACATGAAATTAAACCCAAATATAAATTGCAGTATGGCCTTGACTAAGGTCTTGGGAGTAAGAGTGAAGGCTCAATGTGTGTGAGAGTGCTTGAATTGAAAGACTACCCACACGACATAAATGAAACCCAAATATAACTGCAATAAGGCCTTTACTAAGGTCTTGGGAGTAAGAGCGAAGGCTCAATGTGTGTGAAAGTGCTTGAATTGAAAGACTTACTCACACGACGTGAAATGAAACCCAAATAGTATAGGTCGGCCCTTACTTGGGTCTTTCAAATAAGAGCGAAAGCTCAATGTGTGTGAGAGTGCTTGAATTGAAAGACTTACTCACACGACAAGAAATGAAACCCAAATAGTATAGGTCGGCCCTTACTTGGGTCTTTCAAATAAGAGTGAAAGCTCAATGTGTGTGAGAGTGCTTGAATTGAAAGACAACGCACCCAACTTAAACAAAACCCTTCGAAAATGAAAGTATGTATATACACTTATATATTAGGGGCTGATTAGGCCCGTGTGTGTTCAAAATCGTGCACGACTAAGAGAGTGCACGTGTGTGGTCGTGCCAAGCCACGTTATTACAAGCGGGGGGAGACTATGCTCCGTTATTACAACCCCGTATCAAATTGAATCCCAAGCAAGTGTACGACTAAAGACCGAGTTTAGACACTTACGAGTAGCTGGTCCGTAGAGGTCTTGCTTGAGCGTGGGCTTGGATTTGGGCTGCAAACGGGAGCTCCGCGAAGGTAGGTGATCAAGGGTGCTGGCCGGCTGCAAGTGGGGCGCGGGATAGGCACCTCGAAGGTGACCGGTGGCAAGTAGATGGCGCCTCCAAGTAGGGGTTTAAAGTGGCTGAATAAGTGGGTATTAGGATCACTAGGGGAGTTGGGTACTTAGGGAAACTGGACCTAAAAGGTGAGCTAGTGGGAAGGCCGAATAGGACACCTAGGGGAGTTGGCCGAATGGGAGATGATGGCTAAGTAGTGGCCAGCAACTTGGATTATACTAGGTTCGGCTAGGTTTAGGTGGTGGCGGCAAAAGGGCTAAGATGAAGGTAAGATGGGTGGCTAAGAGTGGAGAGGTGGAAGAGAGGGGCTTTGAGGGAGTTTGGGGCACTTACCGAATGGGGAGAGGTGGCGGATGGAATGGGAAGCAGGCGGGCAGGTGACTGTTGGCTGGTTCGGTTGAGTGGAGATGATGGCGTCCGGCTGAGGGGTGGTGGTGGTGGATGGAAGAGGGAAGGTGGCGGAGCAGGAGGTGGCTGGTGGAGCAGGTGGAGCTGTTGGGGAATGGTCCCGGCTAAGTGAGAGATGGGAGAAGGAGAGGGCCCGGCTGGGTGGATTGGTGGTTCCCACTTGGAAAACCCGCCCACAAGGAGGGGGGTTTAAATAGGGGATGGGTAGGTCGGTTAGGGCTGGGCTGTGGGTAGTGGTTAGGTGGTTTAGGTAGGGTGGTATGTAGATAAGGTGGGCTGGAAGGGGTTGGGCCAGATATTTTAAAACTAGGGGTTTGGGTAAATCGTGGGCTAAGGGTGGTTTAGGGGTTTAGGGCTAGGTTAGGTGGTTGGGTTTTAGGGTGAGGTTTAGTGAGCTAGGTTAGGTGATTAGGCTAGGTTTAGGCTAGGATTAGGGAAATTAATCTAGGTTTAGGGAAGGATTAGGGAAGTGGGTTAGGTGATTAGGTTGGGATTAGGATGGGATTAGGGAAGTGGGTTAGGTGATTAGGTTCAGATTAGGGGTGGATTAGGGGTTTAGGCTAGGTTTAGGCATTTTGGGCTAGGTTTAGGTGAAGGAGCTCCCTTAGCATGGCCCATAGACCTTGATCACCCCATGTTGGTGCAGCCCTAGGTTAGGTTTTAGCTAATTACAAGCTTAAACCCACTCAATTAGGCTAACCCACATGATTAACCCAAACATGACACACAAGTCAAGCTTAATACAACACTCTTGATATTTTTCACCCCCACTCTCTCTCATGCCCAATATCCCACATGAATTTCAAGTGGGCCCCACCTCCATTTATGAGAAGGTGATGTGGGCCATGGATATGGATATTGGATTGGATCTCTGGATCCAAATCCAAATCCAAGTCCACATATGGGTTTGGATTGGAATCTGGATATATATGGTCCAGATCCAATCCAAACTGAACTCTGACTCCTTCGAGCTGGGTTCGAAACGGACGATTCGTGCGGGGCCTGACAGCATCAGTACTCTGTCTGCATTGGGTCTTCGCCAACATAGTCGTCCGCCTCCGTTTCTGCCTTCCGGAGATGACTTCAAATGCTATTTTGATAAGAACAGGGCCTTGGACGTTCGAGATCCTGGGGTGTGAATCAGATACGAGAGTTGCTGCGCCGAGCTCGACAGGTGCTCCGGTTCCGGGCTCTTCTTGGCTCTCCTGGTCCTGTCTTGATCGGGCCAAGCCACTTCGGGGTTTCAAAACATGTTTTAAAAGGGTTTTCAAAAGCCATATCGTATGTTTTTGAAAGATATAGTTTAAAACATATATACAGGGTTGTTTGGACGGCTCCTGGGTTTCCAAACTCAAAATAGCCCTTTGGGGCTGCTTGTATAAAACCAGATGGATTTTGAGAAATTCGTGGGATTTCAGGGTGTTTACATACTTGACACGGATGACACTTCCTAACATGATCGTGACAATCCTTTTTCAGGGTGGACCAAAAATAGCCCCCTCTAAGTATTTTCATTGCCATCATGTTGGCATTAACATGACCTCCACATTCTCCATCGTGGAACTCATGCATTACTATCCTAGCCTCCTCTAGGTCGATACACCTAAGCAGAATGCCGATAAAACTCTTTTTGTATAAAACCCCACCCAGAATGGTGTATCGGATCGAAATCTTACGAATGAATGCCTTATCTTTGGATGTGGCATCCTCGGCAAATCCCCCATTTTCTAAAAATTGTTTTATGTCATAGAACCAGGGTTTTTCAATAGACTCTAGGTTGTTTTGGCAAATATCCAAGTCGTGTGTGGATGGATGGGGCGCATGCCATATTTCCAAAGATCTGGTCCCTGAAATGGGATCGACCTTCAGGGCTGAACCCAAGGAGGAGAGGGCACCGGCGATGCCATTGTCCTCTCTTCCCACGTGTGTGAGCTTACACGACTGGAAGGATTGGACCAATCGAGTGGCCAACTCGTGATATGGAAGTACTTTCTCATTACGTACTTGCCAAATTTTTAAAACCTGGTTTATGACAAGGAGCGAATCTCCAAAGACCTCAATGCACGATGCCCCTAGAGTTTTCGAAATCCTTAAGCCTTGTATGAGTGCTTCATACTCAGCTATGTTGTTGGAACATTCGAAATCTAAGCAGACTGCTATGGGAATCTCGCCCTTTTTAGGGGAGATTAGGATGATCCCGGCACCAGCCCCTCGTTGGTTTCGTGCCCCATCGAAGTGCATCTTCCACACTTGGTTTTCGAAAGAATTTGCCAAAATGTGGTTTTGAAAATGGTTTTGCAATATGCCTTCATCAGGCATTTCGACAAGAGTGGGATATGTGTCCTCTAAGGGGAATTCAGCCACGTAATCTGCTAGGGCTTGCCCCTTAATGGAGATCTGGTGATGGTATTTCAGATCATACTCCATTAGAAGGAGTTGCCATTTGCCCAATCTACCCGTGAGAATGGGTTAAGCTTGGACACTATCCAGATCTCATGATCTAGGAAATAGTGTCTGAACTTCTGGCAGGCCCAGACTAGGGCTAAGCACGTCTTCTCCATGGCTTGATAATTTCGTTCATAAGCCAAGAGAGTTTTCGAAATATAGTAGATGGCATACTCCTTATGGGTGTCATCCTCGTATTGAGCCAACAGGTCTCCTAAAGCATTTACATGCACGGAGATGTATAATAAAAGCGGTTTTCCTTGTTTTGGAGGATTCAAAACGGGGGGATTAACCAGGTATGGCTTCAGTCTCTCGAAGGACTTTTGGCATTCGTCATCCCATAAGAATTTCGTACCCTTCCTCAACAGTTTGTTGAAGGGTTCGCATCTAGTTGCCAGATTCGATATGAATCGACGCACAGATTGTAATCGACCCTGGAGGCTACGGATTCGGGTGAGATTGGAGGGTGGAGCCATGTCTATGATGGCTCGACACTTAGAGGGGTCGACTTCTATTCCCCTTTGGCTCACCATAAAGCCTAGAAGCTTCCCTGATTCTACTCCGAACACACATTTTTGAGGGTTTAGCTTTACTTTGTAAAGCCTAAGCCTTTCGAAAATCTTTTGTAAACATTCAATATGGGTGCATCGGGTTTTGGATTTCGCCAAGAGATCATCTACATACACTTCTACAAGCTCATGAATTTGATCATGGAAGATCGTGTTCATGGCTCGTTGGTATGTTGCGCCGGCATTTTTCAAACCAAAGGGCATGACTGTATAGCAGTACGTGCCCCATGGGGTTGTGAAGGCGGTCTTACCCTGATCTCGTGGACATAGTTTGATTTGATTATAGCCTGAATAGCCATCCATGAATGAAAACATTTCATGATTTGCAGTACTATCGACTATCAAATCTATGTTTGGTAAAGGATAATTATCCTTTGGAGTGGCTTTATTCAGGTTTCAGAAATCGATGCATATTCGAATTTTCCCATTGGTTTTTCGAACTACCACGATATTTGACAACCAATCAGAATACGCAATGGGTTTTATAAATCCGTCTTTTAGCAGATCTTCTAAACCCTCTTTGACTTGCATGTGTACATTCGGGTGTATTTTCCTAAGCTTCTGCTTTATGGGTTTTACACCTGCATCTAAGGGAAGACGATGCTCGACTATGCTGGGATCTATGCCCGGCATGTCTTCATACGTCCATGCAAACACATCTAAATAGGTTTGTAGGAATGCAATGAATGCTAACTTTTCAGTTTCATGCAAGCATGCGCCTATTTTGATGGTTTTGGGATTGGAATCATCCCCTAGGTTCACCTCTACGAAATCTCCTCCTACTGATTGGGAAGGTCTTTCAAAATCGAGAATTCTATGAAATTCTGGGAGCTCAGAAGTGGGATCTTCCTCAAGGGGATCCACTTCTGGGCTTTGATCATTCTCGTGGGCTATAGACCCGAGGGAACTTGATGCGTGGTTTTCAAAATGACCTGGTTTTGTACTTGGATTTTCAAGTGATTTCGAAATTTTTGGTCTGGCTATGCAGACGACGTTTCTTTTGAAATCCTTTTCTTTTGCCAAAGTCCTACCAGGAGCAGCTATGTACAAAATATTTTTGGTATTTTCCAAATTTTCGATTTTTTTGGGTTTTTGTAAAACAAGAATTTTGGGAACTATACAAAGCACTCTTTTTTCGAGTTTTTGTTTTTCCATTGTTTTTGGTTTTTCTTGATTTTCGATTTTTTTGATTTTAAGTTTTTCAAATGTTTTTGGTATTTTTTTAGAAAAAGGGATCTTCCGTCTTACCTACAAAGGGAAAACACTATGGGTTAGACTCGAAATAGGAGGTCTAAATCGTAGGTTTCTTCTAAGACAGGCTCCGGGGCACCCTTGACCCAGGTGGTCACAGGGGGTGGCTCTGGCGGTATTCGGGGAGTGTAGCCGATCCCATATCGGCTTGGGTTGACCCTAGGCAGGATGGGCTCTAGGAGACCCTGGTTTTGTGCCCCTAGACTTTTGTAGGGCGTGTAGCCCATGTTCAATAACATGTTCCACGACCTTTTGTTTTTTGAAAAGATGGGATATAAGTCGTGGTCCTGGAACATGCTATCGTTCATATTAGGCTCGTATGGCCTTTTGTCCAGGGGTTTTGGAAATAGGGAACGCTTGGGTTTTCCTAGTAGGATTAGAGTCGGGAGGGGGCCTGCTTTGGGCGGCCCCTTCACACATATAACCTTCCTAGGGTTGTTCAACACGAGCCGAGGTGGCTCAACCATAATTTGCCCCAGGTTAGCCTCATGGGCCTGGGAGCTTGATAAACAAGGAGAGTTTATGATCCCCTGAAGCTGTGGGTGACTCTCACCTAGGATCACTACGACCTGGTCCCTAAAAGGGATCTTGACACACCTGTGGAAGGTGGATTGCACAGCGCACAAACTGTGTATCCAGGGCCTTCCCAGCAACAGGTTATAATGGGGGTGGATGTCCAAGACATGAAACACCCCCGTGTGTTCGATCCCTCCCGTTTCCATTGGGAGTTCGATGGATCCTAAAGGTCTAGACGCATTCCCATCGTATCCAGTGATAACGATGGGGCTTGGGTTTACTGAAGTCAAGGTGACTCCGATTTTGTACGCCACATGAAGTGGAAGGATGTTGAGCCCTCCTCCACCATCGACTAGGCACCTGTCCAGAGAGTGGTTGTTTAGAACCACCTCGATATGCAGGGCCTGGTTATGGGTTTCGTAGGGTCTATCTACATCATCTTCCGAAAAGGTGATGGGCGATTTTGCTCCTAATAAAGCCACTTGGGCAGACAAGGATTCCGGACTTATGTTCGAATCATCCTTGGCCCTTTCTAGAATTTTCTCTAATACAAGTCTATGCCTAGGCGAGGTTTTGATAAGCTCTAGGATAGACATGTGAATAGGAATCTTTGAAAGGTGGTTTTCGAAATCATAAGGATTTAGGACGATTTTGTCCTTATCTGCTTTTGGCAGACCACTAGGGATACATGCTTTTGAGGGGCCAGGCACACTGACCAACTTTTGAGCACCTTGAAGGTGCGGGGGTTGATAGATCCTCCCGGATTTAGTGACTTCCCCCACGACCAGCCTAGGGTTCGCGCTAAACTTGGCTCTAAGGATGAGCTGAGGAGAACCTTGGATTTTCAAAACTGGTTTTACCGGGGTTTCCACTTTTGGTGGTCCCCGAATGACGACTTGGGCGGGCCTCTTGTATAATACAAGGATGGGCGCACAAGTAGGTCGACCAGGTTCTGGCTTTTGCGCTAGTTCCTTGGAAATGGTGAGGGTACATACCTCCTTTCCTTTCCCACTGCCACTGGCGTGTTTGCGAAAGGGTTCCTTGAAGATAGCTTGAGGTGGCTCAGGTTCCGCAGTGACCTGGAGCCGGCCTTCTGCTATCAAGTTCTCAATTTTATTTAAAAGAGAGAAGCAGCGTTTGGTATCATGGCCTTTGAGCCGATGATACTTACAAAATCGGTTTAAATACCCCCCCTTGGACGTGACTCCTTCGGGGATTTCAGGGAGTTCGATCATGCCCTGGGCAAGTAAGAGGTCTAGGACCTCCGACACAGGTTGCCCCAGCGGAGTATACTCCCGTTTTTCAACCGGTTTTTGAAAATTGCGTTCCCTCTTATTTTCTAATTTTTCAAAATTTTTGGAAGTGCCCGCCATGCCTGGATCCACCCGGACATTGGCGATTTTATGGGGTTTTGCCCCATTGTCCGTCGTGGGCAGCCCATATGCGATGGGCTTTTCCAAACGGGTTTTTGGAACGGCACTTCCTTTCCATAAGTGGTCGTATGTCCCTTTTCGTAAGTTGGTTTCGAAAAGGGAGGCCTTTTTGATCAACTTATGGAAAGTTGAAATCTCGTGGAGCGAGAGAAGGGTTTTTAACTCGCTTTTGAAATTATCCAGGATGAGCATTACTGCGCATCCTTCGGATATGGGCTCTCGCACTTGGCCCAAAAGCGACCTCCATCTTATAATGAAGGCATGCACGTCTTCGTTCATGCCTTGCTTTGTATCCCTTAAGGTATTCAGGGTTGGCGTGACTTCCACGTTGTGTGCAAATCTTTGCATGAAGCAGTTCGCTAATTCTTCAAAAGTAGCGAACTGGCTTAAGTCGTAGGAAGCCAGCCATTTGGCAGCTGTGCCTTTAAGGGATAGAGGGAACCAATACACCCATTTCATCGAGTCCTTTTTCTTCTTATGGGCTCGACGTGAGAAAAGCTGCAAGTGAGACCTAGGGTCTCCCATGCCATCATACCGATGGAAGTTCGGTATTTCATCGTCACTGTCTGTTTCGTAATCCATAGGAAGGAAATCAGACAGGGCGTAGCTTCTTTTCTCTTTATTCTGCCCTTTCAGCAACTGCTGTAGGGCTTTACGGTCCTTTTGTGTGAAGGACTCGTGGTATTGGTTGCCTTCCATTACGGAGGCCTCTATTTGCTTGCGAGGTTTTTCAGATTTCTTTTTAGGCCTTTGTTCACCGTTCGATGAACATGAATTGCCTACTTCAGCCTCTTGGCTGAGAGCATCGATTTTGGCCTCAAACTCCCTTCTCAAGTCCTCGATTTCATCTAGTTTTATTTTGTTTTTGAAAATCCTCCTAGAGTGAGAACTTGATGCGCATGAGCCTTGGCTCGACACTTCACTTGGATTGGATTTTGACATGCTTTTCAAGCTTTTTCAAAATATCCTAAGTACAAGCAAAGAAAACAAGTTAAAATGACACCTTTTTACAAAATTTTCGCAAGACTTCTACAAGCAAACTCGATTTTTGAAAAGGCTCACGTCCCACCAGGCGTGCCAATCTCTATAGACGCGTGAAAATCCCCGCCTCTTTGCCTCTTTCAGGGCTTGGAGCGGATCCTCTCGTGTGTCTAAGGCCTATGTATGCAAACAGGGCATGCCAGCTAGCTTACTTAAGCTAGCGAAGATATTTTTAACACTGACTTCTAAACGTGGCGACTGTGAGAAAGTAAGCTCTTGTCGTCGCAGACCTTCTTGCACCGATGTGCAAGGGTCAGTCTGTACGCTTTGCAAAAATCGAGTTTTTGGAGAGAAAGTCTACGAAGCGGTTCGAGGTGTCTATTTCGGGTCTTTAAGATGCGGTTGCATGTTTTAGATCACGTGGATTTGCACGTGCCTAAGTCTTTTCTTTTATCCCTTTTCGGGCCACCTAGTTTGTGTGTTATGAACACTCCACTACATGGGCGAATTCGAGCGGGGCTTGCTTCGATGCAATATGCGTCCTACCTCGTGGTATGGCATAGATGCAATGCAAACTCACGCTACTCCAAAGGGAAAACCCGAAATGTAAAGACAATACTGAAGGGAAATGACTGAAGGGAAATAACTGAAGGGAAATGACCGAAGGGAAATAACCGAAGGGAGATATGTATATAGCTTATGTATATGAGCCCTTACTCGGGTCTTGCAAATAAGAGCGAAGGCTCAATGTGGGTGCGTGCTTGAATTGAAAGACTTACACACACGACATGAAATTAAACCCAAATATAAATTGCAGTATGGCCTTGACTAAGGTCTTGGGAGTAAGAGCGAAGGCTCAATGTGTGTGAGAGTGCTTGAATTGAAGTACTACACACACGACATAAATGAAACCCAAATATAACTGCAATAAGGCCTTTACTAAGGTCTTGGGAGTAAGAGCGAAGGCTCAATGTGTGTGAAAGTGCTTGAATTGAAAGACTTACTCACACGACATGAAATGAAACCCAAATAGTATAGGTCGGCCCTTACTTGGGTCTTTCAACTAAGAGCGAAAGCTCAATGTGTGTGAGTGCTTGAATTGAAAGACAACACACCCAACTTAAACAAAACCCTTCGAAAATGAAAGTATATATATACACTTATGTATTAGGGGCTGATTAGGCCCGTGTGTGTTCAAAATCGTGCACGACTAAGAGAGTGCACGTGTGTGGTTGTGCCAAGCCACGTTATTACAAGCGGGGGGAGACTATGCTCGTTATTACAACCCCGTATTAAATTGAATCTCAAGCAAGTATACAACTAAGGACCGAGTTTAGGCACTTACGAGTAGCTGGTCCGTAGAGGCCTTGCTTGGGCGTGGGCTTGGCTTCGCCTTGGGCTGTAAATGGGAGCTCCGCGAGGATAGGTGACCAAAGGTGCTGGCCGGCTGCAAGTGGGGCGCGGGATAGGCGCCTCGAAGGTGGCCGGTTGCAAGTGGATGTCGCCTCGAGGTGGGGGGTTAGAGGGACTGAACGAGTGAGTTTTTAGGGTCACTAGGGTAGTTGAGTGTTTAGGGAAACTGGACCTAAAGGAGAGTTTGTGGGAAGGCCGAATGGGACACCTAGGGGAAGGGTGATGACTGGCCGAATGAAGGAATAGTTGGTTGGAGTGGCCGACTAGGAAGATGTGGTGGTGGCGGGCTGCTTGGGTGACTAAGGTTGGAGTATGGGAAGGTAGCTAGTTAGGGGATGGAGCTAGGTGATAGTGGGAATAGTAGGTTTAAGGGAGTGCCACGGGCAGGTCTTAGGAAATCTTATAGGGTGGCCGGGTATAGTTGAGGGGAGTTAGGTGGGGGCAAGCGGTTGGGGCGGCTAAGGTTTGGCCGAGTGGGAGTGGTGGCGGCGAGGGGCTGTTGGGTAGGTAAGGTGATGGTATGGTGGGTGGCTGGGAGTGGAGAGGGAGTAGAGAAGGAGCTAGGTAAGGTGCAGGGTACTTACCGAATGGGGAGAGGTGGTGGAAGGCAAGGAGAAGCCGGGTGTGGATGGGAGCTCGGCTGGTTCGATTGGGTGAAGGTGGTGGCGTCCGGCTGGGGAATGGTGGTGGATGGAAGAGGGAAGGTGGCGGTGCAGGTAGAGCTGGTGGAGCAGGTGGAGAGTAGAGCAGGTGGAGAGTGGAGCAGGCGGGCAGGTGGAGAGTGGAGCTGGCTGGGCTGAGGTGAGGGCCTTCTAGCTTGGAAAACCCGCCCCCAAAGGGGAGGGGTTTAAATAGGGGATGGGTAGGTCGGTTAGGGCTGGGCTTGGGGTAGTGGTTAGGTGGTTTAGGTAGGGTGGTATGTAGATAAGGTGGGCTGGAAAGGGTTGGGCCAGATATTTTGAAACTAGGGGTTTGGGTAGATTGTGGGCTAGGGGTGGTTTAGGGGTTTAGGGCTAGGTTAGGTGGTTGGGTTTTAGGGTGAGGTTTAGTGAGCTAGGTTAGGTGATTAGGCTAGGTTTAGGCTAGGATTAGGGAAATTAATCTAGGTTTAGGGAAGGATTAGGGAAGTGGGTTAGGTGATTAGGTTGGGATTAGGCCGGGATTAGGGAAGTGGGTTAGGTGATTAGGCTCAGATTAGGGGTGGATTAGGGGTTTAGGCTAGGATTAGGCATTTTGGGTTAGGTTTAGGTGAAGGAGCTCCCTTAGCATGGCCCATAGACCTTGATCACCTCATGTTGGTGCAGCCCTAGGTTAGGTTTTAGCTAATTACAAGCTTAAACCCACTCAATTAGGCTAACCCACATGATTAAACCCAAACTTGACACACAAGTCAAGCTTAATACAACACTCTTGATATTTTTCATCCCCACTCTCTCTCATGCCCAATATCCCACGTGAATTTCAAGTGGGCCCCACCTCCATTTATGAGAAGGTGATGTGGGCCATGGATCTGGATATTGGATTGGATCTCTGGATCCAAATCCAAATCCAAGTCCACATATGGGTTTGGATTGGAATCTGGATATATATGGTCCAGATCCAATCCAAACTGAACTCTGACTCCTTCGAGCTGGGTTCGAAACGGACGATTCGTGCGGGGCCTGACAGCATCAGTACTCCGTCTGCGTTGGGTCTTCGCCAACATAGTCGTCCGCCTTCGTTTCTGCCTTCCGGAGATGACTTCAAATGCTATTTTGATAAGAACAGGGTCTTGGACGTTCGAGATCCTGGGGGTGTGAATTAGATACAAGAGTTGCTGTACCGGGCTCGACGTGTGCTCCGGTTCCGGGCTCTTCTTAGCTCTCCTGGTCCTGTCTTGATCAGGCCAAGCCACTTCGGGGTTTCAAAACATGTTTTAAAAAGGTTTTAAAAAGCTATAATGTATGTTTTCGAAATATAGAGTTCAAAACGTATGTACAGGGTTGTCTGGAAGGCTCCTGGGTTTCCAGACTCAAAAATGGCCCTTTGGGGCTGCTTTTACAAAACCAGGTTTGTTTAAGGAATTCGTGGGATTTTGGGGTGTTTACAAAAACCTCCAAAGTAAAGCTTTACATTTCAATTCATGCGAATGCATTGGGTGTTTTACTTGATAAATGTGAAGATGATATCCATAGGAAGTATGCCATTTTCGAAAACTTTATTGGCATGTGAAAGAAATCACCAAGCCATAGAGAAAATCGTGCTTGGTATAGGCTTCCAAAATTGAGACATTATTCCCCATGTCATGAAAGAGGAATAATGTCGATTGAATCAAGCACTTGTTTGAAAATCCTATCCTAACGGGTAGGCTATATAAATGGCAACTCCATTAAAGGGACAAGCCCCTAGATCATATGGCTGAATTGCCTCTTGAGATACACATTCCATACTTGATTAAATGCCCAATATTTTGCAAATGAATTTCAAAACCATACTTTAACAAATTGTTTTAAACAAACTCAAGTATGGAAAATGTATTTTGATGGGACAAAGAATAAAGGGGCAGGTATAAGAATCATCTTCATATCTCTCGAGAAATACCCAGTGCCATTCAACTAGATTTTACATGTTCAAATGATGTTGCCAAGTATGAAACACTCATACAAGGCCTAAAAATTTCGAAAATCTAGGGTCTAATATATTAATATCTTTGGAGATTCTATGCCTTTATAAACCAAGTTTTAAAAATTTGGCAAGACGAAAACTCATCAAGAATTGGCCATTGGAGTGATCGGTTTTTTAAAATATGCACCATTGGCACTCACGATTTGGAATGCTTGCCAAAATGACCAAAATTGTATTAAAAAGCCTTGGTTTCAAGACATTGAAATTTTTTTAGAAAGGGAGGATTTCCCAAATTTACTTGTTCGAAAGATCAAAGTTTTGATTGAAAAAATTTTAACCCTACATATGACTTTGAAAAGAAAAATTTCAGCATCTTGTTGATATAAAAACCTTGGTAAGGTTAGAATCAATACATAAATTCCATGATGGAAAACGTGGAGTTCATGTCAATACCATATGATGGCCATGAAATACTTAGGGTTGGTTATTGTTAGTCCACCCTTAAGCAAAAATTCGTTATGATCATGTTAGAAATGTCGTAAATGTCAAAGGCATGAGCCATCCATATCCCATCGTCCATCTTACATGCCATAAAGAAATTCCATAGCCCATTCACTTTGAGGCCGTGTGATATCACTCATCTCCACCAAACTAGGGGCATTGAAAATGCATCCCCTAGACACTTTCATGGAGATTCAAGTTCATAAAAACGTGTATCTCCATCATATCATGTAGAATACATTTCATATTGTCATCATTTCATAAAGCATGTATTTCCATTGTATATGTCATGCATCACACACCAAAAGAGGCCCGAAAAGGTGGCAACCCAAGTAGGAATGTCCCCAAAAATCGATGATACATGTTGATTGATTGATATTGTGGGTAGAAATTTAGTAGACCCCGAAAATGTCCAATAATTGAAAGGGTTTATGATAAATTCTTTTGTTAAAGATTTTTAAAATTGAGCTCCTTCGAAACTTCTTGAAAGAAAGATCAAGATTGATTGTATGACCCCGAATGAGGGAATTGATGCTTTACGAAAAGTAGAGTTTTCAAAATCAAATTGGTGACATTTCAAAAATCCTTGGCTCACAAAATGAAGCCTTGTTCAAAATAGCAAAATATTTTCAAATGGTAGATGCTATTAGGAAATAGGATGATCTTGGTTGAATCGAGTAACCAAAGGGATAAGTTTTTCCCCCATTTTACTTCTCTCTCCAAAAAAGAAAATTGGCAATGTTCAAAAGAAAAAGAAAAGACAAAGAGAATACAAAAACTCCTCGAAAAAGAAGTCTTCCCCAAAAAGAAAAGGGAATACAAAAACTTCTTCAAAAGGAGTCTTCTCTTTGAAAGGAAAAAGAAAAGAGAATGCAAAAACTCCTCCGAGAAGAAGTCTTCCCCGAATAGACAGAGGGAATACAAAAACTTCTTTAAAAGAGGTCTTCTCTTGAAAAATGAAAAAAAAAAGAAAGAAAAAGGAAAAAGCCAAAGCTCAGAAAGAGCAATTTTCCGTCTCTTTGCCTTAAACCACGGGACGCTTCAGAAGGGACCGTGGTAATTCTTTCCCATGTCCCCGTAGCTTATCCCAATGAAAAAAGGTTCAACCATGAAAATCCTAGAGTAGGAATAGAGTCTACTCATTTGGATTTCATTTTGTTTGAGAATTAGACTTTGTTAGGTGGGAAATGGAACTTTGAAATGTTTTCCAAAATTTCCTAGCAAAAACCTCTACCAAGTAGTAGGTATCGAAACCCAAATAAAGGGAAGTATGAAAAATTGGAAGTCCTTTTGATGGAAGATAAAAGGAGTTCCTTTTGAAAAGTTTTTGAAAACCCAAAATGTCAAGAGGCATGGGAAAATTCTGCTTGGGGAAGTCGACCTTCAAAGGCTCTCTCCAAGCTCGAAAACCCCAAAAATTGACTCTTCCAAAAAGCTCACCTCACTCATACCATGCATGCATTCAGAAGTCATTCATGCATGATCGTGTCCCATATAGGAAAAAAGTCCCTTTTGGCTGAAAATCCCTCTCTTGAAATCCAAGAAAAGGAGTTTACGAAATGAAGGATTGATTTATATTCTCAAGAAAATTTGGGAAGTAAATCCATTAAGGGTGTTTCTTCTTTGCCATTATCCAAACGCAGTTGGATTAATGCCAAAGAGGGGCATCTGTAAACACCCAAATTTTTTTCAAATATTTTCAAAAACTCCTAAATTTTGAAAGTCAATTTAAAGCCTTTATGAACCTTTCAATTCAAAACCCTAAATTTTAAAGTTTAAGCATTCTGGAGAATATTTCAAAATAAAGGTTTTAAATTCAAACAACTCATGAGTTTTTGAAGTAGATAAACAGGTGAGACCCAATCCTGGATCCACATCGATTCCCAAAAAGCAAAGAAGATAAAGTTGGAGCATATCAGAATCAAGATCAAATTCTAAAGCTTATCCGAAACCAGGAGAAGATCGAGCTTATCCAGGACCCAGTTCAAGCTCATCCAATTCAAGAACATTTCAAGTTGAACTCGAGACCATGGTGAAGCCGTATGGAATCAAAATCAAAGTGGAGACGGATCATTCAAGAATCAAATACCAAACGAGGCATTGAATTGGAAGAGCCTAATTAGGCATACCCGGCCACTACTTGGTATCAAGTTCAATACATGCTAGGACAAAACATTAGACAAGCTTGAATCAGCTACACCCAAAGACTAAGTCGGCTGCACCTAGGCCTGGCCCACATGGGCTGGTTCAAGTCAACAAGAGGGACTACATATAGCTGGGCCAAATTGGATCAAGAACCAATAAGGAGCTGGTCCAATCCGCCCCATGGAAGGGGCTAGAAACTAGCCCACTTGGCCTATAAAAGGGGCCAAGGGGGAGCAAGTTGAAAAAAAGCTTGGGTTATCTTCATCTCTCATCAAAATTTTGGGGAATTGGGGCTGGAAAAGAGGGCCTGCACAAGGGAAAATCGTGGGCTGCAAGTGAAGGGAAAGAGAGGGGAAAAAGAGGGTAGACATAGGAGGGAGAGTGCGGAAGATAGAAGGAAGAAGAAGAAGGGCTGGCCGGATTCCACTCTTGGAATTCCGGCCGATCGGAGACAAAAGTTGTAAGTACTTCTTCCTTTGTTTTTAAAAACTTCTTCCATATTAATTCAATTGAATTGGGGTTGTATTAATGGAGCAAAGTCTCCCCCCACGTTGTAATAGTGAGTAGATTTGATGCCCTCATTTACATTTGCAGAATTTTCACTATTGAACATACGCACTCCACGTGTTTGCTTATATGCTTCTTCCCCAATATAATCTATAATCACTCTATATTCTCTACCCCCTCTATGCTTATGATTATAAATATGATTTTCCTTCATTTTAATTCAGCAATTTAATTTGGGAATGTAGAGTTGTTGCATTTTAAATTCGGGTGAGTTTGCATCATTAGATTCTTAAAAACCGAAATCTGAACTTCCAACATCTCTACATCTGATGATTGCAGCAATTTTAATTTCCAAACGGTTGATCCTTTTTGTCTGAAATTTTGCACACTTGTTCCACACACATTTGGACATCTGTATAAAATTGGCAAGATTTTAGGGCCGCTCAGCCATGTAATAAAAGTATATTAAGAATGACCAGATTTCTGTACCACTGTCTGCACAGTCGGATTTGCTGAAACAAAGGTTGGGTAAAAGTCTCATATCTCTGTCCACAGGAGTCCAAATCAGTTGATTTTTGATGCATTGGAAAGCTAACCTTCATAGATTTCCAGCAACATTAAAATCATCAAAATCGGAGTTCTGAGCAGAGAGATATAGACTCATCTTTGAGTTTCTGTATTTCTGAAACAGAACTGTTCTGAGTCAGTGAGGTAGTCTGAGTAGATTATTTGTTTCTGATTCAATATTGCTCCAAATGAAGATTTGAAAAAGGCTACAGTCTTTCCACACTACCAGCTTTGTCTGGTAAAATTTTGATAATTTTTGGAGTCTGTAACGCCTTGAAAACTTCCCTAGAAAACAGCTCTGAAAACAGAATTTTCTGTTTTCAGCAACTTGTATTTTTCCAAAGTATTGAATCCGAGTGCACAAGTTCAACAAATTTTTCAAAGACACTTGTTTATGTAAAAGGGAGTCGTGTTTTGCTGTAAAATGAAGTTCCTAAGTACTCAACACTAACCCTTGAGCATCGGCTCAAGAAGGTGTGAGTGAAAAGATCCCGCTTGTACACAATCGCCTAGAAGTCTTACAAACATTTGCTAGTTTTGAACTAGCTGGCACGCTCGCGCAAGCGTAGGGGTGGAAAGTTTCATTTCAAGTTTGTCTCATAAACTTTGGAATGAGAATTTTCATGTCTACATTTAGGTAGGGTGGTATGAAGATAAGGTTGGCTGGAAAGGGTAGGGCCAGATATTTTAAATACAAGTGGTTTGGGTAGGTTGTGGGCTAGGGGTGGTTTAGGGTTTTAGGGTTTGGTTAGGTGGGTGGGTTCTAGGGTGAGGTTTAGTGAGCTAGGTTAGGTGATTAGGCTAGGATTAGGCTAGGTTTAGGGAAGGATTAGAGAAGTGGGTTAGGTGATTAGGTTGGGATTAGGCCGGGATTAGGGAAGTAGGTTAGGTGATTAGGCTCAGATTAGGGGTGGATTAAGGTGGAAGGCTAGGATTAGGTGTTTTGGATTAGGTTTAGGTGAAGGAGCTCCATTTGCATGGCCCATAGACCTTAACCACATCATGTTGGTACAGCCCTAGGTTAGGTTTTGGCTAATTACAAGCTTAAACCCACTCAATTAGGCTAACCCACATGATTAACCCCAAACTTGACACACAAGTCAAGCTTAATTACAACACACTTGATCTTATCCATCCCCACTCTCTCTCATGCCCATAATCCCACGTGAAATTCAAGTGGGCCCCACCTTCATTTATGAGAAGGGGATATGGGCCATGGATATGGATATTGGATTGGATTTTTGAATCCAAATCCAAATCCAAGTCCATACATGGGTTTGGATTGGGATCTAGATATATATGGTCCAAATCCAATCCAAACGGAACTCTGACTCCTTCGAGCTGTATTTGAAACGAACGGTTTGTGCGGGGCCTGACAGCATCAGTGCACCGTCTGCGTTGGGCCTTCGCCAACATGATCGTCCGCCTCTATTTTCGCCTTTCGGAGATGACTTCAAAGGATGTTTTGATGATAATAGGGTCTTGGACGTTCAAGATCCTGGGGGTGTGAATTTGATACAAGAGTTGCTGTGTTGGGCTCGACATGTGCTCCGGTTCCGGGCTCTTCTTAGCTCTCCTGGTCCTGTCTTGATCGGGCCAAGCCGCTTCGGGGTTTCAAAAACATGTTTTAAAAGGTTTTCAAAAGCCATATTATATATTTTTGAAATACAAAGTTTAAAACATATATACAGGGTTGTCTGGAAGGCTCCTGGGTTTCCAGACTCAAAATGGCCCTTTGGGGCTGCTTGTACAAAACCAGATGAATTTGAGAAATTCGTGAGATTTCGGGGTGTTTACAACCTCCACATTCTCCATCGTGGAATTCATGCATCACTATCCTAGCCTCCTCTAGGTCGATACACCTAAGCAGAATGCCGGTAAAACTTTTTTTGTATAAGACCCCACCCAGAATGGTGTATCGGGTCGAAATCTTACGAATGAATGCCTTATCTTTGGATGTGGCATCCTCGGTGAATCCCCCATTTTCTAAAAATTGTTTTATGTCATAAAACCAGGGTTTTTCACTAGACTCTGGGTTGTATTGGCAAATATCCAAGTCGTGTGTGGATGGGTGGGGTGCATGCCATATTTCCAAAGATCTGGTCCCTGAAATGGGATCGACCTTCAGGGCTAAACCCAAGGAGGAGAGGGCATCGGCGATACCATTGTCCTCCCTTCCTATGTGTGTGAGTTTACACGATTGGAAGGACTGGACCAATCGAGTGGCCAACTCGTGATATGGAAGTAGTTTCTCATTACGTACTTGCCAAATTTTCAAAACCTGGTTTATGACAAGGAGCGAATCTCCAAAGACCTCGATGCATGATGCCCCTAGAGTTTTCGAAATCCTTAAGCCTTGTACAAGTGCTTCATACTTAGCTACGTTGTTGGAACATTCGAAATCTAAGCGGACTGCTATGGGAATCTCGCCCTTTTCGAAAGAATTTGCCAAAATGTGGTTTTGAAAATAGTTTTGCAATATGCCTTCATCAGGCATTTCGACAAGAGTGGGATATGCGTCCTCTAAGGAGTACTCAGCCACGTAATCTGCTAGGGCTTGCCCCTTAATGGAGATCTGGTGATGGTATTTCAGATCATACTCCATTAGAAGGAGTTGCCATTTGCCCAATCTACCCGTGAGAATGGGTTTTTCGAATAAGTGCTTGATTGGATCAAGCCTGGACACTATCCAGATCTCATGATCTAGGAAATAATGTCTGAATTTCTGGCAGGCCCAGACTAGGGCCAAGCATGTCTTTTCCATGGCTTGATAATTTCGTTCATAAGCCAAGAGAGTTTTCGACATGTAGTAGATGGCATACTCCTTATGGGTGTCATCCTCGTATTGAGCCAACAGGGCTCCTAAAGCATTTGCGTGCACGGAGATGTATAATAAAAGCGGTTTTCCTTGCTTTGGAGGGTTCAAAACGGGGGGATTAACCAAGTATGCCTTCAGTCTCTTGAAGGACTTTTGGCATTCGTCATCCCATAAGAATTTCGTGCCCTTCCTCAATAGTTTGTTGAATGGTTCGCATCTAGTTGCCAGATTCAATATGAATCGGCGAATGGATTGTAAACGACCCTGGAGGCTATGGATTTGGGTGAGATTGGAAGATGGAGCCATGTCTATGATGGCTCGACACTTAGAGGGGTCGACTTCTATTCCCCTTTGGCTCACCATAAAGCCCAGAAGCTTCCCTGATTCTACCCCGAACACACATTTTTGAGGGTTTAGCTTTACTTTGTAAAGCCTAAGCCTTTCGAAAATCTTTTGTAAACATTCGATATGAGTACATCGGGTTTTGGATTTGGCCAAGAGATCATCTACATACACTTCTACAAGCTCATGAATTTGATCATGGAAGATCGTGGTCATGGCTCATTGGTATGTTGCGCCGGCATTTTTTAAACCAAAGGGCATGACTGTATAGCAGTACGTGCCCCATGGGGTTGTGAAGGCGGTCTTATCCTGATCTCGTGGGCTTAGTTTGATTTGATTATAGCCTGAATAGCCATCCATGAATGAAAACATTTCATGATTTGAAGTACTATCGACTATCAAATCTATGTTTGGTAAAGGGTAATTATCCTTTGGAGTGGCTTTATTCAGGTTTCTGAAATCGATGCATATTCGAATTTTCCCATTGGTTTTTCGAACTACAACGATATTTGATAACCAATCAGAATACGCAATGGGTTTTATAAATTCGGCTTTTAGCAGATCTTCTAAACCCTCTTTGACTTGCGTGTGTACATTCGGGTGTATTTTCCTAAGCTTCTACTTTATGGGTTTTACACCTGTATCTAAGGGGAGACGATGCTCGACAATGTTGGGATCTATGCCCGGCATGTCTTCATACGTCCATGCAAACACATCTAAATAGGTTCATAGAAATGCAATGAATGCTAACCTTTCAGTTTTATGCAAGCATGTGCCTATTTTGATGGTTTTGGGATTGGAATCATCCCCTAGGTTCACCTCTATGAAATCTCCTCCTACTGATTGGGAAGGTTTTTCAAAATCGAGAATCTTATGAAATTCGGGGAGCTCAGAAGTGGGATCTTCTTCAAGGGGATCCACTTCCGGGCTTTGATCATTCTCGTGGGCTATAGACCTGTAAACACCCCGAAATCCCACGAATTTCTTAAACAAATCTGGTTTCGTAAAAGCAGCCCCAAAGGGCCATTTTGAGTTTGGAAACCCAGGAGCCTTCCAAACAACCCTGTACATATGTTTTAAACTTTATCTTTCAAAAACATATAATATGGCTTTTGAAAACCCTTTTAAAACACGTTTTGAAACCTCGAAGTCGCTTGGCCCAATCAAGACAGGACCAGGAGAGCCAAGAAGAGCCCGGAACCGGAGCACCTGTCGAGCCCGGCACAACAACTCTTGTATCTGATTCACACCCCAGGATCTCAAACGTCCAAGACCCTGTTCTTACCAAAATATCATTTGAAGTCATCTCCGGAAGGCAGAAACGGAGGCGGACGACCATGTTGGCGAAGACCCAACGCAGACGGAGTACTGATGCTGTCAGGCCCCGCACGAATCGTCCGTTTCGAACCCAGCTCGAAGGAGTCAGAGTTCAGTTTGGATTGGATCTGGACTATATATATCCAAATTCCAATCCAAACCCATATGTGGACTTGGATTTGGATTTGGATCCAGAGATCCAATCCAATATCCATATCCATGGCCCACATCACCTTCTCATAAATGGAGGTGGGGCCCACTTGAGTTTCACGTGGGATATTGGGCATGAGAGAGAGTGGGGTTGAAAAATATCAAGAGTGTTGTATTAAGCTTGACTTGTGTGTCAAGTTTGGGTTAATCATGTGGGTTAGCCTAATTGAGTGGGTTTAAGCTTGTAATTAGCTAAAACCTAACCTAGGGCTGCACCAACATGGGGTGATCAAGGTCTATGGGCCATGCTAAGGGAGCTCCTTCACCTAAACCTAGCCCAAAATGCCTAAACCTAGCTCAAACCCCTAATCCACCCCTAATCTGAACCTAATCACCTAACCCACTTCCCTAATCCCGGCCTAATCCCAACCTAATCACCTAACCCACTTCCCTAATCCTTCCCTAAACCTAGATTAATTTTCCTAATCCTAGCCTAAACCTAGCCTAATCACCTAACCTAGCTCACTAAACCTCACCCTAAAACCCAACCACCTAACCTAGCCCCAAACCCCTAAACCACCCTTAGCCCACAATCTACCCAAACCCCTAGTTTTAAAATATCTGGCCCAACCCTTTCCAGCCCACCTTATCTACATACCACCCTACCTAAACCACCTAACCACTACCCTCAGCCCAGCCCTAACCGACCTACCCATTCCCTATTTAAACCCCTCCCCTTTGTGGGCGGGTTTTCCAAGTGGGAGCCCTCACCTCAGCCCAACCGACTCCACTCTCCAACCTGTCCGCCTGCTCCACCTGCTCCATCAGCTCCACCTGCACCGCCACCTTCCCTCTTCCATCCACCACCACCATCCCTAAGCCGGATGCCATCACCTCCACCCAACCGAACCAGCCAACAGCCACCTGCCCGCCTGCTTCCCACTTCATCCGCCACCTCTCCCCATTCGGTAAGTACCCTGCACCTTACCTATCCCCCTTCTCTACTACCTCCCCACTCCTAGCCACCCATCCTACCTTCATCTCGGCCCTTTTACCACCACCCTTTTCACTTAGCCGAACCTAGTATAACCCAAGCTGCCGGCCACTACCAAGCCATCATCTCCCATTCGGCCTTCCCCTAGGTGTCCTATTCGGCCTTCCCACCAACTCACCTTTTAGGTCCAGTTTCCCTAAGTACCCAACTCCCCTAGTGACCCTAAGAACCCACTCATTCAACCCCTTTAAACCCCCTACTTTGAGGCGCCATCTACTTGCAGCCGGCCAGCACCTTTGATCACCTACTTCGCGGAGCTCCCGTTTGCAGCCCAAGGCCAAGCCCACGCTCAAGCAAGACCTCTACGGACCAGCTACTCGTAAGTGCCTAAACTCGGTCCTTAGTTGTATACTTGCTTGAGATTCAACTTGATACGGGGTTGTAATAACGGAGCATAGTCTCCCCCCGCTTGTAATAACGTGGCTTGGCACAACCACACACGTGCACTCTCTTAGTCGTGCACGATTTTGAACACACACGGGCCTAATCAGCCCCTAATATATAAGTGTACATATACTTTCATTCTCGAAGGGTTTTGTTTAAGTTGGGTGCGTTGTCTTTCAATTCAAGCACTCTCACACACATTGAGCTTTCGCTCTTATTTGAAAGACCCAAGTAAGGGCCGACCTATACTATTTGGGTTTCATTTCATGTCGTGTGAGTAAGTCTTTCAATTCACGCACTTTCACACACATTGAGCCTTCGCTCTTACTCCCAAGACCTTAGTAAAGGCCTTATTGCAGTTATATTTGGGTTTCATTTATGTCGTGTGGGTAGTCTTTCAATTCAAGCACTCTCACACACATTGAGCCTTCGCTCTTACTCCCAAGACCTTAGTCAAGGCCATACTGCAATTTATATTTGGGTTTAATTTCATGTCGTGTGTGTAAGTCTTTCAATTCAAGCACGCACCCACATTGAGCCTTCGCTCTTATTTGCAAGACCCGAGTAAGGGCTCATATACATAATCTATATACATATCTCCCTTCGGTTATTTCCCTTCGGTTATTTCCCTTCGGTTATTTCCCTTCTGTTATTTCCCCTTCAGTATTGTCTTTACATTTCGGGTTTTCCCTTTGGAGTAGCGTGAGTTTGCATTGCATCTACGCCATACCACGAGGTAGGACGCATATTGCATCAAAGCAAGCCCCGCTCGAATTCGCCCATGTAGTGGAGTGTTCATAACACACAAACTAGGTGGCCCGAAAAGGGATAAAAGAAAAGACTTAGGCACGTGCAAATCCACGTGATCTAAAATATGCAAATCGCATCTTAAAGACCCGAAATAGACACCTCGAATCGCTTCGTAGACTTTCTTCCCAAAACTCGATTTTTGCAAAGCGTATAGACTGACCCTTGCGCATCGGTGCAAGAAGGTCTGCGACGACAAGAGCTTACTTGCTCACAGTCGCCACGTTTAGAAGTCAGTGTTAAAAATATCTTCGCTAGCTTAAGTAAGCTAGCTGGCACGCCCTATTTGTATACATAGGCCTTAGACACACGAGAAGATCCACTCCAAGCCCCGAAAGAGGCGAAGAGGCGGGGATTTTCGCGCGTCTACAGAGATTGGCACGCCCGGTGGGACGTGAGCCTTTTCAAAAATTGAGTTTACTTGTAGAAGTCTTGCGAAAATTTTGTAAAAAGGTGTCGTTTTAACTTGTTTTCTTTGCTTGTATTTAGGAAATTTTGAAAAAGCTTGAAAAGCATGTCAAAATCCAATCCAAGTGAAGTGTCGAGCCAAGGCTCATGCGCATCAAGTTCTCACTCTAGGAGGATTTTCAAAAACAAAATAAAACTAGATGAAATCGAGGACTTGAGAAGGGAGTTTGAGGCCAAAATCGATGCTCTCAGCCAAGAGGCTGAAGTAGGCGATTCATGTTCATCAAACGGTGAACAAAGGCCCAAAAAGAAATCTGAAAAACCTCGCAAGCAAAAAGAGGCCTCCGTAATGGAAGGCAACCAATACCACGAGTCCTTCACACAAAAGGACCGTAAAGCCCTACAGCAGCTGCTGAAAGGGCAGAATAAAGAGAAAAGAAGCTACGCCCTGTCTGATTTCCTTCCTATGGATTACGAAACAGACAGTGACGATGAAATACCGAACTTCCATCGGTATGATGGCATGGGAGACCCTAGGTCTCACTTGCAACTTTTCTCACGTCGAGCCCATAAGAAGAAAAAGGACTCGATGAAATGGGTGTATTGGTTCCCTCTATCCCTTAAAGGCACAGCTGCCAAATGGCTGGCTTCCTACGACTTAAGCTAGTTCGCTACTTTTGAAGAGTTAGCGAACTGCTTCATGCAAAGATTTGCACACAACGTGGAAGTCATGCCAACCCTGAATACCTTAAGGGATATAAAGCAAGGCATGAACGAAGACGTGCATGCCTTCATTATAAGATGGAGGTCGCTTTTAGGCCAAGTGCGAGAGCCCATATCCGAAGGATGCGCAGTAATGCTCATCCTGGATAATTTCAAAAGCGAGTTAAAAACCCTTCTCTCGCTCCATGAGATTTCAACTTTCCATAAGTTGATCAAAAAGGCCTCCCTTTTCGAAACCAACTTGCGAAAAGGGACGTACGACCACTTATGGAAAGGAAGTGCCATTCCAAAAACCCGTTTGGAAAAGCCCATCACATATGGGCTGCCCACGACGGACAAAGGGGCAAAGCCCCATAAAATCGCCAATGTCCGGGTGGATCCAGGCATGGCGGGCACTTCCGAGAATTTTGAAAAAATAGAAAATAAGAGAGAACGTAATTTTCAAAAACCGGTTGAAAAACGGGATTACACTCCGCTGGGGCGACCTGTGTCGGAGGTCCTAGACCTCTTACTTGCCCAGGGCATGATCGAACTCCCTGAAATCCCTGAAGGAGTCACGTCCAAAGGGGGGTATTTAAACCGATTTTGCAAATATCATCGGCTCAAAGGCCATGATACCAAACGCTGCTTCTCTCTTTTAAATAAAATTGAGAACTTGATAGCGGAAGGCTGGCTCCAGGTCACTGCGGAACCTGAGCCACCTCAAGCTATCTTCAAGGAACCCTTTCCCAAACACGCCAGTGGCAGTGGGAAAGGAAAGGAGGTATGTACCCTCACCATTTCCAAGGAACTAGCGCAAAAGCCAGAACCTGGTCGACCTACTTATGCGCCCATCCTTGTATTATACAAGAGGCCCGCCCAAGTCGTCATTCGGGGACCACCAAAAGTGGAAACCCCGGTAAAACCAGTTTTGAAAATCCAAGGTTCTCCTCAGCTCATCCTTAGAGCTAAGTTTAGCGCAAACCCTAGGCTGGTCGTGGGGGAAGTCACTAGATCCGGGAGGATCTACCAACCCCCGCACCTTCAAGGTTCTCAAAAGGTGGTCAGTGTGCCTGGCCCCTCAAAAGCATGTATCCCTAGTGGTCTGGCAAAAGCAGATAAGGACAAAGTCATCCTAAATCCTTATGATTTCGAAAACCACCTTTCAAAGATTCCTATTCACATGTCTATCCTAGAGCTTATCAAAACCTCGCCTAGGCATAGACTTGTCTTAGAGAAAATTCTAGAAAGGGCCAAGGTTGATTCGAACATAAGTCCGGAATCCTTGTCTGCCCAAGTGGCTTTATTAGGAGCAAAATCGCCCATCACCTTTTCGGAAGATGATGTAGATAGACCCTACGAAACCCATAACCAGGCCCTGCATATCGAGGTGGTTCTAAACAACCACTCTCTGGACAGGTGCCTAGTCGATGGTGGAGGAGGGCTCAACATCCTTCCACTTCACATGGCGTACAAAATCGGAGTCACCTTGACTTCAGTGAACCCAAGCCCCATCGTTATCACTGGATACGATGGGAATGCGTCTAGGGCTTTAGGATCCATCGAACTCCCAATGGAAACGGGAGGGATCGAACACACGGGGGTGTTCCATGTCTTGGACATCCACCCCCACTATAACCTGTTGCTGGGAAGGCCCTGGATACACAGTTTGTGCGCTGTGCCATCCACCTTCCACAAGTGTGTCAAAATCCCTTTTAGGGACCAGGTCGTAGTGATCCTAGGTGAGAGTCACCCACAGCTTTAGGGGATCATAAACTCTCCTTGTTTATCGAGCTCCCAGGCCCATGAGGCTAACCTGGGGCAAATTATGGTTGAGCCACCTCGGCTCGTGTTGAACAACCCTAGGAAGGTTGTATGTGTGAAGGGGTCGCCCAAAGCAGGCCCCCTCCCGACTCTAATCCTCTTAGGAAAACCCAAACGTTCCCTATTTCCAAAACCCCTGGACAAAAGGCCATACGAGCCTAATATGGACGATAGCATGTTCCAGGACCACGACTTATATCCCATCTTTTCAAAAAACAAAAGGTCGTGGAACATGTTATTGAACATGGGCTACACGCCCTACAAAAGTCTAGGGGCACAAAACCAGGGTCTCCTAGAGCCCATCCTTCCTAGGGCCAACCCAAGCCGATATGGGATCGGCTATACTCCCCGAATACCGCCGGAGCCACCCCCTGTGACCACCTGGGTCAAGGGTGCCCCGGAGCCTGTCTTAGAAGAGACCTACGATTTAGACCTCCTATTCCGAGTCTAACCCGTAGTGTTTTCCCTTTGTAGGTATGACGGAAGATCCCTTTTTCTAAAAATACCAAAAACATTTGAAAACTTAAAATAAAAAAAAATCGAAAAACAAGAAAAACCAAAAACAATGGAAAAACAAAAACTCGAAAAAAGAGTGCTTTGTATAGTTCCCAAAGTTCTTGTTTTACAAAAACCCAAAAAAATTGAAAATTTGGAAAATACCAAAAAGATTTTGTACATAGCTGCTCCTGGTAGGACTTTGGCAAAAGAAAAGGATTTCGAAAGAAACGTCGTCTGCATAGCCAGACCAAAAATTTCGAAATCACTGGAAAATCCAAGTACAAAACCAGGTTATTTTGAAAACCACGCATCAAGTTCCCTCGGGTCTATATCCCACGAGAATGATCAAAGCCCAGAAGTGGATCCCCTTGAGGAAGATCCCACTTCTGAGCTCCCAGAATTTCATAGAATTCTCGATTTTGAAAGACCTTCCCAATCAGTAGGAGGAGATTTCGTAGAGGTGAACCTAGGGGATGATTCCAATCCCAAAAACATCAAAATAGGCGCATGCTTACATGAAACTGAAAAGTTAGCATTCATTGCATTTCTACGAACCTATTTAGATGTGTTTGCATGGACGTATAAAGACATGCCGGGCATAGATCCCAGCATTGTCGAGCATCGTCTTCCCTTAGATATAGGTGTAAAACCAATAAAGCAGAAGCTTAGGAAAATACACCCGAATGTACACACGCAAGTCAAAGAGGGTTTAGAAGATCTGCTAAAAGCCGGATTTATAAAACCCATTGCGTATTCTGATTGGTTGTCAAATATCGTTGTGGTTCGAAAAACCAATGGGAAAATTCGAATATGCATCGATTTCAGAAACCTGAATAAAGCCACTCCAAAGGATAATTATCCTTTACCAAACATAGATTTGATAGTCGATAGTACTGCAAATCATGAAATGTTTTCATTTATGGATGGCTATTCAGGCTATAATCAAATCAAACTAAGTCCACGAGATCAGGGTAAGACCGCCTTCACAACCCCATGGGGCACATACTGCTATACAATCATGCCCTTTGGTTTGAAAAATGCCGGCGCAACATACCAACGAGCCATGAACACGATCTTCCATGATCAAATTCACGAGCTTGTAGAAGTGTATGTAGATGATCTCTTGGCGAAATCCAAAACCCGATGCACTCATATCGAATGTTTACAAAAGATTTTTGAAAGGCTTAGACTTTACAAAGTAAAGCTAAACCCTCAAAAATGTGTGTTCGGGGTAGAATCAGGGAAGCTTCTAGGCTTTATGGTGAGCCAAAGGGGAATAGAAGTCGACCCCTCTAAGTGTCGAGCCATCATAGACATGGCTCCACCCTCCAATCTCACCCAAGTCCGTAGCCTCCAGGGTCGATTACAATCTGTGCGCCGATTCATATCGAATCTGGCAACTAGATGCGAACCCTTCAACAAACTGCTGAGGAAGGGTACGAAATTCTTATGGGATGACGAATGCCAAAAGTCCTTCGAGAGACTGAAGGCATACTTGGTTAATCCCCCTGTTTTGAATCCTCCAAAACAAGGAAAACCGCTTTTATTATACATCTCCGTGCATGAAAATGCTTTAGGAGCCCTGTTGGCTCAATACGAGGATGACACCCATAAGGAGTATGCCATCTACTATATTTCGAAAACTCTCTTGGCTTATGAACGAAATTATCAAGCCATGGAGAAGACGTGCTTGGCCCTAGTCTGGGCCTGCCAGAAGTTCAGACACTATTTCCTAGATCATGAGATCTGGATAGTGTCCAAGCTTGATCCAATCAAGCACTTGTTCGAAAAACCCATTCTCACGGGTAGATTGGGCAAATGGCAACTCCTTCTAATGGAGTATGATCTGAAATACCATCACCAGATCTCCATTAAGGGGCAAGCCCCAGCAGATTACGTGGCTGAATTCCTTTTAGAGGACGCATATCCCACTCTTGTCGAAATGCCTGACGAAGGCATATTGCAAAACCATTTTCAAAACCATATTTTGGCAAATTCTTTCGAAAACCAAGTGTGGAAGATGCACTTCGATGGGGCACAAAACCAACGAGGGGCTGGTGCCGGGATCATCCTAATCTCCCCTGAAAAGGGCGAGATTCCCATAGCAGTCCGCTTAGATTTCGAATGTTCCAACAACGTAGCTGAGTATGAAGCACTCATACAAGGCTTAAGGATTTTGAAAACTCTAGGGGCATCATGCATCGAGGTCTTTGGAGATTCGCTCCTTGTCATAAACCAGGTTTTAAAAATTTGGCAAGTACGTAATGAGAAACTACTTCCATATCACGAGTTGGCCACTCGATTGGTCCAATCCTTCCAGTCGTGTAAGCTCACACATGTGGGAAGAGAGGACAATGGCATCGCCGATGCCCTCTCCTCCTTGGGTTCAGCCCTGAAGGTCGATCCCGTTTCAGGGACCAGGTCTTTGGAAATATGGCATGCGCCCCATCCATCCACACACGACTTGGATATTTGCCAAAAGAACCCAGAGTCTATTGAAAAACCCTGGTTCTATGACATAAAACAATTTTTAGAAAATGGGGGATTCACCGAGGATGCCACATCCAAAGATAAGGCATTCATTCGTAAGATTTCGACCCGATACACCATTCTGGGTGGGGTCTTATACAAAAAGAGTTTTACCGGCATTCTGCTTAGGTGTATCGACCTAGAGGAGGCTAGGATAGTGATGCATGAGTTCCACGACGGAGAATGTGGAGGTCATGTTAATGCCAACATGATGGCAATGAAAATACTTAGAGGGGGCTATTTTTGGTCCACCCTGAAAAAGGATTGTCACGATCATGTTAGGAAGTGTCATCCATGTCAAGTGCATGGGCACGCCATTCATATCCCTTCATCTACATTGCATTCCGTGGTCAGCCCCTGGCCATTTACCATGTGGGCGTTTGACATAGTAGGCCCAATATTTCCAAAGGCCTCGAATGGGCATCGTTTTATTTTAGCAGCCACGGAGTATTTCTCCAAGTGGGTGGAAGCCATTTCCCTAACGAATGTAATGGGGCAACATGTGGTGGCTTTCATCCGGAGGAATATCTTGGCTCGATTTGGGGTTCCACGAGACCTTGTGTCTGATAATGGTACCCCATTCAAGAATGAGCGGATGGTTAAGTTGTGCAACACGTATGGCATAACTCACCACTTCTCCTCGCCCTACTACCCTCAAGGCAACGGCCAAGCCGAAGCCACGAACAAGACTCTCATTGGTATCATTGAGAAAACCTTAGAGAAGGGTAGGAGGTGGCACGAGAAGCTGGATGAAGCCTTATGGGCTTATAGGACTTCCATCCAGACTCCCACGAATGCCACACCATTCGAGTTGGTCTATGGCACAAACGCCATTCTTCCCATTCATACCCAACTGCATTCATTCCACACATCCATTGCACTCGACCTCCCCCTAGAGACGCTTCAGCATGCTAGGATGGCCGAACTAGACTTGCTAGATGAGAGGCGACTCCTTGCCATGGATCATGCTCATGCATACCGGCAAAGGATAGCCCGACATTATAGCAAACACATGAGACCTCGCCACTTTGAAGTGGGAGATCTGGTCTTTAAAACCATCCACCATCGTGGCTCACACCCCCTAGGCAAGTGGCGCCCCAACTGGGATGGACCCTATGTTGTACGAGCAACCACTACGAACAATTCGTATTGGTTGATCGATGTAGAAGGTAGGAATTTAGCAGATCCTATCAATATTCAATACTTAAAGAAGTATCATGTGTAGGATCTGGATTAAATTCCAGTTTTCGAAAATTTTATAGGGATAGCTGCCCTGAGACATGTGAATAAGGTGCAAAGGCGAACTCGTGTGACCCTAAGTGAGAGAATTCGCACTTGTAAAAGAGTGGAGTTTTCAAAATCGTGGTTGCATTTCAAAATCCTTCATCTTACAAAGAAAGGCCTAGTTCAACATAGCAAGATACTTGCAAGTAGTACGTGCTATTTCTAAATAGGTTGATCTGGAATGGATCGAGTGTAGGCTTGGGATAAGTCCTCCCCTCTTCTCTTCTCCTTCCAAAAGGAAAACAAAGGCCCAAATCAAAAGGGAATTTCCGATTTAAAATCTCTTTCCAAAAGAAAGAAACCAGACTTCAAAAAGAAAAATCGATTCTCCTATGAAAAAGAGGGATTAAAGAAAAAATACTCCCAAAGGGAGACCCTCTATGAAAAAAAGGAAAAAGAGACCAAAAAGCTCAAAAAGAGCAGTTTTCCGCCTTCTATGCCTTAAACCACGGGACGCTTCAGAAGGGACCGTGGTATCTCTTTCCCATCCCTGGCTTATCCCAAGCTAAAGCATGGTTCATTTCGAGGAATCCTAAAGTAAAAATAGGATTTGCTTACTTGAATTTCATCTTGTTTGAGAATTCGACGTTTCGAGTAAGGCGTAGGAATTTGAAATGAAGCTTGTTTTCTTATAAAACCTCCGCTAGATAAGCGAGTATTAAGACTCAAACAAGGGCAAGCACGAAGAGCTCGAGATCCTCAGGATCGAGACTCAAGACAGTTGTCCCTTTTGTAAATAGCTTTTGTAAATAAGTTTTGAAAACCGAACATCGAACAACATAGGATTTGCTCACTTGGAGCAGTAGGCCTTATAAGTCTCTAGAGTTCGACCACATCTGGTCCCTGGGAGGTCACCACTTTTGGCACCACACCCATGTCATTTGCATTCCACGCATGGTACTTGCATGAACATGATCCCATTTAGGACCAGATTCCATGTAGAACCCTTTGGCGTGATATCTCCTCCTACCAGAGTTTGTAAATTGAGATTTTTGCTAAAAATTGGGACGATCCCATGTTCTTCGTGGCTAGATCTAGGGAGATATTAAAAGGGGTGTTTGTCATCTTTGCCCTTATCCAAATCGATTTGGACAAGGCCAAAGAGGGGCATCTGTAAACACCCCGAAATCCCACGAATTTCTTAAACAAATCTGGTTTCGTAAAAGTAGCCCCAAAGGGCCATTTTGAGTTTGGAAACCCAGGAGCCTTCCAAACAACCCTGTAAATATGTTTTAAACTTTATCTTTCAAAAACATATAATATGGCTTTTGAAAACCCTTTTAAAACACGTTTTGAAACCTCGAAGTGGCTTGGCCCGATCAAGACAGGACCAGGAGAGCCAAGAAGAGCCCGGAACCGGAGCACCTATCGAGCCCGGCACAGCAACTCTTGTATCTGATTCACACCCCAGGATCTCGAACGTCCAAGACCCTGTTCTTACCAAAATATCATTTGAAGTCATCTCCGGAAGGCAGAAACGGAGGCGGACGACCATGTTGGCGAAGACCCAACGCAGACGGAGTACTGATGCTGTCAGGCCCCGCACGAATCGTCCGTTTCGAACCCAGCTCGAAGGAGTCAGAGTTCAGTTTGGATTGGATCTGGACTATATATATCCAGATTCCAATCCAAACCCATATGTGGACTTGGATTTGGATTTGGATCCAGAGATCCAATTCAATATCCATATCCATGGCCCACATCACCTTCTCATAAATGGAGGTGGGGCCCACTTGAGTTTCACGTGGGATATTGGGCATGAGAGAGAGTGGGGTTGAAAAATATCAAGAGTGTTGTATTAAGCTTGACTTGTGTGTCAAGTTTGGGTTAATCATGTGGGTTAGCCTAATTGAGTGGGTTTAAGCTTGTAATTAGCTAAAACCTAACCTAGGGCTGCACCAACATGGGGTGATCAAGGTCTATGGGCCATGCTAAGGGAGCTCCTTCACCTAAACCTAGCCCAAAATGCCTAAACCTAGCCTAAACCCCTAATCCACCCCTAATCTGAACCTAATCACCTAACCCACTTCCCTAATCCCGGCCTAATCCCAACCTAATCACCTAACCCACTTCCCTAATCCTTCCCTAAACCTAGATTAATTTTCCTAATCCTAGCCTAAACCTAGCCTAATCACCTAACCTAACTCACTAAACCTCACCCTAAAACCCAACCACCTAACCTAGCCCTAAACCCCTAAACCACCCTTAGCCCACAATCTACCCAAACCCCTAGTTTTAAAATATCTGGCCCAACCCTTTCCAGCCCACCTTATCTACATACCACCCTACCTAAACCACCTAACCACTACCCTCAGCCCAGCCCTAACCGACCTACCCATTCCCTATTTAAACCCCTCCCCTTTGTGGGCGGGTTTTCCAAGTGGGAGCCCTCACCTCAGCCCAGCCGACTCCACTCTCCAACCTGTCCGCCTGCTCCACCTGCTCCATCAGCTCCACCTGCACTGCCACCTTCCCTCTTCCATCCACCACCACCATCCCTAAGCCGGACGCCATCACCTCCACCCAACCGAACCAGCCAACAGCCACCTGCCCGCCTGCTTCCCACTTCATCTGCCACCTCTCCCCATTCGGTAAGTACCCTGCACCTTACCTATCCCCCTTCTCTACTACCTCCCCACTCCTAGCCACCCATCCTACCTTCATCTCGGCCCTTTTACCACCACCCTTTTCACTTAGCCGAACCTAGTATAACCCAAGCTGCCGGCCACTACCTAGCCATCATCTCCCATTCGGCCTTCCCCTAGGTGTCCTATTCGGCCTTCCCACCAACTCACCTTTTAGGTCCAGTTTCCCTAAGTACCCAACTCCCTGAGTGACCCTAAGAACCCACTCATTCAGCCCCTTTAAACCCCCTACTTTGAGGCGCCATCTACTTGCAGCCGGCCAGCACCTTTGATCACCTACCTTCGCGGAGCTCCCGTTTGCAGCCCAAGGCCAAGCCCACGCTCAAGCAAGACCTCTACGGACCAGCTACTCGTAAGTGCCTAAACTCGGTCCTTAGTTGTATACTTGCTTGAGATTCAATTTGATACGGGGTTGTAATAACGGAGCATAGTCTCCCCCCGCTTGTAATAACGTGGCTTGGCACAACCACACACGTGCACTCTCTTAGTCGTGCACGATTTTGAACACACACGGGCCTAATCAGCCCCTAATATATAAGTGTACATATACTTTCATTCTCGAAGGGTTTTGTTTAAGTTGGGTGCGTTGTCTTTCAATTCAAGCACTCTCACACACATTGAGCTTTCGCTCTTATTTGAAAGACCCAAGTAAGGGCCGACCTATACTATTTGGGTTTCATTTCATGTCTGTGAGTAAGTCTTTCAATTCACGCACTTTCACACACATTGAGCCTTCGCTCTTACTCCCAAGACCTTAGTAAAGGCCTTATTGCAGTTATATTTGGGTTTCATTTATGTCGTGTGGGTAGTCTTTCAATTCAAGCACTCTCACACACATTGAGCCTTCGCTCTTACTCCCAAGACCTTAGTCAAGGCCATACTGCAATTTATATTTGGGTTTAATTTCATGTCGTGTGTGTAAGTCTTTCAATTCAAGCACGCACCCACATTGAGCCTTCGCTCTTATTTGCAAGACCCGAGTAAGGGCTCATATACATAATCTATATACATATCTCCCTTCGGTTATTTCCCTTCGGTTATTTCCCTTCTGTTATTTCCCCTTCAGTATTGTCTTTACATTTCGGGTTTTCCCTTTGGAGTAGCGTGAGTTTGCATTGCATCTACGCCATACCACGAGGTAGGACGCATATTGCATCAAAGCAAGCCCCGCTCGAATTCGCCCATGTAGTGGAGTGTTCATAACACACAAACTAGGTGGCCCGAAAAGGGATAAAAGAAAAGACTTAGGCACGTGCAAATCCACGTGATCTAAAATATGCAAATCGCATCTTAAAGACCCGAAATAGACACCTCGAATCGCTTCGTAGACTTTCTTCCCAAAACTCGATTTTTGCAAAGCGTACAGACTGACCCTTGCGCATCGGTGCAAGAAGGTCTGCGACGACAAGAGCTTACTTGCTCACAGTCGCCACGTTTAGAAGTCAGTGTTAAAAATATCTTCGCTAGCTTAAGTAAGCTAGCTGGCACGCCCTATTTGTATACATAGGCCTTAAACACACGAGAAGATCCACTCCAAGCTCCGAAGGAGGCGAAGAGGCGGGGATTTTCGCGCGTCTACAAGACCCAAGGGAATTTGATGCGTGGTTTTCAAAATGACCTGGTTTTGTACTTGGATTTTCAAGTGATTTCGAAATTTTTGGTCTGGCTATGCAGACGATGTTTCTTTCGAAATCCTTTTCTTTTGCCAAAGTCCTACCAGGAGCATCTATGTCCAAAATCTTTTTGGTATTTTCCAAATTTTCGATTTTTTTGGGTTTTTGTAAAACAAGAACTTTGGGAACTATACAAAGGACTCTATTTTCGAGTTTTTGTTTTTCCATTGTTTTTGGTTTTTCTTGTTTTTCGATTTTTTTGATTTTAAGCTTTTCAAATGTTTTTGTCTTTTTAGAAAAGGGATCTTCCGTCATACCTACAAAGGGAAAACACTACGGGTTAGACTCAGAATAGGAGATCTAAATCGTAGGTCTCTTCTAAGGCAGGTTCCGGGGCAGCCTTGACCCAGGTGGTCACAAGGGGTGGCTCCGGTAGTATTCGGGGAGTATAGCCAATCCCATATCGTTTTGGATTGGCCCTAGGAAGGATGAGCTCTAGGAGACCCTGGTTCTGTGCCCCTGGACTTTTGTAGTGCGTGTAGCCCATGTTTAACAACATGTTCCACGACTTTTTGTTTTTCGAAAAAGTTTGATATAAGTCGTGGTCCTGGAACATGCTATCATCCATATTGTGCTCATATGGCCTCTTGTCCAGGGGCTTTGGAAATAGGGAACACTTAGGTCATCCTAGAAGGGTTAGAATCTGGAGGGGGCCTACTTTGGGCGGCCCCTTCACATATACAACCTTCCTAGGGTTGTTTAACACGAGCTGAGGTGGCTCGACCATAATTTGCCCCAGGTTAGCCTCATGGGCCTGGGAGCTTGATAAACAAGGGGAGTTTTTGATCCCCTAAAGCTGTGGGTGACTCTCACCTAGGATCACTACGACCTGGTCCCTAAAAGGGATCTTGACACACCTGTGGAAGGTGGATGGCACAGCACACAAACTGTGTATCCAGGGCCTTCCCAACAATAAGTTATATTGGGGGTGGATGTCGAAGACATGGAACACCCCCGTGTGTTCGATCCCTCCCGTTTCCATTGGGAGTTCGATGGATCCTAAAGGTCTAGACGCATTCCCATCGTATCCAGTGATAACGATGGGGCTTGGATTCACTGAAGTCAAGGTGACTCCGATTTTATACGCCACATGAAGTGGAAGGATGTTAAGCCCTCCTCCACCATCGACTAGGCACCTGTCCAGAGAGTGGTTGTTTAGAACCACCTCGATATGCAGGGCCTAGTTATGGGTTTCGTAGGGTCTATCTACATCATCTTCCAAAAAAGTGATGGGCAATTTTGCTCCTAAAAAAGCCACTTGGGCAGAAAAGGATTCTGGACTTATGTTCGAATCAACCTTGGCCCTTTCTAGAATTTTCTCTAATACAAGTCTATGCCTAGGCGAGGTCTTTATAAGCTCTAAGATAGACATGTGAATGGGAATCTTTGAAAGGTGGTTTTCGAAGTCATAAGGATTTAGGATGACTTTGTCCTTATCTGCGTTTGGCAGAACACTAGGGATACATGCTTTTGAGGGGCCAGGCACACTAACCACCTTTTGAGCACCTTGAAGGTGCGGGGGTTGATAGATCCTCCTGGATCTAGTGACTTCCCCCACGACCAGCCTAGGGTTCGTGCTAAATTTGGCTCTAAGGATGAGCTGAGGAGAACCTTGGGTTTTCAAAACTGGTTTTACCAGGGATTCCACTTTTGGTAGTCCCTGAATGACGACTTGGGTGGGCTTCTTGTATAGTACAAGAATGGGCGCACAAGTGGGTCGACCAGGTTCTAGTTTTTGCGCTAGTTCCTTGGAAATAGTGAGGGTACATACTTCCTTTCCTTTCCCACTGCCACTGGCGTGTTTGGGAAAGGGTTCCTTGAAGATAGCTTGAGGTGGCTCAAGTTCCGCAGTGACCTGGAGTCGGCCTTCTGCTATCAAGTTCTCAATTTTACTTAAGAGGGAGAAGCAGCGTTTAGTATCATGGCCTTTGAGCCGATGATACTTACAAAATCGGTTTAAATACCCCCCTTTGGAAGTAACTCATTCGGGGATTTCAGGGAGTTCTATCATGCCCTGGGCAAGTAGGAGGTCTAGGACCTCCGACACAGGTTGCCCCAGCGGAGTGTACTCCCGTTTTTCAACCGGTTTTTGAAAATTTCGCTCCCTCTTATTTTCTATCTTTTCAAAATTTTTGGAAGTGCCCGCCACGCCTGGATCCACCCGGACATTGGCGATTTTATGGGGCTTTGCCCCTTTGTCCATCGTGGGTAGCCCGTATGTGATGGGCTTTTCCAAGCGGGTTTTTGGAGTGACACTTCCTTTCCATAAGTGATCGTATGTCCCTTTTCGCAAGTTGGTTTCGAAAAGGGAGGCCTTTTTGATCAACTTATGGAAAGTTGAGATCTCGTGGAGCGAGAGAAGGGTTTTAAACTCGCTTTTAAAGTTATCCAGGATGAGCATGACTGCGCATCCTTCGGATATGGGCTCTCACACTTGGCCCAAAAGCGACCTCCATCTTATAATGAAGGCATGTTCGTCTTCGTTCATGCCTTGCTTTGTATCCCTTAAGGTATTCAGAGTCGGCGTGACTTCTACGTTGTGTGCAAATCTTTGCATGAAGCAGTTCGCTAACTCTTCAAAAGTAGCGAATTGGCTTAAGTCATAGGAAGCCAGCCATTTGGCAGCTGTGCCTTTAAGGGATAAAGTAAACCAATACACCCATTTCATCGAGTCCTTTTTCTTCTTATGGGCTCGACGTGAGAAAAGTTGCAAGTGAGACGTAGGGTCTCCCATGCCATCATACCGATGGAAGTTCGGTATTTCATCGTCACTATCTATTTTGTAATCCATAGGAAGGAAATCAGACAGGGCGTAGCTTCTTTTCTCTTTATTCTGCCCTTTCAGCAGCTGCTGTAGGGCTTTACGGTCCTTTTGTGTGAAGGACTCGTGGTATTGGTTGCCTTCCATTACGGAGGCCTCTTTGTGCTTGCGAGGTTTTTCAGATTTTTTCTTAGGCCTTTGTTCACCGTTTGATGAACATGAATCGCCTACTTTAGTCTCTTGGCTGAGAGCATCGATTTTGGCCTCAAACTCCCTTCTCAAGTCCTCGATCTCATCTAGTTTTATTTTGTTTTTGAAAATCCTCCTAGAGTGAGAACTTGATGCGCATGAGCCTTGGCTCGACACTTCACTTGGATTGGATTTTGACATGCTTTTCAAGCTTTTTCAAAATGTCCTAAGTACAAACAAAGAAAACAAGTTAAAATGACACCTTTTTGCAAAATTTTTGCAAGACTTCTACCTTAAAACTCGATTTTTGTAAGGCTCACGTCCCACCGGGCGTGCCAATCTCTGTAGACGCGCGAAAAATCCCCACGCCTCCCCTGCCTTTTTTGGGCTTGGAGTGGATCCTCTCGTGCGTCTAAGGCCTATTTATGCAAACAGGGCGTGCTAGCTAGCTTACCTAAGCTAGTGAAGATGTATTTTAAACTGACTTCTAATCGTGGCGACTGTGAGCAAGTGAGCTCTTGTCGTCGCAGACCTTCTTGCACCGATGCGTAAGGGTCAGTCTGTACGCTTTGCAAAAATCGAGTCTTGGGATAGAAAGCCTACGAAGCGGTTCGAGGTGTCTAATTCGGGCCTTTTAGATGCGATTGCATTTTTTAGATCACGTGGATTTGCACGTGCCTAAGTCTTTCCTTTTATCCTTTTTCGGGCCACCTAGTTTGTGTGTTATGAACACTCCACTACATGGGCGAATTTGAGCGGGGCTTGCTTTGATGCAATATGCGTCCTACCTCGTGGTATGGCGTAGATGCAATGCAAACTCACGCTACTCCAAAGGGAAAACCCGAAATGTAAAGACAATACCGAAGGGAAATAACCGAAGGGAAATGACTTGAAATATAAATGCCGAAGGGAGATATGTATATAGAGTATGTATATGGGCCCTTACTCGAGTCTTGCAAATAAGAGCGAAGGCTCAATGTGGGTGCGTGCTTGAATTGAAAGACTTACACACACGACATGAAATTAAACCCAAATATAACTTGCAGTATGGCCTTGATTAAGGTCCTGGGAATAAGAGCAAAAGCTCAATGTGTGTGAGTGCTTGAATTGAAGTACTACGCACACAACATGAAATTAAACCCAAATAGTATAACACGGCCCTTACTTGGGTCTTTCAAATAAGAGCGAAGGCTCAATGTGTGTGAGTGCTTGAATTGAAAGACTTACACACACGACATGAAATGAAACCCAAATAGTATAGGTCGGCCCTTACTTGGGTCTTTCAAATAAGAGCGAAGGCTCAATGTGTGTGAGTGCTTGAATTGAAAGACTTACACACACGACATGAAATGAAACCCAAATAGTATAGGTCGGCCCTTACTTGGGTCTTTCAAATAAGAGCGAAGGCTCAATGTGTGTGAGTGCTTGAATTGAAAGACTTACACACACGACATGAAATGAAACCCAAATAGTATAGGTCGGCCCTTACTTGGGTCTTTCAAATAAGAGCGAAGGCTCAATGTGTGTGAGTGCTTGAATTGAAAGACTTACACACACGACATGAAATGAAACCCAAATAGTATAGGTCGGCCCTTACTTGGGTCTTTCAAATAAGAGCGAAGGCTCAATTTGTGTGAGTGCTTGAATTGAAAGACATTACACACACGACATGAAATGAAACCCAAATAGTATAGGTCGGCCCTTACTTGGGTCTTTCAAATAAGAGCGAAGGCTCAATGTGTGTGAGTGCTTGAATTGAAAGACAACACACCCAACTTAAGCAAAACCCTACAAAATGAAAGTATATGTATATACTTATGTATTAGGGGCTGATTAGGCCCGTGTGTGTTCAAAATCGTGCACAACTAAGAGAGTGCACATGTGTGGGTGTGCCAAGCCACGTTATTACAAGCGGGGGGAGACTATGCTCCTTTATTACAACCCCGTATCGAATTGAATCTCAAGCAAGTATACAACTATAGACCGAGTTAGGCACTTACTAATAGCTGGTCCGAAGATGCCTTGCTTGAGCGTGGGCTTGGCCTTCACCTTGGGCTGCAAAAGGGAGCTCCGCGAGGTTGAACGGCAAGGGGAGGTGCTGGCCGGATGTTCTTGGTGCACGGAAGAGGTGCCTTAAAAGTGGCCGGCTACTAGCAAAGGGTTGTTTTTGGTGTGTTGGGTTAAAGGACCTAAGTAAGGTCACTAAGGGAGTATGGCACTAAGGGAAGGAGCTAGGAAGGAGATGGTGATGGCTGGCGGATGGCTGGCCGAATGAAGGGGATGACAGTCGGTTGAAGTGGCCGACTGGGGGAGTTCGGTGGTGGCGGGTATTTAGGGTGGCTGGGAGTGGCTAAGGGGAATTGGTGGCAGCAAGTGGACGGGCTAGTGTTAGGATGATAGGGGAGTGGATTAGGTGGCTGAGAGTGGAGAGGGAGTGAAGAGATGGCAAGGTAGGGTGTAGGGGACTTACCGGGTGAAGAGAGGGTGGCGCTCGGTTGGAAGGAAGTTGTGTAGGTGGTGGCGTTCGGCTGGAAGGTGGTGGTGTAGGTGGTGGTGCAGGTGGTGGTGGGATGTGGAGCAGGTGGAGCAGGCGGCTGAGCTTGGGGAAGTGGAGGACCCGGCTGGGAATGGGTGAGGCGGCTTGGTCATGAAACCCGCCCCCAAAAGGGGGGGGGGTTTATATAGGGCTGGGTAGGTCGGTTAGGGTTGGGTTTGGGGTAGTGGTTAGGTGGTTTAGGAAGGGTGGTATGATGATATGGTGGGCTGGAAAGGGGTAGGGCCAGATATTTTAGATACAAGTGGTTTGGGTAGGTTGTGGGCTAGGGGTGGTTTAGGGGTTTAGGGTTTGGTTAGGTGGGTTGGTTCTAGGGTGAGGTTTAGTGAGCTAGATTAGGTGATTAGGCTAGGATTAGGCTAGGTTTAGGGTAATTAACCTAGGTTTAGGGAAGGATTAGGGAAGTGGGTTAGGTGATTAGGTTGGGATTAGGCCGGGATTAGGGAAGTGGGTTAGGTGATTAGGTTCAGATTAGGGGCGGATTAGGGTGGAAGGCTAGGATTAGGTATTTTTGGTTAGGTTTAGGTGAAGGAGCTCCCTTTGCATGGCCCATAGACCTTAACCACATCATGTTGGTGCAGCCCTAGGTTAGGTTTTGGCTAATTACAAGCCTAAACCCACTTAATTAGGCTAACCCACATGATTAAACCCAAACTTGACACACAAGTCAAGCTTAATTGCAACACACACTTGATCTTATCCACCCCCACTCTCTCTCATGCCCATAATCCCACGTGAAATTCAAGTGGGCCCCACCTCCATTTATGAGAAGGTGATGTGGGCCATGGATATGGATATTGGATTGGATCTCTGGATCCAAATCCATATCCAAGTCCATACATGGGTTTGGATTGGGATCTGGATATATATGGTCCAGATCCGATCCAAACAGAACTCTGACTCCTTCGAGCTGTGTTCGAAACGAACGGTTTGTGCGGGGCCTGACAGCATCAGTGCTCCGTCTGCGTTGGGTCTTCGCCAACATGATCGTCCGCTTCTGTTTTCGCCTTCCGAAGATGACTTCAAACGATGTTTTGATGATCACAAGGTCTTGGACGTTCGAGATCCTAGGGGTGTGAATTTGATACAAGAGCCGTGTAGACGCGCGAAAATCCCCGCCTCTTCGCCTCTTTCGGGGCTTGGAGTGGATCTTATCGTGCGTCTAAGGCCTATGTATACAAATAGGGCGTGCCAGCTAGCTTACTTAAGCTAGCGAAGATATATTTAACACTGACTTCTAAACGTGGCGACTGTGAGCAAGTGAGCTCTTGTCGTCGCAGACTTTCTTGCACCGATGCGCAAGGGTCAGTCTGTACGCTTTTGCAAAAAATCGAGTTTTGGGGAGAAAGTCCACGAAGCGGTTCGAGGTGTCTATTTCGGGTCTTTAAGATGCGATTGCATATTTTTAGATCACGTGGATTTGCACGTGCCTAAGTCTTTTCTTTTATCCCTTTTTGGGTCGCCTAGTTTGTGTGTTATGAACACTCCACTACATGGGCGAATTCGAGCGGGGCTTGCTTTGATGCAATATGCGTCCTACCTCGTGGTATGGCGTAGATGCAATGCAAACTCACGCTACTCCAAAGGGAAAACCCGAAATGTAAAGACAATACTGAAGGGAAATAACAGAAGGGAAATAACCGAAGGGAAATAACCGAAGGGAAATAACCGAAGGGAGATATGTATATATCTTATGTATATGAGCCCTTACTCGGGTCTTGCAAATAAGAGCGAAGGCTCAATGTGGGTGCGTGCTTGAATTGAAAGACTTACACACACGACATGAAATTAAACCCAAATATAAATTGCAGTATGGCCTTGACTAAGGTCTTGGGAGTAAGAGCGAAGGCTCAATGTGTGTGAGAGTGCTTGAATTGAAGTACTACACACACGACATAAATGAAACCCAAATATAACTGCAATAAGGCCTTTACTAAGGTCTTGGGAGTAAGAGCGAAGGCTCAATGTGTGTGAAAGTGCTTGAATTGAAAGACTTACTCACACGACATGAAATGAAACCCAAATAGTATAGGTCGGCCCTTACTTGGGTCTTTCAAATAAGAGCGAAAGCTCAATGTGTGTGAGAGTGCTTGAATTGAAAGACTTACTCACACGACAAGAAATGAAACCCAAATAGTATAGGTCGGCCCTTACTTGGGTCTTTCAAATAAGAGCGAAAGCTCAATGTGTGTGAGAGTGCTTGAATTGAAAGACAACGCACCCAACTTAAACAAAACCCTTCGAAAATGAAAGTATATATACACTTATATACTAGGGGCTGATTAGGCCCGTGTGTGTTCAAAATTGTGCACGACTAAGAGAGTGCACGTGTGTGGTTGTGCCAAGCCACGTTATTACAAGCGGGGGGAGACTATGCTCCGTTATTACAACCCCGTATCAAATTGAATTTCAAGCAAGTGTACGACTAAAGACCGAGTTTAGACACTTACGAGTAGCTGGTCCGTAGAGGTCTTGCTTGAGCGTGGCCTTGGCTTTGGGCTGCAAACGGGAGCTCCGCGAAGGTATGTGATCAAGGGTGCTGGCCGGCTGCAAGTGGGGCGCGGGATAGACGCCTCGAAGGGGGCCGGTGGCAAGTAGGTGGCGCCTCCAAGTAGGGAGTTTAGAGTGGCTGAACAAGTGGGTATTAGGGTCACTAGGGAAGTTGGGTACTTAGGGAAACTGGACCTAAGAGGTGAGCTAGTGGGAAGGTCAAATAGGACACCTAGGGGGGTTGGCCGAATGAGAGATGGTGGCTAAGTAGTGGCCAGCCACTTGGGTTATCCTAGGTTCGGCTAGGCTTAGGTGGTGGCGGCAAAGGGGCTGAGCTGAAGGGAAGATGGGTGGCTAAGAGTGGAGAGGTGGTAGAGAGGGGCTTTGAGGGAGTTTGGGGTACTTACCGAATGGGGAGAAGTGGCGGATGGAGTGGGAGAGTGGCGGGCAGGTGGCTGTCGGCTGGTTCAGTTGGGGGAAGATGGTGGCGTCCGGTTGGGGGGCAGTGGTGGTGGACGGAAGAGGGAAGGTGGCGGAGCAGGTGGCGGCTGGTGGAGCAGGTGGAGCTGCTGGGGAGTAGTCACGGCTGGATGAGAGATGGGAGAAGGAGAGGGCCCGGCTGGATGGAAGGGTGGTTCCCACTTGGAAAACCCGCCCACAATGAGGGGGGTTTAAATAGGGGATGGGTAGGTCGGTTAGGGCTGGGCTGTGGGTAGTGGTTAGGTGGTTTAGGTAGGGTGGTATGTAGATAAGGTGGGCTGGATGGGGTTGGGCCAGATATTTTAAAACTAGGTGTTTGGATAAATCGTGGGCTAAGGGTGGTTTAGGGGTTTAGGGCTAGGTTAGGTGGTTGGGTTTTAGGGTGAGGTTTAGTGAGCTAGGTTAGGTGATTAGGCTAGGTTTAGGCTAGGATTAGGGGAATTAATCTAGGTTTAGGGAAGGATTAGGGGAGTGGGTTAGGTGATTAGGTTGGGATTAGGCCGGGATTAGGGAAGTGGGTTAGGTGATTAGGTTCAGATTAGGGGTGGATTAGGGGTTTAGGCTAGGTTTAGGCATTTTGGGTTAGGTTTAGGTGAAGGAGCTCCCTTAGCATGGCCCATAGACCTTGATCACCCCATGTTGGTGCAGCCCTAGGTTAGGTTTTAGCTAATTACAAGCTTAAACCCACTCAATTAGGCTAACCCACATGATTAACCCAAACTTGACACACAAGTCAAGCTTAATACAACACTCTTGATATTTTTCACCCCCACTCTCTCTCATGCCCAATATCCCACGTGAATTTCAAGTGGGCCCCACCTCCCTTTATGAGAAGGTGATGTGGGCCATGGATATGGATGTTGGATTGGATCTCTGGATCCAAATCCAAATCCAAGTTCACATATGGGTTTGGATTGGAATCTGGATATATATGGTCCAGATCCAATCCAAACTGAACTCTGACTCCTTCGAGCTGGGTTCGAGACGGACGATTTGTGCGGGGCCTGACAGCATCAGTACTCCGTCTGCGTTGGGTCTTCGCCAACATAGTCGTCCGCCTCCGTTTCTGCCTTCCGGAGATGACTTTAAATGCTATTTTGATAAGAACAGGGTCTTGGACGTTCGAGATCCTGGGATGTGAATCAGATACAAGAGTTGCTGCGCCGGGCTCGACAAGTGCTCCGGTTCCGGGCTCTTCTTGGCTCTCCTGGTCCTGTCTTGATCGGGCCAAGCCACTTTGGGGTTTCAAAACATGTTTTAAAAGGGTTTTCAAAAGCTATATCATATGTTTTTGAAAAATAAAGTTTAAAACATATATACAGGGTTGTTTGGAAGGCTCCTGGGTTTCCAAACTCAAAATGGCCCTTTGGGGGCTGCTTGTATAAAACCAGATTCGTTTAAGAAATTCGTGGGATTTCGGGGTGTTTACAAGCTGCTATGCCAGGCTCGACATGTGCTCCGGTTCCGGGCTCTCCTTAGCTCTCCTGGTCCTGTCTGGATTAGGCCAAGCTGCTTCGGGGTTTCAAAACATGTTTTTTTTAAAAAGTTTTTAAAGCCATATCATATATTTTTGAAATATAAAGTTCAAAACATATGTATAGGGTTGCCTGGAAGGCTCCTAGGTTTCCAGACTCAAAATAGCCCTTTGGGGCTGCTTTTACAAAACCAGGTTGTTTCGAGGAATTCGTGGGATTTTGGGGTGTTTACAGATATGCAGGGCCTGGTTATTGGTTTCGTAGGGTCTATCTACATCATCTTCCGAGAAAGTGATGGGCGATTTTGCTCCTATTTACGCCACTTGGTTAGACAGGGATTCAGGATTTATGTTCGAACTAACCTTAGCTCTTTCTAGAATTTTCTCTAGCACGAGTCTATGCCTAGGCGAAGTTTGTATAAGCTTTAGGATGGACATGTGGATAGGAATCTTTGAAAGATGGTTTTTGAAATCATAAGGGTTTAAAACGATTTTCCCATTGTCTGCTTTCGGCAGAACTCTAGGAATACATGCTTTTGAGGGGCCAGGCACACTGACCACCTTTTTAGCACTTTGTAGGTGTGGAGGTTGATAGATCCTCCCGGATCTTGTCACTTCCCCCAAGACCAACCTAGGGTTCACACTTAAACTGGCTCTAATCGTGAGTTTTGGAGCACCTTGAATCTTTAAAACTGGTTTAGCCGGGGATTCAACTCTTGGTGGTCCCCAAATGATTACTTGAGCGGGTTTCTTGTAAAGTATAAGAGTAGACACACAAGTGGATCGACCAGACTCAGATGAATGCGCTAGATCTTTTAAAAAGGTGAGGGTACATACCTCCTTTCCTTTCCCACTGCTACAGGCGTGCTTGGGAAAGGGTTCTTTAAAGATAGCTTGAGTTGGCTCAGGTTCTGCAGTGACCTGGAGCCGGCCCTCCGCTATCAAGTTCTCGATTTTGTTTAAAAGGGAGAAACAACGCTTTGTATCATGGCCTTTGAGCCGATGATACTTACAAAAGTGGTTTAAATATCCCCCTTTGGAAGTGACTCCCTCGGGGATTTCGGGGAGTTCAATCATGCCCTGGGCAAGTAGGAGGTCTAGGACCTCCGACACAGGTTGCCCTAGCGGAGTGTACTCCCGTTTTTCAATAGGTTTTTGGAAGTTTCTCTCCCTTTTGTTTTCTAGTTTTTCAAAATTTTTCGAAGTGCCCGCTAGACTTGGATCCACCCGGACATTGGCGATTTTATGGGGCTTTGCCCCTTTGTCCATCGTGGGTTGCCAAAAGTGATGGGCTTCTCCAAGCGGGTTTTGGAAACGGCACTTCCTTTCCATAAGTGATCGTATATCCCCTTTTTCAAGTTGGTTTCGAAAAGGGATGCTTTTTTGATCAACTTATGGAAAGTTGAGATTTCGTGAAGCAAGAGAAGGGTCTTTAGCTCATTTTTAAAATTATCCAGGACGAGCATGACTGCGCATCCTTCGGATATTGGCTCTCGCACTTGCCCTAAAAGGGACCTCCATCGAATAATGAAGGCATGCACGTCTTCGTTCATGCCTTGCTTTGTATCCCTTAAAGTGTTTAAAGTCGGCGTGACTTCTACGTTATGTGCAAATCTTTGCATAAAGCAGTTCGCTAACTCTATAAAAGTAGCGAACTGGCTTAGATCGTACGAAGCCAGCCATTTGGCAGCTGTGCCTTTAAGGGATAAAGGGAACCAATACACCCATTTCATCGAGTCCTTTTTCTTCTTATGGGCTCGACGTGAGAAAAGTTGCAAGTGAGACCTAGGGTCTCCCATGCCATCATACCGATGGAAGTTCGGTATTTCATCGTCACTGTCTGTTTCATAATCCATAGATAGGAAATCAGACAGGGCGTAACTCCTTTTCTCTTTGTTTTGCCCTTTCAACAGCTGCTGTAGTGCTTTACGGTCCTTTTGTGTGAAGGACTCGTGGTATTGGTTGCCTTCCATTACGGAGACCTCTTTATGTTTGCAAGGTTTTTCAATTTTTTTCTAGGCCCTTTGTTCACCATTCGATGAACATGAATCGCCTGCCTCAGCCTCTTGGCTGAGAGCATCGATTTTGGCCTCGAATTTCCTCCTCAAATCTTCTATCTCTTCTAGCTTGATTTTATTTTTCAAAACCCTCCTAGAATGAGAACTTGATGCGCATGAGCCTTGGCTCGACACTTCACTTGGGTTTGATTTTGACATGCTTTCAAGCTTTCAAAAATCCTACACCTGAAGTACAAAAAAGAGTTTAAAAGATAACACCATTGGAAAATATTTTTGCAAGGTCTACTATCATGACTCGTTTTTTAAAAGACTCAGGTCCCACCGGGCGTGCCAAATCCTGTCGACGCAGAAAATTCCCGCTTCTGGTTCTTAGGCCTGAAGCAAATCTTTTCATGTGTCTAAGTCCTATTTAAGCAGAAAGGGCGTGCCAGCTAGCTTACTTAAGCTAGTGAAGAGATATTTTAAATCTGACTCCTAACGTGGTGACTGTGAGCAAGCAAGCTCTTTTCGTCGTAGACCTTCTTGCACCGATGCGCAAGGGTTAGTCTGTATGCTTAGAAAATCGAGCTTTAAATATGAGAACCTACGAAAATTTTGAGGTGTTCGATTCGGGTTGTTTTTGTATGATTTTCAAGTTTTATTTTACGTGGATTTGCACGTGCCTATGTCTTTCTTTTTATCCCTTTTCGGGCCAACTAGGTGTGTGTTATGAACACGTGACCTAAGTGGGGCGACTTTGAGCGGGAGTGTGGGGTTTGCTTTGATGCAATATACATACTAACTCGTGGTATGGCGTATATGCAATGCAAACTCACGTAACTCTAAAGGGAAAACTCGAAATTGAAAGACAATGCGGAAGGGAAATGACTTGAATGTAAATTGCAAAAGGGAAATATGGCTATATTTTAAGAGCGGAAAGGCTCAATTGTGCAAGTGTGTGCCGTGTATATATGTAAAGACTACGCACACTACTGAACCTTAAAACCCAAATCTTAAAGACATAGCCGAAAGGGAAATACTTATAATATACATGGGCCCGAAGGTCGCCAACGTGTTGCGTGGGTGTTGTGTGTATATTGAAAGATAACTCACACGACTTAAATGAAACCCAAATATAAATTGCAATATGGCCTTAACTAAGGTTTTGGGAGTAAGAGTGAAAGCTCAATGTGTGTGAGTATAGAATTGAAGTACTACGCACACGACATGAAATTAAACCCAAATATAAATTGCAATATGGCCTTGTAAACACCCTGAATTTTCCAAAAATCAAAAACACAAAAAGCTCATTTGAGCCAAAACGACAACCTGTTTTAAAAATGTGAAAACAGGTACAAAAGGCAAAAGGAGAGCCCCAGCAAGAAGAGAAATCAAGCCCGAAGTCTCAAAAGCCACCCCCTATTCAAAAATGGAAGAAAAAAGAGCTCGTTCGGAGAAAAGCCCGATAGAAGGGTAAAAATGTAATTTGGGTCAAAGAAAAAGCACGAAGCAGCTCCACAATGCAGAAAGAAGCCCAGTACCTGAGGAAGTTGGCAGAAGTCTGAGACACGTCCCGTCAGAATGAAGAATGGAATCCGTGCGGCAATCTGAGTTCGATATCAACAGGAACCGACCAAAAACCAAAACGGCGGACCAAAACGAATGCCAAAAAAGTCCTGAAAACAGAACACCGGTTGGAAGAAAGACTTTGGGAAGACCCAGGCTAGAGTTGGGCGTCCGATGAATCGAAGCCTGCTCGAAACTGACGGTGAAAAGCACCAGAAAGGACTAGAAAACCAAGGAGCAGAAGAAAAGTCTGGATTGGGTTTGGACCCAAAAATATCCAGATCCAGATCCAGATCCAAATTGTGTTTGGATTGGATATGGATCTCAAAATACCCGAGATCCAAGATTCGACATCCAAACCCAAATAAATATTTGGACTGGATCTGGATCTCAAAATATCCGAGATCCGTGATCCAGATCCACATAGAGTTTGGATTGGATCCAGGTAGCCAGACCCAAATCCAAGACCCAATATCCAAGACCCATTTAAAACCTCTATAAATAGAGGTGCTGGGCTTGAAAAAAGAAACGAGTGAGGCTCCAGGGAAGCTCTTCACATGAATAAAGGGGGGGATGAGAGAGAAAAAGGCCCATAGGCCAAGTTCGTTTGTTTGAGTGCTTGGGATTGGCTCATGGAGCCAAGGGCTGCACCAACCAAGGAACGTCCCCTATAAGCTGGCTGGGAGCATGGCGTGGTGGAGCTTGGCGGCTTGAGCGATGGCTTGGAATGGTGCTGCAACTAGGTAAGCCCCTAAGACCTAAACTAGACACCTTCTTCCCTAACCACTCTAGACCACCCATCCTACCCAAATGTCCCCTAAAACCACCACCAAACCAGCCAAGTGCTGGCCATTTTTCACCAAGTCTTCCACCCAAAACCACCACCTAGCTAAGCCCTACCTAGAACCAAAGAAAAACCTAACCTAGCTCGGCCACTTGCTGGCCGAGCCACCCATTTTACCCTGACTTCAACCTAGAAACAAGCCTAACTCGAGCCACCTTGGCTCGAGTCCTTTCTCCCCAAAAATCCACGGCCTGCACCAGCAGGCCGTGTCTCATTTCCTACCCAAAGTGGCCTGCCCTAAAGGCAGGCCAACTACCTAAAAACCAGCCCAACCTTTGGTTGGTTTCCCTTTCCCACACACCCAAAACAGCCCGACCAAAGTTGGCCGGGCGTCCTTACTTTTTCACCAAGACTTGGCCAGCCATTTGGCAGGCCACCTAAACCTAACACACGGCCAAGCCAGGCCGTGTGCTATCCTCTTTGAAACCATACCAGGCCTGCCATAATGGCAGGCCATTCACCTTGAAACCACTCAGCCATACTGGCCGTGGTCCCTTACCTAAGCTCACCTTGGCCCATCTTAGTTAGCCAACCCTTAACCTAGTCATGGTTTGCCTAGGATCAGCCCCAACCACACCCTAAAGTCACACCTTCTAGAGCCACCCTAACCTAGACAAAACCTAGCTAGGACCACCCCCAAGGTCCCTTTAAACCAAGTTCACTCGAGCCACCTTTGGCTTGAGTCACACAAGCCAAACCCAAGGCCAAAGTGCTGGCCGTATTCCATACTAAAACCATGCCACTCGAGCCACCTTGGCTCGAGTCTCACAAGACCAAACAAAGTTCATGAACCTTGGCCGAATCCCATACAAAAACCTAATCACTTGAGCCAAGGTGACTCGAGTCTTACCTTGCCCAAACTGGCTCCAAGCATCCCCAAACCCATTGTAGCTTGCAGCCCCCGGAACTCCAAGTCTCCCCAAGCTCTCAAGCTCTCCGGCTTCGCTCCCACATACATCGGATGTCATGAGATGATGTTGGAGTCGCCCCTTGTACGATCCTAACTGAAAAGGCTGGAAATTGTAAGTTGATTTCGATATATATCAAATCCCTTTCCATTCAATTCAGTTCGTCATATGGGGTTGTAATAACGGAGCATCGTCTCCCCCCAAAATGTAATAACGGTGCTGGACACACGAGACACACATGTACACTTGAGCCTTTCCGCTCTTATCTCGTACACAAGCACCACGTACACAATTGAGCCTTTTCGCTCTTATCATATACATACGTATTTCAATTCAGCTGGGTTGTTACATTAAGTCATGTGAGTTTGTCTTTCAATTACACACTCGCACCCAAGAAACACCCGAGTGATTGCTCAAACACCTCACGCACATTTTGGCCTCAGAAGCCACTAAGATATAGCCATATCTATATATTTTCTGCTGCGTGAGTTTTCCTGGTTTAGTTGTGTACGCATTTCAATTATGGGTTTTAAATTCAGTCGTGTGTGTTGTCTTTCAATTTATACACATACACACACACCATAATTGAGCCTTTTCGCTCTTACATATATCTATATCTCCCTTCTGCTGCATTTTATGGTTCAGTTGCATGTATTGCATTTCAATTTATACACAACACCCATGCACACATTGAGCCTTTCTGCTCTTAAGATATAGATATATTTAAATTTCTGCAATTTACATTCAAGTCGTATGAGTTGCATTCAATTTGGGTTTTCCCTTCTGCTAAGTCTTTAAATATTGGGTTTTACATTCAAGTTGTGTGAGTTGCATTGCATACTCACCATACTTGAGCTAAAGTGGTTGAAACTGAAAGACTTAGGGTCGCCCAAATCAAAAAATTGCCAAGCTCATGATTTCAAAAGGATTTTCAAACACCTGTTTATTCAAAAATCGATTTTTGAGTTTAACTTGTTTCAAAAGAAGTCTCTAAGCGTACAGACTGACCCTTGAGTCTCGGTGCAAGAAGGTCTGCGACGTAAAGATCCCGCTTGCCTACAATCGCCTTTCAAAAGTCAGATATTTAAAAACTACTTCGCTAGTTTGAGTAAGCTAGCTAGCATGCCCTAAAAGCGAACGTAGATTGCGAAAAGATTCACTCCAGGCCTAAGAAACCCGGAGTCGAAGATTTTCCGTGTCTACAGGCCTTAACTAAGGTCTTGGGAGTAAGAGCGAAAGCTCAATGTGTGTGAGTGTATAATTGAAATACTACGCACACGACATGAAGTAAAACACCCCCAAAACGAAATTGTAGTAGGCCCTTACTTGGGTCTTGAAAATAAGAGCGAAAGCTCAATGTGTGTGAGTGTGATAATTGAAAGACAACGCACACAACTTAAGCAAAACCCCACGCAACTTAAATTATATAAGTAAGTCTATATCTTAAGGGCTGATTAGGCCCGTGTGTGTTCAAAATCGTGTGCAGCTAAGAGTGAGATAGGCTCAAGTGCACGTGTGTGTGGGTGTGCCAAACCACGTTATTACAAGCGGGGGGAGACAATGCTCCGTTATTACAACCCCGTATCAAATTTAATTAAGCATATGTAGACACAAAAAAAAATCTCCGCCCCCTGGTTCTTAGGCCTAGAGCGAATCTTTTCGTGTGTCTAAGTCCTATTTAAATAAACAGGACATGCTAGCTAGCTTACCTAAGCTAGCGAAGATATATTCTAGAACCTGACTTCTAACGTGGCGATTGTGAGCAAGCAAGCTCTTGTCGTCTGTAAACACCCCAAATCTTCTATTTTTCAAAAACTCTCAAAACACCAAAAAGCTCGTTTGAGCCAAAACGACGACCTGTTTTGAAATGTGAAAACAGGTACAGAAGGCAAAAGAAGACCCTAGGCCCGAAGAGGATTCAAGCCCAGAGCTTCAGAAGCCACTCCCTGATAAAAAAACAAAAGAAAGCAGAGCCCATTTGATGAAAAGCTCAACGGAGTCCAGAACGGCGAGACGAAGTCCGGACGACAAAGTTGGGGAAAACCCAGCACCAGACGGAGCGCTGATGAAGCCAGTGCCCGCACAGATCGTTCGCCTCGAGAAGCCAAGAAGGACTGTCCGAAGAAATTTTGATTTGGATCTGGACCATATATATCCAGATCCAAATCCATGTAATGAATAGTGTTTGGATTTGGGCCAATCCAAATAGTGTTTGGGTCGATCCAAATAGTGTTTGGATTTGGATTGGATCCAAATAGTGTTTGGATTGGATCGGATCTGGATCAAAATATCCAGATCCGTATCCATAAAAATATTGGGTTTGGATCGGATACAGATCTCAAAATATCCGAGATCCAATATCCAGATCCAAATAGTGTTTGGATTTGGGTATGGATCCAAACCCCAAACCCAAACCCAAATCCAAGACCCACCTCAAATCTCTATAAATAGAGGTGAGGGGGTCCATGTAAAGGGTTCATGCAAATATTTGGGAGGAGAGAGAGGGAGTGATAGACCTAGCCATGTGGGCTCATTGGGTGAGGTGGGTTCAAGCCATGTGGGCTAAGTGGGTCTAGACCAAGGGGCTGCAACCAAGGTGGGTTGGACCAAGTGGCTGCAACCGTGGAGACGTGGGCTCAAGCCAAGAAGGACCGGCTCCAAGAGGTAAGCCTAACCTAACCTAGCCATTCTCTCTACACCCCTCTAAACCTAACCCCAACCTAGCCTAGGTTCGAACCTACCTAACCCCAACTGAACCTAACCCTAACTAAACCTAGCCCTAACCCAACCTAGGTTCGACCAAACCTAACCCTAGACTTGAACCAACCTAAACCTAACCGGACCGCGCCTGCCGTGCGCACCCTGACGCTGTCCGCGCGCCCTGACGCTATCCCGCGCCCTGACGCCATCCCGCGCCCTGACGCCATCCAGTGCCAGACGCCCGCCAGCGCCCAGCGCCCAACGCCAAACGCCCGCCAGCGCCCAGCGCCCAGCGCCAGGCGCCCGATTGCTGCGCCCGACGCCTTCCTGTCGACTTGACCACCTTCCTGCCGACCTAACCTGCACCCTGGCCGTGACCTGTACCCTAGGACAGACCCTAGGACAGACCTTACACAGCCCCCGTCTTGGCCGAACCTTAGTTCCCCTAAGACCCTAATCGTGCCCCATAGAACCTCCCTCAAAGCCCCCTAGGATAACCCCCTCTTGACTGCCCAAGGTGAACCGTGAGCCCACGTGCAAGCAAGTTGAACATGGACCAGCTATTTGTAAGTGTCTAAACTTGGTCTATTACATTAACTTGCTTTATATTCAATTAAATTTTGATACGGGGTTGTAGTAAAGGAGCTTCGTCTCCCCCCGATTGTAATAACGTGGTTTGACACACCCACACGCACGCGCACTTGAGCCTTTCCGCTCTTAGTCGTACACTTTTTGCACACACACGGGCCTAACCAGCCCTTAATATATAGTTATATTTATATATTTTAAGTCAAGGGGGTTTTTAATTAAGTTGTGTGTGTTGTCTTTCCATTTTCCACACGCACACACATTGAGCCTTCGCTCTTACTCCCAAGACCTTAGTAAAGGCCTTATTGCAGTTATATTTGGGTTTCATTTATGTCGTGTGCGTAGTACTTCAATTCTACACTCACACACATTGAGCTTTCGCTCTTACTCCCAAGACCTTAGTCAAGGCATACTGCAATTATATTTGGGTTTCATTTATGTCGTGTGCGTAGTACTTCAATTCTACACTCACACACATTGAGCTTTCGCTCTTACTCCCAAGACCTTAGTCAAGGCATACTGCAATTTATATTTGGGTTTCATTTCATGTCGTGTGTGTAAGTCTTTCAATTCAAGCACGCACACACATTGAGCCTTCGCTCTTATTTACAAGACCCAAGTAAGGGCCCCTACATATACTCTATATAAAGTATTTCTTTCGGCTACGTCTTTAAGATTCGGGTTTTAAGGTTCAAGTCGTGTGCGTTGTCTTTCAATATATACACGACACACACTTACACAATTGAGCCTTTCCGCTCTTAAGATATAGCCATATTTCCCCTTCCGCTATTTACTTTACAAGTCATTTCCCTTCGGCTATTTACTTTACAAGTCATTTCCCTTCAGTTATTTCCCTTCGGCAATTTCCCTTCGGCATTGTCTTTTAAATTCGGGTTTTCCCTTTGGAGTAGCGTGAGTTTGCATTGCATCTACGCCATACCACGAGGTAGGACGCATATTGCATCGAAGCAAGCCCCGTACTCCCGCTCAAATTCGCCCCATGTAGTGGAGTGTTCATAACACACACCTAGGTGGCCCATAAAGGGATAAAAAGAAAGACTTAGGCACGTGCAAATCCACGTGATCTAAAATCTGAAAATCGTACAAACCCGAATCAAATCGTGCAAGACTTAGGCTATTTCGATGCACGCCCATCGTGCCTAAGTAGATTAAAATTTGAAAGACTTAGGGTCGTCCAACCCTTACAAAGTCAAAATCGCCCAAATGCATGGTTTTCAAATGGTTTTAAAACACTTCTTCATTCAAAATATATTTTGAGTTAAACTTGTTTCAAAACGAAGTCTCTAAGCGTACAGACTGACCCTTGCGCATCGGTGCAAGAAGGTCTGCGACGTAAAAATCCCGCTTGCCTACAATCGCCTTTCAAAAGTCAGATTGTTTTCAAAACATACTTTGCTAGTTAAAGTAAACTAGCTGGCACGCCCATAAAGCGAAGTAGATTGCGAAAAGGTTCACTTCAGGCCTAAGAACCCGTAAGTGAAAATTTTCGGTGTCTACAGATTTGGCACGCCCGGTGGGACTCGGGACTTAAGCAGACTTCAAACAAACGAGTTATACTCAAATTTTTGAAAAAAAGAGTGTTTTTCAAAAATCATGCATACTGAGGAAAATTGCATGAAAATGGATAGAAAGCTACAAAAATCTTCGTTGAGTAAACTAAAAGAGGTTTTCAAATCAGATAAAGCCCAAAGAGAGCTCGATGAGATTGAAAAAATATTTCAAAAGATGGATGCTTTAAGCAAGGAGCTTAAAGCCCATCGAACACATAGCAGCTCTTCGAGGGCACATACAGATCGTGAATTGAAAACCGATCTCAAACTCAACGAAGGATTGGAGATTAGAGACAAATCCCGGCAAAGGGATAAGTCGTCCACTCCTACAACTTCAAGCTTTTCAAAATCCATAGAAAAACCAAAAACAGATTTTTCTATTTCAAAAAACCAAAAAAATCTTGAAAATTTGGAAAAAGACCAAAAAATTGAAAAACAAAATTTTGGAATTTCGAAAACTTCAAGTAAAAGTCCTAAGTCTAGGCACACACATACAGTGGGACATGAAGTCCACACCCTACAAAGGAACGAGAGTGAAAAACAGGAAGGTTTCGAAAGGAAACGCCTCGTTAAACCCCGGGGGCTCAAAACAGAGTTACCCGGGAAATCGGCTTGCTCTCACCCTGAAAAGGTAGACAAGCCACAAAGAGGTATGCCTGAAACCCATCCTTCTCAAGACTCTCTTCTTCATGTAGGGTCATCAGATGCATTGGATAACCCCTTTGCACACACAAACCCACAAACTGTGCCAAAACTTGAGGATTTTCAAGGTGCGCCAACTATCGCGCACCATTCAAAGGAATTTCAAAAACAAAAAGAAGTTTCGAAAATGGTAGACATGGAGACCCCTAATGCATGTATCGACATCTTAGGAGCTCATAACCCTACCATAAAAAAACCCACTTCTTCGAGCCTAGTCTTGTGCCCTGGAGCCAAGGCTATGGCTTTAAAACAAAAAAATCAATCCCTAGGGGCACCACGAGTTGAACCTAGGGACCAAGTCAAAGACTTCAAGGGACCTTGCATGGCTCCCCTTGAAGTAAATCTTTCCCAAAATAGGGTATGGAACCATAAGTTTTCCATAACCCTGCTATGTCCAAAACTCCTCAAGGAACCAAGCTTGGCTTTCCTTGAGGGCAAAGTCTCCCAAACCAGGTTTGTATGGAAGCCCAAGTCTTCCATCACCCCGGAATCCAAACTCCCGATATCCAAAAGGGTATATGTCCCCAACATGGACGATTCCATGTTCCAAGACCATGATTTATACCAAAACTTTTCGAAAAGCAAAAAGTCTTGGAACATGATTCTGAATATGGGATATAAACCCTACGCGGGCCTGGGAACCCGAAACCAAGGTAGGCTTGAGCCTGTCCTACCTAAAACCAATAGGGAACGATATGGACTGGGCTACAGCCCACCCATACCACCAGAGCCACCACCTAAGACCATCTGGGTCAAGGGTGCCTTGTAGAACCTCTAAAACCGAAACCCATGTCTTAGACCTATCTGATTAGAGTCTGATTCATGAATGTTTTCTTTGAAGGTTCAATGGAAGATCCCTACTTTTGAAAAAGACAAAAAAAGTTGAAAACTCTCAAAATCTCAAAAACATTTGGAAAAACGAAAATTACAAAAAGAAATTTATTTCCAAAAGCCTTTGGCCATGTACAAAGCCCATTTTCGAAAAATTGTAAAAATGCTTTCGAAAATTGTATATACTCCCTGAAACCAAGTGTGCAAAAAGCTGGTCCTATCTACCCTTTTGCCTAGAGCTTTTTCAAAAATGAAAAGCTCGAGAATCACCAAAGCAAGGAGGAATAAACACCTCCAAGCTTCCTGAACTTCGCAAAAATCCTTAACTTATGGAAAATTGGGGATTTTTAGAAATAAGTTAACCCATAGTGTGTGCATAAGCATCATGCATTACACTTTGAAATCATTCATATGCATCGAGTCTAGACATCATTCTAGAAATCGAATTCAGGGTTTTGCAAAATCAAAGGGGCAATAAGAGTCGACCCCCTAAGTATCGAGCCTTCATAGGCATGTCTCCATACAAATCAAAACCAACACCTTCGAGGCAAATTTTAAAAAAGGAAATGAGAATCTTGAAAAAGGGTTACACATTTCACAAAAACCTTTCATGGCTTTGAAAAGAAAGATTTTCTTCAACTTCTGGTTTATATAAAAACCTTGATTGTGTTAGGATAAAGAACATGAATCTCACGATGAAATATGGAGACCATGTCAAAACTAAAACCTGATGGCCATGACGATCACTTAGGGCTGGTTATGTTTCCCATCCTTGAGCAAAAAAGTATCATGATCATGTTAGAAAAACCATGGAAGTGCATGGACATGAACATACCATTGTCCATCCAAAATCCCTTTGAAAAACCATGGCCCTTCACCATATGGCCATGCGAAATTCCCATCAAGCTAGGGGCATTTTTAAACACAGCCCCTAGACACTTTCCATGGATAAGTGAACGCATCTCCTTCATGATTTGTGAGATACATTTCATGTGTTCATCATTGCATAAAAACATGTATTTCCATTTTAAATCACATGGAGTGCATAGCATGCATCATATCACCCCGAAGAAAGCCCAAAAGGGTGGCAAACTCGAGTAGAAATGTCCCCATGTCTTCGAAAGGGCAACAAAAATTAGAAATTTGTTGATATTGTGGATAGAAATTAGCAAAACCCCGAAAATGCCCGAATATTCAAAAGGGTTTATGCTGAATTCTTTTTCAAAAAGATTTTGAAAAATCGAACTCCTTTGAAACTTCTTGAAAGAAGGATCGAAGTAGATTGTATAACCCCGAATGGAGGAATCTATACTTTTCGAAAAGTAGAGTCTTCCAAAAATGAATTGGCTATATTTCAAAGAACCCTGGCTTACAAGATTAAGCCTTGTTCAAAATATCAAAATATTTTCGAATAGCAGATGCTATTAAGAAATAGGACGATCTCGTTTGAATCGAGTAACCAAAGGGATAAGCCCTCCCCCATCCTACTTTCTCTCCGAAAAGGAAAATTGGCTGTTTTCAAAAGAAAAACAAAAAAACGAGAATGCAAAAACTCCTCCGAAAGTGGTCTTCCCTTCATAAACAGGGAATACAAAAACTCCTCCGAAAGAGGTCTTCTCGTTTCAAAAGAAAAAGGAGATATAAAAACACTCCTCCCAAAGAGGTCTTCCCTTCATAAACAGGGAATACAAAAACTCCTCCAAAGAGCTGCTCTCCTTTAAAGAAAAGAGGGATTAATGAAAAAATACTCCCAAAGGGAGACCCTCTATGAAAAAGAAACAAAAAGCCAAAGCTCCAAAGAGCGATTTTCCGATTCTTTGCCTAAAACCACGGGACGCTTCAGAAGGGACCGTGGTATCTCTTTCCCATATCCCTACGGCTTATCCCCGAGGAAAAAGATTCAAATTTGCGAAAATCCTAAAGTACGAATAAAATCGGCTTATTTGGATTTCATTTTGTTTGAGAACTCGACTCTGTTTTGTAGGAAATGGAACTTTCAAATGTTTTCCAAGTTTTCCTACCCAAAAACCTCTACTGAGTAGCAGGTATTGAAACCCGAATGAAGGGAAGTATGAAAAATGGAAGTCCTTTTCGATACAAGTTAAAAGGAGTTCCTTTTCAAAAAGAAATTTTCGAAAAACCCACGAATGTCAAAAAGACATGGGTAAAAACCTGCTCGGAGCAACCAGCCTCAAAAGGCTCTCTTCGGGCTCAAAAACCAAAAATAAAATTTTTCTCATGCATGCATTCAAAGAGTCGTTCGTGCATGATCATACATATAGGGAAATAGCTAGGAAAAGCCCCCTTTTGCTAAAAATCCCCACCTGTGGAAAAAGAAAACAGGGTTTTTGCGAAATAAATGGTGTATTCTCGAGAAAATTTGAGGGAAAAACCAAAATGGGGTGTTTCTTCTTTGCCATTATCCAAATACATTTGGATAATGCCAAAGAGGGGCATCTGTAAACACCCCAAATCTTCTATTTTTCAAAAACTCTCAAAACACCAAAAAGCTCGTTTGAGCCAAAACGACGACCTGTTTTGAAATGTGAAAACAGGTACAGAAGGCAAAAGAAGACCCTAGGCCCGAAGAGGATTCAAGCCCAGAGCTTCAGAAGCCACTCCCTGATAAAAAAACAAAAGAAAGCAGAGCCCATTTGATGAAAAGCTCAACGGAGTCCAGAACGGCGAGACGAAGTCCGGACGACAAAGTTGGGGAAAACCCAGCACCAGACGGAGCGCTGATGAAGCCAGTGCCCGCACAGATCGTTCGCCTCGAGAAGCCAAGAAGGACTGTCCGAAGAAATTTTGATTTGGATCTGGACCATATATATCCAGATCCAAATCCATGTAATGAATAGTGTTTGGATTTGGGCCAATCCAAATAGTGTTTGGGTCGATCCAAATAGTGTTTGGATTTGGATTGGATCCAAATAGTGTTTGGATTGGATCGGATCTGGATCAAAATATCCAGATCCGTATCCATAAAAATATTGGGTTTGGATCGGATACAGATCTCAAAATATCCGAGATCCAATATCCAGATCCAAATAGTGTTTGGATTTGGGTATGGATCCAAACCCCAAACCCAAACCCAAATCCAAGACCCACCTCAAATCTCTATAAATAGAGGTGAGGGGGTCCATGTAAAGGGTTCATGCAAATATTTGGGAGGAGAGAGAGGGAGTGATAGACCTAGCCATGTGGGCTCATTGGGTGAGGTGGGTTCAAGCCATGTGGGCTAAGTGGGTCTAGACCAAGGGGCTGCAACCAAGGTGGGCTGGACCAAGTGGCTGCAACCGTGGAGACGTGGGCTCAAGCCAAGAAGGACCGGCTCCAAGAGGTAAGCCTAACCTAACCTAGCCATTCTCTCTACACCCCTCTAAACCTAACCCCAACCTAGCCTAGGTTCGAACCTACCTAACCCCAACTGAACCTAACCCTAACTAAACCTAGCCCTAACCCAACCTAGGTTCGACCAAACCTAACCCTAGACTTGAACCAACCTAAACCTAACCGGACCGCGCCTGCCGTGCGCACCCTGACGCTGTCCGCGCGCCCTGACGCTATCCCGCGCCCTGACGCCATCCCGCGCCCTGACGCCATCCAGCGCCAGACGCCCGCCAGCGCCCAGCGCCCAGCGCCAGACGCCCGCCAGCGCCCAGTGCCCAGCGCCAGGCGCCCGATTGCTGCGCCCGACGCCTTCCTGCTGACTTGACCACCTTCCTGCCGACCTAACCTGCACCCTGGCCGTGACCTGTACCCTAGGACAGACCCTAGGACAGACCTTACACAGCCCCCGTCTTGGCCGAACCTTAGTTCCCCTAAGACCCTAATCGTGCCCCATAGAACCTCCCTCAAAGCCCCCTAGGATAACCCCCTCTTGACTGCCCAAGGTGAACCGTGAGCCCACGTGCAAGCAAGTTGAACATGGACCAGCTATTTGTAAGTGTCTAAACTTGGTCTATTACATTAACTTGCTTTATATTCAATTAAATTTTGATACGGGGTTGTAGTAAAGGAGCTTCGTCTCCCCCGATTGTAATAACGTGGTTTGACACACCCACACGCACGCGCACTTGAGCCTTTCCGCTCTTAGTCGTACACTTTTTGCACACACACGGGCCTAACCAACCCTTAATATATAGTTATATTTATATATTTTAAGTCAAGGGGGTTTTTAATTAAGTCGTGTGTGTTGTCTTTCCATTTTCCACACGCACACACATTGAGCCTTCGCTCTTACTCCCAAGACCTTAGTAAAGGCCTTATTGCAGTTATATTTGGGTTTCATTTATGTCGTGTGCGTAGTACTTCAATTCTACACTCACACACATTGAGCTTTCGCTCTTACTCCCAAGACCTTAGTCAAGGCATACTGCAATTATATTTGGGTTTCATTTATGTCGTGTGCGTAGTACTTCAATTCTACACTCACACACATTGAGCTTTCGCTCTTACTCCCAAGACCTTAGTCAAGGCATACTGCAATTTATATTTGGGTTTCATTTCATGTCGTGTGTGTAAGTCTTTCAATTCAAGCACGCACACACATTGAGCCTTCGCTCTTATTTACAAGACCCAAGTAAGGGCCCCTACATATACTCTATATAAAGTATTTCTTTCGGCTACGTCTTTAAGATTCGGGTTTTAAGGTTCAAGTCATGTGCGTTGTCTTTCAATATATACACGACACACACTTACACAATTGAGCCTTTCCGCTCTTAAGATATAGCCATATTTCCCCTTCCGCTATTTACTTTACAAGTCATTTCCCTTCGGCTATTTACTTTACAAGTCATTTCCCTTCAGTTATTTCCCTTCGGCAATTTCCCTTCGGCATTGTCTTTTAAATTCGGGTTTTCCCTTTGGAGTAGCGTGAGTTTGCATTGCATCTACGCCATACCACGAGGTAGGACGCATATTGCATCGAAGCAAGCCCCGTACTCCCGCTCAAATTCGCCCCATGTAGTGGAGTGTTCATAACACACACCTAGGTGGCCCATAAAGGGATAAAAAGAAAGACTTAGGCACGTGCAAATCCACGTGATCTAAAATCTGAAAATCGTACAAACCTGAATCAAATCGTGCAAGACTTAGGCTATTTCGATGCACGCCCATCGTGCCTAAGTAGATTAAAATTTGAAAGACTTAGGGTCGTCCAACCCTTACAAAGTCAAAATCGCCCAAATGCATGGTTTTCAAATGGTTTTAAAACACTTCTTCATTCAAAATATATTTTGAGTTAAACTTGTTTCAAAACGAAGTCTCTAAGCGTACAGACTGACCCTTGTGCATCGGTGCAAGAAGGTCTGCGACGTAAAAATCCCGCTTGCCTACAATCGCCTTTCAAAAGTCAGATTGTTTTCAAAACATACTTTGCTAGTTAAAGTAAACTAGCTGGCACGCCCATAAAGCGAAGTAGATTGCGAAAAGGTTCACTTCAGGCCTAAGAACCCGTAAGTGAAAATTTTCGGTGTCTACATCGTCGCAGACCTTCTTGCACCGATGCGCAAGGGTCAGTCTATACGCTTTTAAAGATCGAGTTTTTGGATAGAAGGACCTACGAAAGCGGTTCGAGGTGTTTGATTCGGGTCTTGTTTGTACGATTTTCAGATTTTAGATCACGTGGATTTGCACGTGCCTAAGTCTTTCTTTTTATCCCTTTATGGGCCACCTAGGTGTGTGTTATGAACACTCCACTAAATGTGGCGACTTTGAGTGGGAGTATGGCGTATATGCAATGCAAACTCACGCTACTCCAAAGGGAAAACCCGAATTTAAAAGACAATACCGAAGGGAAATGACTTGTAATGTAAATGCCGAAAGGAAATGACTTGTAATGTAAATGCCGAAGGGAAATACGTATATAATGTATATATGGGCCCTTACTTGGGTCTTGCAAATAAGAGCGAAGGCTCAATGTGGGTGCATGCTTGAATTGAAATACTACTCACACAACATGAAATGAAACCCAAATATAACTTGCAATATGGCCTTAACTAAGGTCTTGGGAATAAGAGCGAAAGCTCAATGTGTGTGAGTGCTTGAATTGAAGTACTACACACACGACATGAAATTAACCCAAGGATAGTATAACACGGCCCTTACTTGGGTCTTACAAATAAGAGCGAAGGCTCAATGTGTGTGCGTGCTTGAATTGAAAGACAACACACCCAACTTAAGCAAAACGCTACGTAATTTAAAGTATATACATAAATTTATATCTTAGGGGCTGATTAGCCCGTGTGTGTCCAAAATCGTGCACAACTAAGAGAGTGCACGTGTGTGTGGATGTGCCAAGCCACGTTATTACAAGCGGGGGGAGACTATGCTCCGTTATTACAACCCCGTATCAAATTTAATTTAAGCAAGTCTACAACTAAGGACCGAGTTAGGCACTTACTTATAACTGGTCCGGAGGTGACTTGCTTGAGCGTAGGCTTGGGCTTCGCCTTGGGCTGCAAGAGGGAGCTCCTCAAAGTTGAACGGCAAGAGGAGCTGCTGGCCGGGTGACGTGGGTGCACGGGAAGGGTGCCTTGAAGGTGGTTGGCTGCTAGGAATGGGCTGCCTTGGTGCTTTGGGTTAAGGTGTCTAAGGAGGGTCACTCAGGGAGGGTGTAGTGTTAGGAAAGGTGGCGCTAAGTGAGAGCCTAAGGGAGGGTATGGCTGGCCGAGTGGGTTTGGTACAGTCGGTTGGAGTGGCCGACTAAGGGGAGCTTGGTGGTGGCCGGCTGCTAGGGTGGCTAAGTAATGGCAAGGATGGGAAGGGAGCTAGCTAGGGTGTGGTGTAAGGTAGAGCCAAGGGCTGGTAGAGAGTGGAAGGGGCAGGTCCTAGGGAGCCAACTAGGGTGGCCCGGTGTTGCTAGGGGAAGTGGTTCAAGGCGGGTGGTGGAAATGGTTGAGGTCTGGCCGAATGGGTAGGGATGACGGGTAGGTGGTGTTGGCGGGAGGTTGTGGTGGTGTGGGTGGTTGAGAGTGGAGGGGGAGTGAAGAAGAGGTGGAGTTAGGTTGAGATACTAACTGGCTGGTAGGGAGTTGGTGTCAAAGGAAGAAGAGCAGTCGGGTGGTTGAAGTGGATGGGGTTCGGCCGGATGGAAATGGTGGCGATGTGGAGTGAAGCAGACCGGGAGGCAGTGGTGGTGAGCTGGCCGGGGTGTGGTGGTGCAGGTGGAGCAAGGCGGAAGGCTTGGCTGGAAGGTTGGCCAAGGTCGGCTGGGCCAAGGTGGGCCGAAAGAGATAAAAAACCCACCCACTAGGGTGGGGTTTATATAGGGTTGGAGATGGCGGTTGGGGCTGGTTTTGAGGAGGTGGTAAGGTGGTTTAGGTGGTGGTGGTGTGGTGATAAGGTGGGCTGGTTTTGGGGAGGGGCCAGATATTTTAATACAAGGGGTTTTAGGTAGATGGTGTGCTAGGTTTAGGTGGGGTGATTTAGGGGTTTAGGGTTTAGCTAGGTGGGTTGGTTTTGGGGTGAGGTTTAGTGAGGTGGGTTAGGTGATTAGGCTAGGATTAGGTTAGGTTTAGGAAAATTAAGCTAGGTTTAGGGGAGGATTAGGGAAGTGGGTTAGGTGATTAGGTTGGGATTAGGCCGGGATTAGGGAAGTGGGTTAGGTGATTAGGCTAGGTTTAGGACGGGATTAGGGTAAAAGGCTAGGATTAGGGTTTTTTTATTAGGATTGGGTTAGGGAGCTCCCTTTGCATAACCCATAGACCTTGTTGCATCATGTTGGTGCAGCCCTAGGTTAGGTTTTGGCTAATTACAAGCTTAAACCCATGTTAATTAGGCTAACCCACATGATTAACCCCAAACTTGACACACAAGTCAAGCTTAATTACAACCACACTCAAATCTTATCCTCCCCCACTCTCTCTCATGCCCATAATCCCACATGAAATTCAAGTGGGCCCCACCTCCATTAATGAGAAGGTGATGTGGGCCATGGATGTGGATATTGGATTGGATCTCTGGATCCAAATCCAAATCCAAGTCCACACATAGGTTTGGATTGGGATCTGGATATATATGGTCCAGATCCAATCCAAACTGAATTCTGACTCCTTCAGGCTGTGTTCGAAACGAACGGTTTGTGCGGGTCTAACAGCATCAGCACTCCGTCTGCGTTGGGTCTTCACCAACATGATCGTCCGCTTCTGTTTTCGCCTTCCGAAGCTGATTTCAAGTGATGTCTGATCATAACAGGGTCTTGGACGTTCGAGATCCTGGGGGTGGATTCAATACGAGAGTTGCTGTGCTAGGCTCGACTTGTGCTCCAGTTCCGGCCTCTCTTTAGCTCTTCTGGTCCTGCTTTGATCAGGCCAAGCTTGCTTTGTGGGGTTTCAAAACATATTTTAATAGTTTTTAAAACTAATTTAAAACATATAAAAGTTTAAAACATCTGTACAAGGTTGTCTGGAAGGCTCCTGGGTTTCCAAACTCAAAATGGCCCTTTGGGGCTGCTTTTATAAAACCAGGTTTGTTTTGAGAAGTTCGTGGGATTTCGGGGTGTTTACAGCATAGCAAGTTAATATAACAAAGACCAAGTTAGGCACTTACGGATAGTTGGTCCGGGCGTGACTTGCTTGCGCTTGGACTGGTATATCACCTTGGACTGCAAGAGGGAGCTCCTCGGGAGGGTGCGGCAAGTGGGTGCTGGCCGAACGACTAGGATGCGGATGTGGTGCCTTGGCGCTAGCCGAACGAAGGGGGTGCTGCTGGCTGGGCTAATTAGGGGTGCTTAGGAATGGAATGGGAGCTAGGGTGTGTCACTAAGATGTGGGGGCTGCCTAAGGGAAAGGTAAGGTGGCTGGGGACTAGCTAGGGGCTGTCTAAGGGGAAGGTTGGGCTGGCGGGTGGTGCAGTCGGTTGTGGCTGAATGGTGGCAGGTAGTTAGGTGGTGGCCGGCTGGATGAAGTGGAGGTTAGACTAAGGAAGGGTGGTATGTGGTGGCTAAGAGTGGAGGGGGAGTGAAGAGAGGGTGATGTTAGGATGGGGTACTAACCAGAGAGGAAGGTGAAGGTGGCGGATGTCCAAGCGAGGCAGCCGAACAGTGGCAGGTTGGTGTAGTCGGGTGTCAAGGAATGGAGCTGGCCGGGAGGTGATGGTGGCATGGAGTGGGGCTGGCCGGGAGGTGATGGTGGTGTGGAGTGGGGTTGGCCGGAGTTCCAAGGTGGAGCAGGTGAGAGAAGAAGGAAAGAGATGAGAGAGGAGAGGGGGCTCGGCTGGCCCAAAAAGCTTGAAAAACCCGCCCACTAGGGGGGGGGGTGTAAACACCCCGAAATCCCCAGGAAAGCTAAGAAGAGCCCGGAACCAGAGCACATGTCAAGCCCGGCACAGCAACTCTTGTATCTGTGTAGACGCGCGAAAATCCCCGCCTCTTCGCCTCTTTCGTGGCTTGGAGTGGATCTTATCGTGCGTCTAAGGCCTATGTATATAAATAGGGCGTGCCAGCTAGCTTACTCAAGCTAGCGAAGATATATTTAATACTGACTTCTAAACGTGGCGACTGTGAGCAAGTAAGCTCTTGTCGTCGCAGACCTTCTTGCACCGATGCGCAAGGGTCAGTCTGTACGCTTTTGCAAAAATCGAGTTTTGGGGAGAAAGTCCACGAAGCGGTTCGAGGTGTCTATTTCGGGTCTTTAAGATGCGATTGCATATTTTAGATCACGTGGATTTGCACGTGCTTAAGTCTCTTCTTTTATCCCTTTTTGGGTCACCTAGTTTGTGTGTTATGAACACTCCACTACATGGGCGAATTCGAGCGGGGCTTGCTTTGATGCAATATGCGTCCTACCTCGTGGTATGGCGTAGATGCAATGCAAACTCACGCTACTCCAAAGGGAAAACCCGAAATGTAAAGACAATACTGAAGGGAAATAACAGAAGGGAAATAACCGAAGGGAAATAACCGAAGGGAAATAACCGAAGGGAGATATATATATATCTTATGTATATGAGCCCTTACTCGGGTCTTGCAAATAAGAGCGAAGGCTCAATGTGGGTGCGTGCTTGAATTGAAAGACTTACACACACGATATGAAATTAAACCCAAATATAAATTGCAGTATGGCCTTGACTAAGGTCTTGGGAGTAAGAGCGAAGGCTCAATGTGTGTGAGAGTGCTTGAATTGAAGTACTACACACACGACATAAATAAAACCCAAATATAACTGCAATAAGGCCTTTACTAAGGTCTTGGGAGTAAGAGCGAAGGCTCAATGTGTGTGAGTGTAGAATTGAAGTACTACGCACACGACATAAATGAAACCCAAATATAACTGCAATAAGGCCTTTACTAAGGTCTTGGGAGTAAGAGCGAAGGCTCAATGTATGTGAAAGTGCTTGAATTGAAAGACTTACTCACACGACAAGAAATGAAACCCAAATAGTATAGGTCGACCCTTACTTGGGTCTTTCAAATAAGAGCGAAAGCTCAATGTGTGTGAGAGTGCTTGAATTGAAAGACAACGCACCCAACTTAAACAAAACCCTTCGGAAATGAAATATATATGTACACTTATATATTAGGGGCTGATTAGGCCCGTGTGTGTTCAAAATTGTGCACGACTAAGAGAGTGCACGTGTGTGGTTGTGCCAAGCCACGTTATTACAAGCGGGGGGAGACTACGCTCCGTTATTACAACCCCGTATCAAATTGAATTTCAAGCAAGTGTACGACTAAAGACCGAGTTTAGACACTTACGGGTAGCTGGTCCGTAGAGGTCTTGCTTGAGCGTGGCCTTGGCTTTGGGCTGCAAACGGGAGCTCCGCGAAGGTATGTGATCAAGGGTGCTGGCCGGCTGCAAATGGGGCGCGGGATAGACGCCTCGAAGGGGGCCGGTGGCAAGTAGGTGGCGCCTTCAAGTAGGGAGTTTAGAGTGGCTGAACAAGTGGGTATTAGGATCACTAGGGAAGTTGGGTACTTAGGGAAACTGGACCTAAAAGGTGAGCTAGTGGGAAGGCCAAATAGGACACCTAGGGGGGGGTTGGCCGAATGGGAGATGGTGGCTAAGTAGTGGCCAGCAACTTGGGTTATCCTAGGTTCGGCTAGGCTTAGGTGGTGGCGGCAAAGGGGCTGAGCTGAAGGGAAGATGGGTGGCTAAGAGTGGAGAGGTGGTAGAGAGGGGCTTTGAGGGAGTTTGGGGTACTTACCGAATGGGGAGAAGTGGCGGATGGAGTGGGAAAGTGGCGGGCAGGTGGCTGTCGGCTGGTTCAGTTGGGGGAAGATGATGGCGTCCGGCTGGGGGGTAGTGGTGGTGGACGGAAGAGGGAAGGTGGCGGAGCAGGTGGCGGCTGGTGGAGCAGGTGGAGCTGCTGGGGAGTGGTCACGGCTGGATGAGAGATGGGAGAAGGAGAGGGCCCGGCTGGATGGAAGGGTGGTTCCCACTTCGAAAACCCGCCCACAATGAGGGGGGTTTAAATAGGGGATGGGTAGGTCGGTTAGGGCTGGGCTATGGGTAGTGGTTAGGTGGTTTAGGTAGGGTGGTATGTAGATAAGCTGGGCTGGATGGGGTTGGGCCAGATATTTTAAAACTAGGTGTTTGGATAAATCGTGGGCTAAGGGTGGTTTAGGGCTAGGTTAGGTGGTTGGGTTTTAGGGTGAGGTTTAGTGAGCTAGGTTAGGTGATTAGGCTAGGTTTAGGCTAGGATTAGGGGAATTAATCTAGGTTTAGGGAAGGATTAGGGGAGTGGGTTAGGTGATTAGGTTGGGATTAGGCCGGGATTAGGGAAGTGGGTTAGGTGATTAGGTTCAGATTAGGGGTGGATTAGGGGTTTAGGCTAGGTTTAGGCATTTTGGGTTAGGTTTAGGTGAAGGAGCTCCCTTAGCATGGCCCATAGACCTTGATCACCCCATGTTGGTGCAGCCCTAGGTTAGGTTTTAGCTAATTACAAGCTTAAACCCACTCAATTAGGCTAAACCACATGATTAACCCAAACTTGACACACAAGTCAAGCTTAATACAACACTCTTGATATTTTTCACCCCCACTCTCTCTCATGCCCAATATCCCACGTGAATTTCAAGTGGGCCCCACCTCCATTTATGAGAAGGTGATGTGGGCCATGGATATGGATATTGGATTGGATCTCTGGATCCAAATCCAAATCCAAGTCCACATATGGGTTTGGATTGGAATCTGGATATATACGGTCCAGATCCAATCCAAACTGAACTCTGACTCCTTCGAGCTGGGTTCGAGACGGACGATTTGTGCGGGGCCTGACAGCATCAGTACTCCGTCTGCGTTGGGTCTTCGCCAACATAGTCGTTCGCCTCCGTTTCTGCCTTCCGGAGATGACTTCAAATGCTATTTTGATAAGAACAGGGTCTTGGACGTTCGAGATCCTGGGATGTGAATCAGATACAAGAGTTGCTGCGCCGGGCTTGACAGGTGCTCCGGTTCCGGGCTCTTCTTGGCTCTCCTAGTCCTGTCTTGATCGGGCCAAGCCACTTTGGGGTTTCAAAACATGTTTTAAAAGGGTTTTCAAAAGCTATATCATATGTTTTTGAAAGATAAAGTTTAAAACATATATACAGGGTTGTTTGGAAGGCTCCTGGGTTTCCAAACTCAAAATGGCCCTTTGGGGGCTGCTTGTATAAAACCAGACTTGTTTAAGAAATTCGTGGGATGTCGGGGTGTTTACAGATGCCCCTCTTTGGCCTTGTCCAAATAGATTTGGATAAGGGCAAAGATGACAAACACCCCTTTTAATGTCTCCCTAGATCTAGCCACGAAGAATATGGGATCATCCCATTTTAGCAAAAATCTCAATTTTACAAACTCTGGTAGGAGGAGATATCACGCCAAAGGGTTACTTATGGAATCTGGTCCTAAATGGGATCATGTTCATGTAAGTACCATGCGTGGAATGCAGATGACATGGGTGTGGTGCCAAGAGTGGCGACCTCCCAGAGACCAGGTATGGTCGAACTCTAGAGACTTACAAGGCCTACTGCTCCAAGTGAGCAAAAACCCTATGCTGTTCGATGTTTGGTTTTTAAAACTTATTTACAAAAGCTATTTACAAAAGGGACAACTGTCTTGAGTCTCGATCCTAAGGATCTCGAGCTCTTCGTGCTTGCCCTTGTTTGAGTCTTAACACTCGCTTATCTAGCGGAGGTTTTATAAGAAAACAAGCTTCATTTCAAATCCCTACGCCTTACTCGAAACGTCGAGTTCTCAAACAAGATGAAATTCAAATAAGTAAATCCTATTTTTACTTTAGGATTCCTCGAAATGAACCATGCTTTAGCTTGGGATAAGCCAGGGATGGGAAAGAGATACCACGGTCCCTTCTGAAGCGTCCCGTGGTTTAAGGCATAGAAGGCGGAAAACTGCTCTTTTTGAGCTTTTTGGCCTCTTTTCCCTTTTTTTTTTCATAGAGGGTCTCCCTTTGGGAGTATTTTTTCTTTAATCCCTCTTTTTTTATAAGAGAATCGATTTTTCTCTTTGAAGTCTGGTTTCTTTCTTTTGGAAAGAGATTTTAAATGGGAAATTCCCTTTTGATTTGGGCCTTTGTTTTCCTTTTGGAAGGAGAAGAGAAGAGGGGAGGACTTATCCCAAGCCTACACTCGATCCATTCCAGATCAGCCTATTTAGAAATAGCACGTACTACTTGCAAGTATCTTGCTATGTTGAACTAGGCCCTTCTTTGTAAGATGAAGGATTTTGAAATGTAACCACGATTTTGAAAACTCCGCTCTTTCACAAGTGCGAATTCTCTTACTTAGGGTCACATGAGTTGCTTTTGCACCTTATTCACACGTCTCAGGGCAGCTATCCCTATAAAATTTTCGAAAACTGGAATTTAATCCAGATCCTACACATGATACTTCTTTAAGTATTGAATATTGATAGGATCTGCTAAATTCCTACCTTCTACATCGATCAACCAATACGAATTGTTCGTAGTGGTTGCTCGTACAACATAGGGTCCATTCCAGTTGGGGCGCCACTTGCCTAGGGGGTGTGGGCCACGATGGTGGATGGTTTTCAAGACCAGATCTCCCACTTCAAAGTGGCGAGGTCTTATGTGTTTGCTATAATGTCGGGCTATCCTTTGCCGGTATGCATGAGCATGATCCATGGCAAGGAGTCGCCTCTCATCTAGCAAATCTAGTTAGGCCATCCTGGCATGCTGAAGCGTCTCTAGGGGGAGGTCGAGTGCAATGGATGTATGGAATGAATGCAGTTGGTTATGAATGGGAAGAATGGCGTTTGTGCCATAGACTAATTCGAATGGTGTGGCATTCGTGGGAGTCCGGATGGAAGTCCTATAAGCCCATAAGGCTTCATCCAGCTTCTCATGCCACCTCCTACCCTTCTCTAAGGTTTTCTCAATGATACCAATGAGAGTCTTGTTTGTGGCTTCGGCTTGGCCGTTGCCTTGAGGGTAGTAGGGCGAGGAGAAGTGGTGAGTTATGCCATACGTGTTGCACAACTTAACCATCCGCTCGTTCTTGAATGGGGTACCATTATCAGACACAAGGTCTCGTGGAACCCCAAATCGAGCCAAGATATTCCTCCGGATGAAAGCCACCACATGTTGCCCCATTACATTCGTTAGGGAAATGGCTTCCACCCACTTGGAGAAATACTCCGTGGCTGCTAAAATGAAACGATGCCCATTCGAGGCCTTTGGAAATATGGGGCCTACAATGTCAAACGCCCACATGGTAAATGGCCAGGGGCTGACCACGGAATGCAATGCAGATGAAGGGATATGAATGACGTGCCCATGCACTTGACATGGATGACACTTCCTAACATGATCGTGACAATCCTTTTTCAGGGTGGTCCAAAAATAACCCCCTCTTAGTATTTTCATCGCCATCATGTTGGCATTAACATGACCTCCACATTCTCCATTATGGAACTCGTGCATCACTATCCTAGCCTCCTCTAGGTCGATACATCTAAGCAGAATGCCGGTAAAACTCTTTTTGTATAAGACCCCACCCAGAATGGTGTATCGGGTCGAAATCTTACGAATGAATGCCTTATCTTTGGATGTGGCGTCCTCGGTGAATCCCCCATTTTCTAAAAATTGTTTTATGTCATAGAACCAGGGTTTTTCAACAGACTCTGGGTTGTTTTGGCAAATATCCAAGTCGTGTGTGGATGGATGGGGCGCATGCCATATTTCCAAAGATCTGGTCCCTGAAATGGGATCGACCTTCAGGGCTGAACCCAAGGAAGAGAGGGCATCGGCGATGCCATTGTCCTCTCTTCCCACGTGTGTGAGCTTACACGACTGGAAGGATTGGACCAATCGAGTGGCCAACTCGTGATATGGAAGTAGTTTCTCATTACGTACTTGCCAAATTTTTAAAACCTGGTTTATGACAAGGAGCGAGTCTCCAAAGACCTCGATGCATGATGCCCCTAGAGTTTTCGAAATCCTTAAGCCTTGTATGAGTGCTTCATACTCAGCTACGTTGTTGGAACATTCGAAATCTAAGCGAACTGCTACGGGAATCTCGCCCTTTTCAGGGGAGATTAGGATGATCCCGGCACCAGCCCCTCGTTGGTTTCGTGCCCCGTCGAAGTGCATCTTCCACACTTGGTTTTCGAAAGAATTTGCCAAAATGTGGTTTTGAAAATGGTTTTGCAATATGCCTTCATCAGGCATTTCGACAAGAGTGGGATATGCGTCCTCCAAGGGGAAATCAACCACGTAATCTGCTAGGGCTTGCCCCTTAACGGAGATCTGGTGATGGTATTTCAGATCATACTCCATTAGAAGGAGTTGCCATTTGCCCAATCTACCTGTGAGAATGGGTTTTTCGAACAAGTGCTTGATTGGATCAAGCTTGGACACTATCCAGATCTCATGATCTAGGAAGTAGTGTCTGAATTTCTGGCAGGCCCAGACTAGGGCCAAGCACGTCTTCTCCATGGCTTGATAATTTCGTTCATAAGCCAGGAGAGTTTTCGAAATATAGTAGATGGCATACTCCTTATGGGTGTCATCCTCGTATTGAGCCAACAGGGCTCCTAAAGCGTTTACATGCACGGAGATGTATAATAAAAGCGGTTTTCCTTGTTTTGGAGGATTCAAAACGGGGGATTAACCAAGTATGCCTTTAGTCTCTCGAAGGACTTTTGGCATTCGTCATCCCATAAGAATTTCGTACCCTTCCTCAACAGTTTGTTGAAGGGTTCGCATCTAGTTGCCAGATTTGATATGAATCGGCGCACAGATTGTAATCGACCCTGGAGGCTACGGACTTGGGTGAGATTGGAGGGTGGAGCCATGTCTATGATGGCTCGACACTTAGAGGGGTGGACTTCTATTCCCCTTTGGCTCACCATAAAGCCTAGAAGCTTTCCTGATTCTACCCCGAACACACATTTTTGAGGGTTTAGCTTTACTTTGTAAAGCCTAAGCCTTTCGAAAATCTTTTGTAAACATTCGATATGGGTGCATCGGGTTTTGGATTTCGCCAAGAGATCATCTACATACACTTCTATAAGCTCGTGAATTTGATCATGGAAGATCGTGTTCATGGCTCGTTGGTATGTTGCGCTGGCATTTTTTCAAACCAAAGGGCATGACTGTATAGCAGTACGTGCCCCATGGGGTTGTGAAGGCGGTCTTACCCTGATCTCGTGGGCTTAGTTTGATTTGATTATAGCCTGAATAACCATCCATGAATGAAAACATTTCATGATTTGCAGTACTATCGACTATCAAATCTATGTTTGGTAAAGGATAATTATCCTTTGGAGTGGCTTTATTCAGGTTTCTGAAATCGATGCATATTCGAATTTTCCCATTGGTTTTTCGAACTACAACGATATTTGACAACCAATCAGAATACGCAATGGGTTTTATAAATCCGGATTTTAGCAGATCTTCTAAACCCTCTTTGACTTGCGTGTGTACATTCGGGTGTATTTTCCTAAGCTTCTGCTTTATTGGTTTTACACCTATATCTAAGGAAAGACGATGCTCGACTATGCTGGGATCTATGCCCGGCATGTCTTCATACGTCCATGCAAACACATCTAAATAGGTTCGTAGAAATGCAATGAATGCTAACTTTTCAGTTTTATGCAAGCATGCGCCTATTTTGATGGTTTTGGGATTAGAATCATCCCCTAGGTTCACCTCTACGAAATCTCCTCCTACTGATTGGGAAGGTCTTTCAAAACCGAGAATTCTATGAAATTCTGGGAGCTCAGAAGTGGGATCTTCCTCAAGGGGATCCACTTCTGGGCTTTGATCATTCTCGTGGGCTTTAGACCCGAGGGAACTTGATGCGTGGTTTTCAAAATAACCTGGTTTTGTACTTGGATTTTCAAGTGATTTCGAAATTTTTGGTCTGGCTATGCAGACGACGTTTCTTTCGAAGTCCTTTTCTTTCGCCAAAGTCATACCAGGAGCAGCTATGTACAAAATCTTTTTGGTATTTTCCAAATTTTCGATTTTTTTGGGTTTTTGTAAAACAAGAACTTTGAGAACTATACAAAGCACACTTTTTTCGAGTTTTTGTTTTTCCATTGTTTTGGTTTTTCTTGTTTTTCGATTTTTTTTTATTTTTTTTTTTTTTGATTTTAAGTTTTCAAATGTTTTTGGTATTTTTAGAAAGAGGGATCTTCCGTCATACCTACAAAGGGAAAACACTATGGGTTAGACTCGGAATAGGAGGTCTAAACCATAGGTCTCTTCTAAGACAGGCTCCGGGGCACCCTTGACCCAGGTGGTCACAGGGGGTGGCTCCGGCGGTATTTGGGGAGTATAGCCGATCCCATATCGGCTTGGGTTGGCCCTAGGCAGGATGGGCTCTAGGAGACCCTGGTTTTGTGCCCCTAGACTTTTGTAGGGCGTGTAGCCCATGTTTAATAACATGTTCCACGACCTTTTGTTTTTTGAAAAGATGGGATATAAGTCGTGGTCCTGGAACATGCTATCGTCCATATTAGGCTCGTATGGCCTTTTGTCCAGGGGTTTTGGAAATAGGGAACGTTTGGGTTTTCCTAGGAGGATTAGAGTCGGGAGGGGGCCTGCTTTGGGCGGCCCCTTCACACATACAACCTTCCTAGGGTTGTTCAACACGAGCCGAGGTGGCTCAACCATAATTTGCCCCAGGTTAGCCTCGTGGGCCTGGGAGCTCGATAAACAAGGGGAGTTTATGATCCCCTGAAGCTGTGGGTGACTCTCACCTAGGATCACTACGACCTGGTCCCTAAAAGGGATCTTGACACACCTGTGGAAGGTGGATGGCACAGCACACAAACTGTGTATCCAGGGTCTTCCCAGCAAAAGGTTATAATGGGGGTGGATGTCCAAGACATGGAACACCCCCGTGTGTTCGATCCCTCCCGTTTCCATTGGGAGTTCGATGGATCCTAAAGGCCTAGACGCATTCCCATCGTATCCAGTGATAACGATGGGGCTTGGGTTCACTGAAGTTAAGGTGACTCCGATTTTGTACGCCACGTGAAGTGGAAGGATGTTGAGCCCTCCTCCACCATCGACTAGGCACCTGTCCAGAGAGTGGTTGTTTAGAACCACCTCGATATGCAGGGCCTGGTTATGGGTTTCGTAGGGTCTATCTACATCATCTTCCGAAAAGGTGATGGGCGATTTTGCTCCTAATAAAGCCACTTGGGCAGACAAGGACTCCGGACTTATGTTCGAATCAACCTTGGCCCTTTCTAGAATTTTCTCTAAGACAAGTCTATGCCTAGGCGAGGTTTTGATAAACTCTAGGATAGACATGTGAATAGGAATCTTTGAAAGGTGGTTTTCGAAATCATAAGGATTTAGGATGATTTTGTCCTTATCTGCTTTTGGCAGACCACTAGGGATACATGCTTTTGAGGGGCCAGGCACACTGACCACCTTTTGAGCACCTTGAAGGTGCGGGGGTTGGTAGATCCTCCCGGATCTAGTGACTTCCCCCACGACCAGCCTAGGGTTCGCGCTAAACTTGGCTCTAAGGATGAGCTGAGGAGAACCTTGGATTTTAAAAACTGGCTTTGCCGGGGTTTCCACTTTTGATGGTCCCCGAATGACAACTTGGGCGGGCCTCTTGTATAGTACAAGGATGGGCGCACAAGCAGGTCGACCAGGCTCTGGTTTTTGCGCTAGTTCCTTGGAAATGGTGAGGGTACATACCTCCTTTCCTTTCCCACTGCCACTGGCGTGTTTGGGAAAGGGTTCCTTGAAGAAAGCTTGAGGTGGCTCAGGTTCCGCAGTGACCTGGAGCCGGCCCTCTACTATCAAGTTCTCAATTTTATTTAGAAGAGAGAAGCACCGTTTGGTATCATGGCCTTTGAGCCAATGATACTTGCAAAATCGGTTTAAATACCCCCCTTTGGACGTAACTCCTTCGGGGATTTCAGGGAGTTCGATCATGCCCTGGGCAAGTAAGAGGTCTAGGACCTCCGACACAGGTTGCCCCAGCGGAGTGTACTCCCGTTTTTCAATTGGTTTTGAAAAATTGCGTTCTCTCTTATTTTCTATTTTTTCAAAATTTTTAGAAGTGCCCGCCATGCCTGGATCCACCCGGACATTGGCGATTTTATGGGGCTTTGCCCCTTTGTCCGTTGTGGGCAGCCCATATGCGATGGGCTTCTCCACACGTGTTTTGGGAACGGCACTTCCTTTCCATAAGTGGTCGTATGTCCCTTTTCGCAAGTTGGTTTCGAAAAGGGAGGCCTTTTTGATCAACTTATGGAAAGTTGAAATCTCATGGAGCGAGAGAAGGGTTTTTAACTCGCTTTTGAAATTATCCAGGATGAGCATTACTGCGCATCCTTCGGATATAGGCTCTCGCACTTGGCCCAAAAGAGACCTCCATCTTATAATGAAGGCATGCACGTCTTCGTTCATGCCTTGCTTTGTATCCCTTAAGGTATTCAGGGTTGGCGTGACTTCCACGTTGTGTGCAAACCTTTGCATGAAGCAGTTCGCTAACTCTTCAAAAGTAGCGAACTGGCTTAAGTCGTAGGAAGCCAGCCATTTGGCAGCTGTGACTTTAAGGGATAGGGGGAACCAATACACCCATTTCATCGAGTCCTTTTTCTTCTTATGGGCTCGACGTGAGAAAAGCTGCAAGTGAGACCTAGGGTCTCCCATGCCATCATACCGATGGAAGTTCGGTATTTCATCGTCACTGTCTGTTTCGTAATCCATAGGAAGGAAATTAGACAGGGCGTAGCTTCTTTTCTCTTTATTTTGCCCTTTCAGCAGTTGCTGTAGGGCTTTACGGTCCTTTTGTGTGAAGGACTCGTGGTATTGGTTGCCTTCCATTACGGAGGCCTCTTTTTGCTTGCGAGGTTTTTCAATTTTCTTTTTAGGCCTTTGTTCACCGTTTGATGAACATGAATCGCCTACTTCAGGCTCTTGGCTGAGAGCATCGATTTTGGCCTCAAATTCCCTTCTCAAGTCCTCGATTTCATCTAGTTTTATTTTATTTTTGAAAATCCTCCTAGAGTGAGAACTTGATGCGCATGAGCCTTGGCTCGACACTTCACTTGGATTGGATTTTGACATGCTTTTCAAGCTTTTTCAAAATTTCCTAAGTAAAAAGCAAAGAAAACAAGTTAAAACGACACCTTTATAAAATTTTCGCAAGACTTCTACAAGTAAACTCGATTTTTGAAAAGGCTCAGGTCCCACCGGGCGTGCCAATCTCTGTAGACGCGCGAAAATCCCCGCCTCTTCGCCTCTTTCGTGGCTTGGAGTGGATCTTATCGTGCGTCTAAGGCCTATGTATATAAATAGGGCGTGCCAGCTAGCTTACTCAAGCTAGCGAAGATATATTTAATATTGACTTCTAAACGTGGCGACTGTGAGCAAGTAAGCTCTTGTCGTCGCAGACCTTCTTGCACCGATGCGCAAGGGTCAGTCTGTACGCTTTGCAAAAATCGAGTTTTTGGAGAGAAAGTCTACAAAGCGGTTCAAGGTGTCTATTTCGGGTCTTTAAAATGCGATTGCATGTTTTAGATCACGTGGATTTGCACATGCCTAAGTCTTTTCTTTTATCCCTTTTCGGGCCACCTAGTTTGTGTGTTATGAACACTCCACTACGTGGGCGAATTCGAGCAGGGCTTGCTTTGATGCAATATGCGTCCTACCTCGTGGTATGGCGTAGATGCAATGCAAACTCATGCTACTCCAAAGGGAAAACCCGAAATGTAAAGACAATACTGAGGGGAAATAACTGAAGGAAAATAACTGAAGGGAAATAACCGAAGGGAAATGACTTGAAATATAAATGCTGAAGGGAGATATGTATATATAATATGTATATGAGCCCTTACTTGGGTCTTGCAAATAAGAGCGAAGGCTCAATGTGGGTGTGTGCTTGAATTGAAAGACTTACACACACGACATGAAATTAAACCCAAATATAAATTGCAGTATGGCCTTCACTAAAGTCTTGGGAGTAAGAGCGGTTCGAGGTGTACGCTTTTGCGCAAGGGTCAGTCTGTACGCTTTTGCAAAAATCGAGTTTTGGGGAGAAAGTCCACGAAGCGGTTCGAGGTGTCTATTTCGGGTCTTTAAGATGCGATTGCATATTTTAGATCACGTGGATTTGCACGTGCTTAAGTCTCTTCTTTTATCCCTTTTTGGGTCGCCTAGTTTGTGTGTTATGAACACTCCACTACATGGGCGAATTCGAGCGGGGCTTGCTTTGATGCAATATGTGTCCTACCTCGTGGTATGGCATAGATGCAATGCAAACTCACGCTACTCCAAAGGGAAAACCCGAAATGTAAAGACAATACTGAAGGGAAATAACAGAAGGGAAATAACCGAAGGGAAATAACCGAAGGGAAATAACCGAAGGGAGATATATATATATCTTATGTATATGAGCCCTTACTCGGGTCTTGCAAATAAGAGCGAAGGCTCAATGTGGGTGCGTGCTTGAATTGAAAGACTTACACACACGATATGAAATTAAACCCAAATATAAATTGCAGTATGGCCTTGACTAAGGTCTTGGGAGTAAGAGCGAAGGCTCAATGTGTGTGAGAGTGCTTGAATTGAAGTACTACACACACGACATAAATAAAACCCAAATATAACTGCAATAAGGCCTTTACTAAGGTCTTGGGAGTAAGAGCGAAGGCTGAATGTGTGTGAGTGTAGAATTGAAGTACTACGCACACGACATAAATGAAACCCAAATATAACTGCAATAAGGCCTTTACTAAGGTCTTGGGAGTAAGAGCGAAGGCTCAATGTATGTGAAAGTGCTTGAATTGAAAGACTTACTCACACGACAAGAAATGAAACCCAAATAGTATAGGTCGGCCCTTACTTGGGTCTTTCAAATAAGAGCGAAAGCTCAATGTGTGTGAGAGTGCTTGAATTGAAAGACAACGCACCCAACTTAAACAAAACCCTTCGGAAATGAAATATATATGTACACTTATATATTAGGGGCTGATTAGGCCCGTGTGTGTTCAAAATTGTGCACGACTAAGAGAGTGCACGTCTGTGGTTGTGCCAAGCCACGTTATTACAAGCGGGGGGAGACTACACTCCGTTATTACAACCCCGTATCAAATTGAATTTCAAGCAAGTGTACGACTGTAGACGCGCGAAAATCCCCGCCTCTTCGCCTCTTTCGTGGCTTGGAGTGGATCTTATCGTGCGTCTAAGGCCTATGTATACAAACAGGGCGTGCCAGCTAGCTTACTTAAGCTAGCGAAGATATACTTTAACACTGACTTCTAAACGTGGCGACTGTGAGGAAGTGAGCTCTTGTCGTCGCAGACCTTCTTGCACCGATGCGCAAGGGTCAGTCTGTACGCTTTTGCAAAAAATCGAGTTTTAGGGAGAAAGCCTACGAAACGGTTCGAGGTGTCTATTTCGGGTCTTTAAGATGCGATTGCATTTTTTAGATCACGTGGATTTGCACGTGCCTAAGTCTTTTCTTTTATCCCTTTTTGGGTCGCCTAGTTTGTGTGTTATGAACACTCCACTACATGGGCGAATTCGAGCGGGGCTTGCTTCGATGCAATATGCGTCCTACCTCGTGGTATGGCGTAGATGCAATGCAAACTCACACTACTCCAAAGGGAAAACCCGAAATGTAAAGACAATGCTGAAGGGAAATAACAGAAGGGAAATAACCGAAGGGAAATAACCGAAGGGAAATAACCGAAGGGAAATAACCGAAGGGAGATACGTATATATCTTATGTATATGAGCCCTTTCTCGGGTCTTGCAAATAAGAGCGAAGGCTCAATGTGGGTGCGTGTTTGAATTGAAAGACTTACACACACGACATGAAATTAAACCCAAATATAAATTGCAGTATGGCCTTGACTAAGGTCTTGGGAGTAAGAGCGAAGGCTCAATGTGTGTGAGAGTGCTTGAATTGAAGTACTACACACACGACATAAATGAAACCCAAATATAACTGCAATAAGGCCTTTACTAAGGTCTTGGGAGTAAGAGCGAAGGCTCAATGTGTGTGAAAGTGCTTGAATTGAAAGACTTACTCACACGACAAGAAATAAAACCCAAATAGTATAGGTCGGCCCTTACTTGGGTCTTTCAAATAAGAGCGAAGGCTCAATGTGTGTGAGAGTGTTTAAATTGAAAGACTTACTCACACGACATGAAATGAAACCCAAATAGTATAGGTCGGCCCTTACTTGGGTCTTTCAAATAAGAGCGAAAGCTCAATGTGTGTGAGAGTGTTTAAATTGAAAGACAACGCACCCAACTTGAACAAAACCCTTCGGAAATGAAATATATACGTACACTTATATATTAGGGGCTGATTAGGCCCGTTGTAAACACCCCGAAATCCCACGAATTTCTTAAACAAATCTGGTTTTGATACAAGCAGCCCCAAAGGGCCATTTTTGAGTTTGGAAACCCAGGAGCCTTCCAAACAAAACCCTGTATATATGTTTTAAACTTTATCTTTCAAAAACATATGATATAGCTTTTGGACACTTACGGGTAGTTGGTCCGTAGAGGTCTTGCTTGAGCGTGGCCTTGGCTTTGGGCTGCAAACGGGAGCTCCGCGAAGGTATGTGATCAAGGGTGCTGGCCGGCTGCAAATGGGGTGCGGGATAGACGCCTCGAAGGGGGCCGGTGGCAAGTAGGTGGCGCCTTCAAGTAGGGAGTTTAGAGTGGCTGAACAAGTGGGTATTAGGATCACTAGGGAAGTTGGGTACTTAGGGAAACTGGACCTAAAAGGTGAGCTAGTGGGAAGGCCAAATAGGACACCTAGGGGGGGGTTGGCCGAATGGGAGATGGTGGCTAAGTAGTGGCCAGCAACTTGGGTTATCCTAGGTTCGGCTAGGCTTAGGTGGTGGCGGCAAAGGGGCTGAGCTGAAGGGAAGATGGGTGGCTAAGAGTGGAGAGGTGGTAGAGAGGGGCTTTGAGGGAGTTTGGGGTACTTACCGAATGGGGAGAAGTGGCGGATGGAGTGGGAAAGTGGCGGGCAGGTGGCTGTCGGCTGGTTCAGTTGGGGGAAGATGATGGCGTCCGGCTGGGGGGTAGTGGTGGTGGACGGAAGAGGGAAGGTGGCGGAGCAGGTGGCGGCTGGTGGAGCAGGTGGAGCTGCTGGGGAGTGGTCACGGCTGGATGAGAGATGGGAGAAGGAGAGGGCCCGGCTGGATGGAAGGGTGGTTCCCACTTCGAAAACCCGCCCACAATGAGGGGGGTTTAAATAGGGGATGGGTAGGTCGGTTAGGGCTGGGCTATGGGTAGTGGTTAGGTGGTTTAGGTAGGGTGGTATGTAGATAAGGTGGGCTGGATGGGGTTGGGCCAGATATTTTAAAACTAGGTGTTTGGATAAATCGTGGGCTAAGGGTGGTTTAGGGCTAGGTTAGGTGGTTGGGTTTTAGGGTGAGGTTTAGTGAGCTAGGTTAGGTGATTAGGCTAGGTTTAGGCTAGGATTAGGGGAATTAATCTAGGTTTAGGGAAGGATTAGGGGAGTGGGTTAGGTGATTAGGTTGGGATTAGGCCGGGATTAGGGAAGTGGGTTAGGTGATTAGGTTCAGATTAGGGGTGGATTAGGGGTTTAGGCTAGGTTTAGGCATTTTGGGTTAGGTTTAGGTGAAGGAGCTCCCTTAGCATGGCCCATAGACCTTGATCACCCCATGTTGGTGCAGCCCTAGGTTAGGTTTTAGCTAATTACAAGCTTAAACCCACTCAATTAGGCTAAACCACATGATTAACCCAAACTTGACACACAAGTCAAGCTTAATACAACACTCTTGATATTTTTCACCCCCACTCTCTCTCATGCCCAATATCCCATGTGAATTTCAAGTGGGCCCCACCTCCATTTATGAGAAGGTGATATGGGCCATGGATATGGATATTGGATTGGATCTCTGGATCCAAATCCAAATCCAAGTCCACATATGGGTTTGGATTGGAATCTGGATATATACGGTCCAGATCCAATCCAAACTGAACTCTGACTCCTTCGAGCTGGGTTCGAGACGGACGATTTGTGCGGGGCCTGACAGCATCAGTACTCCGTCTGCGTTGGGTCTTCGCCAACATAATCGTTCGCCTCCGTTTCTGCCTTCCGGAGATGACTTCAAATGCTATTTTGATAAGAACAGGGTCTTGGACGTTCGAGATCCTGGGATGTGAATCAGATACAAGAGTTGCTGCGCCGGGCTTGACAGGTGCTCCGGTTCCGGGCTCTTCTTGGCTCTCCTGGTCCTGTCTTGATCGGGCCAAGCCACTTTGGGGTTTCAAAACATGTTTTAAAAGGGTTTTCAAAAGCTATATCATATGTTTTTGAAAGATAAAGTTTAAAACATATATACAGGGTTGTTTGGAAGGCTCCTGGGTTTCCAAACTCAAAATGGCCCTTTGGGGGCTGCTTGTATAAAACCAGACTTGTTTAAGAAATTCGTGGGATGTCGGGGTGTTTACAATCTGATTTACACCCCCAGGATCTCGAACGTCCAAGACCCTGTTCTTATCAAAATATCATTTGAAATCATCTCCGAAAGGCAGAAATGGAGGCGGACGACCATGTTGGCGAAGACCCAACGCAGACGGAGTACTGATGCTGTCAGGCCCCGCACAAATCGTCCGTTTTGAACCCAGCTCGAAGGAGTCAGAGTTCAATTTGGATTGGATCTGGACCATATATATCCAGATCCCAATCCAAACCCATATGTGGACTTGGATTTGGATTTGGATCCAGAGATCCAATCCAATATCCATATCCATGACCCACATCACCTTCTCATAAATGGAGGTGGGGCCCACTTGAAATTCACGTGGGATCATGGGCATGAGAGAGAGTGGGGATGGAAAATATCAAGAGGGTTGTAATTAAGCTTGACTTGTGTGTCAAGTTTGGGGTTAATCATGTGGGTTAGCCTAATTGAGTGGGTTTAAGCTTGTAATTAGCCAAAACCTAACCTAGGGCTGCACCAACATGATGTGGCTAAGGTCTATGGGCCATGCTAAGGGAGCTCCTTCACCTAAACCTAACCCAAAACACCTAATCCTAGCCTACCACCCTAATCCACCCCTAATTTGAGCCTAATCACCTAACCCACTTCCCTAATCCAGGCCTAATCCCAACCTAATCACCCACTTCCCTAATCCTTCCCTAAACCTAGGTTAATTTCCCTAAACCTAGCCTAAACCTAGCCTAATCACCTAACCTAGCTCACTAAACCTCACCCTAGAACCCAACCACTTAACCTAGCCCTAAACCCCTAAACCACCCCTAGCCCACAATCTACCCAAACCACTAGTTTTCAAAATATCTGGCCCAACCCTTTCCAGCCCACCTTATCTACATACCACCCTACCTAAACCACCTAACCACTACCCCAAACCCAGCCCTAACCGACCTACCCATCCCTATTTAACCCCCCCCCCTTTTGGGGGGCGGGTTTTGCAAGCTGGAACCCTTCACCAATCCCAGCCGGGCCCTCTCTTTCCCCCACTTCCCAGCTCAACCGAACCTGCCCAGCTGCTCCACCTGCGCCGCCTGCACTACCACCATCCCTCCATCCCACCACAGCTCGCACCGCCATCTCCACCACCTCCCAGCCGAGCTTCACAGCCTGCCCACCTTTCTCCCAGCCGAGTACCACCTTCTCCCCATTCGGTAAGCACCCCCCAACTCTACCTAAATCCTTCTCTACTCCCCCTCCACTCCTAGCCACCCACCATACCACCATCTTACCTACACATCAGCCCCTTGCTGCAACCATTCTCACTTAGCCGAACCTAGCACAACCTAAACCACCAGCCACTACCTAACTACCCTAACTACACCCGGCCGGCCATCTCTTTTCCCCTAAGACTCCCATTCGGCCTTCCCTTAAACTCCCTTTAGGTCCATACTCCCCAATACTCTAGGCTCTCCTAGTGACCCTACACACTTACTTGGCCCAGCCCTTTAATCGCCCACATCAAGGTGACTCCCATTTGCAGCCGGCCACCTTTGAGGCGCCTATCCCGCGCCCCACTTGCAGCCGGTGAGCACCCTTTGTCATCCACCCTCGTGGAGCTCCCGTTTGCAGCCCAAGGCGAAGGCCAAGCCCACGCTCAAGCAAGGCCTCTACGAACCAGCTACTCGTAAGTGCCTAAACTTGGTCTTTAGTTGTATACTTGCTTGAGATTCAATTTGATACGGGGTTATAATAACGGAGCATAGTCTCCCCCCGTTTGTAATAACGTGGCTTGGCACACCCACACACGTGCACTCTCTTAGTTGTGCACGATTTTGAACACACACGGGCCTAATCAGCCCCTAATACATATATATATATATGCTTTCATTTTCGAAGGATTTTGTTTAAGTTGGGTGAGTAAGTCTTTCAATTCAAGCACTTTCACACACATTGAGCTTTCGCTCTTATTTGAAAGACCCAAGTAAGGGCCGACCTATACTATTTGGGTTTAATTTCATGTCGTGTGTGTAAGTCTTTCAATTCAAGCACTCTCACACACATTGAGCCTTCGCTCTTATTCCCAAGACCTTAGTAAAGGCCTTATTGCAGTTATATTTGGGTTTCATTTATGTCGTGTGTGTAGTACTTTAATTCAAGCACTCTCACACACATTGAGCCTTCGCTCTTACTCCCAAGACCTTAGTCAAGGATATACTGCAATTTATATTTGGGTTTAATTTCATGTCGTGTGTGTAAGTCTTTCAATTCAAGCACGCACCCACATTGAGCCTTCGCTCTTATTTGCAAGACCCAAGTAAGGGCTCATATACATATTATATATACATATCTCCCTTCAGCATTTATATTTCAAGTCATTTCCCTTCGGTTATTTCCCTTCGGTTATTTCCCTCCGGTTATTTCCCTTCAGTTATTTCCCTTCAGTATTGTCTTTACATTTCGGGTTTTCCCTTTGGAGTAGTGTGAGTTTGCATTGCATCTACGCCATACCATGAGGTAGGACGCATATTGCATCAAAGCAAGCCCCGCTCGAATTCGCCCACGTAGTGGAGTGTTCATAACACACAAACTAGGTGGCCTGAAAAGGGATAAAAGAAAAGACTTAGGCACGTGCAAATCCACGTGATCTAAAACATGCAATCGCATTTTAAAGACCCGAAATAGACACCGCTTCGTAGACTTTCTCTCCAAAAACTCGATTTTTGCAAAGCGTACAGACTGACCTTGTGCATCGGTGCAAGAAAGTCTGCGACGACAAGAGCTTACTTGCTCACAGTCGCCACGTTTAGAAGTCAGTGTTAAATATATCTTCGCTAGCTTAAGTAAGCTAGCTGGCACGCCCTGTTTGCATACATAGGCCTTAGACACACGAGAGGATCCGCTCCGAGCCCTGAAAAAGGCAGATGGGGCAGGGATTTTCGCGCGTCTACAGAGATTGGCACGCCCGGTGGGACGTGAGCCTTTCAAAAATCGAGTTTGTAAGTGGGAGTCTTACGAAAATTTTGTAAAAAGGTGTCATTTTAACTTGTTTTCTTTGCTTGTACTTAGGACATTTTGAAAAAGCTTGAAAAGCATGTCAAAATCCAATCCAAGTGAAGTGTTGAGCCAAGGCTCATGCGCATCAAGTTCTCACTCTAGGAGGATTTTCAAAAACAAAATAAAACTAGATGAAATCGAGGACTTGAGAAGGGAGTTTGAGGCCAAAATCGATGCTCTCAGCCAAGAGGCTGAAGTAGGCGATTCATGTTCATCGAACGGTGAACAAAGGCCTAAAAAGAAATCTGAAAAACCTCGCAAGCAAAAAGAGGCCTCCGTAATGGAAGGCAACCAATACCACGAGTCCTTCACACAAAAGGACCGTAAAGCCCTATAGCAGTTGCTAAAAGGGCAGAATAAAGAGAAAAGAAGCTACGCCCTATCTGATTTCCTTCCTATGGATTACGAAACAGACAGTGACGATGAAATACCGAACTTCCATCGGTATGATGGCATGGGAGACCCTACGTCTCACTTGCAGCTTTTCTCACGTCGAGCCCATAAGAAGAAAAAGGACTCGATGAAATGGGTGTATTGGTTCCCTTTATCCCTTAAAGGCACAGCTGCCAAATGGCTGGCTTCCTACGACTTAAGCCAGTTCGCAACTTTTGAAGAGTTAGCGAACTGCTTCATGCAAAGATTTGCACACAACGTAGAAGTCACGCTAACCCTGAATACCTTAAGGGAAACAAAACAAGGCATGAACGAAGACGTACATGCCTTCATTATAAGATGGAGGTCGCTTTTAGGCCAAGTGCGAGAGCCCATATCCGAAGGATGCGCAGTAATGCTCATCCTGGATAATTTTAAAAGCGAATTAAAAACCCTTCTCTCGCTCCATGAGATTTCAACTTTCCATAAGTTGATCAAAAAGGCCTCCCTTTTCGAAACCAACTTGCGAAAAGGGACATACGATCACCTATGGAAAGGAAGTGCCGTTCCAAAAACCCGTTTGGAAAAGCCCATCGCATATGGGCTGCCCACGACGGACAAAGGGGCAAAGCCCCATAAAATCGCCAATGTCCGGGTGGATCCAGGCATGGCGGGCACTTCCAAAAATTTTGAAAAATTAGAAAATAAGAGGAAACGCAATTTTCAAAAACCGGTTGAAAAACGGGAGTATACTCCGCTGGGGCAACCTGTGTCGGAGGTCCTAGACCTCTTACTTGCCCAGGGCATGATAGAACTCCCTGAAATCCCCGAAGGAGTCACTTCCAAAGGGGGGTATTTAAACCGATTTTGTAAGTATCATCGGCTCAAAGGCCATGATACCAAATGTTGCTTCTCTCTCTTAAATAAAATTGAGAACTTGATAGAAGAAGGTCGGCTCCAGGTCACTGCGGAACCTGAGCCACCTCAAGCTATCTTCAAGGAACCCTTTCCCAAACACGCCAGTGGCAGTGGGAAAGGAAAGGAGGTATGTACCCTCACCATTTCCAAGGAACTAGCGCGAAAGCCAGAACCTGGTCGACCTACTTGTGCGCCCATCCTTGTACTATACAAGAGGCCCGCCCAAGTCGTCATTCGGGGACCACCAAAAGTGGAAACCCCGATAAAACCAGTTTTAAAAATCCAAGGTTCTCCTGAACTCATCCTTAGAGCCAAGTTTAGCGCGCACCCTAGGCTGGTCGTGGGGGAAGTCACTAGATCTAGGAGGATCTATCAACCCCCGCACCTTCAAGGTGCTCAAAAGGTGGTCAGTGTGCCTGGCCCCTCCAAACAATGTATCCCTAGTGGTCTGCCAAAAGCAGATAAGGATAAAGTCATCCTAAATCCTTATGATTTCGAAAACCACCTTTCAAAGATTCCTATTCACATGTCTATCCTAGAGCTTATAAAAACCTCGCCTAGGCATAGACATGTATTAGAGAAAATTCTAGAAAGGGCCAAGGTTGATTCGAACATAAGTCCAGAATCCTTGTCTGCCCAAGTGGCTTTATTAGGAGTAAAATCGCCCATCACTTTCTCGGAAGATGATGTAGATAGACCCTACGAAACCCATAACCAGGCCCTGCATATCGAGGTGGTTCTAAACAACCACTCTCTGGACAGGTGCCTAGTCGATGGTGGAGGAGGGCTCAACATCCTTCTACTTCATGTGGCGTACAAAATCGGAGTCACCTTGACTTCAGTGAACCCAAGCCCCATCGTTATCACTGGATACGATGGGAATGCGTCTAGACCTTTAGGATCCATCGAACTCCCAATGGAAACGGGAGGGATCGAACACACGGGGGTGTTCCATGTCTTGGACATCCACCCCCATTATAACCTGTTGCTGGGAAGGCCCTGGATACACAGTTTGTGCACTGTGCCATCCACCTTCCACAGGTGTGTTAAGATCCCTTTTAGGGACCAGGTCGTAGTGATCCTAGGTGAGAGTCACCCACAGCTTCAGGGGATCATAAACTCCCCTTGTTTATCAAGCTCCCAGGCCCATGAGGCTAACCTGGGGCAAATTATGGTTGAGCCACCTCGGCTCGTGTTGAACAACCCTAGGAAGGTTGTATGTGTGAAGGGGCCACCCAAAATAGGCCCCCTCCCGACTTTAATCCTCCTAGGAAAACCCAAGCGTTCCCTATTTCCAAAGCCCCTGGACAAGAGGCCATACGAGCCTAATATGGACGATAGCATGTTCCAGGACCACGACTTGTATCCAACTTTTTCAAAAAATAAAAAGTCGTGGAACATGTTGTTGAACATGGGCTACACGCCCTACAAGAGTCTAGGGGCGCAGAACCAGGGTCTCCTAGAGCCCATCCTTCATAGGGCCAACCCAAGCCGATATGGGATCGGCTATACTCCCCGAATACCGTCGGAGCCACCCCTTGTGACCACATGGGTCACGGGTGCCCCGAAGCCTGTCTTAGAAGAGACCTACGATTTAGATCTCCTATTCTGAGTCTAACTCGTAGTGTTTTCCCTTTGTAGGTATGACGGAAGATCCCTTTTTCTAAAAATACCAAAAACATTTGAAAAACTTAAAATCAAAAAAATCGAAAAACAAGAAAAACCAAAAACAATGGACTAACAAAAACTCGAAAAAAGAGTGCTTTGTATAGTTCCGAAAGTTCTTGTTTTACAAAAACCCAAAAAAATCGAAAATTTGGAAAATACCAAAAAGATTTGTACATAGCTGCTCCTGGTAGGACTTTGGCAAAAGAAAAGGATTTCGAAAGAAACGTCGTCTGCATAGCCAGACCAAAAATTTCGAAATCACTTGAAAATCCAAGTACAAAACCAGGTCATTTTGAAAACCACGCATCAAATTCCCTCGGGTCTATAGCCCACGAGAATGATCAAAGCCCAGAAGTGGATCCCCTTGAGGAAGATCCCACTTCTGAGCTCCTAGAATTTCATAGAATTCTCGATTTTGAAAGACCTTCCCAATCAGTAGGAGGAGATTTCATAGAGGTGAACCTAGGGGATGATTCCAATCCCAAAACCATCAAGATAGGCACATGCTTGCATGAAACTGTAAAGTTAGCATTCATTGCATTTCTACAAACCTATTTAGATGTGTTTGCATGGACGTATGAAGACATGTCGGGCATAGATCCCAGCATTGTCGAGCATCGTCTTCCCTTAGATGCAGGTGTAAAACCCATAAAGCAGAAGCTTAGTGTAGACGCGCGAAAATCCCCGCCTCTTTGCCTCTTTCGGGGCTTGGAGTGGATTTTATCGTGTGTCTAAGGCCTATGTATACAAATAGGGCGTGCCAGCTAGCTTACTCAAGCTAGCGAAGATATATTTAACACTGACTTCTAAACGTGGCGACTGTGAGCAAGTAAGCTCTTGTCGTCGCAGACCTTCTTGCACCGATGCGCAAGGGTCAGTCTGTACGCTTTTGCAAAAATCGAGTTTTGGGGAGAAAGTTCACGAAGCGGTTCGAGGTGTCTATTTCGGGTCTTTAAGATGCGATTGCATGTTTTAAATCACGTGGATTTGCGCGTGCCTAAGTCTTTTCTTTTATCCCTTTTCGGGCCACCTAGTTTGTGTGTTATGAACACTCCACTACATGGGCGAATTCGAGCGGGGCTTGCTTTGGTGCAATATGCGTCCTACCTCGTGGTATGGCGTAGATGCAATGCAAACTCACGCTACTTCAAAGGGAAAACCCGAAATGTAAAGACAATACTGAAGGGAAATAACAGAAGGGAAATAACCGAAGGGAAATAACCGAAGGGAAATAACCGAAGGGAAATAACCGAAGGGAAATAACTGAAGGGAAATAACCGAAGGGAAATAACCGAAGGGAAATATGTATATATCTTATGTATATGAGCCCTTACTCGGGTCTTGCAAATAAGAGCGAAGGCTCAATGTGGGTGCGTGCTTGAATTGAAAGACTTACACACATGACATGAAATTAAACCCAAATATAAATTGCAGTATGGCCTTGACTAAGGTCTTGGGAATAAGAGCGAAGGCTCAATGTGTGTGAGAGTGCTTGAATTGAACGACAACGCACCCAACTTAAACAAAACCCTTCGAAAATGAAAGTATATATATACACTTATATATTAGGGGTTGATTAGGCCCGTGTGTGTTCAAAATTGTGCACGACTAAGAGAGTGCACGTGTGTGGTTGTGCCAAGCCACGTTATTACAAGCGGGGGGAGACTATGCTCCGTTATTACAACCCCGTATCAAATTGAATTTCAAGCAAGTGTACGACTAAAGACCGAGTTTAGACACTTACGAGTAGCTGGTCCGTAGAGGTCTTGCTTGAGCGTGGGCTTGGCCTTGGGCTGCAAGTGGGAGCTCCGCGAAGGTGGGTGATCATGGGGTCCGGCCGGCTGCAAGTGGGGCGCGGGATAGACGCCTCGAAGGGGGCCGGTGGCAAGTAGATGGCGCCTCCAAGTAGGGGGTTTAAAGTGGCTGAATAAGTGGGTATTAGGATCACTAGGGGAGTTGGGTACTTAGGGAAACTGGACCTAAAAGGTGAACTAGTGGGAAGGTCGAATAGGACACCTAGGGGGGTTGGCCGAATGGGAGATGGTGGCTAAGTAGTGGCCAGCAACTTGGGTTATACTAGGTTCGGCTAGGTTTAGGTGGTGGCGGCAAAAGGGCTGAGATGAAGGTAGGATGGGTGGCTAAGAGTGGAGAGGTGGTAGAGAGGGGCTTTGAGGGAGTTTGGGGTACTTACCGAATGGGGAGAGGTGGCGGATGAAGTGGGAAGGTGGCGGGCAGGTGGCTGTCGGCTGGTTCGGTTGGGTGAAGATGATGGCGTCCGGCTGAGGGGTGGTGGTGGTGGATGGAAGAGGGAAGGTGGCGGAGCAGGTGGCGGCTGGTGGAGCAGCTGGAGCAGGCCAAGGTGGGGAGTCGTCCCGGCTGGGTGAGAGAAGGGAGAAGGAGAGGGCCCGGCTGGGTGAGGTAGTGGTTCCCACTTGGAAAACCCGCCCACAAGGAAGGGGGTTTAAATAGGGGATGGGTAGGTCGGTTAGGGCTGGGCTGTGGGTAGTGGTTAGGTGGTTTAGGTAGGGTGGTATGTAGATAAGGTGGGCTGGAAGGGGTTGGGCCAGATATTTTAAAACTAGGGGTTTGGGTAAATCGTGGGCTAAGGGTGGTTTAGGGGTTTAGGGCTAGGTTAGGTGGTTGGGTTTTAGGGTGAGGTTTAGTGAGCTAGGTTAGGTGATTAGGCTAGGTTTAGGCTAGGATTAGGGAAATTAATCTAGGTTTAGGGAAGGATTAGGGAAGTGGGTTAGGTGATTAGGTTGGGATTAGGACGGGATTAGGGAAGTGGGTTAGGTGATTAGGTTCAGATTAGGGGTGGATTAGGGGTTTAGGCTAGGTTTAGGCATTTTGGGTTAGGTTTAGGTGAGGGAGCTCCCTTAGCATGGCCCATAGACCTTGATCACCCCATGTTGGTGCAGCCCTAGGTTAGGTTTTAGCTAATTACAAGCTTAAACCCACTCAATTAGGCTAACCCACATGATTAACCCAAACTTGACACACAAGTCAAGCTTAATACAACACTCTTGATATTTTTCAACCCCACTCTCTCTCATGCCCAATATCCCACGTGAAACTCAAGTGGGCCCCACCTCCATTTATGAGAAGGTGATGTGGGCCATGGATATGGATATTGGATTGGATCTCTGGATCCAAATCCAAATCCAAGTCCACATATGGGTTTGGATTGGAATCTGGATATATATGGTCCAGATCCAATCCAAACTGAACTCTGACTCCTTCGAGCTGGGTTCGAAACGGACGATTCGTGCGGGGCCTGACAGCATCAGTACTCCGTCTGCGTTGGGTCTTCGCCAACATAGTCGTCCGCCTCCGTTTCTGCCTTCCGGAGATGACTTCAAATGCTATTTTGATAAGAACAGGGTCTTGGACGTTCGAGATCCTGGGGTGTGAATCAGATACAAGAGTTGCTGCGCCGGGCTCGACAGGTGCTCCGGTTCCGGGCTCTTCTTGGCTCTCCTGGTCCTGTCTTGATCGGGCCAAGCCACTTCAGGGTTTCAAAACATGTTTTAAAAGGGTTTTCAAAAGCTATATCATATGTTTTTGAAAGATATAGTTTAAAACATATATACAGGGTTGTTTGGAAGGCTCCTGGGTTTCCAAACTCAAAATGGCCCTTTGGGGCTGCTTGTATAAAACCAGATGGATTTTGAGAAATTCGTGGGATTTCGGGGTGTTTACACTTAGGAAAATACACCCGAATGTACACACGCAAGTCAAAGAGGGTTTAGAAGATCTGCTAAAAGCCGGATTTATAAAACCCATTGAGTATTCTGATTGGTTGTCAAATATCGTTGTGGTTCGAAAAACCAATGGGAAAATTCGAATATGCATCGATTTCAGAAACCTGAATAAAGCCACTCCAAAGGATAATTATCCTTTACCAAACATAGATTTGATAGTCGATAGTACTGCAAATCATGAAATGTTTTCATTCATGGACGGCTATTCAGGCTATAATCAAATCAAACTAAGTCCACGAGATCAGGGTAAGACCGCCTTCACAACCCCATGGGGCACGTACTGCTATATAGTCATGCCCTTTGGTTTGAAAAATGCCGGTGCAACATACGAACGAGCCATGAACACGATCTTCCATGATCAAATTGATGAGCTTGTAGAAGTGTATGTAGATGATCTCTTGGCAAAATCCAAAACCCGATGCACCCATATCGAATGTTTACAAAAGATTTTCGAAAGGCTTAGGCTTTACAAAGTAAAGCTAAACCCTCAAAAATGTGTGTTCGGGGTAGAATCAGGGAAGCTTTTAGGCTTTATGGTGAGCCAAAGGGGAATAGAAGTCGACCCCTCTAAGTGTCGAGCCATCATAGACATGGCTCCACCCTCCAATCTCACCCAAATTCGTAGCCTCCAGGGTCGATTACAATCCGTGCGCCGATTCATATCGAATCTGGCAACTAGATGCGAACCCTTCAACAAACTATTGAGGAAGTGTACGAAATTCTTATGGAATGACGAATGCCAAAAGTCCTTCGAGAGACTGAAGGCATACTTGGTTAATCCCCCTGTTTTGAATCCTCTAAAGCAAGGAAAACCGCTTTTATTATACATCTCCGTGCATGTAAATGCTTTAGGAGCCCTATTTGCTCAATACGAGGATGACACCCATAAGGAGTATGCCATCTACTATATTTCGAAAACTCTCTTGGCTTATGAATGAAATTATCAAGCCATGGAGAAGATGTGCTTGGCCCTAGTCTGGGCCTACCAGAAGTTCAGACACTATTTCCTAGATCATGAGATCTGGATAGTGTCCAAGCTTGATCCAATCAAGCACTTGTTCGAAAAACCCATTCTCACGGGTAGATTGGGCAAATGGCAGCTCCTTCTAATGGAGTATGATCTGAAATACCATCACCAGATCTCCATTAAGGGGCAAGCCCTAGCAGATTACGTGGCTGAATTCCCCTTAGAGGACGCATATCCCACTCTTATCGAAATGCCTGATGAAGGCATATTGCAAAACCATTTTCAAAACCACATTTTGGCAAACTCTTTCAAAAACCAAGTGTGGAAGATGCACTTCGATGGGGCACGAAACCAACGAGGGGCTGGTACCGGGGTCATCCTAATCTCCTGAAAAGGGCGAGATTCCCATAGCAGTCCGCTTAGATTTCGAATGTTCCAACAACGTAGCTGAGTATGAAGCACTCATACAAGGCTTAAGGATTTCGAAAACTCTAGGGGCATCATGCATTGAGGTCTTTGGAGATTCGCTCCTTGTCATAAACCAAGTTTTAAAAATTTGGCAAGTACGTAATGAGAAACTACTTCCATATCACGAGTTTGCCACTCGATTGGTCCAATCCTTCCAGTCGTGTAAACTCACACACGTAGGAAGAGAGGACTTGGAAATATGGCATGCGCCCCATCCATCAACACACGACTTGGATATTTGCCAAAACAACCCATAGTCTATTGAAAAACCCTGGTTCTATGACATAAAACAATTTTTAGAAAATGGGGGATTTACCGAGGATGCCACATCCAAAGATAAGGCATTCATTCGTAAGATTTCGACCCGATACACCATTCTGGGTGGGGTCTTATACAAAAAGAGTTTTACCGGCATTCTGCTTAGGTGTATCGACCTAGAGGAGGCTAGGATAGTGATGCATGAGTTCCACGATGGAGAATGTGGAGGTCATGTTAATGCCAACATGATGGCAATGAAAATACTTAGAGGGGGCTATTTTTGGTCCACCCTGAAAAAGGATTGTCACGATCATGTTAGGAAGTGTCATCCGTGTCAAGTGTATGGGCACGCCATTCATATCCCATCATCTACATTGCATTCCGTGGTCAGCCCCTGGCCATTTACCATGTGGGCGTTTGACATCGTAGGCCCAATCTTTCCAAAGGCCTCGAATGGGCATCGATTTATTTTAGCAGCCACGGAGTATTTCTCCAAGTGGGTGGAAGCCATTTCCCTAACCAATGTAATGGGGCAACATGTGGTGGCTTTCATCCGGAGGAATATCTTGGCTCGATTTGGGGTTCCACGAGACCTTGTGTCTGATAATGGTACCCCATTCAAGAACGAGCGGATGGTTAAGTTGTGCAATACGTATGGCATAACTCACCACTTCTCCTCGCCCTACTACCCTCAAGGCAATGGCCAAGCCGAAGCCACAAACAAGACTCTCATTAGTATTATTGAGAAAACCTTAGAGAAGGGTAGGACATGGCACGAGAAGCTGGATGAAGCCTTATGGGCTTACAGGACTTCCATCCGGACTCCCACGAATGCCACACCATTCGAATTGGTCTATGGCACAAACGCCATTCTTCCCATTCATACTCAACTGCATTCATTTCATACATCCATAGCACTCGACCTCCCCCTAGAGACGCTTCAGCATGCTAGGATGGCCGAACTAGATTTGCTAGATGAGAGGAGACTCCTTGCCATGGATCATGCTTGTGCATACCGGCAAAGGATAGCCCGACATTATAGCAAACACATGAGACCTCGCCACTTTGAAGTGGGAGATCTGGTCTTAAAAACCATCCACCATCGTGGCCCACACCCCCTAGGCAAGTGGCGCCCCAACTGGGATGGACCCTATGTTGTACGAGCAACCACTACGAACAATTCATATTGGTTGATCGATGTAGAAGGTAGGAATTTAGCAGATCCTATCAATATTCAATACTTAAAGAAGTATCATGTGTAGGATCTGGATCAAATTCCAGTTTTTCGAAAATTTGAGAGGGATAGCTGCCCTGAGACGTGTGAATAAGGTGCAAAGGCGAACTCGTGTGACCTAAGTGAAGAGAATTCGCACTTGTGAAAGAGTGGAGTCTTCAAAATCGTGGTTACATTTCAAAATCCTTCTTCTTACAAAGAAAGGCCTAGTTCAACATAGCAAGATACTTGCAAGTGGTACGTGCTATTTCTAAATAGGCTGATCTGGAATGGATCGAGTGTATGCTTGGGATAAGTCCTCCCCTCTTCTCTTCTCCTTCCAAAAGGAAAACAAAGGCCCAAAACAAAAGGGAATTTTCCATTCGAAGTCTCTTTCCGAAAGAAAGAAACCAGAATTTAAAAGAAAAATCGATTCTCTTATAAAAAAGAGGGATTAAAGAAAAAATACTCCCAAAGGGAGACCCTCTATGAAAAAAAGGAAAAAGAGGCCAAAAAGCTCAAAAAGAGCAGTTTTCTGCCTTCTGTGCCTCAAACCATGGGACGCTTCAGAAGGGACCGTGGTATCTCTTTCCCATCCCTGGCTTATCCCAAGCTAAAGCATGGTTCATTTCGAGGAATCCTAAAGTAAAAATAGGATTTACTTACTTGAATTTCATCTTGTTTGAGAATTCGACGTTTCGAGTAAGGCGTAGGAATTTGAAATGAAGCTTGTTTTCTTATAAAACCTCCGCTAGATAAGCGAGTGTTAAGACTCAAACAAGGGCAAGCACGAAGAGCTCGAGATCCTTAGGATCGAGGCTCAAGACAGTTGTCCCTTTTTGTAAATAGTTTTGTAAATAAGTTTTGAAAACCGAACATCGAACAGCATAGGATTTGCTCACTTGGAGCAATAGACCTTGTAAGTCTCTAGAGTTCGACCACATCTGGTCTCTGGGAGGTCGCCACTCTTGGCACCACACCCATGTCATTTGCATTCCACGCATGGTACTTGCATGAACATGATCCCATTTAGGACCAGATTCCATAGTAAAACCCTTTGGCATGATATCTCCTCCTACCAGAGTTTGTAAATTGAGATTTTGCTAAAAATGGGACGATCCCATATTCTTCGTGGCTAGATCTAGGGAGACATTGAAAGGGGTGTTTGTCATCTTTGCCCTTATCCAAATCTATTTGGACAAGGCCAAAGAGGGGCATCTGTAAACACCCCGAAATCCCACGAATTTCTTAAACAAACCTGGTTTTGTAAAAGCAGCCCCAAAGGGCTATTTTTTGAGTCTGGAAACCCAGGAGCCTTCCAGACAACCCTGTATATATGTTTTAAACTTCATATTTCAAAAATATATAATATAGCTTTTAAAACCTTGTTAAAATACGTTTTTGAAACCCCGAAGCGGCTTGGCCCGATCAAGACAGGACCAGGAGAGCTAAGAAGAGCCCGGAATCGGAGCACATGTCAAGCCCGGCACAGCAACTCTTGTATATGATTCACACCCCCAGGATCTCGAACGTCCAAGACCCTGTTCTTATCAAAATATCATTTGAAATCATCTCCGAAAGGCAGAAATGGAGGCGGACGACCATGTTGGCGAAGACCCAACGCAGACGGTGTACTGATGCTATCAGGCCCCGCACGAATCGTCCGTTTTGAACCCAGCTCGAAGGAGTCAGAGTTCAGTTTGGATTGGATCTGGACCATATATATCCAGATCCCAATCCAAACCCATATGTGGACTTGGATTTGGATTTGGATCCAGAGATCCAATCCAATATCCATATCCATGGCCCACATCACCTTCTCATAAATGGAGGTGGGGCCCACTTGAAATTCACGTGGGATCATGGGAATGAGAGAGAGTGGGGATGGAAAATATCAAGAGGGTTGTAATTAAGCTTGACTTGTGTGTCAAGTTTGGGGTTAATCATGTGGGTTAGCCTAATTGAGTGGGTTTAAGCTTGTAATTAGCCAAAACCTAACCTAGGGCTGCACCAACATGATGTGGCTAAGGTCTATGGGCCATGCTAAGGGAGCTCCTTCACCTAAACCTAACCCAAAACACCTAATCCTAGCCTACCACCCTAATCCACCCCTAATTTGAGCCTAATCACCTAACCCACTTCCCTAATCCCGGCCTAATCCCAACCTAATCACCCACTTCCCTAATCCTTCCCTAAACCTAGGTTAATTTCCCTAAACCTAGCCTAAACCTAGCCTAATCACCTAACCTAGCTCACTAAACCTCACCCTAGAACCCAACCACTTAACCTAGCCCTAAACCCCTAAACCACCCCTAGCCCACAATCTACCCAAACCACTAGTTTTCAAAATATCTGGCCCAACCCTTTCCAGCCCACCTTATCTACATACCACCCTACCTAAACCACCTAACCACTACCCCAAACCCAGCCCTAACCGACCTACCCATCCCTATTTAACCCCCCCCCCTTTTGGGGGGCGGGTTTTGCAAGCTGGAACCCTTCACCAATCCCAGCCGGGCCCTCTCTTTCCCCCACTTCCCAGCTCAGCTGAACCTGCCCAGCTGCTCCACCTGCGCCGCCTGCACCACCACCATCCCTCCATCCCACCACAGCTCGCACCGCCGTCTCCACCACCTCCCAGCCGAGCTTCACAGCCTGCCCACCTTTCTCCCAGCCGGGTACTACCTTCTCCCCATTCGGTAAGCACCCCCCAACTCTACCTAAATCCTTCTCTACTCCCCCTCCACTCCTAGCCACCCACCATACCACCATCTTACCTACACATCAGCCCCTTGCTGCCACCATTCTCACTTAGCCGAACCTAGCACAACCTAAACCACCGGCCACTACCTAACTACCCTAACTACACCCGGCCAGCCATCTCTTTTCCCCTAAGACTCCCATTCGGCCTTCCCTTAAACTCCCTTTAGGTCCATACTCCCCAATACTCTAGGCTCTCCTAGTGACCCTACACACTTACTTGGCCCAGCCCTTTAATCGCCCACATCAAGGCGACTCCCATTTGCAGCCGGCCACCTTCGAGGCGCCTATCCCGCGCCCCACTTGCAGCCGGCCAGCACCCTTTGTCATCCACCCTCGTGGAGCTCCCGTTTGCAGCCCAAGGCGAAGGCCAAGCCCACGCTCAAGCAAGGCCTTTACGAACCAGCTACTCGTAAGTGCCTAAACTCGGTCTTTAGTTGTATACTTGCTTGAGATTCAATTTGATACGGGGTTATAATAACGGAGCATAGTCTCCCCCTGTTTGTAATAACGTGGCTTGGCACACCCACACACGTGCACTCTCTTAGTTGTGCACGATTTTGAACACACACGGGCCTAATCAGCCCCTAATACATATATATATATATATGCTTTCATTTTCGAAGGATTTTGTTTAAGTTGGGTGAGTAAGTCTTTCAATTCAAGCACTTTCACACACATTGAGCTTTCGCTCTTATTTGAAAGACCCAAGTAAGGGCCGACCTATACTATTTGGGTTTAATTTCATGTCGTGTGTGTAAGTCTTTCAATTCAAGCACTCTCACACACATTGAGCCTTCGCTCTTATTCCCAAGACCTTAGTAAAGGCCTTATTGCAGTTATATTTGGGTTTCATTTATGTCGTGTGTGTAGTACTTCAATTCAAGCACTCTCACACACATTGAGCCTTCGCTCTTACTCCCAAGACTTTAGTCAAGGCCATACTGCAATTTATATTTGGGTTTAATTTCATGTCGTGTGTGTAAGTCTTTCAATTCAAGCACGCACCCACATTGAGCCTTCGCTCTTATTTGCAAGACCCAAGTAAGGGCTCATATACATATTATATATACATATCTCCCTTCAGCATTTATATTTCAAGTCATTTCCCTTCGGTTATTTCCCTTCAGTTATTTCCCTTCAGTTATTTCCCTTCAGTATTGTCTTTACATTTCGGGTTTTCCCTTTGGAGTAGCATGAGTTTGCATTGCATCTACGCCATACCACGAGGTAGGACGCATATTGCATCAAAGCAAGCCCTGCTCGAATTCGCCCACGTAGTGGAGTGTTCATAACACACAAACTAGGTGGCCCGAAAAGGGATAAAAGAAAAGACTTAGGCACGTGCAAATCCACGTGATCTAAAACATGCAATCGCATTTTAAAGACCCGAAATAGACACCTTGAACCGCTTTGTAGACTTTCTCTCCAAAAACTCGATTTTTGCAAAGCGTACAGACTGACCCTTGCGCATCGGTGCAAGAAGGTCTGCGACGACAAGAGCTTACTTGCTCACAGTCGCCACGTTTAGAAGTAAGTGTTAAATATATCTTCGCTAGCTTAAGTAAGCTAGCTGGCACGCCCTGTTTGCATACATAGGCCTTAGACACACGAGAGGATCTGCTCCGAGCCCTGAAAAAGGCAGAAGGGGCAGGGATTTTCGCACGTCTACAGGGGGTTTATAGGATTTGGGTGGGTTGGTTTGGGTTGGTTTTAGGAGATTGGTTTAGTGGTTAGGTGGTGATGGTTTGGGGATAAGGTGGGCCAGATATTTAGGGGGGCCCAGATATTAAGGTTAGGTGGTTTTAGGGATATGGTGTGCTAGGGATTAGGTGGGCTGGTTTAGTGGTTTAGGGCTTAGCTAGGTGGGTGGTTTTAGGGTGAGGTTTAGTGAGGTGGGTTAGGTGTTTAGGCTAGGATTAGGTTAGTATTAGGGAAATTAGGCTAGGTTTAGGGAAGGATTAGGGAAGTGGGTTAGGTGATTAGGTTGGGATTAGGGAAGGATTAGGGAAGTAGGTTAGGTGATTAGGCTAGGATTAGGTCGGGATTAGGGGGAATGGCTAGGATTAGGGGTTTTAACTTAGGATTGGGTTAGAAGTATCCCTTTGCATGGCCCATGGACTTAATTGCATCATGTTGGTGCAGCCCTAGTTTGTTTTGATTTTTCGAAAACCTCCTAGAGTGAGAACTTGATGCGCATGAGCCGTGGCTAGATACCTCTTGGGAGCCTGGACTCGACATGCTTCAATGCTTTTCAAAAATCCTAAGTATGAAAATGCAACAAAGAAAGTTAAAACACTTTCTTTGAAAAATTTTTGTAAGGTTTTCTACACGAACTGACTTTGCACAAGGCCCAAGTCCCACCGGGCATACCAATCTTGTAGACACAAAAAATTCTCACTTCCGGTTCTTAGGCCTGAAGTGAACCTTTTCGTGTGTCTAAGTCATTTTTATATCAAGGGCGTGCCAGCTAGCTTACTCAAGCTAGCGAAGTAAGTTTTGTAAAATCTGACTCTTTCAGGGCGACTGTGAGCAAGTGAGCTCTTTTCGTCGCAGTCCTTCTTGCACCGATGTGCAAGGGTCAGTCTGTATGCTTGGCAAAGTCGTTTTAAACAAATAACCTCTTTGAAAATACACGAAGTGTTTGGGGCTTTGTTTGTATGATTGCAAGTTTTATTTCACATGGTCTTTGCATGTGCCTATGTCTTTCAATGTTTATACTATTTAAGCCAACTAGGTGTGTGCGCAAGTGACCTAAGTTGGGCGATTTTTGCACGGTAGTGTGGGGTTTGCTTTGATGCAATATGCGTCCTAACTTGTGGTATGGCGAATATGCAATACAAACTCACACAACTCCAAGGGAAAACCCGAATTGAAAGACAATGCTTAAGGGAAATTGCGTAATGTAAATTGCAAAAGGGAAATATGGCTATATCTTAAGAGCGGAAAGGCTCAATTGTGTAAGTGTATTCCATGTATAAATTGAAATGCAACTCACACAGCTGAACCTTAAAACCCAAATCTTAAAGACATAGCGGAAGGGAAATACTACTATATATATATGGGCTCGAAGGTCGCCAATGTGTGCATGGGTGTTGTGTGAATATGTAAAGACAACTCACCCGACTTGTAATGTAAAACCCAAATAAAATTGAAATATGGCCCTTACTAGGGTCTTGGGGATAAGAGCGAAAGCTCAATGTGTGTGAGTGTAGAATTGAAATACCACGCACACGACTTGAAGGAAAACACCCAAATAGAATTGCAAGATGGCCCTTACTAGGGTCTTGGGAATAAGAGCGAAAGCTCAATGTGTGTGAGTGTAGAATTGAAAGACAACACCCATGACTTAAATCAAAACCCACGCAGCTGAATATATATAAATATAACTATATCTTAGGGGTTGTCAAGGCCCGTGTGTGTGCCAAAAGGGTGTGCAGCTAAGAGCGGAAAGGCTCAAGTGCACGTGGGTGTTGGTGTGTCAAACCACGTTATTACAATCGGGGGGAGACAACGCTCCATTATTACAACCCCGTATCAAAATTTAATTAAATGTAAGCAAGTTCATATAATAGACCAAGTTAAGACACTTACATGTAGCTGGTCCATGCTCAACTTGCTTGGATTTGGCCTCGTGAGTTGCCTTAGGCAGCCGAAGGGGAGCTCCTTAGGTGGGTGTTGGCGGCAGGTAGGAGGTGATAGCGGACGGTGTTGAGGCGTGGTTTAGGTCCTGGCCGGCTGGTGAAGTGTTGGCTGAATGGATGGAAGATGGTGTTAGGGAATGGTGAAGGTAGGCTGGGAAGTGGGCGACTAAGGGAGGTGTTTAGCTGGGAGCTAGTGGGGTGGTGTTGAGTGGAGTTAATGGGATATGGTGCAGGTCGGCCGGGTGGAAGGGAGAAGGGGTGGATAAAAGGTGGCGGGTTAGATGAGGTTGAGGTGGGGTACTAACCGGTAGGAGGCGGTGCTGGTGGCGTTGGAGTGGCTGGAAGAGGATGGCAGGTGGATGGAAGGTGGCCGGGTGGAAGGAGATGGAAGGAGTGGCCGGGTGGAGCTTCTCGCCGAAGGTGGAAGGTGGTGGAGTCGGCTAGAATGGGGAAGTGTTGGCCGAGTGGTGGAGTGGCGGAGGAATGGCAGGTGCTGGCTGGGTCCTAGGAGCCTGGAGAGAGAGCCAACCTGCAGGTGGAAGGGGCTTATATAGGCTGGGAATGGGCTAGGTCGGTTAGGGGATTGTGGCCAGATATTTGTAATAAGGTGGGCATGGGACACGGTTTGGGGTAGGTCGATTAGGGGGGGCTGGTTAGTGGTTTGGGGTAGGTTGGTTAGGTGGGCTGGGACTTAGTGGCTAGGGGCTTAGTTAGGTGCACTAAGGTGGGTTTAGGCTTAGTTGGTTAGGGTCTAGGTGGTCTAGCTAGGTGAGGTTGGGGCGGTTTTGGGTGAGAAGGGTTAGGTTTGGGTTAGGTTTTAGGGGGAATGGCTAGGTGAGGTGAGCTAGCTTAGGGCTAGGTTTAGGAACCTCCCCTTGGCACCGGTCCATTGGTTTAATTGCAGCCATGTCCAAGTTGGTGCAGCCCTAGGTCAGGTGTAGGTGCATAAAAGCTTAAACCCACACTCTAGGTTAAACCCACAAGGCTAACCCACTCTTGACCAAAAGTCAAGCCTACCAACTTTCTCACTCATACTTTGTCCACCCCCTTTCTCTCTCTACCCAAGCCTTCCAAGGCTTTTCACGTGAAATGCAGTGGGCACCTCACCTCCATTTATGAGAAGGTGATGTGGGCCATGGATACAAATATTGGATTTGGATCTTGAGATCCAAATCCAAATCCAAATACATGTTGGGTTTGGATCTAGATATATATGGTCCAGATCTGACCTAAATCTGATTTTTTGATTCCTTCATGACGTTGTGAAACGGACGGTTTGTTCGGGGCCTGACTTCATCAATACTCCGCCTTGTGTTGGGTCTTCGCCAACATTGTGGTCCGCTCTTCTTCTCACCTTCAGGAGTTCATTTTGAGCATTTTTTTGATATTTGGGGCTTGGATGTCTGAGAATTTGGGGATGCTTTGGATACGAGAGTTGATGTGCCGGGCTTGAAGTATGCTTCTGGTCCGGGCTCTCCTATGCCTTTTTTTATCCTGCTTTTGTCAGGCCAGGCGACTTTCGGGGTTTCAAAACACCTTTTTAAAGTCCTAAAACTATATATATACAGTTTTAAAACATATATACGGGTTTGGAATTTGTACAGGGTTGTCTGGAAGGCTCCTGGGTTTCTAGACTCAAAATAGCCCTTTGGGGCTGCTTTTGTGAAACTAGGCATATTTGAGAAAAATTGCGGGATTTTGGGGTGTTTACAATGGGTAGCTGTCTAAGCTAGGTTGGAGTCGATGGAGTGGTAGGGATGTGGTGGTAGTGGCCGAGAGGTCGGTGGAGTGGTAGGGATGTGGTGGTAGTGGCCGGGAGGTCAGTGGAGTGGTAGGGATGTAGTGGTAATGGCAGAAAGTAGGTCGACTAAGGTGGACGCCAGGCGCTAGGCGCCACACGGGTGGCAGGGCGATAGGGTGCGTGCAGGGCACGCGCAGGGTGCGGGTGAGGTTAGGGTGGCCGGGAGGTTTAGGTGGGAGTCGGTTAGGGTCTTAGGTGGAGTCGGTTGGGGTTTAGGATGGTTTAGATGGGTTAAGAAGAATGGTTTAGGGTGTATTAGGGGGCTTACCTCTTAATGCTGGTTTAGGGTGTGCTTAAGCTCCAATCATCCACCTTAAACCTCTTTGTCCAAGCAATATCAGCCCTTCAATTAGGGTGGGGCAACCCTTAACTAATCCCACACTAAACTACAATTAAAACCCTAAAACAAAAGAAAGCCTTATGCACTCACCTTGGACCTTCTCTCTCCTCCCTTCCAATTCACGTGAACCCCCTTGTAATGGACCCCCTCACCTCTATTTATAGGCATTTGAGGTGGGTCTTGGATTTGGGTTTGGGTTTGAGAACTAGATCTAGACCCAAATCCAAACACTATTTGGATTTGGATCTTGGATCTCGGATATTTTGAGATCCGTATTCGATCCAAATCCAACATTTTTATGGATATGAATTTAGATATTTTTGTCCAGATCCGATACAATCCAAACACTATTTGGATTCAATCCAAATCCAAATACTATTTGGATCGACCCAAACACTATTTGGATTGGTCCAAATCCGAACACTATTAACTATATGGATTTGGATTTGGATATTTATGGTCTAGATCTAAATCAAAATTTCTCTAGATAGTCCTTCTTGGCTTCTCGAGGCGAATGATCTGTGCGGGTCCTAGTTTCATCAATGACCCGTCTAATATTGGGTTTCCCCAATCTGTGTCGTCCGGACTCCTTTCTGCCTTTTGGACTTCGTTTTTGCTCATTTCTAGTCTTCCTAGTTCAGATTCGGGATGCTTGAGTGAGAATGGGTGATCTAGCTTTCTGGTGCTCCAGGCTTGCCATCTCCTTCGTGCTTGGGCCTTCCTTTCGCCTTTCAAACCTGGCTTTTATCAGGCCAAGTTGCTCTTCTAGACTTCAGAACAGACTTCTGAAGCTGCTTCTGGTATTGACCTTCGTGACTGACTTGCTGGGCTGTTTCTGGATCAGGTGTCGTCTTCGCATGCTCCGCCTGTTCGCCTTTGGCTTTTGGGAAAATGGGGCTTAGCCCGGGTTTCAAAAACTCCTATTTGATAAAGGGCTTCAAAACACTATTTATAGGATTAAAAGCACTATGTACAGAGTTTAACATAGTATGTATATGTTTTCGAATATGTATAAGGTTTCTAGAAGGCTCTTGGGTTTCCAGACTCAAAATGGCCCTTTGGGGCTGCTTTTGTAAACCAGGTATGTTTTTAGAAAGTCATGGGATTTTGGGGTGTTTACACCTATGAAGACATACTTGGTTTAGACCCTAGGATTATAGAGCATTGTTTACCTCTAGAACTAAATGCAAAACCCGATGTATACACTTAGAATCTTTGCAAAAGGTTTTCGAAAGACTTTGAATTTATAAAGTGAAATTAAACCCTCAAAAATGTGTTTTTGAAGTAGAATCAGGAAAACTTTTAGGGTTCATGGTTAGCCAAAGGGGCAGGCATGGGAATCATTTTATATTCCCTAAGAAGGGAGAGATCCCAATGACATTCTGATTAGATTTTCCTTGTTCAAATAATGTGGTTGTGTAAACACCCCAAAATCCCACGATTTTCCCAAAATACCTGGTTTTGCAAAAGCTGCCCCAAAGGGCTATTTAGAGTCTAGAAACCCAGGAGCCTTTCAGACAGACCCTGTACATATGTTTAAACTGTATATGTTTTAAAATATGTATAATATACTTTTAAAACCTTTTAAAAGACGTTTTCAAACCCCACAAAGTGGCTTGGCCTGATGAAAGAAGGACCAGAAGAGCAAAAGAGAGCCCGAAACCGGAGCACATGTCAAGCCCGGCACAGCAACTCTCGTGTAAGATTCATCCCCAAGATCTCGAATGTCCAAGCCCCTATTATCAACAAATCATTTGAAATCATCTCCGAAAGGTGAAAACAGAAGCGGACGACAATGTTGGCGAAGACCCAACGCAAGACGGAGTACTGATGCTGTCAGACCCCGCACAAACCGTTCGTTTCGAGCATACCTTGAAGGAGTCAGAATTCAGTTTTGGATTGGATCTGGACCATATATCTAGATCCCAATCCAAACGTATATGTGGGTTTGGATTTGGATCCAAAGATCCAATCCAATATCCACACCCATGGCCCACATCACCTTCTCATAAATGGAGGTGGGGCCCACTTGAAATTCGTGTGGGATCTTGGGCATGAGAGAGAATAGGGAGGATTATATGTGAGGAAAATGTATTAAGCTTGACTTGTGTATCAAGTTTTGGGTTAATCATGTGGGTTAACCTAATTAGTGTGGGTTTAAGCTTGTGTGAGCCTACACCTAACCTAGGGTTGCACCAACATGATGCAATGAAGTCCATGGGCCATGCAAAGGGATGCTCCTAACCCAACCCCAAGCTAAACCCCCTAATCCTAGCCATTTACCCTAATCCTTTCCTAATCCTAACCTAATCACCTAACCTACTTCCCTAATCCTTCCCTAATCCCAACCTAATCACTTAATCCACCTCCCTAATCCTTCCCTAAACCTAGCCTAATTCCCCTAATCCCGACCTAATCCTAGCCTAAACACCTAACCCACCTCACTAAACCTCACCCTAAAACCAACCCAGCCAGCTAAGCCCTAAACCATTAAACCACCCCACCTAAAACCCTAGCACACCATATCCCTAAAACCACCTAACCCAACCCCAAGCTAAACCCCCTAATCCTAGCCATTTACCCTAATCCCGGCCTAATCCTAGCCTAATCACCTAACCTACTTCCCTAATCCTTCCCTAATCCCAACCTAATCACCTAACCCACTTCCCTAATCCTTCCCTAAACCTAGCCTAATTCCCCTAATCCTAACCTAATCCTAGCCTAAACACCTAACTCACCTCACTAAACCTCACCCTAAAACCAACCCACCTAGCTAAGCCCTAAACCACTAAACCAACCCACCTAATCCCTAGCACACCATATCCCTAAAACCACCTAACCTAAATATCTAGCCCACCTTATCCCCAAACCATCACCACCTAACCACTAAACCACCCCCCCAAAACCAGCCCAACCGACCCTATCAAAATCCTATAAACCCCCCCCCTAGTGGGCGGGTTTTTCTGATTTTTTTGAACTACCTTTGGGCTAGCCGAGCCCTTCCTCTCCTCTCTCATCCCTTGCTCTCCTCTCTCACCTGCTCCACCTTGGACCTCCGGCCAGCTCCACTCCACGCCACCCGACTGCACCCACCTTCCACCCGACTGCCACCCTTGGACACCCGCCACCTTCACCTTCCTCTTCGATTAGTACCCCATCCTAACACTACCCTTTCTTCACTCCCCCTCCACTCTCAGCCACCACACGCCACCCTTCCTTAGTCTAACCTCCACTTCAGCCAGCCGGCCACAACCTAGCTACCTGCCACCATTCAACCATACCTGACTATGCCACCCGCTGCCCTACCTTCCCATTAGATAGCCCCTAACTAGTCCCCAGCCACCTTACCTTTCCCTTAGATAGCCCCCACTCCTTAGTGACACACCCTAGCTCCCCTTTACCGTTCCTAAGCATCCCTAACTACCCCAACCAAGGCACCACAGCAGCACCCCCTCCCATCACCCGGCTAGCGCCAAGGCGCCACATCCGCTGCACCCTCATCACCCGGCCAACACCCCTTTGCCGTACCCTTTCGAGGAGCTCCCTCTTGCAGCCCAAGGCGACGCTCAAGCCCAAGCTCAAGCAAGTCACCCCCGGACCAGTTATACATAAGTGCCTAACTCGGTCCTCGTTTATAAACTTGCTTAAGCTCAATTAAATTTGATACGGGGTTGTAATAATGGAGTATTGCCTCCCCCCACTTGTAATAACGTGGCTTGGCACACCCACACACACGTGCACTTGAGCCTATCTCGCTCTTAGTTGTACATGATTTTGAACACACACATGGGCCTAATCAGCCCTTAAGATATAGACTTATTTATATAATTTAAGTTGCGTGGGGTTTTGCTTAAGTTGTGTGTGTTGTCTTTCAATTCTCGCACTCACACACAATGAGCTTTCGCTCTTATTTGCAAGACCTAAGTAAGGGCCGTGTTATATTTTCCCTTGGGTGTTTTACTTCATGTCGTGTGCATAGTACTTCAATTTTACACTCACACACATTGAGCTTTCGCTCTTACTCCCCAAGACCTTAGTTAAGGCCTATTGCAATTTATATTTGGGTTTAATTTCATGTCATGTGCGTAGTACTTCAATTCTACACTCACACACATTGAGCTTTCGCTCTTACTCCCAAGACCTTAGTTAAGGCCATATTGCAATTTATATTTGGGTTTCATTTAAGTCGTGTGAGTTGTCTTTCAATATACACACAACACCCAAGCAACACGTTGGCGACCTTCGGGCCCATGTATATTATAAGTATTTTCCTTTCGGCTATGTCTTTAAGATTTGGGTTTTAAGGTTCAGCAGTGTGCGTAGTCTTTACATATATACACGGCACACACTTGCACTATTGAGCCTTTCCGCTCTTAAGATATAGCCATATTTCCCTTTTGCAATTTAGATTTCAAGTCATTTCCCTTCCGCATTGTCTTTCAATTTCGGGTTTTCCCTTTGGAGTTGCGTGAGTTTGCATTGCATATACACCATACCACGAGTTAGGATGCATATTGCATCAAAGCAAAACCCCATACTCCTGCTCAAAGTCGCCCCACTTAGGTCACGTGTTCATAACACACACCTAGTTGGCCTGAAAAGTGATAAAAAGAAAGACATAGGCACGTGCAAATCCACGTGAAATAAAACTTGAAAATCATACAAAAACAACTCGAATCGAACACCTCAAATGTTTTCGTAGGTTCTCATATTCAAAAACTCAATTTTTTAAGCGTACAGACTGACCCTTGCGCATCGGTGCAAGAAGGTCTGCGACGAAAAGAGCTTGCTTGCTCACAGTCGCCACGTTAGGAGTCAGATTTCAAAATATCTCTTCGCTAGCTTAAGTAAGCTAGCTGGCACATCCTTTTGCTTAAATAGGACTTAGACACACGAAAAGATTCGCTACAGGCCTAAGAACCAGAAGCGGGAACTTTCTGCGTCAACAGGATTTGGCACGCCCTGTGGGACGTGAGTCTTTTTAAAATCGAGTTATCTTTGGAACCTTGCGAAAATATTTTCCAAAAAGTGTTATTTTTAACTCTTTCTTTATTTTACTTCATACGTAGGAATTTTGAAAAGCTTGAAAGCATGTCAAAATCCAAACCAAGTGAAGTGTCGAGCCAAGGCTCATGCGCATCAAGTTCTCACTCTAGAAGGGTTTTGAAAAATAAAATCAAGCTAGAAGAGATAGAAGACTTGAGAAGGGAATTCGAGTCCAAAATCGATGCTCTCAGCCAAGAGGCTGAAGTAGGCGATTCATGTTCATCGAATGGTGAACAAAGGGCCAAGAAAAAAACTTAAAAACCTCGCAAACATTAAAAGGCCTCCGTAATGGAAGGCAACCAATACCACGAGTCCTTCACACAAAAGGACCGTAAAGCCCTACAGCAGTTGCTGATAGGGCAAAATAAAGAGAAAAGGAGTTACGCCCTTTCTGATTTCCTACCCATGGATTATGAAACAGACAGTGACGATGAAATACCGAACTTCCATCGGTATGATGGCATGGGAGACCCTAGGTCTCACTTGCAACTGTTCTCGCGTCGAGCCCATAAGAAGAAAAAGGACTCGATGAAATGGGTGTATTGGTTCCCTCTGTCCCTTAAAGGCACAGCTGCCAAATGGCTGGCTTCCTACGATTTAAGCCAGTTCGCTACTTTTGAAGAGTTAGCGAACTGCTTTATGCAAAGATTTGCACATAACGTTGAAGTCACGCCGACTTTAAACACTTTAAGGGATACAAAGCAAGGCATGAACGAAGACGTGCATGCCTTCATTATTCTGAAGGGCAAGTGTGAGAGCCAATATCTGAAGGATGCGCAGGTGTGCTCATCCTAGATAATTTTAAAAGTGAGCTAAAGACCCTTCTCTCGCTTCATGAAATCTCAACTTTCCATAAGTTTATCAAAAAGGCATCCCTTTTCGAAACAAACTTGAAAAAGGGGATATACGATCACCTATGGAAGGGAAGTGCCATTTCCAAAACCTGCTTGGAGGAGCCCACCACTTATGGGCTACCCACGATGGACAAAGGGGCAAAGCCCCATAAAATTGCTAATGTCCAGGTGGATCCAGGTCCGGCGAGCACTTCCAAAAAAATGGGAGTATACTCTGCTAGGGCAACCTGTGTCAGAGGTCCTAGACATCCTACTTGCCCAGGGCATGATTGAACTCCCCGAAATCCCCGAGGGAGTCACTTCCAAAGGGGGATATTTAAGCCGCTTTTGCAAGTATCATCGGCTCAAAGGCCATGATACAAAGCGTTGTTTCTCCCTTTTAAACAAAATCGAGAACTTGATAGCAGAGGGCCGGCTCCAGGTCACTGCGGAACCTGAGCCAACTCAAGCTATCTTTAAAGAACCCTTTCCCAAGCACGCTAGTAGCAGTGGGAAAGGAAAGGAGGTATGTACCCTCACCTTTTCAAAAGATCTAGCGCATTCATCTGAGTCTAGTCGATCCACTTGTGCATCCACCCTTGTACTTTACAAGAAGCCCACCCAAGTGATCATTCGGGAACCACCAAGAGTTGAATCCCCGGCTAAACCAGTTTTAAAAATCCAAGGTGCTCCAAAACTCACGATTAGAGCCAGTTTAAGTGCGAACCCTAGGTTGGTCGTGGGGGAAGTGACAAGATCTCGGAGGATGTATCAACCCCCGCACCTACAAAGTGCTAAAAAGGTGGTCAGTGTGCCTGGCACCTCAAAAGCATGTATTCCTAGAGTTCTGTCGAAAGCAGACAATGGGAAAATCGTTTTAAATCCTTATGATTTCTGTAAACACCCCGAAATCCCACGAATTTCTCAAATTCATCTGGTTTTGTAAAAGCAGCCCCAAAGGGCCATTTTGAGTCTGGAAACCCAGGAGCCTTCCAAACAACCCTGTACATATGTTTTGAACTCTGTATTTCGAAAACATACAATATGGATTTTAAAACCTTTTTAAAACATGTTTTGGAACCCCGAAGCAGCTTGGCCTAATCCAAACAGGACCAGGAGAGCTAAGGAGAGCCCGGAACCGGAGCACATGTCGAGCCCGGCACAGCAACTCTCGTATCAAATCCACACCCCCAGGATCTCGAACGTCCAAGACCCTGTTATCATCGAAACATTGTTTGAAGTCATCTCCGGAAGGCGAAAATAGAGGCGGACGATCATGTTGGCGAAGACCCAATGCAGACGGAGTACTGATGCTATCAGGCCTCGCACAAACCGTTCGTTTCGAACACAGCTCGAAGGAGTCAGAGTTCAGTTTGGATCGGATCTGGACCATATATATCCAGATCCCAATCCAAACCCATGTATGGACTTGGATTTGGATTTGGATTCAAAAATCCAATCCAATATCCATATCCATGGCCCACATCACCTTCTCATAAATGGAGGTGGGGCCCACTTGAATTTCACGTGGGATTATGGGCATGAGAGAGAGTGGGGGTGGATAAGATCAAGTGTGTGTTGTAATTAAGCTTGACTTGTGTGTCAAGTTTGGGGTTAATCATGTGGGTTAGCCTAATTAAGTGGGTTTAAGCTTGTAATTAGCCAAAACCTAACCTAGGGCTGCACCAACATGATGTGGTTAAGGTCTATGGGCCATGCAAAGGGAGCTCCTTCACCTAAACCTAACCAAAAATACCTAATCCTAGCCTTCCACCCTAATCCGCCCCTAATCTGAGCCTAATCACCTAACCTACTTCCCTAATCCCGGCCTAATCCCAACCTAATCACCTAACCCACTTCCCTAATCCTTCTGTAAACCTAGGTTAATTTCCCTAAACCTAGCCTAATCCTAGCCTAATCACCTAACCTAGCTCACTAAACCTCACCCTAGAACCAACCCACCTAACTAAACCCTAAACCCCTAAACCACCCCTAGCCCACAACCTACCCAAACCACTTGTATTTAAAATATTTGGCCCTACCCTTTCCAGCCCACCTTATCATCTTACCACCCTACCTAAACCACCTAACCACTACCCCAATCCCAGCCCTAACCGACCTAGCCCAGCCCTATATAAACCCCCCCCCTTGGGGGCGGGTTGGATGATCTAGCAGCCCCACCTTAGCCGGGTCCTCCACTTCCCAGCTCAACCGAACCACCACCTGCTCCACATCGAACCACCACCTACTCCACATCCCGCCACCACCTGCTCCACACCACCTGCTCCACATCCACCACCTGCTCCACATCCCGCCACCACCTGCACCACTACCTTCCAGCCGAGCACCACCACCACCACCATCATCCGGCTGATTCCTTTCTACCCGCCACCATCTTTTCACTCGGTAAGTACCCTACATCTTGCCTTACTTCTTCTTCACTCCCTCTCCACTCTCAGCCACCTAATCCACTCCCATATCACCCTAACACCAGCCCTTCCACTTGCTGCCACCAGCCCCACTCAGCCAAACCCGCAGCCTCCCTAGCAGCCCGCCACCACCAAACTCCCCTAGTCGGCCACTCCAACCGACTGTTGCCCCTTCACTCGGCCAGCAACCCGCCAACCATAGGTGCCCCATTAGATCTTCCCTTGAGCTTCCCTTAGTGCCATACTCCCTTAGTGACCCTACTTAGGTCCTTTAACCCAACACACCAAAAACAACCCTTTGCTAGCAGTCGGCCACCTTCAAGGCGCCTCTTCCGCGCCCCAAGGACACTCAGCCAGCACCTCTTGCCGTTCAACCTCGCAGAGCTCCCTTTTGCAGCCCAAGGCGAATGTCAAGCCCACGCTCAAGCAAGGCATCTTTGGACCAGCTATTAGTAAGTGCCTAACTTGGTCTTTAGTTGTATACTTGCTTGAGATTCAATTCGATACGGGGTTGTAATAACGGAGCATAGTCTCCCCCCGCTTGTAATAACGTGGCTTGGCACACCCACACACGTGCACTCTCTTAGTTGTGCACGATTTTGAACACACACGGGCCTAATCAGCCCCTAATACATAAATATATACATATACTTTAATTTTGTAGGGTTTTGCTTAAGTTGGGTGTGTTGTCTTTCAATTCAAGCACGCACCCACATTGAGCCTTCGCTCTTATTTGAAAGACCCAAGTAAGGGCCGACCTATACTACTTGGGTTTTCATTTCATGTCGTGTGTGTAAGTCTTTCAATTCAAGCACTCACACACATTGAGCCTTCGCTCTTATTTGAAAGACCCAAGTAAGGGCCGTGTTATACTATTTGGGCTTTCATTTCATGTCGTGTGTGTTGGCTTTCAATTCAAGCACTCACACACATTGAGCCTTCGCTCTTATTTGAAAGACCCAAGTAAGGGCCGTGTTATACTATTTGGGTTTAATTTCATGTTGTGTGCGTAGTACTTCAATTCAAGCACTCACACACATTGAGCTTTCGCTCTTATTCCCAAGACCTTAATCAAGGCCATACTGCAAGTTATATTTGGGTTTAATTTCATGTCGTGTGTGTAAGTCTTTCAATTCAAGCACGCACCCACATTGAGCCTTCGCTCTTATTTGCAAGACCTGAGTAAGGGCCCATATACCTACTCTATATACATATCTCCCTTCGGCATTTACATTACAAGTCATTTCCCTTCGGCATTGTCTTTACATTCGGGTTTTCCCTTTGGAGTAGCGTGAGTTTGCATTGCATCTACGCCATACCACGAGGTAGGATGCATATTGCATCAAAGCAAGCCCCGCTCGAATTCGCCCATGTAGTGGAGTGTTCATAACACACAAACTAGGTGGCCCATAAAGGGATAAAAGGAAAGACTTAGGCTCGTGCAAATCCACGTAATCTAAAATCTGCAACCGCATCTAATAGACCCGAATTAGACACCTCGAACCGCTGCATAGGCTTTCTATCCCAAAAAAACTCGATTTTTGCAAAGCGTATAGACTGACACTTGCGCATCGGTGCAAGAAGGTCTGCGACGACAAGAGCTCACTTGCTCACAGTTGCCACGATTAGAAGTCAATTTAAAATATATCTTCGCTAGCTTAGGTAAGCTAGCTGGCACACCCTGTTTACATAAATAGGCCTTAGACGCACAAGAGGATCCACTCCAAGCCCAGGAAAGGCAAGGAGGCGTGGGGATTTTTTTCGCGCGTCTACAATTTCGAAAACCATCTTTCAAAGATTCCTATCCACATGTCCATCCTAGAGCTTATACAAACTTCACCTAGGCATAGACTCGTGCTAGAGAAAATTCTAGAAAGAGCTAAGGTTAGTTCAAACATAAGTCCTGAATCCCTGTCTGACCAAGTGGCGTCAATAGGAGCAAAATCGCCCATCACTTTCTCGGAAGATGATGTGGATACACCCTACGAGGCCCATAACTAGGCCCTGCATATCGAGGTGGTTCTGAATAACCACTCTTTGGACAGGTGCCTAGTCGATGGGGGAGGAGGGCTCAACATCCTTCCACTTCATGTGGCGTATCAAATCGGAGTCACCTTGACTTCTGTGAACCCAAGTCCCATCGTTATCACTGGATACAATGGGAATGCGTCTAGACCCTTAGGATCGATCGAACTCCCTATGGAAACGGAAGGGATCACACACACGGGGGTGTTCCATATCTTGGACATCCACCCCCATTATAACCTATTGTTGGGAAGGCCCTGGATACACAGCTTGTGTGCTGTGCCATCCACCTTCCATAGGTGGGTCAAGATCCCTTTTAGGGACCAAGTCGTGGTGATCCTAGGTGAGAGTCACCCTCAGCTTCAGGGGATCATAAACTCCCCTTGTTTGTCGAGTTCCCAAGCCCATGAGGCTAACCTGGGGCAGACCATGGTTGAGCCGCCAAGGCTCGTGTTAGAAAGTCCTAGGAAGGTCGTATACATTAGGGGACCGCCCAAGGCTGGCCCCCTCCCAATCTTGACCCTTCTAGGAAGACCCAAACATCCCTTATTTCCAAAACCCTGGACAAAAAGCCATATGAACATGATATGGACGACAGGAAGTTCCAGGACCACGATTTATACTCTAATTTTTCAAAAAAACAAAAAATCGTGGAACATGATGTTGAACATGGGCTATACACCCTATAAAGTCTAGGGGCACAAAACCAGGGTCTCCTAGAACCAATCCTTCCTAGGGCCAACCCAAGCCGATACGGGATCAGCTATACTCCCAAAATACCACCAGAGCCACCCCCTGCGACCACCTGGGTCAAGGGTGCCCGGGAGCCTACCCTAGAAGAGACCTACGATTTAGACCTCTTATTTTGAGTCTAACCCGTAGTGTTTTCCCTTTGTAGGTATGATGGAAGATCCCTTTCATAAAAATACAAAAACATTTGAAAAACTTAAAATAAAAAAAATCAAAAAATTGCAAAAGCCAAAAACATTGAAAAATCAAAAACTCGAAAATAGAGTAGTTTGTATAGTTCCTAAAGTTCTTGTTTTGCAAAAACCCAAAAAAATTGAAAATCTACAAAATACCAAAAAGATTTTGTACATAGCTGCTCCTGGTAGGACTTTGGAAAAAGAAAAGGGTTTCGAAAGGAACGTCGTCTGCATAGCCAGACCAAGAATTTCGAAATCAATTGAAAATCCAAGTATAAAACCAGGTCTTTTGAAAACTCACACATCAAATTCCCTCGGGTCTATAACCCACGAGAATGATCGAAGCCCAGAAGTAGATCCCCTTGAGGAAGATCCCACTTCTGAGCTCCCAGAATTTCATAAAATTCTCGATTTTGAAAGACCTTCCAATTCTGTAGGAGGAGATTTCATAGAGGTGAACCTAGGGAGTGATTCCAATCCCTAACTCATCAAGATAGGCGCATGTTTGCATGAGCATGAAAGATCAGCATTCATTGCATTTCTACGAACCTATTTAGATGTGTTTGCATGGACGTATGAAGACATGCCGGGCATAGACCCCAGCATTGTCGAACATCGTCTTCCCTTAGATGCGGATGTAAAACCCATAAAGCAGAAGCTTAGGAAAATACATCCGAATATACACACGCAAGTCAAAGAGGGTTTAGAAGATCTGCTAAAGGCCGGATTTATAAAACCCATTGCGTATTCTAATTGGTTATCAAACATCGTTGTAGTTTGAAAAACCAATGGGAAAATTCGAATATGCATCGATTTCAGAAACCTGAACAAAGCCACTCCAAAGGATAATTATCCTTTGCCAAACATAGAATTGATAGTCGATAGCACTGCAAATCATGAAATGTTTTCGTTTATGGATGGCTATTCAGGCTATAATCAAATTAAGTTAAGTCCACGAGATCAGGGTAAGACCGCATTCACAACCCCGTGGGGCACGTACTGCTATACAGTCATGCCCTTTGGTTTGAAAAATGCCGGCGTGACATACCAGAGAGCCATGACCACGATCCTCCATGATCAAATTCATGATCTCGTAGAAGTGTATGTAGATGATCTCTTGGCAAAATCCAAAACCCGATGCACTCATATCGAATGTTTGCAAAAGATTTTCGAAAGGCTTAGGCTTTACAAAGTAAAGCTAAACCCTCAAAAATGTGTATTTGGGGTAGAGTCTGGAAAGCGTCTTGGCTTTATGGTGAGTCAAAGGGGTATAGAAGTCGACCCCTCTAAGTGTCGAGCCATCATAGACATGGCTCACCCTCCAATCTCACACAAGTTCGTAGCTTCCAGGGTCGATTACAGTTCGTTCGCCGATTTATATCAAATCTGGCGACTAGATGCGAACCCTTCAACAAACTGTTGAGGAAGGGCACAAAATTTTCATGGGATGACGATTGCCAAAAGTCCTTCAAGAGACTAAAGGCATAGCTGGTTAATCCCCCCGTTTTGAATCCTCAAAAGCAAGGAAAACCTCTTTTGCTTTACATTTTCGTGCATGCGAATGCTTTAAGAGCCCTATTGGCTCAATACGAGGATGACACCCATAAGGAGTATGCCATCTACTATATTTCAAAAACTCTCTTGGCTTACGAATGAAATAATCAAGTCATGGAGAAGACGTGCTTGGCCCTAGTCTGGGCCAGCCAAAAATTTCGACACTATTTCCTAGATTATGAGATCTGGATAGTGTCCAAGCTTGATCCAATCAAGCACTTGTTCGAAAAACCCACTTGTAGACGCGCGAAAATCCCCGCCTCTTCGCCCCTTTCGTGGCTTGGAGTGGATCTTATCGTGCGTCTAAGGCCTATGTATACAAACAGGGCGTGCCAGCTAGCTTACTTAAGCTAGCGAAGATATATTAACACTGACTTCTAAACGTGGCGACTGTGAGCAAGTGAGCTCTTGTCGTCGCAGACCTTCTTGCACCGATGCGCAAGGGTCAGTCTGTACGCTTTTGCAAAAACCGAGTTTTGGGGAGGAAGTCTACGAAACGGTTCGAGGTGTCTATTTCGGGTCTTTAAGATGCGATTGCATGTTTTAGATCACGTGGATTTGCACGTGCCTAAGTCTTTTCTTTTATCCCTTTTTGGGTCGCCTAGTTTGTGTGTTATGAACACTCCACTACATGGGCGAATTCGAGCGGGGGTTGCTTCGATGCAATATGCGTCCTACCTCGTGGTATGGCGTAGATGCAATGCAAACTCACGCTACTCCAAAGGGAAAACCCGAAATGTAAAGACAATGCTGGAGGGAAATAACAGAAGGGAAATAACCGAAGGGAAATAACCGAAGGGAAATAACCGAAGGGAGATATGTATATATCTTATGTATATGAGCCCTTACTCGGGTCTTGCAAATAAGAGCGAAGGCTCAATGTGGGTGCGTGTTTGAATTGAAAGACTTACACACACGACATGAAATTAAACCCAAATATAAATTGCAGTATGGCCTTGACTAAGGTCTTGGGAGTAAGAGCGAAGGCTCAATGTGTGTGAGAGTGCTTGAATTGAAGTACTACACACACGACATAAATGAAACCCAAATATAACTGCAATAAGGCCTTTACTAAGGTCTTGGGAGTAAGAGCGAAGGCTCAATGTGTGTGAAAGTGCTCGAATTAAAAGACTTACTCACACGACAAGAAATGAAACCCAAATAGTATAGGTCGGCCCTTACTTGGGTCTTTCAAATAAGAGCGAAAGCTCAATGTGTGTGAGAGTGTTTAATTTGAAAGACTTACTCACACGACATGAAATGAAACCCAAATAGTATAGGTCGGCCCTTACTTGGGTCTTTCAAATAAGAGCGAAAGCTCAATGTGTGTGAGAGTGTTTAAATTGAAAGACAACACACCCAACTTAAACAAAACCCTTCGGAAATGAAATATATACGTATACTTATATATTAGGGGTTGATTAGGCCCGTGTGTGTTCAAAGTTGTGCACGACTAAGAGAGTGCACGTGTGTGGTTGTGCCAAGCCACGTTATTACAAGCGGGGGGAGACTAGGCTCCGTTATTACAACCCCGTATCAAATTGAATTTCAAGCAAGCGTATGACTAAAGACCGAGTTTAGAAACTTACAAGTAGCTGGTCCGTAGAGGTCTTGCTTGAGCGTGGCCTTGGCTTTGGGCTGCAAACGGGAGCTCCGCGAAGGTATGTGACCAAGAGTGCTGGCCGGCTGCAAATGGGCGTGGTATGGACGCCTCGAAGGGGACCGGTGGCAAGTGGGCGGCGCCTCCAAGTAGGGGGTTTAGAGTGGCTGACTAAGTGGGTCTTAGGGTCACTAGTGAAGTTAGGGACTTAGGGAAACTGGACCTAGAAGGTGAGCTAGTGGGAAGGCCAAATAGGACACCTAGGAGGGTTCGGCCGAATGGGAGGTGGTGGCTGAGTAGTGGCCAGCCACTTGGGTTATCCTAGGTTCGGCTAGGCTTAGGTGGTGGCGGCAAAGAGGCTGAGCTAAGGGGAAGAGGGGTGGCTAAGAGTGGAGAGGTGGTAGAGAGTGGTTTTGAGGGAGTTAGGGGGACTTACCGAATGGGAAGGAGTGGCGGCAAAGGTGGCTGTCGGCTGGTGGAAGATGGGAAAAAGAGAGGGCCCGGCTGAGTGAGGTGGTGGCGTCCGGCTGGTGGGGCAATGATGGTGGATGGTAGAGGGAGAGTGGCGGAGCAGGTGGCGGCTGGTGGGGCTGGAGTTGCTGGGAAGACGGGTGAGAGATGGGAGAGGAAGAGGGCCCGGCTGGGAGGTGGAGTGGTTCCCACTTGGAAAACCCGCCCACAATGGGGGGGGTTTAAATAGGGGATGGGTAGGTCGGTTAGGGCTGGGTTGTGGGTAGTGGTTAGGTGGTTTAGGTAGGGTAGTATGTAGATAAGGTGGGTTGGATGGGATTGGGCCAGATATTTTAAAACTAGGTGTTTGGGAAAATCGTGGGCTAAGGGTGGTTTAGGGGTAGGTTAGGTGGTTGGGTTTTAGGGTGAGGTTTTGTGAGCTAGGTTAGGTGGTTTAGGCTAGGTTTAGGCTAGGATTAGGGAAATTAATCTAGGTTTAGGGAAGGATTAGGGGAGTGGGTTAGGTGATTAGGTCGGGATTAGGCCGGGATTAGGGAAGTGGGTTAGGTGATTAGGTTCAGATTAGGGGTGGATTAGGGGTTTAGGCTAGGTTTAGGCATTTTGGGTTAGGTTTAGGTGAAGGAGCTCCCTTAGCATGGCCCATAGACCTTGATCACCCCATGTTGGTGCAGCCCTAGGTTAGGTTTTAGCTAATTACAAGCTTAAACCCACTCAATTAGGCTAAACCACAAGATTAAACCCCAAACTTGACACACAAGTCAAGCTTAATACAACACTCTTGATATTTATCACTCCCACTCTCTCTCATGCCCAATATCCCACGTGAATTTCAAGTGGGCCCCACCTCCATTTATGAGAAGGTGATGTGGGCCATGGATATGGATATTGGATTGGATCTCTGGATCCAGATCCAAATCCAAATCCACATATGGGTTTGGATTGGAATCTGGATATATATGGTCCAGATCCAATCCAAACTGAACTCTGACTCCTTCGAGCTGGGTTCGAGACGGACGATTTGTGCGGGGCCTGACAGCATCAGTACTCCGTCTGCGTTGGGTCTTCGCCAACATAGTCGTCTGCCTCCGTTTCTGCCTTCCGGAGATGACTTCAAATGCTTTTTTGATAAGAACAGGGTCTTGGACGTTCGAGATCCTGGGATGTGAATCAGATGCAAGAGTTGCTGTGCTGGGCTTGACAGGTGCTCCGGTTCCGGGCTCTTCTTGGCTCTCCTGGTCCTGTCTTGATCAGGCCAAGCCACTTCGGGGTTTCAAAACATGTTTTAAAAGGGTTTTCAAAAGCTATATCATATGTTTTTGAAAGATAAAGTTTAAAACATATATACAGGGTTGTTTGGAAGACTCCTGGGTTTCCAAACTCAAAAATGGCCCTTTGGGGCTGCTTGTATCAAAACCAGATTTGTTTAAGAAATTCGTGGGATTTCGGGGTGTTTACAGATGCCCCTCTTTGGCCTTGTCCAAATAGATTTGGATAAGGGCAAAGATGACAAACACCCCTTTTAATGTCTCCCTAGATCTAGCCACGAAGAATATGGGATCATCCCATTTTTAGCAAAATCTCGATTTTACAAACTCTGGTAGGAGGAGATATCACGCCAAAGGGTTTACTTATGGAATCTGGTCCTAAATGGGATCATGTTCATGCAAGTACCATGCGTGGAATGCAGATGACATGGGTGTGGTGCCAAGAGTGGCGACCTCCCAGAGACCAGGTGTGGTCGAACTCTAGAGACTTACAAGGCCTACTGCTCAAAGTGAGCAAAAACCCTATGCTGTTCGATGTTCGGTTTTCAAAACTTATTTACAAAAGCTATTTACAAAAGGGACAACTGTCTTGAGTCTCGATCCTAAGGATCTCGAGCTCTTCGTGCTTGCTCTTGTTTGAGTCTTAACACTCGCTTATCTAGCGGAGGTTTTATAAGAAAACAAGCTTCATTTCAAATTCCTACGCCTTACTCGAAAGGTCGAATTCTCAAACAAGATGAAATTCAAGTAAGTAAACCCTATTTTTACTTTAGGATTCCTCGAAATGAACCATGTTTAGCTTGGGATAAGCCAGGGATGGGAAAGAGATACCACGGTCCCTTCTGAAGCATCCCGTAGTTTAAGGCATAGAAGGCGGAAAACTGCTCTTTTTGAGCTTTTTGGCCTCTTTTTCCTTTTTTCCATAGAGGGTCTCCCTTTGGGAGTATTTTTTCTTTAATCCCTCTTTTTATAAGAGAATCGATTTTCTTTTTCAAGTCTGGTTTCTTTCTTTTGGAAAGAGACTTTAAATGGGAAATTCCCTTTTGATTTGGGCCTTTGTTTTCCTTTTGGAAGGAGAAAAGAAGAGGGGAGGACTTATCCCAAGCCTACACTCGATCCATTCCAGATCAGCCTATTTAGAAATAGCACGTACTACTTGCAAGTATCTTGCTATGTTGAACTAGGCCTTTCTTTGTAAGAAGAAGGATTTTGAAATGTAACCACGATTTTGAAAACTCCACTCTTTCACAAGTGCGAATTCTCTCACTCAGGGTCACACGAATTGCTTTTGCACCTTATTCACACGTCTCAGGGCAGCTATCCCTATAAAATTTTCGAAAACTGGAATTTAATCCAGATCCTACACATGATACCTCTTTAAGTATTGAATATTGATAGGATCTGCTAAATTCCTACCTTCTACATCGATCAACCAATACGAATTGTTCGTAGTGGTTGCTCGCACAACATAGGGTCCATCCCAGTTGGGGCGCCACTTGCCTAGGGGGTGTGGGCCACGATGGTGGATGGTTTTCAAGACCAGATCTCCCACTTCAAAGTGGCGAGGTCTTATGTGTTTGCTATAATGTCGGGCTATCCTTTGCCGGTATGCACGAGCATGATCCATAGCAAGGAGTCGCCTCTCATCTAGCAAAGCTAGTTCGGCCATCCTAGCATGTTGAAGCGTCTCTAGGGGGAGGTCGAGTGCAATGGATGTATGGAATGAATGCAGTTGGGTATGAATGGGAAGAATGGCGTTTGTGCCATAGACCAATTCGAATGGTGTGGCATTCGTGGGAGTCCGGATGGAAGTCCTATAAGCCCATAAGGCTTCATCCAGCTTCTCATGCCACCTCCTACCCTTCTCTAAGGTCTTCTCAATGATACCAATGAGAGTCTTGTTTGTGGCTTCGGCTTGGCCGTTGCCTTGAGGGTAGTAGGGCGAGGAGAAGTGGTGAGTTATGCCATACGTGTTGCACAACTTAACCATCCGCTCGTTCTTGAATGGGGTACCATTATCAGACACAAGGTCTCGTGGAACCCCAAATCGAGCCAAGATATTCCTCCGGATGAAAGCCACCACATGTTGCCCCATTACATTCGTTAGGGAAATGGCTTCCACCCACTTGGAGAAATACTCCGTGGCTGCTAAAATAAAACGATGCCCATTCGAGGCCTTTGGAAATATGGGGCCTACAATGTCAAACGCCCACATGGTAAATGGCCAGGGGCTGACCACGGAATGCAATGCTGATGAAGGGATATGAATGGCGTGCCCATGCACTTGACATGGATGACACTTCCTAACATGATCGTGACAATCCTTTTTCAGGGTGGACCAAAAATAACCCCCTCTAAGTATTTTCATCGCCATCATGTTGGCATTAACATGACCTCCACATTCTCCATCGTGGAACTCGTGCATCACTATCCTAGCCTCCTCTAGGTCGATACACCTAAGCAGAATGCCGGTAAAACTCTTTTTGTATAAGACCCCACCCAGAATGGTGTATCGGGTCGAAATCTTACGAATGAATGCCTTATCTTTGGACGTGGCATCCTCGGTGAATCCCCCATTTTCTAAAAATTGTTTTATGTCATAGAACCAGGGTTTTTCAATAGACTCTGGGTTGTTTTGGCAAATATCCAAGTCGTGTGTGGATGGATGGGGCGCATGCCATATTTCCAAAGATCTGGTCCCTGAAATGGGATCGACCTTCAGGGCTGAACCCAAGGAACAGAGGGCATCGGCGATGCCATTGTCCTCTCTTCCCACGTGTGTGAGTTTACACGACTGGAAGGAGTGGACCAATCGAGTGGCCAACTCGTGATATGGAAGTAGTTTCTCATTACGTACTTGCCAAATTTTTAAAACCTGGTTTATGACAAGGAGCGAATCTCCAAAGACCTCGATGCATGATGCCCCTAGAGTTTTCGAAATCCTTAAGCCTTGTATGAGTGCTTCATACTCAGCTACGTTGTTGGAACATTCGAAATCTAAGCGGACCGCTATGGGAATCTCGCCCTTTTCAGGGGAGATTAGGATGATCCCGGCACCAGCCCCTCGTTGGTTTCGTGCCCCGTCGAAGTGCATCTTCCACACTTGGTTTTCAAAAGAATTTGCCAAAATGTGGTTTTGAAAATGGTTTTGCAATATGCCTTCATCAGGCATTTCGACAAGAGTGGGATATGCGTCCTCCAAGGGGAAGTCAGCCACGTAATCTGCTAGGGCTTGCCCTTTAACGGAGATCTGGTGATGATATTTTAGATCATACTCCATTAGAAGGAGTTGCCATTTGCCCAATCTACCCGTGAGAATGGGTTTTTCGAACAAGTGCTTGATTGGATCAAGCTTGGACACTATCCAGATCTCATGATCTAGGAAGTAGTGTCTGAATTTCTGGCAGGCCCAGACTAGGGCCAAGCACGTCTTCTCCATGGCTTGATAATTTCGTTCATAAGCCAAGAGAGTTTTCGAAATATAGTAGATGGCATACTCCTTATGGGTGTCATCCTCGTATTGAGCCAACAGGGCTCCTAAAGCGTTTACATGCACGGAGATGTATAATAAAAGCGGTTTTCCTTGCTTTGGAGGATTCAAAACGGGGGGATTAACCAAGTATGCCTTTAGTCTCTCGAAGGACTTTTGGCATTCGTCATCCCATAAGAATTTCGTACCCTTCCTCAACAGTTTGTTGAAGGGTTCGCATCGAGTTGCCAGATTCGATATGAATCGGCGCACAGATTGTAATCGACCCTGGAGGCTACGGACTTGGGTGAGATTGGAGGGTGGAGCCATGTCTATGATGGCTCGACACTTAGAGGGGTCGACTTCTATTCCCCTTTGGCTCACCATAAAGCCTAGAAGCTTTCCTGATTCTACCCCGAACACACATTTTTGAGGATTTAGCTTTACTTTGTAAAGCCTAAGCCTTTCGAAAATCTTTTGTAAACATTCGATATGGGTGCATCGGGTTTTGGATTTTGCCAAGAGATCATCTACATACACTTCTACGAGCTCGTGAATTTGATCATGGAAGATCGTGTTCATGGCTCGTTGGTATGTTGCGCCGGCATTTTTCAAACCAAAGGGCATGACTGTATAGCAGTACGTGCCCCATGGGGTTGTGAAGGCGGTCTTACCCTGATCTCGTGGACTTAGTTTGATTTGATTATAGCCTGAATAGCCATCCATAAATGAAAACATTTCATGATTTGCAGTACTATCGACTATCAAATCTATGTTTGGTAAAGGATAATTATCCTTTGGAGTGGCTTTATTCAGGTTTCTGAAATCGATGCATATTCGAATTTTCCCATTGGTTTTTCGAACTACAACGATATTTGACAACCAATCAGAATACGCAATGGGTTTTATAAATCCGGCTTTTAGCAGATCTTCTAAACCCTCTTTGACTTGCGTGTGTATATTCGGGTGTATTTTCTTAAGCTTCTGCTTTATGGGTTTTACACCTACATCTAAGGGAAGACGATGCTCGACTATGCTGGGATCTATGCCCGGCATGTCTTCATACGTCCATGCAAACACATCTAAATAGGTCCGTAGAAATGCCATGAATGCTAACTTTTCAGTTTCATGCAAGCATGCGCCTATTTTGATGGTTTTTGGATTGGAATCATCCCCTAGGTTCACCTCTACGAAATCTCCTCCTACTGATTGGGAAGGTCTTTCAAAATCGAGAATTCTATGAAATTCTGGGAGCTCAGAAGTGGGATCTTCCTCAGGGGGATCCACTTCTGGGCTTCGATCATTCTCGTGGACTTTAGACCCGAGGGAATTTGATGCGTGGTTTTCAAAATAACCTGGTTTTGTACTTGGATTTTCAAGTGATTTCGAAATTTTTGGTCTGGCTATGCAGACGACGTTTCTTTCGAAATTCTTTTCTTTCGCCAAAGTTAAACCAGGAGCAGCTATGTACAAAATCTTTTTGGTATTTTCCAAATTTTCGATTTTTTTGGGTTTTTGTAAAACAAGAACTTTGGGAACTATACAAAGTACACTCTTTTCGAGTTTTTGCTTTTCCATTGTTTTTGGTTTTTCTTGTTTTCGATTTTTTTCGATTTTTAAGTTTTCAAATGTTTTTGGTATTTTTAGAAAAAGGGATCTTCCGTCATACCTACAAAGGGAAAACACTATGGGTTAGACTCGGAATAGGAGGTCTAAACCATAGGTCTCTTCTAAGACAGGCCCCGGGGCACCCTTGACCCAGGTGGTCACAGGGGGTGGCTCCGGCGGTATTCGGGGAGTATAGCCGATCCCATATCGGCTTGGGTTGGCCCTAGGAAGGATGGGCTCTAGGAGACCCTGGTTTTGTGCCCCTAGACTTTTGTAGGGCGTGTAGCCCATGTTCAATAACATGTTCCACGACCTTTTGTTTTTTGAAAAGATGGGATATAAGTCGTGGTCCTGGAACATGCTATCGTCCATATTAGGCTCGTATGGCCTTTTGTCCAGGGGTTTTGGAAATAGGGAATGCTTGGGTTTTCCTAGGAGGATTAGAGTCGGGAGGGGGCCTGCTTTGGGCGGCCCCTTCACACATACAACCTTCCTAGGGTTGTTCAACACGAGCCGAGGTGGCTCAACCATAATTTGCCCCAGGTTAGCCTCATGGGCCTGGGAGCTCGATAAACAAGGGAGTTTATGATCCCCTGAAGTTGTGGGTGACTCTCACCTAGGATTACTACGACTTGGTCCCTAAAAGGGATCTTGACACACCTGTGGAAGGTGGATGGCACAGCGCACAAACTGTGTATCCAGGGTCTTCCCAGCAACAGGTTATAATGGGGGTGGATGTCCAAGACATGGAACACCCCCGTGTGTTCGATCCCTCCTGTTTCCATTGGGAGTTCGATGGATCCTAAAGGCCTAGACGCATTCCCATCGTATCCAGTGATAACGATGGGGCTTGGGTTCACTGAAGTCAAGGTGACTCCGATTTTGTACGCCACGTGAAGTGGAAGGATGTTGAGCCCTCCTCCACCATCGACTAGGCACCTGTCCAGAGAGTGGTTGTTTAGAACCACCTCGATATGCAGGGCCTGGTTATGGGTTTCGTAGGGTCTATCTACATCATCTTCCGAGAAGGTGATGGGCGATTTTGCTCCTAATAAAGCCACTTGGGCAGACAAGGACTCCGGACTTATGTTCGAATCAACCTTGGCCCTTTCTAGAATTTTCTCTAAGACAAGTCTATGCCTAGGCGAGGTTTTGATAAGCTCTAGGATAGACATGTGAATAGGAATCTTTGAAAGGTGGTTTTCGAAATCATAAGGATTTAGGATGATTTTGTCCTTATCTGCTTTTGGCGGACCACTAGGGATACATGCTTTTGAGGGGCCAGGCACACTGACCACCTTTTGAGCACCTTGAAGGTGCGGGGGTTGGTAGATCCTCCCGGATCTAGTGACTTCCCCCACGACCAGCCTAGGGTTCGCGCTAAACTTGGCTCTAAGGATGAGCTGAGGAGAACCTTGGATTTTCAAAACTGGTTTTGCCGGGGTTTCCACTTTTGATGGTCCCCGAATGACGACTTGGGCGGGCCTCTTGTATAGTACAAGGATGGGCGCACAAGCAGGTCGACCAGGTTCGGGCTTTTGCGCTAGTTCTTTGGAAATGGTGAGGGTACATACCTCCTTTCCTTTCCCACTGCCACTGGCGTGTTTGGGAAAGGGTTCCTTGAAGATAGCTTGAGGTGGCTCAGATTCCGCAGTGACCTGGAGCCGGCCCTCCGCTATCAAGTTCTCAATTTTATTTAGAAGAGAGAAGCACCGTTTGGTATCATGGCCTTTGAGCCGATGATACTTGCAAAACCGGTTTAAATACCCCCCTTTGGACGTGACTCCTTCGGGGATTTCAGGGAGTTCGATCATGCCCTGGGCAAGTAGGAGGTCTAGGACCTCCGACACAGGTTGCCCCAGCGGAGTGTACTCCCGTTTTTCAATTGGTTTTGAAAAATTGCGTTCTCTCTTATTTTCTATTTTTTCGAAATTTTTAGAAGTGCCCGCCATGCCTGGATCCACCCGGACATTGGCGATTTTATGGGGCTTTGCCCCTTTGTCCGTTGTGGGCAGCCCATATGCAATGGGCTTTTCCACACGTGTTTTGGGAACGGCACTTCCTTTCCATAAGTGGTCGTATGTCCCTTTTCGCAAGTTGGTTTCGAAAAGGGAGGCTTTTTTGATCAACTTATGGAAAGTCGAAATCTCATGGAGCGAGAGAAGGGTTTTTAACTCGCTTTTGAAATTATCCAGGATGAGCATTACTGCGCATCCTTCGGATATAGGCTCTCGCACTTGGCCTAAAAGAGACCTCCATCTTATAATGAAGGCATGCACGTCTTCGTTCATGCCTTGCTTTGTATCCCTTAAAGTATTCAGGGTTGGCGTGACTTCCACGTTGTGTGCAAATCTTTGCATGAAGCAGTTCGCTAACTCTTCAAAAGTAGCGAACTGGCTTAAGTCGTAGGAAGCCAGCCATTTGGCAGCTGTGCCTTTAAGGGATAGAGGGAACCAATACACCCATTTCATCGAGTCCTTTTTCTTCTTATGGGCTCGACGTGAGAAAAGCTGCAAGTGAGACCTAGGGTCTCCCATGCCATCATACCGATGGAAGTTCGGTATTTCATCGTCACTGTCTGTTTCGTAATCCATAGGAAGGAAATCAGACAGGGCGTAGCTTCTTTTCTCTTTATTTTGCCCTTTCAGCAGTTGCTGTAGGGCTTTACGGTCCTTTTGTGTGAAGGACTCGTGGTATTGGTTGCCTTCCATTACGGAGGCCTCTTTTTGCTTGCGAGGTTTTTCAATTTTCTTCTTAGGCCTTTGTTCACCGTTTGATGAACACGAATCGCCTACTTCAGCCTCTTGGCTGAGAGCATCGATTTTGGCCTCAAATTCCCTTCTCAAGTCCTCGATTTCATCTAGTTTTATTTTGTTTTTGAAAATCCTCCTAGAGTGAGAACTTGATGCGCATGAGCCTTGGCTCGACACTTCACTTGGATTGGATTTTGACATGCTTTTCAAGCTTTTTCAAAATTTCCTAAGTGAAAACAAAGAAAACAAGTTAAAACGACACCTTTATAAAATTTTTCGCAAGACTCCTACAAGTAAACTCGATTTTTTGAAAAGGCTCACGTCCCACCGGGCGTGCCAATCTCTGTAGACGCGCGAAAAATCCCCGCCTCTTCGCCCCTTTCGTGGCTTGGAGTGGATCTTATCGTGCGTCTAAGGCCTATGTATACAAACAGGGCGTGCCAGCTAGCTTACTTAAGCTAGCGAAGATATATCAATACTGACTTCTAAACGTGGCGACTGTGAGCAAGTGAGCTCTTGTCGTCGCAGACCTTCTTGCACCGATGCGCAAGGGTCAGTCTGTACGCTTTTGCAAAAATCGAGTTTTTAGGGAGAAAATCTACGAAACGGTTCGAGGTGTCTATTTCGGGTCTTTAAGATGCGATTGCATGTTTTAGATCACGTGGATTTGCACGTGCCTAAGTCTTTTCTTTTATCCCTTTTTGGGTCGCCTAGTTTGTGTGTTATGAACACTCCACTACATGGGCGAATTCGAGCGGGGGTTGCTTCGATGCAATATGCGTCCTACCTCGTGGTATGGCGTATATGCAATGCAAACTCACGCTACTCCAAAGGGAAAACCCGAAATGTAAAGACAATGCTGAAGGGAAATAACAGAAGGGAAATAACCGAAGGGAAATAACCGAAGAGAAATAACCGAAGGGAAATAACCGAAGGGAAATATGTATATATCTTATGTATATGAGCCCTTACTCGGGTCTTGCAAATAAGAGCGAAGGCTCAATGTGGGTGCGTGTTTGAATTGAAAGACTTACACACACGACATGAAATTAAACCCAAATATAAATTGCAGTATGGCCTTGACTAAGGTCTTGGGAGTAAGAGCGAAGGCTCAATGTGTGTGAGAGTGCTTGAATTGAAGTACTACACACACGACATAAATGAAACCCAAATATAACTGCAATAAGGCCTTTACTAAGGTCTTGGGAGTAAGAGCGAAGGCTCAATGTGTGTGAGAGTGCTTGAATTGAAGTACTACACACACGACATAAATGAAACCCAAATATAACTGCAATAAGGCCTTTACTAAGGTCTTGGGAGTAAGAGCGAAGGCTCAATGTGTGTGAGAGTGCTTGAATTGAAGTACTACACACACGACAATAAATGAAACCCAAATAGTATAGGTCGGCCCTTACTTGGGTCTTTCAAATAAGAGCGAAAGCTCAATGTGTGTGAGAGTGTTTAAATTGAAAGACAACACACCCAACTTAAACAAAACCCTTCGGAAATGAAATATATACGTATACTTATATATTAGGGGCTGATTAGGCCCGTGTGTGTTCAAAATTGTGCACGACTAAGAGAGTGCACGTGTGTGGTTGTGCCAAGCCACGTTATTACAAGCGGGGGGAGACTATGCTCCGTTATTACAACCCCGTATCCAATTGAATTTCAAGCAAGTGTATGATTAAAGACCGAGTTTAGAAACTTACAAGTAGCTGGTCCGTAGAGGTCTTGCTTGAGCGTGGCCTTGGCTTTGGGCTGCAAATGGGAGCTCCGCGAAGGTGTGTGACCAAGAGTGCTGGCCGGCTGCAAATGGGGCGCGGGATGGACGCCTCGAAGGGGACCGGTGGCAAGTGGGCGGCGCCTCCAAGTAGGGAGTTTAGAGTGGCTGACTAAGTGGGTCTTAGGGTCACTAGGTAAGTTAGGGACTTAGGGAAACTGGACCTAAAAGGTGAGCTAGTGGGAAGGCCAAGAGGACGCCTAGGGGGAGGTCGGCCGAATGGGAAATGGTGGCTAAGTAGTGGCCAGCCACTTGGGTTATCCTAGGTTCGGCTAGGCTTAGGTGGTGGCGGCAAAGAGGTGGAGCTAAGGGGAAGATGGGTGGCTAAGAGTGGAGAGGTGGTAGAGAGTGGTTTTGAGGGAGTTAGGGGGACTTACCGAATGGGAAGGAGTGGCGGCAAAGGTGGCTGTCGGCTGGTGGAAGATGGGAGAAGGAGAGGCCCGGCTGAGTGAGGTGGTGGTGTCCGGCTGGGGGGCAGTGATGGTGGACGGAAGAGGGAGAGTGGCGGAGCAGGTGGCGGCTGGTGGAGCTGGAGCTGCTGGGAAGACGGGTGAGAGATGGGAGAAGGAGAGGGCCCGGCTGGGTGGTGGAGTGTGGTTCCCACTTCCAAAACCCGCCCACAATGAGGGGGGTTTAAATAGGGGAAGGGTAGGTCGGTTAGGGCTGGGTTGTGGGTAGTGGTTAGGTGGTTTAGGTAGGGTAGTATGTAGATAAGGTGGGCTGGATGGGATTGGGCCAGATATTTTAAAACTAGGTGTTTGGGAAAATCGTGGGCTAAGGGTGGTTTAGGGCTAGGTTAGGTGGTTGGGTTTTAGGGTGAGGTTTAGTGAGCTAGGTTAGGTGGTTTAGGCTAGGTTTAGGCTAGGATTAGGGAAGTTAATCTAGGTTTAGGGAAGGATTAGGGGAGTGGGTTAGGTGATTAGGTTGGGATTAGGCCGGATTAGGGAAGTGGGTTAGGTGATTAGGTTCAGATTAGGAGTGGATTAGGGGTTTAGGCTAGGTTTAGGCATTTTTGGCTAGGTTTAGGTGATGGAGCTCCCTTAGCATGGCCCATAGACCTTGATTACCCCATGTTGGTGCAGCCCTAGGTTAGGTTTTAGCTAATTACAAGCTTAAACCCACTCAATTAGGCTAAACCACAAGATTAAACCCAAACTTGACACACAAGTCAAGCTTAATACAACACTCTTGATATTTATCACCCCCACTCTCTCTCATGCCCAATATCCCACGTGAATTTCAAGTGGGCCCCACCTCCATTTATGAGAAGGTGATGTGGGCCATGGATATGGATATTGGATTGGATTTCTGGATCCAAATCCAAATCCAAATCCACATATGGGTTTGGATTGGAATCTGGATATATATGGTCCAGATCCAATCCAAACTGAACTCTGACTCCTTCGAGCTGGGTTCGAAACGGACGATTCGTGCGGGGCCTGACAGCATCAGTACTCCGTCTGCGTTGGGTCTTCGCCAACATAGTCGTCCGCCTCCGTTTCTGCCTTCTGGAGATGACTTCAAATGCTTTTTTGATAAGAACAGGTTTGATAAGAACAGGGTCTTGGACGTTCGAGATCCTGGGGTGTGAATCAGATACAAGAGATGCTGTGCCGGGCTCGACAGGTGCTCCGGTTTCGGGCTCTTCTTGGCTCTCCTGGTCCTGTCTTGATCGAGCCAAGCCACTTCGGGGTTTCAAAACATGTTTTAAAAGGGTTTTCAAAAGCTATATCATATGTTTTTGAAAGATAAAGTTTAAAACATATATACAGGGTTTTGTTTGGAAGGCTCCTGGGTTTCCAAACTCAAAAATGGCCCTTTGGGGCTGCTTGTATCAAAACCAGATTTGTTTAAGAAATTCGTGGGATTTCGGGGTGTTTACAAACACGTATGGCATAACCCACAACTTCTCTTCGCCCTACTACCCTCAAGGCAACGGCCAAGCCGAAGCCACAAACAAGACTCTCATTAGTATAATTGAGAAGACTTTAGAGAAGGGTAGGACGTGGCACGAGAAGCTGGATGAAGCCTTATGGGCTTATAGGACTTCCATCCGGACTCCCACGAATGCCACACCATTCGAATTGGTCTATGGCACAAACGCCATTCTTCCCATTCATACTCAATTACATTCATTCCATACATCCATAGCACTCGACCTCCCCCAAGAGACGCTTCAGCATGCTAGGATGGCCGAACTAGATTTGCTAGATGAGAGGCGACTCCTTTCTATGGATCATGCTCGTGCATACCGGCAAAGGATAGCCCGATACTATGGCAAACACATGAGACCTCGCCACTTTGAAGTGGGAGACCTGGTTTTGAAAATCATCCACAATCGTGGCCCACATCCCCTTGGAAAGTGGCGCCCCAAGTGGGATGGACCCTATGTTGTACGTGCAACCACCATGAACAACTCGTATTGGTTGATCGATGTAGAAGGTAAGAATTTAGCAGATCCTATCAATATCCAATACTTAAAGAAGTATTATGTGTAGGATTTGGGTTAAATTCCAATTTTCAAAAACTTTAGGGATAGCTGCTTTGAGACTTAGGAAATAAGGTTCAAAGGCAAAATCGTGTGACCGTGAGTGAGAGAATTCGCACTTGTGAAAGAGTGGAGTCTTCCAAATCGTGGTTACATTTCAAAATCCTTCTTCTTACAAAGAAAGGCCTAGTTCAATATAGCAAGATACTTGCAAGTAGTACGTGCTATTTCTAAATAGGTTGATCTGGAATGGATCGAGTATGACCTTGGGATAAGTGCTCCCCTCTTCTCTTCTCCTTCCAAAAGGAAAATGTGGCCCAAATAAATGGAATTTTCCCATCCAAAGTCTCTTTCCAAAAGAAAGAAACCAGAATCCAAAAGAAAAAATCGATTCTCTTGTGAAAAAAAAGAGAGGGATTAAAAAAAAAAATACTCCCAAAGGTAGACCCTCTACGAGAAAAAGGAAAAAGAGGCCAAAAAGCTAAAAAAGAGCAATTTTCCGCCTTCTATGCCTTAAACCACGGGACGCTTCAGAAGGGACCGTGGTATCTCTTTCCCATCCTTGGCGTATCCCAAGCTAAAACATGGTTCATTTCGAGGAATCCTAAAGTAAAAATAGGATCTACTTACTTGAATTTCATTTTGTTTGAGAATTCGACGTTTCGAGTAAGACATAGGAATTTGAAATACAGCTTGTTTTCTTATAAAACCTCCGCTAGATAAGCGAGTGTCAAGACTCAAGCAAAGGCAAACACGAAGAGCTCGGGATCCTTAGGATTAAGACTCAAGACAGTTGTCCCTTTTGTAAATAGCTTTTGTAAATAGATTTTGAAAAATCGAACATCGAACAGCATAGGGTCTGCTCACTTGGAGCAACAGGCCTTTGTAAGTCTCAAGAGTTCGACCATATCTGGTCTCTGGGAGGTCGCCACTCTTGGCGTCCCATCCATGTCATCTGCATATCCACGCATGGATACTGGCATAAGCATGATCCCATTTTTAGGACCAGAAACCATTTTGTAAATCCCTTTGGCATGATATCTCCTCCTATCAGGGTTTTTAAAAGAGAGATTTTGCTAAAGATGGGGACGATCCCATATTTTCGTGAATAGATCTAGGGAGACATTGAAAGGGGTGTTTGTCATCTTTGTCATTATCCAAATCAATTTGGATAATGACAAAGAGGGGCATCTGTAAACACCCCAAAATCCCACGATTTTTCCAAAACACCTGGTTTTGCAAAAGCTACCCCAAAGGGCTATTTAGAGTTTGGAAACCCAAGAGCCTTCCAGACAGACCCTGTACATATGTTTAAACTGTATATGTTTTAAAATATGTATAATATACTTTTAAAACCTTTTAAAAGATGTTTTGAAACCCCACAAAGCGGCTTGGCCTGATGAAAGTAGGACCAGAAGAGCAGAAGAGAGCCCAGAACCGGAGCACATGTCGAGCCCGGCACAGCAACTCTCGTGTTAGATTCATCCCCAGGATCTCGAACATCCAAGTCCCTATTATCAACAAATCATTTGAAATCATCTCCGGAAGGTGAAAATAGAAGCAGACGACAATGTTGGCGAAGACCCAGCACAAGACGGAGTATTGATGCTGTCAGACCCCGCACAAACCGTTCGTTTCGAACATACCCTGAAGGAGTCAGAATTCAGTTTTGGATTGGATCTGGACCATATATATCTAGATCCCAATCCAAACGTATATGTGGGTTTGGATTTGGATTTGGATCCAAAGATCCAATCCAATATCCACACCCATGGCCCACATCACCTTCTCATAAATGGAGGTGGGGCCCACTTGAAATTCATGTGGGATCTTGGGCATGAGAGAGAATGGGGAGGATTACATGTGAGGGAAATGTATTAAGCTTGACTTGTGTGTCAAGTTTTGGGTTAATCATGTGGGTGTAGACGCGCGAAAATCCCCGCCCCTTTTGCCTTTCTCAGGGCTCGGAGCAGATCCTCTCGTGTGTCTAAGGCCTATGTATGCAAACAGGGCGTGCCAGCTAGCTTACCTAAGCTAGCGAAGATATTTAACACTGACTTCTAAACGTGGCGACTGTGAGCAAGTAAGCTCTTGTCGTCGTAGACCTTCTTGCACCGATGCGCAAGGGTCAGTCTGTACGCTTTGCAAAAATCGAGTTTTGGAGAGAAAGTCTACGAAGCGGTTCGAGGTGTCTATTTCGGGTCTTTAAAATGCGATTGTATGTTTTAGATCACGTGGATTTGTACGTGCCTAAGTCTTTTCTTTTATCCCTTTTCGGGCCACCTAGTTTGTGTGTTATGAACACTCCACTATGTGGGCGAATTCGAGTGGGGCTTGCTTTGATGCAATATGCGTCCTACCTCGTGGTATGGCGTAGATGCAATGCAAACTCACGCTACTCCAAAGGGAAAACCCGAAATGTAAAGACAATACTGAAGGGAAATAACTGAAGGGAAATAACTGAAGGGAAATAACCGAAGGGAAATAACCGAAGGGAGATATGTATATAGATTATGTATATGAGCCCTTACTCGGGTCTTACAAATAAGAGCGAAGGCTCAATGTGGGTGCGTGCTTGAATTGAAAGACTTACTCACACGACATGAAATTAAACCCAAATATAAATTGCAGTATGGCCTTGACTAAGGTCTTGGGAGTAAGAGCGAAGGCTCAATGTGTGTGAGAGTGCTTGAATTGAAGTACTACACACACGACATAAATGAAACCCAAATATAACTGCAATAAGGCCTTTACTAAGGTCTTGGGAATAAGAGCGAAGGCTCAATGTGTGTGAGAGTGCTTGAATTGAAAGACTTACAGACATGACATGAAATGAAACCCAAATAGTATAGGTCGGCCCTTACTTGGGTCTTTCAAATAAGAGCGAAAGCTCAATGTGTGTGAGAGTGCTTGAATTGAAAGACTTACTCACACGACATGAAATGAAACCCAAATAGTATAGGTCGGCCCTTACTTGGGTCTTTCAAATAAGAGCGAAAGCTCAATGTGTGTGAGAGTGCTTGAATTGAAAGACAACGCACCCAACTTAAGCAAAACCCTTCAAAAATGAAAGTATATATATACACTTATGTATTAGGGGCTGATTAGGCCCGTGTGTTTTCAAAATCGTTCACAACTAAGAGAGTGCACGTGTGTGGGTGTGCCAAGCCACGTTATTACAAGCGGGGGTAGACTATGCTCCGTTATTACAACCCCGTATCAAATTGAATCTCAAGCAAGTATACAACTAAAGACCGAGTTTAGGCACTTACGAGTAGCTGGTCCGTAGAGGCCTTTGCTTGAGCGTGGGCTTGGCCTTCGCCTTGGGCTGCAAACGGGAGCACCGCGAGGGTGGATGACAAAGGGTGCTGGCCGGCTGCAAGTGGGGCGCGGGATAGGCGCCTCGAAGGTGGCCGGCTACAAATGGGTGTCGCCTTGATGTGGGCGATTAAAGGGCTGGGCCAAGTAAGTGTGTAGGGTCACTGGGAGAGTCTAGAGTGTTGGGGAGTATGGACCTGAAGGGGGTTTAAGGGAAGGTCGAATGGGAGTCTAAGGGGAAAAGAGATGGCTGGCCGGGTGTAGATGGGATGGTTAGGTAGTGGCCGGTAGTTTAGGTTGTGCTAGGTTCGGCTAGGTGAGAATGGTGGCAGCAAGGGGCGGATGTGTAGGTAAGATGGTGGTATGATGGGTGGCTAGGAGTGGAGAGGGAGTAGAGAAGGAGTTAGGTAGAGTGGGGGGTACTTACCGAATGGGGAGAGGCGGTGGATGGAAGAGAGAAGCTGGGTGGTTGGGATGGTGAGCAAGTGGTGGCGTCCGGCTGGGAGATGGTGGTGGGAGCTGTGGTGGGATGGTGGTGGTGTAGGTGGAGCAGCTGGGGCAGATTCGGCGGGGTGTGGAAATGGGGGAAGAGAGGGTCCGGCTGGGATTGGTGAGGGCTGCTAGCTTGCCAAACCCGCCCCCAAGGGGGGGGGGGGGTTTAAATAGGGATGGGTAGGTCGGTTAGGGCTGGGCTTGGGGTAGTGGTTAGGTGGTTTAGGTAGGGTGGTATGTAGATAAGGTGGGCTGGAAAGGGTTGGGCCAGATATTTTGAAAACTAGGGGTTTGGGTAGATTGTGGGCTAGGGGTGGTTTAGGGGTTTAGGGCTAGGTTAGGTGGTTGGGTTTAGGGTGAGGTTTAGTGAGCTAGGTTAGGTGATTAGGCTAGGTTTAGGCTAGGATTAGGGAAATTAACCTAGGATTAGGGAAGTGGGTTAGGTGATTAGGTTGGGATTAGGCCGGGATTAGGGAAGTGGGTTAGGTGATTAGGCTCAGATTAGGGGTGGATTTGGGGGGGTAGGCTTGGATTAGGTGTTTTGGGTTAGGTTTAGGTGAAGGAGCTCCCTTTGCATGGCCCATAGACCTTAACCACCTCATGTTGGTGCAGCCCTAGGTTAGGTTTTGGCTAATTACAAGCTTAAACCCACTCAATTAGGCTAAACCACATGATTAACCCCAAACTTGACACACAAGTCAAGCTTAATTACAACCCTCTTGATATTTTCCATCCCCACTCTCTCTCATGCCCATGATCCCACGTGAATTTCAAGTGGGCCCCACCTCCATTTATGAGAAGGTGATGTGGGCCATGGATATGGATATTGGATTGGATCTTTGGATCCAAATCCAAATCCAAGTCCACATATGGGTTTGGATTGGGATCTGGATATATATGGTCCAGATCCAACCCAAACTGAACTCTGACTCCTTCGAGCTGGGTTCGAAACGGAAGATTCGTGCGGGGCCTGACAGCATCAGTACTCCGTCTGCGTTGGGTCTTCGCCAACATGGTCGTCCGCCTCTGTTTCTGCCTTCCGGAGATGATTTCAAGTGATATTTCGATAAGAACAGGGTCTTGGACGTTCGAGATCCTAGGGGTGTGAATCAGATACAAGAGTTGCTGTGCCGGGCTCGACGTGTGCTCCGGTTCCGGGCTCTTTTTAGCTCTTCTGGTCCTGTCTTGATCGGGCCAAGCCACTTCGGGGTTTCAAAACATGTTTTAAAAAGGTTTTCAGAAAGTTATATTATATATTTTTGAAATACAGAGTTTAAAACATATGTACAGGGTTGTTTGGAAGGCTCCTCGGTTTCCAGACTCAAAATGGCCCTTTGGGGCTGCTTGTATAAAACCAGATGGATTTTGAGAAATTCGTGGGATTTCGGGGTGTTTACAGTGGGTTAGCCTAATTAGTGTGGGTTTAAGCTTGTGTGAACCTACACCTAACCTAGGGTTGCACCAACATGATGCAATGAAGTCCATGGGCCATGCAAAGGGATGCTCCTAACCCAACCCCAAGCTAAACCCCCTAATCCTAGCCATTTACCCTAATCCTGGCCTAATCCTAACCTAATCACCTAACCTACTTCCCTAATCCTTCCCTAATCCCAAGCTAATCACCTAACCCACCTCCCTAATCCTAGCCTAAACACCTAACCCACCTCACTAAACCTCACCCTAAAACCAACCCACCTAGCTAAGCCCTAAACCATTAAACCACCCCACCTAAAACCCTAGCACACCATATCCCTAAAACCACCTAACCTAAATATCTGCCCCCCCCTAAATATCTAGCCCACCTTATTCCTAAACCACCACCACCTAACCACTAAACCACCCCACCAAAACCAGCCCAACCAACCCTATCAAAATCCTATAAACTCCCCCACCCCCTAGTGGGCAGGTTTTTCAGATTTTTTTGAACTACCTTTGGGCCAGCCGAGCCCTTCCTCTCCTCTCTCATCCCTTGCTCTCCTCTCTCACCTGCTCCACCTTGGACCTCTGGCCAGCTCCACTCCACGCCACCCACCTTCCACCCGGCTGCCTCCCTTGGACACCCGCCACCTTCACCTTCCTCTCCGGTTAGTACCCCATCCTAACACTACCCTTTCTTCACTGCCCCTCCACTCTCAACCACCACACGCCACCCTTCCTTAGTCTAACCTCCACTTCAGCCAGTCGGCCACCACCTAGCTACCTGCCACCATTCAACCATACCCGACTATATCACCCGCTGCCCTACCTTCCCATTAGATAGCCCTTAACTAGTCCCCAGCCACCTTACCTTTCCCTTAGACAGCCCCCACTCCTTTCAATTAAATTTGATACGGGGTTGTAATAACGGAGCATTGCCTCCCCCCGCTTGTAATAACGTGGCTTGGCACACCCACACACACGTGCATTTGAGCCTATCTCGCTCTTAGTTGTACACAATTTTGAACACACACATGGGCCTAATCAGCCCTTAAGATATAGACTTATTTATATAATTTAAGTTGCGTGAGGTTTTGCTTAAGTTGTGTGTGTTGTCTTTCAATTCTCGCACTCACACACATTGAGCTTTCGCTCTTATTTGCAAGACCTATGTAAGGGTCGTGTTATATTTTTCCTTGGGTGTTTTAATTCATGTCGTGTGCATAGTACTTCAATTCTACACTCACACACATTGAGCTTTCGCTCTTACTCCCCAAGACCTTAGTCAAGGCCTATTGCAATTTATATTTGGGTTTAATTTCATGTCGTGTGCGTAGTACTTCAATTCTACACTCACACACATTGAGCTTTCGCTCTTACTCCCAAGACCTTAGTTAAGGTCATATTGCAATTTATATTTGGGTTTCATTTAAGTCATGTGAGTTGTCTTTCAATATACACACAACACCCACGCAACACGTTGGCGACCTTCGGGCCCATATATATAATAAGTATTTCCCTTTCGGCTATGTCTTTAAGATTTGGGTTTTAAGGTTCAGCAGTGTGCGTATTCTTTACATATATACATGGCACACACTTGCACTATTGAGCCTTTCCTCTCTTAAGATATAGCCATATTTCTCTTTTGCAATTTCCCTTTTGCAATTTACATTCAAGTCATTTCCCTTCCGCATTGTCTTTCAATTTCGGGTTTTCTCTTTGGAGTTGCGTGAGTTTGCATTGCATATACGCCATACCACGAGTTAGGACGCATATTGCATCAAAGCAAAACCCCATACTCCCGCTCAAAGTCGCCCCACTTAGTTCACGTGTTCATAACACACACCTAGTTGGCCCGAAAAGGGATAAAAAGAAAGACATAGGCACGTGCAAATCCACGATGAAATAAAACTTGAAAATCATACAAAAACAACCCGAATCGAACACCTCAAACGTTTTCGTAGGTTCTCATATTCAAAAACTTGATTTTTTAAGTGTACAGACTGACCCTTGCGCATCGGTGCAAGAAGGTCTGCGACGAAAAGAGCTTGCTTGCTCACAGTTGCCACGTTAGGAGTCAGATTTCAAAATATTTCTTCGCTAGCTTAAGTAAGCTAGTTGGCATGCCCTTTTGCTTAAATAGGACTTAGACACACGAAAAGATTCGCTTTAGGCCTAAGAACCAGAAGCGGGAACTTTCTGCGTCAACAGGTTGAATATGAGGTACTTATACAAGGTCTAAAAATTTTGAAAAATATAGGGGCATCATGTATTGAAGTATGTCATACTTCCTATTCATATCAAATTACATTCATTTCATACATCTCTTGCACTCGATTTGCCTACAAAGACCCTACAACAAGCCAGGATGGCTAAGCTTGATCTACTGGATGAGAAAAGGCTCTTTGCAATGGATCATGCACATGCATACCGACAAATGATAGCCCAACATTATGAAAAGCACATGAAGACTCACCACTTCAGAGTGGAAGACCTCATTTTGAAAACTATCCACCATCGCGGCCCACATCCACTTGGTAAGTGGCAACCCAAGTGGAATGGTCCCTATGTTGTAAGAGGGGCAACAACAAATAATACATATTGGTTGATTGATGTTGAGGGACGAAATTTAGTATACCCTATAAATGCCCAATACTTGAAAAAGTATTATGTCTAGGGTCTAATCTAAATTCTTTTGAAAAGATTTAAAAGAAAAAGGATCTCCTTTGAATTTCCTGAAAGAATGACCAAAATGGATTATGTGACCCTGAATTAGGGAATTGATGCTTTATGAAAAGTAGGGTTTTCAAAATCATTTGGTAACATTTCAAAAATCTTTGGCTTATGTAAATACCCTAAATAATTTTTTTATAAAAATACTCTCAATTTTGAAAACCAGCTTATCTTAAAGCCTTCAAAGTAAAAAATTTAAATCTTTAAAATAAAGATTTTAAAGATGAAGATGTTCAAATTAAAGCTGAAGGGATAAGGCCTAGAGGATATGAACAAATAAGGCGAAGATCAAGGCAACGGTTGATACCCGCTTCAAGCCGAGATCAAGTTCGTGAAAGTCAAGCTATGGAGCAAGGAAACGGATCAACTCAAGTTAAGGCACATCTTCATCAAGTCAAGTGGATAGCCTCACCAACCTAAACCTAGTTGTAAACACCACAAAATGGGCTTATTTTCAAACAAACACCTGGTTTTTAAAAACCATTTTCAAACCAATTTTGAACTTTTACCCGGAGTTGCGAAGTTTTAAACTTTTGTCTAAAAATCCTTCAAAATAAAGGTTCTTAGACCTAGGCCAAAACCCAAATGAAAATAGTTCAGCCCGACCAGATGAAAATAGGGCCAAAAAGCAAAAGGAGCATCTAGGCCAAAAGCAGACTTTAGCCCCAGAATATGAAATACGAAGCCAAAACACCGATAAAGCTGTCAGAAATAAAACCCCAAGCCTAAAAAATAAAAAATCAGACGAAACAGAGTTCAGAAGGTAAGAAGATGGTCGGACAAAAAGACTGGGAAAAACCCAGCTCAAAGAGTCACTGGTGACACCAGGGCCCGTTCAAAATCACCCGTCTCAAAACACCAAGAAGGACTAAAGAAAGAAGATTTTGGATTAGATTTGGACACAAATATCTAGATCTAGACCCAAATAGTGTTTGGATTGGATTTGGATCTCAAAATCCAAATCCAAGATCCAAACCCAAGACCCACCCCTTGGCCTATAAATAAGACCAAGGAGGGGGTGGAAAAGTTCACGTGAAAACCTTGGGGGAGGGCTTGTGAAGAGAGAGAGAGAGTGTGGTGCAAAAGTCAACTTTGGTGGGCTTTAGCCATGTGGGCTCAATCAAGGGTGAAGTGGGTTGAAGCCTTGTGGACCTAGACCTAGCTTGGGGCTACAACAACACGGCTCCAAGAGGTAAGTCCCTAAACCTAGCCTAAATCTAGCCAACTTAACCTAACCAACCTAACCCACATACCACTAAACCTAGCCCTAGGACACCCTAACCGAACCCTCACCTTGAGCCACTATACTCAGCCCATACCACCTAGACCTAACCTTGAACCCAACCGACTCCACCTAAACCTAAACAAGCCCCCACAGACTCCACTCTAAACCGACTAAACCTAGCCCTAACCTAGCCATTACCTAACCCACCTCCTAGGTTAACCATCCCCACACACCCAACCACCAAACAAGAACCGAGTGCACTTGGCACTCGGTTGGACCCCAGCACCAAACAAGAACCGAGTGCACTTGGCACTCGGTCTGCACCCATTCGGCCAAGGCCCTTGGCTGACCTGAACCCTACCTAAACGTAACCCAACTACCACCGACTCAACCCTAAACCAACCCACAACCTATCCTAAACCGACTTCACCTAAAACCTAACCCAGCCACCACCGACCTCACCTAAACCTAGCCAAAATCTAAACCTAACCGACTCCCCCTAGGACACACCTAAACAACCCACGACCTGCCCCACAAGACGCCCTACCAAGCCCCACTCGACTCATCCACAACACCCAAACTGAGTGCACTTGGCACTCGGTCTACCCCCAACCACGTATCCCTGTCGGCTGTCCTTTAGGCTAGACCGCACGCCACGGCCTGCCCTTCGCTCCCCCTTTGTCGGCCTGCACCCCAGTTGCACCCCACCTAACCACACCCCCCCCCCCCCCCCCCCCCATGGCCTGCACCCCTGTTGGCCGGCCCTTAGGCTAACCCACACCCTAGCCTGCACAAAAACCCAGCCAAGTGCACCACTCGTCCAGGTCTTGCTGGCCTGCACTTGACCCACACCCGACCTAGGCCTATCCCAAACACCCTAGCTAAAACTTGACCCAAAACACCACCTGGATGGCCCCTTTGTTGGCCTATCTCCTGTCCAAAACCGAGCTCTTGGCTCGACCCAAAATCAGTCCAAGACATCACTCGGCCTACCCCTTTTGTTGCCCTAGGACCTACCTTGTTTCGAGCCACCATTGTTTCGACCTACCCCCTCTAAAACCCTAACTCAGCTAGGTGCTGGCTGCACCTAGCTCATTCCCATCTTCCTAAACCATAACCTAGATCTAACTAGGACTCGACCAACCACATCCTAAACCTAACCAAGACACCCAGCCAATACTAAGCCCACACCCACTTGGCTGCACCCAAGTGGACCCACACCCAAGCCTTACCTTGGAACCCACTTGAAGGGACTTATCTCGTGGCTGCAACGAAGGACGGACCCGAGTGACATGAGAGGCAAAACCGAACACTTGTAAGTGCCATTTACATTCGGTTATACATTACTTGTTTAAATTTAATTTAATTCGGAACAAAGTTGTAATAATGGAGTGAAGTCTCCCCCCGAGATGTAATATTTGTGTATGACACACAACCACACACACGTGCACTTGAGCCTTCTCGCTCTTAACTGCACACAAAGGACACCCACGTGCACTTGAGCCTTTTCGCTCTTATATTGCACATGATTGCACACACATTGAGCCTTTCCGCTCTTAAGCTAAACGTATATACTTCAATTTGGGTATTTACTTTAGTGAAAGTTGTGTGAGTTGCATTTAATTTCGAGTGGATTTAATTTCAAGTCGTGTGAGTTGCAATTTCAATTTCACACAAGAACACCCACGACCACTCGAGCCTTTCTGCTCTTCACACTCACACACATTGAGCCTTTCCGCTCTTAAGCTATTTCGGGTATTTACTTTAGTGAAAGCTGTGTGAGTTGCAATTTCATTTCAGGTGGATTTACTTTAAGTTGTGTGAGTTGTCATTTAAATTTCACACGAGAAACACCCACAAGCACTCGAGCCTTTCCGCTCTTTACACTCACACACATTGAGCCTTTTCGCTCTTAGGATAAAACATATTTATATATTTTTAAGTCGTGTGAGTTTACTTTAAGTCGAGTTGCATTTCCCTTTGTGTGGATTTACATTTAAGTCGCGTGAGTTACCTTACATTTCGGGTATTTACTTTAGTGAAAGTTGTGTGAGTTGCACTTTCATTTTGGGTATTTACATTAGTGAAAGCTATGTGAGTTGCACTTTCAATTCGAGCCTAGTTCACATCATCGCTTTAAAAACCTGAAAAGGATTTATGCATCCTTGCATTCGTTCGCTTTCAAAAGCCCTCGAATCCTCGCTCAAACCACGTTGAAAATAGACCACATATTCACACACATATCAAGCCTAATAGATAAAACTCAAAAGACTTAGGGTCGTTCAAACAGTCGTAATAAAAATTGCAAAGAAGGCATACATCGAAATTCATAAAACACTGATCTTTCAAAGTTAGTATTTGATTTGAAAAATCAAAGTTTCTAAGTATTTAAACTGACCCTCGAGCATCAGTTCAAGAAGGTTTAACCGAAAAGATCCCACTTTCCCACAATCGCCAGAAAGTTAGAATATTTCAAAAACCTTTGCTAGTTTGAGTAAACTAGCTGGCACGCTCGCAAAACGACTTAGGCACAAAAAGGTTCATTTCCAGTCTCATAAACGAGGAGTGAAAATTTTCATGCTTACACTAGTCAAATTTGACTAAGACCTAAACTTGATTCACCTAGGCTAACCATAACCCATGACCTAACTCTAATCAAGTGATCCTAACTCGACCAAATTGGACTTACCTTAGCCATGTCCACCCTACTTCCTTTGGCTAAAACTACAATTGAAACCCCATTACCTGGCCTTGATCAAATGGGACGAGCCACAAAAGAATGCAAGTCTATCCGGTGTCACTTGGAAGCATCTAGGGCTGACCGTCCATGGCTAGATGCACTCGACTTAAACCAAAGACCAGCCCACATGGGGTTGGTCCAGCTTTGACTAAAAGAGACCACATGTCCAAGTGAAGACCCAAGATGGGGATGGGTTTTGGCCATGGAGCACCCGCCCCAAAGAAGGGCCTAGAAGGGGCCCCCCTTGGCCTATAAATAGAGGCCAAGGGGGGGACGAATGGCATCTAGTCTTGGGAGCTTGGGGCATTGGAGAGTGGCTCCATCCTTGGGGATTTTCATGAGCTCCCTCTAGGGAAGAGTGGAGAGAGGGGAAGAGAGTGTAGAGAGATAGGCAAGAGCTACAAACATTAGAGAGTTTGAGTGAGAAAAGAAGAGAGGAGAAAGGGGAAAGTGAGGTCTGTGAGTTTCTATTGGGAGCCGATTTTGGAATTCATGTAAGTATTCCTCCCCCCATTTGTTTCTCTCTATTCTCTTCTTGTTATTCAATTCAAAACGGGTTGTATTAATGGAGCTTTGTCTCCCCCCATGATGTAATAAGAAATAGATGTGCTGTGAATTTTCGATTCTTGCATATGCACTCTAATTGTTTGTGTTCTTGATTCTATCTCTCTATATGTTATAAACATTCTATATATCCTAATCTCCTCTATGATTAAGATAATCTATATATTTAGATTCCTTTTCTTTCAACAATTTACTTTGGGATGTTGTATTGTTGCAATTTAAATTAGGTTGAGTTTGCATCACGTATATTGTAAAAAACCAGAAAATCTGATTTTAGCATTCCCGCATACATTGATTTCTTTATTTTTCATTGATAAACTACTACTCCGATCGACCTAAAATTTGGTACAAAGTATCTACACACATAAGCCCACTTGTAATAAAATTTTCAAGAATTTTAGGGCCGTTCAACTATGTAGTAAAAGGTGTGTAAGATCAGAAAAAATTCACAAATGTTTCATTAAAACTGCTTTCCTGCAATAGAGCCTAGGTAATCATCCCATAACTCTGTTTGTAGTTACCAAATTTAGTGAAACTTGTTTCATTGGAAAGATGATATCCATATCTTTCCAACAAGACTAAGTGCACTAAAATCGGAGCTCTAAGCACCGAGATACAGACCTATCTTTAGGTCTCTATATTTCTCTGACAGAATAGTTCTGAGTGTCTGAGCATAGATACTTTCCTGATTTAATTTTATATCACCACAGTCCCAAAATTCAAAACAAAAAGTGTCCTAGGATCTTCACATTCCAGGTTGTGTTATCTAAAATTTTAAGGAATTTTGGAGATCCCTAGGTCACCCAAAAAACTTTGGGAACAAGCTCTGAAAACAGAACCTGTTTTTATTTTTCAGAACTTGTTGATTTTCAAACTTGAAACCAAAGTGCACGAATTTGTTCTTGACAACACCTCATTTTCAACTTGGATTTGAAACTTCACATGTACATTTGAAATCTTCAAAGCACTTGGGCTGACCCTTGAGCACCGATTTTAGAAGGTCTAAAGTGAAAAGATCTCGCTTAGCCATAAATTGCTAAACAAGTTAGATTTCTAAAACTTTGCTACTTTTTGGAAACCAGCTGGCACGCTCACGCAGCAAAGTAGTTTTAAAAAGATTACTTCAAGTCTCTACATAGGCTTAGTGTGAAATTTTCACATCTACAGAATTGGTACGCTCGGTGAGACACGAGTCTTTTAGGATTTCGAACTTAGGTGACTTTTTCAAACTCCAATTCTTGAAAACTTTGGTGTTAATACCTCTCTTGTGCACAGGTTTCACAAAATTCAAGCATGTCTAGTTCAAAAGGATCTTGTGAAGTGTCAAGCCGAGCCTCATGCTCTACAAGTTAGTTTTCAAAAGAAATTTCGAAAGGGGATGTGCTTGCCTCTCTAAAAAGGGAAATAATAAGAGAAATGGAAGAAAAAATCACTGCTATAAGCCAAGAGGCTGAGGCAGTAGAATCTTGCTCCTCTCATGGCAAGAAACCTAGGGCCCATAGAAAATCTAACCATTAAACAAAACCCAAAGTGGCCTCTAGATTAGAGGAGGAACAAGAGCCGGAGTCATTCTCAATGAAAGATAGAAAGGCCTTGCAACAATTGTTGAGACGCCAAATCAAAGAGAAAAGATCATACGCACTATCGGATTTTATACCATCCAATTATCAAACCGATAGTGATAATGACATACCGAATCTCCATTGGTATGATGGAATGGGGATCCTAGATCCCACCTTCAGCTCTTTTCTCGAAGGGCATACAAAAAGAAGGATTCTTCAAAATGGATTTACTGGTTCCCCCTCTCTTAAGGGAAATGCCTCTAAATGGTTGGCTTCATACTACTTGAGCTAATTGGCGAATTGCTTCATGCAAAGGTTTTCCCACAATGTTGAAGTGACACCCACTTTAAACACCTTGAGAGACACAAAGCAAGCACCTAACGAGGATGCACATGCATTTATCGTTAGATGGAGGCCACTCTTAGGGCAAGTAAGGGAGCCCATCTCCGAAGGATGCTCTTGTAAACACCCCAAAATCCCACGAATTTCTCAAATAACCTGGTTTTGTAAAAGCAGCCCCAAAGGGCTATTTTGAGTCTGGAAACCCAGGAGCCTTCCAGGTAACCCTTTACATATGCTTTAAACTATATATAAATATGTATAATATCGTTTTAAAACCTTTTAAAACATGTTTTGAAACCCCATAAAGCAACTTGGCTTGATGAAAGCAGGACCAGAAGAGCAAAAGAGAGCCCGGAATCGGAGCGCATGTCGAGCCCGGCACAACAACTCTCGTATTAGATTCATCCCCAGAATCTCGAACATCCAAGCCCCTGTTATCAAAACAAACTCTTTAAAATCATCTCCGGAAGGTGAAAACAGAAGCGGACGACCATGTTGGCGAAGACCCAACGCAAGACGGAGTACTGATGCTGTCAGGCCCCGCACAAACTGTTCATTTTGAACATACCCTGAAGGAGTCAGAATTCAGCTTTGGATTAGATCTGGACCATATATATCCAAATCCCAATCCAAACATATATGTGGATTTGGATTTGGATTTGGATCCAAAGATCCAATCCAATATCCACATCCAGGGGCCACATCACCTTCTCATAAATGGAGGTGGGGCCCACTTCAAATTCACGTGGAATCTTGGGCATGAGAGAGAATGGGGAGGATAAGATTTGAGGGAAATGTGTTAAGCTTGACTTGTGTGTCAAGTTTTGGGTTAATCATGTGGGTTAGCCTAATTAGTGTGGGTTTAAGCTTGTATGAACCTACACCTAACCTAGGGCTGACCAACATGATGCAATTAGGTCTATGAGCCATGCAAAGGGATGATCCTAACCCAATCCCAAGCTAAACCCCCTAATCCTAGCAATTTACCCTAATCTCGGCCTAATCCCAACCTAATCACCTAACCTACTTCCCTAATACTTCCCTAATCCCAACCTAATCACCTAACCCACCTCCCTAATCCTTCCCTAAACCTAGCCTAATTCCCCTAACCTCACCCTAATCCTAGCCTAAACACCTAACCCACCTCACTAAACATCACCCTAAAACCAACCCACCAAGCTAAGCCCTAAACCACTAAACCACCCCACCTAAAACCCTAGCACACCATATCCCTAAAACCACCTAACCTAAATGTAAACACCCCGAAATCCCACGAATTTCTCAAACCCATCTGGTTTTGTAAAAGCCGCCCCAAAGGGCTATCTTGAGTCTGGAAACCCAGGAGCCTTCCAGAAACCCTGTATATATATGTTTTAAACTTTATATTTCAAAAATACATAATATGGCTTTTGAAAACCCTTTTAAAACATGTTTTGGAAACCCCGAAGCAGCTTGGCCTAATCCAGACAGGACCAAGAGAGCTAAGGAGAGCCTGAAACCGGAGCACCTGTCAAGCCCGGCACAGCCACTCTTGTATCAAATCCACACCACCAGGATCTCGAATGTCCAAGACCCTGTTATCATCGAAACCTTGTTTGAAGTCATCTCCAGAAGGCGAAAACAGAGGCGGATGATCATGTTGGCGAAGACCCAACGCAAACGGAGCACTGACGCTGTCAGGCCCCGCACAAACCGTTCGTTTCGAACACAGCTCGAAGGAGTCAGAGTTCAGTTTGGATCGGATTTGGACCATATATATCCAGATCCCAATCCAAACCCATGTTTGGACTTGGATTTGGATTTGGATTCAAAAATCCAATCCAATATCCATATCCATGGCCCACATCACCTTCTCATAAATGGAGGTGGGGCCCACTTGAATTTCACGTGGGATTATGGGCATGAGAGAGAGTGGGGGTGGATAAGATCAAGTGTGTGTTGTAATTAAGCTTGACTTGTGTGTCAAGTTTGGGGTTAGTCATGTGGGTTAGCCTAAATTAAGTGGGTTTAAGCTTGTAATTAGCCCAAACCTAACCTAGGGTTGCACCAACATGAAGTGGTTAAGGTCTATGGGCCACGAAAAGGGAGCTCCTTCACCTAAACCTAACCAAAAATGCCTAATCCTAGCATTCCACCCTAATCCGCCCCTAAGCTGAACCTAATCACCTAACCTACTTCCCTAATCCCAGCCTAATCCCAACCTAATCACCTAACCCACTTCCCTAATCCTTCCCTAAACCTAGGTTAATATCCCTAAACCTAGCCTAATCCTAGCCTAATCACCTAACCTAGCCCACTAAACCTCACCCTAGAACCAACCCACCTAACCAAACCCTAAACCTCTAAACCACCCCTAGCCCACAACCTACCCAAACCACTTGTATCTAAAATATCTGGCCCTACCCTTTCCATCCCACCTTATCATCATACCACCCTACCTAAACCACCTAACCACTACCCCAAACCCAGCCCTAACCGACCTAACCCAGCCCTATATAAACCCCTCCCTTGGGGGCGAGTTTCAGAACCTAGAACCCCAACCATTCCCAGTCGGGTCCTCTCCTTCCCCAAGTTCAGTCGAACCCAACCTGCTCCACCTGCTCCACATCCCACCACCGCCTGCTCCACATCCCGCCACCACCTACACCACTGCCTTTCAGCCGAACGCCACCACCATCGCCACCATCATCCGGTTGATTCCCTTCCACCTGCCACCATTTCTTCACCCGGTAAGTCCCCTACATCCTACCTTACTACTTCTTCACTCCCTCTCCACTCTCAGCCACCTAATCCACTCCCCTACCACCCTAACATTAGCCCTTCCACTCGCTGCCACCCTTCTCACTCAGCCGAACCCATAGCTCCCTAACTACCCACCACCACCTAGCCCTTTTAGTCCCATTCGGGCACCCTATCCGACTCCCTAAAACCTGCCCACATCACCCCAAGACACTTACCCTACCCACTACCACTTGGTCCCATCTCCTGGCTAACTCCCTTCCCCTACATCACTCCCAGTCGCCTTAGCAACCCGCCACCACCAAACTCCCTTAGTCTGCCACTCCCTTCCCCTACATCACTCCCAGTCGTCTTAGCAACCCGCCACCACCAAACTCCCTTAGTCGGCCACTCCCTTCCCCTACATCACTCCCAACCGCCATAGCAAACCTTAAGTGCCCCATTAGGTCTCCCTTTAAGCTCCCCTTAGTGACCCTACTTAGGTCCTTTAACCAAACACACCAAAAACAGCCCATCTCTAGTGGCCGGCCACCTTCACAGCGCCTCTTCCGCGCGCCAAGGACACTCGGCCAGCACCTCTTGCCGTTCAACCTCGCGGAGCTCCCTTTTGCAGCCCAAGGCGAAGGCCAAACTCGCGCTCAAGCAAGGCATCTTCGGACCGGCTATTAGTAAGTGCCTAACTCGGTCTTTAGTTGTATACTTGCTTGAGATTCAATTCGATACGGGGTTGTAATAACGGAGCATAGTCTCCCCCCGCTTGTAATAACGTGGCTTGGCACACCCACACACGTGCACTCTCTTAGTTGTGCACAATTTTGAACACACACGGGCCTAATCAGCCCCTAATACATAAGTACATACATATACTTTAATTTTGTAGGGTTTTGCTTAAGTTGGGTGTGTTGTCTTTCAATTCAAGCACTCACACACATTGAGCCTTCGCTCTTATTTGAAAGACCCAAGTAAGGGCCGACCTATACTATTTGGGTTTTCATTTCATGTCGTGTGTGTAAGTCTTTCAATTCAAGCACTCACACACATTGAGCCTTCGCTCTTATCTGAAAGACCCAAGTAAGGGCCGACTTACATGTTGTGTGCGTAGTACTTCAATTCAAGCACTCACACACATTGAGCTTTCGCTCTTACTCCCAAGTCCTTAGTCAAGGCCTACTGCAGTTATATTTGGGTTTCATTTCATGTTGTGTGCGTAGTACTTCAATTCAAGCACTCACACACATTGAGCTTTCGCTCTTATTCCCAAGATCTTAGTTAAGGCCATACTGCAATTTATATTTGGGTTTAATTTCATGTCGGGTGTGTAAGTCTTTCAATTCAAGCACGCACCCACATTGAGCCTTCGCTCTTTTTTGCAAGACCCGAGTAAGGGCCCATATACCTACTCTATATACATATCTCCCTTCGGCATTTACTTTACAAGTCATTTCCCTTCGATTATTTTCCTTCAGTTATTTCCCTTCAGTATTGTCTTTACATTCGGGTTTTCCCTTTGGAGTAGCATGAGTTTGCATTGCATCTACGCCATACCACGAGGTAGGACTCATATTGCATCAAAGCACGCCCCGCTCGAATTCGCCCATGTAGTGGAGTGTTCAGAACACACAAACTGGGTGGCCCATAAAGGGATAAAAAGGAAAGACTTAGGCACGTGCAAATCCATGTGATCTAAAATTTGCAATCGCATCTAAAAGACCCGAATTAGACACCTCGAACCGCTTCGTAGGCTTTCTATCCCAAAAAACTCGATTTTTGCAAAGCGTACAGACTGACCCTTACGCATCGATGCAAGAAGGTCTGCGATGACATGAGCTCACTTGCTCACAATCGCCACGTTAGAAGTCAGTTTAGAATATATCTTCGCTAGCTTAGGTAAGCTAGCTGGCACGCCCTGTTTACACAGATAGGCCTTAGACGCACGAGAGGATCTGCTCCAAGCCCTGAAAAGGTGAGAGGCGGGGATTTTCGCTCGTCTACAGAGATTGGCATGCCCGGTGGGACGTGAGCCTTTCAAAAATCGAGTTTTAAGGTAGAAGTCTCACAAAAATTTTGCAAAAAGGTGTCATTTTAACTTGTTTTCTTTGCTTGTACTTAGGACATTTTGAAAAAGCTTGAAAAGCATGTCAAAATCCAATCCAAGTGAAGTGTCGAGCCAAGGCTCATGCACATCAAGTTCTCACTCTGGAGGATTTTCAAAAACAAAATAAAACTAGATGAGATCGAGGACTTGAGAAGGGAGTTTGAGGCCAAAATCGATGCTCTCAGCCAAGAGGCTAAAGTAGGCGATTCATGTTCATCAAACGGTGAACAAAGGCCTAAGAAAAAATATGAAAAACCTCGCAAGCACAAAGAGGCCTCCGTAATGGAAGGCAACCAATACCATGAGTCCTTCACACAAAAGGACCGTAAAGCCCTATAGCAGTTGCTAGAAGGGCAGAATAAAGAGAAAAGAAACTACGCCCTGCCTGATTTCCTTCCTATGGATTACGAAACAGACAGTGACGATGAAATACCGAACTTCCATCGGTATGATGGCATGGGAGACCCTAGGTCTCACTTGCAGCTTTTCTCTCGTCGAGCCCATAAGAAGAAAAAGGACTCGATGAAATGGGTGTATTGGTTCCCTTTATCCCTTAAAGGCACAGCTGCCAAATGGCTGGCTTCTTACGACTTAAGCCAGTTCGCTACTTTTGAAGAGTTAGCGAACTGCTTCATGCAAAGATTTGCACACAACGTAGAAGTCACGCCGACTCTGAATACCTTAAGGGATACAAAGCAAGGCATGAACGAAGACGTACATGCCTTCATTATAAGATGGAGGTCGCTTTTGGGCCAAGTGCAAGAGCCCATATCCGAAGGATGCGCAGTAATGCTCATCTTGGATAACTTTAAAAGCGAGTTAAAAACCCTTCTCTCGCTCCATGAGATCTCAACTTTTCATAAGTTGATAAAAAAGGCCTCCCTTTTCGAAACCAACTTGCGAAAAGGGACATACGATCACTTATGGAAAGGAAGTGCCGTTCCAAAAACCCGCTTGGAAAAGCCCATCGCATACGGGCTACCCACAACGGACAAAGGGGCAAAGCCCCATAAAATCGCCAATGTCCGGGTGGATCCAGGCATGGCAGGCACTTCCAAATATTTTAAAATGTTAGAAAATAAGAGAGAGCGAAACTTTCAAAAACCGGTTGAAAAACGGGAGTACACTCCGCTGGGGCAACCTATGTCGGAGGTCCTAGACCTCCTACTTGCCTAGGGCATGATAGAACTCCCTGAAATCCCCGAAGGAGTCACTTCCAAAGGGGGGTATTTAAACTGATTTTGTAAGTATCATCAGCTCAAAGGCCATGATACCAAACGCTGCTTCTCCCTCTTAAATAAAATTGAGAACTTGATAGCAGAAGGCCGGCTCCAGGTCATTGCGGAACCTGAGCCACCTCAAGCTATCTTCAAGGAACCCTTTCCCAAACATGCCAGTGGCAGTGGGAAAGGAAAGGAGGTATGTACCCTCACCATTTCCAAGGAACTAGCGCAAAAACCAGAGTCTGGTCGACCTACTTGTTTGCCCATTCTTGTACTATACAAGAAGCCCGCCCAAGTCATCATTCGGGGACCACCAAAAGTGAAATCCCCAGTAAAACCAGTTTTGAAAATCCAAGGTTCTCCTCAGCTCATCCTTAGAGCCAAATTTAGCGTGAACCCTAGGCTGGTCGTGGGGGAAGTCACTAGATCCGGGAGGATCTATCAACCCCCACACCTTCAAGGTGCTCAAAAGGTGGTCAGTGTGCCTGGCCCCTCAAAAGCATGTATCCCTAGTGTTCTGCCAAAAGAAGATAAGGACAAAGTCATCCTAAATCCTTATGACTTCGAAAACCACCTTTCAAAGATTCCTATTCACATGTCTATCCTAGAGCTTATAAAAACCTCGCCTAGGCATAGACTTGTATTAGAGAAAATTCTAGAAAGGGCCAAGGTTGGTTCGAACATAAGTTTGGAATCCTTGTCTGCCCAAGTGGCATTATTAGGAGCAAAATCGCCCATCACTTTCTCAGAAGATGATGTAGATAGACCCTACGAAACCCATAACCAGGCCCTGCATATCGAGGTGGTTCTAAACAACCACTCTCTGGACAGGTGCCTAGTCGATGGTGGAGGAGGGCTCAACATCCTTCCACTTCATGTGGTGTACAAAATCGGAGTCACCTTGACTTCAGTGAACCCAAGCCCCATCGTTATCACTGGATACGATGGGAATGCGTCTAGACCTTTAGGATCCATCGAACTCCCAATGGAAACGGGAGGGATCGAACACACGGGGGTGTTCCATGTCTTGGACATCCACCCCCATTATAACCTGTTGCTGGGAAGGCCCTGAATACACAGTTTGTGCGTTGTGCCATCCACCTTCCACAGGTGTGTCAAGATCCCTTTTAGGGACCAGGTCGTAGTGATCCTAGGTGAGAGTCACCCACAGCTTCAGGGGATCATAAACTCCCCTTGTTTATCAAGCTCCCAGGCCCATTAGGCTAACCTGGGGCAAATTATGGTTGAGCCACCTCGGCTCGTGTTGAACAACCCTAGGAAGGTTGTATATGTGAAGGGGCCGCCCAAAGCAGGCCCCCTCCCGATTCTAACCCTTCTAGGACGGCCCAAGCGTTCCCTATTTCCAAAGGCCCTGGACAAGAAGCCATATGAGCACAATATGGACGATAGCATGTTCCAGGACCACGACTTGTATCAAACTTTTTCGAAAAACAAAAAGTCGTGGAACATGTTGTTGAACATGGGCTACACGCCCTACAAGAGTCTAGGGGCGCAGAATCAGGGTCTCCTAGAGCCCATCCTTCCTAGGGCCAATCCAAGCCGATATGGGATCGGCTATACTCCTCGAATACCGCAGGAGCCACCCCCTATGACCACCTGGGTCAAGGGTGCCTCGGAACCTGCCTTAGAAGAGACCTACGATTTAGATCTCCTATTCCGAGTCTAACCCGTAGTGTTTTCCCTTTGTAGGTATGACGGAAGATCCCTTTTCTAAAAATACAAAAACATTTGAAAAGCTTAAAATCAAAAAAATCGAAAAACAAGAAAAACCAAAAATAATGGAAAAACAAAAACTCGAAAATAGAGTGCTTTGTATAGTTCCCAAGGTTCTTGTTTTACAAAAACCCAAAAAAAATCAAAAATTTGGAAAATACCAAAAAGATTTTGTACATAGCTGCTCCTGGTAGGACTTTGGCAAAAGAAAAGGATTTCGAAAGAAACGTCGTCTACATAGCCAGACCAAAAATTTTGAAATCACTTGAAAATCCAAGTACAAAACCATGTCATTTTGAAAACCACTCATCAAATTCCCTCGGGTCTATAGCCCACGAGAATGATCAAAGCCCAGAAGTGGACCCCCTTGAGGAAGATCCCACTTGTGAGCTCCCAGAATTTCATAAGATTCTCGATTTTGAAAAACCTTCCCAATCAGTAGGAGGAGATTTCATAGAGGTGAACCTAGGGGATGATTCCAATCCCAAAACCATCAAAATAGGTGCATGCTTGCATGAAACTGAAAGGTTAGCATTCATTGCATTTCTACGAACCTATTTAGATGTGTTTGCATGGACGTATGAAGACATGCCGGGCATAGATCCTAGCATTGTCGAACATTGTCTTCCCTTAGATGCAGGTGTAAAACCCATAAAGCAGAAGCTTAGGAAAATACACCCGAATGTACACATGCAAGTCAAAGAGGGTTTAGAAGATCTACTAAAAGCCGGATTTATAAAACCCATTGCGTATTCTGATTGGTTATCAAATATCGTTGTAGTTCGAAAAACCAATGGGAAAATTTGAATATGCATCGATTTCAGAAACCTGAATAAAGCCACTCCAAAGGATAATTATCCTTTACCAAACATAGATTTGATAGTCGATAGTATTGCAAATCATGAAATGTTTTCATTCATGGATGGCTATTCAGGCTATAATCAAATCAAACTAAGCCCACGAGATCAGGGTAAGACCGCCTTCACAACCCCATGGGGCACGTACTGCTATACAGTCATGCCCTTTGGTTTGAAAAATGCCGGCGCAACATACCAACGAGCCATGACCACGATCTTCCATGATCAAATTCATGAGCTTGTAGAAGTGTATGTAGATGATCTCTTGGCGAAATCCAAAACCCGATGCACCCATATCGAATGTTTACAAAAGATTTTCGAAAGGCTTAGGCTTCACAAAGTAAAGCTAAACCCTCAAAAATATCTTTTCGGGGTAGAATCAGGGAAGCTTCTAGGCTTTATGGTGAGGCAAAGGGGAATAGAAATCAACCCCTCTAAGTGTTGAGCCATCATAGACATGGCTCCACTCTCCAATCTCACCCAAATTCGTAGCCTCCAGGGTCGGTTACAATCCGTTCGCCGATTCATATCGAATCTGGCCACTAGATGCGAACCCTTCAACAAACTGTTGAGGAAGGGCACAAAATTCTTATGGGATGACGAATGCCAGAAGTCCTTTGAGAGACTGAAGGCATACTTGGTTAATCCCCCCGTTTTGAACCCTCCAAAGCAAGGAAAACCGCTTTTATTATACATCTCCGTGCATGCAAATGCTTTAGGAGCCCTGTTGGCTCAATACAAGGATGACACCCATAAGGAGTATGCCATCTACTATATTTCAAAAACTCTCTTGGCTTATGAACGAAATTATCAAGCCATGGAGAAGACGTGCTTGGCCCTAGTCTGGGCTTGCCAGAAATTCAGACACTATTTCCTAGATCATGAGATCTAGATAGTGTCCAAGCTTGATCCAATCAAGCACTTGTTCGAAAAACCCATTCTCACGGGTAGATTGGGCAAATGGCAACTCCTTCTAATGGAGTATGATCTGAAATACCATCACCAGATCTCCATTAAGGGGCAAGCCCTAGCAGATTACGTGGCTGAATTCCCCTTAGAGGACGCATATCCCACTCTTGTCGAAATGCCTGATGAAGGCATATTGCAAAACCATTTTCAAAACCACATTTTGGCAAATTCTTTCGAAAACCAAGTGTGGAAGATGCACTTCGATGGGGCACGAAACCAACGAGGGGTTGGTGCTAGGGTCATCCTAATCTCCCCTGAAAAGGGTGAGATTCCCATAGCAGTCCGCTTAGATTTTGAATGTTCCAACAACGTAGCTGAGTATGAAGCACTCATACAAGGCTTAAGAATTTCGAAAACTCTAGGGGCATCATGCATCGAGGTCTTTGGAGATTCGCTCCTTATCATAAACTAGGTTTTGAAAATTTGGCAAGTACGTAATGAGAAACTACTTCCATATCACGAGTTGGCCACTCGATTGGTCCAGTCCTTCCAATCGTGTAAACTCACACACATAGGATGAGAGGACAATGGCATCGCCGATGCCCTCTCCTCCTTGGGTTCAGCCCTGAAGGTCGATCCCATTTCAGGGACCAGATCTTTGGAAATAAGGCATGCGCCCCACCCATCCACACACGACTTGGATATTTGCGAAAACAACCCAGAGTCTATTGAAAAACCCTGGTTTTATGACATAAAACAATTTTTAGAAAATGGGGGATTCACCGAGGATGCCACATCGAAAGATAAGGCATTCATTCGTAAGATTTCGACCCGATACACCATTCTGGGTGGGGTCTTATACAAAAAAAGTTTTACCGGCATTCTGCTTAGGTGTATCGACCTAGAGGAGGCTAGGATAGTGATGCATGAGTTTCACGATGGAGAATCTGGAGGTCATGTTAATGCCAACATGATGGCGATGAAAATAATTAGAGGGGGTTATTTCTAGTCCACCCTGAAAAAGGATTGTCACGATCATGTTAGGAAATGTCATCCATACCAAGTGCATGGGCATGCCATTCATATCCCATCATCTGCATTGCATTCCGTGGTCAGCCCCTGGCCATTTACCATGTGGGCGTTTGACATCATAGGCCCAATATTTCCAAAGGCCTCGAATGGGCATCGATTTATTTTAGCAGCCACGGAGTATTTCTCCAAGTGGGTGGAAGCCATTTCCCTAACCAATGTGATGGGGCAACATGTGGTGGCTTTCATCCAGAGGAATATCTTGGCTCGATTTGGGGTTCCACGAGACCTTGTGTCTGATAATGGCACCCCATTCAAGAACGAGCGGATGGTTAAGTTGTGCAACACGTATGGCATAACTCACCACTTCTCCTCGCCCTACTACCCTCAAGGCAACGGCCAAGCCGAAGCCACAAACAAGACTCTCATTAGCATAATTGAGAAAACCTTAGAGAAGGGTAGGATGTGGCACGAGAAGCTGGATGAAGCCTTATGGGCTTATAGAACTTCCATCCGGACTCCCACGAATGCCACACCATTCGAATTGGTCTATGGCACAAACGCCATTCTTCCCATTCACACTCAACTACATTCATTTCATACATCCATTGCACTCGACCTCCCCCTAGAGATGCTTCAGCATGCTAGGATGGCCGAACTAGATTTGCTGGATGAGAGGCGACTCCTTGCCATGGATCATGCTCGTGCATACCTGTAAACACCCCAAATCTTCTATATTTCAAAAACTCTCGAAAAAGCTCGTTTGAGCTAAAAACGACAACCTATTTTGAAATGTGAAAACAGGTATAGAAGGCAAAAGAAGACCCTAGGCCTGAAGAGGATTCAAGCCCAGAGCTTTAGAAGCCACTCCCTTATAAAAAAACAAAAGAAAGCAGAGCCCGTTTGATGAAAAGCTCAACGGAGTCCAGAACGGCGAGACGGAGTCCGGACGACAAAGTTGGGGAAAACCCAGCACCAGACGGAGCGCTGATAAAGCCAGTGCCCGCATAGATCGTTCGCCTCGAGAAGCCAAGAAGGACTATCCGAAGAAATTTTGATTTGGATCTGGACCATATATATCCAGATCCAAATCCATGTAATGAATAGTGTTTGGATTTGGGCCAATCCAAATAGTGTTTGGGTCGATCCAAATAGTGTTTGGATTTGGATTGGATCCAAATAGTGTTTGGATTGGATCGGATCTGGATCAAAATATCCAGATCCATATCCATAAAAATGTTGGGTTTGGATCGGATACGGATCTCAAAATATCTGAGATCCAATATCCAGATCCAAATGGTATTTGGATTTGGGTATTGATCCAAACCCAAACCCAAATCCAAGACCCACCTCAAATCTCTATAAATAGAGGTGAGGGGGTCCATGTAAAGGGTTCATGCAAATATTTGGGAGGAGAGAGAGGGAGTGATAGACCTAGCCATGTGGGCTCATTGGGTGAGGTGGGTTCAAGCCATGTGGGCTAAGTGGGTCTAGACCAAGGGGCTGCAACAAAGGTGGGCTGGACCAAGTGGCTGCAACCGTGGAGACGTGGGCTCAAGACATGAAGGACCAGCTCCAAGAGGTAAGCCTAACCTAACCTAGCCATTCTCTCTACACCCCTCTAAACCTAACCCCCAACCTAGCCTAGGTTCGAACCTACCTAACCCCAACTGAACCTAAGCCTAACTGAACCAACCTAACCCTAACTAGACCTAACCTAACCCCAACTACCTCAAAACATCCCACAAACCACAAACCCATACCCCCGGGCGCCTACCGCGCGCCCCTCAGCGCCCTGCCGTCCCTCTAGCGCCAGGACCTCGTCTAGCCCCAAACGCCCGCCAGCGCCCAGTGCCCAGCGCCAGGCACCCGTCTGCTGCGCCAGGAGCCAGACGCCTCCATGCCGACCTGTCCACCCCCCTGCCGACCTGACCTGCACCCTGGCCGTGAACTGCACCCTAGGACAGACCCTACACAGCCCCTGTCTTGACTGAACCTAAGCCTCCCTAAGGCCCTAACCGTGCCCCATAGAACCTCCCTCAAAGCCACCTAGGATAACCCCCTCTTGGCTGCCCAAGGTGAACCGTGAGCCCACGTGCAAGCAAGTTGAACATGGACCAGCTATTTGTAAGTGTCTAAACTTGGTCTATTACATTAACTTGCTTTATATTCAATTAAATTTTGATACGGGGTTGTAGTAAAGGAGCTTCGTCTCCCCCCGATTGTAATAACGTGGTTTGACACACCCACACACACGCGCACTTGAGCCTTTCCGCTCTTAGTCGTACACTTTTTGCACACACACGGGCCTAACAAGCCCTTAATATATAGTTATATTTATATATTTTAAGTCAAGGGTTTTTTTAATTAAGTCGTGTGTGTTGTCTTTCCATTTTCCACACGCACACACATTGAGCCTTCGCTCTTACTCCCAAGACCTTAGTAAAGGCCTTATTGCAGTTATATTTGGGTTTCATTTATGTCGTGGGTGTAGTACTTCAATTCTACACTCACACACATTGAGCTTTCGCTCTTACTCCCAAGACCTTAGTCAAGGCATACTGCAATTTATATTTGGGTTTCATTTCATGTCGTGTGTGTAAGTCTTTCAATTCAAGCACACACACACATTGAGCCTTCGCTCTTATTTACAAGACCCAAGTAAGGGCCCCTACATATACTCCATATAAAGTATTTCTTTCGGCTAAGTCTTTAAGATTCGGGTTTTAAGGTTCAAGTCGTGTGCGTTGTCTTTCAATATATACACGACACACACTTACACAATTGAGCCTTTCCGCTCTTAAGATATAGCCATATTTCCCCTTCCGCTATTTACTTTACAAGTCATTTCCCTTCGGCTATTTACTTTATAAGTCATTTCCCTTTGGCAATTTCCCTTCGGCATTGTCTTTTAAATTCGGGTTTTCCCTTTGGAGTAGCGTGAGTTTGCATTGCATCTACGCCATACCACGAGGTAGGACGCATATTGCATCGAAGCAAGCCCCGTACTCCCGCTCAAATTCGCCCCATGTAGTGGAGTGTTCATAACACACACCTAGGTGGCCCATAAAGGGATAAAAAGGAAGACTAAGGCTATTTCGATGCATCCACATCGTGCCTAAGTAGATTAAAATTTGAAAGACTTAGGGTCGTCCAACCCTTACAAAGTCAAAATCGCCCAAATGCATGGTTTTTAAAAAGGTTTTAAAACACTTCTTCATTCAAAATATATTTTGAGTTAAACTTGTTTCAAAACGAAGTCTCTAAGCGTAAAGACTGACCCTTGCGCATCGGTGCAAGAAGGTCTGCGATGTAAAAATCCCGCTTGCCTACAATCGCCTTTCAAAAAGTCAGATTATTTTCAAAACATACTTTGCTAGTTAAAGTAAACTAGCTGGCACACCCATAAAGCAAAAGTAGATTGCGAAAAGGTTCACTTCAGGCCTAAGAACCCGTAAGTGAAAATTTTCGGTGTCTACAATACCGGCAAAGGATAGCCCGACATTATAGCAAACACATGAGACCTCGCCACTTTGAAGTGGGAGATCTGGTCTTAAAAACCATCCATCATCGTGGCCCACACCCCCTAGGCAAGTGGCGCCCAAACTGGGATGGACCCTATGTTGTACGAGCAACCACTACGAACAACTCGTATTGGTTGATCGATGTAGAAGGTAGGAATTTAGCAGATCCTATCAATGTTCAATACTTAAAGAAGTATCATGTGTAGGATCTGGATTAAATTCCATTTTTTGAAAAATTTTAGGGATAGCTACCCTGAGACATGTGAATAAGGTGCAAAGGCAAACTTGTGTGACCCTGAGTGAGAGAATTCGCACTTGTGAAAGAGCGGAGTCTTCAAAATCGTGGTTACATTTCAAAATCCTTCTTCTTACAAAGAAAGGCCTAGTTCAATATAGCAAGATAATTGCAAGTAGTACGTGCTATTTCTAAATAGGCTGATCTGGAATGGATCGAGTGTAGGCTTGGGATAAGTCCTCCCCTCTTCTCTTCTATTTCCAAAAGGAAAACAAAGGCCCAAACAAAAGGGGATTTCCCATTCAAAGTATCTTTACAAAAGAAAGAAACCAGAATTCAAAAGAAAAATCGATTCTCTTATGAAAAAGAGGGATTAAAGAAAAAATACTCCCAAAGGGAGACCCTCTATGAAAAAAATGAAAAAGAGGCCAAAAAGCTCAAAAAGAGCAGTTTTTCGCCTTCTATGCCTCAAACCACGGGACGTTTCAGAAGGGACCGTGGTATCTTTTTCCCATCCCTGGCTTATCCCAAGCTAAAGCATGGTTCATTTCGAGGAATCCTAAAGTAAAAATAGGATTTACTTACTTGAATTTCATCTTGTTTGAGAATTCGACGTTTCGAGTAAGGCGTAGGAATTTGAAATACAGCTTGCTTTCTTATAAAACATCCGCTAGATAAGCGAGTGTTAAGACTCAAACAAGGGCAAACACGTAGAGCTCGAGATCCTTAGGATCGAGACTCAAGACAGTTGTCCCTTTTGTAAATAGTTTTGTAAATAAGATTTTGCTCACTTGGAGCAGTAGGCCTTATAAGTCTCTAGAGTTCGACCACATCTAGTCTTTGGGAGGTCGCCACTCTTGGCACCACACCCATGTCATCTGCATTCCACGCATGGTACTTGCATAAACATGATCCCATATAGGACCAGACTCCATAGTACAATCCCTTTGGCGTAATATCTCCTCCTACCAGAGTTTTGTAAATTGAGATTTTGCTAAAAATTGGGACGATCCCATATTCTTCGTGACTAGATCTAGGGAGACACTGAAAGGGGTGTTTGTCATCTTTGCCCTTATCCAAATCGATTTGGACAAGGCCAAAGAGGGGCATCTGTAAACACCCCGAAATCCCACGAATTTCTCAAACCCATCTGGTTTTGTAAAAGAAGCCCCAAAGGGCTATCTTGAGTCTGGAAACCCAGGAGCCTTCCAGATAACCCTGTATATATGTTTTAAACTTTATATTTCAAAAATACATAATATGGCTTTTGAAAACCCTTTTAAAACATGTTTTGGAAACCCCGAAGCAGCTTGGCCTAATCCAGACAGGACCAAGAGAGCTAAGGAGAGCCCGGAATCGGAGCACCTGTCAAGCCCGGCACAGCCACTCTTGTATCAAATCCACACCCCCAGGATCTCGAACGTCCAAGACCCTGTTATCATCGAAACCTTGTTTGAAGTCATCTCCGGAAGGCAAAAACAGAGGCGGATGATCATGTTGGCGAAGACCCAACGCAGACGGAGCACTGACGCTGTCAGGCCCCGCACAAACCGTTCGTTTCGAACACAGCTCGAAGGAGTCAGAGTTCAGTTTGGATCGGATCTGGACCATATATATCCAGATCCCAATCCAAACCCATGTATGGACTTGGATTTGGATTTGGATTCAAAAATCCAATCCAATATCCATATCCATGACCCACATCACCTTCTCATAAATGGAGGTGGGGCCCACTTGAATTTCACGTGGGATTATGGGCATGAGAGAGAGTGGGGGTGGATAAGATCAAGTGTGTGTTGTAATTAAGCTTGACTTGTGTGTCAAGTTTGGGGTTAGTCATGTAGGTTAGCCTAAATTAAGTGGGTTTAAGCTTGTAATTAGCCAAAACCTAACCTAGGGCTGCACCAACATGAAGTGGTTAAGGTCTATGGGCCATGCAAAGGGAGCTCCTTCACCTAAACCTAACCAAAAATGCCTAATCCTAGCCTTCCACCCTAATCCGCCCCTAAGCTGAACCTAATCACCTAACTTACTTCCCTAATCCCGGCCTAATCCCAACCTAATCACCTAACCCACTTCCCTAATCCTTCCCTAAACCTAGGTTAATTTCCCTAAACCTAGCCTAATCCTAGCCTAATCACCTAACCTAGCCCACTAAACCTCACCGTAGAACCAACCCACCTAACCAAACCCTAAACCTCTAAACCACCCCTAGCCCACAACCTACCCAAACCACTTGTATCTAAAATATCTGGCCCTACCCTTTCCAGCCCACCTTATCATCATACCACCCTACCTAAACCACCTAACCACTACCCCAAACCCAGCCCTAACCCAGCCCTATATAAACCCCCCCTCTTGGGGGCGGGTTTCAGAACCAAGAAGCCCAACCATTCCCAGTCGGGTCCTCTCCTTCACCAAGTTCAGCCGAACCCCACCTGCTCCACCTGCTCCACATCCCACCACCGCCTGCTCCACATCCCGCCACCACCTACACCACTGCCTTTCAGCCGAACGCCACCACCATCGCCACCATCATCCGGTTGATTCCCTTCCACCCGCCACCATTTCTTCACCCGATAAGTCCCCTACATCCTACCTTACTACTTCTTCACTCCCTCTCCACTCTCAGCCACCTAATCCACTCCCCTACCACCCTAACATTAGCCCTTCCACTCGCTGCCACCCTTCTCACTCAGCCGAACCCATAGCTCCCTAACTACCCGCCACCACCTAGCCCTTTTAGTCCCATTCGGCCACCCTATCCGACTCCCTAAAACCTGCCCACATCACCCCAAGACACTTACCCTACCCACTACCACTTGGTCCCATCTCCTGGCTAACTCCCTTCCCCTACATCACTACCAGCCGCCTTAGCAGCCCGCCACCACCAAACTCCCTTAGTCGGCCACTCCCTTCCCCTACATCACTCCCAGCCGCCTTAGCAAACCTTAAGTGCCCCATTAGGTCTCCCTTTGAGCTCCCCTTAGTGACCCTACTTAGGTCCTTTAACCAAACACACCAAAAACAACCCATCTCTAGTGGCCGGCCACCTTCAAAGCGCCTCTTCCGTGCGCCAAGGACACTCGGCCAGCACCTCTTGCCGTTCAACCTCGCGGAGCTCCCTTTTGCAGCCCAAGGCAAAGGCCAAACCTGCGCTCAAGCAAGGCATCTTCGGACCGGCTATTAGTAAGTGCCTAACTCGGTCTTTAGTTGTATACTTGCTTGAGATTCAATTCGATACGGGGTTGTAATAACGGAGCGTAGTCTCCCTCCGCTTGTAATAACGTGGCTTGGCACACCCACACACGTGCACTCTCTTAGTTGTGCACGATTTTGAACACACACGGGCCTAATCAGCCCCTAATACATAAGTACATACATATACTTTAATTTTGTAGGGTTTTGCTTAAGTTGGGTGTGTTGTCTTTCAATTCAAGCACTCACACACATTGAGCCTTCGCTCTTATTTGAAAGACCCAAGTAAGGGCCGACCTATACTATTTGGGTTTTCATTTCATGTCGTGTGTGTAAGTCTTTCAATTCAAGCACTCACACACATTGAGCCTTCACTCTTATCTGAAAGACCCAAGTAAGGGCCGACTGATACTATTTGGGTTTAATTTCATGTTGTGTGCGTAGTACTTCAATTCAAGCACTCACACACATGGAGCTTTCACTCTTACTCCCAAGACCTTAGTCAAGGCCTACTGCAGTTATATTTGGGTTTCATTTCATGTTGTGTGCGTAGTACTTCAATTCAAGCACTCACACACATTGAGCTTTCGCTCTTATTCCCAAGACCTTAGTTAAGGCCATACTGCAATTTATATTTGGGTTTAATTTCATGTCGTGTGTGTAAGTCTTTCAATTCAAGCACGCACCCACATTGACCCTTCGCTCTTTTTTGCAAGACCCGAGTAAGGGCCCATATACCTACTCTATATACATATCTCCCTCCGGCATTTACTTTACAAGTCATTTCCCTTCGGTTATTTCCCTTTGGTTATTTCCCTTCAGTATTGTCTTTACATTCAGGTTTTCCCTTTGGAGTAGCATGAGTTTGCATTGCATCTACGCCATACCACGAGGTAGGACGCATATTGCATCAAAGCAAGCCCCGCTCGAATTCGCCCATGTAGTGGAGTGTTCATAACACACAAACTAGGTGGCCCATAAAGGGATAAAAAGGAAAGACTTAGGCACGTGCAAATCCATGTGATCTAAAATTTGCAATCACATCTAAAAGATCCGAATTAGACACCTCGAACCGCTTCGTAGGCTTTCTATCCCAAATAACTCGATTTTTGCAAAGCGTACAGACTGACCCTTGCGCATCGGTGCTAGAAGGTCTGCGACGACAAGAGCTCACTTGCTCACAGTCGCCACGTTAGAAGTCAGTTTAGAATATATCTTCGCTAGCTTAGGTAAGCTAGCTGGCACGCCCTGTTTACACAAATAGGCCTTAGACGCACGAGAGGATCCGCTCCAAGCACTGAAAAGGTGAGAGGTGGGGATTTTCGCGCGTCTACACTAAATATCTAGCCCCCCTAAATATCTTGCCCACCTTATCCCCAAACCATCACCACCTAACCACTAAACCAGCCCCACAAAACCAGCCCAAACCGACCCACCCAAATCCTATAAAACGCCCCCCTAGTGGGCGGGTTTTTGGGAAGCTTTTTGGGCCTTCCGAGCCCCCTCTCCTCTCTCACCCCTTTCACTCTTCTCTCACCTGCTCCATCTTGGAACCTGCCACCGTCATCTCCCAGCCAGCTCCACTCCACGCCACCATCACCTCCCGGCCAGCTCCACTCCACGCCACCATCACCTCCCGGCCAGCTCCATTCCTTGACACCCGCCACCTTCACCTTCTTCTCCGGTTAGTACCCCATCCTAACATCACCCTCTCTTCACTCCCCCTCCACTCTCAGCCACCACATACCACCCTTCCTGAGTCTAACCTCCACTTCATCCATCCGGCCACCACCTAACCAACCTGCCACCATTCGGCCCACCTCTGCCCGACTGCACCACACTCGCCACCTTACCTCTCCCCTAGACAACCCCTAGCTAGTCACCCGCCACCTTACCTTTCCCTTAAGCAGCCCCCACATTTTAGTGACACACCCTAGCTCCCGTTCCATTCCTAAGCACCCCTAATTGCCCCAGCCAGTAGCACCCCCTACGTTCTACTAGCACCAAGGCGCCACATCCGCACCCTTGTCGTTCAGCCAGCACCCACTTGCCGCGCTCTCCCGAGGAGCTCCCTCTTACAACCCAAGGCGACACTCAAGCCCAAGCTCAAGCAAGTCACCTCTGGACCAGCTATAGGTAAGTGCCTAACTTGGTCCTTGTTTATAGACTTGCTTAAGCTTAATTAAATTTGATATGGGGTTGTAATAACAGAGCATTGTCTCCCCCCGCTTGTAATAACGTGGTTTGGCACACCCACACACACGTGCACTTGAGCCTATCTCGCTCTTAGCTGCACACGATTTTGACACACACTCGGGCCTAATCAGCCCATAAGATATAGACTTACTTATATAATTTAAGTTGCGTGGGGTTTTGCTTAAGTTGTGTGTGTTGTCTTTCAATTCTCTCACTCACACACATTGAGCTTTCGCTCTTATTTTCAAGACCCAAGTAAGGGCCTATTACAATCTCGTTTTGGGGTGTTTTACTTCATGTCGTGTGCGTAGTATTTCAATCATACACTCACACACATTGAGCTTTCGCTCTTACTCCCAAGACCTTAGTCAAGGCCTATTGCAATTTATATTTGGGTTTAATTTCATGTCGTGTGCGTAGTACTTCAATTCTACACTCACACACATTGAGCATTCGCTCTTACTCCCACGACCTTAGTTAAGGTCATATTGCAATTTATATTTGGGTTTCATTTAAGTCATGTGAGTTGTCTTTCAATATACACACAACACCCACGCAACACGTTGGCGACCTTCGGGCCCATATATATAATAAGTATTTCCCTTTCGGCTATGTCTTTAAGATTTGGGTTTTAAGGTTCAGCAGTGTGCGTAGTCTTTACATATATACACGGCACACACTTGCACTATTGAGCCTTTTCGCTCTTAAGATATAGCCATATTTCTCTTTTGCAATTTCCCTTTTGCAATTTACATTCAAGTCATTTCCCTTCCGCATTGTCTTTCAATTTTGAGTTTTCCCTTTGGAGTTGTGTGAGTTTGCATTGCATATATGCCATACCACGAGTTAGGATGCATATTGCATCAAAGCAAAACCCCATACTCCCGCTCAAAGTCACCCCACTTAGGTCACGTGTTCATAACACACACCTAGTTGGCCCGAAAAAGGGATAAAAAGAAAGACATAGGCACGTGCAAATCCACGTGAAATAAAACTTGAAAATCATACAAAAACAGCCCGAATCAAACACCTCAAACATTTTCGTAGGTTCTCATAGTTAAAAACTCGATTTTCTAAGCGTACAGACTGACCCTTGCACATTGGTGCAAGAAGGTCTGCGACAAAAAGAGCTTGCTTGCTCACAGTCGCCACGTTAGGAGTCAGACTTCAAAATATCTCTTCGTTAGCTTAAGCAAGCTAGTTGGCACACCTTTTGCTTAAATAGGACTTAGACACACGAAAAGATTTGCTTCAGGCCTAAAAACTAGAAGCGAGAACTTTCTGCGTCTACAGGATTTGGCATTCTCGGTGGGACGTGAGTCTTTTGAAAATCGAGTCATTTTAGGAAACTTGCAAAAAATTTTCTAAAGGTGTCATTTCAAACTCTTTTTTGTACTTCAGGTGTAGGATTTTTGAAAGCTTGGAAGCATGTCAAAATCAAACCCAAGTGAAGTGTCGAGCCAAGGCTCATGCACATGAAGTTCTCACTCTAGGAGGATTTTGAAAAATAAAATCAAGCTAGAAGAGATAGAAGATTTGAGGAGGGAATTCGAGGCCAAAATCGATGCTCTCAGCCAAGAGGCTGAGGCAGGCGATTCATGTTCATCGAATGGTGAACAAAGGGCCAAGAAAAAAACTAAAAAACCTCGCAAACATAAAGAGGCCTCCGTAATGGAAGGCAACCAATACCATGAGTCCTTCACACAAAAGGACCGTAAAGCCCTACAACAGCTGCTGAAAGGGCAAAATAAAGAGAATAGGAGTTACGCCCTGTCTGATTTCCTACCTATGGACTATGAAATAGACAGAGATGATGAAATACCGAACTTGCATCGGTATGATGGCATGGGGGACCCCAGGTCTCACTTGCAACTTTTCTCACGTCGAGCCCATAAGAAGAAAAAGGACTCGATGAAATGGGTGCATTGGTTCCCTTTATCCCTTAAAGGCACAGCTGCCAAATGGCTAGCTTCCTACGATTTAAGCCAGTTCGATACTTTTGAAGAGTTAGCGAACTGCTTTATGCAAAGATTTGCACATAACGTAGAAGTCACGCTGACTTTAAACACTTTAAGGGATACAAAGCAAGGCATGAACGAAGACGTACATGCCTTCATTATTCGATGGAGGTCCCTTTTAGGGCAAGTGCGAGAGCCAATATCCAAAGGATGCGCAGTCATGCTCATCCTGGATAATTTTAAAAATGAGCTAAAGACCCTTCTCTCACTTCACGAAATCTCAACTTTCCATAAGTTGATAAAAAAAGCATCCCTTTTCGAAACCAACTTGAAAAAGGAGATATACGATCACCTATGGAAAGGAAGTCCCATTTGAAAAACTCACTTGGAGAAGCCCATCAACTATGGGCCATACACCGCGGAGAAAGGGGCAAAGCCCCATAAAATTGCCAATGTCCGGGTGGATCCAAGCCCGGCGACAACTTCAAAAAATTTTGAAAAATTAGAAAACAAATAGGAAAGAAACTTCTAAAAACTATTGAAAGACGGGAGTACACTCCACTGGGGCAACCCGTGTCGGAGGTCCTAGACCTCCTACTTGCCCAGGGCATGATTGAACTTCTTGAAATCCCCGAGGGAGTCACTTCCAAAGGGGGATATTTAAATCGCTTTTGTAAGTATCATCGGCTCAAAGGCCATGATACAAAGCATTGTTTCTCCCTTTTAAACAAAATCGAGAACTTGATAGCGGAGGGCCGACTCTAGGTCACTGCGGAACTTGAGCCAACTCAAGCTATCTTTAAGGAACCCTTTTCCAAGCACGCCAGTAGGAGTGGGAAAGGAAAGGAGGTATGTACCCTCACATTTTTGAAAGATCTAGCGCATTCATCTGAGTCTGGTCGATCCACTTGTGCGTCTACTCTTGTACTTTACAAGAAACCCGCCCAAGTAGTTATCTGGGGACCACCAAGAGCTGAATCCCCGGCTAAACCAGTTTTAAAAATCCAAGGTGCTCCAAAACTCTCAATTAGAGCCAGTTTAAGTGTGAACCCTAGGTTGGTCGTGGGGGAAGTGATAAGATCCGAGAGGATCTATCTAACCCCACACCTACAAAGTGCTAAAAAGGTGGTTAGTTTGCCTGGCCCCTCAAAAGCATGTATTCCTAGTGTTCTGCCGAAAGCAGACAACGGGAAAATCGTTTTAAACCCTTATGATTTCGAAAACCATCTTTCAAAGATTCCTATCCACATGTCCATCTTAGAGCTTATACAAACTTCGCCTAGGCATAGACTCGTGCTAGAGAAAATTCTAGAAAGAGCTAAGGTTAGTTTGAACATAAGTCTTGAATCCCTGTTTGACCAAGTGGCGTCAATAGGAGCAAAATCACCCATCACTTTTTTGGAAGATGATGTAGATAGACCCTACGAGTCCCATAACCAGGCCCTGCATATCGAGGTGGTTCTGAATAACCATTCTCTAGACAGGTGCCTTGTCGATGGGGGAGGAGGGCTCAACATCCTTCCACTTCATGTGGCGTATCAAATCGGAGTCACCTTGACTTCCGTAAACCCAAGTCCCATCGTTATTACTAGATACGATGGGAATGCTTCTAGACCCTTAGGATTGATCGAACTCCTTATGGAAACGGGAGGGATCACACACACGGGGGTGTTCCATGTCTTGGACATCCACCCCCATTATAACCTATTGTTGGGAAGGCCCTGGATACATAGCTTGTGTGTTGTGCCATCCACCTTCCACAGGTGTGTAAAGATCCCTTTCAGGGACCAAGTCGTGGTGATCCTAGGTGAGAATCACCCTCAGCTTCAGGGGATCATAAACTCCCCTTGTTTGTCGAGTTCCCAGGCCCATGAGGTTAACCTGGGGCAAAACGTGGTTGAGCCACCAAGGCTCGTGTTAGAAAGCCCTAGGAAGGTCGTATACGTCAGGGGACCGCCCAAAGCTGGCCCCCTCCCAATTCTGACCCTTCTAGGAAGGCCCAAACATCCCGTATTTCCAAAACCCCTGGACAAAAAGCCATATGTGCATGATATGGATGACAGCAAGTTCCAGGACCATGATTTATATTCAAATTTTTCAAAAAATAAAAAATCATGGAACATGCTGTTGAACCTGGGCTATACGCCCTATAAAAGTCTAGGGGCACAAAACCAGGGTCTCCTAGAACCAATACTTCCTAGGGCCAACCCAAGCCGATATGGGATCGGCTATACTCCCAAAATACTGCCAGAGCCACCCCTTGTGACCACCTAGGTCAAGGGTGCCCTGGAGCCTACCCTAGAAGAGACCTATGATTTAGACCTCTTATTCCAAGTCTAACCCCTAGTGTTTTCCCTTTGTAGGTATGATGGAAGATCCCTTTTATAAAAATACAAAAACATTTGAAAAACTTAAAATCGAAAAAATCAAAAAATTGCAAAAACCAAAAACATTGGAAAACCAAAAACTCGAAAATAGAGTAGTTTGTATAGTTCCTAAAGTTCTTGTTTTGTAAAAACCCAAAAAAATAAAAAATCTACAAAATACCAAAAAGATTTTGTACATAGCTGCTCCTGGTAGGACTTTGGAAAAAGAAAAGGGTTTCGAAAGGAACATCGTCTGCATAACCAGACCAAAAATTTTGAAATCAATTGAAAATCCAAGTATAAAACCAGGTCTTTTAAAAACTCACGCATCAAATTCCCTCAGGTCTATAACCCACGAGAATGATCGAAGCCCAGAAGTGGATCCCCTTGAGGAAGATCCCACTTCTGAGCTCTCAGAATTTCATAAAATTCTCGATTTTGAAAGACCTTCCCATTCAGTATGAGGAGATTTCATAGAGGTGAACCTAGGGAGTGATTCCAATCTCAAACTCATCAAGATAGGCGCATGTTTGCATGAGCATGAAAGATCAGCATTCATTGCATTTCTACAAACCTACCTAGCTGTGTTTGCATGGACGTATGAAGACATGCCGGGCATAGATCGGGGTATAAATCGTGGTCTTGGAACTTGCTGTCGTCCATATCGTGCTCGTATGGCTTTTTGTCCAGGGGTTTTGGAAATAAGGGATGTTTGGGTCTTCCTAGAAGGGTCAGGATTGGGAGGGGGCCTGCTTTGGGCTATCCCCTAACATATACGACCTTCCTAGGACTTTCTAACCCGAGCCTTGGCGGCTCAACCATGGTCTGCCCCAAGTTAGCCTCATGGGCCTGGAAGCTCGACAAACAAGGGGAGTTTATGATCCCCTGAAGCTGAGGGTGACTCTCACCTAGGATCACCACGACTTGGTCCCTGAAAGGGTCTTGACACACCTGTGGAAGGTGGATGGCACATTGCACAAGCTGTGTGTCCAGGGCCTTCCCAACAACAGGTTATAATGGGGGTGGATGTCCAAAACATGGAACACCCCCGTGTGTGTGATCCCTCCCATTTCCATAGGGAGTTCGATCGATCCTAAAGGTCTAGACGCATTCCCATCGTATACAGTGATAATGATGGGACTTGGGTTCACAGAAGTCAAGGTGACTCCGATTTGATACGCCACATGAAGTGGAAGGATGTTGAGCCCTCCTCCCCCATCGACTAGGCACGTGTCCAGAGAGTGGTTATTTAGAACCACCTCGATATGCAAGGCTTGGTTATGGGACTCATAGGGTCTATCTACATCATCTTCCAAAAAAGTGATGGGTGATTTTGCTCCTATTGACGCCACTTGGTCAAACAGGGATTCAAGACTTATGTTCAAACTAACCTTAGCTCTTTCTAGAATTTTCTCTAGCACGAGTCTATGCCTAGGCGAAGTTTGTATAAGCTCTCGGATGGACATGTGGATAGGAATCTTTGAAAGATGGTTTTCGAAATCATAAGGGTTTAAAACGATTTTTCCATTGTCTGCTTTCGGCAGAACTCTATTAATACATGCTTTTGAGGGGCCAGGCACACTGACCACCTTTTTAGCACTTTGTAGGTGCGGGGGTCGATAGATCCTCCTGGATCTTGTCACGTCCCCCATGACCAACCTAGGGTTTGCACTTAAACTGGCTCTAATTGAGAATTTTGGAGCACCATGGAGTTTTAAAACTGGTTTAGTTGGGGATTCAGCTCTTGGTGGTCTCTGAATGACTACTTGGGCGGGCTTCTTGTAAAGTACAAGAGTGGACGCACAAGTCGGCTCAGGTTCCGCAGTGACCTGGAGCCGGCCCTCCGCTATCAAGTGCTCGATTTTGTTTAAAAGGGAGAAACAATGCTTTGTATCATGGCCTTTGAGCCGATGATACTTACAAAAATGGTTTAAATATCCCCCTTTGGAAGTGACTCCCTCGGGGATTTCGGGAAGTTCAATCATGCCCTGGGCAAGTAGGAGGTCTAGGACCTCCGACACAGGCTGCCCCAGTTGAGTGTACTCCCGTTTTTCAATCGGTTTTTGGAAGTTTCTCTCCATTTTATTTTCTAGTTTTTCAAAATTTTTCGAAGTGCTCGCCGGACCTAGATCCACCCGGACATTGGCGATTTTATGGGGCTTTGCCCCTTTGTCCATCGTGGGTAGCCCATAAGTGATGGGCTTCTCCAAGCGGGTTTTGGAAATGGCACTTCCTTTCCATAAGTGATCGTATATCCCCTTTTTCAAATTGGTTTCGAAAAGAGATGCCTTTTTGATCAACTTATGGAAAGTTGAGATTTCGTGAAGCGAGAGAAGGGTCTTTAGCTCACTTTTAAAATTATCCAGGATGAGCATGACTGCGCAACCTTCGGATATTGGCTCTCGCACTTGCCCTAAAAGGGACCTCCATCGTATAATGAAGGCATGCACGTCTTCGTTCATGCCTTGCTTTGTATCCCTTAAAGTGTTTAAAGTTGGAGTGACTTCTACGTTATGTGCAAATCTTTGCATAAAGAAGTTCGCTAACTCTTCAAAAGTAGCGAACTGGCTTAAATCGTAGGAAGCCAGCCATTTGGCAACTATGCCTTTAAGGGATAGAGGGAACCAATACACGCATTTCATCGAGTCATTTTTCTTCTTATGGGCTCGACGCGAGAAAAGTTGCAAGTGAGACCTAGGGTCTCCCATGCCATCATACCAATGGAAGTTCAGTATTTCATCGTCACTATCTGTTTCATAATCCATGGGTAGGAAATCAGACAGGGCGTAACTCCTTTTCTCTTTATTTTGCCCTTTCAGCAGCTGCTGTAGGGCTTTACAGTCATTTTGTGTGAAGGACTCGTGGTATTGGTTGCCTTCCATTACGGAGGCCTCTTTATGCTTGCAAGCTTTTTCAGTTTTTTTCTTGGCCCTTTGTTCACCATTCGATGAACATGAATCGCCTACTTCAGCCTCTTGGTTGAGAGCATCGATTTTGGCCTCGAATTCCCTTCTCAAGTCTTCTATCTCGTCTAGTTTGATTTTATTTTTCAAAATCCTCCTAGAGTGAGAACTTGATGCGCATGAGCCTTGTCTCGACACTTCACTTGGGTTGGATTTTGACATGCTTTCAAGCTTTTCAAAATTCCTACGTATGAAGTACAATAAAGAAAGAGTTAAAAACAACACCTTTTGGAAAATATCTTCGCAAGGTTCCTAGGATAACTCGATTTAAAAAGGCTCACGTCCCATCGGGCTGCCAAATCCTGTGGACGCAGAAAGTTTCTGCTCCTGGTTCTTTGGCCTGAAGCGAACCTTTTCATGTGTCTAAGTCCTATTTAAGCAAAAAGGGCATGCCAGCTAGCTTACTTAAGCTAGCGAAGAGATATTTTTAAATCCGACTCCTAACGTGACGATTGTGAGCAAGCAAGCTCTTTTCGTCGCAGACCTTCTTGCACCGATGCGCAAGGTTCAGTTTGTACGCTTTAAAAAATCGAGTTTTGGAATATGAGAACCTATGAAGACGTGTTTGAGGTGTTCGATTCAGGTTGTTTTTGTATGATTTTCAGATTTTATTTCACGTGGATTTGCACGTGCCTATGTCTTTCTTTTTATCCCTTTTCGGGCCAACTAGGTGTGTGTTATGAACACATAACCTAAGTGGGGCGACTTTGAGCGGGAGTATGGGGTTTGCTTTGATGCAATATGTGTCCTAACTCGTGGTATAGTGTATATGCAATGCAAACTCATGCAACTCCAAAGGGAAAACCCAAAATTGAAAGACAATGCGGAAGGGAAATGACTTGAAATGTAAATTGCAAAAGGGAAATTGCAAAAGGGAAATATGGCTATATCTTAAGAGCGGAAAGGCTCAATAGTGCAAGTGTGTGCCGTGTATATATGTAAAGACTACGCACACTGCTGAACCTTAAAACCCAAATCTTAAAGACATAGCCGAAAGGGAAATACTTATAATATATATGGGCCCGAAGGTCGCCAACGTGTTGCGTGGGTATTGTGTGTATATTGAAAGACAACTCACACGACTTAAATGAAACCCAAATATAAATTGCAATATGGCCTTAACTAAGATCTTGGGAATAAGAGCGAAAGCTCAATGTGTGTGAGTGCGAGAATTGAAGTACTACGCACACGACATAAAATTAAACCCAAATATAAATTGCAATAGGCCTTGACTAAGGTCTTGGGAGTAAGAGCGAAAGCTCAATGTGTGTGAGTGCGAGAATTGAAAGACAACACACATGACATGAAGTTAAACCCAAGGAAAAAAAGATAACACGGCCCTTACTTGGGTCTTGCAAATAAGAGCGAAAGCTCAATGTGTGTGAGTGTGAGAATTGAAAGACAACACACACAACTTAAGCAAAACCCCACGCAACTTAAATTATATAAATAAGTTTATATCTTAAGGGCTGATTAGGCCGGTGTGTGTTCAAAATCGTGCACGACTAAGAGCGAGATAGGCTCAAGTGCACGTGTGTGTGGGTGTGCCAAGCCACATTATTACAAGCGGGGGGAGACAATGCTCTGTTATTACAACCCCGTATCAAATTTAATTTAGCTTAAGCAAGTCTATAAACAAGGACCGAGTTAGGCACTTACGTATAGCTGGTCCGGAGGTGACTTGCTTGAGCTTGTGCTTGAGCGTCGCCTTGGGCTGCAAGAGGGAGCTCCTCGAAAAGGCACGGCAAATGAGGGCTGGTCGGGTGAAGCAAGATGCTGCGGGTGTGGCGCCTTAGCGCTAGCTGGGTGATGGGAAGGAGAGGGGGTGCTGGAGTCTTGTGGCTGAGGTAGTTAGGGGGGGGTGTCACTAAGATGTAGGGCAGTTCCTAGGGAAGGTGGAGCTAAGGGGTGACTAGGGGCTGTCTAAGGAAGAGGGTGTAAGGCCGCGGGTGGTTAGGTGCAGTCGGTTATGGCTGGCCGACTAGTGGCGGGTTAGGTGGTGGCTGGTTGGGGTAACTAGGGGGGATTAGGAATGGCAAAGGGGAGCTAGCTAGGGTGTTGGCTAAGGGGTGGTTTAAGGGAAGAGGTACGGTTAAGGGTGACTAACTAGGGACTTTCAAAGGGGAAGGTAGGGTTGGCGGATGGTGTAGTGGGTTGTGTCTGGCCGAATGGGGAAGGGTGGCAGATGGTGGCCGGGAGGTGATGGTGGTGCGGTGGCTGAGAGTGGAGGGGGAGTGAAGATAGGGTGGTGTTAGGATAGGGTACTAACCGAAGAGGAAGGGGGAGGTTGGCGTGTGTCCAAGGAAGGCAGCCGAGAGGAAGGAGTGGATGTAGTCGGGTGGAAGGAGTGGATGCAGCCGAGTGGAAGGAATGGTGGCGTGGGATGGTGCAGGCCGGGAGGTGGTGGTGGCGTGGAATGGTGCAGGCCGGGAGGTGGTGGTGGAGCAGGTGAGAGAAGAGAGCAAGGGGTGAGAGAGGGCTCGGCTGGCCCAAGGTGGCTGGAAAGACTTGAAAAACCCGCCCACTAGGGGGGGGGTGTAGACACAGGAAAATCCCCGCCTCCCTGGCTTCTGTAGGCCTGGGGCGGATCCTTTTGTGTGTCTAAGTCCTATTTGTATAAACAGGGCATGCTAGCTAGCTTACCTAAGCTAGCGAAGATATATTTTAACCTGACTTCTAACGTGGTGACTGTGAGCAAGTAAGCTCTTGTCGTCGCAGACCTTCTTGCACCGATGCGCAAGGGTCAGTCTGTACGCTTTAAAAGTCGAGTTTTAGGGTAGAAAAAGCCTATGAAAGTGGTTCGAAGTGTTTGATTCGGGTCTTTTTAGTGCGATTGCAGATTTTAGATCACGTGGATTTGCACGTGCCTAAGTCTTTCTTTTTATCCCTTTATGGGCCACCTAGGTGTGTGTTATGAACACTCCACTACATGGGGCGAATTTGAGCGGGAGTACGGGGTTTGCTTTGATGCAAGATGCATCCTAACTCATGGTATGGTGTAGATGCAATGCAAACTCATGCTACTCCAAAGGGAAAACCCGAATATAAAGACAATGCCGAAGGGAAATGACTTGTAATGTAAATGCCGAAGGGAGATATGTATATAAGGTATATACGGGCCCTTACTCTGGTCTTGCCAATAAGAGCGAAGGCTCAATGTGGGTGTGTGCTTGAATTGAAAGACTACACACACGACATGAAATGAAACCCAAATATAACTTGCAATATGGCCTTGATTAAGGTCTTGGGAATAAGAGCGAAAGCTCAATGTGTGTGAGTGCTTGAATTGAAGTACTACACACACAACATGAAATTAAACCCAAATATAAATTGCAGTATGGCCTTGATTATGGTCTTGGGAATAAGAGCGAAAGCTCAATGTGTGTGAGTGCTTGAATTGAAGTACTACACACACAACATGAAATTAAACCCAAATATAGATTGCAGTATGGCCTTGATTAAGGTCTTGGGAATAAGAGCGAAAGCTCAATGTGTGTGAGTGCTCGAATTGAAGTACTACGCACACGACATGAAATTAAACCCAAATAGTATAGCACGGCCCTTACTTGGGTCTTACAAATAAGAGCGAAGGCTCAATGTGTGTGCGTGCTTGAATGGAAAGACAACACACTCAACTTAAGCAAAACCCTATGTAAGTTAAAGTATATATATATATATATATTTATATCTTAGGGGCTGATTAGGCCCGTGTGTGTTCAAAATCGTGCACGACTAAGAGAGTGCACGTGTGTGTGGGTGTGCCAAGCCACGTTATTACAAGTGGGGGGAGACTATGCTCCGTTATTACAACCCCGTGTCAAATTGAATTTAAGCAAGTATACAACTAAGGACCGAGTTAGGCACTTACTTATAGCTGGTCTGAAGATGCCTTGCTTGAGCGCGGGCTTGGCCTTCGCCTTGGGTTGCAAGAGGGAGCTCCTCGGAGTTGAACGGCAAAGGGGCTGCTGGTCGAGTGCTTTAGGTGCACGGGAAGGGCGGCTCGAAGGTGGCCGGCTATTATGAAGGGGCTGGCTTTGTATGTTGGGTTAAGGTGACTAAGTAGGGTCACTAAGGAAGGGTGTAGTGTTAGGAAATGTGACACTAAATGGGAGCCTAAGGGAGTGTCTAAGGGAGTGCCTAAGGGAGGTATATGGCTGGCGGGTGGTTGGCCGAATGGATATGGGACAGTCGGTTGGAGTGGCCGACTAAGGGAGACTTGGTGGTGGTGATTGCTAAGGTAGCTAGGGATGTCGTAGATGGGAAAGGAGCTAGTTAGGGTATGGGATAAGGGGGAGTTAGGGGCTGGTGGGAAGCGTAAGGGACAAGTCTTAGGGAGCTAGGTGGAGTGACCGGCTGCTAAGGGGAGTGGTTCTAGGCTGATGGTGGAGATGGTTGAAGTCTGGCCCGATGGGTAGGATGGCGGGTGGCTGGTGTTAGGGTGATGTGGTGGTGATGTGGGTGGTTGAGAGTGGAGGGGGAGTTGTAGATGCGCGAAAATCCCCGCCTCTCGCCTTTTCAGGGCTCGGAGTGGATCCTCTCGTGTGTCTAAGGCCTATGTATGCAAATAGGGCGTGCCAGCTAGCTTACTTAAGCTAGCGAAGATATTTTTAACACTGACTTCTAAACGTGGCGACTGTGAGCAAGTAAGCTCTTGTCGTCGCAGACCTTCTTGCACCGATGTGCAAGGGTCAGTCTGTACGCTTTGCAAAAATTGAGTTTTGGAGAGAAAGTCTACGAAGCGGTTCGAGGTGTCTATTTCGGTTCTTTAAAATGCGATTGCATGTTTTAGATCACGTGGATTTGCTCGTGCCTAAGTCTTTTCTTTTATCCCTTTTCGGGACACCTAGTTTGTGTGTTATGAACACTCCACTACGTGGGCGAATTCGAGCGGGGCTTGCTTTGATGCAATATGCGTCCTACCTCGTGGTATGGCGTAGATGCAATGCAAACTCACGCTACTCCAAAGGGAAAACCCGAAATGTAAAGACAATACTGAAGGGAAATAACCGAAGGGAAATAACCGAAGGGAAATAACTGAAGGGAAATGACTTGTAAAGTAAGTGCCAAAGGGAGATATGTATATAGAATATGTATATGAGCCCTTACTCGGGTCTTGCAAATAAGAGCGAAGGCTCAATGTGGGTGCGTGCTTGAATTGAAAAGACTTACACACACGACATGAAATTAAACCCAAATATAACTACAGTATGGCCTTGACTAAGGTCTTGGTAGTAAGAGCGAAGGCTCAATGTGTGTGAGTGCTTGAATTGAAGTACTACACACACGACATAAATGAAACCCAAATATAACTGCAATAAGGCCTTTACTAAGGTCTTGGGAATAAGAGCGAAGGCTCAATGTGTGTGAGAGTGCTTGAATTGAAAGACTTACTCACACGACATGAAATGAAACCCAAATAGTATAGGTCGGCCCTTACTTGGGTCTTTCAAATAAGAGCGAAAGCTCAATGTGTGTGAGAGTGCTTGAATTGAAAGACTTACACACACGACATGAAATGAAACCCAAATAGTATAGGTCGGCCCTTACTTGGGTCTTTGAAATAAGAGCGAAAGCTCAATGTGTGTGAGTGCTTGAATTGAAAGACAACGCACCCAACTTAAGCAAAACCCTTCGAAAATGAAAGTATATGTATATACTTATGTATTATGGGCTGATTAGGCCTGTGTGTGTTCAAAATCGTGCACAACTAGGAGAGTGCACGTGTGTGGGTGTGCCAAGCCACGTTATTACAAGCGGGGGGAGACTATGCTCCGTTATTACAACCCCGTATCAAATTGAATCTCAAGCAAGCATACAACTAAAGACCGAGTTAGGCACTTACGAGTAGCTGGTCCGTAGAGGCCTTGCTTGAGCGTGGGCTTGACCTTCACCTTGGGCTGCAAACGGGAGCTCCACGAGGGTGAGCGACAAAGGGGTGCTGGCCGGCTGCAAATGGGGCGCGGGATAGGCGCCTTGAAGATGGCCGGCTGCAAGTGGGTGTCGCCTTGATGTGGAGAATTAAAGGGGCTGGGCCAAGTGAATATGTAGGGTCACTAAGAGAGTGTAGAGCGTTAGGGAGTATGGACCTAAGGGGAGCTTAAGGAAAGGTCGAATGGGAGTCTAATAGGGTGGCCGGGTGTAGATAGGATAGTTAGGTAGTGGCCGGTAGTTTAGGTTGTGATAGGTTCGGCTGAGTGAGAATGGTGGCAGCAAAGGGGGAATGGCTAGTGGTAGGGTGTTGTGGTAGGGTTTAGGTGGCTGAGAGTGGAGAGGAAGTAGAGAAGGAACTAGGTAGAGTGTGGGGTACTTACCGAATGGAGAGAAGGTGGCGCTCGACTGGAAGGAAGCTGGGTAGGTAGTGAGGCTCGGTCGGGAGGTGGTGGAGATGGCAGTGCAAGTGGTGGTGGGATGGAGAGTAGGTGGTGGTGCAGACGGAGCAGGTGGAGCAGCTGGCTAGGTTCGGCTGGGAAGTGGGGTCCCGGCTGGGCTTGGGGAAGGCGACTGGATAGGAGAACCCGCCCCCAAGGGGGGGGGTTTATATAGGGATGGGTAGGTCGGTTAGGGCTGGGTTTGGGGTAGTGGTTAGGTGGTTTAGGTAGGGTGGTATGAAGATAAGGTGGGCTGGAAAGGGTAGGGCCAGATATTTTAAATACTAGTGGTTTGGGTAGATTGTGGGCTAGGGATGGTTTAGGGGTTTAGGGTTAGGTTAGGTGGTTGGGTTTTAGGGTGAGGTTTAGTGAGCTAGGTTAGGTGATAAGGCTAGGTTTAGGCTAGGTTTAAGGAAATTAACCTAGGTTTAGGGAAGGATTAGGGAAGTGGGTTAGGTGATTAGGTTGGGATTAGGCCAGGATTAGGGAGGTAGGTTAGGTGATTAGGCTCAGATTAGGGGCGAATTAGGGTGGAAGGCTAGGATTAGGTACTTTGGGTTAGGTTTAGGTGAAGGAGCTCCCTTTGCATGGCCCATAGACCTTAACCACATCATGTTGGTGCAGCCCTAGGTTAGGTTTTGGCTAATTACAAGCTTAAACCCACTCAATTAGGCTAACCCACATGATTAACCCCAAACTTGACACACAAGTCAAGCTTAATTACAACACTCTTGATATTATCCATCCCCACTCTCTCTCATGCCCATGATCCCACGTGAAATTCAAGTGGGCCCCACCTCCATTTATGAGAAGGTGATGTGGGCCATGGATATGGATATTGGATTGGATTTTTGAATCCAAATCCAAATCCAAGTCCACACATGGGTTTGGATTGGGATCTGGATATATATGGTCTAGATCCAATCCAAACTGAACTCTGACTCCTTCGAGCTGGGTTCGAAACGGACGATTTGTGCGGGGTCTGACAGCATCAGTACTCCGTCTGCGTTGGGTCTTCGCCAACATGGTCGTCCGCCTCCGTTTCTGCCTTTCGGTGATGACTTCAAATGACATTTTGATAAGAACAGGGTCTTGGACGTTCGAGATCTTGGGGATATGGATGTGATACAAAGAGTTGTTGTGCCGGGCTCGACATGTGCTCCGGTTCCAGGCTCTTCTTAGCTCTCCTGGTCCTGTCTTGATCGGGCCAAGCAGCTTTGGGGTTTCAAAAACGTGTTTTAAAAGGTTTTCAAAAGCTATATTATATATTTTTGAAATATAGAGTTTAAAACATATATATAGGGTTGTCTGGGAGGCTCCTGGGTTTCCAGACTCAAAAATGAACCTTTGGGGCTGCTTGTACAAAACCAGGTTGTTTTGAAGCAATTCGTGGGATTTCGGGGTGTTTACAAGAGTGAAGAAAAGGTGGAGTGGGGTGGAGCTACTAACCGGGTGGTGATGGGAGGCGGCGAATGAAAGAGGAGCAGCCGGGCTATTGAGGTGGATGGTTCGGCCGGATGAAAAGGGTGGCGATGGGTGGTTGGCCGGCTGGGGTGTGGTGGTGCAGGTGGAGCAATGTGGTGGCGCTTGGCTGGGAGGCAGTGGCGCAGGTGGAGCGAGGCTGGAGGTTCGGTTGGCAATGGTGGTTGGAATCGGTTGGGCTCGAAAAACCTGGAAAACCCGCCCCTTGGGGGGGGGGTTTATATAGGGCTGAAGAAATCGGTTGGGGTTGGTATTAGGAGGGTGGTTAGGTGGTTTAGGTAGGGGTGGTGTGGTGATAAGGTGGGCTGGTTTTGGGGAGGGGCCAGATATTTTCATACAAGGGGTTTTGGGTAGATGGTGTGCTAGGTTTAGGTGGGGTGGTTTAGAGGTTTAGGGTTTAGCTAGGTGGGTTGGTTTTGGGGTGAGGTTTAGTGAGGTGGGTTAGGTGATTAGGCTAGGATTAGGTTAGGTTTTGGGAAATTAACCTAGGTTTAGGGAAGGATTAGGGAAGTGGGTTAGGTGATTAGGTTGGGATTAGGCCAGGATTAGGGAAGTGGGTTAGGTGATTAGGCTAGGATTAGGACAGGATTAGGGTAAAAGGCTAGGATTAGGGGTTTTTGGTTAGGATTGGATTAAGGAGCTCCCTTTGCATGACCCATAGACCTTAATTACATCATGTTGGTGCAGCCCTAGGTTAGGTTTTGGCTAATTACAAGCTTAAACCCACTTTAATTAGGCTAACCCACATGATTAACCCCAAACTTGACACACAAGTCAAGCTTAATTACAACACACTCTAATCTTATCCTCCCCCACTATCTCTCATGCCCATAATCCCACGTGAAATTCAAGTGGGCCCCACCTCCATTTATGAGAAGGTGATGTGGGCCATGGATATGGATATTGGATTGGATCTCTGGATCCAAATCCAAATCCAAGTCCACACATGGGTTTGGATTGGGACTTGGATATATATGGTCCAGATCTGATCCAAACTGAATTCTGACTCCTTCGGGCTGTGTTTGAAACGAACGGTTTGTGCAGGGTCTGACAGCATCAGTACTTTGTCTGCGTTGGGTCTTCGCCAACATGATCGTCCGCCTCTGTTTTCGCCTTTCGAAGCTGATTTCAAGTAATGTTTTGATGATAACAGGGTCTTGGACGTTCGAGATCCTGGTGGTGGATTTAACGCGAGAGTTGCTGTGCCGGGCTTGACTTGTGCTCTGGTTCCGGGCTCTCCTTATCTTTTCTGGTCCTGTCTTGCTTAGGCCAAGCTGCTTCGGGGTTTTAAAATATATTTTAAAGTTTTTCAAAGCTATAATACACATATTTAAAACATATAAAGCTCAAAACATATGTACAGGGTTGTCTGGAAGGCTCCTGGGTTTCCAAACTCAAAATGGCCCTTTGGGGCTGCTTTTACAAAACCAGGTTGTTTCGAGGAATTCGTGGGATTTCAGGGTGTTTACAGATGCCCCTCTTTGGCCTTGTCCAAATCGATTTGGATAAGGGTAAAGATGACAAACACCCCTTTCAATGTCTCCCTAGATCTAGCCACGAAAAATAAGGGATCGTCCCAATCTTTAGCAAAATCTCAATTTACAAACTCTGGTTGGAGGAGATATCATGCCAAAGGGATATGCTATGGAATTTGGTCCTAAATGGGATCATGTTTATGCAAGTACCATGCGTGGAATGCAGATGCATGGCAAGGGTGTGGTGCCAAGAGTGGCGACCTCCCAGAGACTAGATGTGGTCGAACTTTAGAGACTTACAAGGCCTACTGCTCCAAGTGAGCAAATCCTATGCTGTTCGACGTTCGATTTTTTCAAAATTTATTTACAAAAGCTATTTACAAAAGGGACAACTATCTTGAGTCTCGATCCTAAGGATCTCGAGCTCTTCGTGTTCGCCCTTATTTGAGTCTTAACACTCGCTTTATCTAGCGGAGGTTTTATAAGAAAACAAGCTATATTTCAAATTCCTATGTCTTACTCAAAACGTCGAATTCTCAAAAAGGATGAAATTCAAGTAAGTAAATCCTATTTTTACTTTAGGATTCCTCGAAATGAACCATGCTTTAGCTTGGGATAAGCCAGGGATGGGAAAGAGATACCACGGTCCCTTCTGAAGCATCTCGTGGTTTAAGGCATAGAAGGCGAAAAACTGCTCTTTTTGAGCTTTTTGGCCTCTTTTTCCTTTTTTTTCATAGAGGGTCTCCCTTTGGGAGTATTTTTTCTTTAATCCCTCCTTTTCCATAAGAGAATCGATTTTTCTTTTGAATTCTGGTTTCTTTCTTTTGGAAAGAGACTTTTGAATGGGAAATTCCCTTTGTTTGGGCCGAGAAGAGGGGAGGACTTATCCCAAGCCTACACTCGATTCATTCCAGATCAGCCTATTTAGAAATAGCACGTACTACTTGCAAGTATCTTGTTATGTTGAACTAGGCCTTTCTTTGTAAGAAGAAGGATTTTGAAATGTAACCACGATTTTGAAGACTCCACTCTTTCACAAGTGCGAATTCTCTCACTCAGGGTCACACGATTTTGCCTTTTGCACCTTATTCTCATGTCTCAGGGCAGCTATCCGTAAAATTTTTCGAAAACTGGAATTCAATCCAAATCCTACACATGATACTTCTTTAAGTATTGAATATTTATAGGATCTGCTAAATTCCTACCTTCTACATCGACCGACCAATACGAATCGTTCGTGGTGGTTGCTCGTACAACATAGGGTCCATCCCACTTGGGGCGCCACTTTCCAAGGGGATGTGGCCACGATAATGGATGATTTTTAAAACCAGATCCCCCACTTCAAAGTGGCGAGGTCTCATGTGTTTGCCATAATGTCGGGCTATCCTTTGTCAGTATGCACGAGCATGATCCGTGGCAAGGAGTCGCCTCTCATCTGGCAAATCTAGTTCGGCCATCCTAGCATGCTGAAGCGTCTCTAGGGGGAGGTCGAGTGCTATGGATGTATGGAATGAATGCAGTTGAGTATGAATGGGAAGAATGGCGTTTGTGCCATAGACCAATTCGAATGGTGTGGCATTCGTGGGAGTCCGAATGGAAGTCCTATAAGCCCATAAGGCTTCATCCAGCTTCTCGTGCCACGTCCTCCCCTTCTCTAAAGTTTTCTCAATTATACTAATGAGAGTCTTGTTCGTGGCTTCGGCTTGGCCGTTGCCTTGAGGGTAGTAGGGCGAAGAGAAGTGGTGAGTTATGCCATACGTGTTGCACAACTTAACCATCCGCTCGTTCTTGAATGGGGTACCATTATCAGACACAAGGTCTCGTGGAACCCCAAATCGAGCCAAGATATTCCTCCGGATGAAAGCCACCACATGTTGACCCAGCACGTTGGTTAGGGAAACGGCTTCCACCCACTTAGAGAAATACTCCGTGGCTACTAAAATAAATCGATGCCCACTCGAGGCTTTTGCAAATATTGGGCCTACAATGTCAAATGCCCACATGGTGAATGGCCAGGGGCTGACCACGGAATGCAATGTAGATGAAGGGATATGAATGGCGTGCCCATGCACTTGACATGGATAACACTTCCTAACATGATCGTGACAATCCTTTTTCAGGGTGGACCAAAAATAGCCCCCTCTAAGTATTTTCATTGCCATCATATTGACATTGACATGGCCTCCACATTCTCCATCGTGGAATTCATGCATCACTATCCTAGCCTCCTCTAGGTCGATACACCTAAGCAGAATGCCGGTAAAACTCTTTTTGTATAAAACCCCACCCAGAATGGTGTATCGGGTTGAAATCCTACGGATGAATGCCTTATCTTTGGATGTGGCATCCTCGGCGAATCCCCCATTTTCTAAGAATTGTTTGATGTCATGATACCAGGGTTTTTCAATAGAATCTGGGTTATTTTGGCAAATATCCAGATCGTGTGTGGATGGGTTGGGCGCATGCCATATTTCTAAAGATCGAGTCCCTGAAATGGGATTGACCTTTAGGGCTGAACCCAAGGAGGAGAGGGCATCGGCGATGCCATTGTCCTCTCTTCCTACGTGTGTGAGTTTACACGATTGGAAGGACTGGACCAATAGAGTGGCCAACTTGTGATAGGGAAGTAGTTTTTCATTCGGTACTTGCCAAACTTTCAAAACCTGGTTTATGACAAGGAGTAAATCTCCAAAGACCTCGATGCATGATGCCCCTAGAGTTTTCGAAATCCTTAAGCCTTGTATGAGTGCTTCATACTCAGCTACATTGTTGGAACATTCGAAATCTAGGCGGACTGCTACGGGAATCTCGCCCTTTTCAAGGGAGATGAGGATGACCTCAGCACCAGCCCCTCGTTGGTTTCGTGCCCCATCGAAGTGCATCTTCCACACTTGGTTTTCGAAAGAGTTTGCCAAAATGTGGTTTTGAAAATGGTTTTGTAATATGCCTTCATCAGGCATTTCAGCAAGTGTGGGATATACGTCTTCCAAGGGGAACTCAGCCACGTAATTTAATAGGGCTTGCCCCTTAATGGAGATCTGGTGATGGTATTTGTAAACACCCCGAAATCCCACGAATTTCTTAAACAAATCTGGTTTTGATACAAGCAGCCCCAAAGGGCCATTTTTGAGTTTGGAAACCCAGGAGCCTTCCAAACAAAACCCTGTATATATGTTTTAAACTTTATCTTTCAAAAACATATGATATAGCTTTTGAAAACCCTTTTAAAACATGTTTTGAAACCCCGAAGTGGCTTGGCTCGATCAAGACAGGACCAGGAGAGCCAAGAAGAGCCCGAAACCGGAGCACCTGTCGAGCCCGGCACAGCATCTCTTGTATCTGATTCACACCCCAGGATCTCGAACGTCCAAGACCCTGTTCTTATCAAAAAAGCATTTGAAGTCATCTCCAGAAGGCAGAAACGGAGGCGGACGACTATGTTGGCGAAGACCCAACGCAGACGGAGTACTGATGCTGTCAGGCCCCGCACGAATCGTCCGTTTCGAACCCAGCTCGAAGGAGTCAGAGTTCAGTTTGGATTGGATCTGGACCATATATATCCAGATTCCAATCCAAACCCATATGTGGATTTGGATTTGGATTTGGATCCAGAAATCCAATCCAATATCCATATCCATGGCCCACATCACCTTCTCATAAATGGAGGTGGGGCCCACTTGAAATTCACGTGGGATATTGGGCATGAGAGAGAGTGGGGGTGATAAATATCAAGAGTGTTGTATTAAGCTTGACTTGTGTGTCAAGTTTGGGTTTAATCTTGTGGTTTAGCCTAATTGAGTGGGTTTAAGCTTGTAATTAGCTAAAACCTAACCTAGGGCTGCACCAACATAGGGTAATCAAGGTCTATGGGCCATGCTAAGGGAGCTCCATCACCTAAACCTAGCCAAAAATGCCTAAACCTAGCCTAAACCCCTAATCCACTCCTAATCTGAACCTAATCACCTAACCCACTTCCCTAATCCCGGCCTAATCCCAACCTAATCACCTAACCCACTCCCCTAATCCTTCCCTAAACCTAGATTAACTTCCCTAATCCTAGCCTAAACCTAGCCTAAACCACCTAACCTAGCTCACTAAACCTCACCCTAAAACCCAACCACCTAACCTAGCCCTAAACCACCCTTAGCCCACGATTTTCCCAAACACCTAGTTTTAAAATATCTGGCCCAATCCCATCCAGCCCACCTTATCTACATATACCCTACCTAAACCACCTAACCACTACCCACAACCCAGCCCTAACCAACCTACCCTTCCCCTATTTAAACCCCCCTCATTGTGGGCGGGTTTTCAAAGTGGGAACCACACTCCACCACCCAGCCGGGCCCTCTCCTTCTCCCATCTCTCACCCGTCTTCCCAGCAGCTCCAGCTCCACCAGCCGCCACCTGCTCCGCCACTCTCCCTCTTCCGTCCACCATCACTGCCCCCCAGCCGGACACCACCACCTCACTCAGCCGGGCCCTCTCCTTCTCCCATCTTCCACCAGCCGACAGCCACCTTTGCCGCCACCACCAAGGCCTAGCCGAACCTAGGATAACCCAAGTGGCTGGCCACTACTTAGCCACCATTTCCCATTCGGCCGACCTCCCCCTAGGCGTCCTCTTTGGCCTTCCCACTAGCTCACCTTTTAGGTCCAGTTTCCCTAAGTCCCTAACTTACCTAGTGACCCTAAGACCCACTTAGTCAGCCACTCTAAACTCCCTACTTGGAGGCGCCGCCCACTTGCCACCGGTCCCCTTCGAGGCGTCCATCCCGCGCCCCATTTGCAGCCGGCCAGCACTCTTGGTCACACACCTTCGCGGAGCTCCCATTTGCAGCCCAAAGCCAAGGCCACGCTCAAGCAAGACCTCTACGGACCAGCTACTTGTAAGTTTCTAAACTCGGTCTTTAATCATACACTTGCTTGAAATTCAATTGGATACGGGGTTGTAATAACGGAGCATAGTCTCCCCCCGCTTGTAATAACGTGGCTTGGCACAACCACACACGTGCACTCTCTTAGTCGTGCACAATTTTGAACACACACGGGCCTAATCAGCCCCTAATATATAAGTATACATATATATTTCATTTCCGAAGGGTTTTGTTTAAGTTGGGTGTGTTGTCTTTCAATTTAAACACTCTCACACACATTGAGCTTTCGCTCTTATTTGAAAGACCCAAGTAAGGGCCGACCTATACTATTTGGGTTTCATTTCATGTCGTGTGAGTAAGTCTTTCAATTTAAACACTCTCACACACATTGAGCTTTCGCTCTTATTTGAAAGACCCAAGTAAGGGCCGACCTATACTATTTGGGTTTCATTTCATGTCGTGTGAGTAAGTCTTTCAATTTAAACACTCTCACACACATTGAGCTTTCGCTCTTATTTGAAAGACCCAAGTAAGGGCCGACCTATACTATTTGGGTTTCATTTATTGTCGTGTGAGTAGTCTTTCAATTCAAGCACTTGCACACACATTGAGCCTTCGCTCTTACTCCCAAGACCTTAGTAAAGGCCTTATTGCAGTTATATTTGGGTTTCATTTACGTCGTGTGTGTAGTACTTCAATTCAAGCACTCTCACACACATTGAGCCTTCGCTCTTACTCCCAAGACCTTAGTAAAGGCCTTATTGCAGTTATATTTGGGTTTCATTTATGTCGTGTGTGTAGTACTTCAATTCAAGCACTCTCACACACATTGAGCCTTCGCTCTTACTCCCAAGACCTTAGTCAAGGCCATACTGCAATTTATATTTGGGTTTAATTTCATGTCGTGTGTGTAAGTCTTTCAATTCAAACACGCACCCACATTGAGCCTTCGCTCTTATTTGCAAGACCCGAGTAAGGGCTCATATATATAAGATATATACATACTTCCCTTCGGTCATTTCCCTTCGGTTATTTCCCTTCGGTTATTTCCCTTCGGTTATTTCCCTTCTGTTATTTCCCTTCAGCATTGTCTTTACATTTCGGGTTTTCCCTTTGGAGTAGCGTGAGTTTGCATTGCATCTACGCCATACCACGAGGTAGGACGCATATTGCATCGAAGCAACCCCCGCTCGAATTCGCCCATGTAGTGGAGTGTTCATAACACACAAACTAGGCGACCCAAAAAAGGGATAAAAGAAAAGACTTAGGCACGTGCAAATCCATGTGATCTAAAACATGCAATCGCATCTTAAAGACCCGAAATAGACACCTCGAACCGTTTCGTAGACTTTCTCCCCAAAACTCGATTTTTTGCAAAAGCGTACAGACTGACCCTTGCGCATCGGTGCAAGAAGGTCTGCGACGACAAGAGCTCACTTGCTCACAGTCGCCACGTTTAGAAGTCAGTGTTAAAATATATCTTCGCTAGCTTAAGTAAGCTAGCTGGCACGCCCTGTTTGTATACAAAGGCCTTAGACGCACGATAAGATCCACTCCAAGCCACGAAAGGGGCGAAGAGGTGGGGATTTTCGCGCGTCTACAGAGATTGGCACGCCCGGTGGGACGTGAGCCTTTTCAAAAAATCGAGTTTACTTGTAGGAGTCTTGCGAAAAATTTTATAAAGGTGTCGTTTTAACTTGTTTTCTTTGTTTTCACTTAGGAAATTTTGAAAAAGCTTGAAAAGCATGTCAAAATCCAATCCAAGTGAAGTGTCGAGCCAAGGCTCATGCGCATCAAGTTCTCACTCTAGGAGGATTTTTAAAAACAAAATAAAACTAGATGAAATCGAGGACTTGAGAAGGGAATTTGAGGCCAAAATCGATGCTCTCAGCCAAGAGGCTGAAGTAGGCGATTCGTGTTCATCAAACGGTGAACAAAGGCCTAAGAAGAAAATTGAAAAACCTCGCAAGCAAAAAGAGGCCTCCGTAATGGAAGGCAACCAATACCACGAGTCCTTCACACAAAAGGACCGTAAAGCCCTACAGCAACTGCTGAAAGGGCAAAATAAAGAGAAAAGAAGCTACGCCCTGTCTGATTTCCTTCCTATGGATTACGAAACAGACAGTGACGATGAAATACCGAACTTCCATCGGTATGATGGCATGGGAGACCCTAGGTCTCACTTGCAGCTTTTCTCACGTCGAGCCCATAAGAAGAAAAAGGACTCGATGAAATGGGTGTATTGGTTCCCTCTATCCCTTAAAGGCACAGCTGCCAAATGGCTGGCTTCCTACGACTTAAGCCAGTTCGCTACTTTTGAAGAGTTAGCGAACTGCTTCATGCAAAGATTTGCACACAACGTGGAAGTCACGCCAACCCTGAATACTTTAAGGGATACAAAGCAAGGCATGAACGAAGACGTGCATGCCTTCATTATAAGATGGAGGTCTCTTTTAGGCCAAGTGCGAGAGCCTATATCCGAAGGATGCGCAGTAATGCTCATCCTGGATAATTTCAAAAGCGAGTTAAAAACCCTTCTCTCGCTCCATGAGATTTCGACTTTCCATAAGTTGATCAAAAAAGCCTCCCTTTTCGAAACCAACTTGCGAAAAGGGACATACGACCACTTATGGAAAGGAAGTGTCGTTCCCAAAACACGTGTGGAAAAGCCCATTGCATATGGGCTGCCCACAACGGACAAAGGGGCAAAGCCCCATAAAATCGCCAATGTCCGGGTGGATCCAGGCATGGCGGGCACTTCTAAAAATTTCGAAAAAATAGAAAATAAGAGAGAACGCAATTTTTCAAAACCAATTGAAAAACGGGAGTACACTCCGCTGGGGCAACCTGTGTCGGAGGTCCTAGACCTCCTACTTGCCCAGGGCATGATCGAACTCCCTGAAATCCCCGAAGGAGTCACGTCCAAAGGGGGGTATTTAAACCGGTTTTGCAAGTATCATCGGCTCAAAGGCCATGATACCAAACGGTGCTTCTCTCTTCTAAATAAAATTGAGAACTTGATAGCGGAGGGCCGGCTCCAGGTCACTGCGGAATCTGAGCCACCTCAAGCTATCTTCAAGGAACCCTTTCCCAAACACGCCAGTGGCAGTGGGAAAGGAAAGGAGGTATGTACCCTCACCATTTCCAAAGAACTAGCGCAAAAGCCCGAACCTGGTCGACCTGCTTGTGCGCCCATCCTTGTACTATACAAGAGGCCCGCCCAAGTCGTCATTCGGGGACCATCAAAAGTGGAAACCCCGGCAAAACCAGTTTTGAAAATCCAAGGTTCTCCTCAGCTCATCCTTAGAGCCAAGTTTAGCGCGAACCCTAGGCTGGTCGTGGGGGAAGTCACTAGATCCGGGAGGATCTACCAACCCCCGCACCTTCAAGGTGCTCAAAGGTGGTCAGTGTGCCTGGCCCCTCAAAAGCATGTATCCCTAGTGGTCCGCCAAAAGCAGATAAGGACAAAATCATCCTAAATCCTTATGATTTCGAAAACCACCTTTCAAAGATTCCTATTCACATGTCTATCCTAGAGCTTATCAAAACCTCGCCTAGGCATAGACTTGTCTTAGAGAAAATTCTAGAAAGGGCCAAGGTTGATTCGAACATAAGTCCGGAGTCCTTGTCTGCCCAAGTGGCTTTATTAGGAGCAAAATCGCCCATCACCTTCTCGGAAGATGATGTAGATAGACCCTACGAAACCCATAACCAGGCCCTGCATATCGAGGTGGTTCTAAACAACCACTCTCTGGACAGGTGCCTAGTCGATGGTGGAGGAGGGCTCAACATCCTTCCACTTCACGTGGCGTACAAAATCGGAGTCACCTTGACTTCAGTGAACCCAAGCCCCATCGTTATCACTGGATACGATGGGAATGCGTCTAGGCCTTTAGGATCCATCGAACTCCCAATGGAAACAGGAGGGATCGAACACACGGGGGTGTTCCATGTCTTGGACATCCACCCCCATTATAACCTGTTGCTGGGAAGACCCTGGATACACAGTTTGTGCGCTGTGCCATCCACCTTCCACAGGTGTGTCAAGATCCCTTTTAGGGACCAAGTCGTAGTAATCCTAGGTGAGAGTCACCCACAACTTCAGGGGATCATAAACTCCCCTTGTTTATCGAGCTCCCAGGCCCATGAGGCTAACCTAGGGCAAATTATGGTTGAGCCACCTCGGCTCGTGTTGAACAACCCTAGGAAGGTTGTATGTGTGAAGGGGCCGCCCAAAGCAGGCCCCCTCCCGACTCTAATCCTCCTAGGAAAACCCAAGCATTCCCTATTTCCAAAACCCCTGGACAAAAGGCCATACGAGCCTAATATGGACGATAGCATGTTCCAGGACCACGACTTATATCCCATCTTTTCAAAAAACAAAAGGTCGTGGAACATGTTATTGAACATGGGTTACACGCCCTACAAAAGTCTAGGGGCACAAAACCAGGGTCTCCTAGAGCCCATCCTTCCTAGGGCCAACCCAAGCCGATATGGGATCGGCTATACTCCCCGAATACCGCCGGAGCCACCCCCTGTGACCACCTGGGTCAAGGGTGCCCCGGGGCCTGTCTTAGAAGAGACCTATGGTTTAGACCTCCTATTCCGAGTCTAACCCATAGTGTTTTCCCTTTGTAGGTATGACGGAAGATCCCTTTTTCTAAAAATACCAAAAACATTTGAAAACTTAAAAATCGAAAAAAATCGAAAACAAGAAAAACCAAAAACAATGGAAAAGCAAAAACTCGAAAAGAGTGTACTTTGTATAGTTCCCAAAGTTCTTGTTTTACAAAAACCCAAAAAAATCGAAAATTTGGAAAATACCAAAAAGATTTTGTACATAGCTGCTCCTGGTTTAACTTTGGCGAAAGAAAAGAATTTCGAAAGAAACGTCGTCTGCATAGCCAGACCAAAAATTTCGAAATCACTTGAAAATCCAAGTACAAAACCAGGTTATTTTGAAAACCACGCATCAAATTCCCTCGGGTCTAAAGTCCACGAGAATGATCGAAGCCCAGAAGTGGATCCCCCTGAGGAAGATCCCACTTCTGAGCTCCCAGAATTTCATAGAATTCTCGATTTTGAAAGACCTTCCCAATCAGTAGGAGGAGATTTCGTAGAGGTGAACCTAGGGGATGATTCCAATCCAAAAACCATCAAAATAGGCGCATGCTTGCATGAAACTGAAAAGTTAGCATTCATGGCATTTCTACGGACCTATTTAGATGTGTTTGCATGGACGTATGAAGACATGCCGGGCATAGATCCCAGCATAGTCGAGCATCGTCTTCCCTTAGATGTAGGTGTAAAACCCATAAAGCAGAAGCTTAGGAAAATACACCCGAATATACACACGCAAGTCAAAGAGGGTTTAGAAGATCTGCTAAAAGCCGGATTTATAAAACCCATTGCGTATTCTGATTGGTTGTCAAATATCGTTGTAGTTCGAAAAACCAATGGGAAAATTCGAATATGCATCGATTTCAGAAACCTGAATAAAGCCACTCCAAAGGATAATTATCCTTTACCAAACATAGATTTGATAGTCGATAGTACTGCAAATCATGAAATGTTTTCATTTATGGATGGCTATTCAGGCTATAATCAAATCAAACTAAGTCCACGAGATCAGGGTAAGACCGCCTTCACAACCCCATGGGGCACGTACTGCTATACAGTCATGCCCTTTGGTTTGAAAAATGCCGGCGCAACATACCAACGAGCCATGAACACGATCTTCCATGATCAAATTCACGAGCTCGTAGAAGTGTATGTAGATGATCTCTTTGCAAAATCCAAAACCCGATGCACCCATATCGAATGTTTACAAAAGATTTTCGAAAGGCTTAGGCTTTACAAAGTAAAGCTAAATCCTCAAAAATGTGTGTTCGGGGTAGAATCAGGAAAGCTTCTAGGCTTTATGGTGAGCCAAAGGGGAATAGAAGTCGACCCCTCTAAGTGTCGAGCCATCATAGACATGGCTCCACCCTCCAATCTCACCCAAGTCCGTAGCCTCCAGGGTCGATTACAATCTGTGCGCCGATTCATATCGAATCTGGCAACTCGATGCGAACCCTTCAACAAACTGTTGAGGAAGGGTACGAAATTCTTATGGGATGACGAATGCCAAAAGTCCTTCGAGAGACTAAAGGCATACTTGGTTAATCCCCCCGTTTTGAATCCTCCAAAGCAAGGAAAACCGCTTTTATTATACATCTCCGTGCATGTAAACGCTTTAGGAGCCCTGTTGGCTCAATACGAGGATGACACCCATAAGGAGTATGCCATCTACTATATTTCGAAAACTCTCTTGGCTTATGAACGAAATTATCAAGCCATGGAGAAGACGTGCTTGGCCCTAGTCTGGGCCTGCCAGAAATTCAGACACTACTTCCTAGATCATGAGATCTGGATAGTGTCCAAGCTTGATCCAATCAAGCACTTGTTCGAAAAACCCATTCTCACGGGTAGATTGGGCAAATGGCAACTCCTTCTAATGGAGTATGATCTAAAATATCATCACCAGATCTCCGTTAAAGGGCAAGCCCTAGCAGATTACGTGGCTGACTTCCCCTTGGAGGACGCATATCCCACTCTTGTCGAAATGCCTGATGAAGGCATATTGCAAAACCATTTTCAAAACCACATTTTGGCAAATTCTTTTGAAAACCAAGTGTGGAAGATGCACTTCGACGGGGCACGAAACCAACGAGGGGCTGGTGCCGGGATCATCCTAATCTCCCCTGAAAAGGGCGAGATTCCCATAGCGGTCCGCTTAGATTTCGAATGTTCCAACAACGTAGCTGAGTATGAAGCACTCATACAAGGCTTAAGGATTTCGAAAACTCTAGGGGCATCATGCATCGAGGTCTTTGGAGATTCGCTCCTTGTCATAAACCAGGTTTTAAAAATTTGGCAAGTACGTAATGAGAAACTACTTCCATATCACGAGTTGGCCACTCGATTGGTCCACTCCTTCCAGTCGTGTAAACTCACACACGTGGGAAGAGAGGACAATGGCATCGCCGATGCCCTCTCTTCCTTGGGTTCAGCCCTGAAGGTCGATCCCATTTCAGGGACCAGATCTTTGGAAATGTGGCATGCGCCCCATCCATCCACACACGACTTGGATATTTGCCAAAACAACCCAGAGTCTATTGAAAAACCCTGGTTCTATGACATAAAACAATTTTTAGAAAATGGGGGATTCACCGAGGATGCCACGTCCAAAGATAAGGCATTCATTCGTAAGATTTCGACCCGATACACCATTCTGGGTGGGGTCTTATACAAAAAGAGTTTTACCGGCATTCTGCTTAGGTGTATCGACCTAGAGGAGGCTAGGATAGTGATGCACGAGTTCCACGATGGAGAATGTGGAGGTCATGTTAATGCCAACATGATGGCGATGAAAATACTTAGAGGGGGTTATTTTTGATCCACCCTGAAAAAGGATTGTCACGATCATGTTAGGAAGTGTCATCCATGTCAAGTGCATGGGCACGCCATTCATATCCCTTCATCAGCATTGCATTCCGTGGTCAGCCCCTGGCCATTTACCATGTGGGCGTTTGACATTGTAGGCCCCATATTTCCAAAGGCCTCGAATGGGCATCGTTTTATTTTAGCAGCCACGGAGTATTTCTCCAAGTGGGTGGAAGCCATTTCCCTAACGAATGTAATGGGGCAACATGTGGTGGCTTTCATCCGGAGGAATATCTTGGCTCGATTTGGGGTTCCACGAGACCTTGTGTCTGATAATGGTACCCCATTCAAGAACGAGCGGATGGTTAAGTTGTGCAACACGTATGGCATAACTCACCACTTCTCCTCGCCCTACTACCCTCAAGGCAACGGCCAAGCCGAAGCCACAAACAAGACTCTCATTGGTATCATTGAGAAGACCTTAGAGAAGGGTAGGAGGTGGCATGAGAAGCTGGATGAAGCCTTATGGGCTTATAGGACTTCCATCCGGACTCCCACGAATGCCACACCATTCGAATTGGTCTATGGCACAAACGCCATTCTTCCCATTCATACCCAACTGCATTCATTCCATACATCCATTGCACTCGACCTCCCCCTAGAGACGCTTCAACATGCTAGGATGGCCGAACTAGATTTGCTAGATGAGAGGCGACTCCTTGCTATGGATCATGCTCGTGCATACCGGCAAAGGATAGCCCGACATTATAGCAAACACATAAGACCTCGCCACTTTGAAGTGGGAGATCTGGTCTTGAAAACCATCCACCATCGTGGCCCACACCCCCTAGGCAAGTGGCGCCCCAACTGGGATGGACCCTATGTTGTGCGAGCAACCACTACGAACAATTCGTATTGGTTGATCGATGTAGAAGGTAGGAATTAGCAGATCCTATCAATATTCAATACTTAAAGAGGTATCATGTGTAGGATCTGGATTAAATTCCAGTTTTCGAAAATTTTATAGGGATAGCTGCCCTGAGACGTGTGAATAAGGTGCAAAAGCGATTCGTGTGACCCTGAGTGAGAGAATTCGCACTTGTGAAAGAGTGGAGTTTTCAAAATCGTGGTTACATTTCAAAATCCTTCTTCTTACAAAGAAAGGCCTAGTTCAACATAGCAAGATACTTGCAAGTAGTACGTGCTATTTCTAAATAGGCTGATCTGGAATGGATCGAGTGTAGGCTTGGGATAAGTCCTCCCCTCTTCTTTTCTCCTTCCAAAAGGAAAACAAAGGCCCAAATCAAAAGGGAATTTCCCATTTAAAGTCTCTTTCCAAAAGAAAGAAACCAGACTTGAAAAAGAAAAATCGATTCTCTTATAAAAAGAGGGATTAAAGAAAAAATACTCCCAAAGGGAGACCCTCTCTAAAAAAGGAAAAAGAGGCCAAAAAGCTCAAAAAGAGCAGTTTTCCGCCTTCTATGCCTTAAACCACGGGACGCTTCAGAAGGGACCGTGGTATCTCTTTCCCATCCCTGGCTTATCCCAAGCTAAACATGGTTCATTTCGAGGAATCCTAAAGTAAGAATAGGATTTACTTACTTGAATTTCATCTTGTTTGAGAATTCGACCTTTCGAGTAAGGCGTAGGGATTTGAAATGAAGCTTGTTTTCTTATAAAACCTCCGCTAGATAAGCGAGTGTTAAGACTCAAACAAGGGCAAGCACGAAGAGCTCGAGATCCTTAGGATCGAGACTCAAGACAGTTGTCCCTTTTGTAAATAGCTTTTGTAAATAAGTTTTGAAAACCGAACATCGAACAGCATAGGGTTTTTGCTCACTTTGGGCAGTAGGCCTTGTAAGTCTCTAGAGTTCGACCACACCTGGTCTCTGGGAGGTCGCCACTCTTGGCACCACACCCATGTCATCTGCATTCCACGCATGGTACTTGCATGAACATGATCCCATTTAGGACCAGATTCCATAGTAAAACCCTTTGGCGTGATATCTCCTCCTACCAGAGTTTGTAAAATTGAGATTTTGCTAAAAATGGGATGATCCCCATATTCTTCGTGGCTAGATCTAGGGAGACATTAAAAGGGGTGTTTGTCATCTTTGCCCTTATCCAAATCTATTTGGACAAGGCCAAAGAGGGGCATCTGTAAACACCCCGAAATCCCACGAATTTCTTAAACAAATCTGGTTTTGATACAAGCAGCCCCAAAGGGCCATTTTTGAGTTTGGAAACCCAGGAGCCTTCCAAACAAAACCCTGTATATATGTTTTAAACTTTATCTTTCAAAAACATATGATATAGCTTTTGAAAACCCTTTTAAAACATGTTTTGAAACCCCGAAGTGGCTTGGCTCGATCAAGACAGGACCAGGAGAGCCAAGAAGAGCCCGAAACCGGAGCACCTGTCGAGCCCGGCACAGCATCTCTTGTATCTGATTCACACCCCAGGATCTCGAACGTCCAAGACCCTGTTCTTATCAAAAAAGCATTTGAAGTCATCTCCAGAAGGCAGAAACGGAGGCGGACGACTATGTTGGCGAAGACCCAACGCAGACGGAGTACTGATGCTGTCAGGCCCCGCACGAATCGTCCGTTTCGAACCCAGCTCGAAGGAGTCAGAGTTCAGTTTGGATTGGATCTGGACCATATATATCCAGATTCCAATCCAAACCCATATGTGGATTTGGATTTGGATTTGGATCCAGAAATCCAATCCAATATCCATATCCATGGCCCACATCACCTTCTCATAAATGGAGGTGGGGCCCACTTGAAATTCACGTGGGATATTGGGCATGAGAGAGAGTGGGGGTGATAAATATCAAGAGTGTTGTATTAAGCTTGACTTGTGTGTCAAGTTTGGGTTTAATCTTGTGGTTTAGCCTAATTGAGTGGGTTTAAGCTTGTAATTAGCTAAAACCTAACCTAGGGCTGCACCAACATAGGGTAATCAAGGTCTATGGGCCATGCTAAGGGAGCTCCATCACCTAAACCTAGCCAAAAATGCCTAAACCTAGCCTAAACCCCTAATCCACTCCTAATCTGAACCTAATCACCTAACCCACTTCCCTAATCCCGGCCTAATCCCAACCTAATCACCTAACCCACTCCCCTAATCCTTCCCTAAACCTAGATTAACTTCCCTAATCCTAGCCTAAACCTAGCCTAAACCACCTAACCTAGCTCACTAAACCTCACCCTAAAACCCAACCACCTAACCTAGCCCTAAACCACCCTTAGCCCACGATTTTCCCAAACACCTAGTTTTAAAATATCTGGCCCAATCCCATCCAGCCCACCTTATCTACATACTACCCTACCTAAACCACCTAACCACTACCCACAACCCAGCCCTAACCGACCTACCCTTCCCCTATTTAAACCCCCCTCATTGTGGGCGGGTTTTCAAAGTGGGAACCACACTCCACCACCCAGCCGGGCCCTCTCCTTCTCCCATCTCTCACCCGTCTTCCCAGCAGCTCCAGCTCCACCAGCCGCCACCTGCTCCGCCACTCTCCCTCTTCCGTCCACCATCACTGCCCCCCAGCCGGACACCACCACCTCACTCAGCCGGGCCCTCTCCTTCTCCCATCTTCCACCAGCCGACAGCCACCTTTGCCGCCACCACCTAAGCCTAGCCGAACCTAGGATAACCCAAGTGGCTGGCCACTACTTAGCCACCATTTCCCATTCGGCCGACCTCCCCCTAGGCGTCCTCTTTGGCCTTCCCACTAGCTCACCTTTTAGGTCCAGTTTCCCTAAGTCCCTAACTTACCTAGTGACCCTAAGACCCACTTAGTCAGCCACTCTAAACTCCCTACTTGGAGGCGCCGCCCACTTGCCACCGGTCCCCTTCGAGGCGTCCATCCCGCGCCCCATTTGCAGCCGGCCAGCACTCTTGGTCACACACCTTCGCGGAGCTCCCATTTGCAGCCCAAAGCCAAGGCCACGCTCAAGCAAGACCTCTACGGACCAGCTACTTGTAAGTTTCTAAACTCGGTCTTTAATCATACACTTGCTTGAAATTCAATTGGATACGGGGTTGTAATAACGGAGCATAGTCTCCCCCCGCTTGTAATAACGTGGCTTGGCACAACCACACACGTGCACTCTCTTAGTCGTGCACAATTTTGAACACACACGGGCCTAATCAGCCCCTAATATATAAGTATATGTATATATTTCATTTCCGAAGGGTTTTGTTTAAGTTGGGTGTGTTGTCTTTCAATTTAAACACTCTCACACACATTGAGCTTTCGCTCTTATTTGAAAGACCCAAGTAAGGGCCGACCTATACTATTTGGGTTTCATTTCATGTCGTGTGAGTAAGTCTTTCAATTTAAACACTCTCACACACATTGAGCTTTCGCTCTTATTTGAAAGACCCAAGTAAGGGCCGACCTATACTATTTGGGTTTCATTTCATGTCGTGTGAGTAAGTCTTTCAATTTAAACACTCTCACACACATTGAGCTTTCGCTCTTATTTGAAAGACCCAAGTAAGGGCCGACCTATACTATTTGGGTTTCATTTATTGTCGTGTGAGTAGTCTTTCAATTCAAGCACTTGCACACACATTGAGCCTTCGCTCTTACTCCCAAGACCTTAGTAAAGGCCTTATTGCAGTTATATTTGGGTTTCATTTATGTCGTGTGTGTAGTACTTCAATTCAAGCACTCTCACACACATTGAGCCTTCGCTCTTACTCCCAAGACCTTAGTAAAGGCCTTATTGCAGTTATATTTGGGTTTCATTTATGTCGTGTGTGTAGTACTTCAATTCAAGCACTCTCACACACATTGAGCCTTCGCTCTTACTCCCAAGACCTTAGTCAAGGCCATACTGCAATTTATATTTGGGTTTAATTTCATGTCGTGTGTGTAAGTCTTTCAATTCAAACACGCACCCACATTGAGCCTTCGCTCTTATTTGCAAGACCCGAGTAAGGGCTCATATATATAAGATATATACATACTTCCCTTCGGTCATTTCCCTTCGGTTATTTCCCTTCGGTTATTTCCCTTCGGTTATTTCCCTTCTGTTATTTCCCTTCAGCATTGTCTTTACATTTCGGGTTTTCCCTTTGGAGTAGCGTGAGTTTGCATTGCATCTACGCCATACCACGAGGTAGGACGCATATTGCATCGAAGCAACCCCCGCTCGAATTCGCCCATGTAGTGGAGTGTTCATAACACACAAACTAGGCGACCCAAAAAAGGGATAAAAGAAAAGACTTAGGCACGTGCAAATCCACGTGATCTAAAACATGCAATCGCATCTTAAAGACCCGAAATAGACACCTCGAACCGTTTCGTAGACTTTCTCCCCAAAACTCGATTTTTTGCAAAAGCGTACAGACTGACCCTTGCGCATCGGTGCAAGAAGGTCTGCGACGACAAGAGCTCACTTGCTCACAGTCGCCACGTTTAGAAGTCAGTGTTAAAATATATCTTCGCTAGCTTAAGTAAGCTAGCTGGCACGCCCTGTTTGTATACAAAGGCCTTAGACGCACGATAAGATCCACTCCAAGCCACGAAAGGGGCGAAGAGGCGGGGATTTTCGCGCGTCTACAGTATTTCAGGTCATACTCCATTAGAAGGAGTTGCCATTTTCCCAATCTACCTGTGAGAATGGGTTTTTCGAGCAAGTGCTTGATCGGATCAAGCTTGGACACTATCCAGATCTCATGATCTAGGAAATAGTGTCTAAAGTTTTGGCAGGCCCAAACTAGGGCCAAGCACATTTTCTCCATGGCTTGATAATTTCGTTCATAAGCCAAGAGAGTTTTCAAAATATAGTAGATGGCATACTCCTTATGGGTGTCATCCTTGTAATGAGCCAACAGGGCTCCTAAAGCATTCGCATGCACGGAGATGTAGAGTAAAATCGGTTTTCCTTTCTTTGGAGGATTCAAAACAAGGGGATTAACCAGGTACGCCTTTAGTCTCTCGAAGGACTTCTGGCATTCGTCATCCCATAAGAATTTCGTGCCCTTCCTCAACAGTTTGTTGAAGGGTTCGCATCTAGTCACCAGATTTGATATGAATCGACGAACGGATTGTAAACGACCCTGGAGGCTACGAATTTGGGTGAGATTGGAGGGTGGAGCCATGTCTATGATGGCTCGACACTTAGAGGGGTCGACTTCTATACCCCTTTGGCTCACCATAAAACCCAGAAGTTTCCCTGATTCTACCCCAAATACACATTTTTGAGGGTTTAGCTTTACTTTGTAAAGCCTAAGCCTTTCAAAAATCTTTTGTAAACATTCGATATGGGTGCATCGGGTTTTGGATTTTGCCAAGAGATCATCTATATACACTTCTACGAGCTCATGAATTTGATCATGGAAGATCGTGGTCATGGCTCATTGGTATGTTGCACTGGCATTTTTCAAACCAAAGGGCATGACTGTATAGCAGTACGTGCGCCATGGAGTTGTGAAGTCGGTCTTACCCTGATCTCGTGGACTTAGTTTGATTTGATTATAGCCTGAATAGCCATCCATAAACGAACACATTTCATGATTTGCAGTACTATCGACTATCAAATCTATGTTTGGTAAAGGATAATTATCCTTTGGAGTGGCTTTATTCAGGTTTCTGAAATCGATGCATATTCGAATTTTCCCATTGGTTTTTCGAACTACAACGATGTTTGACAACCAATCAGAATACGCAATGGGTTTTATAATTCCGGCTTTTAGCAGATCTTCTAAACCCTCTTTGACTTGCGTATGTACATTCGGGTGTATTTTCCTAAGCTTCTGCTTTATGAGTTTTACATTTGTATCTAAGGGAAGACGATGCTCGACAATGCTGGGGTCTATGCCCGGCATTTCTTCATATGTCCATGCAAACACATCTAAATAGGTTCGTAGAAATGCAATGAATGCTGATATTTCATGTTCATGCAAGCATGGGCCTATTTTGATGGTTTTGGGATTGGAATCATCCCCTAGGTTTACCTCTATGAAATCTCCTCCTACTGAATTGGAAGGTCTTTCAAAATCGAGAATTTTATGAAATTCTGGGAGCTCAAAAGTGGGATCTTCCGCAAGGGGATCCACTTCTGGGCTTCGATCATTCTCGTGGGCTACAGACCCGAGGGAATTTGATGCGTCATTTTCAAAAAGACTTGGTTTTGTACTCGAATTTTCAAGTGATTTCGAAATGTTTGGTCTGGCTATGCAGACAACGTTTCTTTCGAAATCCTTTTCTTTTGCCAAAGTCCTACCAGGAGCAGCTATATACAAAATCTTTTTGTTATTTTCCAAATTTTCGATTTTTTTGGGTTTTTGTAAAACAAGAACCTTGGGAACTATACAAAGCACTTTATTTTCGAGTTTTTGTTTTTCCATTGTTTTTGGCTTTTCTTCTTTTTCGATTTTTCTAATTTTAAGTTTTCCAAATGTTTTTGTATTTTTATAAAAGGGATCTTCCGTCATACCTACAAAGGGAAAACACTACGGGTTAGACTCGGAATAGGAGATCTAAATCATAGGTCTCTTCTAAGGTAGGTTCCAGGGCACCCTTGACCCAAGTGGTCACAAAGGGTGGCTCTGGCGGTATTTTGGGAGTATAGCCGATCCCATATCGGCTTGGGTTGGCACTAGGAAGGATGGGCTCTAGGAGACCCTAGTTCTGCGCCCCCAGACTTTTGTAGGGCGTGTAGCCCATGTTCAACAACATGTTCCACGATTTTTTGTTCTTTGAAAAGGTGTGATACAAATCATGGTCCTGGAACATGCTGTCGTCCATATTGTGCTTATATGGCCTCTTGTCCAGGGGCATTGGAAATAGGAAATGCCTGGGTTTTCCTAGAAGGGTTAGAATCGGGAGGGGGTCTGCTTTGGGCGGCCCCTTCACACATACGACCTTCCTAGGGTTGTTCAACACGAGCCTTGGCGGCTCAATCACAATCTGCCCCAGGTTAGCCTCATGGGCCTGGTGTAGACGCAGGAAAATCCCCACCCCTTGGCTTCTCAGGGCCTGGAGCGAATCCTCTCATGTGTCTAAGGCCTATTTATATAAACAAGGCGTGCCAGCCACGTTATTACAAGCGGGGGGAGACTATGCTCCGTTATTACAAGCGGGGGGAGACTATGCTCCGTTATTACAACCCCGTATCGAATTGAATTTTAAGCAAGTATACAACTAAGGACCGAGTTAGGCACTTACTAATAGCTGGTTCGAAGATGCCTTGCTTGAGCGTGGGCTTGGGCTTCGCCTTGGGCTGCAAGAGGGAGCTCCGCGGAGTTGAACGGCAAGAGGGGCTGCTGGCCGGCTGCAAATGAGGCGCGGGAGAGGCGCCTTGAAGATGGCCGGCTGCTAGGGAAGGGGCTGGCTTGGCGTGTGGGGCTAAGGTGACTATGTAGGGTCACTAAGGGGAGGTATAGTGTTAGGGAGTATGGCACTAAGGGGAGCTTAAGGGAATGTCTAAGGGAAGAATATGGTTGGCGGGTGGCTGGCCGAAGGGATAGGTGACAGTCGGTTGGAGTGGCCGACTAATGGAGGCTCGGTGGTGGTGGTTTGCTAGGGCGGCTATGGGTGGAGGACGAGAAGGAAGCTAGCTAAGGTATGGGGTAAGGTGATGGTGGGTGTGGTGAGGTAATATGGGTAGGCCTTAGGGAGTTGGGTGGAGTAACCGGGTGTAGTTAGGGTGTCTAGATAGTGGCGGGTAGTTAGGGTGGTTGGGGCCTGGCCAAATGGGAGTGGGGGCGATGAATGGCTGGTGTTAGGGGAAGATGGTGGTGGTGAAGGTGGTTGACAGTGGAGGGGGAGTGGAGAAGAGGTGAGGTAGAGTATGGGGTACTAACCGGCGGTGATGGGAGGCGGCGGTTGGTTGAGGAGCAGCCGGGTGTAGTGGAGTGGCTGGTTCGGCCGGATGAAGAGGATGGCGACGGGCGGTTGGGTTGTGGTGCAGGTGGAGCACGGTGGTGGTTGGTGGTGCATGTGGAAGAGCCGGCTGGGCTGGAAAGGGTGGGTGAGAGAGTTGATGGAAGGTCGGCTGGAAATGGAGGACCAAATGCTGAAAACCCGCCCACTAGGGGGGGGGGGGGGTTTATAGCTTTTGTGAAGGGCAGTGGGGCTGGTTTTGGGGTAGTGGTTAGGTGGTCTAGGGGTGGTGGTAAGGTAGTAAGGTGGGCTGGTATTAGGGTAGGGCCAGATATTTTAAATACAAGGGGATTTGGGTAGATTGTGTGCTAGGTTTAGATGGGGTGGTTTAGGGGTTTAGGGTTTAGCTTGGTGGGTTGGTTTTGGGGTGAGGTTTAGTGAGGTGGGTTAGGTGATTAGGCTAGGATTAGGTTAGGTTTAGGAAAATTAACCTAGGTTTAGGGAAGGATTAGGGAAGTGGGTTAGGTGATTAGGTTGGGATTAGGCCGAGATTAGGGAAGTGGGTTAGGTGATTAGGCTCAGATTAGGACCGGATTAGGGTAAAAGGCTAGGATTAGGTGTTTTTGGTTAGGATTAGATGAAGGAGCTCCCTTTGCGTGACCCACGGACCCTAATCATATCATGTTGGTGCAGCCCTAGGTTAGGTTTTGGCTAATTACAAGCTAAACCCACTTAATTAGGCTAGCCCACATGATTAACCCCAAACTTAACACACAAGTCAAGCTTAATTACAACACTCTTGATCTTATCCTCCCCCACTCTCTCTCATGCCCATAATCCCACGTGAAATTCAAGTGGGCCCCACCTCCATTTATGAGAAGGTGATGTGGGCCATGGATATGGATATTGGATTGGATTTTTGAATCCAAATCCAAATCTAAGTCCATACATGGGTTTGGATTGGGATCTGGATATATATGGTCCAAATCCAATCCAAACTGAATTTTGACTCCATCGAGCTGTGTTCGAAACGAACGGTTTGTGCGGGGCCTGACAGCATCAGTACTCCATCTGTGTTGGGTCTTCGCCAACATGATCATCCGCCTCTGTTTTCGCCTTCCGGAGATGACTTCAAATGATGTTTTGGTGATAACAAGGTCTTGGACATTCGAGATCATGGGAGTGGATTTGATACGAGAGTTGTTGTGCCGGGCTCGACATGTGTTCCGGTTCTGGGCTCTCTTTGGCTTTTCTGGTCTTGTCTTGATCAGGCCAAGTTGCTTCGAGGTTTCAAAAACATGTTTAAAAGGTTTTGAAAGCCATATTATACATTTTTGAAACATAAAGTTCAAAACATATGTACAGGGTTGTCTGGAAGGCTCCTGAGTTTCCAGACTCAAAATAGCCCTTTGGGGCTGCTTTTACAAAACCAGTTTGTTTTGAGGAATTCATGGGATTTCGGGGTGTTTACAGATGCCCCTCTTTGGCCTTGTCCAAATCGATTTGGATAAGGGCAAAGATGACAAACATCCCTTTAAATGTCTCCCTAGATCTAACCATGAAGAATATGAGATCGTCCCAATCTTTTGCAAAATCTCGATTTACAAATTCTGGTAGGAGGAGATATCATGCCAAAGGGATACGTATGGAATCTGGTCCTAAATGGGATCATGTTTATGCAAGTATCATGCGTGGAATCCAGATGCATGACATGGGTGTGGTGCCAAGAGTGGCGACCTCCCAGAGACCAGATGTGGTCGAACTCTAGAGACTTACATGGCCTACTGCTCCAAGTGAGCAGATCCTATCATGTTCGATGTTCGATTTTTTTCAAAACTTATTTACAAAATTTATTTACAAAAGGGACAACTGTCTTGAGCCTCAATCCTAAGGATCTCGAGCTCTTCGTGCTTGCCTTTGTTTGAGTCTTAACACTCGCTTATCTAGCGGAGGTTTTATAAGAAAACAAGGCATATTTCAAATTCCTACGCCTTACTCAAAACGTTGAATTCTCAAACAAGATGAAATTCAAGCAAGTAAATCCTATTTTTACTTTAGGATTCCTCGAAATGAATCATGCTTTAGCTTGGGATAAGCCAGGGATGGGAAAGGGATACCACGATCCCTTCTGAAGCGTCCCGTGGTTTAAGGCATAGAAGGCGGAAAACTGCTCTTTTTGAGCTTTTTGGCCTCTTTTTCTTTTTTTTTTCATAGAGGGTCTCCCTTTGGGAGTATTTTTTCTTTAATCCCTCCTTTTCCATAAGAGAATCGATTTTTCTTTTGAATTCTGGTTTCTTTCTTTTGGAAAGAGACTTTTGAATGGGAAATTCCCTTTGTTTGGGCCATGTTTTTCCTTTTGGAAGCAGAAGAGAAGAGGGGAGGACTTATCCCAAGCCTACACTCGATTCATTCCAAATCAGCCTATTTAGAAATAGCACGTACTACTTGCAAGTATCTTGTTATGTTGAACTAGGCCTTTCTTTGTAAGAAGAAGGATTTTGAAATGTAACCACGATTTTGAAGACTCCACTCTTTCACAAGTGCGAATTCTCTCACTCAGGGTCACACGATTTTGCCTTTTGCACCTTATTCTCATGTCTCAGGGCAGCTATCTCTAAAATTTTTGAGAATTGGAATTTAATCCAAATCCTACACATAATACTTCTTTAAGTATTGAATATTGATAGGATCTGCTAAATTCCTACCTTCTACATCGATCAACCAATACGAATTGTTCGTGGTGGTTGCTCGTACAACATAGGGTCCATCCCATTTGGGGCGACACTTTCCGAGTGGATGTGGGCCACGATAATGGATGATTTTCAAAACCAGCTCCCCCACTTCAAAGTGGCGAGGTCTCATGTGTTTGTCATAATGTCGGGCTATCCTTTGCCGGTATGCACGAGCATGATCCATGGCAAGGAGTCGCCTCTCATCTAACAAATCTAGTTCGGCCATCCTAGCATGCTGAAGCGTCTCTAGGGGGAGGTCGAGTGCTATGGATGTATGGAATGAAAGCAGTTGGGTATGAATGGGAAGAATGGCGTTTGTGCCATAGACCAATTCGAATGGTGTGGCATTCGTGGGAGTCCGGATGGAAGTCCTATAAGCCCATAAGGCTTCATCCAGCTTCTCGTGCCACGTCCTACCCTTCTCTAAAGTCTTCTCAATTATGCTAATGAGAGTTTTGTTTGTGGCTTCGGCTTGGCCGTTGCCTTGAGGGTAGTAGGGCGAAGAGAAGTGGTGAGTTATGCCATATCTGTGGCACAACTTAACCATCCGCTCATTCTTGAATGGGGTACCATTATCAGACACAAGGTCTCGTGGAACCCCAAATCGAGCCAAGATATTCCTCCGGATGAAAGCCACCACATGTTGCCCCATCACATTGGTTAGGGAAATGGCTTCCACCCACTTGGAGAAATACTCCGTGGCTGCTAAAATAAACCGATGCCCATTCGAGGCTTTTGAAAATATTGGGCCTACGATGTCAAACACCCACATGGTAAATGGGCAGGGGCTGACCACGGAATGCAATGCAGATGAAGGGATATGAATGGCGTGCCCATGCACTTGACATGGATGACACTTCCTAACATGATCGTGACAATCCTTTTTCAGGGTGGACCAAAAATAGCCCCCTCTAAGTATTTTCATTGCCATCATGTTGGCATTAACATGACCTCCACATTCTCCATCATGGAATTCATGCATCACTATCCTAGCCTCCTCTAGGTTTATACACCTAAGCAGAATGTCGGTAAAACTTTTTTTGTATAAAACCCTACCCAGAATGGTGTATCGGGTCGAAATCTTACGAATGAATGCCTTATCTTTGGATGTGGCATCCTCGGCGAATCCCCCATTTTCTAAAAATTGTTTATGTCGAAAAACCAGGGTTTTTCAATAGACTGTGGGTTATTTTGGCAGATATCCAAGTCGTGTGTGGATGGGTTGGGTGCATGCCAGATTTCCAAAGATCTGGTCCCTGAAATGGGATCTACCTTTAGGGTTGAACCCAAGGAGGAGAGGGCATCGGCGATGCCATTGTCCTCTCTTCCCACGTGTGTGAGTTTGCACGATTGGAAGGACTGGACCAATCGAGTCGCCAACTCGTGATATGGAAGTAGTTTTTCATTACGTACTTGCCAAATCTTCAAAACCTGGTTTATGACAAGGAGTGAATCTCCAAAGACCTCGATGCATGATGCCCCTAGAGTTTTCAAAATTCTTAAGCCTTGTATGAGTGCTTCATACTCAGCTACGTTGTTGGAACATTCGAAATCTAAGTGGACTGCTATGGGAATCTCGCCCTTTTCAAGGGAGATTAGGATGACCCCAACACCAGCCCCTCGTTGGTTTCGTGCCCCATCAAAGTGCATTTTCCACACTTGGTTTTCGAAATTGTTTGCTAAAATGTGGTTTTGAAAATGATTTTGTAATATGCCTTCATCAGGCATTTCAGCGAGTGTGGGATATGCGTCCTCTAAGGGGAACTCAGCCACGTAATCTGCTAGGGCTTGCCCCTTAATGGAGATCTGGTGATGGTATTTCAGGTCATACACCAGTAGAAGGAGTTGCCATTTGCCCAATCTACCTGTGAGAATGGGCTTTTCGAACAAGTGCTTGATTGGATCAAGCTTGGACACTATCTAGATCTCATGATCTTGGAAATAGTGTCTAAATTTCTGGCAAGCCCAGACTAGGGCCAAGCACGTCTTCTCCATGGCTTGATAATTTCGTTCATAAGCCAAGAGAGTTTTCGAAATGTAGTAGATGGCATACTCCTTATGAGTGTCATCCTCGTTTTGAGCCAACAGGGCTCCAAAAGCATTCGCATGCACGGAGATGTAGAGTAAAAGTGGTTTTCCTTGCTTTGGAGGGTTTAAAACGGGGGGATTAACCAAGTATGCCTTCAGTCTCTCGAAGGACTTCTGGCATTCGTCATCCCATAAGAATTTCGTACCCTTCCTCAACAATTTGTTGAAGGGTTCGCATCTAGTCGCCAGATTCGATATGAATCGGCGAACGGATTGTAAACGACCCTGGAGGCTACGGATTTGAGTGAGATTGGAGGGTGGAGCCATGTCTATGATGGCTCGATACTTAGAGGGTTCGACTTCTATACCCCTTTGGCTCACCATAAAGCCCAGAGGCTTCCCCGATTCTACCCCGAATACACACTTTTGAGGGTTTAGCTTTACTTTGTAAAGTCTAAGCCTTTCGAAAATCTTTTGCAAACATTCGATATGGGTGCATCGGGTTTTGGATTTTGCCATGAGATCATCTACATACACTTCTACGAGCTCATGAATCTGATCATGGAAGATCATGGTCATGGCTCGTTGGTATGTGGCGCCGACATTTTTCAAACCAAAGGGCATGACTGTATAGCAGTACGTGCCCCATGGGGTTGTGAAGGCGGTCTTACCCTGATCTCATGGACTTAGTTTAATTTGATTATAGCCTGAATAGCCATCCATGAACGAAAACATTTCATGATTTGCAGTACTATCGACTATCAAATCTATGTTTGGTAAAGGATAATTATCCTTTGGAGTGGCTTTATTCAGGTTTCTGAAATCGATGCATATTCGAATTTTCCCATTGGTTTTTCGAACTACAACGATGTTTGACAACCAATCAGAATACGCAATGGGTTTTATAAATCCGGCTTTTCGCAGATCTTCTAAACCCTCTTTGACTTGCGTGTGTACATTCGGGTGTATTTTCCTAAGCTTCTGCTTTATGGGTTTTACACCTGCATCTAAGGGAAGACGATGCTCGACAATGCTGGGATCTATGCCCGGCATGTCTTCATACGTCCACGCAAACACATCTAAATAGGTTCATAGAAATGCAATGAATGCTAATCTTTCAGTTTCATGCAGACATGCGTCTATTTTGATGGATTTGGGATTGGAATCATCCCCTAGGTTCACCTCTATGAAATCTCCTCCTACTGATTGGGAAGGTCTTTCAAAATCGAGAATTTTATGAAATTCTGGGAGCTCAGAAGTGGGATCTTCCTCAAGGGGATCCACTTCTGGGCTTCGATCATTCTTGTGGGCTATAGACCCGAGGGAAGTTGATGCGTGGTTTTCAAAATGACCTGGTTTTGTACTTGGATTTTCAAGTGATTTCAAAATTTTTGGTCTAGCTATGTAGACGACATTTCTTTCGAAATCCTTTTCCTTTGCTAGAGTCCTACCAGGAGCAGCTATATACAAAATCTTTTTGGTATTTTCCAAATTTTCGATTTTTTTGGGTTTTTGTAAAACAAGAACTTTGGGAACTATATAAAGCACTCTTTTTTCGAGTTTTTGTTTTTCCATTGTTTTTGATTTTTCTTGTTTTTTGATTTTTTTGATTTTAAGCTTTTCAAATGTTTTTGTATTTTTATAAAAGGGATCTTCCATCATACCTACAAAGGGAAAACACTACGGGTTAGACTCGGAATAGGAGGTCTAAATCGTAGGTCTCTTCTAAGGCAGGTTCCAGGGAAACCTTGACCCAAGTGGTCACAGGGGGTGGTTCTGGCGGTATTTGGGGAGTATAGCCGATCCCATATCGGCTTGGATTGGCCCTAGGAAGGATGGACTCTAGGAGACCCTGGTTCTGCGCCCCTAGACTCTTGTAGGGCGTGTAGCCCATGTTTTACAAGATGTTCCACGATTTTCTATTTTTTGAAAAGGCATGGTACAAATCATGGTCCTGGAACATGCTGTCGTCCATATTGTGCTCATATGGCCTCTTGTCCAGGGGCTTTGGAAATAGGGAACGCTCGGGTTTTCCTAGAAGGGTTAGAATCGGGAGGGGGCCTGCTTTGGGCGGCCCCTTCACACATACAACCTTCCTAGGGTTGTTTAACACGACCGGGGTGGCTCAACCATAATTTGCCCCAGGTTAGCCTCATGGGCCTGGGAGCTCGATAAACAAGGGGAGTTTATGATCCCCTAAAGCTGTGGGTGACTCTCACCTAGGATCACTATGACCTGGTCCCTAAAAGGGATCTTGACACACCTGTGGAAGGTGGATGGCACAACGCACAAACTGTGTATCCAAGTCTTCCCAGCAACAGTTTATAATGGGGGTGGATGTCCAAGACATGGAACACCCCCGTGTGTTCGATCCCTCCCGTTTCCATTGGGAGTTCGATGGATCCTAAAGGTCTAGACGCATTCCCATCGTATCCAGTGATAACGATGGGGCTTGAGTTTACTGAAGTCAAGGTGACTCCGATTTTATACGCCACATGAAGTGGAAGGATGTTGAGCCCTCCTCCACCATTGACTAGGCACTTGTCCAGAGAGTGGTCATTCAGAACCACCTCGATATGCAGGGCCTGGTTGTGGGATTCGTAGGGCCTATCTACATCATCTTTCGAGAAAGTGATGGGCGATTTTGCTCCTAATAAAGCCACTTGGGCAGACAGGGATTCCGAACTTATGTTCGAATCAACTTTGGCCCTTTCTAGAATTTTCTCTAGCACGAGTCTATGCCTAGGCAAGGTTTGTATAAGCTCTAGGATAGACATGTGGATAGGAATCTTTGAAAGGTGGTTTTCGAAGTCATAAGGATTTAGGATGACTTTATCCTTGTCTGCTTTTGGCAAAACTCCAAGAATACATGCTTTTGAGGGGCCAGGCACACTACCACCTTTTTAACACTTTATAGGTGCGGGGGTTGATAGATCCTCCAGGATCTAGTCACTTCCCCCATGACCAGCCTCGGGTTCGCGCTAAATTTGGCTCTAAGTATGAGTTGAGGAGCACCTTGAAGTTTCAAAACTGGTTTAGCCGGGGATTCAGCTCTTGGTGGTCCTCGGATGACGACTTGGGCGGGCTTCTTGTATAGTACAAGAGTAGGCGCACAAGTAGGTCGACCAGACTCTGGTTTTTATGCTAGTTCCTTATAAACGGTGAGGGTACATACCTCCTTTCCTTTCTCACTGCCACTCGCGTGTTTGGAAAAGGGTTCTTTGAAGATAGCTTGAGGTTGCTCAGGTTCCGCAGTGACCTGGAGCCGGCCCTCCGCTATCAAGTTCTCAATTTTATTTAAAAGGGAGAAACAGCGTTTGGTATCATGGCCTTTGAGCCGATGATACTTACAAAATCGATTTAAATACCCCCTTTGGAAGTGACTCCTTCCGGGATTTCGGGAAGCTCTATCATGCCCTGGGCAAGTAGGAGGTCTAGGACCTCCGACACAGGTTGCCCCAGTGGAGTGTACTCCCGTTTTTCAACCGGTTTTTGAAAGGTTCGCTCCCTTTTATTTTCTAGTTTTTCAAAATTTTTGGAAGTGCCTGCCACGCCTGGATCCACCCGGAGATTGGCGATTTTATGGGGCTATACCCCTTTGTCCATCGTGGGTAGCCCATAAGTGATGGGCTTTTCCAAGCGGGTTTTAGAAACGGCACTTCCTATCCATAAGTGATCGTATGTCCCTTTTTTCAAGTTGGTTTCGAAAAGGGATGCCTTTTTTATCAACTTATGGAAAGTTGAGATCTCATGGAGCGAGAGAAGGGTTTTTAACTCACTTTTAAAGTTATCCAGGATGAGCATGACTGCGCATCCTTCGGATATGGGCTCTCGCACTTGGCCTAAAAGTGACCTCCATCTTATAATGAAGGCATGTACGTCTTCGTTCATGCCTTGCTTTGTATCCCTTAAGGTATTCAGAGTCGGCGTGACTTCTACGTTGTGTGCAAATCTTTGCATGAAGCAGTTCGCTAACTCTTCAAAAGTAGTTAACTGGCTTAAGTCGTAGGAAGCCAGCCATTTGGCAGCTGTGCCTTTAAGGGATAAAGGGAACCAATACACCCATTTCATCGAGTCCTTTTTCTTTTTGTGGGCTCGACGCGAGAAAAGCTTCAAGTGAGACCTAGGGTCTCCCATGCCATCATACCGATAGAAGTTCGGTATTTCATCGTCACTGTCTGTTTCGTAATCCATAGGAAGGAAATCAGACAGGGCATAACTTCTTTTCTCTTTATTCTGCCCTTTCAGCAACTGCTGTAGGGCTGTACGGTCCTTTTGTGTGAAGGACTCGTGGTATTGTTGCCTTCCATTACGGAGGCCTCTTTTTGCTTGCGAGGTTTTTCATATTTTTTCTTAGGCCTTTGTTCACCGTTTGATGAACATGAATCGCCTACTTCAGCCTCTTGGCTGAGAGCATCGATTTTGGCCTCAAACTCCCTTCTCAAGTCCTCGATTTCATCTAGTTTTATTTTCTTTTTGAAAATCCTCCTAGAGTGAGAACTTGATGCGCATGAGCCTTGGCTCGACACTTCACTTGGATTGGATTTTGACATGCTTTTCAAGCTTTTTCAAAATTTCCTAAGTACAAGCAAAGAAAACAAAGTTAAAAAAAATGACACCTCTTTAAAAATTTTCGCAAGCTTCTAGACTTAACTCGACTTTTGAAAGGCTCATGTCCCACCGGGCATGCCAATCTCTGTAGACGCAGGAAAATCCCCGCCTCCCTGGCTTTTGTAGGACTGGGGCGGATCCTTTCGTGTGTCTAAGTCCTATTTGTATAAACAGGGCGTGCCAGCTAGCTTACCTAAGCTAGCGAAGATATATTTTAACCTGACTTCTAACGTGGCGATTGTGAGCAAGTAAGTTCTTGTCGTCGCAGACCTTCTTGCACCGATGTGCAAGGGTCAGTTTGTAGGCTTTAAAAATCAAGTTTTACAGTCGAGGTGTTTGATTCGGGTCTTTTTAGTGCAATTGCAGATTTTAGATCACGTGGATTTGCACGTGCCTAAGTCTTTCTTTTTATCCCTTTATGGGCCACCTAGGTGTGTGTTATGAACACTCCACTACATGGGGCAAATTTGAGCGGGAGTACGGGGTTTGCTTTGATGCAAGATGCGTCCTAACTCATGGTATGGCGTAGATGCAATGCAAACTCACGCTACTCCAAAGGGAAAACCCGAATATAAAGACAATGCCGAAGGGAAATGACTTGTAATGTAAATGCCGAAGGGAGATATGTATATAAGGTATATACGGGCCCTTACTCGGGTCTTGCCAATAAGAGCGAAGGCTCAATGTGGGTGCGTGCTTGAATTGAAAGACTACACAAACGACATGAAATGAAACCCAAATATAACTTGCAATATGGCCTTGATTAAGGTCTTGGGAATAAGAGCGAAAGCTCAATGTGTGTGAGTGCTTGAATTGAAGTACTACACACACAACATGAAATTAAACCCAAATATAAATTGCAGTATGGCCTTGATTAAGGTCTTGGGAATAAGAGCGAAATCTCAATGTGTGTGAGTGCTTGAATTGAAGTACTACACACACAACATGAAATTAAACCCAAATATAGATTGCAGTATGGCCTTGATTAAGGTCTTGGGAATAAGAGCGAAAGCTCAATGTGTGTGAGTGCTTGAATTGAAGTACTACGCACACGACATGAAATTAAACCCAAATAGTATAGCACGGCCCTTACTTGGGTCTTACAAATAAGAGCGAAGGCTCAATGTGTGTGCGTGCTTGAATGGAAAGACAACACACTCAACTTAAGCAAAACCCTACGTAAGTTAAAGTATATATATATTTATATCTTAGGGGCTGATTAGGCCCGTGTGTGTTCAAAATCGTGCACGACTAAGAGAGTGCACGTGTGTGTGGGTGTGCCAAGCCACGTTATTACAAGCGGGGGGAGACTATGCTCCGTTATTACAACCCCGTATCAAATTGAATTTAAGCAAGTATACAACTAAGGACCGAGTTAGGCACTTACTTATAGCTAGTCTGAAGATGCCTTGCTTGAGCGTGGGCTTGGCCTTTGCCTTGGGCTGCAAGAGGGAGCTCCTCGGAGTTGAACGACAAAGGGGCTACTAGCCGAGTGCTTTAGGTGCGCGGGAAGGGCGCCTCGAAGGTGGCCGACTGTTATGAAGGGGCTGGCTTTGTATGTTGGGCTAAGGTGACTAAGTAGGGTCACTAAGGGAGGGTGTAGTGTTAGGAAATATGGCACTAAATGGGAACCTAAGGGAGTGTCTAAGGGAGTGCCTAAGGGAGGTATATGGCTGGCGGGTGGCTGGCCGAATGGATGTGGGACAGTCGGTTGGAGTGGCCGACTAAGGGAGACTTGGTGGTGGTGGTTGCTAAGGTAGCTAGGGATGTCGTAGATGGGAAAGGAGCTAGTTAGGGTATGGGATAAGGGGGAGTTAGGGCTCATGGGAAGCGTAAGGGACAAGTCCTAGGGAGCTAGGTGGAGTGACCGGTTGCTAAGGGGAGTGGTTCTAGGCGGATGGTGGAGATGGTTGAAGTCTGGCCCAATGGGTAGGATGGCGGGTGGCTGGTGTTAGGGTGATGTGGGTGGTTGAGAGTGGAGGGGGAATGAAGAAAAGGTGGAGTGGGGTGGAGCTACTAACTGGGTGGTGATGGGAGGTGGCGGATGAAAGAGGAGCAGCCGGGCTGTTGAGGCGGATGGTTCGGCCGGATGAAAAGGGTGGCGATGGGTGGTTGGCCGGCTGGGGTGTGGTGGTGCAGGTGGAGCAAGGTGGTGGTGCTTGGCTGGGAGGCAGTGGCACAGGTGGAGTGAGGCTAGAGGTTCGGTTGGCAATGGTGGTTGGAATCGGTTGGGCCGACTGGGCTCGAAAAACCTGGAAAACCCTCCCCTTGGGGGGGGTTTATATAGGGCTGAAGAAGTCGGTTGGGGCTGGTATTAGGAGGGTGGTTAGGTGGTTTAGGTAGGGGTGGTGTGGTGATAAGGTGGGCTAGTTTTGAGGAGGGGCCAGCTATTTTCATACAAGGGGTTTTGGGTAGATGGTGTGCTAGGTTTAGGTGGGGTGGTTAAGAGGTTTAGGGTTTAGCTAGGTGGGTTGGTTTTGGGGTGAGGTTTAGTGAGGTGGGTTAGGTGATTAGGCTAGGATTAGGTTAGGTTTAGGGAAATTAACCTAGGTTTAGGGAAGGATTAGGGAAGTGGGTTAGGTGATTAGGTTGGGATTAGGCCAGGATTAGGGAAGTGGGTTAGGTGATTAGGCTAGGATTAGGACAGGATTAGGGTAAAAGGCTAGGATTAGGGTTTTTTGGTTAGGATTGGATTAAGGAGCTCCCTTTGCATGACCCATAGACCATAATTACATCATGTTGGTGCAGCCCTAGGTTAGGTTTTGGCTAATTACAAGCATAAACCCACTTTAATTAGTCTAACCCACATGATTAACCCCAAACTTGACACACAAGTCAAGCTTAATTACAACACACTCTAATATTATCCTCCCCCACTCTCTCTCATGCCCATAATCCCACGTGAAATTCAAGTGGGCCCACCTCCATTTATGAGAAGGTGATTGTAGACGCCGCAAAAATCCCCCGCCTCTCGCCTTTTCAGGGCTTGGGGCGGATCTTCTCGTGCGTCTAAGGCCTATTTATATAAACAGGGCGTGCCAGCTAGCTTACCTAAGCTAGCGAAGATATATTTTAAACTAACTTCTAATCGTGGCGACTGTGAGCAAGTGAGCTCTTGTCGTCGCAGACCATCTTGCACCGATGCGCAAGGGTCAGTCTGTATGCTTTGAAAAATTGAGTTTTTGGGATAGAACGCCTACGAAGCGGTTCAAGGTGTTTTAATTCGGGTTTTTTAGATACGATTGAAGATTTTAGATCACGTGGATTTGCACGTGCCTAAGTCTTTCCTTTTATCCCTTTATGGGCCACCTAGTTTGTGTGTTATGAACACTCCACTACATGGGCGAATTTGAGCAGGAATACGGGGCTTGCTTCGATGCAATATGCGTCCCACCTCGTGGTATGGCGTAAATGCAATGCAAATTCACGCTACTACAAAGGGAAAACCCGAATGTAAAGACAATGCCGAAGGGAAATAACCAAAGGGAAATAACCGAAGGGAAATGACTGGTAATGTAAATGCCGAAGGGAGATATATATATAGAGTATGTATATGGGCCCTTACTCGGGTCTTGCAAATAAGAGCGAAGGCTCAATGTGGGTGCGTGCTTGAATTGAAAGACTTACACACACGACATGAAATGAAAACCCAAATAGTATAGGTCGGCCCTTACTTGGGTCTTTCAAATAAGAGCGGAGGCTCAATGTGTGTGAGTGCTTGAATTGAAAGACTTACACACACGACATGAAATGAAAACCCAAATAGTATAGGTCGGCCCTTACTTGGGTCTTTCAAATAAGAGCGAAGGCTCAATGTGGGTGCCTGCTTGAATTGAAAGACTTACACACACGACATGAAATTAAACCCAAATATAACTTGCAGAATGGCCTTGACTAAGGTCTTGGGAATAAGAGCGAAAGCTCAATGTGTGTGAGTGCTTGAATTGAAGTACTACGCACACAACATGAAATTAAACCCAAATAGTATAACACAGCCCTTACTTGGGTCTTTCAAATAAGAGTGAAGGCTCAATGTGTGTGAGTGCTTGAATTGAAAGACAACACACCCAACTTAAGCAAAACCCTACGAAAATTAAAGTATATGTATAGATTTATGTATTAGGGGTTGATTAGGCCCGTGTGTGTTCAAAATCGTGCACAACTAAGAGAGTGCACGTGTGTGGGTGTGCCAAGCCACGTTATTACAAGTGGGGGGAGACTATGCTCTGTTATTATAACCCTGTATCGAATTGAATCTTAAGCAAGTATACAACTAAGGACCGAGTTAGGCACTTTCTAATAGCTGGTCCGAAGATGCCTTTCTTGAGCGTGGGCTTGGCCTTCGCCTTGGGCTGCAAAAGGGAGCTCCGTGAAGTTGAACGGCAAGGGGAGGTGCTGGCCGAATGTCCTTGGTGCGCGGAAGAGGCACCTTGAAGATGGTCGGCTGCTAAGGAAGGGTTGTTTTTGGCGTGTTGGCCTAATGTGGCTAAGGAAGGTCACTAGGATAGGGTTTAGTTTTAAGGTAGGTTGTGCAAAGGGTGAACCTAAGGGAAGGTCTAACGGATCACCTAAGGTTGGCGGGTTGCTAGGGTGGGTGAATGGAATCACAGTCGGTTGGAGTGGCTGACTAGGAGGACTTGATGGTGGCGGGTTGCTAGGGTGGCTAGGAGTGGTGTAAGGGAAGGGAACTAGCTAGGAGATGGGGTCAGGTGGTAGTGGGTGTAGTGAGTGTAGTGGGGTGATATGGGCAGGTCTTTGGGAGTTGGATGGGGTAGCCGAATGGAGCTAAGGTGTCTAGGTGGTGGCGGGTAGTTAGGGTGGTTATGGGCCTGGCCGAGGGGGAGTGGTGGTAGCAAGTGGAATGGCTGGTGTTAGGGTGATATGGTAGGGGGTTAGGTGGCTGAGAGTGGAGAGGGAGTGGAGAAGGTGAGATGAAGGATGGGGTACTAACCGTGCTTGAAGAGAGGCGGTGGATGGAAGAGAGGAGCCGGGTGGTTGGGATGCGCAGGAGGGAGTTCAGCCGGGAAGAAGGGCAGCGATGTGGGCCTCGGCTGGAGTGGTGGTGTTGGTGGTGCTCGGCTGGGAGGTAGTGGCGCAGGTGGTGGTGGGCTGTGGGGCAAGTGGAGTTGGCTGGGCTGGAAAGGGGAGGACCCGAGATTGGAGGGTGGAGCTTGGAGATGGGAAAACCCACCCCAAAGGGGGGGTTTATATAGGGTTGGGCTAGGTCGGTTAGGGCTGGTTTTGGGGTAGTGGTTAGGTGGTTTAGGTAGGGTGGTGTGGTGATAAGGTGGGCTGGAAAGGGTAGGGCCAGATATTTTAAATACAAGGGGTTTGGGTAGGTTGTGTGCTAGGGGTGGTTTCGTGGTTTAGGGTTTAGCTAGGTGGGTTGGTTTTAGGGTGAGGTTTAGTGAGGTAGGTTAGGTGATTAGGCTAGGATTAGGCTAGGTTTAGGGAAATTAACCTAGGTTTAGGGAAGGATTAGGAAAGTGGGTTAGGTGATTAGGCTAGGTTTAGGGAAGTGGGTTAGGTGATTAGGCTCAAATTAGGACGGGATTAGGGTAGAAGGCTTGGATTAGGTGTTTTTGGTTAGGTTTAGGTGAAGGAGCTCCCTTTGCATGGCCCATAGACCCTAATCATATCATGTTGGTGCAGCCCTAGGTTAGGTTTTGGCTAATTACAAGCTTAAACCCATTTAATTTGGCTAACCCACATGATTAACCCCAAACTTGACACACAAGTCAAGCTTAATTACAACACACACTTGATCTTATCCACCCCCACTCTCTCTCATGCCCATAATCCCACGTGAAATTCAAGTGGGCCCCACCTCCATTTATGAGAAGGTGATGTGGGCCATGGATATGGATATTGGATTGGATTTTTGGATCCAAATCCAAATCTAAGTCCATACATGGGTTTGGATTGGGATCTGGATATATATGGTCCAGATCCAATCCAAACTGAATTCTGACTCCTTCAAGCTGTGTTCGAAACGAACGGTTTGTGCGGGACCTGACAGCATCAGTGCTCCGTCTGCGTTGGGTCTTCGCCAACATGATCGTCCGTCTCTGTTTTTGCCTTCCGGAGATGACTTCAAATAATGTTTTGATGATAACAGGGTCTTGGACGTTCGAGATCCTGGGGGTGTGGATTTGATACGAGAGTTGCTGTGCCGGGCTCGACATGTGCTCCAGTTCCGGGCTCTTCTTAGCTTTCCTGGTCCTGTCTGGATTAGGCCAAGCTGCTTCGGGGTTTCAAAACATGTTTTAAAAAGGTTTTTAAAAGCCATATTATATATTTTTGAAATATAAAGTTCAAACATATGTATAGGGTTGTCTGGAAGGCTCTTGGGTTTCCAGACTCAAAATGGCCCTTTGAGGCTGCTTTTACAAAACTAGATGGATTTGAGAAATTCGTGGGATTTCGGGGTGTTTACAGATGCCCCTCTTTGGCCTTGTCCAATTCGATTTGGATAAGGGCAAAGACGACAAACACCCCTTTCAATGTCTCCCTAGATTTAGCCACGAAGAATATGGGATCGTCCCTATTTTTAGCAAAATCTCAATTTACAAACTCTGGTAGGAGGAGATATCACGCCAAAGGGATTTGTTCTATGGAATCTGGTCCTAAATGGGATCATGTTTATGCAAGTGCCATGCGTGGAATGCAGATGACATGGGTGTGGTGCCAAGAGTGGCGACCTCCCAGAGACCAGATGTGGTCGAACTCTAGAGACTTATAAGGCCTGCTGCTCCAAGTGAGCAAATCCTATGCTGTTCGATGTTCGATTTTCAAAACTTATTTACAAAACTATTTACAAAAGGGACAACTGTCTTGAGTCTCGATCCTAAGGATCTCGAGCTCTTCGTGTTTGCCCTTGTTTGAGTCTTGATACTCGCTTATCTAGCGGAGGTTTTATAAAAAAACGAGTTATATTGCAAATTCCTACGCCTTACTCGAAACGTCGAATTCTCAAACAAGATGAAATTCAAGTAAGTAAATCCTGTTTTTACTTTAGGATTCCTCGAAATGAACCATGCTTTAGCTTGGGATAAGCCAGGGATGGGAAAGAGATACCACGGTCCCTTCTGAAGCGTCCTGTGGTTTAAGGCATAGAAGGTGGAAAACTGCTCTTTTTGAGCTTTTTGGCCTATTTTTTCCTTCTTCTTTTTTTTTTTTCATAGAGGGTCTCCCTTTGGGAGTATTTTTTCTTTCATCCCTCTTTTTCACAAGAGAATCAATTTTTCTTTTGAATTCTGGTTTCTTTCTTTTGGAAAGATGCTTTGAATGGGAAATTCCCTTTTGTTTGGGCCGTTTTTTTCCTTTTGGAAGGAGAAGAGAAGAGGGGAGGACTTATCCCAAACCTACACTCGATTCGTCCCAGATCAGCCTATTTAGAAATAGCACGTACTACTTGCAAGTATCTTGCTATATTGAACTAGGCCTTTCTTTGTAAGAAGAAGGATTTTGAAATGTAACCATGATTTTGAAGACTCCACTCTTTCACGAGTGTGAATTCTCTCACTTAGGGTCACACGATTTTGCCTTTGCACCTTATTCTCATGTCTCAGGGTAGCTATCCCTAAAATTTTCGAAAACTGGAATTTAATCCAAATCCTACACATGATACTTCTTTAAGTATTGAATATTGATAGGATCTGCTAAATTCCTACCTTCTACATCGATCAACCAATACGAATTGTTCGTGGTGGTTGCTCGTACAACATAGGGTCCATCCTAGTTGGGGCGCCACTTTCCTAGGGGGTGTGGGCCACGATGACGGATGGTTTTTAAGACCAGATCTCCCACTTCAAAGTGGCGAGGTCTCATGTGTTTGCTATAATGTCGGGCTATCCTTTGCCGGTATGCACGAGCATGATCCATGGCAAGGAGTCGCCTCTCATCTAGCAAATCTAGTTCGGCCATCCTAGCATGTTGAAGTGTCTCTAGGGGGAGGTCGAGTGCAATAGATGTATGGAATGAATGCAGTTGAGTATGAATGGGAAGAATGGCATTTGTGCTATAGACCAATGCGAATGGTGTGGCATTCGTGGGAGTTCGGATGGAAGTCCTATAAGCCCATAAGGCTTCATCCAGCTTCTCGTGCCACGTCCTACCCTTCTTTAAGGTTTTCTCAATTATGCTAATGAGAGTCTTGTTTGTGGCTTCGGCTTGGCCGTTGCCTTGAGGGTAGTAGGCTGAAGAGAAGTGGTGAGTTATGCCATACGTGTTGCACAACTTAACCATCCGCTCATTCTTGAATGGGGTGCCATTATCGAGCCAAGATATTCCTCTGGATGAAAGCCACCACATGTTGCCCCATTACGTTGGTTAGGGAAATGGCTTCCACCCACTTGGAGAAATACTCCGTGGCTGCTAAAATAAATCGATGCCCATTCGAGGCCTTTGGAAATATTGGGCCTACGATGTCAAACGCCCACATGGTAAATGGCCAGGGGCTGACCACGGAATGCAATGCAGATGAAGGGATATGAATGGCGTGCCCATGCACTTGACATGGATGACACTTTCTAACATGATCATGGCAATCCCTTTTCAGGCTGGACCAAAAATAGCTCCCTCTAAGTATTTTCATTGCCATCATGTTGGCATTAACATGACCTCCACATTCTCCATCATGGAATTCATGCATCACTATCCTAGCCTCCTCTAGGTCGATACACCTAAGCAGAATGCCGGTAAAACTCTTTTTGTATAAAACCCCACCCAGAATGGTGTATCGGGTCGAAATCTTATGAATGAATGCTTTATCTTTGGATGTGGCATCCTCGACGAATCCCCCATTTTCCAAAAACAGTTTGATGTCATAAAACTAGGGTTTTTCAATAGATTCTGGGTTATTTTGGCAAATATCCAAGTCGTGTGTAGATGGGTGGGGCGCATGCCATATTTCCAAAGATCTGGTCCCTGAAATGGGATCGACCTTCAGGGCTGAATCCAAGGAGGAGAGGGCATCAGCGATGCCATTGTCCTCTCTTCCTACGTGTGTGAGTTTACACGATTGGAAGGACTGGACCAATCGAGTGGCCAACTCATGATATGGAAGTAGTTTCTCATTACGTACTTGCCAAATTTTTAAAACCTGGTTTATGACGAGGAGCGAATCTCCAAAGACCTCGATGCATGATGCCCCTAGAGTTTTCGAAATCCTTAAGCCTTGTATGAGTGCTTCATACTCAGCTACGTTGTTGGAACATTCGAAATCTAAGCAGACTGCTATGGGAATCTCGCCCTTTTCAGGGGAGATTAGGATGACCCCGGCACCAGCCCCTCATTGGTTTCATGCCCCATCGAAGTGCATCTTCCATACTTGGTTTTCGAAAGAGTTTGCCAAAATGTGGTTTTGAAAATGGTTTTGCAATATGCCTTCATCAGGCATTTCGATAAGAGTGGGATATGCGTCCTCTAAGGGGAATTCAGCCATGTAATCTGCCAGGGCTTGCCCCTTAATGGAGATCTGGTGATGGTATTTCAGATCATACTCCATTAGAAGGAGTTGCCATTTGCCCAATCTACCCGTGAGAATGGGTTTTTCGAACAAGTGCTGATTGGATCAAGCTTGGACACTATCCAGATCTCATGATCTAGGAAATAGTGTCTGAATTTCTGGCAGGCCCAGACTAGGGCCAAGCACGTCTTCTCCATGGCTTGATAATTTCGTTCATAAGCCAAGAGAGTTTTCGAAATATAGTAGATGGCATACTCCTTATGGGTGTCATCCTCGTATTGAGCCAACAGGGCTCCTAAAGCATTTGCATGCACGGAGATGTATAATAAAAGCGGTTTTCCTTGCTTTGGAGGATTCAAAACGGGGGGATTAACCAAGTATGCCCTCAGTCTCTCGAAGGACTTTTGGCATTCGTCATCCCATAAGAATTTCGTACCCTTCCTCAACAGTTTGTTGAAGGGTTCGCATCTAGTTGCCAGATTCGATATGAATCGGCGAACGGATTGTAAACGACCCTGGAGGCTACGGATTTGGGTGAGATTGGAGGGTGGAGCCATGTCTATGATGGCTCAACACTTAGAGGGGTCGACTTCTAATCCCCTTTGGCTCACCATAAAGCCTAGAAGCTTCCCTGATTCTACCCCGAACACACATTTTTGAGGGTTTAGCTTTACTTTGTAAAGCCTGAGCCTTTCGAAAATCTTTTGTAAACATTCGATATGGGTGCATCGGGTTTTGGATTTTGCCAAGAGATCATCTACATACACTTCTATAAGCTCATGAATTTGATCATGGAAGATCGTGGTCATGGCTCATTGGTATGTTGCACCGGCATTTTTTAAACCAAAGGGCATGACTGTATAGCAGTACGTGCCCCATGGGGTTGTGAAGGTGGTCTTACCCTGATCTCGTGGACTTAGTTTGATTTGATTATAGCCTGAATAGCCATCCATAAATGAAAACATTTCATGATTTGCAGTACTATCGACTATCAAATCTATGTTTGGTAAAGGATAATTATCCTTTGGAGTGGCTTTATTCAGGTTTCTGAAATCGATGCATATTCGAATTTTCCCATTGGTTTTTCGAACAACAACGATGTTTTTCATGCAAGCATCTATGTTTTTCTGAAATCGATGCATATTCGAATTTTCTTCATACGTCCATGCAAACACATCTAAATAGGTTCGTAGAAATGCAATGAATGCTAACCTTTCAGTTTCATGCAAGCATGCGCCTATTTTGACGGGTTTGGGATTGGAATCATCCCCTAGGTTTACCTCTATAAAATCTCCTCCTACTGATTGGGAAGGTCTTTCAAAATCGAGAATTTTATGAAATTCTGGGAGCTCAGAAGTGGGATCTTCCTCAAGGGGATCCACTTCTGGGCTTTGATCATTCTCGTGGGCTATAGACCCGAGGGAATTTGATGCATGGTTTTCAAAAAGACCTGGTTTTGTACTTGGATTTTCAAGTGATTTCGAAATTTTTGGTCTGGCTATGCAGACGACGTTTCTTTCAAAATCCTTTTCTTTTGCCAAAGTGCTACCAGGAGCAGCTATGTACAAAATCTTTTTGGTATTTTCCAAATTTTTGATTTTTTTGGGTTTTTGTAAAACAAGAACCTTGGGAACTATACAAATCACTCTATTTTTGAGTTTTTGCTTTTCCATTGTTTTTGGTTTTTCTTGTTTTTCGATTTTTTTATTTTAAGCTTTTCAAATGTTTTTGTATTTTTAGAAAAGGGATCTTCCGTCATACCTACAAAGGGAAAACACTGCGGGTTAGACTCGGAATAGGAGATCTAAATCGTAGGTCTCTTCTAAGACAGGTTCCGGGGCACCCTTGACCCAGGTGGTCACAGGGGGTGGCTCCGGCGGTATTCGGGGAGTATAGCCGATCCCATATCGGCTTGGATTGGCCCTAGGAAGGATGGGCTCTAGGAGACCCTGATTCTACGCCCCTAGACTCTTGTAGGGCATGTAGCCCATGTTCAACAACATGTTCCACAACTTTCTATTTTTCGAAAAAGTTTGGTACAAGTCGTGGTCCTGGAACATGCTGTCGTCCATATTGTGCTCATATGGCCTTTTGTCCAGGGGCTTTGGAAATAGGGAACATTTGGGTTTTCCTAGAAGGGTTAAGATCGGGAGGGAGCCTGCTTTGGGCGGCCCCTTCACACATACAACCTTCCTATGGTTGTTCAACACGAGCCGGGGTGGCTCAACCATAATTTGCCCCAAGTTAGCCTCATAGGCCTGGGAGCTCGATAAACAAGGGGAGTTTATGATCCCCTGAAGTTGTGGGTGACTCTCACCTAGAATCACTACGACCTGGTCCCTAAAAGGGATCTTGACACACCTGTGGAAGGTGGATGGCACAACGCACAAGCTGTGTATCCAGGGTCTTCCCAGCAACAGGTTATAATGGGGGTGGATGTCCAAGACTTGGAACACCCCCGTGTGTTCGATCCCTCCCGTTTCCATTGGGAGTTCGATGGATCCTAAAGGTCTAGACGCATTCCCATCGTATCCAGTGAGAACGATGGGGCTTGGGTTCACTGAAGTCAAGGTGACTCCGATTTTGTACGCCACATGAAGTGGAAGGATGTTGAGCCCTCCTCCACCATCGACTAGGCACCTGTCCAGAGAGTGGTTGTTAGAACCACCTCGATATGCAGGGACTGGTTGTGGGATTCATAGGGTCTATCTACATCATCTTCCAAGAAAGTGATGGGCGATTTTGCTCCTAATAAAGCCACTTGGGCAGACAAGGATTCTAGACTTATGTTCGAATCAACCTTGGCCCTTTCTAGAATTTTCTCTAATACAAGTCTATGCTTAGGCGAGGTTTGTATAAGCTCTAAGATAGACATGTGAATAGGAATCTTTGAAAGGTGGTTTTCGAAGTCATAAGGATTTAGGATGACTTTGTCCTTATCTGCTTTTGGCAGAACACTAGGGATACATGCTTTTGAGGGGCCAGGCACACTGACCACCTTTTGAGCGCCTTGAAGGTGCGGGGGTTGATAGATCCTCCCGGATCTAGTCACTTCCCTCACGACCAACCTAGGGTTCGCGCTAAACTTGGCTCTAAGGATGAGTTGAGGAGAACCTTGGATTTTCAAAACTGGTTTTGCCGGGGATTCCACTTTTGGTGGTCCCCAAATGACGACTTGGGCGGGCTTCTTGTATAATACAAGAATGGGTGCACAAGTGGGTCGACCAGACTCTGGTTTTTGTGCTAGTTCCTTGGAAATGGTGACGGTTGTAGACGCGCGAAAATCCCCGCCTCTTCACCTCTTTCGTGGCTTGGAGTGGATCTTATCGTGCGTCTAAGGCCTATGTATACAAATAGGGCGTGCCAGCTAGCTTACTTAAGCTAGCGAAGATATACTTAACACTGACTTCTAAACGTGGCGACTGTGAGCAAGTGAGCTCTTGTCGTCGCAGACCTTCTTGCACCGATGCGCAAGGGTCAGTCTGTACGCTTTTGCAAAAAATCGAGTTTTGGGGAGAAAGTTCTACGAAACGGTTTCGAGGTGTCTATTTCGGGTCTTTAAGATGCGATTGCATGTTTTAGATCACGTGGATTTGCACGTGCCTAAGTCTTTTCTTTTATCCCTTTTTGGGTCGCCTAGTTTGTGTGTTATGAACACTCCACTACATGGGCGAATTCGAGCGGGGGTTGCTTCGATGCAATATGCGTCCTACCTCGTGGTATGGCGTAGATGCAATGCAAACTCACGCTACTCCAAAGGGAAAACCCGAAATGTAAAGACAATACTGAAGGGAAATAGCGGAAGGGAAATAACCGAAGGGAAATAACCGAAGGGAAATAACCGAAGGAAAATAACCGAAGGGAGATATGTATATATCTTATGTATATGAGCCCTTACTCGGGTCTTGCAAATAAGAGCGAAGGCTCAATGTGGGTGCGTGCTTGAATTGAAAGACTTACACACACGACATGAAATTAAACCCAAATATAAATTGCAGTATGGCCTTGACTAAGGTCTTGGGAGTAAGAGCGAAGGCTCAATGTGTGTGAGAGTGCTTGAATTGAAGTACTACACACACGACATAAATGAAACCCAAATATAACTGCAATAAGGCCTTTACTAAGGTCTTGGGAGTAAGAGCGAAGGCTCAATGTGTGTGAAAGTGCTTGAATTGAAAGACTTACTCACACGACAAGAAATAAAACCCAAATAGTATAAGTCGGCCCTTACTTGGGTCTTTCAAATAAGAGCGAAAGCTCAATGTGTGTGAGAGTGTTTAAATTGAAAGACTTACTCACACGACATGAAATGAACCCCAAATAGTATAGGTCGGCCCTTACTTGGGTCTTTCAAATAAGAGCGGAAGCTCAATGTGTGTGAGAGTGTTTAAATTGAAAGACTTACTCACACGACATGAAATGAAACCCAAATAGTATAGGTCGGCCCTTACTTGGGTCTTTCAAATAAGAGCGGAAGCTCAATGTGTGTGAGAGTGTTTAATCGAAAGACAACGCACCCAACTTAAACAAAACCCTTCGGAAATGAAATATATACGTACACTTATATATTAGGGGCTGATTAAGCCCGTGTGTGTTCAAAGTTGTGCACGACTAAGAGAGTGCACGTGTGTGGTTGTGCCAAGCCACGTTATTACAAGCGGGGGGAGACTATGCTCCGTTATTACAACCCCGTATCAAATTGAATTTCAAGCAAGTATATGATTAAAGACCGAGTTTAGAAACTTACAAGTAGCTGGTCCGTAGAGGTCTTGCTTGAGCGTGGCCTTGGCTTTGGGCTGCAAACGGGAGCTCCGCGAAGGTATGTGACCAAGAGTGCTGGCCGGCTGCAAATGGGCGCGGGATGGACTTCTCGAAGGGGGCCGATGGCAAGTAGGCGGCGCCTCCAAGTAGGGAGTTTAGAGTGGCTGACTAAGTGGGTCTTAGGGTCACTAGGGAAGTTAGGTACTAAGGGAAAACTGGCCCTAAAAGGTGAGTTAGTGGGGAGGCCAAATAGGGCACCTAGGGGGGTCGGCCGAATGGGAGATGGTGGCTAAGCAGTGGCCAGCCACTTGGGTTATCCTAGGTTCGGCTAGGCTTAGATGGTGGCGGCAAAGAGGTTGAGCTAAGGGGAAGATGGGTGGCTAAGAGTGGAGGGGTGGTAGAGAGTGGCTTTGAGGGAGTTAGGGGGACTTACCGAATGGGGAGAAGTGGCGGATGGAGTGGGAGAGTGGCGGGCAGGTGGCTGTCGGCTGGTGGAGTTGGGGGAAAGGTGGTGACGTCCAGCTGGGGGGGCAGTGATGGTGACGTGGGAGAGGGAAGGTGGCGGAGCAGGTGGCGGCTGGTGGAGGAGCTGGAGCTGCTGGGAAGACGGATGAGAGATGGGAGAAGGAGAGGGCCCGGCTGGGTGGTGGAGTGGTTCCCACTTGGAAAACCCGCCCACAATGAGGGGGGTTTAAATAGGGGATGGGTAGGTCGGTTAGGGCTGGGTTGTGGGTAGTGGTTAGGTGGTTTAGGTAGGGTAGTATGTAGATAAGGTGGGCTGGATGGGGCTGGGCCAGATATTTTAAAACTAGGGGTTTGGGAAAATCGTGGGCTAAGGGTGGTTTAGGGGTTTAGGGCTAGGTTAGGTGGTTGGGTTTTAGGGTGAGGTTTAGTGAGCTAGGTTAGGTGGTTTAGGCTAGGTTTAGGCTAGGATTAGGGAAATTAATCTAGGTTTAGGGAAGGATTAGGGAAGTGGGTTAGGTGATTAGGTTGGGATTAGGCCGGGATTAGGGAAGTGGGTTAGGTGATTAGGTTCAGATTAGGGGTGGATTAGGGGTTTAGGCTAGGTTTAGGCATTTTGGGTTAGGTTTAGGTGAGGGAGCTCCCTTAGCATGGCCCATAGACCTTGATCACCCCATGTTGGTGCAGCCCTAGGTTAGGTTTTAGCTAATTACAAGCTTAAACCCACTCAATTAGGCTAACCCACATGATTAACCCAAACTTGACACACAAGTCAAGCTTAATACAACACTCTTGATATTTTTCACCCCCACTCTCTCTCATGCCCAATATCCCACGTGAATTTCAAGTGGGCCCCACCTCCATTTATGAGAAGGTGATGTGGGCCATGGATATGGATATTGGATTGGATCTCTGGATCCAAATCCAAATCCAAATCCACATATGGGTTTGGATTGGAATCTGGATATATATGGTCCAGATCCAATCCAAACTGAACTCTGACTCCTTCGGGCTGGGTTCGAGACGGACGATTCGTGCGGGGCCTGACAGCATCAGTGCTCCGTCTGCGTTGGGTCTTCGCCAACATGGTCGCCCGCCTCCGTTTCTGCCTTCCGGAGATGACTTCAAATGATATTTTGGTAAGAACAGGGTCTTGGACGTTCGAGATCCTGGGATGTGAATTAGATGCAAGAGTTGCTGCGCCGGGCTCGACAGGTGCTCCGGTTCCGGGCTCTTCTTGGCTCTCCTGGTCCTGTCTCGATCGGGCCAAGCCACTTCGGGGTTTCAAAACATGTTTTAAAAGGGTTTTCAAAAGCTATATCATATGTTTTTGAAAGATAAAGTTTAAAACATATATACAGGGTTTGTTTGGAAGGCTCCTGGGTTTTCAAACTCAAAAATGGCCCTTTGGGGCTGCTTGTATAAAACCAGATTTGTTTAAGAAATTCGTGGGATTTCGGGGTGTTTACAACGGTACATACCTCCTTTCCTTTCCCACTGCCACTGGCGTGTTTGGGAAAGGGTTCTTTGAAGATAGCTTGAGGTGGCTCAGGTTCCGCAGTGACTTGGAGCCGGCCTTCTGCTATCAAGTTCTCAATTTTATTTAAAAGGGAGAAGCAGCGTTTGGTATCATGGCCTTTGAGCCGATTATACTTACAAAATCGGTTTAAATACCCCCCTTTGGAAGTGACTCCTTCGGGGATTTCAGGGAGTTCTATCATGCCCTGGGCAAGTAGGAGGTCTAGGACCTCCAACACAGGTTGCCCCAGTAGAGTGTACTCCCGTTTTTCAACCGGTTTTTGAAAGTTTCACTCCCTCTTATTTTCTAACTTTTCAAAATTTTTGGAAGTGCCTGCCACGCCTGGATCCACCCGGACATTGGCGATTTTATGGGGCTTTCCCCTTTGTCCATCGTGGGTAGCCCGTATGTGATGGGCTTTTCCAAGCGGGTTTTAGAAACGGCGCTTCCTTTCCACAAGTGATCGTATGTCCCTTTTCTCAAGTTGGTTTTGAAAAGGGATGCCTTTTTGATCAACTTATGGAAAGTTGAGATCTCATGGAGCGAGAGAAGGGTTTTGAACTCGCTTTTAAAGTTATCCAGGATGAGCATGACTGCGCATCCTTCGGATATGGGCTCTCGCACTTGGCCCAAAAGTGACCTCCATCTTATAATGAAGGCATGTACGTCTTCGTTCATGCCTTGCTTTGTATCCCTTAAGGTATTCAGGGTTGGCGTGACTTCTACGTTGTGTGCAAATCTTTGCATGAAGCAGTTCGCTAACTCTTCAAAAGTAGCGAACTGGCTTAAGTCGTAGGAAGCCAACCATTTGGCAGCTGTGCCTTTAAGGGATAAAGGGAACTAATACATCCATTTCATCGAGTCCTTTTTCTTTTTATGGGCTCAATGCGAGAAAAGCTGCAAGTGAGACCTATTGTCTCCCATGCCATCATACCGATGGAAGTTCGGTATTTCATCGTCACTGTCTGTTTTGTAATCCATAGGAAGGAAATCAGACAGGGCGTAGCTTCTTTCCTCTTTATTCTGCCCTTTCAGCAACTGCTGTAGGGCTTTACGGTCCTTTTGTGTGAAGGACTCGTGGTATTGGGTTCCTTCCATTACGGAGGCCTCTTTGTGCTTGCGAGGTTTTTCAGATTTTTTCTTAGGCCTTTGTTCACCGTTTGATGAACATGAATCGCCTACTTCAGCCTCTTGGCTGAGAGCATCGATTTTGGCCTCAAACTCCCTTCTTAAGTCCTCGATCTCATCTAGTTTTATTTTGTTTTTGAAAATCCTCCTAGAGTGAGAACTTGATACGCATGAGCCTTGGCTCGATACTTCACTTGGATTGGATTTTGACATGCTTTTCAAGCTTTTTCAAAATTTCCTAAGTACAAGCAAAGAAAACAAGTTAAAAAAAATGACACCTCTTTGAAAAATTTTGCAAGCTCCTAACTTAAAACTCGATTTTTGAAAGGCTCACGTCCCACCGGGCATGCCAATCTCTGTAGACGCAGCAAAAATCCCTCGCCTCTCACCTTTTCAGGGCTTGGGGCGGATCCTCTCGTGCGTCTAAGGCCTATTTATATAAACAGGGCATGCCAGCTAGCTTACCTAAGCTAGTGAAGATATATTTTAAACTGACTTTTAATCGTGGCGACTGTGAGCAAGTGAGCTCTTGTCGTCGTAGACCTTCTTGCACCGATACACAAGGGTCAGTCTGTACGCTTTGAGAAATCGAGTTTTTGGGTTAGAAAGCCTATGATGTTCGAGGTGTTTTAATTCGGGTTTTTTAGATACAATTGAAGATTTTAGATCACGTGGATTTGCACGTGCCTAAGTCTTTCCTTTTATCCCTTTATGGGCCACCTAGTTTGTGTGTTATGAACACTCCACTACATGGGCGAATTTGAGCGGGAATACGGGGCTTGCTTCGATGCAATATGTGTCCTACCTCGTGATATGGCGTAAATGCAATGCAAACTCACGCTACTCCAAAGGGAAAACCCGAATGTAAAGACAATGCCGAAGGGAAATAACCGAAGGGAAATGACTGGTAATGTAAATGCCGAAGGGAGATATATATATAGAGTATGTATATGGGCCCTTACTCGGGTCTTGCAAATAAGAGCGAAGGCTCAATGTGGGTGCGTGCTTGAATTGAAAGACTTACACACACGACATGAAATGAAAACCCAAATAGTATAGGTCGGCCCTTACTTGGGTCTTTCAAATAAGAGCGAAGGCTCAATGTGTGTGAGTGCTTGAATTGAAAGACTTACACACACGACATGAAATGAAAACCCAAATAGTATAGGTCAGCCCTTACTTGGGTCTTTCAAATAAGAGCGAAGGCTCAATGTGGGTGCGTGCTTGAATTGAAACACTTACACACACGACATGAAATTAAACCCAAATATAACTTGTAGTATGGCCTTGACTAAGGTCTTGGGAATAAGAGTGAAAGCTCAATGTGTGTGAGTGCTTGAATTGAAGTACTACGCACACAACATGAAATTAAACCCAAATAGTATAACACGGCCCTTACTTGGGTCTTTCAAATAAGAGCGAAGGCTCAATGTGTGTGAGTGCTTGAATTGAAAGACAACACACCCAACTTAAGCAAAACCCTACGAAAATTAAAGTATATGTATATATTTATGTATTAGGGGCTGATTAGGCCCGTGTGTGTTCAAAATCGTGCACAACTAAGACAGTGCACGTGTGTGGGTGTGCCAAGCCACGTTATTACAAGTGGGGGGAGACTATGCTCCGTTATTACAACCCCGTATCGAATTGAATCTTAAGCAAGTATACAACTAAGGACCGAGTTAGGCACTTACTAATAGCTGGTCCGAAGATGCCTTGCTTGAGCATGGGATTGGCCTTCGCCTTGGGCTGCAAAATGGAGCTCCGTGAAGTTGAACGGCAAGGGGAGGTGCTGGCCGGATGTCCTTGGTGCGCGGAAGAGGCGCCTTGAAGATGGCCGGCTGCTAAGGAAGGGCTGTTTTTGGCGTGTTGGGCTAATGTGGCTAAGGAAGGTCACTAGGATAGGGTTTAGTTGTAAGGTAGGTTGTGCAAAGGGTGAACCTAAGAGAAGGTCTAACGGATCACCTAAGGTTGGCGGGTTGCTTGGGTGGGTGAATGGAATCACAGTCGGTTGGAGTGGCCGACTAGGAGTACTTGATGGTGGCGGGTTGCTAGGGTGGCTAGGAGTGGTGTAAGGGAAGGGAACTAGCTAGGAGATGGGGTCAGGTCGTAGTGGGTGTAGTGAGTGTAGTGGGGTGATATGGGCAGGTCTTAGGGAGTTGGATGGGGTAGCCGAATGGAGCTAAGGTGTTTAGGTGGTGGCGTGTAGTTAGGGTGGTTATGGGCCTGGCCAAGGGGGAGTGGTGGCAGCAAGTGGAATGGCTGGTGTTAGGGTGATATGGTAGGGGGTTAGGTGGCTGAGAGTGGAGAGGGAGTGGAGAAGGTGAGATGAAGGATGGGGTACTAACCGTGCTTGAAGAGAGGCGGTGGATGGAAGAGAGGAGCCGGGTATTTGGGATGCGCAGGAGGGAGTTCAGCCGGGAAGAAGGGCAGCAATGTGGGCCTCGGCTGGAGTGGTGGTGTTGGTGGTGCTCGGCTGGGAGGTAGTGGCGCAGGTGGTGGTGGGCTGTGGCGCAAGTGGAGTTGGCTGGGCTGGAAAGGGGAGGACCCGAGATTGGAGGGTGGAGCTTGGAGATGGGAAAAACCCGCCCCAAAGGGGGGGTTTATATAGGGCTGGGCTAGGTCGGTTAGGGCTGGTTTTGGGGTAGTGGTTAGGTGGTTTAGGTAGGGTGGTGTGGTGATAAGGTGGGCTGGAAAGGGTAGGGCCAGATATTTTAAATACAAGGGGTTTGGGTAGGTTGTGTGCTAGGGGTGGTTTAGAGGTTTAGGGTTTAGCTAGGTGGGTTGGTTTTAGGGTGAGGTTTAGTGAGGTAGGTTAGGTGATTAGGCTAGGATTAGGCTAGGTTTAGGGAAATTAACCTAGGTTTAGGGAAGGATTAGGGAAGTGGGTTAGGTGATTAGGCTAGGATTAGGCTAGGTTTAGGGAAGTGGGTTAGGTGATTAAGCTCAGATTAGGACGGGATTAGGGTAGAAGGCTAGGATTAGGTGTTTTTGGTTAGGTTTAGTTTAAGGAGCTCCCTTTGCATGGCCCATAGACCCTAATCATATCATGTTGGTGCAGCCCTAGGTTAGGTTTTGGCTAATTACAAGCTTAAACCCATTTAATTAGGCTAACCCACATGATTAACCCCAAACTTGACACACAAGTCAAGCTTAATTACAACACACACTTGATCTTATCCACCCCCACTCTCTCTCATGCCCATAATCCCACACGAAATTCAAGTGGGCCCCACCTCCATTTATGAGAAGGTGATGTGGAACATGGATATGGATATTGGATTGGATTTTTGGATCCAAATCCAAATCTAAGTCCATACATGGGTTTGGATTGGGATATGGATATATATGGTCCAGATCCAATCCAAACTAAATTCTGACTCCTTCAAGCTATGTTCGAAACGAACGGTTTGTGTGGGGCCTGACAACATCAGTGCTCCGTCTGCGTTGGGTCTTCGCCAACATGATCGTCCGTCTTTGTTTTCGCCTTCCAGAGATGACTTCAAACAATGTTTTGATGATAACAGGGTCTTGGACGTTCGAGATCCTGGGGGTGTGGATTTGATACGAGAGTTGTTGTGCCGGCCTCGACATATGCTTCGGTTCCGGGCTCTTCTTAGCTTTCCTGGTCTTGTCTGGATTAGGCCAAGCTGCTTCGGGGTTTCAAAACAAGTTTTAAAAAGGTTTTCAAAAGCCATATTATATATTTTTGAAATATAAAGTTCAAACATATGTACAGGGTTGTCTGGAAGGCTCCTGGGTTTCCACACTCAAAATGGCCCTTTGGGGCTGCTTTTACAAAACCAGATGGATTCGAGAAATTCGTGGGATTTCGGGGTGTTTAGAGTGATGTGTGCCATGGATATGGATATTGGATTGGATCTCTGGATCCAAATCCAAATCCAAGTCCACACATGGGTTTGGATTGGGACCTGGATATATATGGTCCAGATCCGATCCAAACTGAATTCTGACTCCTTCGGCCTGTGTTCGAAACAAACGGTTTGTGCAGGGTCTGACAGCATCAGTACTTCGTCTGCGTTGGGTCTTCGCCAACATGATCATCCGCCTCTATTTTCGCCTTTTGAAGCTGATTTCAAGTAATGTTTTGATGATAACAAGGTCTTGGACGTTCGAGATCCTGGGGGTGGATTTAACGCGAGAGTTGCTGTGCTGGGCTTGACTTGTGCTCCGGTTCTGGGCTCTCCTTATCTTTTCTTGTCCTGTCTTACTTAGGCCAAGCTGCTTCGGGGTTTTAAAACATATTTTAAAGTTTTTCAAAGCTATATTACACATATTTAAAACATATAAAGCTCAAAACATATGTACAGGGTTGTCTGGAAGGCTCCTGGATTTCCAGACTCAAAATGGCTCTTTGGGGCTGCTTTTACAAAACCAGGTTGTTTTGAGGAATTCGTGGGATTTCGGGGTGTTTACAGGGGGTTTATAGGATTTTCAAGAGGTCAGTTGGGCTAGTTTTGAAGGGGTGGTTTAGTGGTTAGGTGGTGGTGGTGTGGTGATAAGGTGGGCTAGATATTTAGGGGGGGCCAAATATTTAGTTTTGGTGGTTTTAGGGATATGGTGTGTGTAGAAGCGCGAAAATCCCCCGCCTCTCGCCTTTTCAGGGCTTGGAGCAGATCCTCTCGTGCGTCTAAGGCATATTTATATAAACAGGGCGTGCCAGCTAGCTTACCTAAGCTAGCGAAGATATTAAACTGACTTCTAATCGTGGCGACTGTGAGCAAGTGAGCTCTTGTCGTCGCAGACCTTCTTGCACCTATGTGCAAGGGTCAGTCTGTACGCTTTGAAAAATCGATTTTTTGGGATAGAAAGCCTACGAAGCGGTTCAGGGTGTTTAATTCGGGTCTTTTAGATGCGATTGCAGATTTTTAGATCACGTGGATTTGCACGTGCCTAAGTCTTTCCTTTTATCCCTTTATGGGCCACCTAGTTTGTGTGTTATGAACACTCCACTACATGGGCGAATTTGAGCGGGGCTTGCTTTGATGCAATATGCGTCCTACCTCGTGGTATGGCGTAGATGCAATGCAAACTCATGCTATTCCAAAGGGAAACCCCGAATGTGAAGACAATGCTAAAGGGAAATAACCGAAGGGAAATGACTTGTAATGTAAATGCCGAAGGGAGATATGTATATAGAGTATGTATATGGGCCCTTACTCGGGTCTTGCAAATAAGAGCGAAGGCTCAATGTGGGTGCGTGCTTGAATTGAAAGACTTACACACACGACATGAAATTAAACCCAAATATAACTTGCAGTATGGCCTTGACTAAGGTCTTGGGAATAAGAGCGAAAGCTCAATGTGTGTGAGTGCATGAATTGAAGTACTACGCACACAACATGAAATTAAACCCAAATAGTATAACACGGCCCTTACTTGGGTCTTTCAAATAAGAGCGAAGGCTCAATGTGTGTGAGTGCTTGAATTAAAAGACTTACACACACGACATGAAATGAAAACCCAAATAGTATAGGTCGGCCCTTACTTGGGTCTTTCAAATAAGAGCGAAGGCTCAATGTGTGTGAGTGCTTGAATTGAAAGACTTACACACACAACATGAAATGAAAACCCAAATAGTATAGGTCGGCCCTTACTTGGGTCTTTCAAATAAGAGCGAAGGCTCAATGTGTGTGAGTGCTTGAATTGGAAGACAACACACCCAACTTAAGCAAAACCCTACGAAAATTAAAGTATATGTATCTATTTATGTATTAGGGGCTGATTAGGCCCGTGTGTGTACAAAATCGTGCACAACTAAGAGAGTGCACGTGTGTGGGTGTGCCAAGCCACGTTATTAAAAGCGGGAGGAGACTATGCTCCGTTATTACAACCCCGTATCGAATTGAATCTTAAGCAAGTATACAACTAAGGACCAAGTTAGGCACTTACTAATAGCTGGTCCGAAGATGCCTTGCTTGAGCGTGGGCTTGGCCTTCGCCTTGGGCTGCAAAAGGGAGCTCCGCGTAGTTGAACGATAAGGGGAGGTGCTGGCCGGATGTCCTTGGTGTGCGGAAGAGGCGCCTTGAAGATGACCGGCTGCTAAGGAGGGGCTGTTTTTGGCGTGTTGGGCTAGAGGGCCTAAGTAGGGTCACTAAGGGAGTATGGCACTAAGGGAAGGGAACTAGCTAGGGGAAGGTTATGGCTGGCAGATGGCTGGCCGAATGAAGAGGATGACAGTCGGTTGGAGTGGCCGACTAGGAGGACTTGATGGTGGCGGGTTGCTAAGGTGGCTAGGAGTGGTGTAAGGGAAGGGAACTAGCTAGGAGATGGGGTCAGGTGGTAGTGGGTGTAGTGAGTGTAGTGGGGTGATATAGGCAGGTCTTAGGGAGTCGGATAGGGTGGCCGAATGGAGCTAAGGTATCTAGGTGGTGGCGGGTAGTTAGGGTGGTTATGGGCCTGGCCGAGTGGGAATGGTGGCAGCAAGTGGAATGGCTGGTGTTAGGGTGATATGGTAGGGGTGTAGGTGGCTGAGAGTGGAGAGGGAGTAAAGAAGGAGTAAGGTGGAGTGTAGGGTACTAACCAAGTGAAGAGGTGGTGGCGGATGGAAGGGGAGCGGCCGGGTGATTGGGATGCGCCGGATGGGATTCGGCCGGTGTCGTGGTGGTGGTAGTGCACGGCTGGGAGGTAGTGGCGCAGGTGGTGGGGGGCTGTGGGGCAAGTGGAGCAAGGCTGGAGTCGGCTGTGCTGGAGAGTGGAGGACCCGGCTGGTGGAAGGTAGAGCTTGAACATCCGAAAAACCCACCTCAAAGGGGGGGGTTTATATAGGGTTGTGCTAGGTCAGTTAGGGCTGGTTTTGGGGTAGTGGTTAGGTGGTTTAGGTAGGGTAGTGTGGTGATAAGGTGGGCTGGAAAGGGTAGGGCCAGATATTTTAAATACAAGTGGTTTGGGTAGGTTGTGTGCTAGGGGTGGTTTAGAGGTTTAGGGTTTAGCTAGCTGGGTTGGTTTTAGGGTGAGGTTTAGTGAGGTAGGTTAGGTGATTAGGCTAGGATTAGGCTAGGTTTAGGGAAATTAACCTAGGTTTAGGGAAGGATTAGGGAAGTGGGTTAGGTGATTAGGTTGGGATTAGGCCAGGATTAGGGAAGTGGGTTAGGTGATTAGGCTCAAATTAGGACCGGATTAGGGTAGAAGGCTAGGATTAGGTGTTTTTGGTTAGGTTTAGGTGAAGGAGCTCCCTTTGCATGGCCCATAGACCTTAACCACATCATGTTGGTGCAACCCTAGGTTAGGTTTTGGCTAATTACAAGCTTAAACCCACTTAATTAGGCTAACCCACATGATTAACCCCAAACTTGACACACAAGTCAAGCTTAATTACAACACACACTTGATCTTATCCACCCCCACTCTCTCTCATGCCCATAATCCCACGTGAAATTCAAGTGGGCCCCACCTCCATTTATGAGAAGGTGATGTGGGCCATGGATATGGATATTGGATTGGATTTTTGAATCCAAATCTAAATCTAAGTCCATACATGGGTTTGGATTGGGATCTGGATATATATGGTCCAGATCCGATCCAAACTGAATTCTGACTCCTTCGAGTTGTGTTCAAAATGAACGGTTTGTGCGGGCCTGACAGCATCAGTGCTCCGTCTGCGTTGGGTCTTCGCCAACATGATCGTCCGTCTCTGTTTTCGCCTTCTGGAGATGACTTCAAACAATGTTTCGATGATAACAGGGTCTTGGATGTTCAAGATCCTGGGGGTATGGATTTTATACGAGAGTTGCTGTGCCAAGCTTGACTTGTGTGTCAAGTTTGGGGTTAATCATGTGGGTTAGCCTAATTGAGTGGGTTTAAGCTTGTAATTAGCCAAAACCTAACCTAGTGCTGCACCAACATGATGTGGTTAAAGTCTATGGGCCATGAAAAGGGAGCTCCTTCACCTAAACCTAACCCAAAATACCTAATCCTAGCCTTCCACCCTAATCCGCCCCTAATCTGAGCCTAATCACCTAACCTACTTCCCTAATCCCGGCCTAATCCCAACCTAATCACCTAACCCACTTCCCTAATCCTTCCCTAAACCTAGGTTAATTTCCCTAAACCTAGCCTAATCCTAGCCTAATCACCTAACCTAGCTTACTAAACCTCACCCTAGAACCAACTCACCTAACCAAACCCTAAACCCCTAAACCACCCCTAGCCCACAACCTACCCAAACCACTTGTATTTAAAATATCTGGCCCTCCCCTTTCCAGCCCACCTTATCATCATACCACCCTGCCTAAACCACCTAACCACTACCCCAAACCCAGCCCTAACCGACCTAACCCAGCCCTATATAAACCCCCCCCCTTGGGGGCGGGTTTCACTATCTAGCAGCAGCCCACCCATTCCCAGCCGGGTCCTCCATTTCCCCAGCTCAGCCGAATCTCCACCTGCACCACCTGCTCCACATCCTGCCACCACCTGCTCCACATCCCGCCACCACCTGCACCACTTCCCCAGCTCAGCCGAACGCCACCATCACCGCCATCATCCAGTTGATCCCTTTCTACCCGCCACCATCTCTTCACCCGGTAAGTCCCCTATATCCTACCTTACTACTTCTTCACTCCCTCTCTACTCTCAGCCACCTAATCCACTCCCCTATCACCCTAACACCAGCCCTTCCACTTGCTGCCACCAACCCCACTCAGCCAAACCCATAGCACCCTAACTACCCGCCACCACCTAGACCTTTTAGCTCCACTCGGCCACCCTATCCGACTCCCTAAAACGTGCCCATATCATCCCAATACACCTACTACAACCACTACCACCTGGCCCCATCTCCTAGCTAGTTCCCCTACCTTACATCACTCTTAGCCACCCCAACAATCCGCCACCACCGAACTCCCCCAATCGGCCACTCCAACCGACTGTCATCCCCTTCATTCGGTCAGCCACCCGCCAGCCATCACCATCTCCTAGCTAGTTCCTTCTTCTTAGTGCCATACTCCCTTAGTGACCCTACTTAGGTCCTTTAACCCAACACGCCAAAAACAACCCTTTGCTAGCAGCCGGCCACCTTCAAGGCGCCTCTTCCGTGCGCCAAGGACACTCGGCCAGCACCTCTTGCCGTTCAACCTTGCGGAGCTCCCTTTTGCAGCCCAAGGCGAAGGCCAAGCCCACGCTCAAGCAAGGCATCTTCGGACCAGCTATTAGTAAGTGCCTAACTTGGTCTTTAGTTGTATATTTGCTTGAGATTCAATTCGATATGGGGTTGTAATAACGGAGCATAGTCTCCCCCCGCTTGTAATAACGTGGTTTGGCACACCCACACACGTGCACTCTCTTAGTTGTGCACAATTTTGAACACACACGGGCCTAATCAGCCCCTAATACATAAATATATACATATACTTTAACTTTGTAGGGTTTTGCTTAAGTTGGGTGTGTTGTCTTTCAATTCAAGCACTCACACACATTGAGCCTTCGCTCTTATTTGAAGGACCCAAGTAAGGGCTGACCTATACTATTTGGGTTTAATTTCATGTTGTGTGCGTAGTTCAATTCAAGCACTCACACACATTGAGCTTTCGCTCTTATTCCCAAGAACTTAGTCAAGGCCATACTGCAAGTTATATTTGGGTTTTCATTTCATGTCGTGTGTGTAAGTCTTTCAATTCACGCACTCACACACATTGAGCCTTCGCTCTTATTTGAAAGACCCAAGTAAGGGCCATGTTATACTATTTGGGCTTTCATTTCATGTCGTGTGTGTTGTCTTTCAATTCAAGTACTCACACACATTGAGCCTTCACTCTTATTTGAAGGACCCAAGTAAGGGCCGACCTATACTATTTGGGTTTAATTTCATGTTGTGTGCGTAGTACTTCAATTCAAGCACTCACACACATTGAGCTTTCGCTCTTATTCCCAAGACCTTAGTCAAGGCCATACTGCAAGTTATATTTGGGTTTAATTTCATGTCGTGTGTGTAAGTCTTTCAATTCAAGCACGCACTCACATTGAGCCTTCGCTCTTATTTGCAAGACCCGAGTAAGGGCCCATATACCAACTCTATATACATATCTCCCTTCGACAATTACTTTACAAGTCATTTCCCTTCGGTTATCTCCCTTCGGTTATTTCCCTTCGGTTATTTCTCTTCGGTTATTTCCCTTCAACATTGTCTTTACATTCGGGTTTTCCCTTTGGAGTTGCGTGAGTTTGCATTGCATCTACGCCACACCACGAGGTAGGACGCATATTGCATCAAAGCAAGCCCCGCTCGAATTCGCCCATGTAGTGGAGTGTTCATAACACACAAAACTAGGTGGCCCATAAAGGGATAAAAGGAAAGACTTAGGCACGTGCAAATCCACGTGATCTAAAATCTGCAATTGTATCTAAAAGACCCGAATTAGACACCTCGAACTACTGTGTAGGCTTTTTATCCTAAAAACTCGATTTTTGCAAAGCGTACAGACTGACCCTTGCGCATCAGTGCAAGAAGGTCTGCGATGACAAGAGCTCACTTGCTCACAGTCGCCACGATTAGAAGTCAGTTTAAATATATCTTCGCTACCTTAGGTAAGCTAGCTGGTACGCCCTGTTTACATAAATAGGCCTTAGACGCACGAGAGGATCCACTCCAAGCCGAGGAAAGGCGGGGAGGCGTGGGGATTACGAAATAGACAGTGACGATGAAATACCGAACTTCCATCGGTATGATGCCATGGGAGACCCTAGGTCTCACTTGCAACTTTTCTCGCGTCGAGCCCATAAGAAGAAAAAGGACTCGATGAAATGGGTGTATTGGTTTCCTTTATCCCTTAAAGGCATAGCTGCCAAATGGCTAGCTTCCTACAACTTAAGCCAGTTCGCTACTTTTGAAGAGTTAGTGAACTGCTTCATGCAAAGATTTGCACACAACGTAGAAGTCACGCCGACTCTAAATACCTTAAGGGATACAAAGCAAGGAATGAACGAAGATGTACATGCCTTCATTATAAGATGGAGGTCGCTTTTGGGCCAAGTGCAAGAGCCCATATCCGAAGGATGCGCAGTCATGCTCATCTTGGATAACTTTAAAAGCGAGTTAAAAACCCTTCTCTCGCTCCATGAGATCTCAACTTTCCATAAGTTGATCAAAAAGGCCTCCCTTTTCAAAACCAACTTGCGAAAAGGGACATACGATCACTTGTGGAAAGGAAGTGCCGTTCCAAAAACCCGCTTGGAAAAGCCCATCACATACGGGCTACCCACGATGGACAAAGGGGCAAAGCCCCATAAAATCGCCAATGTCTGGGTGGATCCAGGCGTGGCAGGCACTTCCAAAAATTTTGAAAAGTTAGAATATTAGAGGGAGCGAAACTTTCAAAAACGGGAGTACACTCCGCTGGGGCAACCTGTGTCGGAGGTCCTAGACCTCCTACTTGCCCAGGGCATGATAGAACTCCCTGAAATCCCCGAAGGAGTCACTTCCAAAGGGGGGTATTTAAATCGATTTTGTAAGTATCATTGGCTCAAAGGCCATGATACCAAACGCTGCTTCTCCCTCTTAAATAAAATTGAGAACTTGATAATAGAAGGCTGGCTCTAGGTCACTGCGGAACCTGAGCCACCTCAAGCTATCTTCAAGGAACCCTTTCCCAAACACGCTAGTGGCAGTGGGAAAGGAAAGGAGGTATGTACCCTCACCATTTCCAAGGAACTAGCGCAAAAACCAAAGTCTGGTCGACCTACTTGTGCGCCCATTCTTGTACTATACAAGAAGCCCGCCCAAGTCGTCATTCGGGGACCACCAAAAGTGGAATCCCTGGTAAAACCAGTTTTGAAAACCCAAGGTTCTCCTCAGCTCATCCTTAGAGCCAAGTTTAGCGCAAACCCTAGGCTGGTCGCGGGGGAAGTCACTAGATCGGGGAGGATCTATCAACCCCCGCACCTTCAAGGTGCTCAAAAGGTGGTCAGTGTGCCTGGCCCCTCAAAAGCATGTATCCCTAGTGTTCTGCCAAAAGCAGACAAGGACAAAGTCATCCTAAATCCTTATGACTTCGAAAACCACCTTTCAAAGATTCCTATTCACATGTCTATCTTAGAGCTTATACAAACCTCGCCTAGGCATAGACTTGTATTAGAGAAAATTCTAGAAAGGGCCAAGGTTGATTCGAACATAAGTTCGGAATCCTTGTCTGCCCAAGTGGCTTTATTAGGAGCAAAATCGCCCATCACTTTCTCGGAAGATGATGTAGATAGACCCTACGAAACCCATAACCAAGCCCTGCATATCGAGGTGGTTCTAAACAACCACTCTCTGGATAGGTGCCTAGTCGATGGTGGAGGAGGGCTCAACATCCTTCCACTTCATGTGGCGTACAAAATCGGAGTCACCTTGACTTCAGTGAACCCAAGCCCCATCGTTATCACTAGATACGATGAGAATGCGTCTAGACCTTTAGGATCCATCGAACTCCCAATGGAAACGGGAGGGATCGAACACACGGGGGTGTTCCATGTCTTGGACATCCACCCCCATTATAACCTGTTGTTGGGAAGGCCCTGGATACACAGTTTGTGCGCTGTGCCATCCACCTTCCACAGGTGTGTTAAGATCCCTTTTAGGGATCAGGTCGTTGTAATCCTAGGTGAGAGTCACCCACAGCTTCAGGGGATCATAAACTCCCCTTATTTATCAAGCTCCCAGGCCCATGAGGCTAACCTGGGGCAAATTATGGTTGAGCCACCTCGGCTCATGTTGAACAACCCTAGGAAGGTTGTGTATGTGAAGGGGCCGCCCAAAGCAAGCCCCCTCCCGATTCTAACCCTTTTAGGACGACCCAAGAGTTCCCTATTTCCAAAGCCCCTAGACAAGAGGCCATATGAGCACAATATGGACGATAGCATGTTCTAGGACCACGACTTGTATCAAACTTTTTCGAAAAACAAAAAATCATGGAACATGTTGTTGAACATGGGCTACACGCCCTACAAGAGTCTAGGGGCACAGAACCAGGGTCTCCTAGAGCCCATCCTTCCTAGGGCCAATCCAAGCCGATATGGGATCGGCTATACTCCCCGAATACCGCCGGAGCCACCCCCTGTGACCACCTGGGTCAAGGGTGCCCCGGAACCTGCCTTAGAAGAGACCTACGATTTAGACCTCCTATTCCGAGTCTAACCCGTAGTGTTTTCCCTTTGTAGGTATGACGGAAGATCCCTTTTCTAAAAATACAAAAACATTTGAAAACCTTAAAATCAAAAAAATCGAAAAACAAGAAAAACCAAAAACAATGGAAAAACAAAAACTTGAAAATAGAGTGCTTTGTATAGTTCCCAAGGTTCTTGTTTTACAAAAAACCAAAAAAATCAAAAATTTGGAAAATACCAAAAGATTTTGTACATAGCTGCTCCTGGTAGGACTTTGGCAAAAGAAAAGGATTTCGAAAGAAACGTCGTCTGCATAGCCAGACCAAAAGTTTCAAAATCACTTGAAAATCCAAGTACAAAACCAGGTCATTTTGAAAACCACGCATCAAATTCCCTCGGGTCTATAGCCCACGAGAATGATCAAAGCCTAGAAGTGGATCCCTTGGAGGAAGATCCCACTTCTGAGCTCCCAGAATTTCATAAAATTCTCGATTTTGAAAGACCTTCCCAGTCAGTAGGAGGAGATTTCATAGAAGTGAACCTAGGGGATGGTTCCAATCCCAAATCCATCAAAATAGGCGCATGCTTGCATGAAACTGAAAGGTTAGCATTCATTGCATTTCTACGAACCTATTTAGATGTGTTTGCATGGACGTATGAAGACATGCCGGGCATAGATCCCAGCATTGTCGAACATCGTCTTCCCTTAGATGCAGGTGTAAAACCCATAAAGCAGAAGCTTAGGAAAATACACCCGAATGTACACACGCAAGTCAAAGAGGGTTGAGAAGATCTGCTAAAAGCCAGATTTATAAAACCCATTGCGTATTCTGATTGGTTGTCAAATATTGTTGTAGTTCGGAAAACCAATGGGAAAATTCGAATATGCATCAATTTCAGAAACCTGAATAAAGCCACTCCAAAGGGTAATTATCCTTTACCAATGTAGACGCACGAAAATCCCCGCCTCTTGCCTTTTTCAGGGCTCGGAGCGGATCCTCTCATGTGTCTAAGTCCTATGTATGCAAACAGGGCGTGCCAGCTAGCTTACCTAAGCTAGCGAAGATATTTTTAACACTGACTTCTAAACGTGGTGACTGTGAGCAAGTAAGCTCTTGTCGTCGCAGACCTTCTTGCACCGATGCGCAAGGGTCAGTCTGTACGCTTTGCAAAAATCGAGTTTTTGGAGAGAAAAGTCTACGATTTGGTTCGAGGTGTCTATTTCGGGTCTTTAAAATGCGGTTGCATGTTTTAGATCACGTGGATTTGCACGTGCCTAAGTCTTTTTCTTTTATCCCTTTTCGGGCCACCTAGTTTGTGTGTTGTGAACACTCCACTACATGGGCGAATTCGAGCGGGGCTTGCTTCGATGCAATATGTGTCCTACCTCGTGGTATGGCGTAGATGCAATGCAAACTCATGCTACTCCAAAGGGAAAACCCGAAATGTAAAGACAATACTGAAGGGAAATAACCGAAGGGAAATAACCAAAGGGAAATAACCGAAGGGAAATATGTATATAGAATATGTATATGAGCCCTTACTCGGGTCTTGCAAATAAGAGCGAAGGCTCAATGTCGGTGCGTGCTTGAATTGAAAGACTTACACACACGACATGAAATTAAACCCAAATATAAATTGCAGTATGGCCTTGACTAAGGTCTTGGGAGTAAGAGCGAAAGCTCAATGTGTGTGAGTGCTTGAATTGAAGTACTACGCACACGACATAAATGAAACCCAAATATAACTGCAATAAGGCCTTTACTAAGGTCTTGTAGGGCGTGTAGCCCATGTTCAATAACATGTTCCATGACTTTTTGTTTTTTCAAAAGGTTGGATATAAGTCGTGGTCCTGGAACATGCTATCGTCCATATTAGGCTCGTATGGCCTCTTGTCCAGGGGCTTTGGAAATAGGGAACGCTTGGGTTTTCCTAGGAGAATTAAAGTCGGGAGGGGGCCTGCTTTGGGCGGCCCCTTCACACATACAACCTTCCTAGGGTTGTTCAACACGAGCTGAGGTGGCTCAACCATAATTTGCCCCAGGTTAGCCTCATGGGCCTGGGAGCTTGATAAACAAGGGGAGTTTATGATCCCTTGAAGCTGTGGGTGACTCTCACCTAGGATCACTACGACCTGGTCCCTAAAAGGGATCTTGACACACCTTTGGAAGGTGGATGGCACAGCGCACAAATTGTGTATCCAAGGCCTTCCCAGCAACAGGTTATAATGGGGGTGGATGTCCAAGACATGGAACACCCCCGTGTGTTCGATCCCTCCTGTTTCCATTGGGAGTTCGATGGATCCTAAAGGTCTAGACGCATTCCCATCGTATCCAGTGATAACGATGGGGCTTGGGTTCACTGAAGTCAAGGTGACTCCGATTTTGTACGCCACATGAAGTGGAATGATGTTGAGCCCTCCTCCACCATCGACTAGGCACCTGTCCAGAGAGTGGTTGTTTAGAACCACCTGGATATGCAGGGCCTGGTTATGGGTTTCGTAGGGTCTATCTACATCATCTTCCGAAAAAGTGATGGGCGATTTTGCTCCTAATAAAGCCACTTGGGCAGACAAGGATTCCAGACTTATGTTCGAATCAACCTTGGCCCTATCTAGAATTTTCTCTAATACAAGTCTATGCCTAGGCGAGGTTTTTATAAGCTCTAGGATAGACATGTGAATAGGAATCTTTGAAAGGTGGTTTTCGAAATCATAAGGATTTAGGATGACTTTGTCCTTATCTGCTTTTGGCAGACCACTAGGGATACATGCTTTTGAGGGGCCAGGCACACTGACCACCTTTTGAGCACCTTGAAGGTGCGGGGGTTGGTAGATCCTCCCAAATCTAGTGACTTCCCCCACGACCAGCCTAGGGTTCGCGCTAAACTTGGCTCTAAGGATGAGCTGAGGAGAACCTTGGATTTTTAAAACTGGTTTTACCGGGGTTTCCACTTTTGGTGGTCCCCGAATGACAACTTGGGCGGGCCTCTTGTATAGTACAAGGATGGGCGCACAAGTAGGTCGACCAGGTTCTGGCTTTCGCGCTAGTTCCTTGGAAATGGTGAGGGTACATACCTCCTTTCCTTTCCCACTACCACTGGCGTGTTTGGGAAAGGGTTCCTTGAAGATAGCTTGAGGTGGCTCAGGTTCCACAGTGACCTGGAGCCGGCCTTCTTCTATCAAGTTCTCAATTTTATTTAAGAGAGAGAAGCAGCGTTTGGTATCATGGCCTTTGAGCCGATGATACTTACAAAATCGATTTAAATATCCCCCTTTGGAAGTGACTCCTTCGGGGATTTCAGGGAGTTCTATCATGCCCTGGGCAAGTAAGAGGTCTAGGACCTCTGACACAGGTTGCCCCAGCGGAGTATACTCCCGTTTTTCAACCGGTTTTTGAAAATTGCGTTTCCTCTTATTTTCTAATTTTTCAAAATTTTTGGAAATGCCTGCCATGCTTGGATCCACCCGGACATTGGCGATTTTATGGGGATTTGCCCCTTTGTCCGTCGTGGGCAGCCCATATGCGATGGGCTTTTCCAAACGGGTTTTTGGAACGGCACTTCCTTTCCATAAGTGATCGTATGTCCCTTTTCGCAAGTTGGTTTCGAAAAGGGAGGCCTTTTTAATCAACTTATGGAAAGTTGAAATCTCATGGAGCGAGAGAAGGGTTTTTAATTCGCTTTTAAAATTATCCAGGATGAGCATTACTGCACATCCTTCGGATATGGGCTCTCGCACTTGGCCCAAAAGCGACCTCCATCTTATAATGAAGGCATGTACGTCTTCGTTCATGCCTTGCTTTGTATCCCTTAAGGTATTCAGGGTTGGTGTGACTTCTACGTTGTGTGCAAATCTTTGTATGAAGCAGTTCGCTAACTCTTCAAAAGTAGCGAACTGGCTTAAGTCGTAGGAAGCCAGCCATTTGGCAGCTGTGCCTTTAAGGGATAGAGGGAACCAATACACCCATTTCATCGAGTCCTTTTTCTTCTTATGGGCTCGACGTGAGAAAAGCTGCAAGTGAGACCTAGGGTCTCCCATGCCATCATACCGATGGAAGTTCGGTATTTCATCGTCACTGTCTGTTTCGTAATCCATAGGAAGGAAATCAGACAGGGCGTAGTTTCTTTTCTCTTTATTCTACCCTTTCAGCAACTGCTGTAGGGCTTTACGGTCCTTTTGTGTGAAGGACTCGTGGTATTGGTTGCCTTCCATTACGGAGGCCTCTTTGTGCTTGCGAGGTTGTTCAGATTTCTTTTTAGGCCTTTGTTCACCGTTCGATGAACATGAATCGCCTACTTCAGCCTCTTGGCTGAGAGCATCGATTTTGGCCTCAAACTCCCTTCTCAAGTCCTCGATTTCATCTAGTTTTATTTTGTTTTTGAAAATCCTCCTAGAGTGAGAACTTGATGCGCATGAGCCTTGGCTCGACACTTCACTTGGATTGGATTTTGACATGCTTGTCAAGCTTTTTCAAAATGTCCTAAGTACAAGTAAAGAAAACAAGTTAAAATGACGCGCGAAAATCCCTGATTTTTGAAAAATGACACAAGACTCCTACTTAAAAACTCGATTTTTGAAAGGCTCACGTCCCACCGGGCGTGCCAATCCCTGTAGACGCGCGAAAATCCCCGCCTCTTGCCTTTTTCAGGGCTCGGAGCGGATCCTCTCGTGTGTCTAAGGCCTATCTATGCAAACAGGGCATGCCAGCTAGCTTACCTAAGCTAGCGAAGATATTTTTAACACTGACTTCTAAACGTGGCGACTGTGAGCAAGTAAGCTCTTGTCGTCGCAGACCTTCTTGTACCGATGCGCAAGGGTCAGTCTGTATGCTTTGCAAAAATCGAGTTTTTGGAGAGAAAAGTCTACGAAGCGGTTCGAGGTGTCTATTTCGGGTCTTTAAAATGCGGTTGCATGTTTTAGATCACATGGATTTGCACGTGCCTAAGTCTTTTTCTTTTCTCCCTTTTCGGGCCACCTAGTTTGTGTGTTATGAACACTCCACTACATGGGCGAATTCGAGCGGGGCTTGCTTCGATGCAATATGCGTCCTACCTCGTGGTATGGCGTAGATGCAATGCAAACTCACGCTACTCCAAAGGGAAAACCCGAAATGTAAAGACAATACTGAAGGGAAATAACCGAAGGGAAATATGTATATAGAATATGTATATGAGCCCTTACTCGGGTCTTGCAAATAAGAGCGAAGGCTCAATGTGGGTGCTTGCTTGAATTGAAAGACTTACACACACGACATGAAATTAAACCCAAATATAAATTGCAGTATGGCCTTGACTAAGGTCTTGGGAGTAAGAGCGAAGGCTCAATGTGTGTGAGAGTGCTTGAATTGAAGTACTACACACACGACATAAATGAAACCCAAATATAACTGCAATAAGGCCTTTACTAAGGTCTTGGGAATAAGAGCGAAGGCTCAATGTGTGTGAGAGTGCTTGAATTGAAAGACTTACACACACGACATGAAATTAAACCCAAATAGTATAGGTCAACCCTTACTTGGGTCTTTCAAATAAGAGCGAAAGCTCAATGTGTGTGAAAGTGCTTGAATTGAAAGACTTACTCACACGACATGAAATGAAACCCAAATAGTATAGGTCGGCCCTTACTTGGGTCTTTCAAATAAGAGCGAAAGCTCAATGTGTGTGAGTGCTTGAATTGAAAGACAACGCACCCAACTTAAACAAAACCCTTCGAAAATGAAAGCATATATATATACGTATTAGGGGCTGATTAGGCCCGTGTGTGTTCAAAATCGTGCACAACTAAGAGTGTGCACGTGTGTGGGTGTGCCAAGCCACGTTATTACAAGCGGGGGGAGACTATGCTCCGTTATTACAACCCCGTATCAAATTGAATCTCAAGCAAGTATACAACTAAAGACCGAGTTTAGGCACTTACGAGTAGCTGGTCCGTAGAGGCCTTGCTTCAGCGTGGGCTTGGCCTTCGCCTTGGGCTGCAAACGGGAGCTCCACGAGGGTGGATGACAAAGGGTGCTGGCCGGGTGTAGTTAGGGTAGCTAGGTAGTGGCCGATGGTTTAGGTTGTGCTAGGTTTGGCTAACGGAGAATGGTGGCAGCAAAGAGCTGATGTGTAGGTGAGATGATGGTATGGTGGGTGGCTAGGAATGGAGAGGGAGTAGAGAAGGATTTAGGTAGAGTTGGGGGGGTGCTTACCGAATGGGGAGAAGGTGGTACCCGGCTGGGAGAAAGGCGGGCAGGCTGTGAAGCTCGGTTGGGAGGTGGTGGAGATGGCGGTGCGGGCTGTGGTGGAGATGGCGGTGCGGGCTGTGGTGGGATGGAGGGATGGTGGTGGTGCAGGCGGCGCAGGTGGAGCAGCTAGGCAAGTTCGGCTGAGCTGGGAAGTGGGGGAAAGAGAGGGCCCGGCTGGGATTGGTGAAGGGTTCCAGCTTCTAAAAACCCGCCCCCAAGGGGGGGGGGGTTTAAATAGGGATGGGTAGGTCGGTTAGGGCTGGGTTTGGGGTAGTGGTTAGGTGGTTTAGGTAGGGTGGTATGTAGATAAGGTGGGCTGGAAAGGGTTGGGCCAGATATTTTGAAAACTAGTGGTTTGGGTAGATTGTGGGCTAGGGGTGGTTTAGGGGTTTAGGGCCAGGTTAGGTGGTTGGGTTTTAGGGTGAGGTTTAGTGAGCTAGGTTAGGTGATTAGGCTAGGTTTAGGCTAGGTTTAGGGAAATTAACCTAGGTTTAGGGAAGGATTAGGGAAGTGGGTTAGGTGATTAGGTTGGGATTAGGCCGGGATTAGGGAAGTGGGTTAGGTGATTAGGCTCAAATTAGGGGTGGATTAGGGTGGTAGGCTAGGATTAGGCGTTTTGGGTTAGGTTTAGGTGAAGGAGCTCCCTTAGCATGGCCCATAGACCTTAACCACCTCATGTTGGTGCAGCCCTAGGTTGGGTTTTGGCTAATTACAAGCTTAAACCCACTCAATTAGGCTAACCCACATGATTAACCCCAAACTTGACACACAAGTCAAGCTTAATTACAACACTCTTGATATTTTCCATCCCCACTCTCTCTCATGCCCATGATCCCACATGAATTTCAAGTGGGCCCCACCTCCATTTATGAGAAGGTGATATGGGCCATGGATATGGATATTGGATTGGATCTTTGGATCCAAATCCAAATCCAAGTCCACACATGGGTTTGGATTGGGATCTGGATATATATGGTCTAGATCCAATCCAAACTGAACTCTGACTCCTTCGAGTTGGGTTCGAAACGGACGATTTGTGCGGGGCCTGACAGCATCAGTACTCCGTCTGCATTGGGTCTTCGCCAACATGGTCGTCTGCCTCCATTTCTGCCTTCCGGAGATGACTTCAAATGACATTTTGATAAGAACAGGGTCTTGGACGTTCGAGATCCTGGGGGTGTGAATCAGATGCAAGAGTTGCTGTGCCGGGCTCGACATGTGCTCCGGTTCCGGGCCCCCTTTGACTTCGCTGGTCCTGTCTTGATTAGGCTAAGCGGGCTTTGGGGTTTCAAAAATGTGTTTAAAAGGTTTTCAAAAGCTATATTATATATTTTTGAAATACAGAGTTTAAAACATATGTACAGGGTTGTCTGGAAGGCTCCTGGGTTTCCAGACTAAAAAATGGCCCTTTAGGGCTGCTTTTACAAAACCAGGTTTGTTTAAGAAATTCGTGGGATTTCGGGGTGTTTACAACCAAACATAGATTTGATAGTCGATAGTACTGCAAATCATGAAATGTTTTCATTCATGGATGGCTATTCAGGCTATAATCAAATCAAACTAAGCCCATGAGATCAGGGTAAGACCACCTTCACAACCCCATGGGGCACGTACTGCTATACAGTCATGCCCTTTGGTTTGAAAAATGCCGGCGCAACATACCAACGAGCCATGACCACGATCTTCCATGATCAAATTCATGAGCTTGTAGAAGTGTATGTAGATGATCTCTTGGCAAAATCCAAAACCCGATGCACCCATATTGAATGTTTACAAAAGATTTTCGAAAGGCTTAGGCTTTACAAAGTAAAGCTAAACCCTCAAAAATGTGTGTTCGGGGTAGAATCAGGGAACATTCTAGGCTTTATGGTGAGCCAAAGGGGAATAGAAGTTGACCCCTCTAAGTGTCGAGCCATCATAGACATGGCTCCACCCTCCAATCTCACCCAAATCCGTAGCCTCCAAGGTCGTTTACAATCCGTTCGCCGATTCATATCGAATCTGGCAACTAGATGCGAACCCTTCAACAAACTGTTGAGGAAGGGCACGAAATTCTTATGGGATGATGAATGCTAGAAGTCCTTCGAGAAACTGAAGGCATACTTGGTTAATCCCCCCGTTTTGAATCCTCCAAAGCAAGGAAAACCGCTTTTATTATACATCTCCGTGCATGCAAATGCTTTAGGAGCCCTGTTGGCTCAACACGAGGATGACACCCATAAGGAGTATGCCATCTACTATATTTCAAAAACTCTCTTGGCTTATGAACGAAATTATCAAGCCATGGAGAAGACGTGCTTGGCCCTAGTATGGGCCTGCCAGAAATTCAGACACTATTTCCTAGATCATGAGATCTGGATAGTGTCCAAGCTTGATCCAATCAAGCACTTGTTCGAAAAACCCATTCTCACAGGTAGAGTGGGCAAATGGAAACTCCTTCTAATGGAGTATGACCTGAAATACCATCACCAGATCTCCATTAAGGGGCAAGCCCTAGCAGATTACGTGGCTGAGTTTCCCTTAGAGGACGCATATCCCACTCTTGTTGAAATGCCTGATGAAGGCATATTGCAAAACCATTTTCAAAACCACATTTTGGCAAATTCTTTCGAAAACCAAGTGTGGAAGATGCACTTCGATGGGGCACGAAACCAACGAGGGGCTGGTGCTGGGGTCATCCTAATCTCCCCTGAAAAGGGCGAGATTCCCATAGCAATCCACTTAGATTTCGAATGTTCCAACAACGTAGCTGAGTATGAAGCACTCATACAAGGCTTAAGAATTTCGAAAACTCTAGGGGCATCATGCATCGAGGTCTTTGGAGATTCGCTCCTTGTCATAAACCAGGTTTTAAAAATTTGGCAAGTACGTAATGAGAAACTACTTCCATATCACGAGTTGTCCACTCGATTGGTCCAGTCCTTCCAATCGTGTAAACCCACACACGTGAGAAGGGAGGACAATGGCATCGCCGATGCCCTCTCCTCCTTGGGTTCAACCCTGAAGGTCGATCCCATTTCAGGGACCAGATCTTTGGAAATATGGCATGCGCCCCACCCATCCACACACGACTTGGATATTTGCCAAAACAACCCAGAGTCTATTGAAAAACCCTGGTTCTATGACATAAAACAATTTTTAGAAAATGGGGGATTTACCGAGGATGCCACATCCAAAGATAAGGCATTCATTCGTAAGATTTCGACCCGATACACCATTCTAGGTGGGGTTTTATACAAAAAAAGTTTTACCGTCATTCTGCTTAGGTGTATCGACCTAGAGGAGGCTAGGATAGTAATGCATGAGTTCCACGATGGAGAATGTGGAGGTCATGTTAATGCCAACATGATGGCAATAAAAATACTTAGAGGGGGCTATTTTTGGTCCATGCCACGACCATGTTAGGAAGTGTCATCCATGTCAAGTGCATGGGCACGCCATTCATATCCCATCATCTGCATTACATTCCGTGGTCAGCCCCTGGCCATTTACCATGTGGGCATTTGACATCGTAGGCCCAATATTTCCAAAAGCCTCGAATGGGCATCGATTTATTTTAGCAGCCACGGAGTATTTCTCCAAGTGGGTGGAAGCCATTTCCCTAACCAATGTGATGGGGCAACATGTGGTGGCTTTCATCCGGAGGAATATCTTGGCTCGATTTGGGGTTCCACGAGACCTTGTATCTGATAATGGTACCCCATTCAAGAACGAGCGGATGGTTAAGTTGTGCAACACGTATGGCATAACTCACCACTTCTCCTCGCCCTACTACCCTCAAGGCAACGGCCAAGCCGAAGCCACGAACAAGACTCTCATTAGCATAATTGAGAAAACCTTAGAGACGGGTAGGACGTGGCATGAGAAGCTGGATGAAGCCTTATGGGCTTATAGGACTTCCATCCGGACTCCGACGAATGCCACACCATTCGAATTGGTCTATGGCACAAATGCCATTCTTCCCATTCATACTCAACTGCATTCATTCCATACATCCATAGCACTTGACCTCCCACTAGAGACGCTTCAGCATGCTAGGATGGCCGAACTAGATTTGCTAGATGAGAGGCGACTCCTTGCCATGGATCATGCTCGTGCATACCGGCAAAGGATAGCCCGACATTATAGCAAACACATGAGACCTCGCCACTTTGAAGTGGGAGATCTGGTCTTAAAAACCATCCATCATCGTGGCCCACACCCCCTAGGCAAGTGGCGCCCCAACTTTGATGGACCCTATGTTGTACAAGCAACCACTACGAACAACTCGTATTGGTTGATCGATGTAGAAGGTAGGAATTTAGCAGATCCTATCAATGTTCAATACTTAAAGAAGTATCATGTGTAGGATTTGGATTAAATTCCAATTTTCGAAAATTTTAGGGATAGCTGCCCTGAGACATGTGAATAAGGTGCAAAGGCAAACTTGTGTGACCCTGAGTGAGAGAATTCGCACTTGTGAAAGAGCAGAGTCTTCAAAATCGTGGTTACATTTCAAAATCCTTCTTCTTACAAAGAAAGGCCTAATTCAATATAGCAAGATACTTGCAAGTAGTACGTGCTATTTCCAAATAGGCTGATCTGGAATGGATCGAGTGTAGGCTTGGAATAAGTCCTCCCCTCTTCTCTTCTATTTCCAAAAGGAAAATAAAGGCCCAAACAAAGGGAAATGCCCATTCAAAGTATCTTTCCAAAAGAAAGAAACCAGAATTCAAAAGAAAAATCGATTCTCTTATGAAAAAGAGGGATTAAAGAAAAAATACTCACAAAGGGAGACCCTCTATGAAAAAAATGAAAAAGAGGCCAAAAAGCTCAAAAAGAGCAGTTTTCCACCTTCTGTGCCTCAAACCACGGGACGTTTCAGAAGGGACCGTGGTATCTCTTTCCCATCCCTGGCTTATCCCAAGCTAAAGCATGGTTCATTTCGAGGAATCCTAAAATAAAAATAGGATTTACTTACTTGAATTTCATCTTGTTTGAGAATTTGACGTTTCGAGTAAGGCGTAGGAATTTGAAATACTGCTTGTTTTCTTATAAAACCTCCGCTAGATAAACAAGGGCAAACACGTAGAGCTCGAGATCCTTAGGATCGAGACTCAAGACAGTTGTCCCTTTTGTAAACAGTTTTGTAAATAAGTTTTGAAAACCGAACATCGAACAGCATAGGATTTTTCTCACTTGGAGCAGTAGGCCTTATAAGTCTCTAGAGTTCGACCACATCTGGTCTCTGGGAGGTCCCCATTCTTGGCACCACACCCATGTCATCTACATTCCACGCATGGTACTTGCATAAACATGATCCCATATAGGACCAGACTCCGTAGTACAAACACTTTGGCGTGATATCTCCTCCTACCAGAGTTTTAAATTGAGATTTTGTTAAAAGATTGGGGCGATCCCATATTCTTCGTGGCTAGATCTAGGGAGACATTGAAAGGGGTGTTTGTCATCTTTGCCCTTATCCAAATCGATTTGGACAAGGCCAAAGGGTGGCATCTGTAAACACCCCGAAATCCCACAAATTTCTCAAACCCATCTGGTTTTGTAAAAGTAGCCCCAAAGGGCTATTTTGAGTCTAGAAACCCAGGAGCCTTCCAGACAACCCTGTACATATGTTGTGAACTCTCTATTTCAAAAATATATAATATGGTTTTAAAAACCCTTTTAAAACACGTTTTGAAACCCCGAAGCAACTTGGCCTGATCAAGACAGGACCAGAAGAGCTAAGGAGAGCCCGGAACCGGAGCACATGTCGAGCCCGGCACAGCAACTCTCATATCAAATCCACACCCCCAGGATCTCGAACGTCTAAGACCCTATTATCATCAAAACATCATTTGAAGTCATCTCTGGAAGGCGAAAACAGAGGGGACGATCATGTTGGCGAAGACCCAACGCTGATGGAGCATTGATGCTGTCAGGCCCCGCACAAACCGTCCATTTCGAACACAACTAGAAGGAGTCAGAGTTCAGTTTAGATCGGATCTGGACCATATATATCTAGATCCCAATCCAAACCCATGTATGGACTTGGATTTGGATTTGGATTCAAAAATCCAATCCAATATCCATATCCATGGCCCACATCACCTTCTCATAAATGGAGGTGGGGCCCACTTGAATTTCACGTGGGATTATGGGCATGAGAGAGAGTGGGGGTGGATAAGATCAAAGAGTGTTGTAATTAAGCTTGACTTGTGTGTCAAGTTTGGGGTTAATCATGTGGGTTAGCCTAATTAGGTGGGTTTAAGCTTGTAATTAGCCAAAACCTAACCTAGGGCTGCACCAACATGATATGGTTAAGGTCTATGGGCCATGCAAAGGGAGCTCCTTCACCTAAACCTAACCAAAAATACCTAATCCTAGCCTTCCACCCTAATCCGCCCCTAATTTGAGCCTAATCACCTAACCTACTTCCCTAATCCTGGCCTAATCCCAACCTAATCACCTAACCCACTTCCCTAATCCTTCTCTAAACCCAGGTTAATTTCCCTAAACCTAGCCTAATCCTAGCCTAATCACCTAACCTAGCTCACTAAACCTCACCCTAGAACCAACCCACCTAACCAAACCCTAAACCCCTAAACCACCCCTAGCCCAGAACCTACCCAAACCACTTGTATTTAAAATATCTGGCTCTCCCCTTTCCAGCCCACCTTTTCATCATACCACCCTGCCTAAACCACCTAACCACTACCCCAAACCCAGCCCTAACCGACCTAACCCAGCCCTATATAAACCCCCCCCCCTTGGGGGCGGGTTTCACTATCTAGCAGCCCACCCATTCTCAGTCGGGTCCTCCATTTCCCCAGCTCAGCCGAATCTCCACCTGCACCACCTGCTCCACATCCCGCCACCACCTGCTCCACATCCCGCCACCACCTGCACCACTTCCCCAGCTCAGCCGAACGCCACCATCACCACCATCATCCGGTTGATCCCTTTCTACCCGCCACCATCTCTTCACCCGGTAAGTCCCCCACATCCTACCTTACTACTTCTTCACTCCCTCTCCACTCTCAGCCACCTAATCCACTCCCCTATCACCCTAACACCAGCCCTTCCACTTGCTGCCACCAGCCCCACTCAGCCGAACCCATAGCACCTTAACTACCCGCCACCACCTAGACCTTTTAGCTCCACTCGGCCACCCTATCTGACTCCCTAAAACCTCCCCATATCATCCCAATACACCTACTACAACCACTACCACCTGGCCCCATCTCCTAGCTAGTTCCCCTACCTTACATCACTCTTAGCCACCCAAACGATCCGCCACCACCGAACTCCCCCAGTCGGCCACTCCAACCGACTGTCATCCCCTTCATTCCGCCAGCCACCCGCCAGCCATCACCATCTCCTAGCTAGTTCCTTCTTCTTAGTGCCATACTCCCTTAGTGACCCTACTTAGGTCCTTTAACCCAACACACCAAAAACAACCCTTTGCTAGCAGCCGACCACCTTCAAGGCGCCTCTTCCGTGCGCCAAGGACACTCGGCCAACACCTCTTGCCGTTCAACCTCGCGGAGCTCCCTTTTGCAGCCCAAGGCGAAGGCCAAGCCCACGCTCAAGCAAGGCATCTTCAGACCAGCTATTAGTAAGTGCCTAACTCGGTCTTTAGTTATATACTTGCTTGAGATTCAATTCGATACGGGGTTGTAATAACGGAGCATAGTCTCCCCCCGCTTGTAATAACGTGGTTTGGCACACCCACACACGTGCACTCTCTTAGTTGTGCACAATTTTGAACACACACGGGCCTAATCAGCCCCTAATACATAAATATATACATATACTTTAACTTTGTAGGGTTTTGCTTAAGTTGGGTGTGTTGCCTTTCAATTCAAGCACTCACACACATTGAGCCTTCGCTCTTATTTGAAGGACCCAAGTAAGGGCCGACCTATACTATTTGGGTTTAATTTCATGTTGTGTGCGTAGTACTTCAATTCAAGCACTCACACACATTGAGCTTTCGCTCTTATTCCCAAGACCTTAGTCAAGGCCATACTGCAAGTTATATTTGGGTTTTCATTTCATGTCGTGTGTGTAAGTCTTTCAATTCAAGCACTCACACACATTGAGCCTTCGCTCTTATTTGAAAGACCCAAGTAAGGGCCGTGTTATACTATTTGGGCTTTCATTTCATGTCGTGTGTGTTGTCTTTCAATTCAAGCACTCACACACATTGAGCCTTCGCTCTTATTTGAAGGACCCAAGTAAGGGCCGACCTATACTATTTGGGTTTAATTTCATGTTGTGTGCGTAGTACTTCAATTCAAGCACTCACACACATTGAGCTTTCGCTCTTATTCCCAAGACCTTAGTCAAGGCCATACTGCAAGTTATATTTGGGTTTAATTTCATGTCGTGTGTGTAAGTCTTTCAATTCAAGCACGCACCCACATTGAGCCTTCGCTCTTATTTGCAAGACCCGAGTAAGGGCCCATATACCTACTCTATATACATATCTCCCTTCGGCATTTACTTTACAAGTCATTTCCCTTCGGTTATCTCCCTTCGGTTATTTCCCTTCGGTTATTTCCCTTCAGCATTGTCTTTACATTCGGGTTTTCCCTTTGGAGTAGCGTGAGTTTGCATTGCATCTACGCCATACCACGAGGTAGGACGCATATTGCATCAAAGCAAGCCCCGCTCGAATTCGCCCATGTAGTGGAGTGTTCATAACACACAAAACTAGGTGGCCCATAAAGGGATAAAAGGAAAGACTTAGGCACGTGCAAATCCACGTGATCTAAAATCTGCAATCGTATCTAAAAGACCCGAATTAGACACCTCGAACCGCTGCGTAGGCTTTCTATCCCAAAAACTCGATTTTTGCAAAGCGTACAGACTGACCCTTGCGCATCGGTGTAAGAAGGTCTGCGACGACAAGAGCTCACTTGCTCACAGTTGCCACGATTAGAAGTCAGTTTAAATATATCTTCGCTAGCTTAGGTAAGCTAGCTGGCACGCCCTATTTACATAAATAGGCCTTAGACGCACGAGAGGATCCACTCCAAGCCCAGGAAAGGCGGGGAGGCGTGGGGATTTTTCGTGCGTCTACACGTATCAAATTTAATTGAACGTAAGCAAGTTCATATAATGGATTGAGTTAGGCACTTACGTGTAGTTGGTCCGTGTTCAACTTGCTTGGCTTTAGCCTCGTGAGTCGCCTTGGGCAGTTGAAGGGGAGCTTCTTAGGTGGATGTGGGCGACATGTAGGGGTGCGGGCCAAGTGGCGTCTTGATGCTGGCCGAGTGGAAGGCGTGGCAGGTAGGGGTGCTGGCCGGGGGGTGAAGTGGTAGGTGGATGGGCTAGGTTGGTGTGGTGTTTGGCTGGGAGAAAGGGGGATTAAGGGAGGAGGTTCAGCTAGGAGCTAGGGTGGGTGGTGTTGAGGGAAGGTAGTGAGGTAAGGTGTAGGTTGGCCAGGATGGATGGGCTGTGTGGCAGATGGATGGGCGTGGGTGGTTGGGAAATAAGGAGGTGAAGGGTTAGATGGGGTTAAGGTGGGGTACTAACTGTGCATGGAGGTGGTGCTGGTGGATGGAAGTGGTGGCTGGATGGTGGTGGAAGAAGGGTGGCAGCCGAAGGGTGGAGTTCCTCGCCAAAGATGGAAGGTGGTGGATTCGGTTGAAGTGGAGAGGTGGTAGCCGGGTGATGGAGTGGCGGTGGAATGGCAGGTGGATGGAAGATGGTGGAGCTTGGAGGGAGTGTGGGGGGGGGTGAGAGAGGAAGAGAGAGAGTGGAACCCGCAAGGAAGTTGGGCTTTTATAGGCTAGAAATGGGCTGGGTCGGTTAGGGGGTTGTGGGCTAAATATTTGTAATAAGGTGGGCATGGGACATGGTTTGGGGTAGGTCGGTTAGGGGGGGCTGGTTAGTGGTTTAGGGTAGGTCGGTTAGGTGGGCTGGGACTTAGTGGTTAGGGGTTTAATTAGGTGCAATATGGTGGGTTTAGGCTTAGTTGGTTAGGGTCTAGGTGGTCCAGCTAGGTGAGGTGAGCTAGGTGAGGTCGGCTAGGTGAGGTTGGGGCGATTTTAGGTGAGGTTGGGGCGATTTTGGGTGAGGATGGCTAGGTTTGGGTTAGGTTTTAGGGAAAGTGGCTAGGTGAGGTGGGCTAGGTTTACTCCGTCTTGCGTTGGGTCTTCGCCAACATAGTCATCCGCTCTTCTTCTCACCTTCAGGAGTTCATTTTGAGCAAATTTCTGATATCTAGGGCTTGGATGTCCGAGAATCTGGGGATGCTTTAGACATGAGAGTTGATGTGTCAGGTTTGAAGTATGCTCCGGGTCTGGGCTCTCCTTTGCCTTTTCGGTATTACCTTCGTCAGGCCAGGCTGCTTTCGGGGTTTTAAAACATATATATAGGTTCAAAGTATGTATAGGGTTGTCTGGAAGGCTCCTGGGTTTCCAGACTCAAAATAGCCCTTTGGGGCTGCTTTTGCAAAACCAGGCATATTTGAGAAAATCATGGGATTTTGGGGTGTTTACAGATGCCCCTCTTTGGCATTATCCAAATTTATTTGGATAATGGCAAAGACGACAACACCCCTTTGAATGTCTCCCTAGATCTATCCATGAAAATATGGGATCGTCCCATTTTTTTTTTTTAGCAAAATCTCTCTTTTAAACCTGGTAGGAGGAGATATCATAACAAAGGGACCTTTCTATGGTTTCTGGTCCTAAACGGGATCATGTTATGCAAGTGTTCATGCGTGGATGTGCACATGCATGACATGGATGAGACGCCAAGTAGGGTGACCTCCCAGAGATCAGATGGCATGGTCGAACTCTTGAGACTTACAAAAACCTGCTGCTCCAAGTGAGCGGGCCCTATGTTGCTCGATGTTCAATTTTTCAAAATGTATTTACAAAAAGGGAAATTTGCTTTTAGCCTCAATCCTAAGAATCTCGAGCTCTTCACGTTTACCTTTGCTTGAGTCTTGACACTCGCTAATCTAGTAGAGGTTTTATAAGAAAACAAGCTATATTCCAAAATTCCTACGCCTTACTCAAAACGTCAAATTCTCAAACAAAATGAAATTCAAGTAAGTAAATCCTATTTTTACTTTAGGATTCCTCGAAATGAACCATGTTTTACTTGGGATAAGTCATAGAGATGGGAAAAGAGATACCACGGTCCCTTCTGAAGCATCCCGTGGTTTTAGGCATAGAAGGCAGAAAACTGCTCTTTTTTGAGGTTTTTTACCTTTTTTCCTTTTTTTTCATAGAGGTACTCCCTTTGGGAGGATTTTTTCTTTGATCCCTCTTTTCTATAAAAGAATCGAATTTTTCTTTTGATTCATGTTTCTTTCTTTGGGAAAGAGAATTTGGCGGGGATTTCCCTTTGCTTTTGGCCATATTTTCCTTTTGGAAAGGGAAGAGAAGAGGGGAGGACTTATCCCAAGGTCATACTCGATTCATTCCAGATCAGCCTATTTAGAAATAACAAGTACTACTTGCAACTTGTAAACACCCCGAAATCCCACGAATTTCTCAAAATCCGTCTGGTTTTATACAAAGCAGCCCCAAAGGGCCATTTTTGAGTCTGGAAACCCAGGAGCCTTCCAGACAACCCTGTACATATGTTTTAAACTATATCTTTCAAAAACATACGATATGGCTTTTGAAAACCCTTTTAAAACATGTTTTGAAACCCCGAAGTGGCTTGGCCCGATCAAGACAGGACCAGGAGAGCGAAGAAGAGCCCAGAACCGGAGCTCCTGTCGAGCCCGGCACAGCAACTCTTGTATCTGATTCACACCCCAGGATCTCGAACGTCCAAGACCCTGTTCTTATCAAAATAGCATTTGAAGTCATCTCCGGAAGGCAAAAACGGAGGCGGACGACTATGTTGGCGAAGACCCAACGCAGACGGAGTACTGATGCTGTCAGGCCCCGCACGAATCGTCCGTTTCGAACCCAGCTCGAAGGAGTCAGAGTTCAGTTTGGATTGGATCTGGACCATATATATCCAGATTCCAATCCAAACCCATATGTGGACTTGGATTTGGATTTGGATCCAGAGATCCAATCCAATATCCATATCCATGGCTCACATCACCTTCTCATAAAATGGAGGTGGGGCCCACTTGAGTTTCACGTGGGATATTGGGCATGAGAGAGAGTGGGGTTGAAAAATATCAAGAGTGTTGTATTAAGCTTGACTTGTGTGTCAAGTTTGGGTTAATCATGTGGGTTAGCCTAATTGAGTGGGTTTAAGCTTGTAATTAGCTAAAACCTAACCTAGGGCTGCACCAACATGGGGTGATCAAGGTCTATGGGCCATGCTAAGGGAGCTCCTTCACCTAAACCTAGCCCAAAATGCCTAAACCTAGCCTAATCACCTAACCTAGCTCACTAAACCTCACCCTAAAACCCAACCACCTAACCTAGCCCTAAACCCCTAAACCACCCTTAGCCCACGATTTACCCAAACCCCTAGTTTTAAAATATCTGGCCCAACCCCTTCCAGCCCACCTTATCTACATACCACCCTACCTAAACCACCTAACCACTACCCACAGCCCAGCCCTAACCGACCTACCCATCCCCTATTTAAACCCCCCTCCTTGTGGGCGGGTTTTCCAAGTGGGAGCCCTCACCTCAGCCCAGCCGATTCCACTCTCCAATCCGCCCGCCTGCTCCACTCCCCAACTGCTCCACCTGCTCCACCAGCCACCACCTGCACCGCCACCTTCCCTCTTCCATCCACCACCACCATCCCTCAGCCGGACGCCACCACCTCCACCCAACCGAACAAGCCAACAGTCACCTGCCCGCCTGCTTCCCATTTCATCCGCCACCTCTCCCCATTCGGTAAGTGCCCCAAACTCCCTCAAAGCCCTCTCTTCCACCTCTCCACTCTTGGCCACCCATCCTACCTTCATCTCAGCCCCCTTGCCACCACCACTTTAACCTAGCCGAACCTAGTATAACCCAAGCTGCCGGCCACTACCTAGCCATCATCTCCCATTCGGCCTTCCCCTAGGTGTCCCATTCGGCCTTTCCCACCAGCTCACCTTTTAGGTCCAGCTTCCCTAAACTCTCAACTCCCCTAGTGACCCTAAGAACCCACTCATTCAGCCACTTTAAACCCCCTACTTGGAGCCGCCATCTACTTGCCACCGGCCACCTTCGAGGCGCCTATCCCGCGCCCCACTTGCAGCCGGCCAGCACCCTTGATCACCTACCTTCGCGGAGCTCCCACTTGCAGCCCAAGGCCAAGTCCACGCTCAAGCAAGACCTCTACGGACCAGCTACTCGTAAGTGTCTAAACTCGGTCCTTAGTTGTATACTTGCTTGGGATTCAATTTGATACGGGGTTGTAATAACGGAGCATAGTCTCCCCCCGCTTGTAATAACGTGGCTTGGCACAACCACACACGTGCACCCTCTTAGTCGTGCATGATTTTTAACACACACGGGCCTAATCAGCCCCTAATATATAAGTGTATATATATACTTTCATTTTCGAAGGGTTTTGTTTAAGTTGGGTGCGTTGTCTTTCAATTCAAGCACTCTCACACACATTGAGCTTTCGCTCTTATTTGAAAGACCCAAGTAAGGGCCGACCTATACTATTTGGGTTTCATTTCATGTCGTGTGGGTAGTCTTTCAATTCAAGCACTCTCACACACATTGAGCCTTCGCTCTTACTCCCAAGACCTTAGTAAAGGCCTTATTGCAGTTATATTTGGGTTTCATTTATGTCGTGTGGGTAGTCTTTCAATTCAAGCACTCTCACACACATTGAGCCTTCGCTCTTACTCCCAAGACCTTAGTAAAGGCCTTATTGCAGTTATATTTGGGTTTCATTTATGTCGTGTGGGTAGTCTTTCAATTCAAGCACTCTCACACACATTGAGCCTTCGCTCTTACTCCCAAGACCTTAGTCAAGGCCATACTGCAATTTATATTTGGGTTTAATTTCATGTCGTGTGTGTAAGTCTTTCAATTCAAGCACGCATCCACATTGAGCCTTCGCTCTTATTTGCAAGACCCGAGTAAGGGCTCATATACATAAGATATATACATATCTCCCTTCGGTTATTTCCCTTCGGTTATTTCCCTTCGGTTATTTCCCTTCTGCTATTTCCCTTCAGTATTGTCTTTATATTTCGGGTTTTCCCTTTGGAGTAGTGTGAGTTTGCATTGCATCTACGCCATACCATGAGGTAGGACGCATATTGCATCAAAGCAAGCCCCGCTCGAATTCACCCATGTAGTGGAGTGTTCATAACACACAAACTAGGTGGCCCGAAAAGGGATAAAAGAAAAGACTTAGGCACGTGCAAATCCACGTGATCTAAAACATGCAATCGCATCTTAAAGACCCGAAATAGACACCTCGAACCGCTTCGTAGACTTTCTCTCCAAAACTCGATTTTTGCAAAAGCGTACAGACTGACCCTTGCGCATCGGTGCAAGACGGTCTGCGACGACGAGAGCTTACTTGCTCACAGTCGCCACGTTTAGAAGTCAGTGTTAAAAATATCTTCGCTAGCTTAAGTAAGCTAGCTGGCACGCCCTATTTGTATACATAGGCCTTAGACACACGAGAAGATCCACTCCAAGCCCCCGGAAGGGACGAAGAGGCGGGGATTTTCGCGCATCTACAGAGATTGGCACGCCCGGTGGGACGTGAGCCTTTTCAGAAATCGAGTTTACTTGTAGAAGTCTTGCGAAAATTTTGTAAAAGGGTGTCGTTTTAACTTGTTTTCTTTGCTTTTACTTAGGAAATTTTGAAAAAGCTTGAAAAGCATGTCGAAATCCAATCCAAGTGAAGTGTCGAGCCAAGGCTCATGCGCATCAAGTTCTCACTCTAGGAGGATTTTCAAAAACAAAATAAAACTAGATGAAATTGAGGACTTGAGAAGGGAGTTTGAGGCCAAAATCGATGCTCTCAGCCAAGAGGCTGAAGTAGGCGATTCATGTTCATCAAACGGTGAACAAAGGCCCAAAAAGAAATCTGAAAAACCTCGCAAGCAAAAAGAGGCCTCCGTAATGGAAGGCAACCAATACCACGAGTCCTTCACACAAAAGGACCGTAAAGCGCTACAGCAGCTGCTGAAAGGGCAGAATAAAGAGAAAAGAAGCTACGCCCTGTCTGATTTCCTTCCTATGGATTACGAAACAGACAGTGACGATGAAATACCGAACTTCCATCGGTATGATGGCATGGGAGACCCTAGGTCTCACTTGCAGCTTTTCTCGCGTCGAGCCCATAAGAAGAAAAAGGACTCGATGAAATGGGTGTATTGGTTCCCTCTATCCCTTAAAGGCACAGCTGCCAAATGGCTGGCTTCCTACGACTTAAGCCAGTTCGCTACTTTTGAAGAGTTAGCGAACTGCTTCATGCAAAGTTTTGCACACAACGTGGAAGTCACGCCAACCCTGCATACCTTAAGGGATACAAAGCAAGGCATGAACGAAGACGTGCATGCCTTCATTATAAGATGGAGGTCGCTTTTGGGCCAAGTGTGAGAGCCCATATCCGAAGGATGCGCAGTAATGCTCATCCTGGATAATTTTAAAAGCGAGTTAAAAACCCTTCTCTCGCTCCATGAGATTTCAACTTTCCATAAGTTGATCAAAAAGGCCTCCCTTTTCGAAACCAACTTGCGAAAAGGGACATACGATCACTTATGGAAAGGAAGTGCCGTTCCAAAAACCCGTTTGGAAAAGCCCATCGCATATGGGCTGCCCACGACGGACAAAGGGGCAAAGCCCCATAAAATCGCCAATGTCCAGGTGGATCCAGGCATGGCGGGCACTTCTAAAAATTTTGAAAAAATAGAAAATAAGAGAGAACGTAATTTTCAAAAACCGGTTGAAAAACGGGAGTATACTCCGCTGGGGCAACCTGTGTCGGAGGTCCTAGACCTCTTACTTGCCCAGGGCATGATCGAACTCCTTGAAATCCCCGAAGGAGTCACGTCCAAAGGGGGGTATTTAAACCGATTTTGCAAGTATCATCGGCTCAAAGGCCATGATACCAAACGCTGCTTCTCTCTTTTAAATAAAATTGAGAACTTGATAGCAGAAGGCCGGCTCCAGGTCACTGCAGAACCTGAGCCACCTCAAGCTATCTTCAAGGAACCCTTTCCCAAACACGCCAGTGGCAGTGGGAAAGGAAAGGAGGTATGTACCCTCACCATTTCCAAGGAACTAGCGCAAAAGCCCGAACCTGGTCGACCTGCTTGTGCGCCCATCCTTGTATTATACAAGAGACCCGCCCAAGTCGTCATTCGGGGACCACAAAAAGTGGAAACCCCGGCAAAACCAGTTTTGAAAATCCAAGGTTCTCCTCAGCTCATCCTTAGAGCCAAGTTTAGCGCGAACCCTAGGCTGGTCGTGGGGGAAGTCACTAGATCCGGGAGGATCTACCAACCCCCGCACCTTCAAGGTGCTCAAAAGGTGGTCAGTGTGCCTGGCCCCTCAAAAGCATGTATCCCTAGTGGTCTGCCAAAAGCAGATAAGGACAAAGTCATCCTAAATCCTTATGATTTCGAAAACCACCTTTCAAAGATTCCTATTCACATGTCTATCCTAGAGCTTATCAAAACCTCGCCTAGGCATAGACTTGTCTTAGAGAAAATTCTAGAAAAGGCCAAGGTTGATTCGAACATAAGTCCAGAATCCTTGTCTGCCCAAGTGGCTTTATTAGGAGCAAAATCGCCCATCACCTTTTCGGAAGATGATGTAGATAGACCCTACGAAACCCATAACCAGGCCCTGCATATCGAGGTGGTTCTAAACAACCACTCTCTGGACAGGTGCCTAGTCGATGGTGGAGGAGGGCTCAACATCCTTCCACTTCACGTGGCGTACAAAATCGGAGTCACCTTGACTTCAGTGAACCCAAGTCCCATCGTTATCACTGGATACGATGGGAATGCGTCTAGACCTTTAGGATCCATCGAACTCCCAATGGAAACGGGAGGGATCGAACACACGGGGGTGTTCCATGTCTTGGACATCCACCCCTATTATAACCTGTTGCTGGGAAGACCCTGGATACACAGTTTGTGCGCTGTGCCATCCACCTTCCACAGGTGTGTCAAGATCCCTTTTAGGGACCAGGTCGTAGTGATCCTAGGTGAGAGTCACCCACAGCTTCAGGGGATCATAAACTCCCCTTGTTTATCGAGCTCCCAGGCCCATGAGGCTAACCTGGGGCAAATTATGGTTGATCCACCTCGACTCGTGTTGAACAACCCTAGGAAGGTTGTATGTGTGAAGGGGCCGCCCAAAGCAGGCCCCCTCCCGACTCTAATCCTCCTAGGAAAACCCAAACGTTCCCTATTTCCAAAACCCCTAGACAAAAGGCCATACGAGCCTAATATGGACGATAGCATGTTCCAGGACCACGACCTATATCCCATCTTTTCAAAAAACAAAAGGTCGTGGAACATGTTATTGAACATGGGCTACACGCCCTACAAAAGTCTAGGGGCACAAAACCAGGGTCTCCTAGAGCCCATCCTTCCTAGGGCCAACCCAAGCCGATATGGGATCGGCTATACTCCCCGAATACCGCCGGAGCCACCCCCTGTGACCACCTGGGTCAAGGGTGCCCCGGAGCCTGTCTTAGAAGAGACCTATGGATTAGACCTCCTATTCCGAGCCTAACCCGTAGTGTTTTCCCTTTGTAGGTATGACGGAAGATCCCTTTTTCTAAAAATACCAAAAACATTTGAAAACTTAAAATCAAAAAAATCGAAAAACAAGAAAAACCAAAAACAATGGAAAAACAAAAACTCGAAAAAAGAGTGCTTTGTATAGTTCCCAAAGTTCTTGTTTTACAAAAACCCAAAAAAATCGAAAATTTGGAAAATACCAAAAAGATTTTGTACATAGCTGCTCCTGGTAAGACTTTGGCAAAAGAAAAGGATTTCGAAAGAAGTGTCGTCTGCATAGCCAGACCAAAAATTTCGAAATCACTTGAAAATCCAAGTACAAAACCAGGTCATTTTGAAAACCACGCATCAAGTTCCCTCGGGTCTATAGCCCACGAGAATGATCAAAGCCCAGAAGTGGATCCCCTTGAGGGAGATCCCACTTCTGAGCTCCCGGAATTTCATAGAATTCTCGATTTTGAAAGACCTTCCCAATCAGTAGGAGGAGATTTCGTAGAGGTGAACCTAGGGGATGATTCCAATCCCAAAACCATCAAAATAGGCGCATGCTTGCATGAAACTGAAAAGTTAGCATTCATTGCATTTCTACGAACCTATTTAGATGTGTTTGCATGGACGTATGAAGACATGCCGGGCATAGATCCCAGCATTGTCGAGCATCGTCTTCCCTTAGATGTAGGTGTAAAACCAATAAAGCAGAAGCTTAGGAAAATACACCCGAATGTACACACACAAGTCAAAGAGGGTTTAGAAGATCTGCTAAAAGCCGGATTTATAAAACCCATTGCGTATTCTTATTGGTTGTCAAATATTGTTGTAGTTCGAAAAACCAATGGGAAAATTCGAATATGCATCGATTTCAGAAACCTGAATAAAGCCACTCCAAAGGATAATTATCCTTTACCAAACATAGATTTGATAGTCGATAGTACTGCAAATCATGAAATATTTTCATTCATGGATGGCTATTCAGGCTATAATCAAATCAAACTAAGTCCACGAGATCAGGGTAAGACCGCCTTCACAACCCCATGGGGCACATACTGCTATACAGTCATGCCCTTTGGTTTGAAAAATGCCGGCGCAACATACCAACGAGCCATGAACACGATCTTCCATGATCAAATTCATGAGCTTGTAGAAGTGTATGTAGATGATCTCTTGGTGAAATCCAAAACCCGATGCACCCATATCGAATGTTTACAAAAGATTTTCGAAAGGCTTAGGCTTTACAAAGTAAAGCTAAACCCTCAAAAATGTGTGTTCGGGGTAGAATCAGGGAAGCTTCTAGGCTTTATGGTGAGCCAAAGGGGAATAGAAGTCGACCCCTCTAAGTGTCGAGCCATTATAGACATGGCTCCACCCTCCAATCTCACCCAAGTCCGTAGCCTTCAGGGTCGATTACAATCTGTGCGCCGATTCATATCGAATCTGGCAACTAGATGCGAACCCTTCAACAAACTGTTGAGGAAGGGTACGAAATTCTTATGGGATGACGAATGCCAAAAGTCCTTCGAGAGACTGAAGGCATACTTGGTTAATCCCCCGTTTTGAATCCTCCAAAACAAGGAAAACCGCTTTTATTATACATCTCCGTGCATATGAACGCTTTAGGAGCCCTGTTGGCTCAATACGAGGATGACACCCATAAGGAGTATGCCATCTACTATATTTCGAAAACTCTCTTGGCTTATGAACGAAATTATCAAGCCATGGAGAAGACGTGCTTGGCCCTAGTTTGGGCCTGCCAGAAATTCAGACACTATTTCCTAGATCATGAGATCTGGATAGTGTCCAAGCTTGATCCAATCAAGCACTTGTTCGAAAAACCCATTCTCACAGGTAGATTGGGCAAATGGCAACTCCTTCTAATGGAGTATGATTTGAAATACCATCACCAGATCTCCATTAAAGGGCAAGCCCTAGCAGATTACGTGGCTGAATTCCCCTTAGAGGACGCATATCCCACTCTTGTCGAAATGCCTGATGAAGGCATATTGCAAAACCATTTTCAAAACCACATTTTGGCAAATTCTTTCGAAAACCAAGTGTGGAAGATGCACTTCGACGGGGCACGAAACCAACAAGGGGCTGGTGCCGGGATCATCCTAATCTCCCCTGAAAAGGGCGAGATTCCCATAGCAGTCCGCTTAGACTTCGAATGTTCCAACAACGTAGCTGAGTATGAAGCACTCATACAAGGCTTAAGGATTTCGAAAACTCTAGGGGCATCATGCATCGAGGTCTTTGGAGATTCACTCCTTGTCATAAACCAGGTTTTAAAAATTTGGCAAGTACGTAATGAGAAACTACTTCCATATCACGAGTTGGCCACTCGATTCGTCCAATCCTTCCAATCGTGTAAGCTCACACACGTAGGAAGAGAGGACAATGGCATTGCCGATGCCCTCTCCTCCTTGGGTTCAGCCCTGAAGGTCGATCCCATTTCAGGGACCAGATCTTTGGAAATATGGCATGCGCCCCATCCATCCACACACGACTTGGATATTTGCCAAAACAACCCAGAGTCTGTTGAAAAACCCTGGTTCTATGACATAAAACAATTTTTAGAAAATGGGGATTCACCGAGGATGCCACATCCAAAGATAAGGCATTCATTCGTAAGATTTCGACCCGATACACCATTCTGGGTGGGGTCTTATACAAAAAGAGTTTTACCGGCATTCTGCTTAGGTGTATCGACCTAGAGGAGGCTAGGATAGTGATGCACGAGTTCCACGACGGAGAATGTGGAGGTCATGTTAATGCCAACATGATGGCGATGAAAATACTTAGAGGGGGTTATTTTTGGTCCACCCTGAAAAAGGATTGTCACGATCATGTTAGGAAGTGTCATCCATGTCAAGTGCATGGGCACGCCATTCATATCCCTTCATCGGCATTGCATTCCGTGGTCAGCCCCTAGCCATTTACCATGTGGGCGTTTGACATAGTAGGCCCAATATTTCCAAAGGCCTCGAATGGGCATCGTTTCATTTTAGCAGCCACGGAGTATTTCTCCAAGTGGGTGGAAGCCATTTCCCTAACGAATGTAATGGGGCAACATGTGGTGGCTTTCATCCGGAGGAATATCTTGGCTCGATTTGGGGTTCCACGAGACCTTGTGTCTGATAATGGTACCCCATTCAAGAATGAGCGGATGGTCAAGTTGTGCAACACGTATGGCATAACTCACCACTTCTCCTCGCCCTACTACCCTCAAGGCAACGGCCAAGCCGAAGCCACAAACAAGACTCTCATTGGTATCATTGAGAAAACCTTAGAGAAGGGTAGGATGTGGCACGAGAAGCTGGATGAAGCCTTATGAGCTTATAGGACTTCCATCCGGACTCCCACGAATGCCACACCATTCGAATTGGTCTATGGCACAAACGCCATTCTTCCCATTCATACCCAACTGCATTCATTCCATACATCCATTGCACTCGACCTCCCCCTAGAGACGCTTCAGCATGCTAGGATGGCCGAGCTAGATTTGCTAGATGAGAGGCGACTCCTTGCCATGGATCATGCTCGTGCATACCGGCAAAGGATAGCCCTACATTATAGCAAACACATGAGACCTCGCCACTTTGAAGTGGGAGATCTGGTCTTGAAAGCCATCCACCATCGTGGCCCACACCCCCTAGGCAAGTGGCGCCCCAACTGGGATGGACCCTATGTTGTACGAGCCACCACTACGAACAATTCGTATTGGTTGATCGATGTAGAAGGTAGGAATTTAGCAGATCCTATCAATATTCAATACTTAAAGAAGTATCATGTGTAGGATCTGGATTAAATTCCAGTTTTCGAAAATTTTAAAGGGGTAGCTGCCCTGAGATGTGTGAATAAGGTGCAAAGGCGAACTCGTGTGACCCTAAGTGAGAGAATTCGCACCTATGAAAGAGTGGAGTTTTCAAAATCGTGGTTGCATTTCAAAATCCTGCTTCTTACAAAGAAAGGCCTAGTTCAACATAGCAAGATACTTGCAAGTAGTACGTGCTATTTCTAAATAGGCTGATCTGGGATGGATCGAGTATAGGCTTGGGATAAGTCCTCCCCTCTTCTCTTCTACTTCTAAAAGGAAAACAAAGGCCCAAATAAAGGGAATTTCCCATTTTGAAGTATCTTTCCAAAAGAAAGAAACCAGAATCAAAAAGGAAAATCGATTCTCTTGTGAAAAAGAGGGATTAAAGAAAAAATACTCCCAAAGGGAGACCCTCTATGAAAAAAGGAAAAAGAGGCCAAAAAGCTCAAAAAGAGCAGTTTTCCGCCTTCTATGCCTTAAACCATGGGACGCTTCAGAAGGGACCGTGGTATCTCTTTCCCATCCCTGGCTTATCCCAAGCTAAAGCATGGTTCATTTCGAGGAATCCTAAAGTAAAAATAGGATTTACTTACTTGAATTTCATCTTGTTTGAGAATTCGATGTTTCGAGTAAGGCGTAGAGATTTGAAATGAAGCTGGTTTTCTTATAAAACCTCCGCTAGATGAGCGAGTGTTAAGACTCAAACAAGGCCAAGCCCACGCTCCAGCAAGACCTCTACGGACCAGCTACTCGTAAGTGTCTAAACTCGGTCCTTAGTTGTATACTTGCTTGGGATTCAATTTGATACGGGGTTGTAATAACGGAGCATAGTCTCCCCCCGCTTGTAATAACGTGGCTTGGCACAACCACACACGTGCACTCTCTTAGTCGTGCACGATTTTGAACACACACGGGCCTAATCAGCCCCTAATACCTAAGTCTACATATATACTTTCATTTTCGAAGGGTTTTGTTTAAGTTGGGTGCGTTGTCTTTCAATTCACACACTCACACACATTGAGCTTTCGCTCTTAGTTGAAAGACCCAAGTAAGGGCCGACCTATACTATTTGGGTTTCATTTCTTGTCGTGTGAGTAAGTCTTTCAATTCAAGCACACTCACACACATTGAGCTTTCGCTCTTAGTTGAAAGACCCAAGTAAGGGCCGACCTATACTATTTGGGTTTCATTTCTTGTCGTGTGAGTAAGTCTTTCAATTCAAGCACACTCACACACATTGAGCTTTCGCTCTTAGTTGAAAGACCCAAGTAAGGGCCGACCTATACTATTTGGGTTTAATTTCATGTCGTGTGAGTAAGTCTTTCAATTCAAGCACTTTCACACACATTGAGCCTTCGCTCTTACTCCCAAGACCTTAGTAAAGGCCTTATTGCAGTTATATTTGGGTTTCATTTATGTCATGTGTGTAGTACTTCAATTCAAGCACTCTCACACACATTGAGCCTTCGCTCTTACTCCCAAGACCTTAGTCAAGGCCATACTGCAATTTATATTTTGGTTTAATTTCATGTCGTGTGTGTAAGTCTTTCAATTCAAGCACGCACCCACATTGAGCCTTCGCTCTTATTTGCAAGACCCGAGTAAGGGCTCATATATATAAGCTATATACTTATTTCCCTTCGGTTATTTCCCTTCGGTTATTTCCCTTCGGTTATTTCCCTTCTGTTATTTCCCTTCAGTATCGTCTTTACATTTCGGGTTTTCCCTTTGGAGTAGCGTAAGTTTGCATTGCATCTACGCCATACCACGAGGTAGGACGCATATTGCATCGAAGCAAGCCCCGCTCGAATTCGCCCATGTAGTTGAGTGTTCATAACACACAAACTAGGTGGCCCGAAAAGGGATAAAAGAAAAGACTTAGGCACGTGCAAATCCACGTGATCTAAAACATGCAATTGCATCTTAAAGACCCAAAATAGACACCTCGAACCGCTTCGTAGACTTTCTCTCCAAAAACTCGATTTTTGCAAAAGCGTACAGACTGACCCTTGCGCATCGGTGCAAGAAGGTCTGCGACGACAAGAGCTTACTTGCTCACAATCGCCACGTTTAGAAGTCAGTGATAAAAATATCTTCGCTAGCTTAAGTAAGCTAGCTGGCACGCCCTATTTGTATACCTAGGCCTTAGACGCACGGGAAGATCCACTCCAAGCCCCCGGAAGGGACGAAGAGGCGGGGATTTTCGCGCGTCTACATGTACACGATTGGAATGACTCAACCAATCGAGTGGCCAACTCGTGATATGGAAGAAGTTTTTCATTTCGCAGTTGCCAAATTTTCAAAACTTTGTTTATAATAAGAAGTGAATCTCCAAAGACCTCAATGCATGATGCCCCTAGAGTTTTTGAAATTCTTAAGCCTTGTATGAGTGCTTCATACTAAGCTATGTTATTGGAACATTTGAAATCTAGGCGAATTGCTATGGGTATTTCACCCTTTTCAGGGGATATGAGGATGACCCCGGCACCAGCCCCTCGTTGGTTTCGTGCCCCATCGAAGTGCATCTTCCACACTTGGTTTTCAAATGAATTTGCCAAAATGTGGTTTTGAAATTGGTTTTGCAATATGCCTTCATCAGGCATTTCATTAAGTGTGGGATATGCGTCCTCTAGGGGAAACTCATCCACGTAGTCTGCTAGGGCTTGCCCCTTTATGGAGATCTGATGATGGTATTTCAGGTCATACTCCATTAGAAGGAGTTGCCATTTGCCCAATCTACTAGTGAGAATGGGTTTTTTGAATAAATGCTTGATTGAATCAAGCTTGGACACTATCCAGATCTCATGATCTAGGAAGTAGTGTCGAAATTTTTGGCAGGCCCAAACTAGGGCCAAGCACGTCTTCTCCATGGCTTGATAATTCCTTTCGTAAGCCAAGAGAGTTTTCGAAATATAATAGATGGCATACTCCTTGTGGGTGTCATCCTCGTATTGAGCTAACAAAGCTCCCAAGGCATTCGCATGCACGGAAATGTAAAGCAGAAGAGGTTTTCCTTGCTTTGGAGGATTTAAAACAGGGGGATTAATTAGGTACACCTTTAGTCTTTCAAAGGACTTCTGGCAGTCGTCATCCCATGAAAATTTCGTGCCCTTTCTCAACAACTTGTTGAAGGGTTCGCATCTAGTTGCCAGGTTTGAGATAAACCTACGAATGGATTGTAAACGACCTTGGAGGCTACGAATCTGCATGAGATTGGAGGGTGGAGCCATGTCTATGATGGCTTGACACTTAGACGGGTTGACTTCTATGCACCTTTGGCTCACCATAAAGCCTAAGAGCTTTTCCTACTCTACTCCGAACACACACTTCTGAGGGTTTAGCTTTACTTTGTAAAGTCTAAGCCTTTCGAAAATCTTTTGTAAGCATTCGATATGAGTGCATCGAGTTTTGGATTTCGCCAAGAGATCATCCACATATACCTCTACGAGCTCATGAATTTGTTCATGGAAGATCGTGGTCATAGCTCTCTGGTATGTGGCGCCATCATTTTTCAAACCAAAGGGCATGACTGTATAGCAGTACGTGCCCCATGGGGTTGTGAAAGTGGTCTTACCCTAATCTCGTGGGCTTAGTTTGATTTGATTATACCCTGAATAGCCATCTACAAACGAAAACATTTCATGATTTGCAGTACTATCGACTATCAAATCTATGTTTGGTAAAGGATAATTATCCTTTGGAGTGGCTTTATTCAGGTTTCTAAAATCGATGCATATTCGAATCTTCCCATTGGTTTTTCGAACAACAACGATATTGGATAACCAATCAGAATACGCAATGGGTTTTATAAATCCGGCTTTTAACAGATCCTTTAAACCCTCTTTGACTTGAGCGTGTACATTCGGATGTATTTTCCTAAGCTTTTGCTTTATGGGTTTCACATCCGCATCTAAGGGAAGACGATGTTCGATAATACTGGGGTCTATGCCCGGCATGTCTTCATACGTCCATGCAAACACATCTAAGTAGGTTTTTAAAAATATAATGAATGATGATCTTTCATGCTCATGCAAACATGTGCCTACCTTAATGAGTTTGGGCTTTGAATCACTCCCTAGGTTTATCTCCATGAAATCTCCTCCTACTGAATTTGAAGGCTTTTCAAAATCGAGAATTTTATAAAATTCTGGGAGCTCAGAAGTTGGATCTTCCTCAAGGGGATCCACTTTTGGGCTTCGATCATTCTCGAGGTTTATAGATCCTCGGGAATTTGATGCATGGATTTTCAAAAGACCTGGTTTGACACTCAGAATTTCTATTGATTTCGAAATTTTTGGTCTGGTTATACAAACAACGTTTCTTTCGAAATCTTTTTCTTTTCCTAAATCCTTACCAGGAGCAACTATGTACAAAATCTTTTTGGAATTTTATAAATTTTCGATTTTTTTATTCTTTTGTAAAACGAGTACTTTGGGAACTATACAAACTACTCTTTTTTTGAGTTTTTCATTTTCCAATGTTTTTGGCTTTCATAATTTTTCCATTTTTTGGATTTTGAGTTTTTCAAATGTTTTTGTATTTTTGATAAAGGGATCTTCCATCATACCTATAAAGGGAAAACACTACAGGTTAGACTCTGAATAAGAGGTCTAAATGGCAGGTCTCTTCTAAGGTAGGCTTTAGGGCACCCTTGACCCAGGTGGTCACAGGGGGTGGTTCTAGTGGTATTCTGGGAGTATAGCCTATCCCATATCGTCTTGGATTGGCCCTAGGCAGTATGGGTTCTAGGAGACCCTGATTTTGTGCCCCTAGACTTTTATAAGGCAAAAAGCCCATATTTAACAGCATGTTCCATGATTTTTTGTCTTTGGAGAATGTTTGATATAAATCGTGGTCCTGGAACTTGTTGTCATCTATGTTGTGCACATAGGGCTTTTTGTCCAAGGGTTTTAGAAATAAGGGGTTCTTGGGTTTTCCTAGAATGGTCAAAACTTTGAGGGGGCCAGCCTTGGGTGGCCCCTTCACATATATGACCTTCCTAGGTTTATACAATGTGAGCCTTGGTGGCTCGAGCATGGTTTGCCCCAGTTTTACCTCGTGGGTCTGGGAACTTGACAAGCAAGGCGAATTTATGACCCCTTGAAATTGAGGATGACTCTCACCTAGGATCACTATGACTTTGTCCCTGAAAGGGATTTTGACACACCTGTGGAAGGTGGATGACACAGCGCACAAGTTGTGTATCCAAAGCCTTTCCAACAACAGGTTATTATGGGGGTGGATGTCCAGGACATGGAACACCCCCATGTGTGCTATCCCTCCCGTTTCCATGGGGAGTCCGATAGATCCTAGTGGTCTAGATGCATTCCCATCGTATCCAGTCATGACGATGGGACTTGGATTCACGGATGTCAAGGTGACTCCGATTTGGTTCGCCACATAAAGTGGAAGGATGTTGAGCCCTCCTCCCCCATCGACAAGGCACCTATCCGGAGAGTGGTTATTCAGAACCACCTTGATATGTAGGGCCTTGTTATGGGGCTCGTAGGGTCTTTCTACATTGTCTTTCGAGAATACGATGGGCATTTTTGCTCCTATGGAGGCCACTTGTTTAGACAAAGATTCTGGGGTAATGTTCTTGTAAACACCCCGAAATCCCATGAATTTCTCAAATAAAACCTGCTTTTGTAAAAACAGCCCCAAAGGGTCATTTTGAATCTGGAAACTCAGGAGCCTTCCAGACAACTCTGTACATATGTTTTGAACTTTATATTTCAAAAATATACAATATGGCTTTTAAAAACCTTTTTAAAACATGTTTTGAAACCCCGAAGCAGCTTGGCCTCATCCAAACAGGACCAGGAAAGCCAAAGAGAGCCCAGAACTGGAGCACATGTCGAGCCCGGCACAACAACTCTCATATCAAATCCACCCCCAGGATCTCGAACGTCCAAGACCCTATTATCATCAAAACATCATTTGAAGTCATCTTCGGAAGGCAAAAACAGAAGCGGACGATCATGTTGGCGAAGACCCACCGCAGACGGAGTACTGATGCTGTCAAACCCCGCACAAACCGTTCGTTTCGAACACAGCTCGAAGGAGTCAAAGTTCAGTTTGGATCGGATCTGGACCATATATATCCAGATCCCAATCCAAACCCATATATGGACTTAGATTTGGATTTGGATCCAGAGATCCAATCCAATATCCATATCCATGGCCCACATCACCTTCTCATAAATGGAGGTGGGGCCCACTTGAATTTCACGTGGGATTATGGGCATGAGAGAGAGTGGGGGAGGATAAGATCAAATGTGTGTTGTAATTAAGCTTGACTTGTGTGTCAAGTTTGGGGTTAATCATGTGGGTTAGCCTAATTAAGTAGGTTTAAGCTTGTAATTAGCCACAACCTAACCTAGGGCTGCACCAAAATGATGTGATTAGGGTCCATGGGTCATGCAAAGGGAGCTCCTTCACCTAATCCTAACTAAAAACACCTAATCCTAGCCTTCTACCCTAATCCGGTCCTAATTTGAGCCTAATCACCTAACCCACTTCCCTAATCCCGGCCTAATCCCAACCTAATCACCTAACCCACTTCCCTAATCCTTCCCTAAACCTAGGTTAATTTCCCTAAACCTAACCTAATCCTAGCCTAATCACCTAACCCACCTCACTAAACCTCACCCTAAAACCAACCCACCTAGCTAAACCCTAAACCTCTAAACCACCCCTAGCACACAACCTACCCAAACCCCTTGTATTTAAAATATCTGGCCCTACCCTTTCCAGCCCACCATACCACCACCCCTAGACCACCTAACCACTACCCTAATACCAGCCCCAACCGCCTCTTGCAGCCCTATAAACCCCCCCCCCCAAGGGGCAGGCTTTCCCAGCTCCAAGGATCCTATCTCGGGTCCCCCATTCCCAGCCGATCACCTCTTCTCCACTTCCACCTGCCCCACAGCCAACCACCACCTGCGCCACTACCTCCCCGCCGAGCACCACCACCACCACCACTCTAGCCAAGGTCCACATCGCCACCATTCCATCCGGCCGAACCCCATCCTACGCATCCAAGACACCCGGCTGCTCCCCTTCCATCCGTCACCGCCTCTTCACTCGGTTAGTACTCCACACTCCACCTTACCCCTTCTCCACTCCCTCTCCACTCTCAGCCACCCACCATACCACCACCTGCCGCTACCACTCCCACTCGGCCAGGCCATAACCATCCTAACTACCCGCCACTACCTAGACACCCTAGCTACACCCGGCCACCCCATCCACTCCCTAAGGCCTGCCCATATTACCTCCCCACACCCACCACTACCTTACCCCATCTCCTAGCTAGTTTCCTTCCCTTCCACCACTCCCAGCCACCCTAGCAGCCCGCCACCATCAAGTTCTCTTAGTCGGCCACTCCAACCGACTGTCACTTACATTTAGCCGGCCACCTTCAAGGCATCTCCTCCGCGCACCCAAGGCACCCGGCCAGCAGCCCCTTGCCGTTCAACTCCGCGGAGCTCCCTCTTGCAGCCCAAGGGGAAGGCCAAGCCCACGCTAAGGCATCTTCGGACCAGCTATCAGTAAGTGCCTAACTCGGTCCTTAGTTGTATACTTGCTTAAAATTCAATTCGATACGGGGTTGTAATAACGGAGCATAGTCTCCCCCCGCTTGTAATAACGTGGCTTGAAACACCCACACACATGCACTCTCTTAGTTGTGCACGATTTTGAACACACACGGGCCTAATCAGCCCCTAATACATAAATATATATATGTACTTTTATTTTCGTAGGGTTTTGCTTAAGTTGGGTGTGTTGTCTTTCAATTCAAGCACTCACACACATTGAGCCTTCACTCTTATTTGAAAGACCCAAGTAAGGGCCGAGCTATACTATTTGGGTTTTCATTTCATGTCGTGTGTGTAAGTCTTTCAATTCAAGCACTCACACACATTGAGCCTTCGCTCTTATTTGAAAGACCCAAGTAAGGGCCGTGTTATACTATTTGGGTTTAATTTCATGTTGTGTGCATAGTACTTCAATTCAAGCATTCACACACATTGAGCTTTCGCTCTTATTCCCAAAACCTTAATCAAGGCCATACTGCAAGTTATATTTGGGTTTTATTTCATGTCGTGTGTGTAAGTCTTTCAATTCAAGCACGCACCCACATTGAGCCTTCGCTCTTATTTTCAAAGACCCAAGTAAGGGCACGTATATACCCTATATACATATCTCCCTTCGGCATTTACATTACAATTCATTTCCCTTCTGTTATTTCCCTTCAGTTATTTCCCTTCGGTCATTTCCCTTCGGCATTGTCTTTACATTCGGGTTTTCCCTTTGGAGTAGCGTGAGTTTGCATTGCATCTACGCCATACCACGAGGTAGGACGCATATTGCATCAAAGCAAGCCCCGTACTCCCGCTCAAAATTCACCCCATGTAGTGGAGTGTTCATAACACACACTTAGGAGGCCCATCAAGGGATAAAAAGAAAGACTTAGGCACGTGCAAATCCATGTGATCTAAAATCTGCAATCGTATCTAAAAGACCCGAATTAAACACCTCGAACCGCTTCGTAGGCTTTCTATACCCTAAAACTCGATTTTTCAAAGCATACAGACAGACCCTTGCGCATCGGTGCAAGAAGGTCTGCGACGACAAGAGCTCACTTGCTCACAGTCGCCACGTTAGAAGTCAGCTTAGAATATATCTTTGCTAGCTTAGGTAAGCTAGCTGGCACGCCCTGTTTATATAAATAGGCCTTAGACACACGAGAGGATCCGCTCCAGGCCCTGAAAAGGCAAGAGGCAGGGATTTTCGCACGTCTCCAGTTCTAACTAACCTTTGCTCTTTCTAGAATTTTCTCTACCACTAGTCTATGGCTCAATTGTGCAAGTGTGTGCCGTGTATATATGTAAAGACTACGCACACTGCTGAACCTTGAAACCCAAATCTTAAAGACATAGCCGAAGGGAAATACTTATAATATATATGGGCCCGAAGGTCACCAACGTGTGCGTGGGTATATAGAAAGACAACTCACACGACTTGTAATGTAAACCCAAATATAATTGCAATATGGCCTTGGCTAAGGTCTTGGGAGTAAGAGCTAAAGCTCAATGTGTGTGAGTGTAGAATTGGAATGCTATGCACGCAACTTGAATTTAAACACCCAAAACGAAATTGCAATATGGCCTTTACTAAGGTCTTGGGAGTAAGAGCGAAAGCTCAATGTGTGTGAGTGTAGAATTGAAGTACTATGCACACGACATGTAATGAAACCCAAATATAATTGCAATAGGCCTTAACTAAGGTCTTGGGAGTAAGAGCGAAAGCTCAATGTGTGTTAGTGTGGAAATTGAAAGACCACGCACACAACTTGAATTAAAACACCCAAGGGAAATTGCAATACGGCCCTTACTAAGGTCTTGGGAGTAAGAGCGAAAGCTCAATGTGTGTGAGTGTGGAAATTGAAAGACCACGCACACAACTTAAATTAAAACCCACGCAACTTAATACATATAGGTATAACTATATCTTAAGGACTGGTTAGGCCAGTGTGTGTGTCAAAATGGTGTGCAGCTAAGAGCGGAATGGCTCAAGTGCACGTGTGTGTTGGTGTGCCAAACCACATTATTACAAGTGGGGGGAGACAACGCTCCATTATTACAACCCCGTATCAAATTTAATTAAATGTAAACAAGTTCATAATAAGGACCGAGTTAGGCACTTACGTGTAGCTGGTCCGGGCACAACTTGCTTGGCTTTGGCCAAGTGAGTCACCTTGGACAGCCGAAGGGGAGCTCCTTGGAGGCGGATTGGGTGGCAGGTAGGGTGCTAGCTGGATGGAGACTTGATGATGGCCGGGTGATGGGCGTTGCAAATAGGGATGTTGGGTGGGGTTGTGGCAGGTTAGGGTGTTGGCTAGGTGGTGGCTGGTTAAGGGTGAAGGCTTAACTAGGAGCTGGGAAGTGGATGACTAAGGGAAGGTGGCGAGGTAGGGTGTGAAGTCGCCGAATGGGTGAAGAAGAGGCAGGCTGTGGTGGCGGGTGATGGAGTTGTAAACACCCCAAAATCCCACGATTTTCCCAAAACACCTGGTTTTGCAAAAGTAGCCCCAAAGGGCTATTTTGAGTCTGGAAACCGAAGAGCCTTCCAGGCAAAACCTGTACATATGTTTAAACTATATATGTTTTAAAATATGTATGATATAGTTTTAAAACCTTTTAAAAAGATGTTTTGAAACCCCACAAAGCAACTTGGCCTAATGAAAGAAGGACCAGAAGAGCGAAAGAGAGCCCAGAACCGGAGCACATGTCGAGCCTGGCACATCAACTCTCGTATTAGATTCATCCCCAGAATCTCGAACATCCAAGCCCCTATTATCAACAAATCATTCGTAATGATCTCCGGAAGGTGAAAACAAAAGCGGACGACCATGTTGGCGAATACCCAATGCAAGACGGAGTACTGATGTTGTCAGGCCCCGCACAAACCGTTCATTTCGAGCATACCATGAAGGAGTCAGAAATCATATTTGGATCGGATCTGGACCATATATATCCAGATCCAATCCAATATCCACATCCATGGCCCACATCACCTTCTCATAAATGGAGGTGGGGCCCACAAGAAATTCACATGGAAATCTTGGGTATGAGAGAGAATGGGGAGGATAAGATATGAGTGAAATGTGTTAAGCTTGACTTGTGTGTCAAGTTTTGGGTTAATCATGTGGGTTAGCCTAATGAGTGTGTATTTAAGCTTGTATGCACCTACACCTAACCTAGGGCTGCACCAACTTGATGCAACTACGTCCATGGGCCATGCAAAGGGATGCTCCTAACCCTAATCATAAGCCTAATCCCCTTTACCTAGCCATTTCCCCCTAATCCCGACCTAATCCTAGCCTAATCACCTAACCCACTTCCCTAATCCTAACCTAATCACCTAACCCACTTCCCTAATCCTTCCCCAAACCTAGCCTAATCCCCCTAACCTCACCCTAATCCTAACCTAAACACCTAACCCACTCCACTAAACCTCACCCTAAGCCCAACCCACCTAGCCAAGCCCTAAACCACTAAACCAGCCCACCTAAATCCCTAGCACACCATATCCCTAAACCACCTAAGATAAATATCTGGCCCACCTAAATACCCAGCCCACCATATCCCCTAACCACCACCACCATACCCCCAAACCACCATCCCCAATACCATCCCAAACCGACCCCACAAAAACCTATAACCCCCCCCCCCTAGTGGGCGGGTTTTGCATGAAATGCTTGGGCAATCCAGCCCTTCCTCTCCTCTCTCATCCTTTTCTCTCTTCTCTCACCTGCTCCCCCTTGGAACCTGGCCAGCTCCACTCCACACCACCTTCATCCATTCGGCCAGCATCTTCCCTTTGCCGTGCCCTTCCAAGGAGCTCCCTCCTGTAGCCCAAGGCGACTCACCAGCCCAAGCGCAAGCAAGTCACACTCGAACCAGCTATATGTAAGTGCCTAACTCGGTCCTTGTTTATAGACTTGCTTATGCTTAATTAAATTTGATACGGGGTTGTAATAATGGAGCGTTGTCTCCCCCCACTTGTAATAATGTGGTTTGGCACACCCACACACACGTGCACTTGAGCCTATCCTGCTCTTAGCTGCACACGATTTTGACACACACATGGGCCTAATCAGCCCTTAAGATATAGCTATACGCATATAATTTAAAGTTGCGTGGGTTTTGTTTAAGTTGTGTGTGTTGTCTTTCAATTTTCACACTCACACACATTGAGCTTTCGCTCTTATTTTCAAGACCCTAGTAAGGGTCGTGCTACAATTTCCCTTGGGTGTTTAATTTCATGTCGTGTGCGTAGTATTTCAATTCTACACTCACACACATTGAGCTTTCGCTCTTGTAAACACCCCGAAATCCCACGAATTTCTTAAACAAATCTGGTTTTATACAAGCAGCCCCAAAGGGCCGTTTTTGAGTTTGGAAACCCAGGAGCCTTCCAAACAACCCTGTATATATGTTTTAAAACTTTATCTTTCAAAACATATGATATAGCTTTTGAAAACCCTTTTAAAACATGTTTTGAAACCCCGAAGTGGCTTGACCCGATCAAGACAGGACCAGGAGAGCCAAGAAGAGCCCGGAACCGGAGCACCTGTCAAGCCCGGCACAGCAACTCTTGTATCTGATTCACACCCCAGGATCTCGAACGTCCAAGACCCTGTTCTTATCGAAATAGCATTTGAAGTCATCTCCGGAAGGCAGAAACGGAGGCGGACGACTATGTTGGCGAAGACCCAACGCAGACGGAGTACTGATACTGTCAGGCCCCGCACGAATCGTCCGTTTCGAACCCAGCTCGAAGGAGTCAGAGTTCAGTTTGGATTGGATCTGGACCATATATATCCAGATTCCAATCCAAACCCATATGTGGACTTGGATTTGGATTTGGATCCAAAGATCCAATCCAATATCCATATCCATGGCCCACATCACCTTCTCATAAATGAAGGTGGGGCCCACTTGAAATTCACGTGGGATATTGGGCATGAGAGAGAGTGGGGGTGATAAATATCAAGAGTGTTGTATTAAGCTTGACTTGTGTGTCAAGTTTGGGTTTAATCTTGTGGTTTAGCCTAATTGAGTGGGTTTAAGCTTGTAATTAGCTAAAACCTAACCTAGGGCTGCACCAACATGGGATGATCAAGGTTTATGGGCCATGCTAAGGGAGCTCCATCACCTAAACCTAGCCAAAAATGCCTAAACCTAGCCTAAACCCCTAATCCACCCCTAATCTGAACCTAATCACCTAACCCACTTCCCTAATCCCGGCCTAATCCCAACCTAATCACCTAACCCACTCCCCTAATCCTTCCCTAAACCTAGATTAATTTCCCTAATCCTAGCCTAAACCTAGCCTAAACCACCTAACCTAGCTCACTAAACCTCACCCTAAAACCCAACCACCTAACCTAGCCCTAAACCACCCTTAGCCCACGATTTTCCCAAACACCTAGTTTTAAAATATCTGGCCCAATCCCATCCAGCCCACCTTATCTACATACTACCCTACCTAAACCACCTAACCACTACCCACAACCCAGCCCTAACCGACCTACCCATCCCCTATTTAAACCCCCCCCATTGTGGGCGGGTTTTCCAAGTGGGAACCACTTTCCACTCCCAGCCGGGCCCTCTTCCTCTCCCATCTCTCACCCGTCTTCCCAGCAGCTCCAGCCCCACCAGCCACCACCTGCTCCGCCAATCTCCCTCCTCCATCCACCATCACTGCCCCACCAACCGGATGCCACCACCTCACTCAGCCGGGCCCTCTCCTTCTCCCATCTTCCACCAGCCGACAGCCACCTTGGCCGCCACTCCTTCCCATTCGGTAAGTCCCCCTAACTCCCTCAAAACCACTCTCTACCACCTCCCCACTCTTAGCCACCCATCTTCCCCTTAGCTCCACCTCTTTGCCGCCACCATCTAAGCCTAGCCGAACCTAGGATAACCCAAGTGGCTGGCCACTACTTAGCCACTATCTCCCATTCGGCCGACTCCCCTAGGTGCCCTATTTGGCCTTCCCACTAACTCACCTTTTAGGTCCAGTTTCCCTAAGTCCCTAACTTCCCTAGTGACCCTAAGACCCACTTAGTTAGCCACTCTAAACTCCCTACTTGGAGGCGCCGCCCACTTGCCACCGGTCCCCTTTGAGGCGTCCATCCCGCGCCCCCTTTGCAGCCGGCCAGCACTCTTGGTCACACACCTTCGCGGAGCTCCCATTTGCAGCCCAAAGCCAAGGCCACGCTCAAGCAAGACCTCTACGGACCAGCTACTTGTAAGTTTCTAAACTCGGTCTTTGATCATACACTTGCTTGAAATTCAATTTGATACGGGGTTGTAATAACGGAGCATAGTCTCCCCCCGCTTGTAATAACGTGGCTTGGCACAACCACACACGTGCACTCTCTTAGTCGTGCACAATTTCAAACACACACGGGCCTAATCAGCCCCTAATATATAAGTGTACGTATATATTTCATTTCCGAAGGGTTTTGTTTAAGTTGGGTGTGTTGTCTTTCAATTTAAACACTCTCACACACATTGAGCTTTCGCTCTTATTTGAAAGACCCAAGTAAGGGCCGACCTATACTATTTGGGTTTCATTTCATGTCGTGTGAGTAAGTCTTTCAATTTAAACACTCTCACACACATTGAGCTTTCGCTCTTATTTGAAAGACCCAAGTAAGGGCCGACCTATACTATTTGGGTTTCATTTCTTGTCGTGTGAGTAGTCTTTCAATTCAAGCACTTTCACACACATTGAGCCTTCGCTCTTACTCCCAAGACCTTAGTAAAGGCCTTATTGCAGTTATATTTGGGTTTCATTTATGTCGTGTGTGTAGTACTTCAATTCAAACACTCTCACACACATTGAGCCTTCGCTCTTACTCCCAAGACCTTAGTCAAGGCCATACTGCAATTTATATTTGGGTTTAATTTCATGTCGTGTGTGTAAGTCTTTCAATTCAAACACGCACCCACATTGAGCCTTCGCTCTTATTTGCAAGACCCGAGTAAGGGCTCATATACATAAGATATATACGTATTTCCCTTCGGTTATTTCCCTTCGGTTATTTCCCTTCTGTTATTTCCCTTCCGTATTGTCTTTACATTTCGGGTTTTCCCTTTGGAGTAGCGTGAGTTTGCATTGCATCTACGCCATACCACGAGGTAGGACGCATATTGCATCGAAGCAACCCCCGCTCGAATTCGCCCATGTAGTGGAGTGTTCATAACACACAAACTAGGCGACCCAAAAAGGGATAAAAGAAAAGACTTAGGCACGTGCAAATCCACGTGATCTAAAAACATGCAATCGCATCTTAAAGACCCGAAATAGACACCTCGAACCGTTTCGTAGACTTTCTCCCAAAAACTCGATTTTTGCAAAAGCGTACAGACTGACCCTTGCGCATCGGTGCAAGAAGGTCTGCGACGACAAGAGCTCACTTGCTCACGGTCGCCACGTTTAGAAGTCAGTATTAATATATCTTCGCTAGCTTAAGTAAGCTAGCTGGCACGCCCTGTTTGTATATCTAGGCCTTAGACGCACGATAAGATCCACTCCAAGCCACGAAAGGGGCGAAGAGGCGGGGATTTTCGCGCGTCTACAGAGATTGGCACGCCCGGTGGGACGTGAGCCTTTTTCAAAAAATCGAGTTTACTTGTAGGAGTCTTGCGAAAAATTTTATAAAGGTGTCGTTTTAACTTGTTTTCTTTGTTTTCACTTAGGAAAATTTTGAAAAAGCTTGAAAAGCATGTCAAAATCCAATCCAAGTGAAGTGTCGAGCCAAGGCTCATGCGCATCAAGTTCTCACTCTAGGAGGATTTTCAAAAACAAAATAAAACTAGATGAAATCGAGGACTTGAGAAGGGAATTTGAGGCCAAAATCGATGCTCTCAGCCAAGAGGCTGAAGTAGGCGATTCGTGTTCATCAAACGGTGAACAAAGGCCTAAAAAGAAAATTGAAAAACCTCGCAAGCAAAAAGAGGCCTCCGTAATGGAAGGCAACCAATACCACGAGTCCTTCACACAAAAGGACCGTAAAGCCCTACAGCAACTGCTGAAAGGGCAAAATAAAGAGAAAAGAAGCTACGCCCTGTCTGATTTCCTTCCTATGGATTACGAAACAGACAGTGACGATGAAATACCGAACTTCCATCGGTATGATGGCATGGGAGACCCTAGGTCTCACTTGCAGCTTTTCTCACGTCGAGCCCATAAGAAGAAAAAGGACTCGATGAAATGGGTGTATTGGTTCCCTCTATCCCTTAAAGGCACAGCTGCCAAATGGCTGGCTTCCTATGACTTAAGCCAGTTCGCTACTTTTGAAGAGTTAGCGAACTGCTTCATGCAAAGATTTGCACACAACGTGGAAGTCACGCCAACCCTGAATACCTTAAGGGATACAAAGCAAGGCATGAACGAAGACGTGCATGCCTTCATTATAAGATGGAGGTCTCTTTTAGGCCAAGTGCGAGAGCCTATATCCGAAGGATGCACAGTAATGCTCATCCTGGATAATTTTAAAAGCGAGTTAAAAACCCTTCTCTCGCTCCATGAGATTTCAACTTTCCATAAGTTGATCAAAAAGGCCTCCCTTTTCGAAACCAACTTGCGAAAAGGGACATACGACCACTTATGGAAAGGAAGTGCCGTTCCCAAAACACGTGTGGAAAAGCCCATTGCATATGGGCTGCCCACAACGGACAAAGGGGCAAAGCCCCATAAAATCGCCAATGTCCGGGTGGATCCAGGCATGGCGGGCACTTCTAAAAATTTCGAAAAAATAGAAAATAAGAGAGAACGCAATTTTTCAAAACCAATTGAAAAACGGGAGTACACTCCGCTGGGGCAACCTGTGTCGGAGGTCCTAGACCTCCTACTTGCCCAGGGCATGATCGAACTCCCTGAAATCCCCGAAGGAGTCACGTCCAAAGGGGGGTATTTAAACCAGTTTTGCAAGTATCATCGGCTCAAAGGCCATGATACCAAACGGTGCTTCTCTCTTCTAAATAAAATTGAGAACTTGATAGCGGAGGGCCGGCTCCAGGTCACTGCGGAATCTGAGCCACCTCAAGCTATCTTCAAGGAACCCTTTCCCAAGCACGCCAGTGGCAGTGGGAAAGGAAAGGAGGTATGTACCCTCACCATTTCCAAGGAACTAGCGCGAAAACCCGAACCTGGTCGACCTGCTTGTGCGCCCATCCTTGTACTATACAAGAGGCCCGCCCAAGTCGTCATTCGGGGACCATCAAAAGTGGAAACCCCGGCAAAACCAGTTTTGAAAATCCAAGGTTCTCCTCAGCTCATCCTTAGAGCCAAGTTTAGCGCGAACCCTAGGCTGGTCGTGGGGGAAGTCACTAGATCCGGCAGGATCTACCAACCCCCGCACCTTCAAGGTGCTCAAAAGGTGGTCAGTATGCCTGGCCCCTCAAAAGCATGTATCCCTAGTGGTCCGCCAAAAGCAGATAAGGACAAAATCATCCTAAATCCTTATGATTTCGAAAACCACCTTTCAAAGATTCCTATTCACATGTCTATCCTAGAGCTTATCAAAACCTCGCCTAGGCATAGACTTGTCTTAGAGAAAATTCTAGAAAGGGCCAAGGTTGATTCGAACATAAGTCCGGAGTCCTTGTCTGCCCAAGTGGCTTTGTTAGGAGCAAAATCGCCCATCACCTTTTCGGAAGATGATGTAGATAGACCCTACGAAACCCATAACCAGGCCCTGCATATCGAGGTGGTTCTAAACAACCACTCTCTGGACAGGTGCCTAGTCGATGGTGGAGGAGGGCTCAACATCCTTCCACTTCACGTGGCGTACAAAATCGGAGTCACCTTGACTTCAGTGAACCCAAGCCCCATCGTTATCACTGGATACGATGGGAATGCGTCTAGGCCTTTAGGATCCATCGAACTCCCAATGGAAACGGGAGGGATCGAACACACGGGGGTGTTCCATGTCTTGGACATCCACCCCCATTATAACCTGTTGCTAGGAAGACCCTGGATACACAGTTTGTGCGCTGTGCCATCCACCTTCCACAGGTGTGTCAAGATCCCTTTTAGGGACCAAGTCGTAGTGATCCTAGGTGAGAGTCACCCACAACTTCAGGGGATCATAAACTCCCCTTGTTTATCGAGCTCCCAGGCCCGTGAGGCTAACCTGGGGCAAATTATGGTTGAGCCACCTCGGCTCGTGTTGAACAACCCTAGGAAGGTTGTATGTGTGAAGGGGCCGCCTAAAGCAGGCCCCCTCACGACTCAAATCCTCCTAGGAAAACCCAAGCGTTCCCTATTTCCAAAACCCCTGGACAAAAGGCCATACGAGCCTAATATGGACGATAGCATGTTCCAGGACCACGACTTATATCCCATCTTTTCAAAAAACAAAAGGTCGTGGAACATGTTATTAAACATGGGCTACACGCCCTACAAAAGTCTAGGGGCACAAAACCAGGGTCTCCTAGAGCCCATCCTTCCTAGGGCCAATCCAAGCCGATATGGGATCGGCTATACTCCCTGAATACCGCCGGAGCCACCCCCTGTGACCACCTGGGTCAAGGGTGCCCCGGAGCCTGTCTCAGAAGAGACCTATGGTTTAGACCTCCTATTCCGAGTCTAACCCATAGTGTTTTCCTTTTGTAGGTATGACGGAAGATCCCTTTTTCTAAAAATACCAAAAACATTTGAAAACTTAAAATCCAAAAAATCGAAGAACAAGAAAAACCAAAAACAATGGAAAAGCAAAAACTCGAAAAAAGTGTGCTTTGTATAGTTCCCAAAGTTCTTGTTTTACAAAAACCCAAAAAAATCGAAAAATTGGAAAATACCAAAAAGATTTTGTACATAGCTGCTCCTGGTTTAACTTTGGCGAAAGAAAAGAATTTCGAAGAAACGTCGTCTGCATAGCCAGACCAAAAATTTCGAAATCACTTGAAAATCCAAGTACAAAACCAGGTTATTTTGAAAACCACGCATCAAGTTCCCTCGGGTCTAAAATCCACGAGAATGATCGAAGCCCAGAAGTGGATCCCCTTGAGGAAGATCCCACTTCTGAGCTCCCAGAATTTCATAGAATTCTCGATTTTGAAAGACCTTCCCAATCAGTAGGAGGAGATTTCGTAGAGGTGAACCTAGGGGATGATTCCAATCCCAAAACCATCAAAATAGGCGCATGCTTGCATGAAACTGAAAAGTTAGCATTCATTGCATTTCTACGGACCTATTTAGATGTGTTTGCATGGACGTATGAAGACATGCCGGGCATAGATCCCAGCATAGTCGAGCATCGTCTTCCCTTAGATGTAGGTGTAAAACCAATAAAGCAGAAGCTTAGGAAAATACACCCGAATGTACACACGCAAGTCAAAGAGGGTTTAGAAGATCTGCTAAAAGCCGGATTTATAAAACCCATTGCGTATTCTGATTGGTTGTCAAATATCGTTGTAGTTCGAAAAACCAATGGGAAAATTCGAATATGCATCGATTTCAGAAACCTGAATAAAGCCACTCCAAAGGATAATTATCCTTTACCAAACATAGATTTGATAGTCGATAGTACTGCAAATCATGAAATGTTTTCATTTATGGATGGCTATTCAGGCTATAATCAAATCAAACTAAACCCACGAGATCAGGGTAAGACCGCCTTCACAACCCCATGGGGCACGTACTGCTATACAGTCATGCCCTTTGGTTTGAAAAATGCCGGCGCAACATACCAACGAGCCATGAACACGATCTTCCATGATCAAATTCACGAGCTTGTAGAAGTGTATGTAGATGATCTCTTGGCAAAATCCAAAACCCGATGCACCCATATCGAATGTTTACAAAAGATTTTCGAAAGGCTTAGGCTTTACAAAGTAAAGCTAAATCCTCAAAAATGTGTGTTCGGGGTAGAATCAGGAAAGCTTCTAGGCTTTATGGTGAGCCAAAGGGGAATAGAAGTCGACCCCTCTAAGTGTCGAGCCATCATAGACATGGCTCCACCCTCCAATCTCACCCAAGTCCGTAGCCTCCAGGGTCGATTACAATCTGTGCGCCGATTCATATCCAATCTGGCAACTAGATGCGAACCCTTCAACAAACTATTGAGGAAGGGTACGAAATTCTTATGGGATGACGAATGCCAAAAGTCCTTCGAGAGACTAAAGGCATACTTGGTTAATCCCCCCGTTTTGAATCCTCCAAAGCAAGGAAAACCGCTTTTATTATACATCTCCGTGCATGTAAACGCTTTAGGAGCCCTGTTGGCTCAATACGAGGATGACACTCATAAGGAGTATGCCATCTACTATATTTCGAAAACTCTCTTGGCTTATGAGCGAAATTATCAAGCCATGGAGAAGACGTGCTTGGCCCTAGTCTGGGCCTGCCAGAAATTCAGACACTACTTCCTAGATCATGAGATCTGGATAGTGTCCAAGCTTGATCCAATCAAGCACTTGTTCGAAAAACCCATTCTCACGGGTAGATTGGGCAAATGGCAACTCCTTCTAATGGAGTATGATCTAAAATACCATCACCAGATCTCCGTTAAGGGGCAAGCCCTAGCAGATTACGTGGCTGACTTCCCCTTGGAGGACGCATATCCCACTCTTGTCGAAATGCCTGATGAAGGCATATTGCAAAACCATTTTCAAAACCACATTTTGGTAAATTCTTTCGAAAACCAAGTGTGGACGATGCACTTCGACGGGGCACGAAACCAACGAGGGGCTGGTGCCGGGATCATCCTAATCTCCCCTGAAAAGGGCGAGATTCCCATAGCAGTCCGCTTAGATTTCGAATGTTCCAACAACGTAGCTGAGTATGAAGCACTCATACAAGGCTTAAGGATTTCGAAAACTCTAGGGGCATTATGCATCGAGGTCTTTGGAGATTCGCTCCTTGTCATAAATCAGGTTTTAAAAATTTGGCAAGTACGTAATGAAAAACTACTTCCATATCACGAGTTGGCCACTCGATTGGTCCAATCCTTCCAGTCGTGTAAGCTCACACACGTGGGAAGAGAGGACAATGGCATCGCCGATGCCCTCTCTTCCTTGGGTTCAGCCCTGAAGGTCGATCCCATTTCAGGGACCAGATCTTTGGAAATATGGCATGCGCCCCATCCATCCACACACGACTTGGATATTTGCCAAAACAACCCAGAGTCTATTGAAAAACCCTGGTTCTATGACATAAAACAATTTTTAGAAAATGGGGATTCACCGAGGATGCCACATCCAAAGATAGGGCATTCATTCGTAAGATTTCGACCCGATACACCATTCTGGGTGGGGTCTTATACAAAAAGAGTTTTACCGGCATTCTGCTTAGATGTATCGACCTAGAGGAGGCTAGGATAGTGATGCACGAGTTCCACGATGGAGAATGTGGAGGTCATGTTAATGCCAACATGATGGCAATGAAAATACTTAGAGGGGGTTATTTTTGGTCCACCCTGAAAAAGGATTGTCACGATCATGTTAGGAAGTGTCATCCATGTCAAGTGCATGGGCACGCCATTCATATCCCTTCATCTGCATTGCATTCCGTGGTCAGCCCCTGGCCATTTACCATGTGGGCGTTTGACATTGTAGGCCCCATATTTCCAAAGGCCTCGAATGGGCATCGTTTTATTTTAGCAGCCACGGAGTATTTCTCCAAGTGGGTGGAAGCCATTTCCCTAACGAATGTAATGGGGCAACATGTGGTGGCTTTCATCCGGAGGAATATCTTGGCTCGATTTGGGGTTCCACGAGACCTTGTGTCCGATAATGGTACCCCATTCAAGAACGAGCGGATGGTTAAGTTGTGCAACACGTATGGCATAACTCACCACTTCTCCTCGCCCTACTACCCTCAAGGCAACGGCCAAGCCGAAGCCACAAACAAGACTCTCATTGGTATCATTGAGAAAACCTTAGAGAAGGGTAGGAGGTGGCATGAGAAGCTGGATGAAGCCTTATGGGCTTATAGGACTTCCATCCGGACTCCCACGAATGCCACACCATTCGAATTGGTCTATGGCACAAACGCCATTCTTCCCATTCATACCCAACTGCATTCATTCCATACATCCATTGCACTCGACCTCCCCCTAGAGACGCTTCAGCATGCTAGGATGGCCGAACTAGATTTGCTAGATGAGAGGCGACTCCTTGCTATGGATCATGCTCGTGCATACCGGCAAAGGATAGCCCGACATTATAGCAAACACATGAGACCTCGCCACTTTGAAGTGGGAGATCTGGTCTTGAAAACCATCCACCATCGTGGCCCACACCCCCTAGGCAAGTGGCGTCCCAACTGGGATGGACCCTATGTTGTGCGAGCAACCACTACGAACAATTCGTATTGGTTGATCGATGTAGAAGGTAGGAATTTAGCAGATCCTATCAATATTCAATACTTAAAGAAGTATCATGTGTAGGATCTGGATTAAATTCCAGTTTTCGAAAATTTGAGAGGGATAGCTGCCCTGAGACATGTGAATAAGGTGCAAAGGCAAACTCGTGTGACCCTGAGTGAGAGAATTCGCACTTGTGAAAGAGTGGAGTTTTCAAAATCGTGGTTGCATTTCAAAATCTTTCATCTTACAAAGAAAGGCCTAGTTCAACATAGCAAGATACTTGCAAGTAGTACGTGCTATTTCTAAATAGGCTGATCTGGAATGGATCGAGTGTAAGCTTGGGATAAGTCCTCCCCTCTTCTCTTCTCCTTCCAAAAGGGAAACAAAAGGAAAACAAAGGCCCAAATCAAAAGGGAATTTCCCATTTAAAGTCTCTTTCCAAAAGAAAGAAACCAGACTTGAAAAAGAAAAATCGATTCTCTTATAAAAAGAGGGATTAAAGAAAAAATACTCCCAAAGGGAGACCCTCTATGAAAAAAAGGAAAAAGAGGCCAAAAAGCTCAAAAAGAGCAGTTTTCCGCCTTCTATGCCTTAAACCACGGGACGCTTCAGAAGGGACCGTGGTATCTCTTTCCCATCCCTGGCTTATCCCAAGCTAAACATGGTTCATTTCGAGGAATCCTAAAGTAAAAATAGGATTTACTTGCTTGAATTTCATCTTGTTTGAGAATTCGACCTTTCGAGTAAGGCGTAGGAATTTGAAATGAGGCTTGTTTTCTTATAAAACCTCCGCTAGATAAGCGAGGGTTAAGACTCAAACAAGGGCAAGCGCGAAGAGCTCGAGATCCTTAGGATCGAGACTCAAGACAGTTGTCCCTTTTGTAAATAGCTTTTGTAAATAAGTTTTGAAAACCGAACATCAAACAGCATAGGATTTGCTCACTTGGAGCAGTAGGCTTTGTAAGTCTCTAGAGTTCGACCACATCTGGTCCCTGGGAGGTCGCCACTTTTGGCACCACACCCATGTCATTTGCATTCCATGCATGGTACTTGCATGAACATGATCCCATTTAGGACCAGATTCCATAGAAAAACCCTTTGGCGTGATATCTCCTCCTACCAGAGTTTGTAAAATTGAGATTTTGTTAAAATGGGACGATCCCATATTCTTCGTGGCTAGATCTAGGGAGACATTAAAAGGGGTGTTTGTCGTCTTTGCCCTTATCCAAATCTATTTGGACAAGGCCAAAGAGGGGCATCTGTAAACACCCCGAAATCCCACGAATTTCTTAAACAAATCTGGTTTTATACAAGCAGCCCCAAAGGGCCGTTTTTGAGTTTGGAAACCCAGGAGCCTTCCAAACAACCCTGTATATATGTTTTAAAACTTTATCTTTCAAAACATATGATATAGCTTTTGAAAACCCTTTTAAAACATGTTTTGAAACCCCGAAGTGGCTTGACCCGATCAAGACAGGACCAGGAGAGCCAAGAAGAGCCCGGAACCGGAGCACCTGTCAAGCCCGGCACAGCAACTCTTGTATCTGATTCACACCCCAGGATCTCGAACGTCCAAGACCCTGTTCTTATCGAAATAGCATTTGAAGTCATCTCCGGAAGGCAGAAACGGAGGCGGACGACTATGTTGGCGAAGACCCAACGCAGACGGAGTACTGATACTGTCAGGCCCCGCACGAATCGTCCGTTTCGAACCCAGCTCGAAGGAGTCAGAGTTCAGTTTGGATTGGATCTGGACCATATATATCCAGATTCCAATCCAAACCCATATGTGGACTTGGATTTGGATTTGGATCCAAAGATCCAATCCAATATCCATATCCATGGCCCACATCACCTTCTCATAAATGAAGGTGGGGCCCACTTGAAATTCACGTGGGATATTGGGCATGAGAGAGAGTGGGGGTGATAAATATCAAGAGTGTTGTATTAAGCTTGACTTGTGTGTCAAGTTTGGGTTTAATCTTGTGGTTTAGCCTAATTGAGTGGGTTTAAGCTTGTAATTAGCTAAAACCTAACCTAGGGCTGCACCAACATGGGATGATCAAGGTTTATGGGCCATGCTAAGGGAGCTCCATCACCTAAACCTAGCCAAAAATGCCTAAACCTAGCCTAAACCCCTAATCCACCCCTAATCTGAACCTAATCACCTAACCCACTTCCCTAATCCCGGCCTAATCCCAACCTAATCACCTAACCCACTCCCCTAATCCTTCCCTAAACCTAGATTAATTTCCCTAATCCTAGCCTAAACCTAGCCTAAACCACCTAACCTAGCTCACTAAACCTCACCCTAAAACCCAACCACCTAACCTAGCCCTAAACCACCCTTAGCCCACGATTTTCCCAAACACCTAGTTTTAAAATATCTGGCCCAATCCCATCCAGCCCACCTTATCTACATACTACCCTACCTAAACCACCTAACCACTACCCACAACCCAGCCCTAACCGACCTACCCATCCCCTATTTAAACCCCCCCCATTGTGGGCGGGTTTTCCAAGTGGGAACCACTTTCCACTCCCAGCCGGGCCCTCTTCCTCTCCCATCTCTCACCCGTCTTCCCAGCAGCTCCAGCCCCACCAGCCACCACCTGCTCCGCCACTCTCCCTCCTCCATCCACCATCACTGCCCCACCAGCCGGACGCCACCACCTCACTCAGCCGGGCCCTCTCCTTCTCCCATCTTCCACCAGCCGACAGCCACCTTGGCCGCCACTCCTTCCCATTCGGTAAGTCCCCCTAACTCCCTCAAAACCACTCTCTACCACCTCCCCACTCTTAGCCACCCATCTTCCCCTTAGCTCCACCTCTTTGCCGCCACCATCTAAGCCTAGCCGAACCTAGGATAACCCAAGTGGCTGGCCACTACTTAGCCACTATCTCCCATTCGGCCGACTCCCCTAGGTGCCCTATTTGGCCTTCCCACTAACTCACCTTTTAGGTCCAGTTTCCCTAAGTCCCTAACTTCCCTAGTGACCCTAAGACCCACTTAGTTAGCCACTCTAAACTCCCTACTTGGAGGCGCCGCCCACTTGCCACCGGTCCCCTTTGAGGCGTCCATCCCGCGCCCCCTTTTGCAGCCGGCCAGCACTCTTGGTCACACACCTTCGCGGAGCTCCCATTTGCAGCCCAAAGCCAAGGCCACGCTCAAGCAAGACCTCTACGGACCAGCTACTTGTAAGTTTCTAAACTCGGTCTTTGATCATACACTTGCTTGAAATTCAATTTGATACGGGGTTGTAATAACGGAGCATAGTCTCCCCCCGCTTGTAATAACGTGGCTTGGCACAACCACACACGTGCACTCTCTTAGTCGTGCACAATTTCAAACACACACGGGCCTAATCAGCCCCTAATATATAAGTGTACGTATATATTTCATTTCCGAAGGGTTTTGTTTAAGTTGGGTGTGTTGTCTTTCAATTTAAACACTCTCACACACATTGAGCTTTCGCTCTTATTTGAAAGACCCAAGTAAGGGCCGACCTATACTATTTGGGTTTCATTTCATGTCGTGTGAGTAAGTCTTTCAATTTAAACACTCTCACACACATTGAGCTTTCGCTCTTATTTGAAAGACCCAAGTAAGGGCCGACCTATACTATTTGGGTTTCATTTCTTGTCGTGTGAGTAGTCTTTCAATTCAAGCACTTTCACACACATTGAGCCTTCGCTCTTACTCCCAAGACCTTAGTAAAGGCCTTATTGCAGTTATATTTGGGTTTCATTTATGTCGTGTGTGTAGTACTTCAATTCAAACACTCTCACACACATTGAGCCTTCGCTCTTACTCCCAAGACCTTAGTCAAGGCCATACTGCAATTTATATTTGGGTTTAATTTCATGTCGTGTGTGTAAGTCTTTCAATTCAAACACGCACCCACATTGAGCCTTCGCTCTTATTTGCAAGACCCGAGTAAGGGCTCATATACATAAGATATATACGTATTTCCCTTCGGTTATTTCCCTTCGGTTATTTCCCTTCTGTTATTTCCCTTCCGTATTGTCTTTACATTTCGGGTTTTCCCTTTGGAGTAGCGTGAGTTTGCATTGCATCTACGCCATACCACGAGGTAGGACGCATATTGCATCGAAGCAACCCCCGCTCGAATTCGCCCATGTAGTGGAGTGTTCATAACACACAAACTAGGCGACCCAAAAAGGGATAAAAGAAAAGACTTAGGCACGTGCAAATCCACGTGATCTAAAAACATGCAATCGCATCTTAAAGACCCGAAATAGACACCTCGAACCGTTTCGTAGACTTTCTCCCAAAAACTCGATTTTTGCAAAAGCGTACAGACTGACCCTTGCGCATCGGTGCAAGAAGGTCTGCGACGACAAGAGCTCACTTGCTCACGGTCGCCACGTTTAGAAGTCAGTATTAATATATCTTCGCTAGCTTAAGTAAGCTAGCTGGCACGCCCTGTTTGTATATCTAGGCCTTAGACGCACGATAAGATCCACTCCAAGCCACGAAAGGGGCGAAGAGGCGGGGATTTTCGCGCGTCTACAGAGATTGGCACGCCCGGTGGGACGTGAGCCTTTTTCAAAAAATCGAGTTTACTTGTAGGAGTCTTGCGAAAAATTTTATAAAGGTGTCGTTTTAACTTGTTTTCTTTGTTTTCACTTAGGAAAATTTTGAAAAAGCTTGAAAAGCATGTCAAAATCCAATCCAAGTGAAGTGTCGAGCCAAGGCTCATGCGCATCAAGTTCTCACTCTAGGAGGATTTTCAAAAACAAAATAAAACTAGATGAAATCGAGGACTTGAGAAGGGAATTTGAGGCCAAAATCGATGCTCTCAGCCAAGAGGCTGAAGTAGGCGATTCGTGTTCATCAAACGGTGAACAAAGGCCTAAAAAGAAAATTGAAAAACCTCGCAAGCAAAAAGAGGCCTCCGTAATGGAAGGCAACCAATACCACGAGTCCTTCACACAAAAGGACCGTAAAGCCCTACAGCAACTGCTGAAAGGGCAAAATAAAGAGAAAAGAAGCTACGCCCTGTCTGATTTCCTTCCTATGGATTACGAAACAGACAGTGACGATGAAATACCGAACTTCCATCGGTATGATGGCATGGGAGACCCTAGGTCTCACTTGCAGCTTTTCTCACGTCGAGCCCATAAGAAGAAAAAGGACTCGATGAAATGGGTGTATTGGTTCCCTCTATCCCTTAAAGGCACAGCTGCCAAATGGCTGGCTTCCTATGACTTAAGCCAGTTCGCTACTTTTGAAGAGTTAGCGAACTGCTTCATGCAAAGATTTGCACACAACGTGGAAGTCACGCCAACCCTGAATACCTTAAGGGATACAAAGCAAGGCATGAACGAAGACGTGCATGCCTTCATTATAAGATGGAGGTCTCTTTTAGGCCAAGTGCGAGAGCCTATATCCGAAGGATGCACAGTAATGCTCATCCTGGATAATTTTAAAAGCGAGTTAAAAACCCTTCTCTCGCTCCATGAGATTTCAACTTTCCATAAGTTGATCAAAAAGGCCTCCCTTTTCGAAACCAACTTGCGAAAAGGGACATACGACCACTTATGGAAAGGAAGTGCCGTTCCCAAAACACGTGTGGAAAAGCCCATTGCATATGGGCTGCCCACAACGGACAAAGGGGCAAAGCCCCATAAAATCGCCATGTCTTTAAGATTTGGGTTTTAAGATTCAGTAGTGTGCGTAGTCTTTACATATATACACGGCACACACTTGCACAATTGAGCCTTTCCGCTCTTAAGATATAGCCATATTTCCCTTTTGCAAATTTACATTAAGTCATTTCCCTTCCGCATTGTCTTTCAATTCGGGTTTTCCCTTTGGAGTTGCGTGAGTTTGCATTGCATATACGCCATACCACGAGTTAGGACGCATATTGCATCAAAGCAAACCCCACACTCCCGCTCAAAATCACCCCACTTAGGTCACGTGTGCATACACACACCTAGTTGGCCCGAAAAGGGATAAAAAGAAAGACATAGGCACGTGCAAATCCACGTGAAATAAAACTTGAAAACCACACAAATCAGCCCGAATCAAACACCTCAAACATTTTCCTAGGTTATCATGTCTAAAACTCGATTTTCTAAGCGTACAGACTGACCCTTGCGCATCGGTGCAAGAAGGTCTGCGACGAAAAGAGCTTTGCTTGCTCACAGTCGCCATGATAGGAGTCAGATTTCAAAATATTTCTTCGCTAGCTTAAGCAAGCTAGCTGGCACGCCCTTTTGCTTAAATAGGACTTAGACACACGAAAGGATTCGCTTCAGGCCTAAGAACCAGAAGCGGGGATTTTTGGCGTCTACAGGATTTGGCACGCCCGGTGGGACCTAAGTCTTTTGAAAATCGAGTCATATTAGAAACCTTGCAAAAAATTTTCCAAAGGTGTCATTTTAACTCTCTTTTTTGTACTTCATGCGTAGGATTTTGAAAGCTTGAAAGCATGTCGAAATCAAACCCAAGTGAAGTGTCGAGCCAAGGCTCATGCGCATCAAGTTCTCATTCTAGGAGAGTTTTGAAAAATAAAATCAAACTAGAAGAGATAGAAGATTTGAGAAGGGAATTCGAGGCCAAAATCGATGCTCTTAGCCAAGAGGCTGAAGCAGGTGATTCATGTTCATCAAATGGTGAACAAAAGGCCAAGAAAAAAATTGAAAAACCTCGCAAACATAAAGAGGCCTCCGTAATGGAAGGCAACCAATACCACGAGTCCTTCACACAAAAGGACCGTAAAGCCCTACAGCAACTGCTGAAAGGGCAAAGTAAAGAGAAAAGGAGTTACGCCCTGTCTGATTTCCTACCTATGGATTATGAAACAGACAGTGACGATGAAATACCGAACTTCCATCGGTATGATGGCATGGGAGACCCTAGGTCTCACCTGCAACTTTTCTCACGTCGAGCCCATAAGAAGAAAAAGGACTCGATGAAATGGGTGTATTGGTTCCCTTTATCCCTTAAAGGCACAACTGCCAAATGGCTAGCTTCCTACGATCTAAGCCAGTTCGCTACTTTTGAAGAGTTAGCGAACTGCTTTATGCAAAGATTTGCACATAACGTAGAAGTCTCGCCGACTTTAAACACTTTAAGGGATACAAAGCAAGGCATGAACGAAGACGTGCATGCCTTCATTATTCGATGGAGGTCCCTTTTAGGGCAAGTGTGAGAGCCGATATTCGAAGGATGCGTAGTCATGCTCATCCTAGATAATTTTAAAAGTGAGTTAAAAACCCTTCTCTCGCTTCATGAAATCTCTACTTTCCATAAGTTAATAAAGAAAGCATCCCTTTTTGAAACAAACTTGAAAAAAGGGGTATACGACCACTTATGGAAAGGAAATCCTATTGTGAAAACTCGCTTGGAGAAGCCCATCAACTATGGGCCATCCACCGCGGAGAAAGGGGCAAAGCCCCATAAAATCGCCAATGTCCGGGTGGATCCAAGCCTGGCAAGTGCTTCAAAGGCTTTCGAAAAAGCTGATAAAAAGGAGAGGAGTTTTCAAAAGCACTTCGAAAGACGGGAGTATACTCCGTTGGGGCAACCTGTGACGGAGGTGTAAACACCCCGAAATCCCACGAATTTCTTAAACGAATCTGGTTTTATACAAGCAGCCCCAAAGGGGCCATTTTGAGTTTGGAAACCCAAGAGCCTTCCAAACAACCCTGTGTATATGTTTTAAACTTTACCTTTCAAAAACATATGATATAGCTTTTGAAAACCCTTTTAAAACATGTTTTGAAACCCCGAAGTGGCTTGACCCGATCAAGACAGGACCAGGAGAGCCAAGAAGAGCCCGGAACCGGAGCACCTGTCAAGCCTGGCGCAGCAACTCTTGCATCTGATTCACACCCCAGGATCTCGAACGTCCAAGACCCTGTTCTTATCAAAATAGCATTTGAAGTCATCTCCGGAAGGCAGAAACGGAGGCGGACGACTATGTTGGCGAAGACCCAACGCAGACGGAGTACTGATGCTGTCAGGCCCCGCACGAATCGTCCGTTTCGAACCCAGCTCGAAGGAGTCAGAGTTCAGTTTGGATTGGATCTGGACCATATATATCCAGATCCCAATCCAAACCCATATGTGGACTTGGATTTGGATTTGGATCCAGAGATCCAATCCAATATCCATATCCATGGCCCACATCACCTTCTCATAAATGGAGGTGGGGCCCACTTGAAATTCACGTGGGATATTGGGCATGAGAGAGAGTGGGGGATGAAAAATATCAAGAGTGTTGTATTAAGCTTGACTTGTGTGTCAAGTTTGGGTTTAATCTTGTGGGTTAGCCTAATTGAGTGGGTTTAAGCTTGTAATTAGCTAAAACCTAACCTAGGGCTGCACCAACATGGGGTGATCAAGGTCTATGGGCCATGCTAAGGGAGCTCCTTCACCTAAACCTAGCCAAAAATGCCTAAACCTAGCCTAAACCCCTAATCCACCCCTAATCTGAACCTAATCACCTAACCCACTTCCCTAATCCCGGCCTAATCCCAACCTAATCACCTAACCCACTCCCCTAATCCTTCCCTAAACCTAGATTAATTTCCCTAATCCTAGCCTAAACCTAGCCTAAACCACCTAACCTAGCTCACTAAACCTCACCCTAAAACCCAACCACCTAACCTAGCCCTAAACCCCTAAACCACCCTTAGCCCACGATTTCCAAAACCCCTAGTTTTAAAATATCTGGCCCAACCCCATCCAGCCCACCTTATCTACATACTACCCTACCTAAACCACCTAACCACTACCCACAACCCAGCCCTAACCGACCTACCCATCCCCTATTTAAACCCCCCTCATTGTGGGCGGGTTTTCCAAGTGGGAACCACCCCTTCCATCCAGCCGGGCCCTCTCCTTCTCCCATTTCTCATCCAGCCGTGACCACTCCCCAGCAGCTCCAGCTCCTCCACCAGCCGCCACCTGCTCCGCCACCTTCCCTCTTCCGTCCACCACCACTGCCCCCCCAGCCGGACACCACCACCTCACTCAGCCGAACTCCCATCAACACTCGGCTTCCCTCTTCATCCACTCGCCACTCCACCCCATCCGGTAAGCCTTCTTTAACCCTACTTAAACCCTTCTCTACCACCTCTCCACTCCCAGCCACTCACCACACCATCACCTTACTCACCCAACAGCCCTTCACCGCCACCACACTCCCACTCGGCCAAACCTTAGCCGCCTCAACCGTTTGCTTCCTACCTAACTCACATTAACTATACCCGGCCACCCTATCAGATTTCCTAAGACTTGCCCGTGGCACTACCTTAAACCCACTATTCCCACTATTACCTAGTCCCATCCCCTAACTGGCCACCTTCCCATACTCCAGCCTTAGTCACCCTAGCAGCACGCCACCACCATTTTAACTTAGCCGAACCTAGCACAACCCAAACCGCCGGCCACTACTCCCCCCCCCTAGGTGTCCTCTTTGGCCTTCCCACTAGCTCACCTTTTAGGTCCAGTTTCCCTAAGTACCTAACTTCCCTAGTGACCCTAAGACCCACTTATTCAGCCACTCTAAACTCCCTACTTGGAGGCGCCGCCTACTTGCCACCGGCCCCCTTCGAGGCGTCTATCCCGCGCCCCACTTGCAGCCGGCCAGCACCCTTGATCACATACCTTCGCGGAGCTCCCGTTTGCAGCCCAAAGCCAAGGCCACGCTCAAGCAAGACCTCTACGGACCAGCTACTCGTAAGTGTCTAAACTCGGTCTTTAGTCATACGCTTGCTTGAAATTCAATTTGATACGGGGTTGTAATAACGGAGCATAGTCTCCCCCCGCTTGTAATAACGTGGCTTGGCACAACCACACACGTGCACTCTCTTAGTCGTGCACAATTTTGAACACACACGGGCCTAATCAGCCCCTAATATATAAGTGTACGTATATATTTCATTTCCGAAGGGTTTTGTTTAAGTTGGGTGCGTAGTCTTTCAATTCGAACACTCTCACACACATTGAGCTTTCGCTCTTATTTGAAAGACCCAAGTAAGGGCCGACCTATACTATTTGGGTTTCATTTCATGTCGTGTGAGTAAGTCTTTCAATTTAAACACTCTCACACACATTGAGCTTTCGCTCTTATTTGAAAGACCCAAGTAAGGGCCGACCTATACTATTTGGGTTTTATTTCTTGTCGTGTGAGTAAGTCTTTCAATTCAAGCACTTTCACACACATTGAGCCTTCGCTCTTACTCCCAAGACCTTAGTAAAGGCCTTATTGCAGTTATATTTGGGTTTCATTTATGTCGTGTGTGTAGTACTTCAATTCAAGCACTCTCACACACATTGAGCCTTCGCTCTTACTCCCAAGACCTTAGTCAAGGCCATACTGCAATTTATATTTGGGTTTTATTTTATGTCGTGTGTGTAAGTCTTTCGATTCAAGCACGCACCCACATTGAGCCTTCGCTCTTATTTGCAAGACCCGAGTAAGGGCTCATATACATAAGATATATACGTATTTCCCTTCGGTTATTTCCTTCCCTTCGGTTATTTCCCTTCGGTTATTTCCCTTTAGTATTGTCTTTACATTTCGGGTTTTCCCTTTGGAGTAGCGTGAGTTTGCATTGCATCTACGCCATACCACGAGGTAGGACGCATATTGCATCGAAGCAACCCCCGCTCGAATTCGCCCATGTAGTGGAGTGTTCATACACACAAAACTAGGCGACCCAAAAAGGGATAAAAGAAAAGACTTAGGCACGTACAAATCCACGTGATCTAAAACATGCAATCGCATCTTAAAGACCCGAAATAGACACCTCGAACCGTCTCGTAGACTTTCTCCCCAAAAACTCGATTTTTTGCAAAAGCGTACAGACTGACCCTTGCGCATCGGTGCAAGAAGGTCTGCGACGACAAGAGCTCACTTGCTCACAGTCGCCACGTTAGAAGTCAGTGTTAAGTATATCTTCGCTAGCTTAAGTAAGCTAGCTGGCACGCCCTGTTTATATACATAGGCCTTAGACGCACGATAAGATCCACTCCAAGCCACGAAAGAGGCGAAGAGGCGGGGATTTTCGCGCGTCTACAGAGATTGGCACGCCCGGTGGGACGTGAGCCTTTTCAAAAAATCGAGTTTACTTGTAGAAGTCTTGCGAAAATTTTATAAAGGTGTCGTTTTAACTTGTTTTCTTTGCTTTTACTTAGGAAATTTTGAAAAAGCTTGAAAAGCATGTCAAAATCCAATCCAAGTGAAGTGTCGAGCCAAGGCTCATGCGCATCAAGTTCTCACTCTAGGAGGATTTTCAAAAACAAAATAAAACTAGATGAAATCGAGGACTTGAGAAGGGAATTTGAGGCCAAAATCGATGCTCTCAGCCAAGAGGCTGAAGTAGGCGATTCATGTTCATCAAACGGTGAACAAAGGCCTAAAAAGAAAATTGAAAAACCTCGCAAGCAAAAAGAGGCCTCCGTAATGGAAGGCAACCAATACCACGAGTCCTTCACACAAAAGGACCGTAAAGCCCTACAACAACTGCTGAAAGGGCAAAATAAAGAGAAAAGAAGCTACGCCCTGTCTGATTTCCTTCCTATGGATTACGAAACAGACAGTGACGATGAAATACCGAACTTCCATCGGTATGATGGCATGGGAGACCCTAGGTCTCACTTGCAGCTTTTCTCACGTCGAGCCCATAAGAAGAAAAAGGACTCGATGAAATGGGTGTATTGGTTCCCCCTATCCCTTAAAGGCACAGCTGCCAAATGGCTGGCTTCCTACGACTTAAGCCAGTTCGCTACTTTTGAAGAGTTAGCGAACTGCTTCATGCAAAGATTTGCACACAACGTGGAAGTCACGCCAACCCTGAATACCTTAAGGGATACAAAGCAAGGCATGAACGAAGACGTGCATGCCTTCATTATAAGATGGAGGTCTCTTTTAGGCCAAGTGCGAGAGCCTATATCCGAAGGATGCGCAGTGATGCTCATCCTGGATAATTTCAAAAGCGAGTTAAAAACCCTTCTCTCGCTCCATGAGATTTCAACTTTCCATAAATTGATCAAAAAGGCCTCCCTTTTCGAAACCAACTTGCGAAAAGGGACATACGACCACTTATGGAAAGGAAGTGCCGTTCCCAAAACACGCGTGGAAAAGCCCATCGCATATGGGCTGCCCACGACGGACAAAGGGGCAAAGCCCCATAAAATCGCCAATGTCTGGGTGGATCCAGGCATGGCGGGCACTTCTAAAAATTTTGAAAAAATAGAAAATAAGAGAGAACGCAACTTTTCAAAACCAATTGAAAAACGGGAGTACACTCCGCTGGGGCAACCTGTGTCGGAGGTCCTAGACCTCCTACTTGCCCAGGGCATGATCGAACTCCCTGAAATCCCCGAAGGAGTCACGTCCAAAGGGGGGTATTTAAACCGATTTTGCAAGTATCATCGGCTCAAAGGCCATGATACCAAACGGTGCTTCTCTCTTCTAAATAAAATTGAGAACTTGATAGCGGAGGGCCGGCTCCAGGTCACTGCGGAACCTGAGCCACCTCAAGCTATCTTCAAGGAACCCTTTCCCAAACACGCCAGTGGCAGTGGGAAAGGAAAGGAGGTATGTACCCTCACCATTTCCAAGGAACTAGCGCGAAAGCCCGAACCTGGTCGACCAGCTTGTGCGCCCATCCTTGTATTATACAAGAGGCCCGCCCAAGTCGTCATCCGGGGACCACCAAAAGTGGAAATCCCGGCAAAGCCAGTTTTTAAAATCCAAGGCTCTCCTCAGCTCATCCTTAGAGCCAAGTTTAGCGCGAACCCTAGGTTGGTCGTGGGGGAAGTCACTAGATCCGGGAGGATCTACCAACCCCCGCACCTTCAAGGTGCTCAAAAGGTGGTCAGTGTGCCTGGCCCCTCAAAAGCATGTATCCCTAGTGGTCTGCCAAAAGCAGATAAGGACAAAATCATCCTAAATCCTTATGATTTCGAAAACCACCTTTCAAAGATTCCTATTCACATGTCTATCCTAGAGCTTATCAAAACCTCGCCTAGGCATAGACTTGTCTTAGAGAAAATTCTAGAAAGGGCCAAGGTTGATTCGAACATAAGTCCGGAATCCTTGTCTGCCCAAGTGGCTTTATTAGGAGCAAAATCGCCCATCACCTTTTCGGAAGATGATGTAGATAGACCCTACGAAACCCATAACCAGGCCCTGCATATCGAGGTGGTTCTAAACAACCACTCTCTCGACAGGTGCCTAGTTGATGGTGGAGGAGGGCTCAACATCCTTCCACTTCACGTGGCGTACAAAATCGGAGTCACCTTGACTTCAGTGAACCCAAGCCCCATCGTTATCACTGGATACGATGGGAATGCGTCTAGGCCTTTAGGATCCATCGAACTCCCAATGGAAACGGGAGGGATCGAACACACGGGGGTGTTCCATGTCTTGGACATCCACCCCCATTATAACCTGTTGCTGGGAAGACCCTGGATACACAGTTTGTGCGCTGTGCCATCCACCTTCCACAAGTGTGTCAAGATCCCTTTTAGGGACCAAGTCGTAGTGATCCTAGGTGAGAGTCACCCACAGCTTCAGGGGATCATAAACTCCCCTTGTTTATCGAGCTCCCAGGCCCATGAGGCTAACCTGGGGCAAATTATGGTTGAGCCACCTCGGCTCGTGTTGAACAACCCTAGGAAGGTTGTATGTGTGAAGGGGCCGCCCAAAGCAGGCCCCCTCCCGACTCTAATCCTCCTAGGAAAACCCAAGCGTTCCCTATTTCCAAAACCCCTGGACAAAAGGCCCTACGAGCCTAATATGGACGATAGCATGTTCCAGGACCACGACTTATATCCCATCTTTTCAAAAAACAAAAGGTCGTGGAACATGTTATTGAACATGGGCTACACGCCCTACAAGAGTCTAGGGGCACAAAACCAGGGTCTCCTAGAGCCCATCCTTCCTAGGGCCAACCCAAGCCGATATGGGATCGGCTATACTCCCCAAATACCGCCGGAACCACCCCCTGTGACCACCTGGGTCAAGGGTGCCCCGGAGCCTGTCTTAGAAGAGACCTATGGTTTAGACCTCCTATTCCGAGTCTAACCCATAGTGTTTTCCCTTTGTAGGTATGACGGAAGATCCCTTTTTCTAAAAAAATACCAAAAACATTTGAAAACTTAAAATAAAAAAAAATCGAAAAACAAGAAAAACCAAAACAATGGAAAAACAAAAACTCGAAAAAAGTGTGCTTTGTATAGTTCCCAAAGTTCTTGTTTTACAAAAACCCAAAAAAATCGAAAATTTGCAAAATACCAAAAAGATTTTGTACATAGCTGCTCCTGGTATGACTTTGGCGAAAGAAAAGGATTTCGAAAGAAACGTTGTCTGCATAGCCAGACCAAAAATTTCGAAATCACTTGAAAATCCAAGTACAAAACCAGGTTATTTTGAAAACCACGCATCAAGTTCCCTCGGGTCTAAAGTCCACGAGAATGATCGAAGCCCAGAAGTGGATCCCCTTGAGGAAGATCCCACTTCTGAGCTCCCAGAATTTCATAGAATTCTCGATTTTGAAAGACCTTCCCAATCAGTAGGAGGAGATTTCGTAGAGGTGAACCTAGGGGATGATTCCAATCCCAAAACCATCAAAATAGGCGCATGCTTGCATGAAACTGAAAAGTTAGCATTCATTGCATTTCTACGAACCTATTTAGATGTGTTTGCATGGACGTATGAAGACATGCCGGGCATAGATCCCAGCATAGTCGAGCATCGTCTTCCCTTAGATGTAGGTGTAAAACCAATAAAGCAGAAGCTTAGGAAAATACACCCGAATGTACACACGCAAGTCAAAGAGGGTTTAGAAGATCTGCTAAAAGCCGGATTTATAAAACCCATTGCGTATTCTGATTGGTTGTCAAATATCGTTGTAGTTCGAAAAACCAATGGGAAAATTCGAATATGCATCGATTTCAGAAACCTGAATAAAGCCACTCCAAAGGATAATTATCCTTTACCAAACATAGATTTGATAGTCGATAGTACTGCAAATCATGAAATGTTTTCATTTATGGATGGCTATTCAGGCTATAATCAAATCAAACTAAGCCCACGAGATCAGGGTAAGACCGCCTTCACAACCCCATGGGGCACGTACTGCTATACAGTCATGCCCTTTGGTTTGAAAAATGCCGGCGCAACATACCAACGAGCCATGAACACGATCTTCCATGATCAAATTCACGAGCTTGTAGAAGTGTATGTAGATGATCTCTTGGCAAAATCCAAAACCCGATGCACCCATATCGAATGTTTACAAAAAATTTTCGAAAGGCTTAGGCTTTACAAAGTAAAGCTAAACCCTCAAAAATGTGTGTTCGGGGTAGAATCAGGAAAGCTTCTAGGCTTTATGGTAAGCCAAAGGGGAATAGAAGTCGACCCCTCTAAGTGTCGAGCCATCATAGACATGGCTCCACCCTCCAATCTCACCCAAGTCCGTAGCCTCCAGGGTCGATTACAATCTGTGCGCCGATTCATATCGAATCTGGCAACTAGATGCGAACCCTTCAACAAACTGTTGAGGAAGGGTACGAAATTCTTATGGGATGACGAATGCCAAAAGTCCTTCGAGAGACTAAAGGCATACTTGGTTAATCCCCCGGTTTTGAATCCTCCAAAGCAAGGAAAACCGCTTTTATTATACATCTCCGTGCATGTAAACGCTTTAGGAGCCCTGTTGGCTCAATACGAGGATGACACCCATAAGGAGTATGCCATCTACTATATTTCGAAAACTCTCTTGGCTTATGAACGAAATTATCAAGCCATGGAGAAGACGTGCTTGGCCCTAGTCTGGGCCTGCCAGAAATTCAGACACTACTTCCTAGATCATGAGATCTGGATAGTGTCCAAGCTTGATCCAATCAAGCACTTGTTCGAAAAACCCATTCTCACGGGTAGATTGGGCAAATGGCAACTCCTTCTAATGGAGTATGATCTGAAATACCATCACCAGATCTCCGTTAAGGGGCAGGCCCAAGCAGATTACATGGCCGACTTCCCCTTAGAGGACGCATATCCCACTCTTGTCGAAATGCCTGATGAAGGCATATTGCAAAACCATTTTCAAAACCACATTTTGGCAAATTCTTTCGAAAACCAAGTGTGGAAGATGCACTTCGACGGGGCACGAAACCAACGAGGGGCTGGTGCCGGGATCATCCTAATCTCCCCTGAAAAGGGCGAGATTCCCATAGCAGTCCGCTTAGATTTCGAATGTTCCAACAACGTAGCTGAGTATGAAGCACTCATACAAGGCTTAAGGATTTCGAAAACTCTAGGGGCATCATGCATCGAGGTCTTTGGAGATTCGCTCCTTGTCATAAACTAGGTTTTAAAAATTTGGCAAGTACGTAATGAGAAACTACTTCCATATCACGAGTTGGCCACTCGATTGGTCCAATCCTTCCAGTCGTGTAAGCTCACACACGTGGGAAGAGAGGACAATGGCATCGCCGATGCCCTCTCCTCCTTGGGTTCAGCCCTGAAGGTCGATCCCATTTCAGGGACCAGATCTTTGGAAATATGGCATGCGCCCCATCCATCCACACACGACTTAGATATTTGCCAAAACAACCCAGAGTCTATTGAAAAACCCTGGTTCTATGACATAAAACAATTTTTAGAAAATGGGGGATTCACCGAGGATGCCACATCCAAAGATAGGGCATTCATTCGTAAGATTTCGACCCGATACACCATTCTGGGTGGGGTCTTATACAAAAAGAGTTTTACCGGCATTCTGCTTAGGTGTATCGACCTAGAGGAGGCTAGGATAGTGATGCACGAGTTCCACGACGGAGAATGTGGAGGTCATATTAATGCCAACATGATGGCAATGAAAATACTTAGAGGGGGTTATTTTTGGTCCACCCTGAAAAAGGATTGTCACGATCATGTTAGAAAGTGTCATCCATGTCAAGTGCATGGGCACGCCATTCATATCCCATCTTCTGCATTGCATTCCGTGGTCAGCCCCTGGCCATTTACCATGTGGGCGTTTGACATTGTAGGCCCCATATTTCCAAAGGCCTCGAATGGGCATTGTTTTATTTTAGCAGCCACGGAGTATTTCTCCAAGTGGGTGGAAGCCATTTCCCTAACGAATGTAATGGGGCAACATGTGGTGGCTTTCATCCGGAGGAATATCTTGGCTCGATTTGGGGTTCCACGAGACCTTGTGTCTGATAATGGTACCCCATTCAAGAACGAGCGGATGGTTAAGTTGTGCAACACGTATGGCATAACTCACCACTTCTCCTCGCCCTACTACCCTCAAGGCAACGGCCAAGCCGAAGCCACGAACAAGACTCTCATTGGCATCATTGAGAAGACCTTAGAGAAGGGTAGGAGGTGGCATGAGAAGCTGGATGAAGCCTTATGGGCTTATAGGACTTCCATCCGGACTCCCACGAATGCCACACCATTCGAATTGGTCTATGGCACAAATGCCATTCTTCCCATTCATACCCAACTGCATTCATTCCATACATCCATTGCACTCGACCTCCCCCTAGAGACGCTTCAGCATGCTAGGATGGCCGAACTAGATTTGCTAGATGAGAGGCGACTCCTTGCCATGGATCATGCTCGTGCATACCGGCAAAGGATAGCCCGACATTATAGCAAACACATGAGACCTCGCCACTTTGAAGTGGGAGATCTGGTCTTGAAAACCATCCATCATCGTGGCCCACACCCCCTAGGCAAGTGGCGCCCCAACTGGGATGGACCCTATGTTGTACGAGCAACCACTACGAACAATTCGTATTGGTTGATCGATGTAGAAGGTAGGAATTTAGCAGATCCTATCAATATTCAATACTTAAAGAAATATCATGTGTAGGATCTAGATTAAATTCCAGTTTTCGAAAATTTTTAGGGATAGCTGCCCTGAGACATGTGAATAAGGTGCAAAGGCAAACTCGTGTGACCCTGAGTGAGAGAATTCGCACTTGTGAAAGAGTGGAGTTTTCAAAATCGTGGTTGCATTTCAAAATCTTTCATCTTACAAAGAAAGGCCTAGTTCAACATAGCAAGATACTTGCAAGTAGTACGTGCTATTTCTAAATAGGCTGATCTGGAATGGATCGAGTGTAAGCTTGGGATAAGTCCTCCCCTCTTCTCTTCTCCTTCCAAAAGGGAAACAAAGGCCCAAATCAAAAAGGAATTTCCCATTTAAAGTCTCTTTCTAAAAGAAAGAAACCAGACTTGAAAAAGAAAAATCGAATCTCTTATGAAAAAGAGGGATTAAAGAAAAAATACTCCCAAAGGGAGACCCTCTATGAAAAAAAGGAAAAAGAGGCCAAAAAGCTCAAAAAGAGCAGTTTTCCGCCTTCTATGCCTTAAACCACGGGACGCTTCAAAAGGGACCGTGGTATCTCTTTCCCATCCCTGGCTTATCCCAAGCTAAAGCATGGTTCATTTCGAGGAATCCTAAAGTAAAAATAGGATTTACTTACTTGAATTTCATCTTGTTTGAGAATTCGACGTTTCGAGTAAGGCGTAGGAATTTGAAATGAAGCTTGTTTTCTTATAAAAACCTCCGCTAAATAAGCGAGTGTTAAGACTCAAACAAGGGCAAGCACGAAGAGCTCGAGATCCTTAGGATCGAGGCTCAAGACAGTTGTCCCTTTTGTAAATAGCTTTTGTAAATAAGTTTTTAAAACCGAACATCGAACAGCATAGGCTTTTTACTCACTTGGAGCAGTAGGCCTTGTAAGTCTCTAGAGTTCGACCACACCTGGTCTCTGGGAGGTCGCCACTCTTGGCACCACACCCATGTCATTTGCATTCCACGCATGGTACTTGCATGAACATGATCCCATTTAGGACCAGATTCCATAAGAGAACCCTTTGGCGTGATATCTCCTCCTACCAGAGTTTGTAAAATTGAGATTTTTGCTAAAAATGGGACGATCTCATATTCTTCGTGGCTAGATCTAGGGAGACATTAAAAGGGGTGTTTGTCATCTTTGCCCTTATCCAAATCTATTTGGACAAGGCCAAAGAGGGGCATCTGTAAACACCCCGAAATCCCACGAATTTCTTAAACGAATCTGGTTTTATACAAGCAGCCCCAAAGGGGCCATTTTGAGTTTGGAAACCCAGGAGCCTTCCAAACAACCCTGTGTATATGTTTTAAACTTTACCTTTCAAAAACATATGATATAGCTTTTGAAAACCCTTTTAAAACATGTTTTGAAACCCCGAAGTGGCTTGGCCCGATCAAGATAGGACCAGGAGAGCCAAGAAGAGCCCGGAACCGGAGCACCTGTCAAGCCCGGCGCAGCAACTCTTGCATCTGATTCACACCCCAGGATCTCGAACGTCCAAGACCCTGTTCTTATCAAAATAGCATTTGAAGTCATCTCCGGAAGGCAGAAACGGAGGCGGACGACTATGTTGGCGAAGACCCAACGCAGACGGAGTACTGATGCTGTCAGGCCCCGCACGAATCGTCCGTTTTGAACCCAGCTCGAAGGAGTCAGAGTTCAGTTTGGATTGGATCTGGACCATATATATCCAGATCCCAATCCAAACCCATATGTGGACTTGGATTTGGATTTGGATCCAGAGATCCAATCCATTATCCATATCCATGGCCCACATCACCTTCTCATAAATGGAGGTGGGGCCCACTTGAAATTCACGTGGGATATTGGGCATGAGAGAGAGTGGGGGATGAAAAATATCAAGAGTGTTGTATTAAGCTTGACTTGTGTGTCAAGTTTGGGTTTAATCTTGTGGGTTAGCCTAATTGAGTGGGTTTAAGCTTGTAATTAGCTAAAACCTAACCTAGGGCTGCACCAACATGGGGTGATCAAGGTCTATGGGCCATGCTAAGGGAGCTCCTTCACCTAAACCTAGCCAAAAATGCCTAAACCTAGCCTAAACCCCTAATCCACCCCTAATCTGAACCTAATCACCTAACCCACTTCCGTAATCCCGGCCTAATTCCAACCTAATCACCTAACCCACTCCCCTAATCCTTCCCTAAACCTAGATTAATTTCCCTAATCCTAGCCTAAACCTAGCCTAAACCACCTAACCTAGCTCACTAAACCTCACCCTAAAACCCAACCACCTAACCTAGCCCTAAACCCCTAAACCACCCTTAGCCCACGATTTTCCAAAACCCCTAGTTTTAAAATATCTGGCCCAACCCCATCCAGCCCACCTTATCTACATACTACCCTACCTAAACCACCTAACCACTACCCACAACCCAGCCCTAACCGACCTACCCATCCCCTATTTAAACCCCCCTCATTGTGGGCGGGTTTTCCAAGTGGGAACCACCCCTTCCATCCAGCCGGGCCCTCTCCTTCTCCCATTTCTCATCCAGCCGTGACCACTCCCCAGCAGCTCCAGCTCCTCCACCAGCCGCCACCTGCTCCGCCACCTTCCCTCTTCCGTCCACCACCACTGCCCCCCCAGCCGGACACCACCACCTCACTCAGCCGAACTCCCATCAACACTCGGCTTCCCTCTTCATCCACTCGCCACTCCACCCCATCTGGTAAGCCTTCTTTAACCCTACTTAAACCCTTCTCTACCACCTCTCCACTCCCAGCCACTCACCACACCATCACCTTACTCACCCAACAGCCCTTCACCGCCACCACTCCCACTCGGCCAAACCTTAGCCACCTCAACCGTTTGCTTCCTACCTAACTCACATTAACTATACCCGGCCACCCTATCAGATTTCCTAAGACTTGCCCGTGGCACTACCTTAAACCCACTATTCCCACTATTACCTAGTCCCATCCCCTAACTGGCCACCTTCCCATACTCCAGCCTTAGTCACCCTAGCAGCCCGCCACCACCATTTTAACTTAGCCGAACCTAGCACAACCCAAACTGCCGGCCACTACTCCCCCCCCTAGGTGTCCTCTTTGGCCTTCCCACTAGCTCACCTTTTAGGTCCAGTTTCCCTAAGTACCTAACTTCCCTAGTGACCCTAAGACCCACTTATTCAGCCACTCTAAACTCCCTACTTGGAGGCGCCGCCTACTTGCCACCGGCCCCCTTCGAGGCGTCTATCCCGCGCCCCACTTGCAGCCGGCCAGCACCCTTGATCACATACCTTCGCGGAGCTCCCGTTTGCAGCCCAAAGCCAAGGCCACGCTCAAGCAAGACCTCTACGGACCAGCTACTCGTAAGTGTCTAAACTCGGTCTTTAGTCATACGCTTGCTTGAAATTCAATTTGATACGGGGTTGTAATAACGGAGCATAGTCTCCCCCCGCTTGTAATAACGTGGCTTGGCACAACCACACACGTGCACTCTCTTAGTCGTGCACAATTTTGAACACACACGGGCCTAATCAGCCCCTAATATATAAGTGTACGTATATATTTCATTTCCGAAGGGTTTTGTTTAAGTTGGGTGCGTAGTCTTTCAATTCGAACACTCTCACACACATTGAGCTTTCGCTCTTATTTGAAAGACCCAAGTAAGGGCCGACCTATACTATTTGGGTTTCATTTCATGTCGTGTGAGTAAGTCTTTCAATTTAAACACTCTCACACACATTGAGCTTTCGCTCTTATTTGAAAGACCCAAGTAAGGGCCGACCTATACTATTTGGGTTTCATTTCTTGTCGTGTGAGTAGTCTTTCAATTCAAGCACTTTCACACACATTGAGCCTTCGCTCTTACTCCCAAGACCTTAGTAAAGGCCTTATTGCAGTTATATTTGGGTTTCATTTATGTCGTGTGTGTAGTACTTCAATTCAAGCACTCTCACACACATTGAGCCTTCGCTCTTACTCCCAAGACCTTAGTCAAGGCCATACTGCAATTTATATTTGGGTTTTATTTCATGTCGTGTGTGTAAGTCTTTCGATTCAAGCACGCACCCACATTGAGCCTTCGCTCTTATTTGCAAGACCCGAGTAAGGGCTCATATACATAAGATATATACGTATTTCCCTTCGGTTATTTCCTTCCCTTCGGTTATTTCCCTTCGGTTATTTCCCTTCAGTATTGTCTTTACATTTCGGGTTTTCCCTTTGGAGTAGCGTGAGTTTGCATTGCATCTACGCCATACCACGAGGTAGGACGCATATTGCATCGAAGCAACCCCCGCTCGAATTCGCCCATGTAGTGGAGTGTTCATAACACACAAACTAGGCGACCCAAAAAGGGATAAAAGAAAAGACTTAGGCACGTACAAATCCACGTGATCTAAAACATGCAATCGCATCTTAAAGACCCGAAATAGACACCTCGAACCGTCTCGTAGACTTTCTCCCCAAAAACTCGATTTTTTGCAAAAGCGTACAGACTGACCCTTGCGCATCGGTGCAAGAAGGTCTGCGACGACAAGAGCTCACTTGCTCACAGTCGCCACGTTAGAAGTCAGTGTTAAGTATATCTTCGCTAGCTTAAGTAAGCTAGCTGGCACGCCCTGTTTATATACATAGGCCTTAGACGCACGATAAGATCCACTCCAAGCCACGAAAGAGGCGAAGAGGCGGGGATTTTCGCGCGTCTACAGGAGGTCCTACACCTCCTACTTGCCCAAGGCATGATCGAACTCCCTGAGATTCCCGAGGGAGTCACTTCGGAGGGAGGGTTTTTAAACAAGTACTGCAAGTATCATCGGCTCAAAGGCCATGATACAAGGTGGTGCTTCTCCCTCCTTAACAAAATTGAGAACTTGATAGCGAAGGGCCGGCTCCAGGTCACTGAGGAACCCGAGCCAGCTCAAGCTATCTTTAAAGAATCCTTTCCTAAGTGTAAACACCCCGAAATCCCACGAATTTCTTAAACAAACCTGGTTTTGTAAAAGCAGCCCCAAAGGGCCATTTTTTGAGTTTGGAAACCCAGGAGCCTTCCAGACAACCCTGTATATATGTTTTAAACTTCATATTTCAAAAATATATAATATAGCTTTTAAAACCTTGTTAAAACACGTTTTTGAAACCCCGAAGCGGCTTGGCCCGATTAAGACAGGACCAGGAGAGCTAAGAAGAGCCCGGAACCGGAGCACATGTCAAGCCCGGCACAGCAACTCTTGTATCTGATTCACACCCCCAAGATCTCGAACGTCCAAGACCCTGTTCTTATCAAAATATCATTTGAAATCATCTCCGGAAGGCAGAAACGGAGGCGGACGACCATGTTGGCGAAGACCCAACGCAGACGGAGTACTGATGCTGTCAGGCCCCGCACGAATCGTCCGTTTCGAACCCAGCTCGAAGGAGTCAGAGTTCAGTTTGGATTGGATCTGGACCATATATATCCAGATCCCAATCCAAACCCATATGTGGACTTGGATTTGGATTTGGATCCAGAGATCCAATCCAATATCCATATCCATGGCCCACATCACCTTCTCATAAATGGAGGTGGGGCCCACTTGAAATTCACGTGGGATCATGGGCATGAGAGAGAGTGGGGATGGAAAATATCAAGAGGGTTGTAATTAAGCTTGACTTGTGTGTTAAGTTTGGGGTTAATCATGTGGGTTAGCCTAATTGAGTGGGTTTAAGCTTGTAATTAGCCAAAACCTAACCTAGGGCTGCACCAACATGATGTGGCTAAGGTCTATGGGCCATGCTAAGGGAGCTCCTTCACCTAAACCTAACCCAAAACACTTAATCCTAGCCTACCACCCTAATCCACCCCTAATTTGAGCCTAATCACCTAACCCACTTCCCTAATCCTTCCCTAAACCTAGGTTAATTTCCCTAAACCTAGCCTAATCACCTAACCTAGCTCACTAAACCTCACCCTAGAACCCAACCACTTAACCTAGCCCTAAACCCCTAAACCACCACTAGCCCACAATCTACCCAAACCACTAGTTTTCAAAATATCTGGCCCAACCCTTTCCAGCCCACCTTATCTACATACCACCCTACCTAAACCACCTAACCACTACCCCAAACCCAGCCCTAACCGACCTACCCATCCCTATTTAAACCCCCCCCCTTTTGGGGGGCGGGTTTTGCAAGCTGGAACCCTTCACCAATCCCAGCCGGGCCCTCTCTTTCCCCCACTTCCCAGCTCAGCCGAACCTGCCCAGCTGCTCCACCTGCGCCGCCTACACCACCACCATCCCTCCATCCCACCACAGCTCGCACCGCCATCTCCACCACCTCCCAGCCGAGCTTCACAGCCTGTCCACCTTTCTCCCAGCCGGGTACCACCTTCTCCCCATTCGGTAAGCACCCCCCAACTCTACCTAAATCCTTCTCTACTCCCCCTCCACCCCTAGCCACCCACCATACCACCATCTTACCTACACATCAGCCCCTTTGCTGCCACCATTCTCACTTAGCCGAACCTAGCACAACCTAAACCACCGGCCACTACCTAACTACCCTAACTATACCCGGCCAACCATCTCTTTTCCCCTAAGACTCCCATTCGGCCTTCCCTTAAACTCCCTTTAGGTCCATACTCCCCAATACTCTAGGCTCTCCTAGTGACCCTACACACTTACTTGGCCCAACCCTTTAATCGCCCACATCAAGGCGACTCCCATTTGCAGCGGGCCACCTTCGAGGCGCCTATCCCGCGCCCCACTTGCAGCCAGCCAGCACCCTTTGTCATCCACCCTCGTGGAGCTCCCGTTTGCAGCCCAAGGCGAAGGCGAAGCCCACGCTCAAGCAAGGCCTCTACGAACCAGCTACTCGTAAGTGCCTAAACTCGGTCTTTAGTTGTATACTTGCTTGAGATTCAATTTGATACGGGGTTGTAATAACGGAGCATAGTCTCCCCCCGCTTGTAATAACGTGGCTTGGCACACCCACACATGTGCACTCTCTTAGTTGTGCACGATTTTGAACACACACGGGCCTAATCAGCCCCTAATACATATATATATATATGCTTTCATTTTCGAAGGATTTTATTTAAGTTGGGTGAGTAAGTCTTTCAATTCAAGCACTTTCACACACATTGAGCTTTCGCTCTTATTTGAAAGACCCAAGTAAGGGCCGACCTATACTATTTGGGTTTAATTTCATGTCGTGTGTGTAAGTCTTTCAATTCAAGCACTCTCACACACATTGAGCCTTCGCTCTTATTCCCAAGACCTTAGTAAAGGCCTTATTGCAGTTATATTTGGGTTTCATTTATGTCGTGTGTGTAGTACTTCAATTCAAGCACTCTCACACACATTGAGCCTTCGCTCTTACTCCCAAGACCTTAGTCAAGGCCATACTGCAATTTATATTTGGGTTTAATTTCATGTCGTGTGTGTAAGTCTTTCAATTCAAGCACGCACCCACATTGAGCCTTCGCTCTTATTTGCAAGACCCGAGTAAGGGCTCATATACATATTATATATACATATCTCCCTTCGGCATTTATATTTCAAGTCATTTCCCTTCGGTTATTTCCCTTCAGTTATTTCCCTTCAGTATTGTCTTTACATTTCGGGTTTTCCCTTTGGAGTAGCGTGAGTTTGCATTGCATCTACGCCATACCACGAGGTAGGACGCATATTGCATCAAAGCAAGCCCCGCTTGAATTCGCCCACGTAGTGGAGGGTTCATAACACACAAACTAGGTGGCCCGAAAAGGGATAAAAGAAAAGACTTAGGCACGTGCAAATCCACGTGATCTAAAACATGCAATCGCATTTTAAAGACCCGAAATAGACACCTCGAACAGCTTCGTAGACTTTCTCTCCAAAAAATCGATTTTTGCAAAGCGTACAGACTGACCCTTGTGCATCGGTGCAAGAAGGTCTGCGACGACAAGAGCTTACTTGCTCACAGTCGCCACGTTTAGAAGTCAGTGTTAAATATATCTTCGCTAGCTTAAGTAAGCTAGTTGGCACGCCCTATTTGCATACATAGGCCTTAGACACACGAGAGGATCCGCTCTGAGCCCTGAAAAAGGCAGAAGGGGCGGGGATTTTCACGCATCTACAGAGATTGACACGCCCGGTGGGACGTGAGCCTTTCAAAAATCGAGTTTGTAAGTGGGAGTCTTGCGAAAATTTTGTAAAAAGGTGTCATTTTAACTTGTTTTCTTTGCTTGTACTTAGGATATTTTGAAAAAGCTTGAAAAGCATGTCAAAATCCAATCCAAGTGAAGTGTCGAGCCAAGGCTCATGCGCATCAAGTTCTCACTCTAGGAGGATTTTCAAAAACAAAATAAAACTAGATGAAATCGAGGACTTGAGAAGGGAGTTTGAGGCCAAAATCGATGCTCTCAGCCAAGAGGCTGAAGTAGGCGATTCATGTTTATCGAACGGTGAACAAAGGCCTAAAAAGAAATCTGAAAAACCTCGGAAGCAAAAAGAGGCCTCCGTAATGGAAGGCAACCAATACCACGAGTCCTTCACACAAAAGGACCGTAAAGCCCTACAGCAGTTGCTAAAAGGGCAGAATAAAGAGAAAAGAAGCTACGCCCTGTCTGATTTCCTTCATATGGATTACGAAACAGACAGTGACGATGAAATACCGAACTTCCATCGGTATGATGGCATGGGAGACCCTAGGTCTCACTTGCAGCTTTTCTCACGTCGAGCCCATAAGAAGAAAAAGGACTCGATGAAATGGGTGTATTGGTTCCCTTTATCCCTTAAAGGCACAGCTACCAAATGGCTGGCTTCCTACGACTTAAGCCAGTTCGCTACTTTTGAAGAGTTAGCGAACTGCTTCATGGAAAGATTTGCACACAATGTAGAAGTCACGCCAACCCTGAATACCTTAAGGGATACAAAGCAAGGCATGAACGAAGACGTACATGCCTTCATTATAAGATGGAGGTCGCTTTTAGGCCAAGTGCGAGAGCCCATATCCGAAGGATGCGCAGTAATGCTCATCCTGGATAATTTTAAAAGCGAATTAAAAACCCTTCTCTCGCTCCATGAGATTTCAACTTTCCATAAGTTGATCAAAAAGGCCTCCCTTTTCGAAACCAACTTGCGAAAAGGGACATACGATCACCTACGGAAAGGAAGTGCCGTTCCAAAAACCTGTTTGGAAAAGCCCATCGCATATGGGCTGCCCACGACGGACAAAGGGGCAAAGCCCCATAAAATCGCCAATGTCCGGGTGGATCCAGGCATGGCGGGCACTTCCAAAAATTTTGAAAAATTAGAAAATAAGAGGGAACGCAATTTTCAAAAACCGGTTGAAAAATGGGAGTATACTCCGCTGGGGCAACCTGTGTCGGAGGTCCTAGACCTCTTACTTGCCCAGGGCATGATCGAACTCCCTGAAATCCCCGAAGGAGTCACTTCCAAAGGGGGGTATTTAAACCGATTTTGTAAGTATCATCGGCTCAAAGGCCATGATACCAAACGCTGCTTCTCTCTCTTAAATAAAATTGAAAACTTGATAGCAGAAGGCCGGCTCCAGGTCACTGCGGAACCTGAGCCACCTCAAGCTATCTTCAAGGAACCCTTTCCCAAACATGCCAGTGGCAGTGGGAAAGGAAATGAGGTATGTACCCTCACCATTTCCAAGGAACTAGCGCGAAAGCCAGAACCTGGTCGACCTACTTGTGCGCCCATCCTTGTACTATACAAGAGGCCCGCCCAAGTCGTCATTCGGGGACCACCAAAAGTGGAAACCTCGATAAAACCAGTTTTAAAAATCCAAGGTTCTCCTCAGCTCATCCTTAGAGCCAAGTTTAGCGCGAACCCTAGGCTGGTCGTGGGGGAAGTCACTAGATCCGAGAGGATCTATCAACCCCCGTACCTTCAAGGTGCTCAAAAGGTGGTCAGTGTGCCTGGCCCCTCCAAAGCATGTATCCCTAGTGGTCTGCCAAAAGCAGATAAGGACAAAGTCATCCTAAATCCTTATGATTTCGAAAACCACCTTTCAAAGATTCCTATTCACATGTCTATCCTAGAGCTTATAAAAACCTCGCCTAGGCATAGACTTGTATTAGAGAAAATTCTACAAAGGGCCAAGGTTGATTCGAACATAAGTCCGGAATCCTTGTCTACCCAAGTGGCTTTATTAGGAGCAAAATCGCCCATCACTTTCTCGGAAGATGATGTAGATAGACCCTATGAAACCCATAACCAGGCCCTGCATATCGAGGTGGTTCTAAACAACCACTCTCTGGACAGGTGCCTAGTCGATGGTGGAGGAGGGATCAACATCCTTCCACTTCATGTGGCGTACAAAATCGGAGTCACCTTGACTTCAATGAACCCAAGCCCCATCGTTATCACTGGATACGATGGGAATGCATCTAGACCTTTAGGATCCATCGAACTCCCAATGGAAACGGGAGGGATCAAACACACGGGGGTGTTCCATGTCTTGGACATCCACCCCCATTATAACCTATTGCTGGGAAGGCCCTGGATACACAGTTTGTGCGCTGTGCCATCCACCTTCCACGGGTGTGTTAAGATCCCTTTTAGGGACCAGGTCGTAGTGATCCTAGGTGAGAGTCACCCACAGCTTCAGGGGATCATAAACTCCCCTTGTTTATCAAGCTCCCAGGCCCATGAGGCTAACCTGGGGCAAATTATGGTTGAGCCACCTCGGCTCGTGTTGAACAACCCTAGGAAGGTTGTATGTGTGAAGGGGCTGCCCAAAACAAGCCCCTTCCCGACTTTATTCCTCCTAGGAAAACCCAAGGGTTCCCTATTTCCAAAGCCCCTGGACAAGAGGCCATACGAGCCTAATATGGACGATAGCATGTTCGAGGACCATGACTTGTATCCAACTTTTTTGAAAAACAAAAAGTCGTGGAACATGTTGTTGAACATGGGCTACACGCCCTACAAGAGTCTAGGGGCACAGAACCAGGGTCTCCTAGAGCCCATCCTTCCTAGGGCCAACCCAAGCCGATATGGGATCGGCTATACTCCCCGAATACCGTCGGAGCCACCCCCTGTGACCACATGGGTCAAGGGTGCCCCGGAGCCTGTCTTAGAAGAGACCTACGATTTAGATCTCCTATTCCGAGTCTAACCCGTAGTGTTTTCCCTTTGTAGGTATGACGGAAGATCCCTTTTTCTAAAAATACCAAAAACATTTGAAAACTTAAAATAAAAAAAATCGAAAAACAAGAAAAACCAAAAACAATGGAAAAACAAAAACTCGAAAAAAGAGTGCTTTGTATAGTTCCCAAAGTTCTTGTTTTACAAAAACCCAAAAAAATCGAAAATTTGGAAAATACCAAAAAGATTTTGTACATAACTGCTCCTGGTAGGACTTTGGCAAAAGAAAAGGATTTCGAAAGAAACGTCGTCTGCATAGCCAAACCAAAAATTTCGAAATCACTTGAAAATCCAAGTACAAAACCAGGTCATTTTGAAAACCACGCATCAAGTTCCCTCGGGTCTATAGCCCACGAGAATGATCAAAGCCCAGAAGTGGATCCCCTTGAGGAAGATCCCACTTCTGAGCTCCTAGAATTTCATAGAATTCTCGATTTTGAAAGACCTTCCCAATCAGTAGGTGGAGATTTCATAGAGGTGAACCTAGGGGATGATTCCAATCCCAAAACCATCAAGATAGGCGCATGCTTGCATGAAACTGAAAAGTTAGCATTCATTGCATTTCTACAAACCTATTTAGATGTGTTTGCATGGACGTATGAAGACATGCCGGGCATAGATCCCAGCATTGTCGAGCATCGTCTTCCCTTAAATGCAGGTGTAAAACCCATAAAGCAGAAGCTTAGGAAAATACACCCGAATGTACACACGCAAGTCAAAGAGGGTTTAGAAGATCTGCTAAAAGCCGGATTTATAAAACCCATTGTGTATTCTGATTGGTTGTCAAATATCGTTGTGGTTCGAAAAACCAATGGGAAAATTCGAATATGCATCGATTTCAGAAACTTGAATAAAGCCACTCCAAAGGATAATTATCCTTTACCAAACATAGATTTGATAGTCGATAGTACTGCAAATCATGAAATGTTTTCATTCATGGACGGCTATTCAGGCTATAATCAAATCAAACTAAGTCCACGAGATCAGGGTAAGACCGCCTTCACAACCCTATGGGGCACGTACTGCTATACAGTCATGCCCTTTGGTTTGAAAAATGCTGGCGCAACATACCAACGAGCCATGAACACGATCTTCCATGATCAAATTCATGAGCTTGTAGAAGTGTATGTAGATGAACTCTTGGCAAAATCCAAAACCCGATGCACCCATATCGAATGTTTACAAAAGATTTTCGAAAGGCTTAGGCTTTACAAAGTAAAGCTAAACCCTCAAAAATGTGTGTTCGGGGTAGAATCAGGGAAGCTTTTAGGCTTTATGGTGAGCCAAAGGGGAATAGAAGTCGACCCCTCTAAGTGTCGAGCCATCATAGACATGGCTCCACCCTCCAATCTCACCCAAATTCGTAGCCTCCAGGTTCGATTACAATCCGTGCGCCGATTCATATCGAATCTGGCAACTAGATGCGAACCCTTCAACAAACTATTGAGGAAGGGTACGAAATTCTTATGGGATGACGATCCTTTGAGAGACTGAAGGCATACTTGGTTAATCCCCCTATTTTGAATCCCCCAAAGCAAGGAAAACCGCTTTTATTATACATCTCCGTGCATGTAAATGCTTTAGGAGCCCTGTTGGCTCAATACGAGGATGACACCCATAAGGAGTATGCCATCTACTATATTTCGAAAACTCTCTTGGCTTATGAACGAAATTATCAAGCCATGGAGAAGACGTGCTTGGCCCTAGTCTGGGCCTGCCAGAAGTTCAGACACTATTTCCTAGATCATGAGATCTGGATAGTGTCCAAGCTTGATCCAATCAAGCACTTGTTCGAAAAACCCATTCTCACGGGTAGATTGGGCAAATGGCAGCTCCTTCTAATGGAGTATGATCTGAAATACCATCACCAGATCTCCATTAAGGGGCAAGCCCTAGCAGATTACGTGGCTGAATTCCCCTTAGAGGACGCATATCCCACTCTTATCGAAATGCCTAATGAAGGCATATTGCAAAACCATTTTCAAAACCACATTTTGGCAAACTCTTTCGAAAACCAAGTGTGGAAGATGCACTTCGATGGGGCACGAAACCAACGAGGGGCTGGTGCCGGGGTCATCCTAATCTCCCCTGAAAAGGGCGAGATTCCCATAGCAGTCCGCTTAGATTTCGAATGTTCCAACAACATAGCTGAGTATGAAGCACTCATACAAGGCTTAAGGATTTCGAAAACTCTAGGGGCATCATGCATTGAGGTCTTTGGAGATTCGCTCCTTGTCATAAACCAAGTTTTAAAAATTTGGCAAGTACGTAATGAGAAACTACTTCCATATCACGAGTTGGCGACTCGATTGGTCCAATCCTTCCAGTCGTGTAAACTCACACACGTAGGAAGAGAGGACAATGGCATCGCCGATGCCCTCTCCTCCTTGGGTTCAGCCCTGAAGGTCGATCCCATTTCAGGGACCAGATCTTTGGAAATATGGCATGCGCCCCATCCATCCACACACGACTTGGATATTTGCCAAAACAACCCAGAGTCTATTGAAAAACCCTGGTTCTATGACATAAAACAATTTTTAGAAAATGGGGGATTTACCGAGGATGCCACATCCAAAGATAAGGCATTCATTCGTAAGATTTCGACCCGATACACCATTCTGGGGGGGGTCTTATACAAAAAGAGTTTTACCGGCATTTTGCTTAGGTGTATCGACCTAGAGGAGGCTAGGATAGTGATGCATGAGTTCCACGATGGAGAATGTGGAGGTCATGTTAATGCCAACATGATGGCAATGAAAATACTTAGAGGGGGCTATTTTTGGTCCACCCTGAAAAAGGATTGTCACGATCATGTTAGGAAGTGTCATCCGTGTCAAGTGCATGGGCACGCCATTCATATCCCATTATCTGCATTGCATTCCGTGGTCAGCCCCTGGCCATTTACCATGTGGGCGTTTGACATCGTAGGCCCAATCTTTCCAAAGGCCTCGAATGGGCATCGATTTATTTTAGCAGCCACGGAGTATTTCTCCAAGTGGGTGGAAGCCATTTCCCTAACCAATGTAATGGGGCAACATGTGGTGGCTTTCATCCGGAGGAATATCTTGGCTCGATTTGGGGTTCCATTCAAGAACGAGCGGATGGTTAAGTTGTGCAACACGTATGGCATAACTCACCACTTCTCCTCGCCCTACTACCCTCAAGGCAACGGCCAAGCCGAAGCCACAAACAAGACTCTCATTAGTATTATTGAGAAAACCTTAGAGAAGGGTAGGACGTGGCACGAGAAGCTGGATGAAGCCTTATGGGCTTACAGGACTGTAGACGCGCGAAAATCCCCGCCTCTTCGCCTCTTTCGTGGCTTGGAGTGGATCTTATCGTGCGTCTAAGGCCTATGTATACAAATAGGGCGTGCCAGCTAGCTTACTTAAGCTAGCGAAGATATACTTAACACTGACTTCTAAACGTGGCGACTGTGAGCAAGTGAGCTCTTGTCGTCGCAGACCTTCTTGCACCGATGCGCAAGGGTCAGTCTGTACGCTTTTGCAAAAATCGAGTTTTTAGGGAGAAAGACTACGAAACGGTTCGAGGTGTCTATTTCGGGTCTTTAAGATGCGATTGCATGTTTTAGATCACGTGGATTTGCACGTGCCTAAGTCTTTTCTTTTATCCCTTTTTGGGTCGCCTAGTTTGTGTGTTATGAACACTCCACTACATGGGCGAATTCGAGCGGGGGTTGCTTCGATGCAATATGCGTCCTACCTCGTGGTATGGCGTAGATGCAATGCAAACTCACGCTACTCCAAAGGGAAAACCCGAAATGTAAAGACAATGCTGAAGGGAAATAACAGAAGGGAAATAACCGAAGGGAAATAACCGAAGGGAAATAACCGAAGGGAAATAACCGAAGGGAAATAACCGAAGGGAAATACCGAAGGGAGATACGTATATATCTTATGTATATGAGCCCTTACTCGGGTCTTGCAAATAAGAGCGAAGGCTCAATGTGGGTGCGTGTTTGAATTGAAAGACTTACACACACGACATGAAATTAAACCCAAATATAAATTGCAGTATGGCCTTGACTAAGGTCTTGGGAGTAAGAGCGAAGGCTCAATGTGTGTGAGAGTGCTTGAATTGAAGTACTACACACACGACATAAATGAAACCCAAATATAACTGCAATAAGGCCTTTACTAAGGTCTTGGGAGTAAGAGCGAAGGCTCAATGTGTGTGAAAGTGCTTGAATTGAAAGACTTACTCACACGACAAGAAAGGAAACCCAAATAGTATAGGTCGGCCCTTACTTGGGTCTTTCAAATAAGAGCGAAAGCTCAATGTGTGTGAGAGTGTTCGAATTGAAAGACTTACTCACACGACATGAAATGAAACCCAAATAGTATAGGTCGGCCCTTACTTGGGTCTTTCAAATAAGAGCGAAAGCTCAATGTGTGTGAGAGTGTTCGAATTGAAAGACAACGCACCCAACTTAAACAAAACCCTTCGGAAATGAAATATATACGTACACTTATATATTAGGGGCTGATTAGGCCCGTGTGTGTTCAAAATTGTGCACGACTAAGAGAGTGCACGTGTGTGGTTGTGCCAAGCCACGTTATTACAAGCGGGGGGAGACTATGCTCCGTTATTACAACCCCGTATCAAATTGAATTTCAAGCAAGCGTATGACTAAAGACCGAGTTTAGACACTTACGAGTAGCTGGTCCGTAGAGGTCTTGCTTGAGCGTGGCCTTGGCTTTGGGCTGCAAACGGGAGCTCCGCGAAGGTATGTGCTCAAGGGTGCTGGCCGGCTGCAAATGGGGCGCGGGATGGACGCCTCGAAGGGGACCGGTGGCAAGTGGGCGGCGCCTCCAAGTAGGGAGTTTAGAGTGGCTGACTAAGTGGGTCTTAGGGTCACTAGGGAAGTTAGGGACTTAGGGAAACTGGACCTAAAAGGTGAGCTAGTGGGAAGGCCAAAGAGGACACCTAGGGGGGGTTGGCCGAATGGGAGATGGTGGCTAAGTAGTGGCCAGCCACTTGGGTTATCCTAGGTTCGGCTAGGCTTAGATGGTGGCGGCAAAGAGGCTGAGCTAAGGGGAAGATGGGTGGCTAAGAGCGGAGAGGTGGTAGAGAGTGGCTTTGAGGGAGTTAGGGGGACTTACCGAATGGGGAGGAGTGGCGGATGGAGTGGGAGAGTGGCGGGCAGGTAGCTGTCGGCTGGTGGAGTTGGGGGAAGATGGTGGTGTCCGGCTGGGGGGCAGTGGTGGTGGACGGAAGAGGGAAGGTGGCGGAGCAGGTGGCGGCTGGTGGAGGAGCTGGAGCTGTTGGCTGTCGGCTGGTGGAAGATGGGAGAAGGAGAGGGCCCGGCTGAGTGTGGAGAGTGGTTCCCACTTGGAAAACCCGCCCACAATGAGGGGGGTTTAAATAGGGGATGGGTAGGTCGGTTAGGGCTGGGTTGTGGGTAGTGGTTAGGTGGTTTAGGTAGGGTAGTATGTAGATAAGGTGGGCTGGATGGGGTTGGGCCAGATATTTTAAAACTAGGTGTTTTGATAAATCGTGGGCTAAGGGTGGTTTAGGGGTTTAGGGCTAGGTTAGGTGGTTGGGTTTTAGGGTGAGGTTTAGTGAGCTAGGTTAGGTGATTAGGCTAGGTTTAGGCTAGGATTAGGGGAATTAATCTAGGTTTAGGGAAGGATTAGGGGAGTGGGTTAGGTGATTAGGTTGGGATTAGGCCGGGATTAGGGAAGTGGGTTAGGTGATTAGGTTCAGATTAGGGGTGGATTAGGGGTTTAGGCTAGGTTTAGGCATTTTGGGTTAGGTTTAGGTGAAGGAGCTCCCTTAGCATGACCCATAGACCTTGATCACCCCATGTTGGTGCAGCCCTAGGTTAGGTTTTAGCTAATTACAAGCTTAAACCCACTCAATTAGGCTAACCCACATGATTAACCCAAACTTGACACACAAGTCAAGCTTAATACAACACTCTTGATATTTTTCACCCCCACTCTCTCTCATGCCCAATATCCCACGTAAATTTCAAGTGGGCCCCACCTCCATTTATGAGAAGGTGATGTGGGCCATGGATATGGATAATGGATTGGATCTCTGGATCCAAATCCAAATCCAAGTCCACATATGGGTTTGGATTGGAATCTGGATATATATGGTCCAGATCCAATCCAAACTGAACTCTGACTCCTTCGAGCTGGGTTCGAGACGAATGATTTGTGCGGGGCCTGACAGCATCAGTACTCCGTCTGCGTTGGGTCTTCGCCAACATAGTCGTCCGCCTCCGTTTCTGCCTTCCGGAGATGACTTCAAATGCTATTTTGATAAGAACAGGGTCTTGGACGTTCGAGATCCTGGGGTGTGAATCAGATGCAAGAGTTGTTGCGCCGGGCTTGACAGGTGCTCCGGTTCCGGGCTCTTCTTGGCTCCCCTGGTCCTGTCTTGATCGGGCCAAGCCACTTCGGGGTTTCAAAACATGTTTTAAAAGGGTTTTCAAAAGCTATATCATATGTTTTTGAAAGATAAAGTTTAAAACATATATACAGGGTTTGTTCGGAAGGCTCCTGGGTTTCCAAACTCAAACATGGCCCTTTGGGGCTGCTTGTATCAAAACCAGATTTGTTTAAGAAATTCGTGGGATTTCGGGGTGTTTACAGATGCCCCTCTTTGGCCTTGTCCAAATAGATTTGGATAAGGGCAAAGATGCCAAACACCCCTTTTAATGTCTCCCTAGATCTAGCCACGAAGAATATGGGATCGTCCCATTTTAACAAAATCTCAATTTTATAAACTCTGGTAGGAGGAGATATCACGCCAAAGGGTTCACTTATGGAATCTGGTCCTAAATGGGATCATGTTCATGCAAGTACCATGCGTGGAATGCAGATGACATGGGTGTGGTGCCAAAAGTGGCGACCTCCCAGAGACCAGATGTAGTCGAACTCTAGAGACTTACAAGGTCTCTTGCTCCAAGTGAGCAAAAACCCTATGCTGTTCGATGTTCGGTTTTAAAACTTATTTACAAAAGCTATTTACAAAAGGGATAACTGTCTTGAGTCTCGATCCTAAGGATCTCGAGCTCTTCGTGCTTGCCCTTGTTTGAGTCTTAACACTCGCTTATTTAGCGGAGGTTTTATGAGAAAACAAGCTTCATTTCAAATTCCTACGCCTTACTCGAAACGTCGAATTCTCAAACAAGATGAAATTCAAGTAAGTAAATCCTATTTTTACTTTAGGATTCCTCGAAATGAACCATGCTTTAGCTTGGGATAAGCCAGGGATGGGAAAGAGATACCACGGTCCCTTCTGAAGCGTCCCGTGGTTTAAGGCATAGAAGGCGGAAAACTGCTCTTTTTGAGCTTTTTGGCCTCTTTTTCCTTTTTTTCCATAGAGGGTCTCCCTTTGGGAGTATTTTTTCTTTAATCCCTCTTTTTTATAAGAGAATCGATTTTTCTCTTTGAAGTCTGGTTTCTTTCTTTTGGAAAGAGATTTTTAAATGGGAAATTTCCTTTTGATTTGGGCCTTTGTTTTCCTTTTAGAAGGAGGAGAGAAGAGGGGAGGACTTATCCCAAGCCTACACTCGATCCATTCCAGATCAACCTATTTAGAAATAGCACGTACTACTTGCAAGTATCTTGCTATGTTGAACTAGGCCCTCCTTTGTAAGATGAAGGATTTTGAAATGCAACCACGATTTTGAAAACTCCACTCTTTCACAAGTGCGAATTCTCTCACTTGGGTTCACACGAGTTTGCCTTTGCACCTTATTCACACGTCTCAGGGCAGCTATCCCTCTCAAATTTTTGAAAACTGGAATTTAATCCAGATCCTACACATGATACTTCTTTAAGTATTGAATATTGATAGGATCTGCTAAATTCCTACCTTCTACATCGATCAACCAATACGAATTGTTCGTAGTGGTTGCTCGTACAACATAGGGTCCATCCCAGTTGGGGCGCCACTTGCCTAGGGGGTGTGGGCCACGATGGTGGATGGTTTTCAAGACCAGATCTCCCACTTCAAAGTGGCGAGGTCTCATGTGTTTGCTATAATGTCGGGCTATCCTTTGCCGGTATGCACGAGCATGATCCATGGCAAGGAGTCTCCTCTCATCTAGCAAATCTAGCTCGGCCATCCTAGCATGCTGGAGCGTCTCTAGGGGGAGGTCGAGTGCAATGGATGTATGGAATGAATGCAGTTGGGTATGAATGGGAAGAATGGCGTTTGTGCCATAGACCAATTCGAATGGTGTGGCATTTGTGGGAGTCCGGATGGAAGTCCTATAAGCCCATAAGGCTTCATCCAGCTTCTCATGCCACCTCCTACCCTTCTCTAAGGTCTTCTCAATGATACCAATGAGAGTCTTGTTTGTGGCTTCGGCTTGGCCGTTGCCTTGAGGGTAGTAGGGCGAGGAGAAGTGGTGAGTTATGCCATACGTGTTGCACAACTTAACCATCCGCTCGTTCTTGAATGGGGTACCATTATCAGACACAAGGTCTCGTGGAACCCCAAATCGAGCCAAGATATTCCTCCGGATGAAAGCCACCACATGTTGCCCCATTACATTCGTTAGGGAAATGGCTTCCACCCACTTGGAGAAATACTCCGTGGCTGCTAAAATAAAATGATGCCCATTCGAGGCCTTTGGAAATATGGGGCCTATAATGTCAAACGCCCACATGGTAAATGGCCAGGGGCTGACCACGGAATGCAATGCAGATGAAGGGATATGAATGGCGTGCCCATGCACTTGACATGGATGACACTTCCTAACGTGATCGTGACAATCCTTTTTCAGGGTGGACCAAAAATAACCCCCTCTAAGTATTTTCATTGCCATCATGTTGGCATTAACATGACCTCCACATTCTCCATCGTGGAACTCGTGCATCACTATCCTAGCCTCTTCTAGGTCGATACACCTAAGCAGAATGCCGGTAAAACTCTTTTTGTATAAGACCCCACCCAGAATGGTGTATCGGGTCGAAATCTTACGAATGAACGCCCTATCTTTGGATGTGGCATCCTCGGTGAATCCCCCATTTTCTAAAAAATGTTTTATGTCATAGAACCAGGGTTTTTCAATAGACTCTGGGTTGTTTTGGCAAATATCCAAGTCGTGTGTGGATGGATGGGGCGCATGCCATATTTCCAAAGATCTGGTCCCTGAAATGGGATCGACCTTCAGGGCTGAACCCAAGGAGGAGAGGGCATCGGCAATGCCATTGTCCTCTCTTCCTACGTGTGTGAGCTTACACGATTGGAAGGATTGGACCAATCGAGTGGCCAACTCGTGATATGGAAGTAGTTTCTTATTACGTACTTGCCAAATTTTTAAAACCTGGTTTATGACAAGGAGTGAATCTCCAAAGACCTCGATGCATGATGCCCCTAGAGTTTTCGAAATCCTCAAGCCTTGTATGAGTGCTTCATACTCAGCTACGTTGTTGGAACATTCGAAATCTAAGCGGACTGCTATGGGAATCTCGCCCTTTTCAGGGGAGATTAGGATGATCCCGGCACCAGCCCCTCGTTGGTTTCGTGCCCCGTCGAAGTGCATCTCCCACACTTGGTTTTCGAAAGAATTTGCCAAAATGTGGTTTTGAAAATGGTTTTGCAATATGCCTTCATCAGGCATTTCGACAAGAGTGGGATATGCGTCCTCTAAGGGGAATTCAGCCACGTAATCTGCTAAGGCTTGCCCCTTAACGGAGATCTGGTGATGGTATTTCAGATCATACTCCATTAGAAGGAGTTGCCATTTGCCCAATCTACCTGTGAGAATGGGTTTTTCGAACAAGTGCTTGATTGGATCAAGCTTGGACACTATCCAGATCTCATGATCTAGGAAGTAGTGTCTGAATTTCTGGCAGGCCCAGACTAGGGCCAAGCACGTCTTCTCCATGGCTTGATAATTTCGTTCATAAGCCAAGAGAGTTTTCGAAATATAATAGATGGCATACTCCTTATGGGTGTCATCCTCGTATTGAGCCAACAGGGCTCCTAAAGCGTTTACATGCACGGAGATGTATAATAAAAGCGGTTTTCCTTGCTTTGGAGGATTCAAAACGGGGGGATTAACTAAGTATGCCTTTAGTCTCTCGAAGGACTTTTGGCATTCGTCATCCCATAAGAATTTCGTACCCTTCCTCAACAGTTTGTTGAAGGGTTCGCATCTAGTTGCCAGATTCGATATGAATCGGCGCACAGATTGTAATCGACCCTGGAGGCTACGGACTTGGGTGAGATTGGAGGGTGGAGCCATGTCTATGATGGCTCGACACTTAGAGGGGTCGACTTCTATTCCCCTTTGGCTCACCATAAAGCCTAGAAGCTTTCCTGATTCTACCCCGAACACACATTTTTGAGGGTTTAGCTTTACTTTGTAAAGCCTAAGCCTTTCGAAAATCTTTTGTAAACATTCGATATGGGTGCATCGGGTTTTGGATTTTGCCAAGAGATCATCTACATACACTTCTACAAGCTCGTGAATTTGATCATGGAAGATCGTGTTCATGGCTCGTTGGTATGTTGCGCCGGCATTTTTCAAACCAAAGGGCATGACTATATAGCAGTACGTGCCCCATGGGGTTGTGAAGGCGGTCTTACCCTGATCTCGTGGACTTAGTTTGATTTGATTATAGCCTGAATAGCCATCCATAAATGAAAACATTTCATGATTTGCAGTACTATCGACTATCAAATCTATGTTTGGTAAAGGATAATTATCCTTTGGAGTGGCTTTATTCAGGTTTCTGAAATCGATGCATATTCGAATTTTCCCATTGGTTTTTCGAACTACAACGATATTTGACAACCAATCAGAATACGCAATGGGTTTTATAAATCCGGCTTTTAGCAGATCTTCTAAACCCTCTTTGACTTGTGTGTGTACACTCGGGTGTATTTTCCTAAGCTTCTGCTTTATTGGTTTTACACCTATATCTAAGGGAAGACGATGCTCGACTATGCTGGGATCTATGCCTGGCATGTCTTCGTACGTCCATGCAAACACATCTAAATAGGTGCGTAGAAATGCAATGAATGCTAACTTTTCAATTTTATGCAAGCATGCGCCTATTTTGATGGTTTTGGGATTGGAATCATCCCCTAGGTTCACCTCTACGAAATCTCCTCCTACTGATTGGGAAGGTCTTTCAAAATCGAGAATTCTATGAAATTCTGGGAGCTCAGAAGTGGGATCTTCCTCAAGGGGATCCACTTCTGGGCTTCGATCATTCTCGTGGGCTATAGACCCGAGGGAACTTGATGCGTGTTTTTCAAAATAACCTGGTTTTGTACTTGGATTTTCAAGTGATTTCGAAATTTTTGGTCTGGCTATGCAGACGACGTTTCTTTCGAAATCCTTTTCTTTCGCCAAAGTTATACCAGGAGCAGCTATGTACAAAATCTTTTTGGTATTTTCCAAATTTTCGATTTTTTTGGGTTTTTGTAAAACAAGAACTTTGGGAACTATACAAAGCACACTTTTTTCGAGTTTTTGCTTTTCCATTGTTTTGGTTTTTCTTGTTTTTCGAATTTTTTTTTTTTTTGATTTTGAGTTTTCAAATGTTTTTGGTATTTTTTTAGAAAAAGGGATCTTCCGTCATACCTACAAAGGGAAAACACTATGGGTTAGACTCGGAATAGGAGGTCTAAACCATAGGTCTCTTCTAAGACAGGCTCCGGGGCACCCTTGACCCAGGTGGTCACAGGGGGTGGCTCCGGCGGTATTCGGGGAGTATAGCCGATCCCATATCGGCTTGGGTTGGCCCTAGGAAGGATGGGCTCTAGGAGACCCTGGTTTTGTGCCCCTAGACTTTTGTAGGGTGTGTAGCCCATGTTTAATAACATGTTCCACGACCTTTTGTTTTTTGAAAAGATGGGATATAAGTCGTGGTCCTGGAACATGCTATCGTCCATATTAGGCTCGTAGGGCCTTTTGTCCAGGGGTTTTGGAAATAGGGAACGCTTGGGTTTTCCTAGGAGGATTAGAGTCGGGAGGGGGCCTGTTTTGGGCGGCCCCTTCACACATACAACCTTCCTAGGGTTGTTCAACACGAGCCGAGGTGGCTCAACCATAATTTGCCCCAGGTTAGCCTCATGGGCCTGGGAGCTCGATAAACAAGGGGAGTTTATGATCCCCTGAAGCTGTGGGTGACTCTCACCTAGGATCACTACGACTTGGTCCCTAAAAGGGATCTTGACACATTTGTGGAAGGTGGATGGCACAGCGCACAAACTGTGTATCCAGGGTCTTCCCAGCAACAGGTTATAATGGGGGTGGATGTCCAAGACATGGAACACCCCCGTGTGTTCGATCCCTCCCGTTTCCATTGGGAGTTCGATGGATCCTAAAGGCCTAGACGCATTCCCATCGTATCCAGTGATAACGATGGGGCTTGGGTTCACTGAAGTCAAGGTGACTCCGATTTTGTACGCCACGTGAAGTGGAAGGATGTTGAGCCCTCCTCCACCATCGACTAGGCACCTGTCCAGAGAGTGGTTGTTTAGAACCACCTCGATATGCAGGGCCTGGTTATGGGTTTCGTAGGGTCTATCTACATCATCTTCCGAAAAGGTGATGGGCGATTTCGCTCCTAATAAAGCCACTTGGGCAGACAAGGATTCCGGACTTATGTTCGAATCAACCTTGGCCCTTTCTAGAATTTTCTCTAAGACAAGTCTATGCCTAGGCGAGGTTTTGATAAGCTCTAGGATAGACATGTGAATAGGAATCTTTGAAAGGTGGTTTTCGAAATCATAAGGATTCAGGATGATTTTGTCCTTATCTGCTTTTGGCAGACCACTAGGGATACATGCTTTTGAGGGGCCAGGCACACTGACCACCTTTTGAGCACCTTGAAGGTGCGGGGGTTGGTAGATCCTCCCGGATCTAGTGACTTCCCCCACGACCAGCCTAGGGTTCGCGCTAAACTTGGCTCTAAGGATGAGCTGAGGAGAACCTTGGATTTTCAAAACTGGTTTTGCCGGGGTTTCCACTTTTGATGGTCCCCGAATGACGACTTGGGCGGGCCTCTTGTATAGTACAAAGATGGGCGCACAAGCAGGTCGACCAGGTTCGGGCTTTTGCGCTAGTTCCTTGGAAATGGTGAGGGTACATACCTCCTTTCCTTTCCCACTGCCACTGGCGTGTTTGGGAAAGGGTTCCTTGAAGATAGCTTGAGGTGGCTCAGATTCCGCAGTGACCTGGAGCCAGCCCTCCGCTATCAAGTTCTCAATTTTATTTAGAAGAGAGAAGCACCGTTTGGTATCATGGCCTTTGAGCCGATGATACTTGCAAAATCGGTTTAAATACCCCCCTTTGGACGTGACTCCTTCGGGGATTTTAGGGAGTTCGATCATGCCCTGGGCAAGTAAGAGGTCTAGGACCTCCGACACAGGTTGCCCCAGCGGAGTGTACTCCCGTTTTTCAATTGGTTTTGAAAAATTGCGTTCTCTCTTATTTTCTATTTTTTCAAAACTTTTAGAAGTGCCCGCCATGCCTGGATCCACCCGGACATTGGCGATTTTATGGGGCTTTGCCCCTTTGTCCGTTGTGGGCAGCCCATATGCGATGGGCTTTTCCACACGTGTTTTGGGAACGGCACTTCCTTTCCATAAGTGGTCGTATGTCCCTTTTCGCAAGTTGGTTTCGAAAAGGGAGGCTTTTTTGATCAACTTATGGAAAGTTGAAATCTCATGGAGCGAGAGAAGGGTTTTTAACTCGCTTTTGAAATTATCCAGGATGAGCATTACTGCGCATCCTTCGGATATAGGCTCTCGCACTTGGCCTAAAAGAGACCTCCAACTTATAATGAAGGCATGCACGTCTTCGTTCATGCCTTGCTTTGTATCCCTTAAGGTATTCAGGGTTGGCGTGACTTCCACGTTGTGTGCAAATCTTTGCATGAAGCAGTTCGCTAACTCTTCAAAAGTAGCGAACTGGCTTAAGTCGTAGGAAGCCAGCCATTTGGCAGCTGTGCCTTTAAGGGATAGAGGGAACCAATACACCCATTTCGTCGAGCCCTTTTTCTTCTTATGGGCTCGACGTGAGAAAAGCTGTAAGTGAGACCTAGGGTCTCCCATGCCATCATACCGATGGAAGTTTGGTATTTCATCGTCACTGTCTGTTTCGTAATCCATAGGAAGGAAATCAGACAGGGCGTAGCTTCTTTTCTCTTTATTTTGCCCTTTTAGCAGCTGCTGTAGGGCTTTACGGTCCTTTTGTGTGAAGGACTCGTGGTATTGGTTGCCTTCCATTACGGAGGCCTCTTTTTGCTTGCGAGGTTTTTCAATTTTCTTTTTAGGCCTTTGTTCACCGTTTGATGAACATGAATCGCCTACTTCAGCCTCTTGGCTGAGAGCATCGATTTTGGCCTCAAATTCCCTTCTCAAGTCCTCGATTTCATCTAGTTTTATTTTGTTTTTGAAAATCCTCCTAGAGTGAGAACTTGATGCGCATGAGCCTTGGCTCGACACTTCACTTGGATTGGATTTTGACATGCTTTTTCAAGCTTTTTCAAAATTTCCTAAGTAAAAGCAAAGAAAACAAGTTAAAACGACACCTTTATAAAATTTTTGCAAGACTTCTACAAGTAAACTCGATTTTTTGAAAAGGCTCACGTCCCACCGGGCGTGCCAATCTCTGTAGACGCGCGAAAATCCCCGCCTCTTCGCCTCTTTCGTGGCTTGGAGTGGATCTTATCGTGCGTCTAAGGCCTATGTATACAAATAGGGCGTGCCAACTAGCTTACTTAAGCTAGCGAAGATATACTTAACACTGACTTCTAAACGTGGCGACTGTGAGCAAGTGAGCTCTTGTCGTCGCAGACCTTCTTGCACCGATGCGCAAGGGTCAGTCTGTACGCTTTTGCAAAAATCGAGTTTTTAGGGAGAAAGTCTACGAAACGGTTCGAGGTGTCTATTTCGGGTCTTTAAGATGCGATTGCATGTTTTAGATCACGTGGATTTGCACGTGCCTAAGTCTTTTCTTTTATCCCTTTTTGGGTCGCCTAGTTTGTGTGTTATGAACACTCCACTACATGGGCGAATTCGAGCGGGGGTTGCTTCGATGCAATATGCGTCCTACCTCGTGGTATGGCGTAGATGCAATGCAAACTCACGCTACTCCAAAGGGAAAACCCGAAATGTAAAGACAATGCTGAAGGGAAATAACAGAAGGGAAATAACCGAAGGGAAATAACCGAAGGGAAATAACTGAAGGGAAATAACCGAAGGGAAATAACCGAAGGGAGATACGTATATATCTTATGTATATGAGCCCTTACTCGGGTCTTGCAAATAAGAGCGAAGGCTCAATGTGGGTGCGTGTTTGAATTGAAAGACTTACACACACGACATGAAATTAAACCCAAATATAAATTGCAGTATGGCCTTGACTAAGGTCTTGGGAGTAAGAGCGAAGGCTCAATGTGTGTGAGAGTGCTTGAATTGAAGTACTACACACACGACATAAATGAAACCCAAATATAACTGCAATAAGGCCTTTACTAAGGTCTTGGGAGTAAGAGCGAAGGCTCAATGTGTGTGAAAGTGCTTGAATTGAAAGACTTACTCACACGACAAGAAAGGAAACCCAAATAGTATAGGTCGGCCCTTACTTGGGTCTTTCAAATAAGAGCGAAAGCTCAATGTGTGTGAGAGTGTTCGAATTGAAAGACTTACTCACACGACATGAAATGAAACCCAAATAGTATAGGTCGGCCCTTACTTGGGTCTTTCAAATAAGAGCGAAAGCTCAATGTGTGTGAGAGTGTTCGAATTGAAAGACAACGCACCCAACTTAAACAAAACCCTTCGGAAATGAAATATATACGTACACTTATATATTAGGGGCTGATTAGGCCCGTGTGTGTTCAAAATTGTGCACGACTAAGAGAGTGCACGTGTGTGGTTGTGCCAAGCCACGTTATTACAAGCGGGGGGAGACTATGCTCCGTTATTACAACCCCGTATCAAATTGAATTTCAAGCAAGCGTATGACTAAAGACCGAGTTTAGACACTTACGAGTAGCTGGTCCGTAGAGGTCTTGCTTGAGCGTGGCCTTGGCTTTGGGCTGCAAACGGGAGTTCCGCGAAGGTATGTGCTCAAGGGTGCTGGCCGGCTGCAAATGGGGCGCGGGATGGACGCCTCGAAGGGGACCGGTGGCAAGTGGGCGGCGCCTCCAAGTAGGGAGTTTAGAGTGGCTGACTAAGTGGGTCTTAGGGTCACTAGGGAAGTTAGGGACTTAGGGAAACTGGACCTAAAAGGTGAGCTAGTGGGAAGGCCAAAGAGGACACCTAGGGGGGGGTTGGCCGAATGGGAGATGGTGGCTAAGTAGTGGCCAGCCACTTGGGTTATCCTAGGTTCGGCTAGGCTTAGATGGTGGCGGCAAAGAGGCTGAGCTAAGGGGAAGATGGGTGGCTAAGAGCGGAGAGGTGGTAGAGAGTGGCTTTGAGGGAGTTAGGGGGACTTACCGAATGGGGAGGAGTGGCGGATGGAGTGGGAGAGTGGCGGGCAGGTAGCTGTCGGCTGGTGGAGTTGGGGGAAGATGGTGGTGTCCGGCTGGGGGGCAGTGGTGGTGGACGGAAGAGGGAAGGTGGCGGAGCAGGTGGCGGCTGGTGGAGGAGCTGGAGCTGCTGGCTGTCGGCTGGTGGAAGATGGGAGAAGGAGAGGGCCCGGCTGAGTGTGGAGAGTGGTTCCCACTTGGAAAACCCGCCCACAATGAGGGGGGTTTAAAGGGGATGGGTAGGTCGGTTAGGGCTGGGTTGTGGGTAGTGGTTAGGTGGTTTAGGTAGGGTAGTATGTAGATAAGGTGGGCTGGATGGGGTTGGGCCAGATATTTTAAAACTAGGTGTTTTGATAAATCGTGGGCTAAGGGTGGTTTAGGGGTTTAGGGCTAGGTTAGGTGGTTGGGTTTTAGGGTGAGGTTTAGTGAGCTAGGTTAGGTGATTAGGCTAGGTTTAGGCTAGGATTAGGGGAATTAATCTAGGTTTAGGGAAGGATTAGGGGAGTGGGTTAGGTGATTAGGTTGGGATTAGGCCGGGATTAGGGAAGTGGGTTAGGTGATTAGGTTCAGATTAGGGGTGGATTAGGGGTTTAGGCTAGGTTTAGGCATTTTGGGTTAGGTTTAGGTGAAGGAGCTCCCTTAGCATGACCCATAGACCTTGATCACCCCATGTTGGTGCAGCCCTAGGTTAGGTTTTAGCTAATTACAAGCTTAAACCCACTCAATTAGGCTAACCCACATGATTAACCCAAACTTGACACACAAGTCAAGCTTAATACAACACTCTTGATATTTTTCACCCCCACTCTCTCTCATGCCCAATATCCCACGTGAATTTCAAGTGGGCCCCACCTCCATTTATGAGAAGGTGATGTGGGCCATGGATATGGATATTGGATTGGATCTCTGGATCCAAATCCAAATCCAAGTCCACATATGGGTTTGGATTGGAATCTGGATATATATGGTCCAGATCCAATCCAAACTGAACTCTGACTCCTTCGAGCTGGGTTCGAGACGAACGATTTGTGCGGGGCCTGACAGCATCAGTACTCCGTCTGCGTTGGGTCTTTGCCAACATAGTCGTCCGCCTCCGTTTCTGCCTTCCGGAGATGACTTCAAATGCTATTTTGATAAGAACAGGGTCTTGGACGTTCGAGATCCTGGGGTGTGAATCAGATGCAAGAGTTGCTGCACCGGGCTTGACAGGTGCTCCGGTTCCGGGCTCTTCTTGGCTCCCCTGGTCCTGTCTTGATCGGGCCAAGCCACTTCGGGGTTTCAAAACATGTTTTAAAAGGGTTTTCAAAAGCTATATCATATGTTTTTGAAAGATAAAGTTTAAAACATATATACAGGGTTTGTTCGGAAGGCTCCTGGGTTTCCAAACTCAAACATGGCCCTTTGGGACTGCTTGTATCAAAACCAGATTTGTTTAAGAAATTCGTGGGATTTCGGGGTGTTTACAAGGACTTCCATCCGGACTCCCATGAATGCCACACCATTCGAATTGGTCTATGGCACAAACGCCATTCTTCCCATTCAAACTCAACTGCATTCATTTCATACATCCATAGCACTCGACCTCCCCCTAGAGACGCTTCAGCATGCTAGGATGGCCGAACTAGATTTGCTAGATGAGAGGCGACTCCTTGCCATGGATCATGCTCGTGCATACCGGCAAAGGATAGCCCGACATTATAGCAAACACATGAGACCTCGCCACTTTGAAGTGGGAGATCTGGTCTTAAAAACCATCCACCATCGTGGCCCACACCCCCTAGGCAAGTGGCGCCCCAACTGGGATGGACCCTATGTTGTACGAGCAACCACTACGAACAATTCGTATTGGTTGATCGATGTAGAAGGTAGGAATTTAGCAGATCCTATCAATATTCAATACTTAAAGAAATATCATGTGTAGGATCTAGATTAAATTCCAGTTTTCGAAAATTTTTAGGGATAGCTGCCCTGAGACATGTGAATAAGGTGCAAAGGCAAACTCGTGTGACCCTGAGTGAGAGAATTCGCACTTGTGAAAGAGTGGAGTTTTCAAAATCGTGGTTGCATTTCAAAATCTTTCATCTTACAAAGAAAGGCCTAGTTCAACATAGCAAGATACTTGCAAGTAGTACGTGCTATTTCTAAATAGGCTGATCTGGAATGGATCGAGTGTAAGCTTGGGATAAGTCCTCCCCTCTTCTCTTCTCCTTCCAAAAGGGAAACAAAGGCCCAAATCAAAAAGGAATTTCCCATTTAAAGTCTCTTTCTAAAAGAAAGAAACCAGACTTGAAAAAGAAAAATCGAATCTCTTATGAAAAAGAGGGATTAAAGAAAAAATACTCCCAAAGGGAGACCCTCTATGAAAAAAAGGAAAAAGAGGCCAAAAAGCTCAAAAAGAGCAGTTTTCCGCCTTCTGTGCCTCAAACCACGGGATGCTTTAGAAGGGACCGTGGTATCTCTTTCCCATCCCTGGCTTATCCCAAGCTAAAGTATGGTTCATTTTGAGGAATCCTAAAGTAAAAATAGGATTTACTTACTTGAATTTCATCTTGTTTGAGAATTCGACGTTTCGAGTAAGGCGTAGGAATTTGAAATGAAGCTTGTTTTCTTATAAAACCTCCGCTAGATAAGCGAGTGTTAAGACTCAAACAAGGGCAAGCACGAAGAGCTCGAGATCCTTAGGATCGAGGCTCAAGACAGTTGTCCCTTTTTGTAAATAGTTTTGTAAATAAGTTTTGAAAACCAAACATTGAACAGCATAGGATTTGCTCACTTGGAGCAATAGACCTTGTAAGTCTCTAGAGTTCGACCACATCTGGTCTCTGGGAGGTCGCCACTCTTGGCACCACACCCATGTCATTTGCATTCCACGCATGGTACTTGCATGAACATGATCCCATTTAGGACCAGATTCCATAGTAAAACCCTTTGGCATGATATCTCCTCCTACCAGAGTTTGTAAATTGAGATTTTGCTAAAAATGGGACGATCCCATATTCTTCGTGGCTAGATCTAGGGAGACATTGAAAGGGGTGTTTGTCATCTTTGCCCTTATCCAAATCTATTTGGACAAGGCCAAAGAGGGGCATCTGTAAACACCCCGAAATCCCACGAATTTCTTAAACAAACCTGGTTTTGTAAAAGCAACCCAAAAGGGCCATTTTTTGAGTCTGGAAACCCAGGAGCCTTCCAGACAACCCTGTATATATGTTTTAAACTTCATATTTCAAATATATATAATATAGCTTTTAAAACCTTGTTAAAACACGTTTTTGAAACCCCGAAGCGGCTTGGCTCGATCAAGACAGGACCAGGAGAGCTAAGAAGAGCCCGAAACCGGAGCACATGTCAAGCCCGGCACAGCAACTCTTGTATCTGATTCACACCCCCAGGATCTCGAACGTCCAAGACCCTGTTCTTATCAAAATATCATTTGAAATCATCTCCGGAAGGCAGAAACGGAGGCGGACGACCATGTTGGCGAAGACCTAACGCAGACGGAGTACTGATGCTGTTAGGCCCCGCACGAATCGTCTGTTTCGAACCCAGCTCGAAGGAGTCAGAGTTCAGTTTGGATTGGATCTGGACCATATATATCCAGATCCCAATCCAAACCCATATGTGGACTTGGATTTGGATTTGGATCCAGAGATCCAATCCAATATCCATATCCATGGCCCACATCACCTTCTCATAAATGGAGGTGGGGCCCACTTGAAATTCACGTGGGATCATGGGCATGAGAGAGAGTGGGGATGGAAAATATCAAGAGGGTTGTAATTAAGCTTGACTTGTGTGTCAAGTTTGGGGTTAATCATGTGGGTTAGCCTAATTGAGTGGGTTTAAGCTTGTAATTAGCCAAAACCTAACCTAGGGCTGCACCAACATGATGTGGCTAAGGTCTATGGGCCATGCTAAGGGAGCTCCTTCACCTAAACCTAACCCAAAACACCTAATCCTAGCCTACCACCCTAATCCACCCCTAATTTGAGCCTAATCACCTAACCCACTTCCCTAATCCCGGCCTAATCCCAACCTAATCACCTAACCCACTTCCCTAATCCTTCCCTAAACCTAGGTTAATTTCCCTAAACCTAGCCTAAACCTTGCCTAATCACCTAACCTAGCTCACTAAACCTCACCCTAGAACCCAACCACTTAACCTAGCCCTAAACCCCTAAACCAGCCCTAGCCCACAATCTACCCAAACCACTAGTTTTCAAAATATCTGGCCCAACCCTTTCCAGCCCACCTTATCTACATACCACCCTACCTAAACCACCTAACCACTACCCCAAACCCAGCCCTAACCGACCTACCCATCCCTATTTAAACCCCCCCCCCTTTTGGGGGGCGGGTTTTTCAAGCTGGAACCCTTCACCAATCCCAGCCGGGCCCTCTCTTTCCCCCACTTCCCAGCTGTAAACACCCCGAAATCCCACGAATTTCTTAAACAAACCTGGTTTTATACAAGCAGCCCCAAAGGGCTATTTTGAGTCTGGAAACCCAAGAGCCTTCCAAACAACCCTGTATATATGTTTTAAACTTTGTATTTCAAAAATATATAATATAGCTTTTGAAAACCTTTTAAAACACATTTTTGAAACCCCAAAGCGGCTTGGCCCGATCAAGACAGGACCAGGAGAGCTAAGAAGAGCCCAGAACCGGAGCACATGTCAAGCCCGGCACAGCAACTCTTGTATCTGATTCACACCCCCAGGATCTCGAACGTCCAAGACCCTGTTCTTATTAAAATATCATTTGAAGTCATCTCCGGAAGGCAGAAACAGAGGCGGATGACCATGTTGGCAAAGACCCAACGCAGACGGAGTACTGATGCTGTCAGGCCCAGCACGAATCATCCGTTTCGAATCCAGCTCGAAGGAGTCAGAGTTCAGTTTGGATTGGATCTGGACCATATATATCCAGATCCCAATCCAAACCCATATGTGGACTTGGATTTGGATTTGGATCCAGAGATCCAATCCAATATCCATATCCATGGCCCACATCACCTTCTCATAAATGGAGGTGGGGCCCACTTGAAATTCACGTGGGATCATGGGCATGAGAGAGAGTGGGGATGGAAAATATCAAGAGGGTTGTAATTAAGCTTGACTTGTGTGTCAAGTTTGGGGTTAATCATGTGGGTTAGCCTAATTGAGTGGGTTTAAGCTTGTAATTAGCCAAAACCTAACTAGGGCTGCACCAACATGAGGTGGTTAAGGTCTATGGGCCATGCAAAGGGAGCTCCTTCACCTAAACCTAACCCAAAACACCTAATCCAAGCCTACCCCCCTAATCCACCCCTAATTTGAGCCTAATCACCTAACCCACTTCCCTAATCCCGGCCTAATCCCAATCTAATCACCTAACCCACTTCCCTAATCCTTCCCTAAACCTAGGTTAACTTCCCTAATCCTAGCCTAAACCTAGCCTAATCACCTAACCTAGCTCACTAAACCTCACCCTAAAACCCAACCACCTAACCTAGCCCTAAACCCCTAAACCACCCCTAGCCCACAATCTACCCAAACCCCTAGTTTTCAAAATATCTGGCCCAACCCTTTCCAGCCCACCTTATCTACATACCACCCTACCTAAACCACCTAGCCACTACCCCAAGCCCAGCCCTAACCGACCTACCCATCCCTATTTAAACCCCCCCCCCCCCTTGGGGGCGGGTTTTCCAAGCTAGGAGCCCTCACCAATCCCAGCCAGGTCCCCTTCTTCCCCAAGCCCAGCCGGGTCCTCTCCTTCCTCCACTTCCCCAAGCTCCGCCTGCTCCACCTCCCAGCACCACCCGCACCACCACCGCCACCACCATTCCAGCCGAAGCCCCCTCCATCATCATCCTCTTCACCCGACCGAACCAGCCGAGCCCCCACATCCGGCTGCTCCTCTTCCAGCCACCGCCTCTCTCCATACGGTTAGTACTCCTTTCTTCGTCTTACCTTCTTCACTCCCTCTCCACTCTCAGCCACCTAAACCCTACCACAACACCCTACCACTAGCCATTTCCCCTTTGCTGCCACCCTTCTCACTCAGTCGAACCTAGTCATCCTAGCCACCTAGCTACATTCGGCCTTCCCTTAAACTCCCCTTAGGTCCATATTCCCTAACACTCTATACTCTCCATTCGTGACCCTACATATTCACTTGGCCCAGCCCTTTAATCCCCCACATCAAGGCGACACCCACTTGCAGCCGGCCACCTTCGAGGCGCCTATCCCGCACCCCACTTGCAGCCGGCCAGCACCCTTTGTCATTCCCCCTCGTGGAGCTCCCATTTGCAGCCCAAGGCGAAGGCCAAGCCCACGCTCAAGCAAGGCCTCTATGGACCAGCTACTCGTAAGTGCCTAAACTCGGTCTTTAGTTGTATACTTGCTTGAGATTCAATTTGATACGGGGTTGTAATAACGGAGCATAGTCTCCCCCCGCTTGTAATAACGTGGCTTGGCACACCCACACACGTGCACTCTCTTAGTCGTACACGATTTTGAACACACACGGGCCTAATCAGCCCCTAATACATAAGTATATATATTTTCATTTTCGAAGGGTTTTGCTTAAGTTGGGTGCGTTGTCTTTCAATTCAAGCACTCTCACACACATTGAGCTTTCGCTCTTATTTGAAAGACCCAAGTAAGGGCCAACCTATATGTAGACGCGCGAAAATCCCCGCCTCTTCGTCCCTTACGGGGGCTTGGAGTGGATCTTCTCGTGTGTCTAAGGCCTATGTATACAAATAGGGCGTGCCAGCTAGCTTACTTAAGCTAGCGAAGATATTTTTAACACTGACTTCTAAACGTGGCGACTGTGAGCAAGTAAGCTCTTGTCGTCGCAGACCTTCTTGCACCGATGCGCAAGGGTCAGTCTGTACGCTTTTGCAAAAATCGAGTTTTGGAGAGAAAGTCTACGAAGCGGTTCGAGGTGTCTATTTCGGGTCTTTAAGATGCGATTGCATGTTTTAGATCACGTGGATTTGCACGTGCCTAAGTCTTTTCTTTTATCCCTTTTCGGGCCACCTAGTTTGTGTGTTATGAACACTCCACTACATGGGCGAATTCGAGCGGGGCTTGCTTTGATGCAATATGCGTCCTACCTCGTGGTATGGCGTAGATGCAATGCAAACTCACGCTACTCCAAAGGGAAAACCCGAAATATAAAGACAATACTGAAGGGAAATAGCAGAAGGGAAATAACCGAAGGGAAATAACCGAAGGGAGATATGTATATATCTTATGTATATGAGCCCTTACTCGGGTCTTGCAAATAAGAGCGAAGGCTCAATGTGGGTGCGTGCTTGAATTGAAAGACTTACACACACGACATGAAATTAAACCCAAATATAAATTGCAGTATGGCCTTGACTAAGGTCTTGGGAGTAAGAGCGAAGGCTCAATGTGTGTGAGAGTGCTTGAATTGAAAGACTACCCACACGACATAAATGAAACCCAAATATAACTGCAATAAGGCCTTTACTAAGGTCTTGGGAGTAAGACCGAAGGCTCAATGTGTGTGAGAGTGCTTGAATTGAAAGACTACCCACACGACATAAATGAAACCCAAATATAACTGCAATAAGGCCTTTACTAAGGTCTTGGGAGTAAGAGCGAAGGCTCAATGTGTGTGAGAGTGCTTGAATTGAAAGACTACCCACACGACATAAATGAAACCCAAATAGTATAGGTCGGCCCTTACTTGGGTCTTTCAAATAAGAGCGAAAGCTCAATGTGTGTGAGAGTGCTTGAATTGAAAGACAACGCACCCAACTTAAACAAAACCCTTCGAAAATGAAAGTATATATATACACTTATATATTAGGGGCTGATTAGGCCCGTGTGTGTTAAAAATCGTGCACGACTAAGAGGGTGCACGTGTGTGGTTGTGCCAAGCCACGTTATTACAAGCGGGGGGAGACTATGCTCCGTTATTACAACCCCGTATCAAATTGAATCCCAAGCAAGTATACAACTAAGGACCGAGTTTAGACACTTACGAGTAGCTGGTCCGTAGAGGTCTTGCTTGAGCGTGGACTTGGCCTTGGGCTGCAAGTGGGAGCTCCGCGAAGGTAGGTGATCAAGGGTGCTGGCCGACTGCAAGTGGGGCGCGGGATAGGCGCCTCGAAGGTGGCCGGTGGCAAGTAGATGGTGGCTCCAAGTAGGGGGTTTAAAGTGGCTGAATGAGTGGGTTCTTAGGGTCACTAGGGGAGTTGAGAGTTTAGGGAAGCTGGACCTAAAAGGTGAGCTGGTGGGAAAGGCCGAATGGGACACCTAGGGGAAGGCCGAATGGGCGATGATGGCTAGGTAGTGGCCGGCAGCTTGGGTTATACTAGGTTCGGCTAGGTTAAAGTGGTGGTGGCAAGGGGGCTGAGATGAAGGTAGGATGGGTGGCCAAGAGTGGAGAGGTGGAAGAGAGGGGCTTTGAGGGAGTTTGGGGCACTTACCGAATGGGGAGAGGTGGCGGATGAAATGGGAAGCAGGCGGGCAAGTGACTGTTGGCTGGTTCGGTTGGGTGGAGGTGGTGGCGTCCGGCTGAGGGATGGTGGTGGTGGATGGAAGAGGGAAGGTGGCAGTGCAGGTGGTGGCTGGTGGAGCAGGTGGAGCAGTTGGGGAGTGGAGCAGGCGGGCGGATTGGAGAGTGGAATCGGCTGGGCTGAGGTGAGGGCTCCCACTTGGAAAACCCGCCCACAAGGAGGGGGGTTTAAATAGGGGATGGGTAGGTCGGTTAGGGCTGGGCTGTGGGTAGTGGTTAGGTGGTTTAGGTAGGGTGGTATGTAGATAAGGTGGGCTGGAAGGGGTTGGGCCAGATATTTTAAAACTAGGGGTTTGGGTAAATCGTGGGCTAAGGGTGGTTTAGGGGTTTAGGGCTAGGTTAGGTGGTTGGGTTTTAGGGTGAGGTTTAGTGAGCTAGGTTAGGTGATTAGGCTAGGTTTAGGCTAGGATTAGGGAAATTAATCTAGGTTTAGGGAAGGATTAGGGAAGTGGGTTAGGTGATTAGGTTGGGATTAGGACGGGATTAGGGAAGTGGGTTAGGTGATTAGGTTCAGATTAGGGGTGGATTAGGGGTTTAGGCTAGGTTTAGGCATTTTGGGCTAGGTTTAGGTGAAGGAGCTCCCTTAGCATGGCCCATAGACCTTGATCACCCCATGTTGGTGCAGCCCTAGGTTAGGTTTTAGCTAATTACAAGCTTAAACCCACTCAATTAGGCTAACCCTCATGATTAACCCAAACTTGACACACAAGTCAAGCTTAATACAACACTCTTGATAATTTTCAACCCCACTCTCTCTCATGCCCAATATCCCACGTGAAACTCAAGTGGGCCCCACCTCCATTTTATGAGAAGGTGATGTGGGCCATGGATATGGATATTGGATTGGATCTCTGGATCCAAATCCAAATCCAAGTCCACATATGGGTTTGGATTGGAATCTGGACATATATGGTCCAGATCCAATCCAAACTGAACTCTGACTCCTTCGAGCTGGGTTTGAAACGGACGATTCGTGCGGGGCCTGACAGCATCAGTACTCCGTCTGCGTTGGGTCTTCGCCAACATAGTCGTCCGCCTCCGTTTCTGCCTTCCGGAGATGACTTCAAATGCTATTTTGATAAGAACAGGGTCTTGGACGTTCGAGATCCTGGGGTGTGAATCAGATACAAGAGTTGCTGCGCCGGGCTCGACAGGTGCTCCGGTTCTGGGCTCTTCTTGGCTCTCCTGGTCCTGTCTTGATCGGGCCAAGCCACTTCGGGGTTTCAAAACATGTTTTAAAAGGGTTTTCAAAAGCCATATCGTATGTTTTTGAAAGATATAGTTTAAAACATATGTACAAGGTTGTCTGGAAGGCTCCTGGGTTTCCAAACTCAAAAATGGCCCTTTGGGGCTGCTTTGTATAAAACCAGACGGATTTTGAGAAATTCGTGGGATTTCGGGGTGTTTACAGATGCCCCTCTTTGGCCTTATCCAAATAGATTTGGATAAGGGCAAAGATGACAAACACCCCTTTTAATGTCTCCCTAGATCTAGCCACGAAGAATATGGGATCGTCCCATTTTAGCAAAATCTCAATTTTACAAACTCTGGTAGGAGGAGATATCACGCCAAAGCGTTTACTTATGGAATCTGGTCCTAAATGGGATCATGTTCATGCAAGTACCATGCGTGGAATGCAAATGACATGGGTGTGGTGCCAAGAGTGGCGACCTCCCAGAGACCAGGTGTGGTCGAACTCTAGAGACTTACAAGGCCTACTGCTCCAAGTGAGCAAAAATCCTATGTTGTTCGATGTTCGGTTTTCAAAACTTATTTACAAAAGCTATTTACAAAAAGGGACAACTGTCTTGAGCCTCGATCCTAAGGATCTCGAGCTCTTCATGCTTGCCCTTGTTTGAGTCTTAACACTCGCTTATCTAGCGGAGGTTTTATAAGAAAACAAGCTTCATTTCAAATCCCTACGCCTTACTCGAAACGTCGAATTCTCAAACAAGATGAAATTCAAGTAAGTAAATCCTATTTTTACTTTAGGATTCCTCGAAATGAACCATGCTTTAGCTTGGGATAAGCCAGGGATGGGAAAGTGATACCATGCATAGAAGGCGGAAAACTGCTCTTTTTGAGCTTTTTGGCCTCTTTTTCCTTTTTTTCATAGAGGGTCTCCCTTTGGGAGTATTTTTTCTTTAATCCCTCTTTTTCATAAGAGAATCGATTTTTTCTTTTTGAAGTCTGGTTTCTTTCTTTTGGAAAGAGACTTTAAATGGGAAATTCCCTTTTGATTTGGGCCTTTGTTTTCCTTTTGGAAGGAGAAGAGAAGAGGGGAGGACTTATCCCAAGCCTACACTCGATCCATTCCAGATCAGCCTATTTAGAAATAGCACGTACTACTTGCAAGTATCTTGCTATGTTGAACTAGGCCTTTCTTTGTAAGATGAAGGATTTTGAAATGCAACCACGATTTTGAAAACTCCACTCTTTCACAAGTGCGAATTCTCTTACTAAGGGTCACACGAGTTGCTTTTGCACCTTATTCACACGTCTCAGGGCAGCTATCCCTATAAAATTTTCGAAAACTGGAATTTAATCCAGATCCTACACATGATACTTCTTTAAGTATTGAATATTGATAGGATCGGCTAAATTCCTACCTTCTACATCGATCAACCAATACGAATTGTTCGTAGTGGTTGCTCGTACAACATAGGGTCCATCCCAGTTGGGGCGCCACTTGCCAAGGGGGTGTGGGCCACGATGGTGGATGGTTTTCAAGACCAGATCTTCCACTTCAAAGTGGCGAGGTCTCATGTGTTTGCTATAATGTGGGGCTATCCTTTGCCGGTATGCACGAGCATGATCCATGGCAAGGAGTCGCCTCTCATCTAGCAAATCTAGTTCGGCCATCCTAGCATGCTGAAGCGTCTCTAGGGGAAGGTCGAGTGCAATGGATGTATGGAATGAATGCAGTTGGGTATGAATGGGAAGAATGGCGTTTGTGCCATAGACCAATTCGAATGGTGTGGCATTCGTGGGAGTCCGGATGGAAGTCCTATAAGCCCATAAGGCTTCATCTAGCTTCTCGTGCCACATCCTACCCTTCTCTAAGGTTTTCTCAATGATACCAATGAGAGTCTTGTTTGTGGCTTCGGCTTGGCCGTTGCCTTGAGGGTAGTAGGGCGAGGAGAAGTGGTGAGTTATGCCATACGTGCTGCACAACTTAACCATCCGCTCATTCTTGAATGGGGTACCATTATCAGACACTAGGTCTCGTGGAACCCCAAATCGAGCCAAGATATTCCTCCGGATGAAAGCCACCACATGTTGCCCCATTACATTCGTTAGGGAAATGGCTTCCACCCACTTGGAGAAATACTCCGTGGCTGCTAAAATAAAACGATGCCCATTCGAGGCTTTGGGAAATATTGGGCCTACAATGTCAAACGCCCACATGGTAAATGGCCAGGGGCTGACCACAGAATGCAATGCAGATGAAGGGATATGAATGGCGTGCCCATGCACTTGACACGGATGACACTTCCTAACATGATCGTGACAATCCTTTTTCAGGGTGGACCAAAAATAACCCCCTCTAAGTATTTTCATTGCCATCATGTTGGCATTAACATGACCTCCACATTCTCCATCGTGGAACTCGTGCATCACTATCCTAGCCTCCTCTAGGTCGATACACCTAAGCAGAATGCCGGTAAAACTCTTTTTGTATAAGACCCCACCCAGAATGGTGTATCGGGTCGAAATCTTACGAATGAATGCCTTATCTTTGGATGTGGCATCCTCGGTGAATCCCCCATTTTCTAAAAATTGTTTTATGTCATAGAACCAGGGTTTTTCAACAGACTCTGGGTTGTTTTGGCAAATATCCAAGTCGTGTGTGGATGGATGGGGCGCATGCCATATTTCCAAGGATCTGGTCCCTGAAATGGGATCGACCTTCAGGGCTGAACCCAAGGAAGAGAGGGCGTCGGCGATGCCATTGTCCTCTCTTCCTACATGTGTGAGCTTACACGACTGGAAGGATTGGACCAATCGAGTGGCCAACTCGTGATATGGAAGTAGTTTCTCATTACGCACTTGCCAAATTTTTAAAACCTGGTTTATGACAAGGAGCGAATCTCCAAAGACCTCGATGCATGATGCCCCTAGAGTTTTCGAAATCCTTAAGCCTTGTATGAGTGCTTCATACTCAGCTACGTTGTTAGAACATTCGAAATCTAAGCGGACTGCTATGGGAATCTCGCCCTTTTTAGGGGAGATTAGGATGATCCCGGCACCAGCCCCTCGTTGGTTTCGTGCCCCGTCGAAGTGCATCTTCCACACTTGGTTTTCGAAAGAATTTGCTAAAATGTGGTTTTGAAAATGGTTTTGCAATATGCCTTCATCAGGCATTTCGACAAGAGTGGGATAGGCGTCCTCTAAGGGGAATTCAGCCACGTAATCTGCTAGGGCTTGCCCCTTAATGGAGATTTGGTGATGGTATTTCAGATCATACTCCATTAGAAGGAGTTGCCATTTGCCCAATCTACCCGTGAGAATGGGTTTTTCGAACAAGTGCTTGATTGGATCAAGCTTGGACACTATCCAGATCTCATGATCTAGGAAATAGTGTCTGAACTTCTGGCAGGCCCAGACTAGGGCCAAGCACGTCTTCTCCATGGCTTGATAATTTCGTTCATAAGCCAAGAGAGTTTTCGAAATATAGTAGATGGCATACTCCTTATGGGTGTCATCCTCGTATTGAGCCAACAGGGCTCCTAAAGCGTTCATATGCACGGAGATGTATAATAAAAGCGGTTTTCCTTGTTTTGGAGGATTCAAAACGGGGGGATTAACCAAGTATGCCTTCAGTCTCTCGAAGGACTTTTGGCATTCGTCATCCCATAAGAATTTCGTACCCTTCCTCAACAGTTTGTTGAAGGGTTCGCATCTAGTTGCCAGATTCGATATGAATCGGCGCACAGATTGTAATCGACCCTGGAGGCAACGGACTTGGGTGAGATTGGAGGGTGGAGCCATGTCTATGATGGCTCGACACTTAGAGGGGTCGACTTCTATTCCCCTTTGGCTCACCATAAAGCCTAGAAGCTTCCCCGATTCTACCCCGAACACACATTTTTGAGGGTTTAGCTTTACTTTGTAAAGCCTAAGCCTTTCAAAAATCTTTTGTAAACATTCGATATGGGTGCATCGGGTTTTGGATTTCGCCAAGAGATCATCTACATACACTTCTACAAGCTCATGAATTTGATCATGGAAGATCGTGTTCATGGCTCGTTGGTATGTTGCGCCGGCATTTTTCAAACCAAAGGGCATGACTGTATAGCAGTATGTGCCCCATGGGGTTGTGAAGGCGGTCTTACCCTGATCTCATGGACTTAGTTTGATTTGATTATAGCCTGAATAGCCATCCATGAATGAAAACATTTCATGATTTGCAGTACTATCGACTATCAAATCTATGTTTGGTAAAGGATAATTATCCTTTGGAGTGGCTTTATTCAAGTTTCTGAAATCGATGCATATTCGAATTTTCCCATTGGTTTTTCGAACTACAACAATATTTGACAACCAATCAGAATACGCAATGGGTTTTATAAATCCGGCTTTTAGCAGATCTTCTAAACCCTCTTTGACTTGTGTGTGTACATTCGGGTGTATTTTCCTAAGCTTCTGCTTTATTGGTTTTACACCTACATCTAAGGGAAGACGATGCTCGACAATGCTGGGATCTATGCCCGGCATGTCTTCATACATCCATGCAAACACATCTAAATAGGTTCGTAGAAATGCAATGAATGCTAACTTTTCAGTTTCATGCAAGCATGCGCCTATTTTGATGGTTTTGGGATTGGAATCATCCCCTAGGTTCACCTCTACGAAATCTCCTCCTACTGATTGGGAAGGTCTTTCAAAATCGAGAATTCTATGAAATTCCGGGAGCTCAGAAGTGGGATCTCCCTCAAGGGTATCCACTTCTGGGCTTTGATCATTCTCGTGGGCTATAGACCCGAGGGAACTTGATGCGTGGTTTTCAAAATGACCTGGTTTTGTACTTGGATTTTCAAGTGATTTCGAAATTTTTGGTCTGGCTATGCAAACGACGCTTCTTTCGAAATCCTTTTCTTTTGCCAAAGTCTTACCAGGAGCAGCTATGTACAAAATCTTTTTGGTATTTTCCAAATTTTCGATTTTTTTGGGTTTTTGTAAAACAAGAACTTTGGGAACTATACAAAGCACTCTTTTTTCGAGTTTTTGTTTTTCCATTGTTTTTGGTTTTTCTTGTTTTTCGATTTTTTTGATTTTAAGTTTTCAAATGTTTTTGGTATTTTTAGAAAAAGGGATCTTCCGTCATACCTACAAAGGGAAAACACTACGGGTTAGGCTCGGAATAGGAGGTCTAATCCATAGGTCTCTTCTAAGACAGGCTCCGGGGCACCCTTGACCCAGGTGGTCACAGGGGGTGGCTCCGGCGGTATTCGGGGAGTATAGCCGATCCCATATCGGCTTGGGTTGGCCCTAGGAAGGATGGGCTCTAGGAGACCCTGGTTTTGTGCCCCTAGACTTTTGTAGGGCATGTAGCCCATGTTCAATAACATGTTCCACGACCTTTTGTTTTTTGAAAAGATGGGATATAGGTCGTGGTCCTGGAACATGCTATCGTCCATATTAGGCTCGTATGGCCTTTTGTCCAGGGGTTTTGGAAATAGGGATCGTTTGGGTTTTCCTAGGAGGATTAGAGTCGGGAGGGGGTGTAAACACCCCGAAATCCCACGAATTCCTTAAAACAAACCTGGTTTTGTACAAGCAGCCCCAAAGGGCCATTTTGAGTTTGGAAACCCAGGAGCCTTCCAGACAACCCTGTACATATGTTTTAAACTTTATATTTCAAAAACATATAATATGGCTTTTGAAAACCTTCTAAAACACGTTTTTGAAACCCCGAAGTGGCTTGGCCCGATCAAGACAGGACCAGGAGAGCTAAGAAGAGCCCGGAACCGGAGCACATGTCGAGCCCGGCACAGCAACTCTTGTATCTGATTCACATCCCAGGATCTCGAACGTCCAAGACCCTGTTCTTATCAAAATAGCATTTCAAGTCATCTCCGGAAGGCAGAAACGGAGGCGGACGACTATGTTGGCGAAGACCCAACGCAGATGGAGTACTGATGCTGTCAGGCCCCGCACGAATCGTCCGTTTCGAACCCAGCTCGAAGGAGTCAGAGTTCAGTTTGGATTGGATCTGGACCATATATATCCAGATTCCAATCCAAACCCATATGTGGACTTGGATTTGGATTTGGATCCAGAGATCCAATCCAATATCCATATCCATGGCCCACATCACCTTCTCATAAATGGAGGTGGGGCCCACTTGAAATTCACGTGGGATATTGGACATGAGAGAGAGTGGGGTTGAAAAATATCAATAGTGTTGTATTAAGCTTGACTTGTGTGTCAAGTTTGGGTTTAATCATGTGGGTTAGCCTAATTGAGTGGGTTTAAGCTTGTAATTAGCTAAAACCTAACCTAGGGCTGCACCAACATGGGGTGATCAAGGTCTATGGGCCATGCTAAGGGAGCTCCTTCACCTAAACCTAGCCCAAAATGCCCAAACCTAGCCTAAACCCCTAATCCACCCCTAATCTGAACCTAATCACCTAACCCACTTCCCTAATCCCGTCCTAATCCCAACCTAATCACCTAACCCACTTCCCTAATCCTTCCCTAAACCTAGATTAATTTCCCTAATCCTAGCCTAAACCTAGCCTAATCACCTAACCTAGCTCACTAAACCTCACCCTAAAACCCAACCACCTAACCTAACCCTAAACCCCTAAACCACCCCTAGCCCACGATTTACCCAAACCCCTAGTTTTAAAATATCTGGCCCAACCCCTTCCAGCCCACCTTATCTACATACCACCCTACCTAAACCACCTAACCACTACCCACAGCCCAGCCCTAACCGACCTACCCATCCCCTATTTAAACCCCCTCTCCTTGTGGGCGGGTTTTCCAAGTGGGAACCACCCTCTCACCCAGCCGGGCCCTCTCCTTCTCCCTTCTCTCACCCAGCCGGGACCACTCCCCACCTCTGCCTACTCCACCAGCCGCCACCTGCTCCGCCACCTTCCCTCTTCCATCCACTACCACCAACCCTCAGCCGGACGCCATCACCTCCAACCAACCGAACCAGCCGACAGCCACCTGCCCGCCACCTTCCCACTTCATCTACCACCTCTCCCCATTCGGTAAGTACCCCAAACTCCCTCAAAGCCCCTCTCTACCACCTCTCCATTCTTAGCCACCCATCCTACCTTCATCTCAGTCCTTTTGCCGCCACCACCTAAACCTAGCCGAACCTAGTATAACCCAAGTTGCTGGCCACTACCTAGCCATCATCTCCCATTCGGCCAACTCCCCTAGGTGTCCTATTCGGCCTTCCCACTAGCTCACCTTTTGGGTCCAGTTTCCCTAAGTACCCAACTCCCCTAGTGATCCTAATACCCACTTATTCAGCCATTTTAAACCCCCCCCCCTACTTGGAGGCGCCATCTACCTGCCACCGGTCCCCTTCGAGGCGTCTATCCCGCGCCCCACTTGCAGCCGGCCAGCACCCTTGATCACCTACCTTCGCGGAGCTCCCACTTGCAGCCCAAGGCCAAGCCCACGCTCAAGCAAGACCTCTACGGACCAGCTACTCGTAAGTGTCTAAACTCGGTCCTTAGTTGTATACTTGCTTGAGATTCAATTTGATACGGGGTTGTAATAACGGAGCGTAGTCTCCCCCCGCTTGTAATAACGTGGCTTGGCACAACCACACACGTGCACCCTCTTAGTCGTGCACGATTTTTAACACACACGGGCCTAATCAGCCCCTAATATATAAGTGGATATATATACTTTCATTTTCGAAGGGTTTTGTTTAAGTTGGGTGCGTTGTCTTTCAATTCACACACTCACACACATTGAGCTTTCGCTCTTAGTTGAAAGACCCAAGTAAGGGCCGACCTATACTATTTGGGTTTCATTTCTTGTCGTGTGAGTAAGTCTTTCAATTCAAGCACGCACCCACATTGAGCCTTCGCTCTTATTTGCAAGACCCGAGTAAGGGCTCATATACATAAGGTATATACATATCTCCCTTCGGTTATTTCCCTTCGGTTATTTCCCTTCGGTTATTTCCTTTCGGTTATTTCCCTTCTGTTATTTCCCTTCAGTATTGTCTTTACATTTTGGGTTTTCCCTTTGGAGTAGCGTGAGTTTGCATTGCATCTACGCCATACCACGAGGTAGGACGCATATTGATCGAAGCAAGCCCCGCTCGAATTCGCCCATGTAGTGGAGTGTTCATAACACACAAACTAGGTGGCCCGAAAAGGGATAAAAGAAAAGACTTAGGCACGTACAAATCCACGTGATCTAAAATATGCAATCGCATCTTAAAGACCCGAAATAGACACCTTGAACCGCTTCGTGGACTTTCTCCCCAAAACTCGACTGACCCTTGCGCATCGGTGCAAGAAGGTCTGCGACGACAAGAGCTTACTTGCTCACAGTCACCACGTTTAGAAGTCAGTGTTAAATATATCTTTGCTAGCTTAAGTAAGCTAGCTGGCACGCCCTATTTGTATACATAGGCCTTAGACACACGATAAGATCCACTCCAAGCCCCGAAAGAGGCGAAGAGGCGGGGATTTTTCGCGCGTCTACAGAGATTGGCACGCCTGGTGGGACGTGAGCCTTTTCAGAAATCGAGTTTACTTGTAGACATCTTGCGAAAATTTTGTAAAAAGGTATCGTTTTAACTTGTTTTCTTTGCTTGTACTTAGGAAATTTTGAAAAAGCTTGAAAAGCATGTCAAAATCCAATCCAAGTGAAGTGTCGAGCCAAGGCTCATGCGCATCAAGTTCTCACTCTAGGAGGATTTTCAAAAACAAAATAAACTAGATGAAATCGAGGACTTAAGAAGGGAGTTTGAGGCCAAAATCGATGCTCTCAGCCAAGAGGCTGAAGTAGGCGATTCATGTTCATCGAACGGTGAACAAAGGCCTAAAAAGAAATTTGAAAAACCTCGCAAGCAAAAAGAGGCCTCCGTAATGGAAGGCAACCAATACCACGAGTCCTTCACACAAAAGGACTGTAAAGCCCTACTGCAGCTGCTGAAAGGGCAGAATAAAGAGAAAAGAAGCTACGCCCTGTCTGATTTCCTTCCTATGGATTACGAAACAGACAGTGACGATGAAATACCGAACTTCCATCGGTATGATGGCATGGGAGACCCTAGGTCTCACTTGCAGCTTTTCTCACGTCGAGCCCATAAGAAGAAAAAGGACTCGATGAAATGGGTGTATTGGTTCCCTCTATCCCTTAAAGGCATAGCTGCCAAATGGCTGGCTTCCTACGACTTAAGCCAGTTCGCTACTTTTGAAGAGTTAGCGAACTGCTTCATGCAAAGGTTTGCACACAACGTGGAAGTCACGCCAACCTTGAATACCTTAAGGGATACAAAGCAAGGCATGAACGAAGACGTACATGCCTTCATTATAAGGTGGAGGTCGCTTTTAGGCCAAGTGCGAGAGCCTATATCCGAAGGATGCGCAGTAATGCTCATCCTGGATAATTTCAAAAGCGAGTTAAAAACCCTTCTCTCGCTCCATGAGATTTCAACTTTCCATAAGTTGATCAAAAAGGCCTCCCTTTTCGAAACCAACTTGCAAAAAGGGACATACGACCACTTATGGAAAGGAAGTGCCATTCCAAAAACCCGTTTGGAAAAGCCCATCGCATATGGGCTGCCCACGACGGACAAAGGGGCAAAGCCCCACAAAATCGCCAATGTCCGGGTGGATCCAGGCATGGCAGGCACTTCTAAAAATTTTGAAAAAATAGAAAATAAGAGAGAACGCAATTTTTCAAAACCAATTGAAAAACGGGAGTACACTCCGCTGGGGCAACCTCTGTCGGAGGTCCTAGACCTCTTACTTGCCCAGGGCATGATCGAACTCCCTGAAATCCCCGAAGAAGTCACGTCCAAAGGGGGGTATTTAAACCGATTTTGCAAGTATCATCGGCTCAAAGGCCATGATACCAAACGGTGCTTCTCTCTTCTAAATAAAATTGAGAACTTGATAGCGGAGGGCCGGCTCCAGGTCACTGCGGAACCTGAGCCACCTCAAGCTATCTTCAAGGAACCCTTTCCCAAACACGCCAGTGGCAGTGGGAAAGGAAAGGAGGTATTTACCCTCACCATTTCCAAGGAACTAGCGCAAAAGCCCGAACCTGGTCGACCTGCTTGTGCGCCCATCCTTGTATTATACAAGAGGCCCGCCCAAGTCGTCATTCGGGGACCACCAAAAGTGGAAACCCCGGCAAAGCCAGTTTTTAAAATCCAAGGTTCTCCTCAGCTCATCCTTAGAGCCAAGTCTAGCGCAAACCCTAGGCTGGTCGTGGGGGAAGTCACTAGATCCGGGAGGATCTACCAACCCCCGCACCTTCAAGGTGCTCAAAAGGTGGTCAGTGTGCCTGGCCCCTCAAAAGCATGTATCCCTAGTGGTCTGCCAAAAGCAGATAAGGACAAAATCGTCCTAAATCCTTATGATTTCGAAAACCACCTTTCAAAGATTCCTATTCACATGTCTATTCTAGAGCTTATCAAAACCTCGCCTAGGCATAGACTTGTCTTAGAGAAAATTCTAGAAAGGGCCAAGGTTGATTCGAACATAAGTCCGGAATCCTTGTCTGCCCAAGTGGCTTTATTAGGAGCAAAATCGCCCATCACCTTTTCGGAAGATGATGTAGATAGACCCTACGAAACCCATAACCAGGCCCTGCATATCGAGGTGGTTCTAAACAACCACTCTCTGGACAGGTGCCTAGTCGATGGTGGAGGAGGGCTCAACATCCTTCCACTTCACGTGGCGTACAAAATCGGAGTCACCTTGACTTCAGTAAACCCAAGCCCCATCGTTATCACTAGATACGATGGGAATGCGTCTAGACCTTTAGGATCCATCGAACTACCAATGGAAACGGGAGGGATCGAACACACGGGGGTGTTCCATGTCTTGGACATCCACCCCCATTATAACCTGTTGCTGGGAAGACCCTGGATACACAGTTTGTGCGCTGTGCCATCCACCTTCCACAGGTGTGTCAAGATCCCTTTTAGGGACCAGGTCGTAGTGATCCTAGGTGAGAGTCACCCACAGCTTCAGGGGATCATAAACTCCCCTTGTTTATCGAGCTCCCAGGCCCATGAGGCTAACCTGGGGCAAATTATGGTTGAGCCACCTCGGCTCGTATTGAACAACCCTAGGAAGGTTGTATGTGTGAAGGGGCCGCCCACAGCAGGCCCCCTCCCGACTCTAATCCTCCTAGGAAAACCCAAACGTTCCCTATTTCCAAAACCCCTGGACAAAAGGCCATACGAGCCTAATATGGACGATAGCATGTTCCAGGACCACGACTTATATCCCATCTTTTCAAAAAACAAAAGGTCGTGGAACATGTTATTGAACATGGGCTACACGCCCTACAAAAGTCTAGGGACACAAAACCAGGGTCTCCTAGAGCCCATCCTTCCTAGGGCCAACCCAAGCCGATATGGGATCGGCTATACTCCCCGAATACCGCCGGAACCACCCCCTGTGACCACCTGGGTCAAGGGTGCCCCGGAGCCTGCCTTAGAAGAGACCTACGATTTAGACCTCCTATTCCGAGCCTAACCCGTAGTGTTTTCCCTTTGTAGGTATGACGGAAGATCCCTTTTTCTAAAAATACCAAAAACATTTGAAAACTTAAAATCAAAAAAATCGAAAAACAAGAAAAACCAAAAACAATGGAAAAACAAAAACTCGAAAAAAGTGTGCTTTGTATAGTTCCCAAAGTTCTTGTTTTACAAAAACCCAAAAAAATCAAAAATTTGGAAAATACCAAAAAGATTTTGTACATAGCTGCTCCTGGTAGGCCTTTGGCAAAAGAAAAGGATTTCGAAAGAAGTGTCGTCTGCATAGCCAGACCAAAAATTTCGAAGTCACTTGAAAATCCAAGTACAAAACCAGGTTATTTTGAAAACCACGCATCAAGTTCCCTCGGGTCTATATCCCACGAGAATGATCAAAGCCCAGAAGTGGATCCCCTTGAGGAAGATCCCACTTCTGAGCTCCCAGAATTTCATAGGATTCTCGATTTTGAAAGACCTTCCCAATCAGTAGGAGGAGATTTCATAGAGGTGAACCTAGGGGATGATTCCAATCCCAAAACCATCAAAATAGGTGCATGCTTGCATGAAACTGAAAAGTTAGCATTCATTGCATTTCTACGAACCTATTTAGATGTGTTTGCATGGACGTATGAAGACATGCCGGGCATAGATCCCAGCATAGTCGAGCATCGTCTTCCCTTAGATGCAGGTGTAAAACCCATAAAGCAGAAGTTTAGGAAAATACACCCGAATGTACACACGCAAGTCAAAGAGGGTTTAGAAGATCTGCTAAAAGCCGGATTTATAAAACCCATTGCGTATTCTGATTGGTTGTCAAATATCGTTGTAGTTCGAAAAACCAATGGGAAAATTCGAATATGCATCGATTTCAGAAACCTGAATAAAGCCACTCCAAAGGATAATTATCCTTTACCAAACATAGATTTGATAGTCGATAGTACTGCAAATCATGAAATGTTTTCATTCATGGATGGTTATTCAGGCTATAATCAAATCAAACTAAGCCCACGAGATCAGGGTAAGACCGCCTTCACAACCCCATGGGGCACGTACTACTATACAGTCATGCCCTTTGGTTTGAAAAATGCCGGCGCAACATACCAACGAGCCATGAACACGATCTTCCATGATCAAATTCACGAGCTTGTAGAAGTGTATGTAGATGATCTCTTGGCGAAATCCAAAACCCGATGCACCCATATCGAATGTTTACAAAAGATTTTCGAAAGGCTTAGGCTTTACAAAGTAAAGCTAAACCCTCAAAAATGTGTGTTCGGGGTAGAATCAGGGAAGCTTCTAGGCTTTATGGTGAGCCAAAGGGGAATAGAAGTCGACCCCTCTAAGTGTCGAGCCATTATAGACATGGCTCCACCCTCCAATCTCACCCAAGTCCGTAGCCTTCAGGGTCGATTACAATCTGTGCGCCGATTCATATCGAATCTGGCAACTAGATGCGAACCCTTCAACAAACTGTTGAGGAAGGGTACGAAATTCTTATGGGATGACGAATGCCAAAAGTCCTTCGAGAGACTGAAGGCATACTTGGTTAATCCCCCCGTTTTGAATCCTCCAAAACAAGGAAAACCGCTTTTATTATACATCTCCGTGCATGTAAACGCTTTAGGAGCCCTGTTGGCTCAATACGAGGATGACACCCACAAGGAGTATGCCATCTACTATATTTCGAAAACTCTCTTGGCTTATGAACGAAATTATCAAGCCATGGAGAAGACGTGCTTGGCCCTAGTCTGGGCCTGCCAGAAATTCAGACACTATTTCTTAGATCATGAGATCTGGATAGTGTCCAAGCTTGATCCAATCAAGCACTTGTTCGAAAAACCCATTCTCGCGGGTAGATTGGGCAAATGGCAACTCCTTCTAATGGAGTATGATTTGAAATACCATCACCAGATCTCCATTAAGGGGCAAGCCCTAGCAGATTACGTGGCTGACTTCCCCTTGGAGGACGCATATCCCACTCTTGTCGAAATGCCTGATGAAGGCATATTGCAAAACCATTTTCAAAACCACATTTTGGCAAATTCTTTCGAAAACCAAGTGTGGAAGATGCACTTCGACGGGGCACGAAACCAACGAGGGGCTGGTGCCGGGATCATCCTAATCTCCCCTAAAAAGGGCGAGATTCCCATAGCAGTCCGCTTAGATTTCGAATGTTCCAACAACGTAGCTGAGTATGAAGCACTCATACAAGGCTTGAGGATTTCGAAAACTCTAGGGGCATCATGCATCGAGGTCTTTGGAGATTCGCTCCTTGTCATAAACCAGGTTTTAAAAATTTGCAAGTACGTAATGAGAAACTACTTCCATATCACGAGTTGGCCACTCGATTGGTCCAATCCTTCCAGTCGTGTAAGCTCACACACGTAGGAAGAGAGGACAATGGCATCGCCGATGCCCTCTCCTCCTTGGGTTCAGCCCTGAAGGTCGATCCCATTTCAGGGACCAGATCTTTGGAAATATGGCATGCGCCCCATCCATCCACACACGACTTGGATATTTGCCAAAACAACCCAGAGTCTGTTTAAAAACCCTGGTTCTATGACATAAAACAATTTTTAGAAAATGGGGGATTCACCGAGGATGCCACATCCAAAGATAAGGCATTCATTCGTAAGATTTCGACCCGATACACCATTCTGGGTGGGGTCCTATACAAAAAGAGTTTTACCGGCATTCTGCTTAGATGTATCGACCTAGAGGAGGCTAGGATAGTGATGCACGAGTTCCACGATGGAGAATGTGGAGGTCATGTTAATGCCAACATGATGGCAATGAAAATACTTAGAGGGGGTTATTTTTGGTTCACCTTGAAAAAGGATTGTCACGATCATGTTAGGAAGTGTCATCCATGTCAAGTACATGGGCACGCCATTCATATCCCTTCATCTACATTGCATTCCGTGGTCAGCCCCTGGCCATTTACCATGTGGGCGTTTGACATAGTAGGCCCAATATTTCCAAAGGCCTCGAATGGGCATCGTTTCATTTTAGCAGCCACGGAGTATTTCTCCAAGTGGGTGGAAGCCATTTCCCTAACGAATGTAATGGGGCAACATGTGGTGGCTTTCATCCGGAGGAATATCTTGGCTCAATTTGGGGTTCCACGAGACCTTGTGTCTGATAATGGTACCCCATTCAAGAATGAGCGGATGGTCAAGTTGTGCAACACGTATGGCATAACTCACCACTTCTCCTCGCCCTACTACCCTCAAGGCAACGGCCAAGCCGAAGCCACAAACAAGACTCTCATTGGTATCATTGAGAAAACCTTAGAGAAGGGTAGGATGTGGCACGAGAAGCTGGATGAAGCCTTATGGGCTTATAGGACTTCCATCCGGACTCCCACGAATGCCACACCATTCGAATTGGTCTATGGCACAAACGCCATTCTTCCCATTCATACCCAACTGCATTCATTCCATACATCCATTGCACTCGACCTCCCCCTAGAGACGCTTCAGCATGCTAGGATGGCCGAGCTAGATTTGCTAGATGAGAGGCGACTCCTTGCCATGGATCATGCTCGTGCATACCGACAAAGGATAGCCCGACGTTATAGCAAACACATGAGACCTCGCCACTTTGAAGTGGGAGATCTGGTCTTGAAAACCATCCACCATCGTGGCCCACACCCCCTAGGCAAGTGGCGCCCCAACTGGGATGGACCCTATGTTGTACGAGCAACCACTACGAACAATTCGTATTGGTTGATCGATGTAGAAGGTAGGAATTTAGCAGATCCTATCAATATTCAATATTAAAGAAGTATCATGTGTAGGATCTGGATTAAATTCCAGTTTTGAAAAATTTTAAAGGGATAGCTGCCCTGAGACGTGTGAATAAGGTGCAAAGGCAAACTCGTGTGAACCCAAGTGAGAGAATTCGCACTTGTGAAAGAGTGGAGTTTTCAAAATCGTGGTTACATTTCAAAATCCTTCTTCTCACAAAGAAAGGCCTAGTTCAACATAGCAAGATACTTGCAAGTAGTACGTGCTATTTCTAAATAGGCTGATCTGGAATGGATCGAGTGTAGGCTTGGGATAAGTCCTCCCCTCTTCTTTTCTCCTTCCAAAAGGAAAACAAAGGCCCAAATCAAAAGGGAATTTCCCATTTAAAGTCTCTTTCCAAAAGAAAGAAACCAGACTTCAAAAAGAAAAATCGATTCTCTTATGAAAAAGAGGGATTAAAGAAAAAATACTCCCAAAGGGAGACCCTCTATGAAAAAAAGGAAAAAGAGGCCAAAAAGCTCAAAAAGAGCAGTTTTCCGCCTTCTATGCCTTAAACCACGGGACGCTTCAGAAGGGACCGTGGTATCTCTTTCCCATCCCTGGCTTATCCCAAGCTGAAGCATGGTTCATTTCAAGGAATCCTAAAGTAAAAATAGGATTTACTTACTTGAATTTCATCTTGTTTGAGAATTCGACGTTTCGAGTAAGGCTTAGGAATTTGAAATGAAGCTTGTTTTCTTATAAAACCTCCGCTAGATAAACGAGTGTTAAGACTCAAACAAGGGCAAGCACGAAGAGCTCGAGATCCTTAGGATCGAGGCTCAAGACAGTTGTCCCTTTTGTAGATAGCTTTTGTAAATAAGTTTTGAAAACCGAACATCGAACAGCATAGGATTTGCTCACTTGGAGCAATAGACCTTGTAAGTCTCTAGAGTTCGACCACATCTGGTCTCTGGGAGGTCGCTATTCTTGGCACCACACCCATGTCATCGGCATTCCACGCATGATACTTGCATGAACATGATCCCATTTTAGGACCAGATTCCATAGTATAACCCTTTGGCGTGATATCTCCTCCAACCAGAGTTTGTAAAATTGAGATTTTGCTAAAATGGGACGATCCCATATTCTTCGTGGCTAGATCTAGGGAGACATTAAAAGGGGTGTTTGTCATCTTTGCCCTTATCCAAATCAATTTGGACAAGGCCAAAGAGGGGCATCTGTAAACACCCCGAAATCCCACGAATTCCTTAAAACAAACCTGGTTTTGTACAAGCAGCCCCAAAGGGCCATTTTGAGTTTGGAAACCCAGGAGCCTTCCAGACAACCCTGTACATATGTTTTAAACTTTATATTTCAAAAACATATAATATGGCTTTTGAAAACCTTCTAAAACACGTTTTTGAAACCCCGAAGTGGCTTGGCCAGATCAAGACAGGACCAGGAGAGCTAAGAAGAGCCCGGAACCGGAGCACATGTCGAGCCCGGCGCAACAACTCTTGTATCTTATTCACATCCCAGGATCTCGAACGTCCAAGACCCTGTTCTTATCAAAATAGCATTTGAAGTCATCTCCGGAAGGCAGAAACGGAGGCGGACGACTATGTTGGCGAAGACCCAACGCAGACGGAGTACTGATGCTGTCAGACCCCGCACGAATCGTGCGTTTCGAACCCAGCTCGAAGGAGTCAGAGTTCAGTTTGGATTGGATCTGGACCATATATATCCAGATTCCAATCCAAACCCATATGTGGACTTGGATTTGGATTTGGATCCAGAGATCCAATCCAATATCCATATCCATGGCCCACATCACCTTCTCATAAATGGAGGTGGGGCCCACTTGAAATTCACGTGGGATATTGGACATGAGAGAGAGTGGGGTTGAAAAATATCAAGAGTGTTGTATTAAGCTTGACTTGTGTGTCAAGTTTGGGTTTAATCATGTGGGTTAGCCTAATTGAGTGGGTTTAAGCTTGTAATTAGCTAAAACCTAACCTAGGGTTGCACCAACATGGGGTGATCAAGATCTATGGGCCATGCTAAGGGAGCTCCTTCACCTAAACCTAACCCAAAATACCTAATCCTAGCCTTCCATCCTAATCCGCCCCTAATCTGAGCCTAATCACCTAACCTACTTCCCTAATCCCGGCCTAATCCCAACCTAATCACCTAACCCACTTCCCTAATCCTTCCCTAAACCTAGGTTAATTTCCCTAAACCTAGCCTAATCCTAGCCTAATCACCTAACCTAGCTCACTAAACCTCACCCTAGAACCAACTCACCTAACCAAACCCTAAACCCCTAAACCACCCCTAGCCCACAACCTACCCAAACCACTTGTATTTAAAATATCTGGCCCTCCCCTTTCCAGCCCACCTTATCATCATACCACCCTGCCTAAACCACCTAACCACTACCCCAAACCCAGCCCTAACCGACCTAACCCAGCCCTATATAAACCCCCCCCTTGGGGGCGGGTTTCACTATCTAGCAGCCCACCCATTCCCAGCCGGGTCCTCCATTTCCCCAGCTCAGTCGAATCTCCACCTGCACCACCTGCTCCGCCACCTTCCCTCTTCCATCCACTACCACCACCCCTCAGCCGAACGCCATCACCTCCAACCAACCGAACCAGCCGACAGCCACCTGCCCGCCACCTTCCCACTTCATCTACCACCTCTCCCCATTCGGTAAATACCCCAAACTCCCTCAAAGCCCCTCTCTACCACCTCTCCATTCTTAGCCACCCATCCTACCTTCATCTCAGCCCTTTTGCCGCCACCACCTAAACCTAGCCGAACCTAGTATAACCCAAGTTGCTGGCCACTACCTAGCCATCATCTCCCATTCGGCCAACTCCCCTAGGTGTCCTATTCGGCCTTCCCACTAGCTCACCTTTTGGGTCCAGTTTCCCTAAGTACCCAACTCCCCTAGTGATCCTAATACCCACTTATTCAGCCATTTTAAACCCCCCCCCCTACTTGGAGGCGCCATCTACCTGCCACCGGTCCCCTTCGAGGCGTCTATCCCGTGCCCCACTTGCAGCCGGCCAACACCCTTGATCACCTACCTTCTCGGAGCTCCCACTTGCAGCCCAAGGCCAAGCCCACGCTCAAGCAAGACCTCTACGGACCAGCTACTCGTAAGTGTCTAAACTCGGTCCTTAGTTGTATACTTGCTTGAGATTCAATTTGATACGGGGTTGTAATAACGGAGCGTAGTCTCCCCCCGCTTGTAATAACGTGGCTTGGCACAACCACACACGTGCACCCTCTTAGTCGTGCACGATTTTTAACACACATGGGCCTAATCAGCCCCTAATATATAAGTGGATATATATACTTTCATTTTCGAAGGGTTTTGTTTAAGTTGGGTGCGTTGTCTTTCAATTCACACATTCACACACATTGAGCTTTCGCTCTTAGTTGAAAGACCCAAGTAAGGGCCGACCTATACTATTTGGGTTTTGTAGACGCGCGAAAAATCCCCGCCTCTTCGCCCCTTTCGTGGCTTGGAGTGGATCTTATCGTGCGTCTAAGGCCTATGTATACAAACAGGGCGTGCCAGCTAGCTTACTTAAGCTAGCGAAGATATATCAATACTGACTTCTAAACGTGGCGACTGTGAGCAAGTGAGCTCTTGTCGTCGCAGACCTTCTTGCACCGATGCGCAAGGGTCAGTCTGTACGCTTTTGCAAAAATCGAGTTTTTTAGGGAGAAAATCTACGAAACGGTTCGAGGTGTCTATTTCGGGTCTTTAAGATGCGATTGCATGTTTTAGATCACGTGGATTTGCACGTGCCTAAGTCTTTTCTTTTATCCCTTTTTGGGTCGCCTAGTTTGTGTGTTATGAACACTCCACTACATGGGCGAATTCGAGCGGGGGTTGCTTCGATGCAATATGCGTCCTACCTCGTGGTATGGCGTAGATGCAATGCAAACTCACGCTACTCCAAAGGGAAAACCCGAAATGTAAAGACAATGCTGAAGGGAAATAACAGAAGGGAAATAACCGAAGGGAAATAACCGAAGGGAAATAACCGAAGGGAAATGACCGAAGGGAAGTATGTATATATCTTATATATATGAGCCCTTACTCGGGTCTTGCCAATAAGAGCGAAGGCTCAATGTGGGTGCGTGTTTGAATTGAAAGACTTACACACACGACATGAAATTAAACCCAAATATAAATTGCAGTATGGCCTTGACTAAGGTCTTGGGAGTAAGAGCGAAGGCTCAATGTGTGTGAGAGTGCTTGAATTGAAGTACTACACACACGACATAAATGAAACCCAAATATAACTGCAATAAGGCCTTTACTAAGGTCTTGGGAGTAAGAGCGAAGGCTCAATGTGTGTGAGAGTGCTTGAATTGAAGTACTACACACACGACATAAATGAAACCCAAATAGTATAGGTCGGCCCTTACTTGGGTCTTTCAAATAAGAGCGAAAGCTCAATGTGTGGGAGAGTGTTTAAATTGAAAGACTTACTCACACGACATGAAATGAAACCCAAATAGTATAGGTCGGCCCTTACTTGGGTCTTTCAAATAAGAGCGAAAGCTCAATGTGTGTGAGAGTGTTTAAATTGAAAGACAACACACCCAACTTAAACAAAACCCTTCGGAAATGAAATATATACGTATACTTATATATTAGGGGCTGATTAGGCCCGTGTGTGTTCAAAATTGTGCACGACTAAGAGAGTGCACGTGTGTGGTTGTGCCAAGCCACGTTATTACAAGCGGGGGGAGACTATGCTCCGTTATTACAACCCCGTATCCAATTGAATTTCAAGCAAGTGTATGATTAAAGACCGAGTTTAGAAACTTACAAGTAGCTGGTCCGTAGAGGTCTTGCTTGAGCGTGGCCTTGGCTTTGGGCTGCAAATGGGAGCTCCGCGAAGGTGTGTGACCAAGAGTGCTGGCCGGCTGCAAATGGGGCGCGGGATGGACGCCTCGAAGGGGACCGGTGGCAAGTGGGCGGCGCCTCCAAGTAGGGAGTTTAGAGTGGCTGACTAAGTGGGTCTTAGGGTCACTAGGTAAGTTAGGGACTTAGGGAAACTGGACCTAAAAGGTGAGCTAGTGGGAAGGCCAAAGAGGACGCCTAGGGGGAGGTCGGCCGAATGGGAAGTGGTGGCTGAGTAGTGGCCAGCCACTTGGGTTATCCTAGGTTCGGCTAGGCTTAGGTGGTGGCGGCAAAGAGGTGGAGCTAAGGGGAAGATGGGTGGCTAAGAGTGGAGAGGTGGTAGAGAGTGGTTTTGAGGGAGTTAGGGGGACTTACCGAATGGGAAGGAGTGGCGGCAAAGGTGGCTGTCGGCTGGTGGAAGATGGGAGAAGGAGAGGGCCCGGCTGAGTGAGGTGGTGGTGTCCGGCTGGGGGGGCAGTGATGGTGGACGGAAGAGGGAGAGTGGCGGAGTAGGTGGCGGCTGGTGGAGCTGGAGCTGCTGGGAAGACGGGTGAGAGATGGGAGAAGGAGAGGGCCCGGCTGGGTGGTGGAGTGTGGTTCCCCCTTTTTTAAAACCCGCCCACAATGAGGGGGGTTTAAATAGGGGAAGGGTAGGTCGGTTAGGGCTGGGTTGTGGGTAGTGGTTAGGTGGTTTAGGTAGGGTAGTATGTAGATAAGGTGGGCTGGATGGGATTGGGCCAGATATTTTAAAACTAGGTGTTTGGGAAAATCGTGGGCTAAGGGTGGTTTAGGGCTAGGTTAGGTGGTTGGGTTTTAGGGTGAGGTTTAGTGAGCTAGGTTAGGTGGTTTAGGCTAGGTTTAGGCTAGGATTAGGGAAGTTAATCTAGGTTTAGGGAAGGATTAGGGGAGTGGGTTAGGTGATTAGGTTGGGATTAGGCCGGGATTAGGGAAGTGGGTTAGGTGATTAGGTTCAGATTAGGAGTGGATTAGGGGTTTAGGCTAGGTTTAGGCATTTTTGGCTAGGTTTAGGTGATGGAGCTCCCTTAGCATGGCCCATAGACCTTGATTACCCCATGTTGGTGCAGCCCTAGGTTAGGTTTTAGCTAATTACAAGCTTAAACCCACTCAATTAGGCTAAACCACAAGATTAAACCCAAACTTGACACACAAGTCAAGCTTAATACAACACTCTTGATATTTATCACCCCCACTCTCTCTCATGCCCAATATCCCACGTGAATTTCAAGTGGGCCCCACCTCCATTTATGAGAAGGTGATGTGGGCCATGGATATGGATATTGGATTGGATTTCTGGATCCAAATCTAAATCCAAATCCACATATGGGTTTGGATTGGAATCTGGATATATATGGTCCAGATCCAATCCAAACTGAACTCTGACTCCTTCGAGCTGGGTTCGAAACGGACGATTCGTGCGGGGCCTGACAGCATCAGTACTCCGTCTGCGTTGGGTCTTCGCCAACATAGTCGTCCGCCTCCGTTTCTGCCTTCTGGAGATGACTTCAAATGCTTTTTTGATAAGAACAGGGTCTTGGACGTTCGAGATCCTGGGGTGTGAATCAGATACAAGAGATGCTGTGCCGGGCTCGACAGGTGCTCCGGTTTCGGGCTCTTCTTGGCTCTCCTGGTCCTGTCTTGATCGAGCCAAGCCACTTCGGGGTTTCAAAACATGTTTTAAAAGGGTTTTCAAAAGCTATATCATATGTTTTTGAAAGATAAAGTTTAAAACATATATACAGGGTTTTGTTTGGAAGGCTCCTGGGTTTCCAAACTCAAAAATGGCCCTTTGGGGCTGCTTGTATCAAAACCAGATTTGTTTAAGAAATTCGTGGGATTTCGGGGTGTTTACAGATGCCCCTCTTTGGCCTTGTCCAAATAGATTTGGATAAGGGCAAAGATGACAAACACCCCTTTTAATGTCTCCCTAGATCTAGCCACGAAGAATATGGGGATCATCCCATTTTTAGCAAAATCTCAATTTTACAAACTCTGGTAGGAGGAGATATCACGCCAAAGGGTTTTACTATGGAATCTGGTCCTAAATGGGATCATGTTCATGCAAGTACCATGCGTGGAATGCAGATGACATGGGTGTGGTGCCAAGAGTGGCGACCTCCCAGAGACCAGGTGTGGTCGAACTCTAGAGACTTACAAGGCCTACTGCCCAAAGTGCGCAAAAACCCTATGCTGTTCGATGTTCGGTTTTCAAAACTTATTTACAAAAGCTATTTACAAAAGGGACAACTGTCTTTGAGTCTCGATCCTAAGGATCTCGAGCTCTTCGTGCTTGCCCTTGTTTGAGTCTTAACACTCGCTTATCTAGCGGAGGTTTTATAAGAAAACAAGCTTCATTTCAAATCCCTACGCCTTACTCGAAAGGTCGAATTCTCAAACAAGATGAAATTCAAGTAAGTAAATCCTATTTTTACTTTAGGATTCCTCGAAATGAACCATGTTTAGCTTGGGATAAGCCAGGGATGGGAAAGAGATACCACGGTCCCTTCTGAAGCGTCCCGTGGTTTAAGGCATAGAAGGCGGAAAACTGCTCTTTTTGAGCTTTTTGGCCTCTTTTTCCTTTTTTAGAGAGGGTCTCCCTTTGGGAGTATTTTTTCTTTAATCCCTCTTTTTATAAGAGAATCGATTTTTCTTTTTCAAGTCTGGTTTCTTTCTTTTGGAAAGAGACTTTAAATGGGAAATTCCCTTTTGATTTGGGCCTTTGTTTTCCTTTTGGAAGGAGAAAGAAGAGGGGAGGACTTATCCCAAGCCTACACTCGATCCATTCCAGATCAGCCTATTTAGAAATAGCACGTACTACTTGCAAGTATCTTGCTATGTTGAACTAGGCCTTTCTTTGTAAGAAGAAGGATTTTGAAATGTAACCACGATTTTGAAAACTCCACTCTTTCACAAGTGCGAATTCTCTCACTCAGGGTCACACAAATCGCTTTTGCACCTTATTCACACGTCTCAGGGCAGCTATCCCTATAAAATTTTCGAAAACTGGAATTTAATCCAGATCCTACACATGATACCTCTTTAAGTATTGAATATTTATAGGATCTGCTAAATTCCTACCTTCTACATCGATCAACCAATACGAATTGTTCGTAGTGGTTGCTCGCACAACATAGGGTCCATCCCAGTTGGGGCGCCACTTGCCTAGGGGGTGTGGGCCACGATGGTGGATGGTTTTCAAGACCAGATCTCCCACTTCAAAGTGGCGAGGTCTTATGTGTTTGCTATAATGTCGGGCTATCCTTTGCCGGTATGCACGAGCATGATCCATAGCAAGGAGTCGCCTCTCATCTAGCAAATCTAGTTCGGCCATCCTAGCATGTTGAAGCGTCTCTAGGGGGAGGTCGAGTGCAATGGATGTATGGAATGAATGCAGTTGGGTATGAATGGGAAGAATGGCGTTTGTGCCATAGACCAATTCGAATGGTGTGGCATTCGTGGGAGTCCGGATGGAAGTCCTATAAGCCCATAAGGCTTCATCCAGCTTCTCATGCCACCTCCTACCCTTCTCTAAGGTCTTCTCAATGATACCAATGAGAGTCTTGTTTGTGGCTTCGGCTTGGCCGTTGCCTTGAGGGTAGTAGGGCGAGGAGAAGTGGTGAGTTATGCCATACGTTTTGCACAACTTAACCATCCGCTCGTTCTTGAATGGGGTACCATTATCAGACACAAGGTCTCGTGGAACCCCAAATCGAGCCAAGATATTCCTCCGGATGAAAGCCACCACATGTTGCCCCATTACATTCGTTAGGGAAATGGCTTCCACCCACTTGGAGAAATACTCCGTGGCTGCTAAAATAAAACGATGCCCATTCGAGGCCTTTGGAAATATGGGGCCTACAATGTCAAACGCCCACATGGTAAATGGCCAGGGGCTGACCACGGAATGCAATGCTGATGAAGGGATATGAATGGCGTGCCCATGCACTTGACAAGGATGACACTTCCTAACATGATCGTGACAATCCTTTTTCAGGGTGGACCAAAAATAACCCCCTCTAAGTATTTTCATCGCCATCATGTTGGCATTAACATGACCTCCACATTCTCCATCGTGGAACTCGTGCATCACTATCCTAGCCTCCTCTAGGTCGATACACCTAAGCAGAATGCCGGTAAAACTCTTTTTGTATAAGACCCCACCCAGAATGGTGTATCGGGTCGAAATCTTACGAATGAATGCCTTATCTTTGGACGTGGCATCCTCGGTGAATCCCCCATTTTCTAAAAATTGTTTTATGTCATAGAACCAGGGTTTTTCAATAGACTCTGGGTTGTTTTGGCAAATATCCAAGTCGTGTGTGGATGGATGGGGCGCATGCCATATTTCCAAAGATCTGGTCCCTGAAATGGGATCGACCTTCAGGGCTGAACCCAAGGAAGAGAGGGCATCGGCGATGCCATTGTCCTCTCTTCCCACGTGTGTGAGTTTACACGACTGGAAGGAGTGGACCAATCGAGTGGCCAACTCGTGATATGGAAGTAGTTTCTCATTACGTACTTGCCAAATTTTTAAAACCTGGTTTATGACAAGGAGCGAATCTCCAAAGACCTCGATGCATGATGCCCCTAGAGTTTTCGAAATCCTTAAGCCTTGTATGAGTGCTTCATACTCAGCTACGTTGTTGGAACATTCGAAATCTAAGCGGACTGCTATGGGAATCTCGCCCTTTTCAGGGGAGATTAGGATGATCCCGGCACCAGCCCCTCGTTGGTTTCGTGCCCCGTCGAAGTGCATCTTCCACACTTGGTTTTCAAAAGAATTTGCCAAAATGTGGTTTTGAAAATGGTTTTGCAATATGCCTTCATCAGGCATTTCGACAAGGGTGGGATATGCGTCCTCCAAGGGGAAGTCAGCCACGTAATCTGCTAGGGCTTGCCCCTTAACGGAGATCTGGTGATGATATTTTAGATCATACTCCATTAGAAGGAGTTGCCATTTGCCCAATCTACCCGTGAGAATGGGTTTTTCGAACAAGTGCTTGATTGGATCAAGCTTGGACACTATCCAGATCTCATGATCTAGGAAGTAGTGTCTGAATTTCTGGCAGGCCCAGACTAGGGCTAAGCACGTCTTCTCCATGGCTTGATAATTTCGTTCATAAGCCAAGAGAGTTTTCGAAATATAGTAGATGGCATACTCCTTATGGGTGTCATCCTCGTATTGAGCCAACAGGCCTCCTAAAGCGTTTACATGCACGGAGATGTATAATAAAAGCGGTTTTCCTTGTTTTGGAGGATTCAAAACGGGGGGATTAACCAAGTATGCCTTTAGTCTCTCGAAGGACTTTTGGCATTTGTCATCCCATAAGAATTTCGTACCCTTCCTTAACAGTTTGTTGAAGGGTTCGCATCTAGTTGCCAGATTCGATATGAATCGGCGCACAGATTGTAATCGACCCTGGAGGCTACGGACTTGGGTGAGATTGGAGGGTGGAGCCATGTCTATGATGGCTCGACACTTAGAGGGGTCGACTTCTATTCCCCTTTGGCTCACCATAAAGCCTAGAAGCTTTCCTGATTCTACCCCGAACACACATTTTTGAGGGTTTAGCTTTACTTTGTAAAGCCTAAGCCTTTCGAAAATCTTTTGTAAACATTCGATATGGGTGCATCGGGTTTTGGATTTCGCCAAGAGATCATCTACATACACTTCTACAAGCTCGTGAATTTGATCATGGAAGATCGTGTTCATGGCTCGTTGGTATGTTGCGCCGGCATTTTTCAAACCAAAGGGCATGACTGTATAGCAGTACGTGCCCCATGGGGTTGTGAAGGCGGTCTTACCCTGATCTCGTGGACTTAGTTTGATTTGATTATAGCCTGAATAGCCATCCATAAATGAAAACATTTCATGATTTGCAGTACTATCGACTATCAAATCTATGTTTGGTAAAGGATAATTATCCTTTGGAGTGGCTTTATTCAGGTTTCTGAAATCGATGCATATTCGAATTTTCCCATTGGTTTTTCGAACTACAACGATATTTGACAACCAATCCGAATACGCAATGGGTTTTATAAATCCGGCTTTTAGCAGATCTTCTAAACCCTCTTTGACTTGCGTGTGTACATTCGGGTGTATTTTCCTAAGCTTCTGCTTTATTGGTTTTACACCTACATCTAAGGGAAGACGATGCTCGACTATGCTGGGATCTATGCCCGGCATGTCTTCATACGTCCATGCAAACACATCTAAATAGGTTCGTAGAAATGCAATGAATGCTAACTTTTCAGTTTCATGCAAGCATGCGCCTATTTTGATGGTTTTGGGATTGGAATCATCCCCTAGGTTCACCTCTACGAAATCTCCTCCTACTGATTGGGAAGGTCTTTCAAAATCGAGAATTCTATGAAATTCTGGGAGCTCAGAAGTGGGATCTTCCTCAGGGGGATCCACTTCTGGGCTTCGATCATTCTCGTGGACTTTAGACCCGAGGGAATTTGATGCGTGGTTTTCAAAATAACCTGGTTTTGTACTTGGATTTTCAAGTGATTTCGAAATTTTTGGTCTGGCTATGCAGACGACGTTTCTTTCGAAATTCTTTTCTTTCGCCAAAGTTAAACCAGGAGCAGCTATGTACAAAATCTTTTTGGTATTTTCCAAATTTTCGATTTTTTTGGGTTTTTGTAAAACAAGAACTTTGGGAACTATACAAAGTACACTCTTTTCGAGTTTTTGCTTTTCCATTGTTTTTGGTTTTTCTTGTTTTTCGATTTTTTTGGATTTTAAGTTTTCAAATGTTTTTGGTATTTTTAGAAAAAGGGATCTTCCGTCATACCTACAAAGGGAAAACACTATGGGTTAGACTCGGAATAGGAGATCTAAACCATAGGTTTCTTCTACGACAGGCTCCGGGGCACCCTTGACCCAGGTGGTCACAGGGGGTGGCTCCGGCGGTATTCGGGGAGTATAGCCGATCCCATATCGGCTTGGGTTGGCCCTAGGAAGGATGGGCTCTAGGAGACCCTGGTTTTGTGCCCCTAGACTTTTGTAGGGCGTGTAGCCCATGTTCAATAACATGTTCCACGACCTTTTGTTTTTTGAAAAGATGGGATATAAGTCGTGGTCCTGGAACATGCTATCGTCCATATTAGGCTCGTAGGGCCTTTTGTCCAGGGGTTTTGGAAATAGGGAACGCTTGGGTTTTCCTAGGAGGATTAGAGTCGGGAGGGGGCCTGCTTTGGGCGGCCCCTTCACACATACAACCTTCCTAGGGTTGTTCAATACGAGCCGAGGTGGCTCAACCATAATTTGCCCCAGGTTAGCCTCATGGGCCTGGGAGCTCGATAAACAAGGGGAGTTTATGATCCCCTGAAGTTGTGGGTGACTCTCACCTAGGATCACTACGACTTGGTCCCTAAAAGGGATCTTGACACACCTGTGGAAGGTGGATGGCACAGCGCACAAACTGTGTATCCAGGGTCTTCCCAGCAACAGGTTATAATGGGGGTGGATGTCCAAGACATGGAACACCCCCGTGTGTTCGATCCCTCCTGTTTCCATTGGGAGTTCGATGGATCCTAAAGGCCTAGACGCATTCCCATCGTATCCAGTGATAACGATGGGGCTTGGGTTCACTGAAGTCAAGGTGACTCCGATTTTGTACGCCACGTGAAGTGGAAGGATGTTGAGCCCTCCTCCACCATCAACTAGGCACCTGTCCAGAGAGTGGTTGTTTAGAACCACCTCTATATGCAGGGCCTGGTTATGGGTTTCGTAGGGTCTATCTACATCATCTTCCGAAAAGGTGATGGGCGATTTTGCTCCTAATAAAGCCACTTGGGCAGACAAGGACTCCGGACTTATGTTCGAATCAACCTTGGCCCTTTCTAGAATTTTCTCTAAGACAAGTCTATGCCTAGGCGAGGTTTTGATAAGCTCTAGGATAGACATGTGAATAGGAATCTTTGAAAGGTGGTTTTCGAAATCATAAGGATTTAGGATGATTTTGTCCTTATCTGCTTTTGGCAGACCACTAGGGATACATGCTTTTGAGGGGCCAGGCACACTGACCACCTTTTGAGCACCTTGAAGGTGCGGGGGTTGGTAGATCCTCCCGAATCTAGTGACTTCCCCCACGACCAGCCTAGGGTTCGTGCTAAACTTGGCTCTAAGGATGAGCTGAGGAGAACCTTGGATTTTCAAAACTGGTTTTGCCGGGGTTTCCACTTTTGATGGTCCCCGAATGACGACTTGGGCGGGCCTCTTGTATAGTACAAGGATGGGCGCACAAGTAGGTCGACCAGGTTCGGGCTTTCGCGCTAGTTCTTTGGAAATGGTGAGGGTACATACCTCCTTTCCTTTCCCACTGCTACTGGCGTGTTTGGGAAAGGGTTCCTTGAAGATAGCTTGAGGTGGCTCAGGTTCCGCAGTGACCTGGAGTCGGCCCTCCGCTATCAAGTTCTCAATTTTATTTAGAAGAGAGAAGCACCGTTTGGTATCATGGCCTTTGAGCCGATGATACTTGCAAAACCGGTTTAAATACCCCCCTTTGGACGTGACTCCTTCGGGGATTTCAGGGAGTTCGATCATGCCCTGGGCAAGTAGGAGGTCTAGGACCTCCGACACAGGTTGCCCCAGCGGAGTGTACTCCCGTTTTTCAATTGGTTTTGAAAAATTGCGTTCTCTCTTATTTTCTATTTTTTCGAAATTTTTAGAAGTGCCCGCCATGCCTGGATCCACCCGGACATTGGCGATTTTATGGGGCTTTGCCCCTTTGTCCGTTGTGGGCAGCCCATATGCAATGGGCTTTTCCACACGTGTTTTGGGAACGGCACTTCCTTTCCATAAGTGGTCGTATGTCCCTTTTCGCAAGTTGGTTTCGAAAAGGGAGGCTTTTTTTATCAACTTATGGAAAGTCGAAATCTCATGGAGCGAGAGAAGGGTTTTTAACTCGCTTTTGAAATTATCCAGGATGAGCATTACTGCGCATCCTTCGGATATAGGCTCTCGCACTTGGCCTAAAAGAGACCTCCATCTTATAATGAAGGCATGCACGTCTTCGTTCATACCCTGCTTTGTATCCCTTAAGGTATTCAGGGTTGGCGTGACTTCCACGTTGTGTGCAAATCTTTGCATGAAGCAGTTCGCTAACTCTTCAAAAGTAGCGAACTGGCTTAAGTCGTAGGAAGCCAGCCATTTGGCAGCTGTGCCTTTAAGGGATAGAGGGAACCAATACACCCATTTCATCGAGTCCTTTTTCTTCTTATGGGCTCGACGTGAGAAAAGCTGCAAGTGAGACCTAGGGTCTCCCATGCCATCATACCGATGGAAGTTCGGTATTTCATCGTCACTGTCTGTTTCGTAATCCATAGGAAGGAAATCAGACAGGGCGTAGCTTCTTTTCTCTTTATTTTGCCCTTTCAGCAGTTGCTGTAGGGCTTTACGGTCCTTTTGTGTGAAGGACTCGTGGTATTGGTTGCCTTCCATTACGGAGGCCTCTTTTTGCTTGCGAGGTTTTTCAATTTTCTTTTTAGGCCTTTGTTCACCGTTTGATGAACATGAATCGCCTACTTCAGCCTCTTGGCTGAGAGCATCGATTTTGGCCTCAAATTCCCTTCTCAAGTCCTCGATTTCATCTAGTTTTATTTTGTTTTTGAAAATCCTCCTAGAGTGAGAACTTGATGCGCATGAGCCTTGGCTCGACACTTCACTTGGATTGGATTTTGACATGCTTTTCAAGCTTTTTCAAAATTTCCTAAGTGAAAACAAAGAAAACAAGTTAAAACGACACCTTTATAAAATTTTTCGCAAGACTCCTACAAGTAAACTCGATTTTTTGAAAAGGCTCACGTCCCACCGGGCGTGCCAATCTCTGTAGACGCGCGAAAAATCCCCGCCTCTTCGCCCCTTTCGTGGCTTGGAGTGGATCTTATCGTGCGTCTAAGGCCTATGTATACAAACAGGGCGTGCCAGCTAGCTTACTTAAGCTAGCGAAGATATATCAATACTGACTTCTAAACGTGGCGACTGTGAGCAAGTGAGCTCTTGTCGTCGCAGACCTTCTTGCACCGATGCGCAAGGGTCAGTCTGTACGCTTTTGCAAAAATCGAGTTTTTTAGGGAGAAAATCTACGAAACGGTTCGAGGTGTCTATTTCGGGTCTTTAAGATGCGATTGCATGTTTTAGATCACGTGGATTTGCACGTGCCTAAGTCTTTTCTTTTATCCCTTTTTGGGTCGCCTAGTTTGTGTGTTATGAACACTCCACTACATGGGCGAATTCGAGCGGGGGTTGCTTCGATGCAATATGCGTCCTACCTCGTGGTATGGCGTAGATGCAATGCAAACTCACGCTACTCCAAAGGGAAAACCCGAAATGTAAAGACAATGCTGAAGGGAAATAACAGAAGGGAAATAACCGAAGGGAAATAACCGAAGGGAAATAACCGAAGGGAAATGACCGAAGGGAAGTATGTATATATCTTATATATATGAGCCCTTACTCGGGTCTTGCCAATAAGAGCGAAGGCTCAATGTGGGTGCGTGTTTGAATTGAAAGACTTACACACACGACATGAAATTAAACCCAAATATAAATTGCAGTATGGCCTTGACTAAGGTCTTGGGAGTAAGAGCGAAGGCTCAATGTGTGTGAGAGTGCTTGAATTGAAGTACTACACACACGACATAAATGAAACCCAAATATAACTGCAATAAGGCCTTTACTAAGGTCTTGGGAGTAAGAGCGAAGGCTCAATGTGTGTGAGAGTGCTTGAATTGAAGTACTACACACACGACATAAATGAAACCCAAATAGTATAGGTCGGCCCTTACTTGGGTCTTTCAAATAAGAGCGAAAGCTCAATGTGTGGGAGAGTGTTTAAATTGAAAGACTTACTCACACGACATGAAATGAAACCCAAATAGTATAGGTCGGCCCTTACTTGGGTCTTTCAAATAAGAGCGAAAGCTCAATGTGTGTGAGAGTGTTTAAATTGAAAGACAACACACCCAACTTAAACAAAACCCTTCGGAAATGAAATATATACGTATACTTATATATTAGGGGCTGATTAGGCCCGTGTGTGTTCAAAATTGTGCACGACTAAGAGAGTGCACGTGTGTGGTTGTGCCAAGCCACGTTATTACAAGCGGGGGGAGACTATGCTCCGTTATTACAACCCCGTATCCAATTGAATTTCAAGCAAGTGTATGATTAAAGACCGAGTTTAGAAACTTACAAGTAGCTGGTCCGTAGAGGTCTTGCTTGAGCGTGGCCTTGGCTTTGGGCTGCAAATGGGAGCTCCGCGAAGGTGTGTGACCAAGAGTGCTGGCCGGCTGCAAATGGGGCGCGGGATGGACGCCTCGAAGGGGACCGGTGGCAAGTGGGCGGCGCCTCCAAGTAGGGAGTTTAGAGTGGCTGACTAAGTGGGTCTTAGGGTCACTAGGTAAGTTAGGGACTTAGGGAAACTGGACCTAAAAGGTGAGCTAGTGGGAAGGCCAAGAGGACGCCTAGGGGGAGGTCGGCCGAATGGGAAGTGGTGGCTGAGTAGTGGCCAGCCACTTGGGTTATCCTAGGTTCGGCTAGGCTTAGGTGGTGGCGGCAAAGAGGTGGAGCTAAGGGGAAGATGGGTGGCTAAGAGTGGAGAGGTGGTAGAGAGTGGTTTTGAGGGAGTTAGGGGGACTTACCGATTGGGAAGGAGTGGCGGCAAAGGTGGCTGTCGGCTGGTGGAAGATGGGAGAAGGAGAGGGCCCGGCTGAGTGAGGTGGTGGTGTCCGGCTGGGGGGGCAGTGATGGTGGACGGAAGAGGGAGAGTGGCAGAGCAGGTGGCGGCTGGTGGAGCTGGAGCTGCTGGGAAGACGGGTGAGAGATGGGAGAAGGAGAGGGCCCGGCTGGGTGGTGGAGTGTGGTTCCCCCTTTTTAAAACCCGCCCACAATGAGGGGGGTTTAAATAGGGGAAGGGTAGGTCGGTTAGGGCTGGGTTGTGGGTAGTGGTTAGGTGGTTTAGGTAGGGTAGTATGTAGATAAGGTGGGCTGGATGGGATTGGGCCAGATATTTTAAAACTAGGTGTTTGGGAAAATCGTGGGCTAAGGGTGGTTTAGGGCTAGGTTAGGTGGTTGGGTTTTAGGGTGAGGTTTAGTGAGCTAGGTTAGGTGGTTTAGGCTAGGTTTAGGCTAGGATTAGGGAAGTTAATCTAGGTTTAGGGAAGGATTAGGGGAGTGGGTTAGGTGATTAGGTTGGGATTAGGCCGGGATTAGGGAAGTGGGTTAGGTGATTAGGTTCAGATTAGGAGTGGATTAGGGGTTTAGGCTAGGTTTAGGCATTTTTGGCTAGGTTTAGGTGATGGAGCTCCCTTAGCATGGCTCATAGACCTTGATTACCCCATGTTGGTGCAGCCCTAGGTTAGGTTTTAGCTAATTACAAGCTTAAACCCACTCAATTAGGCTAAACCACAAGATTAAACCCAAACTTGACACACAAGTCAAGCTTAATACAACACTCTTGATATTTATCACCCCCACTCTCTCTCATGCCCAATATCCCACGTGAATTTCAAGTGGGCCCCACCTCCATTTATCAGAAGGTGATGTGGGCCATGGATATGGATATTGGATTGGATTTCTGGATCCAAATCCAAATCCAAATCCACATATGGGTTTGGATTGGAATCTGGATATATATGGTCCAGATCCAATCCAAACTGAACTCTGACTCCTTCGAGCTGGGTTCGAAACGGACGATTCGTGCGGGGCCTGACAGCATCAGTACTCCGTCTGCGTTGGGTCTTCGCCAACATAGTCGTCCGCCTCCGTTTCTGCCTTCTGGAGATGACTTCAAATGCTTTTTTGATAAGAACAGGGTCTTGGACGTTCGAGATCCTGGGGTGTGAATCAGATACAAGAGATGCTGTGCCGGGCTCGACAGGTGCTCCGGTTTCGGGCTCTTCTTGGCTCTCCTGGTCCTGTCTTGATCGAGCCAAGCCACTTCGGGGTTTCAAAACATGTTTTAAAAGGGTTTTCAAAAGCTATATCATATGTTTTTGAAAGATAAAGTTTAAAACATATATACAGGGTTTTGTTTGGAAGGCTCCTGGGTTTCCAAACTCAAAAATGGCCCTTTGGGGCTGCTTGTATCAAAACCAGATTTGTTTAAGAAATTCGTGGGATTTCGGGGTGTTTACAGGTTTCATTTCTTGTCGTGTGAGTAAGTCTTTCAATTCAAGCACACTCACACACATTGAGCTTTCGCTCTTAGTTGAAAGACCCAAGTAAGGGCCGACCTATACTATTTGGGTTTAATTTCATGTCGTGTGAGTAAGTCTTTCAATTCAAGCACTTTCACACACATTGAGCCTTCGCTCTTACTCCCAAGACCTTAGTAAAGGCCTTATTGCAGTTATATTTGGGTTTCATTCATGTCGTGTGTGTAGTACTTCAATTCAAGCACTCTCACACACATTGAGCCTTCGCTCTTACTCCCAAGACCTTAGTCAAGGCCATACTGCAATTTATATTTGGGTTTAATTTTATGTCGTGTGTGTAAGTCTTTCAATTCAAGCACGCACCCACATTGAGCCTTCGCTCTTATTTGCAAGACCCGAGTAAGGGCTCATATACATAAGGTATATACATATCTCCCTTCGGTTATTTCCCTTCGGTTATTTCCCTTCGGTTATTTCCTTTCGGTTATTTCCCTTCTGTTATTTCCCTTCAGTATTGTCTTTACATTTCGGGTTTTCCCTTTGGAGTAGCGTGAGTTTGCATTGCATCTACGCCATACCACGAGGTAGGACGCATATTGCATCGAAGCAAGCCCCGCTCGAATTCGCCCATGTAGTGGAGTGTTCATAACACACAAACTAGGTGGCCCGAAAAGGGATAAAAGAAAAGACTTAGGCACGTACAAATCCACGTGATCTAAAATATGCAATCGCATCTTAAAGACCCGAAATAGACACCTTGAACCGCTTCGTGGACTTTCTCCCCAAAACTCGATTTTTGCAAAAGGGTACAGACTGACCCTTGCGCATCGGTGCAAGAAGGTCTGCGACGACAAGAGCTTACTTGCTCACAGTCGCCACGTTTAGAAGTCAGTGTTAAATATATCTTCGCTAGCTTAAGTAAGCTAGCTGGCACGCCCTATTTGTATACATAGGCCTTAGACACACGATAAGATCCACTCCAAGCCCCGAAAGAGGCGAAGAGGCGGGGATTTTTCGCGCGTCTACAGGGGGCCTGCTTTGGGCGGCCCCTTCACACATACAACCTTCCTAGGGTTGTTCAACACGAGCCGAGGTGGCTCAACCATAATTTGCCCCAGGTTAGCCTCATGGGCCTGGGAGCTCGATAAACAAGGGGAGTTTATGATCCCCTGAAGCAGTGGGTGACTCTCACCTAGGATCACTACGACCTGGTCCCTAAAAGGGATCTTGACACACCTGTGGAAGGTGGATGGCACAGCGCACAAACTGTGTATCTAGGGTCTTCCCAGCAACAGGTTATAATGGGGGTGGATGTCCAAGACATGGAACACCCCCGTGTGTTCGATCCCTCCCGTTTCCATTGGGAGTTTGATGGATCCTAAAGGTCTAGACGCATTCCCATCGTATCCAGTGATAACGATGGGACTTGGGTTCACTGAAGTCAAGGTGACTCCGATTTTGTACGCCACGTGAAGTGGAAGGATGTTGAGCCCTCCTCCACCATTGACTAGGCACCTGTCCAGAGAGTAGTTGTTTAGAACCACCTCGATATGCAGGGCCTAGTTATGGGTTTCGTAGGGTCTATCTACATCATCTTCCGAAAAGGTGATGGGCGATTTTGCTCCTAATAAAGCCACATGGGCAGACAAGGATTCTGGACTTATGTTTGAATCAACCTTGGCCTTTTCTAGAATTTTCTCTAAGACAAGTCTATGCCTAGGCGAGGTTTTGATAAGCTCTAGGATAGACATGTGAATAGGAATCTTTGAAAGGTGGTTTTCGAAATCATAAGGATTTAGGATGACTTTGTCCTTATCTGCTTTTGGCAGACCACTAGGGATACATGCTTTTGAGGGGCCAGGCACACTGACCACCTTTTGAGCACCTTGAAGGTGCGGGGGTTGGTAGATCCTCCCGGATCAAGTGACTTCCCCCACGACCAGCCTAGGGTTCGCGCTAAACTTGGCTCTAAGGATGAGCTGAGGAGAACCTTGGATTTTCAAAACTGGTTTTGCCGGGGTTTCCACTTTTTGTGGTCCCCGAATGACAACTTGGGCGGGTCTCTTGTATAATACAAGGATGGGCGCACAAGCAGGTCGACCAGGTTCGGGCTTTTGCGCTAGTTCCTTGGAAATGGTGAGGGTACATACCTCCTTTCCTTTCCCACTGCCACTAGCGTGTTTGGGAAAGGGTTCCTTGAAGATAGCTTGAGGTGGCTCAGGTTCTGCAGTGACCTGGAGCCGGCCTTCTGCTATCAAGTTCTCAATTTTATTTAAAAGAGAGAAGCAGCGTTTAGTATCATGGCCTTTGAGCCGATGATACTTGCAAAATCGGTTTAAATACCCCCCTTTGGACGTGACTCCTTCGGGGATTTCAGGGAGTTCGATCATGCCCTGGGCAAGTAAGAGGTCTAGGACCTCCGACACAGGTTGCCCCAGCGGAGTATACTCCCGTTTTTCAACCGGTTTTTGAAAATTACGTTCTCTCTTATTTTCTATTTTTTCAAAATTTTTAGAAGTGCCCGCCATGCCTGGATCCACCCGGACATTGGCGATTTTATGGGGCTTTGCCCCTTTGTCCGTCGTGGGCAGCCCATATGCGATGGGCTTTTCCAAATGGGTTTTTGGAACGGCACTTCCTTTCCAAAAGTGATCGTATGTCCCTTTTCGCAAGTTGGTTTCGAAAAGGGAGGCCTTTTTGATCAACTTATGGAAAGTTGAAATCTCATGGAGCGAGAGAAGGGTTTTTAACTCGCTTTTAAAATTATCCAGGATGAGCATTACTGCGCATCCTTCGGATATGGGCTCTCGCACTTGGCCCAAAAACGATCTCCATCTTATAATGAAGGCATGCACGTCTTCGTTCATGCCTTGCTTTGTATCCCTTAAGGTATTCAGGGTTGGCGTGACTTCCACGTTGTGTGCAAATCTTTGCATGAAGCAGTTCGCTAACTCTTCAAAAGTAGCGAACTAGCTTAAGTCGTAGGAAGCCAGCCATTTGGCAGCTGTGCCTTTAAGGGATAGAGGGAACCAATACACCCATTTCATCGAGTCCTTTTTCTTCTTATGGGCTCGACGCGAGAAAAGCTGCAAGTGAGACCTAGGGTCTCCCATGCCATCATACCGATGGAAGTTCGGTATTTCATCGTCACTGTCTGTTTCGTAATCCATAGGAAGGAAATCAGACAGGGCGTAGCTTCTTTTCTCTTTATTCTGCCCTTTCAGCAGCTGCAGTAGGGCTTTACGGTCCTTTTGTGTGAAGGACTCGTGGTATTGGTTGCCTTCCATTACGGAGGCCTCTTTTTGCTTGCGAGGTTTTTCAGATTTCTTTTTGGGCCTTTGTTCACCGTTTGATGAACATGAATCGCCTACTTCAGCCTCTTGGCTGAGAGCATCGATTTTGGCCTCAAACTCCCTTCTCAAGTCCTCAATTTCATCTAGTTTTATTTTGTTTTTGAAAATCTTCCTAGAGTGAGAACTTGATGCGCATGAGCCTTGGCTCGACACTTCACTTGTATTGGATTTCGACATGCTTTTCAAGCTTTTTCAAAATTTCCTAAGTAAAAGCAAAGAAAACAAGTTAAAATGACACCCTTTTACAAAATTTTCGCAAGACTTCTACAAGTAAACTCGATTTCTGAAAAGGCTCACGTCCCACCGGGCGTGCCAATCTCTGTAGACGCGCGAAAATCCCCGCCTCTTCATCCCTTCTGGGGGCTTGGAGTGGATCTTCTCGTGTGTCTAAGGCCTATGTATACAAATAGGGCATGCCAGCTAGCTTACTTAAGCTAGCGAAGATATTTTTAACACTGACTTCTAAACGTGGCGACTGTGAGCAAGTAAGCTCTTGTCGTCGCAGACCTTCTTGCACCGATGCGCAAGGGTCAGTCTGTACGCTTTTGCAAAAATCGAGTTTTGGAGAGAAAGTCTACGAAGCGGTTCGAGGTGTCTATTTCGGGTCTTTAAGATGCGATTGCATGTTTTAGATCACGTGGATTTGCACGTGCCTAAGTCTTTTCTTTTATCCCTTTTCGGGCCACCTAGTTTGTGTGTTATGAACACTCCACTACATGGGCGAATTCGAGCGGGGCTTGCTTTGATGCAATATGCGTCCTACCTCGTGGTATGGCGTAGATGCAATGCAAACTCACGCTACTCCAAAGGGAAAACCCGAAATATAAAGACAATACTGAAGGGAAATAGCAGAAGGGAAATAACCGAAGGGAAATAACTGAAGGGAAATAACCGAAGGGAGATATGTATATATCTTATGTATATGAGCCCTTACTCGGGTCTTGCAAATAAGAGCGAAGGCTCAATGTGGGTGCGTGCTTGAATTGAAAGACTTACACACACGACATGAAATTAAACCCAAATATAAATTGCAGTATGGCCTTGACTAAGGTCTTGGGAGGAAGAGCGAAGGCTCAATGTGTGTGAGAGTGCTTGAATTGAAAGACTACCCACACGACATAAATGAAACCCAAATATAACTACAATAAGGCCTTTACTAAGGTCTTGGGAGTAAGAGCGAAGGCTCAATGTGTGTGAGAGTGCTTGAATTGAAAGACTACCCACACGACATAAATGAAACCCAAATATAACTGCAATAAGGCCTTTACTAAGGTCTTGGGAGTAAGAGCGAAGGCTCAATGTGTGTGAGACTGCTTGTATTGAAAGACTACCCACACGACATAAATGAAACCCAAGTAGTATAGGTCGGCCCTTACTTGGGTCTTTCAAATAAGAGCGAAAGCTTAATGTGTGTGAGAGTGCTTGAATTGAAAGACAACGCACCCAACTTAAACAAAACCCTTCGAAAATGAAAGTATATATATACACTTATATATTAGGGGCTGATTAGGCCCGTGTGTGTTAAAAATCATGCACGACTAAGAGGGTGCACGTGTGTGGTTGTGCCAAGCCACGTTATTACAAGCGGGGGGAGACTATGCTCCGTTATTACAACCCCGTATCAAATTGAATCCCAAGCAAGTATACAACTAAGGACCGAGTTTAGACACTTACGAGTAGCTGGTCCGTAGAGGTCTTGCTTGAGCGTGGACTTGGCCTTGGGCTGCAAGTGGGAGCTCCGCGAAGGTAGGTGATCAAGGGTGCTGGCCGGCTGCAAGTGGGGCGCGGGATAGGCGCCTCGAAGGTGGCCGGTGGCAAGTAGATGGCGGCTCCAAGTAGGGGGTTTAAAGTGGCTGAATGAGTGGGTTCTTAGGGTCACTAGGGGAGTTGAGAGTTTAGGGAAGCTGGACCTAAAAGGTGAGCTGGTGGGAAAGGCCGAATGGGACACCTAGGGGAAGGCCGAATGGGAGATGATGGCTAGGTAGTGGCCGACAGCTTGGGTTATACTAGGTTCGGCTAGGTTAAAGTGGTGGTGGCAAGGGGGCTAAGATGAAGGTAGGATGGGTGGCCAAGAGTGGAGAGGTGGAAGAGAGGGGCTTTGAGGGAGTTTGGGGCACTTACCGAATGGGGAGAGGTGGCGGATGAAATGGGAAGCAGGCGGGCAGGTGACTGTTGGCTGGTTCGGTTGGGTGGAGGTGGTGGCGTCCGGCTGAGGGATGGTGGTGGTGGATGGAAGAGGGAAGGTGGCGGTGCAGGTGGTGGCTGGTGGAGCAGGTGGAGCAGTTGGGGAGTGGAGCAGGGCGGGCGGATTGGAGAGTGGAATCGGCTGGGCTGAGGTGAGGGCTCCCACTTGGAAAACCCGCCCACAAGGAGGGGGGTTTAAATAGGGGATGGGTAGGTCGGTTAGGGCTGGGCTGTGGGTAGTGGTTAGGTGGTTTAGGTAGGGTGGTATGTAGATAAGGTGGGCTGGAAGGGGTTGGGCCAGATATTTTAAAACTAGGGGTTTGGGTAAATCGTGGGCTAAGGGTGGTTTAGGGGTTTAGGGCTAGGTTAGGTGGTTGGGTTTTAGGGTGAGGTTTAGTGAGCTAGGTTAGGTGATTAGGCTAGGTTTAGGCTAGGATTAGGGAAATTAATCTAGGTTTAGGGAAGGATTAGGGAAGTGGGTTAGGTGATTAGGTTGGGATTAAGACGGGATTAGGGAAGTGGGTTAGGTGATTAGGTTCAGATTAGGGGTGGATTAGGGGTTTAGGCTAGGTTTAGGCATTTTGGGCTAGGTTTAGGTGAAGGAGCTCCCATAGCATGGCCCATAGACCTTGATCACCCCATGTTGGTTTAGCCCTAGGTTAGGTTTTAGCTAATTACAAGCTTAAACCCACTCAATTAGGCTAACCCTCATGATTAACCCAAACTTGACACACAAGTCAAGCTTAATACAACACTCTTGATATTTTTCAACCCCACTCTCTCTCATGCCCAATATCCCACGTGAAACTCAAGTGGGCCCCACCTCCATTTTATGAGAAGGTGATGTGGGCCATGGATATGGATATTGGATTGGATCTCTGGATCCAAATCCAAATCCAAGTCCACATATGGGTTTGGATTGGAATCTGGATATATATGGTCCAGATCCAATCCAAATTGAACTCTGACTCCTTCGAGCTGGGTTCGAAACGGACGATTCGTGCGGGGCCTGACAGCATCAGTACTCCGTCTGCGTTGGGTCTTCGCCAACATAGTCGTCCGCCTCCGTTTCTGCCTTCCGGAGATGACTTCAAATGCTATTTTGATAAGAACAGGGTCTTGGACGTTCGAGATCCTGGGGTGTGAATCAGATACAAGAGTTGCTGCGCCGGGCTCGACAGGTGCTCCGGTTCTAGGCTCTTCTTGGCTCTCCTGGTCCTGTCTTGATCGGGCCAAGCCACTTCGGGGTTTCAAAACATGTTTTAAAAGGGTTTTCAAAAGCCATATCGTATGTTTTTGAAAGATATAGTTTAAAACATATGTACAGGGTTGTTTGGAAGGCTCCTGGGTTTTCAGACTCAAAAATGGCCCTTTGGGGCTGCTTTGTATAAAACCAGACGGATTTTGAGAAATTCGTGGGATTTCGGGGTGTTTACACTATACTATTTGGGTTTCATTTCATGTCGTGTGAGTAAGTCTTTCAATTCAAGCACTTTCACACACATTGAGCCTTCGCTCTTACTCCCAAGACCTTAGTAAAGGCCTTATTGCAGTTATATTTGGGTTTCATTTATGTTGTGTGTGTAGTACTTCAATTCAAGCACTCTCACACACATTGAGCCTTCGCTCTTACTCCCAAGACCTTAGTCAAGGCCATACTGCAATTTATATTTGGGTTTAATTTCATGTCGTGTGTGTAAGTCTTTCAATTCCAGCACGCACCCACATTGAGCCTTCGCTCTTATTTGCAAGACCCGAGTAAGGGCTCATATACATAATCTATATACATATCTCCCTTCGGTTATTTCCCTTCGGTTATTTCCCTTCAATTATTTCCCTTCAGTTATTTCCCTTCAGTATTGTCTTTACATTTCGGGTTTTCCCTTTGGAGTAGCGTGAGTTTGCATTGCATCTACGCCATACCACGAGGTAGGACGCATATTGCATCAAAGCAAGCCCCGCTCGAATTCGCCCACGTAGTGGAGTGTTCATAACACACAAACTAGGTGGCCCGAAAAGGGATAAAAGAAAAGACTTAGGCACGTGCAAATCCACGTGATCTAAAACATGCAATCGCATTTTAAAGACCCGAAATAGACACCTCGAACCGCTTCGTAGACTTTCTCTCCAAAAAACTCGATTTTTGCAAAGCGTACAGACTGACCCTTGCGCATCGGTGCAAGAAGGTCTGCGACGACAAGAGCTTACTTGCTCACAGTCGCCACGTTTAGAAGTCAGTGTTAAAAATATCTTCGCTAGCTTAGGTAAGCTAGCTGGCACGCCCTGTTTGCATACATAGGCCTTAGACACACGAGAGATCCACTCCGAGCCCTGAAAAAGGCAAAGAGGCGGGGATTTTCACGCGTCTATAGAGATTGGCACGCCCGGTGGGACGTGAGCCTTTCAAAAATCGAGTTTGTAAGTAGAAGTCTAGCGAAAATTTTAAAAAGGTGTCGTTTTAAGTTATTTTCTTTTGCTTGTACTTAGGATATTTTGAAAAAGCTTGAAAAGCATGTCAAAATCCACAAGTGCTAAAAAGGTGGTCAGTGTGCTTGGCCCCTCAAAAGCATGTATTCCTAGAGTTCTGCCAAAAACAGACAATGGAAAAATCATTTTAAACCCTTATGATTTCGAAAACCATCTTTTAAAGATTCCTATCCACATGTCCATCCTAGAGCTAATACAAACTTCGCCTAGGCATAGACTCGTGCTAGAGAAAATTCTAGAAAGAGCCAAGGTTAGTTCGAACATAACCCTAGAATCCCTGTCTGACCAAGTGGCATCAATGGAAGCAAAATCGCCCATCACTTTCTCGGAAGATGAAGTAGATAGACCCTACGAGTCCCATAACCAGGCCCTGCATATCGAGGTGGTTCTGAATAACCACTCTCTGGACAAGTGCCATGTCGATGGGGGAGGAGGGTGTAAACACCTTGAAATCCCACGAATTTCTCAAATCCATCTGGTTTTGTAAAAGCAGCCCCAAAGGGCCATTTTGAGTCTGAAAACCCAGGAGCCTTCCAGACAACCCTGTACATATGTTTTGAACTTTATATTTCAAAAATATACAATATGGCTTTTAAAAACCTTTTTAAAATATGTTTTGAAACCCCGAAGCAGCTTGGCCTCATCCAGACAGAACCAGGAAAGCTAAGGAGAGCCCGGAACCGGAGCACATGTCAAGCCCGGTGCAGCAACTCTTGCATTGAACCCACCCCCAGGATCTCGAACGTCCAAGACCCTGTTATCATCAAAACATCATTTAAAGTCATCTCCGGAAGGCGAAAACAGAGACGAACGATCATGTTGGCGAAGACCCAACGCAGACGGAGTACTGATACTGTCAAACCCCGCACAAACCATTCGTTTTGAACACAGCTCGAAGGAGTCAGAGTTCAGTTTTGGATTGGATCTGGACCATATATATCCAGATCCCAATCCAAACCCATGTGTGGACTTGAATTTGGATTTGGATCCAGAGATCCAATCCAATATCCATATCCATGGCCCACATCACCTTCTCATAAATGGAGGTGGGGGCCACTTGAATTTCACGTGGGATTATGGGCATGAGAGAGAGTGGGGGAGGATAAGATCAAGTGTGTGTTGTAATTAAGCTTGACTTGTAAAGGGTCACGCAAAGGGAGCTCCTTCACCTAAACCTAACCAAAAAACACCTAATCCTAGCCTTCTACCCTAATCCTGTCCAAATCTGAGCCTAATCACCTAACCCACTTCCCTAATCCCGGCCTAATCCCAACCTAATCACCTAACCCACTTCCCTAATCCTTTCCTAAACCTAGGTTAATTTCCCTAAACCTAACCTAATCCTAGCCTAATCACCTAACCTACCTCACTAAACCTCACCCTAAAACCAACCCACCTAGCTAAACCCTAAACCTCTAAACCACCCCTAGCACACAACCTACCCAAACCCCTTGTATTTAAAATATCTGGCCCTACCCTTTCCAACCCACCTTACTACCTTACCACCCTCCCTAGACCACCTAACCACTACCCCAAAACCACCCCCAACCGCCTCTTGCAGCCCTATATAAACCCCCCCTTTGGGACGGGTTTTTCCCATCCTCTCTCCACCCTCCACCTGCCCCATTCCCAGCCGATCACCCTCAAGCCTTGGGTCCCCCACTCCCAGTCAGCTCCTCCACCAGCACCACCACCAGCCGCCACCGTGTTCCACCTCCTCCACCACTCCCCAGCCACCCGTCGCCATCCTCTTCATCCAGCCGAACCAACCACTCCACCACAACCGGCTGCCCTCAATGAACCGCCGCCTCCCACCGCTCGGTTAGTACCCCACACTCCACCTTACTCCTTCTCTACTCCCTCTCCACTCTCAGCCACCCACCATACCACCACCATCTTCCCCCAACACCAGCCATTCCACCTGCCCCACTCCCATTCGGCCAGGCCATAACCACCCTAACTACCTGCCACTACCTAACCATCCTAGCTACACCCGGCTACCCCATCCAACTCCCTAAGATCCGCCCCTATCACCTCACCACAACCACCACTACCTTATCCCATATCCTAGCTAGTTCCCCTCCCATCCACCATAGCCTAGCCATCCTAGTAGCCCGCCACCACCAAGTCCCCTTAGTTGGCCACTCCAACCGACTGTCACCTCTTCATTCGGCCAGCCACCTGCCAACCTTAGGTGCTCTATTAGACCTTCCCTTAGGCTCCCCCTTAGTGCCATACTCCCTAACACTACACCCTCCCTAGTGACCTTACTTAGGCCCTTTTAACCCAACACACCAAAACCAGCCCATCCTTAGCAGCCGGCCATCTTCAAGGCGCCTCTTCCGCACACCAAAGACATCCAGCCAGCACCTCCCCTTGCCGTTCAACTTCACAGAGCTCCCATTTGCAGCCCAAGGCGAAGGCCAAGCCCACGCTCAAGCAAGGCGTCTTCGGACCAGCTATTAGTAAGTGCCTAACTTGGTCCTTATTTGTATACTTGCTTAAGATTCAATTCGATATGGGGTTGTAATAATGGAGCATAGTCTCCCCCCACTTGTAATAACGTGGCTTGGCACACCCACACACATGCACTCTCTTAGTTGCGCACGATTTTGAACACACACAGGCCTAATCAGCCCCTAATACATAAATATATATATGTATTTTAATTTTCGTAGGGTTTTGCTTAAGTTGGGTGTGTTGTCTTTCAATTCAAGCACTCACACACATTGAGCCTTCGCTCTTATTTGAAAGACCCAAGTAAGGGCCGTGCTATACTATTTGGGTTTTCATTTCATGTCTTGTGTGTAAGTCTTTCAATTCAAGCACTCACACACATTGAGCCTTCGCTCTTATTTGAAAGACCCAAGTAAGGGCCGTGTTATACTATTTGGGTTTAATTTCATGTTGTGTGCGTAGTACTTCAATTCAAGCACTCACACACATTGAGCTTTCGCTCTTATTCCCAAGACCTTAATCAAGGCCATACTGCAAGTTATATTTGGGTTTTATTTCATGTCGTGTGTGTAAGTCTTTCAATTCAAGCACGCACCCACATTGAGCCTTCGCTCTTATTTGCAAGACCCGAGTAAGGGCCCATATACATACCTTATATACATATTTCCCTTCGGCATTTACATTACAAGTCATTTCCCTTCGGTTATTTCCCTTCGGCATTGTCTTTACATTCGGGTTTTCCCTTTGGAGTAGTGTGAGTTTGCATTGCATCTACGCCATACCACGAGGTAGGATGCATATTGCATCGAAGCAAGCCCCGTACTCCCTCTCAAAATTTGCCCCATGTAGTGGAGTGTTCATAACACACACTTAGGAGGCCCATCAAGGGATAAAAAGAAAGACTTAGGCATGTACAAATCCACGTGATCTAACATCTGCAATCGTATCTAAAAGACCCGAATCAGACACCTCGAACCGCTTCGTAGGCTTTCTATACCTTAAAACTCGATTTTTAAAGCGTACAGACTGACCCTTGCGCATCGGTGCAAGAAGGTCTGCGACGACAAGAGCTCACTTGCTCACAGTCGCCACGTTAGAAGTCAGTTTAAAATATATCTTCGCTAGCTTAGGTAAGCTAGTTGGCACGCCCTGTTTATATAAATAGGCCTTAGACACACGAGAGGATCCGCTCCAAGCCCTGAGAAGCCAAGAGGCGGGGATTTTCGCGCGTCTACAGGGATTGGCGCGCCCGATGGGACGTGAGCCTTTCAAAAATCGAGTTTTAAGTTAGAAGCTTGCGAAAAAAAATTTTAAAGGTGTCGTTTTTAACTTGTTTTCTTTGCTTATACTTAGGAAATTTTGAAAAAGCTTGAAAAGCATGTCAAAATCCAATCCAAGTGAAGTGTCAAGCCAAGGCTCATGCGCGTCAAGTTCTCACTCTAGGAGGCTTTTCAAAAACAAAATAAAACTAGATGAGATCGAGGACCTGACAAGGGAGTTTAAGGCCAAAATCGATGCTCTCAGCCAAGAGGCTGAAGTAGGCGATTTGTGTTCATCAAATGGTGAAGAAAGGCCTAAGAAAAAATCTGAAAAAACTCGCAAGCACAAAGAGGCCTCCGTAATGGAAGGCAACCAATACCACGAGTCCTTCACACAAAAGGACCGTAAAGCCCTACAGCAGCTGCTGAAAGGGCAGAATAAAGAGAAAAGAAGCTACGCCCTGTCTGATTTCCTTCCTATGGATTACGAAACAGGCAGTGATGATGAAATACCGAACTTCCATCAGTATGATGGCATGGGAGACCCTAGGTCTCACTTGCAGCTTTTCTCACGTCGAGCCCATAAGAAGAAAAAGGACTCGATGAAATGGGTGTATTGGTTCCCTTTATCCCTTAAAGGCACAGCTGCCAAATGGCTGGCTTCCTACGACTTAAGCCAGTTCGCTACTTTTAAAGAGTTAGCGAACTGCTTCATGCAAAGATTTGCACACAACGTAGAAGTCACGCCGACTCTGAATACCTTAAGGGATACAAAGCAAGGCATGAACGAAGACATGCATGCCTTCATTATACGATGGAGGTCACTTTTGGGCCAAGTACGAGAGCCCATATCCGAAGGATGCGCAGTCATGCTCATCCTGGATAACTTTAAAAGTGAGTTAAAAACCCTTGTCTCGCTCCATGAGATCTCAACTTTCCATAAGTTGATCAAAGAGGCATCCCTTTTCGAAACCAACTTGCGAAAAGGGACATACGATCACTTATGGAAAGGAAGTACCGTTTCTAAAACCTGCTTGGAAAAGCCCATCACATACGGGCTGCCCACGATGGACAAAGGGGCAAAGCCCCATAAAATCGCCAATGTCCGGGTGGATCCAGGCGTGGCAGGCACTTCCAAGAATTTTGAAAAACTAGAAAACAAGAGGGAGCGAACCTTTCAAAAACCGGTTGAAAAACGGGAGTACACTCCGCTGGGGCAACCTGTGTCTGAGGTCCTAGACCTCCTACTCGCCCGAGGCATGATAGAACTCCCTGAAATCCCCGAAGGAGTCACCTCCAAGAGGGGGTATTTAAACCGATTTTGTAAGTATCATCGGCTCAAAGGCTATGATACCAAACATTGTTTCTCCCTTTTAAATAAAATTGAGAACTTGATAGTGGAGGGCCGACTCCAGGTCACTGCGGAACCTGAGCCACCTCAAGCTATCTTCAAAGAACCCCTTCCCAAACATGCCAGTGGCAGTGGGAAAGGAAAGGAGGTATGTACCCTCACATTTTTTAAGGAACTAGCACAAAAACCAGAGCCTGGTCGACCCACTTGTGCGCCCACTCTTGTATTATACAAGAAGCCCGCCCAAGTCGTCATTCGGGGACCACCAAAAGTGGAATCCCCGGCAAAACCAGTTTTGAAAATCCAAGGTACTCCTCAACTCATCCTTAGAGCCAAAAATAGTGCGAACCCTAGGCTGGTCGTGGGGGAAGTGACTAGATCCGGGAGGATCTATCAACCCCCGCACCTTCAAGGTGCTCAAAAGGTGGTCAGTGTGCCTGGCCCCTCAAAAGCATGTATCCCTAGTGTTCTGCCAAAAGCAGATAAGGACAAAGTCATCCTAAATCCTTATGACTTCGAAAACCACCTTTCAAAGATTCCTATCCACATGTCTATCCTAGAGCTTATACAAACCTTGCCTAGGCATAGACTTGTATTAGAGAAAATTCTAGAAAGGGCCAAGGTTGATTCGAACATAAGTCCAGAATCCTTGTCTGCCCAAGTGGCTTTATTAGGAGCAAAATCGCCTATCACTTTCTCGGAAGATGATGTAGATAGGCCCTACGAATCCCATAACCAGGCCCTGCATATCGAGGTGGTTCTGAATAACCACTCTCTAGATAGGTGCCTAGTCGATGGTGGAGGAGGGCTCAACATCCTTCCACTTCATGTGGCGTATAAAATCAGAGTCACCTTGACCTCAGTGAACCCAAGCCCCATCGTTATCACTGGATACGATGGGAATGCGTCTAGGCCATTAGGATCCATTGAACTCCCAATGGAAACGGGAGGGATCGAACACACAGGGGTGTTCCATGTCTTGGACATCCAACCCCATTATAACCTGTTGCTGGGAAGACCCTGGATACATAGTTTGTGCGCTGTGTCATCCACCTTCCATAGGTGTGTCAAGATCCCTTTTAGGGACCAGGTCGTAGTGATCCTAGGTGAGAGTCACCCACAGCTTCAGGGGATCATAAACTCCCCTTGTTTATCCAGCTCTGAGGCCCATGAGGCTAACCTGGGGCAAATTGTGATTGAGCCACCCCGACTCGTGTTAAACAACCCTAGGATGGTTGTATGTGTGAAGGGGCCGCCCAAAGCAGGCCCCCTCCCGATTCTAACCCTTCTAGGACGATCCAAACGTAACCTATTTCCAAAGCCCCTGGACAAGAGGCCAAATGAGCACAATATGTACGACAGCATGTTCTAGGACCACGATTTGTACCATGCCTTTTCAAAAAATAGAAAATCGTGGAACATGTTGTTGAACATGGGCTATGCGCCCTACAAGAGTCTAAGGGAATGGAACCAGGGTCTCCTAGAGCCCATCCTTCCTAGGGCCAATCCAAGCCGATATGGGATCGGCAATACTCCCCGAATACCGCCGGAACCACCCCCTGTGACCACCTGGGTCAAGGGTGCCCCGGAACCTGCCTTAGAAGAGACCTACGATTTAGATCATCTATTCCGAGTCTAACCCGTAGAGTTTTCCCTTTGTAGGTATGACGGAAGATCCCTTTTATAAAAATATAAAAACATTTGGAAAACTAAAAATCAAAAAAATCGAAAAACAAGAAAAACCAAAAACAATGGAAAAACAAAAACTCGAAAATAGAGTGCTTTGTATAGTTCCCAAAGTTCTTGTTTTACAAAACCCAAAAAAATCGAAAATTTGGAAAATACCAAAAAGATTTTGTATATAGCTGCTCCTGGTAGGACTTTGGCGAAAGAAAAGGATTTCGAAAGAAACGTCGTCTGCATAGCCAGACCAAAAATTTCGAAATCACTTGAAAATCTAAGTACAAAACCAGGTCTTTTTGAAAACCATGCATCAAATTCCCTCGGGTCTATAGCCCACGAGAATGATCAAAGCCCAGAAGTGGATCCCCTTGAGGAAGATCCCACTTCTGAGTTCCCGGAATTTCATAAAATTCTCGATTTTGAAAAACCTTCCCAGTCAGTAGGAGGAGATTTCATAGAGGTGAACCTAGGGGATGATTCAAATCCCAAATCCATCAAAATAGGCGCATGCTTGCATGAAACTGAAAGGTTAGCATTCATTGCATTTCTACGAACCTATTTAGATGTGTTTGCATGGACGTACGAAGACATGCCGGGCATAGATCCCAGCATTGTCGAGCATCATCTTCCCTTAGATGCAGGTGTAAAACCCATAAAGCAGAAGCTTAGGAAAATGCTCCCGAATGTACACACACAAGTCAAAGAGGGTTTAGAAGATCTGCTAAAAGCCGGATTTATAAAACCCATTGCGTATTCTGATTGGTTGTCAAACATCGTTGTAGTTCGAAAAACCAATGGAAAAATTCGAATATGCATCGATTTCAGAAACCTGAATAAAGCCACTCCTAAGGATAATTATCCTTTACCAAACATAGATTTGATAGTCGATAGTACTGCAAATCATGAAATGTTTTCATTCATGGATGGCTATTCAGGCTATAATCAAATCAAACTAAACCCACGAGATCAGGGTAAGACAGCCTTCAGAACCCCATGGGGCACGTACTGTTATACAATCATGCCCTTTGATGTGAAAAATGCCGGCGCAACATACCAACGAGCCATGACCACGATCTTCCATGATCAAATTCATGAGCTCGTAGAAGTGTATGTAGATGTTCTCTTGGCAAAATCCAAAACCCGATGCACTCACATCGAATGTTTACAAAAGATTTTCGAAAGGCTTAGGCTTTACAAAGTAAAGCTAAACCCTCAAAAATGTGTATTCGGGGTAGAATCAAGGAAGCTTCTGGGCTTTATGGTGAGCCAAAGGGGTATTGAAGTCGACCCCTCTAAGTATCGAGCCATCATAGACATGGCTCCACCCTGCAATCTCACCCAAATCCGTAGCCTCCAGGGTCGATTACAATCCGTTCGCCGATTCATATCGAATCTGGCCACTAGATGCGAACCCTTCAACAAACTGTTGAGGAAGGGCACAAAATTCTTATGGGATGACGAATGCCAAAAGTCCTTCGAGAGACTAAAGGCATACTTGGTTAATCCCCCTGTTTTGAATCCTCCAAAGCAAGGAAAACCGCTTTTATTATACATCTCCGTGCATGCAAATGCTTTAGGAGCCCTGTTGGCTCAATACGAGGATGACACCCCTAAGGAGTATGCCATCTACTATATTTCGAAAACTCTCTTGGCTTATGAACGAAATTATCAAGCCATGGAGAAGACGTGCTTGGCCCTAGTTTGGGCCTGCCAGAAATTCAGACACTATTTCCTAGATCATGAGATCTGGATAGTGTCCAAGCTTGATCCAATCAAGCACTTGTTCGAAAAACCCATTCTCACGGGTAGATTGGGCAAATGGCAACTCCTTCTAATGGAGTATGATCTGAAATACCATCACCAGATCTCCATTAAGGGGCAAGCCCTAGCAGATTACGTGGTTGAGTTCCACTTAGAGGACGCATATCCCACGCTTATTGAAATGCCTGATGAAGGCATATTACAAAACCATTTTCAAAACCATATTTTGGCAAACAATTTCAAAAACCAAGTATGGAAGATGCACTTCGATGGGGCACAAAACCAACGAGGGGCTGGTGCTGGGGTCATCCTCATCTCCCTTGAAAAGGGCGAGATTCCCATAGCAGTCCGCTTAGATTTCGAATGTTCCAACAATGTAGCTGAGTATGAAGCACTCATACAAGGCTTAAGAATTTCGAAAACTCTAGGGGCATCATGCATCGAGGTCTTTGGAGATTCTCTCCTTGTCATAAACCAGGTTTTGAAAATTTGGCAAGTACGTAATGACAAACTACTTCCATATCACGAGTTGGCCACTCGATTGGTCCAGTCCTTCCAATCGTGTAAACTCACACACGTAGGAAGAGAGGACAATGGCATCGCCGATGCCCTCTCCTCCTTGGGTTCAGCCCTGAAGGTCGATCCCATTTCAGGGACTCGATCTTTAGAAATATGGCATGCGCCCAATCCATCCACACACGACTTGGACATTTGCCAAAATAACCCAGAGTCTATTGAAAAACCCTGGTTCTATGACATAAAACAATTTTTAGAAAATGGGGGATTCGCCGAGGATGCCACATCCAAAGATAAGGCATTCATCCGTAAGATTTCGACCCGATACACCATTCTGGGTGGGGTTTTATACAAAAAAAGTTTTACCGGCATTCTGCTTAGGTGTATCGACCTAGAGGAGGCTAGGATAGTGATGCATGAGTTCCACAGTGGAGAATGTGGAGGTCATGTTAATGCCAACATGATGGCAATGAAAATACTTAGAGGGGGCTATTTTTGGTCCACCCTGAAAAAGGATTGTCACGAGCATGTTAGGAAGTGTCATCCATGTCAAGTGCATGGGCACACCATTCATATCCCTTCATCTGCATTGCATTCCGTGGTCAGCCCCTGGCCATTTACCATGTGGGCGTTTGACATTGTAGGCCCAATATTTCCAAAGGCCTCGAATGGGCATCGATTTATTTTAGCAGCCACGGAGTATTTCTCCAAGTCGGTGGAAGCCATTTCCCTAACCAACATGATGGGGCAACATGTGGTGGCTTTCAACCGGAGGAATATCTTGGCTCGTATTTGGGTTTTCATTTCATGTCGTGTGTGTAAGTCTTTCAATTCAAGCACTCACACACATTGAGCCTTCGCTCTTATTTGAAAGACCCAAGTAAGGGCCGTGTTATACTATTTGGGTTTAATTTCATGTTGTGTGCATAGTACTTCAATTCAAGCACTCACACACATTGAGCTTTCGCTCTTATTCCCAAGACCTTAATCAAGGCCATACTGCAAGTTATATTTGGGTTTTATTTCATGTCGTGTGTGTAAGTCTTTCAATTCAAGCACACACCCACATTGAGCCTTCGCTCTTATTTGCAAGACCGAGTAAGGGCCCATATACATACCTTATATACATATTTCCCTTCGGCATTTACATTACAAGTCATTTCCCTTCGGTTATTTCCCTTCGGCATTGTCTTTACATTCGGGTTTTCCCTTTGGAGTAGCGTGAGTTTGCATTGCATCTACGCCATACCACGAGGTAGGACATATATTGCATCGAAGCAAGCCATGTACTCCCGCTCAAAATTCGCCCCATGTAGTGGAGTGTTCATAACACACACTTAGGAGGCCCATCAAGGGATAAAAAGAAAGACTTAGGCACGTACAAATCCACGTGATCTAAAATCTGCAATCGTATCTAAAAGACCCGAATCAGACACCTCGAACCGCTTCATAGGCTTTCTATACCCTAAAACTCGATTTTTCAAAGCGTACAGACTGACCCTTGCGCATCGGTTGAAGAAGGTCTGCGACGACAAGAGCTAACTTGCTCACAGTCGCCACATTAGAAGTTAGTTTAAAATATATCTTCGCTAGCTTAGGTAAGCTAGCTGGCACGCCCTGTTTATATAAATAGGCCTTAGACACACGAGAGGATCCGCTCCAAGCCTTGAGAAGCCAAGAGGCGGGGATTTTCGCGCGTCTACAGAGTGCTCAGCATCCTTCCACTTCATGTGGCGTATCAAATCGGAGTCACCTTGACTTTTGTAAACCCAAGTCCCATCGTTATCACTGGATACGATGGGAATGCATCTAGACCCTTAGGATCGATCGAACTCCCAATGGAAACGGGAGGGATCACACACATGGGGGTGTTCTATGTCTTGGACATCCACCCCCATTATAACCTATTGTTGAGAAGGCCCTGGATACATAGCTTGTGCGCTGTGCCATCCACCTTCCACAGGTGTGTCAAGATCCCTTTCAGGGACCAAGTCGTGGTGATCCTAGGTGAGAGTCACCCTCAGCTTCAGGGGATCATAAACTCCCCTTGTTTGTCGACAAACACGTAGTCAGCTAGGGCTTGCCCCTTTATGGAGATCTGATGATGGTATTTCAGGTCATACTCCATTAGAAGGAGTTGCCATTTGCCCAATCTACCAGTGAGAATGGGTTTTTCGAACAGATGCTTGATTGGATCAAGCTTGGACACTATCCAGATCTCATGATCTAGGAAATAGTGTCAAAATTTTTGGCAGGCTCAAACTAGGGCCAAGCACGTCTTCTCCATGGCTTGGTAATTCCTTTCGTAAGCCAAGAGAGTTTTCGAAATATAATAGATGGCATACTCCTTGTGGGTGTCATCCTCGTATTGAGCTAACAAAGCTCCCAATGCATTCGCATGCACGGAAATGTAAAGCAAAAGAGGTTTTCCTTGCTTTGGAGGATTTAAAACAGGGGGATTAACTAGGTATGCCTTTAGTCTTTCAAATGACTTTTGGCAGTCATCATCCCATGAAAATTTCGTGCCCTTTCTCAACAATTTGTTGAAGGGTTCGCGATCGGTTGCGGGTGTATGGTGGGGTGTAGGGTGAGGCTAGGTCGACTAAGGAGGGTTGAGGTCGGTGCTAGGTAGGTGGTGGTGTAAGGTGGTACTGGGGGTGTGTAGCTAGGTTATGGTGGTGGTAGGTCGGTTAAGAGGTGGTACGGTGGCAGGTCTGTGGAAGGTCGGTGGGTGCCAGGCGCTAGGCGCCAGGCGGGGAGTTAGGGTGACAGGCACTGGGCGTGCGTCGTAGGCGCTAAGGCAAGGCGACAGGCATTGGGCGCCAGGGAGTGGGAGTGAGGCGGTGCGGGACGCATGCGTGGTGCGCGGGGGGCGCTACGACACGCAGGGGGTATAAGGCGGTTCGGGTAGTTCTAGGCTCACACGGGAGACTAAGGTTGGGGTCGGTTAGGGTATTAGGGGAGTGGTGGTTTGGTTTAAGTGTGTTGTGAGTGTTTAAGTGAGGTGGATTAGGGTAGGTCTAAGGCGGTTTAGAGGGGTTAAGAAGAAGGGTTTAGGGGGTAAGTTGGGCTTACCTTTTAGGGTCAGTTTAGGGTGTGCTCAAGCTCCAATCAGCTACCTTAAGCCTTCTTCTTTAAGCAAATCCAGCCTTTAATCAAGGGGGGCAGCCCACACTAATCCCCTATTTAGCCCACAATTAAACCCTTAAACAAAATGAAGAAAGCACTAACCACTCACCTTAATACCCTCTCTCTCCTCCAAGCTCCTCCAAGTTGGATTTCACGTGTGTAGACGCAGAAAGTTCCCGCTTCTAGTTCTTAGGCCTGAAGTGAATCTTTTTGTGTGTCTAAGTCCTATTTATGCAAAAGGGCGTGCCAACTACCTTACATTAAGCTAGTAAAGAGATATTTTTAAATCTGACTCCTAACGTGGCGACCGTGAGCAAGCAAGCTCTTTTCGTCGTAGACCTTCTTGCACCGATGCGCAAGGGTCAGTCTGTACGCTTAGAAAATCGAGTTTTAAATATGAGAACCTACGAAAAAGTTTGAGGTGTTCGATTCGGGTTGTTTTTGTATGATTTTCAAGTTTTATTTCACTTGGATTTGCACATGCCTATGTCTTTCTTTTTATCCCTTTTCGGGCCAACTAGGTGTGTGTTATGAACACGTGACCTAAGTGGGGAGATTTTGAGCGGGAGTATGGGGTTTGCTTTGATGCAATATGCGTCCTAACTCATGGTATGGCGTATATGCAATGCAAACTCACGCTACTCCAAAGGGAAAACCCGAATTGAAAGACAATGCGGAGGGGAAATGACTTGAATGTAAATTGCAAAAGGGAAATTGCGAAAGGAAAATATGGCTATATCTTAAGAGCGGAAAGGCTCAATTGTGCAGTGTGTGCCGTGTATATATGTAAAGACTACGCACACTGCTGAACCTTAAAACCCAAATCTTAAAGACATAGCCGAAAGGGAAATACTTATAATATATATGGGCCCGAAGGTCGCCAACGTGTTGCGTGGGTGTTGTGTGTATATTTGAAAGACAACTCACACGACTTAAATGAAACCCAAATATAATTTGCAATATGGCCTTAACTAAGGTCTTGGGAGTAAGAGCAAAAGCTCAATGTGCGTGAGTGTAGAATTGAAGTACTACGCACACGATATGAAATTAAACCCAAATATAAATTGCAATAGGCCTTGACTAAGGTCTTGGGAGTAAGAGCGAAAGCTCAATGTGTGTGAGTGTATAATTGAAATACTACGTGTAAACACCCCGAAATCCCACGAATTTCTTAAACAAATCTGGTTTTGATACAAGCAGCCCCAAAGGGCCATTTTTGAGTTTGGAAACCCAGGAGCCTTCCAAACAAACCCTGTATATATGTTTTGAACTTTATCTTTCAAAAACATATAATATAGCTTTTGAAAACCCTTTTAAAACATGTTTTGAAACCCCAAAGTGGCTTGGCCCGATCAAGACAGGACCAGGAGAGCCAAGAAGAGCCCGGAACCGGAGCACCTGTCAAGCCCAGCACAGCAACTCTTGCATCTGATTCACATCCCAGGATCTCGAACGTCCAAGACCCTGTTCTTATCAAAACAGCATTTGAAGTCATCTCCGGAAGGCAGAAACGGAGGCGGACGACTATGTTGGCGAAGACCCAACGCAGACGGAGTACTGATGCTGTCAGGCCCCGCACAAATCGTTCGTCTCGAACCCAGCTCGAAGGAGTCAGAGTTCAGTTTGGATTGGATCTGGACCATATATATCCAGATTCCAATCCAAACCCATATGTGGACTTGGATTTGGATTTGGATCTAGAGATCCAATCCAATATCCATATCCATGGCCCACATCACCTTCTCATAAATGGAGGTGGGGCCCACTTGAAATTCACGTGGGATATTGGGCATGAGAGAGAGTGGGGGTGAAAAATATCAAGAGTGTTGTATTAAGCTTGACTTGTGTGTCAAGTTTGGGTTTAATCTTGTGGGTTAGCCTAATTGAGTGGGTTTAAGCTTGTAATTAGCTAAAACCTAACCTAGGGCTGCACCAACATGGGGTGATCAAGGTCTATGGGTCATGCTAAGGGAGCTCCTTCACCTAAACCTAACCCAAAATGCCTAAACCTAGCCTAAACCCCTAATCCACCCCTAATCTGAACCTAATCACCTAACCCACTTCCCTAATCCCGGCCTAATCCCAACCTAATCACCTAACCCACTCCCCTAATCCTTCCCTAAACCTAGATTAATTTCCCTAATCCTAGCCTAAACCTAGCCTAAACCACCTAACCTAGCTCACTAAACCTCACCCTAAAACCCAACCACCTAACCTAGCCCTAAACCCCTAAACCACCCTTAGCCCACGATTTTCCCAAACCCTAGTTTTAAAATATCTGGCCCAACCCCATCCAGCCCACCTTATCTACATACTACCCTACCTAAACCACCTAACCACTACCCACAACCCAGCCCTAACCGACCTACCCATCCCCTATTTAAACCCCCCTCATTGTGGGCGGGTTTTCCAAGTGGGAACCACTCTCCACTCCCAGCCGGGCCCTCTCCTTCTTCCATCTTCCATCCAGCCGTGACCACTCCCCAGCAGCTCCAGCTCCTCCACCAGCCGCCACCTGCTCCACCATCTTCCCCCAACTCCACCAGCCGACAGTCACCTGCCCGCCACTCTCCACTCCCAGCCGGACGCCACCATCTTCCCCCAACTCCACCAGCCGACAGCCACCTGCCCGCCACTCTCCCACTCCATCCGCCACTCCTCCCCATTCGGTAAGTCCCCCTAACTCCCTCAAAGCCACTCTCTACCACCCCTCCACTCTTAGCCACCCATCTTCCCCTTCAGCTCAGCACCTTTGCCGCCACCACCTAGGCCTAGCCGAACCTAGGATAACCCAAGTGGCTGGCCACTACTTAGCCACCATCTCCCATTCGGCCAACCCCCCTAGGTGTCCTCTTTGGCCTTCCCACTAGCTCACCTTTTAGGTCCAGCTTCCCTAAGACCCTAACTTCCCTAGTGACCCTAAGACCCACTTAGTCAGCCACTCTAAACTCCCTACTTGGAGGCGCCGCCCACTTGCCACCGGTCCCCTTCGAGGCGTCCATCCCGCGCCCATTTGCAGCCGGCCAGCACTCTTGGTCACATACCTTCGCGGAGCTCCTGTTTGCAGCCCAAAGCCAAGGCCACGCTCAAGCAAGACCTCTACGGACCAGCTACTTGTAAGTTTCTAAACTCGGTCTTTAATCATACACTTGCTTGAAATTCAATTTGATACGGGGTTGTAATAACGGAGCATAGTCTCCCCCCGCTTGTAATAACGTGGCTTGGCACAACCACACACGTGCACCCTCTTAGTCGTGCACAATTTTGAACACACACGGGCCTAATCAGCCCCTAATATATAAGTATACGTATATATTTCACTTCCGAAGGGTTTTGTTTAAGTTGGGTGCGTTGTCTTTCAATTTAAACACTCTCACACACATTGAGCTTTCGCTCTTATTTGAAAGACCCAAGTAAGGGCCGACCTATACTATTTGGGTTTCATTTCATGTCGTGTGAGTAAGTCTTTCAATTTAAACACTCTCACACACATTGAGCTTTCGCTCTTATTTGAAAGACCCAAGTAAGGGCCGACCTATACTATTTGGGTTTCATTTCATGTCGTGTGAGTAAGTCTTTCAATTTAAACACTCTCACACACATTGAGCTTTCGCTCTTATTTGAAAGACCCAAGTAAGGGCCGACCTATACTATTTGGGTTTTATTTCTTGTCGTGTGAGTAAGTCTTTCAATTCAAGCACTTTCACACACATTGAGCCTTCGCTCTTACTCCCAAGACCTTAGTAAAGGCCTTATTGCAGTTATATTTGGGTTTCATTTATGTCGTGTGCGTAGTACTTCAATTCTACACTCACACACATTGAGCTTTCGCTCTTACTCCCAAGACCTTAGTCAAGGCATACTGCAATTTATATTTGGGTTTCATTTCATGTCGTGTGTGTAAGTCTTTCAATTCAAGCACGCACACACATTGAGCCTTCGCTCTTATTTACAAGACCCAAGTAAGGGCCCCTACATATACTCTATATAAAGTATTTCTTTCGGCTACGTCTTTAAGATTCGGGTTTTAAGGTTCAAGTTGTGTGCGTTGTCTTTCAATATATACACGACACACACTTACACAATTGAGCCTTTCCGCTCTTAAGATATAGCCATATTTCCCCTTCCGCTATTTACTTTACAAGTCATTTCCCTTCGGCTATTTACTTTACAAGTCATTTCCCTTCGGCAATTTCCCTTCGGCATTGTCTTTTAATTTCGGGTTTTCCCTTTGGAGTAGCGTGAGTTTGCATTGCATCTACGCCATACCACGAGGTAGGACGCATATTGCATCGAAGCAAGCCCCGTACTCCCGCTCAAATTCGCCCCATGTAGTGGAGTGTTCATAACACACACCTAGGTGGCCCATAAAGGGATAAAAAGAAAGACTTAGGCACGTGCAAATCCACGTGATCTAAAATCTGAAAATCGTACAAACCCGAATCAAATCGTGCAAGACTTAGGGTCGTCCAACCCTTACAAAGTCAAAATCGCCCAAATGCATGGTTTTCAAAAGGTTTTAAAACACTTCTTCATTCAAAATATATTTTGAGTTAAACTTGTTTCAAAACGAAGTCTCTAAGCGTACAGACTGACCCTTGCGCATCGGTGCAAGAAGGTCTGCGACGTAAAAATCCCGCTTGCCTACAATCGCCTTTCAAAAGTCAGATTGTTTTCAAAACATACTTTGCTAGTTAAAGTAAACTAGCTGGCACGCCCATAAAGCGAAGTAGATTGCGAAAAGGTTCACTTCAGGCCTAAGAACCCGCAAGTGAAAATTTTCGGTGTCTACAATTTGGCACGCCCGGTGGGACCCGGGACTTAAGCAGACTTCAAACAAACGAGTTATACTCAAATTTTCGAAAAAAAGAGTGTTTTTCAAAAATCGTGCATACTTAGGAAAATTGCATGAAAATGGATAGAAAGCTACAAAAATCTTCGTTGAGTAAACTAAAAGAGGTTTTCAAATCAGATAAAGCCCAAAGAGAGCTCGATGAGATTGAAAAAATATTTCAAAAGATGGATGCTTTAAGCAAGGAGCTTAAAGCCCATCGAACACATAGCAGCTCTTCGAGGGCACATACAGATCGTGAATTGAAAACCGATCTCAAACTCAACGAAGGATTGGAGATTAGAGACAAATCCCGGCAAAGGGATAAGTCGTCCACTCCTACAACTTCAAGCTTTTCAAAATCCATAGAAAACCAAAAAAAGATTTTTCTATTTCAAAAAACCAAAAAAATCTTGAAAATTTGGAAAAAGACCAAAAAATTGAAAAACAAAATTTTGGAATTTCGAAAACTTCAAGTAAAAGTCCTAATTCTAGGCACACACATACAGTGGGACATGAAGTCCACACCCTACAAAAGAACGAGAGTGAAAAACAGGAAGGTTTCGAAAGGAAACGCCTCGTTAAACCCCGGGGGCTCAAAACAGAGTTACCCGGAAAATCGGCTTGCTCTCACCCTGAAAAGGTAGACAAGCCACAAAGAGGTATGCCTGAAACCCATCCTTCTCAAGACTCTCTTCTTCATGTAGGGTTATCAGATGCATTGGATAACCCCTTTGCACACACAAACCCACAAATTGTGCCAAAACTTGAGGATTTTCAAGGTGCGCCAACTATCGCGCACCATTCAAAGGAATTTCAAAAACAAAAAGAAGTTTCGAAAATGGTAGACATGGAGACCCCTAATGCATGCATCGACATCTTAGGAGCTCATAAACCTACCATAGAAAAACCCACTTCTTCGAGCCTAGTCCTGTGCCCTGGAGCCAAGGCTATGGCTTTGAAACAAAAAAATCAATCCCTAGGGGCACCACGAGTTGAACCTAGGGACCAAGTAAAAAACTTCAAGGGACCTTGCATGGCTCCCCTTGAAGTAAATCTTTCCCAAAATAGGGTATGGAACCATAAGTTTTCCATAACCCTGCTATGTCCAAAACTCCTCAAGGAACCAAGCTTGGCTTTCCTTGAGGGCAAAGTCTCCCAAACCAGGTTTGTATGGAAGCCCAAGTCTTCCATCACCCCGGAATCCAAACTCCCGATATCCAAAAGGGTATATGTCCCCAACATGGACGATTCCATGTTCCAAGACCATGATTTATACCAAAACTTTTCGAAAAGCAAAAAGTCTTGGAACATGATTCTGAATATGGGATATAAACCCTACGCGGGCCTGGGAACCCGAAACCAAGGTAAGCTTGAGCCTGTCCTACCTAAAACCAATAGGGAACGATATGGACTGGGCTACAGCCCACCCATACCACCAGAGCCGCCACCTAAGACCATCTGGGTCAAGGGTGCCTTGTAGAACCTCTAAAACCAAAACCCATGTCTTAGACCTATCTGATTAGAGTCTGATTCATGAATGTTTTCTTTGAAGGTTCAATGGAAGATCCCTACTTTTGAAAAAGACAAAAAAAAAAGTTGAAAACTCTCAAAATCTCAAAAACATTTGGAAAAACGAAAATTCCAAAAAGAAATTTTGTTTAAAAAGCCTTTGGCCATGTACAAAACCCATTTTCGAAAAATTGTAAAAATGCTTTCGAAAAATTGTATATACTCCCTGAAACCAAGCGTGCAAAAAGCTGGTCCTATCTACCCTTTTGCCTAGAGCTTTTTCAAAAATGAAAAGCTCGAGAATCACCAAAGCAAGGAGGAATAAACACCTCCAAGCTTCCTGAACTTCGCAAAAATCCTTAACTTATGGAAAATTGGGGATTTTTAGAAATAAGTTAACCCATAGTGTGTGCATAAGCATCATGCATTACACTTTGAAATCATTCATATGCATCGAGTCTAGACATCATTCTAGAAATCGAATTCAGGGTTTTGCAAAATCAAAGGGGCAATAAGAGTCGACCCCCTAAGTATCGAGCCTTCATAGGCATGTCTCCATACAAATCAAAACCAACACCTTCGAGGCAAATTTTAAAAAGGAAATGAGAATCTCGAAAAAGGGTTAGCATTTCACAAAAACCTTTCATGGCTTTGAAAAGAAAGATTTTCTTCAACTTCTGGTTTATATAAAAACCTTGATTGTGTTAGGATAAAGAACATGAATCTCACGATGAAATATGGAGACCATGTCAAAACTAAAACCTGATGGCCATGACGATCACTTAGGGCTGGTTATGTTTCCCATCCTTGAGCAAAAAGTATCATGATCATGTTAGAAAAACCATGGAAGTGCATGGACATGAACATACCATTGTCCATCCAAAATCCCTTTGAAAAGCCATGGCCCTTCACCATATGGCCATGCGAAATTCCCATCAAGCTAGGGGCATTTTTAAACACAGCCCCTAGACACCTTCCATGGATAAGCGAATGCATCTCCTTCGTGATTTGTGAGATACATTTCATGTGTTCATGGTTGCATAAAAACATGTATTTCCATTTTAAAATCACATGGAGTGCATAGCATGCATCATATCACCCCGAAGAAAGCCCAAAATTATGGGAAACTCGAGTAGGAATGTCCCCATGTCTTCGAAAGGGCAACAAAAGTTAGAAATTTGTTGATATTGTGGGTAGAAATTAGCAAAACCCCGAAAATGCCCGAATATTCAAAAGGGTTTATGTTGAATTCTTTTTTCAAAAGGATTTTTGAAAAAAAATCGAACTCCTTTGAAACTTCTTGAAAGAAGGATCGAAGTAGATTGTATAAACCCGAATGGAGGAATCTATACTTTTCGAAAAGTAGAGTCTTCCAAAAATGAATTGGCTATATTTCAAAGAACCCTGGCTTACAAGATTAAGCCTTGTTCAAAATATCAAAATATTTTCGAATAGCAGATGCTATTAAGAAATAGGACAATCTCGTTTGAATCGAGTAACCAAAGGGATAAGCCCTCCCCCATCCTACTTTCTCTCCGAAAAGGAAAATTGGCTGTTTTCAAAAGAAAAACAAAAAAACGAGAATGCAAAAACTCCTCCGAAAGTGGTCTTCCCTTCATAAACAGGGAATACAAAAACTCCTCCGAAAGAGGTCTTCTCGTTTCAAAAGAAAAAGGAGATATAAAAACATTCCTCCCAAAGAGGTCTTCCCTTCATAAACAGGGAATACAAAAACTCCTCCAAAGAGCTGCTCTCCTTTAAAGAAAAGAGGGATTAATGAAAAAATACTCCCAAAGGGAGACCCTCTATGAAAAAGAAACAAAAAGCCAAAGCTCCAAAGAGCGATTTTCCGATTCTTTGCCTAAAACCACGAGACGCTTCAGAAGGGACCGTGGTATCTCTTTCCCATATCCCTACGGCTTATCCCCGAGGAAAAAGATTCAAATTTGCGAAAATCCTAAAGTACGAATAAAATCGGCTTATTTGGATTTCATTTTGTTTGAGAACTCGACTCTGTTTTGTAGGAAATGGAACTTTGAAATGTTTTCCAAGTTTTCCTACCCAAAAACCTCTACTGAGTAGCAGGTATTGAAACCCGAATGAAGGGAAGTATGAAAAATGGAAGTCCTTTTCGATACAAGTTAAAAGGAGTTCCTTTTCAAAAAGAAATTTTCGAAAAACCCACGAATGTCAAAAAGACATGGGTAAAAACCTGCTCGGAGCAACCAGCCTCAAAAGGCTCTCTTCGGGCTCAAAAACAAAAAATAAAATTTCTCTCATGCATGCATTCAAAGAGTCATTCGTGCATGATCATACATATAGGGAAATAGCTAGGAAAGGCCCCCTCCCGACTCTAATCCTCCTAGGAAAACCCAAGCGTTCCCTATTTCCAAAACCCCTGGACAAAAGGCCATACGAGCCTAATATGGACGATAGCATGTTCCAGGACCACGACTTATATCCCATCTTTTCAAAAAACAAAAGGTCGTGGAACATGTTATTGAACATGGGCTACACGCCCTACAAAAGTCTAGGGGCACAAAACCAGGGTCTCCTAGAGCCCATCCTTCCTAGGGCCAACCCAAGCCGATATGGGATCGGCTATACTCCCCGAATACCGCCGGAGCCACCCCTTGTGACCACCTGGGTCAAGGGTGCCCCGGAGCCTGTCTTAGAAGAAACCTATGGTTTAGATCTCCTATTCCGAGTCTAACCCATAGTGTTTTCCCTTTGTAGGTATGACGGAAGATCCCTTTTTCTAAAAAAATACCAAAAACATTTGAAAACTTAAAATAAAAAAAAAATCGAAAAACAAGAAAAACCAAAAACAATGGAAAAACAAAAACTCGAAAAAAGTGTGCTTTGTATAGTTCCCAAAGTTCTTGTTTTACAAAAGCCCAAAAAAATCGGAAATTTGGAAAATACCAAAAAGATTTTGTACATAGCTGCTCCTGGTATAACTTTGGCGAAAGAAAAGGATTTCGAAAGAAACGTCGTCTGCATAGCCAGACCAAAAATTTCGAAATCACTTGAAAATCCAAGTACAAAACCAGGTTATTTTGAAAACCACGCATCAAGTTCCCTCGGGTCTAAAGTCCACGAGAATGATCGAAGCCCAGAAGTGGATCCCCTTGAGGAAGATCCCACTTCTGAGCTCCCAGAATTTCATAGAATTCTCGATTTTGAAAGACCTTCCCAATCAGTAGGAGGAGATTTCGTAGAGGTAAACCTAGGGGATGATTCCAATCCCAAAACCATCAAAATAGGCGCATGCTTGCATGAAACTGAAAAGTTAGCATTCATTGCATTTCTACGGACCTATTTAGATGTGTTTGCATGGACGTATGAAGACATGCCGGGCATAGATCCCAGCATAGTCGAGCATCGTCTTCCCTTAGATGTAGGTGTAAAACCAATAAAGCAGAAGCTTAGGAAAATACACCCGAATGTACACACGCAAGTCAAAGAGGGTTTAGAAGATCTGCTAAAAGCCGGATTTATAAAACCCATTGTGTATTCTGATTGGTTGTCAAATATCGTTGTAGTTCGAAAAACCAATGGGAAAATTCGAATATGCATCGATTTCAGAAACTTGAATAAAGCCACTCCAAAGGATAATTATCCTTTACCAAACATAGATTTGATAGTCGATAGTACTGCAAATCATGAAATGTTTTCATTTATGGATGGCTATTCAGGCTATAATCAAATCAAACTAAGCCCACGAGATCAGGGTAAGACCGCCTTCACAACCCCATGGGGCACGTACTGCTATACAGTCATGCCCTTTGGTTTGAAAAATGCCGGCGCAACATACCAACGAGCCATGAACACGATCTTCCATGATCAAATTCACGAGCTTGTAGAAGTGTATGTAGATGATCTCTTGGCAAAATCCAAAACCCGATGCACCCATATCGAATGTTTACAAAAAATTTTCGAAAGGCTTAGGCTTTACAAAGTAAAGCTAAACCCTCAAAAATGTGTGTTCGGGGTAGAATCAGGAAAGCTTCTAGGCTTTATGGTGAGCCAAAGGGGAATAGAAGTCGACCCCTCTAAGTGTCGAGCCATCATAGACATGGCTCCACCCTCCAATCTCACCCAAGTCCGTAGCCTCCAGGGTCGATTACAATCTGTGCGCCGATTCATATCGAATCTGGCAACTAGATGCGAACCCTTCAACAAACTGTTGAGGAAGGGTACGAAATTCTTATGGGATGACGAATGCCAAAAGTCCTTCGAGAGACTAAAGGCATACTTGGTTAATCCCCCCGTTTTGAATCCTCCAAAGCAAGGAAAACCGCTTTTATTATACATCTCCGTGCATGTAAACGCTCTAGGAGCCCTGTTGGCTCAATACGAGGATGACACCCATAAGGAGTATGCCATCTACTATATTTCGAAAACTCTCTTGGCTTATGAACGAAATTATCAAGCCATGGAGAAGACGTGCTTGGCCCTAGTCTGGGCCTGCCAGAAATTCAGACACTACTTCCTAGATCATGAGATCTGGATAGTGTCCAAGCTGGATCCAATCAAGCACTTGTTCGAAAAACCCATTCTCACAGGTAGATTGGGCAAATGGCAACTCCTTCTAATGGAGTATGATCTAAAATACCATCACCAGATCTCCGTTAAGGGGCAAGCCCTAGCAGATTACGTGGCTGACTTCCCCTTGGAGGGCGCATATCCCACTCTTGTCGAAATGCCTGATGAAGGCATATTGCAAAACCATTTTCAAAACCTCATTTTGGCAAATTCTTTTGAAAACCAAGTGTGGAAGATGCACTTCGACGGGGCACGAAACCAACGAGGGGCTGGTGCCGGGATCATCCTAATCTCCCCTGAAAAGGGCGAGATTCCCATAGCGGTCCGCTTAGATTTCGAATGTTCCAACAACGTAGCTGAGTATGAAGCACTCATACAAGGCTTAAGGATTTCGAAAACTCTAGGGGCATCATGCATCGAGGTCTTTGGAGATTCGCTTCTTGTCATAAACCAGGTTTTAAAAATTTGGCAAGTACGTAATGAGAAACTACTTCCATATCATGAGTTGGCCACTCGATTGGTCTACTCCTTCCAGTCGTGCAAGCTCACACACGTGGGAAGAGAGGACAATGGCATCGCCGATGCCCTCTCTTCCTTGGGTTCAGCCCTGAAGGTCGATCCCATTTCAGGGACCAGATCTTTGGAAATATGGCATGCGCCCCAACCATCCACACACGACTTGGATATTTGCCAAAACAACCCAGAGTCTATTGAAAAACCCTGGTTCTATGACATAAAACAATTTTTAGAAAATAGGGGATTCACCGAGGATGCCACATCCAAAGATAGGGCATTCATTCGTAAGATTTCGACCCGATACACCATTCTGGGTGGGGTCTTATACAAAAAGAGTTTTACCGGCATTCTGCTTAGGTGTATCGACCTAGAGGAGGCTAGGATAGTGATGCACGAGTTCCACGATGGAGAATGTGGAGGTCATGTTAATGCCAACATGATGGCAATGAAAATACTTAGAGGGGGTTATTTTTGGTCCACCCTGAAAAAGGATTGTCACGATCATGTTAGGAAGTGTCATCCATGTCAAGTGCATGGGCACGCCATTCATATCCCTTCATCAGCATTGCATTCCGTGGTCAGCCCCTGGCCATTTACCATGTGGGCGTTTGACATTGTAGGCCCCATATTTCCAAAGGCCTCGAATGGGCATCGTTTTATTTTAGCAGCCACGGAGTATTTCTCCAAGTGGGTGGAAGCCATTTCCCTAACAAATGTAATGGGGCAACATGTGGTGGCTTTCATCCGGAGGAATATCTTGGCTCGATTTGGGGTTCCACGAGACCTTGTGTCTGATAATGGTACCCCATTCAAGAACGAGCGGATGGTTAAGTTGTGCAACACGTATGGCATAACTCACCACTTCTCCTCGCCCTACTACCCTCAAGGCAACGGCCAAGCCGAAGCCACAAACAAGACTCTCATTGGTATCATTGAGAAGACCTTAGAGAAGGGTAGGAGGTGGCATGAGAAGCTGGATGAAGCCTTATGGGCTTATAGGACTTCCATCCGAGCTCCCACGAATGCCACGCCATTCGAATTGGTCTATGGCACAAACGCCATTCTACCCATTCATACCCAACTGCATTCATTCCATACATCCATTGCACTCGACCTCCCCCTAGAGACGCTTCAGCATGCCAGGATGGCCGAACTAGATTTGCTAGATGAGAGGCGACTCCTTGCCATGGATCATGCTCGTGCATACCGGCAAAGGATAGCCCGACATTATAGCAAACACATGAGACCTCGCCACTTTGAAGTGGGAGATCTGGTCTTGAAAACCATCCACCATCGTGGCCCACACCCCCTAGGCAAGTGGCGCCCCAACTGGGACGGACCCTATGTTGTGCGAGCAACCACTACGAACAATTCGTATTGGTTGATCGATGTAGAAGGTAGGAATTTAGCAGATCCTATCAATATTCAATACTTAAAGAAGTATCATGTGTAGGATCTGGATTAAATTCCAGTTTTTCGAAAATTTGATAGGGATAGCTGCCCTGAGACGTGTGAATAAGGTGCAAAGGCAAATTCGTGTGAACCCAAGTGAGAGAATTCGCACTTGTGAAAGAGTGGAGTTTTCAAAATCGTGGTTGCATTTCAAAATCCTTCATCTTACAAAGAAAGGCCTAGTTCAACATAGCAAGATACTTGCAAGTAGTACGTGTTATTTCTAAATAGGCTGATCTGGAATGGATCGAGTGTAGGCTTGGGATAAGTCCTCCCCTCTTTTCTTCTCCTTCCAAAAGGAAAACAAAGGCCCAAATCAAAAGGGAATTTCCCATTTAAAATCTCTTTCCAAAAGAAAGAAACCAGACTTCAAAGAGAAAAATCGATTCTCTTATAAAAAAGAGGGATTAAAGAAAAAATACTCCCAAAGGGAGACCCTCTATGGAAAAAAAGGAAAAAGAGGCCAAAAAGCTCAAAAAGAGCAGTTTTCCGCCTTCCATGCCTTAAACCACGGGACGCTTCAGAAGGGACCGTGGTATCTCTTTCCCATCCCTGGCTTATCCCAAGCTAAAGCATGGTTCATTTCGAGGAATCCTAAAGTAAAAATAGGATTTACTTATTTGAATTTCATCTTATTTGAGAACTCGACGTTTCGAGTAAGGCATAGGAATTTGAAATGAAGCTTGTTTTCTCATAAAACCTCCGCTAAATAAGCGAGTGTTAAGACTCAAACAAGGGCAAGCACGAAGAGCTCGAGATCCTTAGGATCGAGACTCAAGACAGTTGTCCCTTTTGTAAATAGCTTTTGTAAGTAAGTTTTAAAACCGAACATCGAACAGCATAGGGTTTTTGCTCACTTGGAGCAAGAGACCTTGTAAGTCTCTAGAGTTCGACTACATCTGGTCTCTGGGTGGTCGCCACTTTTGGCACCACACCCATGTCATCTGCATTCCATGCATGGTACTTTCATGAACATGATCCCATTTAGGACCAGATTCCATAAGTGAACCCTTTGGCGTGATATCTCCTCCTACCAGAGTTTGTAAAATTGAGATTTTGTTAAAATGGGACGATCCCATATTCTTCGTGGCTAGATCTAGGGAGACATTAAAAGGGGTGTTTGGCATCTTTGCCCTTATCCAAATCTATTTGGACAAGGCCAAAGAGGGGCATCTGTAAACACCCCGAAATCCCATGAATTTCTTAAACAAATCTGGTTTTGATACAAGCAGCCCCAAAGGGCCATTTTTGAGTTTGGAAACCCAGGAGCCTTCCAAACAAATCCTGTATATATGTTTTGAACTTTATCTTTCAAAAACATATAATATAGCTTTTGAAAACCCTTTTAAAACATGTTTTGAAACCCCAAAGTGGCTTGGCCCGATCAAGACAGGACCAGGAGAGCCAAGAAGAGCCCGGAACCGGAGCACCTGTCAAGCCCGGCACAGCAACTCTTGCATCTGATTCACATCCCAGGATCTCGAACGTCCAAGACCCTGTTCTTATCAAAACAGCATTTGAAGTCATCTCCGGAAGGCAGAAACGGAGGCGGACGACTATGTTGGCGAAGACCCAACGCAGACGGAGTACTGATGCTGTCAGGCCCCGCACAAATCGTTCGTCTCGAACCCAGCTCGAAGGAGTCAGAGTTCAGTTTGGATTGGATCTGGACCATATATATCCAGATTCCAATCCAAACCCATATGTGGACTTGGATTTGGATTTGGATCCAGAGATCCAATCCAATATCCATATCCATGGCCCACATCACCTTCTCATAAATGGAGGTGGGGCCCACTTGAAATTCACGTGGGATATTGGGCATGAGAGAGAGTGGGGGTGAAAAATATCAAGAGTGTTGTATTAAGCTTGACTTGTGTGTCAAGTTTGGGTTTAATCTTGTGGGTTAGCCTAATTGAGTGGGTTTAAGCTTGTAATTAGCTAAAACCTAACCTAGGGCTGCACCAACATGGGGTGATCAAGGTCTATGGGTCATGCTAAGGGAGCTCCTTCACCTAAACCTAACCCAAAATGCCTAAACCTAGCCTAAACCCCTAATCCACCCCTAATCTGAACCTAATCACCTAACCCACTTCCCTAATCCCGGCCTAATCCCAACCTAATCACCTAACCCACTCCCCTAATCCTTCCCTAAACCTAGATTAATTTCCCTAATCCTAGCCTAAACCTAGCCTAAACCACCTAACCTAGCTCACTAAACCTCACCCTAAAACCCAACCACCTAACCTAGCCCTAAACCCCTAAACCACCCTTAGCCCACGATTTTCCCAAACCGCTAGTTTTAAAATATCTGGCCCAACCCCATCCAGCCCACCTTATCTACATACTACCCTACCTAAACCACCTAACCACTACCCACAACCCAGCCCTAACCGACCTACCCATCCCCTATTTAAACCCCCCTCATTGTGGGCGGGTTTTCCAAGTGGGAACCACTCTCCACTCCCAGCCGGGCCCTCTCCTTCTTCCATCTTCCATCCAGCCGTGACCACTCCCCAGCAGCTCCAGCTCCTCCACCAGCCGCCACCTGCTCCACCATCTTCCCCCAACTCCACCAGCCGACAGTCACCTGCCCGCCACTCTCCACTCCCAGCCGGACGCCACCATCTTCCCCCAACTCCACCAGCCGACAGCCACCTGCCCGCCACTCTCCCACTCCATCCGCCACTCCTCCCCATTCGGTAAGTCCCCCTAACTCCCTCAAAGCCACTCTCTACCACCCCTCCACTCTTAGCCACCCATCTTCCCCTTCAGCTCAGCACCTTTGCCGCCACCACCTAGGCCTAGCCGAACCTAGGATAACCCAAGTGGCTGGCCACTACTTAGCCACCATCTCCCATTCGGCCAACCCCCCTAGGTGTCCTCTTTGGCCTTCCCACTAGCTCACCTTTTAGGTCCAGCTTCCCTAAGTCCCTAACTTCCCTAGTGACCCTAAGACCCACTTAGTCAGCCACTCTAAACTCCCTACTTGGAGGCGCCGCCCACTTGCCACCGGTCCCCTTCGAGGCGTCCATCCCGCGCCCATTTGCAGTCGGCCAGCACTCTTGGTCACATACCTTCGCGGAGCTCCCGTTTGCAGCCCAAAGCCAAGGCCACGCTCAAGCAAGACCTCTACGGACCAGCTACTTGTAAGTTTCTAAACTCGGTCTTTAATCATACACTTGCTTGAAATTCAATTTGATACGGGGTTGTAATAACGGAGCATAGTCTCCCCCCGCTTGTAATAACGTGGCTTGGCACAACCACACACGTGCACCCTCTTAGTCGTGCACAATTTTGAACACACACGGGCCTAATCAGCCCCTAATATATAAGTATACGTATATATTTCACTTCCGAAGGGTTTTGTTTAAGTTGGGTGCGTTGTCTTTCAATTTAAACACTCTCACACACATTGAGCTTTCGCTCTTATTTGAAAGACCCAAGTAAGGGCCGACCTATACTATTTGGGTTTCATTTCATGTCGTGTGAGTAAGTCTTTCAATTTAAACACTCTCACACACATTGAGCTTTCGCTCTTATTTGAAAGACCCAAGTAAGGGCCGACCTATACTATTTGGGTTTCATTTCATGTCGTGTGAGTAAGTCTTTCAATTTAAACACTCTCACACACATTGAGCTTTCGCTCTTATTTGAAAGACCCAAGTAAGGGCCGACCTATACTATTTGGGTTTTATTTCTTGTCGTGTGAGTAAGTCTTTCAATTCAAGCACTTTCACACACATTGAGCCTTCGCTCTTACTCCCAAGACCTTAGTAAAGGCCTTATTGCAGTTATATTTGGGTTTCATTTATGTCGTGTGCGTAGTACTTCAATTCTACACTCACACACATTGAGCTTTCGCTCTTACTCCCAAGACCTTAGTCAAGGCATACTGCAATTTATATTTGGGTTTCATTTCATGTCGTGTGTGTAAGTCTTTCAATTCAAGCACGCACACACATTGAGCCTTCGCTCTTATTTACAAGACCCAAGTAAGGGCCCCTACATATACTCTATATAAAGTATTTCTTTCGGCTACGTCTTTAAGATTCGGGTTTTAAGGTTCAAGTTGTGTGCGTTGTCTTTCAATATATACACGACACACACTTACACAATTGAGCCTTTCCGCTCTTAAGATATAGCCATATTTCCCCTTCCGCTATTTACTTTACAAGTCATTTCCCTTCGGCTATTTACTTTACAAGTCATTTCCCTTCGGCAATTTCCCTTCGGCATTGTCTTTTAATTTCGGGTTTTCCCTTTGGAGTAGCGTGAGTTTGCATTGCATCTACGCCATACCACGAGGTAGGACGCATATTGCATCGAAGCAAGCCCCGTACTCCCGCTCAAATTCGCCCCATGTAGTGGAGTGTTCATAACACACACCTAGGTGGCCCATAAAGGGATAAAAAGAAAGACTTAGGCACGTGCAAATCCACGTGATCTAAAATCTGAAAATCGTACAAACCCGAATCAAATCGTGCAAGACTTAGGGTCGTCCAACCCTTACAAAGTCAAAATCGCCCAAATGCATGGTTTTCAAAAGGTTTTAAAACACTTCTTCATTCAAAATATATTTTGAGTTAAACTTGTTTCAAAACGAAGTCTCTAAGCGTACAGACTGACCCTTGCGCATCGGTGCAAGAAGGTCTGCGACGTAAAAATCCCGCTTGCCTACAATCGCCTTTCAAAAGTCAGATTGTTTTCAAAACATACTTTGCTAGTTAAAGTAAACTAGCTGGCACGCCCATAAAGCGAAGTAGATTGCGAAAAGGTTCACTTCAGGCCTAAGAACCCGCAAGTGAAAATTTTCGGTGTCTACACTACGCACACGACATGAAGTAAAACACCCAAGGGAAATAATAGCACAACCCTTACTAGGGACTTACAAATAAGAGCGAAAGCTCAATGTGTGTGAGTGCGAGAATTGAAAGACAACACACACAACTTAAGCAAAACCCCACGCAACTTAAATTATATAAATAAGTCTATATCTTAAGGGCTGATTAGGCCCATGTGTGTGTTCAAAATCGTGTACAACTAAGAGCGAGGTAGGCTCAAGTGCACGAGTGTGTGGGTATGCCAAGCCACGTTATTACAAGCAGAGGGAGACAATGCTCCGTTATTACAACCCCGTATCAAATTTAATTAAGCTTAAGCAAGTCTATAAACAAGGACCGAGTTAGGCACTTACGTATAGCTGGTCCGGAGGTGACTTGCTTGAGCTTGGGCTTGAGTGTTGCCTTGGGCTGCAAGAGGGAGCTCCTCGGAAGGGTGCGGCAAAGATGTGTTGGCCGGGTGACAAAGAATGGAGCGGGTGTGGCGCCTTGGCGCTAGCCGAACGGAGGGGTTGCTACTGTGGCACCTTGGCTGGGGTAGTTAGGGGATGTCACTAAGGTATAGGGCAGGCCTTAAGGGAAGGTAGGGCTAAGGGTCTTAACTAGGGGCTGTCTAAGGGAGATGTAGGGTGGCGGGTGGTGCAGTCGGTTGTGGCTGAATGGTGGCGGGTAGTTAAGTGGTGGCCGGTTGGATGGAGTGGAGACTAGGCTAAGGAAGGGTGGTATGTGGTGGCTGAGAGTGGAGGGGGAGTGGAGAGAAGGTGGTGTTAGGATAGGGTACTAACCGGAGGGTGGCTGGGTGAAGGTGTTGCGGGTGTCCAAGGGAGGCAGTCGGATGAGGGAAGAGGCGGCAGTCGGGTGGCGTGGAGTGGAGCTGGCCGGGAGGTGATGGTGGTTGGGAGGTGGAGCTGGCCAGGAGGTGATGGTGGCGTGGAGCGGAGCTGGCTGGAGGTTGGGGGTGGCGGGTTCCAAGAGGGTGCAGGTGAGAAGAGAACAAGGGATGAGAAAGAAGAGGGGGCTCGGCTGGCCCAAAAGGCATGAAAAACCCACCCACTAGGGGAGGGGGGGTTTATAGCCTTTTTGGGGTCGGTTTGGGCTGGTATTGGGGGGCTGGTTTAGGGGTTAGGTGGTTATGGTTTGGGGATAAGGTGGGCCATATATTTAAGGGGGACCAGATATTTTAGGTTAGGTGGTTTTAGGGATATGGTGTGCTAGGGATTAGGTGGGGTGGTTTAGTGGTTTAGGGCTTAGCTAGGTGGGTTGGGTTTAGGGTGAGGTTTAGTGAGGTGGGTTAGGTGTTTAGGCTAGGATTAGGTCAAGATTAGGGGAATTAGGCTAGGTTTAGGGAAGGATTAGGGAGGTGGGTTAGGTGGTTAGGTTGGGATTAGGGAAGGATTAGGGAAGTAGGTTAGGTGATTAGGTTAGGATTAGGCTGGGATTAGGGTAAATGGATAGGATTAGGGGGTTTAGCTTGGGATTGGGTTAGGAGCATCTCTTTTGCATGGCCCATGGACTTCATTGCATCATGTTGGTGCAACCCTAGGTTCGGTGTAGGTTCATACAAGCTTAAACCCACACTAATTAGGCTAACCCACATGATTAACCAAAAACTTGACACACAAGTCTTATCCTCCCCATTCTCTCTCATGCCCAAGATTCCACGTGAATTTTTTGTGGGCCCCACCTCCATTTATGAGAAGGTGATGTGGGCCCTGGATGTGGATATTGGATTGGATCTTTGGATCCAAATCCAAATCCAAATCCACATATATGTTTGGATTGGGATCTAGATATATATGGTCCAGATCTAACCCAAAGTTGAATTCTGACTCCTTCGGGGTATGTTCGAAACGAACGGTTTGTGCGGGCCTGACAGCATCAGTACTCTGTCTTGCGTTGGGTCTTCACCAACATGGTCATCCGCTTCTGTTTTCACCTTCCGGAGATGATTTCAAAGAGTTTGTTTGATAACAGGGGCTTGGATGTTCGAGATTCTGGGGATGAATCTAACACGAGAGTTGTTGTGCCGGGCTTGACATGCGCTCCGGTTCTGGGCTCTCTTTCGCTCTTTTGGTCCTGCTTTCATGAGGTCAAGTCTCTTTGTGGGGTTTCAAAACATCTTTTAAAAGGGTTTTAAAACTATTATACATATTTTAAAACATATATGGTTTAAAGCATATGTACAAGGTTTGTTTGGAAGGCTCTTGGGTTTCCAAACTCAAAATAGCCCTTTGGGGCAGCTTTTTGCAAAACCAGATGTGTTTGAGAAAATTGTGGGATTTCGGGGTGTTTACAACGTGCACTTCTTGGAGACCCCCTCACTCCTATTTATAGGCAAATGAAGTGGGTCTTGGATATGGGTCTTGGGTTTGGATCGTGGAATCCATGTCCGATCCAAACACTATTTGGATCTAGATCTTGGATCTTGAATATTTTGAGATCCATATCCGATCCAAATCCAACATTTTTATGGATATGGATTTGGATATTTTGGTCCATATCCAATCCAATCCAAACACTATTTGGATCCAATCCAAATCCAAACACTATTTGGATATTGATTTGGATATTTATGGTCCAGATCCAATACAAATTTTCTCTAGATAGTACTTCTTGGCTTTTTGAGGTGGACGATCTGTGCGGGCCCTCGCTTCATCAGTGCTCCGTCTGGTGTTGGGTTTCCCCAATCTTTGTTGTTTGGACTCTTTTTCGCCTTTTCAGACTCTGTTTTTGCTCATTTCTAACTTTTCCGGTTCAGATTCTTGATGCTTGGGTGAGGATGTTCGATCTAGCTTCCTGGTGCTTCCTGGCTTGCAATCTGCCTCGTGCCTAGGCCTTCCTTTCCCCTTTTGAACCTAGCTTTCATCAGGCCAGGATGCTCTTCTAGGCTCTGGAAACTGCTTCTGAGCCTGCTTCTGAAATTGGTCTTCGTGAGCCACTTGTTGGGCTGCTTTTCGATCAAGTGTCATCTTTTCATGCTTCACCTATTCGTCTTTGGCTTCTTGGAAAATGGGGCTTAGCTCAGGTTTAAAAAGTTCCTATTTGGACATGGCGTTTCAAAACACTATTTACAGGTTTAAAAACACTATTTATAGGGTTTAAAGCAATATTTACAAGGTTTTGGGAAGGCTCCTAGGTTTTCAGAGCTCAAAGTCCCTTTTTGGAGTTGATTTTGTAAACTAGGTATGTTTTATGAAAGTTGTGGGATTTTTGGGTGTTTACACCACCCTACCACGCCACAACCTAGTCTACACCACCTCCTAGCCTTCCATCCCACCGCCTTACACTCCACACCCCACATCCACCGCCTTATGCTTCCATACCCCACCTAACACCCCGCCATGACCTACCACCTAGCACCCCGACTCCATACCACACCCGTGACCTCCTTGCCATAATCCCCACCAACACCCGCGACCTCCTTGCCATAACCCCCACCAAAACCCATGACCTTGACTTGCCTATCCCCCACAAGCCCGCAACACCTGTGAGCCTTACCTCTCAAGCCAAACTCCACCAAGCTCTAGGCCCGGCCAGCCACTTCACGCCTCAAGCTTCAAGGGAGCACCTCCTTGGTTGCCCGAAGTGAAACACAAGCCCAATCACGAGCAAGTGAAGATGGACCGGCTATTTGTAAGTGTCTAAACTTGGTCCCTTACGCTAACTTGCTATATACTTAATTCAATTCGGATATGGGGTTGTATTAACGGAGCGTTGTCTCCCCCTGGAATGTAATATTGTTGCTTGGCACACGAGACACATACGTGCAGTTGAGCTTTCACTCTTATATCATACACGATACACACAAGTGCACTTGAGCCTTAGCTCCTATCTCGTACACCAAGCACCCACGTACACCATTGAGCCTTCGCTCTTACTCCAAAGACTCTAGTAAGAGCCATATATGCTGCAATTCCATTCGGGTTTTAAGGTTCAAGTCGTGTGAGTTTGTCATTTCAATTACACACTCGCACCCAAGGAACACCCGAGCACTTGCTCAAGCACTCACGCACCTTTTGGCCTCGGCAGCCACTAAGATATAGCCATATCTATATATTTTTAGCTGCGTGAGTTTTCCCGGTTCAGTTGTGTACATCTTTCAATTCCGGGTTATTAATTTTTAGTCGCGTGAGTTGCATTTCAATATATACACAACACACACGCACACGTTGGCTACCTTCGGGCCATATATATATAGTTGTATCTCCCTTCCAGCTGGGTTTTACATTTCAAGTCATGTGAGTTGTCTTTACATTTATACACAACACACACGCACACGTTGGCGACCTTCGGGCCCATATATATATATATAAGTATTTCCCATCCGCACTTTACATTTAAGTCGAGCGGGGTTTTACATTCAAGTCGTGTGAGTTGTCTTTCAATTTATACACGACACACACGCACACATTGAGCCTTTCCGCTCTTAAGATATAGCTATATTTCCCTTCAGCTATATCTTTCAATTTCGGGTTTTAAGGTTCAGTTGTGTGAGTTGCATTGCATATCCACCATACTCGAGATAGTGCGCATACTTGCATCAAGCAAACCCTGAACAACCCGTGCAAACACACCAAGACTTAGGCACTTGATGCACACATCTCACGCCATATCCAAAACTCAAAGACATAGATATGTGCTACCCCACGTAAATAAAATCTGCAATTAGACAAACAAATCAATCAAATACTTTCATACCTTTTCAAAAAGGCCATGCTTGTTTAAAATCGAGATTTCTAAAGCGTACAAACTGATCCTTGAGCATCGGTTCAAGAAGGTTTGCGACGAAAAGAGCCCACTTGTCCACAGTCGCCCCATAAGTCAGATATTTCAAAACTTACTTCGCTAGTTTGAGTAAGCTAGCTGGCACACCCTTTTAAAGCGACTTAGACACGAAAAGGTTCACTTAAGGCCCAAGAACCCGGAGTGAAAATTTTTGCATGTCTACAGATTTTGGCACGCCTAGTGGGACCTGGGTCTTAAGAAAAATTGATACAAACAAGCAGATCTCTGGAAAAAAAATATCAAGAAAAGTATTTTAACTCTTTGTCTCGTGCATTTCATAGTTAGGTTTTAAAAGCATCGGAGTCATGTCGAGTTCAGACTCCAACGAAGTGACCAGCCAGGTCTCGCGAACATCAAGTTCTCACTCTAGGAGATTTTCGAAAAATCGAAACAAAAAAGAGGAAATCGAGGATTTGAGAAGGGATTTTGAGGCCAAGATTGCTGCCCTTAGCCAAGAGGCTGAAGCAGCTGATTCGTGTTCATCACAGGGCGAACCCATAAAGGCCAAAAAGAAATTTGAAAAGTCTCGAAAGCACAAAGAGACCTCCGCTATGGAGGGCAACCAATACCATGAATCCTTCACTCACAAGGATCGTAAAGCCCTACAGCAGCTGCTAAACGGGCAAAACAGAGAGAAAAGAACCTACGCCCTGTCTGATTTTCTCCCTTTGGATTATGAAACAGACAGTGACGATGAAATACCGAATTTCCATCGGTATGATGGCACGGGATACCCTAGGTCTCACTTGCAACTTTTCTCTCGTCGAGCCCATAAGAAAAAGAAGGACTCGATGAAATGGGTGTATTGGTTTCCCCTTTCCCTCAAAGGTACAACTTCAAAATGGCTGGCTTCCTACAATCTAAGTCAGTTCGCAAACTTTGAAGAGTTGGCGAACTGCTTTATGCAAAGGTTTTCGCATAACGTGGAAGTCACTCCCACTTTAAATACTTTGAGGGATACTAAACAAGGAATGAACGAAGATGTACATGCATTCATCGTTCGATGGAGGTCCCTTCTTGGGCAAGTACGAGAACCCATATCAAAATGGTGTGCAGTAATACTCATCTTCGATAATTTTAAAAACGAGTTGAAAACCCTTCTCTCCCTACATGAAATCTCAACTTACCACAAGTTGATTAAAAAGGCAACCCTTTTTGAAACAAATTTGAAGAAAGGCGTCTACGATCACTTGTGGAAAGGGAGTGTTATTTCAAAAACTCGCATGGAAAAACCCGAAACTTACAGGTTACCCACGATGGACAAAGGGGCAAAGCCCCACAAAGTTGCAAACGTCCGAGTGGATCCAAGCCCGGCAAGCACTTCCAAAATTTTGAGAGTTTTGAAAACAAAAAAGACAAAAAAATACAAAAACCTTTTGAAAAACGAGAGTATACTCCACTGGGGCAACCTATGTCGGAGGTCCTAGACCTCCTACTTACCCAAGGAATGATCGAACTCCCTGAGATTCCCGAGGGAACCACCTCCAAAGGAAGGTTTTTAAATCGATTTTGCAAGTATCATCGGCTCAAAGGCCATGATACAAAGCAATGTTTTTTCCTACTCAACAAGATTGATTGATCGAGCAGGGCCGGCTCCAGGTCATTGAGGAACCAGAGCTTGCCCAAGCGATTTTTAAAGAACCCTTCCCCAACCACACAAGTACCAATGGGAAGGGCAAAGAGGTATGTGCTTTAACGATTTCAAAGAGTCTAGCGCATGCATGTCATTCTAGGTTTTCTACTTGTGCACCATCTCTCATCCTTCATAGGAAAATTGCCCAAGTAGTAATTTGGGGAGTGCCTAAAAGCCCGCCCCCGGCTAAACCTGTTTTACAAATCCAAGGTGCTTCAAAGCACACGAATAGAGCCATTATAGGCACAAGCCCTAGCTTGATCGTAGGGGAAGTGACCAGGTTCGGAAGGATCTATCAACCCCCACATCTACAAAATGCTAAAATAGTGGTCAGTGTTCCTGGCGCTTCAAAAGCATGTATTCCTAGAGTGTCGCCAAAAATGGATAATGGCAAAGTTGTTTTAACCTTGTATGATTTTGAAAATCATCTTTCAAAGATTCCAATTAACATGTCCATCCTAGAGCTGATACAAACCTCGCCTAGGCATAGACTTGTTTTAGAAAAAATTCTAGAAAGAGCCAAGGTTAGCTCAAACATAACCCCTGAGTCCCTATCAACCCAAGTGGCGTCTATAGGTGCAAAAATGCCCATCGTGTTCTCGGAAGAGGATATCGAAAGACCATACTGTAGACACGGAAAATTCTCACTTCTAGTTCTTAGACCCGAAGTGAACTTTTTTGTGTGTCTAAGTCGTATTTAAAAAAAGGGCGTGCCAGCTAGCTTGCTTAAGCTAGTGAAGAAAGTTTTTGAAATCTGACTCTATCGGGGCGACTGTGAGCAAGTGAGCTCTTTTCGTCGCAAATCTTCTTACACCGATGCGCAAGGGTCAATCTGTACGCTTGGTAAAGTCTTTTAAATTAAACCTCTTTGGAAAATACCCGAAGTGTTTGGGCTTTATTTGTATGATTACAAATTTTATTACACGTGGGATTTGCACGTGCCTATGTCTTTCTTTTTAAGCTTTTTAGGGCCAACTAGGTGTGTGCACAAGTGACCTAAGTTGGGTAATTTTTTGAACGGGTGTGTGGGGCTTGCTTTGATGCAATATGCGTCCTAACTCGTGGAATGGCGAATATGCAATGCAAACTCACACAACTCCAAAGGGAAAACCCGAATTGAAAGACAATGCGGAAGGGAAATGACTTAATGTAAATTTGCAAAAGGGAAATTGCAAAAGGGAAATATGGCTATATCTTAAGAGCGGAAAGGCTCAATTGTGCAAGTGTGTGTCATGTATATATGGAAAGACTACGCACACAGCTGAACCTTAAAACCCAAATCTTAAAGACATAGCTGAAGGGAAATACTTATAATATATATGGGCCCGAAGGTCGCCAACATGTGCGTGGGTATTGTGTGTATATGTAAAGACAACTCACATGACTTGTAATGTAAAATCCAAATATAATTGCAACACAGCCTTGACTAAGGTCTTGGGAGTAAGAGCGAAAGCTCAATGTGTGTGAGTATAGAATTGAAATGCTATGCACCCAACTTGAATTTAAACACCTAAAACGAAATTGCAGTATGGCCTTTACTAAGGTTTTGGGAGTAAGAGCCAAAGATCAATGTGTGTGAATGTGGAAATTGAAAGACCACGCACACAACTTGAATTAAAACACCCAAGGGAAATTGCAATACGGCCCTTACTAGGGTCTTGGGAATAAGAGCGAAAGCTCAATGTGTGTGAGTGTGGAAATTGAAAGACAACACCCACGACTTGAATTAAAACCCACGCAACTTAATATACATAAGTATAACTATATCTTAAGGGCTGATTAGGCCCATATGTGTGCCAAAATCATGTGCAGCTAAGAGCAAAATGGCTCAAGTGCACGTGTGTGTGGGTGTGCCAAACCACATTATTACAAGCAGGGGGAGACAACGCTCCATTATTACAAACCCGTATCAAATTTAATTAAATGTAAGCAAGTTCATAATAAGGACCGAGTTAGGCAGTTACGTATAGTTGGTCCGGGTGTAACTTGCTTGGCTTTGGCCTAGTGAGTTGCCTTGGACAGCTGAAGGGGAGCTCCTTGGATGTGTGTGGGCGGCAAGTAGGGTCTTAGCCGAATGAAGACTTGAGGATGGCCAAGTGGTGGGCGCAGCAAGTAGGGATGTTAGGTGGGGTTGTGGTAGGTCAGGGTGCTAGCTAGATGGTGGCAGGTTAAGGGTGAAGGCTTAGCTAGGGGCTGGGAAGTGGATGGCTAAGGGAAGGTGGGGAGGTAGGGTGTGAAGTGGCCGGGTGTAAGGGAGAAGGCTGTGGTGAAGGGTGATGGAGTGTGTGGCTGGGTAAGAAGGAGAGAGGAAGATAGGTTAGATGGGGTTGAGATGGGGGTACTAACCGTGTGTGGTGGATGTTGGTGGTGGCCGGAGGTGGTGGAAGGAGGTGGCAGCCGAATGGATTTGGAGGAAGGTGGCAACCGGGTGGAAATGTGCAGCCGGGTGGAGTGGCGGTGGAGGTGGAATGGTAGCCGGGTGGAATGGCGGTGGAGGTGGTGCAACTGGGGGGTGATGGGAGTGAGATGGGGTGGAAGAGAGGGCAGGTGAGAGAGGAGAGAGAGAGAGAGAGAGAGAGATCCAAAACCCGCCCAAAATAGGAGGTTTAATCTAGTTAGGGTCTAGGTGGTCTAGTTAGGTGGGGTGAGCTAGGTATGGTTGGGGTGGTTTTGGGTGAGGGTGGATAGGATTGGGTCAGGTTTAGGGGGGAGTGACTAGGTGAGGTGGGTTAGCTTAGGGCTAGGTCTTAGAAGCATCCCCTTGGCGTCGATCCATGGACCAAGTTGCAGCCTTGTTCATGTTGGTGCAGCCCCAGGTTAGGTGTAGGTGCATACAAGCTTAAACCCACACTCTTAGGCTAAACCTACATGATTAACTCACCCTTGACTAAAGTCAAGCCCACCAACTTTCTTACTCATACTTTATCCCCCTTCTCTCTCTACCCAAGCTTTTTACATGAATTCTCTGTAGGCCCCACCTCCATTTATGAGGAGGTGATGTGGGCCATGGATGTGGATATTGGATTGGATCTTTGGATCCAAATCCAAATCGAAATGCATGTTTGGGTCTGGATTTGGATATATATGATCCAGATCTGGCCCAAATCTGGTTTTCTGATTCCTTCATGGCATTGTGAAACGGATGGTTTGTGCGGGGCCTGACTGTATCAGTACTCCGTCTTGCGTTGGGTCTTTGCCAACATTGTCGTTCACTCTTCTTCTCACCTTTCGGAGATCATTTTGAACAATTTTGTTGATATTAGGGACTTGGATGTTCGAGAATCTGGGGATGATTCTGATACGAGAGTTGATGTGTCGGGCTTGAAATATGCTCCGGGTCCGGGCTCTCTTTCGCTTCTTCGGTCTTGCTTTCATCAGGCCAAGCTACTTTTTGGGGTTTCAAAACTGTATGTATATATATTTTTAAACATATATGATTTAAACATATGTACAGGGTTGTCTGGAAGGCTCCTGGGTTTCCAAACTCAAAATAGCCCTTTGGGGCTGCTTTTGCAAAACCAGGTAATTTGAGAAACTCATGCGATTTTGGGGTGTTTACAGATGCCCCTCTTTGGCATTATCCAAATTGATTTGGATAATGGCAAAGACGACAACACCCCTTTCGATGTCTCCCTAGATCTATCCACGAAAATATGGGATCATCCCAATTTTTAAGCAAAATCTCTCTTTTAAAACCATGGTAGGAGATATCACGCCAAAGGGATATCTATGGAATCTGGTCCTAAACGGGATCATGTTATGCAAGTGTTTATGCGTGGATATGCACATGCATGTCATGGATGAGACGCCCAAAATGGCGACCTCCCAGAGACCAGATGACATGGTCGAACTCTTTGAGATTTACAAAGGCCTGCTGCTCCAAGTGAGCAAACCCTATGTTACTCGATGTTCGATTTTTCAAAATCTATTTACAAAAGGGAAAACTGCTTTAAGCCTCAATCCTAAGGATCTCGAGCTCTTCGTGTTTGCCTTTGCTTGTGTCTTGACACTCGCTAATCTAGCGGAGGTTTTATAAGAAAACAAGCTATATTTCAAAATTCCTACGTCTTACTCGAAACGTCGAATTCTCAAACAAAATGAAATTCAAGTAAGTAAATCCTATTTTTACTTTAGGATTCCTCGAAATGAACCATGTTTTACTTGGGATAAGCTAGGGATGGGAAAGAGATACCACGGTCCCTTCTCAAGTGTCCCGTGGTTTGAGGCATAGAAGGCGAAAAACTGCTCTTTTTGAGCTTTTTGGCATTTTTTCCTTTTTTTCATAGAGGGTCTCCCTTTGGGAGTATTTTTTCTTTAATCCCTCTTTTTCATAAGAGAATCGAATTTTTCTTTTTTATTCTGGTTTCTTTCTTTGGGAAAGAGACTTTTGGTGAGGATTTCCCTTTGTTTTGGCCATATTTTCCTTTTGGAAGGAGAAGAGAAGAAGGGAGGACTTATCCCAAGGTCATACTCGATCCATTCCAGATCAGCCTATTTAGAAATAGCACGTACTACTTGCAAGTATCTTGCTATATTGAACTAGGCCTTTCTTTGTAAGAAGAAGGATTTTGAAATGTAACCACGTATTTGGAAAACTCCACTCTTTCACAAGTGCGAATTCTCTCACTCAAGGTCACACAATTCACCTTTGAACCTTACTTTCGAAGTTTCAAAGCAGCTATCCCTAAGGGTTTTCGAAAAAGAGAATTTAAGCCAAATCCTACACATAATACTTCTTTAAGTATTGAATATTGATAGGATCTGCTAAATTCCTACCTTCTACATCGATCAACCAATATGAGTTGTTCGTAGTGGTTGCACGCACAACATAGGGTCCATCCCACTTGGGGCGCCACTTTCCAAGTGGATGTGGGCCACGATAGTGGATGATTTTCAAAACCAGATCTCCCACTTCAAAGTGGCGAGGTCTCATATGTTTGTCATAATGTCAGGCTATCCTTTGTCGGTATGCATGAGCATGATCCATAGCAAGGAGTCGCCTCTCATCTAACAAATCTAGTTCGGCCATCCTAGCATGCGTAAGCGTTCTAGGGGGAGGTCGAGTGCAATGGATGTATGGAATGAATGCAATTGTGTATGAATGGAAAGAATGGCGTTTGTGCCATATACCAATTCGAATGGTGTGGCATTCGTGGGAGTCTGGATGGAAGTCCTATAAGCCCATAAGGCTTCATCCAGCTTCTCGTGCCACATCCTACCCTTCTCTAAAGTCTTCTCAATTATACTAATGAGAGTCTTATTTGTGGCTTCGGCTTGGCCGTTGCCTTGAGGGTAGTAGGGCGAGGAGAAGTGGTGAGTAATGCCATAAGTGTTGCACAACTTGACCATCCGCTCGTTTTTGAATGGGGTGCCATTATTGGACACAAGGTCTCTTGGAACACCAAATCGAGCCAAGATATTCCTCCTAATGAAAGCCACCACATGTTGCCCCTGTACGTTGGTCAGGGAGGTGGCTTCAACCCACTTGGAGAAGTATTCCTTGGCTGCTAAAATGAACCTATGCCCATTCGATGCCTTTGGAAATATGGGGCCTACAATATCAAATGCCCACATGGTAAATGGCCAGGGGCTGACCACGTAATGCAATGAAGATGATGGGATATGAATGGCGTGCCCATGCACTTGACATGGATGACACTTCCTAACATGATCGTGGCAATCCTTTTTCAGGGTGGACCAAAAATAGCCCGCTCTAAGTATTTTCATTGCCATCATGTTGGCATTAACATGACCTCTGCATTCTCCATCGTGGAATTCATGCATAACAGTCCTAGCCTCCTCTAGATCAACACATCTTAGTAGGATGCCAGTAAAACTTTTTTTATACAAAACCCCACCCAGAATGGTGTATCGGGTAGAAATTTTTCGGATGAATGCCTTATCTTTGGATGTGGCATCCTCAGCGAATCCCCCATTTTCTAGAAAACATTTGATGTTATAAAACGAAGGTTTTTCAATAGAATCTGGATTATTTTGGCAAATATCCAAATCGTGTGTTAATGGAGTGGGCACATGCCATATCTCTAAGGATCGGGTCACTGAAATGGGATCAACCTTTAGGGCTGAACCCAAGGAGGAGAGGGCGTCGGCAATGCCATTATCCTCTCTTCCTACATGTGTGAGTCTACACGATTGGAATGACTCAACCAATCGAGTGGCCAACTCGTGATATGGAAGAAGTTTTTCATTGCGCACTTGCCAAATTTTCAAACTTGGTTTATAACAAGGAGCGAATCTCCAAAGACCTCGATGCATGATGCCCCTAGAGCTTTTGAAACCCTTCAGCCTTGTATGAGTGCTTCATACTCGGCTATGTTGTTGGTTTCGTGCCCCATCGAAGTGCATCTTCCACACTTGGTTTTTGAAAGAGTTTGCCAAAATATGGTTTTGAAATTGATTTTGCAATATGCCTTCATCAGGCATTTCACTAAATGTGGGATATGCGTCCTCCAGCGGGAACTCAGCCACGTAGTCAGCTTGGGCTTGCCCCTTAATGGAGATCTGATGATGGTATTTCAGGTCATACTCCATTAGAAGGAGTTGCCATTTGCCCAATCTACCAGTGAGAATGGGTTTTTCGAACAAATGCTTGATTGGATCAAGTTTGGACACTATCCAGATCTCATGATATAGGAAATAGTGTCAAAATTTCTGGCAGGCCCAAACTAGGACCAAGCACGTCTTCTCCATGGCTTGATAATTCCTTTCGTAAGCCAAGAGAGTTTTTGAAATATAATAGATGGCATACTCCTTATGGGTGTCATCCTCGTATTGAGCTAACAAAGCTCCCAAGGCATTAGCATGCACGGAAATGTAAAGAAAAAGAGGTTTTCCTTGCTTTGGAGGATTTAAAACAGGGGGATTAACTAGGTATGCCTTTAGTCTTTCAAATGACTTTTGGCAGTCGTCATCCCATGAAAATTTCATACCCTTCCTCAACAATTTGTTGAAGGGTTCGCATCTAGTCGCCAGGTTTGAGATAAACCTGCGAATGGATTATAATCGACCTTGGAGGTTGCGAATCTGTGTGAGATTGGAGGGTGGAGCCATGTCTATGATGGCTCAACTCTTAGATGGGTCAACCTCTATACCCCTTTGGCTCACCATAAAGCCTAAAAGCTTTCTGGACTCTACCCTGAATACACATTTTTGAGGGTTTAGCTTTACTTTGTAAAGTCTAAGCCTTTCGAAAATCTTTTGTAAGCATTCAATATGGGTGCATCGAGTTTTGGATTTTGCCAAGAGATCATCCACATATACCTCTACGAGCTCATGAATCTGATCATGGAAGATCGTGGTCATGGCTCTCTGGTATGTGGCGCCAGCATTTTTCAAACTAAAGGGCATGACTGTATAGCAGTATGTGCCCCATGGGGTTGTGAACGCGGTCTTACCCTGATCTCGTGGATTTAATTTGATTTGATTATACCCTGAATAGCCATCCATAAACGAAAACATTTCGTGATTTGCAGTACTATCGACTATCAAATCTATGTTTGGTAAAGGATAATTATCCTTTGGAGTGGCTTTATTCAGGTTTCTAAAATCGATGCATATTCGAATCTTCCCATTGGTTTTTCGAACAACAACGATATTGGATAACCAATCAGAATACGCAATGGGTTTTATAAATCCGTCTTTTAACAGATCTTCTAAACCCTCTTTGATTTGTGCGTGACAAATTCTGCAAGTATCACTACTCAAAGGCCATGATACGAGGCGGTGTTTCTCCCTCCTAAATAAATTTGAGAACTTGATAGCAGAAGGCTGGCTCCAGGTCGCTGAAGAACCTAAGCCTGACCAAGCTATCTTCAAAGAACCCTTCCCGAAGCACGCAAGTACTAGTGAGAAGGGAAAAGAGGTATGTGCTCTCACGATTTCGAAGAGTCTAGCGCATGCATGTGAGTCTGGTTTGTCTACTTGTGCATCTACTCTTATACTTTATAAAAAACCCGCCCAAGTAGTCATCCGGGGACCACCAAAAGTTTCATCCCTGGTTAAACCAGTTTTAACAATTCAAGGTGCTCCAAATCTCTCGATTAGAGCCATGTTAAGTGCGAAGCCTAGGTTGATCGTGGGGGAGGTGACAAGATTCGAGAGGATCTACCAACCCCCACATCTGCAAAGTGCTAAAAAGGTGGTTAGTGTGCCTGGCCCCTCAAAAGCATGTATTCCTAGAGTTCCGCCAAAAACGGACAAAGGAAATGTTGTTTTAAAGGTATATGACTTCGAAAACCATCTTTCAAAGATTCCTATCAACATGTCCATCCTGGAGCTAATACAAACTTCGCCTAGGCATAGACTAGTGTTAGATAAAATTCTAGAAAGAGCAAAGGTTAGTTCAAACATTACCCCAAAATCTTTGTCCAAACAAGTGGCCTCCATAGGAGCAAAAATGCCCATCGTATTCTCGGAAGACGATGTAGAAAGACCCTACGAGTCCCATAAGCAGGCCCTACATATCAAGATAGTTCTGAATAACCAATCTCTGGATAGGTGCCTTGTCGATGGAGGAGGAAGGCTCAACATCCTTCCACTTCATGTGGCGAACCAAATAGGAGTCACCTTGACATCCGTGAATCCAAGTCCCATCGTCATCACTGGATACGATGGGAATGCATCTAGACCACTAAGATCTATCAAACTCCCCATGGAAACGGGAGGGATAGCACACATGGGGGTGTTCCATGTCCTGGACATCCACCCCCATTATAACCTGTTGTTGGGAAGGCCTTGGATACACAGCTTGTGCGCTGTGCCATCCACCTTCCACAGGTATGTCAAGATCCCTTTCAGGGACAAAGTCATAGTAATCCTAGGTGAGAGTCATCCTCAGTTTCAGGGGGTCATAAATTCCCCTTGCTTGTCAAGCTCCCAGACCCACGAGGTAAAGCTGGGGCAAACCATGCTCGAGCCACCAAGGCTCACATTGTACAACCCTAGGAAGGTCGTATATGTGAAGGGGCCACCCAAGGCTGCCCCCCTCAAAGTTCTGACCATTTTAGGAAACCCCAAGAATCCCCTATTTCCAAAACTCCTGGACAAAAATCCCTATGTGCACAACATAGACGACAGCAAGTTCCAAGACCACGATTTGTATCAAAATTTCTCCAAAAACAAAAAATCGTGGAACATGCTGTTAAACATGGGCTATTTGCCTTATAAAATCAGGGTCTCCTAGAACCCATACTACCTAGGGCCAATCCAAGCCGATATGGGATCAGCTATACTCCCAGAATACCACCAGAGCCACCCCCTGTGACCACCTAGGTCAAGGGTGCCCTGGAGCCTACCCTAGAAGAAACCTACGATTTAGACCTCTTATTCAGAGTCTAACCTGTAGTGTTTTCCCTTTGTAGGTATGATGGAAGATCCCTTTATCAAAAATACAAAAACATTTGAAAAAATTGAAATCCAAAAAATGGAAAAATTACAAAAGCCAAAAACATTGGAAAATCAAAAACTCAAAAAAAGAGTAGTTTGTATAGTTCCCAAAATACTCGTCTTACAAAAGAACAAAAAAATCAAAAATTTACGAAATTCCAAAAAGATTTTGTACATAGTTACTCCTGGTAAGGATTTGGAAAAAGGAAAAGATTTCGAAAGAAACGTTGTCTGTATAACCAGACCAAAAATTTCGAAATCAATAGAAATTCCAAGTGTAAAACCAGGTCTTTTGAAAATCCATGCATCAAATTCCCTAGGATCTATAAACCACGAGAATGATCAAAGCCCCGAAGTGGATACCCTTGAGGAAGATCCCACTTCTGAGCTCTTAGAATTTCATAAAATTCTCGATTTTGAAAAACCTTCAAATTCAGTAGGAGGAGATTTCATAGAGGTAAACCTAGGGAGTGATTTGAAGCCCAACTCATTAAGGTAGGCACATGTTTGCATGAGCATGAAAGATCAGCATTCATTGCATTTCTACAAACCTACTTAGATGTGTTTGCATGGACGTATGAAGACATGCCGGGCATAGAACCCAGTATTGTCGAACATCGTCTTCCCTTAGATGCAAATGTGAAACCCATAAAGCAAAAGCTTAGGAAAATACATCCGAATATACATGCACAAGTCAAAGAGGGTTTAGAAGATCTATTAAAAGCTGGATTTATAAAACCCATTGTGTATTCTGATTGGTTATCCAATATCGTTGTTGTTCGAAAAACCAATGGCAAGATTCGAATATGCATCGATTTTAGAAACCTGAACAAAGCCACTCCAAAGGATAATTATCCTTTACCAAACATAGATTTGATAGTCGATAGTACTATGTAGACGCAGGAAAATCCCCGCCTCCCTGGCTTCTGTAGGCCTGGGGCGGATCCTTTCGTGTGTCTAAGTCCTATTTGTATAAACAGGGCATGCCAGCTAGCTTACCTAAGCTAGCGAAGATATATTTTAACCTGACTTCTAATGTGGCGACTGTGAGCAAGTAAGCTCTTGTCGTCCCAGACCTTCTTGCACCGATGCGCAAGGGTCAGTCTGTACGCTTTAAAAATTGAGTTTTAGGGTAGAAAAAGCCTATGAAAGCGGTTTGAGGTGCTTGATTCGGGTCTTTTTAGTGCGATTGCAGATTTTAGATCACGTGGATTTGCACGTGCCTAAGTCTTTCTTTTTATCCCTTTATGGGCCACCTAGGTGTGTGTTATGAACACTCCACTACATGGGGCGAATTTGAGCAGGAGTATGGGGTTTGCTTTGATGCAAGATGCGTCCTAACTCGTGGTATGGCGTAGATGCAATGCAAACTCACGCTACTCCAAAGGGAAAACCCGAATGTAAAGACAATGCCGAAGGGAAATAACCGAAGGGAAATGACTTGTAATGTAAATGCCGAAGGGAGATATGTATATAAGGTATATACAGGCCCTTACTCGAGTCTTGCCAATAAGAGCGAAGGCTCAATGTGGGTGCGTGCTTGAATTGAAAGACTACACACACGACATGAAATGAAACCCAAATATAACTTGCAATATGGCCTTGATTAAGGTCTTGGGAATAAGAGCGAAAGCTCAATGTGTGTGAGTGCTTGAATTGAAGTACTACACACACAACATGAAATTAAACCCAAATATAAATTGCAGTATGGCCTTGATTAAGGTCTTGGGAATAAGAGCGAAAGCTCAATGTGTGTGAGTGCTTGAATTGAAGTACTACACACACAACATGAAATTAAACCCAAATATAGATTGCAGTATGGCCTTGATTAAGGTCTTGGGAATAAGAGCGAAAGCTCAATGTGTGTGAGTGCTTGAATTGAAGTACTACAAACACAACATGAAATTAAACCCAAATATAAATTGCAGTATGGCCTTGATTAAGGTCTTGGGAATAAGAGCGAAAGCTCAATGTGTGTGAGTGCTTGAATTGAAGTACTACACACACAACATGAAATTAAACCCAAATATAGATTGCAGTATGGCCTTGATTAAGGTCTTGGGAATAAGAGCGAAAGCTCAATGTGTGTGAGTGCTTGAATTGAAGTACTACGCACACGACATGAAATTAAACCCAAATAGTATAGCACGACCCTTACTTGGGTCTTACAAATAAGAGAGAAGGCTCAATGTGTGTGCGTGCTTGAATGGAAAGACAACACACTCAACTTAAGCAAAACCCTACGTAAGTTAAAGTATATATATATATTTATATCTTAGGGGCTGATTAGGCCCGTGTGTGTTCAAAATCATGCACGACTAAGAGAGTGCACGTGTGTGTGGGTGTGCCAAGCCACGTTATTACAAGCGAGGGGAGACTATGCTCCGTTATTACAACCCCGTATCAAATTGAATTTAAGCAAGTATACAACTAAGGACCGAGTTAGGCACTTACTTATAGCTGGTCCAAAGATGCCTTGCTTGAGCGTGAGCTTGGCCTTCGCCTTGGGCTGCAAGAGGGAGCTCCTCGGAGTTGAACGGCAAAGGGGCTGCTGGACGAGTGCTTTAGGTGCGCGGGAAGGGCGCCTCGAAGGTGGCCGGCTGTTATGAAGGGGCTGGCTTTGTATGTTGGGCTAAGGTGACTAAGTAGGGTCACTAAGGGAGGGTGTAGTGTTAGGAAATGTGGCACTAAATGGGAGCCTAAGGGAGTGCCTAAGGGAGGTATATGGCTGGCGGGTGGCTGGCCGAATGGATATGGGACAGTCGGTTGGAGTGGCCGACTAAGGGAGACTTGGTGGTGGTGGTTGCTAAGGTAGCTAGGGATGTCGTAGATGGGAAGGGAGCTAGCTAGGGTATGGGATAAGGGGGAGTTAGGGGCTGGTGGGAAGCTTAAGGGACAAGTCCTAGGGAGCTAGGTGGAGTGACCGGCTGCTAAGGGGAGTGGTTCTAGGCGGATGGTGGAGATGGTTGAAGTCTGGCCCAATGGGTAGGATGGCGGGTGGCTGGTGTTAGGGTGATGTGGTGGTGATGTTGGTGGTTGAGAGTGGAGGGGGAGTGAAGAAAAGGTGGAGTGGGGTGGAGCTACTAACTGGGTGGTGATGGGAGGTGACGGATGAAAGCGGAGCAGCCGGGCTGTTGAGGTGGATGGTTCGGCTGGATGAAAAGGGTGGCGACGGGTGGTTGGCCGGCTGGGGTGTGGTGGTGCAGGTGGATGTAAACACCCCGAAATCCCATGAATTCCTCGAAACAACCTGGTTTTGTAAAAGCAGCCCCAAAGGGCTATTTTCAGTCTGGAAACCCAGGAGCCTTCCAGGCAACCCTATACATATATTTTGAACTCCGTATTTCAAAAATATACAATATAGCTTTTAAAACCTTTTTAAAACATGTTTTGAAACCCCGAAGCAGCTTGGCCTAATCCAGACAGGACCAGGAGAGCCAAGGAGAGCCCGGAACTGGAGCACATGTCGAGCCCGGTACAGCAACTCTCGTATCAAATCCACACCCCCATGATCTCGAACGTCCAAGACCCTGTTATCATCAAAACATTGTTTGAAGTTATCTCTGGAAGGCGAAAACAGAGGCGGACGATCATGTTGGCGAAGACCCAACGAAGACGGAGTACTGATGCTGTCAAGCCCCGCACAAACTGTTCGTTTCAAACACAGCTCGAAGGAGTCAGAGTTCAGTTTGGATCGGATCTGGACCATATATATCCAGATCCCAATCCAAACCCATGTATGGACTTGGATTTGGATTTGGATTCAAAAATCCAATCCAATATCCATATCCATGGCCCACATCACCTTCTCATAAATGGAGGTGCGGCCCACTTGAATTTCACGTGGGATTATGGGCATGAGAGAGAGTGGGGGTGGATAAGATCAAAGAGTGTTGTAATTAAGCTTGACTTGTGTGTCAAGTTTGGGGTTAATCATGTGGGTTAGCCTAATTAAGTGGGTTTAAGCTTGTAATTAGCCAAAACCTAACCTAGGGCTGCACCAACATGATGTGGTTAAGGTCTATGGGCCATGCAAAGGGAGCTCCTTCACCTAAACCTAACCAAAAATACCTAATCATGGCCTTCCACCCTAATCTGAGCCTAATCACCTAACCTACTTCCCTAATCCCGGCCTAATCCCAACCTAATCACCTAACCCACTTCCCTAATCCTTCCCTAAACCTAGGTTAATTTCCCTAAACCTAGCCTAATCCTAGCCTAATCACCTAACCTAGCTCACTAAACCTCACCCTAGAACCAACCCACCTAACTAAACCCTAAACCCCTAAACCACCCCTAGCCCACAACCTACCCAAACCACTTGTATTTAAAATATCTGGCCCTACCCTTTCCAGCCCACCTTATCATCATACCACCCTACCTAAACCACCTAACCACTACCCCAAACCCAGCCCTAACCGACCTAGCCCAGCCCTATATAAACCGCCCCCCTTGGGGGCGGGTTTCATCATCTAGCAGCCCTCACCTTCCCAACCGGGTCCTCCACTTCCCAGCTCAACCGAACCACCACCTGCTCCACATCGAACCATCACCTGCTCCACATCCCGCCACCGCCTGCTCCATGTCCCGCCACTACCTGTGCCACTACCTGCACCACTACCTTCCAGCTGAGCGCCACCACCACCACCATCACCCGGCTGATTCCCTTCCACCCGCCACCATCTTTTCACTCGGTAAGTACCCTACATCTTGCCTTACTCCTTTTTCACTCCCTCTCCACTCTCAGCCACCTAATCCACTCCCATATCACCCTAACACCAGCCCTTCCACTTGCTGCCACCAGCCCCACTCAGCCAAACCCGCAGCCACCCTAACTACCCGCCACCACCTAGACACCTTAGTTTCATTCGGCCACCCTATCCGACTCCCTAAAACCTGCCCACATTACCCCAATACACCTACCATACCCACTACCACTTGGCCCCATCTCCTAGCTAGCTCCCTTCCCTTACACCACTCCTAGCCACCCTAGCAGCCCGCCACCACCAAACTCCCCTAGTCGGCCACTCCAACCGACTGTTGCCCCTTCACTCGGCCAGCAACCCGCCAACCTTAGGTGCCCCATTAGATCTTCCCTTGAGCTTCCCTTAGTGCCATACTCCCTTAGTGACCCTACTCAGGTCCTTTAACCCAACACACCAAAAACAGCCCTTTGCTAGGAGCCGGCCACCTTCAAGGCGCCTCTTCCGCGCGCCAAGGACACTCGACCAGCACCTCTTGCCGTTCAACCTCGCGGAGCTCCCTTTTGCAGCCCAAGGCGAAGGCCAAGCCCACGCTCAAGCAAGGCATCTTCAGACCAGCTATTAGTAAGTGCCTAACTCGGTCTTTAGTTGTATACTTGCTTGAGATTCAATTTGATACGGGGTTGTAATAACGGAGCATAGGTTCCCCCCGCTTGTAATAACGTGGCTAGGCACACCCACACACGTGCACTCTCTTAGTTGTGCACGATTTTGAACACACACGGGCCTAATCAGCCCCTAATACATAAGTATATACATATACTTTAATTTTTGTAGGGTTTTGCTTAAGTTGGTGTAAACACCCCGAAATCCCACGAATTCCTTAAAAACAAACCTGGTTTTGTAAAAGCAGCCCCAAAGGGCCATTTTGAGTTTGGAAACCCAGGAGCCTTCCAGACAACCCTGTATATATGTTTTAAACTTTATATTTCAAAAACATATAATATGGCTTTTGAAAACCTTTTAAAACACGTTTTTGAAACCCCGAAGTGGCTTGTCCTGATCAAGACAGGACCAGGAGAGCTAAGAAGAGCCCGGAACCGGAGCACACGTCAAGCCCGGCGCAACAACTCTTGTATCTGATTCACACCCCAGGATCTCGAACGTCCAAGACCCTGTTCTTACCAAAATAGCATTTGAAGTCATCTCCGAAAGGTAGAAACGGAGGCGGACGACTATGTTGGCGAAGACCCAACGCAGACGAAGTACTGATGCTGTCAGGCCCCGCACGAATCGTCCGTTTCGAACCCAGCTCGAAGGAGTCAGAGTTCAGTTTGGATTGGATCTGGACCATATATATCCAGATTCCAATCCAAACCCATATGTGGACTTGGATTTGGATTTGGATCCAGAGATCCAATCCAATATCCATATCCATGGCCCACATCACCTTCTCATAAATGGAGGTGGGGCCCACTTGAAATTCACGTGGGATATTGGGCATGAGAGAGAGTGGGGGTGAAAAATATCAAGAGTGTTGTATTAAGCTTGACTTGTGTGTCAAGTTTGGGTTTAATCATGTGGGTTAGCCTAATTGAGTGGGTTTAAGCTTGTAATTAGCTAAAACCTAACCTAGGGCTGCACCAACATGGGGTGATCAAGGTCTATGAGCCATGCTAAGGGAGCTCCTTCACCTAAACCTAACCCAAAATGCCTAAACCTAGCCTAAACCCCTAATCCACCCCTAATCTGAACCTAATCACCTAACCCACTTCCCTAATCCCGTCCTAATCCCAACCTAATCACCTAACCCACTTCCCTAATCCTTCCCTAAACCTAGATTAATTTCCCTAATCCTAGCCTAAACCTAGCCTAATCACCTAACCTAGCTCACTAAACCTCACCCTAAAACCCAACCACCTAACCTAGCCCTAAACCCCTAAACCACCCTTAGCCCACAATCTACCCAAACCCCTAGTTTTAAAATATCTGGCCCAACCCTTTCCAGCCCACCTTATCTACATACCACCCTACCTAAACCACCTAACCACTACCCTCAGCCCAGCCCTAACCGACCTACCCTTCCCCTATTTAAACACCCCCCCTTGGGGGCGGGTTTTCCAAGTGGGAACCCTCACCTCACCCAGCCGGGCCCTCTCCTGCTCCCACTTCCTCACCTAGCCGGGACCACTCTCCATCACCTCCACCTGCTCCACCTGCTCCACCAGCTCCACCTGCACCGCCACCTTCCCTCTTCCATCCATCACCACCTCACCCAGCCGGACGCCACCATCTTCATCCAACCGAACCAGCCAAGAGCCCACCTGCCCGCCTACCTCTCCTTGCCTTCCACCGCCTCTCCCCATTCGGTAAGTACCCAAAACTCCATCAAAGCCCTTCTCTTACACCTCTCCACTCCTAGCCACCCACCCTATCATCATCTCAGCCTTTGCCACCACCCTTTTCACCTAGCCGAACCTAGTATAGCCCAAACTGCCGGCCACTACCTAGCCATCATATCCCATTCGGCCTTCCCCTAGCTATCCCATTCAGCCTTCCCATAAATTCTCCTTTAGGTCCAGCTTTCCCAAAACTCTCAACTCCCCTAGTGACCCTAAGAGCCCACTTATTCAGCCCCTTTAAGCCCCCACCCCGAGGCGACATCTACTTGTCACCGGCCACCTTTGAGGAGCCCATCCCGCGCCCCACTTGCAGCCGGCCAGCACCTTTGATCACCTATCTTCGCGGAGCTCCCGTTTGCAGCCCAAGGCCAAGTCCATGCCCAAGCAAGACCTCTAAGGACCAGCTACTCGTAAGTGTCTGTAAACACCCCGAAATCCCACGAATTTCTCAAAATCCATCTGGTTTTATACAAGCAGCCCCCAAAGGGCCATTTTGAGTTTGGAAACCCAGGAGCCTTCCAAACAACCCTGTATATATGTTTTAAACTTTATCTTTCAAAAACATATGATATAGCTTTTGAAAACCCTTTTAAAACATGTTTTGAAACCCCGAAGTGGCTTGGCCCGATCAAGACAGGACCAGGAGAGCCAAGAAGAGCCCGGAACCGGAGCACCTGTCAAGCCCGGCACAGCAACTCTTGTATCTGATTCACATCCCAGGATCTCGAACGTCCAAGACCCTGTTCTTATCAAAATAGCATTTGAAGTCATCTCCGGAAGGCAGAAACGGAGGCGGATGACTATGTTGGCGAAAACCCAACGCAGACGGAGTACTGATGCTGTCAGGCCCCGCACAAATCGTCCGTCTCGAACCCAGCTCGAAGGAGTCAGAGTTCAGTTTGGATTGGATCTGGACCATATATATCCAGATTCCAATCCAAACCCATATGTGGACTTGGATTTGGATTTGGATCCAGAGATCCAATCCAATATCCATATCCATGGCCCACATCACCTTCTCATAAATGGAGGTGGGGCCCACTTGAGTTTCACGTGGGATATTGGGCATGAGAGAGAGTGGGGGTGAAAAATATCAAGAGTGTTGCATTAAGCTTGACTTGTGTGTCAAGTTTGGGTTAATCATGTGGGTTAGCCTAATTGAGTGGGTTTAAGCTTGTAATTAGCTAAAACCTAACCTAGGGCTGCACCAACATGGGGTGATCAAGGTCTATGGGCCATGCTAAGGGAGCTCCTTCACCTAAACCTAACCCAAAATGCCTAAACCTAGCCTAAACCCCTAATCCACCCCTAATCTGAACCTAATCACCTAACCCACTTCCCTAATCCCGGCCTAATCCCAACCTAATCACCTAACCCACTCCCCTAATCCTTCCCTAAACCTAGATTAATTCCCCTAATCCTAGCCTAAACCTAGCCTAATCACCTAACCTAGCTCACTAAACCTCACCCTAAAACCCAACCACCTAACCTAGCCCTAAACCCCTAAACCACCCTTAGCCCACGATTTATCCAAACACCTAGTTTTAAAATATCTGGCCCAACCCCATCCAGCCCACCTTATCTACATACCACCCTACCTAAACCACCTAACCACTACCCACAGCCCAGCCCTAACCGACCTACCCATCCCCTATTTAAACCCCCCCTCATTGTGGGCGGGTTTTCTAAGTGGGAACCACTCTACCTCACCCAGCCGGACCCTCTCCTTCTCCCTTCTCTCACCCAGCCGGGACAACTCCCCACCTTGGCCTGCTCCAGCTGCTCCACCAGCCGCCACCTGCTCCGCCACCTTCCCTCTTCCGTCCACCACCACCACCCCTCAGCCGGGCGCCATCATCTTCCCCCAACCGACAGCCACCTGCCCGCCACTTTCCCACTCCATCCGCCACTTCTCCCCATTCGGTAAGTACTTTGCACCTTACCTAGCCCCCTTCTCTACCACCTCTCCACTCTCAGCCACCCATCCTCCCTTCAGCTCAGCCCCTTTGCCGCCACCACCTAAACCTAGCCGAACCTAGGATAACCCAAGTTGCTGGCCACTACTTAGCCACCATCTCCCATTCGGCCAACCCCCCCTAGGTGTCCTATTTTGCCTTCCCACTAGCTCACCTTTTAGGTCCGGTTTCCCTAAGTACCCAACTTCCCTAGTGATCCTAATACCCACTTGTTCAGCCATTCTAAACTCCCTACTTGGAGGCGCCACCTACTTGCCACCGGCCCCCTTCGAGGCGTCTATCCCGCGCCCCATTTGCAGCCAGCCAGCACCCTTGATCACCTACCTTCGCGGAGCTCCCGTTTGCAGCCCAAAGCCAAGGCCACGCTCAAGCAAGACCTCTACGGACCAGCTACTCGTAAGTGTCTAAACTCGGTCTTTAGTCGTACACTTGTTTGAAATTCAATTTGATACGGGGTTGTAATAACGGAGCATAGTCTCCCCCCGCTTGTAATAACGTGGCTTGGCACAACCACACACGTGCACTCTCTTAGTCGTGCACAATTTCGAACACACACGGGCCTAATCAGCCCCTAATATATAAGTGTATATATACTTTCATTTTCGAAGGGTTTTGTTTAAGTTGCGTGCGTTGTCTTTCAATTCAAGCACTCTCACACACATTGAGCTTTCGCTCTTATTTGAAAGACCCAAGTAAGGGCCGACCTATACTATTTGGGTTTCATTTCTTGTCGTGTGAGTTGTCTTTCAATTCAAGCACTCTCACACACATTGAGCTTTCGCTCTTATTTGAAAGACCCAAGTAAGGGCCGACCTATACTATTTGGGTTTCATTTCTTGTCGTGTGAGTTGTCTTTCAATTCAAGCACTCTCACACACATTGAGCTTTCGCTCTTATTTGAAAGACCCAAGTAAGGGCCGACCTATACTATTTGGGTTTCATTTCTTGTCGTGTGAGTTGTCTTTCAATTCAAGCACTCTCACACACATTGAGCTTTCGCTATTATTTGAAAGACCCAAGTAAGGGCCGACCTATACTATTTGGGTTTCATTTCTTGTAGTGTGAGTAAGTCTTTCAATTCAAGCACTTTCACACACATTGAGCCTTCGCTCTTACTCCCAAGACCTTAGTAAAGGCCTTATTGCAGTTATATTTGGGTTTCATTTATGTCGTGTGTGTAGTACTTCAATTCAAGCACTCTCACACACATTGAGCCTTCGCTCTTACTCCCAAGACCTTAGTCAAGGCCATACTGCAATTTATATTTGGGTTTAATTTCATGTCGTGTGTGTAAGTCTTTCAATTCAAGCACGCACCCACATTGAGCCTTCGCTCTTATTTGCAAAGACCCGAGTAAGGGCTCATATACATAAGATATATACATATTTCCCTTCGGTTATTTCCCTTCGGTTATTTCCCTTCGGTTATTTCCCTTCTGTTATTTCCCTTCAGTATTGTCTTTACATTTCGGGTTTTCCCTTTGGAGTAGCGTGAGTTTGCATTGCATCTACGCCATACCATGAGGTAGGACGCATATTGCATCAAAGCAAGCCCCGCTCGAATTCGCCCATGTAGTGGAGTGTTCATAACACACAAACTAGGCGACCCAAAAAGGGATAAAAGAAAAGACTTAGGCACGTGCAAATCCACGTGATCTAAAATATGCAATCGCATCTTAAAGACCCGAAATAGACACCTCGAACCGCTTCGTGGACTTTCTCCCCAAAAACTCGATTTTTGCGAAAGCGTACAGACTGACCCTTGCGCATCGGTGCAAGAAGGTCTGCGACGACAAGAGCTTACTTGCTCACAGTCGCCACGTTTAGAAGTCAGTGTTAAATATATCTTCGCTAGCTTAAGTAAGCTAGCTGGCACGCCCTATTTGTATACATAGGCCTTAGACGCACGATAAGATCCACTCCAAGCCACGAAAGAGGCGAAGAGGCGGGGATTTTCGCGCGTCTATAGTGTCTAAACTCGGTCTTTAGTTGTACACTTGCTTGAGATTCAATTTGATACGGGGTTGTAATAACGGAGCATAGTCTCCCCCCGCTTATAATAACGTGGCTTGGCACAACCACACACGTGCACTCTCTTAGTCGTGCACGATTTTGAACACACACGGGCCTAATCAGCTACTAATATATAAGTGTACATATATACTTTCATTTTCGAAGGGTTTTGTTTAAGTTGGGTGCGTTGTCTTTCAATTCAAGCACTCTCACACACATTGAGCTTTCGCTCTTATTTGAAAGACCCAAGTAAGGGCCGACCTATACTATTAGGGTTTCATTTCATGTCGTGTGAGTAAGTCTTTCAATTCAAGCACTCTCACACACATTGAGCTTTCGCTCTTATTTGAAAGACCCAAGTAAGGGCCGACCTATACTATTTGGGTTTCATTTCATGTCGTGTGAGTAAGTCTTTCAATTCAAGCACTTTCACACACATTGAGCCTTCGCTCTTACTCCCAAGACCTTAGTAAAGTCCTTATTGCAGTTATATTTGGGTTTCATTTATGTCGTGTGTGTAGTACTTCAATTCAAGCACTCTCACACACATTGAGCTTTCGCTCTTACTCCCAAGACCTTAGTCAAGGCCATACTGCAATTTATATTTGGGTTTAATTTCATGTCGTGTGTGTAAGTCTTTCAATTCAAGCACGCACCCACATTGAGCCTTCGCTCTTATTTGTAAGACCCGAGTAAGGGCTCATATACATAAGATATATACATATCTCCCTTCGGTTATTTCCGTTCGGTTATTTCCCTTCGGTTATTTCCCTTCTGTTATTTCCCTTCAGTATTGTCTTTACATTTCGGGTTTTCCCTTTGGAGTAGCGTGAGTTTGCATTGCATCTACGCCATACCACGAGGTAGGACGCATATTGCATCAAAGCAAACTAGGTGGCCCGAAAAGGGATAAAAGAAAAAGACTTAGGCACGTGCAAATCCACGTGATCTAAAATATGTAATCGCATCCTAAAGACCCGAAATAGACACCTCGAACCGCTTCGTAGACTTTCTCTCCAAAACTCGATTTTTGCAAAAGCGTACAGACTGACCCTTGCGCATCGGTGCAAGAAGGTCTGCGACTACAAGAGCTTACTTGCTCACAGTCGCCACGTTTAGAAGTCAGTGTTAGAAATATCTTCGCTAGCTTAAGTAAGCTAGCTGGCACGCCCTATTTGTATACATAGGCCTTAGACACACGAAAAGATCCACCCCAAGCCCCGAAAGAGGCAAAGAGGCGGGGATTTTCGCGCATCTACAGAGATTGGCACGCCCGGTGGGACGTGAGCCTTTTCAAAAATTGAGTTTGCTTGTAGAAGTCTTGCGAAAATTTTGTAAAAAGGTGTCGTTTTAACTTGTTTTCTTTGCTTGTACTTAGGAAATTTTGAAAAAGCTTGAAAAGCATGTCAAAATCCAATCCAAGTGAAGTGTCGAGCCAAGGCTCATGCGCATCAAGTTCTCACTCTAGGAGGATTTTCAAAAACAAAATAAAACTAGATGAAATCGAGGACTTGAGAAGGGAGTTTGAGGCCAAAATCGATGCTCTCAGCCAAGAGGCTAAAGTAGGCGATTCATGTTCATCAAACGGTGAACAAAGGCCCAAAAAGAAATCTGAAAAACCTCGCAAGCAAAAAGAGGCCTCCGTAATGGAAGGCAACCAATACCACGAGTCCTTCACACAAAAGGACCGTAAAGCCCTACAGCAGCTGCTAAAAGGGCAGAATAAAGAGAAAAGAAGCTACGCCCGGTCTGATTTCCTTCCTATGGATTACGAAACAGACAGTGACGATGAAATACCAAACTTCCATCGGTATGATGGCATGGGAGACCCTAGGTCTCACTTGCAGCTTTTCTCGCGTCGAGCCCATAAGAAGAAAAAGGACTCGATGAAATGGGTGTATTGGTTCCCTCTATCCCTTAAAGGCACAGCTGCCAAATGGCTGGCTTCCTACGACTTAAGCCAGTTCGCTACTTTTGAAGAGTTAGCAAACTACTTCATGCAAAGATTTGCACACAACGTGGAAGTCACGCCAACCCTGAATACCTTAAGGGATACAAAGCAAGGCATGAACGAAGACGTGCATGCCTTCATTATAAGATGGAGGTCGCTTTTAGGCCAAGTGCGAGAGCCTATATCCGAAGGATGCGCAGTAATGCTCATCCTGGATAATTTTAAAAGCGAGTTAAAAACCCTTCTCTCGCTCCATGAGATTTCAACTTTCCATAAGTTGATCAAAAAGGCCTCCCTTTTCGAAACCAACTTGCGAAAAGGGACGTACGACCACTTTTGGAAAGGAAGTGCTGTTCCAAAAACCCGTTTGGAAAAGCCCATCGCATATGGGCTGCCCACGACGGACAAAGGGGCAAAGCCCCATAAAATCGCCAATGTCCAGGTGGATCCGGGCATGGCGGGCACTTCCAAAAATTTTGAAAAATTAGAAAATAAGAGAGAATGCAATTTTTCAAAACCGATTGAAAAACGGGAGTACACTCCGCTGGGGCAACCTGTGTCGGAGGTCCTAGACCTCTTACTTGCCCAGGGCATGATCGAACTCCCTGAAATCCCCGAAGGAGTCACTTCCAAAGGGGGGTATTTAAACCGATATTGCAAGTATCATCGGCTCAAAGGCCATGATACGAAACGCTGCTTCTCTCTTTTAAATAAAATTGAGAACTTGATAGCGGAAGGCCGGCTCCAGGTCACTGCGGAACCTGAGCCACCTCAAGCTATCTTCTAGGAACCCTTTCCCAAACACGCCAGTGGCAGTTGGAAAGGAAAGGAGGTATGTACCCTCACCATTTCCAAAGAACTAGCGCAAAAGCCAGAACCTGGTCGACCTACTTGTGCGCCCATCCTTGTATTATACAAGAGGCCCGCCCAAGTGGTCATTCGGGGACCACCAAAAGTGGAAACCCCAGCAAAACCAGTTTTGAAAATCCAAGGTTCTCCTCAGCTCATCCTTAGAGCCAAGTTTAGCGCGAACCCTAGGCTGGTGGTGGGGGAAGTCACTAGATCCGGGAGGATCTACCAACCCCCGCACCTTCAAGGTGCTCAAAAGGTGGTCAGTGTGCCCGGCCCCTCAAAAGCATGTATCCCTAGTGGTCTGCCAAAAGCAGATAAGGACAAAGTCATCCTAAATCCTTATGATTTCGAAAACCACCTTTCAAAGATTCCTATTCACATGTCTATCCTAGAGCTTATCAAAACCTCGCCTAGGCATAGACTTGTCTTAGAGAAAATTCTAGAAAGGGCCAAGGTCGATTCGAACATAAGTCCGGAATCCTTGTATGCCCAAGTGGCTTTATTAGGAGCAAAATCGCCCATCACTTTCTCGGAAGATGATGTAGATAGACCCTATGAAACCCATAACCAGGCCCTGCATATCGAGGTGGTTCTAAACAACCACTCTCTGGACAGGTGCCTAGTCGATGTTGGAGGAGGGCTCAACATCCTTCCACTTCATGTGGCGTACAAAATCGGAGTCACCTTGACTTCAATGAACCCAAGCCCCATCGTTATCACTGGATACGATGGGAATGCGTCTAGACCTTTAGGATCCATCAAACTCCCAATGGAAACGGGAGGGATCGAACACACAGGGGTGTTTCATGTCTTGGACATCCACCCCCATTATAACCTGTTGCTGGGAAGGCCCTGGATACACAGCTTGTGTGCTGTGCTATCCACCTTCCACAGGTGTGTCAAGATCCCTTTTAAGGACCAGGTCGTAGTGATCCTAGGTGAGAGTCACCCACAGCTTCAGGGGATCATAAACTCCCCTTGTTTATCAAGCTCCCAGGCCCATGAGGCTAACCTGGGGCAAATTATGGTTGAGCCACCTCGGCTCGTGTTGAACAACCCTAGGAAGGTTGTATGTGTGAAGGGGCCGCCCAAAGCAGGTCCCCTCCCGACTCTAATCCTCCTAGGAAAACCCAAACGTTCCCTATTTCCAAAACCCCTGGACAAAGGGCCATACGAGCCTAATATGGACGATAGCATGTTCCAGGACCACGACTTATATCCCATCTTTTCAAAAAACAAAAGGTCGTGGAACATGTTATTGAACATGGGCTACACGCCCTACAAAAGTCTAGGGGCACAAAACCAGGGTCTCCTAGAGCCCATCCTTCCTAGGGCCAACCCAAGCCGATATGGGATCGGCTATACTCCCCGAATACCGCCGGAGCCACCCCCTGTGACCACCTGGGTCAAGGGTGCCCCGGAGCCTGTCTTAGAAGAGACCTACGATTTAGACCTCCTATTCCGAGTCTAACCCGTAGTGTTTTCCCTTTGTAGGTATGACGGAAGATCCCTTTTTCTAAAAATACCAAAAACATTTGAAAACTTAAAATCAAAAAAATCGAAAAACAAGAAAAGCCAAAAACAATGGAAAAACAAAAACTCGAAAAAAGAGTGCTTTGTATAGTTCCCAAAGTTCTTGTTTTACAAAAACCCAAAAAAATCGAAAATTTGGAAAATACCAAAAAGATTTTGTACATAGCTGCTCCTGGTAAGACTTTGGTAAAAGAAAAGGATTTCGAAAGAAGCATCGTCTGCATAGCCAGACCAAAAATTTCGAAATCACTTGAAAATCCAAGTACAAAACCAGGTTATTTTGAAAACCACGCATCAAGTTCCCTCGGGTCTAAAGCCCACGAGAATGATCAAAGCCCAGAAGTGGATCCCCTCGAGGAAGATCCCACTTCTGAGCTCCCAGAATTTCATAGAATTCTCGATTTTGAAAGACCTTCCCAATCAGTAGGAGGAGATTTCGTAGAGGTGAACCTAGGGGATGATTCCAATCCCAAAACCATCAAAATAGGCGCATGCTTGCATGAAATTGAAAAGTTAGCATTCATTGCATTTCTACAAATCTATTTAGATGTGTTTGCATGGACGTATGAAGACATGCCGGGCATAGATCCCAGCATAGTCGAGCATCGTCTTCCCTTAGATATAGGTATAAAACCCATAAAGCAGAAGCTTAGGAAAATACACCCGAATGTACACACGCAAGTCAAAGAGGGTTTAGAAGATCTGCTAAAAGCCGGATTTATAAAACCCATTGTGTATTCTGATTGGTTGTCAAATATCGTTATAGTTCGAAAAACCAATGGGAAAATTCGAATATGCATCGATTTCAGAAACCTGAATAAAGCCACTCCAAAGGATAATTATCCTTTACCAAACATAGATTTGATAGTCGATAGTACTGCAAATCATGAAATGTTTTCATTCATGGATGGCTATTCAGGCTATAATCAAATCAAACTAAGTCCACGAGATCAGGGTAAGACCGCCTTCACAACCCCATGGGGCACGTACTGCTATACAGTCATGCCCTTTGGTTTGAAAAATGCCGGCAACATACCAACGAGCCATGAACACGATCTTCCATGATCAAATTCATGAGCTTGTAGAAGTGTATATAGATGATCTCTTGGCGAAATCCAAAACCCGATGCACCCATATCGAATGTTTACAAAAGATTTTCGAAAGGCTTAGGCTTTACAAAGTAAAGCTAAACCCTCAAAAATGTGTGTTCGGGGTAGAATCAGGGAAGCTTCTAGGCTTTATGGTGAGCCAAAGGGGAATAGAAGTCGACCCCTCTAAGTGTCGAGCCATCATAGACATGGCTCCACCCTCCAATCTCACCCAAATCCGTAGCCTCCAGGGTCGATTACAATCCGTGCGCCGATTCATATCGAATCTGGCAACTAGATGCGAACCCTTCAACAAACTGTTGAGGAAGGGTATGAAATTTTTATGGGATGACGAAAGCCAAAAGTCCTTCGAGAGACTAAAGGCATACTTGGTTAATCCCCCCGTTTTGAATCCTCCAAAACAAGGAAAACCGCTTTTATTATACATCTCCGTGCATGTAAACGCTTTAGGAGCCCTGTTGGCTCAATACGAGGATGACACCCATAAGGAGTATGCCATCTACTATATTTCGAAAACTCTCTTGGCTTATGAACGAAATTATCAAGCCATGGAGAAGACGTGCTTGGCCCTAGTCTGGGCCTGCCAGAAGTTCAGACACTATTTCCTAGATCATGAGATCTGGATAGTGTCCAAGCTTGATCCAATCAAGCACTTGTTCGAAAAACCCATTCTCACGGGTAGATTGGGCAAATGGCAACTCCTTCTAATGGAGTATGATCTGAAATACCATCACCAGATCTCCATTAAGGGGCAAGCCCTAGCAGATTACGTGGCTGAATTCCCCTTAGAGGACGCATATCCCACTCTTGTCGAAATACCCGATGAAGGCATATTGCAAAACCATTTTCAAAACCACATTTTGGCAAACTCTTTCGAAAACCAAGTGTGGAAGATGCACTTCGATGGGGCACGAAACCAACGAGGGGCTGATGCCGGGATCATCCTAATCTCCCCTGAAAAGGGCGAGATTCCCATAGCAGTCCGCTTAAATTTCGAATGTTCCAACAACGTAGCTGAGTATTGTAGACACCGAAAATTTTCACTTACGGGTTCTTAGGCCTGAAGTGAACCTTTTCGCAATCTACTTCGCTTTATGGGCGTGCCAGCTAGTTTACTTTAACTAGCAAAGTATGTTTTGAAAACAATCTGACTTTTGAAAGGCGATTGTAGGCAAGCGGGATTTTTACGTCGTAGACCTTCTTGCACCGATGCGCAAGGGTCAGTCTGTACGCTTAGAGACTTCGTTTTGAAACAAGTTTAACTCAAAATATATTTTGAATGAAGAAGTGTTTTAAAACCTTTTGAAAACCATGCATTTGGGCGATTTTGACTTTGTAAGGGTTGGACGACCCTAAGTCTTGCACGATTTGATTCGGGTTTATACGATTCTCAGATTTTAGATCACGTGGATTTGCACGTGCCTAAGTCTTTCTTTTTATCCCTTTATGGGCCACCTAGGTGTGTGTTATGAACACTCCACTACATGGGGCGAATTTGAGCGGGAGTACGGGGCTTGCTTCGATGCAATATGCGTCCTACCTCGTGGTATGGCGTAGATGCAATGCAAACTCACGCTACTCCAAAGGGAAAACCCGAAATTAAAAGACAATGCCGAAGGGAAATTGCCGAAGGGAAATGACTTGTAAAGTAAATAGCCGAAGGGAAATGACTTGTAAAGTAAATAGCGGAAGGGGAAATATGGCTATATCTTAAGAGCGGAAAGGCTCAATTGTGTAAGTGTGTGTCGTGTATATATTGAAAGACAACGCACACGACTTGAACCTTAAAACCCGAATCTTAAAGACGTAGCCGAAAGAAATACTTTATATAGAGTATATGTAGGGGCCCTTACTTGGGTCTTGTAAATAAGAGCGAAGGCTCAATGTGTGTGCGTGCTTGAATTGAAAGACTTACACACACGACATGAAATGAAACCCAAATATAAATTGCAGTATGCCTTGACTAAGGTCTTGGGAGTAAGAGCGAAAGCTCAATGTGTGTGAGTGTAGAATTGAAGTACTACGCACACGACATAAATGAAACCCAAATATAACTGCAATAAGGCCTTTACTAAGGTCTTGGGAGTAAGAGCGAAGGCTCAATGTGTGTGCGTGTGTAAAATGGAACGACAACACACACGACTTAATTAAAAACCCCCTTGACTTAAAATATATAAATATAACTATATATTAAGGGCTGGTTAGGCCCGTGTGTGTGCAAGAAGTGTACGACTAAGAGCGAAAAGGCTCAAGTGCGTGTGTGTGTGGGTGTGTCAAACCACGTTATTACAATCGGGGGTCGACGAAGCTCCTTTACTACAACCCCGTATCAAAATTTAATTGAATATAAAGCAAGTTAATGTAATAGACCAAGTTTAGACACTTACAAATAGCTGGTCCATGTTCAACTTGCTTGCACGTGGGCTCACGGTTCACCTTGGGCAGCCAAGAGGGGTTATCCTAGGGGGCTTTGAGGGAGGTTCTATGAGGCACGGTTAGGGTCTTAGGGGAACTAAGGTTCGGCCAAGACGGGGGCTGTGTAAGGTATGTCCTAGGGTCTGTCCTAGGGTACAGGTCACGGCCAGGGTGCAGGTTGGGTCGGCAGGAGGGTGGTCAAGTCGTCAGGGAGGTGGTCGGGTGGCTGGCGCGGCCGTTGGGCGCCTGGCGCAGCAGACGGGCGCCTGACGCGGCTGCAGTGGCGCGGGGCGCGCTGTGGCGCAGGACGCGCTGCGGCGCGGGGCGTGCAGGCAGGCGAGGGGGCGCGCGGCAGGCAGCAGGGAGCGCTGTGGCGCGTGGAGCGCTGTGGCGCGTGGCGCGGCAGGCAACAGGGGCGCGCGGCAGGACTCAGGGCGCGCGGCAGGCGCTGGTTGCTCACGGCCGGCCGGGGTGAAGTTGTTGGGGTTTGTTAGGGATGGTTTGAGGCGGTTGGGGTTAGGTTAGGTCTAGTTAGGGTTCAGTTAGGGTTAGGTTGGTTCAGTTAGGGTTAGGTTCAGTTAGGGTTAGGTAGGTTCGAACCTAGGCTAGGTTGGGGTTAGGTTTACCTCTTGGAGCCGGTCCTTCTTGGCTTGAGCCCACGTCTCCACGGTTGCAGCCACTTGGTCCAGCCCACCTTGGTTGCAGCCACTTGGTCTAGACCCACTTAGCCCACATGGCTTGAACCCACCTCACCCAATGAGCCCACATGGCTAGGTCTATCACTCCCTCTCTCTCCTCCCAAATATTTACATGAACCCTTTACATGGACCCCCTCACCTCTATTTATAGAGATTTGAGGTGGGTCTTGGATTTGGGTTTGGGTTTGGGGTTTGGATCCATACCCAAATCCAAACACTATTTGGATCTGGATATTGGATCTCGGATATTTTGAGATCTGTATCCGATCCAAACCCAATATTTTTATGGATACGGATATGGATATTTTGATCCAGATCCGATCCAATCCAAACACTATTTGGATCCAATCCAAATCCAAACACTATTTGGATCGACCCAAACACTATTTGGATTGGCCCAAATCCAAACACTATTCATTACATGGATTTGGATCTGGATATATATGGTCCAGATCCAAATCAAAATTTCTTCGGACAGTCCTTCTTGGCTTCTCGAGGCGAACGATCTGTGCGGGCACTGGCTTCATCAGCGCTCCGTCTGGTGCTGGGTTTTCCCCAACTTTGTCGTCCGGACTCCGTCTCGCCCGTTGAGCTTTTCATCAAACGGGCTCAGCCTTCTTTTGTTTTTTTATCAGGGAGTGGCTTCTGAAGCTCTGGGTTTGAATCCTCTTCGGGCCTAGGGTCTTCTTTTGCCTTCTGTACCTGTTTTCACATTTCAAAACAGGTCGTCGTTTTGGCTCAAATGAGCTTTTTGGTGTTTCGAGAGTTTTTGAAAAATAGAAGATTTGGGGTGTTTACAAGTATGAAGCACTCATACAAGGCTTAAGGATTTCGAAAACTCTAGGGGCATCGTGCATCGAGGTCTTTGGAGATTCGCTCCTTGTCATAAACCAGGTTTTAAAAATTTGGCAAGTACGTAATGAGAAACTACTTCCATATCACGAGTTGGCCACTCGATTGGTCCAATCCTTCCAGTCGTGTAAGCTCACACACGTGGGAAGAGAGGACAATGGCATCGCCGATGCCCTCTCCTCCTTGGGCTCAGCCCTGAAGGTCGATCCCATTTCAGGGACCAGATCTTTGGAAATATGGCATGCGCCCCATCCATCCACACACGACTTGGATATTTGCCAAAACAACCCAGAGTCTATTGAAAAACCCTGGTTCTATGACATAAAACAATTTTTAGAAAATGGGGGATTCACCGAGGATGCCACATCCAAAGATAAGGCATTCATTCGTAAGATTTCGACCCGATACACCATTCTGGGTGAGGTCTTATACCAAAAGAGTTTTACCGGCATTCTGCTTAGGTGTATCGACCTAGAGGAGGCTAGGATAGTGATGCATGAGTTCCACGATGGAGAATGTGGAGGTCATGTTAATGCCAACATGATGGCAATGAAAATACTTAGAGGGGGTTATTTTTGGTCCACCCTGAAAAAGGATTGTCACGATCATGTTAGGAAGTGTCATCCATGTCAAGTGCATGGGCACGCTATTCATATCCCTTCATCTACATTGCATTCCGTGGTCAGCCCTGGCCATTTACCATGTGGGCGTTTGACATAGTAGGCCCAATATTTCCAAAGGCCTCGAATGGGCATCGTTTTATTTTAGTAGCCACGGAGTATTTCTCCAAGTGGGTGGAAGCCATTTCCCTAACGAATGTAATGGGGCAACATGTGGTGGCTTTCAACCGGAGGAATATCTTGGCTCGATTTGGGGTTCCACGAGACCTTGTGTCTGATAATGGTACCCCATTCAAGAATGAGCGGATGGTTAAGTTGTGCAACACGTATGGCATAACTCACCACTTCTCCTCGCCCTACTACCCTCAAGGCAACGGCCAAGCCGAAGCTACAAACAAGACTCTCATTGGTATCATTGAGAAAACCTTAGAGAAGGGTAGGATGTGGCACGAGAAGCTGGATGAAGCCTTATGGGCTTATAGGACTTCCATCCGGACTCCCACGAATGCCACACCATTCGAGTTGGTCTATGGCACAAACGCCATTCTTCCCATTCATACCCAACTGCATTCATTCCATACATCCATTGCACTCGGCCTCCCCCTAGAGACGCTTCAGCATGCTAGGATGGCCGAACTAGATTTGCTAGATCAGAGGCGACTCCTTGCCATGGATCATGCTCGCGCGTACCGGCAAAGGATAGCCCGACATTATAGCAAACACATGAGACCTCGCCACTTTGAAGTGGGAGATCTGGTCTTAAAAACCATCCACCATCGTGGCCCACACCCCCTAGGCAAGTGGCGCCCCAACTGGGATGGACCCTATGTTGTACGAGCAACCACCACGAACAATTCGTATTGGTTGATCGATGTAGAAGGTAGGAATTTAGCAGATCCTATCAATATTCAATACTTAAAGAGGTATCATATGTAGGATCTGGATTAAATTCTAGTTTTCGAAAATTTTAGAGGGATAGCTGCCCTGAGACATGTGAATAGGGTGCAAAGGCAAACTCGTGTGAACCTAAGTAAGGGAATTCGCACTTGTGAAAGAGTGGAGTTTTCAAAATCGTGGTTACATTTCAAAATCCTTCATCTTACAAAGAAAGGCCTAGTTCAACATAGCAAGATACTTGCAAGTAGTACGTGCTATTTCTAAATAGGCTGATCTGGAATGGATCGAGTGTAGGCTTGGGATAAGTCCTCCCCTCTTCTCTTCTCCTTCCAAAAGGAAAACAAAGGCCCAAACAAAAGGGAATTTCCCATTCAAAGTCTCTTTCCAAAAGAAAGAAACCAGACTTCAAAAAGAAAAATCGATTCTCTTATGAAAAAGAGGGATTAAAGAAAAAATACTCTCAAAGGGAGACCCTCTATGAAAAAAAGGCCAAAAAGCTCAAAAGGAGCAGTTTTCCGCCTTCTATGCCTCAAACCACGGGACGCTTCAGAAGGGACCGTGGTATCTCTTTCCCATCCCTGGCTTATCCCAAGTTAAAGCATGATTCATTTCGAGGAATCCTAAAGTAAAAATAGGATTTACTTACTTGAATTTCATCTTGTTTGAGAATTCGACGTTTCGAGTAAGGCGTAGGAATTTGAAATGAAGCTTGTTTTCTTATAAAACCTCCGCTAGATAAGCGAGTGTTAAGGCTCAAACAAGGGCAAGCATGAAAAGCTCGAGATCCTTAGGATCGAGGCTCAAGACAGTTGTCCCTTTTGTAAATAATTTTTGTAAATAGGTTTTGAAAACCGAACATCGAACAGCATAGGATTTGCTCACTTGGAGCAATAGACCTTGTAAGTCTCTAGAGTTCGACCACATCTGGTCTCTGGGAGGTCGCCACTCTTGGCGCCACACCCATGTCATCTGCATTCCACGCATGATACTTGCATAAACATGATCCCATTTTAGGACCAGATTCCATAGTATAACCCTTTGGCGTGATATCTCCTCCTACCAGAGTTTGTAAATTGAGATTTTGCTAAAATGGGACGATCCCATATTCTTCGTGGCTAGATCTAGGGAGACATTGAAAGGGGTGTTTGTCATCTTTGTCCTTATCCAAATCTATTTGGACAAGGCCAAAGAGGGGCATCTGTAAATACCCCGAAATCCCACGAATTCCTTAAAAACAAACCTGGTTTTGTAAAAGCAGCCCCAAAGGGCCATTTTGAGTTTGGAAACCCAGGAGCCTTCCAGACAACCCTGTATATATGTTTTAAACTTTATATTTCAAAAACATATAATATGGCTTTTGAAAACCTTTTAAAACACATTTTTGAAACGCCGAAGTGGCTTGGCCTGATCAAGACAGGACCAGGAGAGCTAAGAAGAGCCCGGAACCGGAGCACACGTCAAGCCCGGCGCAGCAACTCTTGTATCTGATTCACACCCCAGGATCTCGAACGTCCAAGACCCTATTCTTACCAAAATAGCATTTGAAGTCATCTCCGGAAGGCAGAAACGGAGGCGGACGACTATGTTGGCGAAGACCCAACGCAGACGGAGTATTGATGCTGTCAGGCCCCGCACAAATCGTCCGTTTCAAACCCAGCTCGAAGGAGTCAGAGTTCAGTTTGGATTGGATCTGGACCATATATATCCAGATTCCAATCCAAACCCATATGTGGACTTGGATTTGGATTTGGATCCAGAGATCCAATCCAATATCCATATCCATGGCCCACATCACCTTCTCATAAATGGAGGTGGGGCCCACTTGAAATTCACGTGGGATATTGGGCATGAGAGAGAGTGGGGGTGAAAAATATCAAGAGTGTTGTATTAAGCTTGACTTGTGTGTCAAGTTTGGGTTTAATCATGTGGGTTAGCCTAATTGAGTGGGTTTAAGCTTGTAATTAGCTAAAACCTAACCTAGGGCTGCACCAACATGGGGTGATCAAGGTCTATGGGCCATGCTAAGGGAGCTCCTTCACCTAAACCTGACCCAAAATGCCTAAACCTAGCCTAAACCCCTAATCCACCCCTAATCTGAACCTAATCACCTAACCCACTTCTCTAATCCCGTCCTAATCCCAACCTAATCACCTAACCCACTTCCCTAATCCTTCCCTAAACCTAGATTAATTTCCCTAATCCTAGCCTAAACCTAGCCTAATCACCTAACCTAGCTCACTAAACCTCACCCTAAAACCCAACCACCTAACCTAGCCCTAAACCCCTAAACCACCCTTAGCCCACAATCTACCCAAACCCCTAGTTTTAAAATATCTGGCCCAACCCTTTCCAGCCCACCTTATCTACATACCACCCTACCTAAACCACCTAACCACCACCCTCAGCCCAGCCCTAACCGACCTACCCTTCCCCTATTTAAACCCCCCCCCCCCCTTGGGGGCGGGTTTTCCAAGTGGGAACCCTCACCTCACCCAGCCGGGCCCTCTCCTTCTCCCACTTCCTCACCTAGCCGGGACCACTCTCCATCACCTCCGCCTGCTCCACCAGCTCCACCTGCACCGCCACCTTCCCTCTTCCATCCACCACCACCTCCCCCAGCCGGACGCCACCACCTTCACCCAACCGAACCAGCCAAGAGTCCACCTGCCCGCCTGCTTCTCCTTGCCTTCCACCGCCTCTCCCCATTCGGTAAGCACCCAATCTCCATCAAAGCCCTTCTCTTCCACCTCTCCACTCTTAGCCACCTACCCTATCCTCATCTCAGCCCCTTTGCCACCACCCTTTTCACCTAGCCGAACCTAGTATAACCTAAACTATCGGCCACTATCTAGCCATCATACTCCATTCGGCCTTCCCCTAGGTGTCCCATTCGGCCTTCCCACAAACCCTCCTTTAGGTCCAGTTTTTCCTAAGTACTCAACTCCCCTAGTGACCCTAAGAACCCACTTATTTAGCCCCTTTGAAACCCCTACCTTGAGGCAACATCTACTTGCCACCGGCCACCTTCGAGGCGCCTATCCCGCGCCCCACTTGCAGCCGGCCAGCACTTTGGTTCATCCATCTTTGAGGAGCTCACGTTTGCAGCCCAAGGCCAAGTCCACGCCCAAGCAAGACCTCTACGGACCAGCTACTCGTAAGTGTCTAAACTCGGTCTTAAGTTGTACACTTGCTTGAGATTCAATTTGATACGGGGTTGTAATAACGAAGCATAGTCTCCCCCCGCTTGTAATAACGTGGCTTGGCACAACCACACACGTGCACTCTCTTAGTCGTGCACGATTTTGAACACACACGGGCCTAATCAGCCCCTAATATATAAGTGTACATATATACTTTCATTTTCGAAGGGTTTTGTTTAAGTTGGGTGCGTTGTCTTTCAATTCAAGCACTCTCACACACATTGAGCTTTCGCTCTTATTTGAAAGACCCAAGTAAGGGCCGACCTATACTATTTGGGTTTCATTTCATGTCGTGTGAGTAAGTCTTTCAATTCAAGCACTCTCACACACATTGAGCTTTCGCTCTTATTTGAAAGACCCAAGTAAGGGCCGACCTATACTATTTGGGTTTCATTTCATGTCGTGTGAGTAAGTCTTTCAATTCAAGCACTTTCACACACATTGAGCCTTCGCTCTTACTCCCAAGACCTTAGTAAAGGCCTTATTGCAGTTATATTTGGGTTTCATTTATGTCATGTGTGTAGTACTTCAATTCAAGCACTCTCACACACATTGAGCTTTCGCTCTTACTCCCAAGACCTTAGTCAAGGCCATACTGCAATTTATATTTGGGTTTAATTTCATGTCGTGTGTGTAAGTCTTTCAATTCAAGCACGCACCCACATTGAGCCTTCGCTCTTATTTGCAAGACCCGAGTAAGGGCTCATATACATAAGATATATACATATCTCCCTTCGGTTATTTCCCTTCGGTTATTTCCCTTCGGTTATTTCCCTTCTGTTATTTCCCTTCAGTATTGTCTTTACATTTCGGGTTTTCCCTTTGGAGTAGCATGAGTTTGCATTTCTTCTACGCCATACCACGAGGTAGGACGCATATTGCATCAAAGCAAGCCCCGCTCGAATTCGCCCATGTAGTGGAGTGTTCATAACACACGAACTAGGTGGCCCGAAAAGGGATAAAAGAAGAGACTTAGGCACGTGCAAATCCACGTGATCTAAAATATGCAATCGCATCCTAAAGACCCGAAATAGACACCTCGAACCGCTTCGTAGACTTTCTCTCCCAAAACTTGATTTTTGCAAAAGCGTACAGACTGACCCTTGCGCATCGGTGCAAGAAGGTCTGCGACGACAAGAGCTTACTTGCTCACAGTCGCCACGTTTAGAAGTCAGTGTTAGAAATATCTTCGCTAGCTTAAGTAAGCTAGCTGGCATGCCCTATTTGTATACATAGGCCTTAGACACATGAGAAGATCCACTCCAAGCCCCGAAAGAGGCAAAGAGGCGGGGATTTTCGCGCGTCTACAACTTACACACACGACATGAAATGAAACCCAAATAGTATAGGTCGGCCCTTACTTGGGTCTTTCAAATAAGAGCGAAAGCTCAATGTGTGTGAGAGTGCTTGAATTGAAAGACTTACTCACACGACATGAAATGAAACCCAAATAGTATAGGTCGGCCCTTACTTGGGTCTTTCAAATAAGAGCGAAAGCTCAATGTGTGTGAGAGTGCTTGAATTGAAAGACTTACTCACACGACATGAAATGAAACCCAAATAGTATAGGTCGGCCCTTACTTGGGTCTTTCAAATAAGAGCGAAGGCTCAATGTGTGTGAGTGCTTGAATTGAAAGACAACGCACCCAACTTAAGCAAAACCCTTCGAAAATGAAAATATATATACTTATGTATTAGGGGCTGATTAGGCCCGTGTGTGTTCAAAATCGTGCACGACTAAGAGAGTGCACGTGTGTGGGTGTGCCAAGCCACGTTATTACAAGCGGGGGGAGACTATGCTCCGTTATTACAACCCCGTATCAAATTGAATCTCAAGCAAGTATACAACTAAAGACCGAGTTTAGGCACTTACGAGTAGCTGGTCCGTAGAGGCCTTGCTTGAGCGTGGGCTTGGCCTCCGCCTTGGGCTGCAAACGGGAGCTCCGCGAGGGGGAATGACAAAGGGTGCTGGCCGGCTGCAAGTGGGGCGCGGGATAGGCGCCTCGAAGGTGGCCGACTGCAAGTGGGTGTCGCCTTGATGTGGGGGATTAAAGGGCTGGGCCAAGTGAATATGTAGGGTCACGAATGGAGAGTATAGAGTGTTAGGGAATATGGACCTAAGGGGAGTTTAAGGGAAGGCCGAATGGGAGTCTTATAGGGTGGCCGAATGTAGCTAGGTGGCTAGGATGACTAGGTTCGGCTGAGTGAGAAGGGTGGCAGCAAAGGGGAAATAGCTAGTGGTAGGGTGTTGTGGTAGGGTTTAGGTGGCTGAGAGTGGAGAGGGAGTGAAGAAGGTAAGACAAAGAAAGGGGTACTAACCGTATGGAGAGAGGCGGTGGCTGGAAGAGGAGCAGCCGGATGTGGGGGCTCGACTGGTTCGGTCGGGTGAAGAGGATGATGATGGAGGGGGCTTCGGCTGGAATGGTGGTGGTGGTGGTGGTGCGGGTGGTACTGAGAGGTGGAGCAGGTGGAGCTTGGGGAAGTGGAGGAAGGAGAGGACCCGGCTGGGCTTGGGGAAGAAGGGGACCCGGCTGGGATTGGTGAGGGCTGCTAGCTTGGAAAAACCCGCCCCCAAGGGGGGGGGTTTAAATAGGGATGGGTAGGTCGGTTAGGGCTGGGCTTGGGGTAATGGTTAGGTGGTTTAGGTAGGGTGGTATGTAGATAAGGTGGGCTGGAAAGGGTTGGGCCAGATATTTTGAAAACTAGGGGTTTGGGTAGATTGTGGTTTAGGGGTTTAGGGCTAGGTTAGGTGGTTGGGTTTTAGGGTGAGATTTAGTGAGCTAGGTTAGGTGATTAGGCTAGGTTTAGGCTAGGATTAGGGAAATTAACCTAGGTTTAGGGAAGGATTAGGGAAGTGGGTTAGGTGATTAGGTTGGGATTAGGCCGGGATTAGGGAAGTGGGTTAGGTGTTTAGGCTCAGATTAGGGGTGGATTAGGGTGGTAGGCTAGGATTAGGTGTTTTGGGTTAGGTTTAGGTGAAGGAGCTCCCTTAGCATGGCCCATAGACTTTAACCATATCATGTTGGTGCAGCCCTAGGTTAGATTTTGGCTAATTACAAGCTTAAACCCACTCAATTAGGCTAACCCATATGATTAACCCCAAACTTGACACACAAGTCAAGCTTAATTACAACCCTCTTGATATTTTCCATCCCCACTCTCTCTCATGCCCATGATCCCACGTGAATTTCAAGTGGGCCCCACCTCCATTTATGAGAAGGTGATGTGGGCCATGGATATGGATATTGGATTGGATCTCTGGATCCAAATCCAAATCCAAGTCCACATATGGGTTTGGATTGGGATCTGGATATATATGGTCCAGATCCAATCCAAACTGAACTCTGATTCCTTCGAGCTGGGTTCGAAACGGACGATTCGTGCGGGGCCTGACAGCATCAGTACTCCGTCTGCGTTGGGTCTTCGCCAACATGGTCGTCCGTCTCCGTTTCTGCCTTCCGGAGCTGACTTCAAATGATATTTTGATAAGAACAGGGTCTTTAACGTTCGAGATCCCGGGGGTGTGAATCAGATACAAGAGTTGCTGTGTAGGGCTCGACGTGTGCTCCGGTTCCGGGCTCTTCTTAGCTCTCCTGGTCCTGTCTTGATCGGGCTAGGCCACTTCGGGGTTTCAAAAACGTGTTTTAAAAGGTTTTCAAAAGCTATATTATATATTTTTGAAATACAGAGTTTAAAACATATATACAGGGTTGTCTGGAAGGCTCCTGGGTTTCCAGACTCAAAAATGGCCCTTTGGGGCTGCTTTTACAAAACCATGTTTGTTTAAGGAATTCGTGGGATTTCGGGGTGTTTACAGATGCCCCTCTTTGGCCTTGTCCAAATTGATTTGGATAAGGGCAAGGATGACAAACACCCCTTTCAATGTCTCCCTAGATCTATCCACAAAGAATATGGGATCGCCCCAATCTTTAGCAAAATCTCAATTTACAAACTCTGGTTGGAGGAGATATCACGCCAAAGGGTTTTATTATGGAATCTGGTCCTAAATGGGATCATGTTTATGCAAGTACCATGCGTGGAATGCCAATGACATGGGTGTGGTGCCAAAAGTGGCGACCTCCCAGAGACCAGATGTGGTCGAACTCTAGAGACTTACAAGGTCTATTGCTCCAAGTGAGCAAATCCTATGATGTTCGATGTTCGGTTTTCAAAACTTATTTACAAAAGCTATTTACAAAAGGGACAACTGTCTTGAGCCTCAATCCTAAGGATCTCGAGCTCTTCGTGCTTGCCCTTGTTTGAGTCTTAACACTCGCTTATCTAGCGGAGGTTTTATAAGAAAACAAGCTTCATTTCAAATTCCTACGCCTTACTCGAAACGTCGAATTCTCAAACAAGATGAAATTCAAGTAAGTAAATCCTATTTTTACTTTAGGATTCCTCGAAATGAACCATGCTTTAGCTTGGGATAAGCCAGGGATGGGAAAGAGATACCACGGTCCCTTCTGAAGCGTCCCGTGGTTTGAGGTATAGAAGGCGGAAAACTGCTCTTTTTGAGCTTTTTGGCCTCTTTTTCCTTTTTTCTCATAGAGGGTCTCCCTTTGGGAGTATTTTTTCTTTAATCCCTCTTTTTTATAAGAGAATCGATTTTTCTTTTAAATTCTGGTTTCTTTCTTTTGGAAAGAGACTTTGAATGGGAAATTCCCTTTTGTTTTGGGCCTTTGTTTTCCTTTTGGAAGGAGAAGAGAAGAGGGGAGGACTTATCCCAAGCCTACACTCGATCCATTCCATATCAGCCTATTTAGAAATAGCACGTACTACTTGCAAGTATCTTGCTATGTTGAACTAGGCCTTTCTTTGTAAGAAGAAGGATTTTGAAATGTAACCATGATTTTGAAGACTCCGCTCTTTCACAAGTGCGAATTCTCTCACTCAGGGTCACACGACTTTGCTTTTGCACCTTATTCACATGTCTCAGGGCAGTTATCCCTATAAAATTTTCGAAAACTAGAATTTAATCCAGATCCTACACATGATACTTCTTTAAGTATTGAATATTGATAGGATCTGCTAAATTCCTACCTTCTACATCGATCAACCAATACGAATTGTTCGTAGTGGTTTCTCGTACAACATAGGGTCCATCCCAGTTGGGGCGCCACTTACCTAAGGGGTGTGGGCCACGATGGTGGATGGTTTTTAAGACCAGATCTCCCACTTCAAAGTGGCGAGGTCTCATGTGTTTGCTATAATGTCGGGCTATCCTTTGCCGGTATGCACGAGCATGATCCATGGCAAGGAGTCGCCTCTCATCTAGCAAATCTAGTTCGGCCATCCTAGCATGCTGAAGCGTCTCTAGGGGGAGGTCGAGTGCTATGGATGTATGGAATGAATGCAGTTGAGTATGAATGGGAAGAATGGCGTTTGTGCCATAGACCAATTCGAATGTTGTGGCATTCGTGGGAGTCCGGATGGAAGTCCTATAAGCCCATAAGGCTTCATCCAGCTTCTCGTGCCACGTCCTACCCTTCTCTAAGGTTTTCTCAATAATACTAATGAGAGTCTTGTTTGTGGCTTCGGCTTGGCCGTTGCCTTGAGGGTAGTAGGGCGAGGAGAAGTGGTGAGTTATGCCATACGTGTTGCACAACTTAACCATCCGCTCGTTCTTGAATGGGGTACCATTATCAGACACCAGGTCTCGTGGAACCCCAAATCGAGCCAAGATATTCCTCCGGATGAAAGCCACCACATGTTGCCCCATTACATTCGTTAGGGAAATGGCTTCCACCCACTTGGAGAAATACTCCGTGGCTGCTAAAATAAAACGATGCCCATTCGAGGCCTTCGGAAATATGGGGCCTACAATGTCAAACGCCCACATGGTAAATGGCCAGGGGCTGACCACGGAATGCAATGCAGATGAAGGGATATGAATGGCGTGCCCATGCACTTGACATGGATGACACTTTCTAACATGATCGTGACAATCCTTTTTCAGGGTGGACCAAAAATAACCCCCTCTAAGTATTTTCATTGCCATCATGTTGGCATTAATATGACCTCCACATTCTCCGTCGTGGAACTCGTGCATCACTATCCTAGCCTCCTCTAGGTCGATACACCTAAGCAGAATGCCGGTAAAACTCTTTTTGTATAAGACCCCACCCAGAATGGTGTATCGGGTCGAAATCTTACGAATGAATGCCCTATCTTTGGCTGTGGCATCCTCGGTGAATCCCCCATTTTCTAAAAATTGTTTTATGTCATAGAACCAGGGTTTTTCAATAGACTCTGGGTTGTTTTGGCAAATATCCAAGTCGTGTGTGGATGGATGGGGCGCATGCCATATTTCCAAGGATCTGGTCCCTGAAATGGGATCGACCTTCAGGGTTGACCCCAAGGAGGAGAGGGCATCGGCAATGCCATTGTCCTCTCTTCCTACGTGTGTGAGTTTACACGACTGGAAGGATTGGATCAATCGAATGGCCAACTCATGATATGGAAGTAGTTTCTCATTACGTACTTGCCAAATTTTTAAAACTTGGTTTATGACAAGGAGCGAATCTCCAAAGACCTCGATGCATGATGCCCCTAGAGTTTTCAAAATCTTTTAAGCCTTGTATGAGTGCTTCATACTCAGCTACGTTGTTGGAACATTCGAAATCTAAGCGGACTGCTATGGGAATCTCGCCCTTTTCAGGGGAGATTAGGATGAACCCTGCACCAGCCCCTCGTTGGTTTCGTGCCCCGTCGAAGTGCATCTTCCACACTTGGTTTTCGAAAGAATTTGCCAAAATGTGGTTTTGCAATATGCCTTCGTCAGGCATTTCGACAAGAGTGGGATATGCGTCCTCTAAGGGGAATTCAGCCACGTAATCTGCTAGGGCTTGCCCCTTAATGGAGATCTGGTGATGGTATTTCAGATCATACTCCATTAGAAGGAGCTGCCATTTGCCCAATCTACCCGTGAGAATGTGTTTTTCGAACAAGTGCTTGATTGGATCAAGCTTGGACACTATCCAGATCTCATGATCTAGGAAATAGTGTCTGAACTTTTGGCAGGCCCAAACTAGGGCCAAGCACGTCTTCTCCATGGCTTGATAATTTCGTTCATAAGTGTAAACACCCCGAAATCCCACGAATTTCTCAAAATCCATCTGGTTTTATACAAGCAGCCCCAAAGGGCCATTTTTGAGTTTGGAAACCCAGGAGCCTTCCAGACAACCCTGTACATACGTTTTGAACTCTATATTTCGAAAACATACATTATAGCTTTTAAAACCTTTTAAAACATGTTTTGAAACCCCGAAGTGGCTTGGCCCGATCAAGACAGGACCAAGAGAGCTAAGAAGAGCCCGGAACTGGAGCACCTGTCAAGCCCGGCGCAACAACTCTTGTATCTGATTCACACCCCAGGATCTCGAACGTCCAAGACCCTGTTCTTATCAAAATAGCATTTGAAGTCATCTCCGGAAGGCAGAAACGGAGGCGGACGACTATGTTGGCGAAGACCCAACGCAGACGGAGTACTGATGCTGTCAGGCCCCGCACGAATCGTCCGTTTCGAACCCAGCTCGAAGGAGTCAGAGTTCAGTTTGGATTGGATCTGGACCATATATATCCAGATTCCAATCCAAACCCATATGTGGACTTGGATTCGGATTTGGATCCAGAGATCCAATCCAATATCCATATCCATGGCCCACATCACCTTCTCATAAATGGAGGTGGGGCCCACTTGAAATTCACGTGGGATATTGGGCATGAGAGAGAGTGGGGGGTGAAAAATATCAAGAGTGTTGTATTAAGCTTGACTTGTGTGTCAAGTTTGGGTTTAATCTTGTGGGTTAGCCTAATTGAGTGGGTTTAAGCTTGTAATTAGCTAAAACCTAACCTAGGGCTGCACCAACATGGGGTGATCAGGGTCTATGGGCCATGCTAAGGGAGCTCCCTCACCTAAACCTAACCCAAAATGCCTAAACCTAGCCTAAACCCCTAATCCACCCCTAATCTGAACCTAATCACCTAACCCACTTCCCTAATCCCGGCCTAATCCCAACCTAATCACCTAACCCACTTCCCTAATCCTTCCCTAAACCTAGATTAATTTCCCTAATCCTAGCCTAAACCTAGCCTAAACCACCTAACCTAGCTCACTAAACCTCACCCTAAAACCCAACCACCTAACCTAGCCCTAAACCCCTAAACCACCCTTAGCCCACGATTTTCCCAAACCCCTAGTTTTAAAATATCTGGCCCAACCCCATCCAGCCCACCTTATCTACATACTACCCTACCTAAACCACCTAACCACTACCCACAACCCAGCCCTAACCGACCTACCCATCCCCTATTTAAACCCCCCTCATTGTGGGCGGGTTTTTCAAAGTGGGAACCACCCCTTCAATCCAGCCGGGCCCTCTCCTTCTCCCATTTCTCATCCAGCCGTGACCACTCCCCAGCAGCTCCAGCTCCTCCACCAGCCGCCACCTGCTCCGCCACCTTCCCTCTTCCGTCCACCACCACTGCCCCCCCCCCCAGCCGGACACCACCACCTCACTCAGCCGAACTCCCATCAACACTCGGCTTCCCTCTTCATCCACTCGCCACTCCACCCCATCCGGTAAGCCTTCTTTAACCCTACTTAAACCCTTCTCTACCACCTCTCCACTCCCAGCCACTCACCACACCATCACCTTACTCACCCAACAGCCCTTCACCGCCACCACTCCCACTCGGCCAAACCTTAGCCACCTCAACCGTTTGCTTCCTACCTAACTCACATTAACTATACCCGGCCACCCTATCAGATTTCCTAAGACTTGCCCGTGGCACTACCTTAAACCCACTATTCCCACTATTACCTAGTCCCATCCCCTAACTGGCCACCTTCCCATACTCCAGCCCTAGTCACCCTAGCAGCCCGCCACCACCATTTTAACTTAGCCGAACCTAGCACAACCCAAACCGCCGGCCACTACTCCCCCCCCTAGGTGTCCTCTTTGGCCTTCCCACTAGCTCACCTTTTAGGTCCAGTTTCCCTAAGTACCTAACTTCCCTAGTGACCCTAAGACCCACTTATTCAGCCACTCTAAACTCCCTACTTGGAGGCGCCGCCTACTTGCCACCGGCCCCCTTCGAGGCGTCTATCCCGCGCCCCACTTGCAGCCGGCCAGCACCCTTGATCACATACCTTCGCGGAGCTCCCGTTTGCAGCCCAAAGCCAAGGCCACGCTCAAGCAAGACCTCTACGGACCAGCTACTCGTAAGTGTCTAAACTCGGTCTTTAGTCATACGCTTGCTTGAAATTCAATTTGATACGGGGTTGTAATAACGGAGCATAGTCTCCCCCCGCTTGTAATAACGTGGCTTGGCACAACCACACACGTGCACTCTCTTAGTCGTGCACAATTTTGAACACACACGGGCCTAATCAGCCCCTAATATATAAGTGTACGTATATATTTCATTTCCGAAGGGTTTTGTTTAAGTTGGGTGCGTAGTCTTTCAATTTAAACACTCTCACACACATTGAGCTTTCGCTCTTATTTGAAAGACCCAAGTAAGGGCCGACCTATACTATTTGGGTTTCATTTCATGTCGTGTGAGTAAGTCTTTCAATTTAAACACTCTCACACACATTGAGCTTTCGCTCTTATTTGAAAGACCCAAGTAAGGGCCGACCTATACTATTTGGGTTTTATTTCTTGTCGTGTGGGTAAGTCTTTCAATTCAAGCACTTTCACACACATTGAGCCTTCGCTCTTACTCCCAAGACCTTAGTAAAGGCCTTATTGCAGTTATATTTGGGTTTCATTTATGTCGTGTGTGTAGTACTTCAATTCAAGCACTCTCACACACATTGAGCCTTCGCTCTTACTCCCAAGACCTTAGTCAAGGCCATACTGCAATTTATATTTGGTTTTATTTCATGTCGTGTGTGTAAGTCTTTCGATTCAAGCACGCACCCACATTGAGCCTTCGCTCTTATTTGCAAGACCCGAGTAAGGGCTCATATACATAAGATATATACGTATTTCCCTTCGGTTATTTCCCTTCGGTTATTTCCCTTCGGTTATTTCCCTTCAGTATTGTCTTTACATTTCGGGTTTTCCCTTTGGAGTAGCGTGAGTTTGCATTGCATCTACGCCATACCACGAGGTAGGACGCATATTGCATCGAAGCAACCCCCGCTCGAATTCGCCCATGTAGTGGAGTGTTCATAACACACAAACTAGGCGACCCAAAAAGGGATAAAAGAAAAGACTTAGGCACGTACAAATCCACGTGATCTAAAACATGCAATCGCATCTTAAAGACCCGAAATAGACACCTCGAACCGTCTCGTAGACTTTCTCCCCAAAAACTCGATTTTTTGCAAAAGCGTACAGACTGACCCTTGCGCATCGGTGCAAGAAGGTCTGCGACGACAAGAGCTCACTTGCTCACAGTCGCCACGTTAGAAGTCAGTGTTAAGTATATCTTCGCTAGCTTAAGTAAGCTAGCTGGCACGCCCTGTTTATATACATAGGCCTTAGACGCACGATAAGATCCACTCCAAGCCACGAAAGAGGCGAAGAGGCGGGGATTTTCGCGCGTCTACAGAAATTGGCACGCCCGGTGGGACGTGAGCCTTTTCAAAAAGTCGAGTTTACTTGTAGAAGTCTTGCAAAAATTTTATAAAGGTGTCGTTTTAACTTGTTTTCTTTGCTTTTACTTAGGAAATTTTTGAAAAAGCTTGAAAAGCATGTCAAAATCCAATCCAAGTGAAGTGTCGAGCCAAGGCTCATGCGCATCAAGTTCTCACTCTAGGAGGATTTTCAAAAACAAAATAAAACTAGATGAAATCGAGGACTTGAGAAGGGAATTTGAGGCCAAAATCGATGCTCTCAGCTAAGAGGCTGAAGTAGGCGATTCATGTTCATCAAACGGTGAACAAAGGCCTAAAAAGAAAATTGAAAAACCTCGCAAGCAAAAAGAGGCCTCCGTAATGGAAGGCAACCAATACCACGAGTCCTTCACACAAAAGGACCGTAAAGCCCTACAGCAACTGCTGAAAGGGCAAAATAAAGAGAAAAGAAGCTACGCCCTGTCTGATTTCCTTCCTATGGATTACGAAACAGACAGTGACGATGAAATACCGAACTTCCATCGGTATGATGGCATGGGAGACCCTAGGTCTCACTTGCAGCTTTTCTCACGTCGAGCCCATAAGAAGAAAAAGGACTCGATGAAATGGGTGTATTGGTTCCCCCTATCCCTTAAGGGCACAGCTGCAAAATGGCTGGCTTCCTACGACTTAAGCCAGTTCGCTACCTTTGAAGAATTAGCGAACTGCTTCATGCAAAGATTTGCACACAACGTGGAAGTCACGCCAACCCTGAATACCTTAAGGGATACAAAGCAAGGCATGAACGAAGACGTGCATGCCTTCATTATAAGATGGAGGTCTCTTTTAGGCCAAGTGCGAGAGCCTATATCCGAAGGATGCGCAGTAATGCTCATCCTGGATAATTTCAAAAGCGAGTTAAAAACCCTTCTCTCACTCCATGAGATTTCAACTTTCCATAAGTTGATCAAAAAGGCCTCCCTTTTCGAAACCAACTTGCGAAAAGGGACAGACGACCACTTATGGAAAGGAAGTGCTGTTCCCAAAACACGTGGGGAAAAGCCCATCGCATATGGGCTGCCCACGACGGACAAAGGGGCAAAACCCCATAAAATCGCCAATGTCCGGGTGGATCCAGGCATGGCGGGCACTTCTAAAAATTTTGAAAAAATAGAAAATAAGAGAGAACACAACTTTTCAAAACCAATTGAAAAACGGGAGTACACTCCGCTGGGGCAACCTGTGTCGGAGGTCCTAGACCTCCTACTTGCCCAGGGCATGATCGAACTCCCTGAAATCCCCGAAGGAGTCACGTCCAAAGGGGGGTATTTAAACCGATTTTGCAAGTATCATCGGCTCAAAGGCCATGATACCAAACGGTGCTTCTCTCTTCTAAATAAAATTGAGAACTTGATAGCGGAGGGCCGGCTCTAGGTCACTGCGGAACCTGAGCCACCTCAAGCTATCTTCAAGGAACCCTTTCCCAAACACGCCAGTGGCAGTGGGAAAGGAAAGGAGGTATGTACCCTCACCATTTCCAAGGAACTAGCGCGAAAGCCCGAACCTGGTCGACTTGCTTGTGCGCCCATCCTTGTATTATACAAGAAGCCCGCCCAAGTCGTCATTCGGGGACCATCAAAAGTGGAAACCCCGGCAAAGCCAGTTTTTAAAATCCAAGGTTCTCCTCAGCTCATCCTTAGAGCCAAGTTTAGCGCAAACCCTAGGCTGGTCGTGGGGGAAGTCACTAGATCCGGGAGGATCTACCAACCCCCGCACCTTCAAGGTGCTCAAAAGGTGGTCAGTGTGCCTGGCCCCTCAAAAGCATGTATCCCTAGTGGTCTGCCAAAAGCAGATAAGGACAAAATCATCCTAAATCCTTATGATTTCGAAAACCACCTTTCAAAGATTCCTATTCACATGTCTATCCTAGAGCTTATCAAAACCTCGCCTAGGCATAGACTTGTCTTAGAGAAAATTCTAGAAAGGGCCAAGGTTGATTCGAACATAAGTCCGGAATCCTTGTCTGCCCAAGTGGCTTTATTAGGAGCAAAATCGCCCATCACCTTTTCGGAAGATGATGTAGATAGACCCTACGAAACCCATAACCAGGCCCTGCATATCGAGGTGGTTCTAAACAACCACTCTCTCGACAGGTGCCTAGTCGATCGTGGAGGAGGGCTCAACATCCTTCCACTTCACGTGGCGTACAAAATCGGAGTCACCTTGACTTCAGTGAACCCAAGCCCCATCGTTATCACTGGATACGATGGGAATGCGTCTAGGCCTTTAGGATCCATCGAACTCCCAATGGAAACGGGAGGGATCGAACACACGGGGGTGTTCCATGTCTTGGACATCCACCCCCATTATAACCTGTTGCTGGGAAGACCCTGGATACACAGTTTGTGCGCTGTGCCATCCACCTTCCACAAGTGTGTCAAGATCCCTTTTAGGGACCAAGTCGTAGTGATCCTAGGTGAGAGTCACCCACAGCTTCAGGGGATCATAAACTCCCCTTGTTTATCGAGCTCCCAGGCCCATGAGGCTAACCTGGGGCAAATTATGGTTGAGCCACCTCGGCTCGTGTTGAACAACCCTAGGAAGGTTGTATGTGTGAAGGGGCCGCCCAAAGCAGGCCCCCTCCCGACTCTAATCCTCCTAGGAAAACCCAAACGTTCCCTATTTCCAAAACCCCTAGACAAAAGGCCATACGAGCCTAATATGGACGATAGCATGTTCCAGGACCACGACTTATATCCCATCTTTTCAAAAAACAAAAGGTCGTGGAACATGTTATTGAACATGGGCTACACGCCCTAAAAGAGTCTAGGGGCACAAAACCAGGGTCTCCTAGAGCCCATCCTTCCTAGGGCCAACCCAAGCCGATATGGGATCGGCTATACTCCCCAAATACCGCCGGAACCACCCCCTGTGACCACCTGGGTCAAGGGTGCCCCGGAGCCTGTCTTAGAAACCTATGGTTTAGATCTCCTATTCCGAGTCTAACGCATAGTGTTTTCCCTTTGTAGGTATGACGGAAGATCCCTTTTTCTAAAAAGACCAAAAACATTTGAAAACTTAAAATCAAAAAAATCGAAAAACAAGAAAAACCAAAACAATGGAAAAACAAAAACTCGGAAAAAGTGTGCTTTGTATAGTTCCCAAAGTTCTTGTTTTACAAAAACCCAAAAAAATCGAAAATTTGGAAAATACCAAAAAGATTTTGTACATAGCTGCTCCTGGTATGACTTTGGCGAAAGAAAAGGATTTCGAAAGAAACGTTGTCTGCATAGCCAGACCAAAAATTTCGAAATCACTTGAAAATCCAAGTACAAAACCGGGTTATTTTGAAAATCACGCATCAAGTTCCCTCGGGTCTAAAGTCCACGAGAATGATCGAAGCCCAGAAGTGGATCCCCTTGAGGAAGATCCCACTTCTGAGCTCCCAGAATTTCATAGAATTCTCGATTTTGAAAGACCTTCCCAATCAGTAGGAGGAGATTTCGTAGAGGTGAACCTAGGGGATGATTTCAATCCCAAAACCATCAAGATAGGCGCATGCTTGCATGAAACTGAAAAGTTAGCATTCATTGCATTTCTACGAACCTATTTAGATGTGTTTGCATGGACGTATGAAGACATGCCGGGCATAGACCCCAGCATAGTCGAGCATCGTCTTCCCTTAGATATAGGTGTAAAACCAATAAAGCAGAAGCTTAGGAAAATACACCCGAATGTACACACGCAAGTCAAAGAGGGTTTAGAAGATCTGCTAAAAGCCGGATTTATAAAACCCATTGCGTATTCTGATTGGTTATCAAATATCGTTGTAGTTCGAAAAACCAATGGGAAAATTCGAATATGCATCGATTTCAGAAACCTGAATAAAGCCACTCCAAAGGATAATTATCCTTTACCAAACATAGATTTGATAGTCGATAGTACTGCAAATCATGAAATGTTTTCATTTATGGATGGCTATTCAGGCTATAATCAAATCAAACTAAGTCCACGAGATCAGGGTAAGACCGCCTTCACAACCCCATGGGGCACGTACTGCTATACAGTCATGCCCTTTGGTTTGAAAAATGCCGGCGCAACATACCAACGAGCCATGAACACGATCTTCCATGATCAAATTCACGAGCTTGTAGAAGTGTATGTAGATGATCTCTTGGAGAAATCCAAAACCCGATGCACCCATATCGAATGTTTACAAAAGATTTTCGAAAGGCTTAGGCTTTACAAAGTAAAGCTAAACCCTCAAAAATGTGTGTTCGGGGTAGAATCAGGGAAGCTTCTAGGCTTTATGGTGAGCCAAAGGGGAATAGAAGTCGACCCCTCTAAGTGTCGAGCCATCATAGACATGGCTCCACCCTCCAATCTCACCCAAGTCCGTAGCCTCCAGGGTCGGTTACAATCTGTGCGCCGATTCATATCGAATCTGGCAACTAGATGCGAACCCTTCAACAAACTGTTGAGGAAGGGTACGAAATTCTTATGGGATGACGAATGCCAAAAGTCCTTCGAGAGACTAAAGGCATACTTGGTTAATCCCCCCGTTTTGAATCCTCCAAAGCAAGGAAAACCGCTTTTATTATACATCTCCGTGCATGTAAACGCTTTAGGAGCCCTGTTGGCTCAATACGAGGATGACACCCATAAGGAGTATGCCATCTACTATATTTCTAAAACTCTCTTGGCTTATGAACGAAATTATCAAGCCATGGAGAAGACAAGCTTGGCCCTAGTCTGGGCCTGCCAGAAATTCAGACACTACTTCCTAGATCATGAGATCTGGATAGTGTCCAAGCTTGATCCAATCAAGCACTTGTTCGAAAAACCCATTCTCACGGGTAGATTGGGCAAATGGCAACTCCTTCTAATGGAGTATGATCTAAAATACCATCACCAGATCTCTGTTAAGGGGCAAGCCCTAGCAGATTACGTGGCTCACTTCCCCTTAGAGGACGCATATCCCACTCTTGTCGAAATGCCTGATGAAGGCATATTGCAAAACCATTTTCAAAACCACATTTTGGCAAATTCTTTCGAAAACCAAGTGTGGAAGATGCACTTCGACGGGGCACGAAACCAACGAGGGGCTGGTGCCGGGATCATCCTAATCTCCCCTGAAAAGGGCGAGATTCCCATAGCAGTCCGCTTAGATTTCGAATGTTCCAACAACGTAGCTGAGTATGAAGCACTCATACAAGGCTTAAGGATTTCGAAAACTCTAGGGGCATCATGCATCGAGGTCTTTGGAGATTCGCTCCTTGTCATAAACCAGGTTTTAAAAATTTGGCAAGTACGTAATGAGAAACTACTTCCATATCACGAGTTGGCCACTCGATTGGTCCAATCCTTCCAGTCGTGTAAGCTCACACACGTGGGAAGAGAGGACAATGGCATCGCCGATGCCCTCTCTTCCTTGGGTTCAGCCCTGAAGGTCGATCCCATTTCAGGGACCAGATCCTTGGAAATATGGCATGCGCCCCATCCATCCACACACGACTTGGATATTTGCCAAAACAACCCAGAGTCTATTGAAAAACCCTGGTTCTATGACATAAAACAATTTTTAGAAAATGGGGGATTCACCGAGGATGCCACAGCCAAAGATAGGGCATTCATTCGTAAGATTTCGACCCGATACACCATTCTGGGTGGGGTCTTATACAAAAAGAGTTTTACCGGCATTCTGCTTAGGTGTATCGACCTAGAGGAGGCTAGGATAGTGATGCACGAGTTCCACGACGGAGAATGTGGAGGTCATATTAATGCCAACATGATGGCAATGAAAATACTTAGAGGGGGTTATTTTTGGTCCACCCTGAAAAAGGATTGTCACGATCATGTTAGAAAGTGTCATCCATGTCAAGTGCATGGGCACGCCATTCATATCCCTTCATCTGCATTGCATTCCGTGGTCAGCCCCTGGCCATTTACCATGTGGGCGTTTGACATTGTAGGCCCCATATTTCCGAAGGCCTCGAATGGGCATCGTTTTATTTTAGCAGCCACGGAGTATTTCTCCAAGTGGGTGGAAGCCATTTCCCTAACGAATGTAATGGGGCAACATCTGGTGGCTTTCATCCGGAGGAATATCTTGGCTCGATTTGGGGTTCCACGAGACCTGGTGTCTGATAATGGTACCCCATTCAAGAACGAGCGGATGGTTAAGTTGTGCAACACGTATGGCATAACTCACCACTTCTCCTCGCCCTACTACCCTCAAGGCAACGGCCAAGCCGAAGCCACAAACAAGACTCTCATTGGTATCATTGAGAAGACCTTAGAGAAGGGTAGGAGGTGGCATGAGAAGCTGGATGAAGCCTTATGGGCTTATAGGACTTCCATCCGGACTCCCACGAATGCCACACCATTCGAATTGGTCTATGGCACAAACGCCATTCTTCCCATTCATACCCAACTGCATTCATTCCATACATCCATTGCACTCGACCTCCCCCTAGAGACGCTTCAGCATGCTAGGATGGCCGAACTAGATTTGCTAGATGAGAGGCGACTCCTTGCCAAGGATCATGCTCGTGCATACCGGCAAAGAATAGCCCGACATTATAGCAAACACATGAGACCTCGCCACTTTGAAGTGGGAGATCTGGTCTTGAAAACCATCCACCATCGTGGCCCACACCCCCTAGGCAAGTGGCGCCCCAACTGGGATGGACCCTATGTTGTACGAGCAACCACTACGAACAATTCGTATTGGTTGATCGATGTAGAAGGTAGGAATTTAGCAGATCCTATCAATATTCAATACTTAAAGAAGTATCATGTGTAGGATCTGGATTAAATTCCAGTTTTCGAAAATTTGAGAGGGATAGCTGCCCTGAGACGTGTGAATAAGGTGCAAAGGCAACTCGTGTGACCCTAAGTAAGAGAATTCGCACTTGTGAAAGAGTGGAGTTTTCAAAATCGTGGTTGCATTTCCAAAATCCTTCATCTTACAAAGAAGGGCCTAGTTCAACATAGCAAGATACTTGCAAGTAGTATGTGCTATTTCTAAATAGGCTGATCTGGAATGGATCGAGTGTATGCTTGGGATAAGTCCTCCCCTCTTCTCTTCTCCTTCCAAAAGGAAAACAAAGGCCCAAATCAAAAAGGAATTTCCCATTTAGAGTCTCTTTCCAAAAGAAAGAAACCAGACTTGAAAAAGAAAAATCGATTCTCTTATGAAAAAGAGGGATTAAAGAAAAAATACTCCCAAAGGGAGACCCTCTATAAAAAAGGAAAAAGAGGCCAAAAAGCTCAAAAAGAGCAGTTTTCCGCCTTCTGTGCCTCAAACCACGGGACGCTTCAGAAGGGACCGTGGTATCTCTTTCCCATCCCTGGCTTATCCCAAGCTAAAGCATGGTTCATTTCGAGGAATCCTAAAGTAAAAATAGGATTTACTTACTTGAATTTCATCTTGTTTGAGAATTCGACGTTTCGAGTAAGGCGTAGGAATTTGAAATGAAGCTTGTTTTCTTATAAAACCTCCGCTAAATAAGCGAGTGTTAAGACTCAAACAAGGGCAAGCACGAAGAGCTCGAGATCCTTAGGATCGAGGCTCAAGACAGTTGTCCCTTTTGTAAATAGCTTTTGTAAATAAGTTTTTAAAACCGAACATCGAACAGCATAGGTTTTTTTTGCTCACTTGGAGCAGTAGGCCTTGTAAGTCTCTAGAGTTCGACCACACCTGGTCTCTGGGAGGTCGCCACTCTTGGCACCACACCCATGTCATTTGCATTCCACGCATGGTACTTGCATGAACATGATCCCATTTAGGACCAGATTCCATAAGTGAACCCTTTGGCGTGATATCTCCTCCTACCAGAGTTTGTAAAATTGAGATTTTTGCTAAAAATGGGACGATCCCATATTCTTCGTGGCTAGATCTAGGGAGACATTAAAAGGGGTGTTTGTCATCTTTGCCCTTATCCAAATCTATTTGGACAAGGCCAAAGAGGGGCATCTGTAAACACCCCGAAATCCCACGAATTTCTCAAAATCCATCTGGTTTTATACAAGCAGCCCCAAAGGGCCATTTTTGAGTTTGGAAACCCAGGAGCCTTCTAGACAACCCTGTACATACGTTTTGAACTCTATATTTCGAAAACATACATTATAGCTTTTAAAACCTTTTAAAACATGTTTTGAAACCCCGAAGTGGCTTGGCCCGATCAAGACAGGACCAAGAGAGCTAAGAAGAGCCCGGAACCGGAGCACCTGTCAAGCCCGGCGCAGCAACTCTTGTATCTGATTCACACCCCAGGATCTCGAACGTCCAAGACCCTGTTCTTATCAAAATAGCATTTGAAGTCATCTCCGGAAGGCAGAAACGGAGGCGGACGACTATGTTGGCGAAGACCCAACGCAGACGGAGTACTGATGCTGTCAGGCCCCGCACGAATCGTCCGTTTCGAACCCAGCTCGAAGGAGTCAGAGTTCAGTTTGGATTGGATCTGGACCATATATATCCAGATTCCAATCCAAACCCATATGTGGACTTGGATTCGGATTTGGATCCAGAGATCCAATCCAATATCCATATCCATGGCCCACATCACCTTCTCATAAATGGAGGTGGGGCCCACTTGAAATTCATGTGGGATATTGGGCATGAGAGAGAGTGGGGGGTGAAAAATATCAAGAGTGTTGTATTAAGCTTGACTTGTGTGTCAAGTTTGGGTTTAATCTTGTGGGTTAGCCTAATTGAGTGGGTTTAAGTTTGTAATTAGCTAAAACCTAACCTAGGGCTGCACCAACATGGGGTGATCAGGGTCTATGGGCCATGCTAAGGGAGCTCCCTCACCTAAACCTAACCCAAAATGCCTAAACCTAGCCTAAACCCCTAATCCACCCCTAATCTGAACCTAATCACCTAACCCACTTCCCTAATCCCGGCCTAATCCCAACCTAATCACCTAACCCACTTCCCTAATCCTTCCCTAAACCTAGATTAATTTCCCTAATCCTAGCCTAAACCACCTAACCTAGCTCACTAAACCTCACCCTAAAACCCAACCACCTAACCTAGCCCTAAACCCCTAAACCACCCTTAGCCCACGATTTTCCCAAACCCCTAGTTTTAAAATATCTGGCCCAACCCCATCCAGCCCACCTTATCTACATACTACCCTACCTAAACCACCTAACCACTACCCACAACCCAGCCCTAACCGACCTACCCATCCCCTATTTAAACCCCCCTCATTGTGGGCGGGTTTTTCAAAGTGGGAACCACCCCTTCAATCCAGCCGGGCCCTCTCCTTCTCCCATTTCTCATCCAGCCGTGACCACTCCCCAGCAGCTCCAGCTCCTCCACCAGCCGCCACCTGCTCCACCACCTTCCCTCTTCCGTCCACCACCACTGCCCCCCCCCAGCCGGACACCACCACCTCACTCAGCCGAACTCCCATCAACACTCGGCTTCCCTCTTCATCCACTCGCCACTCCACCCCATCCGGTAAGCCTTCTTTAACCCTACTTAAACCCTTCTCTACCACCTCTCCACTCCCAGCCACTCACCACACCATCACCTTACTCACCCAACAGCCCTTCACCGCCACCACTCCCACTCGGCCAAACCTTAGCCGCCTCAACCGTTTGCTTCCTACCTAACTCACATTAACTATACCCGGCCACCCTATCAGATTTCCTAAGACTTGCCCGTGGCACTACCTTAAACCCACTATTCCCACTATTACCTAGTCCCATCCCCTAACTGGCCACCTTCCCATACTCCAGCCTTAGTCACCCTAGCAGCCCGCCACCACCATTTTAACTTAGCCGAACCTAGCACAACCCAAACCGCCGGCCACTACTCCCCCCCCTAGGTGTCCTCTTTGGCCTTCCCACTAGCTCACCTTTTAGGTCCAGTTTCCCTAAGTACCTAACTTCCCTAGTGACCCTAAGACCCACTTATTCAGCCACTCTAAACTCCCTACTTGGAGGCGCCGCCTACTTGCCACCGGCCCCCTTCGAGGCGTCTATCCCGCGCCCCACTTGCAGCCGGCCAGCACCCTTGATCACATACCTTCGCGGAGCTCCCGTTTGCAGCCCAAAGCCAAGGCCACGCTCAAGCAAGACCTCTACGGACCAGCTACTCGTAAGTGTCTAAACTCGGTCTTTAGTCATACACTTGCTTGAAATTCAATTTGATACGGGGTTGTAATAACGGAGCATAGTCTCCCCCCGCTTGTAATAACGTGGCTTGGCACAACCACACACGTGCACTCTCTTAGTCGTGCACAATTTTGAACACACACGGGCCTAATCAGCCCCTAATATATAAGTGTACGTATATATTTCATTTCCGAAGGGTTTTGTTTAAGTTGGGTGCGTAGTCTTTCAATTTAAACACTCTCACACACATTGAGCTTTCGCTCTTATTTGAAAGACCCAAGTAAGGGCCGACCTATACTATTTGGGTTTCATTTCATGTCGTGTGAGTAAGTCTTTCAATTTAAACACTCTCACACACATTGAGCTTTCGCTCTTATTTGAAAGACCCAAGTAAGGGCCGACCTATACTATTTGGGTTTTATTTCTTGTCGTGTGAGTAAGTCTTTCAATTCAAGCACTTTCACACACATTGAGCCTTCGCTCTTACTCCCAAGACCTTAGTAAAGGCCTTATTGCAGTTATATTTGGGTTTCATTTATGTCGTGTGTGTAGTACTTCAATTCAAGCACTCTCACACACATTGAGCCTTCGCTCTTACTCCCAAGACCTTAGTCAAGGCCATACTACAATTTATATTTGGGTTTTATTTCATGTCGTGTGTGTAAGTCTTTCGATTCAAGCACGCACCCACATTGAGCCTTCGCTCTTATTTGCAAGACCCGAGTAAGGGCTCATATACATAAGATATATACGTATTTCCCTTCGGTTATTTCCCTTCGGTTATTTCCCTTCAGTATTGTCTTTACATTTCGGGTTTTCCCTTTGGAGTAGCGTGAGTTTGCATTGCATCTACGCCATACCACGAGGTAGGACGCATATTGCATCGAAGCAACCCCCGCTCGAATTCGCCCATGTAGTGGAGTGTTCATAACACACAAACTAGGCGACCCAAAAAGGGATAAAAGAAAAGACTTAGGCACGTACAAATCCACGTGATCTAAAACATGCAATCGCATCTTAAAGACCCGAAATAGACACCTCGAACCGTCTCGTAGACTTTCTCCCCAAAAACTCGATTTTTTGCAAAAGCGTACAGACTGACCCTTGCGCATCGGTGCAAGAAGGTCTGCGACGACAAGAGCTCACTTGCTCACAGTCGCCACGTTAGAAGTCAGTGTTAAGTATATCTTCGCTAGCTTAAGTAAGCTAGCTGGCACGCCCTGTTTATATACATAGGCCTTAGACGCACGATAAGATCCACTCCAAGCCACGAAAGAGGCGAAGAGGCGGGGATTTTCGCGCGTCTACAATAAGCCAAGAGAGTTTTCGAAATATAGTAGATGGCATACTCCTTATGGGTGTCCTCCTCGTATTGAGCCAACAGGACTCCTAAAGCATTTACATGCACGGAGATGTATAATAAAAGCGGTTTTCCTTGCTTTGGAGGATTCAAAACGGGAGGATTAACCAAGTATGCCTTCAGTCTCTCGAAGGACTTTTGGCATTCATCATCCCATAAGAATTTCGTACCCTTCCTCAACAGTTTTTTGAAGGGTTCGCATCTAGTTGCCAGATTCGATATGAATCGGCGAACGGATTGTAATCGACCCTGGAGGCTACGGATTTGGGTGAGATTGGAGGGGGGAGCCATGTCTATGATGGCTCGACACTTAGAGGGGTCGACTTCTATTCCCCTTTGGCTCACCATAAAGCCTAGAAGCTTCCCTGATTCTACCCCGAACACACATTTTTGAGGGTTTAGCTTTACTTTGTAAAGCCTAAGCCTTTCGAAAATCTTTTGTAAACATTCGACATGGGTGCATCGGGTTTTGGATTTTGCCAAGAGATCATCTACATACACTTCTACAAGCTCATGAATTTGATCATGGAAGATCGTGTTCATGGCTCGTTGGTATGTTGCACCGGCATTTTTCAAACCAAAGGGCATGACTGTATAGCAGTACGTGCCCCATGGAGTTGTGAAGGCGGTCTTACCCTGATCTCGTGGACTTAGTTTGATTTGATTATAGCCTGAATAGCCATCCATGAATGAAAACATTTCATGATTTGCAGTACTATCGACTATCAAATCTATGTTTGGTAAAGGATAATTATCCTTTGGAGTGGCTTTATTCAGGTTTCTGAAATCGATGCATATTCGAATTTTCCCATTGGTTTTTCGAACCACAACGATATTTGATAACCAATCAGAATACGCAATGGGTTTTATGAATCCGGCTTTTAGCAGATCTTCTAAACCCTCTTTGACTTGCGTGTGTACATTCGGGTGTATTTTCCTAAGCTTCTGCTTTATGGGTTTTACACTTGCATCTAAGGGAAGACGATGCTCGACAATGCTGGGATCTATGCCCGGCATGTCTTCATACATCCATGCAAACACATCTAAATAGGTTCGTAGAAATGCAATGAATGCTAACTTTTCAGTTTCATGCAAGCATGCACCTATTTTGATGGTTTTGGGATTGGAATCATCCCCTAGGTTCACCTCTATGAAATCTCCTCCTACTGATTGGGAAGTTCTTTCAAAATCGAGAATTCTATGAAATTCTGGGAGCTCAGAAGTGGGATCTTCCTCAAGGGGGTCCACTTCTGGGCTTTGATCATTCTCGTGGGCTATAGACCCGAGGGAACTTGATGCGTGGTTTTTAAAATGACCTGGTTTTGTACTTGGATTTTCAAGTGATTTCGAAATTTTTGGTCTGGCTATGCAGACGACGTTTCTTTCGAAATCCTTTTCTTTTGCCAAAGTCCTACCAGAAGCAGCTATGTACAAAATCTTTTTGGTATTTTCCAAATTTTTGATTTTTTTGGGTTTTTGTAAAACAAGAACTTTGGGAACTATACAAAGCACTCTTTTTTCGAGTTTTTGTTTTTCCATTGTTTTTGGTTTTTCTTGTTTTTCGATTTTTTTGATTTTAAGTTTTTCAAATGTTTTTGGTATTTTTAGAAAAAGGGATCTTCCGTCATACCTACAAAGGGAAAACACTACGGGTTAGACTCGGAATAGGAGGTCTAAATCGTAGGTCTCTTCTAAGACTGGCTCCGGGGCACCCTTGACCCAGGTGGTCACAGGAGGTGGCTCCGGTGGTATTCGGGGAGTATAGCCGATCCCATATCGGCTTGGGTTGGCCCTAGGCAGGATGGGCTCTAGGAGACCCTGGTTCTGCGCCCCTAGACTCTTGTAGGGCGTGTAGCCCATGTTTAACAACATGTTCCACGACTTTTTGTTTTTTGAAGAAGTTGGATACAAGTCGTGGTCCTGGAACATGCTATCGTCCATATTAGGCTCGTATGGCCTCTTGTCCAGGGGCTTTGGAAATAGGGAACGCTTGGGTTTTCCTAAGAGGATTAAAGTCAGGAGGGGGCCTGCTTTGGGCGGCCCCTTCACACATACAACCTTCCTAGGGTTGTTCAACACGAGCCGAGGTGGCTCAACCATAATTTGCCCCAGGTTAGCCTCATGGGCTTGGGAGCTTGATAAACAAGGGGAGTTTATGATCCCCTGAAGCTGTGGGTGACTCTCACCTAGGATCACTACGACCTGGTCCCTAAAAGGGATCTTGACACACCTGTGGAAGGTGGATGGCACAACGCACAAACTGTGTATCCAGGGCCTTCCCAGCAATAGGTTATAATGGGGGTGGATGTCCAAGACATGGAACACCCCCGTGTGTTCGATCCCTCCCGTTTCCATTGGGAGTGCGATGGATCCTAAAGGTCTAGACGCATTCCCATCGTATCCAGTGATAATGATGGGGCTTGGGTTCACTGAAGTCAAGGTGACTCCGATTTTGTACGCCACATGAAGTGGAAGGATGTTGAGCCCTCCTCCACCATCGACTAGGCACCTGTCCAGAGAGTGGTTGTTTGGAACCACCTCGATATGTAGGGCCTGGTTATGGGTTTCGTAGGGTCTATCTACATCATCTTCCGAAAAAGTGATGGGCGATTTTGCTCCTAATAAAGCCACTTGGGCAGACAAGGATTCCGGACTTATGTTCGAATCAACCTTGGCCCTTTCTAGAATTTTCTCTAATACAAGTCTATGCCTAGGCGAGGTTTTTATAAGCTCTAGGATAGACATGTGAATAGGAATCTTTGAAAGGTGGTTTTCGAAATCATAAGGATTTAGGATGACTTTGTCCTTATCTGCTTTTGGCAGACCACTAGGGATACATGCTTTTGAGGGGCCAGGCACACTGACCACCTTTTGAGCACCTTAAAGGTGCGGGGGTTGATAGATCCTCCTGGATCTAGTGACTTCCCCCACGACCAGCCTAGGGTTCGTGCTAAACTTGGCTCTAAGGATGAGCTGAGGAGAACCTTGGATTTTCAAAACTGGTTTTACCGGGGTTTCCACTTTTGGTGGTCCCCGAATGACGACTTGGGCGGGCCTCTTGTATAGTACAAGGATGGGCACACAAGTAGGTCGACCAGGTTCTGGCTTTTACGCTAGTTCCTTGGAAATGGTGAGGGTACATACCTCCTTTCCTTTCCCACTTCCACTAGCGTGTTTGGGAAAGGGTTCCTTGAAGATAGCTTGAGGTGGCTCAGGTTCCGCAGTGACCTGGAGCCGGCCTTCTGCTATCAAGTTCTCAATTTTATTTAAGAGAGAGAAGCAGCGTTTGGTATCATGGCCTTTGAGCCGATGATACTTACAAAATCGATTTAAATACCCCCCCTTGGACGTGACTCCTTCGGGGATTTCAGGGAGTTCTATCATGCCCTGGGCAAGTAAGAGGTCTAGGACCTCCGACACAGGTTGCCCCAGCAGAGTATACTCCCGTTTTTCAACCGGTTTTTGAAAATTGCGTTCCCTCTTATTTTCTAATTTTTCAAAATTTTTGGAAGTGCCCGCCATGCCTGGATCCACCCGGACATTGGCGATTTTATGGGGCTTTGCCCCTTTGTCCGTCGTGGGCAGCCCATATGCGATGGGCTTTTCCAAACGGGTTTTTGGAGCGGCACTTCCTTTCCACAAGTGATCGTATGTCCCTTTTCGCAAGTTGGTTTCGAAAAGGGAGGCCTTTTTGATCAACTTATGGAAAGTTGAAATCTCATGGAGCGAGAGAAGGGTTTTTAACTCGCTTTTGAAATTATCCAGGATGAGCATTACTGCGCATCCTTCGGATATGGGCTCTCGCACTTGGCCCAAAAATGACCTCCATCTTATAATGAAGGCATGTACGTCTTCGTTCATGCCTTGCTTTATATCCCTTAAGGTATTCAGAGTCGGCGTGACTTCTACGTTGTGTGCAAATCTTTGCATGAAGCAGTTCGCTAACTCTTCAAAAGTAGCGAACTGGCTTAAGTCATAAGAAGCCAGCCATTTGGCAGCTGTGCCCTTAAGGGATAGAGGGAACCAATACACCCATTTCATCGAGTCCTTTTTCTTCTTATGGGCTCGACGTGAGAAAAGCTGCAAGTGAGACCTAGGGTCTCCCATGCCATCATACCGATGGAAGTTCGGTATTTCATCGTCACTGTCTGTTTCGTAGTCCATAGGAAGGAAATCAGACAGGGCGTAGCTTCTTTTCTCTTTATTCTGCCCTTTTAGCAACTGTTGTAGGGCTTTACGGTCCTTTTGTGTGAAGGACTCGTGGTATTGGTTGCCTTCCATTACGGAGGCCTCTTTTTGCTTGCGAGGTTTTTCAGATTTCTTTTTAGGCCATTGTTCACCGTTCGATGAACATGAATCGCCTACTTCAGCCTCTTGGCTGAGAGCATCGATTTTGGCCTCAAACTCCCTTCTCAAATCCTCGATTTCATCTAGTTTTATTTTGTTTTTGAAAATCCTCCTAGAGTGAGAACTTGATGCGCATGAGCCTTGGCTCGACACTTCACTTGGATTGGATTTTGACATGCTTTTCAAGCTTTTTCAAAATATCCTAAGTACAAGCAAAAGAAAACAAGTTAAAACGACACCTTTTTACAAAATTTTCGCAAGACTTCTACTTACAAATTCGATTTTTGAAAGGCTCACGTCCCACCGGGCGTGCCAATCTCTGTAGACGCGCAAAAATCCCTGCCTCTTTGCCTTTTTCAAGGCTCGGAGTGGATCCTCTCGTGTGTCTAAGGCCTAAGCTAGCGAAGATATTTTTAACACTGACTTCTAAACGTGGCGACTGTGAGCAAGTATGCTCTTGTCGTCGCAGACCTTCTTGCACCGATGCGCAAGGGCCAGTCTGTACGCTTTGCAAAAATTGAGTTTTGGAGAGAAAAGTCTACGAAGCGATTCGAGGTGTCTATTTCGGGTCTTTAAAATGCGATTGCATGTTTTAGATCACGTGGATTTGCACGTGCCTAAGTCTTTTCTTTTATCCCATTTTCGGGCCACCTAGTTTGTGTGTTATGAACACTCCACTACATGGGCGAATTCGAGCGGGGCTTGCTTTGATGCAAATATGCGTCCTAACTCGTGGTATGGCGTAGATGCAATGTAAACTCACGCTACTCCAAAGGGAAAACCCGAAATGTAAAGACAATACTGAAGGGAAATAACCGAAGGGAAATAACCGAAGGGAAATAACCGAAGGGGGATATGTATATAGATTATGTATATGAGCCCTTACTCGGGTCTTGCAAATAAGAGCGAAGGCTCAATGTGGGTGCGTGCTGGAATTGAAAGACTTACACACGAGACATGAAATTAAACCCAAATATAAATTGCAGTATGGCCTTGACTAAGGTCTTGGGAGTAAGAGCGAAGGCTCAATGTGTGTAAGAGTGCTTGAATTGAAGTACTACACACACGACATAAATGAAACCCAAATATAACTGCAATAAGGCCTTTACTAAGGTCTTGGGAATAAGAGCGAAGGCTCAATGTGTGTGAGAGTGCTTGAATTGAAAGACTTACACACACGACATGAAATGAAACCCAAATAGTATAGGTCGGCCCTTACTTGGGTCTTTCAAATAAGAGCGAAAGCTCAATGTGTGTGAGAGTGCTTGAATTGAAAGACTTACTCACACGACATGAAATGAAACCCAAATAGTATAGGTCGGCCCTTACTTGGGTCTTTCAAATAAGAGCGAAAGCTCAATGTGTGTGAGAGTGCTTGAATTGAAAGACTTACTCACACGACATGAAATGAAACCCAAATAGTATAGGTCGGCCCTTACTTGGGTCTTTCAAATAAGAGCGAAGGCTCAATGTGTGTGAGTGCTTGAATTGAAAGACAACGCACCCAACTTAAGCAAAACCCTTCGAAAATGAAAATATATATACTTATGTATTAGGGGCTGATTAGGCCCGTGTGTGTTCAAAATCGTGCACGACTAAGAGAGTGCACGTGTGTGGGTGTGCCAAGCCACGTTATTACAAGCGGGGGGAGACTATGCTCCGTTATTACAACCCCGTATCAAATTGAATCTCAAGCAAGTATACAGCTAAAGACCGAGTTTAGGCACTTACGAGTAGCTGGTCCGTAGAGGCCTTGCTTGAGCGTGGGCTTGGCCTTCGCCTTGGGCTGCAAACGGGAGCTCCACGAGGGGGAATGACAAAGGGTGCTGGCCGGCTGCAAGTGGGGCGCAGGATAGGCGCCTCGAAGGTGGCCGGCTGCAAGTGGGTGTCGCCTTGATGTGGGGGATTAAAGGGCTGGGCCAAGTGAATATGTAGGGTCACGAATGGAGAGTATAGAGTGTTAGGGAATATGGACCTAAGGGGAGTTTAAGGGAAGGCCGAATGGGTGTCTTATAGGGTGGCCGAATGTAGCTAGGTGGCTAGGATGACTAGGTTCGGCTGAGTGAGAAGGGTGGCAGCAAAGGGGAAATGGCTAGTGGTAGGGTGTTGTGGTAGGGTTTAGGTGGCTGAGAGTGGAGAGGGAGTGAAGAAGGTAAGACAAAGAAAGGGGTACTAACCGTATGGAGAGAGGCGGTGGCTGGAAGAGGAGCAGCCGGATGTGGGGGCTCGGCTGGTTCGGTCGGGTGAAGAGGATGATGATGGAGGGGGCTTCGGCTGGAATGGTGGTGGTGGTGGTGGTGCGGGTGGTACTGGGAGGTGGAGCAGGTGGAGCTTGGGGAAGTGGAGGAAGGAGAGGACCCGGCTGGGCTTGGGGAAGAAGGGGACCCGGCTGGGATTCGTGAGGGCTGCTAGCTTGGAAAAACCCACCCCCAAGGGGGGGGGGGTTAAATAGGGATGGGTAGGTCGGTTAGGGCTGGGCTTGGGGTAGTGGTTAGGTGGTTTAGGTAGGGTGGTATGTAGATAAGGTGGGCTGGAAAGGGTTGGGCCAGATATTTTGAAAACTAGGGGTTTGGGTAGATTGTGGGCTAGGGGTGGTTTAGGGGTTTAGGGCTAGGTTAGGTGGTTGGGTTTTAGGGTGAGGTTTAGTGAGCTAGGTTAGGTGATTAGGCTAGGTTTAGGCTAGGATTAGGGAAATTAACCTAGGTTTAGGGAAGGATTAGGGAAGTGGGTTAGGTGATTAGGTTGGGATTAGGCCGGGATTAGGGAAGTGGGTTAGGTGTTTAGGCTCAAATTAGGGGTGGATTAGGGTGGTAGGCTAGGATTAGGTGTTTTGGGTTAGGTTTAGGTGAAGGAGCTCCCTTAGCATGGCCCATAGACTTTAACCATATCATGTTGGTGCAGCCCTAGGTTAGGTTTTGGCTAATTACAAGCTTAAACCCACTCAATTAGGCTAACCCACATGATTAACCCCAAACTTGACACACAAGTCAAGCTTAATTACAACCCTCTTGATATTTTCCATCCCCACTCTCTCTCATTCCCATGATCCCACATGAATTTCAAGTGGGCCCCACCTCCATTTATGAGAAGGTGATGTGGGCCATGGATATGGATATTGGATTGGATCTCTGGATCCAAATCCAAATCCAAGTCCACATATGGGTTTGGATTGGGATCTGGATATATATGGTCCAGATCCAATCCAAACTGAACTCTAACTCCTTCGAGCTGGGTTCGAAACGGACGATTCGTGCTGGGCCTGACAGCATCAGTACTTCGTCTGCGTTGGGTCTTCGCCAACATGGTCGTCCGTCTCCGTTTCTGCCTTCCGGAGCTGACTTCAAATGATATTTTGATAAGAACAGGGTCTTGGACGTTCGAGATCCTGGGGGTGTGAATCAGATACAAGAGTTGTTGTGCCGGGCTCGACGTGTGCTCCGGTTCCGGGCTCTTCTTAGCTCTCCTGGTCCTGTCTTGATCGGGCCAAGCCGCTTCGAGGTTTCAAAAACGTGTTTTAAAAGGTTTTCAAAAGCTATATTATATATTTTTGAAATACAGAGTTTAAAACATATATACAGGGTTGTTTGGAAGGCTCCTAGGTTTCCAGACTCAAAAATGGCCCTTTGGGGCTGCTTTTACAAAACCAGGTTTGTTTAAGGAATTCGTGGGATTTCGGGGTGTTTACACTTATCCTCCCCCACTCTCTCTCATGCCCATAATCCCACGTGAAATTCAAGTGGGCCCCACCTCCATTTATGAGAAGGTGATGTGGGCCATGGATATGGATATTGGATTGGATCTTTGGATCCAAATCCAAATCCAAGTCCACACATGGGTTTGGATTGGGACCTGGATATATATGGTCCAGATCCGATCCAAACTAAATTCTGACTCCTTCGGGCTATGTTTGAAATGAACGGTTTGTACGGGGTCTGACAGCATCAGTACTCCGTCTGCGTTGGGTCTTCGCCAACATGATCGTCCGCCTCTGTTTTCGCCTTCCGAAGCTGATTTTAAGTAATGTTTTGATGATAACAGGGTCTTGGACGTTCGAGATCCTGGGAGTTGATTTAACGCAAGAGTTGCTGTGCCGGGCTTGACTTGTGCTCCGGTTCCGGGCTCTCCTTATCTTTTCTGGTCCTGTCTTGCTTAGGCCAAGCTGCTTCGGGGTTTTAAAACATATTTTAAAGTTTTTCAAAGCTATATTACACATATTTAAAACATATAAAGCTCAAAACATATGTACAGGGTTGTCTGGAAGGCTCTGCGGTTTCCAGACTCAAAATGGCCCTTTGGGGCTGCTTTTACAAAACCAGGTTGTTTTGAGGAATTCGTGGGATTTCGGGGTGTTTACATACTGCAAATAATGAAATGTTTTTTGTAGACGCAGAAAATCTCCACTTCCTGGTTTCTTAGGCCTAGAGCGAACCTTTTCGTGTGTCTAAGTCCTATTTAAATAAACAGGGCGTGCCAGCTAGCTTTCCTAAGCTAGCGAAGATATATTTTAGAACTTGACTTCTAACATGGCGACTGTGAGCAAGCAAGCTCTTGTCGTCGCAGACCTTCTTGCACCGATGCGCAAGGGTCAGTCTGTACGCTTTAAAAATCGAGTTTTGAATGGAAAAAAGCCTACGAAAGCGGTTCAAGGTGTTTGATTCGGGTCGTTTTGGTATGGTTTCAGATTTTAGATCACGTGGATTTGTATGTGCCTAAGTCTTTCTTTCTATCCCTCTTTGGGGCCACCTAGGTGTGTGTTATGAACACTCCACTAAATGTGGCGATTTTGAGCGGGAGTATGGGGTTTACTTTGATGCAATATGCGTCCTAACTCGTGGTATGGCATATATGCAATGCAAACTCACGCTACTCCAAAGGGAAAACCTGAATTTAAAAGACAATACCGAAGGAAAATGACTTGAAATGTAAATGTTGAAGGGAAATGACTTGTAATGTAAAGGCCGAAAGGGAAATACGTATATAAGGTATATATGGGCTCTTACTTGGGTCTTGCAAATAAGAGCGAAGGCTCAATGTGGGTGCGTGCTTGAATTGAAATACTACACACACGACATGAAATGAAACCCAAATATAACTTGCAATATGGCCTTAACTAAGGTCTTGGGAATAAGAGCGAAAGCTCAATGTGTGTGAGTGCTTGAATTGAAGTACTACACACACAACATGAAATTAAACCCAAATATAAATTGCAGTATGGCCTTAACTAAGGTCTTGGGAATAAGAGCGAAAGCTCAATGTGTGTGAGTGCTTGAATTGAAGTACTACGCACAAGACATGAAATTAAACCCAAATATAAATTGCAGTATGGCCTTAACTAAGGTCTTGGGAATAAGAGTGAAAGCTCAATGTGTGTGAGTGCTTGAATTGAAGTACTACGCACACGACATGAAATTAAACCCAAGGATAGTATAACACGGCCCTTACTTTGGTCTTACAAATAAGAGCGAAGTCTCAATGTGTGTGCGTGCTTGATTTGAAAGACAACACACCCAACTTAAGCAAAACCCTACGTAATTTAAAGTATATACATAAATTTATATCTTAGGGGCTGATTAGGCCCGTGTGTGTCCAAAATCGTGCACAACTAAGAGAGTGCACGTGTGTGTGGGTGTGCTAAGCCATGTTATTACAAGCGGGGGGAGACTATGCTCCGTTATTACACCCCCGTATCAAATTTAATTTAAGCAAGTCTACAACTAAGGACCGAGTTAGGCACTTACTTATAGTTGGTCCGGAGGTGACTTGCTTGAGCGTAGGCTTGGGCTTCACCTTGGGCTGCAAGAGGGAGCTCCTCGGAGTTGAACGGCAAGGGAGCTGCTGGCCGGGTGCCTTGGGTGCGCGGAAAGGACGCCTTGAAGGTGGCCGGCTGCTAGGAAGGGGCTGCCTTGGTGCTTTGGGTTAAGGTGTCTAAGGAGGGTCACTAAGGGAGGGTGTAGTGTTAGGAAAGGTGGCGCTAAGTGGGAGCCTAAGGGAGTGTATGGCTGGCCGAGTGGGTTTGGTACAATCGGTTGGAGTGGCCGACTAAGGGGAGTTTGGTGGTGGTCGGGGTCTAGGGTGGCTAGGGATGTTGTGGATGGGAAGGGATCTAGCTAGGGTGTTGTGTGGGGCGGAGCTAGGGGCTAGTGGAAAGTAAAAGGGGCAGGTCTTAGGGAGCCAAGTAGAGTGGCCGGGTGTTACTAGGGGAAGTGGTTCAAGGCGGGTGATGGAAATGGTTGAAGTCTGGCCGAATGGGTAGGATGACAGATAGGTGGTGTTGGGGTGATGTGGTGGTGGTGTAGGTGGTTGAGAGTGGAGGGGGAGTGAAGAAGAGGTGGAGCTAAGGGTAGGGTACTAACCGAAAGGGGAAGAAGCTGGCGGATGGAAGAGGGGCAACCGGGTGACTTGGATGCGCAGGATTCAGCCGGGAGGTGGTGGTGACGGGGAGCTGGCCGGATGGAAGTGGTGATGTAGGAGGAGCTTGGCGGTGGGTAGCGATGGTGCAGGTGGAAGGCTCGGCTGGGAGGTTGGCCAAGGTGGGCTGGGCCAAGGTGGGCTGGAAGAGATCAAAAACCCGCCCACTAGGGGGGGGGTTATATAGGGTTGGAGATGGCGGTTGGGGTTGGTTTTCAGGAGGTGGTAAGGTGGTTTAGGTGGTGGTGGTGTGGTGATAAGGTGGGCTGGTTTTGGGGAGGGGCCAGATATTTTAATACAAGGGGTTTTAGGTAGATGGTGTGCAAGGTTTAGGTGGGGTGGTTTAGGGGTTTAGGGTTTAGCTAGGTGGGTTGATTTTGGGGTGAGGTTTAGTGAGATGGGTTAGGTGATTAGGCTAGGATTAGGTTAGGTTTAAGGAAATTAGGCTAGGTTTAGGAAAGGATTAGGGAAGTGGGTTAGGTGATTAGGTTGGGATTAGGCCGGGATTAGGGAAGTGGGTTAGGTGATTAGGCTAGGTTTAGGATATGATTAGGGTAAAAGGCTAGGATTAGGGGTTTTTGATTAGGATTGAGTAAGGGAGCTCCCTTTGCATAACCCATAGACCTTGTTGCATCATGTTGGTGCAGCCCTAGTTTAGGTTTTGGCTAATACAAGCTTAAACCCATGCTAATTAGGCTAACCCACATGATTAACCCCAAACTTGACACACAAGTCAAGCTTAATTACAACCACACTCAAATCTTATCCTCCCCCACTCTCTTTCATGCCCATAATCCCACGTGAATTTCAAGTGGGCCCTACCTCCATTTATGAGAAGGTGATGTGGGCCATGGATGTGGATATTGGATTGGATCTCTGGATCCAAATCCAAATCCAAATCCACACATAGGTTTGGATTGGGATCTGGATATATATGGACCAGATCCAATCCAAATTGAATTCTGACTCCTTCAGGCTGTATTCGAAACGAATGGTTTGTGCGAGGTCTGACAGCATCACTACCCCGTCTGCGTTGGGTCTTTGCCAACATGATCGTCCGCTTCTGTTTTCACCTTCCGGAGATGATTTCAAGTGATGTTTGATGATAACAGGGTCTTGGACGTTCGAGATCTTGGGAGTGGATTCAATACGAGAGTTGCTGTGCCGGGCTCGACTTGTGCTCTAGTTCCGGGCTCTCTTTTTTGGTCCTATCTTGATTAGGCCAAGCTACTTCAAGGTTTCAAAATGTGTTTTAAAAGGTTTTTAAAACCATATTATACATATTTAAAACATATAAAGTTTAAAACATATGTACAGGCTGGCCTGGAAGGCTCCTGGGTTTCCAGACTCAAAATAGCCCTTTGGGGCTGCTTTTACAAAACCAGGTTGGTTTGAGGAATTCGTGGGATTTCGGGGTGTTTACAGATGCCCCTCTTTGGCCTTGTCCAAATCAATTTGGATAAGGGCAAAGATGACAAACACCCCTTTAAATGTCTCCCAAGATCTATCCACGAAAATATGGGATCGTCCCAATCTTTAGCAAAATCTCACTTTTAAAAACCCTGGTAGGAGGAGATATCACGCCAAAGGGATTATGTATGGAATCTGGTCCTAAAATGGGATCAGGTTATGCGAGTGTCATGCGTGGGATGCAGATGCATGACATGGGTGTGGTGCCAAGAGTGGCGACCTCCCAGAGACCAGGTGTGGTCAAACTCTAGAGACTTACAAGGCCTACTGCTCCAAGTGAGCAAATCCTATGATGTTCGATGTTCGATTTTCAAAATCTATTTACAAAACTATTTACAAAAAGGGACAACTGTCTTGAGTCTCGATCCTAAGGATCTCGAGCTCTTCGTGTTTGCCTTTGTTTGAGTCCTGACACTCGCTTATTTAGCGGAGGTTTTATAAGAAAACAAGCTATATTTCAAATTCCTACGCCTTACTCGAAACGTCGAATTCTCAAACAAAATGAAATTCAAGTAAATCCTATTTTTACTTTTGGATTCCTCGAAATGAACCATGCTTTAGCTTGGGATAAGCTAGGGATGGGAAAGAGATACCACGGTCCCTTATGAAGCGTCCCATGGTTTAAGGCACAGAACGCGGAAAATTGCTCCTTTTGAGCTCTTTGGCCTCTTTTTCCTTTTTTTCATAGAGGGTCTCCCTTTGGGAGTGTTTTTTCTTTAATCCCTCTTTTTTACAAGAGAATCGATTTTTTTTCTTTGAATTCTGGTTTCTTTCTTTTGGAAAGAGACTTTGGATGGGAAATTCCCTTTATTTGGGCCTTTGTTTTCCTTTTGGAAGTAGAAGAGAAGAGGGGAGGACTTATCCCAAGCTCACACTCGATCCATTCCAGATCAGCCTATTTAGAAATAGCACGTACTACTTGCAAGTATCTTGCTATGTTGAACTAGGCCTTTCTTTGTAAGAAGAAGGATTTTGAAATGTAACCACGATTTTAAAGACTCCACTCTTTCACAAGTGTGAATTCTCTCACTTAGGGTCACACGACTTTGCCTTTGTACCTTATTTTCATGTCTCAGGGCAGCTATCCCTAAAATTTTCAAAAACTGGAATTTAATACAAATCCTACACATGATACTTTTTTAAGTATTGAATATTGATAGGATCTGCTAAATTCCTACCTTCTACATCGATCAACCAATACGAGTTGTTCGTAGTGGTTGCACGTACAACATAGGGTCCATCCCACTTGGGGCGCCACTTTCTGAGGCGATGTGGGCCACGATAGTGGATGATTTTCAAAACTAGATCCCCCACTTCAAAGTGGCGAGGTCTCATGTGTTTGCCATAGTATCGGGCTATCCTTTGCCGGTATACACGAGCATGATCCATGGCAAGGAGTCGCCTCTCATCTAGCAAATCTAATTCGGCCATTCTAGCATGCTGAAGTGTCTCTAGGGGGAGGTCGAGTGCTATGGATGTATGGAATGAATGCAGATGAGTATGAATGGGAAGAATGGCGTTTGTGCCATAGACCAATTTGAATGGTGTGGCATTCGTGGGAGTCCGGATGGAAGTCCTATAAGCCCATAAGGCTTCATCCAGCTTCTCGTGCCACGTCCTACCCTTCTCTAAGGTTTTCTCAATAATACTAATGAGAGTCTTGTTTGTGGCTTCGGCTTGGCCGTTGCCTTGAGGGTAGTAGGGCGAGGAGAAGTGGTGAGTTATGCCATACGTGTTGCACAACTTAACCATCCGCTCATTCTTGAATGGGGTGCCATTATCAGACACAAGGTCTCGTGGAACCCCAAATCGAGCCAGGATATTCCTCCGGATGAAAGCCACCACATGTTGCCCCAGCACGTTGGTTAGGGAAATGGCTTCCACCCACTTGGAGAAATACTCCGTGGCTGCTAAAATAAATCGATGCCCATTCAAGGCTTTTGGAAATATTCGGCCTATGATGTCAAACGCCCACATGGTAAATGGCCAGGGGCTGACCACGGAATGCAATGTAGATGATGGGATATGAATGGCGTGCCCATGCACTTGACATGGATGACACTTTCTAACATGATCGTGACAATCCTTTTTCAGGGTGGGCCAAAAATAGCCCCCTCTAAGTATTTTCATTGCCATCATGTTGGCATTAACATGACTGTAGACGCGCGAAAAATCCCCACGCCTCCCCGCCTTTCTTGGGCTTGGAGTGGATCCTCTCGTGCATCTAAGGCCTATTTTATGTAAACAGGACATGCCAGCTAGCTTACCTAAGCTAGCAAAGATATATTTAAACTGACTTCTAATCATGGCGACTGTGAGCAAGTGAACTCTTGTCGTCGCAGACCTTCTTGCACCGATGCGAAAGGGTCAGTTTGTACGCTTTGCAAAAATCAAGTTTTTGGGATAGAAAGCCTACGCAGCGGTTCGAGGTGTCTAATTCGGGTCTTTTAGATATGATTGCAGATTTTAGATCACGTGGATTTGCACGTAACTAAGTCTTTCCTTTTATCCCTTTATGGGCCACCTAGTTTGTGTGTTATGAACACTCCACTACATGGGCGAATTCGAGCGGGGCTTGCTTTGATGCAATATGCATCCTACCTCGTGGTATGGCGTAGATGCAATGCAAACTCACGCTACTCCAAAGGGAAAACCCGAATGTAAAGACAATGCTGAAGGGAAATAACCGAAGGGAAATAACCGAAGGGAAATGACTTGTAAAGTAAATGCCGAAGGGAGATATGTATATAGAGTAGGTATATGGGCCCTTACTCGGGTCTTGCAAATAAGAGCGAAGGCTCAATGTGGGTGCGTGCTTGAATTGAAAGACTTACACACACAACATGAAATTAAACCCAAATATAACTTGCAGTATGGCCTTGACTAAGGTCTTGGGAATAAGAGCGAAAGCTCAATGTGTGTGAGTGCTTGAATTGAAGTACTACGCACACAACATGAAATTAAACCCAAATAGTATAGGTCAGCCCTTACTTGGGTTCTTCAAATAAGAGCGAAGACTCAATGTGTGTGAGTGCTTGAATTGAAAGACAACACACACGACATGAAATGAAAGCCCAAATAGTATAACACGGCCCTTACTTGGGTCTTCCAAATAAGAGCGAAGGCTCAATGTGTGTGAGTGCTTGAATTGAAAGACTTACACACACAGCATGAAATGAAAACCCAAATAGTATAGGTCGGCCCTTACTTGGGTCTTTCAAATAAGAGCGAAGGCTCAATGTGTGTGAGTGCTTGAATTGAAAGACAACACACTCAACTTAAGCCAAACCCTACAAAATTAAAGTATATGTATATATTTATGTATTAGGGGCTGATTAGGCCCGTGTGTGTTCAAAATTGTGCACAACTAAGAGAGTGCATGTGTGTGGGTGTGCCAAACCACGTTATTACAAGCGGGGGGAGACTATGCTCCGTTATTACAACCCCGTATCGAATTGAATCTCAAGCAAGTATACAACTAAAGACCGAGTTAGGCACTTACTAATAGCTGGTCCGAAGATGCCATGCTTGAGCATGGGCTTGGCCTTCGCCTTGGGCTGCACAAGGGAGCTCCGCGAGGTTGAACGGCAAGAGGTGCTGGCCGAGTGTCCTTGGCGCACGGAAGAGGCGCCTTGAAGATGGTCGGCTGCTAGCAAAGGGTTGTTTTTGGCGTGTTGGGTTAAAGGACCTAAGTAGGGTCACTAAGGGAGTATGGCACTAAGGGAAGCTCAAGGGAAGATCTAATGGGGCACCTAAGGTTGGCGGGTTGCTATGGTGGCCGAGTGAAATGACAGCCGGGTGGAGTGGCCGACTAGGAGGACTTAGTGGTGGCGGGTAGTTGGAGTGGCTAGGAGTGATGTAAGGTAGGGGAGCTAGCTAGGATATGGGGCCAGGTGGTAGTGGTTGTAGTAGGTGTATTGGGATGATACGGGCAGGTTTTAGGGAGTCGGCTAGGGTGGCCGAATGGAGCTAAAAGGTCTAGGTGGTGGCGGGATGTTGGGGTGCTATGGTTTCGGCTGAGTGGGGCTGGTGGAAGCAAGTGGAAGGGCTGGTGTTAGGGTGCTATGGGAGTGGATTAGGTGGCTGAGAGTGGAGAGGGAGTGAAGAAGTAGTAAGGTAGGATGTAGGGGACTTACCGGGTGAAGAGAGGGTGGCGGGTGGAAGGAAATCAGCCGGATGATGGTGGTGGTGTTGGTGGCGTTCGGCTGGAAGGTAGTGGTGTAGGTGGTGGCGGGATGTGGAGCTGGTGGTGGCGGGATGTGGAGCAGGTGGAGCAGGTGGAGATTCGGCTGAGCTGGGGAAGTGGAGGACCCGACTGGGAAGAATGGGGCTGCTAGATGATGAAACCCGCCCCCAAGGGGGGGGTTTATATAGGGTTGGATTAGGTCGGTTAGGGCTGGGTTTGGGGTAGTGGTTAGGTGGTTTAGGTAGGGTGGTATGATGATAAGGTGGGATGGAAAGGGTAGGGTTGTGGGCTAGGGGTGGTTTAGGGGTTTAGGGTTTGGTTAGGTGGGTTGGTTCTAGGGTGAGGTTTAGTGAGCTAGGTTAGGTGATTAGGCTAGGATTAGGCTAGGTTTAGGGAAATTAACCTAGGTTTAGGGAAGGATTAGGGAAGTGGGTTAGGTGATTAGGTTGGGATTAGGCCAGGATTAGGGAAGTAGGTTAGGTGATTAGGCTCAGATTAGGGGCGGATTAGGGTGGAAGGCTAGGATAAGGTATTTTTGGTTAGGTTTAGGTGAAGGAGCTCCCTTTGCATGGCCCATAGACCTTAACCACATCATGTTGGTGCAGCCCTAGGTTAGGTTTTGGCTAATTACAAGCTTAAACCCGCTTAATTAGGCTAACCCACATGATTAACCCCAAACTTGACACACAAGTCAAGCTTAATTACAACACTCTTTGATCTTATCCACCCCCACTCTCTCTCATGCCCATAATCCCACGTGAAATTTAAGTGGGCCCCACCTCCATTTACGAGAAGGTGATGTGGGCCATGGATATGGATATTGGATTGGATTTTTGAATCTAAACCCAAATCCAAGTCCATACATGGGTTTCGATTGGGATATGGATATATATGGTCCAGATCCGATCCAAACTGAACTCTGACTCCTTCGAGCTGTGTTCGAAACGGACGGTTTGTGCTGGGCCTGACAGCATCAGTACTCCGTTTGCGTTGGGTCTTCGCCAACATGATCGTCCGCCTCTCTTTTCGCCTTCTGGAGATGACTTCAAATGATGTTTTGATGATAACAAGGTCTTGGACGTTCGAGATCCTGGGGGGTGTGGATTTGATACGAGAGTTGCTGTGCCGGGCTCGACATGTGCTCCGGTTCCGGGCTCTCCTTAGCTCTCCTGGTCCTGTCTGGATTAGGCCAAGCTGCTTCGGGGTTTCCAAAACATGTTTTAAAAGGGTTTTCAAAAGCCATATTATGTATTTTTGAAATATAAAGTTTAAAACATATATACAGGGTTGTCTGGAAGGCTCCTGGGTTTCTAGACTCAAAATAGCCCTTTGGGGCTGCTTTTACAAAACCAGATGGGTTTGAGAAATTCGTGGGATTTCGGGGTGTTTACAATGACCTCCACATTCTCCATCGTGGAACTCATGCATCACTATCCTAGCCTCCTCTAGATCGATACACCTAAGCAGGATGCCTGAAAAACTCTTTTTGTATAGAACCCCACCCAGAATGGTGTATCGGGTCGAAATCTTACGGATGAATGCCTTATCTTTGGATGTGGCATCCTTGGCGAATCCCTCATTTTCTAGAAATTGTTTTATGTCATAAAACTAGGGTTTTTTAATAGAGATTGGGTTATTTTGGCAAATATCTAGATCGTGTGTGGATGGGTTGGGCGCATGCCATATTTCTAAAGACCGGGTCCCTAAAGTTGGATCGACCTTTAGGGTTGAACCCAAGGAGGAGAGGGCATCGGCGATGCCATTGTCCTCTCTTCCTACGTGTGTGAGTTTACACGATTGGAAGGACTCAACCAATCGAGTGGCCAACTCGTGATATAGAAGCAGTTTTTCATTACGTACTTGCCAAATTTTCAAAACCTGGTTTATAACAAGGAGTGAATCTCCAAAGACCTCGATGAATGATGCCCCTAGAGTTTTCGAAATCCTTAAGCCTTGTATGAGTGCTTCATACTCAGCTACGTTGTTGGAACATTCGAAATCTAGGCGGACTGCTATGGGAATCTCACCCTTTTCAGGGGAGATGAGGATGACCCCAGCACCATCCCATCGTTGGTTTCGTGCCCCATCGAAGTGCATCTTCCACACTTGGTTTTCGAAATTGTTTGCCAAAATGTGGTTTTGGAAATGGTTTTGTAATATGCCTTCGTCAGGCATTTCCTCAAGCGTGGGATATGCGTCCTCTAGGGGGAACTCAGCCACGTAGTCTACTAGGGCTTGCCCCTTAATGGAGATTTGATGATGGTATTTCAGGTCATACTCCATTAGAAGGAGTTGCCATTTGCCCAATCTACCCGTGAGAATGGGTTTTTCGAACAAGTGCTTGATTGGATCAAGCTTGGACACTATCCAGATCTCATGATCTAGGAAATAGTGTCTGAACTTCTGGCAGGCCCAGACTAGGGCCAAGCACATCTTCTTCATGGCTTGATAATTTCGTTCATAAGCCAAGAGAGTTTTTGAAATATAGTAGATGGCATACTCCTTATGGGTGTCATCCTCGTATTGAGCCAATAGGGCTCCTAAAGCATTCGCATGCACGGAGATGTAGAGTAAAAGCGGTTTTCCTTGCTTTGGAAGATTCAAAATGGGGGGATTAACCAAGTATGCCTTTAGTCTCTCGAAGGACTTCTGACATTCGTCATCCCATAAGAATTTCGTGCCCTTCCTCAACAGTTTGTTGAAGGGTTCGCATCTAGTGGCCAGATTCCATATGAATCGGCGAACGGATTGTAAACGACCCTAGAGGCTACGGATTTGAGTGAGATTGGAGGGTGGAGCCATGTCTATGATGGCTCGACACTTAGAGGGGTCGACTTCTATACCCCTTTGGCTCACCATAAAGCCTAGAAGCTTCCCTGATTCTACCCCGAATACATATTTTTGAGGGTTTAGCTTTACTTTGTAAAGCCTAAGCCTTTCGAAAATCTTTTGCAAACATTCGATATGAGTGCATCGGGTTTTGGATTTCGCCAAGAGATCATCTACATACACTTCTACGAGCTCATGAATTTGATCATGAAATATCGTGGTCATGGCTCGTTGGTATGTTGCGCCGGCATTTTTTAAACCAAAGGGCATGACTGTATAGCAGTACGTGCCCCATGGGGTTGTGAAGGCGGTCTTACCCTGATCTCGTGGACTTAGTTTGATTTGATTATAGCCTGAATAGCCATCCATAAACGAAAACATTTCATGATTTGCAGTACTATCGACTATCAAATCTATGTTTGGTAAAGGATAATTATCCTTTGGAGTGGCTTTATTCAGGTTTCTGAAATCGATGCATATTTGAATTTTCCCATTGGTTTTTCGAACCACAACAATATTTGACAACCAATCAGAATACGCAATGGGTTTTATAAATCCAGTTTTTAACATATCTTGTAAACCCTCTTTGACTTGCGTGTGTACATTCGGGTGTATTTTCCTAAGCTTCTGCTTTATGGGTTTTACATCCGCATCTAAGGGAAGACGATGTTCGACAATGCTGGGGTCTATGCCCGGCATGTCTTCATATGTCCATGCAAACACATCTAAATAGGTTTGTAGAAATGCAATGAATGTTGATCTTTCATGTTCATGCAAGCATGCGCCTATTTTGATGGTTTTGGGATTGGAATCATTCCCTAGGTTCACCTCTATGAAATCTCCTCCTACTGAACTGGAAGGTCTTTCAAAATCGAGAATTTTATGAAATTCTGGGAGCTCAGAAGTGGGATCTTCCTCTAGGGGATCCACTTCTGGGCTTCGATCATTCTCGTGGGCTATTGACCCGAGGGAATTTGATGCGTGTTTTTCAAAAGGACCTGGTTTCGTACTCGGATTTTCAATTGATTTCGAAATTTTTGGTCTGGCTATGCAGACAATGTTTCTTTCAAAATCTTTTCCTTTTGCCAAAGTCCTACCAGGAGCAGCTATATACAAAATCTTTTTGGTATTTTCCAAATTTTTGATTTTTTTTGGTTTTTGTAAAACAAGAACCTTAGGAACTATACAAAGCACTCTATTTTCGAGTTTTTGTTTTTCCATTGTTTTTGGTTTTTCTTCTTTTTCGATTTTTTTTATTTTAAATTTTCCAAATGTTTTTGTATTTTTCTGAAAGGGATCTTCCGTCATACCTACAAAGGGAAAACACTACGGGTTAGACTCGGAATAGGATGTCTAAATCGTAGGTCTCTTGTAGGGTAGGCTCCAGGGCACCCTTGACCCAGGTGGTCATAGGGGGTGGCTCTGGCGGTATTCTGGGAGTATAGCCGATCCCGTATCGGCTTGGATTGGCCCTAGGAAGGATAGGGTCTAGGAGACCTTGGTTTTGTGCCCCTAGACTTTTATAGGGCGTGTAGCCCATATTTAACAGCATGTCGTCCATATTGTGTTCATATGGCTTCTTGTCCAGGGGCTTTGGAAATAGGGAATGCTTGGGTCTTCCTAGAAGGGTTAAGATCGGGAGGGGGGCTGCTTTGGGCAGCCCCTTCACACATACAACCTTCCTAGGGTTGTTTAACACGAGCCTTGGCGGCTCAATCACAATCTGCCCAAGGTTAGCCTCATGGGCCTGGGAGCTTGATAAACAAGGGGAGTTTATAATCTCCTGAAGATGTGGGTGACTCTCACCTAGGATCACTACGACCTGGTCCCTAAAAGGGATCGTGACACACCTGTGGAAGGTGGATGGCACAACGCACAAGCTGTGTATCCAGGGCCTTCCCAACAATAGGTTATAATGGGGGTGGATGTCCAAGATATGGAACACCCCCGTGTGTGTGATCCCTCCCGTTTCCATCGGGAGTTCAATTGACCCTAATGGCCTAGACGCATTCCCATCGTATCCAGTGATAACGATGGGGCTTGGATTCACAGAAGTCAAGGTGACTCCGATTTGGTACGCCACATGAAGTGGAAGGATGTTGAGCCCTCCTCCCCCATCGACTAGGCACCTGTCCAGAGAGTGGTTATTCAGAACCACCTCGATATGCTGGGCCTGGTTGTGGGACTCGTAGGGTTTATCTACATCATCTTCTGAGAAAGTGATGGGTGATTTTGCTCCTATTAAAGCCACTTGGGCAGACAGGGATTCTGGACTTATATTCGAATCAACCTTGGCTCTTTCTAGAATTTTTTGTAGCACGAGTCTATGCCTAGGCGAGGTTTGTATAAGCTCTAGGATAGACATGTGGATAGGAATCTTTGAAAGGTAGTTTTCGAAGTCATAAGGATTTAGGATGACTTTATCCTTGCCTGCTTTTGGCAGAACTCTAGGAATACATGCTTTTGAGGGGCCAGGCACACTGACCACCTTTTTAGCACTTTGTAGGTGTGGGGGTTGATAGATCCTCCCGGATCTAGTCACTTCCCCCACGACCAGCCTAGGGTTCACGCTAAATTTGGCTCTAAGTATGAGTGGAGGAGTACCTTGAAGTTTCAAAACTGGTTTAGCCGGGAATTCAGCTTTTGGTGGTCCCCGAATGACGACTTGGGCGGGCTTCTTGTACAGTACAAGAGTGGGCACACAAGTGGGTCGACCAGACTCAGGTTTTTGCACTAAGTTCCTTTGAAAAGGTGAGGGTACATACCTCCTTCCCTTTCCTACTGCCACTGGCGTGCTTGGGAAAGGGTTCTTTCAAGATAGCTTGAGGTGGCTCAGATTCTGCAGTGACCTAGAGCCGGCCCTCTGCTATCAAGTTCTCGATTTTATTTAAAAGGGAGAAACAGCGTTTGGTATCATGGCCCTTGAGCCGATGATACTTACAAAATCGATTTAAATACCCCCCTTTGGAAGTGACTCCTTCGGAGATTTCAGGAAGTTCTATCATGCCTTGGGCAAGTAGGAGGTCTAGGACCTCCGACACAGGTTGCCCCAGCGGAGTGTACTCCCGTTTTTCAATCGGTTTTTGAAAGGTTCGCTCCCTTTTGTTTTCTAGCTTTTCAAAATTTTTAGAAGTGCCTGCCATGCCTGGATCCACCTAAACATTGGCGATTTTATGGGGCTTTGCCCCTTTGTCCATTGTGGGTAGCCCATAAGTGATGGGCTTTTCCAAGCGGGTTTTAGAAACGGCACCTCCTTTCCATAAGTGATCGTATGTCCCTTTTCTCAAGTTTGTTTCGAAAAGGGATGCTTTTTTATAAACTTATGGAAAGTTGAGATCTCATGGAGCAAGAGAAGGGATTTTTAACTCGCTTTTAAAATTATCCAAGATGAGCATGACTACGCATCCTTCAGATATGGGCTCTCGCACTTGGCCCAAAAGTGACCTCCATCTTATAATGAAGGCATGTACGTCTTCGTTCATGCCTTGTTTCGTCTCCCTTAAAGTGTTCAGAGTCGGCGTGACTTCTACGTTGTGTGCAAATCTTTGCATGAAGTAGTTCGCTAACTCTTCAAAAGTAGCGAACTGGCTTAAGTCGTAGGAAGCCAGCCATTTGGCAGCTGTGCCTTTAAGGGATAGAGGGAACCAATACACCCATTTCATCGAGTCCTTTTTCTTCTTATGGGCTCGATGCGAGAAAAGTTGCAAGTGAGACCTAGGGTCTCCCATGCCATCATACCGATGGAAGTTCGGTATTTCATCATCACTGTCTGTTTCGTAATCCATAATAAGGAAATCAGACAGGGCGTAATTCCTTTTCTCTTTATTCTGCCCTTTCAGCAGCTACTGTAGGGCTTTACGGTCCTTTTGTGTGAAGGACTCGTGGTATTGGTTGCCTTCCATTACGGAGGCCACTTTGTGCTTGCGAGGTTTTTCAGATTTTCTTTTGGCCTTTTGTTCACAGTTCGATGAACACGAATCGCCTACTTCAGCCTCTTGGCTGAGAGCATCGATTTTGGCCTCAAATTCCCTTCTCAGGTCCCCTATCTCGTCTAGTTTCTAACTTGCAAATATAACTTGCAATATGGCCTCAAATACTACACACACGACATGAAATGAAACCCAAATATAACTTGCAATATGGCCCTAACTAAGGTCTTGGGAATAAGAGCGAAAGCTCAATGTGTGTGAGTGCTTGAATTGAAGTACTACACACACAACATGAAATTAAACCCAAATATAAATTGCAGTATGGCCTTAACTAAGGTCTTGGGAATAAGAGCGAAAGCTCAATGTGTGTGAGTGCTTGAATTGAAGTACTACACACACGACATGAAATTAAACCCAAATATAAATTGCAGTATGGCCTTAACTAAGGTCTTGGGAATAAGAGTGAAAGCTCAATGTGTGTGAGTGCTTGAATTGAAGTACTGCGCACACGACATGAAATTAAACCCAAGGATAGTATAACACGGCCCTTACTTGGGTCTTACAAATAAGAGCGAAGGCTCAATGTGTGTGCGTGCTTGAATTGAAAGACAACACACCCAACTTAAGCAAAACCCTACGTAATTTAAAGTATATACATAAATTTATATCTTAGGGGATGATTAGGCCCGTGTGTGTCCAAAATCGTGCACAACTAAGAGAGTGCACATGTGTGTGGGTGTGCCAAGCCACATTATTACAAGCGGGGGGTGACTATGCTCCGTTATTACAACCCCGTATCAAATTTAATTTAAGCAAGTCTGCAACTAAGGACCGAGTTAGGCACTTACTTATAGCTGGTCCGGAGGTGACTTGCTTGAGCGTAGGCTTGGGCTTCGCCTTGGGCTGCAAGAGGGAGCTCCTCGGAGTTGAACGGCAAGGGGAGCTGCTGGCCGGGTGCCTTGGGTGCGCGGAAAGGGCGCCTTGAAGGTGGCCGACTGCTAGGAAGGGGTTGCCTTGGTGCTTTGGGTTAAGGTGTCTAAGGAGGGTCACTAAGGGAGGGTGTAGTGTTAGGAAAGGTGGCGCTAAGTGCGAGCCTAAGGGAGTGTATGGCTGGCCGAGTGGGTTTGGTACAGTTGGTTGGAGTGGCCGACTAAGGGGAGTTTGGTGGTGGCCGGCTGCTAGGGTGGCTAGGGATGTTGTGGATGGGAAGGGAGCTAGCTAGGGTGTCGTGTGGGGCGGAGCTAGGGGCTGGTGGAAAGTGAAAGGGGCAGGTCTTAGGGAGCCAAGTAGAGTGGCCGGGTGTTACTAGGGGAAGTGGTTCAAGGCGGGTGGTGGAAATGGTTGAAGTCTAGCCGAATGGGTAGGATGACGGATAGGTGGTGTTGGGGTGATGTGGTGATGTGGTGGTGGTGTAGGTGGTTGAGAGTGGAGGGGGAGTGAAGAAGAGGTGGAGCTAAGGGTAGGGTACTAACCGAAAGGGGAAGAAGCTGGCGGATGGAAGAGGGGCAGTCGGGTGACTTGGATGCACAGGATTCAGCCGGGAGGTGGTGGCGACGGGGAGCTGGCCGGATGGAAGTGGTGGTGTAGGAGGAGCTTGGTGGTGGGTAGCGGTGGTGCAGGTGGAAGGCTCGGCTGGGAGGTTGGCCAAGGTCGGTTGGGCCAAGGTGGGCTAGAAGAGATCAAAAACCCGCCCACTAGGGGGGGTTTATATAGGGTTGGAGATGGCGGTTGGGGCTGGTTTTGAGGAGGTGGTAAGGTGGTTTAGGTGGTGGTGGTGTGGTGATAAGGTGGGCTGGTTTTGGGGAGGGGCCAGATATTTTAATACAAGGGGTTTTAGGTAGATGGTGTGCTAGGTTTAGGTGGGGTGGTTTAGGGGTTTAGGGTTTAGCTAGGTGGGTTGGTTTTGGGGTGAGGTTTAGTGAGATGGGTTAGGTGATTAGGCTAGGATTAGGTTAGGTTTAAGGAAATTAAGCTAGGATTAGGGAAGTGCGTTAGGTGATTAGGTTGGGATTAGGCCGGGATTAGGGAAGCGGGTTAGGTGATTAGGCTAGGTTTAGGACGGGATTAGGGTAAAAGGCTAGGATTAGGGGTTTTTGATTAGGATTGGGTTAGGGAGCTCCCTTTGCAGAACCCATAGACCTTGTTGCATCATGTTGGTGCAGCCCTAGTTTAGGTTTTGGCTAATACAAGCTTAAACCCATGCTAATTAGGCTAACCCACATGATTAACCCCAAACTTGACACACAAGTCAAGCTTAATTACAACCACACTCAAATCTTATCCTCCCCCACTCTCTTTCATGCCCATAATCCCACGTGAATTTCAAGTGGGCCCTACCTCCATTTATGAGAAGGTGATGTGGGCCATGGATGTGGATATTGGATTGGATCTCTGGATCCAAATCCAAATCCAAATCCACACATAGGTTTGGATTGGGATCTGGATATATATGGTCCAGATCCAATCCAAACTGAATTCTGACTCCTTCAGGCTATGTTCGAAACGAACGGTTTGTGCGAGGTCTGACAGCATCAGTACTCCGTCTGCGTTGGGTCTTCGCCAACATGATCGTCCGCTTCTATTTTCACCTTCCGGAGATGATTTCAAGTGATGTTTGATGATAACAGGGTCTTGGACGTTCGAGATCCTAGGGGTGGATTCAATACGAGAGTTGCTGTGCCGGGCTCGACTTGTGCTCCGGTTTTGGGCTCTCTTTAGCTTTTCTGGTCCTGTCTTGATTAGGCCAAGCTGCTTCAGGGTTTCAAAATGTGTTTTAAAAGGTTTTTAAAACTATATTATACATATTTATAATATATGTACAGGGTTGCCTGGAAGGCTCCTGGGTTTCCAGACTCAAAATGGCCCTTTGGGGCTGCTTTTACAAAACCAGGTTGGTTTGAGGAATTCATGGGATTTCGGGGTGTTTACATTTTCGTTAATGGATGGCTATTCAGGGTATAATCAAATCAAATTAAGCCCACAAGATCAAGGTAAGACCGCTTTCACAACCCCACGGGGCACGTACTGCTATACAATCATGCCCTTTGGTTTGAAAAATGCTGGTGCCACATACCAGAGAGCCATGACCACGATCTTCCATGATCAGATTTATGAACTCGTAGAGGTATATGTGGATGATCTCTTGCCAAAATCCAAAACTCGATGCACTCATATCGAATTCTTACAAAAGATTTTCGAAAGGCTTAGACTTTACAAAGTAAAGCTAAACCCTTAGAAATGTGTGTTCGGAGTAGAGTCCGGAAAGCTCTTAGGCTTTATGGTGAGCTAAAGGGGTATAGAAGTCAACACATCTAAGTGTCGAGCCATCATAGACATGGCTCCACCCTCCAATGTCACACAGATTCGTAGCCTCCAAGGTCAATTGCAATCCATTCGCAGGTTTATCTCAAACCTAGCGACTAGATGCGAACTCTTCAACAAATTGTTGAGAAAGGGCACGAAATTTTCATGGGATGACGACTGCCAAAAGTCATTTGAAAGACTAAAGGCATACCTAGTTAATCCCCTGGTTTTAAATCCTCCAAAGCAAGGAAAACCTCTTTTGCTTTACATCTCCGTGCATGAGAATGCCTTGGGAGATTTGTTAGCTCAATACAAGGATGACACCAACAAGGAGTATGCCATCTATTATATTTCGAAAACTCTCTTGGCTTATGAAAGGAATTATCAAGCCATGGAGAAGACGTGCTTGGCCCTAGTTTGGGCCTACCAGAAATTTAGACACTATTTCCTAGATCATGAGATCTGGATAGTGTCCAAGCTTGATCCAATCAAGCATTTGTTCGAAAAAACCATTCTCACTGGTAGATTGGGCAAATGGCAACTCCTTCTAATGGAGTATGACCTGAAATACCATCATCAGATCTCCATTAAGGGGCAAGCCCTAGCAAACTACGTGGCTGAGTTCCCCCTAGAGGACGCATATCCCACACTTAGTGAAATGCCTGATGAAGGCATATTGCAAAACAAATTTCAAAACCACATTTTGGCAAACTCTTTTGAAAACCAAGTGTGGGAGATGCACTTTGATGGGGCACGAAACCAACAAGGGGCTGGTGCTGGGGTCATCCTCATATCCCCTGAAAAGGGTGAGATCCCTGTAGACGCGCGAAAATCCCCGCCTCTGGCTTCTCAGGGCCTGGAGCGGATCCTCTCGTGTGTCTAAGGCCTATTTATATAAACAGGAAGTGTCAGCTAGCTTACCTAAGCTAGCGAAGATATATTTTAAGCTGACTTCTAATCGTAGCGACTGTGAGCAAGTGAGCTCTTGTCGTCGCAGACCTTCTTGCACCGATGCGCAAGGGTTAGTCTGTACGCTTTGAAAAATCGAGTTTTTTGGTATAGAAAGCCTACGAAGTGGTTCGAGGTGTTTAATTCAGGTTTGTAGAATGCGATTGCAGATTTTTAGATCACATGGATTTGCACGTGCCTAAGTCTTTCTTTTTATCCCTTCATGGGCCACCTAGTTTGTGTGTTATGAACACTCCACTACATGGGCGAATTTGAGCGGGGCTTACTTTGATGCAATATGCATCCTACCTCGTGGTATGGCGTAGATACAATGCAAACTCATGCTACTCCAAAGGGAAAACCCGAATGTAAAGACAATGCCGAAGGGAAATAACCAAAGAGAAATAACCGAAGGGAAATGACTTGTAATGTAAATGCCGAAGGGAGATATGTATATAGGGTATATACGTGCCCTTACTTGGGTCTTGCAAATAAGAGCGAAGGCTCAATGTGGGTGCGTGCTTGAATTGAAAGACTTACACACACGACATGAAATAAAACCCAAATATAACCTGCAATATGGCCTTGATTAAGGTCTTGGGAATAAGAGCGAAAGTTCAATGTGTGTGAGTGCTTGAATTGAAGTACTACGCACACAACATGAAATTAAACCCAAATAGTATAACACGGCCCTTACTTGGGTCTTTCAAATAAGAGCGAAGGCACAATGTGTGTGAGTGCTTGAATTGAAAGACTTACACACATGACATGAAATGAAAACCCAAATAGTATAGCACGGCCCTTACTTGGGTCTTTCAAATAAGAGCGAAGGCTCAATGTGTGTGTAGACACCGAAAATTTTCACTTACTGGTTCTTAGGCCTAAAGTGAACCTTTTCGCAATCTACATTCGCTTTATGGGCGTGCCAGCTAGTTTACTTTAACTAGCAAAGTATGTTTTGAAAATAATCTGACTTGTGAAAGGCGATTGTAGGCAAGCGGGATTTTTACGTCGCAGACCTTCTTGCGCCGATGCGCAAGGGTCAGTCTGTACGCTTAGAGACTTCGTTTTGAAACAAGTTTAACTCAAAATATATTTTGAATGAAGAAGTGTTTTAAAACCTTTTAAAACCGTGCATTTGGGCGATTTTTTATTTTGTAAGGGTTGGACGACCCTAAGTCTTTCAAATTTTAATCTGCTTAGGCACGATGTGCATGCATCGAAATAGCCTAAGTCTTGGCATATTTGCACGATTGATTCGGGTTGTTTTTGTATGATTTTCAGATTTTAGATCACGTGGATTTGCACGTGCCTAAGTCTTTCTTTTTATCCCTTTATGGGCCACCTAGGTGTGTGTTATGAACACTCCACTACATGGGGCGAATTTGAGCGGGAGTACGGGGCTTGCTTTGATGCAATATGCGTCCTACCTCGTGGTATGGCGTAGATGCAATGCAAACTCACGCAACTCCAAAGGGAAAACCCGAATTTAAAAGACAATGCCAAAGGGAAATTGCCGAAGGGAAATAACTGAAGGGAAATTGCCGAAGGGAAATAACCGAAGGGAAATGACTTGTAAAGTAAGTGCCGAAGGGAGATATGTATATAGAGTATGTATATGAGCCCTTACTCGGGTCTTGCAAATAAGAGCGAAGGCTCAATGTGGGTGCGTGCTTGAATTGAAAGACTTACACACACGACATGAAATGAAACCCAAATATAAATTGCAGTATGGCCTTGACTAAGGTCTTGGGAGTAAGAGTGAAGGCTCAATGTGTGTGAGAGTGCTTGAATTGAAGTACTACACACACGACATAAATGAAACCCAAATATAACTGCAATAAGGCCTTTACTAAGGTCTTGGGAATAAGAGCGAAAGCTCAATGTGTGTGAAAGTGCTTGAATTGAAAGACTTACACACACGACATGAAATGAAACCCAAATAGTATAGGTCGGCCCTTACTTGGGTCTTTCAAATAAGAGCGAAGGCTCAATATGTGTGGGAGTGCTTGAATTGAAAGACTTACACACACGACATGAAATGAAACCCAAATAGTATAGGTCGGCCCTTACTTGGGTCTTTCAAATAAGAGCGAAAGCTCAATGTGTGTGAGTGCTTGAATTGAAAGACAACGCACCCAACTTAAGCAAAACCCTTCGAAAATGAAAGTATATGTATATACTTATGTATTATGGGCTGATTAGGCCCGTGTGTGTTCAAAATCATGCACAACTAGGAGAGTGCACGTGTGTGGGTGTGCCAAGCCACGTTATTACAAGCGGGGGGAGACTATGCTCCGTTATTACAACCCCATATCAAATTGAATCTCAAGCAAGTATACAACTAAAGACCGAGTTAGGCACTTACTAGTAGCTGGTCCGTAGAGGCCTTGCTTGAGCGTGGGCTTGGCCTTCGCCTTGGGCTGCAAACGGGAGCTCCGCGAGGGTGAACGAGAAAGGGTGCTGGTCGGCTGCAAATGGGGCACGGGATAGGCGCCTTGATGGTGGCCGGCTGCAGGCAAGGGTGTCACCTTGGTGTGGGGGATTAAAGGGGCTGGGTGCTAGTGGGGATAGTGGGTGTAAGGGAGTGTTATGGGCAGGTCTTAGGAAGTCTAATAGGGTGGCCGGGTGTAGCTAGGGTAGTTAGGTAGTGGCAGGTAGTTAGGATGTACTAGGTTCGGCTGAGTGAGAATGGTGGCAGCAAAGGGGAATGGCTGGTGGTAGGATGTTATGGTAGGGGGTTAGGTGGCTGAGAGTGGAGAGGGAGTGAAGAAGGTGAGATGAAGGATGGGGTACTAACCGTGCTTGATGAGAGGCGGTGGATGGAAGAGAGCAGCCGGGTGTGGTGGAGCAAATGGTTCAGCCGAGGGCAGGGGTGGCGACAGGTGGTGGTGTAGGTGGCTGGGCAGGTGGTGGTGGAGATGGAGCAGGTGGAGCAGGTGGCTGGGTTCGGTTGGGCTGGGAAGTGGGGTCCCGGCTGGGCTTGGGGAAGGCGACTAGATAGGAGAACCCGCCCCCAAGGGGGGGGGGGGTTTATATAGAGGTGGGTAGGTCGGTTAGGGCTGGGTTTGGGGTAGTGGTTAGGTGGTTTAGGTAGGGTGGTATGAAGATAAGGTGGGCTGGAAAGGGTAGGGCCAGATATTTTAAATACTAGTGGTTTGGGTAGATTGTGGACTAGGGGTGGTTTAGGGGTTTAGGGCTAGGTTAGGTGGTTGGGTTTTAGGGTGAGGTTTAGTGAGCTAGGTTAGGTGATTAGGCTAGGTTTAGGCTAGGTTTAGGGAAATTAACCTAGGTTTAGGGAAGGATTAGGGAAGTGGGTTAGGTGATTAGGTTGGGATTAGGTCGGGATTAGGGAAGTGGGTTAGGTGATTAGGCTCAGATTAGGGGTGGATTAGGGTGGAAGGCTAGGATTAGGTGTTTAGGGTTAGGTTTAGGTGAAGGAGCTCCCTTTGCATGGCCCATAGACTTTAACCATATCATGTTGGTGCAACCCTAGGTTAGGTTTTGGCTAATTACAAGCTTAAACCCACTTAACTAGGCTAACCCACATGATTAACCCCAAACTTGACACACAAGTCAAGCTTAATTACAACACTCTTGATATTATCCATCCCCACTCTCTCTCATGCCCATGATCCCACGTGAAATTCAAGTGGGCCCCACCTCCATTTATGAGAAGGTGATGTGGGTCATGGATATGGATATTGGATTGGATCTCTGGATCCAAATCCAAATCCTAGTCCACACATGGGTTTGGATTGGGATCTGGATATATATGGTCCAGATCCAATCCAAACTGAACTCTGACTCCTTCGAGCTGGGTTCAAAACGAACGGTTTGTGCGGGGCCTGACAGCATCAGTGCTCCGTCTGCGTTGGGTCTTCGCCAACATGATCGTCCGCCTCCGTTTCTGCTTTCCGAATATGACTTCAAATGACATTTTGATAAGAACAAGGTCTTGGACGTTCGAGATCCTAGGGGTATGGATGTGATACAAGAGTTGCTGTGCCGGGCTCGACATGTGCTCCGGTTCCGGGCTCTTCTTAGCTCTCTTGGTCCTGTCTTGATTGGGCCAAGCCGCTTCGGGGTTTCAAAAACGTGTTTTAAAAGGTTTTCAAAAGCCATATTATATATTTTTGAAATATGAAGTTTAAAACATATATACAGGGTTGTCTAGAAGGCTCCTAGGTTTCCAGACTCAAAAATGGCCCTTTGGGGCTGCTTGTACAAAACCAGGTTTGTTTTTAGAAATTCGTGGGATTTCGGGGTGTTTACAGTGTGTAAGTGATTGAATTGAAAGACTTACACACACGACATGAAATGAAAACCCAAATAGTATAGCACGGCCCTTACTTGGGTCTTTCAAATAAGAGCGAAGGCTCAATGTGTGTGAGTGCTTGAATTGAAAGACTTACACACACGACATGAAATGAAAACCCAAATAGTATAGCACGGCCCTTACTTGGGTCTTTCAAATAAGAGCGAAGGCTCAATGTGTGTGAGTGCTTGAATTGAAAGACTTACACACACGACATGAAATGAAAACCCAAATAGTATAGCACGGCCCTTACTTGGGTCTTTCAAATAAGAGCGAAGGCTCAATGTGTGTGAGTGCTTGAATTGAAAGACTTACACACACGACATGAAATGAAAACCCAAATAGTATAGCACGGCCCTTACTTGGGTCTTTCAAATAAGAGCGAAGGCTCAATGTGTGTGAGTGCTTGAATTGAAAGACTTACACACACGACATGAAATGAAAACCCAAATAGTATAGCACGGCCCTTACTTGGGTCTTTCAAATAAGAGCGAAGGCTCAATGTGTGTGAGTGCTTGAATTGAAAGACTTACACACCCAACTTAAGCAAAACCCTACGTAAGTTAAAATATATATATATATATATATATATATATATATATATATATATTTATATACTAGGGGCTGATTAAGCCCGTATGTGTTCAAAATCGTGCACAACTAAGAGAGTGCACATGTGTGTGGGTGTGCCAAGCCACGTTATTATAAGCGGGGGGAGACTATGCTCCGTTATTACAACCCCGTATCGAACTGAATTTTAAGCAAGTATACAACTAAGGACCGAGTTAGGCACTTACTAATAGCTGGTCCGAAGAAGCCTTGCTTGAGCGTGGGCTTGGCCTTCGCCTTGGGCTGCAAGAGGGAGCTCCGCGGAGTTGAATGGCAAGGGGCTGCTGGCCGGGTGCCTTGGGTGCACGGAGGAGATGCCTTGAAGTTGGCCGGCTACTTGGAAAGGGGCTGCCTTGGCGTGTGGGGTTAAAAGGCCTAAGTAAGGTCACTAGGGAGGGTGTAGTGTTAGGGAGTATGACACTAAGGGGGAGCCTAAGGGAAGGTCTAATGGAGCACCTAGGGGAAAGGAGGTGGCTGGCCGAATGTAAGTGACAGTCGGTTGGAGTGGCCGACTAGGAGAACTTGTTGGTGGCGGGTTGCTAGGGTCGCTGGGAGTGGTGGAAGGGAAGGAAACTAGCTAGGAGATGGGGTAAGGTAGTGGTGGATGTGGGGAGGTAATATGGGCAGGCCTTAGCGAGTGGATGGGGTGGCTGGGTGTAGCTAGGGTGTCTAGGTAGTGGCGGGTAGTTAGGATGGTTATGGCCTGGCCGAGTGGGAGTGGTAGCGGCAGGTGGTGGTATGGTGGGTGGCTGAGAGTGGAGAGGGAGTGGAGAAGGGGTAAGGTGGAGTGTGGAGTACTAACCGAGTGAAGAGGCGGTGACGGATGGAAGGGGAGCAGCCGGGTGTCTTGGATGCGCAGGATGGGGTTCGGTCGGACGGAATGGTGGCGATGTGGACCTTGGCTGGAGTGGTGGTGGTGGTGGTGCTCGGCGGGGAGGTAGTGGTGCAGGTGGTGGCTGGTTGTGGGGCAGGTGGAAGTGGAGAAGAGGTGATCGGCTGGGAATGGGGGACCCGAGATAGGATGATTGGAGCTGGGAAAACCCGCCCCTTAGGGGGGGGGATTTATAGGGCTGCAAGAGGCGGTTGGGGCTGGTATTAGGGTAGTGGTTAGGTGGTCTAGGGGTGGTGGTATGGTGGTAAGGTGGGCTGGAAAGGGTAGGGCCAGATATTTTAAATACAAGGGGTTTGGGTAGGTTGTGTGCTAGGGGTGGTTTAGAGGTTTAGGGTTTAGCTAGGTGGGTTGGTTTTAGGGTGAGGTTTAGTGAGGTAGGTTAGGTGATTAGGCTAGGATTAGGTTAGGTTTAGGGAAATTAACCTAGGTTTAGGGAAGGATTAGGGAAGTGGGTTAGGTGATTAGGTTGGGATTAGGCCGGGATTAGGAAAGTGGGTTAGGTGATTAGGATCAGATTAGGACAGGATTAGGGTAGAAGGCTAGGATTAGGTGTTTTTGGTTAGGTTTAGGTGAAGGAGCTCCCTTTGCATGGCCCATAGACCCTAATCATATCATGTTGGTGTAGCACTAGGTTAGGTTTTGGCTAATTACAAGCTTAAACCCACTTAATTAGGCTAACCCACATGATTAACCCAAAACTTGACACACAAGTCAAGCTTAATTACAACACACACTTGATCTTATCCTCCCCCACTCTCTCTCATGCCCGTAATCCTACGTGAAATTCAAGTGGGCCCCACCTCCATTTATGAGAAGGTGATGTGGGCCATGGATGTGGATATTGGATTGGATTTTTTAATCCAAATCCAAATCTAAGTCCATACATGGGTTTGGATTGGGATCTGGATATATGTGGTCCAGATCCAATCCAAACTGAATTCTGACTCCTTCGGGCTGTGTTCGAAACAAACGGTTTGTGCGGGGTCTGACAGCATCAGTACTCCGTCTGCGTTGGGTCTTCGCCAACATGATTGTCCGCCTCTGTTTTCGCCTTCCGGAGATGACTTCAAAAATATGTTTTGATGATAATAGGGTCTTGGACGTTCGAGATCTTGGGGGTGAATTTGATATGAGAGTTGCTGTGCCGGGCTCGACATGTGCTCCGGTTCCAGGCTCTCCTTAGCTTTTCTGGTCTTGTCTGGATTAGGCCAAGCTGCTTCAGGATTTCAAAAACGTGTTTTAAAAGGTTTTAAAAGCCATATTATACATTTTTGAAATATATAAAGTTTAAAACATATGTACAGGGTTGTCTGGAAGGCTCCTAGGTTTCCAGACTCAAAATAGCCCTTTGGGGCTGCTTTTACAAAACCAGGTTGTTTTGAGGAATTCGTGGGATTTCGGGGTGTTTACAGATGCCCCTCTTTGGCCTTGTCCAAATCGATTTGGATAAGGGCAAAGATGACAAACACCCCTTTCAATGTCTCCCTAGATCTAACCACGAAGAATCTGGGATCGTCCCAATCTTTAGCAAAATCTCAGTTTTAAAACCCTGGTAGGAGGAGATATCACGCCAAAGGGATATACTATGGAATCTGGTCCTAAATGGGATCATGTTTATGCAAGTACCATGCGTGGAATGCATATGCATGTCATGGGTGTGGTGCCAAAAAGTGGCGACCTCTAGGAGACCAGATGTGGTCGAACTCTAGAGACTTATAAGGCCTACTGCTCCAAGTAAGCAGATCCTATGCCCTTTGATGTTCGATTTTCAAAACTTATTTACAAAAGTTATTTACAAAAGGGACAACTGTCTTGAGTCTCGATCCTAAGGATCTCGAGCTCTTCGTGCTTACCCTTGTTTGAGTCTTAACACTCACTTATCTAACGGAGGTTTTATAAGAAAACAAGCTATATTTCAAATTCCTACGCCTTACTCAAAACGTCGAATTCTCAAACAAGATGAAATTCAAGTAAGTAAATCCTATTTTTACTTTAGGATTCCTCGAAATGAACCATGCTTTAGCTTGAGATAAGCCAGGGATGGGGAAAGAGATACCACGGTCCCTTCTGAAGCGTCCCATGGTTTAAGGCATAGAAGGCAGAAAAACTGCTCTTTTTGAGCTTTTTGGCCTCTTTTTCCTTTTTTTTTCATAGAGGGTCTCCCTTTGGGAGTATTTTTCCTTTAATCCCTCTTTTTCATAAGAGAATCGATTTTTCTTTTGAATTTTGGTTTCTTTCTTTTGGAAAGATACTTTGAATGGGAAATTCCCTTTGTTTGGGCCGTGTTTTTCCTTTTGGAAGTAGGAGAGAAGAGGGGAGGACTTATCCCAAGCCTACACTCGATCCATTCCAGATCAGCCTATTTAGAAATAGCACGTACTACTTGCAAGTATCTTGCTATGTTGAACTAGGCCTTTCTTTGTAAGAAGAAGGATTTTGAAATGTAACCACGATTTTGAAGACTCCACTCTTTCACAAGTGCGAATTCTCTCACTCAGGGTCACATGACTTTGCCTTTGCACCTTATTCACATGTCTCAGGGCAGCTATCCCTTTAATTTTTGAAAACTGGAATTTAATCCAAATCCTACACATGATACTTCTTTAAGTATTGGATATTGATAGGATCTGCTAAATTCCTACCTTCTACATCGATCAACCAATACGAATTGTTCGTGGTGGTTGCTCGTACAACATAGGGTCCATCCCACTTGGGGCGCCACTTTCCGAGGGGATGTGGGCCACGATAGTGGATGATTTTCAAAACTAGATCCCCACTTCAAAGTGGCGAGGTCTAATGTGTTTGCCATAATGTTGGGCTATCCTTTGCCGGTATGCATGAGCATGGTCCATGACAAGGAGTCGCCTCTCATCTAGCAAATCTAGTTCGGCCATCCTAGCATGCTGAAGCGTCTCTAGGGGGAGGTTGAGTGCAATAGATGTATGGAATGAATGTAGTTGAGTATGAATGGGAAGAATGGCGTTTGTGCCATAGACCAATTCGAATGGTGTGGCATTCGTGGGAGTCCGGATGGAAGTCCTATAAGCCCATAAGGCTTCATCCAACTTCTCGTGCCACGTCCTACCCTTCTCTAAGGTATTCTCAATTATGCTAATGAGAGTCTTGTTTGTGGCTTTGGCTTGGCCGTTGCCTTGAGGGTAGTAGGGCGAAGAGAAGTGGTGAGTTATGCCATACGTGTTGCACAACTTAACCATCCGCTCATTCTTGAATGGGGTGCCATTATCAGACACAAGGTCTCGTGGAACCCCAAATCGAGCCAAGATATTCCTCCAGACGAAAGCCACCACATGTTGCCCCATCACGTTGGTTAGGGAAATGGCTTCCACCCACTTGGAGAAATACTCCGTGGCTGCTAAAATAAATCGATGCCCATTCGAGGCTTTTGGAAATATTGGGCCTACGATGTCAAACGCCCACATGGTGAATGGCCAGGGGCTGATTACAGAATGCAATGCAGATGAGGGGATATGAATGGCATGCCCATGCACTTGACATGGATGACACTTCCTAACATGATCGTGGCAATCCTTTTTAAGGGTGGACCAAAAATAGCCCCCTCTAAGTATTTTCATTGCCATCATGTTGGCATTAACATGACCTCCACATTCTCCATCGTGGAATTCATGCATCACTATCCTAGCCTCCTCTAGGTCGATACACCTAAGCACAATGCCGGTAAAACTCTTTTTGTATAAAACCCCACCCAGAATGGTGTATCGGGTCGAAATCTTACGAATGAATGCCTTATCTTTCGATGTGGCATCCTCAACGAATCCCCCATTTTCTAGAAATTGTTTGATGTCATGAAACCAGGGTTTTTCAATAGAGTCTGGGTTATTTTGGTAAATATCCAAGTCGTGTGTGGATGGGTGGGGCGCATGCCATATTTCCAAAGATCGGGTCCCTGAAATGGGATCGACCTTCAGGGTTGAACCCAAGGCGGAGAGGGCATCGGCGATGCCATTGTCCTCTCTTCCTACGTGTGTGAGTCTACACGATTGGAAGGACTGAACCAATCGAGTGGCCAACTCGTGATATGGAAGTAGTTTTTCATTCCGTACTTGCCAAATTTTCAAAACCTGGTTTATAACAAGGAGTGAATCTCCAAAGACCTCAATGCATGATGCCCCTAGAGTTTTCGAAATTCTTAAGCCTTGTATGAGTGCTTCATACTCAGCTACGTTGTTGGAACATTCGAAATCTAAGCAGACTGCTATGGGAATCTCGCCCTTTTCAGGGGAGATTAGGATGACCCCAACACCAGCCCCTCGTTGGATTCGTGCCCCATCGAAGTGCATCTTCCATACTTGGTTTTCAAAATTGTTTGCCAAAATGTGGTTTTGAAAGTGGTTTTGTAATATGCCTTCATCAGGCATTTCAACAAGAGTGGAATATGCGTCCTCTAAGGGGAACTCAGCCACGTAATCTGCTAGGGCTTGCCCCTCAATGGAGATCTGGTGATGGTATTTCAGATCATACTCCATTAGAAGGAGTTGCCATTTGCCCAATCTACCCATAAGAATGGGTTTTTCGAACAAGTGCTTGATTGGATCAAGCTTGGACACTATCCAGATCTCATGATCTAGGAAATAGTGTCTGAATTTCTGGTAGGCCCAGACTAGGGCCAAGCACGTCTTCTCCATGGCTTGATAATTTCGTTCATAAGCCAAGAGAGTTTTCGAAATGTAGTAGATGGCATACTCCTTATGGGTGTCATCCTCGTATTGAGCCAACAGGGCTCCTAAAGCATTCGCATGCACGGATATGTAAAGTAAAAGTGATTTTCCTTGCTTTGGAGGGTTCAAAACGGGGGGATTAACCAAGTATGCCTTTAGTCTCTCGAAGGACTTCTAGCATTCGTCATCCCATAAGAATTTCGTGCCCTTCCTCAACAGTTTGTTGAAGGGTTCGCATCTAGTGGCCAGATTCGATATGAATCGAAGAACGGATTGTAAACGACCCTGGAGGCTACGGATTTGAGTGAGATTGGAGGGTGGAGCCATGTCTATGATGGCTCGACACTTAGAGGGATCGACTTCTATACCACTTTGGCTCACCATAAAGCCTAGAAGCTTCCCTGATTCTACCCCGAATACATATTTTTGAGGGTTTAGCTTTACTTTATAAAGCCTAAGCCTTTCAAAAATCTTTTGCAAACATTCGATATGAATGCATCGGGTTTTGGATTTCGCCAAGAGATCATCTACATACACTTCTACGAGCTCATGAATTTGATCATGGAAGATCGTGGTCATGGCTCGTTGGTTTGTTGCGCCGGCATTTTTCAAACCAAAGGGCATGACTGTATAGCAGTACGTGCCCCATGGAGTTGTGAAGGCGGTCTTACCCTGATCTCGTGGACTTAGTTTGATTTGATTATAGCCTGAATAGCCATCCATAAACGAAAACATTTCATGATTTGCAGTACTATCGACTATCAAATCTATGTTTGGTAAAGGATAATTATCCTTTGGAGTGGCTTTATTCAGGTTTCTGAAATCGATGCATATTCGAATTTTCCCATTGGTTTTTCGAACTACAACGATATTTGACAACCAATCAGAATACGCAATGGGTTTTATAAATCCCGAGGGGATCCACAACCAATCAGAATACGCAATGGGTTCGATGGATCCTAGAGGTCTAGACGCATTCCCATCGTATCCAGTGATAACGATGGGGCTTGGGTTCACTGAAGTCAAGGTGACTCCGATTTTGTACGCCACGTGAAGTGGAAGGATGTTGAGCCCTCCTCCACCATCGACTAGGCACCTGTCCAGAGAGTGGTTGTTTAGAACCACCTCGATATGCAGGGCCTGGTTATGGGTTTCGTAGGATCTATCTACATCATCTTCCGAAAAGGTGATGGGCGATTTTGCTCCTAATAAAGCCACTTGGGCAGACAAGGACTCCGGACTTATGTTCGAATCAACCTTGGCCCTTTCTAGAATTTTCTCTAAGACAAGTCTATGCCTAGGCGAGGTTTTGATAAGCTCTAGGATAGACATGTGAATAGGAATCTTTGAAAGGTGGTTTTCGAAATCATAAGGATTTAGGATGACTTTGTCCTTATCTGCTTTTGGCAGACCACTAGGGATACATGCTTTTGAGGGGCCAGGCACACTGACCACCTTTTGAGCACCTTGAAGGCGCGGGGGTTGGTAGATCCTCCCGGATCTAGTGACTTCCCCCATGACCAGCCTAGGGTTCGCGCTAAACTTGGCTCTAAGGATGAGCTGAGGAGAACCTTGGATTTTAAAAACTGGCTTTGCCGGGGTTTCCACTTTTGGTGGTCCCCGAATGACGACTTGGGCGAGCCTCTTGTATAATACAAGGATGGGCGCACAAGCAGGTCGACCAGGTTCGGGCTTTTGCGCTAGTTCCTTGGAAATGGTGAGGGTACATACCTCCTTTCCTTTCCCACTGCCACTGGCGTGTTTGGGAAAGGGTTCTTTGAAGATAGCTTGAGGTGGCTCAGGTTCCGCAGTGACCTGGAGCCGGCCCTCCGCTATCAAGTTCTCAATTTTATTTAGAAGAGAGAAGCAACGTTTGGTATCATGGCCTTTGAGCCAATGATACTTGCAAAATCGGTTTAAATACCCCCCTTTGGACGTGACTCCTTAGGGGATTTCAGGGAGTTCGATCATGCCCTGGGCAAGTAAGAGGTCTAGGACCTCCGACACAGGTTGCCCCAGCGGAGTGTACTCCCGTTTTTCAATCGGTTTTGAAAAATTGCGTTCTCTCTTATTTTCTATTTTTTCAAAATTTTTAGAAGTGCCTGCCATGCCTGGATCCACCCGGACATTGGCGATTTTATGGGGCTTTGCCCCTTTGTCCATCGTGGGCAGCTCATATGCGATGGGCTTTTCCAAATGTGCTTTTGGAACGGCACTTCCTTTCCATAAGTGGTCGTATGTCCCTTTTCGCAAGTTGGTTTCGAAAAGGGAGGCCTTTTTGATCAACTTATGGAAAGTTGAAATCTCATGGAGCGAGAGAAGGGTTTTTAACTCGCTTTTGAAATTGTCCAGGATGAGCATTACTGCGCATCCTTCGGATATGGGCTCTCGCACTTGGCCCAAAAGAGACCTCCATCTTATAATGAAGGCATGCACGTCTTCGTTCATGCCTTGCTTTGTATCCCTTAAGGTATTCAGGGTTGGCGTGACTTCCACGTTGTGTGCAAATCTTTGCATGAAGCAGTTCGCTAACTCTTCAAAAGTAGCGAACTGGCTTAAGTCGTAGGAAGCCAGCCATTTGGCAGCTGTGCCTTTAAGGGATAGAGGGAACCAATACACCCATTTCATCGAGTCCTTTTTTTTCTTATGGGCTCGACGTGAGAAAAGCTGCAAGTGAGACCTAGGGTCTCCCATGCCATCATACCGATGGAAGTTCGGTATTTCATCGTCACTGTCTGTTTCGTAATCCATAGGAAGGAAATCAGACAGGGCGTAGCTTCTTTTCTCTTTATTTTGCCCTTTCAGCAGCTGTTGTAGGGCTTTACAGTCCTTTTGTGTGAAGGACTCGTGGTATTGGTTGCCTTCCATTACGGAGGCCTCTTTTTGCTTGCGAGGTTTTTCAGATTTCTTTTTAGGCCTTTGTTCACCGTTCGATGAACATGAATCGCCTACTTCAGCCTCTTGGCTGAGAGCATCGATTTTGGCCTCAAATTCCCTTCTCAAGTCCTCGATTTCATCTAGTTTTATTTTGTTTTTGAAAATCCTCCTAGAGTGAGAACTTGATGCGCATGAGCCTTGGCTCGACACTTCACTTGGATTGGATTTTGACATGCTTTTCAAGCTTTTTCAAAATTTCCTAAGTAAAAGCAAAGAAAACAAGTTAAAACGACACCTTTATAAAATTTTCGCAAGACTTCTACAAGTAAACTCGATTTTTGAAAAGGCTCACGTCCCACCGGGCGTGCCAATCTCTGTAGACGTGCGAAAATCCCCACCTCTTCGTCCCTTCCGGGGGCTTGGAGTGGATCTTCTCGTGCGTCTAAGGCCTATGTATACAAATAGGGCGTGCCAGCTAGCTTACTTAAGCTAGCGAAGATATTTCTAACACTAACTTCTAAACGTGGCGACTGTGAGCAAGTAAGCTCTTGTCGTCGCAGACCTTCTTGCACCGATGCGCAAGGGTCAGTCTGTACGCTTTTGCAAAAATCGAGTTTTGGAGAGAAAGTCTACGAATCGGTTCGAGGTGTCTATTTCGGGTCTTTAAGATGCGATTGCATATTTTAGATCACGTGGATTTGCACGTGCCTAAGTCTTTTCTTTTATCCCTTTTCGGGCCACCTAGTTTGTGTGTTATGAACACTCCACTACATGGGCGAATTCGAGCGGGGCTTGCTTTGATGCAATATGTGTCCTACCTCGTGGTATGGCGTAGATGCAATGCAAACTCACGCTACTCCAAAGGGAAAACCCGAAATGTAAAGACAATACTGAAGGGAAATAACTGAAGGGAAATAACTGAAGGGAAATAACCGAAAGGAAATAACCAAAGGGAAATAACCGAAGGGAAATATGTATATATCTTATGTATATGAGCCCTTACTCGGGTCTTGCAAATAAGAGCGAAGGCTCAATGTGGGTGCGTGCTTGAATTGAAAGACTTACACACACGACATGAATTTAAACCCAAATATAAATTGCAGTATGGCCTTGACTAAGGTCTTGGGAGTAAGAGCGAAGGCTCAATGTGTGTGAGAGTGCTTGAATTGAAAGACTACCCACACGACATAAATGAAACCCAAATATAACTGCAATAAGGCCTTTACTAAGGTCTTGGGAGTAAGAGCGAAGGCTCAATGTGTGTGAAAGTGCTTGAATTGAAAGACTTACTCACACGACATGAAATGAAACCCAAATAGTATAGGTCGGCCCTTACTTGGGTCTTTCAAATAAGAGCGAAAGCTCAATGTGTGTGAGAGTGCTTGAATTGAAAGACTTACTCACACGACAAGAAATAAAACCCAAATAGTATAGGTCGGCCCTTACTTGGGTCTTTCAAATAAGAGCGAAAGCTCAATGTGTGTGAGAGTGCTTGAATTGAAAGACTTACTCACACGACAAGAAATAAAACCCAAATAGTATAGGTCGGCCCTTACTCGGGTCTTTCAAATAAGAGCGAAAGCTCAATGTGTGTGAGAGTGCTTGAATTGAAAGACAACGCACCCAACTTAAACAAAAACCCTTCGAAAAGGAAAGTATATGTACACTTATATATCAGGGGCTGATTAGGCCCGTGTGTGTTCAAGATTGTGCACGACTAAGAGAGTGCACGTGTGTGGTTGTGCCAAGCCACGTTATTACAAGCGGGGGGAGACTATGCTCCATTATTACAACCCCGTATCAAATTGAATTTCAAGCAAGTTTACGACTAAAGACCGAGTTTAGACACTTACGAGTAGCTGGTCCGTAGAGGTCTTGCTTGAGCGTGGGCTTGGCCTTGGGCTGCAAGTGGGAGCTCCGCGAAGGTAGGTGATTAAAAGTGCTGGCCGGCTGCAAGTGGGGCGCGGGATAGACGCCTCGAAGGTGGCCGGTGGCAAGTAGATGTCGCCTCAAAGTAGGGGGTTTAAAGTGGCTGAAGAAGTGGGTATTAGGATCACTAGGGGAGTTGGGTACTTAGGGAAACTGGACCCAACAAGTGAGTTAGTGGGAAGGCCGAATAGGACACCTAGGGGAGTTGGCCGAATGGGAGATGATGGCTAGGTAGTGGCCAGCAACTTGGGTTATACTAGGTTCGGCTAGGTTTAGGTGGTGGCGGCAAAAGGGCTGAGATGAAGGTAGGATGGGTGGCTAAGAGTGGAGAGGTGGTAGAGAGGGGCTTTGAGGGAGTTTGGGGTACTTACCGAATGGGGAGAGGTGGCGGATGAAGTGGGAAGATGGCGGGCAGGTGGCTGTCGGCTGGTTCGGTTGGGTGGAGGTGGTGGCGTCCGGCTGAGGGATGGTGGTGATGGAGGGAAGAGGGAAGGTGGCGGTGCAGGTGGTGGCTGGTGGAGCAGGTGGAGCAGGCGGAGGTGGGGAGTGGTCCCGGCTGGGTGAGAGAAGGGAGAAGGAGAGGGCCCGGCTGGGTGAGAGGGTGGTTTCCACTTGGAAAACCCGCCCACAAGGAGGGGGGTTTAAATAGGGGATGGGTAGGTCGGTTAGGGCTGGGCTGAGGGTAGTGGTTAGGTGGTTTAGGTAGGGTGGTATGTAGATAAGGTGGGCTGGAAAAGGTTGGGCCAGATATTTTAAAACTAGGGGTTTGGGTAAATCGTGGGCTAAGGGTGGTTTAGGGGTTTAAGGCTAGGTTAGGTGGTTGGGTTTTAGGGTGAGGTTTAGTGAGCTAGGTTAGGTGATTAGGCTAGGTTTAGGCTAGGATTAGGGAAATTAATCTAGGTTTAGGGAAGGATTAGGGAAGTGGGTTAGGTGATTAGGTTGGGATTAGGACGGGATTAGGGAAGTGAGTTAGGTGATTAGGCTCAGATTAGGGGTGGATTAGGGGTTTAGGTTAGGTTTAGGCATTTTGGGCTAGGTTTAGCTGAAGGAGCTCCCTTAGCATGGCCCATAGACCTTGATCACCCCATGTTGGTGTAGCCCTAGGTTAGGTTTTAGCTAATTACAAGCTTAAACCCACTCAATTAGGCTAACCCACATGATTAACCCAAACTTGACACACAAGTCAAGCTTAATACAACACTCTTGATATTTTTCAACCCCACTCTCTCTCATGCCCAATATCCCACGTGAAACTCAAGTGGGCCCCACCTCCATTTATGAGAAGGTGATGTGGGCCATGGATATGGATATTGGATTGGATCTCTGGATCCAAATCCAAATCCAAGTCCACATATGGGTTTGGATTGGGATCTGGATATATATGGTCCAGATCCAATCCAAACTGAACTCTAACTCCTTCGAGCTGGGTTCGAAACGGACGATTCGTGCGGGGCCTGACAGCATCAGTACTCCGTCTGCGTTGGGTCTTCGCCAACATGGTCGTCCGCCTCCGTTTCTGCCTTCCGGAGATGACTTCAAATGATATTTTGGTAAGAACAGGGTCTTGGACGTTCGAGATCCTGGGGTGTGAATCAGATGCAAGAGTTGTTGTGCCGGGCTTGACAGGTGCTCCGGTTCCGGGCTCTTCTTGGCTCTCCTGGTCTTGTCTTGATCGGGCCAAGCCACTTCGGGGTTTCAAAACATGTTTTAAAAGGGTTTTCAAAAGCCATATCGTATGTTTTTGAAAGATATAGTTTAAAACATATATACAGGGTTGTTTGGAAGGCTCCTGGGTTTCCAAACTCAAAATGGCCCTTTGGGGCTGCTTGTATAAAACCAGATGGATTTTGAGAAATTCGTGGGATTTCGGGGTGTTTACAAGGTATTCAGAGTCGGCGTGACTTCTACGTTGTGTGCAAATCTTTGCATGAAGCAGTTCGCTAACTCTTCAAAAGTAGCAAACTCGCTTAAGTCGTAGGAAGCCAGCCATTTGGCAGTTGTGCCTTTAAGGGATAAAGGGAACCAATACACCCATTTCATCGAGTCCTTTTTCTTTTTATGAGCTCGACGCGAGAAAAGCTGCAAGTGAGACCTAGGATCTCCCATGCCATCATACCGATGGAAGTTCGGTATTTCATCGTCACTGTCTGTTTCGTAATCCATAGGAAGGAAATCAGATAGGGCGTAGCTTCTTTTCTCTTTATTTTGCCCTTTTAGCAACTGCTGTAGGGCTTTACGGTCCTTTGGTCTGAAGGACTCGTGGTATTGGTTGCCTTCCATTACGGAGGCCTCTTTGTGCTTGCAAGGTTTTTCAGATTTTTTCTTAGGCCTTTGTTCACCGTTTGATGAACACGAATCGCCTACCTCAGCCTCTTGGCTGAGAGCATCGATTTTGGCCTCAAACTCCCTTCTCAGGTCCTCGATTTCATCTAGTTTTATTTTGTTTTTGAAAATCCTCTTAGAGTGAGAACTTGATGCGCATGAGCCTTGGCTCGACACTTCACTTGGATTGGATTTTGACATGCTTTTCAAGCTTTTTCAAAATTTCCTAAGTACAAGCAAAGAGAACAAGTTAAAAATGAAAATCCCCGCCTCTGGCTTCTCAGGGCCTGGAGCGGATCCTCTCGTGTGTCTAAGGCCTATTTATATAAACAGGGCATGCCAGCTAGCTTACCTAAGCTAGCGAAGATATATTTTAAGCTGACTTCTAATCGTAGCGACTGTGAGCAAGTGAGCTCTTGTCGTTGCAGACCTTCTTGCACCGATGCGCAAGGGTCAGTTTGTACAATTTAAAAAATCGAGTTTTTGGGTATAGAAAGCCTACGAAGTGGTTTGAGGTATTTAATTCGGGTCTTTAGAATGCGATTGCAGATTTTTAGATCACGTGGATTTGCACGTGCCTAAGTCTTTCTTTTTATCCCTTTATGGGCCACCTAGTTTGTGTGTTATGAACACTCCACAACATGGGCGAATTTGAGCGGGGCTTACTTTGATGCAATATGCGTCCTACCTCGTGGAATGACGTAGATGCAATGCAAACTCACGCTACTCCAAAGGGAAAACCCGAATGTAAAGATAATGCCGAAGGGAAATAACCGAAGGGAAATGACTTGTAATGTAAATGCCAAAGGGAGATATGTATATAGGGTATATACGTGCCCTTACTTGGGTCTTGCAAATAAGAGCGAAGGCTAATTGTGGGTGCGTGCTTGAATTGAAAGACTTACACACACGACATGAAATAAAACCCAAATATAACCTGCAATATGGCCTTGATTAAGGTCTTGGGAATAAGAGCGAAAGCTCAATGTGTGTGAGTGCTTGAATTGAAGTACTACGCACACAACATGAAATTAAACCCAAATAGTATAACACGGCCCTTACTTGGGTCTTTCAAATAAGAGCGAAGGCTCAATGTGTGTGAGTGCTTGAATTGAAAGACTTACACACACGACATGAAATGAAAACCCAAATAGTATAGCACGGCCCTTACTTGGGTCTTTTAAATAAGAGCGAAGGCTCAATGTGTGTGAGTGCTTGAATTGAAAGACTTACACACACGACATGAAATGAAAACCCAAATAGTATAGCACGGCCCTTACTTGGGTCTTTCAAATAAGAGCGAAGGCTCAATGTGTGTGAGTGCTTGAATTGAAAGACTTACACACCCAACTTAAGCAAAACCCTACGTAAGTTAAAATATATATATATATATTTATATACTAGGGGCTGATTAGGCCCGTGTGTGTTCAAAATCGTGCACAACTAAGAGAGTGCACGTGTGTGTGGGTGTGTCAAGCCACGTTATTACAAGTGGGGGGAGACTATGCTCCGTTATTACAACCTCGTATCGAATTGAATTTTAAGCAAGTATACAACTAAGGACCGAGTTAGGATACAAGCGGGGGGAGACTATGCTCAAGCCTTGCTTGAGCGTGGGCTTGGCCTTCGCCTTGGGCTGCAAGAGGGAGCTCCGCGGAGTTGAATGGCAAGGGGCTGCTGGCCAGTTGCCTTGGGTGCGCGGAGGAGATGCCTTGAAGGTGGCCGGCTACTTGGAAAGGGGTTGCCTTGGCGTGTGGGGTTAAAAGTCCTAAGTAAGGTCACTAGGGAGGGTGTAGTGTTAGGGAGTATGGCACTAAGGGGGAGCCTAAGGGAAGGTCTAATGGAGCACCTAGGGGAAAGGAGGTGGCTGGCCAAATGTAAGTGACAGTCGGTTGGAGTGGCCGACTAGGAGAACTTGATGGTGGCGGGCTGCTAGGGTGGCTGAGAGTGGTGGAAGGGAAGGAAACTAGCTAGGAGATGGGGTAAGGTAGTGGTGGATGTGGGGAGGTAATATGGGCAGGCCTTAGGGAGTGGATGGGGTGGCCGGGTGTAGCTAGGGTGTCTAGGTAGTGGCGGGTAGTTAGGATGGTTATGGCCTGGCCGAGTGGGAGTGGTAGCGGCAGGTGGTGGTATGGTGGGTGGCTGAGAGTGGAGAGGGAGTGGAGAAGGGGTAAGGTGGAGTGTGGAGTACTAACCGAGTGAAGAGGCGGTGACAGATGGAAGGGGAGCAGCCGGGTGTCTTGGATGTGCAGGATGGGGTTCGGCCAGACGGAATGGTGGCGATGTGGACCTTGGCTGGAGTGGTGGTGGTGGTGGTGCTCGGCGGGGAGGTAGTGGCGCAGGTGGTGGCTGGCTGTGGAGTAGGTGGAAGTGGGGAAGAGGTGATCGGCTGGGAATGGGGGACCCGAGATAGGATGATTGGAGCTGGGAAAACCCGCCCCTTAGGGGGGGGGGGGGTTTATAGGGCTGCAAGAGGCGGTTGGGGCTGGTATTAGGGTAGTGGTTAGGTGGTCTATGGGTGGTGGTATGGTGGTAAGGTGGGCTGGAAAGGGTAGGGCCACATATTTTAAATACAAGGGGTTTGGGTAGGTTGTGTGCTAGGGGTGGTTTAGAGGTTTGGGTAGCTAGGTAGGTTGGTTTTAGGGTGAGGTTTAGTGAGGTAGGTTAGGTGATTAGGCTAGGATTAGGTTAGGTTTAGGGAAATTAACCTAGGTTTAGGGAAGGATTAGGAAAGTGGGTTAGGTGATTAGGCTGGGATTAGGAAAGTGGGTTTGGTGATTAGGCTCAAATTAGGACAGGATTAGGGTAGAAGGCTAGGATTAGGTGTTTTTGGTTAGGTTTAGGTGAAGGAGCTCCCTTTGCATGGCCCATAGACCCTAATCATATCATGTTGGTGCAGCCCTAGGTTAGGTTTTGGCTAATTACAAGCTTAAACCCACTTAATTAGGCTAACCCACATGATTAACCCCAAACTTGACACACAAGTCAAGCTTAATTACAACACACACTTGATCTTATCCTCCCCCACTCTCTCTCATGCCCATAATCCTACGCGAAATTCATGGGGGCCCCACCTCCATTTATGAGAAGGTGATGTGGGCCATGGATGTGGATATTGGATTGGATTTTTGAATCCAAATCCAAATCTAAGTCCATACATGGGTTTGGATTGGGATCTGGATATATATGGTCCAGATCCAATCCAAACTAAATTCTGACTCCTTCGGGCTGTGTTCGAAACGAACGGTTTGTGCGGGGTCTGACAGCATCAGTACTCCGTTTGCGTTGGGTCTTCGCCAACATGATCGTCCGCCTCTGTTTCTGCCTTCCGGAGATCACTTCAAATGATGTTTTGATGATAACAGGGTCTTGGACGTTCGAGATTGTAAACACCCCGAAATCCCACGAATTTCTTAAACAAACCTGGTTTTGTAAAAGCAGCCCCAAAGGGCCATTTTTGAGTCTAGAAACCCAGGAGCCTTCCAGACAACCCTGTACATATGTTTTAAACTCTGTATTTCAAAAATATATAATATAGCTTTTGAAAACCTTTTAAAACACATTTTTGAAACCCCAAAGCCCGCTTGGCCTAATCAAGACAGGACCAGCGAAGTCAAAGGGAGCCCGGAACCGGAGCACATGTCGAGCCCGGCACAGCAACTCTTGCATCTGATTCACACCCCCAGGATCTCGAACGTCCAAGACCCTGTTCTTATCAAAATGTCATTTGAAGTCATCTCCGGAAGGTAGAAACGGAGGCAGACGACCATGTTGGCGAAGACCCAACGCAGACGGAGTACTGATGCTGTCAGGCCCCGCACAAATCGTCCGTTTCAAACCCAGCTCAAAGGAGTCAGAGTTTAGTTTGGATTGGATCTGGACCATATATATCCAGATCCCAATCCAAGCCCATGTGTGGACTTGGATTTGGATTTGGATCCAGAGATCCAATCCAATATCCATATTCATGGCCCATATCACCTTCTCATAAATGGAGGTGGGGCCCACTTGAAATTCACGTGGGATCATGGGCATGAGAGAGAGTGGGGATAGAAAATATCAAGAGTGTTGTAATTAAGCTTGACTTGTGTGTCAAGTTTGGGGTTAATCATGTGGGTTAGCCTAATTGAGTGGGTTTAAGCTTGTAATTAGCCAAAACCCAACCTAGGGTTGCACCAACATGAGGTGATTAAGGTCTATGGGCCATGCTAAGGGAGCTCCTTCACCTAAACCTAACCCAAAATGCCTAATCCTAGCCTACCACCCAAATCCACCCCTAATCTGAGCCTAATCACCTAACCCACTTCCCTAATCCCAACCTAATCCCAACCTAATCACCTAACCCACTTCACTAATCCTTCCCTAAACCTAGGTTAATTTTCCTAAACCTAGCCTAATCACCTAACCTAGCTCACTAAACCTCACCCTAAAACCCAACCACCTGACCTAGCCCTAAACCCCTAAACCACCCCTAGCCCACAATCTACCCAAACCACTAGTTTCTAAAATATCTGGCCCTACCCTTTCCAGCCCACCTTATCTTCATACCACCCTACCTAAACCACCTAACCACTACCCCAAACCCAGCCCTAACCAACCTACCCAACTCCCTATATAAACCCCCCCTCTTGGGGGCGGGTTTTCCTATCTAGTGGCTTCACCCATCCCAACCGGGTCCCCTCCTTCCCCAAGTCCAGCCGAGTCCCACCATCTCCCACCTGCTCCACCTGCTCCACCTGCACCGCCACCTGCTCTCCATCCCACCACCATCTCCCAGCCGGACGCCACCACTTGCACTACTTCCCAACCACCCGGCTTCTCTCTTCCATCCACCGCCTCTCCCCATTCGGTAAGTACCCCCCACTCTATCTAGCTCCTTCTCTACTCCCTCTCTACTCCTAGCCACCCACCATACCACCATCTTACCTACACATCATACCTTTGCTGCCACCATTCTCACTCAGCCGAACCTATCACAACCTAAACTACTGGCCACTACCTAACCATTCTATCTACATCTGGCCACCCTATAAGACTCCCATTCGGCCTTCCCTTAAACTCCCTTTAGGTCCATACTCCCCAATACTCTAGACTCTCCTAGTGACCCTACACACTCACTTGGCCCAGCCCCTTTAAATCGCCCACATCAAGGCGACACCCATTTGCAGCCGGCCACCTTCGAGGCGCCTATCCCGCGCCCCACTTGCAGCCGGCCAGCACCCTTTGCCATCCACCCTCGTGGAGCTCCCGTTTGCAGCCCAAGGCGAAGGCCAAGCCCACGCTCAAGCAAGGCCTCTACGGACCAGCTACTAGTAAGTGCCTAAACTCGGTCTTTAGTTGTATACTTGCTTGAGATTCAATTTGATACGGGGTTGTAATAACGGAGCATAGTCTCCCCCCGCTTGTAATAACGTGGCTTGGCACACCCACACACGTGCACTCTCTTAGTTGTGCACAATTTTGAACACACACGGGCCTAATCAGCCCATAATACATAAGTATATATATATACTTTCATTTTCGAAGGGTTTTTGCTTAAGTTGGGTGCGTTGTCTTTCAATTCAAGCACTCACACACATTGAGCTTTCGCTCTTATTTGAAAGACCCAAGTAAGGCCCGACCTATACTATTTGGGTTTCATTTCATGTCGTGTGAGTAAGTCTTTCAATTCAAGCACTCTCACACACATTGAGCTTTCGCTCTTATTTGAAAGACCCAAGTAAGGGCCAACCTATACTATTTGGGTTTAATTTCATGTCGTGTGTGTAAGTCTTTCAATTCAAGCACTCTCACACACATTGAGCCTTCACTCTTATTCCCAAGACCTTAGTAAAGGCCTTATTGCAGTTATATTTGGGTTTCATTTATGTCATGTGTGTAGTACTTCAATTCAAGCACTCTCACACACATTGAGCCTTCGCTCTTACTCCCAAGACCTTAGTCAAGGCCATACTGCAATTTATATTTGGGTTTAATTTCATGTCGTGTGTGTAAGTCTTTCCATTCAAGCATGCACCCACATTGAGCCTTCGCTCTTATTTGCAAGACCCGAGTAAGGGCTCATATACATATTCTATATACATATTTCCCTTCGGTTATTTCCCTTCGGTTATTTCCCTTCAGTATTGTCTTTACATTTCGGGTTTTCCCTTTGGAGTAGCGTGAGTTTGCATTGCATCTACGCCATACCACGAGGTAGGACGCATATTGCATCGAAGCAAGCCCCGCTCGAATTCGCCCATGTAGTGGAGTGTTCATAACACATAAACTAGGTGGCCCGAAAAGAGATAAAAGAAAAAGACTTAGGCACGTGCAAATCCACGTGATCTAAAACATGCAACCGCATTTTAAAGACCCGAAATAGACACCTCGAACCGCTTCGTAGACTTTTCTCTCCAAAAACTTGATTTTTGCAAAGCGTACAGACTGACCCTTGCACATCGGTGCAAGAAGGTCTGCGATGACAAGAGCTTACTTGCTCACAGTCGCCACGTTTAGAAGTCAGTGTTAAAAATATCTTCGCTAGCTTAGGTAAGCTAGCTGGCACGCCCTGTTTGCATACATAGGCCTTAGACACACAAGAGGATCCGCTCCGAGCCCTGAAAAAGGCAAGAGGTGGGGATTTTCGCGCGTCTACAGAGATCCTGGGGGTGAATTTGATATGAGAGTTGCTGTGCCGGGCTCGACATGTGCTCCGGTTCCGGGCTCTCCTTAGCTTTTCTGGTCTTGTCTGGATTAGGCCAAGCTGCTTCGGGGTTTCAAAAATGTGTTTTAAAAGGTTTTAAAAGCCATATTATACATTTTTGAAATATATAAAGTTTAAAACATATGTACAGGGTTGTCTGGAAGGCTCCTGGGTTTTCAGACTCAAAATAGCCCTTTGGGGCTGCTTTTACAAAACCAGGTTTTTTTTAGGAATTCGTGGGATTTCGGGGTGTTTATAATCCCCATAGCAATTCGCCTAGATTTCGAATGTTCCAACAACATAGCTGAGTATGAAGCACTCATACAGGGCTTAAGGATTTCGAAAACTCTAGGGGCATCATGCATCGAGGTCTTTGGAGATTAACTCCTTGTTATAAACCAAGTTTTGAAAATTTGGCAAGTGCGAAATGAAAAACTTCTTCCATATCATGAGTTGGCCACTTGATTGGTTGAGTCATTCCAATCATGTAGACTCACACATGTAGGAAGAGAGGATAATGGCATTGCCGACGCCCTCTCTCCTTGGGTTCAGCCCTAAAGGTCGATCCCACTTTGGGAACCCGATCCTTAGAGATATGGCATGCACCCACTCCATCCACACACGATTTGGATATTTGCTAAAATAATCCATATTCTATTGAAAAACCTTGGTTCTATGACATCAAATGTTTTCTAGAAAATGGGGGATTCGCTGAGGATGCCACATCCAAAGATAAGGCATTCATCCGAAAAATTTCGACCCGATACACGATTTTGGGTGGGGTTTTGTATAAAAAAAGTTTTACGGCATCCTACTAAGATGTGTCGACCTAGAGGAGGCTAGAACTGTTATGCATGAATTCCACGATGGAGAATGTGGTGGTCATATTAATGCCGACATGATGGCGATGAAAATACTTAGAGCGGGCTATTTTTGGTCCACCCTGAAAAAGGATTGCCACGATCATGTTAGGAAGTATCATCCATGTCAAGTGCATGGGCACGCCATTCATATCCCATCATCTTCATTGCATTCCGTGGTCAGCCTCTGGCCATTTACCATATGGGCGTTTGATATTGTAGGCCCCATATTTCCAAAGGCATCGAATGGGCATAGGTTCATTTTAGCAGCCACTGAGTACTTCTCTAAGTGGGTTGAAGCCACCTCCCTGACCAACGTACAGGGGCAACATGTGGTGGCTTTCATTAGGAAGAATATCTTGGCTCGATTTAGAGTTCCAAGAGACCTAGTGTCCGAAAATGGCACCCCATTCAAAAACGAGCGGATGGTCAAGTTGTGCAACACTTATGGCATAACTCACCACTTCTCTTCGCCCTACTATCCTCAAGGCAACGGCCAAGCCGAAGCCATGAATAAGACTCTCATTAGTATAATTGAGAAGACTTTAAAGAAGGGTAGGACGTGGCACGAGAAGCTGGATGAAGCCTTATGGGCTTATAGGACTTCCATCCGGACTCCCACGAATGCCACGCCATTCAAATTGGTCTATGGCACAAACGCCATTCTCCCCATTCATACACAACTGCATTCATTCCATACATCCATTGCACTCGACCCCCCCTAGAGACGCTTCAGCATGATAGGATGGCCGAACTAGATTTGTTAGATGAGAGGCGACTCCTTGCTATGGATCATGCTCATGCATATCGGCAAAGGATAGCCCCACATTATGACAAACATATGAGACCTCGCCACTTTGAAGTGGGAGATCTTGTTTTGAAAATCATCTACTATCGTGACCCACATCCACTTGGAAAGTGGCGCCCCAAGTGGGATGGACCCTATGTTGTGCGTGCAACCACCACGAAAAATTCATATTGGTTGATCGATGTAGAAGGTAGGAATTTAGCAGATCCTATCAATGTTCAATACTTAAAGAAGTATTATGTGTAGGGTTTGGGTTAAATTTCTGTTTTCGAAAATCCTTAGGGATAGCTGCTTTGAAACTTCGAAAGTAAGGTTCAAAGGCGAATTGTGTGACCCTGAGCGAGAGAATTCACACTTGTAAAAGAGTGGAGTTTTCCAAATACGTGGTTACATTTCAAAATCCTTCTTCTTACAAAGAAAGGCCTAGTTCAATATAGCAAGATACTTGCAAGTAGTACGTGCTATTTCTAAATAGGCTGATCTGGAATGGATCGAGTATGACCTTGGGATAAGTCCTCCCCTCTTCTCTTCTCCTTCCAAAAGGAAAATGTGGCCAAAACAAAGGGAAATCCCTGCCAAAAATCTCTTTCCCCAAAGAAAGAAACATGAATCAAAAGAAAAATTCGATTCTTTTATGGAAAAGAGGGATTAAAGAAAAAATACTCCCAAAGGGAGACCCTCTATGAAAAAAAAGGAAGAAAAGGCCAAAAAGCTCAAAAAGAGCAATTTTCCGCCTTCTATGCCTCAAACCACGGGACACTTCAGAAGGAACCGTGGTATTTCTTTCCCATCCCCCTAGCTTATCCCAAGTAAAACATGGTTCATTTCGAGGAATCCTAAAGTAAAAATAGGATTTACTTACTTGAATTTCATTTTGTTTGAGAATTCGACGTTTCGAGTAAGGCGTAGGAATTTTGAAATATGGCTTGTTTTCTTATAAAACCTCCGCTAGATTAGCGAGTGTCAAGACTCAAGCAAAGGCAAACACAAAGAGCTCGAGATCCTTAGGATCGAGGCTAAAAGCAGTGTTTCCTTTTGTAAATAGATTTTGAAAAATCTAACATCGAACAACATAGGACCCGTTCACTTGGAGCAGCAGGTCTTCGTAAGTCTCGAGAGTTCGGCCATGTCATCTGGTCTCTGGGAGGTTGCCCTACTTGGCGTCTCATCCATGTCATGCATGTGCATATCCACGCATGAACACTTGCATAACATGATCCCATACAGGACCAAAAACCATAGAAGTTCCCTTTGGCATGATATCTCCTCCTACCAGGTTTTAAAAAGAGATTTTGCTTAAAAATTGGGACGATCCCATATTTTCGTCGATAGATCTAGGGAGACATCGAAAGGGGTGTTGTCGTCTTTGCCATTATCCAATTTGGATAATGCCAAGGAGGGGCATCTATAAACACCCCGAAATCCCATGATTTTCCCAAATATGCCTGGTTTTGCAAAAGCAGCCCCAAAGGGCTATTTTGAGTCTGGAAACCCAGTAGCCTTCCAAACAACCCTGTACATACTTCAAACCTATATATTTGTTTTAAATGTATACATATAGTTTTAAAACCTTAAAAAGGTATTTTGAAACCCCAAAAAGCAGCTTGGCATGATGAAAGCAGGACCGAAGAAGCGAAAAAGAGCCCGGACCCGGAGCATATTTCAAGCCCGGCACATCAACTCTCGTATCAGAATCATCCCAGATTCTCGGACATCTAAGCCCCTGATATCAACAATTTGCTCAAAATGAACTCCAAAAGGTGAGAAGAAGAGCAGACGACAATGTTGGCGAAGACCCAACGCAAGACGGAGTACTGATGCAGTCAAGCCCCGCACAAACCGTCCGTTTCGAAACGCTATGAAGGAATCAGAAAATCAGATTTGGGCCGGATCTGGACCATATATATCCAGATCCAGACCCAACATGCATTTGGATTTGGATCCAAAGATCCAAAATCCAATATCCACATCCATGGCCCACATCACCTTCTCATAAATGGAGGTGGGGCCCACAGATATTTCACGTGAAAAGCTTGGGTAGAGAGAGAAAAAGGGGTGATAAAGTATGAGTGAGAAAGTTGGTAGGCTTGACTTTTGGTCAAGGGTGGGTTAACCTTGTGGGTTTAGCCTAGAGTGTGGGTTTGAGCATGTATGCACCTACACCTAACCTAGGGCTACACCTACTTGGGCATGGCTGTAACTGGGTCCATGGACCGGCGCCAAGGGGAGGTTCCTAAAACCTAGCCCTAAGCTAGCCCACCTCACCTAGCCACTCTCCCCTAAACCTGACCCAAACCTAGTCACTCTCACCCAAAACCACACCAACCTCACCTAGCCGACCTCACCTAGCTCACCTCACCTAACTAGACCACCTAGACCCTAACTAACTAAACCTAAACCCACCTTAATACACCTAATTAAACCCCTAACCACTAAGTCCCAGCCCACCTAACCGACCTACCCTAAACCACCAAACAGCCACCCTAACCGACCTACCCCAAACCACCCCACAAGCCCACCTTATTACAAATATCTAGCCTATACCACCCCAACCGACCCAGCCCCTTTCCAGCCTATAAAGTCCCTCTCTCTTGCGGGTTTCACTCCCGCTCCTTCTCTCTCTTCCACTCACATCTCACCCTCACTACCTCCAAGCAGCACCACTTCCACCGCCACTTTACCACCCGGCTGCCACCTCTCCACTTCCACCGAATCCACCGCCTTCCATCTTCGGCGAGGAGCTCCACTCGGCTGCCACCTTCTTCCACCACCATCCGGCCACCACCTTCATCCACCAGCACCCCTGCCATCCACGGTTAGTACCCCACCTCAGCCCCATCTAGCCTTTCACCCCTTTCTTTCCCAGCTGCACACTCCATCACCCGCCACAATAGCCCAACCTTCTCCCTTACACCCAGCCAACCTGCACCCTACCTCACTACCTTCCCTCAATACTAACCACCCTAGCTCCTAGCTGAACCTTCTCCCTTAGTCATCCACCACCTAGCCAACACCCTTAACCTATCAGCACCCCTAACCTGCCGCACCTAGTCACTCCATCCCCCGGCCAGCATCAAGGCTCCACCCGACTAGCCCCCTACCTGCTGCCAACCTACATCCAAGGAGCTCCCCTTCGGCTGTCCAAGGCGACTCACTAGGCCAAAGCCAAGCAAGTTGAACATGGACCAGCTACACGTAAGTGCCTAACTCGGTCCTTGATATGAACTTGCTTACATTTAATTAAATTTGATACGGGGTTGTAATAATGGAGCGTTGTCTCCCCCCGGTTGTAATAATGTGGTTTGGCACACCAACACACACGTGCACTTGAAACATTCCGCTCTTAGCTGCACACCATTTTGGCACACACACGGGCCTAAACAGCTCCTAAGATATAGTTATACTTATATATATTCAGCTGCGTGGGTTTTAACTTAAGTCGTGGGTGTTGTCTTTCAATTCTACACTCACACACATTGAGCTTTCGCTCTTACTCCCAAGACCCTAGTAAGGGTCGTATTGCAATTTCATTTGGGTGTTTTAAATTCAAGTTGTGTGCGTGGTCTTTCAATTCCACACTCACACACATTAAGCTTTCGCTCTTACTCCCAAGACCCTAGTAAGGGCCGTATTGCAATTTCATTTGGGTGTTTTAATTCAAGTTGTGTGCGTGGTCTTTCAATTCCACACTCACACACATTGAGCTTTCGCTCTTATTCCCAAGACCCTAGTAAGGGCCATATTGCAATTATATTTGGGTTTACATTACAAGTCATGTGAGTTGTCTTTACATATACACACAACACCCACGCACATGTTGGCGACCTTCGGGCCCATATATATTATAAGTATTTCCCTTCCGCTATGTCTTTAAGATTTGGGTTTTAAGGTTCAGCTATGTGAATAGTCTTTCCATATATACACGACATACACTTGCACAATTGAGCCTTTCCGCTCTTAAGATATAGCCATATTTCCCTTTTGTAATTTCCCTTTTGCAATTTACATTAAGTCATTTCCCTTAAGCATTGTCTTTCAATTCGGGTTTTCCCTTTGGAGTTGTGTGAGTTTGCATTGCATATTCGCCATACCACAAGTTAGGACGCATATTGCATCAAAGCAAGCCCCACACTCTCGTGCAAAAATCGCCCAACTTAGGTCACTTACGAACACACCTAGTTGGCCCTAAAAAGCATAAAAAGAAAGACATAGGCACGTGCAAATCCCACGTGAAATAAAACTTGCAATCGTACAAATAAAGCCCAAACACTTCGGGTATTTTTTTCAAAGAGGTTTGTTTTAAAAGACTTTCCCAAGCGTACAGACTGACCCTTGCGCATCGGTGCAAGAAGGTCTGCGACGACAAGAGCTCACTTGCTCACAGTCGCCCCGATAGAGTCAGATTTCAAAACTGTAGACACGGAAAATCCTCGTCTCCGGGTTCTTAGGCCTGAAGCGAATCTTTTCGTGCTTACGTCGCTTTTAAAAGGGCGTGCCAGCTAGCTTTCTCAAACTAGCGAAGTGATTTTTGAAAATATCTGACTTTTGGGGCGACTGTGGACAAGTGGGTTCTTTTCGTCGCAGACTTTCTTGCACCGGCGCACAAGGGTCAGTCTGTACGCTTTAGGAAAACTTGTTTTTACACAAACACGACTCTTTTTGAAAACTTGAAAGTGTTTTATCGATTGGTTTTGTCAAATTTGCAACTTTTATACATGGGATCTATGCGCTCCTATGTCTCTCGGGTTTTAGCCAATTTTGGCGTGTAGTCGTGTGCATCCAGTGCTTGATTTAAGGCAAGTACTACACGTTTTGACCAATCTAGTTCGATGCAAGTATGCTCCCTATCTCGAGTGTGGCGGATATGCAATGCAAACTCACACAACTTGAAGGGAAAACACGAAATTTAAAGACATAACAGAAGGGAAATAGCAGAAAGGGAAATATGGCTATATCTTAGATGCGGAAGGGAAAATATATATAGCTATATCTTAAGAGCGAGAAGGCTCAATGTGAGTGAGTGCTTTGAGTGTATAAATTGAAAGGGCAACTCACACGACTTGAACCTTAAAAACCCAGCTGAAAGGGGAAATACGTATATATATGTAAGAGCGGAAAGGCTCAATTGTGAGTGAGTGCTTTGAGTGTATAAAATGAAAGACAACTCACACGACCTGAACCTTAAAACCCAACTGAATGTATATAAATAGAGCTATATCCTATGGGCTGTTGAGGCCCGTTTTGTGTGCAAAAGGTGTGCAGATAAGAGCGGAAAGGCTCGAGTGTACGTGTGTGATTCGTGTTTCAAACCATAATATTACATCTCGGGGGGAGACTACGCTCCATTATTACAACCCCGTATCGAATTTAATTGAAACTTGAATCAATGTAAAAGATCAGGTTCGAGCACTTACACGTCGTCTGCTTAGACTCCCTTTATCAGCGAAATCTGACCTTGGATATAGCCGTTGGATGGACCTTTCTCTGCGAAACGACCAGCTGCGTGGGAGGTTGATCCTAGATCGTGACCTGGGCTAGGTTGACACACTAAGTTGCTATGGTTTTTGGAGTTAGACACGACAGATCTAGGGTGAGAACTAATGGATCTGGGTCAGGTCTAGGCGGGTTGTTTTGGTTAAAAGCTAGACCAGGGTCCTAAGGGAAAAACCCGACCAACTAATGGTCGAGTTAGGTGGTGTCTACGGGATTATTTTAGGTGAGACACTATGGAATGCTCGGCCAACTAATGGCCGAGCTTGGGTGGGGATTAGTGAATGATCTTAGGGGAGATCCTAAGGTGAGTTCTAGGGTAATGCTCGGCCAAAGGGTGGCCGAGCTGGGCAGGTTTTTTATTTGGAGAAGGATTAGGTAGGATCTAAGATGAGTCCTAAGGAAAGAGCTCGGCAAAATGGTGGCCGAGTTTTGGCTCATATTAGACGGTTGATCTCGAGTGAGATCCTAAGGGAATGGCTCGGCCAAAAGGGTGGCCGAGCTGGGTAGGTTTAGAGTGCTTTTTTTTTCTTTTTCTTTTAGTTAGGGTCTAACTTGGGTAATGGTTTAATGTTAGGGATAGACCTAAGATGAGCTCGGCCACTATGGACAAGCTAAATGGGTGAGGATGGGTTCGACAAGAGGAGAGAACCGAGTGTTTTAGACACTCGGTTTTGCGAGGTTTTTGGGAGTGGTTTTTGGGTTAGGAAATGAGTTGGGTAGTGGTTTTTAGTTTAGGATTTTCTTTAGGACAGATCTAAGGTGAGCTCAGCCAGCCAATGGCCGAGCTGGGTATGGTCCTAGGTTAGGATGGTCTTAGGTAGAACTAGGTCAGCCCTTTTAGTGAAGTTCGGCCAGCTCCTTGGCTGGACTTTGCTGTGGCTTGTCGTTAGTGGTCTAGGTGGTTTAGAGAGGTGAGAAAAGAGATGGTTTTGGGCAGGAACTAGGGGACTTACCTTGACAACATTTCAGCCGTTTGATCCTTGGTTCCCACGCAGCCAATCCTCACCAAGCAAGGGCCATCCAATGCCGCCAGATTTGATTTCCTTTCAGCCATGTACAAACCGTGCTCTACAAGACCCCAGCCCACCCACAACTTTCACCCACAATCTTACGAAACAAGAGGGGAAGGCCAACCCCTTTTGTTGACCTTCCTCTCTCTCTCTCTCTCTCTCTCTCTTTTCCCCAAGTGGAGAGGCGTGAAATGCTGGAAATTCGTCCCCTTCAAAGCCAGCCCACTCACGTCCTTTTATAGGCCCCTTGTGTGGATATGGATCCTTTGTTGGTTTCTAAAATCCGGATCCAATCCAATCCAAGTTTCGTTTGGATATGGATCTTGGATTTGGATCTGGATTTTTGGATCCAGATTTGATCCAAATTTTTCTCTTCTTCAGTCATTTATGGCGTTTCAAGCCGGATGCTTCGTGCGGGTCCTGAGTTCATCAAGATTCCGTCTTACGCTGGGTTTTTTCCATTTTCATCGTCCGAGCTTCTTTTCGTCTTTCTGGACTCTGTTTCGACTGTTTCTTCTTGCTTTTGACTTGGATTTTTCGTGATTTCAGAGATGCTTTTGGCTTGGCCTTTGATGCTTCAGGCTTGAAATGCGTTTGTGGCCTAGGCTTCTTTTTCGTCCTCGAAATTCACTTTTCATCGGGCTGGGCTTGACCTTTGAACTTTTTGAATCTTTTGCGACTGTTTTGAGCCAGGCTTCATCTGTTCGTCTGGTCTCTTGTAAAAAATAGGACTTTCGTCCACTTTTGAGATTTTTTTCTGTTTCGAACAGGGTTGGAAAATAGAGTTTTGAAGGGTTTGAGTTCCTGAGTTTTTTGAAATCTCCACACTTGGCTTTTTGAGCTGATTTTCGAACCAGGCATTTGGTTTTGGAAAATATTTGGATTTTGGGGTGTTTACAGATGCCCCTCTTTGGCATTATCCAAATTAATTTGGATAATGGCGAAGAAGATAACACCCCTATTTGTTTTCTCCCGGATTTGATCTTGAGAATATGAGATCGTCCTAGTATTTGAGAAAAAAAAACATTTTCTTTTAAGCCTGATAGGAGGAGATTTTTCGCCAAAAGGGGGCTTTCTATGGGTCTAGTCCTAAATGAAGATCATGCATGAGGTGCTTTATGCGTGGATATGCAGAGTGTGTGACATGGCTGAAGTGCCAGAAAGGGGCGACCTCCTACAGACCAGTTTATATGGTCGAACTTTTGAGACTTTTATAAAAAAACCTGCTGCTCCAGGTGAGCGGGCCTTATGTATGCTTGATGTTCGAGTTTTTCTGAAATTCGTTTTAAGAGGGAAAACTTTTCTGAACCATCGATCATAAGGACCTTCAGCTCCTTGTGTTTGCCTTTACTCGAGTCTCAACCCTTACTAATCTAGCAGAGGTTTTATGAGAAAATAAGCCACATTTCAAAATTTTTACGCCTTACTCAAAACGTCGTATTCTCCAATAAGACGAAATTCAAGTAAGTAAATCCTATTTTTACTTTAGGATTTCCTGAAATGAACCATGTTTCGCTCGGGATAAGTCATAGGGATGGGAAAGAAGTACCACGGTCCCTTCTGAAGTGTCCCGTGGTTTGAGGCAAAGAAGGCAGAAAACTGCTCTCTTTTGAGCTTTTGGCCCCCCTTTTTTTTCTTTTTTTTTCTTTTTTTTTTTTTTTTAGAGGGTCTCCCTTTGGGAGTATTTTTTCTTTAATCCCTCTTTTCCATAGAAGACTCAAATTTTCTTTTTGATTCATTTTTCTTTCTTTGGAAAAGAGCTTTTTGGTGGGGATTTCCCCTTGTTTTGGCCAGGTTTTCCTTTTGGAAGGAGAAGAGAAGAGGGGAGGACTTATCCCAAGGTCATACTTGACCCATTCTAGGTTAGCCTATTTAGAAATAGCACGTACAACTTGCAAGTATCTTGTTATATTGAATTCGGCCTTTCTTTGTAAGAAGAAGGATTTTGAAATGTAGCCACGTATTTGGAAAGCTCTGATTTTTCACAAAATGTCGATTCTTTCATTCAGGGTCACCCAACTTACCTTTGATCCTTGGTTTCGAAGTTTCAAAGTGGCTTTTCCTAAAATATTTTTCACAAAAATGGGAATTTAACTCAGACCCTATACATGATATTTTTTCAAATACTGAATATTTATAGGATCTGCTAAATTCCTACCCTCGACATCGGTTAACCAATAAGAATTGTTTGTGGTGGTTCCACACACGACGTAAGGGCCATCCCACTTGGGCCGCCACTTTCCAAGTGGATGTGGGCCACGATGGTGGATGATTTTCAAAACGAGCTCTCCCACTTCAAAGTGGCGAGGTTTCATATGTTTTTCATAATGTCGGGCGATCCTTTGCCGGTATGCATGAGCATGGTCCATAGCAAGGAGTCACCTCTCATCTAATAGATCTAGTTCGGCCATCCTAGCATGCTGAAGCGTCTCTAGGGGGAGGTCGAGTGCAACGGATGTATGAAATGAATGCAGACGTGTATGGATGGGGAGAACGGCATTGGTGCCGTAGACCAACTCAAAGGGCGTGGCATTTGTGGGAGTGCGGATGGAAGTCCTATAAGCCCATAAGGCTTCATCCAACTTCTCGTGCCATGTTCTACCCTTCTCTAAGGTTTTCTCAACAATGTTGATGAGAGTCTTGTTGGTGGCTTCGGCTTGGCCGTTGCCTTGAGGGTAGTAAGGCGATGAGAAGTGATGATTTATGCCATACTTGTTGCATAGCTTGACCATCCACTCATTTTTAAATGGGGTGCCATTATCAGACACAAGATCTCTTGAAACTCCAAATCGAGCCAAGATGTTTTTCCTAATGAAGGCTACCACATGTTGTCCCTGGACATTTGTCAGGGAGGCGGCTTCGACCCACTTGGAAAAATACTCAGTGGCTGCTAAAATGAACCTTTGTCTGTTTGAGGCCTTTGGAAAAATTGGTCCTACGATATCAAACGCCCACATGGTGAATGGCCAGGGGCTGACCACGGAATGCAGTGATGATGAGGCGATATGAATGGCGTGACCATGCACTTGACACGGGTGACACTTCCTAACATGATCGTGGCAATCCTTTCTCAGGGTAGACCAAAAATAACCTGCTCTAAGTATTTTCATCGCCATCATGTTGGCATTGACATGACCTCCACATTCTCCATCGTGAAATTCGTGCATAACAATCCTAGCCTCCTCTAGGTCGACGCATCTTAGTAAGATGCCCGTAAAACTCTTTTTGTAGAGAACCCCTCCCAAAATCGTGTATCGGGTGGAAATTTTTCGGATGAATGCCTTATCTTTAGATGTGGCATCCTCACTGAATCCCCCATTTTCTAGAAAATTCTTTATATCATAAAACCAAGGTTTTTCATCAGAATTAGGGTTATTTTGGCAAATTTGCAAATCGTGTATGGAAGGAGTGGGTGAGTGCCATATTTCAAGGGGTCTGGTTCCCAAAGTGGGCGTCAGCGACGCCATTATCCTCTCTTCCTACATGTGTGAGAGTGCACGATTGGAACGACTCAACCAGTTGAGTGGCCAATTCGTGGTATGGAAGCAGTTTTTCATTTCGAACTTGCCAAATTTTTAAAACTTGGTTTATGACCAGGAGTGAATCTCCAAAGACCTCGATGCATGATGCCCCTAGAGTTTTCGAAACTTTTAAACCTTGTATGAGTGCTTCATACTCGGCTATATTGTTGGAACATTCGAAATCTAGGCGAATTGCTATGGGGATCTCTCCCTTTTCAGGGGATACGAGGATGATCCCAGCACCGGCCCCTCGTTGGTTTCGTGCCCCGTCGAAGTGCATCTTCCACACTTGTTTTTCGAAAGAGTTTGCCAGAATGTGGTTTTGAAAATGGTTTTACAATATGCCTTCATCAGGCATTTCATTGAGTGTGGGATACGCATCTTCTAGGGGGGAGTCAGCCACGTAGTCTGCTAGGACTTGCCCCTTAATGGAGACCTGGTGATGGTATTTTAAATCATACTCCATTAGAAGGAGTTACCATTTGCCCAATCTACCCGTGAGAATGGGTTTTTCGAATAAGTGCTTGATTGGGTCAAGCTTGGACACTATCCAGATCTCATGATCTAGGAAATAGTGTCGGAATTTCTGGCAGGCCCAAACTAGGGCCAAGCACGTCTTCTCCATGGCCTGATAATTCCTTTCGTAAGCCAGGAGAGTTTTCGAAAGATAGTATATGGCACATTCCTTGTGAGTGTCATCCTCGTATTGAGCTAACAGAGCTCCCAAGGCATTCGCATGCACAGAAATGTAAAGTAGAAGAGGTTTTCCTGGTTTTGGAGGGTTTAAAACAGGGGGATTAACTAAGTACGCTTTTAATCTTTCAAATGATTTTTGGCACTCGTCATCCCATAAAAATTTCGTACCCTTCCTCAGCAACTTGTTGAAGGGTTCGCATCTAGTTGCCAGGTTTGAGATAAACCTGCGAATGGACTGTAGGCGACCCTGGAGGCTACGAATCTGCGTGAGATTGGAGGGTAGAGTCATGTCTATGATGGCTTTACACTTAGAGGGGTCGACTTCTATGCCCCTTTGGCTTACCATAAATCCTAAAAGCTTACCGGATTCTACACCGAATACGCACTTTTGAGGGTTTAGCTTTATGTTGTAAAGTCTAAGCCTTTCGAAAATCTTTTGTAAGCATTCGAGATGAGTGCATCGAGTTTTTGACTTAGCTAGGAGATCATCTACATATACCTCTACGAGCTCATGAATTTGATCGTGAAAGATCGAGGTCATAGCTCTTTGGTACGTGGCGCCAGCATTTTTCAAACCAAAGGGTATGACTGTATAACAGTATGTGCCCCATGGGGTTGTAAAGGCAGTTTTAGCCTGATCTCATGGGCTTAGTTTGATTTGGTTATATCTTGAATAGCCATCCATGAATGAAAACATTTCATGATTTGCAGTACTATCGACTATCAAATCAATGTTTGGTAAAGGGAAATTATCTTTTGGGGTGGCTTTATTCAGGTTTCTGAAATCGATGCATATTCGAATTTTCCCACTGGTTTTTCGAACAACAACTATATTGGATAACCAATCAGAATACGCAATGGGTTTTATAAATCCGGCTTTTAACAGATCTTCTAAACCCTCTTTGACTTGTGAATGCACATTCGGATGTATCTTCCTAAGCTTTTGTTTTACGGGTTTTGCATCTGAATCTAAGGAAAGACGATGCTCTACAACATTCGGGTCTATACCCGGCATGTCTTCATATGTCCATGCAAACACATCAACGTAGGTTTTCAAAAATGCAATGAATGATGCTTTTTCGTGCTCATGCAGACATGTGCCTACCTTAATGATTTTTGGCTTTAAATCATTCCCTAAGTTTATCTCTATAAAATCTCCTCCTACTGATTTCGAAGGTTTTTCAAAATCAAGAATTTTATGAAATTCAGGGAGCTCAGAAGCAGGGTCTTCCTCGAGGGAATCCAATTCTGGGCCTTGATCATTCTCAAGACTTCTAAATCCTAGGGAATTTGGACTTGACGCACAGTTTTCGCAAACGCTTGGTTTTTGTTTTGGATTTTCTGCAGGTTTTGAAGATTTTGGTCCTCTTATGAAGAGGACTTTCTTTTCGAAATTCTTTTCTTCTTCAAAACCTTTATCAGGAGCTGCTAAATACAGGATTTTGTTTTTGGTATTTTGCAAATTTTTGATTTTTTTGGATTTTTGTAAGGAAAGAATTTTAGGAACTATACAAACAACTCTTTTTTCGAGTTTTTGATCTTTTTCAAATGTTTTTGGTTTTTGGGATTTTTCAATTTTTTGAATTTCGAGTTTTTCAAATGTTTTTGGATTTTTGATTGAGGGATCTTTCATCATACCTACAAAGGAAAAACGCCACTAGTTAGACTCCGAACAAGAGATCTAAATTGTAGGTTTCTGCTTGGGTAGGCTCCAGGGCACCCTTGACCCCGGTGGTCACAGGGGGTGGTTCTGGCGGTATTCTGGGAGTATAGCCGATCCCGTGTCGGCTTTGGTTGGCTTTTTGCAAGATGGGTTCTACAAGACCCTGATTTTGTGCCCCTAGACTTTTGTATGGCATATACCCCATGTTTAATAACATGTTCCATGATTTTTTGTTTTTGGAAAAGTTTTCATATAATTCGTGATCCTGGAACTTGCTATCATCCATGTTATGCACATAAGGTTTTCTGTCCAGGGGTTTTGGAAATAGTGGATGCTTGGATTTTCCTGGGATGGTTAGTGTTTTGAGTGGGCCAGCCTTGGGCGGCCCCTGGATGTGTACGACCTTCCTAGGTACCTGAAGGGTGAGCTTTGGTGGTTCGACCACGGTTTGCCCTAAGTTGGCCTCGTAGGACTGGGAACTTGAAAAGCATGGGGAATTTTGAATCCCCTGAAGCTGTGGATGACTCTCACTTAGGATCACAATGACTTGGTTTTCAAAAGGGATTTTAACACACCTATGGAAGGTGGACGGCACAGCATGCAGGCTGTGTATCCAAGGCCTTCCCAGCAATAGGTTGTAGTGGGGGTGGATGTCCAAAACATGGAATACCCCCACGTGAGCTATCCCTCCCATTTCCAAGGGAAGTTCAACGGAACGCATCGTATCCAGTGATTACGATGGTGCTTGGGTTTATGGAAGTTAAGGTGACTCCAATCTGATGTGCTATGTGAAGTGGAAGGATGTTGAGCCCTCCTCCCCCGTCAACTAGGCACCTATCTAGAGAGTGGTGATTTAATACCACCTCGATGTGTAGGGCCTGATTATGGGTTTCATAGGGTCTTTCGAGATCCTCTTCCGAAAACATGATAGGTGTTTTTGCACCTATGGACGCCACTTGATTGGACAAGGATTCTGGGGTTATGTCCAAACTAACCTTTGCTTTTTCTAGAATTTTCTCTAACACGAGTCTATGCCTAGGCGAGGTTTGTATCAGCTCTAAGATGGACATGTTAATGGGAATCTTTGAAAGATGGTTTTCGAAATCATACAAGTTTAAAACGACTTTTTCTTTGTCCGTTTTGGGCAGAACTCCAGGAATACACGCTTTTGAAGGGCCAGGCACACTGACCACTTTTTTAGCATTTTGTAGATGTGGGGGTTGATAGATCCTCCCGGATCTTGTCACTTCCCCCACGATCAACCTAGGGTTCGTGCTTAAGATGGCTCTAATCGACTGTTTTGGAGCACCTCGAATTTTCAAAACTGGTTTAATCGGAGACGAAACTCTTGGTGGTCCCCGAATCACTACTTGGGCGGATTTTCTATGAAGGATGAGGGTAGATGCACAAGAAAAGCCAGACTTATATGTATGCGCTAAACTCTTCGAAATCGTGAGAGCACATACCTCTTTACCCTTCCCACTGGTACTTGCATGATTAGGGAAGGGTTCTTTGAAAATAGCTTGGGCAGGCTCCGGTTCCTCAGTGACCTGGAGCCGACCCTCTGCTATCAAGTTCTCGATTTGGTTTAGGAGGGAAAAACACTGCTTTGTATCATGGCCTTTGAGCCGATGATACTTACAAAATCGATTCAAAAACCTCCCTTTGGAAGTGATTCCCTCGGGGATTTCAGGGAGTTCGATCATGCCTTGGGCGAGTAGGAGGTCTAGGACCTCCGACACAGGTTGCCCCAGTGGAGTATACTCCCTTTTTTCAAATGGTTTTTGTATTTTTTTGTCTTTTCTATTTTCAAAATTTTCGAAATTCTTTGAAGTGCTCGCCAGCCTTGGATCTACCCGGACATTGGCGATCTTGTGGGGCTTTTCCCCTTTGTCTATGGTGGGTAGCCCGTAATTGCCAGGCTTTTCCAAGCAAGTCTTTGGATTTACGCTCCCTTTCCACAGGTGGTCGTAAACCCCTTTTTTCAAATTCGTCTCAAAAAGAGATGCTTTTTTAATCAGTTTGTGGAAAGTAGAGATTTCATGTAAAGAAAGAAGAGTTTTCAATTCAGTTTTGAAATTGTCCAGGATGAGTATTACTGCGCATCCTTCGGATATGGGTTCTCGTACTTGTCCAAGGAGAGACCTCCATCGAACGATAAATGTATGCACATCTTCGTTCATACCTTGCTTCGTATCCCTCAAAGTGTTCAATGTAGGCGTGACTTCTACGTTGTGTGAAAATCTTTGCATGAAGCAGTTCGCTAACTCTTCAAAAGTTGCGAACTGGCTCAAATCGTAGGAAGCCAGCCATTTAGAAGCAATGCCTTTGAGGGATAAGGGGAACCAATATACCCATTTCATTGAGTCCTTCTTTTTCTTGTGGGCTAGACGAGAGAAAAGCTGTAGGTGAGACCTAGGGTCTCCCGTGCCATCATACCGATGGAAATTCAGTATTTCGTCATCACTGTCTGTTTCGTAATCTAAAGGGAGAAAATCAGACAGGACGTACATTGTTTTCTCTCTATTTTGCCCTTTCAGCAACTGCTGTAGGGCTTTTCGATCCTTGTGAGTGAAGGAATCGAGGTATTGGTGGCCTTCCATCTCGGAGGTCTCCTTGTTTTTGCGAGTTTTTCCAAACTTCTTTTTGGCCTTTATTGGTTCGCCATGTGACGAACACGAATCAGCTGCTTCAGCCTCTTGGCTGAGTGCAGCGACCTTGGCCTCGTATTCTCTTTTTAACTCTTCCTCCTTTTGTTTTCGATTTTTCAAAGATCTTCTAGAATGAGAACTAGAAGAGCATGAGAACCGGCTAGACACTTCATTGGAGTCTGAACTCGACATGACTCCGACGCTTTTAAATCCAACTATGAAATGCAAGAAGACAAAGAGTTAAAACACTTTGAAAACAAACGATTTTTTTTAGAGATTGGTTTGTTTTGTATCGATTTTTCCTAAAGACCCACGTCCCACCGGGCGTGCCAAATCTGTAGACACGGAAAATCCTCATCTCCGGGTTCTTAGGCCTGAAGCAAATCTTTTCGTGCTTACGTCGCTTTTAAAAGGGCGTGCCAGCTAGCTTTCTCAAACTAGCGAAGTGATTTTTGAAAATATCTGACTTTTGGGGCGACTGTGGACAAGTGGGTTCTTTTCGTCGCAGACTTTCTTGCACCGGCGCACAAGGGTCAGTCTGTACGCTTTAGGAAAACTTGTTTTTACACAAACACGACTCTTTTTGAAAACTTGAAAGTGTTTTATCGATTGGTTTTGTCAAATTTGCAACTTTTATACATGGGATCTATGCGCTCCTATGTCTCTCGGGTTTTAGCCAATTTTGGCGTGTAGTCGTGTGCATCCAGTGCTTGATTTAAGGCAAGTACTACACGTTTTGACCAATCTAGTTCGATGCAAGTATGCTCCCTATCTCGAGTGTGGCGGATATGCAATGCAAACTCACACAACTTGAAGGGAAAACACGAAATTTAAAGACATAACAGAAGGGAAATAGCAGAAAGGGAAATATGGCTATATCTTAGATGCGGAAGGGAAAATATATATAGCTATATCTTAAGAGCGAGAAGGCTCAATGTGAGTGAGTGCTTTGAGTGTATAAATTGAAAGGGCAACTCACACGACTTGAACCTTAAAAACCCAGCTGAAAGGGGAAATACGTATATATATGTAAGAGCGGAAAGGCTCAATTGTGAGTGAGTGCTTTGAGTGTATAAAATGAAAGACAACTCACACGACTTGAACCTTAAAACCCAGCTGAATGTATATAAATAGAGCTATATCCTATGGGCTGTTGAGGCCCGTTTTGTGTGCAAAAGGTGTGCAGATAAGAGCGGAAAGGCTCGAGTGTACGTGTGTGATTCGTGTTTCAAACCATAATATTACATCTCGGGGGGAGACTACGCTCCATTATTACAACCCCGTATCGAATTTAATTGAAACTTGAATCAATGTAAAAGATCAGGTTCGAGCACTTACACGTCGTCTGCTTAGACTCCCTTTATCAGCGAAATCTGACCATGGATATAGCCGTTGGATGGACCTTTCTCTGCGAAACGACCAGCTGCGTGGGAGGTTGATCCTAGATCGTGACCTGGGCTAGGTTGACACACTAAGTTGCTATGGTTTTTGGAGTTAGACACGACAGATCTAGGGTGAGAACTAATGGATCTGGGTCAGGTCTAGGCGGGTTGTTTTGGTTAAAAGCTAGACCAGGGTCCTAAGGGAAAAACCCGACCAACTAATGGTCGAGTTAGGTGGTGTCTACGGGATTATTTTAGGTGAGACACTATGGAATGCTCGGCCAACTAATGGCCGAGCTTGGGTGGGGATTAGTGAATGATCTTAGGGGAGATCCTAAGGTGAGTTCTAGGGTAATGCTCGGCCAAAGGGTGGCCGAGCTGGGCAGGTTTTTTTTTTGGAGAAGGATTAGGTAGGATCTAAGATGAGTCCTAAGGAAAGAGCTCAGCAAAATGGTGGCCGAGCTTTGGCTGATATTAGACGGTTGATCTCGGGTGAGATCCTAAGGGAATGGCTCGGCCAAAAGGGTGGCCGAGCTAGGTAGGTTTAGAGTGGTTTTTTTTTCTTTTTCTTTTAGTTAGGGTCTAACTTGGGTAATGGTTTAATGTTAGGGATAGACCTAAGATGAGCTCGGCCACTATGGACCAAGCTAAATGGGTGAGGATGGGTTCGACAAGAGGAGAGAACCGAGTGTTTTAGACACTCGGTTTTGCGAGGTTTTTGGGAGTGGTTTTTGGGTTAGGAAATGAGTTGGGTAGTGGTTTTTAGTTTAGGATTTTCTTTAGGACAGATCTAAGGTGAGCTCAGCCAGCCAATGGCCGAGCTGGGTATGGTCCTAGGTTAGGATGGTCTTAGGTAGAACTAGGTCAGCCCTTTTAGTGAAGTTCGGCCAGCTCCTTGGCTGGACTTTGCTGTGGCTTGTCGTTAGTGGTCTAGGTGGTTTAGAGAGGTGAGAAAAGAGATGGTTTTGGGTTGGAACTAGGGGACTTACCTTGACAACATTTCAGCCGTTTGATCCTTGGTTCCCACGCAGCCAATCCTCACCAAGCAAGGGCCATCCAATGCCGCCAGATTTGATTTCCTTTCAGCCATGTACAAACCGTGCTCTACAAGACCCCAGCCCACCCACAACTTTCACCCACAATCTTACGAAACAAGAGGGGAAGGCCAGCCCCTTTTGTTGACCTTCCTCTCTCTCTCTCTCTCTCTCTCTCTCTTTTCCCCAAGTGGAGAGGCGTGAAATGCTGGAAATTCGTCCCCTTCAAAGCCAGCCCACTCACGTCCTTTTATAGGCCCCTTGTGTGGATATGGATCCTTTGTTGGTTTCTAAAATCCGGATCCAATCCAATCCAAGTTTCGTTTGGATATGGATCTTGGATCTGGATCTGGATTTTTGGATCCAGATTTGATCCAAATTTTTCTCTTCTTCAGTCATTTCTGGCGTTTCAAGCCGGATGCTTCGTGCGGGTCCTGAGTTCATCAAGATTTCGTCTTACGCTGGGTTTTTTCCATTTTCATCGTCCGAGCTTCTTTTCGTCTTTCTGGACTCTGTTTCGACTGTTTCTTCTTGCTTTTGACTTGGATTTTCTGTGATTTCAGAGATGCTTTTGGCTTGGCCTTTGATGCTTCAGGCTTGAAATGCGTTTGTGGCCTAGGCTTCTTTTTCGTCCTCGAAATTCACTTTTCATCGGGCTGGGCTTGACCTTTGAACTTTTTGAATCTTTTGCGACTGTTTTGAGTCAGGCTTCATCTGTTCGTCTGGTCTCTTGTAAAAAATAGGACTTTCGTCCACTTTTGAGATTTTTTTATGTTTCGAACAGGGTTGGAAAATAGAGTTTTGAAGGGTTTGAGTTCCTGAGTTTTTTGAAATCTCCACACTTGGCTTTTTGAGCTGATTTTCGAACCAGGCATTTGGTTTTGGAAAATATTTGGATTTTGGGGTGTTTACAAAAACTTATTTCACTAGCTTGAGTAAGCTAGCTGGCATGCCCTTTTGTTATAAAAATGACTTAGACACACGAAAAGGTTCACTTCGGGCCTAAGAACCAGAAGTGGGAATTTTTCGTGTCTACATACGTGCCCCAGGGTGTGGTAACAACAATTTTAGCCTGATCTCTTGGGGCTAACTTGATTTGATTATAACCCGAGTAGCCATCCATAAAGGAAAACATTTCATGATTTGCAGATGTTTGGCAAAGGGAAGTTATCCTTGGGAGTGACTTTGTTCAGATTTCTGAAATCGATGCAAATTCGAATTTTCCCATTGGTTTTTCAAACTACAACAATGTTTGAAAGCCAATCCGAATACGCAATGGGTTTTATAAAACTAGCTTTAAGCAGATCTTCTAAACCCTCTTTTACTTGAGTGTGTACGTTCGGATGAATCTCTCTAAGCTTTTGTTTTATGGGTTTTGAATCTGAATCTAGGGGAAGACAATGCTCTACGATTTTTGGGACTAGACCCGGCATGTCTTCGTATGTCCATGCAAAAACGTCTATGTAGGCTTTCTGGAATGCAATGAATGATGCTTTTTCATGCTCATGCAAACATGTGCCTATCTTAACACATTTTGGCTTTTCTTTACTCCCTAGGTCGATTTCTATGAAATCCCCTCCTATAGAATTCAAAGGTTTTTCCAAACCGAGAATTTTGTTAAACTCGGGAAGCTCGGAGGTTTGATCCTCCTCAGGGAGAAGGGGATCCTCCTTCGTGCTTTGATCATTCTCGAGAATTTTGAATCCTAGGGAATTTGGATTTGTTGCATGGTTTTTACAAACACCTGATTTTGGTTTTGGAATTTTTACAGGTTTTGAAGATTTTGGTCCTTTTATGAAGACAATTTTTTCTTCAAAATCCTTGGCTTTTTCCAAACTTCTACCAGGAGCTAGTATGTATAAGATTTTTTTGGTATTTTGGCTATTTTTCAATGTTTTTGGGTTTTTGCAAATTTGCAATTTTTTTTGCTTTTTGTTTAAAGAGGGGTCTTCCATCACACCTACAAAGAAAACGTCACGAATCGGTCTCTAAATAAGAGATCTAAACCGTAGGTCTCAATTTTAGTAGGTTGCAGGGCACCCTTGACCCAAGTGGTCGTAGGTGGTGGTTCTGGGGGTATGGTGGGAACATATCCTATCCCATACCTATTTGGATTTGGATTTTGTAAGACAGGCTCTAGACGCACATTATTTTTGTTCCCTAAACTTTGATAGGGTATGTAGCCCATGTTGAGCAGCATGTTCCAAGGTTTTCTTATTTTAGAAAACTCTTTGTACAAAGGATGACCTTGGAACTTGCTGTCATCCATGGCATGCTCGAAGGGTTTTCTGTTTAGGGTTTTTGGACATATAGGGAGTTTGGATTTGCTTAGGATAGTTACGACTTTTGGTGGGCCAGCCTTGGTCTACCCCTTGAAGTACACAATTGTCCTAGGGTTTTGGGGGACAAACTTGTATGGCTCGTCCATGGTTTTCACGGGATTGGCCCCGTAGGCCTTTTCACTTGATAAGCAAGGGAGGTTTTAAACTCCCCTTAGCTGTGGGTGGCTTTCGCCCAGGATTACCACGATTTGATACTCGTGGGGATTTTTACACACCTATGGAAGGTGGATGGCCCAACACGAAGGCTGTGAATCCAGGGTCTTCCTAGAAGTAGGTTGTAGTAGAGGTGTATGTCTAAGACATGGAACACCCCTGCGTGGGTTATTCCCCCAATTTCTATGGGTAACTCTATGGCTCTCAAAGGTTTTGATGCATTCTCATCGTATCCAGTGATAACGATATGGCTTGGATTTACAAAAGTCAAGGTGACTCCAATTTGACATGCCACGTGTAGTGGAAGGATATTGAGACCTCCTCCCCCATCAACTAAGCACCTATCTAGAGGACGGTGATTCAATACCACCTCGATATGTAGGGCTTGGTTGTGGGTTTCATATAGTCTTTTGATTTCATCTTCCGAAAACACAATTGGCGTTTTTGCACAGATGGGTGCAACTAGGAATGACAAGGACTCAAGAGTTATACTCGAGTTAACCTTGGCTCTCTTTAAGATTTTTTCTAAAACTAGCCTATGCCTACATGAGGTTTGTATCAACTCTAGGATAGACATGTTTATTGGGATCTTAGAAAGATAATTTTAAAAATCACATGAGGTTAAAACGTTTTTACCTTTGTCCGTGATTTGCAAAACCTTAAGAATGCATGCTTTTGAAGGGCCAGGAACACTGACCACTTTTTTAGCAGTTTTTTCTAAGTGTGGGGTTTGATAGATCCTTCTGAACCTGGTCACTTCCCCTACACTTTGCCTAAGGCTCGCTCCTAAGTTGGCTCTATTTGTGTGCTTCGGAGCACCCAGAATTTTTAAGATGGCTCTAGTAGGGAGCGGGACTCTGAGCGCTCCCCGAATCACTACTTGGGCTACTTTCTTGTATATGATGAGAGAAGGTAGGCAAGTAGTGAAGCCAAAATATGATGTATGCACAAAACCTTTAGAGGTTGTGAAAGCACATACCTCTTTTTCCTTCCCACTATTACTTGCGTGATTGGGGAAGGGTTCTTTGAGCTCAGCTTGGGTAGGCTTAGGTTCTTCAGTTACCTGGAGCCGGCCCTGCTCTATCAAGTTTTCAATTTTGTTTAAAAGGGAAAAGCATTTGTTCGTATCGTGGCCTTTGAGCCGATGATACTTACAATATCTGTTCAAAAACCTCCCTTTTGGCGAGGTCCCCTCGGGAATTTCTGAGAGTACCACCAAACCCTGGGCGAGTAGGAGGTCTAGGACCTCCGAGACAGGTTGCCCCAGTGGGGTATACTTGTGTTTTTCAAAGTTTTTTTGGAATTTTTCATTTTTTTGGTGTTTGAGCTTTTTTGAAGTGCCCGCCGGGCTCAACTCCACTCTGACATTTGCAATCTTTTGGGGTTTTGCCCCTTTGTCCGTCATGGGTGGCCCGTAAGTTTCGGGTTTTTCAAATCTCATTTTGGGAAGTATTTTTCCCTTCCACAAGTTGTCATAGATTCCCTTTTTCAAAAGCATGCACTCCTAAGGTTTTGCAAATCACGGACAAAGGTAAAAACATTTTAACTTCATATGATTTTGAAAATCATCTTTCTAAAATCCTGATAAACATGTCCATACTAGAAACCAAAGAGGGGATGGTGCGGGAGTCATCCTCACATCCCCCGAAAAAGGAGAAATCCCCATTGCTATTCGCCTAGATTTCAAATGTTCTAACAATACAGCCGAGTATGAAGCACTCATACAAGGCTTGAAAATTTTGAAAACTCTAGGGGCATCATGCATTGAAGTCTTTGGAGATTCTTTACTTGTCATAAACCAAGTGTTGAAAATTTGGTAAGTCAAAAATGAAAAACTTCTTCCATACCACGAATTGGCCACCAAACTGGTCGATTCGTTCAAATCATGTACAACACACGTAGGAAGAGAGGACAATGGACAAGCAGATGCCCTCTCATCCTTAGGCTCAGCTCTAAGGGTCGATCCCATCTTGGGAACCCGATCCTTAGAAATATGGCACTCACCCACTCCATCCATTCACGATTTGGAGATTTGCCAAAACAACCAAACTTCTACTGAAAACCTGGTTTCAAGAAATTAAGGATTTCTTAGAAAATGGAGGATTTTCAAAATTCGCTTCTGTAAACACCCCGAAATCCCACGAACTTCTCAAACCCACCTAGTTTTGTAAAAGCAGCCCCAAAGGGCCATTTTGAGTCTGGAAACCCAGGAGCCTTCCAGGCAACCCTGTACATATGTTTTGAACTTTACATATTTCAAAAATGTATCATATGGGTTTAAAAACCTTTTTAAACATGTTTTTGAAACCCCGAAGCAGCTTGGCCTGATCAAGAGAGGACCAGAAAAGCCAAAGAGAGCCTAGAACCGGAGCACATGTCGAGCCCAGCACAGAAACTCTCATATCAAATCCACCCCCAGGATCTTTAACGTCCAAGACCCTGTTATCATCAAAACATCATTTGAAGTCATCTCCGGAAGGCGAAAACAGAGGCGGACGATCATGTTCGCGAAGACCCAACACAGACGGAGTATTAATGCTGTCAGGCCCCGCACAAACCGTTCGTTTCGAACACAGCCCGAAGGAGTCAGAGTTCAGTTTGGATCGGATCTGAACCATATATATCCAGATCCCAATCCAAACCCATGCATGGACTTGGATTTGGATTTGGATTCAAAAATCCAATCCAATATCCATATCCATGGCCCACATCACCTTCTCATAAATGGAGGTGGGGCCCACTTGAATTTCACGTGAGATTATGGGCATGAGAGAGAGTGGGGGAGGATAAGATCAAGTGTGTGTTGTAATTAAGCTTGACTTGTGTGTCAAGTTTGGGGTTAATCATGTGGGTTAGCCTAATTAAGTGGGTTTAAGCTTGTAATTAGCCAAAACCTAACCAAGGGCAGCACCAACATGATGTGATTAGGGTCCATGGGTCATGCAAAGCGAGCTCCTTCATCTAATCCTAACAAAAAACACCTAATCCTAGCCTTCCACCCTAATCCGGTCCTAATCCTAGCCTAATCACCTAACCCACTTCCCTAATCCCGGCCTAATCCCAATCTAATCACCTAACCCACTTCCCTAAAACTTTCCTAAACCTAGGTTAATTTCCCTAAACCTAACCTAATCCTAGCCTAATCACCTAACCCACCTCACTAAACCTCACCCCAAAACCAACCCACCTAGCTAAACCCTAAACCTCTAAACCACCCCACCTAAACCTAACCCACAACTTACCCAAAACCCCTTGTATCTAAAATATCTGGCCCTACCCTAATACCAGCCCACCTTACTACCTTACCACCCTCCCTAAAACACCTAACCACTACCCCAAAACCAGCCCCAACCGCCTCTTGCAGCCCTATATAAACCCCCCCCTTTGGGGCGGGTTTTTCCCATCTCCCATGATCAAGCCTTGGGTCCTCCATTTCCAGCCGACCTTCCACCTCTTCTTCACTTCCACCTGCCCCACTCCCAGCCGGCTCTCCACCTGCTCCACCGCTCCCCAGCCATCCGTCGCCATCCTCTTCATCCGACTGAACCAGCTAATCCACCACACCCGGCTACTCCTCAACCACCCGCCGTCTCCCATCACCGCCGGTTAGTATCCCATACTCCATCTCACCTCTTCTCCACTCCCCCTCCACTCTCAGCCACCTATACTACCACCACCCTACCCTAACACCAGCCATTCATCGCCTCCCCCACTCCCATTCGGCCAGGCCATAACCACCCTAACTACTCGCCACTACCTAGACACCCTAGCTACACCGGGCCACTCCACACAACTCCCTAAAACCTGCCCATATCACCTCACTACACCCACCACCACCTTACCCCATACCCTAGCCAGCTTCCTTCCCATACTCCACCCATAGCCACCCCAGCAGCCCGCCACCACCAAGTTCCCCTAGTCGGCCACTCCAACCGACTGTCACTTCCATTCGGCCAGCCACCTCCTTCCCCTAGGTGCTCCATTAGACCTTCCCTTAGGCTCCCCGTTAGTGCCATACTCCCTAACACTACACCCTCCTTAGTGACCTTACTTAGGCCCTTTAGCCCAACACACCAAAACCAACCCATCCTTAGCAGCCGGCCACCTTCAAGGCTCCCCTTCTGCGCGCCCAAGGCACCCGGCCAGCAGCCCCTTGCCGTTCAACTTCGCGGAGCTCCCTCTTGCAGCCCAAGGCCAAGACGAAGCCCATGCTCAAGCAAGGCATCTTCGGACCAGCTATTAGTAAGTGCCTCACTCGGTCCTTAGTTGTATACTTGCTTAAGATTCAATTCGATACGGGGTTGTAATAACGGAGCATAGTCTCCCCCCACTTGTAATAACGTGGCTTGGCACAACCACACACACGTGCACTCTCCTAGTTGTGCACGATTTTGAACACACACGGGCCTAATCAGCCCCTAATATACATATATACATATATATTTTAACTTACGTAGGGTTTTGCTTAAGTTGGGTGTGTAAGTCTTTCAATTCAAGCACTCACACACATTGAGCCTTCGCTCTTATTTGAAAGACCCAAGTAAGGGCCGTGCTATACTATTTGGGTTTTCATTTCATGTCGTGTGTGTAAGTCTTTCAATTCAAGCACTCACACACATTGAGCCTTCGCTCTTATTTGAAAGACCCAAGTAAGGGCCGTGCTATACTATTTGGGTTTTCATTTCATGTCGTGTGTGTAAGTCTTTCAATTCAAGCACTCACACACATTGAGCCTTCGCTCTTATTTCAAAGACCCAAGTAAGGGCCGTGTTATACTATTTGGATTTAATTTCATGTTGTGTGCGTAGTACTTCAATTCAAGCACTCACACACATTGAGCTTTCGCTCTTATTCCCAAGACCTTAATCAAGGCCATACTGCAAGTTATATTTGGGTTTTATTTCATGTCGTGTGTGTAAGTCTTTCAATTCAAGCACGCACCCACATTGAGCCTTCGCTCTTATTTGCAAGACCCAAGTAAGGGCACGTATATACCCTATATACATATCTCCCTTCGGCATTTACATTACAAGTTATTTCCCTTCGACATTGTCTTTACATTCGGGTTTTCCCTTTGGAGTAGCGTGAGTTTTGCATTGCATCTACGCCATACCACGAGGTAGGATGCATATTGCATTGAAGCAAGTCCCGTATTCCCGCTCAAATTCGCCCCATGTAGTGGAGTGTTCATAACATACAAACTAGGTGGCCCATCAAGGGATAAAAAGAAAGACTTAGGCATGTGCAAATCCACGTGATCTAAAATCTGCAATCGTATCTAAAAGACCCGAATTAAACACCTCGAACCGCTTCGTAGGTTTTCTATACCCTAAAACTCGATTTTTCAAAGCGTACAGACTGACCCTTGCGCATCGGTGCAAGAAGGTCTGCGACGACAAGAGCTCACTTTCTCACAGTCGTCACGATTAGAAGTCAGCTTAAAATATATCTTCGCTAGCTTAGGTAAGCTAGTTGGCACGCCCTGTTTATATAAATAGGCCTTAGACACACGAGAGGATCCGCTCTAGGCCCTGAGAAGCCAGAGGCGGGGATTTTCGCACGTCTACAAAGATTGGCACGCCCGGTGGGACGTGAGCCTTTCAAAAATCGAGTTTTAAGTTAGAAGCTTGCGAAAAATTTTGTTAAAAAGGTATTGTTTTTAACTTGTTTTCTTTGCTTGTACTTAGAAAATTTTGAAAAAGCTTGAAAAGCATGTCAAAATCCAATCCAAGTGAAGTGTCGAGCCAAGGCTCATGCACATCAAGTTCTCACTCTAGGAGGATTTTCAAAAACAAAATAAAACTAGATGAAATCGAGGACTTGAGAAGGGAGTTTGAGGCCAAAATCGATGCTCTCAGCCAAGAGGCTGAAGTAGGCGATTCGTGTTCATCAAACGGTGAATAAAGGCCTAAGAAAAAATCTGAAAAACCTCGCAAGCACAAAGAGGCCTTCATAATGGAAGGCAACCAATACCACGAGTCCTTCACACAAAAGGACCGTAAAGCCCTACAGCAGTTGCTAAAAGGGTAAAATAAAGAGAAAAGAAGCTACGCCCTGTCTGATTTCTTTCCTATGGATTACGAAATAGACAGTGACGATGAAATACCGAACTTCCATCGGTATGATGGCATGGGAGACCCTAGGTCTCACTTGCAGCTTTTCTCACGTCGAGCCCATAAGAAGAAAAAGGACTCGATGAAATGGGTGTATTGGTTCCCTTTATCCCTTAAAGGCACAGCTGCCAAATGGCTGGCTTCCTACGACTTAAGCCAGTTCGCTACTTTTGAAGAGTTAGTGAACTGCTTCATGCAAAGATTTGCACACAACGTAGAAGTCACGCCGACTCTAAATACCTGAAAAGATACAAAGCAAGGCATGAACGAAGACGAACATGCCTTCATTATTCAATGGAGGTCACTCTTGGGCCAAGTGCGAGAGCCCATATCCGAAGGATGCGCAGTCATGCTCATCCTGGATAACTTTAAAAGCGAGTTAAAAACCCTTCTCTCGCTCCATGAGATCTCAACTTTCCATAAGTTGATCAAAAAGGCATCCCTTTTCGAAACCAACTTGCGAAAAGGGACATACGATCACTTGTGGAAAGGAAGTGCCGTTTCAAAAACCCGCTTGGAAAAACCCATCACATACGGGCTACCCACGATGGACAAAAGGGCAAAGCCCCATAAAATCGCCAATGTCCGGGTGGATCCAGGCGTGGCAGGCACTTCCAAAAATTTTGATAAACTAGAAAACAAAAAGGAGCGAACCTTTCAAAAACCGATTGAAAAACGGGAGTATACACCGCTGGGGCAACCGGTGTCGGAGGTCCTAGACCTCCTACTTGCCCAAGGCATGATAGAACTCCCTGAAATCCCCGAAGAAGTCACTTCCAAAGGGGGGTATTTAAATCGATTTTGTAAGTATCATCGGCCCAAAGGCCATGATACCAAACGCTGTTTCTCCCTTTTAAATAAAATTGAGAACTTGATAGCAGAGGGCCTACTCCAGGTCACTGCGGAACCTGAGCCACCTCAAGCTATCTTCAAAGAACCCTTTCCCAAACATGCCAGTGGCAGTGGGAAAGGAAAGGAGGTATGTACCCTCACCTTTTCTAAGGAACTAGCGCAAAAACCAGAGCTTGGTCGACCCACTTGTGCGCCCACTCTTGTACTGTACAAGAAGCCCGCCCAAGTCGTCATTCGGGGACAACCGAAAGTGGAATCCCCAACAAAACCAGTTTTGAAAATCCAAGATACTCCTCAACTCATCCTTAGAGCCAAATTTAGCGCGAACCCTAGGCTGGTCGTGGGGGAAGTGACTAGATCCGGGAGGATCTATCAACCCCCGCACCTTTAAGATGCTAAAAAGGTGGTCAGTGTACCTGACCCCTCAAAAGCATGTATCCCTAGTGTTTTGCCAAAAGCATATAAGGACAAAGTCATCCTAAATCCTTATGACTTCGAAAACCACCTTTCAAAGATTCCTATTCACATTTCTATCTTAGAGCTTATACAAACCTCGCCTAGGCATAGACTTGTATTAGAGAAAATTCTAGAAAGGGCCAAGGTTGATTCGAACATAAGTCTGGAATCCTTGTCTGCCCAAGTAGCTTTATTAGGAGCAAAATCGCCCATCACTTTCTCGGAAGATGATGTAGATAGGCCCTACGAATCCCACAACCAGGCCTTGCATATCGAGGTGGTTCTGAATAACCACTCTCTAGACAGGTGCCTAGTCGATGGTGGAGGAGGGCTCAATATCCTTCCACTTCACGTGGCATATAAAATCGGAGTCACCTTGACTTCAGTGAACCCAAGCCCCATCGTTATCACTGGATACGATGGGAATGCGTCTAGACCTTTAGGATCCATCGAACTCCCAATGGAAACGGGAGGGATCGAACACACAGGGGTCTTCCATGTCTTGGACATCCACCCCCATTATAACCTGTTGCTGGGAAGACCCTGGATACACAGCTTGTGCACTGTGCCATCCACCTTCCACAGGTGTGTTAAGATCCCTTTTAGGGACCAGGTCGTAGTGATCCTGGGTGAGAGTCACCAACAGCTTCAGGGGATCATAAACTCCCCTTGTTTATCCAGCTCCCAGGCCCATGAGGCTAACCTAGGGCAAATTATGATCGAGCCACCAAGGCTCGTGTTAAACAACCCTAGGAAGGTTGTATGTGTGAAGGGGCCGCCCAAAGCAGGCCCCCTCCCGATTCTAACCCTTCTAGGAAAACCCAAGCGTTCCCCTATTTCCAAAGCCCCTGGACAAAAGGCCATATGAGCATGAGGGTGACGACAGCATGTTCCAGGACCACGACTTATACCAAACCTTTTCAAAAAACAAAAAGTCATGGAACATGTTGTTGAACATGGGATATACGCCCTACAAGAGTCTAGGGGCGCAGAACCAGGCTCTCCTAGAGCCCATCCTTCCTAAGGCCAATCCAAGCTGATATGGGATCGGCTATACTCCCCGAATACCGTCGGAGCCACCCCTTGTGACCACCTGGGTCAAGGGTGCCCCGGAACCTGTCTTAGAAGAGAACTATGATTTAGATCTCCTATTCCGAGTCTAACCCGTAGCGTTTTCCCTTTGTAGGTATGACGGAAGATCCCTTTTATAAAAATACAAAAACATTTGAAAAGTTTAAAATCAAAAAAATCGAAAAGGAAGAAAACCCAAAAACAATGAAAAAACAAAAACTCGAAAAAAGAGTACTTTGTATAGTTCCCAAAGTTCTTATTTTACAAAAACCCAAAAAAATCAAAAATTTGGAAAATACCAAAAAGATTTTGTACATAGCTGCTCCTAGTAGGACTTTGGCAAAAGAAAAGGATTTCGAAAGAAACGTCGTCTGCATAGCCAGACCAAAAATTTTGAAATCACTTGAAAATCCAAGTACAAAACCAGGTCTTTTTGAAAACCACGCATCAAATTCCCTCAGGTCTATATCCCACGAGAATGATCAAAGACCAGAAGTCGATCCCCTTGAGGAAGATCCCACTTCTGAGCTCCTAGAATTTCATAAAATTCTCGATTTTGAAAGACCTTCCCAATCAGTAGGAGGAGATTTCATAGAGGTAAACCTAGGGGATGATTCCAATCCCAAAACCATCAAAATAGGCACATGTTTGCATGAACCTAAAAGATTAGCATTCATTGCATTTCTACGAACCTATTTAGATGTGTTTGCATGGACGTATGAAGACATGCTGGGCATAGATCCCAGCATTGTCGAGCATCGTCTTCCCTTAGATACAGGTGTAAAACCCATAAAGCAGAAGCTTAGGAAAATACACCCGAATATACACACGCAAGTCAAAGAGGGTTTAGAAGATCTGCTAAAAGCTGGATTTATAAATCCCATTGCGTATTCTGATTGGTTGTCAAATATCGTTGTAGTTCGAAAAACCAATGGGAAAATTCGAATATGCATCGATTTCAGAAACCTGAATAAAGCCACTCCAAAGGATAATTATCCTTTACCAAACATAGATTTGATAGTCGATAGTACTGCAAATCATGAAATGTTTTCATTTATGGATGGTTATTCAGGCTATAATCAAATTAAACTAAGTCCACGAGATCAGGGTAAGACCGCCTTCACAACCCCATGGGGCACATACTACTATACAGTCATGCCCCTTGGTTTGAAAAATGCCGGCGCAACATGCCAACGAGCGATGACCACGATCTTCCATGATCAAATTCATGAGCTCGTAGAAGTGTATCTAGATGATCTCTTGGCGAAATCCAAAACCCGATGCACTCATCTCGAATGTTTGCAAAAGATTTTCGAAAGGCTTAGGTTTTACAAAGTAAAGCTTAACCCTCAAAAATGTGTATTCGGGGTAGAATCAGGGAAGCTTCTGGGCTTTATGGTGAGCCAAAGGGGTATAGAAGTCGACCCCTCTAAGTGTCGAGCCATCATAGACATGGCTCCACCCTCCAATCTCACCCAAATCCGCAGCCTCTAGGGTCGATTACAATCCGTTCGCCGATTCATATCGAATCTGGCAACTAGATGCGAACCCTTCAACAAATTGTTGAGGAAGGGCACAAAATTCTTATGCGATGACGAATGCCAGAAGTCCTTCGAGAGACTGAAGGCATACTTGGTTAATCCCCCCATTTTGAACCCTCCAAAGCAAGGAAAACCGCTTTTACTTTATATCTCCGTGCATGCGAACGCTTTAGGAGCCCTGTTGGCACAGTACGAGGATGACACCCATAAGGAGTATGTCATCTACTACATTTCGAAAACTCTCTTGGCTTATGAACGAAATTATCAAGCCATGGAGAAGACGTGCTTGGCCCTAGTCTGGGCCTGCCAGAAATTCAGACACTATTTCCTAGATCATGAGATCTGGATAGTGTCCAAGCTTGATCCAATCAAGCACTTGTTCGAAAAACCCATTCTCATGGGTAGATTGGGCAAATGGCAACTCCTTCTAATGGAGTATGATGTGAAATAACATCACCAGATCTCCATTAAGGGGCAAGCCCTAGCAGATTACGTGGCTGAATTCCCCTTAGAGGACGCATATCCCACTCTTGTCGAAATGCCTGATGAAGGCATATTGCAAAACCATTTTCAAAACCGCATTTTGGCAAACTCTTTCGAAAACCAAGTGTGGAAGATGCACTTCGATGGGGCACGAAACCAACGAGGGGCTGGTGTTGGGGTCATCCTAATCTTCCCTGAAAAGGGCGAGATTCCCATAGCAGTCCGCTTAGATTTCGAATGTTCCAACAACGTAGCAGAGTATGAGGCACTCATACAAGGCTTAAGGATTTCGAAAACTCTAGGAGCATCGTGCATTCAGGTCTTTGGAGATTCGCTCCTTGTCATAAACCAGGTTTTAAAAATTTGGCAAGTACGTAATGAGAAACTATTTCCATATCACGAGTTGGCCACTCGATTGGTCCAATCCTTCCAGCCGTGTAAACTCACACACGTAGGAAGAGAGGACAATGGCATCGCCGACGCCCTCTCCTCCTTGGGTTCAGCCCTAAAGGTCGATCCCATTTCAGGGACCAGATCTTTGGAAATATGGCATGCGCCCAACCCATCCACACACGACTTGGACATTTGCCAAAATAACCCAGAGTCTATTGAAAAACCCTGGTTTTATGACATAAAACAATTTCTAGAAAATGGGGGATTCGCCGAGGATGCCACATCCAAAGATAAGGCATTCATCCGTAAAATTTTGACCCGATACACCATTCTGGGTGGGGTTTTATAACAAAAAAGTTTTACCGGCATTCTGCTTAGGTGTATCGACCTAGAGGAGGCTAGGATAGTGATGCATGAATTCCACGATGGAGAATGTGGAGGTCATGTTAATGCCAACATGATGGCAATGAAAATACTTAGAGGGGGCTATTTTTGGTCCACCCTGAAAAAGGATTGTCACGATCATGTTAGGAAGTGTCATCCGTGTCAAGTGCATGGGCACGCCATTCATATCCCTTCATCTGCATTGCATTCCGTGGTCAGTCCCTGGCCATTCACCATGTGGGCGTTTGACATCGTAGGCCCAATATTTCCAAAAGCCTCGAATGGGCATCGATTTATTCTAGCAGCCACGGAGTATTTCTCCAAGTGGGTGGAAGCCATTTCCCTAACCAACGTGATAGGGCAACATGTGGTGGCTCTCATCCAGAGGAATATCTTGGCTCGATTTGAGGTTCCACGAGACCTTGTGTCTGATAATGGCACCCCATTCAAGAACGAGCGAATGGTTAAGTTGTGCAACACGTATGGCATAACTCACCACTTCTCTTCGCCCTACTACCCTCAAGGCAACGGCCAAGCCGAAGCCACAAACAAGACTCTCATTAGTATAATTGAGAAAACTTTAGAGAAGGGTAGGATGTGGCACGAGAAGCTGGATGAAGCCTTATGGGCTTATAGGACTTCCATCCGGACTCCCACGAATGCCACACCATTCGAATTGGTCTATGGCACAAACGCCATTCTTCCCATTCATACTCAACTGCATTCATTTCACACATCCATTGCACTCGACCTCCCCCTAGAGACACTTCAGCATGCTAGGATGGTCGAACTAGATTTGTTAGATGAGAGGCGACTCCTTGCCATGGATCATGCTCGTGCATACCGACAAAGGATAGCCCGACATTATAGCAAACACATGAGACCTCGCCACTTTGAAGTGGGGGATCTGGTTTTGAAAATCATTCATTATCATGGCCCACATCCACTCGGAAAGTGGCGCCCCAAGTGGGATGGACCCTATGTTGTACGAGCAACCACCACGAACAATTCGTATTGGTTGATCGATGTAGAAGGTAGGAATTTGGCAGATCCTATCAATATTCAATACTTAAAGAAGTATCATGTGTAGGATTTGGATTAAATTCTAGTTTTCGAAAATTTTGGGGATAGCTACCCTGAGACATGAAAATAAGGTGCAAAGGCAAAATCGTGTGACCCTGAGTGAGAGAATTCGCACTTGTGAAAGAGTGGAGTCTTCAAAATCGTGGTTACATTTCAAAATCCTTCTTCTTACAAAGAAAGGCCTAGTTCAATATAGCAAGATACTTGCAAGTAGTACGTGCTATTTCTAAATAGGCTGATCTGGAATGGATCGAGTGTAGGCTTGGGATAAGTCCTCCCCTCTTCTCTTCTACTTCTAAAAGGAAAAACACGGCCCAAACAAAGGGAATTTCCCATTCAAAAGTCTCTTTCCAAAAGAAAGAAACAAGAATTCAAAAGAAAAATCGATTCTCTTGTGAAAAAGAGGGATTAAAGAATCCTCGATGAAAAAAAGGAAAAAGAGGCCAAAAAGCTCAAAAAGAGCAGTTTTCCGCCTTCTATGTCTTAAACCATGGGACGCTTCAGAAGGGACCGTGGTATCTCTTTCCCATCCCTGGCTTATCCCAAGCTAAAGCATGGTTCATTTCGAGGAATCCTAAAGTAAAAATAGGATTTACTTACTTGAATTTCATCTTGTTTGAGAATTCGACGTTTCGAGTAAGGCGTAGGAATTTGAAATATAGCTTGTTTTCTTATAAAACCTCCACTAGATAAGCGAGTGTTAAGACTCAAACAAGGGCAAGCACGAAGAGCTCGAGATCCTTAGGATCGAGACTCAAGACAGTTGTCCCTTTTGTAAATAGTTTTGTAAATAAATTTTCAAAAATCGAACATCGAACAGCATAGGATTTGCTCACTTGGAGCAGTAGGCCTTGTAAGTCTCTAGAGTTCGACCATATCTGGTCTCTGGGAGGTCGCCACTCTTAGCACCACACCCATGTCATGCATCTGCATTCCACGCATGATACTTGCATAAACATGATCCCATTTAGGACCAGATTTCATACCTATCCCTTTGGCGTGATATCTCCTCCTACCAGGGTTTGTAAATTGAGATTTTGCTAAAATTGAGACGATCCCATATTCTTCGTGGCTAGATCAAGGGAGACATTGAAAGGGGTGTTTGTCATCTTTGCCCTTATCCAAATCGATTTGGACAAGGCCAAAGAGGGGCATCTGTAAACACCCCGAAATCCCACGAACTTCTCAAACCCACCTGGTTTTGTAAAAGCAGCCCCAAAGGGCCATTTTGAGTCTGAAAACCAGGAGCCTTCCAAACAACCCTGTACATATGTTTTGAACTTTACATATTTCAAAAATGTATCATATGGGTTTAAAAACCTTTTTAAACATGTTTTTGAAACCCCGAAGCAGCTTGGCCTGATCAAGACAGGACCAGAAAAGCCAAAGAGAGCCCAGAACCGGAGCACATGTCGAGCCCGGCACAGCAACTCTCATATCAAATCCACCCCCAAGATCTTGAACGTCCAAGACCCTGTTATCATCAAAACATCATTTGAAGTCATCTTCAGAAGGCGAAAACAGAGGCGGACGATCATGTTGGCGAAGACCCAATGCAGACGGAGTACTAATGCTGTCAGTCCCCACACAAACCATTCGTTTCGAACACAGCCCGAAGGAGTCAGAGTTCAGTTTGGATCGGATCTCGACCATATATATCCAAATCCCAATTCAAACCCATGCATTGACTTGGATTTGAATTTGGATTCAAAAATCCAATCCAATATCCATATCCATGGCCCACATCACCTTCTCATAAATGGAGGTGAGGCCCACTTGAATTTCACGTGGGATTATGGGCATGAGAGAGAGTGGGGGAGGATAAGATCAAGTGTGTGTTGTAATTAAGCTTGACTTGTGTGTCAAGTTTGGGGTTAATCATGTGGGTTAGCCTAATTAAGTGGGTTTAAGCTTGTAATTAGCCAAAACCTAACCAAGGGCTGCACCAACATGATGTGATTAGGGTCCATGGGTTATGCAAAGGGAGCTCCTTCATCTAATCCTAACCAAAAACACCTAATCCTAGCCTTCCACCCTAATCCGGTCCTAATCCTAGCCTAATCACCTAACCCACTTCCCTAATCCCGGCCTAATCCCAACCTAATCACCTAACCCACTTCCCTAATCCTTCCCTAAACCTAGGTTAATTTCCCTAAACCTAACCTAATCCTAGTCAAATCACCTAACCCACCTCACTAAACCTCACCCCAAAACCAACCCACCTAGCTAAACCCTAAACCTCTAAACCACCCCACCTAAACCTAGCCCACAACTTACCCAAAACCCCTTGTATCTAAAATATCTGGCCCTACCCTAATACCAACCCACCTTACTACCTTACCACCCTCCCTAGAACACCTAACCACTACCCCAAAACCAGCCCCAACCGCCTCTTGCAGCCCTATATAAACCCCCCCCCTTTGGGGCAGGTTTTTCCCATCTCCCATGATCAAGCCTTGGGTCCTCCATTTCCAGCCGACCTTCCACCTTTTCTTCACTTCCACCTGCCCCACTCCCAGCCGGCTCTCCACCTGCTCCCCAGCCATCCGTCGCCATCCTCTTCATCCGGTCGAACCAGCCAATCCACCACACCCGGCTGCTCCTCAACCACCCGCCGTCTCCCATCACTGCCGGTTAGTATCCCATACTCCATCTCACCTCTTCTCCACTCCCCATCCACTCTCAGCCACCTATACTACCACCACCCTACGCTAACACCAGTCATTCATCGCCTCCCCCACTCCCATTCGGCCAGGCCATAACCACCCTAACTACCCGCCACTACCTAGACACCCTAGCTACACCCGGCCACTCCACCCAACTCCCTAAAACCTGCCCATATCACCTCACTACACCCACCACCACCGTACCCCATACCCTAGCCAGCTTCCTTCTCATACTCCACCCATAGCCACCCTAGCAGCCCGCCACCACCAAGTTCCCCTAGTCGACCACTCCAACCGACTGTCACTTCCATTCGGCCAGCCACCTCTTTCCCCTAGGTGCTCCATTAGACCTTCCCTTAGGCTCCCCCTTAGTGCCATACTCCCTAACACTACACCCTCCTTAATGACCTTACTTAGGCCCTTTAGCCCAACACACCAAAACCAGCCCATCCTTAGCAGCCGGCCACCTTCAAGGCTCCCCTTCCGCGCGCCCAAGGCACCCGGCCAGCAGCCCCTTGCCGTTCAACTTCGCGGAGCTCCCTCTTGCAGCCCAAGGCCAAGACGAAGCCCACGCTCAAGCAAGGCATCTTCGGACCAGCTATTAGTAAGCGTCTAACTCGGTTCTTAGTTGTATACTTGCTTAAGATTCAATTCGATACGGGGTTGTAATAACGGAGCATAGTCTCCCCCCACTTGTAATAACATGGCTTGGCACAACCACACACACGTGCACTCTCCTAGTTGTGTACGATTTTGAACACACATGGGCCTAATAAGCCCCTAATATACATATATACATATATATTTTAACTTACGTAGGGTTTTGCTTAAGTTGGGTGTGTAAGTCTTTCAATTCAAGCACTCACACACATTGAGCCTTCGCTCTTATTTGAAAGACCCAAGTAAGGGCCGTGCTATACTATTTGGGTTTTCATTTCATGTCGTGTGTGTAAGTCTTTCAATTCAAGCACTCACACACATTGAGCCTTCGCTCTTATTTGAAAGACCCAAGTAAGGGCCGTGCTATACTATTTGGGTTTTCATTTCATGTTGTGTGTGTAAGTCTTTCAATTCAAGCACTCACACACATTGAGCCTTCGCTCTTATTTCAAAGACCCAAGTAAGGGCCGTGTTATACTATTTGGGTTTAATTTCATGTTGTGTGCGTAGTACTTCAATTCAAGCACTCACACACATTGAGCTTTCGCTCTTATTCCCAAGACCTTAATCAAGGCCATACTGCAAGTTATATTTGGGTTTTATTTCATGTCATGTATGTAAGTCTTTCAATTCAAGCACGCACCCACATTGAGCCTTCGCTCTTATTTGCAAGACCCAAGTAAGGGCACGTATATACCCTATATACATATCTCCCTTCGGCATTTACATTACAAGTTATTTCCCTTCGGCATTGTCTTTACATTCGGGTTTTCCCTTTGGAGTAGCGTGAGTTTTGCATTGCATCTACGCCATACCACGAGATAGGACGCATATTGCATCGAAGCAAGCCCCGTATTCCCGCTCAAATTCGCCCCATGTAGTGGAGTGTTCATAACACACAAACTAGGTGGCCCATCAAGGGATAAAAAGAAAGACTTAGGCACGTGCAAATCCACGTGATCTAAAATCTGTAATCGTATCTAAAATACCCGAATTAAACACCTCGAACCGCTTCGTAGGTTTTCTATACCCTAAAACTCGATTTTTCAAAGCATACAGATTGACTCTTGCGCATCGGTGCAAGAAGGTCTGCGACGACAAGAGCTCACTTGCTCACAGTCGCCACGATTAGAAGTCAGCTTAAAATATATCTTCACTAGCTTAGGTAAGCTAGCTGGCACGCCCTGTTTATATAAATAGGCCTTAGACACACGACAGGATCCGCTCTAGGCCTTGAGAAGCCAGAGGCGGGGATTTTCGCGTGTCTACAGCTTCGTCTAAAGACAAAGCTTTTATTCGAAAGATTTCAACCTAGTACATAATTTTGGGAGGGATTCTTTATAAAAAGAGTTTTACTGGCATCTTATTGAGGTGTGTCGACCTTGAGGAGGTTAGGATGATAATGCATGAATGTTTGCAACTCTTGGGTTTTCGAAAACTCTAGAATCTGGTTTTGAAATGGGTTTTCAATTTAGGTGTTTGTTTTTTGAAAATCGTTTGATTTTAAGGTGTTTACATAGGGTCTAAGCTGAATCCTTTTGCAAAATGTTTGGAGGAAATCTCCTTTGAAACTTCGTGAGTAAGGATCAAAGTGGATCGTGTGACCCTGAATGAGAGAATCAATGCTTGTGAAAAAGCAGAGTTTTCAAAAACATATGGGTTGCATTTCAAAAATCATCATCTTACAAAGGAAGGCCTGGTTCAAAATAGCAAAATACTTGCAAGTAGTACGTGCTATTTCTAAATAGGCTGATTTGAGATGAATCGAGTAGATCATTGGGATAAGTCTTTCCCCTCTTCTCTTCACTTCCCCAAAAGGAAAATTTGGCAAAAAGCAAAAAGGGAAATCCTTACAAAAGTTGTTTTCCAAAGAAAACATAATTGAAAAGAAAAAAATCGTTTCTTCCATGGAAAAGAGGAAACAAAGAAAAAATACTCCCAAAGGGAGACCCTCTATGCTAGAAAAAAAGAAGAAAATTTTGCCAAAAGCTCAAAAGAGCAGTTTTTCGCCCCTTTGCCTCAAACCATGAGACGCTTCAGAAGGGACCGTGGTAACTCTTTCCCCATCCCTGCGACTTATCCCGAGTGAAGAAAAATTCATTTCAAGGAGACCTAAAGTAAAAAATAGGATTTGCTTACTTGAATCTCATTTTATTTGAGAATTAGACGTTGTTGGGTAAGGCGTAGAAATTTTTGAAATGCTGCTTGGTTTTCTTATAAAATCTCCACTAGATTAGCGAGTGTTAAGACTCAAGTAAAGAGAAACACGAGAAGCTGAAAATCCTTAGGATTGAAGCTAAAAGGGTTTTTCCTCTCTTAAAAACGAATTGAGAAAAGCCCAAAACATCAAGCAACATAAGACCAGCTCACTTAGTGCAGCAGGTCTTCATAAGACTCCCAAGTTCGACCATTCCATTAAGTCTCTAGAAAACCATATTTTCTAACATATCATTCCATGTCTTTCACTCATATGTGCACGCATGGACATCAAATACATGATCCCAATCAGGACTAGAGCCACATTAGGTAAAGTCCCCTTTAGCAAAAATCCCCTCTTACAGGGCACAAAGGAAAAGTTTCTCTCAAAACTGGGACGATCCCATATTCTCGAGTGCCATCTCCTGCCACCCTAGCATTTGTCACAAGACACCCACATGCACTTGAGCCTTTTCGCTCTTAATTGCACATGATTGCACACACATTGAGAATTTTCGCTCTTAAGCTAAAGTATATATTTTCATTCGGGTATTTACTTTAGTGAAAGCTATGTGAGTTGCAATTTAATTTGGGTTGTTATATTCAAGTCGTGTGAGTTTGTCATTTAAATTTCACACTTACAGACACATTGAGCCTTTCCGCTCTTAAGCTAAAGTATATATTTCCATTCAGGTATTTACTTTAGTGAAAGTCGTGTGAGTTGTCATTTAAATTTCACACTTGCACACAAAAGCACTCGAGCCTTTGCTCTACACTCTCATGCACATTTTGGGCCTTTGTTGCTCATAGGATATAACATACTTATATATTTTCAAGTCGTGTGAGTTGCTTTACATTTCGGGTATTTATCTTAAGTTGCGTGAGTTGGACTTTCAATTTCGGGTATTTACATTAAGTTGTGTGAGTTGCTTTCAATTCGAGCCTAGCTCACATCATCATCTCAAAAACCTAAAAATCTTTTGTGCATCTCTTGCATTCATGAGCTTCCAAAAGCACCCCAAATCTACGCACAAACCACACTGAAAATAGGTCACTTGTGCACACACATATCCGGCCTAAAAAGCTAAAAACTCAAAGACTTAAGTGCGTCAAAAGTCGAAAGACAAGACATTTGGAGAAATGCAAATTACACTTTTTTTGGTTTTTTCGTAGTTTTCCAATGTTTTTGGGTTTTTAAAAATTTGTAATTTTTTTGGTTTTTTTGTTAAAAAGGGGTCTTCTATCATACCTACAAAGAAAACGCCATGAATCAGTCTCTAAATAAGAGATCTAAGCCATAGGTCTCGGTTTTAGTAGACTCCAGAGCATCCTTAACCCAAATGATCGTAGGTGGTGGTTCTATGGATATGGTTGGAATGTAGCCTATCCCGTACCTACTTTGTTTTGGATTTTGAAAGATAGGCTTTAGACAACCTCTATTTTTGTTCCCTAAACTCTGGTAGGGCATATAACCCATGTTGAGCAGCATGTTCCAAGGTTTTTTGGTTTTAGAAAATTTTTTATACAGAGGATGACCTTGGAACTTGCTGTCATCCATGGCATGCTCGAATGGTTTCTTGTTTAGGGATTTTGGAAATATGGGGTGTTTGGATTTTCCTAGGATGGTCAAACTTTTGGCGGGCCAGCTTTGGGCTGCCCCTTGACGTACACGACTGTCCTAGGTTTTTGGGGGACGAACTCGTATGGTTCGTCCCAGGATTTCACGGGGTTGGTCCCGTATGCCTTTTGACTTGACAAGCAATGGATGTTTTGAACTCCCCTCAGTTGTGGATGGCTTTCGCCCAGAATTACCACTATTTGGTTCTCGTGGGGGATTTTTACACACCTATGGAAGGTGGATGGCACAGCTCGAAGGCTATGTATCTAGAGTCTTCCTAGAAGTAGGTTGTAGTGGGAGTGTATGTCTAAGACATGGAACATCCCTGCGTGGGTTATGCCCCCTATTTCCATGGGTAACTCTATAGCTCCCAAAGGTTTCGATGCATTCCCATCGTATCTAGTGATAACGATGGGGCTTGGGTTGACAGAAGTCAAGGTGACTCCAATTTAACATGCCACGTGTAGCGAAAGGATGTTGAGACCTCCTCCCCCATCAACTAAGTACCTGTCTAGAGGATGGTGATTCAATACCACCTCGATATGCAGGGCTTGATTATGGGTTTCATATGGTCTTCCTATTTCATCTTCCGAGAACACAATTGGCGTTTTTGCACAAATGGGTGCAACTAGGAATGACAAGGACTAAGGAGTTATACTCGAGTTAACATTGGCTCTTTCTAAGATTTTTTCTAAAACTAGTCTATGCCTAGGAGAAGTTTGTATTAACTCTAGGATGAACATGTTTATCGGGATCTTGGAAAGATGATTTTCAAAATCATATGAGGTTAAAATGTTTTTACCCTTATCCATGATTTGCAATGCCTTAGAAATGCATGCTTTTGAAGAGCCAGGAACACTGACCACTTTTTTAGCATTTTTTTCTAGATGTGGGGGTTGATAGATCCTTCCCGACCTGGTCACCTCCCCCATACTTTGCCTAAGGCCCGCTCCTATGTTGGCTCTATTTTTGTGCTTTGGAGTACCCAGAATTTCTAAGACGGCTCTAGTCGGGGGCGGGACTCTAAACGCTCCCCAGATCACTACTTGCACTGCTTTTTTGTATATGATGAAAGAAGGTAGAGTGTGACAAGTAGTGAAGCCAGAATATGATGCATGCACTAAACCTTTCGAGGTTGAGAAAGTACATACCTCTTTTCCCTTCCCACTGGTACTTACGTGATTGGGGAATGGTTCTTTGAGCACCGCTTGGGCAGGCTCAGGTTCTTCAATGACTTGGAGCCGGCCTTGCTCTATCAAGTTTTCAATTTTATTGAAAAGGGAAAAGCATTTGTTTGTATCATGGCCTTTGAGCCGATGATACTTGTAATATCTGTTCAAAAATCTCCCTTTTGGTGGGGTCCACTCGGGAATTTCTAGGAGTATCACCAAACCTTGGGCGAGTAGACCTCCGAGACAGGTCGTTCTCGTTTTAAAAATCTCATGCAGCGAAAGAAGAGTCTTTATCTTCGTTTTAAAATTTTCAAGGATGAGCATTACTGCGCATCCTTCGGAGATGGGCTCTTTTATTTGCCTAAGAAGGGACCTCTATCGAACGATGAATGCGTGTACATCCTCGTTCGAAGCTCGTTTCGTGTCCCTCAAGGTGTTCAATGTGAGCGTTACTTCCACGTTGTGCGAAAATCTTTGCATAAAGTTGTTTGCTAACTCTTCAAAAGTAGCAAACTGGCTTAAGTCATAGGAAGCAAGCCATTTTGAAGCAGTCCCCTTGAGGGAAAGGGAGAACCAATAAATCCATTTGGCAGAGTCCCTTTTCTTTTTATGGGCTCCGTGCGAAAAGAGTTGCAAGTGGGATCTAAGATCCCCCATGCCATCATACCGATGGAAATTCGGTATGTCGTCGTCGCTGTCTATTTCATAATCTGAAGGAAGGAAGTTAGACAGGGCGTACGATTTCTTTTCTTTGTTTTTCCTCTGCAACAGTTGTTGATTCTCCTTCAATAGTTGTTGAAGGGCTTTGCAATCCTTCAGTGTGAAGGAATCGTGGTATTCGTCCCCCTCCATTGCGGAGGTTTCCTTGGGTTTTTTGGTCTTGGTAGGTCTTTTCTTGGCTTTGGCGGGTTCGCCATGTGACAAGCAAGAGTCGGTTGCCTCAGCCTCTTGGCTAAGGGCATCGATTCTTGCATCAATTTTTGCCTCGAATTCCCTACGCAAGTTTTCTAACTCTTCTTTTTTGTATTTGAGTTGAGATTTTGAAATCTTTTTTGAAAGGGAACTTCATGAGTGCGAGGTTCGACTAGTCACTTCATTGGAACCTAAACTAGACATGACTCGACAAATTTTGAAATCCTACAAATGCAAATAGGCGAAAATTTTAAACACTTTTGGAAAACATTTTGCAAAATTTTGTTTGTTTTATTGAAGTTTTAAGACCCGAGTCCCACCGGGCGTGCCAAAAATCTGTAGGCGTAAAAATTTTCACTCATTTTTTAGACCGAAAATGGACATTTTCGCACCTAAGTTCGTTTCTAAGGGCGTGCCAGCTAGCTTGCTCAAGCTAGCAAAGATTTTTGAAATATTCTGACTTTTTTGGCGATTGTGGGTAAGCGAGATCTTTTCATTTAAACCTTCTTCAACCGATGCTCAAGGGTTAGTTTAAACGCTTAAAACTTCATTTTTACAAAACTTTGAAAATACCAGTGTTCGAAGAATTCGATGTGTGCCTAGTTTGCAAGTTTTATTGCGACTTTGGACGAACCTAAGTCTTTAGACTTTTAGCTATTTAAGTAGGATATGTGTGTGCATATGTGGCCAATTTTCAATGTGATTTGTGCGTAGATTCGAGGCTTCTTTGAAAGCTAACGAATGCAAAGATGCAAAAATATTTTCGGGTTTTGAGATGATGATGTGAGCTAGGCTCGAATTGAAAGGGCAACTCACACGACTTTCTCAAATGTAAATACCCGAAATTGAAGTGCAACGTAAATACCCGAAATGTAAAGCAACTCACGCGAGTAAATCCACAGAAAGGGAAATGCAACTCGACGTGAAGTAAACTCACACAACTTGAAAATATATAAACATCTCTCACCAATCTGAAAAAGAATTACTATAAGCAATCAACAACTTGTAGCATTTCCAACCTTACCTGAAGGGAATAATTTAGGCGACATATACGTGCAGTAATCTTTCAAATTATACGCCACTAAGAAAGCAATATGATAATGACACTTGATGGGTAAATTTTACTTCTTCAAGAATCTCTATTTTCAGGGTAACAGCAAGTTATGGACAGGAGATACATAGGCACCCACCGAAAAGCATAAAGAAACAGAGACTCAGATCCCCAACCAGAAGCTTAACATGGAACCCTCCTCATGGCTCAGCAAAAACCTCTTCCCAAAATTGAACTCAAGCTGTGGATGCATCACCCATTTAGAGCTTAATTTCAGAAACTATGATGATGACAAGAAGACTTACCCAAGTCAAAAATTTCTGCCTCCAGACATAGGATTTAAAAACTACTAAACAGAAGTGCTTGATGAATGATTCCCTTGCTCCAAATAAGAATAACAAAACTCTTAATAAGTTTCAGTGTGTCCATTGACTAAAATCTAAATTTATCCCATTCAAAGGCTTCTCTAAGCCAATTAACCTAACCGAATAAATATGGAAAGAGAAGTGTGGAGGACCTGTTTAGGGGCAGATGAACACAAGCTGCTTGAAAACTTCAGATCTGTAGAAGTTCACAGAACATTTTCTATTCTTCACATCCACCTCCTTTTGGAACGAACAAATACATAATGGCCATCAATCCCAAGCATAGAATCTACCCTTCCTCCTCCCCTTCAATGAGTATCCTTTTGCAAGCCTCATAACACATGAACGATATGCCAGCTGCGGGTACCAACTTCATACAACTAGGTCCCAGTCCCACATACAGGCCACCAATACCTTCCTTCTCGAGTATATTTGTCAAGGCATGAAGCATATTGTTGTAAACTTGCCTCCCGCTAACTGCACCAACTTGCATATGCTTCCTTGCCACTTCAAGTGGAAAGGTGGCACTGCTTGAAATGGCACCTGCAGCTGAACCAATAACAAGTGTTGCAATGTTTCCTATTTCATCTGTCTTGAAGACTTTCTTGTATGCTCTTCTTAGTGTCTCATAAGCAAAGTAGTTAGTAGCAGCATATGGCACCACTCCGATGAGACTTGGTGTGAGACCTCTATAAAGCTCCCTAGGCCCTTCTTCTCGTATGATCTTCATAAAGGCATGCATCAGGTTATCATAAACGCCTCTCTTCAACAAACAGATGATACAAAAATAGTTAGAGATCTGATGAAAAGCACAAAACAGAAGTTCACAACTATTGTATGTTGATCGAAGCCTCAACTATAATCGTGGTACCTGAATTGTCAAGCGGGTCTTCACAAGTTCCAAGGGGTATGTACACAGAGTTGAGCTAACACCAGCTATTGCTCCAGCAACAAGAGAAGCAGGGACAGGAAGTTTAGGAGATTCCCCTGGTTTAGGTGATAGTACCTTTTTTACTGTATCATATGCAAATAACTGTGCAAAAATTCTAATTAGCACCAGAAAATCATTGGAAATTGTTGGAGCGCCATATACAACAATCAAGACAAAACATAAAATGCATATGATGAGTTTTACTCTCATGAGTGAAAGGCTTTGGTCCAATGGACTTCAAGGTACAGTACACCACCATTCAGACAAATTAAAAACAAACATGTACCATTAATTCTAAAGATTATCAACATATGCCTAATACAAGTGTGAACTCGAAACAACAAAATCCAAGACACTTATAACAAAAAGATAGAATAAAATTAGAACATGTTTAATTATAAATGGCAGCTATAAAAGCTATTGTCAATTATAACAACTTAAATAAAGCACTACAAAACAAGTAATTGAATTTCTTCGTAAATGGTGAATTGAAAAACACATCTTAGATATACATGAAAAGGAAGAAAACAAAAAAAATGGAAATGGAAAACAAAAGATGGAGACAAAAAACAACAGAGGCAACAAAAGTGGAGAAAGTGGTGGGTGAAGAAGAAGAAGAAGAGAACAGAATAAAAAGCCAATTGAGAATACCCACGACATTAAACAAATTATCAAAATCCACATATAAGACCAAAACAGTACTTAGGGTAGAAAGATAAACAATGCCTACATTTATAATGAAGTACTCCGACAAGGGTATGTAACCAGTACTGATACATGTAACATTATTTGTGTGCACGGTTTTTGAAAATTTTGAATTTTGGATATATTTGAGTATGTGTACTACCTGTACCATTAAGTTTTTAAAATTTTGTCATGTTGATAGGATAAACTTGATCTAAATATCCAAAGTGTTCATGTTTTGATAATAAAAGTATAGGTTATGAGATTGAGAGGTATAAAATGTACCCCTCTTGTTTTGAGATGTTATGCTTCTTATTGGAATTACATGCTATTTTAAAATTTATATGTTTTAATTTAATATCTTCTATGCTATCTTGTCATATTTAATCTTGTGAAAGTTCAATTATATATATATATATATATGTAACTTTTATTATACATCTAAATCACACAGACACTTCTAAGAGGTGGAGTGTTGGCCTCGACATGGGTGCGACACAGACACCACCACCGACACGATATCGTGTAATTGCGACACGTCCTACGTTCTCAAGAATACCATCTCTAAAGGGGTCCATGACCATCCCTTCCTCATCTTCATGGGCGTCGCCCTCTCCATCACCGCCTTTCTTGTCCTCGCTCGCATCCTCACCGAACTCAAGCTCCTCACCACCGACGTTGGCCGCATGGCCATGTTGGCCGCTGTCATCAACGACGTGGCAGCCTGGATCCTCCTCACCCTTGCCATCACCCTCTCAAGCACCGGCAAGTCCACTCTCATCTCACTCTGGGTGCTCCTCCTCGGCATTGACTTTGCTACATTCGCGATAGGTGTTCTCCGGCCAGCTCTCAGTTGGATGGCTAGGTGGTGCCCGGAGGGAGAACCCGTGAAGGAAATCTACATTTACGTGGCGCTCAAGTTGGTCCTGGCTGCCAGATTCGTCACGAACGCCATCGAGATTCACGCGCTCTTCAGCGTGTTCATCATTGGGCTCATCGTGCCGAAGGACGAGCTGTTCGTCGGAGTGCTAGTAGAGAAGATCGAGGACCTCGTCTCCGACCTCTTCCTCCCTCTGTCCTTCGTGTCGAGTGGACGTAAGACCGACATCCATCAGAGGGGGGCAGTCGTGGGCATTACTCGTTCTGGTCACCTGCATGGTGTGCTTCGGCAAGATCCAGTACCTTTGCAGTCTCATTGGCATGCAGATTGTCTGTTAAAGAGGCTGCCACGCTCGGCTTACTGATGAACACCAAGGGACTCATGGAGCTCATCGTCCTCAACATCGGCAAGGATAGGAAGGTAATCATCTTGACTTTCTGCTAGAATATTTATTATTCATTCCAATCTTTTCAAATTCATCCTTAGGAAGTTCATATCCACATGGTTTTGTTGATACAAGTTCAATTTTTGAAATAGGTTTAAATTCATTCCAATATTGTCAAATAGTTTGCTAGACTATTTATGAGGTAAAGGTTCATTTCATTTATCAAACATTAACATTCGGATGATTGATTTGTGTATTATGATAAAATTAATAGTTGTTTACTTGTTTTGTTTTAATATAAAGTTGTGTACTTACTATTGTCATCATATACTTATGTTAATTGATGTCTCACTTGTTATAGCTTGAATATTATAATATATACCTTAGCCATGTCGCAGCATCCAAAATTTTTGAAATTTTCCATATCCCGCACCCGCACCCGTATGCGCACCCCCACCCGCACCGTGTGACATAGTTTACACAGTAGCATATCCATACCTTAGATTTTTAAAAATTATTGTACCTTGTACTCATGCCCATACTGGGTATTGGCACCATACCTGTATTCAGTATACCCAACCTCAAAATACCCTAACAACATACAAATTATGTTGCATAAGTGAAAGAAAAGAAACACAATAAGCCCCAACCCCTTCAACAGCAAAACTAAATACGCCAGCAACCAACCATGGATACGGTGCGATACGTATCGTAACCACGATACGATACTACAGGCCGTATCGTAATACAGCCTGTATCGCACCGTATCGTACGATATGAGCCATATCATACGATACGTGCGATACGGCCGAGGACCCTCAGCCAAACGAAAACCCACATTTTTCGCGAGTTTTCTCTCTCCCTTTGAGTGATTTAAGCTCCCTAAGAGCCGTTTTTTGCCTCTTTGGTGTTCAAAGCTCCAACTCCGCCCATGTAAGGGATCACCCTTGTATTGCCGGTCCCAAGCCCGGATAAAGGAGGAGGGTTGCGTTAGGCTTCCGACAGCCAGCGTAAAACTTCGTCGGATTTTTACAACATGGATTACAAAAATTATGGGCATTGTTTTGGGGCGTCCCCGCCTAGCGACGTGTTGCAGAGCCCGAATGCAGTAAGAAGTAAGCAAGGGCCACTACATTTTCGCCCGAATGTAGTGAATCAATTACAGAGAGGGTTCCCACATCATGGACGGGTGTGGGTAAAGAAATTAGTCCCGCTACATTGTCGCCCGAATGTAGTGAAAAATTTTCAGAGGGTCTCCGCATTTTGATTATGGATGGATACGGGGGGTAAGGAAGCTAGTCCTAGATAATAAGATTCGTATTGGTTCTTGGAATATCGGAACATTATCGGGTAAGCTAATGGAGGTGATAGATACTATGATTCGGAGAAAGATTCATATTCTATGTTTAATTTTGGTTTTGGGGATATAAACGAGGAAGGTAGGGAGATTTTAAATTTTGCTGTCATTTGTTCTCTTTATAGTCAATACAATCTTCAAAAAACGAGATAAACATTTAATTACTTATAAGAGTAGCTTATTACAAACACAAATTGATTACTTTATTTGTAGAAAAAAAGATAGAGCGTGTTGTAAAGATTGCAAGGTAATTCCAGGAGAAAGCTTAACCACCCAACATCGACTTTTAGTTATGGATTTACAAATTAAAAAATGGACAAAGAAAAAAAGAGTGGATTGAGCTATTCGGACTAAATGGTGGAACCTCAAAAGCGAGAAAGAAGATATATTTAAACAAAAAGTCATTCAAGGAGATGTTTGGAATTATGTTGGCACACCCTCTGATATGTGGAACAATATGGCTATACATATTAGGAAAGTGGCGAAAGATGTGTTAGGGATATCTAAGGGAGGTGTACCGGCACAAAAAGAAGCTTGGTGGTGGAGTGAAGTAGTACAAAATAAAATCAAGGCAAAGAGGGCGTGTTACAAATTACATTATGCTAAGAAAACTAGTGAAACTTTAGAAGCTTATAAGAAAGCAAAGAAGGAAGCAAAAAAGGCCGTTAGTGAAGCAAAAGCTAAGATTTGGGAGGACTTATATAAAAAACTCAACTCAAAAGAGGGTAAAAGATATTTTTAGGATAGCTAGGGCTAGAGATAAGAAAACTAAAGATCTTAATTATGTTAAATGCATAAAAGACGAGGATGAAAAAATTCTAGTGGCAAATGATGATATAAGAAATAGATGGAAAAACTATTTTTATAATCTTTTTAATGAAAATAAAGATGCTAGTATTAGTTTAGGAGATTTAGCCAAGTCAGAAAAGTATATAAACCACAATTTCTACCGACGTATTCAAAAGAATGAAGTCAAAGAGGCTCTTAAACATATGAAGAGTGGTAAATCGGTAGGACCAGATAATATTCCTATAGAAGTTTGGAAAATACTAGGAGAAATAGGAATCACTTGGCTCACAAGACTATTTAATGAAATATGAAAAAACCAAAAGATGCCCGAGGAATGGAGAGCAAGTACACTTATACCCATATATAAGAACAAGGGAGACATTCAAAATTGTGCGAATTATCGAGGTGTCAAGTTAATGAGTCATACTATGAAATTATGGGAAAGAATTATCGAACGTAGATTAAGACAAGTATCAAGTACAACAGAGAACCAATTTGGATTTATGCCAAGTAGATCTACTATTGAAGCGATTCACCTTTTGAGACGTCTTATGGAACATTTTAGAGCAAAAAAGAAAGACCTTCACGTGATATTTATTGATCTAGAAAAAGCTTATGATAGGGTACCGAGGGAGGTTCTTTGGAGAACTTTGGAAAAAAGAGGTATCCCATTGACATATATTAACCTTATAAGAGACATGTATGATGGTGCAAAAACATGTGTGAGGACTCATGAAGGAACGACAGACTTCTTTGAAGTTAATATTGGGTTACATCAAGGATCAACTTTAAGTCCATACTTATTTATAATGGTGATGTATGAGTTAACAAAATATATTCAAGATGAAGTACCTTGGTTGAAGTACCTTGGTGTATGTTATTTGCAGATGACATTGTATTAGTGGAGGAGTCTAAGAAAAAAGTTAATAGAAAATTGGAACTATGGAGAGAAACATTAGAAAGCAAAGGCCTCCGACTTAGTAGAACAAAGACAGAATATATGGAATGTAAGTTTGATCATTTGGCTACTTCAGAGGACATAGAAATTAAAATTGATACACATTGCATTCCCCAAAAGGAAAGTTTTAAATACCTAGGGTCAATTTTTCAGAGTGATGGAAGAATTGATGGAGATGTTACACATAGAATTAATGCTGGTTGGTTAAAATGGAGAGGAGCATCAGGTATTCTTTGTGACAAGAAGATACCATTAAAATTAAAAGGTAAATATTATAGAGCAGCAATTAGGCCTGCCTTGTTTTATGGTGAGTGTTGGGCAGTTAATCATCAACATGTACAAAAGATGTTTGTGACAGAAATGAAGATGTTGAGATGGATGAGTGGTCATACAAGAAAAGACCATATACATAATGAGGTTATTAGAAACAAATTAGGAGTGGCACCAATAGAGGACAAAATGAGAGAACATCGTTTAAGATGGTTTGGACATATAGAAAGAAGATCAAAAGAAGAACCTGTAAGAAGGTTATAAAAACTAAATTTGGAAAGTATTAAAAGAGGTAGAGGACGACCACAAAAGTGTTGGAAAGAAACAATAAAAAATGATCTAGCTTATTGGGAGTTAACTGTTAACATGGCACACGATAGGGATCTGTGGAAACAAAGAATCCATGTAGTTGACCCCGTCTAGTATGGGAAAAGGCTTAGTTGTTGTTGTTGTTGTTGTTTGTTGTTGGTATTCAAAGCTCCAAAATCGTGCTCTACGGTGTCCGTGTAAGCCTCCTAACTCGGATTTTGATATATTTTTAATGTTTCTCTTCATTTTTTTCCTTTATATTTGTTGTTTTTTTGTATTTTTTTTTTTTGAATAACAAAATATGAAGTTATTGTGTATACGATTTTTATTGCATTCATAAAGTGGGAGACACTCCATATGAGTGTTATTTGAAGATTGAGGATTTACGAAGTGCTTTTATTTTCAGGTTTTTGTTTGAATTAAAGTACTCCATTGAAATGGCAGGAAGGGGTGGTAGAGACTCCCATTCTCGGTTTGATGATCGGGCATGACAGTGGAGTATACCACTTGAGGAGGGTTCTAGGTTAAAGATCAGATGCGTATTTTGTGAAAAGGTGGTTAGTGGTGGAATTTCAAGGTTGAAACCAGTGTTGTCTAACGCGTATCGTATTGCGTACCGCTGGGCTCCACAATATGGGTGTATCGTATCGTATCATACTTTAATATTAAAATAATATAAAAATTAATTAAAAATTTAATAAAAATTAGTAAAAATCCGAAAAAAATCAAACAAATTCAGGAAAAATCTGGTAATTGCTTTAAATTCATATAATGTAAGTTTAGTACAGATTGAGCATTCAACATTAAACAATTACATCCAAATTTACATATTTTGAATCCAAAAAATGAAATACAATTACATTTTACAAATTGTAATCAAGATCATCAACTAAATAATCTTCATCTTCTCCTTGTTGCAGATCATCATCATCATCATCAGCGACACCTTCTTCTTAGAAATTAAATTCTTCATCTCCTTGATATTGTTGTTGCGCTCCTTCCAAATTAATCCAGGCAATGTCTTCTTCAGTTAGGAGGACATTTTCTTCAGTGTCTTCCATAACCCAATCTTCTAATATATCAAAATTATCCAAACTTATTGGATCGAATCGGCTTTCTTCTCTATTTACTTATTTTAATTGCCTATGACAAACAAAGATAAACAATTAGTAAATAATATTAACAATTGAAGACTGAAGTTAAACAATATTGAATTGAAAGTAATACAACATTACCTTTCACGAAGGCGCATGTTACAACGAATATAAACCAAATCATTTAGTCCTTTATGTTCCAACCTGTTGCGCTTCTTTGTATGGATGTGTTCAAAAATACTCCAATTTATTTCACAACCTGTTGCACTACAGGTTTGGCTTAAGACTCTCACTGCAAAATTTCTAAGGTTTGGGCAATTACTTCCAAACCTATTCCACCAAACTTCTGTAAAAAAAAACAAACATTAGAGACATAATCCACAGAAATATAAGATGCAACTTAAATATGAAAATAAACAATTTACCTGGACGCATAGTAGTGCGGTTGCGAATTGCAACAGGCAAACCCATCAAGTGAAGAGCATTATCATATATCTCCATCTCTCGATGTATAGCATCTATTGTACTCTCATCAGGGACTAATATGTCGATACAATCAATGATGTCTCGATTAACCTCACCGTCCCTTTTAAAGCTTGCTGAGTACCTAAATGATGGGTTTAGATAATATGCTTCTGCATGAATAGGTTGATGCAATTGTTTATTCCATCTACTATCAATTATTTTCCACGGGCACATAATCCCTCTTTTTTTCATTAAAGTTATTTCTAATTTCTTCTTTTGCCTTATCCATGGCTTCATAAAGATAGCCCATAGATGGTTTCTCCTCGCTATTTGTCAATCTCAAAACCTTGATTAAAGGATAAGTAATTCTCAATAATCTAACACATGCATTCCAAAATGTACATCTGAAAAATTGTCTCTACAATCTCATTCAACTTTATGTTTCTTCTATTTTGAGGCAACTCTGCAAATTGTTGCCACTCATCTGAGGAGAACATTCTCTTCAATACTTGCTTGTGTCTCACAATACTTGCAATTGTACAAAGAAGCTCTGCATCATCTGTATATCTCCTCATTATACATAGTATAAATGCATGGTTATAGATGAATTTGGTGATATCTTGGCAACACTCAGTTGTTGCCTTTATCTCATCCACCTCACCAATATCCTCAATTGTAGTGGAAGGAGGAAAGAATGAATGTATGCTAGAAGAATCTCTTCCTCTACTCCTTACTGAACTTCTTCTTCTACCACCACCAAAGTCTTCAGCAATCCTCTTTCTCCTACTAGGTGCTCGTGAACTGCTACTACCAACCTCTGTTCTACCATCTTAAGGCAAACTATCAGTGAATCCAAATCTAGTAGCAGTAGCATCATCAGCTTCTTCAAACATCTCAAAATCATTCTTTTGTTGTCTCCTTTCTTGTATACTCTCAATCATCTGCAGGCATTGTCATTTAATACCTTCTGGCAAACTTCTAACTATGCCTGTGCATGAAGCAACTTCTTTCCTGGTCCCTGCTAGGTGGTGTTTCAACAAGTGTTATCCTTATCGCACCGTATCGTACATCATGGGCAACCACGATACGATACTACAGGCTGTATAGTAATACGGCCTGTATCACATCGTATCGTACGATATGTGCGATACGGCTAGGGACCCTTATAAAGGGTCCCCGACCAAACGGAAACCCACATTTTTCGCAGGTTTTCTCTCTCCCTTTCAGTGCTTTAAGCTCCCTAAGAGCCGTTTTTCGTCTCCTTGGTGTTCAAAACTCCAAAATCGTGCTCTACGGTGTCCGTACAAGCCTCCTAGCTCGGATTTTGGTATATTTTTAATGTTTTTCTTCATTTTTTTCCTTTATATTTATTGTTTTTTGTGTTATTTCATATTTTTCTTTTCTGAATGACAAAATATGAAGTTATTAAGTGTGTGTATATGATTTTTATTGCATTCATGAAGTGGGAGACACTCCATTTGAGTGTTATTTGGAGATTGGGGATTTGCGAAGTGCTTTATTTTCAGATTTTTGTTTGAATTAAGGTACTCCAGTGATATGGCAGGAAGGGGTGGTAGAGACTCCCATTCTCAGTCTGATGATCCGCCATGGCAGTGGGGTATACCAGTTGAGGAGGGTTCTAGGTTAAAGATCATATGCTTATTTTGTGAAAAGGTGGTTAATGGTGGAATTTCAAGGTTGAAACACTATATAGCAGGGACCAGGAAAGAAGTTGCTCCATGCACAAGCAGAGTTAGAAGTTTGCCAAAAGGTATTAAATGGCAATGCCTGCAGATGATTGAGAGTATAAAGGAAATGAGACAACAAAAGAATGATTTCGAGATGTTTGAAGAAGCTGATGATGATATTGGATTCACTAATAGTTTACCTTCAGATGGTATAACAGAGGTTGGTAGTAGCAGTTCACGAGCACCTAGTAGGGGAAAGAGGGTTGTTGAAGACTTTGGCGGTGGTAGAAGAGGAAGTTCAACAAGGAGTACAGGAAGAGCTTCTTCTAGCATGCATTCATTATTTCCTCCTTCCACTACAATTGGTGCTCAACCTGAAATTCGTGCTGCTATGGCTTCAGAACAACTGCATGATCAGGCAGACCTTGCAGTGAGGAGATGGTTTTATGATGCATGCATTATATTTAATGCAGCAAACAGTTCTCATTTTCAAGCAATGGTAGATGAAATTGCTAACATTAGTCGAGGATTCAGGATGCCCTCTTATCAGAAGTTGAGAGGGAAGATATTAGATCAGACCGTCATTGAAGTGCAACAATACTGTTCGACTTTGAGATAGTCGTGGAAGAAAAAGGAATGCACTATCATGGCAGATGGATGGACAGATAGGTGAGGAAGGACATTGCTAAACTTTCTTGTATATTGTCCTAAAGAACTCATGTTTTTGAGATATCTAGATATGTTAGAGGAGAGGCACACTGCAAAGATCCTACGACAAGAATTTGATAAGGTTATACATGAGGTTGGGCTAGAGAATGTAGTCCAATTGATTACAGATAATGCAGCTAACTACAAAGCAGCTGGGAGGGAGTTAGCTGATACTTATGGGACTTTCTATTGGATACCATGCGCAACCCATTGTTTAGATCTCATCCTTGAGGATATTGGTGAGATCTACCACCTCCATTAGTTTACCGGATAATGTTCCAATATTCCAAGAACCAATATGAATCTTATTATCTAGGACTAGCTTTCTTACCCCCCGCATCCGTCCATATTCAAAATGCGGAGACCCTCCTTGAAAATTATTCACTACATTAGGGCGGTAATGTAGCGGGACTAACTTCTTTACCCACACCCGTCTTTGGTGTGGGAACCCTCTCTACAATTGATTCACTACATTCGGGCAAAAATGTAGTAGCCCTTGCTTACTTATCACTGTATTCGGGTTCTGCAACGCGTCGCTAGGCGGGGACGCCCTAAAGCAATGCTCATAATTTTTGTAATTCATGTTATAAAAATCCGACGAAGTTTTATGCTGGCTGTCGAAAGCCTAACACAACCCTCCTCCTTTATCCGGGCTTGGGACCGGAAATGCAAGGCTGATCCCTTACATGGGCGGAGTTCTTTGAAAGACTAACTCTACAAGTAGAATTTTTTGATTGTCAGCAATAAAGCTAAGATCCATATTGTTACTACCTACCATGTCATGCAAACTCATGACTTCCAACTATGCTGGTCACCATTCTGATTGTCTATCCTGAAAAAGATTGGCAAACAATCAAGGAGAGCTGCCTAATCTAGAAAACCATATTGCTTTCTGATTGTCTCTCCTGCAAAACATATGGCAAACAATCACGGAGAGCTGCCTAATCTAGGAAACCAAATTGCTTGAGTGTCTTATACAAGGACAAAGAGAGGACATAGTGAACTCTCATCCACCAAAGCTTATCATAGAGTTGAAGAAAGAGATGGTGGAACCAAGTTCCACCAGGTAAAGCCTATTGCAGGAATTGAAAAGGATGCAAACAATAATGATTTTTCAGGTTCACATACGGAAGAGGACATGCATAAAGAAAAAATAACATTCCTGATGCTTTATAAGGGCGTTTCTGAAAACTGGTTTTTTCACAACATGGGTCCGTAAGTATGATTTAAGTAGGAACTACAGAAGAACTTTGAGAAAATCAACCAGTTATAATCATAAACCTGCATTTCAGGATCCTGAGTCTCAATAACAAGAAAAACCCAGAACTCTAAAACAAGAGATTAAATTCTGACAGTCTACTCAATGATTCTATTACTATTGAAAAGAATTTCAACTGGAAAATCTAAAAGATTCAATAAATATCCAACAGATGATACTGAATGGGGCCACAGTGCAGTTCACATTTATCCTTTCTTTCTAAAATGTCTTTGTCACCTTCAGCACTTAGAAAGTGCTCCTGTGTCTTGGGACCTCCAGGCACACTCACAGTGACCAAGAGAACTCAAAATTTACTAGTTCCACAGAAGCAGATCTCCAAGTTACACAAAAAGGTGCTACCTGAACAATGTGCTACATCATTGTTTCATTATTGTAGTGATGAATGTTCACTCGAGTAGTAACTGAAAAATGTGACAAAGTTTAATTAGAATAGAGAATGAATGATCCAACTGAATTGAGTTGCAATTTATCTACTGCAAACTTGAAAAGGCAGGAAAGTTGCTCCTTTTAATTAATGAAAGCCTCAAATAGCTTGTTGTTAGATGCTTCTGGGTGGCTCTGAAATATTCTCTAAGGGGTACAACTCAGATGCTCAGCCCTGCGAACAGCATCACATCCATTATAATCTTATGGTGGCATGATCTTGGACATAATTAGTACCCTGTGATATGGTCCTAGTTAAGTCATAGATTCAACCACAGACCTGAAAAAGATACTATAGCTAAAGACTGTAAATCTATACATTTGCCTATGGCCAAAAGGCCACGAGTGGATTTCTATACCTACTAAGCAATCTTCGAGGCCTTCTTTAGCAGACGACAGCAAGAATATCAGATCAGAATAAAAAGTCAACAAAACCAGAATTTTGAACACTCAACCTTACAGAGACAAATGATAGCATTTCTGTTTTTTCTGGTAGAAACAAACGTTACCATTTCAACCTCTTCATCATACAACCAAAAGTTGCTTATTCAACAGCTCAGTCGATAAGTTACCGCAATCGTGCAGTAGACACGAAATCAAACTCACAGTATGCATATCCATTGGAACCAGTAAAGGAAACGGCAGCATGCATCACACTGAAAGAAGACTATGTTTTTGAAAGACAAAGAAACAGAGATAGTGATAATAAAATATAGAGAACTGCTTCATGCTGCTACTTACTTCTATAGCTTTGCTTGGGGCCACCCGGATGACATTAACCAAATTCCCCCTAAATAGACCCATCCATCCCTCTGTCTCCATTATGCTCTTAAACACCTCCATCGTAGAATTTCCATTGCTACCAACCATCAGATGAGTCCTTATCGTCTCCAAGGGAGCCACCGCCGTTCTTGAAACAGCCCCTGCCACGCCGCCGCTAATCAATCGCCTCAAAGAGGCATTCCGAACCCTAATCTTAAGACCGTTCTTCCTTCTCGCCTTCACCTTGACTCCTTCACCCGGCTCTCCCTCTTCTTTCTCCCCGCTTCCAGTCTTAACAAGCCCGAAATCTGGCACCGAAGGAGCCAACGAGCCCAAGTACTTCCCGTACAAATCGGAACGAGGCAACTCTGGTGTAAGCATTCTTTGGATCTGCCTCTGTCCGTCTTCTCTCGGATTCGATGGAACTCCCACACCAACACCCATCTGGCCGAGGCTAGCAAACAATCCGCCGCGAGCGAAACCCACCATCGATTCGTTCCATTCAAAACCCACATGAGTTAACGATAAAGACAGCGATTTCTCCATCTTCTTCCAATTATCAGCGACACCATTCATCGGTTTCCACTGGGAGAACCCTTCTAGTACAGAGGACAAATCCTTTTTCACCATTTTCTTACTGCTACTCATATCCCACCCACCGATTTCGTTTCCTTGCGGATTTTGATGATGGTGAAGTCTCAATGCATTTGTATCTGGGATAGACAGACGGGAGAGAAGCGGAAAATAATAAGGCGAATGTCGATGAAATGAATTCCTTACCCAAAATTGTAGGCTCAAGATAGAAAGTGCAGCAGCAGGGCTAGGAAGGGTTGGTGGGGCATCAGCCTCCTTCCGATGTTCAATGCACGAAATAGGAGGGCCTAAAGTGGCGTACCCAAAATTGCAGGCTTGATAGAAAGTGCAGCAGCAAGGATAGGAAGGGTTGGTGGAGCATCAGCCTCCTTCCGATGTTCAATGCACGAAATAGGACCTTCCGATGTTCAATGCACGAAATAGGATGCGGGCCTAAAGTGGCGAACAATCCCCGCTCCCTGTACGTGTCGCTTGCTTTTTAATTCTGAAAAGGATTGGGTTCTTTTTGCCGCTTACTTGGTTCCGAATTTTTTTTTTTTCTCATTACCAGACGTACACCTATTTTATTAAACTGCATCTTTTTATCTTTTCGAACCATTCACAATGTTTCTCTGCCATCATTCCCGTTCTCCTCTGGCGTTTGCCGTTCTCCCCCATCCAGCTCGTGCCGCATTGATCACTGTTCATGCTCGTGTTCTCCCTGCTCGTGCTAGGCCCCTTTCTCACGTTGCGTTGTCCTTCCCTCTCATTCACATTACTGAGAAACCACCGGCGCCTGCATTCACCATTGCTTTGCAGTTGATTTGATCAATATTGGTATTCTTCTTCTTCTTTCTTCTTCTTTTTTTCCGAGTTCCAACTACTGATAAACCGTGAGTTATGCTAAAGTATGGTAGCTCTCAATAGCTTGACACGGTTTGGCGCATGGCTCGTTTGGTATGGTTATTCAAAACTTCGTCGTCGTGTGGCTCCATCGATTGGAACCGCGATTCAAGGTAGAATTACCGAATAGTGTGACAAAGCGGACCTGTGTTTCTTCTTATGTGGTTATATTATTTTGAGATGTTACATGTAAACACCCTAAATAAATTTTACAAAAACATGACTAAGCATGCTCTCACTTTCGAAAACAAACTTGTTTTAAAATCCCTGCTTTAAATTGAGAATTTCACAAAACGGGGATTTCGAATTTAAATCAAAGTTAAAGGATTTAGCTAAAGCCAAGTCAAAGAGGGATAAAGCCGGATCATCTCTCCAAAGAAGCAGCGAGGATCGAGGCTAGGTGGTGTTCCGAGGAGTGATCACACTTAGCTCCGAGGAGTAATAAAAAAAGCCAAGCAAGTAGTGATCCGAGGAGCGCTTAGAGTCTCACCCCAAGTTAGAGCCTTAATAGAGATTCGTGGTACTCTGAGGCATCCAATTAGAGCCAAGATAGGAACGAGCCTTAGGGAAGGTATAGGTAAGGTGACTAGGGAACGAGCCTTAAGGATCTATCAACCCCCACACTTAGCCAAAAATACTAGTAAGGAAGCGATTGTTTTGTCGAGCCCTTCAAAAGCATACATCCCTAATGCATCTCATAGCATGGACAAGGGTAAAGGTGTGGTATTAACTCCATACAATTTAAAACTCCATCTTTCAAAACTTTCCATAAACATGTCTATCTTAGAGTTGATACAAACCTTACCTAAACATAAACAAGTCTTAGAGGAAATCCTAGAAAGAGCGAAGGTTAACCCATCCATAACTCCCTAGTCCCTATCCTTCTTGGTCTCCCCAATCTGTGCCAAGGCCCCTATTGTGTTCACTGAGGATAAAATAGAGAGACCAAATAAACCCATAATCAAGCCTTGCATATAGAGGTAGTATTGAATCACCACACTCTAAACAAGTGCTTCATCGATAGGGGAGGAGGTCTAAACATTCTTCCTCTTCACGTAGCCTTTGAAATAGGAGTCTCCATGTCTAGGCTAGAACCGAGCCCTATCGTCATCACTAGATACGATGGCAATTCATCTCATCCATTAAGAGCCATTGAGTTGCCCATGGAGGTAGATAACATCTAACACATGGGGTTGTTTCATGTCTTAGAAATAAACCCCCATTATAACTTGTTATTAGAAAGGCCTTGGATTCATAGTTTCTGAACCGTTCCTTCAACCTTTCACAAGTGTTTAAAAATCCCATGAGATAACAAGTGGTGGTAGTCTTTTGAGAAGATCTCCCTCACCTTAAGGGAATTTGAAACTTCTCTTGTCTATCAAGTCATCCATCAAGTGAGAAGGCTATGAAAATGCCTCACTCGCCCCAAGTCAATCATCCCCTAGGAGACCCTCACCATAGAATCGTCCACCTCCTAGGAACCCCCAAATGTGTGGAGTCATCCTCTCCTAGAGTCGTCCATCTTCTAGGAAAACACAAGTCATCCCCAACTCCCAAACGTGTAGGGTTATGCTCCACTAGGATCGTGAGTCTCCTAGAGAAGCCTAACTCCTCTCTAAACCATACCTACCAGCCCGTACCCAAACCCACTCGTGTGTATGACCATGATATGGACGACACCTTATTCCAAGGCCATTCCCTTAACAAAAAAAAAAGATTCAAACTAAAAAAGCCTTAGAATATGATGTTGAACATGGGATATACACTGTATCAAGGTCTAGGAGCTAAGAACCAAGGTAGGTTAGAGTCTATCCTACCTCTTCCTAACCTAAATTGATATGGATTGGGATACACCCCATCCATACCCGCTAAGCCACCACCTAAGACCAATTGAGTCAAAGGTGCCCTAGAACCCACTAACATCGAAACCTATGGCTTAGACCTCTTGTTTTAAGTCTAATTCATGGTGTTTTCTTTGTAGGTTTGATAGAAGACCCCTCTTTTGAAAAAAATCTCAAAAAACTATAATTTGGAAAAACTAAAAAAATTTGAAAAACTTTCAAAATCCAAAAACATTTGAAAAACCTGAAAATTCCAAAAAGAAAGTCTTTTGTGTTCATTCTTCTCCTAGCATTTGTTTTGAAAAATCTAAAAAAATTGAAAAATCTCAAAATCTCAAAAAGAAAGTCTTTTACATTTGTTCTTTTAGCATTTGCTTAGAAAAAGACAAAAAATTGAAAAGTTTGAAAACTCCAAAAATATTGGCCATGTACAAAACCCAATTTTGAGTTCTTCAAAACCCATGTATATTCCAAAACTAAAATCATCCAAGCCCATCATGCACAACCCCACTCTCTCACACGATACTTCCTTAGAAATTAAAGCAGTTGAGAATGATCAAAGCAAGGAGGAAGGTCCCCTCATCCATGAGGAAGATCAAGCATTTGAGCTTCCTGAATTCCATAGAATCCTTGACTTAGAAAAACCTTCAAATTCCGTACGAGGAGATTTTCTAGAAATCAATCTAGGAAGTGAGTCTAACAAAAATTGTCAAAATAGGTACTTATTTATATGGGCATGAAAGAGCATCATTCATTGCATTCTTGAAATCCTATGTGGATGTATTTGCATGGATCTACAAAGACATGCCAAGTCTAGACCCTAGGATTGCAGAACATCATCTTTCCTTAGAAAAACCTATCCTAACGGGTAGACTAGGTAAATGGCAACTCCTCTTAATGGAGTATGATCTCAAATTTCATCATCAAAACTCCATTAAGGGACAAGCCCTAGCCGATCATGTGGCCAAATTGCCTCTTGAAGATACATATCCCATACTTGATGAAATGTCCGATGAAGGCATCTTTGCAAATGAATTTCAAAACCATGTTTTAGCAAATTGTTTTAATGAAGATCGAGTATGGAAGATGTACTTTGATTGGGCAAAGAATCAACAAGGGGCAAGTGTGAGAATAATACTCATATCCACTGAAAAGAGAGAAATCCCAATTGCAATTCGATTAGGTTTTTCATGTTCAAATAATATGGTTGAATATGAAGCACTCATACAAGGACTAAACATTTTGAAAAATCTAGGGACATCATGTATTAAAGTCTTTAGAGATTCTATGCTTGTTATAAACCAAGTTTTGAAAATTTGGCAAGTCAAAAATGAAAAACGCATTCCATACCACAAATTGGCCACTCAATTGGTCGATTCTTTCAAGTCATGCACCCTCACCCACATAGGTAGAGAGGACAACACCATAGCCGATGCCCTCTCATCCCTATGGTCATCTCTAAGAATCGATCCCACTATGGGAACTCAATCCTTAGAAATCTTGCACCTACCCATTCCATCCACCCACGATTTTAAGATTTACCAAAATAAGCAAAATTCGATTGAAAAGCCTTGGTTTCAAGACATTAAAAACTTTTTGGAAAATGGAGGATTTCCTGAATTTGCTTCTAAAGATAAAGCTTTTATTCGAAAGATTTCAACCCAATATGTAATTTTGAGAGGGGTTCTTTACAAAAAGAGTTTTACCAACATCTTGTTGAGATGTGTGGACCTTGATGAGGTGTAAACACCCCGAAATCCCACGAACTTCTCAAATAAACCTGGTTTTGTAAAAGCAGCCCCAAAGGGCTATTTTGAGTCTGAAAACCCAAGAGCCTTCCAGGCAACCCTGTACATATGTTTAAAACTGTATATGCTTTAAAATATATATAATATGTTTTAAAACCTTTTAAAATACGTTTTGAAACCCCACAAAGCGGTTTGGCCTGATCAAAGTAGGATCAAAAGAGCTAAAGAGAGCCCGGAACCAGAGCACATGTCGAGCCCGGCACAACAACTCTCGTGTTGAATCCACCCCCAGGATCTCGAACGTCCAAGACCCTATTATCATCAAAAATCCATTTGAAATCATCTCCGGAAGGTGAAAACAGAAGCGGACGACCATGTTGGCGAAGACCCAACACAGACGGAGTACTGATACTGTCAGACCCCACACAAACCGTTTGTTTCGAACATACCCTGAAGGAGTCAGAATTCAGTTTGGATTGGATCTGGACCATATATATCCATATCCCAATCCAAATGTATATGTGGATTTGGATTTGGATCCAAAGATCCAATCCAATATCCACATCCATGGCCCACATCACCTTCTCATAAATGGAGGTGGGGCCCACTTGAAATTCACGTGGGATTATGGGCATGAGAGAGAATGGGGAGGATAAGATTTGAGGGTAATTGTAATTAAGCTTGACTTGTGTGAAGTTTGGGGTTAATCATGTGGGTTAGCCTAATTAGTATGGGTTTAAGCTTGTATTAGCCAAAACCTAACCTAGGGTTGCACCAACATGATGCAACAAGGTCTATGGGTTATGCAAAGGGAGCTCCCTAACCCAATCCTAAGCCAAAACCCCTAATCCTAGCCTTTTACCCTAATCCCGGCCTAAACCTAGCCTAATCACCTAACCCACTTCCCTAATCTCGGCCTAATCCTAGCCTAATCACCTAACCCACCTCCCTAATCCTTCCCTAAACCTAGCCTAATTTCCTTAAACCTAACCTAATCCTAGCCTAATCACCTAACCCACCTCACTAAACCTCACCCCAAAACCAACCCACCTAGCTAAGCCCTAAACCCCTAAACCACCCCACCTAAACCTAGCACATCATATACCTAAAACCCCTTAAAGCAAAATATCTGGCCCCTCCTCAAAACCAGCCCACCTTATCACCACACCACCACCACCTAACCACCTTACCACCCTCTCAAAACCACCCCCAACCGCCTTTTGAAAATCTATATAAACCCCCCCTAGTGGGCGGGTTTTTCATCTTCTCCCATCCAGCTCTTGGGCCAGCCGAGCCCTCTCACCTTGCTCCTTTCTTTCACCTGCACCACCACTACCCCCGGCCAGCTCCACCTCGCGCCACCACTGCCTCCCGGCCTGCTCCACTCCACGCTGCCACCAGTCGCTCGGCCAGCTCCCTTCCTTCCACCCGGCTGCCCTTCTTCCACGCACCAACTCCCCTCACCCATCCGGTTAGTACCTGTAAACACCCCGAAATCCCATGAATTCGTCAAACCAACCTGATTTTATAAAAGCAGCCTAAAGGGCTATTTTGAGTCTGGAAACCCAGGAGCCTTCCAGACAATCCTGTACATATGTTTTGAACTTTACATATTTCAAAAAATGTATAATACAGCTTTAAAAACCTTTTAAAACACGTTTTTGAAACCCCGAAGCAGCTTGGCCTCATCCAGACAGGACCAGGAAAGCTAAGGAGAGCCCGAAATCGGAGCACATGTCGAGCCCGGCATAACAACTCTCATATCAAATCCATCCCCAAGATATCGAACGTCCAAGACCCTGTTATCATCAAAATATCATTTGAAGTCATCTCCGGAAGACGAAAATAGAAGCGGACGATCATGTTGGCGAAGACCCAACGCAGAAGGAGTATTGATGCTGTTAGACCTGTAGACACCCAAAATTTTCTTTTAAAATTTTTACCTTTTTAGGAAAGTGACCATTTTAGCAATTTTGGGGTTTTTGAAGGAAAAAGGTACTAAACGAGTTTGTTTTGGTACCAAAATTTTATGGAAGCTTTAAAATGATGAAAGAATGCTTTTCTTTTTGAAAATTTTGAATTTTGACAAAATTGGAGAAAATGACGATTTTGCCCTTAACACTGGAAAAGCAGGATTTTGTTTCCTTAAAAGATTTATGACAAAAATTATGTTGAAAGCTTGCCTTTTGAAAAGATACAGGTATCAAAAAAGACAAGTTGACACCTGAAAAGGACGGTGGACGCCTAGAAAGAGAAAACGGGCATTAAAAAGGAAAAGTGAGCTTCCCAGAAAGAAAAGCTCATATTTGGAAAGAAATCAATTCCAGAGGGTAAAATTGGTACTACCAAGAGAAAGGAAGGACTGAAACAAGAATGATAGCTTCCGAGAAAAAAGTTTGGTATCGAATGCATTTGATAACATATCCATGTTACGTTTGGTTGCTAAAAGAAGGCAATTGGTGTACTCATATGCATCAGCTTTACATTATCACCTGTTGCTGTCATATTACTTTGGTATTGAAAATAAGGTTAATGTTCCAACACTCATAAAGGAAATCCAGCAAGCATGAAAGTTGGTTTTCAAAAACGTAACATGGGCCTTACTTAATAATTTCATAATAGGTAGGCATGAACATAATCACTTTCACAGCAGATGCGCAGATAATGGGGGATTGTTTGAATGCTCTTATACGTGTAATATTAAGAGATTCAGTTGAAATCATCATGTGAAATCGTCAGTTCCTTAGAAGTGGTTATTAACAGTGTTTTGCTTATATTATGTATTCAGTTTTGTTATGCTAAATTTCCAAATGGCCTTGTTACGTAACAAAAATGTTTTCACCAAAACCAAAACGAATTTCGAAGTGCTACTTCTGTTGGTTCTCTTCCTTTAGTTCCAGTCAAGGTCCCGGCCAGAAGGACCCCAGGCTCGGAGATTAGTCAACGATCTTTGAAGCATTCAAGAATTTCATCTGTCTCTGGTCCATCTCTTGAAATTAACCAGGTCCCTGGATCTTCTAGTATGGTTCTGGATAAAAATTTTATGTCTCAAGAGAAGCAGTGGCTAAATGAACTATCCAAGACAGTAGTCTCTTCCACTGGACATACTGATAGCCAAGGTGCAGAGCCAAGAAGACCGAATGATTGGGTCTCGATTAGGGTTCCTAGTACAACCCACATTGAAGATCAAAATATCAGCATTTTGCCTGGACCAATTAATAGGGAGCATGGAGGAATCGGTTGCTGAATGTAAAAAGTCCGTAGGGGAAGTTTTCTTCTAAATCTTAAGAATGTGGAAACTATGTTCGGTTGGTTGACATGAATACGGTGAAAATACACTAAAGGCTACTGGGACCAAGAGTTGAAAAGAGTCTCTTGGTCAATTGGAAGGAACCGTTGCATCTGTAGAGTCATCCATTTCAGGAAAGAGTTACCTTCAAAATGACTCGTTTGGTGTGGTAGGGAACCTGAAGCCTGGCAGCAATGAAAAAAACAAGGTTCACTAATCCGATCCATGCTCCAGGGCTTATTATTGGTGCATCGTCAAACATAGGTTCTGCTCAAAGTTCTAAATTTAAGTTTGCAAACAAAGGGCCCGTGAGTGTTGTTTCAAGTGAAGAAGCTAAAAAGCAAGAGACCATTAAAATGACATCTTCTTGCTCACCAGATTCAAAGAAGACAATGTCACGCACGGGAGGACATGCCCATGAGCATCTGGCTATTAATTCATCATTTCCTGAGCAAACTAGAGGCGATAATTCAACATCTAAAGCCAAAATATCTGCTGAATGTACAGATAGACGAGTCCGTGATGGTCATTCAAAGCGAAAATCCCCTACTAAGCCTAAAATGCATAATCCGTGTGGCAGGAAACATTCAAAAAGTGTTATGAAATATCCAGCGTCCCAACCTACTACCTCAACAAACCTTCAACCGATTCCCAGCTGCAGCCTTCAACAAATCTTCAAAATATACTAGCTGTAGCATATCTGCAACAGATGGTTGAAGACTTTGAAGATCACGATGAGATCAAATGCAGATGACGATTATAGATCATGTTCTCAAGTTACAGATAATGTAACAACTCAGATTACAGGACGTATTCAGCAACTTAAAGGGAATCAAATACAGAGGATATCAAATCAGGTAGTGATCAAAGATTACCTAATACAGATAAAATCGAATCTTGGGCAGATGACGTTCCAACCAATTCAGATGAGATCTTATCAAAACAATCAAAACCAAACTCATCCAAATCCTAACCACCAGGCTTATCCAAATCACAGTCAGAGCCTATAAAAAGGCTCCCCCAGGTGCTGTAGAAGGCATCAACCAGCGAGCATCAACAGAAAACGATAAACCAAGATACAACCACATTCAGTCCGAAAATACATTGAAATAGAGAGGGAAAGAGAGAGAAAGGAGGGGAAGAAGAAGAAAAAAAGGGAGGCCGGACTGGTTCCAATGTTCGACGATCATCCGACGAAGCTCTTCTACACTCCCTCTCACTCACACAAGTTCGAATCCGTGCACAAATTTGTTTTAATTCATGAGAATCTGAAGAAGCACAGATTCTGGAAATTTGTATATGAATCAAGGCCTCGAGCTCATGTTCTTCATTTATATCGATACAAACACACATGATTCCGTCATGAACGAAATTAAAATCCATGTTTAGATGATTCCCATGCATCATTAGGACTGATATAGGTTGAATTTCGTTTTAGAATCACGTCAGGAACTTTCTGAAATTTTCTGCAAACTTGGTTTCTGAAACTGTCCGTGCACACGCGTCTGATCACGGAATTTTTATAGACAAACGGATAAGCCAATTGCTTCGAAACTTTGCATGAATAATCTAGACATATCAGACGTTCTTAGATAAAATTTTGAGGAATTTTTATGAATTGTTGCCTAGCCAATTAGATCCGTGAAGTTTATACAAAATCCAGATTGCGTTTTACAGAAACAGAATGTTCAGTAACAGACCTCTGTTCTTTTACCCATATCTCTGCAACCACTGAATGAAATTGAATGAAATTTGATTCTTTGGAAACCTAACATCCGTATATTTCTAACAAAACAAATGTTATCGAAATTGAATGACTGAGTGCTGAGATATTGATGTTTTTCTGAGCTTCTTATTCACAAAAATAGGGCTGTTCTGAATTTTATAACAGTTTCTGATTATGTATTTAATTCTCAGAAAATAAAGAACTAAATTATAAAATACAAATATATTCTGATTCTAGACACACGTGTCTCTATTCTACACAATTTTTAGAATTTTTGGAGAATCAGAAGTATTTTTAAAAATTCAGAGAACAAGTCTTTGGAAATGAACAGATTCTGCAAATTTCAGAATATGAAAATTTTCAGAAATCAAGAACTTAAACACGAATCTGAAACTTTGGAAAATCTGGTTTTTCCTTTCTCGAATTAACGGATTCAAACAAATTTCAAGCGTCTAGGCTGACCCTTGAGCACCGGTTCAAGAAGGCCTAAGTCGAAAAGATCTCACTTGTCCACAATCGTTCTTAGAAGTCAGAAAATCAGAATTTGTTAGTTTTAATAAACTAACTGGCACGCTCGCGCAACCCGACGTAGTTCGAGGGTTTGATTTCGAATCCCACGATTTGAAATAAAATCACGTCTACAAGACCCCGCACAAACCGTTCGTTTCGAACACAGCCCGAAGGAGTTAGAGTTCAGTTTGGATCGGATCTGGACCATATATATCCAGATCCCAATCCAAACCCATGTATGGACTTGGATTTGGATTCGGATCCAGGGATCCAATCCAATATCCATATCCATGGCCCACATCACCTTCTCATAAATGGAGGTGGGGCCCACTTGAATTTCACGTGGGATTATGGGCATAAGAGAGAGTGGGGGAAGATAAGATCAAAGTGTATTGTAATTAAGCTTGACTTGTGTGTCAAGTTTGGGGTTAATCATGTGGGTTAGCCTAATTAAGTGGGTTTAGCTTGTAATTAGCCAAAACCTAACCTAGGGCTGCACCAACATGATATGATTAGGGTCCATGGGTCATGCAAAGGGAGCTCCTTAACCTAAACCTAACCAAAAACGCCTAATCCTAACCTTTTACCCTAATCCTGTCCTAATCTGAGTCTAATCACCTAACCCACTTCCCTAATCCCGGCCTAATCCTAGCCTAATCACCTAATCCACTTCCCTAATCCTTCCCTAAACCTAGGTTAATTTCCCTAAACCTAACCTAATCCTAGCCTAATCACCTAACCCACCTCACTAAACCTCACCCCAAAACCAACCCACCTAGCTAAACCCTAAACATCTAAACCACCCTACCTAAACCTAGCACACAATCTACCCAAAACCCCTTGTATTTAAAATATCTGGCCCTACCCTAATACCAGCCCACCTTACTACCTTACCACCATCCCTAGACCACCTAACCACTACCCCAAAACCAGCCCCACCGCCCTTAACAAAAGCTATAACCCCCCCCTAGTGGCGGGTTTTTCAACTTTTGGTCCTCCATTTCCAGCCCATCTTCCATCATCTTCCACCTGCCCCACTCCCAGCCGGCTCTTCCACCTGCACCACCACCGTGCTCCACCTGCTCCACCACTCCCGAGCCACCCGTCGCCATCCTCTTCATCTAGCTGAAATAGCCACTCCACCACACCGGGCTGCTTCTCAACCAACCGCCGCCTCCCATCATTCGGTTAGTACCCCATCCTCCACCTTACTTCTTCTCCACTCCCTCTCCATTCTCAGCCACCCACCATACCACCACCTTACCCTAATACCAGCCACTTGCCGCCACCACTTCCATTCGGCCAAGCCTCAACCAACCTAACTACCCGCCATTGCCTAGACACCCTAGCTACACCCGGCCACTCCACCCAACTCCCTAAAACCTGCCCATATTACCTCGCCACATCCACCACCACCTTACCACATACCATAGCTAGCTCCCTTCCCATCCACCACTGCCTAGCCACCCTAGTAGCCCGCCACCACCAAGTCCCCTTAGTCGGCCACTCCAACCGACTGTCACCTTTCCATTCGGCCAGCCACCCGCCAACCTTAGGTGCTCCATTAGACACTCCCTTAGGATCCCCCTTAGTGCCATACTCCCTAACCTTATCCTCCCTTAGTGACCCTACTTAGGCGCTTCAGCCCAACACGCCAAAACCAGCCCATCCCTAGCAGCCGGCCATCTTCAAGGCGCCTCTTCCGCGCACCTAAGGCACCCGGCCAGTAGCCCCTTGCCGTTCAACTTCGTGGAGCTCCCTCTTGCAGCCCAAGGCGAAGGCCAAGCCCACGCCCAAGCAAGGCATCTTCGGACCAGCTATTAGTAAGTGCCTAACTCGGTCCTTAGTTGTATACTTGCTTAAAATTCAATTCGATACGGGGTTGTAATAACGGAGCATAGTCTCCCCCTGCTTGTAATAACGTGGCTTGGCACACCCACACACACGTGCACTCTCTTAGTTGTGCACGATTTTGAACACACACGGGCCTAATCAGCCCCTAATATATAAATATATATATATATATATATATTTTTTTAACTTACGTAGGGTTTTGCTTAAGTTGGGTGTGTTGTCTTTGTAGACGCGCGAAAATCCTCGCCTCTTCGCCTCTTTCGTGGCTTGGAGTGGATCTTATCGTGCGTCTAAGGCCTATGTATACAAACAGGGCGTGCCAGCTAGCTTACTTAAGCTAGCGAAGATTTAATACTGACTTCTAAACGTGGCGACTGTGAGCAAGTGAGCTCTTGTCGTCGCAGACCTTCTTGCACCGATGCGCAAGGGTCAGTCTATACGCTTTTGCAAAAAATCGAGTTTTGGGGAGAAAGTCTACGAAACGGTTTCGAGGTGTCTATTTCGGGTCTTTAAGATGCGATTGCATGTTTTAGATCACGTGGATTTGCACGTGCCTAAGTCTTTTCTTTTATCCCCTTTTTGGGTCGCCTAGTTTGTGTGTTATGAACACTCCACTACATGGGCGAATTCGAGCGGGGGTTGCTTCGATGCAATATGCGTCCTACCTCGTGGTATGGCGTAGATGCAATGCAAACTCACGCTACTCCAAAGGGAAAACCCGAAATGTAAAGACAATACTGAAGGGAAATAACAGAAGGGAAATAACCGAAGGGAAATAACCGAAGGGAAATAACCGAAGGGAAATAACCGAAGGGAAATACGTATATATCTTATGTATATGAGCCCTTACTCGGGTCTTGCAAATAAGAGCGAAGGCTCAATGTGGGTGCGTGTTTGAATTGAAAGACTTACACACACGACATGAAATTAAACCCAAATATAAATTGCAGTATGGCCTTTACTAAGGTCTTGGGAGTAAGAGCGAAGGCTCAATGTGTGTGAGAGTGCTTGAATTGAAGTACTACACACGCGACATAAATGAAACCCAAATATAACTGCAATAAGGCCTTTACTAAGGTCTTGGGAGTAAGAGCGAAGGCTCAATGTGTGTGAAAGTGCTCGAATTGAAAGACTTACTCACACGACAAGAAATAAAACCCAAATAGTATAGGTCGGCCCTTACTTGGGTCTTTCAAATAAGAGCGAAAGCTCAATGTGTGTGAGAGTGTTTAAATTGAAAGACAACGCACCCAACTTAAACAAAACCCTTCGGAAGTGAAATATATACGTATACTTATATATTAGGGGCTGATTAGGCCCGTGTGTGTTCAAAATTGTGCACGACTAAGAGGGTGCACGTGTGTGGTTGTGCCAAGCCACGTTATTACAAGCGGGGGGAGACTATGCTCCGTTATTACAACCCCGTATCAAATTGAATTTCAAGCAAGTGTATGATTAAAGACCGAGTTTAGAAACTTACAAGTAGCTGGTCCGTAGAGGTCTTGCTTGAGCGTGGCCTTGGCTTTGGGCTGCAAACGGGAGCTCCGCGAAGGTATGTGACCAAGAGTGCTGGCCGGCTGCAAATGGGCGCGGGATGGACGCCTCGAAGGGGGCCGGTGGCAAGTAGGCGGCGCCTCCAAGTAGGGAGTTTAGAGTGGCTGACTAAGTGGGTCTTAGGGTCACTAGGGAAGTTAGGTACTTAGGGAAAACTGGCCCTAAAAGGTGAGTTAGTGGGAAGGCCAAATAGGGCACCTAGGGGGGTCGGCCGAATGGGAGATGGTGGCTAAGCAGTGGCCAGCCACTTGGGTTATCCTAGGTTCGGCTAGGCTTAGATGGTGGCGGCAAAGAGGTTGAGCTAAGGGGAAGATGGGTGGCTAAGAGTGGAGAGGTGGTAGAGAGTGGCTTTGAGGGAGTTAAGGGGACTTACCGAATGGGGAAGAGTGGCGGATGGAGTGGGAGAGTGGCGGGCAGGTAGCTGTCGGCTGGTGGAGTTGGGAAGATATGGTGGCGTCCGGCTGGGGGGCAGTGGTGGTGGACAGAAGAGGGAAGGTGGCGGAGCTGGTGGCGGCTGGTGGAGGAGCTGGAGCTGCTGGCTGTCGGCTGGTGGAAGATGGGAGAAGGAGAGGGCCCGGCTGAGTGTGGAGAGTGGTTCCCACTTGGAAAACCCGCCCACAATGAGGGGGGTTTAAATAGGGGATGGGTAGGTCGGTTAGGGCTGGGTTGTGGGTAGTGGTTAGGTGGTTTAGGTAGGGTAGTATGTAGATAAGGTGGGCTGGATGGGGTTGGGCCAGATATTTTAAAACTAGGGGTTTGGGAAAATCGTGGGCTAAGGGCGGTTTAGGGGTTTAGGGCTAGGTTAGGTGGTTGGGTTTTAGGGTGAGGTTTAGTGAGCTAGGTTAGGTGGTTTAGGCTAGGTTTAGGCTAGGATTAGGGAAATTAATCTAGGTTTAGGGAAGGATTAGGGAAGTGGGTTAGGTGATTAGGTTGGGATTAGGCCGGGATTAGGGAAGTGGGTTAGGTGATTAGGTTCAGATTAGGGGTGGATTAGGGGTTTAGGCTAAGTTTAGGCATTTTGGGTTAGGTTTAGGTGAAGGAGCTCCCTTAGCATAGCCCATAGACCTTGATCACCCCATGTTGGTGCAGCCCTAGGTTAGGTTTTAGCTAATTACAAGCTTAAACCCACTCAATTAGGCTAACCCACAAGATTAAACCCAAACTTGACACACAAGTCAAGCTTAATACAACACTCTTGATATTTTTCACCCCCACTCTCTCTCATGCCCAATATCCCACGTGAAACTCAAGTGGGCCCCACCTCCATTTATGAGAAGGTGATGTGGGCCATGGATATGGATATTGGATTGGATCTCTGGATCCAAATCCAAATCCAATTCCACATATGGGTTTGGATTGGAATCTGGATATATATGGTCCAGATTCAATCCAAACTGAACTCTGACTCCTTCGAGCTGGGTTCGAAACGGACGATTTGTGCGGGGCCTGACAGCATCAGTACTCCGTCTGCGTTGGGTCTTCGCCAACATAGTCGTCCGCCTCCGTTTCTGCCTTCCGGAGATGACTTCAAATGCTGTTTTGATAAGAACAGGGTCTTGGACGTTCGAGATCCTGGGGTGTGAATCAGATACAAGAGTTGCTGCGCCGGGCTCGACTGGTGCTCCGGTTCCGGGCTCTTCTTGGCTCTCCTGGTCCTATCTTGATCGGGCCAAGCCACTTCGGGGTTTCAAAACAGGTTTTAAAAAGGGTTTTCAAAAAGCTATATCATATGTTTTTGAAAGATAAAGTTTAAAAATATATACAGGGTTTGTTTGGAAGGCTCCTGGGTTTCCAAACTCAAAAATGGCCCTTTGGGGCTGCTTGTATAAAACCAGATTTGTTTAAGAAATTCGTGGGATTTCGGGGTGTTTACAGATGCCCCTCTTTGGCCTTGTCCAAATAGATTTGGATAAGGGCAAAGATGACAAACACCCCTTTTAATGTCTCCCTAGATCTAGCCACGAAGAATATGGGATCGTCCCATTTTAACAAAATCTCAATTTGACAAACTCTGGTAGGAGGAGACATCACGCCAAAGGGTTTTACTATGGAATCTGGTCCTAAATGGGATCATGTTCATGCAAGTACCATGCGTGGAATGCAGATGACATGGGTGTGGTGCCAAGAGTGGCGTCCTCCCAGAGACCAGGTGTGGTCGAACTCTAGAGACTTACAAGGCCTACTGCTCCAAGTGAGCAAAAACCCTATGCTGTTCGATGTTCGGTTTTTAAAACTTATTTACAAAAGCTATTTACAAAAGGGACAACTGTCTTGAGCCTCGATCCTAAGGATCTCGAGCTCTTTGTGCTTGCCCTTGTTTGAGTCTTAACACTTGCTTATCTAGCGAAGGTTTTATAAGAAAACAAGCTTCATTTCAAATTCCTACGTCTTACTCGAAACGTCGAATTCTCAAACAAGATGAAATTCAAGTAAGTAAATCCTATTTTTACTTTAGGATTCCTCGAAATGAACCATGCTTTAGCTTGGGATAAGCCAGGGATGGGAAAGAGATACCACGGTCCCTTCTGAAGCGTCCCGTGGTTTAAGGCATAGAAAGCGGAAAACTACTTTTTTTGAGCTTTTTGGCCTCTTTTTCCTTTTTCATAGAGGGTCTCCCTTTGGGAGTATTTTTTCTTTAATCCCTCTTTTTCATAAGAGAATCGATTTTTCTTTTTCAAGTCTGGTTTCTTTCTTTTAGAAAGAGACTTTAAATGGGAAATTCCTTTTTGATTTGGGCCTTTGTTTTCCTTTTGGAAGGAGAAGAGAAGAGGGGAGGACTTATCCCAAGCTTATACTCGATCCATTCCAGATCAGCCTATTTAGAAATAGCACGTACTACTTGCAAGTATCTTGCTATGTTGAACTAGGCCTTTCTTTGTAAGATGAAGGATTTTGAAATGCAACCATGATTTTGAAAACTCCACTCTTTCACAAGTGCGAATTCTCTCACTTAGGGTCACACGAGTTGCCTTTGCACCTTATTTACACGTCTCAGGGCAGCTATCCCTCTAAAATTTTTGAAAACTGGAATTTAATCCAGATCCTACACATGATACTTCTTTAAGTATTGAATATTGATAGGATCTGCTAAATTCCTACCTTCTACATCGATCAACCAATACGAATTGTTCGTAGTGGTTGCTCGCACAACATAGGGTCCATCCCAGTTGGGGCGCCACTTGCCTAGGGGGTGTGGGCCACGATGGTGGATGGTTTTCAAGACCAGATCTCCCACTTCAAAGTGGCGAGGTCTCATGTGTTTGCTATAATGTCGGGCTATCCTTTGCCGGTATGCACGAGCATGATCCATGGCAAGGAGTCGCCTCTCATCTAGCAAATCTAGTTCGGCCATCCTAGCATGCTGAAGCGTCTCTAGGGGGAGGTCGAGTGCAATGGATGTATGGAATGAATGCAGTTGGGTATGAATGGGTAGAATGGCGTTTGTGCCATAGACCAATTCGAATGGCGTGGCATTCGTGGGAGCTCGGATGGAAGTCCTATAAGCCCATAAGGCTTCATCCAGCTTCTCATGCCACCTCCTACCCTTCTCTAAGGTCTTCTCAATGATACCAATGAGAGTCTTGTTTGTGGCTTCGGCTTGGCCGTTGCCTTGAGGGTAGTAGGGCGAGGAGAAGTGGTGAGTTATGCCATACGTGTTGCACAACTTAACCATCCGCTCGTTCTTGAATGGGGTACCATTATCAGACACAAGGTCTCGTGGAACCCCAAATCGAGCCAAGATATTCCTCCGGATGAAAGCCACCACATGTTGCCCCATTACATTCGTTAGGGAAATGGCTTCCACCCACTTGGAGAAATACTCCGTGGCTGCTAAAATAAAACGATGCCCATTCAAGGCCTTTGGAAATATGGGGCCTACAATGTCAAACACCCACATGGTAAATGGCCAGGGGCTGACCACAGAATGCAATGCAGATGAAGGGATATGAATGGCGTGCCCATGCACTTGACATGGATGACACTTTCTAACATGATCGTGACAATCCTTTCTCAGGGTGGACCAAAAATAACCCCCTCTAAGTATTTTCATCGCCATCATGTTGGCATTAACATGACCTCCACATTCTCCGTCGTGGAACTCGTGCATCACTATCCTAGCCTCCTCTAGGTCGATACACCTAAGCAGAATGCCGGTAAAACTCTTTTTGTATAAGACCCCACCCAGAATGGTGTATCGGGTCGAAATCTTACGAATGAATGCCCTATCTTTGGATGTGGCATCCTCGGTGAATCCCCCATTTTCTAAAAATTGTTTTATGTCATAGAACCAGGGTTTTTCAATAGACTCTGGGTTGTTTTGGCAAATATCTAAGTCGTGTGTGGATGGATGGGGCGCATGCCATATTTCCAAAGATCTGGTCCCTGAAATGGGATCGACCTTCAGGGCTGAACCCAAGGAGGAGAGGGCATCGGCGATGCCATTGTCCTCTCTTCCCACGTGTGTGAGCTTACACGACTGGAAGGAGTGGACCAATCGAGTGGCCAACTCGTGATATGGAAGTAGTTTCTCATTACGTACTTGCCAAATTTTTAAAACCTGGTTTATGACAAGGAGCGAATCTCCAAAGACCTCGATGCATGATGCCCCTAGAGTTTTCGAAATCCTTAAGCCTTGTATGAGTGCTTCATACTCAGCTACGTTGTTGGAACATTCGAAATCTAAGCGGACCGCTATGGGAATCTCGCCCTTTTCAGGGGAGATTAGGATGATCCCGGCACCAGCCCCTCGTTGGTTTCGTGCCCCGTCGAAGTGCATCTTCCACACTTGGTTTTCAAAAGAATTTGCCAAAATGTGGTTTCGAAAATGGTTTTGCAATATGCCTTCATCAGGCATTTCGACAAGAGTGGGATATGCGTCTTCCAAGGGGAAGTCAGCCACGTAATTTGCTAGGGCTTGCCCCTTAACGGAGATCTGGTGATGGTATTTTAGATCATACTCCATTAGAAGGAGTTGCCATTTGCCCAATCTACCTGTGAGAATGGGTTTTTCGAACAAGTGCTTGATTGGATCAAGCTTGGACACTATCCAGATCTCATGATCTAAGAAGTAGTGTCTGAATTTCTGGTAGGCCCAGACTAGGGCCAAGCACGTCTTCTCCATGGCTTGATAATTTCGTTCATAAGCCAATAGAGTTTTCGAAATATAGTAGATGGCATACTCCTTATGGGTGTCATCCTCGTATTGAGCCAACAGGGCTCCTAAAGCGTTTACATGCACGGAGATGTATAATAAAAGCGGTTTTCCTTGCTTTGGAGGATTCAAAACGGGGGGATTAACCAAGTATGCCTTTAGTCTCTTGAAGGACTTTTGGCATTCGTCATCCCATAAGAATTTCGTACCCTTCCTCAACAGTTTGTTGAAGGGTTCGCATCTAGTTGCTAGATTCGATATGAATCGGCGCACAGATTGTAATCGACCCTGGAGGCTACGGACTTGGGTGAGATTGGAGGGTGGAGCCATGTCTATGATGGCTCGACACTTAGAGGGGTCGACTTCTATTCCCCTTTGGCTCACCATAAAGCCTAGAAGCTTTCCTGATTCTACCCCGAACACACATTTTTGAGGGTTTAGCTTTACTTTGTAAAGCCTAAGCCTTTCGAAGATTTTTTGTAAACATTCGATATGGGTGCATCGGGTTTTGGATTTTGCCAAGAGATCATCTACATACACTTCTACAAGCTCGTGAATTTGATCATGGAAGATCGTGTTCATGGCTCGTTGGTATGTTGCACCGGCATTTTTCAAACCAAAGGGCATGACTGTATAGCAGTACGTGCCCCATGGGGTTGTGAAGGCGGTCTTACCCTGATCTCGTGGGCTTAGTTTGATTTGATTATAGCCTGAATAACCATCCATGAATGAAAACATTTCATGATTTGCAGTACTATCGACTATCAAATCTATGTTTGGTAAAGGATAATTATCCTTTGGAGTGGCTTTATTCAGGTTTCTGAAATCGATGCATATTCGAATTTTCCCATTGGTTTTTCGAACTACAACGATATTTGACAACCAATCAGAATACGCAATGGGTTTTATAAATCCGGCTTTTAGCAGATCTTCTAAACCCTCTTTGACTTGCGTGTGTACATTCGGGTGTATTTTCCTAAGCTTCTGCTTTATTGGTTTTACACCTACATCTAAGGGAAGACGATGCTCGACTATGCTGGGATCTATGCCCGGCATGTCTTCATACGTCCATGCAAACACATCTAAATAGGTTTGTAGAAATGCAATGAATGCTAACTTTTCAGTTTCATGCAAGCATGCGCCTATTTTGATGATTTTGGGATTGGAATCATCCCCTAGGTTCACCTCTACGAAATCTCCTCCTACTGATTGGGAAGGTCTTTCAAAATCGAGAATTCTATGAAATTCTGGGAGCTCAGAAGTGGGATCTTCCTCAAGGGGATCCACTTCTGGGCTTCGATCATTCTCGTGGACTTTAGACCCGAGGGAACTTGATGCGTGGTTTTCAAAATAACCTGGTTTTGTACTTGGATTTTTAAGTGATTTCGAAATTTTTGGTCTGGCTATGCAGACGACGTTTCTTTCGAAATCCTTTTCTTTCGCCAAAGTTATACTAGGAGCAGCTATATACAAAATCTTTTTGGTATTTTCCAAATTTTCGATTTTTTTGGGCTTTTGTAAAACAAGAACTTTGGGAACTATACAAAGTACACTTTTTTCGAGTTTTTGCTTTTCCATTGTTTTTGGTTTTTCTTGTTTTTCGATTTTTTTCGATTTTAAGTTTTCAAATGTTTTTGGTATTTTTAGAAAAAGGGATCTTCCGTCATACCTACAAAGGGAAAACACTATGGGTTAGACTCGGAATAGGAGATCTAAACCATAGGTTTCTTCTAAGACAGGCTCCGGGGCACCCTTGACCCAGGTGGTCACAGGGGGTGGCTCCGGCGGTATTCGGGGAGTATAGCCGATCCCATATCGGCTTGGGTTGGCCCTAGGAAGGATGGGCTCTAGGAGACCCTGGTTTTGTGCCCCTAGACTTTTGTAGGGCGTGTAGCCCATGTTCAATAACATGTTCCACGACCTTTTGTTTTTTGAAAAGATGGGATATAAGTCGTGGTCCTGGAACATGCTATCGTCCATATTAGGCTCGTATGGCCTTTTGTCCAGGGGTTTTGGAAATAGGGAACGCTTGGGTTTTCCTAGGAGGATTAGAGTCGGGAGGGGCCTGCTTTGGGCGGCCCCTTCACACATACAACCTTCCTAGGGTTGTTCAACACGAGCCGAGGTGGCTCAACCATAATTTGCCCCAGGTTAGCCTCATGGGCCTGGGAGCTCGATAAACAAGGGGAGTTTATGATCCCCTGAAGCTGAGGGTGACTCTCACCTAGGATCACTACGACCTGGTCCCTAAAAGGGATCTTAACACACTTGTGGAAGGTGGATGGCACAGCGCACAAACTGTGTATCCAGGGTCTTCCCAGCAACAGGTTATAATGGGGGTGGATGTCCAAGACATGGAACACCCCCGTGTGTTCGATCCCTCCCGTTTCCATTGAGAGTTCGATGGATCCTAAAGGCCTAGACGCATTCCCATCGTATCCAGTGATAACGATGGGGCTTGGGTTCACTGAAGTCAAGGTGACTCCGATTTTATACGCCACGTGAAGTGGAAGGATGTTGAGCCCTCCTCCACCATCGACTAGGCACCTGTCCAGAGAGTGGTTGTTTAGAACCACCTCGATATGCAGGGCCTGGTTATGGGTTTCGTAGGGTCTATCTACATCATCTTCCGAAAAGGTGATGGGCGATTTTGCTCCTAATAAAGCCACTTGGGCAAACAAGGACTCCAGACTTATGTTCGAATCAACCTTGGCCCTTTCTAGAATTTTCTCTAAGACAAGTCTATGCCTAGGCGAGGTATTGATAAGCTCTAGGATAGACATGTGAATAGGAATCTTTGAAAGGTGGTTTTCGAAATCATAAGGATTTAGGATGATTTTGTCCTTATCTGCTTTTGGCAGACCACTAGGGATACATGCTTTTGAGGGGCCAGGCACACTGACCACCTTTTGAGCACCTTGAAGGTGCGGGGGTTGGTAGATCCTCCCGGATCTAGTGACTTCCCCCACGACCAGCCTAGGGTTCGCGCTAAACTTGGCTCTAAGGATGAGCTGAGGAGAACCTTGGATTTTCAAAACTGGTTTTGCCGGGGTTTCCACTTTTGATGGTCCCCGAATGACGGCTTGGGCGGGCCTCTTGTATAGTACAAGGATGGGCGCACAAGCAGGTCGACCAGGTTCGGGCTTTCGCGCTAGTTCCTTGGAAATGGTGAGGGTACATACCTCCTTTCCTTTCCCACTGCCACTGGCGTGTTTGGGAAAGGGTTCCTTGAAGATAGCTTGAGGTGGCTCAGATTCCGCAGTGACCTGGAGCCGGCCCTCCGCTATCAAGTTCTCAATTTTATTTAGAAGAGAGAAGCACCGTTTGGTATCATGGCCTTTGAGCCGATGATACTTGCAAAATCGGTTTAAATACCCCCCTTTGGACGTGACTCCTTCGGGGATTTCAGGGAGTTCGATCATGCCCTGGGTAAGTAGGAGGTCTAGGACCTCCGACACAGGTTGCCCCAGCGGAGTGTACTCCCGTTTTTCAATTGGTTTTGAAAAGTTGCGTTCTCTCTTATTTTCTATTTTTTCAAAATTTTTAGAAGTGCCCGCCATGCCTGGATCCACCCGGACATTGGCGATTTTATGGGGCTTTGCCCCTTTGTCCGTTGTGGGCAGCCCATATGCGATGGGTTTTTCCACACGTGTTTTAGGAACGGCACTTCCTTTCCATAAGTGGTCGTATGTCCCTTTTCGCAAGTTGGTTTCGAAAAGGGAGGCCTTTTTGATCAACTTATGGAAAGTTGAAATCTCATGGAGCGAGAGAAGGGTTTTTAACTCGCTTTTGAAATTATCCAGGATGAGCATTACTGCGCATCCTTCGGATATAGGCTCTCGCACTTGGCCTAAAAGAGACCTCCATCTTATAATGAAGGCATGCACGTCTTCGTTCATGCCTTGCTTTGTATCCCTTAAGGTATTCAGGGTTGGCGTGACTTCCACGTTGTGTGCAAATCTTTGCATGAAGCAGTTCGCTAACTCTTCAAAAGTAGCGAACTGGCTTAAGTCGTAGGAAGCCAGCCATTTGGCAGCTGTGCCTTTAAGGGATAGAGGGAACCAATACACCCATTTCATCGAGTCCTTTTTCTTCTTATGGGCTCGACGTGAGAAAAGCTGCAAGTGAGACCTAGGGTCTCCCATGCCATCATACCGATGGAAGTTCGGTATTTCATCGTCACTGTCTGTTTCGTAATCCATAGGAAGGAAATCAGACAGGGCGTAGCTTCTTTTCTCTTTATTTTGCCCTTTCAGCAGCTGCTGTAGGGCTTTACGGTCCTTTTGTGTGAAGGACTCGTGGTATTGGTTGCCTTCCATTACGGAGGCCTCTTTTTGCTTGCGAGATTTTTCAATTTTCTTTTTAGGCCTTTGTTCACCGTTTGATGAACACGAATCGCCTACTTCAGCCTCTTGGCTGAGAGCATCGATTTTGGCCTCAAATTCCCTTCTCAAGTCCTCGATTTCATCTAGTTTTATTTTGTTTTTGAAAATCCTCCTAGAGTGAGAACTTGATGCGCATGAGCCTTGGCTCGACACTTCACTTGGATTGGATTTTGACATGCTTTTCAAGCTTTTTCAAAATTTCCTAAGTAAAAGCAAAGAAAACAAGTTAAAACGACACCTTTATAAAATTTTCGCAAGACTCCTACAAGTAAACTCGACTTTTTGAAAAGGCTCACGTCCCACCGGGTGTGCCAATCTCTGTAGACGCGCGAAAATCCTCGCCTCTTCGCCTCTTTCGTGGCTTGGAGTGGATCTTATCGTGCGTCTAAGGCCTATGTATACAAACAGGGCGTGCCAGCTAGCTTACTTAAGCTAGCGAAGATTTAATACTGACTTCTAAACGTGGCGACTGTGAGCAAGTGAGCTCTTGTCGTCGCAGACCTTCTTGCACCGATGCGCAAGGGTCAGTCTATACGCTTTTGCAAAAAATCGAGTTTTGGGGAGAAAGTCTACGAAACGGTTTCGAGGTGTCTATTTCGGGTCTTTAAGATGCGATTGCATGTTTTAGATCACGTGGATTTGCACGTGCCTAAGTCTTTTCTTTTATCCCCTTTTTGGGTCGCCTAGTTTGTGTGTTATGAACACTCCACTACATGGGCGAATTCGAGCGGGGGTTGCTTCGATGCAATATGCGTCCTACCTCGTGGTATGGCGTAGATGCAATGCAAACTCACGCTACTCCAAAGGGAAAACCCGAAATGTAAAGACAATACTGAAGGGAAATAACAAGGGAAATAACCGAAGGGAAATAACCGAAGGGAAATAACCGAAGGGAAATAACCGAAGGGAAATACGTATATATCTTATGTATATGAGCCCTTACTCGGGTCTTGCAAATAAGAGCGAATGCTCAATGTGGGTGCGTGTTTGAATTGAAAGACTTACACACACGACATGAAATTAAACCCAAATATAAATTGCAGTATGGCCTTTACTAAGGTCTTGGGAGTAAGAGCGAAGGCTCAATGTGTGTGAGAGTACTTGAATTGAAGTACTACACACGCGACATAAATGAAACCCAAATATAACTGCAATAAGGCCTTTACTAAGGTCTTGGGAGTAAGAGCGAAGGCTCAATGTGTGTGAAAGTGCTCGAATTGAAAGACTTACTCACACGACAAGAAATAAAACCCAAATAGTATAGGTCGGCCCTTACTTGGGTCTTTCAAATAAGAGCGAAAGCTCAATGTGTGTGAGAGTGTTTAAATTGAAAGACAACGCACCCAACTTAAACAAAACCCTTCGGAAGTGAAATATATACGTATACTTATATATTAGGGGCTGATTAGGCCCGTGTGTGTTCAAAATTGTGCACGACTAAGAGGGTGCACGTGTGTGGTTGTGCCAAGCCACGTTATTACAAGCGGGGGGAGACTATGCTCCGTTATTACAACCCCGTATCAAATTGAATTTCAAGCAAGTGTATGATTAAAGACCGAGTTTAGAAACTTACAAGTAGCTGGTCCGTAGAGGTCTTGCTTGAGCGTGGCCTTGGCTTTGGGCTGCAAACGGGAGCTCCGCGAAGGTATGTGACCAAGAGTGCTGGCCGGCTGCAAATGGGCGCGGGATGGACGCCTCGAAGGGGGCCGGTGGCAAGTAGGCGGCGCCTCCAAGTAGGGAGTTTAGAGTGGCTGACTAAGTGGGTCTTAGGGTCACTAGGGAAGTTAGGTACTTAGGGAAAACTGGCCCTAAAAGGTGAGTTAGTGGGAAGGCCAAATAGGGCACCTAGGGGGGTCGGTCGAATGGGAGATGGTGGCTAAGCAGTGGCCAGCCACTTGGGTTATCCTAGGTTCGGCTAGGCTTAGATGGTGGCGGCAAAGAGGTTGAGCTAAGGGGAAGATGGGTGGCTAAGAGTGGAGAGGTGGTAGAGAGTGGCTTTGAGGGAGTTAAGGGGACTTACCGAATGGGGAAGAGTGGCGGATGGAGTGGGAGAGTGGCGGGCAGGTAGCTGTCGGCTGGTGGAGTTGGGAAGATATGGTGGCGTCCGGCTGGGGGGCAGTGGTGGTGGACAGAAGAGGGAAGGTGGCGGAGCTGGTGGCGGCTGGTGGAGGAGCTGGAGCTGCTGGCTGTCGGCTGGTGGAAGATGGGAGAAGGAGAGGGCCCGGCTGAGTGTGGAGAGTGGTTCCCACTTGGAAAACCCGCCCACAATGAGGGGGGTTTAAATAGGGGATGGGTAGGTCGGTTAGGGCTGGGTTGTGGGTAGTGGTTAGGTGGTTTAGGTAGGGTAGTATGTAGATAAGGTGGGCTGGATGGGGTTGGGCCAGATATTTTAAAACTAGGGGTTTGGGAAAATCGTGGGCTAAGGGCGGTTTAGGGGTTTAGGGCTAGGTTAGGTGGTTGGGTTTTAGGGTGAGGTTTAGTGAGCTAGGTTAGGTGGTTTAGGCTAGGTTTAGGCTAGGATTAGGGAAATTAATCTAGGTTTAGGGAAGGATTAGGGAAGTGGGTTAGGTGATTAGGTTGGGATTAGGCCGGGATTAGGGAAGTGGGTTAGGTGATTAGGTTCAGATTAGGGGTGGATTAGGGGTTTAGGCTAAGTTTAGGCATTTTGGGTTAGGTTTAGGTGAAGGAGCTCCCTTAGCATAGCCCATAGACCTTGATCACCCCATGTTGGTGCAGCCCTAGGTTAGGTTTTAGCTAATTACAAGCTTAAACCCACTCAATTAGGCTAACCCACAAGATTAAACCCAAACTTGACACACAAGTCAAGCTTAATACAACACTCTTGATATTTTTCACCCCCACTCTCTCTCATGCCCAATATCCCACGTGAAACTCAAGTGGGCCCCACCTCCATTTATGAGAAGGTGATGTGGGCCATGGATATGGATATTGGATTGGATCTCTGGATCCAAATCCAAATCCAATTCCACATATGGGTTTGGATTGGAATCTGGATATATATGGTCCAGATTCAATCCAAACTGAACTCTGACTCCTTCGAGCTGGGTTCGAAACGGACGATTTGTGCGGGGCCTGACAGCATCAGTACTCCGTCTGCGTTGGGTCTTCGCCAACATAGTCGTCCGCCTCCGTTTTTGCCTTCCGGAGATGACTTCAAATGCTGTTTTGATAATAACAGGTTCTTGGACGTTCGAGATCCTGGGGTGTGAATCAGATACAAGAGTTGCTGCGCCGGGCTCGACAGGTGCTCCGGTTCCGGGCTCTTCTTGGCTCTCCTGGTCCTGTCTTGATCGGGCCAAGCCACTTCGGGGTTTCAAAACAGGTTTTAAAAAGGGTTTTCAAAAAGCTATATCATATGTTTTTGAAAGATAAAGTTTAAAAATATATACAGGGTTTGTTTGGAAGGCTCCTGGGTTTCCAAACTCAAAAATGGCCCTTTGGGGCTGCTTGTATAAAACCAGATTTGTTTAAGAAATTCGTGGGATTTCGGGGTGTTTACAGTCTTTCAATTCAAGCACTCACACACATTGAGCCTTCGCTCTTATTTGAAAGACCCAAGTAAGGGCCGAGCTATACTATTTGGGTTTCATTTCATGTCGTGTGTGTAAGTCTTTCAATTCAAGCACTCACACACATTGAGCCTTCGCTCTTATTTGAAAGACCCAAGTAAGGTCCGAGCTATACTATTTGGGTTTCATTTCATGTCGTGTGTGTAAGTCTTTCAATTCAAGCACTCACACACATTGAGCCTTCGCTCTTATTTGAAAGACCCAAGTAAGGGCTAAGCTATACTATTTGGGTTTCTTTTCATGTCGTGTGTGTAAGTCTTTCAATTCAAGCACTCACACACATTGAGCCTTCGCTCTTATTTGAAAGACCCAAGTAAGGGCTGTGTTATACTATTTGGGTTTAATTTCATGTTGTGTGCATAGTACTTCAATTCAAGCACTCACACACATTGAGCTTTCGCTCTTATTCCCAAGACCTTAATCAAGGCCATACTGCAAGTTATATTTGGGTTTTATTTCATGTCGTGTGTGTAAGTCTTTCAATTCAAGCACGCACCCACATTGAGCCTTCGCTCTTATTTGCAAGACCCAAGTAAGGGCCCATATATATACCTTATATACATATCTCCCTTCAGCATTTACATTACAAGTCATTTCCCTTCGGTTATTTCCCTTTGGCATTGTCTTTACATTCGGGTTTTCCCTTTGGAGTAGCGTGAGTTTGCATTGCATCTACGCCATACCACGAGGTAGGACACATATTGCATCGAAGCGAGCCCCGTATTCCCGCTCAAATTCGCCCCATGTAGTGGAGTGTTCATAACACACACCTAGGTGGCCCATAAAGGGATAAAAGGAAAGACTTAGGCACGTGCAAATCCACGTGATCTAAAATCTGTAATCATATTCTAAAGACCCGAATTAAACACCTCGAAGCGCTTCGTAAGCTTTTCCTACCCTAAACTCGATTTTTAAAGCGTACAGACTGACCCTTGCGCATCGGTGCAAGAAGGTCTGCGACGACAAGAGCTCACTTGCTCACAATCGCCACGTTAGAAGTCAGCTTAAAATATATCTTCGCTAGCTTAGGTAAGCTAGCTGGCACGCCCTGTTTATATAAAAAGGCCTTAGACACACGAGAGGATCCGCTCCAGGCCCTGAGAAGCCAGAGGCGGGGATTTTCTTGCGTCTATAGAGATTGGCACACCCGGTGGGACGTGGGCCTTTCAAAAATCGAGTTTTAAGTTAGAAGCTTGCAAAAAATTTTGTTAAAAAGGTGTCGTTTTTAACTTGTTTTCTTTGCTTGTACTTAGGAAATTTTGAAAAAGATTGAAAAGCATGTCAAAATCCAATCCAAGTGAAGTGTCGAGCCAAGGCTCATGCGCATCAAGTTCTCACTTTCAAAACATATTTTAAAAGTTTTCAAAACTATATTACACATATTTAAAACATATAAAGTTTAAAACATATGTACAGGGTTGCCTAGAAGGCTCCTCGGTTTCCAGACTCAAAATGGCCCTTTGGGGCTACTTTTACAAAACCAGGTTGATTTGAGAAGTTCGTGAGATGTCGGGGTGTTTACAGGTCTATCTACATCATCTTCTGACAAAGTGATGGGCGATTTTGCTCCTATTGATGCCCCTTGGTCAGACAGGGATTCAGGACTTATGTTCGAACTAACCTTAGTTCTTTCTAGAATTTTCTCTAGCACGAGTCTATGCCTAAGCGAAGTTTGTATAAGCTCTAGGATGGACATGTGGATAGGAATCTTTGAAAGATGGTTTTCGAAATCATAAGGGTTTAAGACGACTTTCCCATTGTCTGCTTTTGGCAGAACTCTAGGAATACATGCTTTTGAGGGGCCAGGCACACTGACCACCTTTTTAGCACTTTGTAGGTGCGGGGGTTGATAGATCCTCCCGGATCTTGTCACTTCCCCCATGACCAACCTAGGGTTCGCACTTACACTAGCTCTAATTGAGAGTTTAGGAGCACCTTGGAGTTTGAAAACTGGTTTAGTCGGGGATTTAGCTCTTGGTGGTCCCCGGATGACTACTTGGGTGGGCTTCTTATAAAGCACAAGGGTAGACACACAAGTGGGTTGACCAAACTCAGATGAATGCGCTAGATCTTTCGAAAAGGTGAGGGTACATACCTCCTTTCCTTTCCCACTGCTACTGGCATGCTTGGGAAAGGGTTCTTTAAAGATAGCTTGAGTTGGCTCAGGTTCCACAGTGACCTGGAGCCGGCCCTCTGCTATCAAGTTCTTGTAAACACCTCGAAATCCCACGAATTCCTTAAACAAACCTGGTTTTGTAAAAGCAGCCCCAAAGGGCCATTTTTGAGTCTGGAAACCCAGGAGCCTTCCAGACAACCCTGTATATATGTTTTAAACTCTGTATTTCAAAAATATATAATATAGCTTTTGAAAACCTTTTAAAACACATTTTTGAAACCCCGAAGCGGCTTGGCCCGATCAAGACAGGACCAGGAGAGCTAAGAAGAGCCCGGAACCGGAGCACACGTCGAGCCCGGCACAACAACTCTTGTATCTGATTCATACCCCCAGGATCTCGAACGTCCAAGACCCTGTTCTTATCAAAATATCATTTGAAGTCAGCTCCGGAAGGCAGAAACGGAGACGGACGACCATGTTGGCGAAGACCCAACGCAGACGGAGTACTGATGCTGTCAGGCCCCGCACGAATCGTTCGTTTCGAACCCAGCTCGAAGGAGTCAGAGTTCAGTTTGGATTGGATCCGGACCATATATATCCAGATCCCAATCCAAACCCATATGTGGATTTGGATTTGGATTTGGATCTAGAGATCCAATCCAATATCCATATCCATGGCCCACATCACCTTCTCATAAATGGAGGTGGGGCCCACTTGAAATTCACGTGGGATCATGGGCATGAGAGAGAGTGGGGATGGAAAATATCAAGAGGGTTGTAATTAAGCTTGACTTGTGTGTCAAGTTTGGGGTTAATCATGTGGGTTAGCCTAATTGAGTGGGTTAAGCTTGTAATTAGCTAAAACCTAACCTAGGGTTGCACCAACATGAGGTGGTTAAGGTCTATGGGCCATGCAAAGGGAGCTCCTTCACCTAAACCTAACCCAAAACACCTAATCCAAGCCTACCCCCCTAATCCACCCCTAATCTGAGCCTAATCACCTAACCCACTTCCCTAATCCCGGCCTAATCCCAACCTAATCACCTAACCCACTTCCCTAATCCTTCCCTAAACCTAGGTTAATTTCCCTAAACCTAGCCTAAACCTAGCCTAATCACCTAACCTAGCTCACTAAACCTCACCCTAAAACCCAACCACCTAACCTAGCCCTAAACCCCTAAACCACCCCTAGCCCACAATCTACCCAAACCCCTAGTTTTCAAAATATCTGGCCCAACCCTTTCCAGCCCACCTTATCTACATACCACCCTACCTAAACCACCTAACCACTACCCCAAGCCCAGCCCTAACCGACCTACCCATCCCTATTTAAACCCCCCCCCCTTGGGGGCGGGTTTTTCCTAGCTAGCAGCCCTCACCAATCCCAGCCGGGTCCCCTTCTTCCCCAAGTCCAGCCGAGTCCCATCATCTCCCTCCTGCTCCACCTACTACACCTGCACCGCCACCTTCTCTCTTCCATCCACCACCATCTCCCAGTCGGACGCCACCACTTGCTCTCCATCCCAACCGCCTACCTTCTCTCTTCCATCCACCGCCTCTCCCCATTCGGTAAGTACCCCCCACTCTACCTAGCTCCTTCTCTACTCCCTCTCCACTCCTAGCCACCCACCATACCGCCACCTTACCTACACATCAGCCCTTTGCCACCATCATTCTCCCTTAGCCGAACCTATCACAACCTAAACCACCGGCCACTACCTAACTACCCCAACTACCACCGGCCAGCCATTTCTTCTCCCCTAAAACTCCCATTCGGCCTTCCCTTAAACTCCCCTTAGGTTCATATTCCCTAACACTCTATACTCTCCATTCGTGACCCTACACACTTACTTGGCCCAGCCCTTTGATCGCCCACATCAAGGCGACACCCATTTGCAACCGGCCACCTTCGAGGCACCAATCCCGCGCCCCACTTGCAGCCGGCCAGCACCCTTGGTCACCCATCCTCGCGGAGCTCCCGTTTGCAGCCCAAGGCGAAGGCCAAGCCCACGCTCAAGCAAGGCCTCTACGGACCAGCTACTCGTAAGTGCCTAAACTCAGTCTTTAGTTGTATACTTGCTTGACATTCAATTTGATACGGGGTTGTAATAACGGAGCATAGTCTCCCCCCGCTTGTAATAACGTGGCTTGGCACACCCACACACGTGCACTCTCTTAGTTGTGCACGATTTTGAACACACACGGGCCTAATCAGCCCCTAATACATAAGTATATATATTTTCATTTTCGAAGGGTTTTGCTTAAGTTGGGTGCGTTGTCTTTCAATTCAAGCACTCACACACATTGAGCTTTCGCTCTTATTTGAAAGACCCAAGTAAGGGCCGACCTATACTATTTGGGTTTCATTTCATGTCGTGTGAGTAAGTCTTTCAATTCAAGCACTCCCACACACATTGAGCTTTCGCTCTTATTTGAAAGACCCAAGTAAGGGCCGACCTATACTATTTGGGTTTCATTTCATGTCGTGTGAGTAAGTCTTTCAATTCAAGCACTCTCACACACATTGAGCTTTCGCTCTTATTTGAAAGACCCAAGTAAGGGCCGACCTATACTATTTGGGTTTCATTTCATGTCGTGTGTGTAAGTCTTTCAATTCAAGCACTCTCACACACATTGAGCCTTCGCTCTTATTCCCAAGACCTTAGTAAAGGCCTTATTGCAGTTATATTTGGGTTTCATTTATGTCGTGTGTGTAGTACTTCAATTCAAGCACTCTCACACACATTGAGCCTTCGCTCTTACTCCCAAGACCTTAGTCAAGGCCATACTGCAATTTATATTTGGGTTTAATTTCATGTCGTGTGTGTAAGTCTTTCAATTCCAGCACTCACCCACATTGAGCCTTCGCTCTTATTTGCAAGACCCGAGTAAGGGCTCATATACATAATCTATATACATATCTCCCTTCGGTTATTTCCCTTCGGTTATTTCCCTTCAGTATTGTCTTTACATTTCGGGTTTTCCCTTTGGAGTAGCGTGAGTTTGCATTGCATCTACGCCATACCACGAGGTAGGATGCATATTTGCATCAAAGCAAGCCCTGCTCGAATTCGCCCATGTAGTGGAGTGTTCATAACACACAAACTAGGTGGCCCGAAAAAGGGATAAAAGAAAAGACTTAGGCACGTGCAAATCCACGTGATCTAAAACATGCAATCGCATTTTAAAGACCCGAAATAGATACCTCGAACCGCTTCGTAGACTTTGTCTCCAAAACTCGATTTTTGCAAAGCGTACAGACTGACCCTTGCGCATCGGTGCAAGAAGGTGTGCGACGACAAGAGCTTACTTGCTCACAGTCGCCACATTTAGAAGTCAGTGTTAAAAATATCTTCGCTAGCTTAGGTAAGCTAGCTGGCACGAACTGTTTGCATACATAGGCCTTAGACACACGAGAGGATCCGCTCCGAGCCCTGAAAAAGGCAAAGAGGCGGGGATTTTCGTGTGTCTACAGTTCTCGATTTTGTTTAAAAGGAAGAAACAACGCTTTGTATCCTCCATCGAATAATGAAGGCATGTACGTCTTCGTTCATGCCTTGCTTCATATCCCTTAAAGTGTTTAAAGTCGGCGTGACTTCTACGTTATGTGCAAATCTTTGCATGAAGCAGTTCGCTAACTCTTCAAAAGTAGCGAACTAGCTTAAATCGTAGGAAGCCAGCCATGTGGCAGCTGTGTCTTTAAGGGATAAAGGGAACCAATACACCCATTTCATCGAGTCCTTTTTCTTCTTATGGGCTCGAGGTGAGAAAAGTTGCAAGTGAGACCTAGGGTCTCCCATGCCATCATACTGATGAAAGTTTGAAAAGGTGAGGGTACATACCTCCTTTCCTTTCCCACTGCTACTGGCGTGCTTGGAAAAGGGTTCTTTAAAGATAGCTTGAGTTGGCTCAGGTTCCGCAGTGACCTGGAGCCGGCCCTCCGCTATCAAGTTCTCGATTTTGTTTAAAAGGGAGAAACAACGCTTTGTATCCTCCATCGAATAATGAAGGCATGTACGTCTTCATTCATGCCTTGCTTCGTATCCCTTAAAGTGTTTAAAGTCGGCGTGACTTCTACGTTATGTGCAAATCTTTGCATGAAGTAGTTCGCTAACTCTTTAAAAGTAGCGAACTGGCTTAAATTGTAGGAAGCCAGCCATTTGGCAACTATGCCTTTAAGGGATAAAGGGAACCAATACACCCATTTCATCGAGTCCTTTTTCTTCTTACGCGCTCGAGGTGAGAAAAGTTGCAAGTGAGACCTAGGGTCTCCCATGCCATCATACCGATGGAAGTTCGGTATTTCATCGTCACTGTCTGTCTCATAATCCATGGGTAGGAAATCAGACAGGGCGTAACTCTGTTTCTCTTTATTTTGCCCTTTCAGCAGCTGCTGTAGGGCTTTACAGTCATTTTGTGTGAAGGACTTGTGGTACTGGTTGCCTTTCATTACGGAGGCCTCTTTATGCTTGCGATGTTTTTCAGTTTTTTTCTTGGCCCTTTGTTCACCATTCGATGAACATGAATCGCCTACTTCAGCCTCTTGGCTGAGAGCATCGATTTTGGCCTCGAATTCCCTTCTCAAGTCTTCTATCTCGTCTAGTTTGATTTTATTTTTCAAAATCCTCCTAGAGTGAGAACTTGATGCGCATGAGCCTTGGCTCGACACTTCACTTGGGTTGGATTTTGACATGCTTTCAAGCTTTTTCAAAATTCCTACGTATGAAGTACAATAAAGAAAGAGTTAAAAACAACACCTTTTGGAAAATATTTTCACAAGGTTCCTAGGATAACTCGATTTTAAAAAGGCTCACGTCCCACCGGGCGTGCTAAATCCTGTAGACGCAGAAAGTTTCCGCTCTTGGTTCTTAGGCCTGAAGTGAATCTTTTCGTGTGTCTAAGTCCTATTTAAGCAAAAGGGTGTGCCAGCTATCTTACTTAAGCTAGCGACGAGATATTTTTAAATCTGACTCCTAACGTGGCGACTGTGAGCAAGCAAGCTCTTTTCGTCGCAGACCTTCTTGCACCGATGTGCAAGGGTCAGTCTGTACGCTTTAAAAATCGAGTTTTGGAATATGAGAACCTACAAAAATGTGTTTGAGGTGTTCGATTCAGGTTGTTTTTGTATGATTTTTAGATTTTATTTCACGTGGATTTGCACGTGCCTATGTCTTTCTTTTTATCCCTTTTCGGGCCAACTAGGTGTGTGTTATGAACACGTGACCTAAGTGGGGTGACTTTGAGTGGGAGTATGGGGTTTGCTTTGATGCAGTATGCGTCCTAACTCGTGGTATGGAGTATATGCAATGCAAACTCACGCAACTCCAAAGGGAAAAGCCGAAATTGAAAGACAATGCGGAAGAGAAATGACTTGAAATGTAATTTGCAAAAGGGAAATTGCGAAAGGAAAATTGCAAAAGGGAAATATGGCTATATCTTAAGAGCGGAAAGGCTCAATAGTGCAAGTGTGTGTCGTGTATATATGTAAAGACTACGCACACTACTAAACCTTAAAACCCAAATCTTAAAGACATAGCCGAAAGGGAAATACTTATAATATATATGGGCCCGAAGGTCGCCAACGTGTTGCGTGGGTGTTGTGTGTATATTGAAAGACAACTATGTAAACACCCCGAAATCCCACGAATTCCTCAAACCAACCTAATTTTATAAAAGCAGCCCAAAGGGCTATTTTGAGTCTGGAAACCTAGGAGCCTTCCAGACAACTCTATACATATGTTTTGAACTTTACATATTTCAAAAAATGTATAATACAGCTTTAAAAAGCTATTAAAACATATTTTTGAAACCCCACAACAGCTTGGCCTCATCCAGACAGGACCAGGAAAGCTAAGGATAGCCCGAAACCAGAGCACATGTCGAGCCCGGCACAACAACTCTCATATCAAATCCATCCCCAGGATCTCGAACGTCCAAGACCTTGTTATCATCAAAACATCATTTGAAGTCATCTCCGGAAGACGAAAACAGAAGTGGACGATCATGTTGGCGAAGACCCAACGCAGACGGAGTACTGATGCTGTCAGACCCCGCACAAACCGTTCGTTTCGAATACAGCCCGAAGGAGTCAGAGTTCAGTTTGGATTGGATATGGACCATATATATCCAGATCCCAATCCAAACCCATGTATGGACTTGGATTTGGATTCGAATCCAGAGATCCAATCCAATATCCATATCCATGGCCCACATCACCTTCTCATAAATGGAGGTGGGGCCCTGTAGACGTGCGAAAATCCCCGCCTCTCGCCTTTTCAAGGGCTCGGAGCGGATCCTCTCGTGTGTCTAAGGCCTATGTATGCAAACAGGGCGTGCCAGCTAGCTTACTTAAGCTAGCGAAGATATATTTAACACTGACTTCTAAACGTGGCGACTGTGAGCAAGTAAGCTCTTGTCGTCGCAGACCTTCTTGCACCGATGCGCAAGGGTCAGTCTATACGCTTTGCAAAAATCGAGTTTTGGAGAAAAAGTCTACGAAGCGGTTCGAGGTGTCTATTTCGGGTCTTTTAAATGCGATTGCATGTTTTAAATCACGTGGATTTGCACGTGCCTAAGTCTTTTCTTTTATCCCTTTTCGGGCCACCTAGTTTGTGTGTTATGAACACTCCACTACATGGGCGAATTCGAGCGGGGCTTGCTTTGATGCAAATATACGTCCTACCTCGTGGTATGACGTAGATGCAATGTAAACTCACGCTACTCCAAATGGAAAACCCGAAATGTAAAGACAATACTGAAGGGAAATAACCGAAGGGAAATGACTTGAAATATAAATGCCGAAGGGAGATATGTATATAGAATATGTATATGAGCCCTTACTTGGGTCTTGCAAATAAGAGCGAAGGCTCAATGTGGGTGCGTGCTTGAATTGAAAGACTTACACACACGACATGAAATTAAACCCAAATATAAATTGCAGTATGGCCTTGACTAAGGTCTTGGGAGTAAGAGCGAAGGCTCAATGTGTGTGAGAGTGCTTGAATTGAAGTACTACACACACGACATAAATGAAACCCAAATATAACTGCAATAAGGCCTTTACTAAGGTCTTGGGAATAAGAGCGGAGGCTCAATGTGTGTGAGAGTGCTTGAATTGAAAGACTTACACACACGACATGAAATGAAACCCAAATAGTATAGGTCGGCCCTTATTTGGGTCTTTCAAATAAGAGCGAAGGCTCAATGTGTGTGAGAGTGCTTGAATTGAAAGACTTACACACATGACATGAAATGAAACCCAAATAGTATAAGTCGGCCCTTACTTGGGTCTTTCAAATAAGAGCGAAGGCTCAATGTGTGTAAGTGCTTGAATTGAAAGACAACGCACCAAACTTAAGCAAAACCCTTCGAAAATGAAAGTATATGTATATACTTATGTATTAGGGGCTGATTAGGCCCGTGTGTGTTCAAAATCGTGCACAACTAGGAGAGTGCACGTGTGTGGGTGTACCAAGCCATGTTATTACAAGCGGGGGGAGACTATGCTCCGTTATTACAACCCCGTATCAAATTGAATCTCAAGCAAGTATACAACTAAAGACCGAGTTAGGCACTTACTAGTAGCTGGTCCGTAGAGGCCTTGCTGGAGTGTGGGCTTGGCCTTCGCCTTGGGCTGCAAACGGGAGCTTCGCGAGGGTGAACGACAAAGGGTGCTGGCCGGCTGCAAATGGGGTGTGGGATAGGCGCCTTGATGGTGGCCGGCTGCAAGCAAGGGTGTCGCCTTGGTGTGGGGGATTAAAGGGGCTGGGCCAAGTGAGTATGTAGGGTCACTAAGAGAGTATAGAGTGTTAGGGAGTATGGACCTAAGGAGAACTTAAGGGAAGGTCGAATGGGACACCTAGGGGAATGTGGTGGTGGCGGGCTGCTAAGATGACTAAGGCTGGAGTATGGGAAGGTAGCTAGTTAGGTGATGGGGCTAGGTGGTAGTGGGGATAGTGGGTGTAAGGGAGTGTTATGGGCAGGTCTTAGGAAGTCTAATAGGGTGGCCGGGTGTAGTTAGGGGAGTTAGGTAGTGGCGAATGGCTGGGGCGGCTAAGGTTTGGCCGAGTGGGAGTGGTGGCGGCGAGTGGCTGATGTGTAGGTAAGGTGGTGGTATGGTGGGTGGCTAGGAGTGGAGAGGGAGTAGAGAAGGAGCTAGGTAGAGTGTGGGGACTTACCGAATGGAGAGAAGATGGCGCTCGGCTGGAAGGAAGCTGGGCAGGTAGTGAGGCTCGGTCGGGAGGTGGTGGAGATGGCGGTGCAAGTGGTGGTGGGATGGAGGGATAGTGGTGGTGCAGGCGGAGCAGGTGGAGCAGGTTCGGCTGGGCTGGGAAGTGGGGTCCCGGCTGGGCTTGGGGAAGGCGACTAGATAGGAGAACCCACCCCCAAGGGGGGGGGTTATATAGAGGTGGGTAGGTCGGTTAGGGCTGGGTTTGGGGTAGTGGTTAGGTGGTTTAGGTAGGGTGGTATGAAGATAAGGTTGGCTGGAAAGGGTAGGGCCAGATATTTTAAATACTAGGGGTTTGGGTAGATTGTGGGCTAGGGGTGGTTTAGGGGTTTAGGGCTAGGTTAGGTGGTTGGGTTTTAGGGTGAGGTTTAGTGAGCTAGGTTTGGTGATTAGGCTAAGTTTAGGCTAGGTTTAGGGAAGGATTAGGGAAGTGGGTTAGGTGATTAGGTTGGGATTAGGCTGGGATTAGGGAAGTGGGTTAGGTGATTAGGCTCAGATTAGGGGTGGATTAGGGTGGAAGGCTAGGATTAGGTGTTTAGGGTTAGGTTTAGGTGAAGGAGCTCCCTTTGCATGGCCCATAGACCTTAACCACCTCATGTTGGTGTAGCCCTAGGTTAGGTTTTGGCTAATTACAAGCTTAAACCCACTCAATTACGCTAACCCACATGATTAACCCCAAACTTGACACACAAGTCAAGCTTAATTACAACACTCTTGATATTATCCATCCCCACTCTCTCTCATGCCCATAATCCCACGTGAAATTCATGGCTCGTTGGTATGTTGCGTCGGCGTTTTTCAAACCAAAGGGCATGACAGTATAGCAGTACATGCCCCATGGGGTTGTGAAGGCGGTCTTACCCTGATCTCGTGGACTTAGTTTGATTTGATTATAGCCTGAATAGCCATCCATGAATGAAAACATTTCATGATTTGCAGTACTATCGACTATCAAATCTATGTTTGGTAAAGGATAATTATCCTTAGGAGTGGCTTTATTCAGGTTTCTGAAATCGATGCATATTCGAATTTTCCCATTGGTTTTTCGGACTACAACGATATTTGATAACCAATCAAAATACGCAATGGGTTTTATAAATCTGGCTTTTAGCAAATCTTCTAAACCCTCTTTGACTTGCGTGTGTACATTCGGGTGTATTTTCCTAAGCTTCTGCTTTATGGGTTTTACACCTGTATCTAAGGGAAGACGATGCTCGACAATGCTGGGATCTATGCCCGGCATGTCTTCATACGTCCATGCAAACGCATCTAAATAGGTTCGTAGAAATGCAATGAATGCTAACTTTTCAGTTTCATGCAAGCATGCGCCTATTTTGATGGTTTTGGGATTGGAATCATCCCCTAGGTTCACCTCTATGAAATCTCCTCCTACTGATTGGGAAGGTCTTTCAAAATCGAGAATTTTATGAAATTCTGGGAGCTTAGAAGTGGGATCTTCCTCAAGGGGATCCACTTCTAGGCTTTGATCATTCTCGTGGGCTATGACCCTAGGGAACCTTGATGCGTGGTTTTCAAAATGACCTGGTTTTGTACTTGGATTTTCAAGTGATTTCGAAATTTTTGGTCTGGCTATGCAGACGACGTTTCTTTCGAAATCCTTTTCTTTTGCCAAAGTGCTACCAGGAGCAGCTATGTACAAAATCTTTTTGGTATTTTCCAAATTTTCGATTTTTTTGGGTTTTTGTAAAACAAGAACCTTGGGAACTATACAAAGCACTCTTTTTTCGAGTTTTTGTTTTTCCATTGTTTTTGGTTTTTCTTGATTTTCAATTTTTTTTTATTTTAAGTTTTTCAAATGTTTTTGTATTTTTAGAAAAAGGGATCTTCCGTTATACCTACAAAGGGAAACACTACGGGTTAGACTCGAAATAGGAGATCTAAATCGTAGGTCTCTTCTAAGACAGGCTCCGGGGCACCCTTGACCCAGGTGGTCACAAGGGGTGGCTCCGGCAGTATTCGGGGAGTATAGCCGATCCCATATCGACTTGGGTTGGCCCTAAGAAAGAAGGGCTCTAGGAGACCCTAGTTCTGCGCCCCTAGACTCTTGTAGGGCGTGTAGCCCATGTTCAACAACATGTTCCACGACTTTTTGTTTTTTGAAAAGGTTTGATACAAGTCGTGGTCCTGGAACATGCTATTGTCCATATTAGGCTCGTATGGCCTCTTGTCCAGGGGCTTTGGAAATAGGGAACGCTTGGGTTTTCCTAAGAGGATTAAAGTCGGGAGGGGGCCTGCTTTGGGCGGCCCCTTCACACATACAACCTTCCTAGGGTTGTTCAACATGAGCCGAGGTGGCTCAACCATAATTTGCCCCAGGTTAGCCTCATGGGCCTGGGAGCTTGATAAACAAGGGGAGTTTATGATCCCCTGAAGCTGTGGGTGACTCTCACCTAGGATCACTACGACCTGGTCCCTAAAAGGGATCTTGATACACCTGTGGAAAGTGGATGGCACAGCGCACAAACTGTGTATCCAGGGCCTTCCCAGCAACAGGTTATAATGGGGGTGGATGTCCAAGACATGGAACACTCCCGTGTGTTCGATCCCTCCCGTTTCCATTGGGAGTTCGATGGATCCTAAAGGTCTAGATGCATTCCCATCGTATCCAGTGATAACGATGGGGCTTGGGTTCACTGAAGTCAAGGTGACTCCGATTTTGTACGCCACATGAAGTGGAAGGATGTTGAGCCCTCCTCCACCATCGACTAGGCACCTGTCCAGAGAGTGGTTGTTTAGAACCACCTCGATATGTAGGGCCTGATTATGGGTTTCGTAGGGTCTATGTACATCATCTTCCGAGAAAGTGATGGGCGATTTTGCTCCTAATAAAGTCACTTGGGCAAACAAGGATTCCAGACTTATGTTCGAATCAACCTTGGCCCTTTCTAGAATTTTCTCTAATACAAGTCTATGCCTAGGCGAGGTTTTTATAAGCTCTAGGATAGACATGTGAATAGGAATCTTTGAAAGGTGGTTTTCGAAGTCATAAGGATTTAGGATGACTTTGTCCTTATCTGCTTTTGGCAGAACACTAGGGATACATGCTTTTGAGGGGCCAGGCACACTGACCACCTTTTGAGCACCTTGAAGGTGCGGGGGTTGATAGATCCTCCCGGATCTAGTGACTTCCCCCACGACCAGCCTAGGGTTCGCGCTAAACTTGGCTCTAAGGATGAGCTGAGGAGAACCTTGGATTCTCAAAACTGGTTTTACCCGGGATTCCACTTTTGGTGGTCCCTGAATGACGACTTGGGCGGGCTTCTTGTATAGTAGAAGAATGGGCGGACAAGTAGGTCGACCAGGTTCTGGCTTTCGCGCTAGTTCCTTAGAAATGGTGAGGGTACATACCTCCTTTCCTTTCCCACTGCCACTGGCGTGTTTGGGAAAGGGTTCCTTGAAGATAGCTTGAGGTGGCTCAGGTTCCGCAGTGACCTGGAGCCGGCCTTCTGCTATCAAGTTCTCAATTTTATTTAAGAGGGAGAAGCAGCGTTTGGTATCATGGCCTTTGAGCCGATGATACTTACAAAATCGGTTTAAATATCCCCCTTTGGAAGTGACTCCTTCGGGGATTTCAGGGAGTTCTATCATGCCCTGGGCAAGTAGGAGGTCTAGGACCTCCGACACAGGTTGCCCCAGCGGAGTATACTCCCATTTTTCAACCGGTTTCTGAAAATTTCGCTCCCTCTTATTTTCTAATTTTTCAAAATTTTTGGAAGTGCTTGCCATGCCTGGACCACCCGGACATTGGCGATTTTATGGGGCTTTGCCCCTTTGTCCGTCGTGGGCAGCCCATATGCGATGTGCTTTTCCAAACAGGTTTTTGGAACGGCACTTTCTTTCCATAAGTGATCGTATGTCCCTTTTCGCAAGTTGGTTTCGAAAAGGGATGCCTTTTTGATCAACTTATGGAAAGTTGAAATCTCGTGGAGCGAGAGAAGGGTTTTTAAGTCGCTTTTAAAATTATCCAGGATGAGCATTTCTGTGCATCCTTCGGATATGGGCTCTCGCACTTGTCCCAAAAGCGACCTCCATCTTATAATGAAGGCATGCACGTCTTCGTTCATGCCTTGCTTTGTATCCCTTAAGGTATTCAGAGTCGGCGTGACTTCTATGTTGTGTGCAAATCTTTGCATGAAGCAGTTCACTAACTCTTCAAAGGTAGCGAACTGGCTTAAGTCGTAGGAAGCCAGCCATTTGGCAGCTGTGCCTTTAAGGGATAAAGGGAACCAATACACCCATTTTATTGAGTCCTTTTTCTTCTTATGGGCTCGACGTGAGAAAAGCTGCAAGTGAGACCTAGGGTCTCCCATGCCATCATACCGATGGAAGTTCGGTATTTCATCGTCACTGTCTGTTTCATAATCCATAGGAAGGAAATCAGACAGGGCGTAGTTTCTTTTCTCTTTATTCTGCCCTTTCAGCAACTGCTGTAGGGCTTTACGGTCCTTTTGTGTGAAGGACTCGTGGTATTGGTTGCCTTCCATTACGGAGGCCTCTTTGTGCTTGCGAGGTTTTTCAGATTTCTTTTTAGGCCTTTGTTCACCGTTTGATGAACATGAATCGCCTACTTCAGCCTCTTGGCTGAGAGCATCGATTTTGGCCTCAAACTCCCTTCTCATGTCCTCGATTTCATCTAGTTTTATTTTGTTTTTGAAAATCCTCCTAGAGTGAGAACTTGATGCGCATGAGCCTTGGCTCGAAACTTCACTTGGATTGGATTTTGACATGCTTTTCAAGCTTTTTCAAAATATCCTAAGTACAAGCAAAGAAAACAAGTTAAAATGACACCTTTTTACAAAATTTTCGCAAGACTTCTACTTAAAAACTCGATTTTTGAAAGGCTCACGTCCCACCGGGCGTGCCAATCTCTGTAGACGCGCGAAAATCCCCGCCTCTCACCTTTTCAAGGGCTCGGAGCGGATCCTCTCGTGTGTCTAAGGCCTATGTATGCAAACAGGGCGTGCCAGCTAGCTTACTTAAGCTAGCGAAGATATATTTAACACGGACTTCTAAATGTGGCGACTGTGAACAAGTAAGCTCTTGTCGTCGCAGACCTTCTTGCACCGATGCGCAAGGGTCAGTCTGTACTTGCAAGTATCTTGCTATATTGAACTAGGCCTTTCTTTGTAAGAAGAAGGATTTTGAAATGTAACCTCGATTTTGGAAGACTCCACTCTTTCACAAGTGCGAATTCTCTCACTCAGGGTCACACGACTTTGCCTTTGCACCTTATTTTTAGGTCTCAGGGCAGCTATCCCTTAAATTTTCGAAAATGGGGAATTTACTACAAATCCTATACATAATACTTCTTTAAGTATTGAATATTGATAGGATCTGCTAAATTCCTACCTTCTACATCGATCAACCAATATGAGTTGTTTGTGGTGGTTGCATGTACAACATAGGGTCCATCCCACTTGGGGCGCCACTTTCCAAGTGGATGTGGGCCAAGATAGTGGATGATTTTCAAAACCCGATCTCCCACTTCAAAGTGGCGAGGTCTCATGTGTTTGCCGTAGTGTCGGGCTATCCTTTGCCGGTATGCACGAGCATGATCCATAGCAAGGAGTCGCCTCTCATCTAGCAAAACTAGTTCGACTATCCTAGCATGCTGAAGCATCTCTAGGGGGAGGTCGAGTGCTATGGATGTATGGAATGAATGCAATTGAGTATGAATGGGAAGAATGGCGTTTGTGCCATAGACCAATTTGAATGGTGTGGCATTCGTGGGAGTCCGGATGGAAGTTCTATAAGCCCATAAGGCTTCATCCAGCTTCTCGTGCCACGTCCTACCCTTCTCTAAAGTTTTCTCAATTATGCTAATGAGAGTCTTGTTTGTGGCCTCGGCTTGGCCGTTGCCTTGAGGGTAGTAGGATGAAGAGAAGTGGTGAGTTATGCCATACGTGTTGCACAACTTAACCATCCGCTCGTTCTTGAATGGGGTACCATTATCAGACACAAGGTCTCGTGGAACCCCAAATCGAGACAAGATATTCCTCCTAATGAAAGCCACCACATGTTGCCCCAGCACGTTGGTTAGGGAAATGGCTTCCACCCACTTGGAGAAATACTCCGTGGCTGCTAAAATGAATCGATGCTCATTCGAGTCTTTTGGGAAAATTGGGCCTACGATGTCAAACGCCCACATGGTGAATGGCCAGGGGCTGACCACGGAATGTAATGCAGATGAGGGGATATGAATGGCGTGCCCATGCACTTGACATGGATGACACTTCCTAACATGATCGTGACAATCCTTTTTGAGGGTGGACCAAAAATAGCCCCCTCTAAGTATTTTCATCGCCATCATGTTGACATTAACATGACCTCCACATTCTCCATCGTGGAATTCATGCATCACTATCCTAGCCTCCTCTAGATCGATACACCTAAGTAGGATGCCGGTAAAACTTTTCTTATATAAAACCCCACCCAGAATGGTGTATCGGGTCGAAATTTTACGGATGAATGCCTTATCTTTGGATGTGGCATCCTCGGCGAATCCCCCATTTTCTAGAAAATGTTTGATGTCGTAAAATCAGGATTTTCCAATAGAATCTGGGTTATTTTGGCAAATATCCAAATCTTGTGTGGATGGGTTGGGCGCATGCCATATTTCTAAAGACCGGGTCCTTGAAATGGGATCGACCTTTAGGGCTGAAGGAGGAGAGGGCGTCGGCGATGCCATTGTCCTCTCTTCCTACGTGTGTGAGTTTACACGATTGGAAAGACTGGACCAGTCGAGTGGCCAACTCGTGATATGGAAGTAGTTTTTCATTACGTACTTGCCAAATTTTCAAAACCTGGTTTATGACAAGGAGTGAATCTCCAAAGACCTCGATGCATGATGCCCCTAGAGTTTTCGAAATCCTTAAGCCTTGTATGAGTGCTTCATACTCAGCTATATTGTTGGAACATTCAAAATCTAGGCGGATTCCTATGGGAATCTCGCCCTTTTCAGGGGAGATGAGGATAACCCCAGCACCAGTCCCTCGTTGGTTTCGTGCCCCATCGAAGTGCATCTTCCACACATGGTTTTCAAAAGAGTTTGCCAAAATGTGGTTTTGGAAATGGTTTTGCAATATGCTTTCATCAAGCATTTCATCGAATGTGGGATATGTGTCCTCTTGGGGGAACTCAGCCACGTAATCTGCTAGGGCTTGCCCTTAATGGAGATCTGGTGATGGTACTTCAGGTCATACTCCATTAGAAGGAGTTGCCATTTGCCCAATCTACCCATGAGAATGGGTTTTTCGAACAAGTGCTTGATTGGATCAAGCTTGGACACTATCTAGATCTCATGATCTAGGAAATAGTGTCTGAATTTCTGGTAGGCCCAGACTAGGGCCAAGCACGTCTTCTCCATGGCTTGATAATTTCGTTCATAAGCCAAGAGAGTTTTTGAAATATAGTAGATGGCATACTCCTTGTGGGTGTCATCCTTGTATTGAGCCAGTAGGGCTCCTAAAGCATTCGCATGCACAGAAATGTAAAGTAAAAGCGGTTTTCCTTGCTTCGGAGGATTCAAAACGGGGGGATTAACCAGGTATGCCTTTAGTCTTTCGAAGGACCTTTGGCAGTCATTATCCCATAAGAATTTTGTGCCCTTCCTCAACAACTTGTTGAAGGGTTCGCATCTAGTCGCCAGATTTGATATAAATCGGCGAATAGACTGTAATCGACCCTGGAGGCTACGAATTTGTGTGAGATTGGAGGGTGGAGCCATGTCTATGATGGCTCGACACTTAGAGGGGGCGACTTCTATACCCCTTTGGCTCACCATAAAGCCTAGAAGCTTCCCTGATTCTACCCCGAATACACATTTTTGAGGGTTTAGCTTTACTTTGTAAAGCCTAAGCCTTTCGAAAATCTTTTACAAACATTCGATATGAGTGCATCGGGTTTTGGATTTTGCCAAGAGATCATCTACATACACTTCTACGAGCTCATGAATCTGATCATGGCTCTTTGGTATGTTGCGTCGACATTTTTCAAACTAAAGGGCATGACTGTATAGCAGTATGTGCCCCATGGGGTTGTGAAGGCGGTCTTACCCTGATCTCGTGGACTTAGTTTGATTTGATTATAGCCTGAATAGCCATTCATAAACGAAAACATTTCATGATTTGCAGTACTATCAACTATCAAATCTATGTTTAGTAAAGGATAGTTATCCTTTGGAGTGGCTTTATTCAGGTTTCTGAAATCGATGCATATTCGAATTTTCCCATTGGTTTTTTGAACTACAATGATGTTTGACAACCAATCAGAATACACAATGGGTTTTATAAATCCATCTTTTAACAGATCTTCTAAACCCTCTTTGACTTGTGTGTGTACATTCGGGTGTATTTTTCTAAGCTTCTACTTTATGGGTTTTACATCCGCATCTAAGGGAAGACGATGTTCGACAATGCTGGGGTCTATGCCCGGCATGTCTTCATACGTCCATGCAAACACATCTAAATAGGTTCGTAGAAATGCAATGAATGTTGATCTTTCGTGTTCATGCAAGCATGCGCCTATTTTGATGGTTTTGGGATTGGAATCATTCCCTAGGTTCACCTCTATGAAATCTCCTCCTACTGAATTGGAAGGTCTTTTAAAATCGAGAATTTTATGAAATTCTGGGAGCTCAGAAGTGGGATCTTCCTCAAGGGGATCCACTTCTGGGCTTCGATCATTCTCGTGGGTTATAGACCCGAGGGAATTTGATGCGTGATTTTTCAAAAGAACTGGTTTTGTACTTGGATTTTCAATCGATTTCGAAATTTTTGGTCTGGCTATGCAGACGACGTTCCTTTCGAAATCTTTTTCCAAAGTCCTACCAGGAGCAACTATATACAAAATCTTTTTGGTATTGTGTAGATTTTTGATTTTTTTGGGTTTTTGTAAAACAAGAACCTTAGGAACTATACAAACCACTCTATTTTTGAGTTTTTGTTTTTTCATTGTTTTTGGTTTTTCCTCTTTTTCGATTTTAAGTTTTCCAAATGTTTTTGTATTTTTATGAAAGGGATCTTCCATCATACCTACAAAGGGAAAACACTACGGTTTAGACTCGGAATAGGAGGTCTAAATCGTAGGTCTCTTCTAGGATAGGCTCTAGGGCACCCTTGACCCAGGTGGTCACAGGGGGTGGCTCTGACGGTATTTTGGGAGTATAGCCGATCCCGTATCGGCTTGGGTTGGCTCTAGGAAGGATGGGCTCTAGGAGACCCTGGTTTGTGCCCCTAGACTTTTATAGGGGGTATAGCCCATATTCAACAGCATGTTCCACGATTTTTTGTTTTTTGAAAAATTTTGATACAGATCGTGGTCCTGGAACTTGCTGTCGTCCATATCGTGCTCGTATGGCTTCTTGTCCAGGGGTTTTGGAAATAGGGGATGCTTGGGTTTTCCTAGAAGGGTTAGGATTGGGAGGGGGCCTACTTTGGGCAGCCCCTTCACATACATAACCTTCCTAGGGTTGTTTAACACGAGCCTTGGTGGATCGACCATGGTCTGCCCCAGGTTAGCCACATGGGCCTAGGAGCTCGACAAACAAGGGGAGTTTATGATCCCCTAAAGCTGAGGGTGACTCTCACCTAGGATCACCACGACTTGGTCCCTGAAAGGGATCTTGACACACCTGTGGAAGGTGGATGGCACAACGCACAAGTTGTGTATCCAGGGCCTTCCCAACAACAGGTTATGATGGGGGTGGATGTCCAAGACATGGAACACCCCCGTGTGTGTGATCCCTCCCGTTTCCATTGGGAGTTCGATCGATCCTAAAGGCCTAGACGCATTCCCATCGTATCCAGTGATAACGATGGGGCTTGGGTTTACAGAAGTCAAGGTGACTCCGATTTGATATGCCACATGAAGTGGAAGGATGTTGAGCCCTCCTCCCCCATCGACTAGGCACCTGTCCAGAGAGTGGTTATTCAGAACCACCTCGATATGCAGGGCCTGGTTGTGGGACTCGTAGGGTCTATCTACATCATCTTCCGAGAAAGTGATGGGCGATTTTGCTCCTATTAATGCCACTTGGTCAAACAGGGATTCTAGACTTATGTTCGAACTAACCTTGGCTCTTTCTAGAATTTTCTCTAGCACGAGTCTATGCCTAGGCGAAGTTTGTATAAGCTCTAGGATAGACATGTGGATAGGAATCTTTGAAAGATGGTTTTCGAAATCATAAGGGTTTTGGATGACTTTTCTATTGTCTACTTTTGGCAGAACTCCAGGAATACATGCTTTTGAGGGGCCAGGCACACTGACCACCTTTTTAGCACTTTATAGGTGCGGGGGTTGATAGATCCTCCCGGATCTAGTCACTTCCCCCACGACCAGCCTAGGGTTCGCACTAAAATTGGCTCTAACTACGATTTGAGGAGCACCTTGAAGTTTTAAAACTGGTTTAGCTAGGGATTCAACTCTTGGTGGTCCCCGGATGACGACTTGGGCGGGCTTCTTGTAAAGTACAAGAGTGGGCGCACAAGTGGGTCGACCAGACTCAGATGTTTGTGCTATTCTCCTTCCAAAAGGAAAACAATGGCCCAAATAAAGGGAATTTCCATCCAAAGTCTCTTTCCAAAAGAAAGAAACCAGAATTCAAAAGGAAAAATCGATTCTCTTGTGAAAAAGAGGGATTAAAGAAAAAATACTCCCAAAGGGAGACCCTCTATGAAAAAAAAGGAAAAAGAGGCCAAAAAGCTCAAAAAGAGTAGTTTTCCGCCTTCTATGGCTTAAACCATGGGATACTTCAGAAGGGACCGTGGTATCTCTTTCCCATCCCTGGCTTATCCCAAGCTAAAGCATGGTTCATTTCGAGGAATCCTAAAGTAAAAATAGGATTTACTTACTTGAATTTCATTTTGTTTGAGAATTCGACGTTTCGAGTAAGTCGTAGGAATTTGAAATATAGCTTGTTTTCTTATAAAACCTCCGCTAGATAAGCGAGTGTCAAGACTCAAACAAGGGCAAACACGAAGAGCTCGAGATCCTTAGGATTGAGACTCAAGACAGTTGTGTAGACACGGAAAATCCTCGTCTCCGGGTTCTTAGGCCTGAAGCGAATCTTTTCGTGCTTACGTCGCTTAAAAAAAGGGCGTGCCAGCTAGCTTTCTTAAACTAGCGAAGTGATTTTTGAAAATATCTGACTTTTGGGGCGACTGTGGACAAGTGGGTTCTTTTCGTTGCAGACTTTCTTGCACCGGCGCGCAAGGGTCAGTCTGTACGCTTTAGGAAAACTCGATTTTACACAAACACGACTCTTTTTGAAAACTTGAAAGTGTTTTATCGATTGGTTTTGTCAAATTTGCAACTTTTATACATGGGATCTATGCGCTCCTATGTCTCTCGGGTTTTAGCCGATTTTGGCGTGTAGTCGTGTGCATCCAGTGCTCGATTTAAGGCAAGTACTACACGATTTGACCAATCTGGTTCGATGCAAGTATGCTCCCTATCTCGAGTGTGGCGGATATGTGATGCAAACTCACACAACTTGAAGGGAAAACCCAGAATTTAAAGACATAGCAGAAGGGAAATAGCAGAAAGGGAAATATGGCTATATCTTAGATGCGGAAGGGAAAATATATATAGCTATATCTTAAGAGCGAGAAGGCTCAATGTGAGTGAGTGCTTTGAGTGTATAAATTGAAAGGGCAACTCACACGACTTGAACCTTAAAAACCCAGCTGAAAGGGGAAATACGTATATATATGTAAGAGCGGAAAGGCTCAATGTGAGTGAGTGCTTTGAGTGTATAAAATGAAAGACAACTCACACGACTTGAACCTTAAAACCCAACTGAATGTATATAAATAGAGCTATATCCTATGGGTTGTTGACGCCCGTTTTGTGTGCAAAAGGTGTGCAGATAAGAGCGGAAAGGCTCGAGTGTACGTGTGTGATTCGTGTTTCAAACCATAATATTACATCCTGGGGGGAGACTATGCTCCATTATTACAACCCCGTATCAAATTGAATTGAATTTGAAACAACGTAAAGAACCAGATTCGAGCACTTACTCGTCGTTTGCTTGGGCTTCCTTTTTCAACGAAACCTGACCTTGGATATAGCCGTTGGATGGACTTTCCTCTGCGAGATGACCAGCTGCGTAGAAGGTTGATCCTAGATCATGACCTGGGCTAGATTGACAAGCTAATGCACTATGGATTTTGGGCTTAGATATGATAGATCTAGGGTGAAAAACTAACGGATCTGAGTTAGGTCTAGGTGGTTTGTTTTGGTCGAAGGTTAGCTCAAGGTTCTAAGGGAAAAACCTGACCAGCTAGTGGTCGAGTTAGGGGATGTCTAAGGAAGTGGTTCGGGCGAGATGCGAAGGGATACTCGTCTCACAATGGGTCGAGATTGGTTTAGGGATAGTGAGTGATCTTAGGGGAAATCCTAAGGTAAGCTCTAGGGCAATGCTTGGCCAAAGGGTGGCCGAGCTTGGGCTGGTGTTGGGTGTTTGATCTCACGTGAGATCCTAAGGGAGTGGCTCGGCCAAAGGGTGGCCGAGCTGGGTAGGTTTAGGTCAGTTCTTTTGGTTAGGATCTAACTTAGGTAATGGATTTAGTTTAGGGAAAAACCTAAGATGAACTCAGCTAGCATGGGCCCAACTAGATAGGTGAAAATGGGTTCGTCCAAAGGAAGGAACCGAGTGTTTTAGACACTCGGTTTTGGCTAGGTCTCTAGGAGTAGTTTTGGTTTAGGAAATAGTTTAGGTGGTTTAGTGCTAGATGGTTTGGCTGGGAGGGATCTAAGGTGAGCTTGGCCAGCCAATGGCCGAGCTGGGTATGGTTCTAGATTAGAGTAGTCTTAGGTAGAACTAGGATCAATCCTTTAGTGAAGTTCGGCCAGCATCTTGGCTGGACTTTTTGACATTTTATGTTTTAGAGTTTAGGTGGTTTTGGAGAGGTACGAAAAGAGGGGGCTTTGGGCAGGATTTGAGGGGCTTACCTTGACAACCTATCAGCCCATTTGATCTCGTTTCCAACACAGCCAATCTCCATTGAAGAAAGCCCATCCAATGCCGCCAGGTTTCTCTTCATTTCCAGCAACATACAAGGCGTGAAATGCTTCAACTTACACTTGAGTGCAGCCCACAAGATCAACCCACGATTTTACAAAACAAGAGGAGAAGGCCAGCCCCTTTTGTTGACCTTCCTCTCTCTCTCTCTCTCTCTTCCCCCCCCAAACTACTAACGTGAAATGCTGGAAATTCGTCCCTTTCAAAGCCAGCCCACTCACGTCCTTTTATAGGCCCCTTGTGTGGATATGGATCCTTTGTTGGTTTCTAAAATCCGGATCCAATCCAATCCAAGTTTCGTTTGGATATGGATCTTGGATCTGGATCTGAATTTTTAGATCCAGATTTGATCCAAAATTTTCTCTTCTTCAGTCCTTTCTAGCGTCTCAAGCCGGATGCTTCGTGCGGGTCCTGAGTTCATCAAGATTCCGTCTTACGCCGGGTTTTTCCCATTTTCATCATCCTAGCTTCTTTTCGTCTTTCTGGACTCTATTTCGACTATTTCTTCTTGCTTTTGACTTGGATTTTTTGTGATTTCAGAGATGCTTTCGGCTTGGCCTTTGATGCTTCAGGCTTGAAACGCGTTTGTGGCCTGGGCTTCTTTTTCGTCCTCGAAATTCACTTTTCATCGAGCTGGGCTTGACCTTTGAACTTTTTGAATCTTTTGCGATTGTTTTGAGCCAGGCTTCATCTGTTCGTCTGGTCTTTCGTAAAAAAAATAGGACTTTCGTCCATTTTCAAGATTTTTCATGTTTCAAACAGGGTTGGGAAAACAGATTTTTGAAATGTTTTGAGTTCCTGAGTTTTTTTTTTCGAAAATTCCAAACTTAGCTTTTGAACTGGTTTTCGAACCAGGCATTTGGTTTTGAAAAGTATTTGGGGTGTTTACAGATGCCCCTCTTTGGCATTATCCAAATTGATTTGGATAATGGCGAAGAAGATAACACCCCTGTTTGTTTTCTCCCGGATTTGATCTTGAGAATATGGGATCATCCCAAATTTTGAGAAAAAGAACCTTTCTTTTAAAACCAGATAGGAGGGGATTTTTTTTTTTTTTTTTTTTTGCCAAAAGGGGACTTTCTATGGATCTAGCCCTAAGTGGAGATCATATATGAAATGTTCATGCGTGGATATGCAAAGGTGCATGATATGGATGAGGTGTTAGAAAGGGCGACCTCCTAGAGACCAAATCATATGGTCGAACTTTTGAGACTTTTATGAAGACCTGCTGCTCCAAGTGAGCGGTCCTTACGTATGCTAGATGTTCGAGTTTTTGGAAAATTCGTTTTTAGAAGGAAAAAAAAACTTTTTAAACCGTTGATCCTAAGGACCTTCGGCTCCTTGTGTTTGCCTTTACTCGAGTCTCGACACTTGCTAATCTAGCAGAGGTTTTATGAGAAAACAAGCCACATTTCAAAATTTTTTACGCCTTACTCAAAACGTCGTATTCTCAAATAAGACGAAATTCAAGTAAGTAAATCCTATTTTTACTTTAGGATTTCCTGAAATGAACCATGTTTCGCTCGGGATAAGTCATAGGGATGGGAAAGAAGTACCACGGTCCCTTCTGAAGTGTCCCGTGGTTTGAGGCAAAGAAGGCGGAAAACTGCTCTTTTTGAGCTTTTGGCCCTTTTTTTTTTTTTTCTTTTTTCCATAGAGGGTCTCCCTTTGGGAGTATTTTTTCTTTAATGCCTCTTTTTCATAGAAGACTCAAATTTTCTTTTTGATTCATTTTTCTTTCTTTGGGAAAGAGCTTTTTGGTGGGGATTTCCCCTTGTTTTGGCCAGGTTTTCCTTTTGGAAGGAGAAGAGAAGAGGGGAGGACTTATCCCAAGGTCATACTCGATCCATTCTAGGTTAGCCTATTTAGAAATAGCACATACAACTTGCAAGTATCTTGTTATATTGAATTCGGCCTTTCTTTGTAAGAAGAAGGATTTTGAAATGTAGCCACATATTTGGAAAGCTCTGCTTTTTCACAAAATGTCGATTCTTTCATTCAGGGTCACCCAACTTACCTTTGATCCTTGGTTTCGAAGTTTCAAAGTGGCTTTCCCTAAAATATTTTTCACAAAAATGGGAATTTAACTCAGACCCTATACATGATATTTTTTCAAATACTGAATATTTATAGGATCTGCTAAATTCCTACCCTCGACATCGGTTAACCAATAAGAATTGTTTGTGGTGGTTCCACGCACGACGTAAGGGCCATCCCACTTGGGCCGCCACTTTCCAAGTGGATGTGGGCCACGATGGTGGATGATTTTCAAAACGAGCTCTCTCACTTCAAAGTGGCAAGGTTTCATATGTTTTTCATAATGTCGGGCGATCCTTTGCCGGTATGCATGAGCATGGTCCATAGCAAGGAGTCGCCTCTCATCTAATAGATCTAGTTCGGCCATCCTAGCATGCTGAAGCGTCTCTAGGGGGAGGTCGAGTGCAACAGATGTATGAAATGAATGCAGACGTGTATGGATGGGGAGAATGACGTTTGTGCCATAAACCAACTCAAAAGGCGTGGCATTTGTGGGAGTGCGGATGGAAGTCCTATAAGCCCATAAGGCTTCATCCAACTTACCGTGTCATGTTCTACCCTTCTCTAAGGTTTTCTCAACAATGCTGATGAGAGTCTTGTTGGTGGCTTCGGCTTGGCCGTTGCCTTGAGGGTAGTAAGGCGATGAGAAGTGATGATTTATGCCATACTTGTTGCATAGCTTGACCATCCGCTCATTTTTAAATGGGGTGCCATTATCGGACACAAGATCTCTTGGAACTCCAAATCGAGCCAAGATGTTTTTCCTAATGAAGGCCACTGTAGACACGCGAAAATCCCCGCCTCTTCGTCCTTTTCAGGGCTTGGAGTGGATCTTCTCGTGTGTCTAAGGCCTATGTATGCAAAATAGGGCGTGCCAGCTAGCTTACCTAAGCTAGCGAAGATATATATATATATATTATTATTTTTTAACACTGACTTCTAAACGTGACGACTCTGAGCAAGTAAGCTCTTGTCGTCGCAGACCTTCTTGCACCGATGCGCAAGGGTCAGTCTGTACGCTTTGCAAAAATCGAGTTTTGGAGAGAAAGTCTACGAAGCGGTTCGAGGTGTCTATTTCGGGTCTTTAAGATGCGATTGCATATTTTAGATCACGTGGATTTGCACGTGCCTAAGTCTTTTCTTTTATCCCTTTTCGGGCCACCTAGTTTGTGTGTTATGAACACTCCACTACATGGGCGAATTCGAGCGGGGCTTGCTTCGATGCAATATGCGTCCTACCTCGTGGTATGGCGTAGATGCAATGCAAACTCACGCTACTCCAAAGGGAAAACCCGAAATGTAAAGACAATACTGAAGGGAAATGACTGAAGGAAAATAACCGAAGGGAAATAACCGAAGGGAAATAATCGAAGGGAAATAACCGAAGGGAAATAACCGAAGGGAGATATGTATATAGCTTATGTATATGAGCCCTTACTCGGGTCTTGCAAATAAGAGCGAAGGCTCAATGTGGGTGCGTGCTTGAATTGAAAGACTTACTCACACGACATGAAATTAAACCCAAATATAAATTGCAGTATGGCCTTGACTAAGGTCTTAGGAGTAAGAGCGAAGGCTCAATGTGTGTGAGAGTGCTTGAATTGAAGTACTACACACACGACATAAATGAAACCCAAATATAACTGCAATAAGGCCTTTACTAAGGTCTTGGGAGTAAGAGCGAAGGCTCAATGTGTGTGAAAGTGCTTGAATTGAAAGACTTACTCACACGACATGAAATAAAACCCGAATAGTATAGGTCGGCCCTTACTTGGGTCTTTCAACTAAGAGTGAAAGCTCAATGTGTGTGAGAGTGCTTGAATTGAAAGACTTACTCACACGACATGAAATGAAACCCAAATAGTATAGGTCGGCCCTTACTTGGGTCTTTCAACTAAGAGCGAAAGCTCAATGTGTGTGAGTGCTTGAATTGAAAGATAACGCACCCAACTTAAACAAAACCCTTCGAAAATGAAAGTATATATATACACTTATGTATTAGGGGCTGATTGGGCCCGTGTGTGTTTAAAATTGTGCACGACTAAGAGGGTGCACGTGTGTGGTTGTGCCAAGCCACGTTATTACAAGCGGGGGGAGACTATGCTCCGTTATTACAACCCCGTATCAAATTGAATCTCAAGCAAGTATACAACTAAGGACCGAGTTTAGGCACTTACGAGTAGCTGGTCCGTAGAGGCCTTGCTTGAGCGTGGGCTTGACCTTGGGCTACAAACGGGAGCTCCGCGAAGATAGGTGATCAAAGGTGCTGGCCGGCTGCAAGTGGGGCGCGGGATGGGCGCCTCAAAGGTGGCCGGTGGCAAGTGGATGTCGCCTCGAGGTGGGGGGTTAAAGGGGCTGAACAAGTGAGTTCTTAGGGTCACTAGGGGAGTTGAGTGTTTAGGGAAAACTGGACCTAAAGGAGAGTTTGTGGGAAGGCCGAATGGGACACCTAGGGGAAGGCCGAATGGGATATGATGGCTAGGTAGTGGCCGGCAGTTTGGGCTATGCTAGGTTCGGCTAAGTGAAAAGGGTGATGGAAAAAGGGCTGAGATGAGGATAGGATAGGTGGCTAGGAGTGGAGAGGTGGTAGAGAAGGGCTTTGATAGAGTTAGTGTGCTTACCGAATGGGGAAAGGTGGCGGATGAAGTGGGAAGCCGGGAGTGGATGGGAGCTCGGCTGGTTCGGTTGGATGAAGGTGGTGGCGTCCGGCTGGGTGAGGTTATGGAGAGTGGAAGAGGGAAGGTGGCGGTGCAGGTGGAGAGTGGAGCAGTTGGGGAGTGGAGCAGGCAGACAGGTTGGAGAGTGGAGTCGGCTGGGCTGAGGTGAGGGCTCCTTGCTTTAAAACCCGCCCCCAAAGGGGAGGGGTTTAAATAGGGGATGGGTAGGTCAGTTAGGGCTGGGCTGAGGGTAGTGGTTAGGTGGTTTAGGTAGGGTGGTATGTAGATAAGGTGGGCTGGAAAGGGTTGGGCCAAATATTTTAAAACTAGGGGTTTGGGTAGATTGTGGGCTAAGGGTGGTTTAGGGGTTTAGGGCTAGGTTAGGTGGTTGGGTTTTAGGGTGAGGTTTAGTGAGCTAGGTTAGGTGATTAGGCTAGGTTTAGGCTAGGATTAGGGAAATTAATCTAGGTTTAGGGAAGGATTAGGGAAGTGGGTTAGGTGATTAGGTTGGGATTAGGGGTGGATTAGGGGTTTAGGCTAGGATTAGTCATTTTGGGTTAGGTTTAGGTGAGGGAGCTCCCTTAGCATGGCCCATAGACCTTGATCACCCCATGTTGGTGCAGCCCTAGGTTAGGTTTTAGCTAATTACAAGCTTAAACCCACTCAATTAGGCTAACCCACATGATTAAACCCAAACTTGACACACAAGTCAAGCTTAATACAACACTCTTGATATTTTCTATCCCCACTCTCTCTCATGCCCAATATCCCACGTGAATCTCAAGTGGGCCCCACCTCCATTTATGAGATGGTGATGTGGGCCATGGATATGGGTATTGGATTGGATCTCTGGGTCCAAATCCAAATCCAAGTCCACATATGGGTTTGGATTGGAATCTGGATATATATGGTCCAGATCCAATCCAAACTGAACTCTGACTCCTTCGAGCTGGGTTCGAGACGGACGATTCGTGCGGGGCCTGACAGCATCAGTACTCCGTCTGCGTTGGGTCTTCGCCAACATAGTCGTCCGCCTCCGTTTCTGCCTTCCGGAGATGACTTCAAATGCTATTTTGATAAGAACAGGGTCTTGGACGTTCGAGATCCTGGGATGTGAATCAGATACAAGAGTTGTTGCACCGGGCTCTTCTTAGCTCTCCTGGTCCTGTCTTGATCGGGCCAAGCCACTTCGGGGTTTCAAAAACGTGTTTTAGAAGGTTTTCAAAAGCCATATTATATGTTTTTGAAATATAAAGTTTAAAACATATATACAGGGTTGTCTGGAAGGCTCCTGGGTTTCCAGACTCAAAAATGGCCCTTTGGGGCTGCTTTTACAAAACCAGGTTTGTTTAAGAAATTCGTGGGATTTCGGGGTGTTTACAGATGCCCCTCTTTGGCCTTGTCCAAATAGATTTGGATAAGGGCAAAGATGACAAACACCCCTTTTAATGTCTCCCTAGATCTAGCCACGAAGAATATGGGATCGTCCCGTTTTTAGCAAAATCTCAATTTACAAACTCTGGTAGGAGGAGATATCATGCCAAAGGGTTTACTTATGGAATCTGGTCCTGAATGGAATCATGTTTATGCAAGTACCATGCGTGGAATGCAGATGACATGGGTGTGGTGCCAAGAGTGGCGACCTCCCAGAGACCAGATGTGGTCGAACTCTAGAGACTTACAAGGCCTATTGCTCCAAGTGAGCAACTCCTATGCTGTTTGATGTTCGGTTTTCAAAACTTATTTACAAAACTATTTACAAAAGGGACAACTGTCTTGAGTCTCGATCCTAAGGATCTCGAGCTCTTCGTGTGGCACACCCTGTTTATATAAATAGGCCTTAGACACACGAGAGGATCCGCTCCAGGCCCTGAGAAGCTAGAGGTGGGGATTTTCGCGCGTCTACATAGATTGGCACGCCTGGTGGGACATGATCCTTTCAAAAATAGAGTTTTAAGTTAGAAGCTTGCGAAAAATTTTTGTTAAAAGGTGTCGTTTTTAACTTGTTTTCTTTGCTTGTACTTAGGAAATTTTGAAAAAGCTTGAAAAGCATGTCAAAATCCAATCCAAGTGAAATGTCGAGCCAAGGCTCATGCGCATCAAGTTCTCACTCTAGGAGGATTTTCAAAAACAAAATAAAACTAGATGAAATCGAGGACTTGAGAAGGGAGTTTGAGGCCAAGATCGATCCTCTCAGCCAAGAGGCTGAAGTAGGCGATTCGTGTTCATCAAATGGTGAACCAAGGCCTAAGAAAAAATCTGAAAAAACCTCACAAGCACAAAGAGGCCTCCATAATGGAAGGCAACCAATACCACGAGTCCTTACAAAAGGACCGTAAAGCCCTACAGCAGTTGCTGAAAAGGCAGAATAAAGAGAAAAGAAGCTACGCCCTGTCTGATTTCCTTCCTATGGATTACGAAACAGACAGTGACGATGAAATACTGAACTTCCATCGATATGATGGCATGGGAGACCCTAGGTCTCACTTGCAGCTTTTCTCTCGTCGAGCCCATAAGAAGAAAAAGGACTCGATGAAATGGGTGTATTGGTTCCCTTTATCCCTTAAAGGCACAGCTGCCAAATGGCTGGCTTCCTACGACTTAAGCCAGTTTGCTACTTTTGAAGAGTTAGCGAACTGCTTCATGCAAAGATTTGCACACAACGTAGAAGTCACGCCGACTCTAATTACCTTAAGGGATACAAAGCAAGGCATGAACAAAGACGTACATGCCTTCATTGTAAGATGGAGGTCACTTTTGGGCCAAGTGCGAGAGCCCATATCCGAAGGATGCGCAGTCATGCTCATCCTGGATAACTTTAAAAGCGAGTTAAAAACCCTTCTCTCGCTCCATGAGATCTCAACTTTCCATAAGTTGATCAAAAAGGCATCCCTTTTCGAAACCAACTTGCGAAAAGGGACATACGATTACTTATGGAAAGGAAATGCCGTTTCTAAAACCCGCTTGGAAAAGCCCATCACATACGGGCTGCCCACGATGGACAAAGGGGCAAAGCCCCATAAAATCGCCAATGTCCGGGTGGATCCAGGCATGGCAGGCACTTCCAAAAATTTTGAAAAACTAGAAACTAAAAGGGAGCGAACCTTTTAAAAACCGATTGAAAAACGGGAGTATACTCCGCTGGGGCAACCTATGTCGGAGGTCCTAGACCTCCTACTTGCCCAGGGCATGATAGAACTCCCCGAAATCCCCGAAGGAGTCACTTCCAAGGGGGGTTTATTTAAACTGATTTTGTAAATATCATCGGCTCAAAGGCCATGATACCAAACGCTGTTTCTCCCTTTTAAATAAAATTGAGAACTTGATAGCAGAAGGCCGGCTCTAGGTCACTGCGGAACCTGAAACACCTCAAGCTATCTTCAAAGAACCCCTTCCCAAACACGCCAGTGGCAGTGGGAAAGGAAAGGAGGTATGTACCCTCACCATTTCTAAGGAACTAGCGCAAAAACGAGAGCCTGGTCGACCCACTTGTGTGCCCACTCTTGTATTATACAAGAAGCCCGCCCAAGTCGTCATTTGGGGACCACCAAAAGTGGAATCCCTGGCAAAACCAGTTTTGAAAATCCAAGGTACTCCTCAACTCATCCTTAGAGCCAAATTTAAAGCGAACCCTAGGCTGGTCGTGGGGGAAGTCACTAGATCCGAGAGGATCTATCAACCCCCGCACCTTCAAGGTGCTCAAAAGGTGGTCAGTGTGCCTGGCCCCTCAAAAGCATGTATCCCTAGTGTTCTGCCAAAAGCAGATAAGGACAAAGTCATCCTAAATCCTTATGACTTCGAAAACCACCTTTCAAAGATTCCTATTCACATGTCTATCTTAGAGCTTATAAAAACCTTGCCTAGGCATAGACTTGTATTAGAGAAAATTCTAGAAAGGGCCAAGGTTGATTCGAACATAAGTCCGGAATCCTTGTCTGCCCAAGTGGCTTTATTAGGAGCAAAATCGCCCATCACTTTCTCAGAAGATGATGTAGATAGGTGTAGACGCGCGAAAATCCCTGCCTCTTCGCCTCTTCCGGGGCTTGGAGTGGATCTTCTCGTGTGTCTAAGGCCTATGTATACAAATAGGGCGTGCCAGCTAGCTTACTTAAGCTAGCGAAGATATATTTAACACTGACTTCTAAACGTGGCGACTGTGAGCAAGTAAGCTCTTGTCGTCGCGGACCTTCTTGCATCGATGCGCAAGGGTCAGTCTGTACGCTTTTGCAAAAATCGAGTTTTGGAGAGAAAGTCCACGAAGCGGTTCGAGGTGTCTATTTCGGGTCTTTAAGATGCGATTGCATATTTTAGATCACGTGGATTTGCACGTGCCTAAGTCTTTTCTTTTATCCCTTTTCGGGCCACCTAGTTTGTGTGTTATGAACACTCCACTACATGGGCGAATTCGAGCGGGGCTTGTTTTGATGCAATATGCGTCCTACCTCGTGGTATGGCGTAGATGCAATGCAAACTCACGCTACTCTAAAGGGAAAAACCCGAAATGTAAAGACAATACTGAAGGGAAATAACCGAAGGGAAATAACCGAAGGGAAATAACCGAAGGGAAATAACCGAAGGGAAATATGTATATATCTTATGTATATGAGCCCTTACTCGAGTCTTGCAAATAAGAGCGAAGGCTCAATGTGGGTGCGTGCTTGAATTGAAAGACCTACACACACGACATGAAATTAAATCCCAAATATAAATTGCAGTATGGCCTTGACTAAGGTCTTGGGAGTAAGAGCGAAGGCTCAATGTGTGTGAGAGTGCTTGAATTGAAAGACTACCCACACGACATAAATGAAACCCAAATATAACTGCAATAAGGCCTTTACTAAGGTCTTGGGAGTAAGAGCGAAGGCTCAATGTGTGTGAGAGTGCTTGAATTGAAAGACTTACTCACACGACAAGAAATGTAAACCCAAATAGTATAGGTCGGCCCTTACTTGGGTCTTTCAAATAAGAGCGAAAGATCAATGTGTGTGAGAGTGCTTGAATTGAAAGACTTACTCACACGACAAGAACTGAAACCCAAATAGTATAGGTCGGCCCTTACTTGGGTCTTTCAAATAAGAGCGAAAGCTCAATGTGTGTGAGAGTGCTTGAATTGAAAGACAACGCACCCAACTTGAACAAAAACCCTTCGAAAATGAAAGTATATATACACTTATATATTAGGGGCTGATTAGGCCCGTGTGTGTTCAAAATTGTGCACGACTAAGAGAGTGCACGTGTGTGGTTGTGCCAAGCCACGTTATTACAAGCGGGGGGAGACTATGCTCCGTTATTACAACCCCGTATCAAATTGAATCTCAAGCAAGTGTACGACTAAAGACCGAGTTTAGACACTTACGATTAGCTGGTCCGTAGAGGTCTTGCTTGAGCGTGGACTTGGCCTTGGGCTGCAAGTGGGAGCTCCGCGAAGGTAGGTGATTAAGGGTGCTGGCCGGCTGCAAGTGGGGCGCGGGATAGGCGCCTCGGAGGTGGCCGGTGGCAAGTAGATGGCGCCTCAAGGTAAGGGGTTTAAATGGCTGAATGAGTGGGTTCTTAGGGTCACTAGGGGAGTTGGGAGTTTAGGGAAACTGGACCTAAAAGGTGAGCTGGTGGGAGGGCCGAGTAGGACACCTAGGGGAAGGCCGAATGGGACATGATAGCTAGGTAGTGGCCGGCAGCTTGGGTTATACTAGGTTCGGCTAGGTTAAAATGGTGGTGGCAAAGGGGCTGAGATGAAGGTTGGATGGGTGGCTAAGAGTGGAGAGGTGGTAGAGAAGGGGGCTAGGTAAGGTGCAGGGTACTTACCGAATGGGGAGAGGTGGCGGATGAAGTGGGAAGTAGGCGGGCAGGTGGCTGGTTCGGTTCGGTGGAGGTGATGGCGTCCGGCTGAGGGCTGATAGTGGTGGATGGAAGAGGGAAGGTGGCGGAGCAGGTGGCAGCTGGTGGAGCAGAGGGAGCAGGCGGAGAGTGGAGAAGGCGGGCAGTGGAACAGGTGGAGTCGGCTGGGCTGAGGTGAGGGCTCCCACTTGGAAAACCCGCCCACAAGGAGGGGGGTTTAAATAGGGGATGGGTAGGTCGGTTAGGGCTGGGCTGTGGGTAGTGGTTAGGTGGTTTAGGTAGGGTGGTATGTAGATAAGGTGGGCTGGAAGGGGTTGTGCGAGATATTTTAAAACTAGGGGTTTGGGTAAATCGTGGGCTAAGGGTGGTTTAGGGGTTTAGGGCTAGGTTAGGTGGTTGGGTTTTAGGGTGAGGTTTAGTGAGCTAGGTTAGGTGATTAGGCTAGGTTTAGGCTAGGATTAGGGAAATTAATCTAGGTTTAGGGAAGGATTAGGGAAGTGGGTTAGGTGATTAGGTTGGGATTAGGACGGGATTAGGGAAGTGGGTTAGGTGATTAGGTTCAGATTAGGGGTGGATTAGGGGTTTAGGCTAGGTTTAGGCATTTTGGGCTAGGTTTAGGTGAAGGAGCTCCCTTAGCATGGCCCATAGACCTTGATCACCCCATGTTGGTGCAGCCCTAGGTTAGGTTTTAGCTAATTACAAGCTTAAACCCACTCAATTAGGCTAACCCACATGATTAAACCCAAACTTGACACACAAGTCAAGCTTAATACAACACTCTTGATATTTTTCAACCCCACTCTCTCTCATGTCCAATATCCCACGTGAATTTCAAGTGGGCCCCACCTCCATTTATGAGAAGGTGATGTGGGCCATGGATATGGATATTGGATTGGATCTCTGGATCCAAATCCAAATCCAAGTCCACATATGGGTTTGGATTGGAATCTGGATATATATGGTCCAGATCCAATCCAAACTGAACTCTAACTCCTTCGAGCTGGGTTCGAAACGGACGATTCGTGCGGGGCCTGACAGCATCAGTACTCCGTCTGCGTTGGGTCTTCACCAACATAGTCGTCCGCCTCCGTTTCTGCCTTCCGGAGATGACTTCAAATGCTATTTTGATAAGAACAGGGTCTTGGACGTTCGAGATCCTGGGATGTGAATCAGATACAAGAGTTGTTGCACCGGGCTCTTCTTAGCTCTCCTGGTCCTGTCTTGATCGGGCCAAGCCACTTCGGGGTTTCAAAAACGTGTTTTAGAAGGTTTTCAAAAGCCATATTATATGTTTTTGAAATATAAAGTTTAAAACATATGTACAAGGTTGTCTGGAAGGCTCCTGGGTTTCCAAACTCAAAATGGCCCTTTGGGGCTGCTTGTACAAAACCAGGTTTGTTTTAAGGAATTCGTGGGATTTCGGGGTGTTTACAATAGGCCCTACGAATCCCACAACCAGGCCCTGCATATCGAGGTGGTTCTGAATAACCACTCTCTGGACAGGTGCCTAGTCAATGGTGGAGGAGGGCTCAACATCCTTCCACTTCATGTGGCCCTTTAGGGCTGCTTTTACAAAACCAGGTTTGTTTAAGAAATTCGTGGGATTTCGGGGTGTTTACAACCAAACATAGATTTGATAGTCGATAGTACTGCAAATCATGAAATGTTTTCATTCATGGATGGCTATTTAGGCTATAATCAAATCAAACTAAGTCCACGAGATCAGGGTAAGACCGCCTTCACAACCCCATGGGGCACGTACTGCTATACAGTCATGCCCTTTGGTTTGAAAAATGCCGGTGCAACATACCAACGAGCCATGACCACGATCTTCCATGATCAAATTCATGAGCTCGTAGAAGTGTATGTAGATGATCTCTTGGTAAAATCCAAAACCCGATGCACTCATATCGAATGTTTGCAAAAGATTTTTGAAAGGCTTAGGCTTTACAAAGTAAAGCTAAACCCTCAAAAATGTGTATTCGGGGTAGAATCAGGGAAGCTTCTGGCTTTATGGTGAGCCAAAGGGGTATAGAAGTCGACCCCTCTAAGTGTCGAGCCATCATAGACATGGCTCCACCCTCCAATCTCACCCAAATCCGTAGCCTCCAGGGTCATTTACAATCCGTTCGTCGATTCATATCGAATCTGGCAACTAGATGCGAACCCTTCAACAAACTGTTGAGGAAGGGCACGAAATTCTTATGGGATGACGAATGCCAGAAGTCCTTTGAGAGACTGAAGGCATACTTGGTTAATCCCCCCATTTTGAACCCTCCAAAGCAAGGAAAACCGCTTTTACTATACATCTCCGTGCATGCGAATGCTTTAGGAGCCCTGTTGGCTCAATACGAGGATGACACCCATAAGGAGTATGCCATCTACTACATTTCGAAAACTCTCTTGGCTTATGAACGAAATTATCAAGCCATGGAGAAGACGTGCTTGGCCCTAGTCTGGGCCTGCCAGAAATTCAGACACTATTTCCTAGATCACGAGATCTGGATAGTGTCCAAGCTTGATTCAATCAAGCACTTGTTCGAAAAACCAATTCTCACGGGTAGATTGGGCAAATGGCAACTCCTTCTAATGGAGTATGATCTGAAATACCATCACCAGATCTCCATTAAGGGGCAAGCCCTAGTAGATTACGTGGCTGAGTTCCCCTTAGAGGACGCATATCCCACGCTTGTTGAAATGCCTGACGAAGGCATATTACAAAACCATTTTCAAAACCACATTTTGGCAAATTCTTTCAAAAACCAAGTGTGGAAGATGCACTTCGATGGGGCACGAAACCAACGAGGGGCTGGTGTTGGGGTCATCCTCATCTCCCCTGAAAAGGGTGAGATTCCTATAGCAGTCCTTTTAGATTTCGAATGTTCCAACAACATAGCTGAGTATGAAGCACTCATACAAGGCTTAAGGATTTCGAAAACTCTAGGGGCATCATGCATCGAGGTCTTTGGAGATTCGCTCCTTGTCATAAACCAGGTTTTGAAAATTTGGCAAGTACGTAATGAGAAACTACTTCCATTTCACGAGTTGGCCACTCGATTGGTCCAGTCCTTCCAATCGTGTAAACTCACACACGTAGGAAAAGAGGACAATGGCATCGCCGATGCCCTCTCCTCCTTGGGTTCAGCCCTAAAGGTCGATCCCATCTCAGGGACTCGGTCTTTAGAAATATGGCATGCGCCCAACCCATCCACACATGATCTGGATATTTGCCAAAATAACCCAGAGTCTATTGGAAAACCCTGTTTTTATGACATAAAACAATTTCTAGAAAATGGGGGATTCGCTGAGGATGCCACATCCAAAGATAAGGCATTCATTCGTAGGATTTCAACCCGATACACCATTCTGGGTGGGGTTTTATACAAAAAAAGTTTTACCGACATTCTGCTTAGGTGTATCGACCTAGAGGAGGCTAGGGTAGTGATGCATGAATTCCACGATGGAGAATGTGGAGGTCATGTTAATGCCAACATGATGGCAATGAAAATACTTAGAGGGGGCTATTTTTGGTCCACCCTAAAAAAGGATTATCACGATCATGTTAGGAAGTGTCATCCATGTCAAGTGCATGGGCACGCCATTCATATCCCCTCATCTGCATTGCATTCTGTGGTTAGCCCCTGGCCATTCACCATGTGGGCGTTTGACATCGTAGGCCCAATATTTCCAAAACCCTCGAATGGGCATCGGTTTATTTTAGCAGCCACGGAGTATTTCTCCAAGTGGGTGGAAGCCATTTCCCTAACCAATGTAATGGGGCAACATGTGGTGGCTTTCATCCGGAGGAATATCTTGGCTCGATTTGGGGTTCCACGAGACCTGGTGTCTGACAATGGCACCCCATTCAAGAACGAGCGGATGGTTAAGTTGTGCAACACGTATGGCATAACTCACCACTTCTCTTCGCCCTACTACCCTCAAGGCAACGGCCAAGCCGAAGCCACAAACAAGACTCTCATTAGCATAATTGAGAAAACCTTAGAGAAGGGTAGGACGTGCACGAGAAGCTGGATGAAGCCTTATGGGCTTATAGGACTTCCATCCGAGCTCCCACGAATGCCACACCATTCGAATTGGTCTATGGCACAAACGCCATTCTTCCCATTCATACCCAACTACATTCATTTCATACATCCATTGCGCTCGACCTCCCCCTAGAGACGCTTCAGCATGCTAGGATGGTTGAACTAGATTTGCTAGGTGAGAGGCGACTCCTTGCCATGGACCATGCTCGTGCATACCGGCAAAGGATAGCCCGACATTATGGCAAACACATGAGACCTCGCCACTTTGAAGTGGGGGATCTGGTTTTGAAAATCATCCACTATCGTGGCCCACATCCGCTCGGAAAGTGGTGCCCCAAGTGGGATGGACCCTATGTTGTACGAGCAACCACTACGAACAATTCGTATTGGTTGATCGATGTAGAAGGTAGGAATTTAACAGATCCTATCAATATCCAATACTTAAAGAAGTATCATGTGTAGGATTTGGATTAAGTTCCCGTTTTCGAAAATTTTAGGGATAGCTGCCCTGAGACATGAGAATAAGGTGCAAAGGCAAAGTCGTGTGACCCTGTGTGAGAGAATTCGCACTTGTGAAAGAGTGGAGTCTTCAAAATCGTGGTTACATTTCAAAATCCTTCTTCTTACAAAGAAAGGCCTAGTTTAATATAGGAAGATACTTGCAAGTAGTACGTGCTATTTCTAAATAGGCTGATCTGGAATGGATCGAGTGTAGGCTTGGGATAAGTCCTCCCCTCTTCTCTTCTACTTTCAAAAGGAAAACACGGCCCAAACAAAGGGAATTTCCCATTCAAAGTATCTTTCCAAAAGAAAGAAACCAGAATTCAAAAGAAAAAAAATCGATTCTCTTGTGAAAAAGAGGGATTAAAGAAAAAATACTCCCAAAGGGAGACCCTCGATAAAAAAAGGAAAAAGTGGCCAAAAAGCTCAAAAGTCAGGCTCGACATGTGCTCTGGTTCCGGGCTCTGTTTTGCTCTTCTGGTCCTGCTTTCATCAGGCTAAGTCGCTTTGTGGGGTTTCAAAAACACCTTTTTAAAAGGTTTTAAAACCATATTACACATATTTAAAACGTATATAGTTTAAAGCATATGTACAGGGTTTTGCCTGGAAGGCTCCTGGGTTTCCAGACTCAAAATAGCCCTTTGGGACTGCTTTTACAAAACCAGGTTATTTGAGAACTTTGTGGGATTTCGGGGTGTTTACATGGGCTAAGTGGGTCTAGACCAAAGGGCTGCAACCAAGGTGGGCTGGACCAAGAGGCTGCAACCATGGAGACGTGGGTTCAAGCCAAGAAGGACCTGCTCCAAGAGGTAAACCTAACCCCCAACCGAGCCTAGGTTCGAACCTACCTAACCCCCAACTGAACCTAAACCCCAACTGAACCAACCTAACCCTAACTGAACCCTAACTAGACCTAACCTAACCCCAACCGCCTCAAAATATCTTGCAAACCACGAACCGAAACCCCCGGGTGCCTGTCGCGCGCCCCTCTTGACGCATTCGCGCCCCTCTGACACTGCACGCCCCGCGCCACTGCAGCCCGCCAGGCGACCCGATGGCCGCGCCAGGCGCCCGACTGTTGTGCCCGACGCCCCCTTGCCGACTTGACCACCTCCCTGCCGACCTAACCTGCATCCTGGCCGTGACCTACACCCTAGGACAAACTCTAAACAGCCCCCGTCTTGGCCGAACCTTAGTTCCCCTAAGACCCTAACCGTGCCCCATAGAACCTCCCTCAAAGCCACTTAGGATAACCCCTCTTGGCTGCCCAAGGTGAACCATGAGCCCAAGTGCAAGCAAGTTGAACATGGACCAGCTATTTGTAACTGTCTAAACTTGGTCTATTACATTAACTTGCTTTATATTCAATTCAATTTTGATACAAGGTTGTAGTAAAGGAGATTTGTCTCCCCCCGATTGTAATAACGTGGTTTGACACTGTAAACACCTCGAAATGCCACGAATTTCTCAAATCCATCTGGTTTTGCAAAAGCAGCCCCAAAGGGCTATTTTGAGTCTGGAAACCCAGGAGCCTTCAAGGCAACCCTGTACATATGTTTTGAACTCTGTATTTCAAAAATATATAATATGGCTTTTGAAAACCTTTAAAAACACGTTTTTGAAACCCCGAAGTAGCTTGGCCTAAGCAAGACAGGACCAGAAAGCTAAAGAGAGCCCGGAATCAAAGCGCAAGTCAAGCCCGACACAGCAACTCTCGTATTGAATCCACCCCCAGGATCTCGAACGTCCAAGACCCTGTTATCATCGAAGCCTTCTTTGAAGTCATCTCCGGAAGGCGAAAACAGAGGCGGACGATCATGTAGGCGAAGACCCAACGCAGACGGAGTACTGATGCTGTCAGACCCCACACAAACCGTTCGTTTCGAACACAGCTCGAAGGAGACAGAATTCAGTTTGGATTGGATCTGAACCATATATATCCAGATCCCAATCCAAACCCATATATGGACTTGGATTTGGATTTGGATCCAGAGATCCAATCCAATATCCATATCCATGGCCCACATCACCTTCTCATAAATGGAGGTGGGGCCCACTTGAAATTCACGTGGGATTATGGGCATGAGAGAGAGTGGGGGAGGATAAGATCAAGTGTGTGTTGTAATTAAGCTTGACTTGTGTGTCAAGTTTGGGGTTAATCATGTTGGTTAGCCTAATTAAGTGGGTTTAAGCTTGTAATTAGCCAAAACCTAACCTAGGGCTGCACCAACATGACATGATTAGGGTCCATGGGTCTTGCAAAGGGAGCTCCTTCACCTAAACCTAACCAAAAACACCTAATCCTAGACTTCTACCCTAATCCTAGCCTAATCACCTAACCCACTTCCCTAATCCCGGCCTAATCCCAACCTAATCACCTAACCCACTTCCCTAATCCTTCCCTAAACCTAGGTTAATTTCCCTAAACCTAACCTAATCCTAGCCTAATCACCTAACCTACCTCACTAAACCTCACCCTAAAACCAACCCACCTAGCTAAACCCTAAACCTCATACGTCCATGCAAACACATCTAAATAGGTTCGTAGAAATGCAATGAAAGCTAACCTTTCAGTTTCATGCAAGCATGCGCCTATTTTGATGGTTTTGGGATTGGAATCATCCCCTAGGTTCACCTCTATGAAATCTCCTCCTACTGATTGGGAAGGTCTTTCAAAATCGAGAATCTTATGAAATTCTGGGAGCTCAGAAGTGGGATCTTCCTCAAGGGGATCCACTTCTGGGCTTTGATCATTCTCGTGGGCTATAGACCCGAGGGAATTTGATGCATGGTTTTCAAAATGACCTGGTTTTGTACTTGGATTTTCAAGTGATTTCGAAATTTTTGGTCTGGCTATGCAGACGACGTTTCTTTCGAAATCCTTTTCTTTTGCCAAAGTCCTACCAGGAGCAGCTATGTACAAAATCTTTTTGGTATTTTCCAAATTTTCGATTTTCTTAGTTTTTTGTAAAACAAGAACCTTGGGAGCTATACAAAGCACTCTATTTTCGAGTTTTTTTTTTTGCATTGTTTTTGGTTTTTCTTGTTTTTCGATTTTTTTGATTTTAAGCTTTTCAAATGTTTTTGTATTTTTAGAAAAGGGATCTTCCATCATACCTACAAAGGGAAAACACTACGGGTTAAACTCAGAATAGGAGATCTAAATCGTAGGTCTCTTCTAAGGCAGGTTCCGGGGCACCCTTGACCCAGGTGGTCACAGGGGGTGGCTCCGGCGATATTCGGGGAGTATAGCCGATCCCATATCGGCTTGGATTGGCCCTAGGAAGGATGGGCTCTAGGAGACCCTGGTTCTGTGCCCCTAGACTCTTGTAGGGCGTGTAGCCCATGTTCAACAACATGTTCCACGACTTTTTGTTTTTCGAAAAAGTTGGATACAAGTCGTGGTCCTGGAACATGCTATCGTCCATATTGTGCTCATATGGCCTCTTGTCCAGGGGCTTTGGAAATAGGGAACGCTTGGGTCGTCCTATAAGGGTTAGAATCGAGAGGAGGCCTACTTTGGGCGGCCCCTTCACACATACAACCTTCCTAGGGTTGTTTAACACGAGCCGAGGTGGCTCGACCATAATTTGCCCCAGGTTAGCCTCATGGGCCTGGGAGCTTGATAAACAAGGGGAGTTTATGATCCCCTGAAGCTGTGGGTGACTCTCACCTAGGATTACAACGACCTGGTCCCTAAAAGGGATCTTAACACACCTGTGGAAGGTGGATGGCACAGCGCACAAACTGTGTATCCAGGGCCTTCCCAACAACAGGTTATAATGGGGGTGGATGTCCAAGACATGGAACACCCCCGTGTGTTCGATCCCTCCCATTTCCATTGGGAGTTCGAAGGATCTTAAAGGTCTAGACGCATTCCCATCGTATCCAGTGATAACGATGGGGCTTGGGTTCTGTAAACACCCTGAAATCCCACGAACTTCTCAAAATTCATCTGGTTTTATACAAGCAGCCCCAAAGGGCCATTTTTGAGTCTAGAAACCCAGGAGCCTTCCAAACAACCCTGTACATATGTTTTAAACTATATCTTTCAAAAACATACGATATGGCTTTTGAAAACCCTTTTAAAACATGTTTTGAAACCCCGAAGTGGCTTGGCCCCATCAAGACAGGACCAGGAGAGCCAAGAAGAGCCCGGAACCGGAGCACCTGTCGATCCCGACGCAGCAACTCTTGTATCTGATTCACACCCCAGGATCTCGAACGTCCAAGACCCTGTTCTTATCAAAATAGCATTTGAAGTCATCTCCGGAAGGCAGAAACGGAGGCGACGACTATGTTGGCGAAGACCCAACGCAGACGGAGTACTGATGCTGTCAGGCCCCTCACGAATCGTCCGTTTCGAACCCAGCTCGAAGGAGTCAGAGTTCAGTTTGGATTGGATCTGGACCATATATATCCAGATTCCAATCCAAACCCATATGTGGACTTGGATTTGGATCTGGATCCAGAGATCCAATCCAATATCCATATCCATGGCCCACATCACCTTCTCATAAATGGAGGTGGGGCCCACTTGAAATTCACGTGGGATATTGGGCATGAGAGAGAGTGGGGGTGAAAAATATCAAGAGTGTTGTATTAAGCTTGACTTGTGTGTCAAGTTTGGGTTTAATCATGTGGGTTAGCCTAATTGAGTGGGTTTAAGCTTGTAATTAGCTAAAACCTAACCTAGGGCTGCACCAACATGGGGTGATCAAGGTCTATGGGCCATGCTAAGGGAGCTCCTTCACCTAAACCTAGCCCAAAATGCCTAAACCTAGCCTAAACCCCTAATCCACCACCCTAATCTGAACCTAATCACCTAACCCACTTCCCTAATCCCATCCTAATCCCAACCTAATCACCTAACCCACTTCCCTAATCCTTCCCTAAACCTAGATTAATTTCCCTAATCCTAGCCTAAACCTAGCCTAATCACCTAACCTAGCTCACTAAACCTCACCCTAAAACCCAACCACCTAACCTAGCCCTAAACCCCTAAACCACCCTTAGCCCACGATTTACCCAAAACCCCTAGTTTTAAAATATCTGGCCCAACCCCTTCCAGCCCACCTTATCTACATACCACCCTACCTAAACCACCTAACCACTACCCACAGCCCAGCCCTAACCGACCTACACATCCCCTATTTAAACCCCCCTCCTTGTGGGCGGGTTTTCCAAGTGGGAGCCCTCACCTCAGCCCAGCCGATTCCACTCTCCAATCCGCCCGCCTGCTCCACTCCCCAACTGCTCCACCTGCTCCACCAGCCACCACCTGCACCGCCACCTTCCCTCTTCCTCCATCCACCACCACCATCCCTCAGTCGGACGCCACCACCTCCACCCAACCGAACCAGCCAACAGTCACCTGCCCGCCTGCTTCCCATTTCATCCGCCACCTCTCCCCATTCGGTAAGTGCCCCAAACTCCCTCAAAGCCCCTCTCTACCACCTCTCCACTCTTAGCCACCCATCCTACCTTCATCTCAGCCCTTTTGCCACCACCACTTTAACCTAGCCGAACCTAGTATAACCCAAGCTGCCGGCCACTACCTAGCCATCATCTCCCATTCGGCCTTCCCCTAGGTGTCCCATTCGGCCTTTCCCACCAGCTCACCTTTTAGGTCCAGCTTCCCTAAACTCTCAACTCCCCTAGTGACCCTAAGAACCCACTCATTCAGCCACTTTAAACCCCCTACTTGGAACCGCCATCTACTTGCCACCGGCCACCTTCGAGGCGCCTATCCCGCGCCCCACTTGCAGCCGGCCAGCCCCTTTGATCACCTACCTTCGCAGAGCTCCCGTTTGCAGCCCAAGGCCAAGTCCACGCCCAAGCAAGACCTCTACGAACCAGCTACTCGTAAGTGTATAAACTCGGTCCTTAGTTGTATACTTGCTTGAGATTCAATTTGATACGGGGTTGTAATAACGGAGCATAGTCTCCCCCCGCTTGTAATAACGTGGCTTGGCACAACCACACACGTGCACTCTCTTAGTCGTGCACGATTTTTAGCACACACGGGCCTAATCAGCCCCTAATATATAAGTGTACATATATACTTTCATTTTCGAAGGGTTTTTGTTTAAGTTGGGTGCGTTGTCTTTCAATTCAAGCACTCACACACATTGAGCTTTCGCTCTTATTTGAAAGACCCAAGTAAGGGCCGACCTATACTATTTGGGTTTCATTTCATGTCGTGTGAGTAAGTCTTTCAATTCAAGCACTCTCACACACATTGAGCTTTCGCTCTTACTCCCAAGACCTTAGTAAAGGCCTTATTGCAGTTATATTTGGGTTTCATTTATGTCGTGTGGGTAGTCTTTCAATTCAAGCACTCTCACACACATTGAGCCTTCGCTCTTACACCCAAGACCTTAGTCAAGGCCATACTGCAATTTATATTTGGGTTTAATTTCATGTCGTGTGTGTAAGTCTTTCAATTCAAGCACGCACCCACATTGAGCCTTCGCTCTTATTTGCAAGACCCGAGTAAGGGCTCATATATATAAGCTATATACATATTTCCCTTCGGTTATTTCCCTTCGGTTATTTCCCTTCGGTTATTTCCCTTCTGTTATTTCCCTTCAGTATCGTCTTTACATTTCGGGTTTTCCCTTTGGAGTAGCGTGAGTTTGCATTGCATCTACGCCATACCACGAGGTAGGACGCATATTGCATCGAAGCAAGCCCCGCTCGAATTTGCCCATGTAGTGGAATGTTCATAACACACAAACTAGGTGGCCCGAAAAGGGATAAAAGAAAAGACTTAGGCACGTGCAAATCCACGTGATCTAAAACATGCAATCACATCTTAAAGACCCGAAATAGACACCTCGAACCGCTTCGTAGACTTTCTCTCCAAAACTCGATTTTTGCAAAAGCGTACAGACTGACCCTTGCACATCGGTGCAAGAAGGTCTGCGACGACAAGAGCTTACTTGCTCACAGTCGCCACGTTTAGAAGTCAGTGTTCAAAATATCTTCGCTAGCTTGAGTAAGCTAGCTGGCACGCCCTATTTGTATACATAGGCCTTAGACGCACGAGAAGATCCACTCCAAGCCCCCGAAAGAGGCGAAGAGGCGGGGATTTTCGCGCGTCTACAGGTTCACCGAAGTTAAGGTGACTCCGATTTTGTACGCCACATGAAGTAGAAGGATGTTGAGTCCTCCTCCACCATCGACTAGGCACCTGTCTAGAGAGTGGTTGTTTAGAACCACCTCGATATGCAGGGCCTAGTTATGGGTTTCGTAGGGTCTATCTACATCATTTTCGGAGAAAGTGATGGGCGATTTTGCTCCTAATAAAGCCACTTGGGCGGACAAGGATTCCGAACTTATGTTCGAATCAACCTTGGCCCTTTCTAGAATTTTCTCTAATACAAGTCTATGCCTAGGTGAGGTTTGTATAAGCTCTAAGATAGACATGTGAATAGGAATCTTTGAAAGGTGGTTTTCGAAGTCATAAGGATTTAAGATGACTTTGTCCTTATCTGCTTTTTGCAGAACACTAGGGATACATGCTTTTGAGGGGCCAGGCACACTGACCACCTTTTGAGCACCTTGAAGGTGCGGGGGTTTATAGACCCTCCCGGATCTAGTGACTTCCCCCATGACCAGCCTAGGGTTCGTGCTAATTTTGGCTCTAAGGATGAGCTGAGGAGAACCTTGGGTTTTCAAAACTGGTTTTACCGGGGATTCCACTTTTGGTGGTCCCTGAATGACGACTTGGGCGGGCTTCTTGTATAGTACAAGAATGAGCACACAAGTGGGTCGACTAGACTCTGGTTTTTGCGCTAGTTCCTTGGAAATGGTGAGGGTACATACCTCCTTTCCTTTCCCACTGCCACTGGCGTGTTTGGGAAAGGGTTCCTTGAAGATAGCTTGAGGTGGCTCAGGTTCCGCAGTGACCTGGAGCCGGCCTTCTGCTATCAAGTTCTCAATTTTATTTAAGAGGGAGAAGCAGCGTTTGGTATCATGGCCTTTGAGCCGATGATATTTACAAAATCGGTTTAAATACCCCCCTTTGAAAGTGACTCCTTCGGGGATTTCAAGGAGTTCTATCATGCCCTGGGCAAGTAGGAGGTCTAGGACCTCCGACACAGGTTGCCCCAACGGAGTGTACTCCCGTTTTTCAACCGGTTTTTGAAAGTTTCGCTCCCTCTTGTTTTCTAACTTTTCAAAATTTTTGGAAGTGCCCGCCACGCCTAGATCCACCCGGACATTGGCGATTTTATGGGGCTTTGCCCCTTTGTCCATCGTGGGTAGCTCGTATGTGATGGGCTTTTCCAAGCGGGTTTTTGGAACGGCACTTCCTTTCCACAAGTGATCGTATGTCCCTTTTCGCAAGTTGGTTTCGAAAAGGGAGTTCTTTTTGATCAACTTATGGAAAGTTGAGATCTCATGGAGCGAGAGAAGGGTTTTTAACTTGCTTTTAAAGTTATCTAGGATGAGCATTACTGCGCATCCTTCGGATATGGGCTCTCGTACTTGGCCCAAAAGCGACCTCCATCTTATAATGAAGGCATGTACGTCTTCGTTCATGCCTTGCTTTGTATCCCTTAAGGTATTCAGAGTCGGCGTGACTTCTACGTTGTGTGCAAATCTTTGCATGAAGCAGTTCGCTAACTCTTCAAAAGTAGCGAACTGGCTTAAGTCGTAGGAAGCCAGCCATTTGGCAGTTGTGCCTTTAAGGGATAAAGGAAACCAATACACCCATTTCATCGAGTCCTTTTTCTTCTTATGGGCTCGACGCGAGAAAAGCTGCAAGTGAGACCTAGGGTCTCCCATGCCATCGTACCGATGGAAGTTCGGTATTTCATCGTCACTGTCTGTTTCGTAATCCATAGGAAGGAAATCAGACTTGGCGTAGCTTCTTTTCTCTTTATTCTGCCCTTTCAGCAACTGCTGTAGGGCTTTACGATCCTTTTGTGTGAAGGACTCGTTGTATTGGTTGCCTTCTATTACGGAGGCCTCTTTGTGCTTGCGAGGTTTTTCAGATTTCTTTTTAGGCCTTTGTTCACCATTTGATGAACATGAATTGCCTACTTCAGCCTCTTGGCTGAGAGCATCGATTTTGGCCTCAAACTCCCTTCTCAAGTCCTCGATCTCATCTAGTTTTATTTTGTTTTTGAAAATCCTCCTAGAGTGAGAACTTGATGCGCATGAGCCTTGGCTCGACACTTCACTTGGATTGAATTTTGACATGCTTTTCAAGCTTTTTTCAAAATATCCTAAGTACAAGCAAAGAAAACAAGTTAAAAATGACACCTCTTTGAAAATTTTTGTAAGCTCCTAACTTAAAACTCGACTTTTGAAAGGCTCACGTCCCACCGGGCGTGCCAATCTCTGTAGACGAGCGAAAAATCCCCACGCCTCCCCGCCTTTTCTGGTCCTGTAGTGGGTCCTCTTGTGCGTCTAAGGCCTATTTATGTAAACAGGGCGTGCCAGCTAGCTTACCTAAGCTAGCAAAGATATATTTAAACTGACTTCTAATCGTGGCGACTGTGAGCAAGTGAGCTCTTGTCGTCGCAGACCTTCTTGCACCGATGCGCGAGGGTCAGTCTGTACGCTTTGCAAAAATCGAGTTTTTGCGATAGAAAGCCTACGAAGCGGTTTGAAGTGTCTAATTCGGGTCTTTTAGATACGATTGCAGATTTTAGATCACGTGGATTTGCACGTGCCAAAGTCTTTCCTTTTATCCCTTTATGGGCTGCCTAGTTTGTGTGTTATGAACACTCCACTACATGGGCGAATTCGAGCGGGGCTTGCTTTAATGCAATATGCGTCCTACCTCGTGGTATGGCGTAGATGCAACGCAAACTCACGCTACTCCAAAGGGAAAACCCGAATGTAAAGACAATGCTGAAGGGAAATAACCGAAGGGAAATGACTTGAAATGTAAATGCCGAAGGGAGATATGTATATAGAGTATGTATATGGGCCCTTACTCGGGTCTTGCAAGTAAGAGCGAAGGCTCAATGTGGGTGCGTGCTTGAATTGAAAGACTTACACACACGACATGAAATTAAACCCAAATATAACTTGCAGTATGGCCTTGATTAAGGTCTTGGGAATAAGAGCGAAAGCTCAATGTGTGTGAGTGCTTGAATTGAAGTACTACGCACACAACATGAAATTAAACCCAAATAGTATAACACGGCCCTTACTTGGGTCTTTCAAATAAGAGCGAAGGCTCAATGTGTGTGAGTGCTTGAATTGAAAGACTTACACATATGACATGAAATGAAAGCCCAAATAGTATAACACGGCCCTTGCTTGGGTCTTTCAAATAAGAGCGAAGGCTCAATGTGTGTGAGTGCTTGAATTGAAAGACTTACACACACGACACGAAATGAAAGCCCAAATAGTATAACACGGCCCTTACTTGGGTCTTTCAAATAAGAGCGAAGGCTCAATGTGTGTGAGTGCTTGAATTGAAAGACTTACACACACGACATGAAACGAAAGCCCAAATAGTATAACACGGCCCTTACTTGGGTCTTTCAAATAAGAGCGAAGGCTCAATGTGTGTGAGTGCTTGAATTGAAAGACAACACACCCAACTTAAGCAAAACCCTACAAAATTAAAGTATATGTATATATTTATGTATTAGGGGCTGATTAGGCCCGTGTGTGTTCAAAATCGTGCACAACTAAGAGAGTGCACTTGTGTGGGTGTGCCAAGCCACGTTATTACAAGCGGGGGGAGACTATGCTCCGTTATTATAACCCCGTATCGAATTAAAACTCAAGCAAGTATACAACTAAAGACCGAGTTAGGCACTTACTAATAGCTGGTCCGAAGATGCCTTGCTTGAGCGTGGGCTTGGCCTTCGCCTTGGGCTGCAAAAGGGAGCTCCGCGAGGTTGAACGGCAAGGGGAGGTGCTGGCCGGATGTTCTTGGTGCATGGAAGAGCGCCTTGAAGATGGCCGGTTGTTAAGGAGGGGCTGGTTTTGGTGTGTTGGGTTAAAGGACCTAAGTAGGGTCACTAAGGGAGCATGGCACTAAGAAGAACGAACTAGCTAGGAGATGGTGATGGCTGGCGGATGGCTGGCCGAATGAAGGGGATGACAGTCGGTTGGAGTGGCCGACTGGGGGAGTTCGGTGGTGGCGGATTGTTCGGGTGGCTAAGAGTGATGTAAGGTAGGGGAACTAGCTAGGAGATGGGGCTAGGTGGTAGTGGTTGTAGTAGGTGTATTGGGATGATATGAGCAGGTTTTAGGGAGTCGGATCGGGTGGCCGAATGGAGCTAAGATGTCTAGGTGGTGGGGGGTAGTTAGGGTGGCTACGGGTTTGGCTGAGTGGGGCTAGTGGCAGCAAGTGGAAGGGCTGGTGTTAGGGTGGTATGGGAGTGGATTGGGTGGCTGGGAGTGGAGAGGGAGTGAAGAAGTAGTAGGGTAGGATGTAGGGGACTTACCGGGTGAAGAGATGGTGGCGGGTGGAAGGGAATCAACCGGATGATGGTGGTGGTGTTGGTGGCGTTCGGCTGGAAGGTAGTGGTGTAGGTGGTGGTGGGATGTGGAGCTGGTGGTGGCGGGATGTGGAGCAGGTGGAGATTCGGCTGAGCTGGGGAAGTGGAGGACCCGGTTGAAGGTGGGTGGGCTGCTAGATCATGAAACCCGCCCCCAAGGGGGGGGGTTTATATAGGGTTGGGCTAGGTCGGTTAGGGCTGGGTTTGGGGTAGTGGATAGGTGGTTTAGGTAGGGTGGTATGATGATAAGGTGGGCTGGAAAGGGTAGGGCCAGATATTTTAAATACAAGTGGTTTGGGTAGGTTGTGGGCTAGGGGTGGTTTAGGGGTTTAGGGTTTAGTTAGGTGGGTTGGTTCTAGGGTGAGGTTTAGTGAGCTAGGTTAGGTGATTAGGCTAGGATTAGGCTAGGTTTAGAGAAATTAACCTAGGTTTAGGAAAGGATTAGGGAAGTGGGTTAGGTGATTAGGTTGGGATTAGGCCGACATTAGGGAAGTGGGTTAGGTGATTAGGTTGGGATTAGGGGCGGATTAGGGTGGAAGGCTAGGTTTAGGCGTTTTTGGTTAGGTTTAGGTGAAGGAGCTCCCTTTGCATGGCCCATAGACCTTAACCATATCATGTTGGTGCAGCCCTAGGTTAGGTCTTGGCTAATTACAAGCTTAAACCCACCTAATTAGGCTAACCCACATGATTAGCCCCAAACTTGACACACAAGTCAAGCTTAATTACAACACTCTTTGATCTTATCCACCCCCACTCTCTCTCATGCCCATAATCCCACGTGAAATTCAAGTGGGCCCCACCTCCATTTATGAGAAGGTGATGTGGGCCATGGATATGGATATTGGATTGGATTTTTGAATCCAAATCCAAATCCAAGTCCATACATGGGTTTGGATTGGGATCTGGATATATATGGTCCAGATCCGATCCAAACTGAACTCTGACTCCTTCGAGCTGTGTTCGAAACGGACGGTTTGTGTGGGGCCTGACAGCATCAGTGCTCCGTCTGCGTTGGGTCTTCACCAACATGATCGTCCGCCTCTGTTTTCGCCTTCCAGAGATGACTTCCAATGATGTTTTGATGATAACAGGGTCTTAGACGTTCGAGATCTTGGGGGTGTGGATTTGATACGAGAGTTGTTGTGCTGTGCTCGATATGTGCTCTGGTTCCGGGCTCTCCTTAGCTTTCTAGTCCTGTCTGGATTAGGCCAAGCTGCTTCGGGGTTTCAAAATATGTTTTAAAAAGGTTTTAAAAGCCATATTGTATATTTTTGAAATACGGAGTTCAAAATATATGTACAGGGTTGCCTGGAAGGCTCCTAGGTTTCCAGACTCAAAATAGCCCTTTGGGGCTGCTTTTACAAAACCAGGTTGTTTCGAGGAATTCGTGGGATTTCAGGGTGTTTACAAGCCCTATATAAACCCCCCCCCTAAGGGGCTGGTTTAATTTCATGTTGTGTGCGTAGTACTTCAATTCAAGCACTCACACACGTTGAGCTTTCGCTCTTATTCCCAAGACCTTAATCAAGGCCATACTGCAAGTTATATTTGGGTTTCATTTCATGTCGTGTGCGTAAGTCTTTCAATTCAAGCACGCACCCACATTGAGCCTTCGCTCTTATTTGCAAGACCCAAGTAAGGGCACGTATATACCCTATATACATATCTCCCTTCGGCATTTACATTACAAGTCATTTCCCTTCGGTTGTTTCCCTTCGGTTATTTCCCTTCAGTATTGTCTTTACATTTCGGGTTTTCCCTTTGGAGTAGCGTGAGTTTGCATTGCATCTACGCCATACCATGAGGTAGAACGCATATTGCATCGAAGCAAGCCCCATACTCCCGCTCAAATTCGCCCATGTAGTGGAGTGTTCATAACACACAAACTAGGTGGCCCATAAAGGGATAAAAAGAAAGACTTAGGCACGTGCAAATCCACGTGATCTAAAATTTGCAATCATATGTAAAAGACCCGAATTAAACACCTCGAACCGCTTCATAGGCTTTCTATACCCTAAAACTCAATTTTTCAAACCGTACAGACTGACCCTTGAGCATCGGTGCAAGAAGGTCTGCGATGACAAGAGCTCACTTGCTCACAGTCGCCACGATTAGAAGTCAGCTTAAAATATATCTTCGCTAGCTTAGGTAAGCTAGCTGGCATGCCCTGTTTATATAAATAGGCCTTAGACACACGAGAGGATCCGCTCCAGGCCCTGAGAAGCCAGAGGCGGGGATTTCCGCGCGTCTACAAACACACCCACACACACGTGCACTCAAGTCTTTTCGCTCTTAGCTTTACATTTTTGAGGGTTTAGCTTTACTTTGTAAAGCCTAAGCCTTTCAAAAATTTTTTGTAAACATTCGATATGGGTGCATCGGGTTTTGGATTTTGCCAAGAGATCATCTACATACACTTCTACAAGCTCGTGAATTTGATCATGGAAGATCGTGTTCATGGCTCGTTGGTATGTTGCGCCGGCATTTTTCAAACCAAAGGGCATGACTGTATAGCAGTACGTGCCCCATGGGGTTGTGAAGGCGGTCTTACCCTGATCTCGTGGGCTTAGTTTGATTTGATTATAGCCTGAATAACCATCCATGAATGAAAACATTTCATGATTTGCAGTACTATCGACTATCAAATCTATGTTTGGTAAAGGATAATTATCCTTTGGAGTGGCTTTATTCAGGTTTCTAAAATCGATGCATATTCGAATTTTCCCATTGGTTTTTCGAACCACAACGATATTTGACAACCAATCAGAATACGCAATGGGTTTTATAAATCCGGCTTTTAGCAGATCTTCTAAACCCTCTTTGACTTGCGTGTGTACATTCGGGTGTATTTTCCTAAGCTTCTGCTTTATTGGTTTTACACCTATATCTAAGGGAAGACGATGCTCGACTATGCTGGGATCTATGCCCGGCATGTCTTCATACGTCCATGCAAACACATCTAAATAGGTTCGTAGAAATGCAATGAATGCTAACTTTTCAGTTTCATGCAAGCATGCGCCTATTTTGATGGTTTTGGGATTGGAATCATCCCCTAGGTTCACCTCTACGAAATCTCCTCCTACTGATTGGGAAGGTCTTTCAAAATCGAGAATTCTATGAAATTCTGGGAGCTCAGAAGTGGGATCTTCCTCAAGGGGATCCACTTCTGGGCTTTGATCATTCTCGTGGGCTTTAGACCCGAGGGAACTTGATGCGTGGTTTTCAAAATAACCTGGTTTTGTACTTGGATTTTCAAGCCATTTCGAAATTTTTGGTCTGGCTATGCAGACGACGTTTCTTTCGAAGTCCTTTTCTTTCGCCAAAGTCATACCAGGAGCAGCTATGTACAAAATCTTTTTGGTATTTTCCAAATTTTCGATTTTTTTGGGTTTTTGTAAAACAAGAACTTTGGGAACTATACAAAGCACACTTTTTTCGAGTTTTTGTTTTTCCATTGTTTTTTTGGTTTTTCTTGTTTTTCGATTTTTTTTTTTATTTTAAGTTTTCAAATGTTTTTGGTATTTTTAGAAAAAGGGATCTTCCGTCATACCTACAAAGGGAAAACACTATGGGTTAGACTCGGAACAGGAGGTCTAAACCATAGGTTTCTTCAAAGACAGGCTCCGGGGCACCCTTGACCCAGGTGGTCACAGGGGGTGGTTCCGGCGGTATTCGGGGATTATAGCCGATCCCGTATCGGCTTGGGTTGGCCCTAGGAAGGATGGGCTCTAGGAGACCCTGGTTTTGTGCCCCTAGACTATTGTAGGGCGTGTAGCCCATGTTTAATAACATGTTCCACGACCTTTTGTTTTTTGAAAAGATGGGATATAAGTCGTGGTCCTGGAACATGCTATCGTCCATATTAGGCTCGTATGGCCTTTTGTCCAGGGGTTTTGGAAATAGGGAACGTTTGGGTTTTCCTAGGAGGATTAGAGTCGGGAGGGGGCCTGCTTTGGGCGGCCCCTTCACACATACAACCTTCCTAGGGTTGTTCAACACGAGCCGAGGTGGCTCAACCATAATTTGCCCCAGGTTAGCCTCATGGGCCTGGGAGCTCGATAAACAAGGGGAGTTTATGATCCCCTGAAGCTGTGGGTGACTCTCACCTAGGATCACTACGACTTAGTCCCTAAAAGGGATCTTGACACACTTGTGGAAGGTGGATGGCACAGCGCACAAACTGTGTATCCAGGGTCTTCCCAGCAACAGGTTATAATGGGGGTGGATGTCCAAGACATGGAACACCCCCGTGTGTTCGATCCCTCCCGTTTCCATTGGGAGTTCGATGGATCCTAAAGGCCTAGACGCATTCCCATCGTATCCAGTGATAACGATGGGGCTTGGGTTCACTGAAGTCAAGGTGACTCCGATTTTGTACGCCACGTGAAGTGGAAGGATGTTGAGCCCTCCTCCACCATCGACTAGGCACCTGTCCAGAGAGTGGTTGTTTAGAACCACCTCGATATGCAGGGCCTGGTTATGGGTTTCGTAGGGTCTATCTACATCATCTTCCGAAAAGGTGATGGGCGATTTTGCTCCTAATAAAGCCACTTGGGCAGACAAGGATTCCGGACTTATGTTCGAATCAACCTTGGCCCTTTCTAGAATTTTCTCTAAGACAAGTCTATGCCTAGGCGAGGTTTTGATAAGCTCTAGGATAGACATGTGAATAGGAATCTTTGAAAGGTGGTTTTCGAAATCATAAGGATTTAGGACGATTTTGTCCTTATCTGCTTTCGGCAGACCACTAGGGATACATGCTTTTGAGGGGCCAGGCACACTGACCACCTTTTGAGCACCTTGAAGGTGCGGGGGTTGGTAGATCCTCCCGGATCTAGTGACTTCCCCCATGACCAGCATAGGGTTCGTGCTAAACTTGGCTCTAAGGATGAGCTGAGGAGAACCTTGGATTTTAAAAACTGGCTTTGCCGGGGTTTCCACTTTTGATGGTCCCCGAATGACGACTTGGGCGGGCCTCTTGTATAGTACAAGGATGGGCGCACAAGCAGGTCGACCAGGCTCTGGTTTTTACGCTAGTTCCTTGGAAATGGTGAGGGTACATACCTCCTTTCCTTTCCCACTGCCACTGGTGTGTTTGGGAAAGGGTTCCTTGAAGATAGCTTGAGGTGGCTCAGGTTCCGCAGTGACCTAGAGCCGGCCCTCTGCTATGAAGTTCTCAATTTTATTTAGAAGAGAGAAGCACCGTTTGGTATCATGGCCTTTGAGCCGATGATACTTGCAAAACCGGTTTAAATACCCCCCTTTGGACGTGACTCCTTCGGGGATTTCAGGGAGTTCGATCATGCCCTGGGCAAGTAAGAGGTCTAGGACCTCCGACACAGGTTGCCCCAGCGGAGTGTACTCCCGTTTTTCAATTGGTTTTGAAAAATTGCGTTCTCTCTTATTTTCTATTTTTTCAAAATTTTTAGAAGTGCCCGCCATGCCTGGATCCACCCGGACATTGGCGATTTTATGGGGCTTTGCCCCTTTGTCCGTTGTGGGCAGCCCATATGCGATGGGTTTTTCCACACGTGTTTTGGGAACGGCACTTCCTTTCCATAAGTGGTCGTATGTCCCTTTTCGCAAGTTGGTTTCGAAAAGGGAGGCCTTTTTGATCAACTTATGGAAAGTTGAAATCTCATGGAGCGAGAGAAGGGTTTTTAACTCGCTTTTGAAATTATCCAGGATGAGCATTACTGCGCATCCTTCGGATATAGGTTCTCGCACTTGGCCCAAAAGAGACCTCCACCTTATAATGAAGGCATGCACGTCTTCGTTCATGCCTTGCTTTGTATCCCTTAAGGTATTCAGGGTTGGCGTGACTTCCACGTTGTGTGCAAATCTTTGCATGAAGCAGTTCGCTAATTCTTCAAAAGTAGCGAACTGGCTTAAGTCGTAGGAAGCCAGCCATTTGGCAGTTGTGCCCTTAAGGGATAGGGGGAACCAATACACCCATTTCATCGAGTCCTTTTTCTTAAGTCGTAGGAAGCCAGCCATTTTAGCAGTTGCTGTAGGGCTTTATGGTCCTTTTGTGTGAAGGACTCGTGGTATTGGTTGCCTTCCATTACGGAGGCCTCTTTTTGCTTGCGAGGTTTTTCAATTTTCTTTTTAGGCCTTTGTTCACCGTTTGATGAACATGAATCGCCTACTTCAGCCTCTTGGCTGAGAGCATCGATTTTGGCCTCAAATTCCCTTCTCAAGTCCTCGATTTCATCTAGTTTTATTTTGTTTTTGAAAATCCTCCTAGAGTGAGAACTTGATGCGCATGAGCCTTGGCTCGACACTTCACTTGGATTGGATTTTGACATGCTTTTCAAGCTTTTTCAAAATTTCCTAAGTAAAAGCAAAGAAAACAAGTTAAAACGACACCTTTATAAAATTTTCGCAAGACTTCTACAAGTAAACTCGATTTTTGAAAAGGCTCACGTCCCACCGGGCGTGCCAATCTCTGTAGACGTGCGAAAATCCCCGCCTCTTCGCCTCTTTCGTGGCTTGGAGTGGATCTTATCGTGCGTCTAAGGCCTATGTATACAAATAGGGCGTGCCAGCTAGCTTACTTAAGCTAGCGAAGATATATTTAACACTGACTTCTAAACGTGGCGACTGTGAGCAAGTGAGCTCTTGTCGTCGCAGACCTTCTTGCACCGATGCGCAAGGGTCAGTCTGTACGCTTTTGCAAAAAATCGAGTTTTGGGGAGAAAGTCTACGAAACGGTTCGAGGTGTCTATTTCGGGTCTTTAAGATGCGATTGCATATTTTAGATCACGTGGATTTGCACGTGCCTAAGTCTTTTCTTTTATCCCTTTTTGGGTCGCCTAGTTTGTGTGTTTATGAACACTCCACTACATGGGCGAATTCGAGCAGGGCTTGCTTTGATGCAATATGCGTCCTACCTCGTGGTATGGCGTAGATGCAATGCAAACTCACGCTACTCCAAAGGGAAAACCCGAAATGTAAAGACAATACTGAAGGGAAATAACAGAAGGGAAATAACCGAAGGGAAATAACCGAAGGGAAATAACCGAAGGGAAATATGTATATATCTTATGTATATGAGCCCTTACTCGGGTCTTGCAAATAAGAGCGAAGGCTCAATGTGGGTGCGTGCTTGAATTGAAAGACTTACACACACGACATGAAATTAAACCCAAATATAAATTGCAGTATGGCCTTGACTAAGGTCTTGGGAGTAAGAGCGAAGGCTCAATGTGTGTGAAAGTGCTTGAATTGAAGTACTACACACACGACATAAATGAAACCCAAATATAACTGCAATAAGGCCTTTACTAAGGTCTTGGGAGTAAGAGCGAAGGCTCAATGTGTGTGAAAGTGCTTGAATTGAAAGACTTACTCACACGACATGAAATGAAACCCAAATAGTATAGGTCGGCCTTTACTTGGGTCTTTCAAACAAGAGCGAAAGCTCAATGTGTGTGAGAGTGCTTGAATTGAAAGACTTACTCACACGACAAGAAATGAAACCCAAATAGTATAGGTCGGCCCTTACTTGGGTCTTTCAAATAAGAGCGAAACCTCAATGTGTGTGAGAGTGCTTGAATTGAAAGACTTACTCACACGACAAGAAATGAAACCCAAATAGTATAGGTCGGCCCTTACTTGGGTCTTTCAAATAAGAGCGAAAGCTCAATGTGTGTGAGAGTGCTTGAATTGAAAGACAACGCACCCAACTTAAACAAAACCCTTCGAAAATGAAATATATATATACACTTATATATTATGGGCTGATTAGGCCCGTGTGTGTTCAAAATTGTGCACGACTAAGAGAGTGCACGTGTGTGATTGTGCCAAGCCACGTTATTACAAGCGGGGGGAGACTATGCTCCGTTATTACAACCCCGTATCAAATTGAATTTCAAACAAGTGTACGACTAAAGACCGAGTTTAGACACTTACGAGTAGCTGGTCCGTAGAGGTCTTGCTTGAGCGTGGCCTTGGCTTTGGGCTGCAAACGGGAGCTCCGCGAAGGTATGTGATCAAGGGTGCTGGCCGGCTGCAAGTGGGGCGCGGGATAGACGCCTCGAAGGGGGCCGGTGGCAAGTAGGTGGCGCCTTCAAGTAGGGAGTTTAGAGTGGCTGAACAAGTGGGTATTAGGATCACTAGGGAAGTTGGGTACTTAGGGAAACTGGACCTAAGAGGTGAGCTAGTGGGAAGGCCAAATAGGACACCTAGGGGGGTTGGCCGAATGAGAGATGGTGGCTAAGTAGTGGCCAGCCACTTGGGTTATCCTAGGTTCGGCTAGGCTTAGGTGGTGGCGGCAAAGGGGCTGAGCTGAAGGGAAGATGGGTGGCTAAGAGTGGAGAGGTGGTAGAGAGGGGCTTTGAGGGAGTTTGGGGTACTTACCGAATGGGGAGAAGTGGCGGATGGAGTGGGAGAGTGGCGGGCAGGTGGCTGTCGGCTGGTTCAGTTAGGGGAAGATGGTGGCGTCCGGCTGGGGGGCAGTGGTGGTGGACGGAAGAGGGAAGGTGGCGGAGCAGGTGGCGGCTGGTGGAGCAGGTGGAGCTGCTGGGGAGTGGTCACGGCTGGATGAGAGATGGGAGAAGGAGAGGGCCCGGCTGGATGGAGGGTGCTTCCCACTTGGAAAACCCGCCCACAATGAGGGGGGTTTAAATAGGGGATGGGTAGGTCGGTTAGGGCTGGGTTGTGGGTAGTGGTTAGGTGGTTTAGGTAGGGTGGTATGTAGATAAGGTGGGCTGGATGGGGTTGGGCCAGATATTTTAAAACTAGGTGTTTGGATAAATCGTGGGCTAAGGGTGGTTTAGGGGTTTAGGGCTAGGTTAGGTGGTTGGGTTTTAGGGTGAGGTTTAGTGAGCTAGGTTAGGTGATTAGGCTAGGTTTAGGCTAGGATTAGGGAAATTAATCTAGGTTTAGGGAAGGATTAGGGAAGTGGGTTAGGTGATTAGGTTGGGATTAGGCCGGGATTAGGGAAGTGGGTTAGGTGATTAGGTTCAGATTAGGGGTGGATTAGGGGTTTAGGCTAGGTTTAGGCATTTTTGGCTAGGTTTAGGTGAAGGAGCTCCCTTAGCATGGCCCATAGACCTTGATCACCCCATGTTGGTGCAGCCCTAGGTTAGGTTTTTGCTAATTACAAGCTTAAACCCACTCAATTAGGCTAACCCACATGATTAACCCAAACTTGACACACAAGTCAAGCTTAATACAACACTCTTGATATTTTTCACCCCCACTCTCTCTCATGCCCAATATCCCACGTGAATTTCAAGTGGGCCCCACCTCCATTTATGAGAAGGTGATGTGGGCCATGGATATGGATATTGGCTTGGATCTCTGGATCCAAATCCAAATCCAAGTCCACATATGGGTTTGGATTGGAATCTGGATATATATGGTCCAGATCCAATCCAAACTGAACTCTGACTCCTTCGAGCTGGGTTCGAAACGGACGATTCGTGCGGGGCCTGACAGCATCAGTACTCCGTCTGCGTTGGGTCTTCGCCAACATGGTTGTCCGCCTCCGTTTCTGCCTTCCGGAGATGACTTTAAATGATATTTTGGTAAGAACAGGGTCTTGGACGTTCGAGATCCTGGGGTGTGAATCAGATACAAGAGTTGTTGCGCCGGGCTCGACAGGTGCTCCGGTTCCGGGCTCTTCTTGGCTCTCCTGGTCCTGCCTTGATCGGGCCAAGCCACTTCGGGGTTTCAAAACATGTTTTAAAAGGGTTTTCAAAAGCTATATCATATGTTTTTGAAAAATAAAGTTTAAAACATATATACAGGGTTGTTTGGAAGGCTCCTGGGTTTCCAAACTCAAAATGGCCCTTTGGGGGCTGCTTGTATAAAACCAGATTCGTTTAAGAAATTCGTGGGATTTCAGGGTGTTTACAGGGCCACATTGCAATTTCGTTTTGGGGTGTTTAAATTCATGTCGTGTGCATAGTATTTCAATTCAACACTCACACACATTGAGCTTTCGCTCTTACTCCCAAGACCCTAGTAAGGGCCATATTGTAATTTTTCTTGGGCATTTTAAATTCACGTCGTGTGCTTAGCATTTCAATTCTACACTCACACACATTGAGCTTTCACTCTTACTCCCAAGACCTTAGTAAAGGCCTTATTGCAATTTGGTTTTGGGGTGTTTAAACTTCAAGTTGTGTGTGTAGCATTTCAATTCTACACTCACACACATTGAGCTTTCGCTCTTACTCCCAAGACCTTAGTTAAGGCCTATTGCAATTATATTTGGGTTTCATTACAAGTCGTGTGAGTTGTCTTTCAATATACACACAACACCCACTCACACGTTGGCGACCATCGGGCCCATATATATTATAAGTATTTCCCTTCGGCTATGTCTTTTAGATTTGGGTTTTAAGGTTTAGCTGTGTGTGTAGTCTTTACATATATACACGACACACACTTGCACAATTGAGCCTTTCCGCTCTTAAGATATAGCCATATTTCCCTTTTGCAATTTCCCTTTTGCAATTTACATTACGCGATTTCCCTAAAGCATTGTCTTTCAATTTCGGGTTTTCCCTTTAGAGTTGTGTGAGTTGCATTGCATACTCACCATACTCGAGCTAGAGTGCATACCTGCATCAAAGCAAACCCCGAATCATTCGTGCAAACACGCCAAGACTTAGGCTATTTCGATGCACGCACATCATGCCTAAGTAGATTAAAATTTGAAAGACTTAGGGTCGTCCAACCCTTATAAAATATCAAAACCACCCAAGTGCACGGTTTTCAAAAAGTTTTAAAACACTTCTTCATTTAAAATATATTTTGAGTTAAACTTGTTTTAAAACGAAGTCTCTAAGCGTACAGACTGACCCTTTCGCATCGGTGCAAGATGGTCTGCGACATAAAAATCTCGCTTGCCTACAATCGCCTTTCAAAAGTCAGATTATTTCAAAACATACTTTGCTAGTTAAAGTAAAATAGCTGGCACGCCCATAAAGCGAAGTAGATTGCGAAAAGGTTCACTTCAGGCCTAAGAACCCATAAGTGAAAATTTTCGGTGTCTACAAGACCTTCTTGCACCGATGCGCAAGGGTCAATCAGTATGCTTGGCAAAGTCTTTTTAATTAAACCTCTTTGAGAAATACCCTAAGTGTTTGGGCTTTGTACGTACGATTGCAAATTTTATTACATGTGAGATTTGCACATGCCTATGTCTTTCTTTTTATCTTTTTATGGCCAACTAGGTGTGTGCGCAAGTGACCTAAGTTGGGCGATTTTTGAGTGGGAGTGTGGGGCTTGCTTTGATGCAATATGCATCCTAACTCGTGGTATGGCGTATATGCAAGGCAAACTCACACAACTCCAAAGGGAAAACCCGAATTGAAAGACAATGCGGAAGGAAAATGACTTAATGTAAATTTGCAAAAGAGAAATTGCAAAAGGGAAATATGGCTATATCTTAATAGCGGAAAGGCTCAATTGTGCAAGTGTGTGTCATGTATATATGCAAAGACTACGCACACTGCTGAACCTTAAAACCCAAATCTTAAAGACATAGCCGAAGGGAAATACTTATAATATATATGGGCCCTAAGGTCGCTAACGTGTGTGTGGGTGTTGTGTGTATATTAAAAGACAACTCACATGACTTGTAATGAAACCCAAATATAATTGCAATAGGCCTTGACTAAGGTCTTGGGAGTAAGAGCGAAAGCTCAACGTGTGTGAGTGTAGAATTGAAATGCTACGCACACAACTTGAAGTTTAAACACCCCAAAACGAAATTGCAATAAGGCCTTTACTAAGGTCTTCGGAGTAAGAGCAAAAGCTCAATGTGTGTGAGTGTAGAATTGAAATGCTACGCACATGACATGAATTTAAAATGCCCAAGGGAAATTGCAATACAGCCCTTACTAGGGTCTTGGGAATAAGAGCGAAAGCTCAATGTGTGTGAGTGTGAAAATTGAAAGACAACACACACAACTTAATGAAAACCCACGCAACTTAAATATACATAAGTATAGCTATATCTTAAGGGCTGATTAGGCCCATGTGTGTGTCAAAATCGTATGCAGCTAAGAGCGGAATAGGCTCAAGTGCACGTGTGTGTGGGTGTGCCAAACCACATTATTACAAGCAGGGGGAGACAACGCTCCATTATTACAACCCCGTATCGAATTTAATCAAACATAAGCAAGTTCATAACAAGGACCGAGTTAGGCACTTATGTATAGCTGGTCCGGGTGTGACTTGCTTGGTTTTGGCTTAGTGAGTCGCCTTGGACAGTCGAAGGGGAGCTCCTTTGGTGCGTATGAGCGCCAAGTAGGGTCTTAGCCGAGTGGGTGCCTTGGTGAAGGCCGGGTGGTATTTGCAGCAAGTGGGGAGGTTAGGTGATGTTGTTGCAAGTTAGGGGCTACCTAAGTGGGGGAAGGTAAAGGGGGAAGGCTTAGCTAAGGGCTAGAAAATGGGTGGCTAAGGGAAGGTGGGGATGTAGGGTGGGAAGTCGTCGGGTGTTAGGGAGATGTCTAGGGTGTTGTAGTGGTGGCGGGTGATGGACGGTGTGGCTGGGTAAGAGGGGGAGAGGAAGAGAAGCTAGATAGGGCAGGGATGGGGTACTAACCGGAGGTGGTGGCTGTGGTGGTGGCCGGAGGTGATGGAAGGAGGTGGCAGCTGGAAGATGGTGGCAAGCGGGTGGAAAGGCAGGTGGCAACCGAGTGGAAGTGGAGCCGGGTGGAGCGACGGTGGATGATGGCGCAGCTGGTGGGGGTAAGGGAGTGAAATGGGTGAGAGAGAGGGCAGGTGACAGAGGAGAGAGAGGGCTGAGAGCTGCCCAAGGTCGATCCAAGATAGCCCAAAAACCACCCCAAAAAGGGGCGGTTTTATAGGCATGGGCTGGGGTCGGTTAGGGTGGTTTTGGGGTAGATATTTAGGATTTTGTGGGCTGGGGTCGGGTGGTTTGGGTAGGTCGGCTAGGTGGGTGGTGTAGACGCAGAAAATCTCCGCCTCCCTGGTTTCCTAGGCCAGGGACGAACCTTTTCGTGTGTCTAAGTCCTATTTGAATAAACAGGGTGTGCCAACTAGCTTACCTAAGCTAGCGAAGATATATTTTAACCTGACTTCTAACGTGGCGACTGTGAGCAAGCAAGCTCTTGTCGTCGCAGACCTTCTTGCACCGATGCGCAAGGGTCAGTCTGTACGCTTTCAAAATCGAGTTTGGAGTGGAAAGAGCCTACGAAAGCGGTTCGAGGTGTTTGATTCGGGTCTTATTTGTACGATGCTCATATTTTAAGTCACGTGGATTTGCACGTGCCTAAGTCTTTCTTTTTATCCCTTTATGGGCCACCTAGGTGTGTGTTATGAACACTCCACTAAATGTGGCAATTTTGAGCGGGAGTATGGGGTTTGCTTTGATGCAATATGCGTCCTAACTCGTGGTATGGCGTATATGCAATGCAAACTCATGCTACTCCAAAGGGAAAACCCGAATGTAAAGACAATACCGAAGGGAAATGACTTAAGGGAAATGACTTGTAATGGAAATTGCCGAAGGGAAATGACTTGTAATGTAAATGCCGAAGGGAAATACGTATATAATGTATATATAGGCCCTCACTCGGGTCTTGCAAATAAGAGCGAAGGCTCAATGTGGGTGCGTGCTTGAATTGAAGTACTACACACGCGACATGAAATGAAACCCAAATATAACTTGCAATATGGCCTTAACTAAGGTCTTGGGAATAAGAGCGAAAGCTCAATGTGTGTGAGTGCTTGAATTGAAGTACTACGCACACAACATGAAATTAAACCCAAATATAAATTGCAGTATGGCCTTAACTAAGGTCTTGGGAATAAGAGCGAAAGCTCAATGTGTGTGAGTGCTTGAATTGAAGTACTACGCACACGACATGAAATAAACCCAAGGATAGTATAACACGGCCCTTACTTCGGTCTTACAAATAAGAGCGAAGGCTCAATGTGTGTGCGTGCTTGAATTGAAAGACTGTAGACACGGAAAATCCTCGTCTCCGGGTTCTTAGGCCTGAAGCGAATCTTTTCGTGCTTATGTTGCTTTAAAAAAAAAAGGCGTGCCAGCTAGCTTTCTCAAACTAGCGAAGTAATTTTTGAAAATATCTGGCTTTTGGGGCGACTGTGGACAAGTGGGTTCTTTTCGTCGCAGACTTTCTTGCACCGGCGCACAAGGGTCAGTCTGTACGCTTTAGGAAAACTCATTTTTACACAAACACGACTCCTTTTGAAAACTTAAAAGTGTTTTATCGATTGGTTTTGTCAAATTTGCAACTTTTATACATGGGATATATGTGCTCCTATGTCTCTCGGGTTTTAGCCGATTTTGGCGTGTAGTCGTGTGCATCCAGTGCTCGATTTAAGGCAAGTACTACACGATTTGACCAATCTGGTTCGATGCAAGTATGCTCCCTATCTCGAGTGTGGCGGATATGCAATGCAAACTCACACAACTTGAAGGGAAAACCCGGAATTTAAAGACATAACAGAAGGGAAATAGCAGAAAGGGAAATAGCAGAAAGGGAAATATGGCTATATCTTAGATGCGGAAGGGAAAATATATATAGCTATATCTTAAGAGCGAGAAGGCTCAATGTGAGTGAGTGCTTTGAGTGTATAAATTGAAAGGGCAACTCACACGACTTGAACCTTAAAAACCCAGCTGAAAGGGGAAATACGTATATATATGTTAAGAGCGGAAAGGCTCAATTGTGAGTGAGTGCTTTGAGTGTATAAAATGAAAGACAACTCACACGACTTGAACCTTAAAACCCAACTGAATGTATATAAATAGAGCTATATCCTATGGGCTGTTGAGGCCCGCTTTGTGTGCAAAAGATGTGCAGATAAGAGCGGAAAGGCTCGAGTGTACGTGTGTGATTCGTGTTTCAAACCATAATATTACATCTCAGGGGGAGACTACGCTCCATTATTACAACCCCGTATCGAATTTAATTGAAACTTGAATCAATGTAAAAGATCAGGTTCGAGCACTTACACGTCGGCTGCTTAGACTCCCTTTATCAGCGAAATCTGACCTTGGATATAGCCGTTGGATGGACCTTTCTCTGCGAAACGACCAGCTGCGTGGGAGGTTGATCCTAGATCGTGACCTGGGCTAGGTTGACACACTAAGTTGCTATGGTTTTTGGAGTTAGACAAGACAGATCTAGGGTGAGAACTAATGGATCTGGGTCAGGTCTAGGCGGGTTGTTTTGGTTAAAAGCTAGACCAGGGTCCTAAGGGAAAAACCCGACCAACTAATGGTCGAGTTAGGTGGTGTCTACGGGATTATTTTAGGTGAGACACTATGGAATGCTCGGCCAACTAATGGCCGAGCTTGGGTGGGGATTAGTGAATGATCTTAGGGGAGATCCTAAGGTGAGTTCTAGGGTAATGCTCGGCCAAAGGGTGGCCGAGCTGGGCAGGTTTTTTTTTTTTTGGAGAAGGATTAGGTAGGATCTAAGATGAGTCCTAAGGAAAGAGCTCGGCAAAATGGAGGCCGAGCTTTGGCTGATATTAGACGGTTGATCTCGGGTGAGATCCTAAGGGAATGGCTCGGCCAAAAGGGTGGCCGAGCTGGGTAGGTTTAGAGTGGTTTTTTTTTTTCTTTTAGTTAGGGTCTAACTTGGGTAATGGTTTAATGTTAGGGATAGACCTAAGATGAGCTCGGCCACTATGGACCAAGCTAAATGGGTGAGGATGGGTTCGACAAGAGGAGGGAATCGAGTGTTTTAGACACTCGGTTTTGCCAGGTTTTTGGGAGTGGTTTTTGGGTTAGGAAATGAGTTGGGTAGTGGTTTTTAGTTTAGGATCTTCTTTAGGACAGATCTAAGGTGAGCTCAGCCAGCCAATGGCCGAGCTGGGTATGGTCCTAGGTTAGGATGGTCTTAGGTAGAACTAGGTCAGCCCTTTTAGTGAAGTTCGGCCAGCTCCTTGGCTGGACTTTGCTGTGGCTTGTCGTTAGTGGTCTAGGTGGTTTAGAGAGGTGAGAAAAGAGATGGTTTTGGGAAGGAACTAGGGGACTTACCTTGACAACATTTCAGCCATTTGATCCTTGGTTCCCATGCAGCCAATCCTCACCAAGCAAGGGCCATCCAATGCCGCCAGATTTGATTTCCTTTCAGCCATGTACAAACCGTGCTCTACAAGACCCCAGCCCACCCACAACTTTCACCCACAATCTCACGAAACAAGAGGGGAAGGCCAGCCCCTTTTGTTGACCTTCCTCTCTCTCTCTCTCTCTCTCTTTTTTCCCCAAGTGGAGAGGCGTGAAAATGCTGGAAATTCGTCCCCTTCAAAGCCAGCCCACTCACGTCCTTTTATAGGCCCCTTGTGTGGATATGGATCCTTTGTTGGTTTCTAAAATCCGGATCCAATCCAATCCAAGTTTCGTTTGGATATGGATCTTGGATCTGGATCTGGATTTTTGGATCCAGATTTGATTAAAATTTTTCTCTTCTTCAGTCCTTTCTGGCGTTTCAAAACAGATGCTTCGTGCGGGTCCTGAGTTCGTCAAGATTCCGTCTTACGCTGGGTTTTTCCCATTTTCATCGTCCGAGCTTCTTTTCGTCTTTCTAGACTCTGTTTCGACTGTTTCTTCTTGCTTTTGACTTGGATTTTCCGTGATTTCAGAGATGATTTTGGCTTGGCCTTTGATGCTTCAGGCTTGAAATGCGTTTGTGGCCTGGGCTTCTTTTTCATCCTCGAAATTCACTTTTCATCGGGCTGGGCTTGACCTTTGAACTTTTTGAATCTTTTGCGACTGTTTTGAGCCAGGCTTCATCTGTTCGTCTGGTCTCTTGTAAAAAAAAGGACTTTCGTCCACTTTTGAGATTTTTTTATGTTTCGAACAAGGTTGGAAAATAGAGTTTTGAAGGGTTTGAGTTCTTGAGTTTTTTTGAAATCTCCAAACTTGGCTTTTTGAGCTGATTTTCGAACCAGGCATTTGGTTTTGGAAAATATTTGGATTTTGGGGTGTTTACAAAGACAACACACCCAACTTCAGCAAAACCCTACGTAATTTAAAGTATATACATAAATTTATATCTTAGGGGCTGATTAGGCCCGTGCGTGTTCAAAATCGTGCACGACTAAGAGAGTGCACGTGTGTGTGAGTGTGCCAAGCCACGTTATTACAAGTGGGGGGAGACTATGCTCCGTTATTACAACCCCGTATCAAATTCAATTTAAGCAAGTCTACCACTAAGGACCGAGTTAGGCACTTACTTATAGCTGGTCCGGAGGTGACTTGCTTGAGTGTAGGCTTGGCTTCGCCTTGGGCTGCAAGAGGGAGCTCCTCGAAGTTGAACGGCAAGGGGAGATGCTGGCCGGGTGCCTTGGGTGCGCGGGAAGGGCGCCTTGAAGGTGGTCGGCTGCTAGAAAGGGGCTGCCTTGGTGTTTTGGGCTAAGGTGAATAAATAGGGTCACTAAGGGAGGGTGTAGTGTTAGGCAAGGTGGCGCTAAATGGGAGCCTAAGGGAGTGTATGGCTGAGCGGTGGCTGGCCGAGTGGGTTTTGTACAGTCGGTTGGAGTGGTCGACTAAGGGAAGCTTGGTGGTGGTTGGCTGCTAGGGTGGCTAGGCAATGGAAAGGATGGGAAGGGAGCTAGCTAGGGTGTCGTGTGAGATGGAGTTAGGGGCTGGTGGGAAGTGATATGGGCAGGTCTTAGGGAGCTAAGTGGGGTGGCCGGATGTTGCTAGGGGAAGTGGTTCAAGGCGGGTGGTTGAAATGGCTAAGGTCTGGCCGAATGGGTAGGGATGATGGGTAGGTGGTGTTGGCGGGAGGTTGTGGTGGTGTGGGTGGTTGAGAGTGGAGGGGAAGTGAAGAGGGGGTAGAGTTAGGTTGAGGAACTAACCGGGTGATGAAGACGGGCGGTGGATGGAAGTGAAGAGGGGGTAGAGTTAGGTTGAGGCCCTAATTTCTAGACTCAAAATGGCCCTTTGGGGCTGCTTTCATAAAACCAGGTTGGTTTGAGAAATTTGTGGGATTTCGGGGTGTTTACAGGTGGTTTGGGTAGGTCGGTTAGGGTGGCTGGGAATTAGGGGTTAAGGGCTAATTAGGTGGGTTAAGGTGGGATTAGGTTTAGTCTAGCTAGGGTCTTGGTGGTCTAGGTAGGTGGGGTGGGCTAGGTGAGGTCGGCTAGGTATGGTTTAGGGTGGTTTTGGGTGAGGGTGGCTAGAATTGGGTTAGGTTTAGGGGGGAATGGCTAGGTGAGGTGGGTTAGTTCAGGGCTAGGTTTTAGCAGCACCCCTTGCCCTTGATCCATGGAACTAGTTGCAGCATGTTGGTGGAGCCCCAGGTTAGGTGTAGGTGCATACAAGCTTAATCCCACACTCTTAGGCTAAACCCACATGATTAACCCAAAACTTGACACAAAAGTCAAGCCCATCAAAATTCTCACTCATATTTTATCCCCCATTCTCTCTCTTCCCAAGCTTTTCACGTGAATTTCTTGTGGGCCCTACCTCCATTTATGATAAGGTGATGTGGGCCATGGATGTAGATATTGGATTGGATCTTTAGATCCAAAATCAAATCCAAATCCATATGCATGTTTGGATTTGGATCTGGATATATATGGTCCAGATCCGATCCAAATCTGATTTTCTGACTCCTTCATGGTATTTCAAAATGAATGATTTGTGTGGGGCCTAACAACATCAGTACTCCGTCTTGCGTTGGGTCTTCGCCAACATTGTCGTCCGCTCCTCTTCTCACCTTTCGGAGATCATTTTGATAAATTTGTTGATAACATGGGCTTGGATGTCCGAGATTTTGGGAATGATTCTGATACGAGACTTGATGTACCGGGCTTAACATATGCTCCGATTCTGGGCTCTATTTCGCTTCTCTGGTCCTGCTTTCATCAGGCCAAGTCGCTTTGCGGTGTTTCAAAATACCTTTTTAAAGGTTTTAAAACTATATAACACATATTTTAAAACGTATATGATTTAAACATATGTACAGGGTTGCCTGGAAGGCTCCTGGGTTTCCAGACTCAAAATGGCCCTTTGGACTGCTTTTGCAAAACCAGGTGTTTTGAGAAAATCATGGAATTTTGGGGTGTTTACATATATCAACTCTCGTATCAGAATCATCCCCAGATTCTCGAACACCCAAGCCCTAGATATCAGCAATTTATTCAAAATGAACTCTGGAAGGTGAGAAGAAGAGCGGACGACAATGTTGGCGAAGAACCAACGCAAGACGGAGTATTCATGCAGTCAGGCCCCGCACAAACTGTCCGTTTCAAAACACCATGAAGGAATCAGAAAATCAGATTTGGGCTGGATTTGGACCATATATATCCAGATCCAAACCCAACATGTATTTCGATTTGGATTTGGTCCAAAGATCCAAATCCAATATCCACATCCATGGCCCACATCACCTTCTCATAAATGGAGGTGGGGCCCACAGATATTTCATGTGAAAAGCTTGGGTAGAGAGAGAAAAAGGGGTGATAAAGTATGAGTGAGAAAGTTGGTAGGCTTGACTTTTGGTTAAGGGTGGGTTAACCTTGTGGGTTTAGCCTAAAGTGTGGGTTTGAGCTTGTATGCAGCTACACCTAACCTGGGGCTGCACCAACTTGGATATGGCTGCAACTGGGTCCATGGACCGACGCCAAGGGGGGGTTCCTAAAACCTAGCCCTCACCTAGCTCACCTCACCTAGCCACTCCCCCCTAAACCTGACCCAAACCTAGCCACTCTCACCCAAAACCGCCCCAACCTCACCTAGCCGACCTCATCTAGCTCACCTCACCTAACTAGACCACCTAGACCCTAACTAACTAAACCTAAACCCATCTTAATACACCTAATTAAACCCCTAACCACTAAGTCCCAGCCCACCTAACCGACCTACCCTAAACCACCAAACAGCCACCCTAACAGACCTACCCCAAACTACCCCACAAGCCCACCTTATTACAAATATCTAGCCTATACCACCCTAACCGACCCAGCCCTCTTTGGCCTACAAAAACACTCCTATCTTGAGGGTTTTTCTCTGGCTCTTCCACTCACATCCCCCCTCACTCCCTCCCAGTTACACCACTTCCACCTCCACTTCATCAACCGGTTGCCACCTTCCCCACTTCCACCACCACTTCATCACCCGGCTGCCACCTCTTCGCTTCAACCAAATTCCAGCACCTTCCACCTTCGGCTGCCACCTCCTTTCACCACCATCCGGCCACCACCCTCAGCCACCAACACCCCTGCCATCCACGGTTAGTACCCCACCTCAACCCCATCTAGCATATGTGGATGATCTCTTGGCAAAATCCAAAACTCGATGCACTCATATCGAATGCTTACAAAAGATTTTTGAAAGGCTTAGACTTTACAAAGTAAAGCTAAACCCTCAGAAGTGTGTGTTCGAAGTAGAGTCCGGAAAGCTCTTAGGCTTTATGGTGAGCCAAAGGGGTATAGAGGTGGTCCCATCTAAATGTTGAGCCATCATAGACATGGCTCCACCCTCCAATCTCACACAGATTCGTAGCCTCCAATGTCGATTGCAATCCATTTGCAGGTTTATCTCAAACCTGGCAACCAGATGCGAACCCTTCAATAAATTATTGAGAAAGGGCACGAAATTTTCATGGGATGACAACTGCCAAAAGTCATTTGAAAGACTAAAGGCATACCTAGTTAATCTCCTTGTTTTAAATCCTCCAAAGCAAGGAAAACCTCTTTTGCTTTACATTTCTGTGCATGCGAATGCCTTGGGAGCTTTGTTAGCTCAATACGAGGATGACACCCACAAGGAGTATGCCATCTATTATATTTTGAAAACTCTCTTGGCTTATGAAAGGAATTACCAAGCCATGGAGAAGACGTGCTTGGCCCTAGTTTGGGCCTGCCAGAAATGTCGACACTACTTCCTAGATCATGAGATCTGGATAGTGTCCAAGCTTGATCCAATCAAGCATTTGTTTGAAAAACCCATTCTCACTGGTAGATTGGGTAAATGGCAACTCCTAATGGAGTATGACCTGAAATACCATCATCAGATCTCCATTAAGGGGAAAGCCCTAGCAGACTACGTAGTTGAGTTCCCCCTAGAGGACGCATATCCCACACTTAGTGAAATGCCTGATGAAGGCATATTGCAAAACCAATTTCAAAACCACATTTTGGCAAACTCTTTTGAAAACCAAGTGTGGAAGATGCACTTCGATGGGGCACGAAACCAACGAGGGGCTGGTGGTGGGGTCATCCTCATATCCCCTGAAAAGGGTGAAATCCCCATGGCAATTCGCCTAGATTTCGAATGTTCCAACAACATAGCTGAGTATGAAGTACTCATACAAGGCTTAAGGATTTCGAAAACTCTAGGGGCATCATGCATCGAGGTCTTTGGAGATTCACTCCTTGTTATAAACCAAGTTTTGAAAATTTGGCAAGTGCGAAATAAAAAACTTCTTCCATATCACGAGTTGGCCACTCGATTGGTTGAGTAATTCCAATCGTGTAGACTCACACACGTAGGAAGAGAGGATAATGGCATTGCCGATGCCCTCTCCTCCTTGGGTTTAGCCCTAAAAGTCGATCCCATTTCGGGAACCCAATCCTTAGAAATATGGCATGCGCCCACTCCATCCACACACGATTTGGATATTTGCCAAAATAATCCAGATTCTGTTGAAAAACCTTGGTTCTATGACATCAAATGTTTTCTAGAAAATGGGGGATTCGCTAAGGATGCCACATCCAAAGATAAGGCATTCATCCGGAAAATTTCTACCCGATACACGATTTTGGGTGGGGTTTTGTATAAAAAGAGTTTTACCGACATCTTACTAAGATGTGTCGACTTAGAGGAGGCTAGGACTGTTATGCATGAATTCCACGATGGAGAATGTGGAGGTCATGTTAATGCCAACATGATGGCGATGAAAATACTTAAAGCGGGCTATTTTTGGTCCACCCTGAAAAAGGATTGCCATGATCATGTTAGGAAGTGTCATCCATGTCAAGTGCATGGGCACGCCATTCATATCCCATCATCTTCATTGCATTCTGTGGTCAGCCCCTGGCCATTTACCATGTGGGCGTTTGATATTGTAGACCCCATATTTCCAAAGGTATCGATTGGGCATAGGTTCATTTTAGCATCCACTGAGTACTTCTCCAAGTAGGTCAAAGCCACCTCCCTGACCAACGTACAGGGGCAACATGTGGTGGCTTTCATTAGGAGGAATATCTTGGCTCGATATGGAGTTCCAAGAGACCTTGTGTCCAATAATGGCACCCCATTCAAAAATGAGCGGATGGTTAAGTTGTACAATACTTATGGTATAACTCACCACTTCTCCTCGCCCTACTACCCTCAAGGCAACGGCCAAGCCGAAGCCACGAATAAGACTCTCATTAGCATAATTGAGAAGACTTTAGAGAAGGGTAGGACGTGGCATGAGAAGCTGGATGAAGCCTTATGGGCTTATAGGACTTCCATCCGGACTCCCACGAATGCCACACCATTTGAGTTGGTCTATGGCACAAACGTCATTCTTCCCATTCATACACAATTGCATTATTTTATACAATGCAGATGGATTGACATCTATACAGTTTTGTAAAGTACTTGGATTATAATACATATAAGTTGTCGAGATATTATAGATATATTTAGTGTTTAGATATTGTGAAACTATATATGTCAGATCGTGTAGTTTTATAATTCAACTGCCATCAAGCCATCCAAGTTATATCGATAAGGCCCTCTATTACAAATAAGCATGCAAAACTTTATGTTTACAAGGTACTATACAAGCTACATCACACTACTTGAGAGACACAATGCTCATACTATTTTGAGCTTGAGCACTTTGGCATCTCAACCATATATTCTCACGAGTGTAATAAGTATTATATGGAGTGATACATTCCTCAGACATATTGGTTTATTAAGAAATTCTATCAATCAATTATGTTCAACTCATCCTCATCCATCTAGACAATAGGATATAGATTTCTTCATGCAAGTAAATAAATAATTGTCTATAGCAATGTTGTAAAAATCGTATCGTATTATATCATATGATACTATATGATTTTATCGTGTATCTTATGAGTATACAGTATGATACAAGTACACGTATCGCAAGAAGTGATTTATCGTACTGTATCATAACATATCCTACGATACAATCAATATCGTATGAGTTTACGCTGATCTTTTGGAGTATAAATTATGAGAATCGAAAGTTATGAAAATCAGTTTTGCTTCCTCCCAAAACCCTTTTTAATGCAATTTTCTTCCTCCTAAATTCCTTTACCATCATTATTCTTGTTGATTTCATAGTTTATTTACAAGATTATCAAGTGTTTCACCCAATCCAACTCTCCATCTTTAAGGCTTTTGTCAAATTCGTGATAATCTCTTTTCTTTTGCATTCTACCTAATTTTTTACTTCAAAAATTTGGGAGTTTTATGGATTTCGTGATTCTTAACCTCTAAAAAGCTATTTTCTATTTGTTGATTGTCCACTCTCATCTTAATGACTTTCAATTGGGTTGATTCAGCATGAAAATATTGCATCCTAGTGTAAGAAGGCAATAGGCTTATGAACAAGTGCATGTTTTGCAATACATTAAAGTATGGTGATATTTCTTGTATGAAACACCATCTTGTGGGAGCCAAAAAGGATGTTAGTACTTGTCTTTAGGTCTTCGAAGTAGTGAAGTATGAAATTGAGCATGTATTAAAGAGTAAGAAATTAAGGGTGCGAGAGAGAGCATAAATAGGTGGTTGGAATATTTATCAATCATTTGAAGATATTTTTTAAAGGATATATGGTGATAAATTTTATGGTACAATGGAAGAAGAGACGATTGAATAAGGGAGGAGAAATCGAAAAAAGGGAAAGAGTATAAGTTATGGTGGTAGTAGCAATAGAGTTGATTCTTGTTTCACTACCAGAGCTCCTATTTGCCCGTTGTCTTCGAGGGATAATAGAAGAGGAGTCAAAGCCGGAGGTAGTGGGATGTCTTCATTTTTCCCCACGTACGATTCTTGGAGCTTAACCAGATATTAGATCAACTATGAATTCAAAGGAGGTAATTGAGAAAGTAGATTTAAAGCATGCAAAAAAAAATTATGAAAATTGCCTCCCTTTAAATGTTGCAAACTCATTTTCTTTTCAAAGTATGGCGGATATTATTGCTATTGTGGGATCAAGTTATAAAGTCCTTATTTATCATGCTTTGAGATTTCATAAATAGGTTGATATTATTAATACATGGAGTTTTGAATTTAGGGAGTCATAAAAGGACATGAGATGTTCTATTATGGCTGATGGTTAGACAAATGATGAGTGTAAGTATTTGGTAAACTTTTTGGCCTATTATTCCATGGAGAAACTATTTTTGAAATAGTATGACTTGTCCCATATTGATAAAACTGCATATAATTTACTCTCTATTTTTTAGGAAGTTATTGAGGATGTTAGTATTTTAAATATTGTTTAACTCATTACTGATAATGCTGTAAATTTTAGATCAGCTAGTAAGATGCTTGAGGTGAACCATCCATCCTTAGTATGGACTCCATGTGTGACATATTGCATAGACTTAATGATTGAAGATTTGAGTGCAATGGATGAAATAAGATGGACTATAGATGAATGTAGAAATGTCACAAAGTTTATTTATAATCATTCTTTTTTATTGCATTTGATGTGATTCTATATAGGTTGAAAGGGAATTGATTAGGCCTTCATTGACAAGATTTGCTACGAAAGTAATTACTGAGAAAAGTCTTATCATTACAGAAAAATATATTAAAAAACATTTGTATATGTGAATGAGGCTCTATCAGTTGGTCCAAAAAGAGGAATTGGATTATTGGGTAGATGTTTTTAATGGTGGTTTTTGAGAAAATTACAACAAATTTTTGAAGATGACTATACTTTTAGTTAAGGTAATGAGGATGGTGGACACTGAAGATAGGTCTGCTATGCCTTATATATGATGTTATGATTAAGACCAAATTATAAAGACAAGCAAACCTTGATCGCAAGCGATCACTTTTAGAAAAGGTTTGAAAGATAATTTATGTACGTCAGAACTATCAAATGCATCATGATTTGCATGCTGCTATATATTTTCTTAACCCTTCTATTTGATTTTCTCCTAACTTTGTAGAGGATGAAGAAGTAAAATTGGTATATTGAATGCAATTGAACTTTTACAAGATTCGTCTATTCATTACAATATTCATTTAGAGTTAAGTAAGTATAGAGAGTGTTGGAGATTTTAGAAGGCCAATTACAATCTAATTTCGCTCCCAAATATGATTATGTATTATGTGTTTTTATTGATATTCATTTAAGTTACCAACTGATTGACTTTGAGTATTTTTTATTAATCATTATCATGTTTTATTTCAAATGAATGGTAGGCTCAATTTGGTGTAAATATACTAAACTTGACAAGGTTTGCTCAATGTATATTAAGCCAAACATGTAATTCGAGTGGGTGTGAGAGAAATTAGCGTTTTTTCGAATGCATTTACACAAAAAAGAAAAACAGGCTGGAGCATGCTCAACTGCGTGATTTGGTATACATTACATATAATATAAAGTTAAGGCGAAGGTAACAATTTTAAAAATATGTATGGTTGTTGCCTAGTTCTTTCTTATTAATAATAAATGATTTATGTAACTATATTACATTTGATATTCTTTATAATTTGGCTTTACCGACAAATGCAAGAAGGTTAAGGAAGGTTGCATATAACTTGTTGAACTACGAAAATATTGATATTCTTGATGATCGGGTCGAAGAGGAGGAGCCCCCATCAATTTGGAGGATAAAAACTGGAGGGTACCATAAGCCAAAGCTGAATTTGGAGTTGGAAATGATGATGAAGATGAAGGTGTTGGATGGGTAGATCCAATTATAGAGAAGGAAGAGGGAGGAGATGGTGATGGTGATCCTGACTATGTTGATTACAATGCTTTTGTTGATTATAATCTATGTTGTGGATGATTGTTTTAACTTTTAAATGTAATTGTAACTTTGTAACTTTCTGGTCTGAATGATTGTAAGTTGTAACTTTGTTGTTTATTAATTAAATGTATTCAATATTCATGTTATGGTATGGATGCTTGTTCATTATGAGATATTATTTAACTTTGTTATTTTTTTCACAATCTCTCTAAATATTTTTATAGAGTCATAATCATTTATTAAGAATTATCTATTCTAAATCAAGCTTTTCAATTTGATTTTATTTAATATTAATTGTGTTATATATGTTTTGTTTATTATTTTCAATTCTTGTAAAGTTTTAAATTTTTTTAATATTTTTTAATTTTTTATCAATAAATTAAAAAATTGTAACGTATCGTACGATTCAGGCATATAGGTGTCCAATGCGATACGGGCACCGATACGCTTTTTGTAATATTGGTCTATAGTAGCATGGTCTTTAACTTTGTTTTGATTTGATTATAATACTAACTTTTTATAATTATTTTCTTATACCAATGTCTTACCATAGTACAACAACTTTAGTACAATCAAAGTACATGTCACGATCATTATCAAGTGATCATGTATTGCTGAAGTTGTTAGAAACAAATGGATAGTATCATTAAAGAGCACATCGATTAACTATATATGAGGATGATAGTCAAGATGTGTGAACTCGGTTACATGCGTTTGGATGATATATTGTATATGGAGTTTATATCCTGCATATAAGCTGTTCTTTTCTATTATTCATTACATGTATATGTAAATGATGTTTCTAATGAATAACATTTTGGTTCATCATTTTTTGTCCTCAATATATTGTATATTCATTACATATGTAAATGATATTTGAAATAATGCTTTTATTTAAATCGAAAAATAAAATACAAATATCTAATTGTCGTCCTCAATATCGTGTACAATATTATATCTTGGTTCTCTTTATTTTTATATACATCTCAATACGTTCATGAAACAATCATTTTCAATTCTTAATACTTTCATGTCGGCATGGTTGATGAAAAGATAGGAAGCATGAAAGAGCCATAAGCTATATGCATCAACAACAAAATTGGAATAGAAGAGAATATAAATCATAAATTGGATAAACATTTACTACTCGCTCTTAGTACCAAGGCCATCTACTTCTTAGTGTCAGTCCACCTATTATTTTAATATTAATATTTTTACTCCACCTATATTTGTTACTCCTTTTATATCTAAGTCATACCTTGCTTGTTACCCCTTTACTCTTCGAAAGAGTAACAATAATAACAATATTATACTTTTTCTCAACATTTCTTACATACTCAATAAACTCATTATAATTGTGATGCAAACATGAGTGAATAGTAAAGTCTATTATCCTCACAATCAACAAATGTTTCTATTTCATCAGTCAATCAATCAAAGAATACATTGTTTGATTCACTACAATCAGTTTTTGTCTCCTTATTATTGATATAATAATTATTTTGATCAATTGTAGTCTTTTGAGAATCTATTCTATTGTAAGTGTTTTCGCTTGAGTTGCTTGTCATTCGACAATACGAGATATAAGGTTTGAAGTACATATACACATATAATATGAGAAACAAGGGTCAAACACATCTCTTGTTTGATGGAAACACAACTCAGACACATCTATCCTTGGAAAGAGATGTGGCTCAAATATGTCTCTCCATTAGGGAGGGACACCATTGCCCTGTGTCTCTTCTAAGGAGAAACACGAACCAGCCTTGTCTCTCCTGTGAGACAAATGCTCTAGCACTACGTTTCAAATAAAAAGTTCGGTGAGTCGATCCTTCAATCCAAAACCTTGAAACATCAACCAAAATCAAAAAATATATAAAAAAAAAACACAAATACGAAAATATTTCTAAGAAACAACCTTAGAAAATCTTAAAAAATCTGTAAATGAGTCCGATCAATCGTCTCTTTCTTTTTTTTATTTTTCTTTCTTATTTCATAAATCTTTGGTGAAGTTTGTAAGATAATAATTGTGTATTCTTTTGGCTCTAAAGAAAGAAAGACCAACTCCAAATGAACAAAATATTAGTAGTCGGAGTAAAACAAAGAAAATATCAAAATTGGATATCGCGAAGAGAGAGAAATTATAGTAAAAGTAGTTTTGATATTTTTAAATTAAGGTGTATCGGTAGTAAAAAGAATGTGCCGATAGCAAATCTACTGTGATTCTTTAATAATCGACATGACTTATGTTCTAACAAAAGACAAAACCCATAAGACCACACCAGTGGTTGTCGGTGGGGCCGAAACTTTGTCTCCACCCTCTCCATCATCACTCTTAATGGTCGCTGCCGTCAACGGTTTTATTGGCCGGAAAACGATCGCAAGTAACCCTCTATCGTTACTAGAACCATCCAGTTCCAGTTTGTGTTTGTATTTGGATTCGGGTCTCGATTCCAGATATTACAATAACCCTCTATCGTTACTAGAACCATCCAGAGAAATCAAATCAATGGTTGCCTAGTTATTTTCCCCAACTTAAATCCTTTTCATTATTCATGCAACAATTTTACTATTTTGACAAATTGCAGCAAGTGTTCACTATGCCATAGTTCATGATAACGTTTAAAGAAAGTACCCTTAAAGGAATCATACGAAGATGACAAATTGTATCATTCATTCCATTCATTAGAGGAGCCCAAGAACTCATCTTTCTCACTCTCTGGTTTTTACCATGCCTTTAGTGGATACCTGTGTATGCAATCAAACCAAGGGTTGGATGATTCCAAATTCGAATCTTTCATTGCCTTCCATACGATTGAGCTCACCTTGAACCCAGTGCCAAAAGCCAGCATCCACACTCTATCTCCTTTCTTGACCCTTTTCTTGGCCTCAAAGTAGGAATACTCATAAAATACGACACTGGAGGATGTGTTACCGAACCGGTGTAGTGTCATCCGAGCCGGTTCGGTCACGTCGTCCTTGAGCTTAAGCACACTGCCTATGCTCTCTATCACGGCCTTCCCACCCGTGTGAATGCACGCGTGCTCAAAAGCAGTCATGAAGTCCGGTATATACGGCTTCTCCGTGCTGGATCTGAAGAGCTTTGATTTAACACTGTGATAAACGTAGCGTAGCAGCTCCGAGTATGGCAGAACCGTCGGTGCTAACGCACGGAGGTGCGCGCGGAGGCCCTCACCGGCTACCCGGATCAGGTCCTTGGTCAGTGCAAACCCAACCATGCCGCGTTCGTCCTCTTGTTGGATAGCGGCTCGATAGGCGCGGTCATCTGCACCATGATGGGTCCTGAGCGATTTGACCAACTCTAACTTGACCGAGTCGGTGCACCGGTTTGTCATGAGGACAGCAGCGGTACCGAGACGGAAGATGCAATTAGTGACAAGCATGGACCGGTTGTCACCGAAGTACCAATTAAGGCTCATGTTCTCAGTCATGACGACCAAGACGTATGATGTCTTCCACTCCTTGCGAAGAATCCGGCCGGCAAGATCCACGGCCGAGACTCCAGAACTGCACCCCATGCCACTAAGGTTGAACGTTCGTACCGATTCTTTCATACCGAAGCGGTTCACTACCCGAGATGTTAGCGAAGGAGCCGGGGCGAAGACACTGCAAGCCACGATGACATGGTCAATCTCTGACGCTGAGATACCCGTCTTTGCTAGGAGGTCCGAGACGGCTCCGAAAATGCCTTGCTCTGCCTCATCGACTGCCGAGCTGAGTTTAGCGTCGTAGTCATGGTTGAATATGAATGGCGGCACGTAGGTCTCGTCGCCGAGCCCGGACTTGAGGTAGATGGCCCTCATGAACTCCTCGCCGACTGTAGTGAAACGTCGACTCCGGCGTACAAAGTACTCGCACACCTCATAGCTAGCCTTCTGGTCGATGTCCGGCTTGAAACAGGAGTAGTCCAACATGAAGACCCGGCGAGGTCTGGATCGGATAAAAAGGAATAGGCTAAAGCACAGGCACCATACCGTGGCTAAGGATACGTTCCTATGGTGGTGCCACAGGAACTGGTGCAACAATGTAGAAGAAGATAGTGCATGAAAGAGCGGGCATAGGTATAGGGAGACAAAAAAAGAGATTTGGAGCAGGTGTACGTTAGAGAGTCCCTTCATCGCTATTCTCTCTCTCTCTCTCTCTATATATATATATATATATAGCAGGTGATATCCTATCCCTTCTTCTTGGCCTTCTTTCTCTGGAAACTCATGGGTCTTGAGTGAACTAGTTATATTTAGACAGAAAGAGAACTTGTACTTCATTATTATAAGTTTAGCCTTTTACCAGAGGTACTTAATTTCTTCTGAAACCTACTAGGGTTTCGCTTCTTCTTAATTGTTTCTCTCTATGGATGTATATGTGTGTGTGAGAGAGAGAGAGAGGACGGCAACATAAATAAGCCAGTGGAAGGGGGTATAAACTAGCTGTATGTTTGCTACAATGATGCACTACTTCTGTGTCCTTTGGCAAATGCCAACGTTGGGAAAGAAATTAATGAGCGTTGGTTGGAAGATCATCGTAGAATGACAGAAGGGGAGGTACGTCGAAGTCGGACATAATCGGCTTTGGCTTACCGTAGGAGTCGCTCTCTCTCTCTTTAAATTTCATTACTGCATCGATATCTTTCTTATCACAGTTGGCAAATGCCAACGTTGGGAAAGAAATTAATGAGCGTTGGTTGGAAGATCATCGTAGAATGACAGAAGGGGAGGTACGTCGAAGTCGGACATAATCGGTTTTGGCTTACCGTAGGAGTCGCTCTCTCTCTCTTTAAATTTCATTACTGCATCGATATCTTTCTTATCACAGGCACTATCCAAAGAGTAATTGGTCATGCATTTTGGGTTTATTTCATTAAATCACTTGCTATCTCGAGTAGTTGACTGGCTTCTTCTAGGGAAAGAGAACAGGTAATTTCATAGTCTGTTTTAAAATCAAAAACTCTGAAAAAGGAGAGCCCCGTACTCTCTCAAACACATTATGTTCTTCATTCTGACGGGACGTGTCTCGGACATGTCTCGGACTTCTGTTGACTTCCTCAGGTACTGGCTTTTGCCTTTTGTAGTTGACTGGCTTTTGGGTAAACATCCCGAATTTTCCAAAAATCAAAAACTCTCAAAAACACAAAAAGCTCGTTTGAGCAAAAAACGACAACCTGTTTTAAAATGTGAAAACAGGTACAAAAGGCAAACGAAGAGCCCTGGCAAGAAGAGCAAATCAAGCCCGAAATCTCAAAAGCCACCCCAGTTCAAAAACGGAAGAAAAAAGAGCCTGTTCAAAGAAAAGCCGGACAAAAGGGTAAAAGTGTAATTTGGGTCAAAGAAAAAGCGCAAAGCAGCTCCAAAATGCAGAAAGAATCCCAGTACCTGAGGAAGTCGACAGAAGTCCGAGACACATCCCGTCAGAATGAAGAACGGAATCCATACGGCAATCTGAGTTCGATATCAACAGGAACCGGCCAGAAACCAAAACGGCGGACCGAAACGAACGTCGAAAACTCTTGAAAAGCAGAACACCGGTTGGAAGAAAGACTTGGGGAAGACCCAGGCCAGAGTCGAGCCTCCGATGAATCGAAGCCCGCTCGAAACCGACGGTGAAAAGCACCAGAAATGACCAAAAAACCAAGGAGAAGAAGAAAAGTCTGGATTGAGTCTAGACCCAAAAATATCCAGATCCAGATCCAAATAGTGTTTGGATTGGATTTGGATCTCAAAATATCCAAGATACGAGATCCGAGATCCAAACCCAAATAAATATTTGGAGTGGATTTGGATCTCAAAATATCTGAGATCCGCGATCTAGATCCATATAGGGTTTGGATTGTATTCGGATAGCCAGACCCAAGATCCAAGATCCATTTAAAACCTCTATAAATAGAGGTAGTGGGCTTGAAAAATCTCGACGTGAGGCTCAAAGGGGAGAGGCCTTTCACATGAAAATAAAGGGGGGGATGAGAGAGAAAGGCCATTGGCTAAAACGTTTTTTTGTTTGAGTTGGGATTGGCCCATGGAGGCAAGGGTTGCACCAACAACTTAACTTGGCTTCACGGCTTGAGCGGCGGCTTGGAGTAGTGCTGCAACAAGGTAGGTCCCCTAAGCCCTAACCTAACCCACTTAATCCCCTAATCCTCTAGACCACCCATCCTAGCCAAACCAGCCCCCTAAAAAGCCACCAAACCGACCAAGTTCTGGCCGGTTTTCATCAAGATTGCTACCCTAGACCACTACCTAAACAAACTATCCTAAGACCTAAACCAGTTCGGCCAGGTGCTGGCCGAACTCCACCTTGAACCCCATCAAGTTCGGCCAACCTTGGCCGAACTTCCCTTTGAAACAACCTAGCTTGAGCCACCTTGGCTCGAGCCTTTTTCCTAAGACCCACGGCCTGCAAGGCAGGCCGTGTCCCACACTTTTTACCTAAGGTTTGGCCTGCCTTGAGGTAGGCCACCTACCCTAAAAACCACCCAGCCATCGGCTAGATTTTTCCCACCCCACCCACCTAAAACAGCCCGGCCAAAGGTGGTCGGGCTTCCTTCTTTTTTCACCATAACCTAGCCTGCCATTCGGCAGGCCACCAAAACCTAAACACACGGCCAAACCAGGTCGTGTGTTACCCTATTTTGAACACATACCAGGCCTGCCCTAAAGGCAGGCCATTCAACCCTAAGACCACGGCCTGCAAGAGCAGGCCATGTCCTCTTCAAAAGCCCCAAGGCCTGCCATAGTGGCAGGCCATTCACCTACCAAAACCGTGTATCAGCCCCACAACCACCTTGGCCAACCCTAGGTAACCAGCCCCGGTTTCACCTCAAACCAAACTCGAGCCACCTTGGCTCAAGCCACCCTAGCCTAGACAAAAACCTAGCTAGGACCACCGCCAAGTCCCCTTTAAACCAAGTTCACTCGAGCCACCTTTGGCTCGAGTCCCACAAGCTAAACCAAGGCCAAGTGCTAGCCGAATCCTAAGTTTAAACTATACCTAAACCAAGGCCAAATGCTGGCCGAATCCTAAGTCTAAACCAAGGCCAAGTGTTGGCCGAATCCTAAGTCTAAACCATACCTAAACCAAGGCCAAATGCTGGCCGAATCCTAAAGTCTAAACCTCATTAAACCCAAGGCCGAATGCTGGCCGAATCCTAAACCTAAACCCTATCACTCGAGCCAAGGTGGCTCGAGTCATGCCTTGCCCAAACCACCCCCAAGTGGCCCCAAACCCAATACAAGCTTGCAGCTCCCGGAACTCCAAGTCTCTCCAAGCTCTCAAGCTCTCCGGCCTCGCTCCCACATGCCCCGGACTCCATAAGAAGAAGGTGGATTCGCTCCTTGTACAAATCCCAAATCAAGAACCTGGAAAAGTGTAAGTTGTTTGATATATATCAAGTCTCTTTTCCATTCAATTCAATTCGTGATACAGGGTTGTAATAACGGAGCATCATCTCCCCCCGGAATGTAATAACGGTGTTGGACACACGAGACACACACGTACACTTGAGCCTTTCCACTCTTATCTCGTACATAAGCACCACGTACACAATTAAGCCTTTTCGCTCTTATCATATACATACGTATTTCAATTCAGCTGGGTTGTTACATTAAGTCGTGTGAGTTTGTCTTTCAATTACACACTCGCACCCAAGAAACACCCGAGCGATTGCTCAAACACCTCACGCACATTTTGGCCTCAGAAGCCACTAAGATATAGCCATATCTATATATTTTCTGCTGCGTGAGTTTTCCCGGTTCAGCTGTGCACGCATTTCAATTTCGGGTTTTAAATTCAATCGTGTGTGTTGTCCTTCAATTCATACATACACACACGCCACAATCGAGCCTTTCCGCTCTTATATATATCTATATCTCCCTTCTGCTGCATTTTACGGTTCAGTTGCTTGTGTTGTATTTCAATTTATACACAACACCCACTCACACATTGAGCCTTTCCGCTCTTAAGATATAGATATATTTAAATTTCTGCAATTTACATTCAAGTCGTGTGAGTTGCATTCAATTTGAGTTTTCCCTTCTGCTAAGTCTTTAAATTTCGGGTTTTACATTCAAGTCGTGTGAGTTGCATTGCATACTCGCCACACTTGAGCTAGGGTGCATACCTACATCGAACAAACCCGAACAAATCATGCAAAAACGCCCATCTTAGGCCACTTTGCACACACTCCACGCCTAAGTGGTTGAAACTGAAAGACTTAGGGTCGCCCAAATCAAAAACTCACCAAGTGCATGATTTCAAAAGGATTTTCAAACACCTGTTTATTCAAAAATCGAATTTGAGTTTAACTTGTTTCAAACGAAGTCTCTAAGCATACAGAGTGACCCTTGCGCATCGGTGCAATAAGGTCTGCGATGAAAAGATCCCGCTTGCCTACAATTGCCTTTCAAAAGTCAGATATTTTAAAACTACTTCGCTAGTTTGAGTAAACTAGCTGGCACGCCCTAAAAGCAAACATATATTGCGAAAAGATTCACTCCATGCCTAAGAAACCCGAAGTCGAAGATTTTTCGTGTTTACAGATTTTGGCACGCCCGGTGGGAGCCGGGACTTAAGTAGACTTCAAACAAACAAGTTACACTCAAATTTTTGAAAAAAATGTATTTTCCAAAAATCAAGCATACTTAGAAAAATTGCAGAAAATGGAGCAAAAGCCAAAATCCTCATCGAGTAAATCAAAAGAGGTTTTTAAAACAACCAAAAAACGAGAAGCAATAGCTGATATACAAGCAATTTTCAAAGAAAGAATGGATGTTTTAAGCAAGGAGCTTAAAACCCATAAATCCCATAGCAGCTCTTCTCGGGTGCACAAAGATCGTGAAAAGAAAATCGATCTCAAACTCGACGAAGGATGCGAGGTAAAAGGCCAAAACCCAGAAAGGGGTGAGTCCTCCACTCCCACACTTCCAAAATCCTCGTTGAGTAAATCAAAAGAGGTTTTCAAAACAACCAAAGAACGAGAAATGCTAGCTGATATATGGACAACTTTCAAAAAAATGGATGTTTTAAGCAAGGAGCTTAAAACCCATAAATCCCATAGCAGCTCTTCTCGGGCGCACAAAGATCGTGAAAAGAAAACCGATCTCAAACTCGACGAAGGAATTGAGGTAAAAGGCAAAACCCCAGAAAAGGGAGAGTCCTCCACTCCCATATTTCCAAAATCCCACAAATCCAAAGGAAATTCGAAAACAGACTGTTCTGTTTTAAAAAATCAAAAAAATCTTGAAAACTTTCAAAAAGACAAAAAAATTGAAAAACAAAATTTCAAAATTTCGAAAAATTCAAGTGAAAAACCTAAGTCTAGGCACACACACAGTGGGACATAAAACCCCCACAAAGAGACGAGAGTGAAAAATAGGTAGGTTTCGAAAAGGAACGCCTCGTGAAACCCCGGGGGCTCAAAACAGAGTTACCCAGGAAAACGGCCTGCTCTCACCCTGAAAAGGTAGACAAGCCACAAAGAGGTATGCCTGAAACCCATCCTTCTCAAAACTCTCTTCTTCATATAGGGTCATCAGATGCATTGGATAACCCCTCTGCACACACAAACCCACGAAATGTGCCTAAGTTAGAGAATTTTCAAGGTGCGCCAAATATCCCGCACCAACCAAAAGAATTTCAAAAGCAAAAACAAAAACAAGTTCAAAAAATGATAGACATGGAGACCCCTAATGCATGCATCGACATCTTAGTAGCTCATAACCCTACCATAGAAAAACCCACTTCTTCAAGCCTAGTCTTGTACCTTGGAACCAAGATTAGGACTCTGAAACAAAAAAAATCATCCCTAGGGCACCACGAGTTGAACCTAGGGAGCAAGTCAAAAAATTCGAGAGAGTAAGCTTGTCTTCCCTCGAAGAAAAATTCTCCCAAAAACAGGTTGTGTGGAAGCTCAAGTCTTCCATCACCCTGCAATATCCAAAGTTCTTCAAGGAACCAAGCATGGCTTTCCTTGAAGACAAAATCTCCCAATTCAGGGTTGTATGGAAGTACAAGTCTTCCATCACCCCAAAATATCCAAAGTCTATCGAGGGACCAAGCATGGTTTCCCTTGAAGACAAAAACACCCCAAAATATCCAAGACTTCTCAAAGGACCAAGCACGGTTTACTTTGAGAAACAAACCTCCCAAACCAGGGTTGCATGGAAGCTCAAGTCTTCCATCACCCCAGAATCCAAAATCCCAAAATCCAAAAGGGTATATATCCCCGACATGGACGATTCCATGTTCCAAGGCCATGATTTATACAAAAACTTTTCAAAAAACAAGAAGTCTTGGAACATGATTCTAAACATGGGATATAAACCCCACCAGGGCCTGGGAACCCAAAACCAAGCTAGGCTTGAACCTGTCCTACCTCAGGCCAATCGACAAAAGTATGGATTGGGCTATAGCCCACCCATACCCCGAGAGCCGCCACCTAAGACCATCTGGGTCAGGGGTGCCCTGTAGAACCTCTAAAACCGAAACCCATGTCTTAGACCTATTTGATTAGAGTCTGATTCATTAATGTTTTCTTTGTAGGTTCAATGGAAGATCCCTACCTTTTGGAAAAACCAAAAAAAAAATGGATATTACCAAAAACCAAAAAAAATTGAAAACCCTCAAAATCTTAAAAACATTTGGAAAAATGAAATTTCTAAAAAGAAATTTTTGAAAGCATTTGGCCATGTACAAAGTCCATTTTTCAAAAATTGTAAAAAAGCTTTCTTTTAAAAATTGTATATACTCCCAAAAACCCAAAATATCCAAAAAACTGGTCCTGAACACCCTTTTGCCTAGAGCTTTTTCAAAATGAAAAACTCGAGAATCATCAAAGCCAGGAGGAATAAAAACCTCCGAACTTCCTAAAATTTGCAAGATCCTTGACTTATGCAAAGATTGGGGATTTTTAGAAACAAGTCTGACCCGTAGTGTGTGCATAAGCATCATGCATCACACTCTGAAATCATTCATGTACATCGAGTCTAGACATCATCTTAGAACTCGAATTCAGGGTTTTGTAAAACCAAAAGGGGCAATGAAAGTCGACCCCCTAAGTATCGAGCCTTCATAAGCAGGTCTTCATACGGATCCAATCCCAATCAAATCCAACACCTTCAAGGCAAATTTCAAAAAAAATGAGAATCTCGAAAAAGGGTTAGCATTTCACAAAAGCCTTTTCAAAATTCTTTTGATAAAAACCTTCCAAGCATTGCAATTCATGCATTGTCTGCTTGACTTGATCAAATGAAGATGTTGTTTATACTAAATGTGCCATACATTTCGAAAACTCTATTGGCATGTGAGAGGAATCACCAAGCCAAAAGAGAAATCGTGCTTGGCCTTGTTGTAGGCCTTCAAAATTCGAGACATCACCTCCCATGTCATGGAAAAGGGAATGATGTTCATTAAAGCACTCATTTGAAAAGAAAAATCCTATCTAAACAGGTAGGCTAAGAAAATGGCAGCCCCTTTCAATAGAGTATGAGTTTCAAAACTCAAGACTCAATTAAGGGACAAGCCCTGTATCGTGTGGCTGAAGTGCCTCTTTGAGACACATCCCCATACTTGATCAAATGCCCCATGAAGGCATGAATCTTCAAAATGAATTCCAAAAACCATGCTTGACCAAAACCAAGTATGGAAAAACATATTTCGATCAAAAGGACTAGTATAAAACCATCTTCATATAGAGAGGAAGGATTTCCCAAAATTGCTTTCTCAAAAGGGATCAAAATTTCAAAAATTTAACCCTACATATGACTTTGAAAAGAAAGATTTTCAACTTCTGGTTAAAACCTTGATTGTGTTAGGATGAGAACATGAATCTCACGATGAAATATGGAGACCATGTCAAAACTAAAACCTGATGGCCATGACGATCACTTAGGGCTGGTTATGTTTCCATCCTTGAGCAAAAAATATCATGATCATGTTAGAAAAACCATGGAAGTGCATGGACATGAACATACCATTGTCCATCCAAAATCCTTTTGAAAAGTCATGGCCCTTCACCATATGGCCATGCAAAATTCCCATCAAGCTAGGGGCATTTTTAAATACAGCCCCTAGACACCTTCCATGGAGAAACGAATTTCATAAAATGCATCTCCTTCATGATTTGTGAGATACATTTCATATGTTCATCGTTGCATAAAAACATGTATTTCCATTTTAAAACACATGGAGTGCATAGCATGCATCATATCACCCCGAAGAAAGCCCAAGAGGTTGGCAATTCGAGTAGAAATGTCTCCATGTCTTCAAAGGGCAACAAAAATCGGAAATTTGTTGATATTTGTGGGTCGAAATTAGCAAAACCCTGAAAATGCCCGAATATTCAAAAGGGTTTATGTTAAATTCTTTTTCAAAAAGATTTTGAAAAATCAAACTCCTTTGAAACTTCTTGAAAGAAGGATCGAAGTAGATTGTATAACCCTGAATGGAGGAATTTATACTTTTCGAAAAGTAGAGTCTTCCAAAAATGAATTGGCGATATTTCAAAGAACCCTGGCTTACAAGATTAAGCCTTGTTCAAAATATCAAAATATTTTCGAACAGCAGATGCTATTAAGAAATAGGACGATCTCGTTTGAATCGAGTAACCAAAGGGATAAGTCTTCCCCCATTCTACTTTCTCTCTAAAAAGGAAAATTGGTTGTGTTCAAAAGAAAGAAAAAAATGAGAATACAAAAACTCCTCTGAAAGTGGTCTTCCCTTCATAAACAGGGAATACAAAAGCTCCTCCGAAAGAGGTCTTCTCATTCAAAAGAAAAAGGAGATATAAAAACACTCCTCCCAAAGAGGTCTTCCCTTCATAAACAGGGAATACAAAAACTCCTCCAAAGAGCTGCTCTCCTTTAAAGAAAAGAGGGATTAATGAAAAAATACTCCCAAAGGGAGACCCTCTGTGAAAAAAAAGAAACAAAAAGCCAAAGCTCCAAAGAGAGCGATTTTCCGACTCTTTGCCTAAAACCACAGGACGCTTCAGAAGGGACCGTGGTATCTCTTTCCCATATCCCTACGGCTTATCCCCGAGGAAAAAGGTTCAAATTTGCGAAAATCCTAAAGTACGAATAAAATCGGCTTATTTGGATTTCATTTTGTTTGAGAACTCGACTTTGTTTTGTAGGAAATGGAACTTTGAAATGTTTTTCAAGTTTTCCTACTCAAAAACCTCTACTGAGTGGCAGGTATCGAAACCCAAATGAAGGGAAGTATCAAAAAACGGAAGTTTTTTTCGATACAAGCTAAAACGAGTTCGTTTTCAAAAAGAAAATTTTCAAAAAAACCCATGAATGTCAAAAAGACAAGGGTAGAACCTGCTTGGAGCAGACAGCCTTAAAAGGCTCTCTCCAAAGCTCGAAAACCTGAAAATGTCTAAAAGACATGGGTAAAACCTGCTCGGAGCAGCCTGCCTCAAAAGGCACTCTTCGGGCTCAAAACCCCAAAAACAAAAACATTTTTTTCATTCATGCATCCAAAAATCGTCCATGCATGATCATACATAGGGAAACTTAAGAAAAGTCCCCTTTTGCTAAAAATCCCCACTTGTGGTAAAAGAAAATAGGGTTTTGCGAAATAAAAATGGAGAATTCTCGAGAAAATTTGAGAGGAAAACCAAAATGGGGTGTTATCTTCTTCGCCATTATCCAAATCAATTTGGATAATGCCAAAGAGGGGCATCTCTAAATACCCCGAATTTTTCAAAAATCAAAAACTCTCAAAAACACAAAAAGCTCGTTTGAGCCAAAACGACAACCTGTTTTAAAATGTGAAAACAGGTACAAAAGGCAAAAGGAGAGCCCCAGCAAGAAGAGCAAATCGAGCCCGGAGTCTCAAAAGCCACCCTCTGCTCAAAAACAGAAGAAAAAAGAGCCCGTTCAGAGAAAAGCCCGATAGAAAGGTAAAAATATAATTTGGGTCAAAGAAAAAGCGCAAAGCAGCTCCAAAATGCAAAAAGCGCAAAGCAGCTCCAAAATGCAAAAAGAATCCCAGTACCTGAGGAAGTTGACAGAAGTCTGAGACACATCCCATCAGAATGAAGAACGGAATCCATGCGGCAATCTGAATTCGATATCAACAAGAACCGGCCAGAAACCAAAACGGCGGACCGAAACGAACGTCGAAAAAGTCCTGAAAAACAGAACACCAGTTGGAAGGAAGACTTGAGGAAGACCCAGGCCAGAGTTGGGCGTCCAATGAATCGAAGCCCGCTCGAAACCGACGGTGAAAAGCACTAGAAAGAACCAGAAAACCAAGGAGTAGAAGAAAAGTCTGGATTGGGTCTGGACCCAAAAATATCTAAATCCATATTCAAATAGTATTTGGATTGGATCTAGATCTCAAAATATCTGAGATCCGAGATCCGAGATCCAAACCCAAATAAATATTTAGAGTGGATCTGGATCTCAAAATATCTGAGATCCGCTATCCAGATCCACATAGGATTTGGATTAGATTCGGATAGTCAAACCCAAATCCAAGACCCAATATCCAAGATCCATTTAAAACCTCTATAAATAGAGGTAGTGGGCTTGAAAAATCTGGGACGTGAGGCTCAAAGGGGAGAGGCCTTTCACGTGAAAATAAAGGGGGGGATGAGAGAGAAAGGCCATTGGCCAAAACGTTTTTTTGTTTGAGAGATGGGATTGGCCCATGGAGGCAAGGGTTGCACCAACAACTTGGCGTCTCCTTCAAGCTACTTGGGAGCGTTGCATGGTGGAGCTTGGCAGCTTGAGCGGCGGCTTGGAGAGGTGCTGCAACAAGGTAGGTCCCCTAAGCCCTAACCTAACCCACTTCTTCCCCTAATCCTCTAGACCACCCATCCTAGCCAAACCAGCCCCCTAAAAAGCCACTAAAACCAGCCAAGTTCTGGCCGATTTTCACCAAGACTTCTACCCTAAACTCTACCCTAAACAACCTCCCTAAACCACCTAAAGTCCGGCCAAGTGCTGGCCGAACTCCCTTTGAACCACCCATAGCTCGAGCCACTTTTGGCTCGAGCCTTCCCTAAAACCCACGGCCTGCACCAGCAAGTCGTGTCCCGTTCTTTCCACCCAAGGTCAGGCCTGCCTTTTAGGCAGGCCACCTACCTAAAATAGCCCGGCCAAAGGTGGCCGGGCTTCCTTGCTTCTTTGCCATAACCCGGCTTACCATTCGGCAGGCCATCTTTCCTTAAACCACACGACCAAGGTTGGTTGTGTGTCCTTCCTTTCACCAAGACCTGGCCTGCCTTAGGCAGGCCATCTTCACCTAAGCCCCGGCCAGCCACAAGGCAGGCCGTGTCTTCTCTTCAGCCCTAAGCACACGACCAAGTGCTGGCCGTGTACCAGTCCCACATCCACCTTGGCCGAGCCCCCAAAACCTAGCCATACTTTCCTCAGCCAATACCTAACCTAGGACCAGCTGCAACCTAACCTAGGATAGCCACCTTGGCTCTCGCCTAGAACCCAGCCCAAACTCTATCCTAAAACCCCCTTACTCGAGCCACCTTGGCTCGAGTTTCACAAAACTAAACCCAAGGCCAAAGTGCTGGCCGAATCCTAAGTCAAAAACCATACCACTCGAGCCACCTTGGCTCGAGTCATGCCTTGCCCAAACCGGCCCCAAGTAGCCCCAAACACATTATAGCTTGCAGCTCTCGGAACTCCAAGTCTCTCCAAGCTCTCAAGCTCTCCGGCTTCGCTCCCACGTGCCCCGAACTCTATAAGAAGAAGGTGGATTCGCTTCTTGTACAATCCCAAATCAAGAACCTGGAAAAGTGTAAGTGGTTTGATATATATCAAGTCTCTTTTCCATTCAATTCAATTCGTGATACGGGGTTGTAATAACGGAGCATTGTCTCCCCCCGGAATGTAATAACGATGCTGGACACACGAGACACACACATACACTTGAGCCTTTCCGCTTTTATCTCGTACACAAGTATCACGTACACAATTGAGCCATTTCGCTCTTATCATATACATACGTATTTCAATTCAGCTGGGTTGTTACATTAAGTCGTGTGAGTTTGCCTTTCAATTACACACTCGCACCCAAGAAACACCCGAGCGATTGCTCAAACACCTCACGCACATTTTGGCCTCAGAAGCCACTAAGATATAGCCATATCTATATACTTTCTGCTGCGTGAGTTTTCTCGGTTCAGCTGTGTACGCATTTTAATTCGAGGTTTTAAATTCAATCGTGTGTGTTGTCTTTCAATTTATACATACACACACGCCACAATTGAGCCTCTTCGCTCTTATATATATCTATATCTCCCTTCTGCTACGTCTTTAAGATTTGGGTTTTAAGGTTCAGTTGCATGTGTTGCATTTCAATTTATACACAACACCCACGCACACATTGAGCCTTTCCACTCCTAAGATATTCTGCAATTTACATTCAAGTCGTGTGAGTTGCATTCAATTTGGGTTTTCCCTTCTTCTAAGTCTTTAAATTTCGGGTTTTACATTCAAGTCGTGTGAGTTGCATTGCATACTCGCCACACTCGAGCTAAAGTGCATACCTACATCGAACAAACCCGAACAAATCATGCAAAAACGCCCATCTTAGGCCACTTTGCACACACTCCAAGCCTAAGTGGTTGAAACTGAAAGACTTAGGGTCGCCCAAATCAAAAACTCACCAAGTGCATGATTTCAAAAGGATTTTCAAACACTTGTTTATTCAAAAATCGAATTTGAGTTTAACTTGTTTCAAACGAAGTCTCTAAGCGTACAGACTGACCCTTGCGCATCGGTGCAAGAAGGTCTGCGATGAAAAGATCCCGCTTGCCTACAATTGCCTTTCAAAAGTCAGATATTTTAAAACTACTTCGCTAGTTTGAGTAAGCTAGCTGACACGCCCTAAAAGCGAACATAGATTGCGAAAAGATTCACTCCAAGCCTAAAAAACCCGGAGTCGAAGATTTTTTGTGTCTATAGGAGACAAGAAAAGAGATTTGGAGCAGGTGTACGTTAGAGAGTCCCTTCATCGCTATTCCCTCTCTCTCTCTCTGTATATATATATATATATATATATATATATATATATATATATATATATATATATATATATATATATATATATATATATAGCAGGTGATATCCTATCCCTTCTTCTTGGCCTTCTTTCTCTGGAAACTCTTGGCACCATGGGTCTTGAGTGAACTAGTTATATATAGACAGAAAGAGAACTTATACTTCATTATTATAAGTTTAGCCTTTTACCAGAGGTACTTAATTTCTTCTGAAACCTACTAGGGTTTCGCTTCTTCTTAATTGTTTCTCTCTATGGATGTATATGTGTGTGAGAGAGAGAGAGAGAGGACGGCAACATAAATAAGCCAGTGGAAGGGGGTATAAACTAGCTGTATGTTTGCTATAATGATGCACTACTTCTGTGTCCTTTGGCAAATGCCAACGTTGGGAAAGAAATTAATGAGCGTTGGTTGGAAGATCATCGTAGAATGACAGAAGGGGAGGTACGTCGAAGTCGGACATAATCGGCTTTGGCTTACCGTAGGAGTCGCTCTCTCTCTCTTTAAATTTCATTACTGCACCGATATCTTTCTTATCACAGGCACTATCCAAAGAGTAATTGGTCATGCATTTTGGGTTTATTTCATTAAATCACTTGCTATCTCGAGTAGTTGACTGGCTTCTTCTAGGGAAAGAGAACAGGTAATTTCATAGGTCACCAGGTCTCCTTCCAGACCCACCATCAAACCAACCCATGCATGTCGATCTCATCTGAATCCTATGTACATGTCAAATCATATAAAAGTTTTATCTAGAGTCTAAATTTCACCGCTAAAGGTCACCATGGCACCTGTGACCGAGTATTTTAAGGGTGCACGGTAGATAAGGTGTTATGATGACCAACTAGATATGACCCAGGCGAGATTGTTAGTCGAGCATTTTTTCGGGTATCATAATGCATAAGGTTGATGGTGACGCATGAAAACGAGAACGGTGAATATGTACAGGTAACTAAATTTTCATTCAAGGGAACGGCCTCAACCTATAGAGCCTCTCAAAATGTGAGGTACATGGCAGCCCTCATCTAGTGCAGATCAATTATGTGGCCTATTAGGATACAAAAATTGTGGGTCTGAGAAAAAGAATATTAATACTGCTTTTCTTGATTTTTGACCAAGGAAGATGCAGGCTGTTAATTATGCTCAAGCTAGAAATGAATGACGAAGCATTAGAATCGCTGATGATGCACGCGGAAATGGGTCCTGCTACATAGTAATGGGTGGAAACCCATAACGGGCTCGTGGTGCTGCACGCATAAATTATGATGGGTTCATCGCAACTTAATCAATTTTTCTTTAATAGGGAGCTATCTGTAGCCCGGTGTGAACACCTTTTACGGTTCTCTCACAAAAAAGGGTAACATTCGATCAAACAGGAGTCTAAGCTATATTCTGCTCCTAAGTCTAAGCGAATCACTTTGGACAAACAGTTAAAGTGATTCAAAGACAAAGCTAAGCACACTGGTACAAATTCTAGCTTTTGCAACAACTATTACAATTATTACGACAGTTATAACCCTCAAAATATTTCAAAAAACAATTTTGAGGATTAAATTATTAGAAATATGATAAAAACTATCGGTATTTATGTCTCCATAAATTACTGACGGTCATGTTATTTTTTCGACGGTCCCGAAAATCATCAGTAATTGTTGAATTTTTTTTCCGGTGGTCACACACTTCAATTTCAGAGATACACTAAATGTTTTGGGACTTAACAACATCTTCAATTCAATGCAACAACGGTCATCGCATGCAAATCATCTATTCTTATAGTGATCTTTCATTATTTCACATGTTTAGAACTGTATATAATCTTTTGTATGTAATCTTATGTATATGTGACATTTGAGATAACGAGCTATATAAGAAGAGTTATTTATTTTATTGCTTTAAATTTATAATAGTGATTGTTTTGAGAATATTTCTTCGCATACCTTTAAAATTTTCTGTTATATGTTTGATAATGGTGACCACTAACCATATATTTAAGTATGTATCATGTTTTATTTTATATTACAGGAATCACATAATACAAGAATTGATACAAGAGATGATCGAAGAAATGTTAGAAGAGGTGATCATTAAGAGACCTTATACACTAGCTTTATAATAAACTATGGACATCGATCTTGGTTTTATTTGATCGATTTCTTTTTGTTTATGTACTTATTTTAGATGTTTGTAATACTAGATGTTGGTCTTGGATATATTTGGCACATATGACATGTATGTACACGGTTTAAAAGTTTGTAATATTAGACATTGAATTTGATTTTATTCAGCTCATATGACATTTATGGACTCCTTCTAAATGTCTGTAAATTATACATTGATCTTCATAGAAATATTTAGATCTGCAAGATAATTTATATTTTGATAACGTCAAATTGTATATCACATGTTTGTGATGAGATTCTATTCCAAAATTCATGTGAAAATTTAAATAATTATCAAAAAAGTATTTCCAACATAATATAGTATATTATTTTGACAGTTTTCCATACGGCATTTTCGGAGGTAAGACCGTCGACCGAAGAGATTCTGAATTTTTTTTTGGTAGTTTTTTGGTACATTTGCAAAGGTCAAAGGAAGCATAAAAAATGGTTCATTTCCGGCGGTATTGACTATTTTGAGTAGTTGTGTAGGTATTTTTGAGAGTTTTACCCTTTTTCAAGAGACCAACCATCCAAAATGACTTTTTTCGATGGTTTAAACTGCCCAAAAAAATAGATTTCGGAACAAAAAGAGCAATGAACAAGGTAAAAAGAGCTCCCAGTTGAAGAAGCGTGACTTCACTAAGTACTAGGCTCGAGAAGAACAAAAAGAGCATGAACAAGGTAAAAAGAGCTCACAAGACCTATTCTTAGAAGGAACAAAGAGTACATCCAACTCTCTCAATTAACGGAAAACATGCCTACTCCGGAATGAAATTGTTCAACAATCACTATTAGTCATTAAGCAATTTCGATTGTTACGGTTTTATTAACCAGTCAGAATTTGTTATCTGCAAGAACCGGAATAACTTTCGTGGGGCGTGGGAATAATTTTTCCCCTTTTCCTTTCCCTCTTGCGTGTGTTCACTCTCGCCTACATCTTTCTCTCTTTGTTTGTGTGGTGCTCTCTCTAGAACCTTTTGCGGATGCTCTCTTCCGTGCGTGGAAGTTTCTGGCAGGGTTCCCCATATCTCTCTCAATTCTAGTGTTTTTCAGTTTTATCCTTCTTTGTATTGGAATACTGATGTATCCGATTTCAGATTTTATCTATCATAGTCATCTTTGATTTTTCTCTTGGTACAGTTCTTTTCTTGCTTTTGTTGGAGATTCATTCTGAAATTGGTAAGTGTACTCTCTTTTACTTGAGTTTCTTTGTTACTCTAACCGTGTTGGTGCATGTCCGTATGCTTCCGTACCTTTAAATCGAAGTTGAACTTTAACTCATATTCTCATGCTTAGATTTATTTTCAAGACTTAGTGCCTCTTCCTTATTGAAACTTTGTAAAATGGCCATTTCTTAGTCATGGTACAGCCATATTTGTTTGTATTATCATGCAAACCAAGGTGCATGGAGACGGCTCAAGCCAGCCCCACTTAGTCAGAAAAAATCCTACCTTCAGTTGTGCAGAGAAACCACTCAAGAGACCGCTTCTGTTTTCCATGGTATGTGGAACAAATTTTCTTCATCCACCTCCACCACCGACAGGACAGGAGTAGAGTTAGCATACTCTTGCCATGCACTTAAAACCTTAAATCTTAGAAGATAGGCTTAATAAAAATCAAGCTCAAACCAAGCATTTTGCTACACTAGGTGATGTTTGTCACATGTAATATTAGTTCCCATTCTGGTCTCTCTCATGCCTTAACCACAAAAAGTCCCCACTCAAGTTTGAAATCACAAATTAGTTATAGCCTGAAATGACAATTTCATAACTTTTCCCTTCAACACAATTCATTAGCATTTTCAATGTATTACATTGATCAAGACTTACAGGAAAATGAAGACCTTTAAAGTGTTGGAAGGAAATGATAATCTAAAGCATTAGCTTGAAATGATAGAATGAGTTTTTTTAAGCTAAATGCCGAAAATCCACAAGATTGACCCTCAATGGTAACTTAGAATTAATGTAGTCAACCTGAATTGACAATTTCATGGTGAACATAACTTTTCCCTTTAACACAATTCATTAGCATTTTCAATGTATGACATTGATTGACTTGGAGGGGAAATGAAGGAAACGATAATCTAAAGCATTGGCTAGAAATGATAGAATACAATTTTTTAAGCTAAATGTTGATATGGCACAAGATTGACCAATGGCGACTTGGAACCAATGTAGCCAACCCCACTTACCATGTGAAAAGGCTTAGTTTTTGTCATCAATGTACATACATGGAACCTAGAATGGTTAGTAAACTATAGCGCTCCAATTAAAGAACTCATAAACTAAAGCTAGAGCTTTGCACTTAAATGCTAACACAACAGAAGTTTCCATTGTTTCTAGAAGAATAATGCAAAGTTTCTTGGTTCGGTTCTTCTCACTTAGCTTTGTTGTGTAGTTACTAATTTGTGTTCTTATTGCACATAGGTACATAAAAGTTTTTGGTAGAAATTTATGTTTTATAATACATGCTTCCATTAATGATGATGGTCTATTTATGTGGTGCTCAATAAAATGGTTGCCATATTTGTATATGCTTTTGTTGTCAATCCAAGATCACTAGTGACCATATTCTTGTGTTAAATGTTTTTTACTCTTAAGAAAATTGATTGCATTCTACTACACATCACTCCCCCTAATGAAGGTCGGCACCAATGACCTCTATTTGCATAGGAATCGATGTTCTTTAAGATTTAGTGTTATTGAGTTCAACTTATGGTTTGAGCAAAATTTTGATGTTTGTGTTTTATATAATAAGAAATAATTATCAGGCAAGCTCTCAACTTTCATTTTGTGGACTGAAAATCTGTGAATGAATGTTCTTTTGGTTAATAAACAATGCTAATTTATATTTTATTATATATTTAATTGATGACTATGCCTTGAGACCGTGTCAACATCAAAGGTGAACATCAAAGATGTCAATTATTTGTTGGAGAAAAGTTAGATTTATAGGCCTACAACTGGGGGGCCAATGTATACATGATAGTGGTTATGAAGCGAGAGGGACAAATACTTATGGTAGAGATGTTGAGAGGAACTATTGTCTATATTCAAAATGCTATAATAGATGTTTTGAAAGACTGAAATTAGTAAAATTTCACCTTTTCATTATGGTTTTACTCGAAACTATAACATAGATCTTTTATGGTGAGTAACTGTAAACACCCAAAAAAATTTTGAAAAGATTTGATCTTTTAGAATTTCTTTCTTTTTTAAGAAAAATTATGGTTCTCGGTCTTTTAAGGGTTTTCAAAAAAAATACCTTAAACGAACTCATTTCTATGCCAAAATTTTGTAGGAGCCTCAAAATAACTGTACTTTGCACCCTTCTAAAAAAAATCAAATTTTGACAAAAGCTAAAAAATTACCACTATACCCTCAAGGTCAAATTGGTTGGATTTTGTTGTTTCAAAAGATTGCCTTCAAAGAAAATATGGTTTCAAGTAATTTTTCTGAAAGAAACAAATGAAAATGAAACATTAGAAACTAAACCCACAAAATGTTTGTAAAATGACAAATTTACAAAATTTCAAAAGCTCTCAAATTCAAAACCAACGACTTTAAAAACTTGCCCGATCGAGGATAGTGCTACTCCGGGACCCTACACTCATCAAATGGTTAAAGTGGTCTGAGACCCTACACCCAAGAGTTAAAGAGGTTCGAGACCTACACCCATCAAAAGGGTTAAAGTGGTTTGACACCCTACACCTAACAAATAGTTAAAGTGGTTGAAACAGTAAAGACTAATTCATAGAGCGAAAGCAGGTCACTCATACAAACAAAAAAAATAAATATGAGACTCAGATGTTTTCCAAAAAGAATATTTGAAGATTTCGTTAAAACTCGATGTTTTCAAATATATCTCAAATGAAATAGTTTTAAATAATAATAAAAAATATTTGAAACCATAAATCTTAACTGAAAAGAGAATCAAGCAAAACAGAATTCCTAAAGGCTAAGATCAAACTAGGAGAGCCCTAAAGAAATAGAGGTCCTCCAACAAAAGATCAAATCAAAATCAACTCAAGTCAAATTAGGCAACACTTGGAACTAGCCCATACCCAAAACCAAGTCAAAATGAGCTCATGATCAAGCCGAAAAACCAAATCAAAGATAGGCTCATGATCATACTCAAAACCAAGTCAAATTGAGCTCGTGATTAAACCTAAAACCAAATCAAACAGGCACATGCCAAAAGCCCGAAATCAAATCAAATCAAAATGAGTACAAGACCAAGCCCAAGACGAGGTCAAACCAAGAAAGGGCTATATCAATAAGCTCAAGTCAAATTAAAATTCAATCAAGTTAAAGGGTCTTAATAAATAACAATTACTATGGTAATAAGCGGAAAAAGGCAACAGCTTGAGTAGTTTCGTAACTATCTGACACCTTGGTGACTATAGGTTCCTATAGGTTCCTGCAGGCTGCATAGAGGAGAAGATGCATGCAGTACATTGAAGAAATTTTATCAGGGTCACCATGGCATGCACTTGAAATACCTTGATGCAAGCACATGCATAACTGCAAATACACATCCAGGAACCCAAACATGCATGATTATCAAGCTCAGCAATGTCTTGGCCGGCCAGTTGAAAATTCTGGGTGTCGCAAAACATATGAGAACTATAAAAATAATACCAAAATCAGAGAAATCCAAGAAAAAAAAGAAACTGAAAATTTGCACGACATGATATGGAATATTGTATAAACAAAGGCTGTTGGAAAGAAGAAGGATGTCACAAATATGCATAAATAGAAAATTAGGAAACATGTCAGGTGTCATGGTGTTTGTGATTTCAAAGATGTCACTGACATTCTTCACTTCTTCTTTACTGGTATAAGTTTGTAAGAAGGAATTTGTGGCTGAACAATGAAACGGAGTGGAAATGCTTGCCCTCCAGAAGAGATATTTCATTTCCATATTTTGTTCCCTTTCTCTTGCTCGTCTTGTTTTCTATATTCATCAAGAATGAAGCTTGAGAGTACATTTCCATCTCCACTTCCCAAGTAGAATCACCAAGAATATCTTCATCTGAAAAATCTTGGTAACTGTTAACGATACCGAGTTGCTGACAATTAGTTCTGATAAGACAAAACAAGATATCTGCATAACACATGGTGAAACATATTATTTGTTGATATATTTGAGAGTAGAAGCCTTTCTGTCCTAATGCCTCATTTATCTACTCAGCAGAGTAACCCACAGTAAATTCGAACTTTGACATGTAGAAGAGGATTTACACAATGCATTAAGGTGGCATTATTGAACAAGACCGCACCTTATCCTGCCCAACTACTACAAGAATGTATAAGTCGCAGAATTGGTCTCCGTAGAGTCAGCTTTCAGGGAGCATGCTTCACATGACAAAACACCCGGATAAATATAAAAGGAAGGCAATGACAACAACCTCAGGGAGCTCCTTTCAGTATAAATTGGCGTGCTCCATTTAAAAGCTTGGGCGTTTATGTTGAGAGGTGAAAATACACACTACACATCGATGGAATAACATGCTTCATGCATATAACAGCCCTCACATGTGCTGACCCCATACAACAGACTAGTGACAGACTTTCCTCAGGAGGTCAAGGTTAAAGATGCTCTTACCAGACCTCACAGGCCCACACTTTGTTCTGATACAAAATGAATTAGCGTATATGTGATTCTACAGTTCAAGTAACAGTGAACCTGGAAAAGCCCTTCAGGTTATGCAAACCAGAGGAACTTTAATTGTCTACAAGCAAATGCACCAAAATAACCTTGGTACCAGAATCAAACAGCAAGCCGATATAGTTTTTAAGACCTTTTAGTCCAAACTTCTTTAGTAAACTAATGACATACTCTAAAGGTCAGGTATATTAGCAGCACCTGCACATTAAACCCACACAAATACAATAAAATTAAATAGATATGTACACACACACATACATACATACATTGATACATATATATATTTTTATATATAACGTTATACATAAATATATTCATACATGCACATCAATAGAGGGGTGAGAGAGAAAGAGAGAAAACAATTCAAACATGTCGAGGCAAACCTGTTGATAGCATCACTGATGGGTACTACTTGTCCATCAATTTCTTTTAAACACTGCATCAAGTAAAATCGAGCAGTCGACCTAGCTTGAGACAAGGAGTACATATAGTGACTTTCGTGATGCACAAACTGGTAGAATCAAGGCCTGTAGAAGACATAAAAGATGCTAGAGTTGTATATGTTAAAAGCAAACTATCGATCCACCCTTCTGCTATGATTGCAATTGGAAACCTAATAAGCTGCTTTGACAAAAGTAACACAAAAGCAATTGTGTTATGCTGAGCAGCAAGTGTTGGTCGATGGATGATTTGAAATATGACTTATAGTTCAAAGTAATGATACAAGAAGCGCAAGATTTTAGAATAACCAATTTAATTGCTAGCATGGTACATGATAGAGCTCTATGGAAACAAATAATCCATGTAGCCGACCCCATCTAGTATGGGAAAAGGCTTAGTTGTTGTTGTATATTGAGGTTTCTAACCATCCCAAAATGTCGGAAGGAAACAATAAAAATTATCTTATTTTTTTGGAATATTAAATCCTAATATGACTCAAGATCTAGCCAAATGGAGACTAAAAATCTGTTAGCCAACCCCATTTAGTATGGTACTTCTTGATGTTGAAGAACTACATTTCATTTTGAGCAAGTGCCAGTTTTTTCTTTGACAGCAGAATATGCAATTTGGAGAAGTACCGCCTCGTCTGTAGTTGCTAAACAAGAAGCATGCCTTGAATATGTTGTGCTTCTGAAATACTACTTGGCAGCTGTCTTTTGCTTCTCTATGTCATCTAGCACCAACTCTCTTTGAGCAGGCGAACTAACTTCCTTTTCAATCAATGACCAAACTCCTTTAGTAACTGAATCGCTCACAAGCAGACAGTTCTTTCTCATAGAATCAACAAGAAAAACTGCAACTTTTGAGACTGGCCATCCCTCCTTGTGCAGATGATTTGTCAAGGAGCTTAATCCATCACAAATATCGATCAAACCGGCCAAAACATATTAAGATCAAGGTCGAGTCAAAAGTAACACCAAAAAGGACAAGTGATCAAGTCACAGACTAGATCAAGCCAAGAAGGGCTTACTCATGCACCAAAGTTGTAGGTTGCACCAATCCATGAGCCACAAGCAAGACCACACCAAATCAAGCCAAGCAAAGGGTGTGTTGCATTGCACCTAGCCTATGGCTTCATCAAGGCATCCTTGACCAAAATGGGGATCATCCACTGCTCTCTTGTGAGTCATGTGACCAACACTTTTCCATGTGGATTTGACCAAAATTGGGTCAAATATCAAGCTTCATGCCCAACCCATGGAAGAGCCTAGAAACTCCCCTTGAAATATAAATAGGCCCCTTGAGGGGTTAATCAAAGGGAGGCAAAGTGAGGAATATCTAAGAGAAAACCCAAAGAAAAATTAAGGGAGAAAATCCCAACAAAGAGAGAGAAGAGAGGAAGAAGGAGGAATCATCCCCCAAAGTGGAGGTGTTGCTCCCCAAGCCGTCGGTTTTTAAGCCATTCTAAGGTCTTCAATTAAGGTCGATTTTCTTTCCTTTCTTCAATTACATTTTATTCAATTTGAAATTAAGGAGCATTTGTCTCCAAATCATTGTAATATTTGATGAGAGGTGTTTTAAATTTTCATCGAAGAGTAAAGGTAAAATCGTCTACCATTTGTTTGATTTGTGGTTGCTTCTACCTCAATATACATTGTAAACTTATACTCTCTCATCTCTTTTATGCTTAAGTTATATGATAATTTCTCTTGATTACACTTCCTCTCTTATAGAATAAAGTCCTCTACTGAAAATTTCTTTGAATGATCATCTAAATCATTAAAGATCAATCGGATGCATTCATTAGACTCAACAGAAAATGTTGTTTTCAGTATTCCGCATTTGTCTTATCATTGATTTTTCCAGCCTGAATTCGTGAATGAAAATTTCTTAAAATTGGTACACACTTCATTTACACACAGGCCAACACTCCACAAAATTTGCAAGAATTTTAGATGTGAGTAAGATCATAAATACAATTATAGAAAATTGAACAAAACCGAGACAAAACCTATCTGCACTACACATCCTGCAACAGAGCCTGGGTAAAACTCCCTTGACTCTATCTGTAATGATCCAAAAATTCTGAAAATGGTTTTTTAGAAAGTTTATTCCAATATCTTTCCAACTTGACCAGTTTTATAAAAATATAAGGTCAATGTGCTAAGATATAGGCATTTTTTGAAGCATGTGTATTTCTATCATAAGATCTGTCCCGAGTTCCAAGGCTTAGAAATTCACTGATTTAGAAATAAAAACCAAAAGAAAAATCTCCCACTAAAGATACTAAAAAAATTAGGAACAGTTGTTGTTTGAAACAAAATTGTTTTTGTTTTTCATATTTAAACTTGAAATTTTGTTAAGAGAAAGATCACACGATTTTGAAAATGATTTTCAATTGAAAACTTGTTTCAAAAACAATTTGATTCCTAGGACAATTTTTCAAGTGTCTACGTTGACCCTTGAGCATCGATTCAAGAAGGTCTACGTCGAAAATAACTCACTTATCCATAATCACCAAAGAAGTCAGAAAATTATCTTTGCTAGTTTGAGCAAACTAGTTGGCTCGCTCGCACACTTGCATTTGTGAATTGAATTTCGAGTCTTTACATAGGCTTTGGAATAAAATTCACATCTACAGTAACAAAGACCCAATATTTTACTCAGAAATGATATTGAGGATATAATAAACATGGTATAAGATTCATTTGCTCCACTTAAAGCATACGGAGATGCAAATGCATATCATAGAGTATGAGATAGATTAAATAAATATTTGAAAATGCAACAAAGATACTATGGTCAGGATATGAAAAGTACTCAATAGTATCATTTGTGGCCCTTTTGTTTCTATCCAAATATATGCATAAGATTTTAAAGAAAGCAATTGATGACTTGTTAGAAGTGTTTAAGGGTGTGACCCTATAAGGTAATTTGGTTCTTGAATATTGGTATAATGCTAGAAATTTGGTAACAGATTTTGGTTTCGACTATATCAAAATAGATGTATATTGTAATAATTATGTTTTGTATAGAGGTAACCATGAGCATGAAGATAGGTACCCTAACTCACAATGCAATTTATCAACATGAAAATTTATAAAGGATACAATGCAAAAGTTCATGAGTTGGCATGCTAGAGCTCCAAGAGATGCTTTTAGCAAGATGAGTCATCCTAGAGATTAAGAAGCATAAACAAATAGTGCAAGGAACAAGTAAAGTAAAACAAATAACAATAATGAATTTATTTGATCGAGTCATCCTCACAAACATGTCTTAGAGAAATCAATGATCCACTATGAGGTACGCATGAGTATCAATGCCTTTCTCTCATGCAAGAAAACTTACCTAGCCTATATTTACCTTTCATCATGCCTTAGTCACTTGGTTGATTAGAGAGCACGAGCAATTATAACAAAAAAACCGTAGGAGAGTAGAGAAGACATGGTAGAGGAAAAAGAGAGCATATAGAGTAGTTGATAATGTTGAAGATCAAGTTAAATATTGATTAATTAGTATTATTATTTAATTATAAATGTATACATAGAGTCATAGATAAGTCTGAGTCATGTATATTATGGTATTTTGTAATACGGGTCCTAATGGATAGGAATTGTAATCCAGTAGTCACTTACTAGGGATATTATAGTCTTTCAAGTTAGATCAGCCATATAAGTAGTCATTAGGGCTGTCATTAGATTTTAACGAGAATTAGAGGGTGGGGACAAGTATTGGCCGACCAGCACCTCAGTGTCTTCTTCTTGTATTTGACTTTCATCAATAAAGAAGTTTATGTTGCTGATTAATTTCAACATAGTGTCAGAGCCTCTTGTGGCCATTTAGCATCAAGCATCGAAGAAAATCAACAAAAAGAAGTCGTGGGCACAGTAAAGAACTCGCAGGACAGCAAGTTCTTCTCTTTCTTACTCTTTCAAATTGGTATTTAAGTGATTTCATTACAAAATCGTTGTTAGATTCATTACCTCTCACCGTGAACATCTGCTTTCGTAATCTACAAGTGATGCACTACAATTGTTCGATGAAATGTCTAAGAGAAAGTGAGACAATTGTTTTATTTTAAAAAAATCAATTTTTCAGTGGTCAACCGATTTGGGCAGATTTAAAGATATTTCTTCAATGAGATATCAATCCGAATATAGAAAGAGCAAAGATGGTAGAAAGTAATGAACTCTCGTCAGACAAAAGTGAAGGTTTTCAAATCACAAATTTGAAACTTGATGACAAGAATTATTTACAGTGGGTCAGATCTATTGAGCTGGCTATTATGGCAAGGGGGCGATGTGATTATTTGACTGGTGATCTTCCTCGACCCCCAATTTCAAATCTTATTTTCGGTGGTGCAGAAAAAATGCCTTAGTAAGTGCTTGGCTAATACAATCCATGACTCTCTCCATCGACATTACTTTTATGTTTTTAGATACTACTAGGAATATCTGGCTGGCAGTTCAGGAAGCTTATGCCCAAAGAAAAAATATTGCGAAGAAATATAATTTTATAGAGAAGATTCAGAAATGCTGACAAGGAGGAAGGTCAGTTAGTGAGTATTATGCAGAGCTCAGAGGTCTGTGGGAATAACTACATACGTACTCTAAGACTAAATGTCAAACTTGCACACTAGAACAGAATGAGGAGTTTGAAGAGCGTAAAGTGTTTAATCTTCTATGGGGTATATCATCATAATATGTATCTTTAAAGAATAATCCTTAGCAGGGAAGAACTTTCATCTTTGAGTACAGTATACTCACTCCTCCTTAGAGAAGAAGATAGGAAGCTTCTTGAAAAAGAAACCAAAATTAATTATGAGACCTTAGCATTTGTAAGGAAAAAAATCAACAATTATTACTGAGAGACAGAAGGAGCATATACCTCGTTGGCACCAGCGACTAGGCCATTTACCATTTTCCAAAATAAAGATATTATTACCTGAATTTAGTGATTGTAATGATTTGAATTTGAATTGTGAAACTTGCCAGAAGGCAAAACACCATCGTATTTCATTTCCTTTAAATGAAGAAAGATCTTCAATTCCTTTTGATATTGTGCATTCTTATATTTGGGGTCCTAGTTCGACAACTTCTATGCAGGGATATAAGTATTTTGTATCATTTATTGATGATTGCACTAGGTTTACTATAATTTACCTTATGAAGACTAAAGACGAAGTGAAAGAAATTCTTCCTGTATATTGTCAGTTTCTACAGACGCAATTTCAGAGTACCATTAAGATCTTTCACAGTGATAATGGTGGAGAATTTATGTCACGATCCCTTCATTCGTATTTTCTATAACATGGCATCTTACACCAGACCTCATGTTCTCACTCTCCTCAACAAAATGGTGTAGCTGAAAGAAAGAATCGACATATTTTAGAAGTTCCAAGGACTCTCTTAATTAGATGCAATGCACCAAAATATTATTGGGGTGAAGCAGTCTTAACATCAGTTTTTCTTATAAATCGCATGCCAAGCATGGTGCTCAGTGGTAATACTCCATTTCATTCCCTATGTCCTTATTAGAAATAATTCCATTTATTACCAAGAATTTTTTGATGTACATGCTTTGTTCATGTTTATCAAGGTGTCAAAGATAAACTTCATGCAAGATCAATAAAGCATCTTCTTGGGATATTTGACTACTCAAAAAGGTTATAAGTGTTATGATCCTTCCAAAAAGAGGTTTTATGTTACAATGGATGTCACCTTTCACAAAGACATTCCATTTTATGGAGTGCAAGAAGAACCTTCATTAGAAATACAATTTACTAAGTGATCCCACTTCCTCCAGCTGAAATTGCATCTACTCATGAAAATGCAGGTGAATGACAAGTATATAACAGAGAAAACCGATGGATTGTCTTTCCAGATCAGACTGTCACCCGAGATCAAAATTTCTAAAGTAAATGAGATTCACCTCCTCTTCAGATAACCTCTCATAATTTGGATATCGAAATAGATGATTTACCTATTACAATTAGAAAAGGGAAGCGTGCAGCTGCAAAATATGCATTGGACAAAATAGTATCATTCTCTCATTATCCTAGGGAATATCAGTTATTTATGATGAATACAGAGAATACTTTTGTACCAAGGACCTATGAAGAGGCTAAAGTACATCCATAATGGAAAGCGGCCATAAAAGATGAAATTTCAGCTTTAGTACGAAATCATACCTGGAAATTGAGAGATCTACTATCAGAAATGAAGACTGTAGGATGTAAGTGGGTATTCTCAATCAAATATAAGGCAGATAGGAATATAGAAAGATATAAGGCAAGATTAGTTGCAAAAGGATATAGTCAGTCCTACGGCATAGATTAGCTACAAAATATGCAAAGGTGTCTCATGATATGCTCACCCATTTTGACATGTCCATGGATCCTGCAGGCACTTAGAAGGGAACCCCATAGTGGCAAACATTCCGAAGAGTTGGGAATTGTCTCTATCAACTGCTCTGCTTCATCCAGTAAACCTGCTCAACCAAGAAGATCAACCAAACAACCATAATGCTCAACTTGGGGTTCCAAGTTGTATTTATTCTTCATCAAATCAAAATATCCGTAGCCTTCCTCGACCAGTCCTCCATGACTGCATGCAGTTAAGATGCCAATAAAGGTGACAGAATCTGGTTTTATGGCTACCACTCTCATCTCCTCAAAAAGTTGTAGAGCTTTGCTTGTTTGTCCATTCATGGCAAGCCCGCAAATCATTGCCATCCAGGAGGTTGTGTCTTTCTACTTGATTTGTCGAAATGCTTCAAGAGATTTGTCTATGCATCCACACTTTGTATACATGTCTAGGAGTGTTGTGCCCACAAAAGCATCAATACTGAGTCTGTTTTGCTCAATATATTTATGTAACCATTCCCCTTGCTTCAACGCTCCTAGATGGGCACATGCTGTAAGAACTGTGACAACCGTAAATTTATCAGGTTTCATTTTCAGAATTTGCATCTGTTGGAACAGGTCTAGGGCCTCACTGAACCGATTGAACTGCATGTACCCATTGATCACCGCAGTCCATAAAATTGCATCTCTCTCTGGACACAAGTCAAAGAGTTCCCTTGCATCATCAAGCCGACCATCACCGACATAACCAGAGATCATTGTAGTCCACGAGATTACATTTTTACCGTTCATCTTATTGAAGTTGTAACGTGATGAAAGTATATTCCCACACTTGCAGTACATATCCATCAAAGCATTCCCAAGAACAATACTTGATTCAAGTTCTTCATTGACAAGGGAATGAATCCTCTTTCCCAAATCCAGATCCCCTCGGCTTACACAAGCAGAAAGAGTGCTAACAAAAGTTGCTTCATCAGGTCTAACTTTTTCTACTTCCATTCTTTTGAAAGTGTTGGCTGCATCAATAGGTTTCCCAGCTTTGACATAGCAAGAGATCAAAATGTTCCAAGAAACAACATCCCTCTTAGTCATTTCATCAAATATTTGCTCTCCATAATCAATCCTGCCCACTTCAAAGTACATGCAGATAAGTGAATTCTTAACAAACGTATCCAATAAAAGGCCAGATTTTACAATAGCAGAGTGTGCAATCAGACCATAATTAACCTCTCGCGACCCACCAATTGCCTTGAGAACAAGTGGGTAAGTGAAGTTGTCAGGCATCAACCCTTCTCCCCAGAGCTCACAATAAAGTATTAACGCTTTATGAAGACTACCAACATTGACATACGCCCTAATCATTACATTGAAGACGAACAGCCATGGAGAACGGATGGTAGAGAAAAGAATCTCTGCATGGTGAATGTGCCGTGGGTGTGAGACGGCACAGAAGGTTATAAGCCTGTTAGTTGTATCTTTACACTGGTCCAGACCAATCCTCAAGGTCTGGCAGTGGATTTGCTGCAAATGTCTCAATGATTTGCAGCTCTCCAAAAGTAAAATGCACTCTTTTTTGTTTAATCTGGTGGGTTTGTGAATCGCTTTAGGCTGTACGATTTGGCAGTAGCCATGAGACAGAATGGCGATCATAGAGATTCTGGAAAACGGCATAAAATTGTTGACGGCACACGGTCTTAGGAGACGTTTCTTCTTTGACACATTCAATACACATGACATGGCACTCAATATATCCAATGCAGCGAGATTACAGATGTTTACTGGAGCCTCTTCAATCCAAACCTTGTCTGGCCAAATCTAGCTGATTCGTAAGCCACTACATTGACGCTATCAGCCTTCCATCATCAACATTCATAGCATTCACTTTTAAATCTTCCTTCAGGCGGTGGCTCCGCGCTGTTTCACTTGAATCAGATGTAAGACCTTGAGAGTTGTGGACGTTGCTTGTTGAAGCTCGTGCTTTCCGAAACTCCTCCAAGATCGGCCGTGATCTCCTCGGCGTCTCATCTACCGTTTGGTTGCGCCACTGGGTAGAGGAATTTATTTCCGAAACTCCATGGAGTATCATATAAAACGCCTCCTTTCACGTTGTTATCTGTTGCATCCCATGATTGATCGATCCAGTCCAATGACGACATACCCTGCATCTCACTTCTTCAAAAGACCTAGGGATGACATGAACCATAGATTTCAAGAGTCTAAAATTGAAAGAACAGGGTTTTTTTCTCGTAGGCTGTATTACAAAAGTAGAATTGATACGCACAAATGATACGCCCACACCCTTGGTGCTAGCGCCCAGAATTATTTCTTTCGAAAATACCTTCTTTTTTCATTACCTCTCATATATGTTATCGATTGTCTCTACGATAGAGATAGAGAACTTCGACCGCTCCTACGGTCGATGTTCTCTTGATCTTCCTATATACACATTAATATCAATTTACTCAACGTTTGGCTCTATCATAATCTCATCATTGTTATTCTTCAATTTTGTTTTTTGTTCGTATTATATAGGTACTTTGAAAGATTTGATACGTTGAATTGAACGATAATGATTGAATCAATTGAAATTGACTCCGCATTTTCCATCGATTCTTGTTTTCTAAGAGTGTCTGGAACCCACATCGATCGGGAAAAAAGCGTGACTAAAGTGCGGTTCTTGTATCAGTGACAATGATGTTGGCAGAGCGCATCACTTTGTTTTTAGTCGCATGGCATGGAATGGATGTGTTATGTCGTCTACTTATGTGCACTCAGGCTACGATACTCTACTCTACGGAGCGTGTCCAGGACACATTTGTCTTCCATGCAGGATGTTCATAGCTCACGTCTTTTGTCGTTCATAGCTCACGTCTTTTGTCTACTTTATTATGTTTTGAATGAACTATTTTAGATTTTATAGCAAGAATGGTTCAAAGAGGTGGTGATGTATTATATGGAGGTGGATGAGTAGAAGGTCATATTGTTATGACATCATTGAAAAAAAATGTCTTTGGGTTAGCATATAGTATACGAGTGCGCAACAACATAAAGAAGAACATGCGGAGTCACCTCATGTGGATCATCCAATGTTGCAACCACTGTTTTAGATGGATTATGCTGTAGTTTCTTTAAGATACTATGATGAAGCCAAACCTTTATAGCTTTGTCACAATGACTATTTCGTAAAGGGTGATAATGATATTGCTCTTCTGATCTCGGAGTTACTCCTTAGCTTTTCATGTCATATTGCATATATGATTTGGTAGTAGCATTCAATTTATTTTGTCAATAAAAGATCTTAGATATTTTACTAACAAACATTGCATGAAAATATGTAGGGATTATTGAAATTGGTGACATACTACATAGAGATATAACATTTTGGTTGAGTAGCCATTTTCACGAGAAATAGTAGTACCATGTAGGATATTGTGCAATATTTTAGGTTATCCAAGCAGGGAGGGTTGTTGTTCTAAACATTGATCAGTCATTACTTACTACTTTTGTTGAGAGACGACAACCCAACAATAGCAGTTTCCATATGTCGTGGGGTGAGATGATTATCACTTTGTCCATGAGATTTTAGGCCTTCTAATAGACAATTGCCTTGCATCCTTCAAACGTGTGATGAAGGTGATGGATAAGATAGATATTATAACTCAACTTATGAGTATGAATTATGATAAAGTGAAATTACAGATGAAGTCTGGAGGTACGAAGTTTGAGATGCTTCAAGTATGGCAAAGAAGGGGATTACACTTGAGCAAAAGGTATTATTATTTTTATTGTATCACATAAGGTATACATAAGATAGATATTATAACTCAACTTATGAGTATGAATTATGATAAAGTGAAATTACAGATGAAGTCTGGAGGTACGAAGTTTGAGATGCTTCAAGTATGGCAAAGAAGGGGATTACACTTGAGCAAAAGGTATTATTATTTTTATTGTATCACAGAAGGTATACAATGTACCAAGATAAGTTGAGGAATATGATCCTCGTTTTTATAGTCCAATTGATGTTGTTTGCATTACTGAGGGTTTATGAGTATGCTCAGGTTACAACAACATTGGCCTACTTGTACAGACAATCAGGGAAGGTTTTATATACAAAGGCACACCAACTTAATGATTATAGTACTTTACTTTAAGTACGAGTCTCTCCATTATGTCTACTTGAGTTCAATGTAGGTAATTAGACTCTATGTAGGCTCACGAGATATGTGTTTAGCAGTAGGTATTTGATTGTTATTTATACTATACAATGAATATTACTATAACATTTGTATCATTTGATGTATTTTTTTTCCTGAGATCACTTGGTAATCTTATTATTAGAATAGATACACGATTGATACCAATCACTTGTCTATATTTCACATATGCATTCGATGTTTAGATATCGTGGTATTGTATACGCTAGACCGAGTTTTGTTAATTTGGTCATTGTCAACATATCTTGATTGAACCATTAAGACTCATTGTGACGTGTAGGCCAGCCTATAGGGTGGAGTATGATATGTAAGATGCATGGCAGCATTCACATTGCCTTGGTCCACAATACCTTAGTATGCAGATGTCGTACCAACATAAATGTGATGATTCATATATGAGTTGATATGTTACATGAATACATCTATTTTTATTGAGAGATTTTATGCATCGATACGAATACATTCATTCTACATCATAGAGTCACCCGGATGACAAATTAGGGAATGTATTCATTTTTTATTTATTCATTATATTACACTTTGTCCGTTGTAAGTATTCACCTATCTTTTACTTTTGTTCTAATATATTAATGATGTCTTATTAATGATGAGACCTATGATCCAAACATAAGATAGTACCCACGTTCATTATCGTTATATCATTATGTAATAAATCTCTTTGACAATTATTATGAGAGAGTACACAATTGATGAGTGACTACTTGCCTCACCATGATGAAGAATAAATGTGCATATTTCATATTATATGTGTAACTTGGTGAAAGAATGTGTATTATATGTTGTACGTGGATAATTACATTGGTTTTTCTTCCTTTCTCTTACTCGATCCCTCTCTCGCTCTCTCTATATACATATATAAACATCGAATGATCGCGAAACACCTTTCATCATATGCTGAAAAAATTAAGTAAAATCATTGTACGATTAAACTTGATTGTCCCATTGTATATGTGCCTTGCCAAGCTAATATTGTACTCATCAAATTGCTTTAACTATGATAAAATATGTTTTGGCTTATAATGACTTTTCACTAATCTCTTTTGTTATATTATACTAATAATGCCTATAAACGAATACCCTTCGAGATATAAACCTAAAAGATTTTTGAAGTGTCTCGATAACTATATTAAACCGCTATAAACAATCAACTCTACCCTCTCCTGTAAGCAAAAATAGACATTTCATGTTACTTGTACTGGTCCACCGATATCTTTTAACATCTACTCTTTTTATTGCTTTTCACGCTTCACATATCTTCTTATACATTTACTTTCCTAATGAAGAATGATTATATCAATGTTGTATGTCCTATCAATATTTTTTGCATATTGAATCAAGTTATTATAACTACAAGACATTATATTTGTTGATAACACAACCAATTAATCACGTATATTACCATCATAGTTAATAAATGCGTCGTCAAGTCTATCACAAATGCACCGTCAAGTCCATCACATAACCAGTCAAGAAATGCATCATATGTCAAATTTAGTTTCATTGTTTATCACATATCCAAAATCTACACCAAAATGAAAACTTTTGATGTTCATCGAATATCCAAAATCTACTCCACCACAATGAACTCATCCAATCGGAGTTCCTTTACATCTTGCAAAATAATTTAACAAACAAAGATAAAGGATGAAATGAACAATTATAAGCACATAAGAAAGCAAACATATACCAGTATATATGTATATAACACTTATTGTTCATTGAATATCCAAAATCTACCCAAACATAATGAACTCATCCAATGGAGTTCCTTCACATCGTGTAAAATAATTTAAGAAACAATAAGATAAAGGATGGAATGCATAATTGTGCAATCATAAGCAAGCATGTACAATTATGTATATACGAGTGTATATGTGTATACACCACTCCTTCAGTTAAGTGGCCAAGTCGTGCTATTGGTGAGGGGTGACATGTCTAGAATGTACCATCTCTCTGGAAGTAGACATGTTGGGCCCAATAACTAGAACTGGGGACCCTGGTTCAGTTACAATTCCATATTTCTACGAACCAGAACAGAACATAAGTAAAACTGGTTTGGTATCTAGTTGTTCAAAATCATGTGGAATTACTGCAAACTAAATGCCTTGCCTCCTAACTTAAGGGTTCCTCCAACCAGGCCACCCCTTGTTGTGGGATTTTTAAACTTCAAATGAGAAAAAGGCAGGCAATGACTGTAAACCAGCTTGGCTAAAAGCCAGTAAGGCTAACAGTCCTATCGCTACACAAGACCCAGTTGAGTCTTTCTCAACATTATTATGCATAATACTAAAAAACTAAATAGTTATATAAATTAAAAAGTATTAAATTAATAGTTATTAAAAATTTAGAAGGAAAAAATTGTAAATCAATAGTTTTGAGTGATTCTTTATGTTTCAAATGTTAAAAGGAGCCCGTCGAAAGTTCCAAATTTCGAAAGGGCTCTTGGCTCTCCACTTCTATAAATAGGCATTCATCTCACTCATTTCAACCACAAACATTCAAGCTCATAACTCACTAGTTGATTCTTCATCTCTTGATTCTCTCTTTTCATATTTGCAATCTCAAGACTCTTTAATTTGAATGCTTCTTTGTCATCTTGCTTAGTAGTTAAATTTCATAATATTAATATTGTCATACACTTATTTTGTCGAGTTATCGATCTCTCTTTTTCCACTCTTAGTCTTAACTTTACAAGTTTTCAACTAATTCAATTTTTTACTAAATAAATAGCTGATTATGGTGATGGTGTTCCCGGCTGTAAAAAAGAAGAAGAAGCCATTATTGGCACAAGCCTTAGCTGTCCTATTCCTTAAAGACGTGTACCAATATCATTCAGACATGGAAGCATGGTAGAAACGAGTAGTGATATTGGTACTAACACATCATTTATGTAGGAAACTATTTTGTCATTTGAGATACAAATACAATCATCAACTATACACAGAGGATGTCATAAGGATATGACTTGTTCAAAGTTCATTTTACAAACTTGTATGAAAAATAAGATCTTCTTAATCAGGCGAAGTTCAACTATTGCACAAAAGTCTTCAATTTTAAGCCCAAGATGGTTATGACACATTAGTGGTTATGTGATAAAAAGATCTCATATAAGTGGGTTTAAATATCTAACAAACTCAATTTTCTCTACAATGAAGTTCTTCCGTTAGTGAATATACTTTTGTGAGAATTTCCCACTAAGACTCAATTCGAGACAAAGAGAAGTTTGTAGGTTTTGTTTTAATAAAGCATCTTCCTTTTTCTTTTAGTAAAAAACTTGGTTTTGCTGATTATGTAAAAAATATACTAATCCTTTAGTAGTGTCAATCAATTACTAGACATATAAGAAGAAAAAAGTTAGCAACATCATTTATATCATTTACTTCATTTGATTATATTATTTCACTAAACGTTGATATATGGAGTGATAATTATCAATTACATGTTCACGTAGGTATTTTTGTTCATTGAATAGATGATAATTGGTCAATTCAAAAATATCATCTTGTAATTTGTTGTTTTAATAAGTCACACAATGCACAAAATATTTGTTATTTGTCAAAATTTTCTCTAAGAATATTAATTATCTTGTTATATATTTTCAATTCTACTTGATAATGTTGCTTGAAATGCTTATGCTATTTTTTACTTACAAAGAATATATCGACCTATTTTAAGTGGTATTGTTTTATGTTTGTAAATTTGTTTATGTAGGTAACTTGTTTTTACAAGATAATTTGTACCTATTACTATGCCTTTAATTATTTCTATGCCATTCTAACATTTGGAATGAACTGATAGATCTTGGTAAGAGAAAATGTAAAAGACAAAAAAATTCAAAAGGATATCGGAGACTGTTAGAATTAACCTATTGTTTGAGACTGTGTTCTATAGATACTCACTAATTGAGTTTATACATTTTCATTTTATAGACTGAATTTTATTTGAGCCTAATTGGACTGTTTTAAGAGTTTTAAGATCTATTTTCTATTTTACATAGTGCCAAAAACTTTTTAATAATTATACATATATTCCTCCTATTAGTTTAGTTGTTGCTACATTAGGAATCATACAACTAGAGATTATTTAAAGTTAATTAATATATAGAGATTATTGTTATGTATGATAGGAATCATGCATACTCTTTTTTTGGTAGGAAGTTTTTGGTCATATTTGTTAACCAAGGCTCAACAAGCATTTAAAATTTATGAATTAGATTAAGTTTGAGGTATATGTTGTTATTCATTATGAACCACACAAATTTAGAGATGACGAAGGTGGCGAAGGTTTTGCTATTTAAAATAGGAGAGAAAGCATCAAGTTACTTATTTTATCTTTCACTATTATAGATAAAAGATATTCAGCACAAGTAAAAATACCACTCCAACTTACAAAATGAGATGTTAGAATCTTAAACTTGCCTAGATGATTAAACAAAAGCAAAGTAGATCGTAAATAAATACAAGTTGATATATATATATATATATATCACATTATATTACCAAAGAAGTAACTAGTATGGATATCTCAGGCACTTATGTGTAATGCAAACATTAAACGATACGAATGATTAGGTTCAAGGTTCAGATTTCAAATACGAGTATCACTCACACTTATGCACCCGAAGTTGAGACATACATAAGAAGAGGGAGGGTCCGCTGTGACAGAGTATGTAACATCTGTGTGGTTTGCAATTACGTAAAACATTAGTGGAGATCGTATAAAACGTTTACATGTAGCGAGTCGATATCCGTATCGACGGGACGGACGTGATGCGCGGGAGTTGGCGAATCGCCAACTTTCCCGCCATTGCTTCCGTAGCTGTGATGGGGAAGAGAACATAAACGGCGGCAACGAGGCGATCCTGAAGACGCATCTCTACATCCTACCCATTATAGGGCAGGCAGAGAGAGAGAGAGAGAGAGAGAGAGAGAGAGAGAGAGAGAGAGAGAGAGAGAGAGAGAGATGGACCCAGCGAGCAGGAGGCGCAGTTGCAGAGGGCCGTCTGGCGGGGACTCTTCCCGTGCAAGCGCCCTGGAGCGCCTGAGGGCGATCCGGCAGTCGGGCCGATCTGGTGCCGGCGTCGACTTCCAAGTCAAGATAGAGGAGCCGATATATGACACCGTCCCCGAGGAGGCCTACGCCGCCCTCGTCGCGAAGCGGCGTGAGGCAGCGAAGGACTTCATTGTGGATGACAATGATCTCGGCTACGGCGATCTCGGCGAGGAGGAGGATTGGGAGAACAATCCGTCATACGGAGGATCGTCCTCCGAAGACGATTACCGTGACGACCAAAAGAGTGCGCTTCGGAAAAAGGGCGACCCGAAGAACAAGAAGAAGAAGAAGGATGAGCAAGAGCAGCCGAATAAGCGGCCATCCTCGCTCTCGGCCGCAGCAGCCCTCATGGGGAAGCAGAGGCTCTCCTCGATGTTCACTTCGTCTGCTTTTCAGAGGAATGTCGGGAAGGGCGTTACTGACGACGCGAGCATCATCGATCAAGTGATTGCTGAGATTACTCCGGACGAGGCTGACAGGGAGAGGCGCCGAAGGAGGCCGGGTTTGTGCCCTTGCGATCCTCTTTTACCAGTATCAGGGATCCTGTTCGTATTGTTTACCGATCTTTTTTCCCAAGTTTATTAATCAGCACATGATTCTTTGTTAACTGTTAGGTGCCATTGTGAACGTTGCTACTCAATCGCCAGCGTCAAAAATTTCAAATCTTGTTACTACAGATGTGGGTACCTATTTTGTCAAACATGAGCCAGAGGATTCAGTAGTCGAACTAAACATGGTTGACAGGGAAACTAAGACAATGGATGTTGATTCCTTTGATACGACCAATGATGTGAAACCACAATTGCATGCTTTTAAGGATCCTCCAGCTAAAGTGCAAAAGGAAGCTTCTGATGGAACCACTAATAGTGAAGAGGTAGGTCTGTCTAAGTCAGATGCGGAGGTGATGGTGGATGGCACAAAGAGAGGGGAATGTCTTCGCATTAATGCAAGGATTACAGTGAAAGACGATCCTGAATCAGCGGCAACTGCTGGTTGGGAGTCTGTATGGAAGGGAGACAACAGGAACACAAACCTTTCTGCTGAACCAAGGCCTGAATCTGATAAGAATTTGGATTTTTTTCTGGATTCCGATGGTGCACTCCCCTTTTACATTCTTGATGCTTATGAGGAATATCATGGTGAAAATCGTGGAAACTTGTACCTCTTTGGGAAGGTAACATGTCCTTTTCCCTCCAGTTTTGCTCCTATTCTGTGAACCCAACATATCGATGCCTCCACTAAACAAATGATTCCTTTAAAGCATAAACAAAAACCTTCAACTTTAAGAATAATTTTTTATATTCTTGATTGGTTTCTTAATCTATTTTGTTGACAAGGATTATCTACTTGCACATGAGTCTTATAATCTGTTCGCGCATAAACCACCGTTTAATTGGAAAATGAAAACTTTGGTTGTTAGATTGATTGTGCTTGCTTCAAGGTTAATGCGACTCTAATATTTTGAAGAATCAACAGATTCTGATGTCACTTACATTAGGTTTTAGCTATTTGCTTTTGCAGTTAATAACTATATGGGAAAGTCAACTTGTTGTACGTTTTGAGACTCGAGAGTTGAGACTGTGAGTTGGGTGGTGACATGTCTTACCATGTGCATCATTTTTGCATTGGCTTAGCTCATCCTAGTAGCCCCAAGCAGTGTTATTTGTATCGTATGGTACGATACGGTGCGATACGTATAGTATCCCGTATTGTGATTAAGTGAGTATCGCTCCATATCGTACGATACGGGTGATACACCCAAAATTTTCTTTTAATTTAAAAAAAAAGTTTCAATTTTTTTTTGAAGGTTTCTGGCCTCTCTTCGCCTCTCTTCACTTCTCTCTAAGGCATCCTTCGATATTCTTGTTTGAGATTGCAAAATGTGTATATAACATGTAAATTTTGTTAGAGAGAAGCTTAACTAACCAAATTTCCAAATACACGATATGCTCGAAAATGAAGAAATATTCATCATATAATGCATGTACCAACCAAATTTATGTATCAAATATAAATAATCGCCTATTTGTTGACAGTATTCAAACTGTTGCCAAATAGGTTTGTTGGAAAAAGCTTAACTAACCAAATACAAATTCTTCAATCTCAGTTCACATTCATCGTGACCTGAATCGAGCTCGCTGTTGCATTAGAAGAGCTGAACCCAAGCAGCACACACACACACACATATATATATATATATATATATATAGATCATTTCGGATATTTTGGCTTATTCTCAATTATTGTTTCTTGAATAGTATACGTGTAATTTTAAATTTTGTAAAAATTTATGAAAGATAATATTATTATATTAATGTCTACACTATAAACTCTTAGGAATTCTACTCTCGATCAACCGCATTGAATCAGATTATCATAATAAAGGAAAAAGTTTGAAGATCAGTTTTTCATCAAACCACACATGTTGCTCCGTCACTCTCTGATGTTTGGAATGGACTGGCAAGGCCTGAGTTAGTTTAAGGTGATAATGAAATTGATCCATGGGTCTTGCATCACATCAAAAGACTATCGATCAATAGAATATTATTACTTTTCATGAAGATTTTTCACTAGATTTTTAAAGCAGTCGAAGGATGCCTTAGAGAGAAGTGAAGAGAGGCCATAAACCTTCAAAAAAAATTTTGATTTTATTTTTGGGCGTATCGCTCGTATCGTGGAGCCCAGCGATACCCGATACGATACATGTCAGACAACACTGGCCCCAAGGATCCTAAATCTTCATGAAAATGGTTTAATATTTCCATGGTATGTATGAGGTCTATGTACCCTGGGACAAATCCAAGGGGCTTGAGTTATTTTTTGGTTCATACCCCTTTTGGTTGCCTTCATCGCATTTGTCAAAAATTTAAAATCATAAAAAGTCTGAGATGACTTGAACGTTAAATGTATTTCTTTAGCTCATGACTGGGTGACTTTGTTCTTTGTGAATTGTGAAGGATCACATTTTAAAATATATTTATTCTTGTTCTTTCTTAAGGTTAAAGTTGGAGAGGGCTATGGAAGCTGCTGTGTCATTGTAAAGAACATGCAAAGGTGCATCTATGCAATCCCAAAAGAACACATTTTTCCAGATGGTGTGATTATGGAGCTTGAGAAAAATGCCAAGGACTTTCAAAGTTCACAAAAACTGTTACGGTCAAAGTTACAGGTGAATGACTTGGCTAGTCCATGATATGAGGCTGTTGTTGCCATACTTAGTTTATGGAACTTAGGTTCGTGGTTGAGTATTTCTATCAATTATTTTTTTTCATTGCATGCTTCAGGAGATGGCTTCATCGTTAAAGAATGAACTGTCAAAAATATTTATGGATGCCAATATCTCTTCCTTTAGCATGACTCCTGTAAAGGTTTGTGCCTGTTCCTTTCTCTTGTACATTTTTTGTGTTTCTGTTGATTGGCTTTTCGCAAATGCTTGCAATTTTTCTTGTTGCGAATAGATACACATTTTAACAAGGATTGGTAACTGTTTTTTCTTCTTTTTAAGTGAAACAATGTGTATTTCAGGCACCTCCTTGAGCAATTGAAGATTTTAAATACAGTATATCGAGACATTATGTCTATTGCGCACACACCTCTTATAATGATTAAAGATAGTCCATAGGATCTGGATGGATTTGTTGTAAAACACAGGCCAAATTAGTGCTTCCTCATAATACAATGGAATTGGCATGAATCAACTGCTTCAAATTGAATTGCTCCATAGTTGAGCTTTGGGCCGAATTGAAAGTTCCACTAGCTGCTCGATTTTCAACGTGTTTCATACATTTTCTTTCCTGGTTAGAAAAAAATAGCTTCCAATAGGGGTCCCAGTAGGTGGACCCAGTTCCATTCATGTCCAGCTTCCTTTTAGGGTTACTTAACCCTTTGGGATTTGTCCCCAAAGGATCTGATTGGAAAAACTATATCCAAGTTCTATAAGAAAAATGTAAACTATAGCTGGATCATATGTGGAAAGATAACATTTTAGAATGTCTCGATGTTGGTAGTCCAAGATAAAATTAGAGTATAAAACTAACACTCAAGAAAGTTGGAAACTACAAAAAGACAAAGAAGAAATAAGACCATGGAACCAAGCTAAATTGCTTGGAGGATTTGTTAAGAACTTAACACAAAGTAAGGTGAAAGAAATACTTTTAAGATAAAGGTGGAAAATGGAAATCAAAGAACCTTATTGAGATTTATCAGAGATGAGTTATGAAAAGGTTCTCTTGATAAGCACTAATATACACAAGATGGATGAATTATTCTAGAAGCTTTTGAATGGGAATTCTAGTATCCAAATCATCTTGGGGGAAGTAGCTGCTTGAGGAACATGTGCAAGACATGGTATTTGACTTACGAAACTTACAGAAGCCTTAAAAATCTTAAAAGGAACATGCATCACTTGGCTTACAAATTATTTCATGCCATTAAGAGATACACTGGAAGACATGGATGTGAACAAGGGAGATGCCCAAAATTGTGCAAAATTATGCTTATATCAAGTTAATGAGTCGTAACATGAAAGTATGCAAAAGTTATTTGAAAAGGTTGAGATAAGTATCTAGTACTCAAAAAAACCATTTTAGACTAATGGCAACAACTTCTGCTTATTGACATTATTCATTTATTAAGATACTTTTGGAACATAATAGTTAAGGTTTGTAGAAGGGATAATTGGTTTATTTGATGTTAACATCATATAACACATTCAAGAATTTCATGACATAAAGAGCACCAATTTCTTTGGTGCTGGAGTTGTGAAGGGGTTTACAGGTTCTAGATTTTGATTACAATGAGCTAGCAAAAGAAAGCACACTAAAGATGGAGTATGTTGGATGAGGAAAGAGATAAGGGAAAAGTTGAGATGAGAAGAGAAACCTTAGGCTCACATATCTTTAGGTTAGTAGAATAAAGATCAAATATATGTAACTTAAGTTTGGCATCTTGGGAAATATTGATGTTCGTAACATAAAATTGGTACAAACTGAAAATAGTTTTAACTATTTGGGACCAATGTTCCAATAAATTGGGAGGATTAATAGAAAAGTCACACAGTTAATGCAAGTTGGCTACCACATAGAAGTGCATAAAATGTCTTTTGTGATAATATGCTGCTCAAATGAAAGAAATGTATCATAAACATATAGCAAGGGTAACTTAGCTTTATAGTGTCAAGTGTTAGGAAGTCAATGATATACAAAAGATATCAATGGCAATGACAAAGATATTAAAGTGGGTGTGTGGCCACACAAGGAAACAAATGATCCTTGGTGAGGCTATTAAAAATAAAGTTGGTGTAGCAACAACAATAGATAGAATAATAGGATATATTGTAGATGGTTTAAATATTTGGAGAAGCAACTAGATGGAGCTATGGTGAGAGGGAGTCTGAAATTTAATGGAAAATGCTTTTAAAGAGGCAAAAGGAGGCTTGAGAATTGTTAAGGAAATGGTAAAACATGATCTTGCTTTCGTAAAGTCAAATGGTACTATGGTACATCGACCATCTTGGTGACTAGGAATTGATGTCTTGCTGCCACTTAGTGTGGGATAAGGCTTGGCGTGGATTTTGGTTTGGTTGGCGTACTTGACTTCATATATAGGTCAGGTCTTGTGATCAAGCTCGGATTAATATATCTTTTCTTTTTTCCACAAGACCTTGATCTTGACATCCTCTGACCAAGTAGGTTATAGACAAAACTCATACACCCAATACTTTTCACATTTTCTAATTTAAAGAGAGTACTAGTTGCCTTTTCGGTACCCATCATGACTTTAGTAACTAGTAAGGAACATCAAGAAAGACTCGGCTATACCTAATTGTATGATGCTCCAATCTAGTGCCTTGGCTGATGTGTGATCCTTATCAAAAACCCCACATTCAAACAAGCTACAACAACTAAGACATTTCCCATGATAGGAGGTGTCAAGTACATGGATTCTTCGATGCCATAGTGTACGATCTTGTGTGATATCAATAACTATCTCCAAAAATCCATATCATGCTTAATAGTTTCTTCTTAACACTTTTATGGTCTTTGTTTCTCTTTTAGAATGTTCATTGTCTAGTTTCGCACACCTTCTATTGAAGCTTCTTATAAGAGCATGCCCCTTCAATGCTTCCATGGTAGCTGCCACAATCCACCAACACAATTCACAAAGAAATAGTCACAAACACGACTATTTTGCACTCTAACAAAGCACAAATCAGTAGTAAGTTGTGTAACCGAATATAATTTCATAATATATCTCTGTTAAAATGTAACAGGGATGGGCCAATAGGGCACATAAGTTTATGTTTGTAATAAAGTTCCAACAGAACCAGGCCAGAGTCTTGAAGATTAAATTTTCTATACTTTGAATTTCTGCACTTAATTTCTGTAATTGGGTCATTGGGCTCCTATTGGATCAGAATTTGATCCAATAGGAGTCAACTGTCATTAAAAGTACTAATTAGGGGTATTTTTGTATTTCAAGTTATGAACCTATATTATAAATACTCTAAGTGTAATTGTGTAGATTAGAGAGGTGAAATAAGAGAAAGAGGGAGGCGCGACAGTCATGGGAGACGCCGACCCTCATCTTGCTTAAGTTCTTGTTTCTACTTGATTTGTGTATCTTAATATTTGGGTTGACTCACAATATAGTATCAGAGTATGATCGTTGAGATTAAAGTGTTTTTGTGATGGTTTCAAGAGAAAAGAGATGATAAGGGCAGCATGGATCACTTGAATCCAAAGATTTGAATCATGTCAATTATACTTTAAGAAAGATTTATTTCGAAAAACTTTTACAACGAAACAAAGAAGGATTTCAGAAAAAAGAAAAGAAGATATTGAAATGAAGTCGATGCTTTAATGTAGCAGTGGAAGTAAAGAATACCTATCACCACAAAGTGACAATATCAAAGACTTAGAAAAGACTATAGCCGAGTGCAACGAAGGCACACCAAAAAGCATAATGAACACAAAGCCTTAGAAAAGGCTATAGCCAAGTGCAACGAATGCACATCAAATCAATAAAAATGATCTTTATTATTAGCCACTAAGAGCCCTTAGATTTACGATTGAGTTTAGGAGTATTCATAGAGGGTAGAAGAGGAGAGGAGTGAGAGGAACAAAGAAGAAGGGATGCCAGCAAGCTAAGTCACACAAACACTTCTAAGAGGTGGAGTGTCGACCTCGACATGGGTGCGACACCGACACCGACGCCGTGTCGGTGCGGCATGGCAAAAAAGAACGCAATTTTTTTTGTAACTCACGGTTATGCCGTATATGGTGTATTTATCCAGCAGAACCCGATAAAAGAGGCAGTAATCTGTGAAGATGATGAAACCGAAGACTCTTAGTCGACTCGTGACCTTATCTTCCATGATGACCACCTGAGTTACCTCACCATAGTTTCCAAAATGCTCCTTCAGCTTGCCTTCCATCATTTCCCATGAAACTCCGCCAACGAACATAGAAAAATATCTTAACGCGAACCTTCTTCACTTCCTTTTGTGTGGATATTCCATACTTCAAAATCTAGTATCGATTTTGAAGTTTGGGTCTTTTTGGATAAATGGGTCCGGATAGTGAAGATTGATTTGTGTATTATGATAAAATTAGTAGTTGTTTACCATTTATGTGTTTTGCTTTAATATAAAGTTGTGTACTTGCTATTATGATATACTTATGTTAATTGATGTCTCACTTGTTGTAGCATGAATATTATATATAATATATAATATTATATATCCTAAACATGTCGTCGTACCCAAAATTTTTGAAATTTGCCGTATCCTGCACCCGCACCTGTGTGACATAGCCAGCAAGCCAGCCACCCCCAATGGCTAGACCAGCCTGTTGGAGGGTTGGCCCCACGGCTAATGGTGGCACTAGCCCTTGTGGGCAAGCGCCAACAACTCCACGGTCAAACAAAGGACATAACTTAAATGGCCTTGGTGCCTTCGGGTCTTGTCATATATAATTAAATATATAATCTAATTATATATAAAAAATTATAGAAAAATAGAAAATTACATTTAACACCCCCTCAAATTAATGACCGAAAGTTTGCTAACTAGGAGCTGAAATATCATTTATTTGTTGTAGAAGTAATTGGGAGAACAAGGTATATGATCAATCATGAATACTAACAACTTCATGAGTTTGTAATATCATTTATATTCATGAAGACTTCCTTAACATTTTTTCTTCAACCAATAGCCATGCTTTACATCTTTTCTGAAAACATAACATAAAAGCTAAACATTAGTTCTATATTATGGCAATTCCATGCTTTTAATGCAAGACAAACCTTTAATGAAGCAAAGCCTTTTTTTCAAATAAATGACAACCATTGATAATCTATTTGAGATTGTTTCTAACAAATAATTTCATAAATCACAACAATATTACTAAAGGTCTTTGTATACCACACAAGTTTTAAGGCTAAGCTTCAACCTGTGTTTTAAGGACGAAACTCGAACCCAAAGCTTTATAGATAAGCATCAACCTAAGTTTTAAGAACGAAACTCAAACTCAAAGCTTTATTGATAAGCATTCACCCGAGTTTTAAGGACGAAACTCGAACCCAACCAAATCAATAGCCAAATCAAGACCCAAGGCCGATACTACATAATTTCAAACGTGATTGCATGATCTCAAGAATAAAACAAATTTTCTATATGATAAAAAACAAGTTTGAAAATATCATTCTTTAAAGAATCTTTTCCATATAAAACAAGAATTATTGCAATACTTTGAAATACATTTATCAAGATAGTAATGATTGCATTTTCAATATTGACTAACCTCCAACCAATAACCAACAACATGAAGCACCTTAATCACAAAGGTCTTCAACAAAAGGCCAAAAATACAGAGGCATTAATCACATGAAAATATAACTTAAGATCATAAGTTATCAGACAACAATAAGTACATCTTCAAACAATGATTAAGTTCAGTTAAAAGGCCAACAATGTGAAACATCTTAATCACAAAGGTCTTCAACAAATGACCAAGAACATGAATCTTATTTGTGCCAAGAGATATAACTTATTGTTTAAAACACACTTTTGATCCAATAAACAAGTTTCGAAAGCATCTAAAAATTTCAATACATTTTTCTTATCAATGAACCGGTTGAAAAATCATTTAAATGTTTTAAGTTATTGTCAAAACATAACTTTCTTTTACCATGACAATAATAATTGATATAATTAAAGTTGCATATAAATAATTTGGAAAGAACACACCTGAATGAACTTAAATATGAATTCCAAGTGAAGCTAACATGGATCGAATGGTCAAATATGTTTATTATCTCATCAATACACATACTATGCAAACACAATCTATGCTTGGAATAAAAAATTAATAGTGCTAATACTAGTGAGTATATAACTCAAAATATTGCACATTAATAAACATGAAGTTTCACACAATTTATATATCATAAATTTTCTTGAACAAAAAGATATTTTATTGATATAAAAAGCTCTATATGACTTCCATGATAATGTATGCTTTGAATTAATTTCATAAGAAAACAATCAGTACGGATTATCACAAATATGCAATTATCAGATAATCATACATACAAATGGCTATACATCCAATAATATTTTGTAGAATGATTTAAATATCATAAAATTTTCACTAGTAAGATAACTCAAGATAGCAATAAGCCATTAATCAGTACGGATTATCACAAAATAATATGAACTAGTCAAATAGATACTAACATACATTCTAATTTATGGCAAATCATATAATAATTCCAAAAGGAATTTTAGAAGAGATAAATGAATTTTATAATTTTGTCGGTGAAAATTCATAACATGAATAAAAACACCAATATAGGTCTTAAGATATATGAAAGAACCATTTGAAACAAAGAAAACATTTATGCCGTTAAATAGATAAAATTTGAAAAGAATCATATAGTTTATAGAAGATCATCTTTCTAAGAGCGCAAATTGGTTTAGAAACTCAATACGATTTATAAACATGAAACCACATCGAAGGCCAGGATGTCTAACACGAAAGCTTTTCAAGAAAAGTATGATGTACTTCTACACAAAATTTTAAGGTAAAGTCTTAAAACATACCTTAAAAATTCAAAATGACTAATCAGAAAAACATGTCTTAGACATTTTAAGACTAGAACAAATCAAAGATATTAAGTGTCAAAAATTAAGCATGGAGAATGACTTTAAACATCGTTAAAATTGAATATCACCAAGGATATACATTAAGCAATCATGCATGCTTATTTTGAAAATGATGGTGTTGCTAAAATAAATGATAACAACTATCAACAACAACCAAAATTAATTGGGATGCAAGGATGATGCATCGAAGACAACATGATTACCATAACAAATATTCAAAAAATTTGTCTTACTTGAAAACTTCATTCTTTTTCTTCAATTTTCAAACCAAATTTTTCGAAGTTACTTTGACTTCGAAATATCAAATGTCAAGAGTTTCAACTTCCCAAGTTGGCACGCTTCTCGATGTACTCGATTTCTTTGAAATGAGGCTCTTATACCATGAGATTAAATCGATGCTTCAATGTAGCAAAAGAAGTTTGAAGAATACATATCACCACAAAAAGTAACAATGTTAAAGACTTAGAAAAGACTATAGCCGAGTGCAATGAAGTCACACCGAAAGAGTAATCAACACAACTATAACAAGTACAACAAAGGCACACTAAACATATAATAAACACAAAGCCTTAGAAAAAGCTATAGCCAAGTGCAATGAAGGCATACCAAATGAATAAAAACGATCTTTATTGATTAGCCACTAAGGGCCCTTAGATTTGCCGTTGGGGCTGTCCCTAGCCCTTGTGGTCAGGCGCTAGCGGCCCCATGGCCAAATAAAGGACACGACCTGAATGACCTTGGTGCCTTCGGGTGCTGTGATATATAATTAAATATATAATTTAATTATATATAAAAAATTACTCAAAAGGGAAAGATTATATTTAACATATATATTTTGGCCCTAGAGATAGGACGATTATCATGTCTGATAGAGGGAAAATGACAGACAATGGTGAAAATGTTATTTCAGGCTTTCAAATGACCAATATGCAGTTTGATGACATAAATTATCTCCACTAGGCTAGGTCTATCGAACTAGTAGTGATGGGGAGGAGGCGATGCGATTATTTGATTGGAGATATTCTGATGCCGAATGTGACCGATCTTTTGTATTCCAGATGGCGTAGGGAGAACGCCTTAGTTTGTGCATGACTTATTCAATCCATGACATCATCCATCTGCAACATATTTATGTTTATAGAGTCGGCTAAAGAAATCTGGTTGGCTATCCAAGATGCATATGCCCAGAGGAAGAACATAGCTAAGAAGTATCAGATTCTTCAGAAAATTTGAAAATGTAGATAAGGAGGAAGATCAATGAGTGATTATTATGTTGAACTCCGTGATTTATCGAAAGAACTACAATTTTATTGTAAAACCAAATGTCAAAGTTGCACGAAGGAACAAAATGATGAATTTGAAGAACGAAAAGTGTTTGATCTTTTGTGGGGCATCTCTTCGGAGTATGAAACATCCAAAAATAATATTCTAAGCAGAGAAGAACTTCTATCTTTGAGTACAATATACTTTCTTTTCTTGCGAGAAAAAGATAGAAAGCATTTAAAGAAAGAAGTCAAAATCAGCCAATAAACGACTGCAATTATGGGTAGGAATGCAACCAATTCTTTAGGTTCTCACAGTAGAGGTGGATATGGAGGCCGAGGCATAGGTAGATTTTAGTCCTGTTCAGATGAAAAAGGTAAGTTGACTTGCCCTCATTGTGGCAAAACCCGACATACGAAAGATATGTGTTGGGAACTGGTGGGCAGACCTAACTATAATCTGAACAAACCAAATAGGGCATATTTCATCGATCAAGTTGAGAAAGAGAATATGGAAACTGGACTAAACTCATTGGCTGATATTAAGAAGGAAATTGGAGAACTTAAAGCTAGACTAACTGAATCACAAACTATATCGACTTCTTCTGCTGTTGATTCTCTAGCTACCATGAATTATCTCTTCTCTTTTATGGCATTGGGTAATGCTCTTTCATCTAATTTAAGGATATAGGTGGTTGATTATGGTGCAACTGACCACATGGTTGGCATGAGAGAGTTTTTTTTATGATTATCAATCAATTTAGAAATGGATTGACATCAAATTGGACGATGGGTCCAACATTCCCATAGTGGGAAAAGGGAGTATACTTACCAATTTTGGGACTCTTAAAAATGTTTTACATGTCCCAAACATTTCAGTCAATCTCTTATCACCTAACTTGTCAAGACGTGTATTATATATGCAATTAATATGTATTAAGGTACTTTGTTAACTCTTTTATAACTAAAGTGAATAGATAAGGACTTAGTGTCGATCCTTGATATAATTCAATATTTTTAAAGAAATCAATAATCCCTTCTCGATCCTCTTAACACATGTTTCTTTACCATTATTATACTATCCTTTATAAGTTTATGTTGAAGGTGTTGTTCGAACAACCAACCAGATTTTTTGTAGCGTTATAGGACCAAATAATATTCCTATAGAAGTTTGGAAAATCCTATGAGAGAAACGAATCACTTGGCTTACAAGACTATTTAATGAAATATGGAGAAACCAAAAGATACCCGACAAATGGAGAGCGAGTACACTTATACTCATATAAAAGAACAAGAGACATTCACAATTATGCGAATTATCGGGGTATCAAGTTAATGAGCCATACCGTGAAATTATGAGAAAGAATTATCAAACATAGGTTATGACAAGTATCGAGTACAACAAATAACCAATTTGGATTGATGCCAGGCATATCTACTATTGAAGCGATTCACCTTTTGAGACGTCTTATGGAATATTTTAGATCCAAAAAGAAAGTCCTTCACATAATATTTATTGATCTAGAAAGAACTTATGATAGGATACCAAGGGATGTTCTTTGGAGAACCTTGGAAAAAAGAGGTATCCCATTGACATACATAAATCTTATAAGAGACATCTACGTTGGTGCAAAAACATGTGTGAGGACTCATGAATGAATGACAGACTTCTCTGAAGTTAATATTGGGTTACAACATGGATAAACTTTAAGTCCATACTTATTTATAATGGTTATTAATGAGTTAACAAAACATATTCAAGATGAAATACCTTGGTATATGCTATTTGTAGATGACATTGTATTAGTGGAGGAGTCTAAGGAAAAAGTTAATAGAAAATTGGAACTATGGAGAGAAACATTAGAAAGCAAAGGCCTCTGACTTAGTAGAACAAAGACAAAATATATGGAATGTAAGTTTGATCATTTGGTTACTTCAGAGGACATAAAAATTAAAATTGACACACATTGCATCTCCTAAAAGGAAAGTTTTAAATACCTAGGGTCAAGAATTGATGGAGATGTTACACATAGAATTAATGCTGGTTGGTTAAAATGGAGAGGAGCATCAGGTATTCTTTGTGATAAGAATATACCATTAAAGTTAAAAGGTAAATATTATAGAGCAACAATTAAGCTTGCCATGTTTTATGGTTCTAAGTGTTGGGCAGTTAAAAAGATGTCTGTGATAGAAATGAAGATGTTGAGATCGATGAGTGGTCATACAAGGAAAGATCGTATATATAATAAGGTTATTAGAAACAAATTGGGGCGACACAAATAGTGGATAAAATGAGAGAATATCGATTAAGATGGTTTGGACATCAAGAAAGAACATAAAAAAAAGTTCTTGTAAGAAGGTATGACGACTAAATTTTGAAAAGTATTAAAAAAGGTAGAGGACAAACACAAAAGTGTTGGAAAGAAACAATAAAGAATGATATGATGTTGAGTTAACTTCTAACATGGCACATGATAGGGCTCTATAGAAACAAAGAATCCATGTAGCCGATCCCGTCTAGTATGGGAAAAGGCTTAGTTTGTTGTTGTTTGTTGCGATTCCTCCTTGTATGCTGGCATCAACAAGATTTTGGTGGCGAGTCGACTCCTTATTGGCCGTTGAGTTCATGCTTATGTACATCTTAATAATGTGATTAGTGGATTGATTTTGCTGGCCATCTGTGACTTGTGCAGTGTCCAAGAAGTGACCAACAACCATTGCTGAACAATCTCCATTGACCACTTGAGAGATCCTCTTGTCAATAAATGCTTGGAGATTCTTATTGCCATCGATTTTTAGTCACTTTTGGCTACCGGTGGTAGGATTAGCAATGTTGAACTTCATTATGGCGTGATCTCTCTACGCATAGCACTGTTAAGAAGTGCCATGCCGTCGACTCTCACAATGACTAATGCGACGAGAGTGTTGCCTCTAGGACTTTCTGCACTTATGGCCCTCCAGCCTTGGGTTCTCTTTGCTTTGGTAACTCCCATTAGCGACCTCTCAAAAAGTTTTAGTTTGTGAAGGTGACATTTGGCCTTACTTACTAAGGTTGAATGACTTGGGTAATAGAGGAAACATTCTATGCTCTTGGTTTATTTACGAGGATGCTATTCAATTTGGAGGAAATTGTCAATAGACTCATAACTTGGCCAAGGAGTTGCAATGGTTGTGAAGGAGGAAGTGATAATAGAGAGAGTTTAGAAAAGTTGTCAGCACCTTGCTTTTCCTTTACATTCAAATAGAAACATTCCATGTATGTTCCTTCTAACTTAATCTCGTTCATGATATTTATCAGATTGATTGGTTGGCCTCAACTCCACCCATGTAAGGGATCACCCTTGCATTGCCAGTCCCAAGCCCGGATAAAGGAGGAGGGTTGTGTTAGGCTTCCGACAGCCAACGTAAAACTTCATCGGATTTTTATGACATGGATTACAAAAATTATTAGCTTTGCTTTGGGGCGTCCCCGCTTAGTGATGCACTGCAGAGCCCGAATGCAGTGATAAGTAAGCAAGGGCCACTACATTTTCTCCCGAATATAGTGAATCAATTGCAGAGAGGGTTCCCACATCATGGACGGGTTTGGGTAAAGAAGTTAGTCCCGCTATATTGCCACCCGAATGTAGTGAATAATTTTCAGAGAGGGTCTGCACATTTTGAATATGGACGGATGCGGGGGAGGGGAGGGGGAAAGGAAGCTAGTCCTAGATAATAAGATTCGTATTGGTTCTTGGAAAATCAGAACATTATCTGGTAAGCTAATGGAGATGCTATGATTCGAAGAAAGATTCATATTCTATGTTTACAAGAGATAAAATGGGTTGGAGAAAAAGCAAAAGAGATAGAGGATACAAGTTTTAAATTATGGTACTAAGGTAAAGAAAAGGCTCGAAACAGAGTTGCTATTATCATAAATAAAGATTTAAAGGATAGTGTAGTAGACATACAATAATATGGTGACCGAATCATGACGTTGAAATTAATGTTAGGAGTAGTGGTTTTGAATATAGTTTATGCTTACACACCAAAGTAGGACTAGAAGATAGTATAAAGACTTCTTTTTGGGAAGAGTTATATAAGGTGATTCAAAAGATTCCACAAAGGGAGATGATTTGTTTAGGAGGAGACTTAAAGGGACATGTTAGTAAAGAGGCATTAGGATATCAAGGTATTCATGGAAACTTTGGTTTTGGGGATATAAATGAGGAAGGTAGGGAGATTGTAAATTTTGCTATGGCATTTGATCTCTTTATAGTCAATACAATCTTCAAAAAACAAGATGAACATTTAACTACTTATAAGAGTGGCTTATCACAAACACAAATTGATTACTTTATTTGTAGAAAAAAAGATAAAGCCTGTTGTAAAGATTGCAAGATAATTACCACCCAACATCGACTTTTAGTTATGGATTTACAAACAAAAAAATGGACAAAGAATAAAGAGTGCATCGGGCTATTTAGACTAAATGGTGGAACCTCAAAAGCGAGAAAGAAGATATATTTAAACAGAAGTCCTTTAAGGAGATGTTTCCACCTTATGATATGTGGAACAATATGGCTATACATATTAGGAAAGTGGCGAAAGATGTGTTTGGTGTATCTAAGGGAGGTGTACCGGCACAAAACGAAGCTTGGTGGTGGAGTGAAGTAGTACAAAATAAAATCAAGGCAAAGAGAGCATGTTACAAATTACATTATGCTAAGAAAACTAGTGAAACTTTAGAGGCTTATAAGAAAGCAAAGAAGCAAGCGAAAAAGGCCGTGAGTGAAGCAAAAGCTAAAATTTGGGAGGATTTATATAAAAAACTCAACTCAAAAGAGGGTGAAAGAGATATTTTTAGGATAACTAGGGCTAAAGCTAAGAAAAGTAAAGATCTTAATTATGTTCAATGCATCAAGGACGATGATAAAAAAATTCTAGTGGCAAATGATGATATAAGAAATAGATGGAAAAACTATTTTTATAAGTTTTTTAATAAAAATAAAGATGTTAGTATTAGCTTAGGAGAGTTTGCCAAATAAAAAAAGTATATAAACCATAATTTCTATCGACGTATTCAAAAGAATGAAGTCAAAGAGGCTCTTAAACATATGATGGGTGGTAAATCGATAGGACTAGATAATATTCCTATAAAAGTTTGGAAAATACTAGGAGAAATAGGAATCACTTGGCTCACAAGACTATTTAATGAAATATGGAAAAACCAAAAGATGCCCGAGGAATGGAGAGCAAGTACACTTATACCCATATATAAGAACAAGGGAGACATTCAGAATTGTACGAATTATCGAGATATCAAGTTAATGAGCCATACTATGAAATTGTGGGAAAGAATTATCGAACGTAGGTTAAGACAAGTCTGAAGTATAACAGAGAACCAATTTGGATTCATGCCAAGTAGATCTATTGTTGAAGCGATTCACCTTTTGAGACGTCTTATGGAACATTTTAGAGCAAAAAAGAAAGACCTTTGGAAAAAACTTATGATAGAGTACTGGGTGAGGTTCTTTGGAGAACTTTGGAAAAAAGAGGTATCCCATTGACGTACATTAACCTTATAAGAGGCATGTATGATGGTGCAAAAACATGTGTGAGGACTTATGAAGGAATGACCGACTTCTTTGAAGTTAATATTGGGTTACATCAAGGATCAACTTTAAGTCCATACTTATGTATAATAGTGATTGATGAGTTAACAAAACATATTCAAGATGAAATACCTTGGTGTATGTTATTTGCAGATGACATTGTATTAGTGGAGGAGTCTAAGGAAAAAGTTAATAGAAAATTGGAACTATGGAGAGAAACATTAGAAAGCAAAGGCCTTCGACTTAGTAGAACAAAGACATAATATATGGAATGTAAGTTTGATCATTTGGTTACTTCAGAGGACATAGAAATTAAAATTGGCATACATTGAATCTCCCAAAAGAAAAGTTTTAAATGCCTACGATCAATTTTTCAGAGTGATAGAAGAATTGATGGAGATGTTACGCATAGAATTAATGCTGGTTGGTTAAAATGGAGAGAAGCATCAGGTATTCTTTGTGATAAGAAGATACCATTAAAGTTAAAAGGTAAATATTATAGAGCAGCAATTAGGCCTGTGATGTTTTATGATTGTGAGTGTTGGGAAGTTAATGATCAACATGTACAAAAGATGTATGTGACAGAAATGAAGGTGTTGAGATGGATGAGTGGTCATACAAGTAAAGACCGTATACATAATGAGGTTATTAGAAACAAATTAGAAGTGGCACCAATAGAGGATAAAATGATAGAATATCGTTTAAGATGGCTTGGACATATAGAAAGAAGATCAAAAGAAGAACTTGTAAGAAGGTATGTGAAACTAAATTTAGAATGTATTAAAAGAGGTAGAGGATGACCACAAAAGTGTTGGAAAGAAACAATAAAGAATGATCTAGCTTATTGTGAATTAACTGCTAACATGACCCATGATGGGTATCTGTGGAAACAATGAATCTATGTTGCCGACCCCGTCTAGAATGAGAAAAGGCTTAGTTGTTGTGATTGGTTGGCCTCTCTTTATATTTTTAAACACTAAGTTCATCAACATGTACAAAAAGATGTTTGTGACAGAAATGAAGATGTTGAGATGGATGAGTGGTCATACAAGTAAAGACCATATACATAATGAGGTTATTAGAAACAAATTAGAAGTGACACCAATAGAGGATAAAATGAGAGAATATCGTTTAAGATGGTTTGGACATATAGAAAGAAGATCAAAAGAAGAACTTGTAAGAAGGTATGAGAAACTAAATTTGGAAAGTATTAAAAGAGGTAGAGGATGACCACAAAAGTGTTGGAAAGAAACAATAAAGAATGATCTAGCTTATTGTGAATTAACTGCTAACATGACCCACAATAGGTATGTGTGGAAACAAAGAAGCTATGTAGCCGACCCCGTCTAGAATGAAAAAAGGCTTAGTTGTTGTTGTTGTTGTGATTGGTTGGCCTCTGTTTATATTTTTAAACACTAAGTTGCATGCTCTTGTATGATTAAAATCTCCATCATCAATTGATAGTTTATGATAACTTTCTACTAGTTATTTTTCAAAAGGTGTATATTGCTTTTATGAGCACAAAGTGTTTGAAAAGAATGTATAAAAGGGGTCTTGCTTTGACTATTGATTATTTATTTGGTTTGGCTACAAAGAGTTAATTTTCATAAACTTTTATATCTTATTATTAATCAAAAAGTATGAGGATATATAAACATTTTTAATATTGGCAGCATGATATCAATGGTAGTCAACTAGCCGTTGGCGGCCTTGCTGCCAGATTCCTTCTTGTCTCAGCCCTATAAAAGATGACACTGATGGCTTCATTCCATTATTCCTCTCTTAAGATGTCTATACAGTAAAATCGTTTCATCCATTACAACATACTTGCTTGCATATGCTTTTCTTACGGTTTGATGTATATAAGAAGGGGATGCATTCTTCTCTAAAACTCTCCAAAGAACATCTCTTTATAAATTCTCATCTAAATCAATGAATACCATATCCAAGGTTTTCTTCTTGGCTCTAAAGTATTCCACTAAGCATCTCCTGGCTCTAAATTATTTCACTAAGCATCTCCACAAGTGAATGGACTTAGTAGTAGCTTTCCTTTGCATGAATCTGAATTGGTTTTCTATTGTATTACATATTTGTCTCTAACTCTTTCTCATAGTTTCATTGTGACACTCAACTTTAAGCCTCGATAATTTCCGTAATTTTGAATAAATCCATTGTTCTTATAAACAAGTATTACTTTATTTTTCTTCTATAGCTTCTTATCCACCAAATAAACTTGTAAATTGATACCTGACTCCACTTAAACTTTTCACACCTCAATGGGAATATCGTTGTCTTACAATTTTACCAAATCTCATAAGCTTAAGAGCTTGTTCCACTTTATTCTTTTGAATGCATCAATCATCCTTATCTTTGATACATCTAACATGAGTAACATCTTTCATTTTCCTTCTTCTAGCCTTATCTATCTTAAGAATATCTCTTTTACCTTTTTTTTTTAAGTTGAGCTTCTTTTATAAATTTTTCTAAGCTTCGACATTTGCTTCGTTAGCTGCTTTTTAGCTTCTTTGCCTTCATATAATCCTCCAAAGTCTCCATAATCTCCTCTTTGTAATGCAATTTGCAACATGCTCCTTTTGCCTTGACTTTAACTTGAACAACTTCACTCTACCGCCAAGCCTATTTATGTTGTTGTATTCCTTCCTTAGATTCACCTAACACCTCTTTTGCTACTTTTTTATTATTCATTGTCATAGTAAGTCTTGTTTACAATGCACACAGGCCGGGATAGGCACACATATATTAGGATGTTGTACCGTTATCTGTTCTATCTATGCACATAGATAGATGGACACCACACACATAGGCACATATGTACATGAGGTCAATTTGTGTGAATCAAAAGGTTGTACTCAATTATTATGACAGCTGAAAGGAATTAGGTTAGAAAATACATGGGTTTTATCTTCTGTTTCCTTTAGGCACACTTGAAAAGAGGAGGAAAGCTATGGTTATGATCTATTATCACTTCCCCTTTTGCTTGTTCTTGATATCACTGTTCCTGGACATTTCATAACAAACTGAAACATCTTATTTTCCATTGAAAATAGACATTTCTTTTCTCATATCTATGTATAAAGAGAAAACATTGGCTACACTCTAAGGCTTAGTGTGTTCTTGCTAAAACTCATTGCCGTTGACAATTGACATTGTCCTTCTATATCTGACCTCTGTTTCCAATGGTCAATGTGTTACAGAACAAGTTTTTGATATAATGATTTGGTGTAAAATGTTGATCATATGAATCATCAAAGTTTCATGCATCATGGACCTCTGGAATTGGAAACCCTCAAAGATGTGCTTAAACATTGAAATGGGTACTTCAGAAAATGACTTTGAGTAAACATACCATATAGGTAACATCCTTAGGGCTCGTTTTGCAAAAGTAAAGTGAAAAAATAGAGTATTTTCAGTTAGGAGGGCAAGTGCTTATGAGGGTGGCAGGTAATTTCCCGCACATTTTTTGTGTTTTGACCACATATTTATCTTAAATCTAATTCAATCTGTGTTAATCTTGCAGCGCAGTTATGCATTTGAGAGAACCGATGTACCCATGGGTGAGCTGTATCTTGTTAAGCTCAACTACCCATTCAAGGTAAACATCTGTATTTAATTGTTTGTTGCTGCAGTTGGGTGTTCATGCGTTCAGTATTCAGGATTTTTAAACTGATCCATGAAGCTGCAAGTAATTTGATGTATCATTCTATTTTGTATATCATGTCCATTTAGCTTAATTTTCTGGTTGAGTGTTTTCGTTTTACTGTTTTCTGATCCATGTTGAACAGCCAAAACTTAATTATGTACCAACTTCTTTTCATATCTGCAGCTTGATAGACCTTCAATCTTTGATCTGATTAGTTCTTGTTATAGAATCTTGTAAAGTTCGAGCTTATTGGGGACAATATTACAATGATGCCAGTCAATTCCTGTTAGTGGATACTTCTTCGAACAAAATAACTAAAGCTCTCTATCTTAGAGAATGTATTTTTGTCAGATTTTTATATAAACATGTTGCTGACATGATGACAGGAACATTTTTTGAACCAGCACTCTTCCAAATTGGCCATTTTGTTTGTAACTCCAGTTTTGCAGGTACGGGGGCAATATTCTAGTAACTTTCTTCGTATAACAATTTGTCTCTTCTGTTGCAGGATGCGGCACTTCCTGCAGATATAAAGGGTGACCACTTTACCATGCTTTTTGGAGTCAACTCAAGGTTTGTTTGAACTTTTTTGGCTCTGGAAAGTCTTGATATTTACTAAGACCTAGCTATGAATCTGGGACTGCAATTTTTTTCTGGTTTTTGTTTGCTTTTAGTTTTATAGATAGTTATGAAATGACTGTGGTGTACTTAACAGCGATGATTTATGTTGTCCGAATGTTCTTTTTCTGCATGAAGTCACCAGAATTCTCTGTATTCTTGAAGGAATTAGCTGGGTAGTAATTAACTCCAAAATTATTTCTTATGTTTACAATAGTACCCACAATCTGAAATGCTGAATGATATTACTAGTTAGAAAGAATATCCTCGAGCAAGTTAGTGCTGCTACTGACATGCCCATGTACTTATTGATGTATCTTGTCATTTAAAATCTCAAAAATTTGTGCCAAGACCTGTAACAGACTACTTTGACAAAGCTTTTTGCTTGGTGAAACTTCTTAAATGACATATTAGGGTCAACCGCTAACAGCCTGCTAACCACTATTAATAACATAGATGAGAAGAGATATGATCGGATTCCACTATTTGTTCTGTACCTCTGTTCTTTGCCATATCCAATTGAGGTTAACAACTCAACTGTTAAAGTTGAGGGCTAGAGACAATTGAGATTATGAAGTTGAGAAAATAGAAGTATATGAAAAGAGATCAAGGAGATATGAATAGGAACAGGGAGGGTCAAACAAGCGCTGCTGAACACTAAATTCTTCGTTCAATGTTTAATATGTTTCCTCGTCCCATTTGGAAAATTGCGAACCTAAGTTCTTAACGAAAATTCGTATTGGGTTGGAGGTGGTAGATACTATGATTCGGAGAAAGATTCATATTCTATGTTTACAAGAGACAAAGTGGGTTGAAGAAAAAGTAAAGGAGATAGAGGATACATGTTTTAAATTATGGTATTCAGGTAAAGAAAAGGCTCGAAACGGAGTTGGTATTATCATAAATAAAGATTTAAAGGAGAGTGTAGTAGACATACAACGATACGGTGACCGAATCATGACGTTGAAATTAGTGTTAGGAGCAGAGGTTTTGAATATAGTTTGTGCTTACACACCCAAGTAGGACTAGAAGATTGTATAAAGACTTCTTTTTGGGAAGAGTTATATAAGGTGATTCAAAAGATTCCACAAAGGGAGATGATTTGTTTAGGAGGAGACTTAAATGGACATGTCAGTAAAGAGGCATTAGGATATCAAGGTATTCATGAAAACTTTGGTTTTGGGGATATAAATGAGGAAGGTAGGGAGATTTTAAATTTTGCTATGGCATTTGATCTCTTTATAGTCAGTACAATCTTCAAAAAACGAGATGAACATTTAATTACTTATAAGAGTGGCTTATCACAAACACAAATTGATTACTTTATTTGTAGAAAAAAAGATAGAGCGTGTTGTAAAGATTGTAAGGTAATTCCAGGAGAAAGTTTAACCACCCAACATCGACTTTTAGTTATGGATTTACAAATAAAAAAGTGGACAAAGAAGAAAAGGGTGCATCGAGCTATTCGGACTAAATGGTGGAACCTCAAAAGCGAGAAAGAAGATATATTTAAACAGAAAGTCCTGCAAGGAGATGTTTGGAATTATGTTGGCACACTCTGTGATATGTGGAACAATATGGCTATACATATTAGGAAAGTTGCGAAAGATGTGTTAGGGATATCTAAGGGAGGTGTACGGGCACAAAAAGAAGCTTGGTGGTGGAGTGAAGTAGTACAAAATAAAATCAAGGCAAAGAGGGCATGTTACAAATTATATTATGCTAAGAAAACTAGTGAAACTTTAGAGGCTTATAAGAAAGCAAAGAAGGAAGCGAAAAAGGCTCTTAGTGAAGCAAAAGCTAAGATTTGGGAGGACTTATATAAAAAACTCAACTCAAAAGAGGGTGAAAGAGATATTTTTAGGATATCTAGGGCTAGAGATAAGAAAACTAAAGATCTTAATTATGTTAGATGCATAAAAGACGAGGTTAAAAAATTCTAGTGGCAAATGATGATATAAGAAATAGATGGAAAAACTATTTTTATAATCTTTTTAATGAAAATAAAGCTGTTAGTATTAGTTTAGGAGATTTAGCTAAGTCAGAAAAGTATATAAACCACAATTTCTACCGACGTATTCAAAAGAATGAAGTCAAAGAGCCTCTTAAACATATGAAGGGTGGTAAATCGGTGGGACCAGATAATATTCCTATAGAAGTTTGGAAAATACTAGGAGAAATAGGAATCACTTGGCTCACAAGACTATTTAATGAAATATGGAAAAACCAAAAGATACCCGAGGAATGGAGAGCAAGTACACTTATACCCATATATAAGAACAAGGGAGACATTCAAAATTGTGCGAATTATCGAGGTATCAAGTTAATGAGTCATACTATGAAATTATGGGAAAGAATTATCAAGTGTAGGTTAAGACAAGTCTCAAGTACAACAGAGAACCAATTTGGATTGATGCCAGGCAGATCTACTATTGAAGCGATTCACCTTTTGAGACGTCTTATGGAACATTTTAGAGCAAAAACGAAAGACCTTCACATGATATTTATTGATCTAGAAAAAGCTTATGATAGGGTACCGAGGGAGGTTCTTTGGAGAACTTTGGAAAAAAGAGGTATCCCATTGAAGGAATGACCGACTTCTTTGAAGTTAATATTGGGTTACATCAAGGATAAACTTTAAGTCCATACTTATTTATAATAGTGATTGATGAGTTAACAAAACATATTCAAGATGAAATACCTTGGTGTATGTTATTTACAGATGACATTGTATTAGTGGAGGAGTCTAAGGAAAAAGTTAATAGAAAATTGGAACTATGGAGAGAAACATTAGAAAGCAAAGGCCTTCGACTTAGTAGAACAAAGACATAATATATGGAATGTAAGTTTGATCATTTGGTTACTTCATAGGACATAGAAATTAAAATTGGCACACATTGAATCTCCCAAAAGAAAAGTTTTAAATGCCTACGATCAATTTTTCAGAGTGATAGAAGAATTGATGGAGATGTTACGCATAGAATTAATGCTGGTTGGTTAAAATGGAGAGGAGCATCAGGTATTCTTTGTGATAAGAAGATACCATTAAAATTAAAAAGTAAATATTATAGAGCAACAGTTAGGCTTGCCATGTTTTATGGTTCTGAGTGTTGGTCAGTTAATCATCAACATGTACAAAAGATGTCTGTGACAGAAATGAAGATGTTGAGATGGATGAGTGGTGATATAAGAAAAGACCATATACATAATGAGGTTATTAGAAACAAATTAGGAGTGACACCAATAGAGGATAAAATGAGAGAACATCGTTTAAGATGGTTTGGACATATAGAAAGAAGATCAAAAGAAGAACTTCTAAGAAGGTTAGAAAAACTAAATTTGGAAAGTATTAAAAGAAGTAGAGGACGACCACAAAAGTGTTGGAAAGAAACAATAAAGAATGATCTAGCTTATTGGGAGTTAACTGCTAACATGGCTCACGATAGGGATTTATGGAAACAAAGAATCTATGTTGCCGACCCCGTCTAGTATGGGAAAAGGCTTAGTTGTTGTTTGTTTGAAGTTCTTAACGAAAACCAATAGAGAAGCAAATGACCAATCTTATACAAGAAAAATCTTTCAAGTTCTTTTCAGCAACTGTATTGAATTCTTGATGCAAACCTATGGCTATGAAAATGGTCAATCTTGTTTAAGAAAGGCCTTTCAAGTTCTCTCCATCAATTGTTCTTGAGGGCAAGATGGACTGAATCAGTTTATGTATGTTCTCAACCAATTGGATCCATCCATGGAACAAAAAGATGTTAAGATTTTCCCTACGGTTGCTCAGATGCCATGGTTTCTTGCAGCTGCCAGAGAGATATCTCTATAAAATGTTGTTTTCTGGTGAGTTAATATCCTCAACAACTTGGAAGTTGAACACATGCAAGGAGAAAGAATGTGAGATAAGCTTTGGCGGGGAGGACTCATGATGCGGATATTAATGAAGTTTGAGTTTCGTGGTGGATCCAAGATGTGTAAGGGCATTATTGTAAATATTTCTTGATAATCGAATGTTGAATCGGCCAAGTCGAAATTGTCAAAATGATGTGGACTCGCTAAGATATTAAAGCATCCAAGTATGGATGTCTCACGTCAAGAACGCAACAATAGTCAAGAAATTGAGGAGTCAAACCACAAATCAAAGGCTGCATTAGACAACTTGTTTATTGAAGTATGTTACAACTCTATTTATAGAGCAAGAGGAGCAGAATTTACAACATTTGGATGAGAGTCTAAATGAAAGGAGGAGAACCAACTTGCCATTGGAGGCAATTGGCCTCCAATGGCTATCGCCATAGGCCCTAGTGGCCTGCGCCAATCCAGCTCCAAGAGACACGGGCCCTAAATGCTCGTGTACCTATTACATTTAACAGCCTCGTCAAACTTATGGTGTATATATTGAAAGTTTGTCCAACAAGAAATGAAATCGAGTAGAAGAGAGATTTGGTAAAGAAGTTAGCTAACTGAATCTCTGATGTGACATAACACAGATTATTCTTGTTTTGTAAACACACTTCACGAACAAAATGGCAATCCATCTGAATATGCTTTGTGTGTTCATGAAAGTTGTTGTTGGAGGCAATGTACATGGCGTTTTTATTGTCACAGTATATAGTGGTTGGTTGTTGAGGAGTAATGCCCATATCTCGTAGAACCACCATATTTCAGGAAATTTCGGTAGTAGGGGTACCCATGGCTCTTTATTCTGCTTCAGTAGAAGAGAGCGATACCTTTTGTTGCTTCTTACATTTTCAAGAAATTAATGATTTACTTAGAAAAGCACAAAATCATTTGTAGAATGTCTATTGTTGACATCTCCACCCCAATTAGCATAAGTATACACAGATAAATCAAAAAGACGAGGAAGAAATTAAGAATACCCCTTTATTTGCAGAGCTTCTAATATTGATATTAACAGTGGTGGATGCTTGCTGAAATTGACTAGTTGTATGTACTACATGGAAAATATAAGACAAGTAATAGTAAGATATGTAAGGGCACCTATGAGTTGTCTGTACGGAGTGGGGTCTTCTAATTTTTCGCCATCAATGAATCTTAACTTAGTACCAAGGGCTTCAGGAGTATCAACTATCTTGTTGTCTGTGATACCATATCTTTCAATTACATGTTTTACAGATTTAGATTAAGACATAAAATATCCGCAAGTATTTCTAACAATGTCAATACCCAAAAAATAACAAAGAAGACCTAAATCTTTCATATCAAATTCTTGATAAATGTTATATTTAACCCCTGCAATTCCTATCTTTTGTACAAACAAGGCAGTGTCAGTATAACAAGATATTAAGTGATGCAAATGCATGAATTTTTCAAATTGATCAAACCAAGCCTTGCGGGTTTGTTTCAAACCATACAACACCTTTTGTAATTTTAGAACATGATCCTTGGGGAGGTCAAATCCGGGAGGAGGAGTCATATAAATATCTTCAGTTAAATATCCATTCAAAAAGTCATTTTTAACATCAAGTTGATATATATCCCAATTTTGAATAGCACTAAGGGTTATAAGAATTTTAATAGTAGTCATTCTAGCAATATGAGCAAAAGTTTCATCATAATCAATTCATGTTGTTGAGCATAACCCTTGGCTATCTGTCTAGCCTTATATCTTTCAATGTTACCATTGCTATGAGTTTTAATTTTATAAACCCATCGATATCCAATAACTTTCTTATCTTTAGGCTTAGTTACAATGGTTCATGTTTGAGTTTTGTAAAAGGCTCTAAGTTCATCACTCATAGCAGCTTCCATTCCGGAATACCCTTAGCATGGTGATAGAACGTAGGTTATTTTACTTGATAAACAGTTGCAATCAAATTTTTTCGTTGAGGTTCAAAAGATTCATAGGTGACAAAACATTGAGGGGGTTTTGAAATTATAGGTTCTAAACGTGTGTTGTCATATTCTCTATGTCTAATATAATATAATGAAAACGGTTCTATGATGGGTAGTGTGTCAAAAGTACCATCTTGACATCAAAAGACTCACAAGGAATATCATGATGAACTTTTGGGTCATAATCATCGTCTTCTTCTAAATCAAAGAAATTTAGTAAAAAAGTTGTTTCATTATTTTCGAAAGAACTAGACTTATATTAATAATCATTTTCAAATTTTTTTACATCTTTGGAAACATACAATTTATAATTAGTAGGATCAAAACATCTATAACCTTTTTTGTTTATTTCATAACCAAGAAATACACATTCAATGGCTCTAAGAGACAATTTATCAATTTTCTCCATATAAACAAAGCATTTGCACCCAAAAACTCTAAGTCTTTCGTAATAAGGAGAATGATTATATAATTTTTCAAAAGGAGAAATATTTTCAAGTTTAGCTGAAAGCATTCTAGTGATAAGATATACAATGGTAAGAGTAGTTTTTGCCCATAAAAACTTAGGAACATTACTAGCAATTAACATAGTCCTACATGTTTGTATAATGTGCTTATGTTTTCTCTCAGTAAGTCATTTTGTTGAGGAGTTTTAGTACAAGATTTTTGATGTAGAATTCTATTAGTTTCAATAAATTTTTGAAAATCATTTGACAAGTATTCTCCTCCCGAATCAGATCTAAAAATCTTAATAGTTGAATCAAATTATTTTATGATCATATTGCAAAAGGTTACAAATTTTTTAAACACTTCCGTTTTGTGTTTTAAAAGGTATATCTAAGTAAAGCGAATAAAGTCATCTACAAATATTATATAATATTGAACTCCTCCCTTGAAAACAACGATGCATGACCCCAAACATCCGAATGTATTAAATCAAAAGCTTTACTTGGTACATAATTTCTTTCTCCAAAAGAAAGGTGATGCATTTTTCCAAGAACACATTCTTTACAATCAAATTTTTGTTCTGTAATTTTTTTAACAAAGAAAAATTACATAGTTTATACATATCCAAATGTCCAAGTCGTTTATGCCATAAGTGTAGTATCATGAGCTACGTTACAAGATTCAAAATTTGGCATAAATAAACAATTCATTTTGTATAGTCCACTTTCTCTATGGCCTTTACCAATCACCTTCTTCGATAGATGATCCCGTACCATATAATGCTTGGATGAGAAAGTGACTATACAATCATTAACATAAATTTGAGCAACTGAAAATAAGTTTAAATTGAGTTTAGGTATAAAGCTTACGTTTTGAATTTTAAAATTGTCTTTTTCAAAATTTCTTACTTTTTTCAATTTGAAGTTTTGTGCTATCGGCCATAAACACATGTTTTCCAAAGATATTAATAAAATTATTTAAGGATTTATCACCATGAGCCATATTAAAAGAAGCACCCGAGTCTAAGAACAAAGACATACATTGAGAAGTGGAGAGAGCGTTTCTAGAAATGCTTGCCTTTTCTTTGAACATTTCCTCTATGTATGTTTTGATGTTGGTTGTTAAAAACTCCTCCTTCTTTATCCTCCATGACTCCAACGTTTCCATATTTCTTTCGAAGAAGAGAACAAGTGGTTTTGATATGACCACTTTCCTTACAATAATGGTATATTGTGTCATTGGTTGGCCATGGTTTCGTGGATTTTTTGTTTGTTCCTTCTCTTGGTCTTTCGAAGTTTATCACATGCGGATGCTTGTACGTCTTCATATTTGCTCCCGGTTTGGAGGTAGGAAGAACGACTTATGTTGCAACATTGTTATTTTTTAATCTTGTTTCCTCTATAAGAAGATGGCAAAATAAAGTCTCTTTCGGTTTAGGTTTTCTATGTATTAAGTTGGATTTAATGTTTTCAAATTCATCCCTTAACCCGCTCATAATTTTAAGAACATTTAAGGCCCTTAACTTTGTTTACAGTGATCCAAATTTCTTGAAAATGATCCCTTGTTAAGCTGAATTCCGTAGATTTTTGGTTTGACTAGCTTCATAAAAATCCAGTACCAACGTGGTGAGATACAATCACTTCTTTAAGCCTCTATGTTTTTGTTATATGTTCTATCCTTAATTTCATAGTAAGAGACTTCATTGATTTAATTATGCACATCCACATATCCAATGGCCAAAACAAAAATTATGTAGGAATCTCCACACTTGGGCCTACCTTAGGTAACGTTTGAAGATTTGATGTCTACCAAACAAATTCAAAAAACTGATCCCTGAAACAAAACCTGTTTATGTTTTTGAGGATTGAAGATGATCCTCACAAAAGAATAAACTCACAATTTTTGCAAACTTGTTTGAATTGGAACCTGGTTTTAAAAGCTTTCTCGATCTAAAAGCAATCTTCCAAGTGTCTAGGCTGACTCTTGAGCAGCGATTCAAAAAATTCTATGGCGAAAAGAGCTCACTAGTTCATATTCGCCCAGGAAGTTAAAAATCCAAATCAAACTTTGCAAGTTTTTGAAAACTTAAAGAAATATTGATTGTCTAAAAACTCTTGAAATTCATCTATTTTTTTAAGTTTTTTGAATTTATCAAAACTTTTAAGTTGAGTCCATAATTCTGAAAATTCATTGTGATAGTCTCTAATGCTTAAATTTCTTTGCTTAAGCATTATCATCCTTTCCATTAAATCAATTTGAAAGACAAAATCATCTTCAAAGTGAATCTTTTTTAAATACTCTCAAGTTTCAAAAACACTTTTGAAAGCACTAATTCTATTTCTAAGTTTTTCATCTATATTTGGACAAATAATCCAAGTTATTTTAGCATTAATCTTTTTCCAAGTTTTTAGATCTTGCTTGTATTTTTCTTTTGCCTTGAAAGCAGCATCATCATCATCATCTAAATCTTCAATGTCTAAAGTCGGTTCTTGAATTGTCTCGTCAATATAATCCCAATTTTTTTTTGAGAAGAAATACTTTTTCATAGTTCTTGTCTTACTTTGATAGCATTTTGGGTGAAGAATATATCTAAAAGATTCATTTTTGCTCTTCATTTTAAGCAAAAATCAAATGTCTTAATATTACCTCAAATTTGGAGTGATTTCATGAACTTTGTAATCTTAGCACGCTTCTTGATGTGCTCAAATTTTTCAAAATGAGGCTTTGATACTATGTAAATATTTGTTGATAATCGAATGTTGAATCAGCGAAGTCGCTAATCGTCAAAGTGTTGTGGAATCACCAAGATATCAAAGCATCCAAGTAAGGATGTCTCACGTCAATAATGCAATAATTATCAAGAAAGAGAGGGGGTCAAACCACAAATCAAAGGCTGCACTAGACAACTTGTTTATTGAAGTATGTTACAACTCTATTTATAAAGCAAGAGGAGCAGAATTTACAACATTTGGATGAGAGGTTGAATGGAAGGAGGAGAACTAACTAGCCGTTGGAGGCAACTCTCCTCCAACGGCTAGTGTATGCCTTACTAGCCGCTCCCTACGGCTATGGCCACAGGCCCTAGTGGCTTGGGACAATCCAGCTCCAAGAGACATGGGCCCTAAAGGCCCGTGTACCTATTACATTTAACAATTGTTACTTGGTATGCTCTCTAATTATATTGAATTCGTGACTTAGGCTTACTTGGTCGGTTTTTGAATTCAGTCTGCTAGACCAGCACCCTATCAAGAGCATTAATCAAAATGGGAGGGTAATGGATTGTTATGCTTCATCAGTTCGTGGTTGCACTGTTGCAAAAATTGTATCTGTACTACAACATTGGAGGGCTACATAATGAGCCTTATTTGAATGTCTTTGTTTTCAGTAAATTGCTTGCCAATTATCTTTCAAACAAATAATCTTGCTTATAACATCGCTTCAGTGCTTTGGAGCTATTCTTAATCAAAAGACGAATTAAGGGGCCTTCCTGGATCTCCATTTCAAATTTTGTCAGCTGCTCCTCCCCCCAGCGGGCAAGTCATCTTGCTAACTTTTTGTGTGATATTTGACTTCCTCAAATGTGCTTACCATCTCTTCGCTCATAACATGCTTCATTAACTTGTATTCAACTCATTTTTAATTGTAAATTTGTTTTAGGTGAGTTGGTGCAAGTATGAGGTTGTCATCAACTCCCCCAAGAATGTTACTATTTCGACGTCAAAGGCAATACTGGAGATTCCTCCAGTAATTGTGGCCTCAATAAGCCTTAAAACAATTGTAAATGAGAAGAAGAATGCCAATGAAATAGTCTCAGCATCTGTTGTTTGCTGTTGCAAGGCAAAGGTATGAACAAATTGATCTGTTGTTAACTTCTAAGAAAATTCCACGGCTTTTCTTCTCCTTTTGCTTCGTTGCATGTGATATCGATTCATGACTTTTTGCAACTTTCTTTCCTGTAAAATGATGCTTAAAATGTTCTTTTTTTTTGCCACCTCACAGATATAGATAGATAGATAAATTTATGATACCTGTCCAATGCCCCTTGTATATATGTATATCTATATATATGTATATTCAATCTATCTGCATATGTACGGACATATAGATATACATACATATATATACATATATATCTATGTATTCTGACACATCTATGTGTGTGTTTGTGAGTTCCACACTCCCTGTATTGAATATACATTTTTGATATTATGGAAAGCTTACATATGAAAGTTTCTTATTCGAAACCAGTATAAACATTCAATTGCATGAAGAAATGCTGGTATTACCATGGGTCCCTGATAGACTTTTTAAACCCTTCCAGATGGATGTTGAAATGCTCCCAAGAGACTGGTAGACCATGGAAACCTGATAGGCTTTTCTCTTCCTTTCAGATAGATGTTCCCATGCTTACATCAGAATGGAACAAAGCTGGGGTTCTCAGTCATTTTACAATTGTGCGCAAGCTTGAGGGAGGCATTTTTCCATTAGGCTTCACAAAGGAGGTTGCTGATAGGAATTCAAAAGCTCCGTTTGGCATTTTGGTTATTGAGAGCAGGCATGTGTATATATTTCCTTCTAGAAAATGTAATGTTTATATCTTGATCTTTATGTTGATTTAATTGTCACTGTGTGAACTACTAACTTCACACTCCTCATTTTCAAGCTCTACAATGAAATATTGTAGTACTTATCATCATTTTTATGGAATCATAAAAATGTTAATATGATAAAGTATCATGACATATTTCCCTATGTTATCAATAGCAGTTCACTGGCTGTTAGTGTTTGACCTTAATAGAACAACAACAAGGATATAACGGATATAGTGATAAACTATTATTTGTAGTTAAAAACTAATATATATATATATATATATATATATATATAATCAACAAAACAAAACAAACAACAACAACTAAGCCTTTTCCCATACTAGACGGGGTCAGCTACATGGATTCTTTGTTTCTACATAGCCCTATTATGTACCATATTAGCAGTTAACTCAACATAAGCTAGATAATTTTTTATTGTTTCTTTCCAACACTTTTGTTGTCGTCCTCTACCTCTTTTAATACTTTTAACAGACGCTTCTTTTGATCTTCTTTCTATATGTCCAAACCATCTTAAACGATATTCTCTCATTTTATCCTTTATTGGTGCCACTCCCAATTTGTTTCTAATAACCTCATTATGTATACGGTCTTTTCTTGTATGACCACTCATCCATCTCAACATCTTCATTTCTGTCACAAACATCTTTTGTACATGTTGATGATTAATTGCCAACACTCAAAACTATAAAACATGGCAGTCTAATTGTTGCTCTATAATATTTACCTTTTAATTTTAAAGGTAACTTATTGTTACAAAGAATATCTGATGCTCCTCTCCTTTTTAATCAATCTGCATAAATTCTATGTGTAACATCTCCATAAATTCTTTTATCACTGTAAAAAATTGACTGTAAGTATTAAAACTTTTCTTTTGGGGATGCCATGTTTGCCAATTTTAATTTCTGTCTTTTGAAATAACCAAATGATCAAACTTACATTCCATATATTTTGTCTTTGTTCTACTAAGTCGGATTCCATATATTTTGTCTTTGTTCTACTAAGTCGGAAGCCTTTACTTTCTAATGTTTCTCTCTATAATTTCAATTTTCTATTAACGTTTCCTTAGACTCCTCTACTAACACAATGTCATATGTAAATAGCATACACCAATGTACTTCATCTTGAATATGTTGTTAATTCATCAACTACTATTATAAATAAGTATGGACTTAAAGTTGATCCTTGATGTAACCCAATATAACTTCAAAGAAGTCTGTCATTTATTCATGAGTCCTCACACATGTTTTTGCATATGTATGTCAATGAGATACCTCTTTTTTCCAAGGTTCTCCAAAGAACATCCCTTGGTATCCTATCATAAGTTTTTTCTAGATCAATAAATATTATGTGAAGGACTTTCTTTTTGGATCTAAAATATTCCATAAGACGTCTCAAAAGGTGAATCGCTTCAATAGTAGATATGCGTGGCATGAATCCAAATTGGTTATTTGTTGTACTCGGTACTTGTCGTAACCTATGTTTGATAATTCTTTCCCATAATTTCATGGTATGACTCATTAACTTGATACCCCAATAATTCACACAATCTCTCTTGTTCTTTCATATGGGTATAAGTGTACTCGCTCTCCATTTATCGGGTATCTTTTGGTTTCTGCATATTTCGTTAAATAGTCTTATAAGCCAAGTGATTCCTTTCTCTAGGATTTTCTAAAGTTCTATAGGAATATTGTTTGGTCCCGATGATTTACCATTCTTTTTATGTTCAATACCCTCTTTGACTTCATTCTTTTGAATACATTGGTAGAAATTGTGGTTTATATACTTTTTTGATTTGGCCAACTCTTATAAGCTAATACTAACATCTTTATTTTCACTAAAAAGCTTATAATAATAGAAAAACTATTTTTATATCATCATTTGCTATTAGAATATCTAACAAAATATTTTTACATCTAATAAAATTAAGATCCTTAGTTTTCATATCTCTAGCGCTAGTTATCTTAAAAATATCTCTTTTACCCTCTTTTGAGTAGAGCTTTTTATATAAATCCTCTCAAATTTTAGCTTTTGGTTCACTCATGGCCTTTTTCGCTTCTTTCTTTGCTTTCTTATAAGTCTTTAAAGTTTTACTAGTCTTCTTAGAAGGTCAGTTATATTCAATACCCCTTTCTTAACTTATTCATCCTTTATAAAGTTAGATAAAATCTAATTGAGAGATTAAGAAAATATGCAGCAATACGCAAGTCATGATGCATTTAGATTATCTTTCATACTTAATTTAGAAGTATAAAGGTTTACTTGTATTTTCAATTTGGTCTTATTCATAGGCATAACAAGCTTATTTTATCATTCTCATTACCTTCGTTGAAGGCACGACTATCATGATAAAATATATTTTTATAGTCTTGTATTTGCTACGATTGTTACTATTATTGAAAGTCTTGTATTTTATAGTTATGCCTTTAACGAAGGTTATGAGAATGTTAAAATAGGCTTGTTATGCCTATGAATAAGGCCAAATTGAAAATACAAGTAAACCTTTACTGTAAGCGGTAACAAGCCTATTCATAGGCATAACAAGCCTATTTATAAGCATTGATTTGTATTCTCCACTGGTGGAAGGGAGTTTATTAGCCCTTCATTAACAAGATTTGCTACGATTGTTACTAGTATTTTATCATTCTCAAAACTTGCATTAAAAATAAGGTCTACTACAGTAGTCCCCTTTCTCTTTCTCGATAAACTTATAGAGCTTAATTCATTATATGCAAACATCTTTTTCAATATATTTTTTATATGACAAGACTTTCAACAATAGTAATAATCGTAGCAAATCTTGTTAATGAAGGCCTAATAAACTCCCTTCCACCAGTGGAGATCCTCATCAAATGCAATACAAATCAATGCTTATAAATAAACTGTGACATTTTTGCATTAATTGTCTCATTAATTTCATCTATTAAACTTAAATCCTCAAGCATTAAGTCTATGTAATACATGGGGTCCATATTAAGGACGAATGTTTTGCCAAAAGCATCTTACCAGTTGCTCTAAAATTCACAACGTTATTAGTGATGAATTGCTAACATGGCACATGATAGGGCTCTCTAGAAACAAAGAATCTATGTAGACGACCCCATCTAGTATAGGAAAAGGCTTAGTTGTTGTATTAATGATGAATTGAATAATATTTTAAACACCAACATCCTCATCGTCTTCAAAATAAGGAGCAAATTATTTGCAATTTTATCAATATGGGATATGTAATAGGATTTCAAAAATAATGTCTTCTTTGAATAGTAGATCAAGAAGTTTACTAATGATCTACAATGACCGTCTGTCTAACCATCAGGCATAATGGAACAACCAATAACCTTCCACGACTTACTAAATTCAGAACTACATTTCTAAACAATATCAACCCATTTTTATAGTAATTTACCGCTCAAAGCATGATAAGTAAGGACCTTATAACCACATCCTCCACTAGCAATAACATATGTTATGCCTTCAAAGGAAAATGAATTTGCAACATTAAAAGGAAGACAATTTTAATAAAAAACTATGGATACTTCAAATATAGTTCCATAGATTACCTTTTTGGAAGCGATGACTGATCTAATACCTTATTGAGCAACAAAAGTTGTACGTTGTGAAACAATGGATGGATTTCACTGCCTCTTGTTTAAGATTATTAACTTTTATTGTTAAGTTTCTAGTTTGGGTCGTTTGGCTCCTATTGGATCAGACGTAGGTAATCTCTTTTACTTATTAAGGGTAGATTAGTCTTTAAGTTATAAACCATTATACTATGTTATCAATAGCGGTTAGCGGGTTGTTAGCGATCGACCTTGATATAGCGGTAGTGGGGATATAGCGGGGATATAGCGGATTTAGCGGTGCACTTTTATTTATGATTATATATATAATTACCATGAATAGATTATTAGAAGTTCTAAGGCCAAAGTTAACAATTACCATGAATAAATAACGATTCACCTACAACAACCAATCAAGCACCTACCAACAATCTTGCATGTGCATCAAGCGTATTTGTACATATCATTTGCCAAACTTGTATACTAAACCGTTAATAACTAAAACATACCTGTCATCTGGATTAGTGTTAGCATCCAAATTGGAAATGGTTGTGATATGACCTGAAAATGAACTCTTGACAAAGAAGTGACCTGAAAATGAACTCTTCTAACTATATAATACAAAGTTACAAACTCACTGTTTATGACCTGAATGCATCACGTGACAAAGATAAAGCAGATAATATATCAAGTTCCTCGGTGTTAGAGCAATAACAAAATATGTTAAATCCTTGTTTATATCCTTTACGTAATATCTGCATAAAAGAAAAGAATGACAAGTCAAAAAGATAAGAGTGAAAAATTACCTAGAACAAGAAAGTAAATGAGCCTTACATAGTGCAAACTGCAAAGAAGTTCAAAATTAGACATATACCTCCTGGATCAAGCAAATTTTGTTGAAAAATAGTGCATATGTTTGAGTAAATGAGCCTTACATAAACAAAATTATGTTTCATATAGACATATATGTCGTCACATTTCTTTTCCTATAAAAGCCAAAAGAGAAGATAAGCTGCAAAGAAGTTTAGAATTAGATGTCAAGAATATTTTGATAAGATGAGGAGGTTATCATCTGCAAAGTGCCAACTGCAGTAACTAAAGTTCATATATAAAGTCAGACTTCACAACATTTTACTCTTTATTAAGGAAAGTACTTCTATAGAAGGAAAGGAAGTAAACATATCATTATCACCAAGCACCAACACGTTATAAACTTTAAACAATATTAGCTCTTGATGTCATAAAGGGGCCGTGAAAAACAAGGGTAATGCTTTGAGGGTTGCGGCGTGCGCAACTACTTGAGCATCACCCTTATTTTTCACAGCCCCTTAAGATAACATCAAGAGCTAATTCGCCTTAGAAACAACACGATCACTATTTTGATCATACTTACCTACTAATGAAAGATAATGACAATTTCATTGAACAACAATTTACAATAAAGCAGAGAAAGTAGCCTTAGAAAGCATCTTTAAAGTTTGTACATAACATCCATCAAAAGTACACAAATGCCAATAAGCTAATTCAAAAGTACATAACATCCATCAAAATTCTATTACAAATTATCAAAATTCTATTACAAATTTACAATCAGTATCACACTTAATTGTTTAGGTCATGTTCTCTCATTTTCAGAAAAAAATCCATATTCTTCTATTTCCTCTTTCTCTTCATCTGTTTCTTCAAAATTAAATTCTTCTTCTTCTTCCATAGGCATCTTATCCTTCCCTTTGCTTTGCCTTCTTTGTCGCTTTCGTGTCCTCGACCTTGTATAAACATCAGTAGCACCCGCTCTTGATGCTACAGATGCCATATCGACATTTCGCCAAGTAAGGGAATCATCGTCACCAACGAACTCATCATCAGTAGGATATTCATCATGATCTTCAACCGATGCCAACATGATAGGGTCAAAATTTGTTCCATTAGATTTCCTCTCTTCGTACCTTTTTTTGAGCTTTTCGTTACATTGCACAAAAGCTAAATCGTTAAGCTTTTGATGCAATAATCTATTCCTTTTCTTCGTATGAATCTAAGATAAGAGAAAGAATTTAGGTAAGTTTTTAACTCAATAAAAAAACTTTCATTTATTTATAATGTAAATAAAAAGCATAATTCTTAATTTCTTACCATTTCAAAGGTACTCCAGTTGCGCTCACATGGGGTAACACTACAAGTAAGGCTCAAAACCCATATAGCAAAACTTTGCAATTCAGGGCATCCATAACAAAGGTCATCCACCATTCAGCTATTACAAAAAGTTAAAAATCATGTGTAAATAATAAGTTAATCATATTTAAAAACCTTAAATCATATCTTAATAATGAAATAATTAAGAAAGCAAAGTTGCTTGAATTAATTACCTGGTGCACATGTTTTCCTCGACCTTATAGCTAATTCTAGTCCAAAACAACTTGATGCACTTCGATAACTTATAAGTTGATGACTCACTTCTTGTTGTTCTTCCTTACTTCGTACAAGTATAGCTATAACCTGCAACAAACCACCTTTAATCTCAACATTAGATTCTATCCCATCATAATCATAATACAACCCTGGATTCAGATACAATGCAGCAACATGTAATGGCTTATGCATTTACCTGTCCCATCTTTTGTCTATGATCTCCCAAATAAAAGCATATTGTTCTTCTTTATTTTTCATATTAACCTATAAAACAAGAAGTTAAGTGTTATTAATTTATAAGATTAATAAGTAAAGATTAACAAATAACACATAAAATTGAAATATTTACGCATCTTTATTTGTTCCTTTACACGATCCATCTTCTCATAGATGTAGCCCATAGCTGGTTTCTTATCACTGTTGACCATACGTAAAACATCTACCAAAGGACCCATTGCTCTAAGTGAAAATCTAATGCCCTTCCAAAATCTAAGTTGCAAAATTATTGCCTTAGATTGCTTTCCTTCAATACTATCTGATAAAGGGCATTTCTCCCATTGTTCAGAAATAACCATTGTTCTTAGAGCTTCTTTTGACTGCCATAAACTATTCAGAGTTAAGAATCTAGTAGCAAAACGGGTCATAGCCGGTCAATGTATGTTTTTCCTCTTGTAAAATGTCTCATCATATGCAATATCTGACCATGAGCATACATAAATGTCACTACCTTTTAGTCTTTTTGTCTCTCCAATATCTTTAAGCATCAAATCTATACAATGTGCAACACATGGTGTCTAAAACAAATGATTAAATTCAGCCATCAACATTCTACCAGCTGCAACATAATTTGCTGCAATATCTGTAACCACTTGCACAACATTCTTCTCTCCAACCTCTAAGATTACTTCTTTTAACAATATATACAATTTATTTGCATCCTTTACTTCATGGGATGCATCAATGGACTTAAGAAAAACTATACCTTGAGGACAATGCACTAAGAAATTTATTAGTGTTCTTTGTTTTCTATCTGTCCATCCATCTGACATAATAGAACATCCATAAGTAGCCCATTGCTTTCTAAATCCATTTGTAAACTCTCTTACTCTTCCTACTTCCTTCTCCAAGAATGTTTCCCTTACTTCATGGTACCTTCATTCCAGGTCCAAACTGTCCTATATCATTTACATCGCTTTAAAGCTAGGGGATCTCACAGCATTAAAAGGGATTTCATTTTGATACATCCACCTGCTAATGGACATGCATACTCGTTCTCTTTCTTCTTTCTTATATCGATTTTCTAATGTAGCTTGTCGTAGTGAGTTTGACGATGAACGCACAAATGAATCCATGGGTCCCTTCGGAAGCGGTGGTCGTGAGCCAAATGACGATGAAGATGATGAACATTGGGTGCTTGTCATTATGTTACCTTCCATACTAGAAACTTCTCCTCGATATGGAAATGAAATATTTTCGGCCTTCTTCTTAGATGTATTGTGCACATAATCATAAATTGTTTTTTTATTTTTCGGTTGCATTCTTGCAAGCTGCCACATTTCCGCTTCTTCCCATTAAATGGTCATTGTATCTTGTTATTCTGCTGGTAGAAACATGACCACATAATGTACAAAATACTGACATATTATCTATCTTAGATTTTGTCGAACCCCAATTCCATCCTGGATCCTTAGAAGCTGGGGGTCTGTAGTTGTATGCTGGACTAGAAAATCGATTACCAATTGCATTACTAGTGTCGGTGCCATAACTCCCACTGCTACTTAGAGGACAAATAACTGCACTTGATGATGATTCCATACTCACTACAAAAAATAAGAATAACTATTCAGCTTGAGTTTTCGAACCTTATACAAAAAATAGAACATTAAATAAGTAACACTAGGCTAAAGTGAATATATTGTTGGACTTTCTACATCATAAGATACAAAGAGCAAATTCTACACGTGAAACCCATAAAACAAATAGTGATGGATCTCTAAAGCGTTATAAAGCAGGCAACAGAGCAGCTTTAAAGGAGGCCTGATTTTGGAGAGATGGTGAACTATCAAAATGCAGAACAAAGCAGACAACCGAGCAGCTGTACAAGCGAGTGGATGGTGCTTGGATTGAAGCTGAAGCTACTGCAACGAAGGTGAGATGCTAGAAGTCATTTCATCAAGAGTATGTTGCTCGGACCGAAGCTAAATCAAGTGAATGGTGCTTGATGTTGGTTCTTTTTAGTTGCCATTTTTAGGGGAGAAATAGATGTGGTTGACAACATGCTATAATCATTATCTTATTTGACCTCCTTTGATTTTTATATGTTTATGTAAGATTAACTAAATTGTACTTCAAATAAACCAAATTCCACTGCAGATGATAGTAGCAATGCAACATTCAAGTCCTGAGGCCTACTTGCAACGGTCTCCTATTCAAACAAGATTCATGATCTAAGATAATTTGCCATGTTTGTTGTTGGTTTAACTGTGAGCAGGGAAATGGATAAGACAATCTATACCATGTAACTGACTCGCCATCTATGCTGGTGGTCTCACTAATTCAACAGGTTTTAGGTAATTAAAATGAAGGATGCATTCCTGCCGTTAACAAGAAGAATAAATTAGCCTTCCGACCCTTCCCAGTATGCTGAGTTGAGTGGTGTTATCTTTTAGTTTCCTACCATGCATATGAATCTTGAGAAGAGAAGGGTTGGCTTGTTATAACTGCACTCCTTCTACTCCAGAAGTTTAGCAGCAAATAGAATGGGATAGACATGGTTTTCGTTGATTGTGGAAGATAGAGTTGTAAACCACAACTTCTCAAGCTAACATTCTTCTCAAAATCCGCACAAGCACAAGCAAAAACCTTACGGATGGGAAAGGGGGAAGCGCACGCGGGAGCGGCCCAGAAAGAGAGAGGGAGGGGCGTACCTTAAGGCAGTGGCGGCGACAGGTGGGAGCGGCCCGGTGAGGATGGAGAGGGGGAGGCGCACGCGGGAGAGGCCCGATGAGGATGGAGAGGGGGAGGCGCACGCGAGAGCGTCCCAGAGAGGATGGAGAGAGGCGAGAGATGCAGGGAGTCAGGGACGAACGAGAAACCCAAACTGTCGACCCGACCCAAACTGTTTTGAAAGCGTCCGCTTGCATCGCCATAGCGGACCGCTATAGCGGTCTGCTGTAGCGCAATTTGCGGCGCTAATTGCGTTTTGGCGGGTCGCCCGCTAAGGACTACCCGCCATAGCGGTTTTAGCTCCGCTAAAATGCTATAGCGCGCTATTGATAACATAACCATTATATATACTAACCCTAATTGTAATCAATCTTTAAGTGAAATAAAGAAAGACTGTACAGCTCCACAAGTGGAGGCGTCCACCCTCTTTTGACTTTAGTGATGAAGTTTTGCATGATATTCAATGTGTTTATGTTTTAGGTTGTTTACCAACATGGTATCAAAGCCTAATATCTGCGATTAGGGTATTTTTTCATGATTCTACTACAGTTCCCAAAGAGAAAAGGTGTAGGGCAGTGTGAATTAATTGCAGTCTGCAGAAATTTGAATCAGGCCAGTTTTATCTTCAAGAATAGTCGTTACGAAAAAGAATTTCTGGAAAAAGAAAATTGAAAAAATTTCCAACTCTAGAAGAAAGGGGTTTTCTTTATGTTTGACAAAGGAAAAATGGTAGAGTGCGGAGAAAATGTTATTTTAGAGAAAAGAGAAGGATTTCAAATTACAAACATTAAATTGGATGACAAAAATTACCTACAATGGGCCAGATCGATTGAACTCTCTGTTATAGCAAGAGGGCGATGGATTATTTGACTTGAAACATTCTCACTCCCCACTTAAATATCTTTCGTACTCTAAATGGCATAGGGAAAACAGCGTAGTATGTGCATGGCTCATCCAGCCAATGATACCATCGAGTGCAAGCACCTTTAGTTTTCTAGAATCAGCCAAAGACATTTGAACGACTCATCATGATGCGTATGCTCATAGGAAGAATATTGCAAAGAAGTATGAGATTATAGAAAGAATCCGTAAATACAGACAAGGAGAAAGATCAATGAGTGATTACTATGCAGAACTTCGTGGCTTATGGGAAGAATTACAGTACTAATTAAAGATGAAATGTCAAAGTTGCATGAAGGAACAAATGAGTGAGCATGAAGAATGGAAAGTGTTTGATCTTTTGCGAGGCATATTTTTGAATACGAGACAATTAATAATAATATCCTATGCAGAAAAGAACTTTCTTCATTCAGTACAATATACTCCTTACTACTACGAGAAGATGATACAAGATGTTTAGAGAAAGAAAGAAAAATAAGCCAAGAAATAACTACATTTATGAGAAAAAATGTACCTAATTATTCAGGATCCCGTGGTAGAAGAGGTTATGGAGGCCGTGGTAGAGGTCAGTTCCAATCTACTCCAGATGAAAATGATAAGTTGTGTTGTTCACATTATGGGAAAACTTGAGATACAAAAGAAACTTGCTAGGAACTAATGGGCAGACCCAACTATAATCAGAACAGACCGAATAAAGCATATTTCAGTGATTAAGTTGAAAGACATAATCTGGAAACTGGACTGAGTTCATTGGCTAATATGAAGAAGAAAATCGAAGAACTTAAAGTGAGACTAGCAGAATCACAATCTGCATCTACATCTTCTACTGTTGATTTTCAAGCTATCATGGCATATCCTTTTTCGTTGATGGCTTCTAGTAATTCACTTGTTCCTAATTCAAGAATATGGATAGTTGACTCAGGCACAAGAAATCATATGACTGGCCGTCGAGAATATTTCTATGACTATAAGTTGATTTAAAAAGGAAGTATAATTACTACTTTTGAGACTCTTAAAAATGTTCTACATGTTTCTAATATTTCAATCAAGCTCTTATCAGTTTATGCTCTAACACAAGACCTGGATTGTGTGGTAACTACTACTTTATCAAACTAAATAAAAAAATTTAAGAAGACAAACAATAAATTTCACGTAGCATATGCATATTGAATTGTTAAACTTATATTTAAAACAAAAACATAAATGTAACCAAATTATTCTATACATTAGGCAGAATAAATAAAAGAAACTAATATATATTATACTTATCGGATTAAGTATGGATACAAAGGACACTAATGACAATTGCCTGCAAAAGAACTGTTACTCGTCTTACAAAAAAAAGAGGTCTAACTCTTCGACATAATCAGAACAAACACTATGATAAACTTCTACACGCTCTTTTACATGCAAGGGTTTATAAACAATGCTTTCTAAATTAAGGCTAAGATGTCATACTTCAATTTGGCATACTACCTCCCCATGTAGAGGTTTTCTTATGACCATTTTATTCATTTAACTTGTTTACTCGAATGACTTTTCACATCTCCAAGAGTCACCATATGTATCCCTTTGTAGGACACTAACATAGCTTCGACAGGTACAATGCTTGATGAGATATACATTATTATTTTGAAAATACATCTTTTAGCTATTATGATAAACCATTATACAAATAAGCAGACAACAAAATAAGCATTTATCAATCCGTGAAAGTAAATCAAGTCAAAATATAACAAAATAAGCTAACATGTTTACTCAAATGACTTTTCACATCTCCAAGAGTCACCATATGTATCCATTTATAGGACACTAACATAGCTTCGACAGCTAAAATACATGATGAGATATATATTATTATTTTGAAAATACATCTTTTAGCTATTATGATAAACCATTATACAAAAACAAACAACAAAATATGTATTTATCAACGTGTGCAAGTAAATCAAGTCAAAATATAACAAAATAAAAATTGATAAACCATCTTGTATGCTATTCTTGATATAGCGGACTGATATAGCGGACCGATATAGCGGTCATAGTGCCGCTATTAGCGGCCAAGAAGGTCACCTGCTAATCTTCCAACGATATAGCGGTTTTCTGGCCGCTAATACGCTATAGCGCGCTATTAACTACTTAGGTGGTAACTTTTAATTCTATGTGTTGTACTTTTCAGGAACTGAGGACGGGGAGGATCTTTGGTCAGGGTAGCTTGAGGAGAGGACTTTATTTTTATGAGAAAATGACCAGGACAACTATGCAGTCTACTCTAGCTATAAAAGGGGAGAAGGAAGAGCTGATATTATGGCATCGACGATTGGGCCATTTACCTATTTCTAAGATTAGGATTCTATTATCTGAATTTTCGAGATTAGTGATTTTTTTTTGGTGTTAATGAAAATCAATCATGAGATCAGCCTACTTCGATTGTACTACCGATTCCACCATTGGAAGAGCCTCATAAGGTTGAAGATGAAGAAGAGACTGGAGAAGAAAGAAGTTAGCAAACTCATTCAAGAGGTGAGAGAAAGATATTCCTCCCAAATCCTAATGCTACCCTAGATCAGAATTCTTGCCCTGAATAAGCTCTATTCCAAGTTAGGTAACTTCTTTAATCTTGTCTAATGATTGTGATAATTTACCTATTGTTCTTCGGAAGGATAAACATGAAGCTGCTAGATATCCTATACACAAGAAGTTTCGTATACTAATTATCCAGAAGACTATGAGTTATTTGTGATGAATGCATATAATATCTATATTCCCAAAACATTTGAAGATGCCGAATAAAATTCAGATTGGAGGACAACTATAAAAGAAGAAATCGCAATATTAAAAAAGAATCAAACTTGGGAACTTAAAGATCTAACTGTGGGTTGTAAGTGAGTGTATAAAGCTTTAAGGCTAATGGACAAATATAAAGATACAAGGTGAGGTTAATAGCTAAGGGCTATATTCAATCATAGGGAATTGACTATACAGAGGCATTTACATTTATTACAAAAATGAATACCATCAGAATCCTCTTAAGTATAGCAGTTAACCAAGGTTAGGAACTATAGTAGCTGGATGTTAGAAATGCATTTCTTCAGGGAGATCTTACTGAGGACATCTACATGGACTTACCTTCGGGATATTATCAAGGGAAGATGTCATCAAAGGTATGCAAACTAAAAAAATCTATTTATGGTTTGAAGCAATCACCTAGAGCTTGGCTTAAAAAGTTTAGTAATGGTATTCTTGGTTTGGGTTTCACACGATGCGTTAGTGATCACACTTTATTTATCAAGCGGGACAAGAAAACTATTATCTTAATTGTGTATGTTGATGACATTATTATTACTGGTGATGATATGGAAGGAATTACTTATTTTAAAAAATAGTTACATGCTTTATTTGATCTGAAATACCTAGGAAAATTACACTATTTTTTAGGGATTGAGATTGTTCGAAGTAATGGCTGTTTGTTCTTAAGTCAAAGAAAGTATATTCTCGATTTATTAAAGGAGACAAAAATGGAAGATTGTCGGGTATGCTCTATTCCTATTGAGATTCAAAAGGAAGCTGTTGGAAATTCTGATGAACCCTATGAAGATGTGGGGAGATATCAAAGATTAATGGGAAAATTGATATATCTTACAATTACCAGATCCAATATAAGTTTTGCGGTCAACTATGTTAGTAGATGGATGCATTCACCATCAAGACACCATATGAATATTGTATTTCATATCATCAGATATCTGAAATCATCTATTACCCACGGTTTACTTTACTCCCCACATGGATCACTTTATATTGAGATTTTCTCAGATGTTGATTGGATAGGTCTCATCGATTACAACAGGTCTGCTTTAGGGTATATAGTATGTTTGGGAGGTAATGTTGTTTCATGGAAGAGCAAGAAACAGTCTATTGTGGCTAGATCAAGTACAGAGGCAGAATATCCTGCTATCGCTCTTGGTACAGGGTTTATGAGTAATGTCACTAATGGAGGAAATTGGTTTTGGAAGAAACTCTCCAATTAATTTCTTTGTTGAAAGTAAGATAACTCTTCAAATAACCTCTAATTCAGTAATTCATGAAAGAACGAAGCACACTGAAGTAAATTGTCACTTCATTCGAGAGAAGGTGGACCATAAAATATTCAATCTCATCCATGTTCATTCAAAGAATCAGTTGGCAGATATTCTTACTAAACCAGTGGCTTCAAATGGACTAAAGAAGGCTCTTTACAAGTTGGGGATCCAATAGGAATCGTAGGTCATCTCTTTTACTTTCTAGGGGTAGATTAGTCTTTCAAGTTATAAACCATTATATATACCAACCCTAATTATAATCAATCTTTAAGTGAAATAAAGAGAGAGAGTGTACGACTGTACAAGTGGAGGCGCCGACCCTCTTTTCACTTCAGTGATGAAGTTTTGCGTGATATTTGATGTGTTTATGTTTTGGGTTGTTTACCAACACCTTTAGCACCTCCTCTACCATCACAACCATCGAGGGAATAGGGGCTCTTGTAGTAAAATAAGAACCAATCCCACTTCTACTACCACCATAACCTATATTCTTTCCTTTATCTCGTCTTCTCCTTCTCTCTTGAGTTGTCTCTTCTTCCTTCTCTCCAGCCATAGCATGAGTTTTTTCTTGAAAAGCATCTTCAGACATATCCCATCTGCCTACTTCTGCTCTCTCTTTCTTTGTCATAATCTCTTCCTTTCTTTTGTGAGCTTCGTTGAATTTCATACTTTACACTTTCAGATAACCAATAACAAGCATTTGCATTCTTTTTAGTTCCTGCAAGATGGTGTTTCTCTCGGGAAATACCTCAAGCCTATTGTCTTCATACACCAGGGTAGAATACTTCCACATTGGACCGCCTTGTTTTGACGCCATCAAGTCGAGCAAAGATAAGCTACAATCAGTAAAAGGCTTTATGAAGGTGGTGAATATCGGAATTTACGGAAACTTTAAAATTTTCAATTCAAAAATTGGGTTACAAAGGAGTATGGATAAAAGAAAGAGCACGCCACAAATTTGAAAAAAATGCTATGGATTTTTGAGGGTTGAGACAAAAAATGTATGATTTCTTCACAAAAGTGAGTAAATGAAAGATATGAAAATCGTGTGGGAGCAAAGACAGGAGTTAGGAATGGTATGGGAGCAAACAAAACAACAAAAAAACCTCGAGTTTTTCGGGTTTTATATATTGCAACCTAACATCGACTCATACGATACGAGTCATGTTGATACGACAATCATCTTATGACACAACACGATACGGTCTAAAAAATCGAGAGCATAATACAATATCGTATATTGTATCGTGCTACCCTACGATATATGATAAACTCTTATTGTGTCGTACGATACGAGTTTTACAACATTGGACAAATCTATATACAATTCATTTTCAATATGGGCTTATATACAAATAATAATAAAAAAGTGATAGGGAGAGTGAGCACAATCATTTAAGAAAATGCTTATGAGAGAGGGAGAACTGGATGGCCCAACTCTAAAATGAATCCCATGCTCACCAAGGCCACCTAGTCCCCCTACCTCTCTCTCCTTATCCCCTACACCTCGTCATGATCAAAAATATTTTGCCAATGATAGTAAAGGGGTCGATGGACCCTTGGTGGTTTTAAACAAGAGAGTATTGTGTGAGTCCACACCAATCCAACGAGGTTTACAAGGAGCAACACTAACACTAATGGAGGAAGAGTAGGGTAGTGAGTTGATGTTAGACTTGTCTCCTAACATAGCTACTTAGAAGGGAGATTACAAGCACAAAATAATCTAATCAATGCAATTTGAGCATAGACAAACAAAGAAAAATATGTTTGGTGCTAATGCAAGGCAAGAGAAAAAAGGCGGATGCAAAATCACATATGGTTGTTGAGAGAGAAGGCCGTTAGGTTTGAATTTTTATTAAAATTTTGAATTGGATCAGGTCAGACTCATATCCATATAGATCAACCTCTGTTGTATGCAAGACACACCTTAATAGTGGTCCGCCATAGCATTGGTAGCGGAACTATTAGTGGTTTTTGTGGTCATCTGTTAAATATTGAATGCTATAAGAGCCATAAGGCGGCTAATACGTTTAGCACTTTGTAGCTTCTACATATATATTGCCATTTGTTTTTTATTTGAAAAGTATTTTTAGGAACACACGTTCAAACACACACATATATACATATATCTAAGCCTTTTTCCTATACTAGATGGAGTCAATTACATGGATTCTTGATTTCCAAAGAGTTTAATCGTGTCATAATAACAACCGACTCAACATAAGCTAGATCATTCTTTATTGTTTCCTTCCAACACTTTTGTGGTCTTCCTCTTTCTCTTTTAACATTCTCATAATCTTGTTTCTCATACCTTCTTATTTGAGCTTCTTTCAATTGTCTTTCTATATGTTCAAACCATCTTAAATGATTTCTTCTTATTTTATTATCTATTAGTGCCACTCCCAGTTTGATTCTAATAATCTCATTATGTATACTATCTTTTTTGTATGACCACACATTCATCTTAGCATCTTCATTTTTGCCATGAACATCTTTTGTATATGTTAATGATTAATTCATAACCTTATAGCATAACGGGTCTAATTGCTCCTCTATAATATTTACCTTTCAACTTTAGTGGTATCATCTTGTCACAGAGAATACTTAATATACCACTTTGTTTTAATCAAGACACATTAATTATATGCATAACATCTCCATCAATCTTAATTTATCTGTCACTTGAACTAACCAAATTATCAAAACTTGTATTCCATATATTTGTTTCCACATAGCCCTATCATGTGTCATGCTAGTAGTTAACTCAATATAAACTAGATCATTCTTTATTGTTTCTTTCCAACACTTTTGTGGTCGTCCTCTTCCTCTTTTAACATTTTCACAATCTAGTTTTTCATATCTTCTTACAAGAGCATCCTTGGGTAGTCTTTCTACATGTCCAAACCATCTTAAATGATTTTCTCTCATTTTATCCTCTATTGGTGTTACTCTCAATTTGTTTCTAATAACCTCATTATATATGCAGTCTTTCCTTGTGTGACCACTCATCCATGTCAACATCTTCATTTATGCTACATATAGTTTTGCACATCATGATGTTTAACTACTAACACTCATATCTATAAAATATAATAGGTCTAATTACTTGTTTATAATATTTACCTTTCAACTTTAATGGTATCTTCCTATATTCTTGGTACCCCTCTCCATTTTAACCAACCGGTATTAATTCTCTATGTAACATCTCCATCAATTTTTTCATCACTTTGAAAAATTGACCTCAGTATTTAAAACTCTGCCCATATAAGGGATCACCCTTGCATGGCGGATCCCTTGCATGGCCGGTCCCAAGCCCGGATAAAGGAGGAGGGTTGCGTTAGGCTTCCGATAGTTAGTGTAAAACTTTTGCGGACTTATCTACCATGAATTCTACAAATTATAACTTATTAACTTGATATCTCGATAATTCACATAATTGTAAATGTTTCCATTTTTCTTGTATATGGATATAACTCTACTCATCCTGAGTTCTTGAAGTATCTTTTGGTTTCTCCATATTTTATTAAATAATCTTATAAGCTGAGTGATACGAGTCTCTCCTAAGATTTTCCATACTTTCATAAGAACATTGTGTGATCCTGCAGATTTATCAACCTTCATATGTTTAAAGCCGCTTTAACTTCCTTTCTTTGAATAAGTAGAAATTGCAAACAAACACACACATATATATGCATACATTGCTAAAGTTTTTGTAACTGCCCTTCAATATTTTCACGAGGGCAACAAGAAGTAGTATTTCTTTTTTCCCGTATCCTTCTTTACACTTTTACAGTTTTTTAAACTGCTGAGAGCCTGAGAAATGATTTCCTAACTAATACTATTTCAAAAGAGGACCCCAAGAAAATTCAGTGGACTAGTTACTGAGAAAGATACTGGGGAGTGGTGACAATGGCTTACTTTACTTAGACTTCATTCTTATCTTTTTGCCACTTATGCAGTGAAAGAGCCCTTCTTAGTCGCATGATGACCGAAGTACATAAATCTGATTGTGATGTGTTGGTTGGGCACAACATTTCTGGATTTGACATAGATGTTCTTCTGCACAGAGCACAGGTTTGCTTTTCTAAATTGCTTATATCTTTCAGGCAAATGTAGTAATGAGTTCTCTACTTCACTTTATCTGATATCTCATTTTGAGGCTTTGTAAAATTTCATTAATATGCTCAATTAATATGCTGATGAATTTATTTCTGTATGCTTCGTAGACAAGAACAGAGAACAACTACTGCTGCTACCTTGATTTGATTTAGAAACTAATGATTTGCTCAATGTATAGCATATCATAGAATAAAATACTTGCATCCACTACTTTTATCTGGTTTCTGTAGTTTCTTAGGTTGATTAAGATCATGTCCTGACTTTTTGCATTAAAATTAAAGTTTCTTGCTGGTCACTTCTTGATTTCAAGTTATATGGAGATCTGAATCATTTTATGTGCTTTTGACTGGCTACTTATTTCTTTGCAATCATGATAGTGTCATCCTTTTCTGGAAACTTTATTAAAACAAGTTTGTCAAAATTTCATGCTATGTATACAAATGTGTTTGTGCATGTGTGCATACCACTGAATGAAAGTGGAAACTAACGTATGGATCACACCTGCCCTTTTCACATGTAGAAGTTGGTCTTCACAGTGATGTTTTAATACTTCTCATAATGATTTTCATGATTTCTTAATGGTTGAAAACTTAATGATGTGTTAATTGGGATAACTTATTAACGTTGTAAAATATTCTAGCTGAACATATATGTGGTTTATTCTGTTCATACTGGTTAGACCCATGCAAAGAAGAGTTTGTAAACTATTGTGTTACAGACCTATTATGGAATCTCCACGCCGAGGTTGATCTTGGTTTGTTGCCTGCTGATCGTCATCATCATCATCATCATTATGTACAATGATATGCGAGCACTGATGCATACGAACATAGATACATGCACACATGCGTACTATGAATGCACTTGTGCAATATATATCTATGTATGCATCTGTGCTTTTATGTGTGTGTGTGAATGAGTGAGTGCATGTGTGTGCACTCGTGTGCATCAGTGCACAAACATGCGTGTTTGTCATTTTGTGCATTTGTCTTGCATGAAGATGATGATGATGATCGTCATGGGGAACCAACCCGGATCTAACCTCAGAGTAGATCCTGCTTCATGTTTGTCGGATGGTGAGGCTCCATGCCTATTGTTCTTAGGGTAAATCAAGCTGTTTACAGCTGGGCCTCAGGACATGAATATGCTACAGTGCATCCCGACAGCAGCTTGTGCTTCTGGATTGTAAGTCAAAACAAAGTGTAATCAAATCAACCTCAGCAAGTATAATTGGTGGCTACCACAGTCCACCGCATCAATCCAGCTGAAACTGGTCAACAGTGGTATGCAATATTCTCTCTTAACACACCCTCAAACTTGTACCCAAAATATATCCTATTAAAAAATAAAAAATCCACATTAAAATTAATTTCATCTTAACATCCCCTCAAACTTATCGAGATACAACAGAAAGTTTACTGATTAAAAACTGAAATGTGGTGCTAGTAAAGATTTTGTAATTGCATGGGCAAGCTGATATCCATAGTAGACACATTATAAATCAATGTGGCCTGCAAAAAACTCTTCTCTCACATAGCAGGAATCCATCTCTGTGTTAAGTATGCTCATGAAACATTATGTCGGCGGTATAAAGTGTTATAATTTGACCCTATTAATTGGAAGAGAGTTGATACAACAACACGAAGAATAATCTCTTGAAGACAATAACTTTGGAGCAGCCGCCGGTTTTATTTCTTCATCCCTCTTAGGGTTCTGATTTGTTTACAAAACTTATACATAAAGGGTTTATAACTTAAAAGGCTAATATACCCTTATACTAATAAATTATTAACATATATTAATAAAGAACAAATATAGAACTAGATCCAAATATAATTAAGAACAGAAATAGTAAGATATGATCTAATGATCTTCTCAACATTCTCCCTCGAGTTGGGAGAAAAATACTCGTGACTCCCAACTTGCCACATGTATCCATAAGTCCACTTTAATCGATTGCTTTTATGAGAATATCGGCATACTGGTTCGGAGATTTGATATAAATCACTTCGAACACCTTGTTGGTCACTTTCTCCCTTATGAAATGACAATTTTTTCATCCTTTCATGGTATACAAGATTAGAGGTAATTTGTATAGATGCTTTACCCTCACACTAGAGGGGAATTGCACCTCCAATCTCTATTTCTAGCTCCTTAAGGGAGACTTTAACCATAATCCCTCACACATGCCTTGTTGATGTGGTGACTACAACTTACTTTTTACTCTCCCACAAAATAATATTTTCTCCAATTAGTATAATATATCCAGAAGTAGACCTTCTATCATCTAGAGAACCAGTCTACCATATGAAAAAACTTCAATGTTAAGATATCCCTTATTTGAGTATAAGATGCCATATTCCGAATTCGTTTTCAAATACCATAAATTAAGATAAATTGCATCCATATGTGCTTTTAATGGAGCATGAATGAATTTGCTTACTATTGCTACTGCATATGCAATATCAAGACGAGTACTGATAAGATAAATAAATTTTTTCACTAACCTTTGATACCTGCCCTCATCTTTATACTTTTCCTATCATAAAGATGTAATTTTTTGTTAGTTTTTATTGGAATTTCACTCTTTTTACCGTCTATCATTTTTGTATCTTGAAGCGAATCTATAATATACTTCCTTTGAGTGAAGAATACACCTTTGCTTGAATAAGACTTCGATTCTCCAGAAATAATACAACCTGCTCAAATCTTTGAAATCAAGGAGTTAAGCTTTCCCTTAAGTCTAGTAATTTCTATAAGATCAACCCTCGTAACATTAATGTCATCCAAATAAACAATCAAAATATACTTTTTTACTTTTGTAATGAATAAGGTATGATCATTCGTACTTCTATAGTAGCCGAGTGTGATTACACTCTCACTAAAATTTTCAAACCAAGCTCTTGATGATTGCTTAAAATCATAAATAACTTTATTCTGTTTGGATACCTTACTCTGTAGTTCCATATCATTAAACCCTGGAGGTTGCTCCATATTGACCTCTTCATTGAGGTTTTCATGTAGGAATACATTTTTCATGTCTAACTGCCATATATCCAAACCTTTGTATGTAGCGAGACTCATCATGACTTCTATAGGTATGAGCTTTGCAACTAAGACAAAAGTTTCATTCTAGTCAATATATGATTGGTTGTATCCTTTAGCTACAAATCTTTCCTTATACATTCAAGGCTACCATCAACTTTAAACTTTACCATATATACCCACTTACAACCAACTGATTTTCTATAAAGGGACAAATCAACAATATCCTAAGTTCTATTCTTTTCTAATGCAACTAGTTCATTTTATAATTTGCATAGCTTCCTTCCACTGAGGGTGTTGAAGAAACAAACTTGGATCTAGACTCAATTTGATCTATTCTAGTCTAGATCCAAGAGAAATTATTAAGAAGAATATCTTTAGTATAGGGTTGTTTTAGTCTTTTTAGTTTTTTTAATATAAAGTCTTTACCTCACTAGGTTACCGTGAGATGAGAGTATGTAGGGAGAGAAAGTGCTGATGGTCGGTGTAGATGTCAAGCTCTCTCTTCCTCCTCCCTTGAATATTCTCTATCATAATTTTTTGAGAAAAAACATTGTATCAAAGCCCAATCAGTGGGGTAATTTTTATGGATTGACTGCTGGTGGTGCAAAAGATCAAACACGTGTGGTGCATATTTTTTTTGTGTACTTACAAAATGCGTGTGGTGCAGTGTGGTGCAGATCGATGCTACAATTTCAAGATAAAAAAAGAGTTTGGCTGCACAAAAGTGTCTTAGCAAAAGAAGAGGAGAGGCCCTTAGAGAAAGGGGGCAACTATGCTTGATAAAGGGAAAACAATTGAGATTCGTTAAGGGACGAAAAAGAAGAAAGCTTTCAAATTACAAATATCAAAGTGGATGGGAATAACTACTTTCCATGGGCACGGTATGTGAAACTTGTGATTGTTGCAAAAGGAAAGTGGGAGTATCTAACACGTGAAATACCTAAACCAAATATTGATGACTCCACCTACCTCAAATGGAGTAGAGAAAATGCATTCATAAGTGCATGGTTGATTCAATCCATGATTCGAACCATAGGAAGTACATTTATGCTTCTTGAATCAATCGCTGAGATCTCAAAAGCAATTTATGATGCATATGCTCAGAGAAAGAACATTGCAAAGAAATATGAAATCATAACGACGTGTCAGACGCATGAAGGGGAACATAACAAAGAATTTGAAAAACGAAAGGTATTTGATTTATTGTGGGGAATATCATCTAAATTTGAGGTTGTGAAGAATAATATTCTAAGTAGGGAAGAACTTTCACCCTTAGTATAATTTATTCTTTATTATTGAGAGAAGAAGATGGGAAGAATCTCGAGAAAGAAGGTAGGTTGAGCACTGAAAATACAATATTTGTGGGATGACACCCAACTTCTGGACATTGAGGTTAGGGGAGCATTTGGTGGTAGAGATAGAGGTCGATCACAGGTAACGTCAGATGAGAAAGACAAATTAAAGTGTTCTTACTGTGAGAAATCTCAACATACTAAGAAAAATTATTGGGATCTGGTGGGTCAGTTTTAATCAAAACAAATCATATTACAATGATAATAGTGATAAGGCAACTCTTAAAACTGGAATGGACTCGTTAACAGAGATGAAAAAGAAGTTAGAAGCGATTGAGACTTGTTTGGCTGATTCACATGCAACATCCTCTTCCTCAACTACAAATCCTTAGGCAATAATGGCATATCCCTTCTCGTTCATAGCAATGGATAATAGGTCTTCTTCTCAATCAAGAATTTGGGTAATCAATTCGGGTGCCACAAACCATATGGTGGCATATAGGAAATATTTCCATTAATGTGAGACGGTGCACGAAAAGAATGACACTAAGTTGGCTAATGACTCTCATACTCTTATAGTAGGAAAAGGGAGTATAATTACCTTATTGGGGATACTCAATAATGTTCTGCATGTTCCTACTCTTTCAATTTATTTATTGTTCATATATGCCCTAACTAGAGAATTAAATTGCTCAATAATCTTTGAACATAATGGTTGCGTCTTTTAAGAACCAAAGACGGGGATGATCTTTAGTAAGGATAACATTAAGAAATGACTTTATTTCTTTGAGTAGACAAGGAAGAAAAAGAAAGTTGATCTATATACCTTTATGGCAGCCTATGTTGCATGGATACGGGTACGGTATCCGGTATGGGTTTGGGTATGGGGTACACAATTTTATAAAAAACTAAGGTACGGGTACGCCACTATTAAAAAATATTTAAAAAATTACATAAAAAAAAATATATATATATATATATACACACACAATTATATAGAGCATTATAGTGTTTGAGAATAATTTTATTCTAACTATGAGAATGTCATTTATATTCTTCTTCAAAGTAAGAACAATTAAACAACAAACACATACCAGAAATCGTCAATTAAATTTGCAAGAAAAGATCTCAAACCAGCATAAAGAGCGATCCCCATCATTGCAGTGCTTACCATAAGAGAATCGAGAGTCCTTGAAGAAGCATCATTTTAAGAATATCATAAATCAGAATAATGAAGTCACAACAACATATAAGCAAGACCATAATATCACGTGCAGGCTGTAAATATCCACAACTGGAAGTTTATGAATCCACTGATATGAATTCGGCTAGGAATAATCCATTAATGCTTTCCTTATGGGCTATACTACAACCGTAGATGCGGTATTAATCCATGTAATAGATAAAACATAGACCTCAAATTTCAACCTCATGGCTTAAGGCTCATTTGCCTCCAAATAAACATCTACTGGCTCTATCCAACAACAAAAAGAAATTTATTTTAGAAAACCTTCATGAAACAATATGCAATCTATATGGAGGATGTACTCAACCCGGTCGTTGGCTGAAGGTGGTAGTCCTCCTATACACGCCGAGCATGACGAGTAGCCTGTACAAATTAAGTGGACAATGTCATTGAGATCCATAAGATCAACCAGTAAGTAATGGAAGGGCGGTGAAACCAGCCATACCTACTGTGTCATTGCTTGGACTGGCACAAGGGGAAGGGCCCCAAACTGTAGAGAAGACAGATGGAAAGACGATGAAGAATAACATATAGTAAAATTTACAAAATGAAATTAACGACTTCAACAGGGAAGAAACAGAAACCTACCTGACCAGTTCCCACTAGGAACATGTTTGGAAACATGCCTAGAATGGGTGGAGGGGTGCGAGCTACTTGTCCTGCAGAGTTACAAGAAATAACCGTTTCAGCAAATTATAGGCAACGAAACTTAGCATTAAACGCATTATAGCATACACAACGCATCACCTTCATATCTGTTTGAATGAGATACACCCTACCAGACATGCCTTAACAAAATTATGTCGAGAATAGAAGTACTATCATATCTAAGTATTGAAGAAAATTTTTGTAAGACTACCAAAATAACAATAGAACTTCGCCCATGTAAGGGATTACCCTTGCATTGCCGGTCCTAAGCTCGGATAAAGGAGGAGGGTTGTGTTAGGTTTCCGACATCCAGCGTAAAACTTTGTCGGATTTTTACAACATGGATTACAAAAATTATGAGCATTGCTTTGGGGCATCCCCTCCTAGCGACGTGCTGTAGAGCTCGAATGCAGTAAGAAGTAAGCAAGGGCCACTACATTTTCGCCCGAATGTAGTGAATCAATTGCAGAGAGGGTTCCCACATCATGGACGGGTGTGGGTAAAGAAGTTAGTCCCGCTATAATTGACTGAGTATCAACAGTTGTGTGTGAAGTGTCATTGTCTTCAACATAATTTTCTTGAATGTCTTGATGATCTACTGAGTCAATCATTATCTTCTTCTGGCTCAAAAAAATCTTGAGGAATGACAAGTTCAGAATTTTCTAAGGATTTAGATTCATAATAAATATCATTTTCAAAAAATTTTAGATCCTTGGACACATACAATTTGTCTTCTATGAGATCAAAACACCTATACCCCTTCTTGTCAATGCCATAATCAAGGAAGACACATTCAATAGCTCTAGGTGACAATTTGTCATTCTTGTTTGTATACACAAAACATCTACATCCAAAAACTCTAAGTCGTTCATAGTATGGAGGGATGTTGTACAATTTTTTGAAAGGTGAAGTATCTTCAAGGTTAGATGAAGGCATTCTATTTATAAGGTATATTGGGGTAAGAGTAGCTTCGGCCCATAAAAATTTAGGAACCTTACTAGCAATTAGCGTAGTTCTACAAGTTTCAATAATATGTCTATGTTTTCTTTCCGCTAGACCATTTTGTTGAGGTGTTTTAGTGCATGATTTTTGATGAACAATACCATTAGTTTCAATAAATTTTTGAAATTCATTAGACATGAACCCTCCTCCCGAATCGGATCTAAAGATTTTAATGGTTGCTCCAAATTGGTTTTTGATCATATTACAAAATACTACAAATTTTTCAATCCACAAAAATCACATAGTATTACAATCCTCCTTTAGAAACAACGGGCGTGGGGCCCCACACATCCGAATGTATTAGGTCAAAAGCTTTCTTTGGTTCATAGTTTCTTTCTCCAAAAGGAAGATGATAATTTTTTCAAGAATAGAATCTTTACATTCAAAATCTTTCTCTCTAATGTTTTTCATCAAGGGAATATTACATAATTTTTGAGAGTCCAAGTAGTCTTTTATGCCAAAGTGTAGCATCTTGGGTTAAATTACAAAAATCGGAATTTAGCATAACAAGATAATCCATTTTGTATAGTCCACTTTCTCTATGGCCTTAACCAATCACCTTCCTCGATAGGTGATCTTGCACTACACAATGTTTGGATGAGAAAGTGACTATACAATTGTTATCACATATTTGAGCAACCGAAAGTAGGTTTAAATTAAGTTTAGGAATAAAACTTACATTTTGAATTTTAAAATTTTGTTTTTCAAGGTTTCCTATTATTTTGATTTGGAGTTTTGTTCCATCGGCCGTAAACATATGCTTTCCAATGGTTTCACAAGAATTAATCAAAGAATCTTCACTATGTGTCATATTAAAAGATGCACCGGAATCTAAAAACTGTCATACCTTGAGAGGTGGATAGAGCATTCCTGGAGATGCTTGCTTTTTTCTTGAAGATTTCTTCTATGTATGCTTTGATGTTGTTGGGCAAGATACCCCCTTCTTCTACGGCTCCCGCATTTTCACTTCTTTTTCGAAGTAAAGGACAAGTGGTTTTAATGTGTCCAATTTCCTTGCAATAGTGGCAAATAGTGTCTTTGTTGGGCCACGGTCCTATGGGCTTCTTTGATATGCTTTCATTGTTCTTTCATGCGGAGGCTTGTAGGTCTTCAAGTTTGCTCTCGGTTTTGATGCGGCAGGCACGGCTTCCTTAGCCATATTCATACTCTTCAATCTAGTTTCCTCTATGACAAGGTCGGCCAAAAAAGAATCCCTTCTAGTTCTAAGTTTTTTATGTATAAGATTTGATCTAATATTTTCAAATTCATCTCTTAACCCACACATAAACAAGAAAAAATATTGGTTGTCTAGAAATTCTTGAAAGTCATCTAATTTTTGAAGATTTTCAAATTTGTCAAAACTTCTCAATTGAGTCCATAACTCCGAAAATTCATTATGGTGGTCTTAATGCTCAGGTTCCCTTGTTTAAGCATTACCATTCTTTCCATTAAATCAATTTGGAAAACAAAGTCATCTTGTGAATGAAGTTTTTTCAAGTATTCCCAAATTTCAAAAGCGTTTTCAAAAGCACTAATCTATTTCTAAGCTTATCATCCACATTTTGGCAAATAATTCATGTGATTTTTGCGTTCTTCTTTCCCACAATTTTAAATCTAACTTGTATTTTTCATGGGCTTTGACGATTTCATTATCGTCTAAATTATCAATGTTTAAAGTTGGTTCCTTTATGGTGCCATCGATGTAATCCCAAAAATACTTTGACAAAAAATACTTTTTCATGATCCTAGCTCAACTTTGGTAACATTTCGGGTCTAGGATACATTTAAATGACTCGTTTTTACCTTCCATTTTATGTAAAATCAATAATTATGAACTAACCTCAAATTTCCTGTGGCATGCTTCCCAATGCACTCGATTTCTTCAATCCGATGCTTTGATACCATGTAAATGTTTGTCAATGAATGAAGATTGATGTTGCACGAATCAAGATCAACAAGTCGTCAAGAGTCAAATGGCATTCAATGACAAATGCTGATCTTTAAGAATAATAAACAAGAGCGGAAGCACATACAAAACCAGTACTAGACTGATTGAATGAAGTAGTATATATAGACATTTTACAAGGTGTTAGAATGAGAGACAAGAAGAAGTAAGAAGGGCTTGCAAGCACTAGCCGTTGGGGCCCCCAACGGTCCTAGCGAGGGCCATGGTGGCCCTGGCCTCCTTTCACAAATATGGCACGGGCCCTAAAGGCCCGTGCTTCCTATTACATTAACAAATGGGCCATACTATGAAATTGTGGGAAAGAATTATCGAACATAGGTTAAGACAAGTATCAAGTACAACAGAGAAGCAATTTGGATTCATGCCAAGTAGATTTATTTTTGAAGCGATTCACCTTTTGAGACGTCTTATGGAACATTTTATAGCAAAAAAGAAAGACCTTCACATGATATTTATTGATCTAGAAAAAGCTTATGATAGGGTACCGAGGGAGGTTCTTTGGAGAACTTTAGAAAAAAGAGGTATCCCATTGACGTATATTAACCTTATAAGAGACATGTATGATGTGCAAAAACATGTGTGAGGACTTATGAAGGAATGGCATACTTCTTTAAAGTTAATATTGGGTTACATCAAGGATCAACTTTAAGTCCATACTTATTTACAATGGTGATTGATGCGTTAACAAAACATATTCAAGATGAAGTACCTTGGTGTATGTTATTTGCAGATGACATTGTATTAGTGGAGGAGTCTAAGGAAAAAGTTAATAGAAAATTGGAACTATAGAGAGAAACATTAGAAAGCAAAAGTCTCCGACTTAGTAGAACAAATACAGAATATATGGAATGTGAGTTTGATCATTTGGTTATCTTAGAGGACATAGAAATTAAAATTGGCACACATTGCATCCCCAAAAGGAAAGTTTTAAATACCTAGGGTCAATTTTTTAGAGTGATGGAAGAATTTGTAACGAAGGTGATGCTTCAATATAGTTGCGGAAGATTAATGAGTATAAAACACCACAAAGTAATAATCACGAAGCCTTAGAAAAGTCAATAGGTGAGAGCAAGAAGTGCATATGAAAAAGAGAACGAAAACAACACAAACTTGAATAAATAGTCTTTATTTATAAGCCACAAAAGGTTTGAATTTATAATGGATTACAAGTGGTATTTATAGAGTAGAAGAGTTTATATGAGAGAGGAGACAAAGGGAGAAAGAAGGGATAAAGGGGGGCTGGCTGCAGCCAACCCCCAACAGCTAGTGGCCATGGGGGCCTTGGCCCAGTGGGCCGGGGCCGCCAGTGCCTATCCGATCTGGCCCAATTCAAAAACACCCTCTCAAACTGATAGCTCCATGACCTGAAGTTTTCTAATTAAAGATTGAAATCGAGGAGCAGGTAAAGACTTGGTAAACACATCTGCAAATTGATGTTCTGATTTTACAAACTATAATGTCAAATTGCCTTCTAGATGCTCTTCACGAATATAGTGACAATCCATCTCTATGTGCTTTGTGCGTTCATGGAAGGTATGGTTGTTGGCTATATACATAACACTTTTGTTGTCGCAGAACATTATTAGAGGAGCTTCAAGTTGTATGTCCAAGTCTTCAAGTAGCCATCAAGTTCAAAGTTTCTCGTAGTGATATCAATTAGTGGCATGACATTTTAGCCTTTAGTATTTCACAACCTAATAGTCAAAGTTTACTGCTACATGCCAAGAAATAAGATACTCACTTAGGAAAATACAATACACATCAAGAATGGAGTGATGATAAGCGGATCACCACCCCAATCAACATCTCGAATGTTTTCGTAGAACTAAAAAGGGAGTCAACAGAGAAATGAAGACCTGAAATAATGTACCTCAAGTATAGGATAATGTAAATAACAACAATAGAATATAAAGTGGGGATCAAGGCGCAACCATGAATTTGGCTTACCAAATGAATAGCGTAGGAGATGTTAGGTTAAGTTACTATGCAAGATAGATTAAGCCGCCAACTAATTAATGACAGAGAGTCGAATCATCTAGCAGTAATAATCAGTGGAACAAATCAAACATTGGTTTCAATTGAAGTACGCTTAGTTTTGCCATCTCAGTAAGTTAATTAACATGAGAAATGAGATCCAAAGCATTACTTAGCTCGAGATAGCATTAAATCATCACTAATAGAAATTACCTTAAGTCCCAAGAAAATAACTCCAGAGGTCAAAGATCTTTCATCTTAAAAATTTTGACTCCTATGAACTATTTAAGCCTCAAAGAATGCCAAAGAAGATCATCACCTATAATAATCATATCATCGATGTAGAGCAAAAGGATACCAATACCTGCAGAGGATTTTCTTATAAACAAGTTTGTGTCAATATAACAGATAGTAAAGCCATACAATGTCATGAATTTAGTCATTCTATCAAACCAAGCCTTGGGAGCTTTTTTGAGACCATATAAAGCTCTTTTAAGCTTTAAAACTTGGTTTCTAAGAAGATTGAGACCAGGAGGAGGCTTTATATATACTTCTTCCTTCAATCAACCACTCAAAAAAGCATTTTTTACATCTAACTGATAGATATTCCAATGATGAATGTTACATAGATCTATAAGTGTTCTAACAGTTGTTATTCTAGCTACAGGAGCAAAGGTTTCTTTATAATCAATTCCATATTCTTGAGAATAACCTTTCGCAACCAATCTAGCTTTATAACGATCTAATGAGCCATCACCATTAGTCTTGATTTTATAAACCCACCTACAACCTATAGTCTTTTTGTTTGATGGTCTAGAGACTATATCCCAAGTTTGGGCTCTAAATAAAGCATCCAACTCTTCATTCATTGCATGAGTCCATTTTTGTGATAATTGAGCTTCTTTAAAGGTTCTAGGTTCCTTTATAGCTGAAATATTTGTTACTAAAGCTCTATGTCGTGAAAAACTATCATATGAGACAAATCTTTCAGGAGGTCTAGAATCATGATTTGACCTTCTAGGAATTGGCATAGATCTCCTATTATAATGTTGATCAAAGGGAGTAATATAATGTTCGGTAATCATAGGTTCATCAAGCTCATTTTCTTCATGAATTACCTCTTCACCTAAAATATCAAATCAAGGAGTAGGAGGAGTCATTAATAGAGCTATCATCATCCATACTTTTAAAAACATATTCAGTTTCAAAAAATCTAACATCTCGAGATACATAAAGCTTATCAATTTTACAATCATAACACCTATATCCCTTTTTTGTTATTTCATATCCTAAGAAGACACATTCTATGACCCGAGATGATCATTTATCATCTTTATCAGTATAAACAAAGCATTTACATTCGAAAACACGCAATTTAGAATAGTTAGGAGAAACTTTAAAAGGTTTTTATATAGGAGACATTTTATAAAACCGAAGAGGGCATCTGATTAATTAAATAAACTGCAGTCAAAATAGCTTATGCCCAAAAATTTTTAGGAACACCACGTGACAAAAGCAAAGTTTTTTGGTTTCCAAAATATTTCTATGCTTTCTTTCGGAAACACCATTTTGTTAAGGAGTCTTAGAACAAGAAGTTTGATGTATAATCTCAAACTTATTGAGATGGTTTTTAAAATCCTTTAACATAAGCTCTCCTCCTGAATCCGATATAAAAATTTTGATTTCGGAATCAAATTGATTCTTTACAAGATTATGAAAAATAACAAAATTTTGAAAGTCATCAGATTTTGCTTTTAAAAGATATACCCATGTATACCTAGTAAAGTCATCTACAAAAGTAATATAATAGGAAATGCCTCCTTTAGACAAAATAGGTGCCGGACCCCATACATTCGAATGAATTATTTCGAAGGGTCTTGTTGTAACATGTGTTTTGTTTGGAAATGGGAGATGTTGCATTTTACCAAGAACACAATCTTTCCAAGAAAAAGATTCCTTAAATTTCATTCCAAGAGGACATTGATACAATTTTTGAGCATTAAGATGTCCAAGTCTCTTGTGCCATAAAAGGACATCATTTATCAAAACATTAACATATCCTTTACTATGCAAATAGTCTATAATGTAAAATCCACCTCTCTATGGCCATACCCAATGATCTTCTTCGAGAGGCGGTCTTGTACAATACATCCGGTGGATTGAAAGGTTATAACACAATTTTTATTCGAAATTTGAGATACGGAAAGTAAGTTTAAATTTAGTTTTGGAAAACACTAATTTTGGAAACTTTGAAATTCTTATTTTGCAAGTCACCAACTTTATCAACATTTAATTGTGTACCATCCGTCGTATAAACACATGATAAGGGTTTTTGAACACATGATTTTAATATATGTTCATTACAAGTCATATGAAATAAAGCACCTGAATCGAGAATCGATCATACTTTTTCTTTTGTTGAAGAGGAGCAAGCCACACCAACCGTTGCTTTTTCCTTCATTTGGGCTTCAAGTTGCTTCAATTTTTATTCAAGCGCAGGAATGGAAAATGAAGCATGTTCTTCTACTACGACCATCTTCTTTTTCAATTTTGGGCAATTTGACCTTATATGTCCGGCTTCTCTACAATGATGGCAAATGATGTCTTTTCTTCCTTCTTCACTTTTGAAATGAGGAGGTCGGTAAGCCTTCATATTTGCTTCGGGTTTTGATGCGGCCAAGGCGGTGTCTTTTTGAAGTCTTGCTTCATTCATTCTTGTTTCTGTCATTTGAAGATCGGTACGAATCTCTTCTTTTGTAGGAAAAGGTTTTCTATAAATAAGCGATGATCTTACCCCTTCAAATTCTTCCTGAAGACTTCTTAGGAATTGATATACAAAGTCCTCATTATCTTCACATTGTCTCTCACTAAGACATTGTGTATATTTCTTTTTGTAACCATATAATTGATTCTAAACATTAGAAAATTCCCCAAAAAATTCATTTACCCCTTTTATCTCCTTGTTTAAGTGAGACCAATTTGTCTCTTAATGCCATCCTATGAGCCACAACGCTTTGAACATGGAATTTTTTAAAATATTCTCATGCTTCTTTAGCGTTATTGAAATCGGTCAAAGTATCCATAGTGTGCTCATTTACATTATTCATGAGCACCCATAGGATTGTTCTATGGCCTCCTTCATATTCCTCTTTTTGTTCAAGTGTGGCATTGATAGAGGGTTCTACCTTCGAACCACTTATATAGCCTCATAATTTTTTGAAATACAAGTAGTTTTCTATAGATTGAGCTCATGTTTTATAGTTCGAAGGTGTTAGACGAAATTTGAAACCCCCTTTATTATCCATATTTCAAGGAGAAAGAAACTAAAGAGGTAAACTTACAAAATATAATTGGCACACTTTTCGAGGTGATAAGAAATACAAAATACGATCGGCACGCTTCCTGAGGTGATGAATAATACTCCCACGATCGAAAACTAGCTTTGATTCCATGTAATGAAGGCGATACTTCAATCTAGTTGCGGAAGATTGATGAGTGGACAACACCACAAAGTAATAATCATGAAGCCTTAAAAAAGGCAATAGCTGCGAGCAAGAAGTGCATATGAAAAAGAGAACGAACACAACACAAACTTGAATAAATAGTTTTTATTCATTAGCAACAAAAGACTGAATTTACAATGGATTACAAGTGGTATTTATAGAGTAGAAGAGGTTATATGAGAGAGGAGACAAAGAGAGAAAGAAGGGATAAAGGGGGGCTGGCTACAGCCAACCCCGAACCGCTAGTGGCCCTGGGGTCCCTGGCCCTGATGGCTCAGTGGGCCAGGGCCACCACGGCCGAGTCACTCTGGCCCAGTTCTCTAACAAAATTGATGGAGATGTTACGCATATAATTAATGCTAATTGGTTAAAATGGAGAGGAGCATCAGGTATTCTTTGTGATAAGAAGATACCATTAAAGTTAAAATGTAAATATTATAGAGCAGCAATTAGGCGTGGCATGTTCTATGGTTATGAGTGTTGGGCAGTTAATCATTAACATGTACAAAAGATGTCTGTGACAGAAATGAAGATGTTGAGATGGTAGAGTGGTCTTACAAGAAAAGACCGTATACATAATGAGGTTATTAGAAACAAATTAGGAGTGGCACCAATAGAGGATAAAATGAGAGAATATCGTTTAAGATGGTTTGGACATATAGAAAGAAGATCAAAAGAAGAACCTTTAAGATATGAGAAACTAAATTTGGAAAGTATTAAAAGAGGTAGAGGACGACCACAAAAGTGTTGGAAAGAAACAATAAAGAATGATCTAGCTTATTATGAGTTAACTGCTAACATGACACACGATAGGGATTTAAGGAAACAAAGAATCCATGTAGCCGACCCCGTCTAGTATGGGAAAAGGCTTAGTTGTTGTTGTTGTTGTCGGAAGCCTAACACAACCTTCCTCCTTTATGCGGGCTTGAGACCGACCATACAAGCGTGATCCCTTACATGGGCAAAGTTCCGTTGTAAAAGGAGAGAAAATATATTTCTGTTGTAAGTTCTTCCACATAACAAAAATTAGACGCAATAATCATGTATTGTCACACTACTTAGCGATGTAGTAGTACCAACAATCTGCTTAGTAGAACCTGCAATGAATATCTCGGCTGCTTGTCCACCGATTAGCAACACAGATTTTGTCTCTACAGTGATTTCTGATCATATACCGTACCAATAACACAATCGAAAGACGAATGCCCCAAGGCATAAAACAATAATATACCCTTATACTAATACACTATTAAGATATATTAATCAAGAACAAATGTAGAACTAGATCCAACTATAATTAAAAACAGAAATAATAAGATCTGATCCAGTGATCTTCTCAACATAAAGAGCACTCTTTTTGTAGCGGAACGGTGCTGATGGTGATACAAGTCCTTAAGAAACCTTCTTAGCTGAGTCAATTATGTTAGTATATCCAGCTGCTGAACGCACACCATTCACATCCCTTCTGTAGTTAGAATCAATATATCCAATCGAATTAAATGAGGAAGAGGAAGATAAAGAACTTCTTGTCAATAATATGTCTAGTATATCTAACTAGTCTCCATATAATACATACGCACTTCAGTAGGTGCATGCTGAAACTAACTAATAGTTTGAACAACATAGTGATATTTTGAGGAATAATAATATGATATGTCAAGACACCTATCATTTGTCTATATGGGTTGGGATCACTTAATGTCTCTCCATGAGCTTTGTCTTTTGGTTTATGACCTGAGGTGTGTGTTTGCTTATCACTTAGCTTAGTTCCATTGTCCATATAATCATATAAATTTGAAACCTTTTTATAGAATTCGAGAAAAGCGTTTCATTGCACATCATATGAAATGAATCACTGGAGTCAAGTAACCAAGGTTCCATACCTTAGATAGCACTACATCGGATAGAGACCTTTTCTTTGAATTGCTTCTCGAATATCATCACTTTTTCTTGAAGCGCCGAAATAAATGTAGTTTGGCCAACTTCTCCATCTATTATGGCAACTCTTCTCTTTCATATTGGACTTTGCATGCCCTGCCTCAGGTAGCAAATGATATTTCTTCTTGATTCATTCGCTCTTTCACTGTTCGGATGACTCATTCTTGAAGCATGGGGCAAGGCTTAAGGTTAGGCCCTGGTTGAGAAGTGGCTAAAAAAGAGTATCTTGAAGTTCATGCTTAACTAATTCTAGATAATTAACTCTCATCCTTATCCTCCACAATTGAAACAATAGTAATGGCCATGAACATGCTCAAAAAAGTCAACAAAGATGTCTCCCATGAGCCTTGAGAAGTTCCAACTATAATATGCTTTGAGAAGCCACCAAGATTGCCAATGAGCTTGATTAAGACTTCAACAGATTGACACAAATATCCTTCTAGAAGAGTCAACTACCAAAGAAAAGTGTATATTCTTGGCACACAGATCAAGGCACTCCACATGATGCCTATAAAAGCTCTAATAACTTGTAATGAAGTAAATGAGTATAATTGGTGGCTACTCCGGTCCACCGTATCAGTTAAGCCGAGAACAATCAACAATAGACTGATATTCTCTCTTGAAGTGCAATATCACTTACAATCAAGAGGAACAGGCAACAACTCAAGAAAACTTCAATATCTCATTCACAAAACACACCATAAAGCATGGGATACAAAGAGGGAAAGAGCCAATTAGCCAGTAGAATTGCTCCAAACAGCTAGAAATCTAACCGTCTAGATTTCTAGCCTTTGGAGCTCATCTTGCTGGTGTCTTAACAGAAAGAAAAAAATGAAAATGAAAATTACACTTATACCTAAAATACATTCTATGAAAAAATTAAAAATTACATATTAACAAGGTTAAGAACGTCGATTCGGCCCTAACACAAAAGTCCTAATTCTTGTTTGTTCTTGATGTTCAATATAAAAATATAATGGTGAATTCCTGTTAATAATTGCTGACTAGCTGATAATTTCCAATTAAATTGCTTAGGCACTCAATGTGTTGTGGTCCAAGATTGGTCGTTTGAAGAGATCTATCATGCCCAGACTTGCTAGGGGAAGCAGCATTTTTGGATCTGGAGCTAGTCCTGGTGTCCTATCTTGCATTGCAGGCAGGCTCTTATGTGATACCTATTTGTCCTCGCGTGAGCTTTTGAAAGAGGTAACTGGATAGCTATGCATTTCCCCAAAGATACAACACAAATTCTGGTTATCAGGACAACAATCGGTTGGTTTTGTTGCATTCCTTTGTAGGTCAGTTATTCTCTAACACATCTTGCCAAGGCGCAATTGGGAAAGGACAGAAGAGAGATCTCCCCACAAGATATTCCTTTGATGTTCCAATCATCGAATGCACTTCTAGAGCTTGTAGGTTTCTCTTTCAATCTTCTGTTTGTATGCCATTGTTCATGTGTTAGTTAGTAATATGATCATTTGAGATATTAAAAGAAAACACTTGTCTACTTCATTATGCAGAAACTAAGTTTTCAAGCATTTGTACATAGGTTGAACATGGTGAAACAGATGCTTGGTTGTCGTTGGGCTTGATGTTTCATTTGAGTATGCTTCCTTTGACACGGCAGCTTACCAATATTGCTGGTAACCTTTGGGGAAAGACGCTACAAGTGAGTTTGCTAGCTATCTTTTAAACTTGTTCCCTGGGTAAGTGATGACTTTCTGGAAACGATCAAATTAATGGTGTCTTTTCAAAATGTTTGTTTCAGGGTGCTAGAGCACAGAGAGTGGAATATCTTTTGTTGCACGCATTTCATGAATTAAAATATATCCTTCCTGATAAGATGCCTTATACTGGAAAGGGAACATCAGCAAAAAGAGGATTGAAGCACTCCATGGATGATGAACCTCTTGATGATCAGAACGTTTATGAGAATAATATTGGTGTTACTGACCATGAAAAACACAAAAAGGGTCCTACATACTCTGGTGGTTTGGTTTTGGAACCTAAGAAAGGATTATATGACAAGTACATATTGCTTCTCGACTTCAATAGTCTGTATCCTTCCATCATACAGGTTCCCAATATATTCCATCTCATTTTGCAACTTCTTTTTGTAATGAGGATCATTCTGATTGGACATAATTTTTCTTTAGCATTCAATAGTTGGCTTAATTTTGTTGAACTGTATGTAAAAATAGGAGTACAATATTTGTTTCACAACGGTTGAAAGAACCAAAGATGGCTCAATTCCTGCATTGCCAACTTCCACAATTACCGGGGTGCTACCTAAGGTACTTCCATGAAAAGCTTGTTCAATTTTTAGTTTTGACTTGTTTCTACCTGTACGCGAAGGGATTTCTTTGCAATATTTGTCTTTATGCTTTTGATAATATGTGAAAACTTTGTACTGCAGTATTTTTCTTCCATGACAATATTTTTCTTCCATGAAAAGCTTGTTCAATTTTTCAAAAGTGAACACTTTGTACTTGGGCTAGTTAAAGGCCAAGAGAGACAGGTTTTGGTAGATTGGGTTTCACTTTTGAATACTGCAGCTAGGGTTTGGAGGTTCAGGCCAGCATAAGGTGGTTGATGGTATAAGAAGTTGATATGTGGCCGAGTTGGATGCAGTTCTTTTATTTACAACAGTTTAGGCATGATTGAGGCAGGGAAAGTAGTAATACGCAGGAGGTGCTGGGGTTGGTTACCGGAGATGTTAGTAAGGTGGTAGATAGGTTCTAGCAGGAACACAATTCAGCTTGGGTAACATGAGCAAAATTGGTTGAGGATCGACTCCCAATGAGTTCGATTCTAGACACAACTATCGGTGCCAAAAGCTACATGTGTAGGTTTGTAGAAAACTCACCACAAAAAAGAAAAAAAGTGAGTAAGGAGTATCATGCATGTAATGGAAGTACTAAGCAATGAGACATAGACAACGTGCCTTGGGCACCATGAAGTATATGTTATGCAATGTCCAAGAACTATGTTATCAATAGCGGTTAGCAGGTTGTTAGCAGTCGACCCTGAAATAACGGTAGCAGGGATATAACGGATTTAGTGCTATACTTTATTTATGATTAAAAAATTATATATATATATATTTATAATGGATTCTCTAATTTCTAAAAAATATCAAGAAATACAATCACTTCTTTCATAAATATGAATCAAACTGAATAAACAAATTCTACTTCTACCTTCTAAGGAAACAAACAATAAATCTCATCTGTGACATGCATATTGAATAATTAACCATAATTAGAAAACAAAAACATAAATGTAATAAAGTTATTCTAAGCATTAAGCAAAGGAATTAGAAGAAACAAATATATAATTACTTATCTGCTCAAGTATGTTGAATATGATGTCGCAACCCCTCTACTCTTCAGAGCCTATATGCACATTACACATTTTGCTCTACAATTGTTTACAACCAGCAATTAACATGAAAAACAATTCACATGTACTAATCAGGAATCATGTTGCCACAAAGCAAAATGTTCGCTATATCATGAAAAAACATCCATTTTATTAGCAATGCAAATTCAAATGATACAACACAATACTTGCAAATACTACAAGAACAAGTACACTAGATGGAAGAATAAGTTACATAGCAATCCATGGAGAAGATTCACAAAGATAAGAGAAGCAATTAGATTCTTGAATCTTGATGCATCAAATGGAAGAATAAGTTACATAACATCCATCAAAATTCAATTACAATCACACTTAATTGTTTAATATACACTTAATGGTCATGGTCACTCATTTTCAGATGAGGATCCTTGTTCTTCTAGTTCCTTTTCCTATGTATTTTTTTCTTCACAATTAAATTCTTCTTTTTAATCTTTTATAGGCATCTTATCCTTTCCTTTGCTTTACCTTCTTTATCGCTTTTGTGTCCTTGACCTTTATAAACAACTCTCCCTCTTGATGCTTTGGATGCCATATCGATATTTCGTCATGTAAGTGAATCATTGCCACCAACGAACTCATCATCAATAGGATATTCATCGTTATCTTCAATCGATGCCAATATGATGGGATCAAAATTTGCTCCGTTAGCTTTTCTCTCTTCATACCTTCTTTTTAGCTTTCGTTATATTGCACAAAAGCTAAGTCGCTAAGCTTTTGATACAATAATCTATTTCATTTTTTCGTATGAATCTAAGATAAGAGAAAGAATTTAGGTAAGTTATTAACTCAATGAAAAACTTTAATTTAATTACAGTATAAATAAGGAAGAATAATTCTTACCATTTCGAAGGTACTTCAGTTGCACTCACATGGAGTGACATTACAAGTAAGACTCAAAATCCGTATAACAAAATTTTTGCAATTCAAGGCATCCATAGCCAAAAGTCATCCACCATTCAGCTATTATAAAAATCATGCATAAGCAATAAATTAATCATACTGAAAAACCCTAAATCATATCTTAGTAATAAAAGAAAGCAAAGTTGCTTGAATTAATTACCTGGTGGATATGCTACTCTCGAACTTATAGCTAATTCCATTCCAAAACCAGTTGAGGCAATTCAGTAACTCATAAGTTGCTGAGTGATTTGTTGTTGTTCTTCTTTATTTCGTACTAAGTATAACTATAACTTGAAACAAGCCACATTTAATCTCATCATTAGATTCTATCCCATGATAATCATAATACAACCTTGGATTCAGATACTCCCATCTTTTGTCTATAATCTCCCAAATAAAATTATATTGCTCTTCTTTATTCTAACCTATAAAATAAGATAAATGTTATCATACGATTAAGAAGTAAAGATTAACAAATAACAACACATAACTTTGAAATATTTATGTACCTTTCTTTATTCCTTCACACGATCCATCTTCTTATAGATGTAGCCCACGGCTGGTTTTTCATCACTATTCATCATACGTAAAACATCTACCAAGGGACCCATTACTCTAAGTGAAAACTAATGCCCTTCCAAAATATGAGTTGCAAAATTATTGTCTTAGATTACTTTCCTTAAATACTATTTGATAAAGGATATTTTTCTCATTGTTAAGAAATAACAATCGACCTTAGAACTTCTTTTGATTGTCATAAGCTTTCTAAGGTTAAGAGTCTAGTAGCAAAACAAGTCACAACTTGTCTATTTATGTCTTTTTCTCTCGTAAAATGTCTCATCATATGCTATACAAAAATGTAACTAGCTTCTTTGCCCTGTTGAAGATGCCTTTTAGTTTATTTGTCTCTCCAATATCTTTAAGCATCAAATCTATATAGTGTGTAGTGCATGGTGTCGAAAACAAATAATTAAATTCAACCATTAATATTCTACCAGTTTTAACATTATTTGTTGTATTATCTGTGTCCACCTGCACAACATTCTTCTCTCCAACCTCTAAGATTACTTCTTTTTTCTATCAATCCATCCATCTAACATAATAGAGCATTCATATATAGCCAATGCTTTCTGAATCCCTTTGTAAACTTTCTTACTCTTCCCACTTCATTCTCCAAGAATGTTTCCCTGACTTTATGGTATGATGGATCGTTCATTAGGGATTCCATTTCGATACATCCACCTACTAATGGATATATACTCGTTCTCTTTCTTTTTTTATATTGATTTTTAATATAGCTTGTCGTAGTGAATTAGGTGATGAACGTACAAATGAATCCATGGGCCACTTTCATGAACCAAATGACGATAAAGATGGTAAACACTGGGCACCTCTCCCTATGTTAGTTTCCATAATAGAAGCTTCTCTTCCATATGGAAATGAAATCTTTTCGGCCTTCTTCGATGTATTGTGCACATAATCGTAAATTGCTTTCTTTATTTCTTCATTTGTATTCTTGCAAATTGCCATATTTTTGTTCCTTCCCATTAAATGGTCCTTGTATCTTGTTATTACACTGGTAGAAATATCGTCACATAACGTGCAAAACACTGACACATTATTCGTCCTAGATTTTATCAAATCCCAATTCCATTATGAATCCTTAGAAGTTGGGGGTCTACTAGTGATGGTGCCAAACTACCACTCCTACTGCCACTACCACTTGAACAAGTGGTTGCACTTGAAGGTTTTATACGAAAATATATCTTCACCACATAAAATATAATTGATGGAAGGATGCTGGAACAAAGGAGCAGGTCGGCGCACCACAGGTTGCTGTCTCTTGTCTCTCCTCTTTTCTTATTCAACTTAAACCTAATTACAGCTCACAAAATTTATAGTACTAATCTAATTTAAAAGTCCTAAATACCCTTAATAAGAGACTAACATTACCTGATTCCCAATGGATTAGAATTTGATCCATTGGGATCCGAACCACCTAAGACTTAAACATACTTACAAATACATGACAGAAACATGAACTTAAACTTAAAATCTAAGACTTTAAACTTAAACTTGATCTCCAACACGCCCCCTCAAGATGAGTCTTAAAGACTTGTAACTCCCAACTTGACAAGAGCTTTCTTAAATCCATTGACTGAAATTGGTTTAGTGAAGATATCTGCTAGCTGATCTTCTGAGCGTACATGAACCAGGTTGAAGATACATTAAGAAATATTTTCTCTGATAAAGTGGCAATCTATTTCTATGTGTTTGGTCCTTTCATGGAATACAAGATTCAAGTCTATTTGGAGGGCAACTTTACTATTTGTAAAGAAGTTAATTGGAATATTTCCTTTGAGACCAATCTCTTCTACAAGTGATATAATTCATAGGCCTTTGCACATTCCCAGAGTAATGGCACGATACTCAGTCTCTGCACTTAACCTAACCACTACAGGTTGCTTTTTACTTTTTCATGATACTATATTGTCTCCTAAACATACCATATAGCCAGAGGTTTACTTTCTATCGGTTTTGGAGCCTGTTCAGTCAACATCTGAATATATTTTTATATCAAGTGATGAATGTGGAGCATATAGTAACCCGTAGGTTATTGAGGATTTCAAGTATCTGATAATGTGAAATACTGTGCTCATATGATGTTTAGATGGACAGTGCATCCACCTACTAACATATCCAACTGCAAAACTGATGTTAGGTCGAGTAATAGTAATATATATCAAGTTTTCCACTAATCTCTGGTACTTACCAACATCTTCATATGGTTCTGCAGGCTTATCAATCTCTTCCTTAGAGATTTCCATAGGAATAGAACATATTTTACAATCCTTCATTTTAGTTTCCTTCAGTAAGTCTAGAATATATTTTTTTTGACTTAGAAATAAGTAATCATTTTTATGAATCACTTCTATCCCCAAGAAATAATGTAATCTTCCCAAGTCCTTCAAGTCAAACAATGTATTTAGTCTTCTCTTTAGGTTAACTATGCCTTCTGTATCGTCACCTGTAACGATGATATCATCAACGTAAACCAATAACATGATGGTTTTCTGACATTGCTTGACAAAGAGTGTATGATAATTGACACACTGTTTGAAACCCAATTTCATAACACCATCACTGAATTTTTCAAACCATGCTCGTGGGGATTGTTTTAAACCATAAATTGATTTCTTTAATTTACATACCTTACCCTGCTTTTGTTCTTGAAGATATCCAGGTGGTAGGTCCATATAAATATCTTCTATAAGATCTCCTTGAAGGAAGGCATTCTTAACATCAAACTGCCATAATTCTCATCCTTTATTGACTGTCACGCTTAAAATAATTCTGATGGTATTCTTCTTCGCCACTGGAGCAAATGTTTCTGTGTAATCTATGCCATATGACTGACTGTAACCTTTAGCTATTATTCTGGCCTTGTATCCTTCATATTTCCATCAACCTTATACTTTATAGAGAATACCCATTTGCAGTCCACTGTCTTCCTCTCTGATGGGAGATCAACCAGTTTTCAAGTCTTATTTCGTACCAGTGCTGCAATTTAGTCTTCCATTGCCTTCTTTCATTCTGGTTGTTATTTTGTTTCTTCAAATGTTCTTAGAATATAGGTAGTATCTGCATTCATCACAAACAACTGATATTCTCTGGGATAATTAGAATATGACACCATCTTTTGCAATGAATATTTTGCCACTTCACGTTTTCCTTTTCAACTCTACCCATGTAAGGGATCACCCTTGCATTGTCGGTCCCAAGCCCGGATAAAGGAGGAGGGTTATGTTAGGCTTCAGACAACCAGCATAAAACTTCATCGAATTTTTATAACATGGATTACAAAGAGTATTGCTTTGGGGCGTCCCCGCATAGCGACGTGCTGTAGAGTTTGAATGCAGTAATAAGTAAGTAAGGGCCACTACATTTTTTACCCGAATGTAGTGAATCAATTGGAGAGAGGGTTCCCATATCATGGACGGGTGTGGGTAAAGAAGTTAGTCCTGTTATATTGCTGCCCGAATGTAGTGAATTTTTTTGAGAGGGTCTCCACATTTTGATTATGGACGGATGCAGGAGGGTAAGGAAGCTGGTCCTAGATAATCAGATTCGTATTGGTTCTTGGAATATCGAAACATTATCCGATAAGCTAATGGAGGTGGTAGATACTATAATTCGGAGAAAGATTCATATTCTATGTTTACAAGAGACAAAATGGGTTGGAGAAAAAGCAAAGGAGATAGAAGATACAAGTTTTAAATTATGGTACTCAGGTAAAGAAAAGGCTCGAAACAGAGTTGATATTATCATAAATAAAGATTTAAAGGATAGTGTAGTAGACATATAATGATATGGTGACCGAATCATGACGTTGAAATTAGTGTTAGGAGCAGAGGTTTTGAATATAGTTTGTGCTTACGCACCAAGTAGGACTAGAAGATAGTATAAAGATAACTTTTTGGGAAGAGTTAGATAAGGTGTTTCAAAAGATTCCATAAAGGGAGATGATTTGTTTAGGAGGAGACTTAAATGGACATGTTGGTAAAGAGGCATTAGGATATCAAGGGATTCATGGAAACCTTGGTTTTGGGGATATAAATAAGGAAGGTAGGGAGATTTTAAATTTTGCTATGGCATTTGATCTCTTTATAGTCAATACAATCTTCAAAAAACAAGATAAACATTTAATTATAAGACTGCCTTATCACAAACACAAATTGATTATTTTATTTGTATAAAAAAAGATAAGGCGTGTTGTAAAGATTGCAAGGTAATTCCAGGAGAAAGCTTAACCACCCAACATCGACTTTTAGTTATGGATTTACAAATAAAAAAATGGACAAAGAAGAAAAGAGTGCATCAAGCTATTCAGACTAAACGGTGGAACCTCAAAAGCGAGAAAGAAGATATATTTAAACAGAAAATCCTTCAAGGAGATGTTTGGAATCATGTTGGTACACCCTGTGATATGTGGAACAATATGGCTACACATATTAGGAAAGTGGCGAAAGATGTGTTTGGTGTATCTAAGGGAGGTGTACCGGCACAAAAAGAAGCTTGGTGGTGGAGTGAAGTAGCACAAAATAAAATCAAGGCAAAGAGGACATGTTACAAATTACATTATGCTAAGAAAACTAGTGAAACTTTAGAGGCTTATAAGAAAGCAAAGAAGGAAGTGAAAAAGGCCGTGAGTGAAGCAAAAGTTAAAATTTGGGAGGATTTATATAAAAAACTCAACTCAAAAGAGGGTGAAAGAGATATTTTTAGGATAGCTAGGGCTAGAGATAAGAAAACTAAAGATCTTAATTATGTTAGATGCATAAAAGACGAGAATAAAAAAATTCTAGTGGCAAATGATGATATAAGAAATAGATGGAAAACCTATTTTTATAATCTTTTTAATGAAAATAAAGATGTTAGTATTAGCTTAGGAGAGTTAGCCAAATCAGAAAAGTATATAAATCATAATTTCTACCGACGTATTCAAAAGAATGAAATCAAAGAGGCTCTTAAACATATGAAGGATGGTAAATCGGTAGAAGTTTGGAAAATACTAGGAGAAATAGGAATCACTTGGCTCACAAGACTATTTAATGAAATATGGAAAAACCAAAAGATACCCGAGGAATGGAGAGCAAGTACACTTATGCCCATATATAAGAACAAGGTAGACATTCAAAATTATGCGAATTATCGAGGTGTCAAGTTAACGAACCATACTATGAAATTGTGGGAAAGAATTATCGAACATAGGTTAAGACAAGTATTAAGTACAACAGAGAACCAATTTGGATTCATGCCAAGCAGATCTATTGTTGAAGTGATTCACCTTTTGAGACGTCTTATGGAACATTTTAGAGCTAAAAAGAAAGACCTTCACATGATATTTATTGATCTAGAAAAATCTTATGATAGGGTACCAAGGGAGGTTCTTTGGAGAACTTTGGAAAAAAGAGGTATCTCATTGACATATATTAACCTTATAAGAGACATGTATGATGGTGCAAAAACATGTGTGAGGACTCATGAAGGAACGGTAGACTTCTTTGAAGTTAATATTGGGTTACATCTGTTAAAGATTATTTATGTAGTCCTGTAAATGTCGTTTTTGGGTCTGTAGATTAGGCTATGTTCTCTTAGTAATAGTTAATTAGTGTTAGGGGTAATTTAGTCATTCAAGTTAGATAGAGTATATATATTTAGATTAGGGTTAATCTTAATAAGAGGTGAAGAAGGGCTGGATGGCTGCCCAAGAAGAGTCACGTGTATTGGACAGATTGGAGATTGGAGGGCTGTCTCCAATCTGTCAAGTCAGTAAGTTTTATTTTATTTATCTAATGATAAATTTTATCATGGTATCAGAGCCTATAAGGCTCGAAAATCTGCATTTTTTTGTTTCAAAGATTGTGATTTGTGTTGGGGAAGAAATCTGATTGAAATCGCCTATTGAAAAGTGGATTTTCTGCACAAATTGAGGGGCGATCTACACAACTTACCTATTTTTTGATTGATTGCACACACTAGGTTGCGTATAAGTGTTGCTTGATTATCGACCACTGGCGTCGACAACAGGGTTGACTAGTTCGAGACTCTAGTAGTTGCATTCACATCTTCCCTGATTAGGCTGTTCAAAGAAATTTGTGCTTGATCGTTTTCTCTAGGTTTCATGTTTTTCATATGACAGATTCTTATCTGCTCCATTAGTTCTTTGCCTCATCTCATTGTAAGGGAGAGAATCCTTGCTTGTAATTTGTGTACATTTGCAAAAGGATGCAATTTAACATTGGACGATTTTATAAAGAATCTAAGCAAATCTGGCGTGGACAGCACTAGTGTGGACACTAAGTTGCAGGGGGCAGTGTGGACAATGTGCAGATTCCAGAGGATAACGTGTAGACATATAAAGTTGATACCAAGTTTTATTTTTTTTATCTAAAATAGAAGAAGAGGGGCAGACGTGGACAACTTCTTCAAATCAACACAAACTGGTATCTAAAATAGAAGAAGAGAGGCAGTGTGAAAGAGTCACGTATGGAGACAAATTCTGTATTATAGAGGATATTCCTACTTGAAGTTGAATACCTATGGCAAGTAAAGGCAAGGCCATCGAATCACCACTGGTGATATCTGACCAAGCCATGAATGAAAAGATATAAAATTTTCAGATTATGATAACGAAGTTGGATGGAAGAAATTATCTAGAGTGGTCTAGATCTGTGGAACTGGCTGTTATAGTTAGGAGGAGATGGGCCCATCTCATGGGTCATACACATACTCCAGAAATTCACGACACTCACTACCTTGTTTGGCGAAGGGAAGATGCCCTAATATCATCCTGGCTACTTCAATCTATGGTTTCCTCAATTGCAAAAACCTTCATGTTTCTTGAATGAGCTCATGAAATTTGGTGTGCAGTCTCTGAAGCTTACTTCAGAAAAAAGAATGTGGCTAAAGAATATGAGATTTTGGAAAAGATAAAAAAATGTAAACAAGGAACTCGGTCTATCAGCGAATATTATGCAGATCTTCGAGGCCTCTGGGATGAACTTCTCTGTTATACAAACATAAAGTGTTCTGCTTGTTACAATGAAAGAAATGCTGAGAGTGAAAAGAAGAAATTATTTGACTTACTGTGAGGTGTAAATCCTAAATTTGAGTCAGTAAGACTGAATATCTTAGGCAGAGAAGAGCTTCCATCATTGGGCATACTATACTCTCTATTAATCAGAGAATAAGATCGCAGAAATCTTGAGAAGGATAACATTTCTACTACTGACCAACATGCACTTCAAGTAAGAGGAGACTACTCACACTTTCGTGGATGAGGCGGACACCAGAGTCGTGGTTGTGGATGTGGTAAATTTCATTCGGATGACAAAGAAAAGTTTGTTTGTTCACATTGTGGCAAACCACGATATACTAGAGAACATTGTTGGGAATTACATGGTAAACCATATTATTATAGAAATCGCAATCACTCAGTTCAAACCGCAGAAAATTCAGCTCCAAGCACAGATGGAATTCAAGAGATTATTAAAAGGATAGAGGGCCTCGAACATAAAATATCCGAACAATCCCCATCTTCTTTGTCTGAGGCTACAGTGGCACATGCTACACATACTGTGAAGGATAACTACTTTTCTCATTCTCACTCAAAAACTTAATTGATTCAGGTGCTATAGACCATATGGTAGGAGAATTATCATATTTTTCAAAATATAGAACTCTTCAAAAACTGGAACCAATTAAGCTGGCAGATGGTTCTTATTCCTATATGATTGAACAAGGAAGTGTACCTACATGTTTTACAGATTTAAAATCAGTATATCATGTTCCCAGTTTTTTGATAAATCTTCTTTCAGTTAGCTCTCTAACTCGTACTATGGACTGTTGTGTAACCTTTCATCCTACTGGCTGTGTATTTCAGGATCTAAAGACGGGGAAAATCTTTGGTCATGGTAAACTACAAAAATGATTATACATTCTGGAAGACTACTCTCAGCCTACAACTTCTTCCAGTAGTGCTTCAGCAGCAACATCTCAGAATGCAGAACTTAGCCTCTGGCATTATCGTCTTGGTCATCTACTTATGGTCTTTCTTACACCTTTGGTATATACCTGCCATTCCTTCTCTTGAGGAGGTATCATCTCCTCCTCTTCACTTTCATGCTCTGGCTGAGTTTCAACTGGTGGAAGAGGTATCACATTTAGAGACAGTATATCTGACGAAGAAACTTCCTACATATTATACAATGGTGTATCTTCATGGAAGGTAGCATCCAAAGTAATATATAATTTTCTTCTAAGAGGATCATAACACTTATAACCCTTCTGAGTAGAGGAGTATCCCAAGAAAATGCATTTGATCGATCTTGCATCTAGTTTATCTCTTAAACCATGGTGAATATGAATAAAGCATGTACATCTAAAAACTCTAGGAAGTAGATAAAATTGTTTCTGGTAAAGACATAATCAGTGAAATGAAGTATTGCCATTGAGGACCCTGTTTGGCATACGGTGTTTAAGGAAAATTGCAGTTAAAACTGCTTCACCCCAATAATGTTTCAGAGCATTATACCCAATTAAAAGAGTTCTAACCACTTCTAGAATATGTCTATTTTTTCTTTAAGAAACTCCATTTTGTTGAGGAGAATAAACACATGAATTCTGATGTAGCATTCTATGATCTAGAAAGTATGAGTGAAGTGATTGAGACATAAACTCACCACCATTATCACTGTGGAAGACTTTAATAGTACGCTGAAACTGAGTACGCACAAATTGACAGTATATAGGTAGGATATTCTTCACTTCATCCTTAGTTTTCATGAGATATATCATAGTAAATCTCTATGAATGAGATAAAATACTTATATCCATACAAAGAAGTAGTAGAGCAAGGACCCCAAATATCAGAATGAATAATTTTAAAAGGAATGGAAGATTTTTCTCCACTCAAAGGAAAAGAAGTACAATGATGTTTTGCCTTCTGGCAGGTTTCACAGTTCAAATTCAAATTATTACAATGACTAAATTCAGGCAATAGTATCATAAGTTTAGATAAAGTTAAATGTCCTAATCTCTGGTGCCAACGAGGTAGATCCTCTTATTTTTCTGTAATGATAGTAGATTGCATAACTGCTTCTTTATTTCCTTCGCAAAAGTAGATGCCTCTCCTCGTACTATCCCGACCAAAGATCCTCCCCATCCCCAGTTCCTGAAATAAACATCAAGTGAAATAAAAAATTATACGACATTTCAGATCCTGAGTGAAGGCAAATATTGATAATAAATTGATTGATATATTGGGAACATGTAAAACATCTTTCAATATGACAAAAGGTGTAGTAATACTTCATTTTCCCACTATAGGAGTGTGTGAGCCGTTTGCCAGCTTAATATTAATTTGTTCCTGAGTCAACTCATAGTTATCAAAGAATTCTCTCCTACTGACCATATGATCAGTGGCACCAGAATCAATAACCCATATCTGAGAATGAGGAATATTTATATTATCCTTAGCCAAAAATGAGAAAGGATATGCATGGTTGCCTGAGAATCACTATTGGAGGACGTAGATGGAGTGTGTGAATCAGTTAAACGAGCTTTGAGTAACTCAATCTCCTTCATATCAGCCAATGAGCTTACACTGTTCAACTAATTTCCAACATTTTTCCTATGTATGTTGTGATTTTTCACAATGGGAACAAGTGAATTTCGCTTTTTCATCAGGAGTAAGTGCGAATCTGCCTCTGCCACGTTCATAACCTCCTCTATGATGGGAAAACGAAGGATTGGAAGTATTTCTTCCCACAAAAGCAGTGGTTTCTGATTGATTTTGGTATCCTCTAAATGTTTCCTTTCCTCCTCCTGGAGTAAGAGGGAGTATACTGTGCTCAAGGATGGTAGTTATTCTTTGCTAAGAATATTATTTTTGACCGCCTCATATTCTAAAGATATACCTCATAGGAGATCAAATACTTTCCTCTCTTCAAACTCCTTATTGCGCTCTTGTGTGCAACTTTGACATTTGTTCTTGGAATAAAGTTGCAGCTCTTTCCATAAGCCTCCGAGTTTTGCATAATACTCACTCACAGATTTGCCTCCCAGTCTCCATTTTCTAATTTTCTCAATGAGATCATATTTCTTGGCTATATTTTTCCTGTGAACGTAAGCATCCTAAACTGCTAATCAAATATCTTTAACAGTTTTTAAGAACATAAATGTACTACCAATTGAAGGTGACATTGATTGGATAAGCCAAGCACTAACTAGTGCATTTTTCCTACGCCATCGTGAATAAAGAGGGTATGTAGTCCGAGGTTGTTGTATGTCACCAGTCAAATAGTCCCATCGCCCCCTTGCCATTACTGTCAGTTCTATAGATCTGGCCTTCACCTTTGTCTGAGGAGATCTGTTCACTTGTGTCTGTCATCTTAGTCCTCTCCATGTTTATAAGAATCCTCACAGATGTTCAAAAAAAAAAATTTGTCGACTGGTAGTGTGGATGTGGATGTCTTTGCAACCCAACACAATTCTGGAAAACAACTTCAATATCAACCTAAAACAAGATGGCAAGGAGACGGCATAATTGATTAGCTATTGGCACATAAGCTAATTAAAATAGAACTTTTGTTATTGGATTGAATGACTGTGCGCAGTCAGATTTCAAGCAAGAATACTTCAATATTCTTAACTAAACCACTCGTTGTGATTGCCAAGTATCATTCCAAACATTCTTTAAACGTGTTTTTGCAATTTCTTACCATCATCAACAACAACAACAACAACAACTAAGCCTTTTCCCATACTAGACGGGGTCGGCTACATGGATTCTTTGTTTCCATGCATTACGCTCATTTCTTACCATCAACATTCCAAGAAAATTCTTACCGTGAATTGACTATCTGTTGCTACTCCATAATCAAGAAGTTAGCCAAAAATATTGAAATCTGATTCACTACTCAACTGCTAATAGGATACCATGTAGAATATGCTGTTTTCTTCGCCGATTCGGACAGAAATTTTCACGGTAAAGCTCTGATACCATGAAGGTTTTATACGGAAACATATCTTCACCACATAAAATATAAATGATGGAAGGATGGTGGAACAAAGGAGCAGGTCGGTGCACCACAGGCTGCCGTCTCCTATCTCTCCTCTTTTCTTATTAACTTAAACCTAATTACAGACCACAGAATTTATAGTATTAATCTAGCTTAAAAGTCCTAAATACCCTTAATTAAAGACTAGCATTACTCAATTCCCAATGGTTCATAATATGATCCATTGAGATCCAAACCACCTAAGACTTAAACATACTTACAAATACATGACAGAAACATAAACTTAAACTTAAAATCTAAGACTTTAAACTTCAACTTGATTTCCAACAACACTTGCTGATGATTCCATACTCACTATAAAAAAATCAAAATAACTACTCATTTAGTAAGAAAAATGAGACATATTTAACATAGGAAGTAGTATAACAGTAATGCAACAAGTCCAACTATGAAGTAATTGGATTCTGATAATAAGCTTAGGATTGATTTCATGCATGCTCTATAGATCTTTTTGAAATATAGTATTGGTCGTATGAAAATTGTTGAGAACATAATTTTCATAATCTTTTTGCTTAGAAAATAAAATGGCATTAGATAATAATACTATAGGCAAATGGGTTGTTGCAAGTGCATCCAACATGGCAAAGAGGTGCAAGTGTGTCATACAGTCCACAGGTTTAATGTGTAGTAAATGAGTTACCTCCTTTTCTTTCCTATGTCTCCTCTTGCCCAACATATGCAGTGCATATCCAGATTTGCTATCAGGGCAAGATTGTGATATAAAAGTTGAAAAGAGATGCATCTTGCATCTTTTCCCACATGCAAAATCATTTGGATTGTGGCAAAACTCTCTTCATCTTGCCCATTCACACTGACAAGTTATTGGAGTTTCTACTAGGAATTGCATCGCTTGTTTGCAAAACATCACTCTGATAACATGGCTGGACACATTTGTTAACAACAAAAATTGTCAAACAGGCTCACAACAACACAAAGCATGCAAAGACACACTTCACAAGGTTACATGCACGCAAGGTAATTTGAACTTAACCATTTTATAGGTTGCAAAGTACTAAATATGTAAACCAGGTTATTAAATTTGAAAAGAAATGCATAATAGAATGATCATAATGACTTATTCTTTCTAAAATATTCCATATATTTTTATAGCCATCTGGAATTTAATAGATATAAATATGATGTTCCAAAGGCACACTGGTGTTAGCATTGAAACATGAGCTGAAAAAGATGCAGAGAATGTTGTCATACAAGCACAACAAATGCATCTCCTTTCATTCATATCAAAACAAATAGAATGAGCATGCCATTTGTTATATTATTGCCTATTAATTAGTAAGATATCATCCTAGTATCGAAGTACTTGTAAGCAAGACAAAAGAGAAGGTAGCAGAAGACGGAGCCGGAGAAAGAAAGAGAAGAGAGAAAGGGAGAGAGAGCCTACTTGTGGTAGAGGAAGGTAGAGAAAGAGAGAGAATCCACGAGAGAGAAGGCAGTGGAGGTGGAGAAAGAGAGAGAAAGGGAGAGAGAAGAGAGAGAGAGAACTTACCTACATCGGAGGAAGACAATGGAGGTGGTGACCGTCAGTGGTTGCTGCTCGCTGGTGGTGGTGGAGAGAGTAGACACAACAAACGTGAGAGGCGAGCCACAGAGAGAGAGAGAGAGATGCTGAGGAAGACAACAAACACTTTTTTAACCTATTTGGTTCTGGTTGATCCAATGGATATTGGATTGATCCTATCCAAATAGGTTATGTATGCTAACATTGCTATAGCGGGTCGCTATAACGGTGTTAGTGACGCTAACAACGCCTTGTATAGGTACCACATTATACCGGTTTTTGTTCCACTATAACGTTATAGCGTGCTATAACGCCCACTATAGCTCGCTATTGATAACATAGGCCCAAGAATATTATTGCAAAATAGTCATGACCCAGTAGAGTTTGTAGTATGAAATATGCAACAATTCAAGATCTATAACCAAGCAATCTCGTGAAGAGTGATTGGAGGTTTACTGTGAATGGAAGAGTATGATTGCCTAAAGTGAGGAAGGACTTGCTGCACAGGATGATGCAACACTAAACCTTTCTTTGTAGGGTTATCACCAATTGATTGTGTAAGAATCTTTGCAGCTTAGGTATTTTACAAAGGGAATAATGTGCCTAAGACTTGCACCATTGCAGAGGGTCCATTTGGAGCTTTAAGTCGACACTAAAAACACGAAAATCAAATAAAAGCTGACAAAGTTATGGCTGGTAAAAGTTGACAAGGTCTTGGTCAACTACAGGAAACTATCTAAACGAACTTGGTAAATCGTGATAATTTTGCAAATTTAACAGCAACTAAGGCAATAGAATATTAGCAAAGGCACTTAAGAGGACAGGGCAGCAACCCTAGGTTGTTGTAGAAGGCAAGGAAAAGGGTGACAGCCAAGGGGGAGAAAGAATTGATTCTAAAATAAAATCTATTCAAAAGCATAATTCAAGACATCAAAGGAAACGAATCTTTACATCCCAATTTGGAAGACTACAATCTAGACACTCTCCTAATTATGTAGCACTTAGCAATCGTAATCCTAAAGAGTCCTACATTCAATTGTATAAACATAAAAGATGAACTTACCAAGCAAATCCTGTAAGACTCCTAATTGAAATAAATCCTAATGTAGAGAAGACTCCTATATTGACTTGATCAGCAAGTTACCATATGTAATTCAAAGACTACTTATAGTAACTTTTCCAACTGTATTGATTTCCAAGTCGCTGTAACTGAGTTATTGTAGGTCCTGATTTGGTATCATATGATCATGAGCCACGTTACCCCTCACATCAACACCTTTTTCCATGTTTTTAGGAACAACTCCAATTTGGTGCAAATTGCTCTCCAAGGCTTCTTCTTCATGGGTGTTTCTTCTAAAGTGGCCAAAATCATCTCGTTGATTTGCAATTCACTTGATTTGGATCTCTTTATCTTGAACTTCATTCACTTGATCTTTTTCAACTTGATATGGATTGAGATGGGACGACTTCATAACATCTATGCCACACTTCCATACATGTTTTGGTCCTCCAACGGTCTCCTTGTTCTTTAGTATGTATCATCTATGGGTGGCATAAAAGTATGCACTGTTGTTTGGATGGATGTGAGCTTGTCGATCCATCTAACAAGTTCTTGCCAAGACATGAGTTCATTCTCACTTAACAAACCATAAAAGTCAACTGATTTGAATTGATCCCACCATAACAATTCACTCTTGTTTTCATGTGTATACAATTCCTATGATGCATAGGAAATGGGTGTAGGTTGGAAAGGTACAACATGACCACTTCAAAGTCCAGCAATGAAGCCCATCTCCATCTGCACGTGTTTCAAGTCTATTCATTTGCATCCATACTTAAGTTATTTTGTTTTCTCTCTCCAATCTGATATCAGAAACTAGCAATTTTAGCATAAAAGGAGTTAACTTTGAAATTATCCAGCTATTACACTCTTTGGTTGATCGGAGAAGAAAGGTAAAGCAATGGATGAAGAACACATCTGATTGTCTCAAAATTCAGCAGCTTGATATTCAACAACAAGCACTAAAACTTACTGCCAACAGGTGTGGGCTCGTCATTGATGAATATTAGATTGTACTTCGCTAATGGATGTCCTGTATCTGGCCCTTTATTAAATGCTAGCCTTGTTAATATTTGTACAGTGTATATGGATGTCTAGGGTTTTCCAACTCAAGGTTTTACGCGAAGCCACTTGCAGAACTCATAACATTACAAGTGAGAAGCGTCTTTGGATCTTTGTTATCTTATTTGTTTCTGTTTGCGATTTGCAATCTTTTGTTTTTATCTGTTTATGTGGTTAGATAATGGCTTTGTACCATAGGGACGAGAAATTCTGCAGAGTACTGTCGATCTTGTTCGCAACCAACTGAACTTTGAGGTACTCTCTAACCCTTAGAAATTTACTCGTATTTGCTTGTCAGTTTGGATGTTATAATTTGCAAGATGTCTGTTTTATGTGCTATTAATCTTAGTGAAAAAGTAGCAAGTGCTTTAAGTGAAAGAAGAGTTGAAACTAAAGGCAAGACAGCTTCAAACCATAATTTAGTCCAGTTATAAAAATATCAGGGGAATCTGCAGCGAAACAACAACATACAAGAGACCTGGCCTGCAACTGAGATTCTCAAAGGGAGATCCTCTGTGTGTGTGCATGTGCGTTTTAAATTTATACCCAACTAAAGGCAACATTGCCTCTGACAACCTGATATGGATGCAAGCTACTTTAACTGGGGCAAAGCAGGAAAAGAAGCAATAACTAAAACAAATAACACGTTTTGGATCCAATGGAACAAAATTTGGATGCATATTCTATCTAGCCGACTCCCCAACAGATATTACTTCTTAGAATAGAGTACACGTGTCAAGGCTGCCTTACCATCATACATTTCTCTCTCTCTCTCACACACACACATGCACACAATGTGTCAATTTCTCCTGAAGTAGACAGTTTTGATTCTGTCCTTTCAGTAGCAAATCTGTCCATATGCGTATTCCCCATGGCCCCAGGAGAGGGTGCTGGCAATGGGTCTTATAAAGCTGGAGGTGCGACTAGGTCTTGCCTTCCAGCTGCAGGGTCGTGGGATCTCAAATTAATGAAAAAATCTGGCTATATGAGTAATAAACACTGATCCAGAGGTTGTTGGTGCTAATTGGACAGGTGATATATGGTGATACAGATTCTATCATGTTATATACAGGCTTGGATGATATTTCTGAAGCGAAAGCTATTGCAACAAAAGTTAGAGTAGAGGTTGGTTACAAGTCTTCTTCAACAGCTCATTGTTGTTCTTTCTGCCTCTAGCAAAGGAACTGAAAATGCTGACAAATATTTCTGTAGTTATCTGTCAATTATTTTTGCTCAGTTTGTCAATGAAATAATTTCATTTTCTTTTAGGTAAACAAAAAATATCGATGTCTAGAAATAGATCTTGATGGTCTGTACAAGAGAATGCTGCTTCTGAAGAAAAAGAAATATGCTGCTGTTAAAGTGCAGTTTAGCAATGATGGAAGTCCTTATGAAGTCAGTTCATTACATTAGATTTTGATTGGTCTGCAAGTGTTTGAACATATATTCATGCAATTTACGGTCTTACTTAGGTCATCGAGCGTAAGGGACTTGACATGGTGAGACGTGACTGGAGCCTTCTCTCAAAAGAGTTAGGAGATTTTTGCCTTGGCCAGATTTTATCAGGAGGGTATGATTTCTTTTTAGTTGACATTGAACAATTAATTATTTTAAGATCCTAAAATGGGGAAAACTTCCACTTTTGTTGGCCTGATTTTGGTTTCTACCGAAAGGTCTTGTGAAGATGTGGTGGAATCAATACATAACCGTCTAATGCAAGTGAGTTGGTGCATCATATTTGTTGTTCTATCACTATTTTATGTGCTGTGTTAGGGTCTGTCTTAACAGAATAAGTTGGTTTATATGATCCTACCAAATATGTGATTCACTATATGTGGACCCTTTGCATTATTAGGATTTTTAAATAACTAATGGCTATTCTGGACTGAATCAGGTGAAGGAGGACATGAGGAATGGTGAAGTCGAACTTGACAAGTATGTTATCATGAAGACCTTAACCAAGTCACCGGAAGAATATCCAGATGCCAAAAACCAGCCTCATGTGCAGGTAAGCTCTTTAACAATGTCTAGATCAACTATTTTTGGATTTAAGGAGTACTTGGACTCCTAAATTTAGTTGGAGAGTAAGGGGCTTGACATGGTCGACCTATTGCATGAGGTACAAGTATATGATAATCATACTGTATCATCACTATTTTCTTCTTTTGAAAGTGAATAATTTTTTTTAAAAATGGTGAAAATCCACAATTTTTGTAAAAAGTAGGAAAAGTTCAAATCTTAGTAGACAACATAGAAACAACATCAACAAATTTAATGAAGATTTAAAAAAAAAAGTTAAATGTTTAAAAAGAAAATCAGTGTCATATGAATGACTACAATCATAACAGATAATATATACTATGATATTTTCCAGTACAGTACTAAAGACACCTATAAATAGTAAAATAAGATACAGGTTCCTGGATACAATCCGGGTACCAATATACTATATTATCACATTGTATTATATGATACAGGTACTGTGTGGTACGATATTTTACAATTTTTCTACAAAGGTGTTATTTATTCTAATTTGGGCATTTCTGCAGGTAGCTTTGAGGACAAAAAGAAATGGCCTCTCTTCTGGGTGCTCTGCTGGTGATACAGTTCCATATGTTATTTGCTGCCAACAGGTCTGCTCCTTTGTTTGTAAATGCTCGTGTTATGATAGTGCAGTGTAAGTGAGTTGTGAGTTCTGTAGGGATTACCACCTTTCGAAATTGAAGATGGTTGAAAGAGAATGATTTAGAAATATATTTTAACGCAATCAGGGTTAATATATCACATGCTTGTAATTATTCCAATTATGATACTTGAATTAATGCTATGCTATCTTAATAATTATTGTAAGTATTCAATGACTGACAAAAGTGGAATTTGCTTCAAAGCAGGGATTGGATTCTGGTTCTTCCAGTGGGATAGCTCAGAGGGCTAGACATCCTGATGAGCTGAAACATGATGATGGGGGTTGGATGATTGATATTGACTATTATTTATTACAACAGGTGATATTGCATTTTGCTACTTCCGCTAGACTTTTTCGAACCCTTTGAACCCCATATAAAAGCTTTGACATGATATGCAGATTCTTCCTGTTGTGTCTCGTTTATGTGCATGCATCGAGGGAACCAGCCCAGCTCGTCTTGCTGATTGTTTGGGGCTTGAATCATCTAAGGTTAGGTGCTGATGCATGCATTTTCTTCATTTTTCTTCACAGGGAATCATAATATGGTGATTTTTTATACAGTTCCACCATAAAATTGGTGATGCTGTGAACAAAGATTCAGATAGAGCACTTTTGTGTGCTGAAGATGATAATGAGAGGTGTGAACTTGTGTTCCACGCTTTCATTTGTTTGTCTTTCTTTTTGTGTATAAGCTTATCAAAAGTGCGTAACTTTCTGAATTACAGATATCATGGTTGTGTGCCTCTATGGATTGCATGCCCCAGTTGCTCTACAACATTCGAGTGTCCTGCTATATCTAGTTCTATAGCAGCCTTAAAGTCTGAGAAGGTTGATTCTGAGGCAGATAAAATAAGTGAGAATTTCTGGACTAAAATTTGCTGTCCGAAGTGCCCAGATGAAGGTGACCAAAGTAGAATTTCTGGTGCAATGATAGCTAATCAGGTCCATGGTTGTGCACTTTTTTGAAATTTTCTAATACCTGCTTTGCCAAATAAACAAAGTGAACAAGTTATTTTTTGTTTCAGGTCAGAAGACAAGCGGAAAAGTTTATATCAAACTATTATGCAGGCTTGATGACTGTAAGTACACTTTCCTTTGTAAAATATTTTGTGACAACATACTTGTATGTATACTTTATAGTGTCCAATCAATTTTAAAGCATGCCATGCTTTTGCATATCAGTGTTTTCACACACACACACACACACACACACACACACACACACACACACATATATATATATATATATATAGCACCAGAACATGAAAAAGTCGCATCTAACAGATTCTGATCGAACTATGTTGGCAAGTTAAGCATGTAAAATGGAAATGGCTATCAGTGGCATCATGGTCACCTACCCTGGATGAGGTGAGGAAATCTCTACCAGGTTGCAAATCAGGTAGGTTTCTGCATAACCCAGCTTGTCAACCCTCAAAAGGAAAGTCAGCATAACCTCTTGGAATTGGGTTTTATTATCTGAACCCCTTTTTCATAGTTAGAGCTTGCACTCCACTTTTATAAACCACTTAAGTAATTGCATAGGAATTACTTTATCTCCTTTGGGTGCCTGGTGCCTAAACCTCCTTATCATGGATTTGATGTTAATTACAGAAACTGCTATATCATTTCGGTCTTCTGCTTCATCTTGTGGCAAATGCAAGCACTTTTCTCATTGGGCAAAACCACTTGTGCACGCTACAGGTGTCTCGTTGATGTTTTCTTTGGTTATTCCAGTGAGAGTTGTACAACTTATTTGAGTGTAATGATGTGTTGACATCTCCACAAGAAACATGTCTGGTTATTACTTCCAAGTATGCAAGTTTCTGTGTAATGTTTGTCATGTTTGAAGCTTTGATTAGAAGATACTACCAATAGGTCATTGTCTTGTACAATTCTTTTGCATGGGAGACTTTAAGTTAGTTCCCTAACTATGGTAACATTTGACAGTGTGATGATGAACTTTGCCAGTACACTACTAGGTGTTTGAATCTGCGAGTGATGGGTGATTCAGAGAAAGGAACAATTTGCCCTAATTATCCTCGGTGTAATGGGCACCTTGTACGACGGGTAAATTGCTTCTCTTCAAATGATACTACAAATCTATGGGTTGTGGGGAACTGTATTTGCTTTTATAATGTCAATTTAGGAGAGTTAGTTCTCTTTTGGCAGTATACTGAGGTAGATCTGTACAAGCAGCTGTCATACTTCTGCCATGTGTTGGATTCACTGCGCTGCTGGGAGAAGGTACGCTTGGCTCTTTCTTTTCTTTTTCATGCATAAGATAGAATTCGTGAATCACTATTCAACCATAATAGTTCTCTCTAGTGAAGGGTTTTCTTATGATGATAGAACGCCCTGTAGGTCATGTGAGGTTGTGGGTCATTTACTTAATTCTAAATACATTATTTCCAGGGAATTGGTCCTTAATATTCCAAATTATCCGTCAGTTTCATTCTTTGTATCTTTGCTGACTCTATTGAGACTAAAATTCATGAACTCTCAATTGATCAAGCCATGCTGCAGTCCATTTCATGCTAGCTGCTCAAGCACCCGACTTCCTGTATTACTGATCCTTTTTCATGTTTCCTGATTGGTTTTTGAAGAAATTCCTTTGAACTCTTTGTGATCCTTCAAAACAAGTTCGGTTTTTTCTAAATCCTACTGTTTCACATGCTTGGGAAAAATATTTAGTTTTTACCTCTTTCTGAACTGAGCAGGTACCCAATTGTATTTGAATGAGAGGTCCTTGGTTTGTGATAGCTGACATAACCATCCAATCCTCTGATTTGGTCGTTCGCAGTTCATGCAAGTAGTCAGGAGAAAAAAGAAAATTATCGTAGTAAAGGACCTGTCATAGAAGCCCTCCACTGTCCATGTGAGGAGAACAAAGAAAATCATAGGAAAGAACCCATTGAACGGGATTGTTATTCGTGTGACTAGTGCTAACTATCCCCAAAACGCCACTGATATTTGATTTTTGGTATTTAACTTTAGGCTTTTGCAGTGTGTTAATTCTCAGTAAAACCTGTTATTCTCTTGCAACGAATATATGATTGCTATGCTCTTTTTACAATATCGGTACAACATCAACTAAGCCTTTTCCCATATACTCTTGGTGCGATGCATCGCCATGTTTGTGATAAAAAATCTCGGTTGCATCACTTTCCTTGGTGATTGCAGTTGGAAATCGGGGCAAGGGCACGATTTGAGAAGCAATTTGCAAGGATCCGTCAGGCAGCTGATTTAGGAGCTTCATCAATCAAGAAAATACGAGACAGGTGCGCATATGGATGGGTTAAGCTTGAGGAACTTGCCATCTTTTAAAGGTGCCGATGCCGTGTTATGTTGTATTATTACTTGTACATTAAACTAAATTGTAATGAGAACGTCGTGTTAGTTGGATCTCTCTCTCGCGTACACCGAGAGTACGACATGAGGGTGCACAACGACGGCAATAAATTCATTTCGGCAGTTTCTTATGACTCAAAAATCACTTCAGCAAGCCTTTTCTTTTCCTTTTGAATGTTTGCTTTCTCTCTCTAACCTGATCGTGAGATACTCATCTGTTTACAAACGTTTCAAGCGGAACCCAAGTGGAAAATCAAACTAAAGAACCGGAACTGAACTAGACCGGGAACCGACTGTAATTGGAATTGTTAAGACTGGACCTAGAATTAGGGGCCACGGTTTCGTTTTGATTCTAACCTTCATAAAGCCAGAGCCGAAGATTCCACACTGCCAGTTGTCTTTTAAATTTTCCTTTAAATTTTATGATTTTTTTTAATGGTTTAGCCATCTATTGACCTCCATCTTATCTTATTGTCAATACCAGACTATTAAGTTATACAGTTGCAAAGCAATAGTGATCCAACTTACTCTATAGAGCATGATTGGGCTCGTGAGCTTAGGTCAAGTATTAGAGAAGCTTAATAACGTTCAGCTCAACTCACTTGTACCTCTATGGGTTAGCATAAGAGGCTTATCTGCAGGGAATGATCTATGCACACAAGATTGTGGTTAAATGGTTATGGTAGCCATCTGACTAGCACATCACTGTTAATATTTATGGGGATTACATATTGTAAACATGAAAATTTTCACTCTCGGTTTATGAGACCAGAAATGAACCTTTTCGTGCCTAAGTTGTTTTGCGAGCGTGTCAGCTAGCTTATTCAAACTAGCGAATTTGAAAGATTTTTGATTTTCTGGCGATTGTGGGAAAGTGGGATCTTTTCGCTTAAACCCTTTTGAACTGATGCTTAAGGGTCAGTTTAAACGCTTAGAAACTTTGATTTTTCAAATCAAATACTAACTTCGAAAGATCAGTGTTTTATGAATTTCGATGTATGCCTTCTTTGCAATTTTTATTATGATTGTTGGACGACTCTAAGTCTTTTGAGTTTTATCTATTAGGCCTGATATGTGTGAATGTGTGGCCTATTTTCAACGTGGTTTTGAGCGAGGATTCGGGGGCTTTTGAAAGCGAGCGAATGCAAGGATGTAGAAATCCTTTTCAGGTTTTGAAAGCAATGATGTGAGCTAGGCTTGAATTGAAAGTACAACTCACACTGCTTTCACTAATGTAAATACCCGAAATGAAAGTGCAACTCACACAATTTTCACTAATGTAAATACCCGAAATGTAAGGCAACTCACACGACTTAAATGTAAATCCACACAAAGGGAAATGCAACTCGACTTCCACTAAAGTAAACTCACACGGCTTGAAAATATATAAATATGTTTTATCCTAAGAGCGAAAAGGCTCAATGTGTGTAAGTGTAAAGAGCGGAGAGGCTCGAGTGCTTGTGGGTGCTTCTCGTGTGAAATTTAAATGACAACTCACACAACTTAAAAGTAAATCCATCGGAAACGTAATTGCAACTCACACTGCTTTCACTAAAGTAAATACCCAAATTGAAGTATATACGTTTAGCTTAAGAGCGGAAAGGCTCAATGTGTGTGAGTGTGAAGAGCGAAAAGGCTCTAGTGGTCATGGGTGTTCTTGTGTGAAATTGAAATTGCAACTCACACGACTTGAAATTAAATCCACCCAAAATTAATTGCAACTCACACAACTTTCACTAAAGTAAATACCCAAATTGAAGTATATATGTTTAGCTTAAGAGCGAAAAGGCTCAATGTGTGTTCAATTGTGTGCAATATAAGATCGAAAAGGCTCAAGTGCACGTGGGTGTCTTTGTGTGCATTTAAGAGCGAGAAGGCTCAAGTGCACGTGTGTGGTTGTGTTTCATACACAAATATTACATCTCGGGGGGAGATTTCGCTCCATTATTACAACCCCGTTCCGAATTGAATTTAATTTAAACGGGTAATGTAAAACCGAATGTAAATGACACTTACAAGTGTTCGGTTTTGCCTCTCGGGTTCGTCCTTCGTTGCAGTCGGGAGGTAAGTCCCTTGATTGGGTTCTAAGAGGGTGCTTGGGTATGGGTCCACTTAGGCTCAGCTGAGTGGATGTGGGCTTGGTCTTGGTTGGGTTCGGCCAAGGGATCTTGGTTAGGTTTAGGATATGGTTGGTAGAGTCCTAGTTAGATCTAGGTTTAGGTTGGGGAGTTAGGGATGAGCTAGGTGCAGCCAGCACCTAGCTTAGCTTGGGTTTAGAGGGGCGAGCTGGGATGGCTCGAGACAGTGCAGGCCGAATGGTGTCTTGGCCTGGTTTTGGGTCAATCCAAGAGCTAGGGTGTTTGGGACAGGCCTAGGGCAACAAAGGGGTGTGGTCTAGGTCAGGTGTGGGCCAGCAAGGGCAGGCCATGGGGTGCTTGGATAGCCTAGGTGGTGGGTCAAGTGTAGGCCAGCAAGACCCGAGTGGTGTCCTTGGTTGGGTTTGGGGCAGGCCAAACAAGACCTGGCCAAGTGGTGCACTTGGCTGGGTTAACGCCTAAGGGGCTGGGTGATGTGGGTTAGACCGAGTGCACTTGTGCACTCGATTCTTGGTGGGTGAGGTGCAGGCCGACGAGGCCTAGTGGCTGGGTGCAGACCGAGTGCCAAGTGCACTCGGTTTGTGGGGTTCAAGAGAGAGTGGTTTAGCTAGGATTAAGTGGAGTCGGTTGGGGGTAGTTAGGTCCAGTTGGGGTGCAGTTTTTGGCTAGGTTTAGGTGGAGTCGGTGGGGTTCAAGGTTAGGTTTAGGTGAGGTGCAAGGTTAGGTTTAGGTGGAGTCGGTGGTGGTCTAGGTGGTTTAGATGGGCCGGTGGTGGTCTAGGTGGCTAGGTTAGGTGGGGGGTAGACCAGCCAAGGGCCTTGGCCGAATGGGTGCATACCGAGTGCCAAGCGCACTCGGTTTTGGTAGGTTGGTGTGGTTCAAACCGAGTGCAAGGTGCACTCAGTTTTTGGTGGTTGGGTGGTTGGGGATGGGTTAACCTAGGACAAGGTGGGTTAGGTAGTGGCCTAGCAAAGTTTTGTAAATCAGACTTTTGGGTGATTGTGGTTAAGCAAGATTTTATCACCTTAGGCCTTCTTGAACCGATGATCCAGGGTCAGCCTACGCGCTTTGAGGACTCATTGGTGTAGGTATGATTCCAAATCCACTTCAAGAAAATCCAAGAAAAACTTGATCAAACTCGTGCACTAGGTGTTTTGGAAGACAAATTTTTTTACCAAGTTCTGAAAAACAGAAACAGGTTTTGTTTTCAGACCTTGAATTTTGATTTTCTTTTAGTGTCTTCTAAGTTTCCAAAAATCGTAAAAAATTCACATTGAATAGGAGCAAGTGTAGAAGGCTTGAAAATATTTTTGTTCTATTTTTGGAAGTTGTGATTCTTCAGATTTAAATCTGGAAAGTGTCTCTAGTTAAACACTCGGGACAACTCTGTTACAAAAATATGGAGACTCACAAAGGAGTTTGTATCTCGGTGCATAGAGCTTTGATTTTGGTAAATTTAGCTTTTTTGGAAAGCTATGGATGTCATATTTCCACTGAACTAAGTTTCACTCGATTTGAATCACTTCACACAGAGTTATGAGACTTTTATCCAACCTCTATTGTAGGAAAACAAACTATGCAAAAACAGTTCTGGTTTTTTCTCGAACTTACACACTTTTAATTACGTGGTTTCACGACCCTAAAATTCTTTAAAATTTTATCAGATGTGAGCTTGTGTGTGTATATAAAGTATTTCAAATTTCAGATCAACTAGAGTAGAGATGAGGAAATGAAAATTAAAACATCATACATATGCAGAGATGCTGAAAACAGTTTTCCGTGGTTTTACAACATACGTGATGCAACTCACCTGAATTTAAATGGCATAATCACAACAACCCAAAGTAAATTACTGAAGAGAAATGAATATAAATATGTATATTAGCTTAAGCATAGAGGGGGTTAGGAGTTATAGGAGTTTTATAGAATATAGAAAGGTAGAATCAAGAAAGCAAACAAGTAGAGTGCATAGGAAATGAAATTGACAGCATATCTACTTGCTATTACAACATGGGGGAGACAACGCTCCATTATTACAACCCCTTCCTTGAATTGAATGTTAAGAGAAGAATTAAGACTGGAAAAGGGAAAGAAATACTCACTTAGCCGCCTAAGAACTGGATTCACAATGGGAATTCAACCCCTTTTTTTCTTAGAATCACCCCTTCTTCTTCCTCCCTTTTCTCTTTTCTCTCACTTTCTCTCTAACATGCAGTACTTCTCCTCTCTCCTAAGCTATCCCTCTCTCTTTCCTCATGTTTTGCCAAGTCCCTCAAAGTGCTAGATGTTGGAAATGAGCCTCCCTTGGCCTCTATTTATAGGCCAAGGGGGGGGGGGGGTCTCTAGTGCCTTCCATGGGGTAGGTTGGACATGGGTCTTTTAGCCCATATCTTGCTCTATTTCTTGATCCATTACTGCACCAACTCCTTTACGTGTGCAAGCTTGGTGGTTCCATCATGCCATGGCTAGAAATGAATCCCATGTGGTCTTGGTTTGATCCTTGGGCTCGATCTAGGCGTGAACTAGGCTAGGCTCTCCCAAGTGCTATCGTCTAGACTTGATTTCAACATGGTTGATTGAATTCCTTTGTGCTCCAATTCTGGATTCGGTTGGGACTGGTTCCCATGGCCTCATGTGGTCTTCATGTGGTTCCCTAGGTCAGTATAAACCCAGCACATGCAACCCTAGGTGGGTCGGTTTGGTCTTGGCTCGAGCCAACCTAGTGTTGATCCCATCGTCTAGGTAAGTTTCGGCTAGGGGTGATTGGGTTCAATGGAAGAGATGGACCGGTTATGATGAGTTCGGCCAAGGTTATGTGGCTAGACAAGGTGACGTTAATGTGGTTCGGCCAAGAAATGTAGGGTGAAGATGGCTAATGTGAGTCAAGGTCATTCAGTCTAGTCAGTGTAGCTTAATCAAAGCCAATCCATGGGTCACGATTAGCCTAGATAAATTGAGTCTAGGCTTGGTCAATTCAAATAGGTTAGGTTGGTGAGGTTTTTTCATTTGGATAGCCTTCAATATTGCGTTTGATGGAGCCGTACCTTGACTTGATTCGTGCCTTGGGTTTTCCCTTGGTCCATATAAATTGAAATCCTGCTTGATGTTTGCTGCAACTGTAGCCTTGATCCTCGCTAATTCTTTGGAGAGATGATTCCGCTTTATCCCTGTTTATGGTTTCAAATATTTCCTCATTTAAAACCATTTCATTTTGAAATATATTTGAAAATATTGTTTTTGTCAAAATCTTTAAATATTGTTCTTTTTTAGAACAACTGAGTTCCATTCCCAATGTTCGTTTGTATGGGCGACCTGCTTTCGCCCCATGAGTTGGTCTTTACCGTTTCAACTACTTTAACCTTTTGTTGGGTGTAGGGTATCAAACCACTTAACCTTGGATGGGTGTATGGTATCAAACCACTTTAACCCTGGATGGGTGTAGGGTATCAAACTACTTTAACCCTGGATGGGTGTATGGTATCAAACCACTTTAACCCTGGATGGGTGTAGGGTATCAAACTACTTTAACCCTGGATGGGTATAGGGTCCCGGAGTAAGACTCTTCTCAATCGGGTGAGTTTTTGAGGCCTGATTTGGATTTGATTTGATTTCAAAAAGGTTTTTGATAAGTTTGACATTTAGCAAACATGCTTGGGTTTGGTTCCTAGTGTCTCATTTCTTTGAAGAAAATTATTTGAAACCATCATTTCTTTAGATGAAATCATTTGAATAGGCAGAATGTTGCCAATTTGGGTTTGAGGGCAAAGCAGTCATTTTTTTGGCTCTTCGTCAAAATTTGATTTTTCTTTGAGAGGTGCAATTTACCTTTATTTTGAGGTTGCCATAAAATTTGGTGCGAAAATGAGTTCGTTTAAGTTATATTTATTTGAAAACCCTTAAAAGACCCAAAACTGTGATTTTTTATAAAAAGGTGAAATTTGTAAAAGATCAAATTATTTTGAGAAATTTTTTGGGTGTTTACACAAACAACGACCAATATATATTTTCCTTAATGTGTAGCCTAACATCAAGTTTAACAATCATTGTAATGTCAAGTTTAAATAGTAGGAATTCTGTTTGGTTGGAGTTTTATTGAAACTTTGATCTCAAACTGAGGCACTATTAATTCACCCCAATAAATTACTACACTTAGAATTTGACAATAATTCTAATTTTCATTCATTGAGTCATGGGAGCAACAAATTTTCATTCATTGAGTCATGGGAGCTACGTAACTCTGTAGATGTTAGAAAGGCTATCCAACCCTGCTTAGATCTCTTCAACATAGTGACAATGATTTATGTGCTCTCAGGATTTGCTTAAAAGGGTTAGTACATCATTCTCTTCTACCAATCAAGCAATGGTTAAACTTGATGGTTTCCTTAATGTTTAGCATGTCAATTTGGGCTTTTCCAAGGAACTTCCAACCCCATTTCTCCGACTAAGGTATTGGCATGGAGCATAGTAATATCAAGTGTAGTGAGTGACTAAAGTCATCCTCAAATTGATGAAGAGATTTCCATTCAATAGCTTCACGGCCAACCTAGGAGCCACCATCAAATATAAAGAATAGTGGTCTTCGGCCATTTCTATCATTTTTAATAGAGAACTAAAGGACTTTATCCACTAGTTCACTAACTCGATGCATGCTGAGTCAAGCAGTGAACATTCCCTAGCTAACTATAGATATGAAAATTTCACTCCAAGCCTATGTAGAGACTTGAAGTAAACTTTTCAAAACTACTTCGTTTACGTGATCATGTCAACTAGTTTTCAAAAACTAGCAAAAGTTTAAAATCTGACTTTAGACGATTGTGGCAAAGCAAGATCTTTTTACTTTAGGCCTTCTTGAACCGATGCTCAAGGGTCAGCCTAAGCGCTTTCAGGATTTTATGTGTAGGTGAGATTCCAAATTCACTTCAAGAAAAACCCAAAAAAAAAATTGAACCAACTCGTGCACTAAGTGTTTTGGAAGACAAGTTTTCACCAAGTTCTGAAAAACAGAAACTGGTTCTGTTCAGACTTTGATTTCTGATTTTATTTCAGTATCTTTCATATTTCCAAAAATCATGAAAATTTTACAGTGATCAGACACGAGATTTCAAAAATATTTTTGTCCTATTTTTGGGTGCTATGATGCTCAAAATTAAATCAAGTAAGTATCTTTGCTCAGACACTTGAAACTGTTCTATCACAGAAATACAAATACCTAAAGAAAGGTCTGTATCTCGGAGTACAGAGCTCTGATTTTTATGCACTTGATCTTGTTAGTAAGCTATACATGTCAAATTTCCAATGAACCAAGTTTCACTGAAATTGGACAACTACAAATAGAGTTATGAATGATTACCCAAGCTCTGTGGCAGCAAAACAATTTTGACAGAAATATTTCTAGATTTTTCCTGATCTTACATACATTTTATTATGTGGTTGCACGATCCTACAATTTTTGAAAATTTTATCAGAGGTGGGCTTGTGTGTTTAGATAAACTGTGACAAATTTCAGATTAATCGGAGTAGAGATGAATAAATAAAAAATAAAGCAATCAACATATATAGGAATGCTGAAATAAGTTTTTCTAGTTTTTACAACATACGTGATGCAAACTCACCTGAATTTAAATTGCATCAACACAACAATGAAAAGTAAATTATTGAAGGGAAATGAATGCAAATATGTAGATTATCTTAAGCATAGAGGGGGTTAGTAGTTATAGGAGTTTTATAGAGTATAGAGAGGTAGAATCAAGAAAACAAACAAGTAGAGTGCGTAGGAAATGAAATTGATAGCATATCTACTTGTTATTACAACATGGGGGAGACAAAGCTCTATTATTACAACCCCTTCTTTGAATTTAATGTTAAGAGAGAAATTTGGATTGACAAATGGGAAGAAATACTCACTTACCAGCCCAAGAAAACCGGATTCACAATGAAGAATTTCGGCTCCTTCCTTGATTGGAACCACCCCTTCTTCTTCCTCCCTTTTCTCTATTCTCTCTTATTTTCTCTCACTCTCTCTCTAACTTACAATACTTCCTACCTCTCTTAAGCTCTCCCTCTCACTTCCCTCACATTTTGAAAGGTCCCTCCAAGTGCTAGATGCTGGAAACATCCCCCCTTGGCCTCTATTTATAGGCTAAGGGGGGGTCTTGCTAGACCCTTCTATGGGGCGGGTTGGAGATGGGTCTTCTTGGCCCATTTCTTTGATCCAATCCAAAGCCATCATGTGTACCTTTATGGTCCTCTTGATCATGTGCTGGACCAGCCCCATGTGGGTTAGTCCTTGGCTTGAGTTAGGTGCACTTGGCTAGGTGCTTCCAAGTGCAATCGGCTAGGCGATTTCGACCGTGGGCTTGACTTCAACATGGTGCTGCCTTGTCTTGGCCCAAAGCTTTTTATTGTGGTTCTGTAAACACCCCAAAATAAGATTATTTTCAAACAAAACACCTGGTTTTCAAAAACCATTTTCAAACCAATTTTGAACTTTAAAAACCCCAAAGTTGCAAAGTTTTAAACTTTTGTCTCAAAATCCTTTAAAATAAAGGTTCTTAAACCTAGGCCAAAACCCAAATTTTGTTAAGCAGCCAAATCAAGCAGGTGGAGCCTGATCGAAAAGCAGCTCCAAAAATATGTCAAAAGCCAAGGTTCAACCCGATTGGATGAAAACAGGGTCGAAAAACAGAAGAAGCAACTAGGTTAGAAGCAGACTTCAGCCCCGGAATGTGAAATACAAAGCCAAAGCATCGACAAAGCTGTCAGAAATCCAAGCCCAAGCTTGAAAAATCAGAAATCAGACAAAAAGAGTTCGGAAGGTGAGAAGACGGTCGGACAAGAAAGCTGAGAAAAACCCAGATCAAGACGGAGCATTGAGGAAGTCAGGGCCCATGAAAAACCGCCCGTCTCAAAACACCAAGGACTGAAGAAAGAAGAATTTGAATTGGATCTGGACATAAATATCCAGATCTAGATCTAAATAGTGTTTGGATCGGATTTGGATCTCAAAACCCAAATCCAAGATCCAAACCCAAAACCCACCCTTTGCCTATAAATAGGACCAAGAGGAGGGGTAAAAAGTTTATGTGAACTTGCTTGGGAGAGGCTTGGGGAGTGCATAAAGTAGGAGAGAGAAGAATGGTGGGCTTGGTCAAAGGAAAGATGGGTTCAAACTTTGTGAACCTAGACCTACCTTGGGGCTGCACCAACATGATGGAATGGCGTGGACATGGGCTGCAAAAGGGCAGACTTGGTTCCAAGAGGTAGGTTTCTAAACCTAACCCTAACCTAGCCAACCGCCTCACTTCACCCAACCGACTCTACCCATAACCCCTAAACCAACTCTACTACCTAGCCACTAAACCTAACCACACCTAGCCTTCAACCAGCCCCTCACCACCGACCTAACTTAGCACCATTTGACTTAGCCATAAGACCATAATCGAGTGCACCTTGCACTCGGTTTTAGCCTAGCCCAAGCACCCAAACACCCTGTAAACACCCCAAAATCAAATGATTTTCAAAACAAAACCTGGTTTGCAAAACCATTTCAAAAACCAAATTTGAACTTCCAAAACCCAGGAGTTCCAAAGTTTTAAACTTTTTGTCTAAAACTCTTTCAAAATATAGGTTTCTTAAACTCGGGCCAAGTCCCAAATTTTGTAAGCAGCCGAATCAAGCAAGTGGAGCCTGATCGAAAAGCAGCTCCAAAAGCAGGTCAAAAGCCCAGAATTCAGCCCAGCCTGATAAAAACAAGGACAAAAAGAAAAAGAAGAGCCCAAGCCAGAAGCAAACTTTAGCCTTGAAATATGAAATGCAAAGCCGAAAGCACCGACAAAGGCATCAGAAATCCAAGCCCAAGCTCGAAATACCAAAAATAAGACGAAAAGAAAGTCTAGAAGGTGAGAAGACGATCGAACAAAAAGGTTGGGAAAAACCCAGCCCAAGACGGAGCAATGATGAAGCTAGGGTCCGTGAAAACCGCCTGTCTCAAAGTGCCAAAAAGGACTGAATAAACAAAATTTTGGATTGGATCTGAACATAAATATCCAGATCCAGACCCAAATAGTGTTTGGATCAGATTTGGATAATAAAAACCAAATCCAAGATCCAAACCCAAGACCCACCCCCTTTGCTTATAAATAGAGGTGGGGGGGGGGGTGCAAGTTGATGTGAATTTGGAGAGAGAGGCTTAGGAGAGTGCATAAAGTAAGAGAGAGAAAAATGGTGGGCTTGACTTTGTCAAGTGGGCTAGTCATATGGGCTTGATCAAGGGTGTGGGTTCGAACCTTGTTGGGACCTAGACCTAACCAAGGGCTGCACCAACATGAAGAATGGCATGGATCAAGGGTTGCAAAAGGGTGGACTCGGCTCCAAGAGGTAGGTCTCTAAACCTAACCCTAACCTAGCCCTATCCAACCAACCTAACCTAGCCCACTTCACCAAACCAACCCCACTAAACCTAACCCAAACCTAGCCTACACTTAGCCCATTTCACCTAAACCGACCTAAATTAGCCCCAACCGACTCCCTTAAATCCCACCTAAACCTAACCCAAACCGCACCCTAACTGGACCGTTTTCACCCCACCTACCCCACGGCTAAACCTACCTCGAATCGGACCTAGCTAGGTGCTGGCTGCACCTAGCTTGTTCCCTTGAAACCCCACCAACTGACTACCTAACTGACCCTACCGATCGCCTCAAACCATCCCACTTGCAACCCTAGCTGCACCTTAGCAGCGCCACAACCTGCCGCTGCACTCCACTCCCTACACCACGCCTGCCACGTCCAGCACCCGTGTCGCGCGCCCTACTGCGCCACAACGCGCAGCTTCCTGCTGCGTAGCGCCTTGACACGTAGCGCTCTTGCTGTGCATCCCCTTTGCCAACCTACCCTGCCATACCTGCCTGCTACATGCCCATCTCCCGGCCAACACCCTGTCTCGGCCAGCACCCTGTACCGGCCAGCACTTCACCTGCCCCCAGCCTTGCCGTTGTAAACACCCCAAAATCCCATGACTTTTTAAAAACATACCTGGTTTTACAAAAGCAGCCCCAAAGGGCCATTCTGACACGCAACGCTCTTGCTGTGCATCCCCTTTGCCAGCCTGCCATACCCGCCTGCTACACGCCCATCTCCCGGCCAACACCCTGTCTCGGCCAGCACCATGTCCCGGTCAACACCCTGTCCCAGCCAGCACATCACCTGCCCCCAGCCTTGCCGTTGTAAACACCCCAAAATCCCACGACTTTCTAAAAACATACCTGGTTTTACAAAAGCAGCCCCAAAGGGCCATTTTGAGTCTGGAAACCCAGGAGCCTTCCAGAAACCCTATACATATTCAAAAACACATGTGTAAACACCCCAAAATCCCATGATTTTCTCAAGTATGCCTGGTTTCACAAAAGCAGCCCAAAGGGCTATTTTGAGTCTGGAAACCCAGGAGCCTTCCAGACAATCCTGTACATACTTTGAACTTGTATATATGTTTTAAAACTGTATACATATAGTTTTTAAACCTTAAAAAGGTGTTTTGAAACCCCGAAAGCAGCCTAGCCTAATGAAAGCAGGACCGAAAAGGCAAATGAGAGCCCGGACCCGGAGCATACTTCAAGCCCGGCACATCAACTCTCGTATCAAAATCATCCCCAGATTCTCAGACATCTAAGCTCCAGATATCAGAAATTTGCTCAAAATGAACTCCAAAAGGTGAGAAGAAGAGCGGACGACAATGTTGGCGAAGACCCAACGCAAGATGGAGAACTGATGAACTCAGGCCCCGCACAAACCGTCCGTTTCGAAACGCCATGAAGGAATCAAAAAATCAGATTTGGGCCAGATCTAGACCATATATATCCAGATCCAAACCCAACATGTATTTGGATTTGGATCCCAAGATCCAAATCCAATATCTATATCCATGACCCACATCACCTTCTCATAAATGGAGGTGAGGGGCCCACAACATTTCACGTGAAAAGCTTGGGTAGAGAGAGAAAGGGGGATAAAGTATGAGTGAGAAAGTTGGTAGCCTTGACTTTTGGTCAAGGGTGGGTTAACCTTGTGGGTTTAGCCTAGAGTGTGGGTTTAAGCTTGTATGCACCTACACCTAACCTGGGGCTGCACCAACTTGGACGTGGCTGCAACTGGACCAATGGACCGGCGCCAAGGGAGGTTCCTAAAACCTAGCCCTAAGCTAGCTCACCTAACCTAGCCACTTCCCCTAAAACCTAACCCAAACCTAGCCATTCTCACCCAAAACCGCCCCAACCTCACCTAGCCGACCTCACCTAGCTAGACCACCTAGACCCTAACCAACTAAGCCTAAACCCACCTTAGTGCACCTAATTAAACCCCTAACCACTATGTCCCAACTGTAAACACCCTGAAATCCCACGAATTTCTCAAATTCATCTGGTTTTGTAAAAGCAGCCCCAAAGGGCTATTTTGAGTCTGGAAACCCAGGAGCCTTCCAAACAACCCTGTACATATGTTTTGAACTCTATATTTCGAAAACATACAATATGGCTTTTAAAACCTTTTTAAAACATGTTTTGAAACCCCGAAGCGGCTTGGCCCGATCAAGACAGGACTAGGAGAGCTAAGAAGAGCCCGAAACTGGAGCACATGTCGAGCCCGGTACAACAACTCTTGTATCAAATTCACACCCCCAGGATCTCGAACGTCCAAGATCCTGTTATCATCAAAACATCCTTTGAAGTCATCTCCGGAAGGCGAAAATAGAGGCGGATGATCATGTTGGCGAAGACCCAACGCAGACGGAGCACTGATGCTGTCAGGCCCTGCACAAACCGTTCGTTTCGAATACAGCTCGAAGGAGTCAGAGTTCAGTTTGGATTGGATTTGGACCATATATATCCAGATCCCAATCCAAACCCATGTATGGACTTGGATTTGGATTTGGATTCAAAAATCCAATCCAATATCCATATCCATGGCCCACATCACCTTCTCATAAATGGAGGTGGGGCCCACTTGAAATTCACGTGGGATTATGGGCATGAGAGAGAGTGGGGATGGATAAGATCAAGTGTGGTTGTAATTAAGCTTAACTTGTGTGTCAAGTTTGGGGTTAATCATGTGGGTTAGCCTAATTGAGTGGGTTTAAGCTTGTAATTAGCCAAAACCTAACCTAGGGCTGCACCAACATGATGTGGTTAAGGTCTATGGGCCATGCAAAGGGAGCTCCTTCACCTAAACCTAACCCAAAATACCTAATCCTAGCCTTCCACCCTAATCCGCTCCTAATATGAGCCTAATCACCTAACCTACCTCCCTAATCCCGGCCTAATCCCAGCCTAATCACCTAACCCACTTCCCTAATCCTAGGTTAATTTCCCTAAACCTAGCCTAATCCTAGCCTAATCACCTAACCTAGTTCACAAAACCTCACCCTAGAACCCACCCACCTAACCAAACCCTAAACCCCTAAACCACCCCTAGCCCACAACCTACCCAAACCACTAGTATCTAAAATATCTGGCCCTACCCTTTCCAGCCCACCTTATCATCATACCACCCTACCTAAACCACCTAACCACTACCCCAAACCCAGCCCTAACCGACCTACCCATCCCTATATAAACCCCCCCCTTGGGGGCGGGTTTTCCTATCTAGAGGCTCTCTCCCTTCCCATCCTCTCTCACCTTGGTCCAGCCCAACCGAGCCCAGCCACTTCGTCCATGTCCAGCCAGGCCTTCCACCTGCACCACCACCAACCACCACCGTGCTCCACCTGCTCCACCACACCCCAGCCGGCCCACCACCTGTCGCCACCCCTACCTTCGGCCGAACCACCTGTTCCACCACACCCGGCTTCTCTCTTCCATCCACCGCCTCTCTTCAAGCACGGTTAGTACCCCATCCTTCATCTCACCTTCTCCACTCTCAGCCACTTGCATTACCACCACCTGCCCCCACAGCCAGCCACTTGCTACCACCCTTCCCATTCGGCCAAGCCTTAGCCATCCTAACTACCCGCCACTACCTAACCACCCTAGCTACACCCGGCTACCCCATCCAACTCCCTAAGAACTGCCCCTATCACCTCACCACAACCATCACCATCTCACCCCATATCCTAGCTAGTTCCCTTCCCTTACACCACTCCTAGCCACCCTAACTGCCCGCCACACCAAGTCTCCCTAGCAGTCGGCCACTTCAACCGACTGCCCCATACTCCTTCGGCCCTTCCATCCGCCAGTCCCATACTTCCCCTAGGCTCTCCCTTAGATACTCCCTTAAGCTCTACCTTAGTGCCATACTCCTCCAACACTACACTCCCCTGAGTGACCTTACCTAGCCCCTTTAACCCCACACGTCAAGGTGACACCCTTGCTTGCAGCCGGCCACCTTCAAGGCACCCGGCCAACACTCCTTTGTCGCTCAACCTCGCGGAGCTCCCTTTTGCAGCCCAAGGCAAAGGCCAAGCCCACGCTCAAGCAAGGCCTCTACGGACCAGCTACTAGTAAGTGCCTAACTCGGTCTTTAGTTGTATACTCGCTTGAGATTTAATTCGATACGGGGTTGTAATAACGGAGCATAGTCTCCCCCTGCTTGTAATAACGTGGCTTGGCACACCCACACACGTGCACTCTCCTAGTTGTGCACGATTTTGAACACACACGGGCCTAATCAGCCCCTAATACATAAGTATATACATATACTTTCATTTTTGTAGGGTTTTGCTTAAGTTGGGTGTGTTGTCTTTCAATTCAAACACTCACACACATTGAGCCTTCGCTCTTATTTGAAAGACCCAAGTAAGGGCCGACCTATACTATTTGGGTTTCATTTCATGTCGTGTGGGTAAGTCTTTCAATTCAAGCACTCTCACACACATTGAGCCTTCGCTCTTATTTGAAAGACCCAAGTAAGGGCCGACCTATACTATTTGGGTTTCATTTCATGTCGTGTGGGTAAGTCTTTCAATTCAAGCACTCTCACACACATTGAGCTTTCGCTCTTACTCCCAAGACCTTAGTCAAGGCCTATTGCAGTTATATTTGGGTTTCATTTCATGTTGTGTGCGTAGTACTTCAATTCAAGCACTCACACACATTGAGCTTTCGCTCTTATTCCCAAGACCTTAGTTAAGGCCATACTGCAATTTATATTTGGGTTTAATTTCATGTCGTGTGTGTAAGTCTTTCAATTCAAGCACGCACCCACATTGAGCCTTCGCTCTTATTTGCAAGACCCGAGTAAGGGCCCATATACCTACTCTATATACATATCTCCCTTCGGCACTTACTTTACAAGTAATTTCCCTTTGGTTATTTCCCTTCGGTTATTTCCCTTCAGTATTGTCTTTACATTCGGGTTTTCCCTTTGGAGTAGCGTGAGTTTGCATTGCATCTACGCCATACCACGAGGTAGGACGCATATTGCATCAAAGCAAGCCCCGCTCGAATTCGCCCATGTAGTGGAGGGTTCATAACACACAAACTAGGTGGCCCGAAAAGGGATAAAAGGAAAGACTTAGGCACGTGCAAATCCACGTGATCTAAAATATGCAACCGCATCTAAAAGACCCGAATTAGACACCTCGAACCGCTTCGTAGACTTTCTCTCCCAAAACTCGATTTTTGCAAAGCGTACAGACTGACCCTTGCGCATCGGTGCAAGAAGGTCTGCGACGACAAGAGCTCACTTGCTCACAGTCGCCATGATTAGATGTCAGTGTTAAATATATCTTCGCTAGCTTAGGTAAGCTAGCTGGCATGCCCTGTTTGCATAAATAGGCCTTAGACACACGAGAGGATCCGCTCCGAGCCCTGAAAAAGTGAGAAGCGGGGATTTTCGCGCGTCTACACCAGCCCACCTAACTGACCTACCCTAAACCACTAACCAGCCCCCCTAACCGACCTACCCCAAACCATGTCCCATGCCCACCTTATTACAAATATCTGGCCCATACCCCCGTAACCGACCCAGCCCATTCCTAGCCTATAAAACCCCCACTTCCTTGCAGGTTCGAGACTCTCTCTCTTCCACTCTCTCCTCCACTCCCTCCAAGCTCCACCACCCAGCCCATCCACCGGCCATTCCACCGCCACTCCTTCCACTCGGCCAGCACTTCCCCTTTCCAGCCGACTCCACCATCTTCCATCTTCGGCGAGGAGCTCCACCCTTCGGCTGCCACTCTACTTCCACTACCATCTGGCCACCACTTCCAACCACCAACACCACCTCCATTCACGGTTAGTACCCCACCTCAACCCCATCTGACCCTTCACCTCTTTCTTTCCCAGCTGCACACTCCCATCCACCCGCCAACTTGCATCCTTCCCTTCTCCCTTACACCCGGCCGACCTGCACCATACCCCACTACCTTCTCTCAATACCACCCACCTTAGCTCCTAGCTGAACACCTCCCTTAGTCACCCACTTCCCAGCCCTCCTTCACCACTCCCCAACACCATCTTCCATCCATTCAGCCAACACCTTCCATCCGGCCAGCACCCCTACCTGCCGCTCCTTCCACTTGGCCAGCATCAAGACGCCACCCAACCAACACCCCATACCTGCCGCAAGCGCCCACCTAAGGAGCTCCCCTTCGGCTGCCCAAGGCGACTCACGAGGCCAAAGCCAAGCAAGTTGAACACGGACCAGCTACATGTAAGTGCCTAACTCGGTCCATTATATGAACATGCTTACATTTAATTAAATTTGATACGGGGTTGTAATAATGGAGCGTTGTCTCCCCCCGATTGTAATAATGTGGATTGGCACACCAACACCCACGTGCTTGAGCCTTTCCGCTCTTAGCTGCACACCATTTTGGCACACACATGGGCCTTGACAACCCCTAAGATATAGTTATATTTATATATATTCGGTTGCGTGGGTTTTCCATTACAATTCATGGGTGTTGTCTTTCAATTCTACACTCACACACATTGAGCTTTCACTCTTATTCTCAAGACCCTAGTAAGGGCCATATTGCAAGTTAATTTGGGTGTTTCATTCAAGTCGTGTGCGTGGTTTTTCAATTCTACACTCACACACATTGAGCTTTCGCTCTTACTCCCAAGACCCTAGTAAGGGCCATATTGCAATTTTATTTGGGTTTTACATTGCAAGTCGTGTGAGTTATCTTTACATATATACACAACACCCACGCACACGTTGGCGACCTTCGGGCCCATATATATTATAAGTATTTCCCTTCCGCTATGTCTTTAAGATTTGGGTTTTAAGGTTCAGCTTTGTGAGTAGTCTTTCCATATATACACGACACACACTTGCACAATTTAGTCTTTCCGCTCTTAAGATATAGCCATAAAGGAATCAAAAAATCAGATTTGGGTCGGATCTAGACCATATATATCCAGATCCAAACCCAACATGTATGGGGATTTGGATTTGGATTTGGATACCAAGATCCAAATCCAATATCTACATCCATGGCCCACATCACCTTCTCATAAATGGAAGTGAGAGGCCCACAACATTTCACGTGAAAAGCTTGGGTAGAGAGAGAAAGGGGGATAAAGTATGAGTGAGAAAGTTGGTAGGCTTGACTTTTGGTCAAGGGTGGGTTAACCTTGTGGGTTTAGCCTAGAGTGTGGGTTTAAGCTTGTATGCACCTATACCTAACTTGAGGCTGCACCAACTTGGACATGGCTGCAACTGGACCAATGGACCAGCGCCAAGGGAGGTTGTAGACACCGAAAAATCTCACTTCTGGGTTCTTAAGCTTGAAGTGAACCTTTTCGCAATCTACTTCGCTTTATGGGCGTGCCAGCTAGTTTACTTTAACTAGCAAAGTATGTTTTGAAATAGTCTGACTTTTAAAAGGCGATTGTAGGCAAGCGAGATTTTTACGTCGCAGACCTTCTTGCACCGATGCGCAAGGGTCAGTCTGTACGCTTAGAGACTTCGTTTCAAAACAAGTTTAACTCAAAATATATTTTGAATGAAGAAGTGTTTTAAAACCTTTTGAAAACCATGCATTTGGGTGATTTTTTGATTTTATAAGGGTTGGACGACCCTAAGTCTTTCAATTTTAATCTACTTAGGCACGATGTGCGTGCATCGAAATAGCCTAAGTCTTGGCGTGTTTGCACGATTGATTCAGGATTTACTTTGATGCAGGTATGTACTCTAGCTCGAGTATGGTGAGTATGCAATTGTAAACACCCCGAAATCCCACGAATTTCTCAAAATCCATCTGGTTTTATACAAGCAGCCCCAAAGGGCCATTTTTGAGTTTGGAAACCCAGGAGCCTTCCAAACAACCCTGTACATATGTTTTAAACTTTATCCTTCTAAAAACATATAATATGGCTTTTGAAAACCCTTTTAAAAACATGTTTGGAAACCCCAAAGTGGCTTGGCCCGATCAAGACAGGACCAGGAGAGCCAAGAAGAGCCCGGAACTGGAGCACCTGTCGAGCCCGGCGCAGCAACTCTTGTATCTGATTCACATCCCAGGATCTCGAACGTCGAAGACCCTGTTCTTATCAAAATAGCATTTGAAGTCATCTCCGGAAGGCAGAAACGGAGGCGGACGACTATGTTGGCGAAGACCCAACGCAGACGGAGTACTGATGCTGTCAGGCCCCGCACGAATCGTCCGTTTCGAACCCAGCTCGAAGGAGTCAGAGTTCAGTTTGGATTGGATCTGGACCATATATATCCAGATTCCAATCCAAACCCATATGTGGACTTGGATTTGGATTTGGATCCAGAGATCCAATCCAATATCCATATCCATGGCCCACATCACCTTCTCATAAATGGAGGTGGGGCCCACTTGAAATTCACGTGGGATATTGGGCATGAGAGAGAGTGGGGGTGAAAAATATCAAGAGTGTTGTATTAAGCTTGACTTGTGTGTCAAGTTTGGGTTTAATCTTGTGGGTTAGCCTAATTGAGTGGGTTTAAGCTTGTAATTAGCTAAAACCTAACCTAGGGCTGCACCAACATGGGGTGATCAAGGTCTATGGGCCATGCTAAGGGAGCTCCTTCACCTAAACCTAGCCCAAAATGCCTAAACCTAGCCTAAACCCCTAATCCACCCCTAATCTGAACCTAATCACCTAACCCACTTCCCTAATCCCGTCCTAATCCCAACCTAATCACCTAACCCACTTCCCTAATCCTTCCCTAAACCTAGATTAATTTCCCTAATCCTAGCCTAAACATAGCCTAATCACCTAACCTAGCTCACTAAACCTCACCCTAAAACCCAACCACCTAACCTAGCCCTAAACCCCTCAACCACCCTTAGCCCACGATTTACCCAAACCCCTAGTTTTAAAATATCTGGCCCAACCCCTTCCAGCCCACCTTATCTACATACCACCCTACCTAAACCACCTAACCACTACCCACAGCCCAGCCCTAACCGACCTACCCATCCCCTATTTAAACCCCCCTCCTTGTGGGCGGGTTTTCCAAGTGGGAACCACTACCTCACCCAGCCGGGCCCTCTCCTTCTCCCTTCTCTCACCTAGCCGGGACGACTCCCCACCTTGGCCTGCTCCAGCTGCTCCACCAGCCGCCACCTGCTCCGCCACCTTCCCTCTTCCATCCACCACCACCACCCCTCAGCCGGACGCCATCATCTTCACCCAACCGAACCAGCCGACAACCACCTGCCCGCCACCTTCCCACTTCATCCGCCACCTCTCCCCATTCGGTAAGTATCCTGCACCTTACCTAGCCCCCCTCTCTACCACCTCTCCACTCTTAGCCACCCATCCTACCTTCATCTCAGCCCTTTTGCCGCCACCACCTAAACCTAGCCGAACCTAGTATAACCCAAGCTGCCGGCCACTACCTAGCTATCATGTCCCATTCGGCTTTCCCCTAGGTGTCCTACTCGGCCCTCCCACCAGCTCACCTTTTAGGTCCAGTTTCCCTAAACTCCCAACTCCCCTAGTGACCCTAAGAACCCACTCATTCAGCCATTTAAACCCCTTACCTTGAGGCGCCATCTACTTGCCACCGGCCACCTCCGAGGCGCCTATCCCGCGCCCCACTTGCAGCCGGCCAGCACCCTTGATCACCTACCTTCGCGGAGCTCCCGTTTGCAGCCCAAGGCCAAGCCCACGCTCAAGCAAGACCTCTACGGACCAGCTACTCGTAAGTGTCTAAACTCGGTCTTTAGTCGTACACTTGCTTGAAATTCAATTTGATACGGGGTTGTAATAACGGAGCATAGTCTCCCCCCGCTTGTAATAACGTGGCTTGGCACAACCACACACGTGCACTCTCTTAGTCGTGCACAATTTTGAACACACACGGGCCTAATCAGCCCCTAATATATAAGTGTATATATACTTTCATTTTCGAAGGGTTTTGTTTAAGTTGGGTGCGTTGTCTTTCAATTCAAGCACTCTCACACACATTGAGCTTTCGCTCTTATTTGAAAGACCCAAGTAAGGGCCGACCTATACTATTTGGGTTTCATTTCTTGTCGTGTGAGTAAGTCTTTCAATTCAAGCACTCTCACACACATTGAGCTTTCGCTCTTATTTGAAAGACCCAAGTAAGGGCCGACCTATACTATTTGGGTTTCATTTCTTGTCGTGTGAGTAAGTCTTTCAATTCAAGCACTCTCACACACATTGAGCTTTCGCTCTTATTTGAAAGACCCAAGTAAGGGCCGACCTATACTATTTGGGTTTCATTTCATGTCGTGTGAGTAAGTCTTTCAATTCAAGCACTCTCACACACATTGAGCTTTCGCTCTTATTTGAAAGACCCAAGTAAGGGCCGACCTATACTATTTGGGTTTCATTTCATGTCGTGTGAGTAAGTCTTTCAATTCAAGCACTTTCACACACATTGAGCCTTCGCTCTTACTCCCAAGACCTTAGTAAAGGCCTTATTGCAGTTATATTTGGGTTTCATTTATGTCGTGTGGGTAGTCTTTTAATTCAAGCACTCTCACACACATTGAGCCTTCGCTCTTATTCCCAAGACCTTAGTCAAGGCCATACTGCAATTTATATTTGGGTTTAAATTCAAGTCGTGTGTGTAAGTCTTTCAATTCAAGCACGCACCCACATTGAGCCTTCGCTCTTATTTGCAAGACCCGAGTAAGGGCTCATATACATAAGATATATACATATTTCCCTTCGGTTATTTCCCTTCGGTTATTTCCCTTCGGTTATTTCCCTTCTGTTATTTCCCTTCAGTATTGTCTTTACATTTCGGGTTTTCCCTTTGGAGTAGCGTGAGTTTGCATTGCATCTACGCCATACCACGAGGTAGGACGCATATTGCATCGAAGCAAGCCCCGCTCGAATTCGCCCATGTAGTGGAGTGTTCATAACACACAAACTAGGCGACCCAAAAAGGGATAAAAGAAAAGACTTAGGCACGTGCAAATCAACGTGATCTAAAACATGCAATCGCATCTTAAAGACCCGAAATAGATACCTCGAATCGTTTCGCAGACTTTCTCCCCAAAACTCGATTTTTGCAAAAGCGTACAGACTGACCCTTGCGCATCGGTGCAAGAAGGTCTGCGACGACAAGAGCTTACTTGCTCACAGTCGCCACGTTTAGAAGTCAGTGTTAAATATATCTTCGCTAGCTTAAGTAAGCTAGCTGGCACGCCCTATTTGTATACATAGGCCTTAGACACACGATAAGATCCACTCCAAGCCCCGAAAGAGGCGAAGAGGCGGGGATTTTCGCGCGTCTACAGAGATTGGCACGCCCGGTGGGAGGTGAGCCTTTTCAGAAATCGAGTTTACTTGTAGAAGTCTTGCGAAAATTTTATAAAGGTGTCGTTTTAACTTGTTTTCTTTGCTTTTACTTAGGAAATTTTGAAAAAGCTTGAAAAGCATGTCAAAATCCAATCCAAGTGAAGTGTCGAGCCAAGGCTCATGCGCATCAAGTTCTCACTCTAGGAGGATTTTCAAAAACAAAATAAAACTAGATGAAATCGAGGACTTGAGAAGGGAATTTGAGGCCAAAATCGATGCTCTCAGCCAAGAGGCTGAAGTAGGCGATTCATGTTCATCAAACGGTGAACAAAGGCCTAAAAAGAAATTTGAAAAACCTCGCAAGCAAAAAGAGGCCTCCGTAATGGAAGGCAACCAATACCACGAGTCCTTCACACAAAAGGACCGTAAAGCCCTACAGCAGCTGCTGAAAGGGCAAAATAAAGAGAAAAGAAGCTACGCCCTGTCTGATTTCCTTCCTATGGATTATGAAACAGACAGTGACGATGAAATACCGAACTTCCATCGGTATGATGGCATGGGAGACCCTAGGTCTCACTTGCAGCTTTTCTCACGTCGAGTCCATAAGAAGAAAAAGGACTTGATGAAATGGGTGTATTGGTTCTCTCTATCCCTTAAGGGCACAGCTGCCAAATGGCTGGCTTCCTACGACTTAAGCCAGTTCGCTACTTTTGAAGAGTTAGCGAACTGCTTCATGCAAAGATTTGCACACAACGTGGAAGTCACGCCAACCCTGAATACCTTAAGGGATACAAAGCAAGGCATGAACGAAGACGTGCATGCCTTCATTATAAGATGGAGGTCTCTTTTGGGCCAAGTGCGAGAGCCTATATCCGAAGGATGCGCAGTAATGCTCATCCTGGATAATTTCAAAAGCGAGTTAAAAACCCTTCTCTCACTCCATGAGATTTCAACTTTCCATAAGTTGATAAAAAAGGCCTCCCTTTTCGAAACCAACTTGCGAAAAGGGACATACGACCACTTATGGAAAGGAAGTGCCGTTCCCAAAACACGTGTGGAAAAGCCCATCGCATATGGGCTGCCCACAACGGACAAAGGGGCAAAGCCCCATAAAATCGCCAATGTCCGGGTGGATCCAGGCATGGCGGGCACTTCTAAAAATTTTGAAAAAATAGAAAATAAGAGAGAACGCAATTTTTCAAAACCGATTGAAAAACGGGAGTACACTCCACTGGGGCAACCCGTGTCGGAGGTCCTAGACCTCTTACTTGCCCAGGGCATGATCGAACTCCCTGAAATCCCCGAAGGAGTCACGTCCAAAGGGGGGTATTTAAACCGATTTTGCAAGTATCATCGGCTCAAAGGCCATGATACCAAACGTTGCTTCTCTCTTCTAAATAAAATTGAGAACTTGATAGCGGAGGGCCGGCTCCAGGTCACTGCGGAACCTGAGCCACCTCAAGCTATCTTCAAGGAACCCTTTCCCAAACACGCCAGTGGCAGTGGGAAAGGAAAAGAGGTATGTACCCTCACCATTTCCAAGGAACTAGCGCAAAAACCAGAACCTGGTCGACCTGCTGGTGCGCCCATCCTTGTACTATACAAGAGGCCCGCCCAAGTCGTCATTCGGGGACCACAAAAAGTGGAAACCCCGGCAAAACCAGTTTTGAAAATCCAAGGTTCTCCTCAGCTCATCCTTAGAGCCAAGTTTAGCGCGAACCCTAGGCTGGTCGTGGGGGAAGTCACTAGATCCGGGAGGATCTACCAACCCCCGCACCTTCAAGGTGCTCAAAAGGTGGTCAGTGTGCCTGGCCCCTCAAAAGCATGTATCCCTAGTGGTCTGCCAAAAGCAGATAAGGACAAAATCATCCTAAATCCTTATGATTTCGAAAACCACCTTTCAAAGATTCCTATTCACATGTCTATTCTAGAGCTTATCAAAACCTCGCCTAGGCATAGACTTGTCTTAGAGAAAATTCTAGAAAGAGCCAAGGTTGATTCGAACATAAGTCTGGAGTCCTTGTCTGCCCAAGTGGCTTTATTAGGAGCAAAATCGCCCATCACCTTTTCGGAAGATGATGTAGATAGACCCTACGAAACCCATAACCAGGCCCTGCATATCGAGGTGGTTCTAAACAACCACTCTCTGAACAGGTGCCTAGTCGATGGTGGAGGAGGGCTCAACATCCTTCCACTTCACGTGGCGTATAAAATCGGAGTCACCTTGACTTCAGTGAACCCAAGCCCCATCGTTATCACTGGATACGATGGGAATGCGTCTAGACCTTTAGGATCCATCGAACTCCCAATGGAAACGGGAGGGATCGAACACACGGGGGTGTTCCATATCATGGACATCCACCCCCATTATAACCTTTTGTTGGGAAGACCCTGGATACACAGTTTGTGCGCTGTGCCATCCACCTTCCACAGGTGTGTTAAGATCCCTTTTAGGGACCAGGTCGTAGTGATCCTAGGTGAGAGTCACCCACAGCTTCAGGGGATCATAAACTCCCCTTGTTTATCGAGCTCCCAGGCCCATGAGGCTAACCTGGGGCAAATTATGGTTGAGCCACCTCGGCTCATGTTGATCAACCTTAGGAAGGTTGTATGTGTGAAGGGGCCGCCCAAAGCAGGCCCCCTCCCGACTCTAATCCTCCTTGGAAAACCCAAACGTTCCCTATTTCCAAAACCCCTGGACAAAAGGCCATACGAGCCTAATATGGACGATAGCATGTTCCAGGACCACGACTTATATCCCATCTTTTCAAAAAACAAAAGGTCGTGGAACATGTTATTAAACATGGGCTACACGCCCTACAAAAGTCTAGGGGCACAAAACCAGGGTCTCCTAGAGCCCATCCTTCCTAGGGCCAACCCAAGCCGATATGGGATTGGCTATACTCCCCGAATACCGCCGGAGCCACCCCCTGTGACCACCTGGGTCAAGGGTGCCCCGGAGCCTGTCTTAGAAGAGACCTATGGTTTAGACCTCCTATTCCGAGTCTAACCCATAGTGTTTTCCCTTTGTAGGTATGACGGAAGATCCCTTTTCCTAAAAAAATACCAAAAACATTTGAAAACTTAAAATCAAAAAAATCGAAAAACAAGAAAAACCAAAAACAATGGAAAAACAAAAACTCGAAAAAAGTATGCTTTGTATAGTTCCCAAAGTTCTTGTTTTACAAAAACCCCAAAAAATCGAAAATCTAGAAAATACCAAAAAGATTTTGTACATAGCTGCTCCTGGTATGACTTTGGCGAAAGAAAAGGATTTCGAAAGAAACGTCGTCTGCATAGCCAGACCAAAAATTTTGAAATCACTTGAAAATCCAAGTACAAAACCAGGTTATTTTGAAAATCACGCATCAAGTTCCCTCGGGTCTAAAGCCCACGAGAATGATCAAAGCCCAGAAGTGGATCCCCTTGAGGAAGATCCCACTTCTGAGCTCCCAGAGTTTCATAGAATTCTCGATTTTGAAAGACCTTCCCAATCAGTAGGAGGAGATTTCGTAGAGGTGAACCTAGGGGATGATTCCAATCCCAAAACCATCAAAATAGGCGCATGCTTGCATGAAACTGAAAAGTTAGCATTCATTGCATTTCTACGAACCTATTTAGATGTGTTTGCATGGACGTATGAAGACATGCCGGGCATAGATCCCAGCATAGTCGAGCATCGTCTTCCCTTAGATATAGGTGTAAAACCAATAAAGCAGAAGCTTAGGAAAATACACTCGAATGTACACACGCAAGTCAAAGAGGGTTTAGAAGATCTGCTAAAAGCCGGATTTATAAAACCCATTGCGTATTCTGATTGGTTGTCAAATATCGTTGTAGTTCGAAAAACCAATGGGAAAATTCGAATATGCATCGATTTCAGAAACCTGAATAAAGCCACTCCAAAGGATAATTATCCTTTACCAAACATAGATTTGATAGTCGATAGTACTGCAAATCATGAAATGTTTTCATTTATGGATGGCTATTCAGGCTATAATCAAATCAAACTAAGTCCACGAGATCAGGGTAAGACCGCCTTCACAACCCCATGGGGCACGTACTGCTATACAGTCATGCCCTTTGGTTTGAAAAATGCCGGCGCAACATACCAACGAGCCATGAACACGATCTTCCATGATCAAATTCACGAGCTTGTAGAAGTGTATGTAGATGATCTCTTGGCAAAATCCAAAACCCGATGCACCCATATCGAATGTTTACAAAAGATTTTCGAAAGGCTTAGGCTTTACAAAGTAAAGCTAAACCCTCAAAAATGTGTGTTCGGGGTAGAATCAGGGAAGCTTCTAGGCTTTATGGTGAGCCAAAGGGGAATAGAAGTCGACCCCTCTAAGTGTCGAGCCATCATAGACATGGCTCCACCCTCCAATCTCACCCAAGTCCGTAGCCTCCAGGGTCGATTACAATCTGTGCGCCGATTCATATCGAATCTGGCAACTAGATGCGAACCCTTCAACAAACTGTTGAGGAAGGATACGAAATTCTTATGGGATGACGAATGCCAAAAATCCTTCGAGAGACTAAAGGCATACTTGGTTAATCCCCCCGTTTTGAATCCTCCAAAACAAGGAAAACCGCTTTTATTATACATCTCCGTGCATGTAAACGCTTTAGGAGCCCTGTTGGCTCAATACGAGGATGACACCCATAAGGAGTATGCCATCTACTATATTTCGAAAACTCTCTTGGCTTATGAACGAAATTATCAAACCATGGAGAAGACGTGCTTGGCCCTAGTCTGGGCCTGCCAGAAATTCAGACACTACTTCCTAGATCATGAGATCTGGATAGTGTCCAAGCTTGATCCTATCAAGCACTTGTTCGAAAAACCCATTCTCACGGGTAGATTGGGCAAATGGCAACTCCTTCTAATGGAGTATGATCTGAAATACCATCACCAGATCTCCGTTAAGGGGCAAGCCCTAGCAGATTACGTGGCTGACTTCCCCTTGGAGGACGCATATCCCACTCTTGTCGAAATGCCTGATGAAGGCATATTGCAAAACCATTTTCAAAACCACATTTTGGCAAATTCTTTCGAAAACCAAGAGTGGAAGATGCACTTCGACGGGGCACGAAACCAACGAGGGGCTGGTGCCGGGATCATCCTAATCTCCCCTGAAAAGGGCGAGATTCCCATAGCAGTCTGCTTAGATTTCGAATGTTCCAACAACGTAGCTGAGTATGAAGCACTCATACAAGGCTTAAGGATTTCGAAAACTCTAGGGGCATCATGCATCGAGGTCTTTGGAGATTCGCTCCTTGTCATAAACCAGGTTTTAAAAATTTGGCAAGTACGTAATGAGAAACTACTTCCATATCACGAGTTGGCCACTCGATTGGTCCAATCCTTCCAGTCGTGTAAGCTCACACACGAGGGAAGAGAGGACAATGGCATCGCCGATGCCCTCTCTTCCTTGGGTTCAGCCCTGAAGGTCGATCCCATTTCAGGGACCAGATCTTTGGAAATATGGCATGCGCCCCATCCATCCACACACGACTTGGATATTTGCCAAAACAACCCAGAGTCTATTGAAAAACCCTGGTTCTATGACATAAAACAATTTTTAGAAAATGGGGGATTCACCGAGGATGCCACATCCAAAGATAGGGCATTCATTTGTAAGATTTCGACCCGATACACCATTCTGGGTGGGGTCTTATACAAAAAGAGTTTTACCGGCATTCTGCTTAGGTGTATCGACCTAGAGGAGGCTAGGATAGTGATGCACGAGTTCCACGACGGAGAATGTGGAGGTCATGTTAATGCCAACATGATGGCGATGAAAATACTTAGAGGGGGTTATTTTTGGTCCACCCTGAAAAAGGATTGTCACAATCATGTTAGGAAGTGTCATCCATGTCAAGTACATGGGCACGCCATTCATATCCCTTCATCTACATTGCATTCCGTGGTCAGCCCCTGGCCATTTACCATGTGGGCGTTTGACATAGTAGGCCCAATATTTCCAAAGGCCTCGAATGGGCATCGTTTCATTTTAGCAGCCACGGAGTATTTCTCCAAGTGGGTGGAAGCCATTTCCCTAACGAATGTAATGGGGCAACATGTGGTGGCTTTCATCCGGAGGAATATCTTGGCTCGATTTGGGGTTCCACGAGACCTTGTGTCTGATAATGGTACCCCATTCAAGAACGAGCGGATGGTTAAGTTGTGCAACACGTATGGCATAACTCACCACTTCTCCTCGCCCTACTACCCTCAAGGCAACGGCCAAGCCGAAGCCACAAACAAGACTCTCATTGGTATCATTGAGAAAACCTTAGAGAAGGGTAGGAGGTGGCATGAGAAGCTGGATGAAGCCTTATGGGCTTATAGGACTTCCATCCGGACTCCCACGAATGCCACACCATTCGAATTGGTCTATGGCACAAACGCCATTCTTCCCATTCATACCCAACTGCATTCATTCCATACATCCATTGCACTCGACCTCCCCCTAGAGACGCTTCAGCATGCTAGGATGGCCGAGCTAGATTTGCTAGATGAGAGGCGACTCCTTGCCATGGATCATGCTCGTGCATACCGGCAAAGGATAGCCCGACATTATAGCAAACACATGAGACCTCGCCACTTTGAAGTGGGAGATCTGGTCTTAAAAACCATCCACCATCGTGGCCCACACCCCCTAGGCAAGTGGCGCCCCAACTGGGATGGACCCTATGTTGTACGAGCAACCACTACGAACAATTCGTATTGGTTGATCGATGTAGAAGGTAGGAATTTAGCAGATCCTATCAATATTCAATACTTAAAGAAGTATCATGTGTAGGATCTGGATTAAATTCCAGTTTTTCGAAAATTTGAGAGGGGTAGCTGCCCTGAGACGTGTAAATAAGGTGCAAAGGCGAACTCGTGTGACCCTAAGTGAGAGAATTCGCACTTGTGAAAGAGTGGAGTTTTCAAAATCGTGGTTGCATTTCAAAATCCTTCTTCTTACAAAGAAAGGCCTAGTTCCACATAGCAAGATACTTGCAAGTAGTACGTGCTATTTCTAAATAGGCTGATCTGGAATGGATCGAGAGTAGGCTTGGGATAAGTCCTCCCCTCTTCTCTTCTCCTTCTAAAAGGAAAACAAAGGCCCAAATCAAAAGGGAATTTCCCATTTAAAATCTCTTTCCAAAAGAAAGAAACTAGACTTCAAAAAGAAAAATCGATTCTCTTATGAAAAAGAGGGATTAAAGAAAAAATACTCCCAAAGGGAGACCCTCTATGAAAAAAAAAGGAAAAAGAGGCCAAAAAGCTCAAAAAGAGCAGTTTTCCGCCTTCTATGCCTTAAACCACGGGACGCTTCAGAAGGGACCGTGGTATCTCTTTCCCATCCCTGGCTTATCCCAAGCTAAAGCATGGTTCATTTCGAGGAATCCTAAGGTAAAAATAGGATTTACTTACTTGAATTTCATCTTGTTTGAGAATTCGACGTTTCGAGTAAGGCGTAGGAATTTGAAATGAAGCTTGTTTTCTTATAAAAACCTCCGCTAAATAAGCGAGTGTTAAGACTCAAACAAGGGCAAGCACGAAGAGCTCGAGATCCTTAGGATCGAGACTCAAGACAGTTGTCCCTTTTGTAAATAGCTTTTGTAAATAAGTTTTGAAAACCGAACATCGAACAGCATAGGATTTTGCTCACTTGGAGCAGTAGGCCTTGTAAGTCTCTAGAGTTCGACCACACCTGGTCTCTGGGAGGTCGCCACTCTTGGCACCACACCCATGTCATTTGCATTCCACGCATGGTACTTGCATGAACATGATCCCATTTAGGACCAGATTCCATAGTAAAACCCTTTGGCGTGATATCTCCTCCTACCAGAGTTTGTAAAATTGAGATTTTGCTAAAATGGGACGATCCCATATTCTTCGTGGCTAGATCTAGGGAGACATTAAAAGGGGTGTTTGTCATCTTTGCCCTTATCCAAATCTATTTGGACAAGGCCAAAGAGGGGCATCTGTAAACATCCCGAAATCCCACGAATTTCTCAAAATCCATCTGATTTTATACAAGCAGCCCCAAAGGGCCATTTTTGAGTTTGGAAACCCAGGAGCCTTCCAAACAACCCTGTACATATGTTTTAAACTTTATCTTTCTAAAAACATATAATATGGCTTTTGAAAACCCTTTTAAAAACATGTTTTGAAACCCCGAAGTGGCTTGGCCCGATCAAGACAGGACCAGGAGAGCCAAGAAGAGCCCGGAATCGGAGCACCTGTCGAGCCCGGCGCAGCAACTCTTGTATCTGATTCACATCCCAGGATCTCGAACGTCGAAGACCCTGTTCTTATCAAAATAGCATTTGAAGTCATCTCCGGAAGGCAGAAACAGAGGCGGACGACTATGTTGGCGAAGACCCAACGCAGACGGAGTACTGATGCTGTCAGGCCCCGCACGAATCGTCCGTTTCGAACCCAGCTCGAAGGAGTCAGAGTTCAGTTTGGATTGGATCTGGACCATATATATCCAGATTCCAATCCAAACCCATATGTGGACTTGGATTTGGATTTGGATCCAGAGATCCAATCCAATATCCATATCCATGGCCCACATCACCTTCTCATAAATGGAGGTGGGGCCCACTTGAAATTCACGTGGGATATTGGGCATGAGAGAGAGTGGGGGTGAAAAATATCAAGAGTGTTGTATTAAGCTTGACTTGTGTGTCAAGTTTGGGTTTAATCTTGTGGGTTAGCCTAATTCAGTGGGTTTAAGCTTGTAATTAGCTAAAACCTAACCTAGGGCTGCACCAACATGGGGTGATCAAGGTCTATGGGCCATGCTAAGGGAGCTCCTTCACCTAAACCTAACCCAAAATGCCTAAACCTAGCCTAAACCCCTAATCCACCCCTAATCTGAACCTAATCACCTAACCCACTTCCCTAATCCCGTCCTAATCCCAACCTAATCACCTAACCCACTTCCCTAATCCTTCCCTAAACCTAGATTAATTTCCCTAATCCTAGCCTAAACATAGCCTAATCACCTAACCTAGCTCACTAAACCTTACCCTAAAACCCAACCACCTAACCTAGCCCTAAACCCCTAAACCACCCTTAGCCCACGATTTACCCAAACCCCTAGTTTTAAAATATCTGGCCCAACCCCTTCCAGCCCACCTTATCTACATACCACCCTACCTAAACCACCTAACCACTACCCACAGCCCAGCCCTAACCGACCTACCCATCCCCTATTTAAACCCCCCTCCTTGTGGGCGGGTTTTCCAAGTGGGAACCACTACCTCACCCAGCCGGGCCCTCTCCTTCTCCCTTCTCTCACCTAGCCGGGACGACTCCCCACCTTGGCCTGCTCCAGCTGCTCCACCAGCCGCCACCTGCTCTGCCACCTTCCCTCTTCCATCCACCACCACCACCCCTCAGCCGGACGCCATCATCTTCACCCAACCGAACCAGCCGACAGCCACCTGCCCGCCACCTTCCCACTTCATCCGCCACCTCTCCCCATTCGGTAAGTACCCTGCACCTTACCTAGCCCCCCTCTCTACCACCTCTCCACTCTTAGCCACCCATCCTACCTTCATCTCAGCCCTTTTGCCGCCACCACCTAAACCTAGCCGAACCTAGTATAACCCAAGCTGCCGGCCACTACCTAGCTATCATGTCCCATTCGGCTTTCCCCTAGGTGTCCTACTCGGCCCTCCCACCAGCTCACCTTTTAGGTCCAGTTTCCCTAAACTCCCAACTCCCCTAGTGACCCTAAGAACCCACTCATTCAGCCATTTAAACCCCTTACCTTGAGGCGCCATCTACTTGCCACCGGCCACCTCCGAGGCGCCTATCCCGCGCCCCACTTGCAGCCGGCCAGCACCCTTGATCACCTACCTTCGCGGAGCTCCCGTTTGCAGCCCAAGGCCAAGCCCACGCTCAAGCAAGACCTCTACGGACCAGCTACTCGTAAGTGTCTAAACTCGGTCTTTAGTCGTACACTTGCTTGAAATTCAATTTGATACGGGGTTGTAATAACGGAGCATAGTCTCCCCCCGCTTGTAATAACGTGGCTTGGCACAACCACACACATGCACTCTCTTAGTCGTGCACAATTTTGAACACACACGGGCCTAATCAGCCCCTAATATATAAGTGTATATATACTTTCATTTTCGAAGGGTTTTGTTTAAGTTGGGTGCGTTGTCTTTCAATTCAAGCACTCTCACACACATTGAGCTTTCGCTCTTATTTGAAAGACCCAAGTAAGGGCCGACCTATACTATTTGGGTTTCATTTCTTGTCGTGTGAGTAAGTCTTTCAATTCAAGCACTCTCACACACATTGAGCTTTCGCTCTTATTTGAAAGACCCAAGTAAGGGCCGACCTATACTATTTGGGTTTCATTTCATGTCGTGTGAGTAAGTCTTTCAATTCAAGCACTCTCACACACATTGAGCTTTCGCTCTTTTTTGAAAGACCCAAGTAAGGGCTGACCTATACTATTTGGGTTTCATTTCATGTCGTGTGAGTAAGTCTTTCAATTCAAGCACTTTCACACACATTGAGCCTTCACTCTTACTCCCAAGACCTTAGTAAAGGCCTTATTGCAGTTATATTTGGGTTTCGTTTATGTCGTGTGGGTAGTCTTTTAATTCAAGCACTCTCACACACATTGAGCCTTCGCTCTTATTCCCAAGACCTTAGTCAAGGCCATACTGCAATTTATATTTGGGTTTAAATTCATGTCGTGTGTGTAAGTCTTTCAATTCAAGCACGCACCCACATTGAGCCTTCGCTCTTATTTGCAAGACCCGAGTAAGGGCTCATATACATAAGATATATACATATTTCCCTTCGGTTATTTCCCTTCGGTTATTTCCCTTCTGTTATTTCCCTTCAGTATTGTCTTTACATTTCGGGTTTTCCCTTTGGAGTAGCGTGAGTTTGCATTGCATCTACGCCATACCACGAGGTAGGACGCATATTGCATCGAAGCAAGCCCCGCTCGAATTCGCCCATGTAGTGGAGTGTTCATAACACACAAACTAGGCGACCCACTTAGGCACGTGCAAATCCACGTGATCTAAAACACGCAATCGCATCTTAAAGACCCGAAATAGATACCTCGAACCGTTTCATAGACTTTCTCCCCAAAACTCGATTTTTGCAAAAGCGTATAGACTGACCCTTGCGCATCGGTGCAAGAAGGTCTGCGACGACAAGAGCTTACTTGCTCACAGTCGCCACGTTTAGAAGTCAGTGTTAAATATATCTTCGCTAGCTTAAGTAAGCTAGCTGGCACGCCCTATTTGTATACATAGGCCTTAGACACACGATAAGATCCACTCCAAGCCCCGAAAGAGGCGAAGAGGCGGGGATTTTCGCGCGTCTACAGCAATGCAACTCACACAACTCCAAGGGAAAACCCGAAATTGAAAGACAATGCTTAAGGGAAATGACTTAATGTAAATTGCAAAAGGGAAATTGCAAAAGGGAAATATGGCTATATCTTAAGAGCGGAAAGGCTCAATTGTGCAAGTGTGTGTCGTGTATATATGTAAAGACTACGCACACTGCTGAACCTTAAAACCCAAATCTTAAAGACATAGCCGAAGGGAAATACTTATAATATATATGGGCCCGAAGGTCGCCAACGTGTGCATGGGTGTTGTGTGTATATTGAAAGACAACTCACACGACTTGTAATGAAACCCAAATATAATTGCAATAGGCCTTGACTAAGGTCTTGGGAATAAGAGCGAAAGCTCAATGTGTGTGTGTAGAATTGAAATGCTACGCACGCAACTTGAATTTAAACACCCAAAACGAAATTGCAATATGGCCTTTACTAAGGTCTTGGGAGTAAGAGCGAAAGCTCAATGTGTGTGACTGTGGAAATAGAAAGACAACATCCACGACTTAATGGAAAACCCATGTAGCTGCATATATATAAATACAACTATATCTTAGGGGCTGGTTAGGCCCGTGTGTGTGCCAAAATTGTGTGCAGCAAAGAGCGGAATGGCTCAAGTGCACGTGTGTGTTGATGTGCCAAACCACGTTATTACAATCGGGGGGAGACAACACTCCATTATTACAACCCCGTATCAAATTCAATAAAATATAAGCAAGTTCATAGAATAGACCAAGTTAAGGCACTTACATGTAACCGGTCCATCTTCAACTTGCTGGAGTTTGGCTTGATGAGTCGCCTTGGGCAGCAAAGGGGGAACTCCTTGGATGGGTGGCTGCGACAGGTGGGTGTGCTGGCTGAATGGAAGCTGTTTTGTGCTAGCCGAATGATGAAGGTGCAGGTCCTGGCCGAGTGGAAGGGCTGGTGTCTTGGCTGAGATTGAAGTGTTTAGGGGAGGTAGGTTGGACTAGGGTATGTCACTAAGGCTTGGGGTAGGTCTTAGGGAGAGGTAAGGCTGCTAGCTAAGGGGTAGGTGGTGCAGGTGGTGGCCGAATGGTGGAGGTGCAGGCATTGAGAAAGCTGGCCGAATGGTGGAGGTGGCCGGTGTTTGAAGTGGGGTATGGTGGATGGAAGGTGGCGAATGGAGGGGATGAAGAAGGGAGTTTGAGATGGGATACTAACCAAGATGGAAGGTCCTGGCCGAAGGGTGGAGGTGGCGGGTGGAAGAGGTCCTGGCTGAATGGAAGGGTTGGTGGCGCCGACTGAAGTGGGGAAGATGGAGAGTGATGCTGCTGAAGTGGAGTGGAGTGGAGTGGTGTTGGCCGGGTCTCAAGAGTGAGGTGCTGGCGAGGTCCAAGTGGGGAAGAGAGGGGACCAATGGGCCCCAGGTTTTTCGGGAGCCAAGAGAGGGAACCCGCATGAATGGGAGGATTTTTTATAGGTTAGATGGGGTCGGTGGCTGGGATAGGGGAGGTCGGTTGGTGGGCTGGTTTGGTGGTGGTGGTTTGGGGGTATGGTGTGCTAGATATTTAGGTGGGCCAGATATTTGTTTTGGGTGGTTTGGGGATATGGTGTGCTAGGTATTTAGGTGGGCCAGATATTTGTTTTGGGTGGTTTGGGGATATGGTGTGCTAGGTATTTAGGTAGGCTGGTTTAGTGGTTTAGGGCTTAGTTAGGTGGATTAGGTTTAGGGTGAGGTTTAATGAAGTAAGTTAGGTGTTTAGGCTAGGATTAGGGGGATTAGGCTAGGATTAGGGAAGGATTAAGGAAGTGGGTTAGGTGATTAGGCTAGGATTAGGGGAGGATTAAGGAAGTGAGTTAGGTGATTAGGCTAGGATTAGGGTGAGGGTTAGGTTCTAGGTAAAATGGCTAGGTGGGGTGAGCTAACTTAGGGCTAGGTTTAGGAACCATCCCTTTGCGCTGGTCCATTGCTTTTGCAGCCATGTCTAAGTTGGTGTAGCCCTAGGTCAGGTGTAGGTGCATACAAGCTCAAACCCACACTCTTAGGCTAAACCCACATGATTAACCCAAAACTTGACACAAAAGTCAAGCCCACCATATTTCTCACTCATATTTTATCCGCTTCTCTCTCATACCCAAGCTTTTCACATGAATTTCTTGTGGGCCCCACCTCCATTTATGAGAAGGTGATGTGGGCCATGGATGTGGATATTGGATTGGATCTTTGGATCCAAATCCAAATCCAAATCCATATGCATGTTTGGATTTGGATCTGGATATATATGGTCCAGATTCGATCCAAATATGATTTTTTGACTCCTTCATGGTATTTCGAAATGGATGGTTTGTGCGGGGCTTGACAGCATCAGTACTCCGTCTTGCATTGGGTCTTCACCAACATTGTCGTCCGCTCCTCTTTTCACCTTTCGGAGATCATTACAAACAATTTGTTGATAATAGGGGCTTCGATGTCCGAGATTTTGGAGATGCTTTAGACATGAGAGTTGATATGCTGAGCTTGAAGTATGCTTCGGGTCCGGGCTCTCCTTTGCCTTTTTGATCCGCTTTTATTAGGCCAGTAGGCATTTTAGGCTTTTTCGCTCCTTTGCTTTTGATCAGGTTGTACCTGTTGGACTCATCTCTTTGCAAAATTAGGACTTCGCCCAAATATAGTATATTTTATATCAAAATGGGGTTTTATACAAAATCTGGAGTTTTTACAACTCCTGTGCTTTCGAAAACTCAAAATCTGGTCCTGAAAAGGGGATTTCAAAACTAGGTATGTTTTCGAAGATTTATGGAAATTTGGGGTGTGTAAACACCCCGACATCCCACGAATTTCTTAAACGAGTCTGGTTTTATACAAGCAGCCCCAAAGGGCCATTTTGAGTTTGGAAACCCAGGAGCCTTCCAAACAACCCTGTATATATGTTTTAAACTTTATCTTTCAAAAACATATGATATAGCTTTTGAAAACCCTTTTAAAACATGTTTTGAAACCCCAAAGTGGCTTGGCCCGATCAAGACAGGACCAGGAGAGCCAAGAAGAGCCCGGAACCGGAGCACCTGTCAAGCCCGGCGCAGCAACTCTTGTATCTGATTCACATCCCAGGATCTCGAACGTCCAAGACCCTGTTCTTATCAAAATAGCATTTGAAGTCATCTCCGGAAGGCAGAAACGGAGGCGGACGACTATGTTGGCGAAGACCCAATGCAGACGAAGTACTGATGCTGTCAGGCCCCGCACAAATCGTCCGTCTCGAACCCAGCTCGAAGGAGTCAGAGTTCAGTTTGGATTGGATCTGGACCATATATATCCAGATTCCAATCCAAACCCATATGTGGACTTGGATTTGGATTTGGATCCAGAGATCCAATCCAATATCCATATCCATGGCCCACATCACCTTCTCATAAATGGAGGTGGGGCCCACTTGAGTTTCACGTGGGATATTGGGCATGAGAGAGAGTGGGGGTGAAAAATATCAAGAGTGTTGTATTAAGCTTGACTTGTGTGTCAAGTTTGGGTTAATCATGTGGGTTAGCCTAATTGAGTGGGTTTAAGCTTGTAATTAGCTAAAACCTAACCTAGGGCTGCACCAACATGGGGTGATCAAGGTCTATGGGCCATGCTAAGGGAGCTCCTTCACCTAAACCTAACCCAAAATGCCTAAACCTAGCCTAAACCCCTAATCCACCCCTAATCTGAACCTAATCACCTAACCCACTTCCCTAATCCCGGCCTAATCCCAACCTAATCACCTAACCCACTCCCCTAATCCTTCCCTAAACCTAGATTAATTCCCCTAATCCTAGCCTAAACCTAGCCTAATCACCTAACCCAGCTCACTAAACCTCACCCTAAAACCCAACCACCTAACCTAGCCCTAAACCCCTAAACCACCCTTAGCCCACGATTTATCTAAACACCTAGTTTTAAAATATCTGGCCCAACCCCATCCAGCCCACCTTATCTACATACCACCCTACCTAAACCACCTAACCACTACCCACAGCCCAGCCCTAACCGACCTACCCATCCCCTATTTAAACCCCCCTCATTGTGGGCGGGTTTTCTAAGTGGGAACCACCCTTCCATCCAGCCGGGCCCTCTCCTTCTCCCATCTCTCATCCAGCCGTGACCACTCCCCAGCAGCTCCACCTGCTCCACCAGCCGCCACCTGCTCCGCCACCTTCCCTCTTCCGTCCACCACCACTACCCCCCAGCCGGACGCCATCATCTTCCCCCAACTGAACCAGCCGACAGCCACCTGCCCGCCACTTTCCCACTCCATCCGCCACTTCTCCCCATTCGGTAAGTACCCCAAACTCCCTCAAAGCCCCTCTCTACCACCTCTCCACTCTTAGCCACCCATCTTCCCTTCAGCTCAGCCCCTTTGCCGCCACCACCTAAGCCTAGCCGAACCTAGGATAACCCAAGTTGCTGGCCACTACTTAGCCACCATCTCCCATTCGGCCAACCCCCCCTAGGTGTCCTATTTGGCCTTCCCACTAGCTCACCTTTTAGGTCCAGTTTCCCTAAGTACCCAACTTCCCTAGTGATCCTAATACCCACTTGTTCAGCCACTCTAAACTTCCTACTTGGAGGCGCCACCTACTTGCCACCGGCCCCCTTCGAGGCGTCTATCCCGCGCCCCATTTGCAGCCGGCCAGCACCCTTGATCACATACCTTCGCGGAGCTCCCGTTTGCAGCCCAAAGCCAAGGCCACGCTCAAGCAAGACCTCTACGGACCAGCTACCCGTAAGTGTCTAAACTCGGTCTTTAGTCGTACACTTGCTTGAAATTCAATTTGATACGGGGTTGTAATAACGGAGCATAGTCTCCCCCCGCTTGTAATAACGTGGCTTGGCACAACCACACACGTGCACTCTCTTAGTCGTGCACAATTTTGAACACACACGGGCCTAATCAGCCCCTAATATATAAGTGTACATATATATTTCATTTCCGAAGGGTTTTGTTTAAGTTGGGTGCGTTGTCTTTCAATTCAAGCACTCTCACACACATTGAGCTTTCGCTCTTATTTGAAAGACCCAAGTAAGGGCCGACCTATACTATTTGGGTTTCATTTCATGTCGTGTGAGTAAGTCTTTCAATTCAAGCACTCTCACACACATTGAGCTTTCACTCTTATTTGAAAGACCCAAGTAAGGGCCGACCTATACTATTTGGGTTTCATTTCTTGTCGTGTGAGTAAGTCTTTCAATTCAAGCACTTTCACACACATTGAGCCTTCGCTCTTACTCCCAAGACCTTAGTAAAGGCCTTATTGCAGTTATATTTGGGTTTCATTTATGTCGTGTGTGTAGTACTTCAATTCAAGCACTCTCACACACATTGAGCCTTCGCTCTTACTCCCAAGACCTTAGTAAAGGCCTTATTGCAGTTATATTTGGGTTTCATTTATGTCGTGTGTGTAGTACTTCAATTCAAGCACTCTCACACACATTGAGCCTTCGCTCTTACTCCCAAGACCTTAGTCAAGGCCATACTGCAATTTATATTTGGGTTTAATTTCATGTCGTGTGTGTAAGTCTTTCAATTCAAGCACGCACCCACATTGAGCCTTCGCTCTTATTTGCAAAGACCCGAGTAAGGGCTCATATACATAAGATATATACATATTTCCCTTCGGTTATTTCCCTTCTGTTATTTCCCTTCAGTATTGTCTTTACATTTCGGGTTTTTCCCTTTGGAGTAGCGTGAGTTTGCATTGCATCTACGCCATACCACGAGGTAGGACGCATATTGCATCAAAGCAAGCCCCGCTCGAATTCGCCCATGTAGTGGAGTGTTCATAACACACAAACTAGGCGACCCAAAAAGGGATAAAAGAAAAGACTTAGGCACGTGCAAATCCACGTGATCTAAAATATGCAATCGCATCTTAAAGACCCGAAATAGACACCTCGAACCGCTTCGTGGACTTTCTCCCCAAAACTCGATTTTTGCAAAAGCGTACAGACTGACCCTTGCGCATCGGTGCAAGAAGGTCTGCGACGACAAGAGCTTACTTGCTCACAGTCGCCACGTTTAGAAGTCAGTATTAAATATATCTTCGCTAGCTTGAGTAAGCTAGCTGGCACGCCCTATTTATATACATAGGCCTTAGACGTACGATAAGATCCACTCCAAAGCCCCGAAAGAGGCAAAGAGGCGGGGATTTTCGCGCGTCTACAGAGATTGGCACGCCCGGTGGGACGTGAGCCTTTTCAAAAATCGAGTTTACTTGTAGAAGTCTTGCGGAAATTTTATAAAGGTGTCGTTTTTAACTTGTTTTCTTTGCTTTTACTTAGGAAATTTTGAAAAAAAGCTTGAAAAGCATGTCAAAATCCAATCCAAGTGAAGTGTCGAGCCAAGGCTCATGCGCATCAAGTTCTCACTCTAGGAGGATTTTTAAAAACAAAATAAAAGTAGATGAAATCGAGGACTTGAGAAGGGAATTTGAGGCCAAAATCGAACGGTGCCAATACCACGAGTCCTTCACACAAAAGGACCGTAAAGCCCTACAGCAGCTGCTGAAAGGGCAAAATAAAGAGAAAAGAAGCTACGCCCTGTCTGATTTCCTTCCTATGGATTACGAAACAGACAGTGACGATGAAATACCGAACTTCCATCGGTATGATGGCATGGGAGACCCTAGGTCTCACTTGCAGCTTTTCTCACGTCGAGCCCATAAGAAGAAAAAGGACTCGATGAAATGGGTGTATTGGTTCCCCCTATCCCTTAAAGGCACAGCTGCCAAATGGCTGGCTTCCTACGACTTAAGCCAGTTCGCTACTTTTAAAGAGTTAGCGAACTGCTTCATGCAAAGGTTTGCACACAATGTGGAAGTCACGCCAATCCTGAATACCTTAAGGGATACAAAGCAAGGCATGAACGAAGACGTGCATGCCTTCATTATAAGATGGAGGTCTCTTTTGGGCCAAGTGCGAGAGCCTATATCCGAAGGATGCGCAGTAATGCTCATCCTGGATAATTTCAAAAGCGAGTTAAAAACCCTTCTCTCGCTCCATGAGATTTCAACTTTCCATAAATTGATCAAAAAGGCCTCCCTTTTCGAAACCAACTTGCGAAAAGGGACATACGACCACTTATGGAAAGGAAGTGCCGTTCCCAAAACACGTGTGGAAAAGCCCATCGCATATGGGCTGCCCACAACGGACAAAGGGGCAAAGCCCCATAAAATCGCCAATGTCCGGGTGGATCCAGGCATGGCGGGCACTTCTAAAAATTTTGAAAAAATAGAAAATAAGAGAGAACGCAATTTTTCAAAACCAATTGAAAAACGGGAGTACACTCCGCTGGGGCAACCTGTGTCGGAGGTCCTAGACCTCTTACTTGCCCAGGGCATGATCGAACTCCCTGAAATCCCCGAAGGAGTCACGTCCAAAGGGGGGTATTTAAACCGATTTTGCAAGTATCATCGGCTCAAAGGCCATGATACCAAACGGTGCTTCTCTCTTCTAAATAAAATTGAGAACTTAATAGCAGAGGGCCGGCTCCAGGTCACTGCGGAACCTGAGCCACCTCAAGCTATCTTCAAGGAACCCTTTCCCAAACACGCCAGTGGCAGTGGGAAAGGAAAGGAGGTATGTACCCTCACCATTTCCAAGGAACTAGCGCAAAAACCAGAGCCTGGTCGACCTGCTTGTGCGCCCATCCTTGTACTATACAAGAGGCCCGCCCAAGTCGTCATTCGGGGACCATCAAAAGTGGAAACCCCGGCAAAGCCAGTTTTTAAAATCCAAGGTTCTCCTCAGCTCATCCTTAGAGCCAAGTTTAGCGCGAACCCTAGGTTGGTCGTGGGGGAAGTCACTAGATTCGGGAGGATCTACCAACCCCCGCACCTTCAAGGTGCTCAAAAGGTGGTCAGTGTGCCTGGCCCCTCAAAAGCTTGTATCCCTAGTGGTCTGCCAAAAGCAGATAAGGACAAAATCATCCTAAATCCTTATGATTTCGAAAACCACCTTTCAAAGATTCCTATTCACATGTCTATCCTAGAGCTTATCAAAACCTCGCCTAGGCATAGACTTGTCTTAGAGAAAATTCTAGAAAGGGCCAAGGTTGATTCGAACATAAGTCCGGAGTCCTTGTCTGCCCAAGTGGCTTTATTAGGAGCAAAATCGCCCATCACCTTTTCGGAAGATGATGTAGATAGACCCTACGAAACCCATAACCAGGCCCTGCATATCGAGGTGGTTCTAAACAACCACTCTCTGGACAGGTGCCTAGTCGATGGTGGAGGAGGGCTCAACATCCTTCCACTTCACGTGGCGTACAAAATCGGAGTCACCTTGACTTCAGTGAACCCAAGCCCCATCGTTATCACTGGATACGATGGGAATGCGTCTAGGCCTTCAGGATCCGTCGAACTCCCAATGGAAACGGGAGGGATCGAACACACGGGGGTGTTCCATGTCTTGGACATCCACCCCCATTATAACCTTTTGCTGGGAAGACCCTGGATACACAGTTTGTGCGCTGTGCCATCCACCTTCCACAGGTGTGTCAAGATCCCTTTTAGGGACCAGGTCGTAGTGATCCTAGGTGAGAGTCACCCACAGCTTCAGGGGATCATAAGCTCCCCTTGTTTATCGAGCTCCCAGGCCCATGAGGCTAACCTGGGGCAAATTATGGTTGAGCCACCTCGGCTCGTGTTGAACAACCCTAGGAAGGTTGTATGTGTGAAGGGGCCGCCCAAAGCAGGCCCCCTCCCGACTCTAATCCTCCTAGGAAAACCCAAACGTTCCCTATTTCCAAAACCCCTGGACAAAAGGCCATATGAGCCTAATATGGACGATAGCATGTTCCAGGACCACGACTTGTATCCCATCTTTTCAAAAAACAAAAGGTCGTGGAACATGTTATTGAACATGGGCTACACGCCCTACAAGAGTCTAGGGGCACAAAACCAGGGTCTGCTAGAGACCATCCTTCCTAGGGCCAACCCAAGCCGACATGGGATCGGCTATACTCCCCAAATACCGCCGGAACCACCCCCTGTGACCACCTGGGTCAAGGGTGCCCCGGAGCCTGTCTTAGAAGAGACCTATGGTTTACACCTCCTATTCCGAGTCTAACCCATAGTGTTTTCCCTTTGTAGGTATGACGGAAGATCCCTTTTTCTAAAAATACCAAAAACATTTGAAAACTTAAAATAAAAAAAAATCGAAAAACAAGAAAAACCAAAAACAATGGAAAAACAAAAACTCGAAAAAAGTGTGCTTTGTATAGTTCCCAAAGTTCTTGTTTTACAAAAACCCAAAAAAATCGAAAATTTGGAAAATACCAAAAAGATTTTGTACATAGCTGCTCCTGGTATGACTTTGGCGAAAGGAAAGGATTTCGAAAGAAACGTCGTCTGCATAGCCAGACCAAAAATTTCGAAATCACTTGAAAATTCAAGTACAAAACCAGGTTATTTTGAAAATCACGCATCAAGTTCCCTCGGGTCTATAGCCCACGAGAATGATCAAAGCCCAGAAGTGGATCCCCTTGCGGAAGATCCCACTTCTGAGCTCCCAGAATTTCATAGAATTCTCGATTTTGAAAGACCTTCCCAATCAGTAGGAGGAGATTTCGTAGAGGTGAACCTAGGGGATGATTCCAATCCCAAAACCATCAAAATAGGCGCATGCTTGCATAAAACTGAAAAGTTAGCATGCATTGCATTTCTACGAACATATTTAGATGTGTTTGCATGGACGTATGAAGACATGCCGGGCATAGATCCCAGCATAGTCGAGCATCGTCTTCCCTTAGATGAAGGTGTAAAACCAATAAAGCAGAAGCTTAGGAAAATACACCCGAATGTACACACGCAAGTAAAAGAGGGTTTAGAAGATCTGCTAAAAGCCGGATTTATAAAACCCATTGCGTATTCTGATTGGTTGTCAAATATCGTTGTAGTTCGAAAAACCAATGGGAAAATTCGAATATGCATCGATTTCAGAAACCTGAATAAAGCCACTCCAAAGGATAATTATCCTTTACCAAACATAGATTTGATAGTCGATAGTACTGCAAATCATGAAATGTTTTCATTCATGGATGGTTATTCAGGCTATAATCAAATCAAACTAAGCCCACGAGATCAGGGTAAGACCGCCTTCACAACCCCATGGGGCACGTACTGCTATACAGTCATGCCCTTTGGTTTGAAAAATGCCGGCGCAACATACCAACGAGCCATGAACACGATCTTCCATGATCAAATTCACGAGCTTGTAGAAGTGTATGTAGATGATCTCTTGGCGAAATCCAAAACCCGATGCACCCATATCGAATGTTTACAAAAGATTTTCGAAAGGCTTAGGCTTTACAAAGTAAAGCTAAACCCTCAGAAATGTGTGTTCGGGGTAGAATCAGGAAAGCTTCTAGGCTTTATGGTGAGCCAAAGGGGAATAGAAGTCGACCCCTCTAAGTGTCGAGCCATCATAGACATGGCTCCACCCTCCAATCTCACCCAAGTCCGTAGCCTTCAAGGTCGATTACAATCTGTGCGCCGATTCATATCGAATCTGGCAACTAGATGCGAACCCTTCAACAAACTGTTGAGGAAGGGTACGAAATTCTTATGGGATGACGAATGCCAAAAGTCCTTCGAGAGACTAAAGGCATACTTGGTTAATCCCCCCGTTTTGAATCCTCCAAAACAAGGAAAACCGCTTTTATTATACATCTCCGTGCATGTAAACGCTTTAGGAGCCCTGTTGGCTCAATACGAGGATGACACCCATAAGGAGTATGCCATCTACTATATTTCAAAAACTCTCTTGGCTTATGAACGAAATTATCAAGCCATGGAGAAGACGTGCTTGGCCCTGGTTTGGGCCTGCCAGAAATTCAGACACTACTTCCTAGATCGTGAGATCTGGATAGTGTCCAAGCTTGATCCAATCAAGCACTTATTCGAAAAACCCATTCTCACGGGTAGATTGGGCAAATGGCAACTCCTTCTAATGGAGTATGATCTGAAATACCATCACCAGATCTCCGTTAAGGGGCAAGCCCTAGCAGATTACGTGGCTGACTTCCCCTTGGAGGACGCATATCCCACTCTTGTCGAAATGCCTGATGAAGGCATATTGCAAAACCATTTTCAAAACCACATTTTGGCAAATTCTTTCGAAAACCAAGTGTGGAAGATGCACTTCGACGGGGCACGAAACCAACGAGGGGCTGGTGCCGGGATCATCCTAATCTCCCCTGAAAAGGGCGAGATTCCCATAGCAGTCCGCTTAGATTTCGAATGTTCCAACAACGTAGCTGAGTATGAAGCACTCATACAAGGCTTGAGGATTTCGAAAACTCTAGGGGCATCATGCATCGAGGTCTTTGGAGATTCGCTCCTTGTCATAAACCAGGTTTTAAAAAATTGGCAAGTACGTAATGAGAAACTACTTCCATATCACGAGTTGGCCACTCGATTGGTCCAATCCTTCCAGTCATGTAAGCTCACACACGTGGGAAGAGAGGACAATGGCATCGCCGATGCCCTCTCTTCCTTGGGTTCAGCTCTGAAGGTCGATCCCATTTCAGGGACCAGATCTTTGGAAATATGGCATGCGCCCCATCCATCCACACACGACTTGGATATTTGCCAAAACAACCCAGAGTCTGTTGAAAAACCCTGGTTCTATGACATAAAACATTTTTTAGAAAATGGAGGATTCATCGAGGATGCCACATCCAAAGATAGGGCATTCATTCGTAAGATTTCGACCCGATACACCATTCTGGGTGGGGTCTTATACAAAAAGAGTTTTACCGGCATTCTGCTTAGATGTATCGACCTAGAGGAGGCTAGGACAGTAATGCATGAATTCCACGATGGAGAATGTGGAGGCCATGTTAATGCCAACATGATGGCAATGAAAATACTTAGAGGGGGTTATTTTTGGTCCACCCTGAAAAAGGATTGTCACGATCATGTTAGGAAGTGTCATCCATGTCAAGTGCATGGGCACGCCATTCATATCCCTTCATCTGCATTGCATTCCGTGGTCAGCCCCTGGCCATTTACCATGTGGGCGTTTGACATTGTAGGCCCCATATTTCCAAAGGCCTCGAATGGGCATCGTTTTATTTTAGCAGCCACGGAGTATTTCTCCAAGTGGGTGGAAGCCATTTCCCTAACGAATGTAATGGGGCAACATGTGGTGGCTTTCATCCGGAGGAATATCTTGGCTCGATTTGGGGTTCCACGAGACCTTGTATCTGATAATGGTACCCCATTCAAGAACGAGCGGATGTTTAAGTTGTGCAACACGTATGGCATAACTCACCACTTCTCCTCGCCCTACTACCCTCAAGGCAACGGCCAAGCCGAAGCCACAAACAAGACTCTCATTGATATCATTGAGAAAACCTTAGAGAAGGGTAGGAGGTGGCATGAGAAGCTGGATGAAGCCTTATGGGCTTATAGGACTTCCATCCGGACTCCTACAAATGCCACACCATTCGAATTGGTCTATGGCACAAACGCCATTCTTCCCATTCATACCCAACTGCATTCATTCCATACATCCATTGCACTCGACCTCCCCCTAGAGACGCTCCAGCATGCTAGGATGGCCGAGCTAGATTTGCTAGATGAGAGGCGACTCCTTGCCATGGATCATGCTCGTGCATACCGGCAAAGGATAGCCCGACATTATAGCAAACACATGAGACCTCGCCACTTTGAAGTGGGAGATCTGGTCTTGAAAACCACCCACCATCGTGGCCCACACCCCCTAGGCAAGTGGCGCCCCAACTGGGATGGACCCTATGTTGTACGAGCAACCACTACGAACAATTCGTATTGGTTGATCGATGTAGAAGGTAGGAATTTAGCAGATCCTATCAATATTCAATACTTAAAGAAGTATCATGTGTAGGATCTGGATCAAATTCCAGTTTTCGAAAAATTGAGAGGGATAGCTGCCCTGAGATGTGTGAATAAGGTGCAAAAGCAACTCATGTGACCCTAAGTAAGAGAATTCGCACTTGTGAAAGAGTGGAGTTTTCAAAATCGTGGTTGCATTTCAAAATCCTTCATCTTACAAAGAAGGGCCTAGTTCAACATAGCAAGATACTTGCAAGTAGTACGTGCTATTTCTAAATAGGCTGATCTGGAATGGATCGAGTGTAGGCTTGGGATAAGTCCTCCCCTCTTCTCTCCTCCTTCCAAAAGGAAAACAAAGGCCCAAATCAAAAGGGAATTTCCCATTTAAAATCTCTTTCCAAAAGAAAGAAACCAGACTTCAAAGAGAAAAATCGATTCTCTTATAAAAAAGAGGGATTAAAGAAAAAATACTCCCAAAGGGAGACCCTCTATGAAAAAAAAAAAAAAAGAAAAGAAAAGAAAAAGAGGCCAAAAAGCTCAAAAAGAGCAGTTTTCCGCCTTCTGTGCCTCAAACCACGGGACGCTTCAGAAGGGACCGTGGTATCTCTTTCCCATCCCTGGCTTATCCCAAGCTAAAGCATGGTTCATTTCGAGGAATCCTAAAGTAAAAATAGGATTTACTTACTTGAATTTCATCTTGTTTGAGAATTCGACGTTTCGAGTAAGGCGTAGGGATTTGAAATGAAGCTTGTTTTCTTATAAAACCTCCGCTAGATAGGCGAGTGTTAAGACTCAAACAAGGGCAAGCACGAAGAGCTCGAGATCCTTAGGATCGAGACTCAAGACAGTTGTCCCTTTTGTAAATAGCTTTTGTAAATAAGTTTTAAAAAACCGAACATCGAACAGCATAGGGTTTTTGCTCACTTGGAGCAGTAGGCCTTGTAAGTCTCTAGAGTCCGACCACACCTGGTCTCTGGGAGGTCGCCACTCTTGGCACCACACCCATGTCATCTGCATTCCACGCATGGTACTTACATGAACATGATCCCATTTAGGACCAGATTCCATAAGTGAACCCTTTGGCGTGATATCTCCTCCTACCAGAATTTGTAAAATTGAGATTTTGCTAAAATGGGACGATCCCATATTCTTCGTGGCTAGATCTAGGGAGACATTAAAAGGGGTGTTTGTCATCTTTGCCCTTATCCAAATCTATTTGGACAAGGCCAAAGAGGGGCATCTGTAAACACCCCGACATCCCACGAATTTCTTAAACGAGTCTGGTTTTATACAAGCAGCCCCAAAGGGCCATTTTGAGTTTGGAAACCCAGGAGCCTTCCAAACAACCCTGTATATATGTTTTAAACTTTATCTTTCAAAAACATATGATATAGCTTTTGAAAACCCTTTTAAAACATGTTTTGAAACCCCAAAGTGGCTTGGCCCGATCAAGACAGGACCAGGAGAGCCAAGAAGAGCCCGGAACCGGAGCACCTGTCAAGCCCGGTGCAGCAACTCTTGTATCTGATTCACATCCCAGGATCTCGAACGTCCAAGACCCTGTTCTTATCAAAATAGCATTTGAAGTCATCTCCGGAAGGCAGAAACGGAGGCGGACGACTATGTTGGCGAAGACCCAACGTAGACGGAGTACTGATGCTGTCAGGCCCCGCACAAATCGTCCGTCTCGAACCCAGCTCGAAGGAGTCAGAGTTCAGTTTGGATTGGATCTGGACCATATATATCCAGATTCCAATCCAAACCCATATGTGGACTTGGATTTGGATTTGGATCCAGAGATCCAATCCAATATCCATATCCATGGCCCACATCACCTTCTCATAAATGGAGGTGGGGCCCACTTGAGTTTCACGTGGGATATTGGGCATGAGAGAGAGTGGGGGTGAAAAATATCAAGAGTGTTGTATTAAGCTTGACTTGTGTGTCAAGTTTGGGTTAATCATGTGGGTTAGCCTAATTGAGTGGGTTTAAGCTTGTAATTAGCTAAAACCTAACCTAGGGCTGCACCAACATGGGGTGATCAAGGTCTATGGGCCATGCTAAGGGAGCTCCTTCACCTAAACCTAACCCAAAATGCCTAAACCTAGCCTAAACCCCTAATCCACCCCTAATCTGAACCTAATCACCTAACCCACTTCCCTAATCCCGGCCTAATCCCAACCTAATCACCTAACCCACTCCCCTAATCCTTCCCTAAACCTAGATTAATTCCCCTAATCCTAGCCTAAACCTAGCCTAATCACCTAACCCAGCTCACTAAACCTCACCCTAAAATCCAACCACCTAACCTAGCCCTAAACCCCTAAACCACCCTTAGCCCACGATTTATCTAAACACCTAGTTTTAAAATATCTGGCCCAACCCCATCCAGCCCACCTTATCTACATACCACCCTACCTAAACCACCTAACCACTACCCACAGCCCAGCCCTAACCGACCTACCCATCCCCTATTTAAACCCCCCTCATTGTGGGCGGGTTTTCTAAGTGGGAACCACCCTTCCATCCAGCCGGGCCCTCTCCTTCTCCCATCTCTCATCCAGCCGTGACCACTCCCCAGCAGCTCCACCTGCTCCACCAGCCGCCACCTGCTCCGCCACCTTCCCTCTTCCGTCCACCACCACTACCCCCCAGCCGGACGCCATCATCTTCCCCCAACTGAACCAGCCGACAGCCACCTGCCCGCCACTTTCCCACTCCATCCGCCACTTCTCCCCATTCGGTAAGTACCCCAAACTCCCTCAAAGCCCCTCTCTACCACCTCTCCACTCTTAGCCACCCATCTTCCCTTCAGCTCAGCCCCTTTGCCGCCACCACCTAAGCCTAGCCGAACCTAGGATAACCCAAGTTGCTGGCCACTACTTAGCCACCATCTCCCATTCGGCCAACCCCCCCTAGGTGTCCTATTTGGCCTTCCCACTAGCTCACCTTTTAGGTCCAGTTTCCCTAAGTACCCAACTTCCCTAGTGATCCTAATACCCACTTGTTCAGCCACTCTAAACTCCCTACTTGGAGGCGCCACCTACTTGCCACCGGCCCCCTTCGAGGCGTCTATCCCGCGCCCCATTTGCAGCCGGTCAGCACCCTTGATCACATACCTTCGCGGAGCTCCCGTTTGCAGCCCAAAGCCAAGGCCACGCTCAAGCAAGACCTCTACGGACCAGCTACCCGTAAGTGTCTAAACTCGGTCTTTAGTCGTACACTTGCTTGAAATTCAATTTGATACGGGGTTGTAATAACGGAGCATAGTCTCCCCCCGCTTGTAATAACGTGGCTTGGCACAACCACACACGTGCACTCTCTTAGTCGTGCACAATTTTGAACACACACGGGCCTAATCAGCCCCTAATATATAAGTGTACATATATATTTCATTTCCGAAGGGTTTTGTTTAAGTTGGGTGCGTTGTCTTTCAATTCAAGCACTCTCACACACATTGAGCTTTCGCTCTTATTTGAAAGACCCAAGTAAGGGCCGACCTATACTATTTGGGTTTCATTTCATGTCGTGTGAGTAAGTCTTTCAATTCAAGCACTCTCACACACATTGAGCTTTCGCTCTTATTTGAAAGACCCAAGTAAGGGCCGACCTATACTATTTGGGTTTCATTTCTTGTCGTGTGAGTAAGTCTTTCAATTCAAGCACTTTCACACACATTGAGCCTTCGCTCTTACTCCCAAGACCTTAGTAAAGGCCTTATTGCAGTTATATTTGGGTTTCATTTATGTCGTGTGTGTAGTACTTCAATTCAAGCACTCTCACACACATTGAGCCTTCGCTCTTACTCCCAAGACCTTAGTAAAGGCCTTATTGCAGTTATATTTGGGTTTCATTTATGTCGTGTGTGTAGTACTTCAATTCAAGCACTCTCACACACATTGAGCCTTCGCTCTTACTCCCAAGACCTTAGTCAAGGCCATACTGCAATTTATATTTGGGTTTAATTTCATGTCGTGTGTGTAAGTCTTTCAATTCAAGCACGCACCCACATTGAGCCTTCGCTCTTATTTGCAAAGACCCGAGTAAGGGCTCATATACATAAGATATATACATATTTCCCTTCGGTTATTTCCCTTCTATTATTTCCCTTCAGTATTGTCTTTACATTTCGGGTTTTTCCCTTTGGAGTAGCGTGAGTTTGCATTGCATCTACGCCATACCACGAGGTAGGACGCATATTGCATCAAAGCAAGCCCCGCTCGAATTCGCCCATGTAGTGGAGTGTTCATAACACACAAACTAGGCGACCCAAAAAGGGATAAAAGAAAAGACTTAGGCACGTGCAAATCCACGTGATCTAAAATATGCAATCGCATCTTAAAGACCCGAAATAGACACCTCGAACCGCTTCGTGGACTTTCTCCCCAAAACTCGATTTTTGCAAAAGCGTACAGACTGACCCTTGCGCATCGGTGCAAGAAGGTCTGCGACGACAAGAGCTTACTTGCTCACAGTCGCCACGTTTAGAAGTCAGTATTAAATATATCTTCGCTAGCTTGAGTAAGCTAGCTGGCACGCCCTATTTATATACATAGGCCTTAGACGTACGATAAGATCCACTCCAAAGCCCCGAAAGAGGCAAAGAGGCAGGGATTTTCACGCGTCTACAGGGTGTTTACAGAGGTTCCTAAAACCTAGCCCTAAGCTAGATCACCTCACCTAGCCACTTCTCCTAAAACCTAACCCAAACCTAGCCATTCTCACCCAAAACAGCCCCAACCTCACCTAGCCGACCTCACCTAGCTAGAGCACATAGACCCTAACCAACTAAGCCTAAACCCACCTTAGTGCACCTAATTAAACCCCTAACCACTAAGTCCTAACCCACCTAACCGACCTACCCTAAACCGCTAACCAGCCCCCCCTAACTGACCTACCCCAAACCACTTCCCATGCCCACCTTATTACAAATATCTGGCCCATACCACTCCAATCGACCCAGCCCATTCCTAGCCTATAAATACCCCCCCTTTCTTGCGGGTTCCAGGCTCTCCTCCACTCTCACCCCCACTCCCTCCAAGCTCCAAGGACCTGCCATTCCATCGCCACTCCTTCCACCCGGCCACCACCTCTCCACTTCAACCGACTCCACCATCTTCCATCTTTGGCGAGGAACTCCACCACCCGGCTGCCACTCTTCTTCCACTTCCATCCGGCCACCACACTCCACCACCACCAGCACCGCTCCACCTCAACCCCATCTAATCCTTCACCTCCTTCTTTCCCATCCGCACACTCCCATCCATCTGCCACCTAGCTCATCCATCCCCTCTCCCTTACACCCGACCGACCTGCACCATACCCCACTACCTTCCCTCAACACCACCCACCTTAGCTCCTAGCTGAACACCTCCCTTAGTCACCCACTTCCCAGCCTGCCTTCACAACTCCCCAACACCATCTTCCATCCATTCAGCCAACACCTTCCATTCAGCCAACACCCCTACCTACCGCTCCTTCCACCCGGCCAGCACCCCTACCTGCCGCTCCTTCCACCCGGCCAACACCCCTACATGTTGCCCACATCCACCTAAGGAGCTCCCCTTCGGCGGCCCAAGGCGACTCACGAGGCCAAAGCCAAGCAAGTTGAACATGGAACAGCTACACGTAAGTGCCTAACTCGGTCCATTATATGAACTTGCTTACATTTAATTAAATTTGATATGGGGTTGTAATAATGGAGCGTTTGTCTCCTCCCGATTGTAATAATGTGGTTTGACACACCAACACACACGTGCACTTGAGCCTTTCCGCTCTTAGCTGCACACCATTTTGGCACACACACGGGCCTTGACAGCCCCTAAGATATAGTTATATTTATATATATTCAGCTGCATGGGTTTTCCATTACAAGTTGTGGGTGTTGTCTTTCAATTCTACACTCACACACATTGAGCTTTCGCTCTTACTCCCAAGACCCTAGTAAAGGCCATATTGCAATTTTATTTGGGTTTTACATTGCAAGTCGTGTGAGTTGTCTTTACATATACACATAACACCCACGCACACGTTGGCGACCTTCGGGCCCATATATATTATAAGTATTTCCCTTCCGCTATATCTTTACGATTTAGGTTTTAAGGTTCAGCTGTGTGAGTAGTCTTTCTATATATACACGACACACACTTGCACAATTGAGCCTTTCCGCTCTTAAGATATAGCCATATTTCCCTTTTGCAATTTACATTACGCAATTTCCCTTAAGCATTGTCTTTCAATTCGGGTTTTTCCTTTGGAGGTTGTGAGTTTGCATTGCATATTCGCCATACCACGAGTTAGGATGCATATTGCATCAAAGCAAGCCCCACACTCCCATGCAAAAATCACCCAACTTAGGTCACTTGCGCACACACCTAGTTGGCTCTAAAAAGCATAAAAGAGAAACATAGGCACGTGCAAATCCCACTTGAAATAAAACTTGCAATCATACAAACAAAGCCCAAAAACTTTGGGTATTTTTCAAAGAGGTTAGTTGATTCAAAACGACTTTGCCAAGCATACAGACTGACCCCTGCGCATCGGTGCAAGAAGGTCTACGACGAAAAGAGCTCACTTGCTCACAGTCGCCCCGATAGAGTCAGATTTCAAAAACTTACTTCGCTAGCTTGAGTAAGCTAGTTGGCACACCCTTGTTATAAAAATGACTTAGACACACAAAAAGGTTCACTTCGGGCCTAAGAACCGGAAGTGGAAATTTTCCGTGTCTACACATGCGAAGACGACACCTGATCCAGAAATAGCCCAGCAAGCCGGTCACGAAGGCCAATACCAAAAGCAGCTTCAGAAGTCTGTTCTGAAGCCTAAAAGAACAACCTGGCCTAATAAAAGCCAGGTTCAAAAGGCGAAAGGAAGGTGTAGACACGAAAAATTCCCACTTCTGGTTCTTAGGCCCGAAGTGAACCTTTTCGTGTGTCTAAGTCATTTTTTATAACAAGGGCGTGCCAGCTAGCTTACTCAAGCTAGCGAAGTAAGTTTTGAAATCTGACTCTATCGAGGCGACTGTGAGCAAGTGAGCTCTTTTCATCGCAAACCTTCTTGCACCGATGCACAAGGGTCAGTCTGTATGCTTGGCAAAGTCGTTTAAAGCAAACCTCTTTGAAAAATACCCGAAGTGTTTGGGCTCTGTTTGTATGATTGCAAGTTTTATTTCACGTGGGATTTGCACGTGCCTATGTCTTTTTTTTTATGCTTTTTAGGGCCAACTAGGTGTGTGCGCAAGTGACCTAAGTTGGGCAATTTTTGCACGGGAGTGTGGGGCTTGCTTTGATGCAATATGCGTCCTACCTCGTGGTATGGCGAATATGCAATGCAAACTCACACAACTCCAAAGGGAAAACCCGAATTGAAAGACAATGCTTAAGGGAAATGACTTAATGTAAATTGCAAAAGGGAAATTGCAAAAGGGAAATAGGGCTATTTCTTAAGAGCGGAAAGGCTCAATTGTGCAAGTGTGTGTCGTGTATATATGGAAAGACTACTCATACAGCTGAAGCTTAAAACCAAAATCTTAAAGACATAGCGGAAGGGAAATACTTATAATATATATGGGCCCGAAGGTCGCCAACGTGTGCGTGGGTGTTGTGTATATATGTAAAGACAACTCACATGACTTGCAATGTAAAACCCAAATAGAATTGCAATATGTCCCTTACTAGGGTCTTGGGAGTAAGAGCGAAAGCTCAATGTGTGTGAGTGTGGAATTGAAAGACCACGCACATAACTTGAATTAAAACACCCAAATGAAATTGCAATATGAACCTTACTAGGGTCTTGGGAGTAAGAGCGAAAGCTCAATGTGTGTGAGTGTAGAATTGAAAGACAACACCCACGACTTAAGTTAAAACACCCAAATGAAATTGCAATATGGCCCTTACTAGGGTCTTGGGAGTAAGAGTGAAAGCTCAATGTGTGTGAGTGTAGAATTGAAAGACAATACACACAACTTAAATGAAAACCCATACACTCAATGTCCAACTTGCTTGACTTTGGCCTAGTGAGTCGCCTTGGACAGCCGAAGGGGAGCTCCTTGGATGTATGTTGGCGGCAAGTAAGGGTGCTAACCGGGTGGAGTCCTTGATGCTGGCCGGGTGATAGAGTTGCTAGATGCGGCAGGTTAGGGTGATGCTGGGTTGGGAAGTGGGTGACTAAGGGAGAAGGTTCAGCTAGGAGCTAAGGTGGGTGGTGTTAAGGGAAGGTTGTGGGGTATGGTATAGGTCGGCCGGGTGTAAGGGAGAAGGGAAGGATTTAGGTTGGCGGGTGATGGAGTGTGCAGTTGGGAAGGAAAGGGGTGAAAGGCTAGATGGGGTTGAGGTGGGGTACTAACCGTGGATGGAAGTGGCGCTGGTGGATGAAGGTGGTGGAAGAAGATGGTGGTGGAAGGAAGGTGGCAGCCGAAGGGGAGCTCCTCACCGAAGGTGGAAGGTGATGGAGTTGGTTGAAGTGGGAAGGTGGCAGCCGGGTGATGAAGTGGCGGTGGAAGGGCAGGTGGTGGAAGTGGTGTAGCTTGGAGGGAGTGAGGGGGGATGTGGATGTGGAAGAGAGAGAGTGAAACCCACAAGAAAGGTGGGTTTTATAGGCTGGAAAAGGGCCTAGGTCGGTTGGGGTGGTATGGGCTAGATATTTGTAATAAGGTGGGCATGGGGAGTGGTTTGGGGTAGGTCGGTTAGGGGGGCTGGTTAGTGGTTTAGGGTAGGTCGGTTAGGAGGACTGGGACTTAGTGGTTAGGGGTTTAATTAGGTGCACTAAGGTGGGTTTAGGCTTAGTTGGTTAGGGTCTAGGTGGTCTAGCTAGGTGAGGTGAGCTAGGTGAGGTTTGGGGCAGTTTTGGGTGAGGATGGCTAGGTTTGGGTCAGGTTTAGGGGAGAGTGGTTAGGTGAGGTGGGCTAGCTTAGGGCTAGGTTTTAGGAACCTCCCCTTGGCGCCGGTCCATTGACCCAGTTGCAGCCATGTACAAGTTGGTGCAGCCTCAGGCTAGGTGTAGGTGCATACAAGCTCAAACCCACACTCTAGGCTAAACCCACAAGGTTAACCCACCCTTGACCAAAAGTCAAGCCTACCAACTTTCTCACTCATACTTTATCACCCCTTTTTCTCTCTCTACCCAAGCTTTTCACGTGAAATATTTGTGGGCCCTACCTCCATTTATGAGAAGGTGATGTGGGCCATGGATGTAGATATTGGATTTGGATCTTGGGATCAAATCCAAATCCAAATCCAAATGCATGTTGGGTTTGGATCTGGATATATATGGTCTAGATCCGACCCAAATCTGATTTTCTGATTTCTTCATGGAGTTTTAAAATGGACGGTTTGTGCGGGGCCTGACTTGATCAGTACTCCGTCTTGCGTTGGGTCTTCGCCAACATTGTCCTCCGCTCTTCTTCTCACCTTTCGGAGTTTATTTCGAGGAAATTTCTGATATATGGGGCTTGGATGTCCGAGAATCTGGGGATGATTTTGATACGAGAGTTGATGTGCAGGGCTTGAAGTATGCTTCGGGTCCGGGCTCTCTTTTGCCTTTTCGGTCCTGCTTTCAATAGGCCAAGCTACTTTTGGGGTTTCAAAACACCTTTTTAAGGTTTTAAAACTATATGTATAGAGTTTTAAAACATATATACAGGTTCAAAGTATGTACAGGGTTGTCTGGAAGACTCCTAGGTTTCCAGACTCAAAATAGCCCTTTGGGGCTGCTTTTGCAAAACTAGGCATATTTGAGAAAATCGTGGGATTTTGGGGTGTTTACAGATGCCCCTCTTTGTCATTATCCAAATTTATTTGGATAATGGCAAAGACGACAACACCCCTTTCGATGTCTCCCTAGATTTATCCACGAAAACATGAGATCGTCCCAATTTTTAAGCAAAATCTCTCTTTAAAACTTGGTAGGAGGAGATATTACGCCAAAGGGGCACTTCTATGGTTTTCTGGTCCTAACCGGGATCATGTTATGCAAGTGTTCATGCATGGAGACATGCATGACATGGATGAGACGCCAAGTAGGGCGACCTCCCATAGACCAAATAGCATGGTCGAACTCTTGAGACTTACGAAGACCTGCTGCTCCAAGTGAGCGAGCCCTATGTTGGTTGATGTTTGATTTTTTGAAATCTATTTACAAAAGGGAAAACCGCTTTTAGCCTTAATCCTAAGGATCTCGAGCTCTTCGTGTTTGCCTTTGCTTGAGTCTTGACACTCGCTAATCTAGCGGAGGTTTTATAAGAAAACAATCTATATTTCAAAATTCCTATGCCTTACTCGAAAAGTCGAATTCTCAAACAAAATGAAATTCAAGTAAGTAAATCCTATTTTTACTTTAGGATTCCTCGAAATGAACCATGTTTTGCTTGGGATAAGCCAGGGGATGGGAAAGAGATACCATGGTCCCTTCTGAAGCATCTCGTGGTTTGAGGCATAGAAAGCGAAAAACTGCTCTTTTTGAGCTTTTTGGCCTTTTCTTCCTTTTTTTCATAGAGGGTCTCCCTTTGGGAGTATTTTTTCTTTAATCCCTCTTTTCCATAAGAGAATCAAATTTTCTTTTTGATTCATATTTCTTTCTTTGGGAAAGAGATCTTTGGCGGGGATTTCCCTTTGTTTTGGCCACATTTTCCTTTTGGAAGGAGAAGAGAAGAGGGGAGGACTTATCCCAAGGTCATACTCGATCCATTCCAGATCGGCCTATTTAGAAATAGCACGTACTACTTACAAGTATCTTGCTATATTGAACTAGGCCTTTCTTTATAAGAAGAAGGATTTTGAAATGTAACCACGTATTTGGAAAACTCCACTCTTTCACAGGTGCGAATTCTCTTGCTCAGGGTCACACAATTTGCCTTTGAACCTTACTTTCAAAGTTTCAAAGCAGCTATCCCTAAGGATTTTCGAAAATAGGAATTTAACCCAAACCCTACACATAATACTTCTTTAAGTATTGAATATTGATAGGATCTGCTAAATTCCTACCTTCGACATCGATCAACCAATATGAGTTGTTCATGGTGGTTGCACGCACAACATAGGGTCCATCCCACTTGGGGCGCCACTTTCCAAGTGGATGTGGGCCACGATAGTAGATGATTTTCAAAACCAAATCTCCCACTTCAAAGTGGCGAGGTCTCATATGTTTGTCATAATGTCGGGCTATCCTTTGCCGGTATGCATGAGAATGATCCATAGCAAGGAGTCGCCTTTCATCTAACAAATCTAGTTCGGCCATCCTAGCATGCTGAAGCGTCTCTAGGGGGACGTCGAGTGCAATGGATGTATGGAATGAATGCAATTGTGTATGAATGGGAAGAATGGCGTTTGTGCCATAGACCAGTTCGAATGGCGTGGCATTCGTGGGAGTCCGGATGGAAGTCCTATAAGCCCATAAGGCTTCATCCAGCTTCTCATGCCACATCCTACCCTTCTCTAAAGTTTTCTCAATTATGCTAATGAGAGTCTTATTCGTGGCTTCGGCTTGGCTGTTGCCTTGAGGGTAGTAGGGCGAGGAGAAGTGGTGAGTTATGCCATAAGTGTTGCACAACTTGACCATCCGCTCGTTTTTGAATGGGGTGCCATTATCAGACACCAGGTCTCTTGGAATTCCAAATCGAGCCAAGATATTTCTACTAATGAAAGCCACCACATGTTGCCCCTGTACGTTGGTCAGGGAGGTAGCTTCGACCCACTTGGAGAAGTACTCAGTGGTTGCTAAAATGAACCCATGCCCATTCGATGCCTTTGGAAATATTGGGCCTACAATATCAAACGCCCACATGGTAAATGGCCAGGGGCTGATCATGGAATGCATTGACGATGATGGGATATGAATGGCGTGCCCTTGCACTTGACATGGATGACACTTCCTAACATGATCGTGGCAATCCTTTTTCAGGGTGGACCAAAAATAGCCCCCTCTAAGTATTTTCATTGCCATCATGTTGGCATTAACGTGACCTCCACATTCTCCATCGTGGAATTTATGCATAACAGCCTTAGCCTCCTCTAAGTCGACACATCTTAGTAAGATGCCGGTAAAACTCTTTTTATACAAAACCCCACCTAAAATTGTGTATCGGGTAGAACTTTTCCGGATGAATGCCTTATCTTTGGATGTGGCATCCTCAGCGAATCCCCCATTTTCTAGAAAACATTTGATGTCATAGAACCAAGGTTTTTCAACAGAATCTGGATTATTTTGGTAAATATCCAAATTGTGTGTTGATGGAGTGGGCGCATGCCATATCTCTAAGGATCGGGTTCCCAAAGTGGGATCGACCTTTAGGGCTGAACCCAAGGAGAAGAGGGCATCGACAATGCCATTATCCTCTCTTCCTACGTGTGTGAGTCTACACGATTGGAATGACTCAACCAATCGAGTGGCCAACTCGTGATATGGAAGAAGTTTTTCATTTCGCACCTGCCAAATTTTCAAAACTTGGTTTATAACAAGGAGTGAATCTCCAAAGACCTCGATGTGTGATGCCCCTAGAGTTTTCGAAATCCTTAAGCCTTGTATGAGTACTTCATACTCAGCTATGTTGTTGGAACATTCGAAATCTAGGCGAATTGCTATGGGGATTTCACCCTTTTCAGGGGATATGAGGATGACCCCGGCACCAACCCCTCGTTGGTTTCATGCCCCTTCGAAGTGCATCTTCCATACTTGGTTTTCGAAAGAGTTTGCCAAAATGTGGTTTTGAAATTGATTTTGCAATATGCCTTCATCAGGCATTTAACTAAGTGTGGGATATGCGTCCTCTAGGGGGAACTCAGCCACGTAGTCAGCTAGGGCTTGCCCCTTAATAGAGATCTGATGATGGTATTTCAAGTCATACTCCATTAGAAGGAGTTTCCATTTGCCCAATCTACCAGTGAAAATGGGTTTTTCGAACAAATGCTTGATTGGATCAAGCTTGGACACTATCTAGATCTCATGATCTAGGAAATAGTGTCGAAATTTCTGGCAGGCCCAAACTAGGGCCAAGCACGTCTTCTCCATGGCTTGGTAATTCCTTTCGTAAGCCAAGAGAGTTTTCGAAATATAATAGATGGCATACTCCTTGTGGATGTCATCCTCGTATTGAGCTAACAAAGCTCCCAAGGCATTCGCATGCACGAAAATGTAAAGCAAAAGAGGTTTTCCTTGCTTTGGAGGATTTAAAATAAGGGGATTAACTAGGTATACCTTTAGTCTTTCAAATGACTTTTGGCAATCGTCATCTCATGAAAATTTCGTGCCATTTCTCAACAACTTGTTGAAGGGTTCGCATCTAGTTGCTAGGTTTGAGATAAACCTGTGAATGGATTACAATCGACCTTGGAGGCTACGAATCTACGTGAGATTGGAGGGTGGAGCCATGTCTATGATGGCTCAACACTTAGATGGGTCGACTTCTATGCCCCTTTGGCTCACCATAAAGCCTAAGAGCTTTCCGGATTCTACTCCGAATACACACTTCTGAGGGTTTAGCTTTACTTTGTAAACCTAAGCCTTTCGAAAATCTTTTGTAAGCATTCGATATGAGTGCATCGAGTTTTGAATTTTGCCAAGAGATCATCCACATATACCTCTACGAGCTCATGAATCTGATCATAGAAGTTCGTGGTCATGGCTCTCTGGTATGTGGTGCCAACATTTTTCAAACCAAAGGGCATGACTGTATAGCAGTATGTGCCCCATGGGGTTGTGAAAGCGGTCTTACCCTGATCTCGTGGGCTTAGTTTGATTTGATTATACCCTGAATAACCATCTATAAATGAAAACATTTCGTGATTTGCAGTACTATCGACTATCAAATCTATGTTTGGTAAAGGATAATTATCCTTTGGAGTGGCTTTATTTAGGTTTCTAAAATCGATGCATATTCGAATCTTCCCATTAGTTTTTTGAACAACAATGATATTGGATAACCAATCAGAATACACAATGGGTTTTATAAATCCAGTTTTTAACAGATCTTCTAAACCCTCTTTGACTTGTGCGTGTACATTTGGATGTATTTTCCTAAGCTTTTGCTTTATGGGTTTCACATCCGCATCTAAGGGAAGAAGATGTTCGACAATACTGGGGTCTATGCCCGGCATGTTTTCATACGTCCATGCAAACACATCTAAGTAGGTTTGTAGAAATGCAATGAATGCTGATCTTTCATGCTCATGCAAACATGTGCCTACCTTAATGAGTTTGGGCTTTGAATCACTCCCTAGGTTTACCTCTATGAAATCTCCTCCTATTGAATTTGAAGGCTTTTCAAAATCGAGAATTTTATGAAATTCTGGGAGCTCAGAAGTGGGATCTTTCTCAAGGGGATCCACTTCGGGGCTTCGATCATTCTCGTGGTTTATAGATCCTAGGGAATTTGATGCATGGATTTTCAAAAGACTTGGTTTTACACTTGGAAGTTCTATTGATTTCGAAATTTTTGGTCTGGTTATACAGACAACGTTTCTTTCGAAATCTTTTCCTTTTTCTAAATCCTTACCAAGAGCAGCTATATACAAAATTTTTTTGGAATTTTGTAAATTTTCAATTTTTTGGTTCTTTTGTAAAACAAGTACTTTGGGAACTATACAAACTACTCTTTTTTCGAGTTTTTGATTTTCCAATGTTTTTGGCTTTTGTAATTTTTTTATTTTTTGGATTTTGAATTTTTCAAATGTTTTTGTATTTTTGATAAATGGTTCTTTCATCATACCTACAAAGGAAAAACACTACAAGTTAGACTCTGAATAAGAGGTCTAAATCGTAGGTTTCTTCTAGGGTAGGCTCCAGGGCACCCTTGACCCAGGTGGTCACAGGAGGTGGTTCTGGTGGTATTTTGGGAGTATAGCCGATCCCATATCGGCTTGGATTGGCCCTAGGCAGTATGGGTTCTAGGAGACCCTGATTTTGTGCCCCTAGACTCTTACATGGCAAATAGCCCATGTTTAACAGCATGTTCCATGATTTTTTGTTTTTAGAAAATGTTTGGTATAAATCGTGGTCCTGGAACTTGCTGTCGTCTATGTTGTATACATAGGGCTTTTTGTCCAGGGGTTTTGGAAATAAGGGGTTCTTGGGTTTTCCTAGAATTGTCAGAACTTTGAGGGGGCTAGCCTTGGGTGACCCCTTCACATATACGACCTTCCTAGGGTTGTATAATGTGAGCCTTGGTGGCTCGAGCATGGTTTGCCCCAGTTTTACCTCGTGGGTCTCGGAACTCGACAAGCAAGGGGAATTTATGACCCTATGAAGCTGAGGATGACTCTCACCTAGGATTACTATGACTTTGTCCCTGAAAGGGATTTTGACACACCTGTGGAAGGTGGATGGCACAGCGCACAAGCTGTGTATCCAAGGACTTCCCAACAATAGGTTATAATGGGGGTAGATGTCCAGGACATGGAACACCCCCGTGTGTGCTATCCCTCCCGTTTCCATGGGGAGTTCAATAGATCCTAGTGGTCTAGACACATTCCCATCGTATCTAGTGATGACGATGGGACTTGGGTTCACGGATGTCAAGGTGACTTCGATTTGGTTCGCCACATGAAGTGGAAGGATGTTGAGCCCTCCTCCCCCATCGACTAGGCACCTATCCAGAGAGTGGTTATTCAGAACCACCTCGATATGTAGGGCCTTATTATGGGACTCGTAGGGTCTTTCTACATTGTCTTCTAAGAATACGATGGGCGTTTTTGCTCCTATGGAGGCCACTTGTTTGGATAAAGATTCTAGGGTAATGTTCGAACTAACCTTTGCTCTTTCTAGAATTTTCTCTAACACTAGTCTATGCCTAGGAGAAGTTTGTATTAGCTCTAGGATGGACATGTTGATAGGAATCTTTGAAAGATGGTTTTCAAAATTATATACCTTTAAAACGACATTTCCTTTGTCCGTTTTTGGCAGAACTCTAGGAATATATGCTTTTGAGGGGCCAGGCACACTGACCACCTTTTTAGCACTTTGCAGATGTGGGGGTTGGTAGATCCTCCCCAGATCTTGTCACCTCCCCCATGACCAACCTAGGTTTCGCAACTAACATGGCTCTAATCGAGATTTTTGAAGCACCTTGAATGGTTAAAACTGGTTTAACCGGGGACGAAACTCTTGGTGGTTCTCGAATGACTACTTGGGTGGGTTTTTTGTAAAGTATGAGAGTAGATGCACAAGTAAACAAAGCAGACTCACATGCATGCGCTAGACTCTTCGAAATCGTGAGAGCACATACCTCTTTTCCCTTCCCACTAGTACTTGCGTGCTTGGGGAAGGGTTCTTTGAAGATAGCTTGGGCAGGCTCAAGTTCTTCAGTGACCTGGAGCCAGCCTTCTGCTATCAAGTTCTCAATTTTATTTACGAGGGAGAAAAACTGCCTTGTATCATGGCCTTTGAGCTGATGATACTTGCAGAATTTGTTAAAAAATCCCCCCTTTGAAGTGACTCCCTTGGGAATCTCAGGGAGTTTGATCATGCCTTGGGCAAGTAGGAGGTCTAGGACCTCCGATATAGGTTGCCCCATGTAAACACCCCAAAATCCAAAAATTTTGCAAAACCAAATGCCTGGTTCGAAAATCAGCTCAAAAAGCCAAGTTTGGAATTTTCGAAAACCTAGGAGCTCAAATACTTCAAACCTCCATTTTCCAACCCTGTTTGGAACATGAAATTCTTAAAAATGGACGAAAGTCCCATTTTTGCAAAAACCCAAACGAACAAGTGAGGCCTGGCCCAAAACAGTTGCAAAAGAGATTCAAAAATTCAAAGATCAAGACCAACCCGATGAAAAGCAAATTTCAAGGACAAAAGAGGAGCCCAGGCCACAAATGTATTTCAAGCTTGAAGCATCGAAGGCCAAGCCAAAAGCGCCTCTGAAATCACGAGCAATCCAAATAAAAAACAAGAAGAATCAGTTGAAACAGAGTCCGTAAAGGTGAAAAGGAGCTCGGACGACGAAATTGGGAAAAACCCAGCATAAGACGGAGCGTTGATGAACTCAGGGCCCGCACAAAGCGTTCGGCTCGAAACACCAAGAAGGACTGAAGAAGAGAAAAATTTGGATCGAATCTGGATCCAAGTATCCAGATCCAGATCCAAGATCCATATCCAAACAAGACTTGGATTGGATCTAGATTTCAGAACCAGACCAGGATCCATATCCAAGTTAAAACTCTATAAAAGGATGTGAGGGGTTGGCTGGTTGGAGGTTCAAGATTTTTTTCACGCGTTTTCACTTGGGAAGGAGAGAGAGAGAGAGGAAAGGTCAACAAAGGGGGCTGGACCTTCCCCCTCCTTTTTATGTAAAACGTGGGCTGAAATTGTGGGTAGGCTGGCTTCTCCATTTCACACAAGAAGAATTGTTGCTCAAGTGAGATCCGACAGCATTGGATGGCTCCTTCTTTGTGAAGATTGGCTACGTGGAAACCAAGCAAACCACGACTGAACCAATACCAAGGTGATTCTCTAGAGCTGGCCTAAACCGTCTCTCCCCTTTGTCTCTCTAAACCACCCAATACCATCGTTAAAATCCAGCAACTTTCAACCCAATAAGAGCTGGCCGAACCTTGCTAAAATCCAACCTAGTTCTACCCAAGACCGTCCCCACCTAAGACCATCCTAAGCTCGGCCATTAGTTGGCCGAGCTCACCCTAGATCTGCCCCATTAAGCTCCTAAGTCCTAAACCTCTACCTTAGTTTAAACCCAACCTAAACTAAGCCCAAAAACTACCCAGCTCGGCCACCATTGGCCGAGCCATTTCCTTAGGATCTCTCCCTAGTTTCTACCTAAGACAAACTCCTAAACCTACCCAGCTCGGCCACCCTTTGGCCGAGCCTTTTCCTTAGGATCTCACCTAAGATCACCCACACAACATCAACCAAGCTCGGCCATTAGTTGGCCGAGCATCTTTTTAGAACCATAACTTAAGATCCTACCTAAAACCAACTCCTAAACCTACCCAACTCGGCCACCATTTGGCCGAGCATTCCCTTAGACCCATTCCTTAGGATCTCACCCAAGATCATCCTCAACACACCAACCAAGCTCGGCCATTAGTTGTCCGAGCATTGCTTTAGAATCCTACCCAAATCCACCCATAAAACATAACCCAACTCGGCCATTAGCTGGCCGAGTATCCCCTTTAGACCTTGACTCGAACCTTACCTAAGCCCTTCACCTTAGATCTGGCCTAGATCCCTTTACACCTCGCCTTAGAGCTGCTCGTATCCTACCCAAAACCATAGCACCTTCGCATGCCGACCTAGCCTAGATCGTGAACTAGGATCAACACCCCACGCAGCTGATCGGTTCGCAGCGAGAGGTCCATCCAACGGCTATATCCAAGGTCAGATCTCATTGATAAAGAAAGCCGAAGAAGACGAAGTGTAAGTGCTCGAATCTGGTCTTTTACATTGCTTCAAGTTCAATTAAATTCGATACGGGGTTGTAATAATGGAGCGTAGTCTCCCCCCGAGATGTAATATTGTGGTTTGAAACACGAATCACACACGTACACTCGAGCCTTTCCTCTCTTATCTGCACACTTTTGCATACAAATGGGCCTCAACAGCCCATAGGATATAGCTCTATTTATATACATTTAGCTGGGTTTTAAGGTTCAAGTCGTGTGAGTTGTCTTTCATTTTATACACTCAAAGCACTCACCCACATTGAGCCTTTCCGCTCTTACGTATATATACGTATTTCCCTTTCAGCTGGGTTTTAAATTCAAGTTGCGTGAGTTGCCTTTCAATTTATACACTCAAAGCACTCACTCACATTGAGCCTTCTCGCTCTTAAGATATAGCTATATATTTTCTTTCCGCATCTAAGATATAGCCATATTTTTCCTTCTGCAATTTCCCTTCTGCTATGTCTTTAAATTCTGGGTTTTCCCTTCAAGTTGTGTGAGTTGCATTGCATATACGCCACAGTCGAGATAGGGAGCATGCTTGCATCGAACCATCCTAAGCAAAATCGTGTAGAATCTGCCAAAATTGAGCACTTGATGCACACAATTACACGCCTGAATTGGCTAAAACCCAAGAGACATAGGAATGTGTAGATCCCATGCATAAAATCTGCAATTTTGACAAAACCAATCGATAAAACACTTTCATGTTTTCAAAAGAGTCGTGTTTGTTCAAAATCGAGACTTTCTAAAGCGTACAGACTGACCCTTGAGCGTCGGCTCAAGAAGGTCTACGACGAAAAGATCCCACTTATCCACAGTCGCCCCAAAAGTCAGATATTTTCAAAACTTACTTCGCTAGTTTGAGAAAGCTAGCTGGCACGCCCTTTTAAAGCGATGTAAGCACGAAAAGATTCACTTCAGGCCTAAGAACCTGGAGTCGAAGATTTTCCATGTCTACACCCCAGCGGAGTGTACTCCCGTCTTTCGAAGGGTTTTTGAAAACTCCTCTCCTTTTTATTTTCTAATTTTTCGAAATTTTTTGAAGCACTTGCCGGGCTTGGATCCACCCGAACATTGGCGATTTTGTGGGGTTTTGCCCCTTTGTCCGCGGTGGGTAGCCCATAAGTGTTGGGCTTCTCCAAGCGAGTTTTCGAAACCGCATTTCCTTTCCATAAGTGATCATACACCCCTTTTTTCAAATTCGTTTCGAAAAGGGATGCTTTCTTTATCAACTTATGGAAAGTTCAGATTTCGTGAAGCGAGAGAAGGGTTTTCAACTCGTTTTTAAAATTATCTAGGATGAGCATGACTGCGCATCCTTCAGATATTGGCTCTCGTACTTGACCTTGGAGAGACCTCCAACGAATAATGAACGTATGTACGTCCTCGTTCACACCTTGTTTCGTATCCCTCAAGGTGTTTAAAGTCGGCGTGACTTCTACGTTATGCAAGAATCTCTGCATAAAACAGTTCACTAACTCTTCAAAAGTTGCAAATTGGCTAAGATCGTAGGAAGGCAGCCATTTGGTAGCTGTGCTGTTGAGAGACAAAGGGAACCAATACGCCCATTTCATCGAGTCCTTTTTCTTATGGGCTCGACGAGAGAAAAGCTGCAAGTGAGACCTAGGGTCTCCCATGCCATCATACTGATGGAAGTTCGGTATTTCATCGTCACTGTCTGTTTCATAGTCCACAGGCAAGAAATCAGACAGGGCGTAACTTCTTTTCTCTTTATTTTGCCCTCTCAGCAGCTGTTGTAGGGCTTTACGGTCCTTGTGTGTGAATTACTCGTGGTATTTTTACCTTCCATTGCGAAAGTCTCTTTGTGTTTGCGAGGTTTTTCAAATTTTTTCTTGGCCTTTGGTTCGCTGTTTGACGAACATGAGTCGCCTGCTTCAGCCTCTTCGCTAAGAGTGGCGATCTTGGCCTCGAAATCCCTTCTCAAGTCCTCAATCTCTTCTATCTTGTTTTGTTTTTTCGAAAACCTCCTAGAGTGAGAACTTGATGCGTGTGAGCCGTGGCTAGATACCTCTTGGGAGCGTGGACTCAACATGCTTCAATGTTTTTCAAAATCCTAGTTATGAAATGAAACAAACAAGGTTAAAACACTTTCTTTGAAAAATTTTCATGAGGTTTTTTCTACATGAACTGACTCTGCACAAGGTCCAGGTCCCACCGGGCGTGCCAAACCTGTAGACACGAAAAATTCCCACTTCTGGTTCTTAGGCCCGAAGTGAACCTTTTCATGTGTCTAAGTCGTTTTTTATAACAAGGGCGTGCCAGCTAGCTTACTCAAGCTAGCGAAGTAAGTTTTGAAATCTGACTCTATCGGGGCGACTGTGAGCAAGTGAGCTCTTTTCGTCGCAGACCTTCTTGCACCGATGCGCAAGGGTCAGTCTGTACGCTTGGCAAAGTCGTTTAAAGCAAACCTCTTTGAAAAATACACGAAGTGTTTGGGCTCTTTTTGTATGATTGCAAGTTTTATTTCACGTGGGATTTGCACGTGCCTGTGTCTTTCTTTTTATGCTTTTTAGGGCCAATTAGGTGTGTGCGCAAGTGACCTAAGTTGGGCGATTTTTGCACAGGAGTGTGGGGCTTGCTTTGATGCAATATGCGTCCTAACTCGTGGTATGGCGAATATGCAATGCAAACTCACACAACTCCAAAGGAAAAATCCTAATTGAAAGACAATGCTTAAGGGAAATGACTTAATGTAAATTGCAAAAGGGAAATTGCAAAAGGGAAATATGGCTAAATCTTAAGAGCGGAAAGGCTCAATTGTGCAAGTGTGTGTCGTGTATATATGGAAAGACTACTCACACAGCTGAACCTTAAAACCCAAATCGTAAAGATATAGCGGAAGGGAAACACTTATAATATATATGGGCCCGAAGGTCGCCAACGTGTGCGTGGGTTTTCTGTGTATATGTAAAGACAACTCGCACGACTTGCAATGTAAAACCCAAATAAAATTGTAATATGGCCCTTACTAGGGTCATGAGAGTAAGAGCGTTCACCTCGAGAAACCAAAAAGGACTATCCAGAGAAATTTTGATTTGGATCTGGACCATAAATATCCAGATCCAAATCCATATAGTGAATAGTGTTTGTATTTGGGCCAATCCAAATAGTGTTTGGGTCGATCAAAATAGTGTTTGGATTTGGATTGGATCCAAATAGTGTTTGGATTAGATCGGATCTGAACTAAACTATCCAGATCCATTTCCATAAAAATATTGGATTTCGATTGGATACGGATCTCAAAATATCCGAGATCCAAAATCCAGATCCAAATAGTGTTTGGATTTGGGTCTGGATCCAAATCCCAAACCCAAACCCAAATCCAAGACCCACCTCAAATGCCTATAAATAGAGGTGAGGGGGTCCATTGTAAGGGGTTCACATGAAATCCAAGGGAGGACAGAGAAGGTCCAAGGTGAGTGGTTAGTGCTTTCTTTGTTTAGGGTTTTATTAATTGTTGTTAGTGTAGGGTTAATCAAGAGTTGCCCCACCCTAATTGAAGGGCGGATATTGCTTGGACAAGAGGCTTAAGGTGGCTAATCAGAGCTCAAGCACACCCTAAATCGTTGTTAAGAGGTAAGCCCCTAATCCCTCAAAACCACCTAACCGACCTCCCCTAATCCCACTTAGGTTAACCTAACACCCCAGCCCACCTTAAACCTAAACTACCCACACATCCCCTAATCCTCCGGGCCACCCTAACCTCACCCACACCCCGCGCGCACCCTGCACGCGCCCTACAAGCACGCCGCCCCCTGCACGCTCCCTGCCGACCTGCCACCCGCTTGGCGCCTAGCGCCCAACGTCAACCTGCTGCCCGACCTTCCGCAGGCAACCTCCACCCGCCGCCTCCTTCCCAGCCACCATCACCTGCCGCCTTCCACCCGACCAACACCATCGCCTGCCACCTCCCTTCCACCCGGCTCCCCTAGTCACCCAACACTTCAACTCCATCTGGCCAGCCACTATCCACCACCACCACTACCTAGCCTAACTGACCTACCCCCTGTCCTAACCGAACCATCCTAACTAGACACCCCTTCTCATACCCTTCCACCTACCTAGTAACGTGAACACTTGCCTAGCCAACCCCGACCGAACTACCCCATGCGTGACCTTACCCCACTACCTAACATCCCACGCCCTTAGTTCCCACCTAACACCCCAACTCCATACCCCATCCATGACCCATAGCATCCCATCCCACGCCTTACCACATCCCTAACTGTGACCCTAGCTCCCTTAACTCCCAGCCGAACCTATCCTAGTTAACACTCCGCACCCTACCACACACCATACCACATCCTATCCACGACCACCTTGACTAGAACCGCCTTAGTTCCCATACCCTATCCTTGACATATCCCATACCCAACCGAACCTACCCCATCCGTGACCCATATCTTACCCATACACAACCGAACCCAACCTCAGCCGTGACCTATCTCAACTCCCCAGCTCCACAGCCACCTTACCCATCCCATACCCACACCAAAACCCGCACCCTTTAGTGTCATGAACCTCATCCCTTAAGCCAAACCCTCAAGCTTGAAGGCTCCATTTAGCCATCTTTCGCTTCAAGCTTCAAGGAAGACTCATCCGTGGGTGTGAAGCCAAGCAAACTCGTGAAGATTGGAGGGGACAAACATCCGAATCACGTAAGTGTTTTAATTCAGTATTTCATATCTCCTTTCTATGCTTTGATTCAATTTGGACACGGGGTTGTATTAACGGAGTCTTGTCTCCCCCCGATTGTAATAACTTGGTTTGCTACACGAAGCACACACGAGCACTTGAGCCTTAGCTCTTACTCGTACACAAGCACCCATGTGCACCATTGAGCCTTCGCTCTTACTCCTAAGACTCTAGTAAGAGCTGCGTGAGTTTGTCTTTTGTAGACGCGCGAAAATCCCCGCCTCTTCGCCTCTTTCGGGGCTTGGAGCGGATCCTCTCATGTGTCTAAGGCCTATGTATGTAAATAGGGCGTGCCAGCTAGTTTACTTAAGCTAGCGAAGATATTTTTAACACTGACTTCTAAACATGGCGACTGTGAGCAAGTAAGCTCTTGTCGTCGCAGACTTTCTTGCACCAATGCACAAGGGTCAGTCTGTACGCTTTGCAAAAATCGAGTTTTTGGAGAGAAAGTCTACGAAGCAGTTCGAGGTGTCTATTTCTGGTTTTTAAGATGCGATTGCATATTTTAGATCACGTGGATTTGCACGTGCCTAAGTCTTTTCTTTTATCCCTTTTCGGGCCACCTAGTTTGTGTGTTATGAACACTCCACTACATGGGCGAATTCGAGCGGGGCTTGCTTTGATGCAATATGCGTCCTACCTCGTGGTATGGCGTAGATGCAATGCAAACTCACGCTACTCCAAAGGGAAAACCCGAAATGTAAAGACAATACTGAAGGAAAATGACTGAAGGGAAATAACCGAAGGGAAATAACTGAAGGGAAATATGTATATAGATTATGTATATGAGCCCTTACTCGGGTCTTGCAAATAAGAGCGAAGGCTCAATGTGGGTGCGTGCTTGAATTGAAAGACTTACACACACGACATGAAATTAAACCCAAATATAAATTGCAGTATGGCCTTGACTAAGGTCTTGGGAGTAAGAGCGAAGGCTGAATGTGTGTGAAAGTGCTTGAATCGAAGTACTACACACACGACATAAATGAAACCCAAATATAACTGCAATAAGGCCTTTACTAAGGTCTTGGGAATAAGAGCGAAGGCTCAATGTGTGTGAAAGTGCTTGAATTGAAAGACTTACTCACACGACATGAAATAAAACCCAAATAGTATAGGTCGGCCCTTACTTGGGTCTTTTAAATAAGAGCGAAAGCTCAATGTGTGTGAGAGTGCTTGAATTGAAAGACTTACTCACACGACATGGAATAAAACCCAAATAGTATAGGTCGGCCCTTACTTGGGTCTTTTAAAGAAGAGCGAAAGCTCAATGTGTGTGAGAGTGCTTGAATTGAAAGACAACGCACCCAACTTAAACAAAACCCTTCGAAAATGAAAGTATATATACACACTTATGTATTAGGGGTTGATTAGGCCTGTGTGTGTTCAAAATCGTGCACGACTAAGAGAGTGCACGTGTGTGGGTGTGCCAAGCCACGTTATTACAAGCGGGGGGAGACTATGCTCCGTTATTACAACCCCGTATCAAATTGAATCTCAAGCAAGTATACAACTAAGGACCGAGTTTAGGCACTTACGAGTAGCTGGTCCGTAGAGGCCTTGCTTGAGCGTGGGCTTGACCTTCGCCTTGGGCTGCAAACGGGAGCTCCGCGAGGATAGGTGACCAAAGGTGCTGGCCGGCTGCAAGTGGGGCGCGGGATAGGCGCCTCGAAGGTGGCCGGTTGCAAGTGGATGTCTCCTCGAGGTGGGGGGTTAGAGGGACTGAACGAGTGAGTTTTTAGGGTCACTAGGGGAGTTGAGTGTTTAGGGAAACTGGACCTAAAGGAGAGTTTGTGGGAAGGCCGAATGGGACACCTAGGGGAAGGGTGATGACTGGCCGAATGAAGGAATAGTCGGTTGGAGTGGCCGACTAGGAAGATGTGGTGGTGGCGGCGGGCTGCTAGGGTGACTAAGGCTGGAGTATGGGAAGGTAGCTAGTTAGGGGATGGGGCTAGGTGATAGTGGGAATAGTAGGTTTAAGGGAGTGTCACGGGCAAGTCTTAGGAAATCTAATAGGGTGGCCGGGTATAGTTGAGGTGAGTTAGGTAGGGGGCAAACGGTTGGGGCGGCTAAGGTTTGGCCGAGTGGGAGTGGTGGCGGCGAGGGGCTGTTGGGTGGGTAAGGTGATGGTATGGTGGGTGGCTGGGAGTGGAGAGGGAGTAGAGAAGGGGCTAGGTAAGGTGCAGGGTACTTACCGAATGGGGAGAGGCGGTGGAAGGCAAGGAGAAGCCGGGTGTGGATGGGAGCTCGGCTGGTTCGATTGGGTGAAGGTGGTGGCATCCGGCTGGGGAATGGTGGTGGATGGAAGAGGGAAGGTGGCAGTGCAGGTAGAACTGGTGGAGCAGGTGGAGAGTGGAGCAGGCGGGCAGGTGGAGAGTGGAGCCGGCTGGGCTGAGGTGAGGGCCTTCTACTTGGAAAACCCGCCCCCAAGGGGGGGGGGGGCTTTAAATAGGGGATGGGTAGGTCGGTTAGGGCTGGGCTGAGGGTAGTGGTTAGGTGGTTTAGGTAGGGTGGTATGTAGATAAGGTGGGCTGGAAAGGGTTGGGCCAGATATTTTGAAAACTAGGGGTTTGGGTAGATTGTGGGCTAAGGGTGGTTTAGGGGTTTAGGGCTAGGTTAGGTGGTTGGGTTTTAGGGTGAGGTTTAGTGAGCTAGGTTAGGTGATTAGGCTAGGTTTAGGCTAGGATTAGGGAAATTAGTCTAGGTTTAGGGAAGGATTAGGGAAGTGGGTTAGGTGATTAGGTTGGGATTAGGCCGGGATTAGGGAAGTGGGTTAGGTGATTAGGTTGGGATTAGGGGTAGATTAGGGGTTTAGGCTAGGATTAGTCATTTTGGGTTAGGTTTAGGTGAAGGAGCTCCCTTAGCATGGCCCATAGACCTTGATCACCTCATGTTGGTGCAGCCCTAGGTTAGGTTTTAGCTAATTACAAGCTTAAACCCACTCAATTAGGCTAACCCACATGATTAAACCCAAACTTGACACACAAGTCAAGCTTAATACAACACTCTTGATATTTTCCATCCCCACTCTCTCTCATGCCCAATATCCCACGTGAATTTCAAGTGGGCCCCACCTCCATTTATGAGAAGGTGATGTGGGCCATGGATATGGATATTGGATTGGATCTCTGGATCCAAATCCAAATCCAAATCCAAGTCCACATATGGGTTTGGATTGGAATCTGGATATATATGGTCCAGATCCAATCCAAACTGAACTCTGACTCCTTCGAGCTGGGTTCGAAACGGACGATTCGTGCGGGGCCTGACAGCATCAGTACTCTGTCTGCGTTGGGTCTTCGCCAACATAGTCGTCCGCCTCTGTTTCTGCCTTCCGGAGATGACTTCAAATGCTATTTTGATAAGAACAGGGTCTTAGACGTTCGAGATCCTAGGGGTTTCAAAAACATGTTTTAAAAAGGTACTCTTAGTCGTCCTGTCTTGATCAGGCCAAGCCACTTCGGGGTTTCAAAACATGTTTTAAAAAGGTTTTAAAAGCTATAATGTATGTTTTCGAAATATAGAGTTCAAAACGTATGTACAGGGTTGTCTGGAAGGCTCCTGGGTTTCCAGACTCAAAATGGCCCTTTGGGGCTGCTTGTACAAAACCAGGTTTGTTTTAAGGAATTCGTGGGATTTCGGGGTGGTTACAGATTACCCTCTTTGGCCTTGTCCAAATCGATTTGGATAAGGGCAAAGATGACAAACACCCCTTTTAATGTCTCCCTAGATCTACCCACGAAGAATATGGGATCGTCCCATTTTTAGCAAAATCTCAATTTACAAACTCTGGTAGGAGGAGATATCACGCCAAAGGGTTTACTTATGGAATCTGGTCCTAAATGGGATCATGTTCATGCAAGTACCATGCGTGGAATGCAAATGACATGGGTGTGGTGCCAAGAGTGGCGACCTCCCAGAGACCAGATGTGGTCGAACTCTAGAGACTTACAAGGTCTATTGCTCCAAGTGAGCAAATCCTATGCTGATCGATGTTCGGTTTTCAAAACTTATTTACAAAAGCTATTTACAAAAGGGACAACTGTCTTGAGTCTCGATCCTAAGGATCTCGAGCTCTTCGTGCTTGCCCTTGTTTGAGTCTTAACACTCGCTTATCTAGCGGAGGTTTTATAAGAAAACAAGCTTCATTTCAAATTCCTACGCCTTACTCGAAACGTCGAATTCTCAAACAAGACGAAATTCAAGTAAGTAAATCCTATTTTTACTTTAGGATTCCTCGAAATGAACCATGCTTTAGCTTGGGATAAGCCAGGGATGGGAAAGAGATACCACGGTCCCTTCTGAAGCGTCCCGTGGTTTGAGGCACAGAAGGCGGAAAACTGCTCTTTTTGAGCTTTTTGGCCTCTTTTTTCTTTTTTTCATAGAGGGTCTCCCTTTGGGAGTATTTTTTCTTTAATCCCTCTTTTTCATAAGAGAATCGATTTTTCTTTTTGAAGTCTGGTTTCTTTCTTTTGGAAAGAGACTTTGAATGGGAAATTCCCTTTTGTTTTGGGCCTTTGTTTTCCTTTTGAAAATAGAAGAGAAGAGGGGAGGACTTATCCCAAGCCTACACTCGATCCATTCCAGATCAGCCTATTTAGAAATAGCACGTACTACTTGCAAGTATCTTGCTATATTGAACTAGGCCTTTCTTTGTAAGAAGAAGGATTTTGAGATGTAACCACGATTTTGAAAACTCCACTCTTTCACAAGTGCGAATTGTCTCACTCAGGGTCACACGAGTTGCCTTTGCACCTTATTCACATGTCTCAGGGCAGCTATCCCTTTAAAATTTTCGAAAACTGGAATTTAATCCAGATCCTACACATGATACTTCTTTAAGTATTGAATATTGATAGGATCTGCTAAATTCCTACCTTCTACATCGATCAACCAATACGAATTGCTTGTAGTGGTTGCTCGTACAACATAGGGTCCATCCCAGTTGGGGCGCCACTTACCTAAGGAGTGTGGGCCACGATGGTGGATGGTTTTTAAGACCAGATCTCCCACTTCAAAGTGGCGAGGTCTCATGTGTTTGCTATAATGTCGGGCTATCCTTTGCCGGTATGCACGAGCATGATCCATGGCAAGGAGTCGCCTCTCATCTAGCAAATCTAGTTCGGCCATCCTAGCATGCTGAAGCGTCTCTAGGGGGAGGTCGAGTGCTAGGGATGTATGGAATGAATGCAGTTGGGTATGAATGGGAAGAATGGCGTTTGTGCCATAGACCAACTCGAATGGTGTGGCATTCGTGGGAGTCCGGATGGAAGTCCTATAAGCCCATAAGGCTTCATCCAGCTTCTCGTGCCACGTCCTACCCTTCTCTAAGGTTTTCTCAATAATACAAATGAGAGTCTTGTTTGTGGCTTCGGCTTGGCCGTTGCCTTGAGGGTAGTAGGGCGAGGAGAAGTGGTGAGTTATGCCATACGTGTTGCACAACTTAACCATCCGCTCATTCTTGAATGGGGTACCATTATCAGACACAAGGTCTCGTGGAACCCCAAATCGAGCCAAGATATTCCTCCGGATGAAAGCCACCACATGTTGCCCCATTACATTCATTAGGGAAATGGCTTCCACCCACTTGGAGAAATACTCCGTGGCTGCTAAAATAAAACGATGCCCATTCGAGGCCTTTGGAAATATTGGGCCTACAATGTCAAACGCCCACATGGTAAATGGCCAGGGGCTGACCACAGAATGCATTGCAGATGAAGGGATATGAATGGCGTGCCCATGCACTTGACACGGATGACACTTCCTAACATGATCGTGACAATCCTTTTTCAGGGTGGACCAAAAATAGCCCCCTCTAGGTATTTTCATCGCCATCATGTTGGCATTAACATGACCTCCACATTCTCCATCGTGGAACTCATGCATCACTATCCTAGCCTCCTCTAGGTCGATACACCTAAGCAGAATGCCGGTAAAACTCTTTTTGTATAAGACCCCACCCAGAATGGTGTATCGGGTCGAAATCTTACGAATGAATGCCTTATCTTTGGACGTGGCATCCTCGGTGAATCCCCCATTTTCTAAAAATTGTTTTATGTCATAGAACCAGGGTTTTTCAATAGACTCTGGGTTGTTTTGGCAAATATCCAAGTCGTGTGTGGATGGATGGGGCGCATGCCATATTTCCAAAGATCTGGTCCCTGAAATGGGATCGACCTTCAGGGCTGAACCCAAGGAGGAGAGGGCATCGGCGATGCCATTGTCCTCCCTTCCTACGTGTGTGAGCTTACACGACTGGAAGGATTGGACCAATCGAGTGGCCAACTCGTGATATGGAAGTAGTTTCTCGTTACGTACTTGCCAAATTTTTAAAACCTGGTTTATGACAAGGAGCGAATCTCCAAAGACCTCAATGCACGATGCCCCTAGAGTTTTCGAAATCCTTAAGCCTTGTATGAGTGCTTCATACTCAGCTACGTTGTTGGAACATTCGAAGTCTAAGCGGACTGCTATGGGAATCTCGCCCTTTTCAGGGGAGATTAGGATGACCCCAGCACCAGCCCCTCGTTGGTTTCATGCCCCGTCGAAGTGCATTTTCCACACTTGGTTTTCGAAAGAGTTTGCCAAAACGTGGTTTTGAAAATGGTTTTGTAATATGCCTTCGTCAGGCATTTCGACAAGAGTGGGATATGCGTCCTCTAAGGGGAATTCAGCCACATAATCTGCTAGGGCTTGCCCCTTAATGGAGATCTGGTGATGGTATTTTAGGTCATACTCCATTAGAAGGAGTTGCCATTTGCCCAATCTACCCGTGAGAATGGGTTTTTCGAACAAGTGCTTGATTGGATCAAGCTTGGACACTATCCAGATCTCATGATCTAGGAAATAGTGTCTGAACTTCTGGCAGGCCCAGACTAGGGCCAAGCACATCTTCTCCATGGCTTGATAATTTCGTTCATAAGCCAAGAGAGTTTTCAAAATATAGTAGATGGCATACTCCTTATGGGTGTCATCCTCGTATTGAGCCAACAGGGCACCTAAAGCATTTACATGCACGGAGATGTATAATAAAAGCGGTTTTCCTTGTTTTGGAGGATTCAAAACGGGGGGATTAACCAAGTATGCCTTCAGTCTCTCGAAGGACTTTTGGCATTCGTCATCCCATAAGAATTTCGTACCCTTCCTCAACAGTTTGTTGAAGGGTTCGCATCTAGTTGCCAGATTCGATATGAATCGGTGCACGGATTGTAATCGACCCTGGAGGCTACGGATTTGGGTGAGATTGGAGGGTGGAGCCATGTCTATGATGGCTCGACACTTGGAGGGGTCGACTTCTATTCCCCTTTGGCTCACCATAAAGCCTAGAAGCTTCCCTGATTCTACCCCGAATACACATTTTTGAGGGTTTAGCTTTACTTTGTAAAGCCTAAGCCTTTCGAAAATCTTTTGTAAACATTCGATATGGGTGCATCGGGTTTTGGATTTCGCCAAGAGATCATCTACATACACTTCTACAAGCTCATGAATTTGATCATGGAAGATCGTGTTCATGGCTCGTTGGTATGTTGCGCCGGCATTTTTCAAACCAAAGGGCATGACTGTATAGCAGTATGTGCCCCATGGGGTTGTGAAGGCGGTCTTACCCTGATCTCGTGGACTTAGTTTGATTTGATTATAGCCTGAATAGCCATCCATGAATGAAAACATTTCATGATTTGCAGTACTATCGACTATCAAATCTATGTTGGGTAAAGGATAATTATCCTTTGGAGTGACCTTATTTAGGTTTCTGAAATCGATGCATATTCGAATTTTCCCATTGGTTTTTCGAACCACAACGATATTTGACAACCAATCAGAATATGCAATGGGTTTTATAAATCCGGCTTTTAGCAGATCTTCTAAACCCTCTTTGACTTGCGTGTGTACATTCGGGTGTATTTTCCTAAGCTTCTGCTTTATGGGTTTTACACCTGCATCTAAGGGCAGACGATGCTCGACTATGCTGGGATCTATGCCCGGCATGTCTTCATACGTCCATGCAAACACATCTAAATAGGTTCGTAGAAATGCAATGAATGCTAACTTTTCAGTTTCATGCAAGCATGCACCTATTTTAATGGTTTTGGGATTGGAATCATCCCCTAGGTTCACCTCTATGAAATCTCCTCCTACTGATTGGGAAGGTCTTTCAAAATCGAGAATTCTATGAAATTCTGGGAGCTCAGAAGTGGGATCTTCCTCAAGGGGATCCGCTTCTGGGCTTTGATCATTCTCGTGGGCTATAGACCCGAGGGAACTTGATGCGTGGTTTTCAAAATGACCAGGTTTTGTACTTAGATTTTCAAGTGATTTCGAAATTTTTGGTCTGGCTATGCAGACGACGTTTCTTTCGAAATCCTTTTCTTTTGCCAAAGTTTTACCAGGAGCAGCTATGTACAAAATCTTTTTGGTATTTTCCAAATTTTTGATTTTTTTGGGTTTTTGTAAAACAAGAACTTTGGAAACTATACAAAGCACTCTTTTTTCGAGTTTTTGTTTTTCCATTGTTTTTGGTTTTTCTTGTTTTTCGATTTTTTTTTTTATTTTAAGTTTTTCAAATGTTTTTGGTATTTTTAGAAAAGGGATCTACCGTCATACCTACAAAGGGAAAACACTACGGGTTAGACTCGGAATAGGAGGTCTAAATCGTAGGTTTCTTCTAAGATAGGCTCCGGGGCACCCTTGACCCAGGTGGTCACAGGCGGTGGCTCCGGCGGTATTCGGGGAGTATAGCCGATCCCATATCGGCTTGGGTTGGCCCTAGGAAGGATGGGCTCTAGGAGACCCTGGTTTTGTGCCCCTAGACTCTTGTAGGGCGTGTAGCCCATGTTCAATAACATGTTCCACGACCTTTTGTTTTTTGAAAAGATGGGATACAAGTCGTGGTCCTGGAACATGCTATCGTCCATATTAGGCTCGTATGGCCTTTTGTCCAGGGGTTTTGGAAATAGGGAACGCTTGGGTTTTCCTAGGAGGATTAGAGTTGGGAGGGGGCCTGCTTTGGGCGGCCCCTTCACACATACAACCTTCCTAGGGTTATTCAACATGAGCCGAGGAGGCTCAACCATGATTTGCCCCAGGTTAGCCTCATGGGCCTGGGAGCTTGATAAACAAGGGGAGTTTATGATCCCCTGAAGCTGTGGGTGACTCTCACCTAGGATCACTATGACCTGGTCCCTAAAAGGGATCTTAACACACCTGTTGAAGGTGGATGACACAGCGCACAAACTGTGTATCCAGGGTCTTCCCAGCAACAGGTTATAATGGGGGTGGATGTCCAAGACATGGAACACCCCCGTGTGTTCGATCCCTCCCGTTTCCATTGGGAGTTCGATGGATCCTAAAGGTCTAGACGCATTCCCATCGTATCCAGTGATAACGATGGGGCTTGGGTTCACTGAAGTCAAGGTGACTCCGATTTTCTACGCCACATGAAGTGGAAGGATGTTGAGCCCTCCTCCACCATCGACTAGGCACCTGTCCAGAGAGTGGTTGTTTAGAACCACCTCGATATGCAGGGCCTGGTTATGGGTTTGGTAGGGTCTATCTACATCATCTTCTGAAAAGGTGATGGGCGATTTTGCTCCTAATAAAGCCACTTGGGCAAACAAGGATTCCGAACTTATGTTCGAATCAACCTTGGCCCTTTCTAGAATTTTCTCTAATACAAGTCTGTGCCTAGGCGAGGTTTTGATAAGCTCTAGGATAGACATGTGAATAGGAATCTTTGAAAGGTGGTTTTCGAAATCATAAGGATTTAGGATGACTTTGTCCTTATCTGCTTTTGGCAGACCACTAGGGATACATGCTTTTGAGGGGCCAGGCACACTGACCACCTTTTGAGCACCTTGAAGGTGCGGGGGTTGATAGATCCTCCCGGATCTAGTGACTTCCCCCACGACCAGCCTAGGGTTCGCGCTAAACTTGGCTCTAAGGATGAGCTGAGGAGAACCTTGGATTTTCAACACTGGTTTTACCGGGGTTTCCACTTTTGGTGGTCCCCGAATGACGACTTGGGCGGGCTTCTTGTATAGTACAAGGATGGGCGCACAAGTAGGTCGACCAGGTTCTGGCTTTTGCGCTAGTTCCTTGGAAATGGTGAGGGTACATACCTCCTTTCCTTTCCCACTGCCACTGGCGTGTTTGGGAAAGGGTTCCTTGAAGATAGCTTGAGGTGGCTCAGGTTCCGCAGTGACCTGGAGCCGGCCTTCTGCTATCAAGTTCTCAATTTTATTTAAAAGAGAGAAGCAGCGTTTGGTATCATGGCCTTTGAGCCGATGATACTTACAAAATCGGTTTAAATACCCCCCTTTGGACGTGACTCCTTCGGGGATTTCAAGGAGTTCGATCATGCCCTGGGCATGTAAGAGGTCCAGGACCTCCGACACAGGTTGCCCCAGCGGAGTATACTCCCATTTTTCAACCGGTTTTTCAAAATTACGTTCTCTCTTATTTTAAAATTTTTCAAAATTTTTGGAAGTGCCCGCCATGCCTGGATCCACCCGGACATTGGCGATTTTATGGGGCTTTGCCCCTTTGTCCGTCGTGGGCAGCCCATATGCGATGGGCTTTTCCAAACGGGTTTTTGGAATGGCACTTCCTTTCCATAAGTGGTCGTATGTCCCTTTTCGTAAGTTGGTTTCGAAAAGGGAGGCCTTTTTGATCAACTTATGGAAAGTTGAAATCTCATGGAGCGAGAGAAGGGTTTTTAACTCGCTTTTAAAATTATCCAGGATGAGCATTACTGCGCATCCTTCGGATATGGGCTCTCGCACTTGGCCCAAAAGCGACCTCCATCTTATAATGAAGGCATGCACGTCTTCGTTCATGCCTTGCTTTGTATCCCTTAAGGTATTCAGGGTTGGCGTGACTTCCACGTTGTGTGCAAATCTTTGCATGAAGCAGTTCGCTAACTCTTCAAAAGTAGCGAACTGGCTTAAGTCGTAGGAAGCCAGCCATTTGGCAGCTATGCCTTTAAGGGATAGAGGGAACCAATACACCCATTTCATCGAGTCCTTTTTCTTCTTATGGGCTCGAGGTGAGAAAAGCTGCAAGTGAGACCTAGGGTCTCCCATGCCATCATACCGATGGAAGTTTGGTATTTCATCGTCACTGTCTGTTTCGTAGTCCATAGGAAGGAAATCAGACAGGGCGTAGCTTCTTTTCTCTTTATTCTGCCCTTTTAGCAACTGCTGTAGGGCTTTACGGTCCTTTTGTGTGAAGGACTCGTGGTATTGGTTGCCTTCTATTACGGAGGCCTCTTTTTGTTTACGAGGTTTTTCAGATTTCTTTTTAGGCCTTTGTTAACCGTTTGATGAACATGAATCGCCTACTTCAGCCTCTTGGCTGAGAGCATCGATTTTGGCCTCAAACTCCCTTCTCAAGTCCTCGATTTCATCTAGTTTTATTTTGTTTTTGAAAATCCTCCTAGAGTGAGAACTTGATGCGCATGAGCCTTGGCTCGACACTTCACTTGGATTGGATTTTGACATGCTTTTCAAGCTTTTTCAAATGTCCTAAGTACAAGCAAAGAAAAACAAGTTAAAATGACACCTTTTTACAAAATTTTCGCAAGACTTCTACAAGCAAACTCGATTTTTGAAAAGGCTCACGTCCCACCGGGCGTGCCAATCTCTGTAGACGCGCGAAAATCCCCGCCTCTTCGCCTCTTTCGGGGCTTGGAGCGGATCCTCTCGTGTGTCTAAGGCCTATGTATGCAAATAGGGCGTGCCAGCTAGCTTACTTAAGCTAGCGAAGATATTTTTAACACTGACTTCTAAACGTGGTGACTGTGAGCAAGTAAGCTCTTGTCGTCGCAGACTTTATTGCACCGATGCGCAAGGGTCAGTCTGTACGCTTTGCAAAAATCGAGTTTTTGGAGAGAAAGTCTACGAAGCGGTTCGAGGTGTCTATTTCGGGTTTTTAAGATGCGATTGCATATTTTAGATCACGTGGATTTGCACGTGCCTAAGTCTTTTCTTTTATCCCTTTTCGGGCCACCTAGTTTGTGTGTTATGAACACTCCACTACATGGGTGAATTCGAGCGGGGCTTGCTTTGATGCAATATGCGTCCTACCTCGTGGTATGGCGTAGATGCAATGCAAACTCACGCTACTCCAAAGGGAAAACCCGAAATGTAAAGACAATACTGAAGGGAAATGACTGAAGGGAAATAACCGAAGGGAAATAACCGAAGGGAAATATGTATATAGATTATGTATATGAGCCCTTACTCGGGTCTTGCAAATAAGAGCGAAGGCTCAATGTGGGTGCGTGCTTGAATTGAAAGACTTACACACGACATGAAATTAAACCCAAATATAAATTGCAGTATGGCCTTGACTAAGGTCTTGGGAGTAAGAGCGAAGGCTGAATGTGTGTGAAAGTGCTTGAATCGAAGTACTACACACACGACATAAATGAAACCCAAATATAACTGCAATAAGGCCTTTACTAAGGTCTTGGGAATAAGAGCGAAGGCTCAATGTGTGTGAAAGTGCTTGAATTGAAAGACTTACTCACACGACATGAAATAAAACCCAAATAGTATAGGTCGGCCCTTACTTGGGTCTTTTAAATAAGAGCGAAAGCTCAATGTGTGTGAGAGTGCTTGAATTGAAAGACTTACTCACACGACATGGAATAAAACCCAAATAGTATAGGTCGGCCCTTACTTGGGTCTTTTAAATAAGAGCGAAAGCTCAATGTGTGTGAGAGTGCTTGAATTGAAAGACAACGCACCCAACTTAAACAAAACCCTTCGAAAATGAAAGTATATATACACACTTATGTATTAGGGGCTGATTAGGCCCGTGTGTGTTCAAAATCGTGCACGACTAAGAGAGTGCACGTGTGTGGGTGTGCCAAGCCACGTTATTACAAGCGGGGGGAGACTATGCTCCGTTATTACAACCCCGTATCAAATTGAATCTCAAGCAAGTATACAACTAAGGACCGAGTTTAGGCACTTACGAGTAGCTGGTCCGTAGAGGCCTTGCTTGAGCGTGGGCTTGACCTTCGCCTTGGGCTGCAAACGGGAGCTTCGCGAGGATAGGTGACCAAAGGTGCTGGCCGGCTGCAAGTGGGGCGCGGGATAGGCGCCTCGAAGGTGGCCGGTTGCAAGTGGATGTCGCCTCGAGGTGGGGGGTTAGAGGGACTGAACGAGTGAGTTTTTAGGGTCACTAGGGGAGTTGAGTGTTTAGGGAAACTGGACCTAAAGGAGAGTTTGTGGGAAGGCCGAATGGGACACCTAGGGGAAGGGTGATGACTGGCCGAATGAAGGAATAGTCGGTTGGAGTGGCCGACTAGGAAGATGTGGTGGTGGCGGGCTGCTAGGGTGACTAAGGCTGGAGTATGGGAAGGTAGCTAGTTAGGGGATGGGGCTAGGTGATAGTGGGAATAGTAGGTTTAAGGGAGTGTCACGGGCAAGTCTTAGGAAATCTAATAGGGTGGCCGGGTATAGTTGAGGTGAGTTAGGTAGGGGGCAAACGGTTGGGGCGGCTAAGGTTTGGCCGAGTGGGAGTGGTGGCGGCGAGGGGCTGTTGGGTGGGTAAGGTGATGGTATGGTGGGTGGCTGGGAGTGGAGAGGGAGTAGAGAAGGGGCTAGGTAAGGTGCAGGGTACTTACCGAATGGGGAGAGGCGGTGGAAGGCAAGGAGAAGCCGGGTGTGGATGGGAGCTCGGCTGGTTCGATTGGGTGAAGGTTGTGGCATCCGGCTGGGGAATGGTGGTGGATGGAAGAGGGAAGGTGGCGGTGCAGGTAGAACTGGTGGAGCAGGTGGAGAGTGGAGCAGGCGGGCAGGTGGAGAGTGGAGCCGACTGAGCTGAGGTGAGGGCCTTCTACTTGGAAAACCTGCCCCCAAGGGGGGGGGGTTTAAATAGGGGATGGGTAGGTCGGTTAGGGCTGGGCTGAGGGTAGTGGTTAGGTGGTTTAGGTAGGGTGGTATGTAGATAAGGTGGGCTGGAAAGGGTTGGGCTAGATATTTTGAAAACTAGGGGTTTGGGTAGATTGTGGGCTAAGGGTGGTTTAGGGGTTTAGGGCTAGGTTAGGTGGTTGGGTTTTAGGGTGAGGTTTAGTGAGCTAGGTTAGGTGATTAGGCTAGGTTTAGGCTAGGATTAGGGAAATTAGTCTAGGTTTAGGGAAGGATTAGGGAAGTGGGTTAGGTGATTAGGTTGGGATTAGGCCGGGATTAGGAAAGTGGGTTAGGTGATTAGGTTGGGATTAGGGGTGGATTAGGGGTTTAGGCTAGGATTAGTCATTTTGGGTTAGGTTTAGGTGAAGGAGCTCCCTTAGCATGGCCCATAGACCTTGATCACCTCATGTTGGTGCAGCCCTAGGTTAGGTTTTAGCTAATTACAAGCTTAAACCCACTCAATTAGGCTAACCCACATGATTAAACCCAAACTTGACACACAAGTCAAGCTTAATACAACACTCTTGATATTTTCCATCCCCACTCTCTCTCATGCCCAATATCCCACGTGAATTTCAAGTGGGCCCCACCTCCATTTATGAGAAGGTGATGTGGGCCATGGATATGGATATTGGATTGGATCTCTGGATCCAAATCCAAATCCAAGTCCACATATGGGTTTGGATTGGAATCTGGATATATATGGTCCAGATCCAATCCAAACTGAACTCTGACTCCTTCGAGCTGGGTTCGAAACGGACGATTCGTGCGGGGCCTGACAGCATCAGTACTCCGTCTGCGTTGGGTCTTCGCCAACATAGTCGTCCACCTCTGTTTCTACCTTCCGGAGATGACTTCAAATGCTATTTTGATAAGAACAGGGTCTTGGACGTTCGAGATCCTAGGGGTGTGAATCAGATACAAGAGTTGCTGTGCCGGGCTCGTCGTGTGCTCCGGTTCTGGGCTCTTCTTAGCTCTCCTGGTCCTGTCTTGATTAGGCCAAGCCACTTCGGGGTTTCAAAACATGTTTTAAAAAGGTTTTAAAAGCTATAATGTATGTTTTCGAAATATAGAGTTCAAAACGTATGTACAGGGTTGTTTGGAAGGCTCCTGGGTTTCCAGACTCAAAATGGCCCTTTGGGGCTGCTTGTACAAAACCAGGTTTGTTTTAAGGAATTCGTGGGATTTCGGGGTGTTTACATCTTTAAATTTATCCACTCACACACGCGTGCATTGAGCCTTCGCTCTTATTCTATATATGTATTTCAATTCAGCTGGGTTGTTACATTAAGTCGTGTAAGTTTGTCTTTCATTTACACACTCACACACAAAGAACACCCGAGTGCTTGCTTGTGCATCTTACGCACCATTTTGGCCTTGGCAGCTACTAAGATATAATCATATTTCTATACTTTCTGCTGCATTTTCCCAGTTCAACTGCGTGTGTTTGTCTTTCCATTTACACACCAACACAACACGCGCACGTTGGCGACCTTCGGGCCTATATATATAGTTGTGTTTCCCTTCCGCTATGTCTTTAAATTTCGGGTTAAAAGGTTCAGCTGTGTGAGTTTTATTTCCATTTATACACGGCATACACTTACACAATTGAGCCTTTTTGCTCTTAAGATATATCTATATTTCCCTTTTGCAATTTCCCTTTTACAATTTCCCTTAAGCATTGTCTTTCAATTCCGGGTTTTCCCGTTCAGTTGTGTGAGTTTGCATTGCATATTCGCCATACCACGAGTTAGGGCACATACTTGCATAAAAGCAAACCCCATACACCCATGCAAAATCACCCATACTTAGGCACTTGATGCACACATCACACGCCTAAATTGGCTAAAACCTGAGACATAGGAAACGTGCAAATTCTACGTTGATAAAATCTGCAACAAAACAAGTAAAACCGACCAAAACACTTTGCATACTTTTCGAAAAGGTTATGTTTGTTCCAAATCAACTTTTTAAAGTGTACAAACTGACCCTTGCGCATCGGTGCAAGAAGGTCTGCGACGAAAAGAACCCACTTACTCACAGTCGCCCCAAAGAAGTCAGATATTTTCAAAACTTACTTCGCTAGCTTGAGTAAGCTAGCTGGCACGCCCTTTAAACGACTTAGACATAAGAAAAGGTTCGCTCTAGGCCCTAAGAAGCCCGGGGTCGGAAATTACCCCGTGTCTACAGAATTTGGCACACCCGGTGGGACGTGGGTCTTGTAAAAAATTGATCCATACAAGCAAACCTCATGAATTTTTTTTAAGAAAAAGTGTTTTAACTCCCTGTTTGTTGCATTTCATACTTAGGATTTTGAAAGCATTGAAGCATGTCGAGTCCAGGCTCCCAGGAAGTGTCTAGCCATGGCTCATGCACATCAAGTTCTCATTCTAGGAAGTTTTTGAAAAACCGAGATCAAAGAGAAGAGATTGAGGAGTTAAGAAGGGACTTCAAGGCCAAAATCGCTGCTCTTATCCAAGAGGCTGAAGCAGCTGATTCGTGTTCATCACATGGTGAACCAAAGGCCAATAAGAGAGTTGAAAAAACTCGCAAACACAAGGAGACCTCCGCAATGGAAGGCAACCAATACCACAACTCCTTCACACACAAGGATCGTAAGGCCCTACAGCAGCTGCTGAAAGGGTAAAACAAAGAGAAAAGGAACTACGCCCTATCCGATTTTCTTCCTTTAGATTATGAGACGGACAGTGCCAATGAAATACCAAATTTCCATCGGTATGATGGCACGAGAGACCCTAGGTTTCACTTGCAACTTTTCTCTCGTCGAGCACATAAGAAAAAGAAGGACTCGATGAAATGGGTGTATTGGTTCCCTTTATCCCTCAAAGGCATAGCTTTCAAATGGCTGGCTTCCTACGACCTTAGCCAATTCGCTACTTTTGAAGAGTTAGCAAACTGCTTTATATAGATATTCTCACATAACGTAGAGGTCACACCCACTTTAAACACATTGAGGGATGCGAAGGAGGGCATGAACGAGGATGTGCATACATTTATTATTCGATGGAGGTCTCTCCTTGGACAAGTGCGAGAACCTATATCCGAAGGATGCGCAGTCATGCTCATTCGGGATAACTTTCGAAATGAATTAAAAACCCTTCTTTCCCTACACGAGATCTCAACTTTCCATAAGTTGATAAAAAAAGCATCTCTTTTCGAAACGAATTTGAAGAAAGGGATTTATGATCATTTGTGGAAAGGGAGTGTGGTTTCGAAAACTCACTTGGAGAAGCCCAACACTTATGGGCTACCCACCATGGATAAAGGGATAAGGCCCCACAAAATCGCCAATGTCCGGGTGGATCCAAGCCCGGCAAGCATTTCTAAAAACTTTGAAAAAATTGAAAATAAAAGGGAGAAAAATTTCCAAAAACCCTTTGAAAGACGGGAGTATACTCCGTTGGGGCAACCTGTGTCGGAGGTCCTAGACCTCCTACTTGCCCAAGGAATGATCGAACTCCTCAAAATTCCTGAGGGAATCACTTCCAAAGGGGGATTTTGAAACTGATTCTTTAAGTATCATCGACTCAAAGGCCATGATACAAAGCGGTGTTTCTCCCTGCTTAATAAAATTGAGAACTTGATAGCAGAAGGTCGGCTCCAGGTCATTGAGGAAACAGAGTATGCCCAAGCTATCTTCAAAGAATCCTTCCCCAAGCACGCAAGTACCAGTGGGAAGGGCAAAGAGGTATGTGCTCTCACGATTTCGAAGAGTCTAGCACATACATATAAGTCTGGTTTGTCTACTTGTGCATCTCCTCTCATACTTCATAAGAAATCCGCCCAAGTAGTCATCCGGGGACCACCAAGAGTTTCATCCCCGGTTAAACCAGTTTTGAAAATTCAAGGTGCTCCAAAACACTCAATTAAAGCCATGTTAGGTGCGAACCCTAGGTTGATCGTGGGGGAGGTGACCAGGTCCAGAAGGATCTATCAACCCCCACATCTGCAAAATGCTAAAAAAGTGGTCAGTGTGCTTGGCCCTTCAAAAGCATGTATTTCTAGAGTTTCGCTGAAAGTGAACACAGGAAAAGTCGTTTTAACCTTGTATGATTTCGAAAATCATCTTTCAAAGATTCCCATTAACATGTCCATCCTAGAGCTGATACAAACTTCGCCTAGGCATAGACTCGTGTTAGAGAAAATTCTAGAAAGAGCCAAGGTTAGCTCGAACATAACCCCTGAATCCTTGTCCAACCAAGTGGCGTCCATAGGAGTGAAAACGCCTATCATGTTCTCAGAGGAGGATTTAGAAAAACCCTACGAGTCCCACAACTAGGCCCTGCATATCGAGGTGGTTTTGAATCACCACTCTCTAAATAGGTGCCTAGTCGATGGTGGAGCAGGGCTCAACATCCTTCCACTTCATGTAGCGTACCAAATCGGAGTCACCTTGACATCCGTAAGTCCAAGTCCCATCGTAATCACTGGATATGACGAGAATGCGTCAAGACCCCTAGGGTCCATCGAACTCCCCACGGAAACAGGAGGAATAGTACACATGGGGGTGTTCCATGTCTTAGACATCCACCCCCACTATAACCTATTGTTGGGAAGGCCCTGGATACACAGCCTGTGTGCTATGCCATCCACCTTCCATAGGTATGTCAAAATCCCTTTCGGGGACCAAATCATAGTGATCCTAGGTGAGAGTAACCCACAGCTTCAGGGAATCATGAATTCCCCCTGCTTATCGAGTTTCTAAGACCACGAGGCCCATATGGGGCAGACATTGGTTGAGCCACCAAAGCTCACACTTAAAATCCCTAGGAAGGTCGTGTATGTCAAAGGGCCGCCCAAGGCTGGCCCTCTCGAAACCCTGACCATCCCAGGAAAGGCTAAGAGTCGCCCATTTCCAAAACCCCTGGACAAAAAGCCCTTTGTGCATAACATAGACGACAACAAGTTCCAGGACCACGACCTGTATGAAATTTTTTCTAAAACAAAAAGTCATGGAACATGTTGTTAAATATGGGCTATATGCCATACAAGAGTCTAGGGGCACAGAATCAGGGTCTCGTAGAGCCCATATTGCCCAAGGCCAACCCAAGCCGATATGGGATCGACTATACTCCCAGAATACCACCAGAGCTACCACTTGTGACCACCTTGGTCAAGGGTGCCCTGGAGCCTACCCAAGTAGAAACCTACGATTTAGACCTCTTGTTTAGAGTCTAACTCATTACGTTTTCCTTTGTAGGTATGATGGAAGATCCCTCAACCAAAAACACAAAAAAATTGGAAAAACTCGAAATCCAAAAACATTTCGAAAAATTACAAAAGCCAAAAATACTTGAAAATGAAAAACTCGAAAAAAGAGTGGTTTGTATAGTTCCCAAAATTCTCTCTTTACAAAAACACAAAAAAATCGAAAATCTACAAAATTCCCAAAAGGTTTTGAACATAGCTGCTCTTGGTAAAAACTTGGGAAAAGCCAAGGATTTCGAAAGAAACATTGTCTTCATAACAAGACCAAAAATTTCGAAACTCGTAGAAACCCCAACTCAAAAACCAGGTATTTTCAAAATCCATGCATCAAATTCCCTAAGATCTGTAGATCTCGAGAATGATCGAAGCCTAGAGGTGGATCCTCATGAGGAGGATCCCACTTCCGAGCTCCCAGAATTTCATAAAGTTCTCGATTTTGAAAAACCCTCGAATTTAGTAGGAGGAGATTTCATAGAGATAAACTTAGGGAGTGATTCAAAGCCCAAACTCATTAAGGTAGGTGCATGTTTGCATGAGCATGAAAGATCATCATTCATTACATTTTTGAAAACCTACTTAGATGTGTTTGCATGGACATACGAAGACATGCCGGGTATAGACCCACAAGTTGTAGAGCATTGTCTTCCCTTAGATTAGGATGCAAAACCCATAAAACAAAAGCTTAGGAAAATACATCCGAACGTACACTCACAAGTCAAAGAGGGTTTAGAAGATCTGTTAAAAGCCGGGTTTATAAAACCCATTGCGTATTCTGATTGGTTATCCAATATAGTTGTGGTTCGAAAAACCAATGGGAAGATTCGAATATGCATCGATTTCAGAAACCTGAACAAAGCCACTCCAAAGGATAACTTTCCTTTACCCAACATTGATTTGATAGTCGATAGTACTGCAAATCATGAAATGTTTTCATTCATGGATGGCTATTCAGGGTATAATCAAATCAAATTAGCCCCACGAGATCAGGCTAAGACCACTTTCACAACCCCATGGGGCACGTACTGCTATACAGTCAGGCCCTTTGGTTTGAAAAATACCGGTGCCACGTACCAAAGAGCTATGACCACGATCTTTCATGATCAGATTCATGAGCTCGTAGAGGTATATGTGGATGATCTCTTGGCTAAATCAAAAACTCGATGCACTCATATCGAATGCTTATAAAAGATTTTTGAAAGGCTTAGACTTTACAAAGTAAAGCTAAACCCTCAGAAGTGCATATTCGGAGTAGAATCCGGAAAGCTTTTAGGATTTATGGTGAGTCAAAGGGGCATAGAAGTCGACCCCTCTAAGTGTCGAGCCATCATAGACATGGCTCCACCCTCCAATTTCATGCAAATTCGTAGCCTCCAAGGTCGACTCCAATCCATTCGCAGATTTATCTCAAACCTGGCGACTAGATGCGAACCCTTCAACAAACTGTTGAGAAAAGGGACAAAATTTTTGTGGGATGACGAATGCCAAAAGTCTTTTGAAAGATTAAAAGCATACTTAGTTAATCCCCCTGTTTTAAATCCTCCAAAGCAAGGAAACCTCTTCTGCTTTACATTTCTGTGCATACGAACGCTTTGGGTGCCTTGTTAGCTCAATACGAGGATGATACCCATAAGGAGTACGCCATATACTACATTTTGAAAACTCTACTGGCTTATGAAAGGAATTATCAAGCCATGGAGAAGACGTGCTTGGCCCTAGTTTGGGCCTGCCAGAAATTTCGACACTATTTCCTAGATCATGAGATCTGGATAGTGTCCAAGCTTGACCCAATCAAGCACTTGTTCGAAAAACCCATCGTCACGGGTAGGTTGGGCAAATGGCAACTCCTAATGGAGTATGACTTGAAATACCATCACCAGATCTCCATTAAGGGGCAAGCCCTAGCAGACTACGTAGCTGAGTTCCCCTTAGAGGATGCATATCCTACACTCGATGAAATGCCTGATGAAGGCATATTACAAAACCAATTTCAAAACCATATTTTGACAAACTCTTTTGAAAACCAAGTGTGGAAAATACACTTCGATGGGGCATGAAACCAATGAGGGGCTGGTGCTAGGGTCATCTTCATATCCCTTGGAAAAGGCGAAATACCCATAGCAATTCGCCTAGATTTCAAGTGTTCCAACAACATAGCTGAGTATGAAGCACTCATACAAGGTTTAAAAGTTTCGAAAACTCTAGGGGCAGCATGCATCGAGGTCTTTAGAGATTCATTACTCGTTATAAACCAAGTTTTAAAAATTTGGCAAGTTAGAAACGAAAAGCTTCTTCCATATCACGAGTTGGCCACTCGATTGGTCGAATCCTTCCAATCGTGCACACTCACACATATAGGAAGAGAGGACAATGGCATTGCTGATGCCCTCTCATCCTTGGGTTCAGCCCTAAGGGTCGATCCTACTTTGGGAACCCGATCCTTGGAAATATGGCATGCATCCACTCCATCCACACACGATTTGGAAATTTGTCAAAACAACCTAGATTTTGATGAAAAACATTGGTTTTATGACATAAAAAGCTTTTTAGAAAATGGGGGTTTTGTTGAAAATGCCACATCCAAGGATAAGGCATTCATCCGAAAAATTTCTACCCGATATACGATTTTGGGTGGGGTTCTGTACAAAAAAAGTTTTACCGGCATCTTACTAAGGTGTGTCGACCTAGAGGAGGCTAGGATTATAATGCATGAATTCCACGATGGAGAATGTGGAGGTCATGTTAATGCCAATATGATGGCAATGAAAATACTTAAAGCGGGTTATTTTTGGTCCACTCTGAAAAAGGATTGCCACGATCATGTTAGGAAGTGTCATCCATGTCAAGTGCATGGGCACGCCATTCATATCCCCTCATCTTCATTGCATTCTGTGGTCAGCCCCTGGCCATTCACCATGTGGGCGTTTGATATTATAGGACCAATATTTCCAAAGGCATCGAATGGGCATAGATTCATTTTAGCAGCCACTGAGTACTTTTCCAAATGGGTCGAAGTCACCTCCTGTAGACGCGCGAAAATCCCCGCCTCTTCGCCTCTTTCGTGGCTTGGAGTGGATCTTATCGTGCGTCTAAGGCCTATGTATACAAACAGGGCGTGCCAGCTAGCTTACTTTAAGCTAGCGAAGATATACTTTAACATTGACTTCTAAACGTGGCGACTGTGAGCAAGTGAGCTCTTGTCGTCGCAGACCTTCTTGCACCGATGCGCAAGGGTCAGTCTGTACGCTTTTGCAAAAAATCGAGTTTTGGAGAGAAAGTCTACGAAATGGTTCGAGGTGTCTATTTCGGGTCTTTAAGATGCGATTGCATGTTTTAGATCACGTGGATTTGCACGTGCCTAAGTCTTTTCTTTTATCCCCTTTTTGGGTCGCCTAGTTTGTGTGTTATGAACACTCCACTACATGGGCGAATTCGAGCGGGGGTTGCTTCGATGCAATATGCGTCCTACCTCGTGGTATGGCGTAGATGCAATGCAAACTCACGCTACTCCAAAGGGAAAACCCGAAATGTAAAGACAATGCTGAAGGGAAATAACAGAAGGGAAATAACCGAAGGGAAATAACCGAAGAGAAATAACCGAAGGGAAATAACCGAAGGGAAATATGTATATATCTTATGTATATGAGCCCTTACTCGGGTCTTGCAAATAAGAGCGAAGGCTCAATGTGGGTGCGTGTTTGAATTGAAAGACTTACACACACGACATGAAATTAAACCCAAATATAAATTGCAGTATGGCCTTGACTAAGGTCTTGGGAGTAAGAGCGAAGGCTCAATGTGTGTGAGAGTGCTTGAATTGAAGTACTACACACACGACATAAATGAAACCCAAATATAACTGCAATAAGGCCTTTACTAAGGTCTTGGGAGTAAGAGCGAAGGCTCAATGTGTGTGAGAGTGCTTGAATTGAAGTACTACACACACGACATAAATGAAACCCAAATATAACTGCAATAAGGCCTTTACTAAGGTCTTGGGAGTAAGAGCGAAGGCTCAATGTGTGTGAGAGTGCTTGAATTGAAGTACTACACACATGACAATAAATGAAACCCAAATAGTATAGGTCGGCCCTTACTTGGGTCTTTCAAATAAGAGCGAAAGCTCAATGTGTGTGAGAGTGTTTAAATTGAAAGACAACACACCCAACTTAAACAAAACCCTTCGGAAATGAAATATATACGTATACTTATATATTAGGGGCTGATTAGGCCCGTGTGTGTTCAAAATTGTGCACGACTAAGAGAGTGCACGTGTGTGGTTGTGCCAAGCCACGTTATTACAAGCGGGGGGAGACTATGCTCCGTTATTACAACCCCGTATCCAATTGAATTTCAAGCAAGTGTATGATTAAAGACCGAGTTTAGAAACTTACAAGTAGCTGGTCCGTAGAGGTCTTGCTTGAGCGTGGCCTTGGCTTTGGGCTGCAAATGGGAGCTCCGCGAAGGTGTGTGACCAAGAGTGCTGGCCGGCTGCAAATGGGGCGCGGGATGGACGCCTCGACGGGGACCGGTGGCAAGTGGGCGGCGCCTCCAAGTAGGGAGTTTAGAGTGGCTGACTAAGTGGGTCTTAGGGTCACTAGGTAAGTTAGGGACTTAGGGAAACTGGACCTAAAAGGTGAGCTAATGGGAAGGCCAAAGAGGACGCCTAGGGGGAGGTCGGCCGAATGGGAGGTGGTGGCTGAGTAGTGGCCAGCCACTTGGGTTATCCTAGGTTCGGCTAGGCTTAGATGGTGGCGGCAAAGAGGTTGAGCTAAGGGGAAGATGGGTGGCTAAGAGTGGGGAGGTGGTAGAGAGTGGTTTTGAGGGAGTTAGGGGGACTTACCGAATGGGAAGGAGTGGCGGCCAAGGTGGCTGTCGGCTGGTGGAAGATGGGAGAAGGAGAGGGCCCGGCTGAGTGAGGTGGTGGCGTCCGGCTGGTGGGGCAATGATGGTGGATGGAAGAGGGAGAGTGGCGGAGCAGGTGGCGGCTGGTGGGGCTGGAGCTGCTGGGAAGACGGGTGAGAGATGGGAGAGGAAGAGGGCCCGGCTGGGAGTGGAAAGTGGTTCCCACTTGGAAAACCCGCCCACAATGAGGGGGGTTTAAATAGGGGAAGGGTAGGTCGGTTAGGGCTGGGTTGTGGGTAGTGGTTAGGTGGTTTAGGTAGGGTAGTATGTAGATAAGGTGGGCTGGATGGGATTGGGCCAGATATTTTAAAACTAGGTGTTTGGGAAAATCGTGGGCTAAGGGTGGTTTAGGGCTAGGTTAGGTGGTTGGGTTTTAGGGTGAGGTTTAGTGAGCTAGGTTAGGTGGTTTAGGCTAGGTTTAGGCTAGGATTAGGGAAGTTAATCTAGGTTTAGGGAAGGATTAGGGGAGTGGGTTAGGTGATTAGGTTGGGATTAGGCCGGGATTAGGGAAGTGGGTTAGGTGATTAGGTTCAGATTAGGAGTGGATTAGGGGTTTAGGCTAGGTTTAGGCATTTTTGGCTAGGTTTAGGTGATGGAGCTCCCTTAGCATGGCCCATAGACCTTGATTACCCCATGTTGGTGCAGCCCTAGGTTAGGTTTTAGCTAATTACAAGCTTAAACCCACTCAATTAGGCTAAACCACAAGATTAAACCCAAACTTGACACACAAGTCAAGCTTAATACAACACTCTTGATATTTATCACCCCCACTCTCTCTCATGCCCAATACCCCACGTGAATTTCAAGTGGGCCCCACCTCCATTTATGAGAAGGTGATGTGGGCCATGGATATGGATATTGGATTGGATTTCTGGATCCAAATCCAAATCCAAATCCACATATGGGTTTGGATTGGAATCTGGATATATATGGTCCAGATCCAATCCAAACTGAACTCTGACTCCTTCGAGCTGGGTTCGAAACGGACGATTCGTGCGGGGCCTGACAGCATCAGTACTCCGTCTGCGTTGGGTCTTCGCCAACATGGTCGTCCGCCTCCGTTTCTGCCTTCCGGAGATGACTTCAAATGATATTTTGGCAAGAACAGGGTCTTGGACGTTCGAGATCCTGGGGTGTGAATCAGATACAAGAGTTGCTGTGCCGGGCTCGACAGGTGCTCCGATTTCGGGCTCTTCTTGGCTCTCCTGGTCCTGTCTTGATCGAGCCAAGCCACTTCGGGGTTTCAAAACATGTTTTAAAAGGGTTTTCAAAAGCTATATCATATGTTTTTGAAAGATAAAGTTTAAAACATATATACAGGGTTTTGTTTGGAAGGCTCCTGGGTTTCCAAACTCAAAAATGGCCCTTTGGGGCTGCTTGTATCAAAACCAGATTTGTTTAAGAAATTCGTGGGATTTCGGGGTGTTTACAGATGCCCCTCTTTGGCCTTGTCCAAATAGATTTGGATAAGGGCAAAGATGACAAACACCCCTTTTAATGTCTCCCTAGATCTAGCCACGAAGAATATGGGGATCATCCCATTTTTAGCAAAATCTCAATTTTACAAACTCTGGTAGGAGGAGATATCACGCCAAAGGGTTTTACTATGGAATCTGGTCCTAAATGGGATCATGTTTATGCAAGTACCATGCGTGGAATGCAGATGACATGGGTGTGGTGCCAAGAGTGGCGACCTCCCAGAGACCAGGTGTGGTCGAACTCTAGAGACTTACAAGGCCTACTGCCCAAAGTGAGCAAAAACCCTATGCTGTTCGATGTTCGGTTTTCAAAACTTATTTACAAAAGCTATTTACAAAAGGGACAACTGTCTTGAGTCTCGATCCTAAGGATCTCGAGCTCTTCGTGCTTGCCCTTGTTTGAGTCTTAACACTCGCTTATCTAGCGGAGGTTTTATAAGAAAACAAGCTTCATTTCAAATCCCTACGCCTTACTCGAAAGGTCGAATTCTCAAACAAGATGAAATTCAAGTAAGTAAATCCTATTTTTACTTTAGGATTCCTCGAAATGAACCATGTTTAGCTTGGGATAAGCCAGGGATGGGAAAGAGATACCACGGTCCCTTCTGAAGCGTCCCGTGGTTTAAGGCATAGAAGGCGGAAAACTGCTCTTTTTGAGCTTTTTGGCCTCTTTTTCCTTTTTTAGAGAGGGTCTCCCTTTGGGAGTATTTTTTCTTTAATCCCTCTTTTTATAAGAGAATCGATTTTTCTTTTTCAAGTCTGGTTTCTTTCTTTTGGAAAGAGACTTTAAATGGGAAATTCCCTTTTGATTTGGGCCTTTGTTTTCCTTTTGGAAGGAGAAAAGAAGAGGGGAGGACTTATCCCAAGCCTACACTCGATCCATTCCAGATCAGCCTATTTAGAAATAGCACGTACTACTTGCAAGTATCTTGCTATGTTGAACTAGGCCTTTCTTTGTAAGAAGAAGGATTTTGAAATGTAACCACGATTTTGAAAACTCCACTCTTTCACAAGTGCGAATTCTCTCACTCAGGGTCACACGAATTGCTTTTGCACCTTATTCACACGTCTCAGGGCAGCTATCCCTATAAAATTTTCGAAAACTGGAATTTAATCCAGATCCTACACATGATACCTCTTTAAGTATTGAATATTGATAGGATCTGCTAAATTCCTACCTTCTACATCGATCAACCAATACGAATTGTTCGTAGTGGTTGCTCGCACAACATAGGGTCCATCCCAGTTGGGGCGCCACTTGCCTAGGGGGTGTGGGCCACGATGGTGGATGGTTTTCAAGACCAGATCTCCCACTTCAAAGTGGCGAGGTCTTATGTGTTTGCTATAATGTCGGGCTATCCTTTGCCGGTATGCACGAGCATGATCCATAGCAAGGAGTCGCCTCTCATCTAGCAAATCTAGTTCGGCCATCCTAGCATGTTGAAGCGTCTCTAGGGGGAGGTCGAGTGCAATGGATGTATGGAATGAATGCAGTTGGGTATGAATGGGAAGAATGGCGTTTGTGCCATAGACCAATTCGAATGGTGTGGCATTCGTGGGAGTCCGGATGGAAGTCCTATAAGCCCATAAGGCTTCATCCAGCTTCTCATGCCACCTCCTACCCTTCTCTAAGGTCTTCTCAATGATACCAATGAGAGTCTTGTTTGTGGCTTCGGCTTGGCCGTTGCCTTGAGGGTAGTAGGGCGAGGAGAAGTGGTGAGTTATGCCATACGTGTTGCACAACTTAACCATCCGCTCGTTCTTGAATGGGGTACCATTATCGGACACAAGGTCTCGTGGAACCCCAAATCGAGCCAAGATATTCCTCCGGATGAAAGCCACCACATGTTGCCCCATTACATTCGTTAGGGAAATGGCTTCCACCCACTTGGAGAAATACTCCGTGGCTGCTAAAATAAAACGATGCCCATTCGAGGCCTTTGGAAATATGGGGCCTACAATGTCAAACGCCCACATGGTAAATGGCCAGGGGCTGACCACGGAATGCAATGCTGATGAAGGGATATGAATGGCGTGCCCATGCACTTGACATGGATGACACTTCCTAACATGATCGTGACAATCCTTTTTCAGGGTGGACCAAAAATAACCCCCTCTAAGTATTTTCATTGCCATCATGTTGGCATTAACATGACCTCCACATTCTCCATCGTGGAACTCGTGCATCACTATCCTAGCCTCCTCTAGGTCGATACACCTAAGCAGAATGCCGGTAAAACTCTTTTTGTATAAGACCCCACCCAGAATGGTGTATCGGGTCGAAATCTTACGAATGAATGCCTTATCTTTGGACGTGGCATCCTCGGTGAATCCCCCATTTTCTAAAAATTGTTTTATGTCATAGAACCAGGGTTTTTCAATAGACTCTGGGTTGTTTTGGCAAATATCCAAGTCGTGTGTGGATGGATGGGGCGCATGCCATATTTCCAAAGATCTGGTCCCTGAAATGGGATCGACCTTCAGGGCTGAACCCAAGGAAGAGAGGGCATCGGCGATGCCATTGTCCTCTCTTCCCACGTGTGTGAGCTTACACGACTGGAAGGAGTGGACCAATCGAGTGGCCAACTCGTGATATGGAAGTAGTTTCTCATTACGTACTTGCCAAATTTTTAAAACCTGGTTTATGACAAGGAGCGAATCTCCAAAGACCTCGATGCATGATGCCCCTAGAGTTTTCGAAATCCTTAAGCCTTGTATGAGTGCTTCATACTCAGCTACGTTGTTGGAACATTCGAAATCTAAGCGGACCGCTATGGGAATCTCGCCCTTTTCAGGGGAGATTAGGATGATCCCGGCACCAGCCCCTCGTTGGTTTCGTGCCCCGTCGAAGTGCATCTTCCACACTTGGTTTTCAAAAGAATTTGCCAAAATGTGGTTTTGAAAATGGTTTTGCAATATGCCTTCATCAGGCATTTCGACAAGAGTGGGATATGCGTCCTCCAAGGGGAAGTCAGCCACGTAATCTGCTAGGGCTTGCCCTTTAACGGAGATCTGGTGATGATATTTTAGATCATACTCCATTAGAAGGAGTTGCCATTTGCCCAATCTACCCGTGAGAATGGGTTTTTCGAACAAGTGCTTGATTGGATCAAGCTTGGACACTATCCAGATCTCATGATCTAGGAAGTAGTGTCTGAATTTCTGGCAGGCCCAGACTAGGGCCAAGCACGTCTTCTCCATGGCTTGATAATTTCGTTCATAAGCCAAGAGAGTTTTCGAAATATAGTAGATGGCATACTCCTTATGGGTGTCATCCTCGTATTGAGCCAACAGGGCTCCTAAAGCGTTTTCATGCACGGAGATGTATAATAAAAGCGGTTTTCCTTGCTTTGGAGGATTCAAAACGGGGGGATTAACCAAGTATGCCTTTAGTCTCTCGAAGGATTTTTGGCATTCGTCATCCCATAAGAATTTCGTACCCTTCCTCAATAGTTTGTTGAAGGGTTCGCATCTAGTTGCCAGATTCGATATGAATCGGCGCACAGATTGTAATCGACCCTGGAGGCTACGGACTTGGGTGAGATTGGAGGGTGGAGCCATGTCTATGATGGCTCGACACTTAGAGGGGTCGACTTCTATTCCCCTTTGGCTCACCATAAAGCCTAGAAGCTTTCCTGATTCTACCCCGAACACACATTTTTGAGGATTTAGCTTTACTTTGTAAAGCCTAAGCCTTTCGAAAATCTTTTGTAAACATTCGATATGGGTGCATCGGGTTTTGGATTTTGCCAAGAGATCATCTACATACACTTCTACAAGCTCGTGAATTTGATCATGGAAGATCGTGTTCATGGCTCGTTGGTATGTTGCGCCGGCATTTTTCAAACCAAAGGGCATGACTGTATAGCAGTACGTGCCCCATGGGGGTGTGAAGGCGGTCTTACCCTGATCTCGTGGGCTTAGTTTGATTTGATTATAGCCTGAATAGCCATCCATAAATGAAAACATTTCATGATTTGCAGTACTATCGACTATCAAATCTATGTTTGGTAAAGGATAATTATCCTTTGGAGTGGCTTTATTCAGGTTTCTGAAATCGATGCATATTCGAATTTTCCCATTGGTTTTTCGAACTACAATGATATTTGACAACCAATCAGAATACGCAATGGGTTTTATAAATCCGGCTTTTAGCAGATCTTCTAAACCCTCTTTGACTTGCGTGTGTACGTTCGGGTGTATTTTCCTAAGCTTCTGCTTTATTGGTTTTACACCTACATCTAAGGGAAGACGATGTTCGACTATGCTGGGATCTATGCCCGGCATGTCTTCATACGTCCATGCAAACACATCTAAATAGGTCCGTAGAAATGCAATGAATGCTAACTTTTCAGTTTCATGCAAGCATGCGCCTATTTTGATGGTTTTGGGATTGGAATCATCCCCTAGGTTCACCTCTACGAAATCTCCTCCTACTGATTGGGAAGGTCTTTCAAAATCGAGAATTCTATGATATTCTGGGAGCTCAGAAGTGGGATCTTCCTCAAGGGGATCCACTTCTGGGCTTTGATCATTCTCGTGGACTTTAGACCTGAGGGAACTTGATGCGTGGTTTTCAAAATAACCTGGTTTTGTACTTGGATTTTCAAGTGATTTCGAAATTTTTGGTCTGGCTATGCAGACGACGTTTCTTTCGAAATTCTTTTCTTTCGCCAAAGTTAAACCAGGAGCAGCTATGTACAAAATCTTTTTGGTATTTTCCAAATTTTCGATTTTTTTGAGTTTTTGTAAAACAAGAACTTTGGGAACTATACAAAGTACACTCTTTTCGAGTTTTTGCTTTTCCATTGTTTTTGGTTTTTCTTGTTTTCGATTTTTTTTTTGATTTTAAGTTTTTAAATGTTTTTTGTATTTTTAGAAAAAGGGATCTTCCGTCATACCTACAAAGGGAAAACACTATGGGTTAGACTCGGAATAGGAGATCTAAACCATAGGTCTCTTCTAAGACAGGCCCCGGGGCACCCTTGACCCAGGTGGTCACAGGGGGTGGCTCCGGCGGTATTCGGGGAGTATAGCCGATCCCATATCGGCTTGGGTTGGCCCTAGGAAGGATGGGCTCTAGGAGACCCTGGTTTTGTGCCCCTAGACTTTTGTAGGGCGTGTAGCCCATGTTCAATAACATGTTCCACGACCTTTTGTTTTTTGAAAAGATGGGATATAAGTCGTGGTCCTGGAACATGCTATCGTCCATATTAGGCTCGTATGGCCTTTTGTCCAGGGGTTTTGGAAATAGGGAATGCTTGGGTTTTCCTAGGAGGATTAGAGTCGGGAGGGGGCCTGCTTTGGGCGGCCCCTTCACACATACAACCTTCCTAGGGTTGTTCAATACGAGCCGAGGTGGCTCAACCATAATTTGCCCCAGGTTAGCCTCATGGGCCTGGGAGCTCGATAAACAAGGGGAGTTTATGATCCCCTGAAGTTGTGGGTGACTCTCACCTAGGATCACTACGACTTGGTCCCTAAAAGGGATCTTGACACACCTGTGGAAGGTGGATGGCACAGCGCACAAACTGTGTATCCAGGGTCTTCCCAGCAACAGGTTATAATGGGGGTGGATGTCCAAGACATGGAACACCCCCGTGTGTTCGATCCCTCCTGTTTCCATTGGGAGTTCGATGGATCCTAAAGGCCTAGACGCATTCCCATCGTATCCAGTGATAACGATGGGGCTTGGGTTCACTGAAGTCAAGGTGACTCCGATTTTGTACGCCACGTGAAGTGGAAGGATGTTGAGCCCTCCTCCACCATCGACTAGGCACCTGTCCAGAGAGTGGTTGTTTAGAACCACCTCGATATGCAGGGCCTGGTTATGGGTTTCGTAGGGTCTATCTACATCATCTTCCGAGAAGGTGATGGGCGATTTTGCTCCTAATAAAGCCACTTGGGCAGACAAGGACTCCGGACTTATGTTCGAATCAACCTTGGCCCTTTCTAGAATTTTCTCTAAGACAAGTCTATGCCTAGGCGAGGTTTTGATAAGCTCTAGGATAGACATGTGAATAGGAATCTTTGAAAGGTGGTTTTCGAAATCATAAGGATTTAGGATGATTTTGTCCTTATCTGCTTTTGGCAGACCACTAGGGATACATGCTTTTGAGGGGCCAGGCACACTGACCACCTTTTGAGCACCTTGAAGGTGTGGGGGTTGGTAGATCCTCCCGGATCTAGTGACTTCCCCCACGACCAGCCTAGGGTTCGCGCTAAACTTGGCTCTAAGGATGAGCTGAGGAGAACCTTGGATTTTCAAAACTGGTTTTGCCGGGGTTTCCACTTTTGATGGTCCCCGAATGACGACTTGGGCGGGCCTCTTGTATAGTACAAGGATGGGCGCACAAGCAGGTCGACCAGGTTCGGGCTTTTGCGCTAGTTCTTTGGAAATGGTGAGGGTACATACCTCCTTTCCTTTCCCACTGCCACTGGCGTGTTTGGGAAAGGGTTCCTTGAAGATAGCTTGAGGTGGCTCAGATTCCGCAGTGACCTGGAGCCGGCCCTCCGCTATCAAGTTCTCAATTTTATTTAGAAGAGAGAGCACCGTTTGGTATCATGGCCTTTGAGCCGATGATACTTGCAAAACCGGTTTAAATACCCCCCTTTGGACGTGACTCCTTCGGGGATTTCAGGGAGTTCGATCATGCCCTGGGCAAGTAGGAGGTCTAGGACCTCCGACACAGGTTGCCCCAGCGGAGTGTACTCCCGTTTTTCAATTGGTTTTGAAAAATTGCGTTCTCTCTTATTTTCTATTTTTTCGAAATTTTTAGAAGTGCCCGCCATGCCTGGATCCACCCGGACATTGGCGATTTTATGGGGCTTTGCCCCTTTGTCCGTTGTGGGCAGCCCATATGCGATGGGCTTTTCCACACGTGTTTTGGGAACGGCACTTCCTTTCCATAAGTGGTCGTATGTCCCTTTTCGCAAGTTGGTTTCGAAAAGGGAGGCTTTTTTGATCAACTTATGGAAAGTCGAAATCTCATGGAGCGAGAGAAGGGTTTTTAACTCGCTTTTGAAATTATCCAGGATGAGCATTACTGCGCATCCTTCGGATATAGGCTCTCGCACTTGGCCTAAAAGAGACCTCCATCTTATAATGAAGGCATGCACGTCTTCGTTCATGCCTTGCTTTGTATCCCTTAAGGTATTCAAGGTTGGCGTGACTTCCACGTTGTGTGCAAATCTTTGCATAAAGCAGTTCGCTAACTCTTCAAAAGTAGCGAACTGGCTTAAGTCGTAGGAAGCCAGCCATTTGGCAGCTGTGCCTTTAAGGGATAGGGGGAACCAATACACCCATTTCATCGAGTCCTTTTTCTTCTTATGGGCTCGACGTGAGAAAAGCTGCAAGTGAGACCTAGGGTCTCCCATGCCATCATACCGATGGAAGTTCGGTATTTCATCGTCACTGTCTGTTTCGTAATCCATAGGAAGGAAATCAGACAGGGCGTAGCTTCTTTTCTCTTTATTTTGCCCTTTCAGCAGTTGCTGTAGGGCTTTACGGTCCTTTTGTGTGAAGGACTCGTGGTATTGGTTGCCTTCCATTACGGAGGCCTCTTTTTGCTTGCGAGGTTTTTCAATTTTCTTTTTAGGCCTTTGTTCACCGTTTGATGAACACGAATCGCCTACTTCAGCCTCTTGGCTGAGAGCATCGATTTTGGCCTCAAATTCCCTTCTCAAGTTCTCGATTTCATCTAGTTTTATTTTGTTTTTGAAAATCCTCCTAGAGTGAGAACTTGATGCGCATGAGCCTTGGCTCGACACTTCACTTGGATTGGATTTTGACATGCTTTTCAAGCTTTTTCAAAATTTCCTAAGTAAAAGCAAAGAAAACAAGTTAAAACGACACCTTTATAAAATTTTCGCAAGACTTCTACAAGTAAACTCGATCTTTGAAAAGGCTCACGTCCCACCGGGCGTGCCAATCTCTGTAGACGCGCGAAAATCCCCGCCTCTTCGCCTCTTTCGTGGCTTGGAGTGGATCTTATCGTGCGTCTAAGGCCTATGTATACAAACAGGGCGTGCCAGCTAGCTTACTTTAAGCTAGCGAAGATATACTTTAACACTGACTTCTAAACGTGGCGACTGTGAGCAAGTGAGCTCTTGTCGTCGCAGACCTTCTTGCACCGATGCGCAAGGGTCAGTCTGTACGCTTTTGCAAAAAATCGAGTTTTGGGGAGAAAGTCTACGAAATGGTTCGAGGTGTCTATTTCGGGTCTTTAAGATGCGATTGCATGTTTTAGATCACGTGGATTTGCACGTGCCTAAGTCTTTTCTTTTATCCCCTTTTTGGGTCGCCTAGTTTGTGTGTTATGAACACTCCACTACATGGGCGAATTCGAGCGGGGGTTGCTTCGATGCAATATGCGTCCTACCTCGTGGTATGGCGTAGATGCAATGCAAACTCACGCTACTCCAAAGGGAAAACCCGAAATGTAAAGACAATGCTGAAGGGAAATAACAGAAGGGAAATAACCGAAGGGAAATAACCGAAGAGAAATAACCGAAGGGAAATAACCGAAGGGAAATATGTATATATCTTATGTATATGAGCCCTTACTCGGGTCTTGCAAATAAGAGCGAAGGCTCAATGTGGGTGCGTGTTTGAATTGAAAGACTTACACACACGACATGAAATTAAACCCAAATATAAATTGCAGTATGGCCTTGACTAAGGTCTTGGGAGTAAGAGCGAAGGCTCAATGTGTGTGAGAGTGCTTGAATTGAAGTACTACACACACGACATAAATGAAACCCAAATATAACTGCAATAAGGCCTTTACTAAGGTCTTGGGAGTAAGAGCGAAGGCTCAATGTGTGTGAGAGTGCTTGAATTGAAGTACTACACACACGACATAAATGAAACCCAAATATAACTGCAATAAGGCCTTTACTAAGGTCTTGGGAGTAAGAGCGAAGGCTCAATGTGTGTGAGAGTGCTTGAATTGAAGTACTACACACACGACAATAAATGAAACCCAAATAGTATAGGTCGGCCCTTACTTGGGTCTTTCAAATAAGAGCGAAAGCTCAATGTGTGTGAGAGTGTTTAAATTGAAAGACAACACACCCAACTTAAACAAAACCCTTCGGAAATGAAATATATACGTATACTTATATATTAGGGGCTGATTAGGCCCGTGTGTGTTCAAAATTGTGCACGACTAAGAGAGTGCACGTGTGTGGTTGTGCCAAGCCACGTTATTACAAGCGGGGGGAGACTATGCTCCGTTATTACAACCCCGTATCCAATTGAATTTCAAGCAAGTGTATGATTAAAGACCGAGTTTAGAAACTTACAAGTAGCTGGTCCGTAGAGGTCTTGCTTGAGCGTGGCCTTGGCTTTGGGCTGCAAATGGGAGCTCCGCGAAGGTGTGTGACCAAGAGTGCTGGCCGGCTGCAAATGGGGCGCGGGATGGACGCCTCGAAGGGGACCGGTGGCAAGTGGGCGGCGCCTCCAAGTAGGGAGTTTAGAGTGGCTGACTAAGTGGGTCTTAGGGTCACTAGGTAAGTTAGGGACTTAGGGAAACTGGACCTAAAAGGTGAGCTAATGGGAAGGCCAAGAGGACGCCTAGGGGGAGGTCGGCCGAATGGGAGGTGGTGGCTGAGTAGTGGCCAGCCACTTGGGTTATCCTAGGTTCGGCTAGGCTTAGATGGTGGCGGCAAAGAGGTTGAGCTAAGGGGAAGATGGGTGGCTAAGAGTGGGGAGGTGGTAGAGAGTGGTTTTGAGGGAGTTAGGGGGACTTACCGAATGGGAAGGAGTGGCGGCCAAGGTGGCTGTCGGCTGGTGGAAGATGGGAGAAGGAGAGGGCCCGGCTGAGTGAGGTGGTGGCGTCCGGCTGGTGGGGCAATGATGGTGGATGGAAGAGGGAGAGTGGCGGAGCAGGTGGCGGCTGGTGGGGCTGGAGCTGCTGGGAAGACGGGTGAGAGATGGGAGAGGAAGAGGGCCCGGCTGGGAGTGGAAAGTGGTTCCCACTTGGAAAACCCGCCCACAATGAGGGGGGTTTAAATAGGGGAAGGGTAGGTCGGTTAGGGCTGGGTTGTGGGTAGTGGTTAGGTGGTTTAGGTAGGGTAGTATGTAGATAAGGTGGGCTGGATGGGATTGGGCCAGATATTTTAAAACTAGGTGTTTGGGAAAATCGTGGGCTAAGGGTGGTTTAGGGCTAGGTTAGGTGGTTGGGTTTTAGGGTGAGGTTTAGTGAGCTAGGTTAGGTGGTTTAGGCTAGGTTTAGGCTAGGATTAGGGAAGTTAATCTAGGTTTAGGGAAGGATTAGGGGAGTGGGTTAGGTGATTAGGTTGGGATTAGGCCGGGATTAGGGAAGTGGGTTAGGTGATTAGGTTCAGATTAGGAGTGGATTAGGGGTTTAGGCTAGGTTTAGGCATTTTTGGCTAGGTTTAGGTGATGGAGCTCCCTTAGCATGGCCCATAGACCTTGATTACCCCATGTTGGTGCAGCCCTAGGTTAGGTTTTAGCTAATTACAAGCTTAAACCCACTCAATTAGGCTAAACCACAAGATTAAACCCAAACTTGACACACAAGTCAAGCTTAATACAACACTCTTGATATTTATCACCCCCACTCTCTCTCATGCCCAATACCCCACGTGAATTTCAAGTGGGCCCCACCTCCATTTATGAGAAGGTGATGTGGGCCATGGATATGGATATTGGATTGGATTTCTGGATCCAAATCCAAATCCAAATCCACATATGGGTTTGGATTGGAATCTGGATATATATGGTCCAGATCCAATCCAAACTGAACTCTGACTCCTTCGAGCTGGGTTCGAAACGGACGATTCGTGCGGGGCCTGACAGCATCAGTACTCCGTCTGCGTTGGGTCTTCGCCAACATGGTCGTCCGCCTCCGTTTCTGCCTTCCGGAGATGACTTCAAATGATATTTTGGCAAGAACAGGGTCTTGGACGTTCGAGATCCTGGGGTGTGAATCAGATACAAGAGTTGCTGTGCCGGGCTCGACAGGTGCTCCGGTTTCGGGCTCTTCTTGGCTCTCCTGGTCCTGTCTTGATCGAGCCAAGCCACTTCGGGGTTTCAAAACATGTTTTAAAAGGGTTTTCAAAAGCTATATCATATGTTTTTGAAAGATAAAGTTTAAAACATATATACAGGGTTTTGTTTGGAAGGCTCCTGGGTTTCCAAACTCAAAAATGGCCCTTTGGGGCTGCTTGTATCAAAACCAGATTTGTTTAAGAAATTCGTGGGATTTCGGGGTGTTTACACCTCCCTAACCAATGTCCAGGGGCAACATGTGGTGGCTTTCATTAGGAAAAATATCTTGGTTTGATTTGGAGTTCCAAGAGACCTTGTGTCCGATAATGGCACCCCATTCAAAACCGAGCGGATGGTCAAGTTGTGCAACACCTACGGCATAACTCACCACTTCTCATCGCCCTACTACCCTCAAGGCAACGGCCAAGCCGAAGCCACCAATAAGACTCTCACCAGTATTTTTGAGAAAACTTTAGAGAAGTGTAGGACGTGGCATGAGAAGCTAGATGAAGCCTTATGGGCTTATAGGACTTCCATCCGGACTCCCACGAATGTCACGCCATTCGAGTTGGTCTATGGCACAAACGCCATTCTCCCCATTCGTACACAATTGCATTCATTTCATACATCCATTGCACTCGACCTCCCCCTAGAGACGCTTCAGCATGCTAGGATGGCCGAACTAGATTTGTTAGATGAGAGGAGACTCCTTGCCATGGATCATGCTCATGCATAACGACAAAGGATAGCCCGACACTATGAGAAACATATGAAATCTCGCCACTTTGAAGTGGGAGATCTGGTTTTGAAAATCATCCACCATCGTGGCCCACACCCACTTGGAAAGTGGCGGCCCAAGTGGGATGACCCTTATGTTGTGCGCGGAACTACCACAAACAACTCATACTGGTTGATCGATGTAGAAGGTAGGAATTTAGCAGATCCTACCAATATTCAATACTTAAAGAAGTATCATGTGTAGGGTCTAGTTAAATTCCCATTTTTGAAATGTTTTGGGAAACTTGCTTCGAAACTTTGAAAGCAAGGATCAAAGGCAAATTGGGTAACCCTGAATGAGAGAATTCACACTTGCGGAAAAGTGGAGCTTTTCCAAATACGTGGTTACATTTTAAAATCCTTCTTCTTACAAAGAAAGGTCTAGTTCAATATAGCAAGATACTTGCAAGTAGTATGTGCTATTTCTAAATAGGCTGATCTGGAATGGATCAAGTATGACCTTGGGATAAGTCTTCCCCCCTTCTCTTCTCCTTCCAAAAGGAAAATTTGGCGAAAAACAAAGAGAAATCCCTACCAAAATCTCTTTCCCAAAGAAGGAAAGCTGAATCTCAAAAATAAAAAATCGATTCTTCTATGGAAAAGAGGGAATAAAGAAAAAATACTCCCAAAGGGAGACCCTCTATGAAAAAAGAAAGAAAAAGCCAAAAAGCTCAAGAAGAGCAGTTTTCCGTCTTCTTTGCCTAAAACCACAAGACGCTTCAGAAGGGACCGTGGTATCTCTTTCCCATCCCTACGACTTATCTCAAGTAAAACATGGTTCATTTCAAGGAATCCTAAACTAAAAATAGGATTTACTTACTTGAATTTCATTTTGTTTGAGAATTCGACGTTTCGAGTAAGGCGTAAGAATTTTGAAATTTAGCTTGTTTTCTTATAAGACCTCCGCTAGATTAGCAGGTGTCAAGACTCAAGTAAAGGCAAACACGAGGAGCTAAAGGTCCTTAGGATCGAGGCTAAAAGTAGTTTCCCTCTTGTAAATAGCGTTTTGAAAACTCGAACGTCGAGTAACATAAGGCCCGCTCACTTGAAGCAGCAGGTCTTCATAAGTCTTAAAAGTTCAACCATACCATCTGGTCTCTAGGAGGTCGCCCTTCTTGGCGTCTCATCCATATCATGCACTTGCATATTCACGCATGAACACTTCATAACATGATCCCCATTTAGGACCAGGAACCCATATCTGAAAGTCCCCTTTGGCATGATATCTCCTCCTACCAGGTTTTAAAGAAAGGTTTTGCTAAAAAATTGGGACGATCCCATATTTTCGAGAATAGATCCAGGGAGACATTGAACAGGGGTGTTATTATCTTTGTCATTTCCAAATAAATTTGGATAATGCCAAAGAGGGGCATCTGTAAACACCTCAAAATCCCACGACTTTCTAAAAACATACCTAGTTTTACAAAAGCAGCCCCAAAGGGCCATTTTGAGTCTAGAAACCCAGGAGCCTTCCAGAAACCCTGTACATATTCAAAAACACATGTACATACTATTTTAAACTCTGTACATATTGTTTTTAATCCTGTAAATAGCGTTTTGAATCCCTTTATCAAATAGGAGTTTTTGAAACCCGGGCTAAGCCCCACTTTCCCAAAAGCTAAAGGTGAACAGGTGGAGCATGCGAAGACGACACCTGATCTAGAAACAGCTCAGCAAGCCGGTCACGAAGGCCAATACCAAAAGAAGCTTCAGAAGTCTGTTCTGAAGCCCAGAAGAACAACATAGCCTGATAAAAGCTAGGTTCGAAAGGCGAAAGGAAGGCTCAGGCATGAAGCAGATGGCAAGCGCGGAGCACCAGAAAGCCAGATCGACTATTCTCACTCAAGCATCCTGAATCTGAACCAGGAAGACCGAAAATGAGTAGAAACGGAGTCCAAAAAGGCGAAAAGGAGTTCGAACGACATAGATTGAGGAAACCCAACACTAGACGGGTCACTGATGAAGCCAGGGCCCGCACAGATCGTTCGCCTCGAGAAGCCAAGAAAGACTATCTAGAGAAATTTTGATTTGGATTTGGACCATAAATATCCAGATCCAAATCCATATAGTGAATAATGTTTGGATTTGGGCCAATCCAAATAGTGTTTGGGTCGATCCAAATAGTATTTGGATTTGGATTGGATCCAAATAGTGTTTGGATTGGATTAGATCTGGACTAAAATATCCAGATCCATATCCATAAAAATGTTGGATTTGGATCGGATACGGATCTCAAATATCCGAGATCCAAGATCCAGATCCAAATAGTGTTTGGATTTGGGTCTGGATCCAAATCCCAAACCCAAATCCAAGACCCACCTCAAATGCCTATAAATAGAGGTGAGGGGGTCCATAGTAAGGGGTTCACATGAAATCCAAGGGAGGAGAGAGAAGGTCCAAGGTGAGTGGTTAGTGCTTTCTTTGTTTAGGGATTTATTAATTGTGGTTAGTGTAGGGTTAATCAAGGGTTGCCCCACCCTAATTGAAGGGCTGATATTGCTTGGACAAGAGGCTTAAGGTGGCTAATCGAAGCTCAAACACAACCCGAAACCACTCTTCCTAATCCCTTAAAACCACCTAACCGACCTCCCCTAATCCCACTTAGGTTAACCTAACACTCCAGCCCACCTTAAACCTAAACTACCCACACATCCCCTAATCCTCCTGGCCACCCTAACCTCACCCGCACCCCGCGCACACCCGGTGCTGAACACTTGCCTAGCCAACCCCGACCGAACCTACCCCATCCGTGACCTTACCCCACTACCTAACATCCCACGCCCTTAGTTCCCACCTAACACCCCAACTCCATACCCCATCCATGACCCATAGCATCCCATCCCACGCCTTACCACATCCCTAACCGTGACCCTAGCTCCCTTAACTCCCAGTCGAACCTATCCTAGTTAACACTCCGCACCCTACCACACGCCATACCACATCCTATCCACGACCACCTTGACTAGAACCACCTTAGTTCCCATACCCCATCCTTGACATATCCCATACCCAACCGAACCTATCCCATCCGTGACCCATATCTTACCCATACCCAACCGAACCCAACCTCAACCGTGACCTATCTCAACTCCCCACCTCCGCAGCCACCTTACCCATCCCATACCCACACCAAAACCCGCACCCTTTAGTGTCATGAACCTCATCCCTTAAGCCAAACCCTCAAGCTTGAAGGCTCCATTTAGCCATCTTTTGCTTCAAGCTTCAAGGAAGACTCATCCGTGGGTGTGAAGCCAAGCAAACTCGTGAAGATTGGAGGGGACAAACATCCGAATCACGTAAGTGTTTTAATTTGGTATTTCATATCTCCTTTCTACGCTTTGATTCAATTTGGACACGGGGTTGTATTAACGGAGCCTTGTCTCCCCCCGATTGTAATAACTTGGTTTGCAACACGAAGCACACACGAGCACTTGAGCCTTAGCTCTTACTCGTACACAAGCACCCACGTGCACCATTGAGCCTTCGCTCTTACTCCTAAGACTCTAGTAAGAGCTGCATGAGTTTGTCTTTAAATTTATATACTCACACACGCGTGCATTGAGCCTTCACTCTTATTCTATATATGTATTTCAATTCAGCTGGGTTGTTACATTAAGTCGTGTGAGTTTGTCTTTCATTTACACACTCACACACAAAGAACACCCGAGTACTTGCTCGTGCACCTCACGCACCATTTTGGCCTTGGCAGTCGCTAAGATATAGTCATATTTCTATACTTTCCATTGCGTTTTTCCGGTTCAGCTTCGTGTGTTAGTCTTTCCATTTACACACCAACACAACACACGCACGTTGGCGACCTTCGGGCCCATATATATATAGTTGTATTTCCCTTCCGCTAAGTCTTTAAATTTTGGGTTTTAAGGTTCAGTTGTGTGAGTTGCATTTCCATTTATACACGGCATACACTTACACAATTGAGCCTTTCCGCTCTTAAGATATAGCTATATTTCCCTTACACAATTTCCCTTAAGCATTGTCTTTCAATTCTGGGTTTTTCTGTTCAGTTGTGTGAGTTTGCATTGCATATTTGCCATACCACGAGTTAGGGCGCATACTTGCATCAAAGCAAACCCCATACACCCATGCAAAATCGCCCATACTTAGGCACTTGATGCACACATCACATTCCTAAATTGGCTAAAACCCGAGACATAGGAAACGTGCAAATCCTACGTTGATAAAATCTGCAACAAAACAAGTGAAACCGACCAAAACACTTTGCATACTTTTCGAAAATCGCTCCCTGCTTGAGCCTGCTTTAATTGTTGCCTGAATCTTAGGCGGGGATGATTCATCTTTATCCCTTTTTATTCATGGTTTCAAATATTTAAAACCATTTCATTTGAAAATATTGAGTTTTGTCAAAATCTTCAAATATTCTTTTGAAAACAACTGGGTTTCATTCCTAGTGTTTGTTTGTATGGGCGACCTGCTTTCCCCCCGTGAGTTAGTCTTTATCGTTTTAACCACTTTAACCCTTTGTTAGGTGTAGGGTATCAAACCACTTTAACCTTGGATTAGTGTAGGGTATCAAACCACTTTAACCTTGGATGGGTGTAGGGTATCAAACCACTTTAACCCTTGGGTGTAGGGCATCAGACTACTTTAACCCTTTGATGGGTGTAGGGTCTCGGAGTTAGACTATCCTCAATCGTGCGAGTTTTCGAGGTCTGATTTGGATTTGATTTGATTTCAAAAGGTTTTTGATAAACTTGATATTTAACAAACATTTTTGGGTTTGGTTCCCAATGTCCCATTTCTATTTTTTTTTTGAAGAAAATTGTTTGAAACCATCATTTCTTTAGATGAAATCATTTGAACAGACAGAATGCTACCAATTTAGCCTTGAGGTCAAAGCAATCATTTTTTAGCTCTTTATCAAAATTTGATTTTTTTGAGAGAGGTGTAATTTACCTTTATTTTGAGGTTGCCATGAAATTTTTGTATGAAAATGAGCTCGTTTAAGGTGTCTTTATTTGAAAACCCTTAAAAGACCCAAAACCGTGATTTTTTCTTAAAAAGGCAAAATTTCTAAAAGATCAAATTATTTTGAGAAAAAATTTGGGTGTTTACAGATGCCCCTCTTTGGCATTAACCCAAATTTATTTGGTTAATGGCAAAGAATAACACACATAAAAATTTTATTCTTTTGGAATTCTAGGGTTGATTTGAGTTGAATTAAGATTTCATGAACTTTCCCATTTTTGTCAAGGGATTCATTTCTTGGACTTGGGTTATCCTAATTCTAATGGAAGATGGTTTATAGCAAGGGTGACTCAACATGGGTGGTAGTCCACTAATGCAAGGATCATATATGCATAAGACTATTTATGAATGCACATGAGCATGAGATATATGCAATGTATGAATCATGTATGTTTGATGATCTCCACAATTTATTTTGGGGAGATCCCATGAAAGTTGGCTTCCCTAAGTGGGATGGCCTCAATGTTCATTTGCTTGATGTCTTGGATTTTGTAAAAATCATTTTGAAAGGGATTCTTTCTTTTTGTTTCTATCAAAAGGGACTTCCATCTCCTATATTTTCCTTTACTTTGGTTTTAATGCAAAATTACTTGGTAGAGGTTTTTATTGTTGGAAAAACTCAACAACATTTCAAAACTCCATTTTCCACACTACAAGGCTTAATCCTCAAACAAAATGAGATCCAAATTGGTGGGTTCTATTCCTACTTTAGGACCATACTGACAAACTTTTTTCTTTTGAGATAAGCTGTAGGGGTGTGGGAGAGAGTTACCACGGTCCCTTCTGAAGCACCCCGTGGTTTAAGACCAAGAAATTTTTGATGGAAAATTACTCTTTTTTTGAGCTTTACCTTTTCTTTTTGTTTTCTTTCAATGGGAACCTCTATATTAGAGGTTTATTTTTTTCTTTTTTTTCTTTCTATTTTGACTTTTTACCAAATTTCCTTTTTGGAGAGAATGAAGTTAAGGAAATAGCTTGTCCCTCTAGATACTCGGTCTAATCAAGTATGCCCTATTTCATAATAGCACATACAATTTGAAAATATTTTGCTATTTTGGACTAGGCCCTATCTTGTAAAAGAAGGGTTTTTGAAATGTCACTAATCGATTTTGAAAACACTCCATTTTTCATAGAGCATCAAACCCTAGTTAAGAGGCCTATATTCGACTTGGTCCATTCTTTAAAAAAACTAAAGAAGATCCATTTTACAAAAATCATTTCAAAAGAATTTGTGGTAGACACTAAACATCATATCTTTTTAATATTGGGCATTTATAGGGTCCACCAATTTTCTTTTCTAGGCATCAACTAGCCAATATGCATGATCGATTTTTTTTGTTGCCCCTTTTATGACATGGGGGCATTCCCACTTGCGCCACCACCTTTTTGGGCCTCTTTGGGTGAATGATGTGTATGGGATGCATGACATGTAAAATATATTCCATATGAGATGATGGAGATACATGCTTTATGAAATGATGAATGTGGTAAGTCTCCATGAAATGTGTTTAGGGAATGCATTCTACATGCCCCTAGTTTGATGGAGATGACATGAGCATTCATACTCTATGGCCGAATCCTATTGTGGCATTGGATGAATGATTTCCAAGGAAATTCATTAATGATTCTTACATGTACTATGTCATTAGACATCTTGTTTTTGATATGAACTAGGGAGGTGCATGATATGTAAAATATATCCCCATACGAGATGATGGAGATACATGGCATGATGTATGGTTTCATGAAAGGTGTGAATGTATTCTAATGCCCCTAGTTTGAATGACATGAGCATTAACATTATGGCCGACCCCTATGAATGATTTTCAATGTGATGCATGAATGACCTATACATGCACGAACTTGGTTTTTGGCATGACTTAGGAATATGCATGATATGATCTTAGCCTTGATGCATTTTGGGTATAGGTTTGATTCCTATATTGGTCACATTTTAAGGAATTTGAATGTTTGCCCAAGTCCAAGACTTTGTCGATTTTGAGGAAGTTCATGGAAATTGATATCACTCAAATCATCTCCAAGGCAATTGGCAATTTTTTTGAAAAATGGTTTTGATTTTTCTATTTTTTCTTTTGATAATTTTTGTATTTTTGGTTTTTTCTTTTTCAGATTTTTTTGGATTTTGGAAATAACCTATACAATATATACAAAAATGCAGAGTTAGGTTCATGAACATTGAGGGTCCGGGGTTTCGGGTGCATCAAGGATGCACACTCGGGGTGTGGTTTTTGGAGGATGTTCTTGAGATGAATCCTAGATGCAACGCAATGTGCCCCTAGGGATAGACGATGTACTTGGGTTTTGTCAAAACCGATTTTGGAATTTTTACACAGTTTTGAAAACCAAAACTTTTGGGATTTTCAGCTTTTTCATTTTTTTTTATTTTGGCCAACAAATGCTAGAAGGATAAATACAAAAAACCTTCTTTTTGGATTTTTCAGATTTTTCAAATGTTTTTGGGTTTTGGAAATTTCCATTTTTTTTGGTTTTTTCAAATATATACGTTTTTTGGATTTTTTTTCTAAAAAGGGGTCTTCCATTAAACCTACAAAGAAAACATTATGAATTAGACTCTAAACAAGAGGTCTAAGGCATAGGTTTCGGTTTTAGTGGGTTCTAGGACACCCTTGACCCAATTGGTCTTAGGTGGTGACTCAGGGGGTATGGATGGGGTGTATTCCAATCCATGTCGATTTAGGTTTGGTGTAGGTAGAATGGGTTCTAACCTACCTTGGCTTTGGGCTCCTAGACCTTTATATGGTGTATATCTCATGTTCAACATCATATTTGAAGGCTTCTTGAGTTTGGAAATTTTTTTGTAAAGAGGGTGGCCTTGGAATAAGGTGTCGTCCATATCATGGTCATACACATGAGTGGGTTTAGGTTTGAGTTGGGAAGTTTGGTTTAGAGAGGAGTTGGGCTTCCCTAGAAGATGGATGACTCTTGGGAAGGACGACTCTATATGTTTGGGAGTTGGGGATGAGTTGAGAGGTTTTCGCTTGGACTCTCCCAAGAGGTAGACGATTTTGTTATGGACCCTAGGTGCAACCCAATGTGCCCCTAGGGGTGGCTGGTTTGTGTTTATTTGGGTGCAAAGGGAAAACAGGTTTGATCCCTTGCAACTTGGAGATGTATGGATTTCTAAAGAAAGCATGGTTGGTCCCTTGGTAGGTTTGTGGATGTTGGGGAAAATCATGGCTATAGGCTTGGGTTTATGATACAAACCTAGGCTCAAAGGAATATTTTTGTTCATGGTAGGGTTAGGTGTACCTAGGATGTCGATGTATGCCTTAGGAGTAACCATGTCTACCTGTTTTGATTTTTATTTTGATCTTGTTTTTCTTTTTGAATTTTTTTTGTTCGTGCAGGACATTCGGTGCACCTTGAAAATCCACATTCTTTGGCACATCTTGTGGGTTTGTGAGTGCATGAGTGTGATTTGATGCATATGAATGATTTACCGATCCTACACTAAGAAAGGAAGGATCGAATAGGGAGTTTTGGGAGAAATGAGTTTCAGACATTCCTTTTTCGAGCTTGTCTACCTTTTGATGGTGAGAGCAAGCTTCCTTGTAGGCATCCTCAGGTGGCTCTAGCTCAGGCATGGCTTCGAGCTCCCGTTGCTTTGCAAGGTCTTCGATTTCATCCTCGAAGCCTATGTGTGTGCAACACTCATTCTCTTGTATTTTTGTGAAGTATATGAAGTGGTGCTCATGGGATTGGAACCCATCGGAGCAAATTTTTGTGAAACATTTGGAGTGACTTGAGTGACATGAACCTCATGCCCCTGTCCACTTGTATACTTAAGGATGTAGAATTTTTCTTCATTTTCAATTTTCAGAATTTCAAATTTTTTATTTTCAAATGTTTTTGATTTTTGAAGATTTTCCAGATTTTTTTTGGTTTTTCACTGGAAAAAGGGATGTTTGGATTTTTAGCAAGGTTAGATGATTTAATCTCAGCACTTGTATACTTAGGGATGTTCGGATTTTGGGTTGAATTTGGTTTTCTGGGTATAATTTTTCTCTCTATGTACTCGAGATGATTTTTCATGAGAATGATGTGCCTTGGCCTTTTGGCCTAGGGCCTCAATTTCCCTTCTAAGTTCCATTGCTTTTTCTCACAAAGAGGCAAGCTCTTCATATCGGGCATTAGAGGATTTCTTTGTGGTTTTGGAAAACCGATTTGGGAAATGTGATAAGGCTTTCCTTCACATGTTTTCAAATGAATCATCCAAACTTAACATTATTTCAAAACCAACTAGCGCACAAAAGATTGATCAAACGATTTTCGAAAAAGTGAATTTAAAAACAACACCAAATTAATCAACTCTCAAAGACTCAAGTCCCACCGAGCGTGCAAATTCTGTAGATATGAAAATTTCACTCCAAGCCTATGTAGAGACTTGAAGTAAACTTTTCAAAACTACTTTCTTTGCGCAAGCATGCAACTAGTTTTCAAAAACTAGCAAAAGTTTAAAATCTGACTTTAGACTATTGTGGTTAAGCGAGATCTTTTCGCTTTAGGCCTTTTTGAACCGATGCTCAAGGGTCAGCCTAAGCCCTTTGAGGATTTTATATGTAGGTGAGATTCCAAATTCACTTCAAGAAAACTCCAAAAAAAAAAATTTGAACCAACTCGTGCACTAAGTGTTTTGGAAGACAAGTTTTCACTAAGTTCTGAAAAACAGAAACTAGTTCTGTTTAGACCTTAATTTCTGATTTTATTTCAGTATCTTCCAAATTTCCAAAAATCATGAAAATTTTACCGTGATCACCACCTATGTGGAGATTCCAAAAATATTTTTTCCTATTTTTGGGTGCTATGATGCTCAAAATTAAATTAGGAAAGTGTCTTTGCTCAGACACTCGAAACTGTTATGTCAGAGAAATATAGAGACCTAAAAAGAGGTCTTTATCTCGGAGCACAGAGCTCTGATTTTTGTGCACTTGATCTTGTTGCAAAGCAATGGATATCAGCTTTCCAATGAACTAAGTTTCATTGAAATTCGACAAGCTACAGATAGAGTTATGGATGATTACCCAGGCTCTATTGCAGAAAAACAGTTTTGACAGAAACATTTCTGGATTTTTCTCGATCTTACACACCTTTAATGATGTTAGCCAGTTTTTCTGGTTTTTACAACATACGTGATGCAAACTCACCCGAATTTAAATTGCATCAACACAGCAACCCAAAGTAAATTGTTGAAGGGAAATGAATGTAAATATGTAGATTAGCTTAAGAATAGAGGGGGTTAGGAGTTATAGGAGTTTTATAGAGTATAGAGAGGTAGAATCAAGAAAACAAACAAGTAGAGTGCTTAGGAAATGTTATTACAACATGGGGAGAGACAAAGCTCTATTATTACAACCCCTTCTTTGAATTAAATGTTAAGAGAGAAATTTGGATTGACAAATGGGAAGAAATACTCACTTACCAGCCCAAGAAAACCAGATTCACAATGTAGAATTTCGGCTCCTTCCTTGATTGGAACCACCCCTTCTTCTTCCTCCCTTTTCTCTCTTCTCTCTTATTTTCTCTCACTCTCTCTCTAACTTGCAGCACTTCCTACCTCTCTTAAGCTCTCCCTCTCACTTTCCTCACGTTTTGGAAGGTCCCTCCAAGTGCTTGCTAGAAACATCCCCCCTTGTCCTCTATTTATAGGCTAAGGGGGGGTCTTGCTAGACCCTTCTATGGGGCGGGTTGGAGATGGGTCTTCTTGGCCCATTTCTTTGATCCAATCCAAAAACATCATGTGGACCTTTGTGGTCCCCCTTGATCATGTGCTGGACCAGCCCCATGTGGGTTGGTCCTTGGCTTGAGTTAGGTGCACTTGGCTAGGTGCTTCCAAGTGCAATCGGCTAGGCGATTTCAACTGTGGGCTTGACTTCAACATGGTGTTGCCTTGTCTTGGCCCAAAGCTTTTTATTGTGGTTCGTCCCATCCTTGGTGAGTCCATCCATCCTCCATGTGGTCCATTTAGGTTCAACCGACATGAGCATGTTTTAGCCAAGGTGCAACCCACGATCTTCAAGACAAGACCGACATTGTCAAGGTGCAGTCTTGTGCCTTGAGTTCTTCAAACCAATTGAATCAAGCCCGGCCAAGGTATCCTTGCATGCTCGAGCCATGTCTTCATGAAGCTTTTGCCTTGATGAGCCCCATTGGTTCGATTATGTGGGCTTGGCCATTGCTAATTGTGTGTCATGGGTCTTCCAAGTCCCGCTTTGTCTAGGTCCACCTGAGCTTGTTCCCTGCTTGAGCATGCTTTAACTGTTGCTTGAATCTTAGGTGGGGATGATTCATCTTTATCCCTTTTTATTCATGGTTTCAAATCTTTAAAATCATTTCATTTGAAAATATTGAGTTTTGTCAAAATCTTCAAATATTCTTTTGAAAACAACTGAGTTCCATTCCCAGTGTTTGTTTGTATGGGTGACCTGCTTTCGCCCCGTGAGTTAGTCTTTACCGTTTCAACCAGTTTAACCCTTTGTTAGGTGTAGGGTATCAAACCACTTTAATCCTTGATGGGTGTAGGGTATCAAACCACTTTAACCCTTAGGTGTAGGAAGTTGTAAACACCCCCAAATCAAATGATTTCCAAAACAAACACCTAGTTTGTAGAATCATTTCAAAACCAATTTTGAACTTTCAAAAACCTAGGAGTTTCAAAGCTTTAAACTTTTGTCAAAAACTCTTTCAAAATATAGGTTTCTTAAACATAGGGCAAAACCCAAATTTTGTAAGCAGCCAAATCAAGTAGGTGGAGCCTGATTGAAAAGCAGCTCCAAAAGCAGGTCAAAAGCCCAGAATTCAACCCAGCCTGATGAAGGCAGGACCAAAAAGCAAAAGAAGAGCCTAGGCTAGAAGCAGACTTCAGCCCTAGAACATGAAATGCAAAGCGAAAGCACCAAGCAAAACCATCAGAAATCCAAGCCCAAGCTTGAAATTCTAGAAATCAGAAGAAACGAAGTTTAGGAGGTGAGAAGGAGATCGGATGAAAAGGTTGGGAAAAACCCAACTCAAGATGGAGCACTAATGAAGCCAGGGCCCGTGAAAACCGCCCGTCTCGAAACGCCAAGAAGGACTGAAGAAACAAAAATTTGGATTGGATCTGGACATAAATATCTAGATACAGACCCAAATAGTGTTTGGATCAGATTTGGATCATAAAAACCAAATCCAAGATCCAAACGCAAGACCCACTCCCTTGCCTATAAATAGAGGTGACGGGGGGTGCAAGTTCAAGTGAAAATCAAGTGAGAGGCTTGGGAGAGAGCATAAAGTAAGAGAGAGAAGATTGGTTGGCTTGACTTTGTCAAGTGGGTTAGCCATATGGGCTTAGCCAAAGGGGAGATGGGCTCAAGCCATGTGAGTTCGACCTAACCTAGGGCTGCACCAATATGAAGGATGGTTGGACTTTGATCAAGGCGTGGGCTACACAAGGTGGACCTGCTCCAAGAGGTAGGTCTCTCAACCTAACCCTAACCTAGCCACTAAACCTAACCCCAAACTAGCCTAGACTTAGCCTACATGCCCCAAACCGACTCCATTTGACCCCCTAGCTGGACCACTCTCACCCAAACTGACCTACCCATATATCCCAACTGACCCCACTCATTTGTCCCAAACCCACCTAAACTAAACCTAGCCCAACCCCTCTCCACCGACCTAGCCTAAACTCTCTAACCGAGTGCATCTTGCACTCGGTTTGTGTCCTGCATGTCCCTAGCCAACACTCGGCCTGCACCTTGTGCAATGCCATATCCACACCCAGTCACATCCCGCCGACTCCAACCACACCTGACTGTCACCTACCCCCAGCCAGCACCCTGCTGTCAACTGCCCCAGCCAGCACCCAGCTCTCGTGCTGTGCTTATCACCAGCACCCACCCTGCCACAACACCCTTGCCGTTTCACACGCATCACCCGCAACACTCCCCCTTGCCGCATTGTGCCCCTGCCGCGCTGTGCGTGTCACCCACACCCTGCAGCGCCCCGGTGCCTTGCCGTAGCTTGTTGCGCCCCCATTAGTGCCCTAGCTGCACACCTCACATCCCTGCGCACCTGCACCTTGTGGAGCTCCCCCAACCCACTTGGCCTCAGCCGTGCATAAACCTACCTCACCCTGGCCTGTACCTTCGGCCGTGTCCAACCTAACTAGGACCAACTCCCACGGCCTAGCCCGACCTCACCTAGCTAGGACTTACCTAACCTAAACCTTGCCCAAAACCAGCCCATCCTAAGCCATCAAACACTTGGCTGCCCCCAAGTGAACCCAAACCTAAACTCTCATGTCTAGACCCACCTAGGGAGACCTATCTCGTGGCTACCAAGGAGGACGAACCCGAGCAACTTGAGAGGCAAAGCCGACCACATGTAAGTGTTTGTTTAAGTTCGGTTTTTACCGTACTCATCTAAGATTAAATTCAATTTGATATGGGGTTGTAATAATGGAGCGAAGTCTCCCCCCAACATGTAATATTCGTGCTTGATACATATCCACACACGTGCACTTAAGCCTTCTCGCTCTTAATTGCACACAAAGGACACCCACGTGCACTTGAGATTTTCTGCTCTTAAGCTAAAGTATATATTTCCATTCGGGTATTTACTTTAGTGAAAGCTGTGTGAGTTGCAATTCAATTTGGGTATTTACATTCAAGTCATGTGAGTTGTCATTTAAATTTCACACTTACACACACGTGCATTGAGCCTTTCCACTCTTAAGTTAAAGTATATATTTCAATTCGGGTATTTACTTTAGTGAAAGCGGTGTGAGTTGTCATTTCGATTTCACACGAGAAGCACACAAAAGCACTCGAGCCTTTCCGCTCTCCACTCTCACACACATTGAGCCTTGTCGCTCTTAGGATATAACATATTTATATACTTTCAACTTGTGTGAGTTTACTTCACGTCGAGTTGCATTTCCCTTTGTGTGGATTTATATTAAGTCGCGTGAGTTGCTTTACATTTCTGGTATTTATATTTGAAAGTTGTGTGAGTTGCACTTCAATTTCGGGTATTTACATTTGTGAAAGTTGTGTGAGTTGCCTTTTCAATTCGAGCCTAGCTCACATCATCATCTCAAAAACCCGAAAATATTTGTGCATCTTTGCATTCATTAGCTTTCAAAGACTCCCCGAATCTACGCATAAAATACATTGAAAATAGGCCACTTGTGCACACACATATCAGGCCTAAAATAGCTAAAACCCTAAAGACTTAGGTTCGTCCAAAGTCGTAATAAAACTTGCAAACTAGGCATACATCGAATTCTTCAAACACTGGTCTTTGCAAAAGTTTTGTAAAAACGAAGTTTTAAGCGTTTAAACTGACCCTTGAACATCGGTTTAAGAAAATTTAAATGAAAAGAGCCCGCTTCCCCACAATCGCCAGAAAAGTCAGAATATTTCAAAAAAAAATCTTTGCTAGCTTAAGCAAGCTAGCTGGCACGCCCTTAGAAACGAACGTAGGCACGAAAAGGTTCATTTCCGGTCTCAAGAACCAGGAGTGAAAATTTTCATATTTACAGGAGTTAGAGCGCTTTAACCCTTTGATGGGTGTAGGGTCTCGGAGTTCGACTATCCTCAATCGGGTGAGTTTTCGAGGCCTGATTTGGATTTGATTTGATTTCAAAAGGTTTGATGAAAGGCCCAATGAGGGCATCTTTACAAACGATTTTTAAAACCATGTTTTGGCAAGTTGTTTTAATGAAATTCAAGTATGGAAAATGCACTTTGATGGAGCAAGAAACCAAAGAGGGGCAGGTGTTGGAGTCATCCTCATATCCCCTAAAAAAGGAGAGATCCCTATTGCCATTCGCCTAGATTTTGAATGTTCCAATAATATGGTCGAATATGAGGCACTCGTACAAGGCTTGAAGATTTTGAAAAATCTAGGGGCATCATGCATCGAAGTCTTTGGAGATTCTTTATTTGTTATAAACCAAGTGTTGAAAATTTGGCAAGTGAAAAATGAAAAGCTCATTCCATACCACGAATTGGCCACCAAACTGGTTGATTCCTTCAAATCATGTACACTCACTCACATAGGTAGAGAGGTGTAGACACGCGAAAATCCTCGCCTCTCGCCTTTTTCAGGGCTCGCAGCGGATCCTCTCGTGGGTCTAAGGCCTATGTATGCAAACAGGGCATGCCAGCTAGCTTACCTAAGCTAGCGAAGATATTTTTAACACTGACTTCTAAACGTGGCGACTGTGAGCAAGTAAGCTCTTGTCGTCGCAGACCTTCTTGCACCGATGCACAAGGGTCAGTCTGTATGCTTTGCAAAAATCGAGTTTTGGAGAGAAAGTCTACAAAGCGGTTCGAGGTGTCTATTTCGGGTTTTTAAAATGCGATTGCATGTTTTAGATCACGTGGATTTGCACGTGCCTAAGTCTTTTCTTTTATCCCTTTTCGGGCCACCTAGTTTGTGTGTTATGAACACTCCACTACATGGGCGAATTCGAGTGGGGCTTGCTTCGATGCAATATGCGTCTTACCTCGTGGTATGGCGTAGATGCAATGCAAACTCACGCTACTCCAAAGGGAAAACCCGAAATGTAAAGACAATACTGAAGGGAAATAATCGAAGGGAAATGACTTGTAAAGTAAGTGCCGAAGGGAGATATGTATATAGAGTATGTATATGAGCCCTTACTCGGGTCTTGCAAATAAGAGCGAAGGCTCAATGTGGGTGCGTGCTTGAATTTGAAAGACTTACACACACGACATGAAATTAAACCCAAATATAAATTGCAGTATGGCCTTGACTAAGGTCTTGGGAGTAAGAGCGAAGGCTCAATGTGTGTGAGAGTGCTTGAATTGAAGTACTACACACACGACATAAATGAAACCCAAAAATAACTGCAATAAGGCCTTTACTAAGGTCTTGGGAATAAGAGCGAAGGCTCAATGTGTGTGACAGTGCTTGAATTGAAAGACTTACTCACACGACGTGAAATGAAACCCAAATAGTATAGGTCGGCCCTTACTTGGGTCTTTCAAATAAGAGCGAAAGCTCAATGTGTGTGAGAGTGCTTGAATTGAAAGACTTACTCACACGACATGAAATGAAACCCAAATAGTATAGGTCGGCCCTTACTTGGGTCTTTCAAATAAGAGCGAAAGCTCAATGTGTGTGAGTGCTTGAATTGAAAGACAACGCACCCAACTTAAGCAAAAACCCTTCGAAAATGAAAGTATATATATATACTTATGTATTAGGGGCTGATTAGGCCCATGTGTGTTCAAAATCGTGCACAACTAAGAGAGTGCACGTGTGTGGGTGTGCCAAGCCATGTTATTACAAGAGGGGGGAGACTATGCTCCGTTATTACAACCCCGTATCAAATTGAATCTCAAGCAAGTATACAACTAAAGACCGAGTTAGGCACTTACTAGTAGCTGGTCCGTAGAGGCCTTGCTTGAGCGTGGGCTTGACCTTCGCCTTGGGCTGCAAACGGGAGCTCCGCGAGGGTGAGCGACAAAGGGTGCTGGCCGGCTGCAAGTGGGGCGTGCCTCGAAGGTGGCCGACTGCAAGTGGGTGTCGCCTTGATGTGGGGGATTAAAGGGGCTGGGCCAAGTGAGTGTGTAGGGTCACGAATGGAGAGTATAGAGTGTTGGGGAGTATGGACCTAAAGGGAGTTTAAGGGAAGGCCGAATGGGAGTCTTAGGGGAAAAGAGATGGCTGGCCGGGTGTAGTTAGGGTAGTTAGGTAGTGGCCGGTGGTTTAGGTTGTGATAGGTTCGGCTGAGTGAGAATGGTGGCAGCAAAGGGCTGATGTGTAGGTAAGGTGGTGGTATGGTGGGTGGCTAGGAGTGGAGAGGGAGTAGAGAAGGAGCTAGGTAGAGTGGGGGGTACTTACCGAATGGGGAGAAGGTGGTGCTCGGCTGGAAGGAAGATGGGCAGGGTGTGAAGCTCGGCCGGGAGGTGGTGGAGATGGCGGTGCAAGTGGTGGTGGAATGGAGGGATGGTGGTGGTGCAGGCGGCGCAGGTGGAGCAGCTGGGGAAGTGGAGGAGGTGGAGCAGGTTCGGCTGGACTTGGGGAAGGAGAGGACCCGGCTGGAAGGAAGATGGGTAGGCTGTGAAGCTCGGCCGGGAGGTGATGGAGATGGCAGTGCAAGTGGTGGTGGAATGGAGGGATGGTGGTGGTGCAGGCGGCGCAGGTGGAGCAGCTGGGGAAGTGGAGGAGGTGGAGCAGGTTCGGCTGGGACTTGGGGAAGGAGAGGACCCGGCTGGGATCTAGGTGGGCTTCTAGATAGGAAAACCCGCCCCCAAGAGGGGGGGTTTATATAGGGATGGGTAGGTCGGTTAGGGCTGGGTTTGGGGTAGTGGTTAGGTGGTTTAGGTAGGGTGGTATGAAGATAAGGTGGGCTGGAAAGGGTTGGGCCAGATATTTTAAAAACTAGTGGTTTGGGTAGATTGTGGGCTAGGGGTGGTTTAGGGGTTTAGGGCTAGGTTAGGTGATTGGGTTTTAGGGTGAGGTTTAGTGAGATAGGTTAGGTGATTAGACTAGGTTTAGGCTAGGTTTAGGGAAATTAACCTAGGTTTAGGGAAGGATTAGGGAAGTGGGTTAGGTGATTAGGTTGGGATTAGGCCGGGATTAGGGAAGTGGGTTAGGTGATTAGGCTTAGATTAGGGGTGGATTAGGGTGGAAGGCTAGGATTAGGTGTTTAGGGTTAGGTTTAGGTGAAGGAGCTCCCTTTGCATGGCCCATAGACCTTAACCACCTCATGTTGGTGCAGCCCTAGGTTAGGTTTTGGCTAATTACAAGCTTAAACCTACTCAATTAGGCTAACCCACATGATTAACCCCAAACTTGACACACAAGTCAAGCTTAATTACAACACTCTTGATATTATCCATCCCCACTCTCTCTCATGCCCATAATCCCACGTGAATTTCAAGTGGGCCCCACCTCCATTTATGAGAAGGTGATGTGGGCCATGGATATGGATATTGGATTGGATCTCTGGATCTAAATCCAAATCCAAGTCCACACATGGGTTTGGATTGGGATCTGGATATATATGGTCCAGATCCAATCCAAACTGAACTCTGACTCCTTCGAGCTGGGTTCAAAATGGACGATTTGTGCGGGGCCTGACAGCATCAGTACTCCGTCTGCGTTGGGTCTTCGCCAACATGGTCGTCCGCCTCCATTTCTGCCTTTCGGAGATGACTTCAAATGACATTTTGATAATAACAGGGTCTTGGACGTTCGAGATCCTGGGGGTATGGATGTGATACGAGAGTTTGCTGTGCCGGGCTTGACATGTGCTCCAGTTCCGGGCTCTCTTTGACTTTGCTGGTCTTGTCTTGATTAGGCCAAGCTGCTTCGGGGTTTCAAAAACGTGTTTTAAAAGGTTTTCAAAAGCCATATTATATATTTTCGAAATATGAAGTTTAAAACATATATACAGGGTTGTCTGGAAGGCTCCTGGGTTTCCACACTCAAAATGGCCCTTTGGGGCTGCTTTTACAAAACTAGGTTTGTTTAAGAAATTTATGGGATTTCGGGGTGTTTACAAGAGGACAATGTCATAGTGGATGCCCTCTCATCCTTAGGATCAGCCCTAACTATCGATCCCACCTTGGGAACCCGATCCTTAGAGATATGGCACTCACCTACTCCATCTACCCATGATTTGGAGATTTGCCAAAATGACCAAAATTTCATTGAAAAACACTGGTTTCAAGATATTAAAAACTTTTTAGAAAATGAAGAATTTTTGGAATTTGCTTCTTCTAGGGGATAAAGCTTTTATTCGAAAAATTTCAACCCGATATATGATTGTGGGAGGAGTTCTCTACAAAAAGAGTTTTATCAGCATCTTGTTGAGGTGTGTAGACCTTGATGAGGTTAGGATTATAATGCATGAATTCCACGATGGAGAATGTGGAGGCCATGTCAATGCAAATATGATGGCCATGAAGATACTTTGAGCCGGTTATTTTTGGTCCACCCTCAAGCAAGATTGTCATGATCATGTTAGGAAATGTCACCCATGTCAAGTGCATGGACATGCCATTCATATCCCATCATCAACCTTGCATTCTATTGTAAGCCCATGGCCTTTCACTATGTGGGCATTTGACATCGTAGGGCCAATCTCCCCAAATGCATCTAATGGACATAGGTTCATCCTAGCAGCTACCGAATATTTTTCTAAATGGGTTGAAGCTACCTCCTTTGCTAATGTCCAAGGACAACATATAGTGGCATTCATTAAGAAGAATATCTTGGCTCGATTTGGAGTTCCAAGAGACCTAGTGTCCGATAATGGCACCCCTACTACCCTCAAGGCAATGGCCAAGCTGAAGCCACAAACAAAACTCTCATAAGCATCATTGAGAAAACCTTAGAGAAGGATAGGACATGGCATGAGAAGCTTGATGAAGCTTTATGGGCTTATAAAACTTCCATCCGAACACCCACCAATGCCACATCATTTGAGTTGATGGTACAAATGCTATTCTGCCCATTCATACCAAATTGCATTCATTTTATACATCACTTGTACTCGACCTACCCCTAGAGACTTTACAATATGCTAGAATGGTTGAGCTTGATTTATTAGATGAGAAAAGGCTCCTTGCTATGGATCATGCACATGCATACCAACAAAGGATAGCCTGTCATTATAAAAAGCATATGAAGGTTCCCCACTTCAAAGTGGGAGACCTTGTATTGAAAATCATCCACCATCGTTGTCCACATCCACTTGGAAAGTGGGAGCCTAAGTGAGATGGTCCCTATGTTGTAAGGGGAACAACCACCAACAATGCATATTGGTTAATCGATGTTGAGGGTAGGAATTTAGTAGACCTTATTAATACTCAATATTTGAAAAAATACCATGTGTAGGGTCTATGCAAAATCCTTTTGAAAATATTTTAAAAATGGGATCTCCTTTGAACTTCTTAAAAGGAGGATCAAGGTGGATCGTGTGACCCTGAATAAGGAAATTAATGCTTTTGAAAAGTAGAGTTCTCTAAATCAATGGGTTACATTTCAAAAATCTTCATCTTACAAAAGAGGACCTCATTCAAATAGCAAAATATTTTCAAGTAGTACATGCTATTTTAAAATAGGGTGATCTTAAATGAATTGAGTAAACCATTGGGATAAGTCTCTACCCTTTTCACTTCTCTTCTCAAAAAGAAAAATTTTGCAAAAAGTAGAAAAAGAGGATATGAAAATACCTCCAAAAAGTTCCCTTCAAAAGAAGGAAAAATTTCTCCAAAAAAGAGAGTATTTCTTTGATTGAAAAAAAGAAAAGAGGGGAAAACAAAAGAAAAAAAAAATCCTCCCAAAATGGAAGGCCATCTATGAGAGAAAAGAAAGATTGCCAAAAAGCTCAAAAAGATCAAATTTTCATCTCTTGGCCTTAAACCACGGGACGCTTCAGAAGGGACCGTGGTAACTCTTTCCCATATCCCTACGATTTATCCCAATGAAAAAAAGGTTCATTTAAGAGAGTCCTAGAGTAAGAATAGGATTTTCTTATTTGAATCTCATTTTGTTTGAGAATTAGACGTTGTTGGGTAAGAAGTAGAAATTTTGAAATGCTTCATAGCTTTCTTATAAAACCTCTACCAAGTAGTAGGTATTGAAACCTGAATGAGGGGAAATATGAAAAATTGGAAATCCTTTTGATGGAAACATCAAGCAACATGAGACCAACTCACTTGAGGCACCCGGCCTTCATGAGCCTCCCAAGTTCAATCATTGTATGTTTAGGGTCTCTAGAAAATCATATTCTAATGCATATCATCCATGTGACCCACTCATGCCCATGCATACATACGGGGTCATCGAGCACATGATCCCAATTAGGACTAGACCCACTATATGTCAAGTCCCCTTTGGCTCCAATTCCCTCCTACCTATCATAAAGAAAAGGTTTTTAGAAAACTGGGATAATCCATATTCTCGAGGAAAGATCCAAGAATGAAAACAAATGAGTGTTTTCTTCTTTGACATTATCCAAATACATTTGGATCAATGCCAAAGAGGGGCATCTGTAAACACCCAAAATGGTGATGTTTTCAAAAACTCTTGAATTTCAAAAACCAGCTTACAACCTTTTTGAGCCTTTAAAAGCCCCAAATTTTAAAGTTTAAGCCTTTTGGGAAAAAACCTTAAAATAAAAGTTTTAAATTCAAGTTAAAAGCCCATGGATTTCAAAACAGATCAAACGAACAGGTGAAACCCGATCCAAAATTTAGCCCGAGATCAAGTCAAAAAGCAAATGAGGGGCCCAGCCTATCTGGATAAAAGCAAGATGGAAGATCGAACCCGGTGTTCATTTCAAGGCGAGTTCAAATTCTAAAAATGCAAAATGGAATCGAGACCCTGAGGAAGCCATCAAGAATCAAGTGCAAGCTCGAGATGGGGCTAGACAGATCAAACCAAGCATCAAATGAAAAAGTCCTGAAATCAAGCATTGGCTGGTTAAAAGGACTGAGAAGAACCTAGTGTAAAATCGGATCACCGAGGAACCGAAGCCCGCTTGAAAATCGTCAATTCCATGCCCCCAAAGAAGGACACAAAATTTTTTTGGATTGGATCTAGACCAAAAGATCCAATCCACGCCCCAAAGAAGGACCCTTGGATCGGGTTGGACCAAAAGATCCAACCCGCCCCAAAAGATCCACTCCCTTGGCCTATAAATAAGGCCAAGGAGGGGGGGGGGGCTTGTGAAGGGGTTGGAGAGAAGGTGGAGCTCGAGCAAGAGCTTGGTCGAGTGGAGCAAGGGCTTGTGGCTTGGCTAAGTGGAGCAAGGCTTGAAGGTAAGCGTCTGGACTTGGGGCTTGGACCGAACCAAGAGAGGGAGCTGCACCTTGGGCAGTCGTGGGCTACTTGGACCGAACCAAGAGAGAGGGAGTTGCACCTTGGGCAGCCGTGGGCTACTTGGACCGAACCAAGAGAGAGGGCTGCACCTTGGGCAGTTGTGGGCTAAAAGGGTAGAGAGAGAGTGAGGCAAGAGAGAGAGTAGGTTAGCCAAGGGAAGGGGATGCACCAAGGGCTCGAGTGAGGGGGAAGCTTGCAAGGAAGAAGACCGCCGAAATTCCAAACTTGGTATTTTCAACATTTGGAAAAACTTGTAAGCCCCTTTAAACTTTGGTTTTAAACCATTTTCTCCGTTTAATTCAATTCGAAAAGGGGTTGTATTAATGGAGCATAGCCTCCTCCCATATTGTAATATCGATTAGTTCTCTTCGCTTGTCATTTAATTGGTGGATGATCACGATTATACCCACGTGCACTCAAGCCTTTTCGCTCTTCTACCTCAATATACTTTATAAACCTTCTATATTTCGAATCCCTCTCTTCTTAAGCCAATATACATATTTTATTTCGTGTGAGTTTTACTTTCGAGAATGTAGAGTGACTGTACTTTCATTTCGCATGAGTGTACTTTGGGAATGTAGAGTGACTGCACTTTCATTTTGCATGAGTTTACTTTGGGAATGTAGAGTGACTGCACTTTCATTTCGCGTGAGTTTACTTTGGGAATGTAGAGTGATTGTACTTTCATTTCGCATGAGTTTTACTTTCGAAAATGTAGAGTGACTGCACTTTTATTTCGCGTGAGTTTACTTTGGGAATATAGAGTGACTGCACTTTCATTTCGCGTGAGTTTACTTTCGGGAATGTAGAGTGACTGCACTTTCATTTCGCATGAGTTTACCTTTCGAATGTAGAGTGGATGCAATTTCAATTCGAGTGAGTTTGCATCATCATTCTTTAAAACCCAAAATAGGATTTCCAGCATCTCTTCTTCCGCTCATTGTGGCAATCTCTCGATACTCACTTCGATAACGCTGAAAATGGACCTGCACATTCCACACACATCAGGCTACATTAAGTAAAACTTGCAAGAATTTTATGGTCATCCAACCCCGTAATAAAATTGGCAAAAGTGCACGAACCGAATTCTTTCAAAACACTTGTCGTTCACGTTGATTTGAAGTAAAACTTGTTTGCAAATAGAAGTTCCTAAGCGCTTAAATCGACCCTTGACATCGGTTCAAGAAGGTTTAAGTGAAAAGAGTCCGCTTGCCTACAATCGCCAAAAGTCAGAAAATCGTTTAAAAAGACTTCGCTAGTTTGTGTAAGCTAGATGGCACGCTCGCGCAAGCGTAAATACGAAAAGGTTCACTTCGAGTATTCTATAACTTGGGAGTGGAAATTTTTATATTTACACCGGTAAAACTCTTTTTATAAAGAACCCCTCCTAGAATCACATATCAGGTTGAAATTTTTCGAATAAAAGCTTTATCCTTAGAAAAAGCAAATTCGGGAAATCCTCCATTTTCTAAAAAGTTTTTAATGTCTTGAAACCAAGGTCTTTTAATTGAATTTTGGTCATTTTGGCAAATCTCCAAATCATGGGTGGATTGAGTGGGTGAGTGACAAATTTCTAACGATCGGGTTCTCATGGTGGGGTCGACCCTTAGGGATGAGCCTAGGGATGAGAGGGCATCTGCTATGGTGTTGTCCTCTCTACCTATGTGAGTGAGCGTGCATGATTTGAAAGAATCGACCAATCTAGTGGCCAATTCGTGGTATGGTATGAGTTTTCATTTTTGACTTGCCAAATTTTCGAAACTTGGTTTATAACAAGCATTGAATCTCCAAAGACTTCAATATATGATGCCAAATTTTTAGGCCTTGTATGAGTGCTTCATACTCGACCACATTATTTAAGCATGCAAAATCTAGTCGAATGGCAATTGGGATTTCTCCCTTTTCAGGGGATATGAGGATGACCCCTACACCTGCCCCTTGTTGATTCTTTGCCCTATCAAAATACATTTTCCATACTTGATCTTCATTAAAACAATTTTCTAAAACATGGTTTTGAAATTCATTTGCAAATATGCCTTCATCGGGCATTTCATCAAGTATGGGATATGTATCCTCAAGAGGGAGTTCGGCCACATGATCGGCTAGGGCTTGTCCCTTAATGGAGGTTTGATGGTGAAACTTTAAATCATACTCCATTAAGAGGAGCTGCCATTTACCTAGCCTACCTGTTAGGATAGGTTTTTCAAACAAGTGCTTGATTGGATCAAGCTTAGACACTATCCAAATTTCATGATCTAGGAAATAATGTCTAAACTTTTGAGAAGCCCATACCAAGGCCAAGCACGTTTTCTCCATGGCTTGATAATTTCTTTCATATGCCAATAGAGTTTTTGAAATGTAGTAAATATCATACTCCTTAAGACTATCATCCTCATATTGAGCAAGCAAAGCACCCAATGCATTCGCATGAATGGAAATGTAAAGCAATAAAGGTTTTCCTTGCTTTAGAGGTTTTAAAATCAGAGGATTTACTAAATAAGTTTTTAATCTTTCAAAAGCTTTTTGGCAATCATCATCCCATTCAAATTTAACCGCTTTTCTCAAAAGTCTATTGAAAGGTTCGCATCTTGTAGCTAGATTAGAGATGAATCTCCTAATTGCTTGGAGTCGACCTTGGAGGCTTCGGATTTGGGTCAAGTTGAAGGGTGGAGGCATGTCTATGATGGCTCGACACTTAGAGGGGTCGACTTCAATTCCCCTTTGACTTACCATAAACCCTAAGAGTTTGCCCGATTCCACTCCAAAAACACATTTTTGAGGGTTTGTAGATGCCCAAATCAACTTAAGCAAAACCCTACGTAAGTTAAAGTATATATATATATATATATATATATATATTTATATCTTAGGGGCTGATTAGGCCCGTATGTGTTCAAAATCGTGCACGACTAAGAGAGTGCACGTATGTGTGGGTGTGCCAAGCCACGTTATTACAAGCGGGGGGAGACTATGGTCCGTTATTACAACCCCGTATCGAATTGAATTTAAGCAAGTATACAACTAAGGACCGAGTTAGGCACTTACTTATAGCTGGTCCGAAGATGCCTTGCTTGAGCGTGGGCTTGGCCTTCACCTTGGGCTGCAAGAGGGAGCTCCGCGGAGTTGAACGGCAAGAGGGGCTGCCGGAAGCCTTGGGTGAGCGGGAGGGGCGCCTCGAAGGTGGCCGACTGTTATGAAGGGGGTTGCCTTGGCGTGTTAGGCTAAGGTGACTAAGTAGGGTCACTAAGGGAGGGTGTAGTGTTAGGAAATGTGGCACTAAATGGGAGCCTAAGGGAGTGTCTAAGGGAGTGCCTAGGGGAGGTATGTGGCTGGCAGGTGGTTGGCCGAATGGATATGGGACAGTCAGTTGGAGTGGCCGACTAAGGGAGACTTGGTGGTGGTGGTTGCTAAGGTAGCAAGGGATGTCATAGATGGGAAGGGAGCTAGCTAGGGTATGGGATAAGGTGGAGTTAGGGGCTGAGGGGAAGTGATATGGGTAGGTCTTAGGGAGTTAAGTGGAGTTGCCGGGTGTAGCTAGGGTGGCTAGGTAATGGCAGGAGTTTGAAGTGGCTGAGGTTTGGCCGAATGGGTTGGATGGCGGGTAGGTGGTGTTGGGTGAGGTGGTGGTGGTGTAAGTGGCTGAGAGTGGAGGGGGAGTGAAGAAGAGGTAGGGTGAAGGATGGGGTACTAACCGAATGAAGAGGCAGTGGATGGAAGAGGAGCAGCCGGGTGGTTGAAGTGGGTGGTTCGGCCAGATGGAAGTGGTGGCAACGGGTGGCTGGCCGGTTGAGGTGTGATGGTGCAGGTGGAGCAAGGTGGTGAGTGATGGTGGTGCAGATGGAGGACTCGGCTGGAGGGTGGCTGGAATCTGCTGGGCTCGGCTGGGCTGGGAAGGATGGGAGAGAACCTTTTTAAAACCCGCCCCTTGGGGGGGGGTTTATATAGGGTTGAAGAAGTCGGTTGGGGCTGGTATTAGGAGGGTGGTCAGGTGGTTTAGGTAGGGGTGGTGTGGTGATAAGGTGGGCTGGTTTTGGGGAGGGGCTAGATATTTTGATACAAGGGGTTTTGGGTAGAAGGTGTGCTAGGTTTAGGTGGGGTGGTTTAGGGGTTTAGGGTTTAGCTAGGTGGGTTGGTTTTGGGGTGAGGTTTAGTGAGGTGGGTTAGGTGATTAGGCCAGGATTAGGTTAGGTTTAGGGAAATTAACCTAGGTTTAGGGAAGTGGGTTAGGTGATTAGGTTGTGATTAGGCCGGGATTAGGGAAGTGGGTTAGGTGATTAGGCTAGGATTAGGACAGGATTAGGGTAAAAGGCTAGGATTAGGGGTTTTTGATTAGGATTGGATTAAGGAGCTCCCTTTGCATGACCCATAGACCTTAATTACATCATGTTGGTGCAGCCCTAGGTTAGGTTTTGGCTAATTACAAGCTTAAACTCACTTTAATCAGGCTAACCCACATGATTAACCCCAAACTTGACACACAAGTCAAGCTTAATTACAACACACTCTAATCTTATCCTCCCCCACTCTCTCTCATGCCCATAATCCCACGTGAAATTCAAGTGGGCCCCACCTCCATTTATGAGAAGGTGATATGGGCCATGGATATGGATATTGGATTGGATCTCTGGATTCCAAATCCAAATCTAAGTCCATACATGGGTTTGGATTGGGATCTGGATATATATGGTCCAGATCCAATCCAAACTGAATTCTGACTCCTTCGGGCTGTGTTCGAAATGAATGGTTTGTGCGGGGTCTGACAGCATCAGTACTCCGTCTGCGTTGGGTCTTCGCCAACATGATCGTCCGCCTCTGTTTTCGCCCTCTAAAGCTGATTTCAAGAAATGTTTTGATGATGACAGGGTCTTGGACGTTCGAGATCCTGGGGGTGGATTTAATACGAGAGTTGCTGCGCTGGGCTCGACTTGTGCTCCGGTTCCGGGCTCTCCTTAGCTTTTCTGATCCTGTCTTGATTAGGCCAAGCTGCTTCGGGGTTTCAAAATGTGTTTTAAAAGGTTTTTAAAGCCATATTATACATTTTTGAAATATATAAAGTTCAAAACATATATACAGCGTTGTCTGGAAGGCTCCTGGGTTTCCAGACTCAAAATGGCCCTTTGGGGCTGCTTTTACAAAACCAAGTTTGTTTTGAGAAATTCGTGGGATTTCGGGGTGTTTACAAATGCCCCTCTTTGGCTTTGTTCAAATTTGGATAAGGGCAAAGATGACAAACACCTCTTTCAATGTCTCCCTAGATCTAGCCATGAAGAATATGGGATCGTCCCAATCTTTAGCAAAATCTCAATTTATAAACTCTGGTAGGAGGAGATATCACGCCAAAGGGATATGCTATGGAATTTGGTCCTAAATGGGATTATGTTTATGCAAGTGCCATGCGTGGAATGCAGATGCATGGCATGGGTGTGGTGCCAAGAGTGGCGACCTCCTAGAGACCAGATGTGGTCGAACCCTAGAGGCTTATAAGGCCTGTTGCTCCAAGTGAGCAGACCCTATGTCGTTCGATGTTCAATTTTCAAAACCTATTTACAAAACTATTTACAAAAGGGACAACTGTCTTGAGTCTCGATCTTAAGGATCTCGAGCTCTTTGTGTTTGCCCTTGTTTGAGTCTTGGCACTCGTTTATATAGCAGAGGTTTTATAAGAAAACAAGCTATATTTCAAATTCCTACGTCTTACTTGAAACGTCGAATTCTCAAACAAGATGAAATTCAAGTAAGTAAATCCTATTTTTACTTTAGGATTCCTCGAAATGAACCATGCTTTAGCTTGGGATAAGCCAGGGATGGGAAAGAGATACCACGGTTTCTTCTGAAGCGTCCCGTGGTTTAAGGCATAGAAGGCGGAAAATTGCTTCTTTTTTTTTTTGGAGCTTTTTGGCCTCTTTTTCCTTTTTTTCATAGAGGGTCTCCCTTTGGGAGTATTTTTTCTTTAATCCCTCTTTTTCATAAGAGAATCGATTTTTCTTTTGAATTCTGGTTTCTTTCTTTTGGAAAGAGGCTTTTGAATGAGAAATTCCCTTTGTTTGGGCCGTTTGTTTTCCTTTTGGAAGGAGAAGAGAAGAGGGGAGGACTTATCCCAAGCTCACACTCGGTCCATTCCAGATCAGCCTATTTAGAAATAGCACGTACTACTTGCAAGTTTCTTGCTATATTGAACTAGGCCTTTCTTTGTAAGAAGAACGATTTTGAAATGTAATCACGATTTTGAAGACTCTGCTCTTTCACAAGTGCGAATTCTCTCCCTCAGGTCACACGATTTTGCCTTTGCACCTTATTTTCATATCTCAGGGCAGCTATCCCTAAAATTTTCGAAAACTGGAATTTAATCCAAATCCTACACATGATACTTCTTTAAGTATTGGATATTTATAGGATCTGCTAAATTCCTACCTTCTACATCGATCAACCAATACGAATTGTTCGTGGTGGTTGCTCATACAACATAGGGTCCATCCCACTTGGGGCACCACTTTCCAAGGGGATGTGGGCCACGATAATGGATGATTTTTAAAACCAGATCCCCCACTTCAAAGTAGCGAGGTCTCATGTGTTTGCTATAATGTCGGGCTATCCTTTGCCGGTATGCACGAGCATGATCCATGGCAAGGAGTCGCCTCTCATCTAGCAAATCTAGTTCGGCCATCCTAGCATGCTGAAGCATCTCTAGGGGGAGGTCGAGTGCAATGGATGTATGGAATGAATGCAGTTGAGTATGAATGGGAAGAATGGCGTTTGTGCCATAGACCAATTCGAATGGTGTGGCATTTGTGGGAGTCCGGATGGAAGTCCTATAAGCCCATAAGGCTTCATCCAGCTTCTCATGCCACGTCCTACCCTTCTCTAAGGTTTTCTCAATTATACTAATGAGAGTCTTGTTTGTGGCTTCGGCTTGGCCGTTGCCTTGAGGGTAGTAGGGCGAAGAGAAGTGGTGAGTTATGCCATACGTGTTGCACAACTTAACCATCCGCTCGTTTTTGAATGGGGTGCCATTATCAGACACAAGGTCTCGTGGAACCCCAAATCGAGCCAAGATATTCCTCCGAATGAAAGCCACCACATGTTGCCCCAGCACGTTGGTTAGGGAAATGGCTTCCACCCACTTGGAGAAATACTCCGTGGCTGCCAAAATAAATCGATGCCCATTCGAGGCTTTTGGAAATATTGGGCCTACGATGTCAAATGCCCACATGGTAAATGGCAAGGGGTTGACCACGGAATGCAATGTAGATGAAAGGATATGAATGGTGTGCCCATGCACTTAACATGGATGACACTTCCTAACATGATCGTGACAATCCTTTTTCAGGGTGGACCAAAAATAGCCCCCTCTAAGTATTTTCATTGCCATCATATTGGCATTGACATGGCCTCCACATTCTCCATCTTGGAACTCATGCATCACTATCCTAGCCTCCTCTAGTTCAATACACCTAAGCAGAATACCGGTAAAGCACTTTTTGTATAGAACCCCACCCAGAATGGTGTATCGGGTCGAAATCTTATAGATGAATGCCTTATCTTTGGATGTGGCATCCTCGGCGAATACCCCATTTTCTAAAAACAGTTTGATGTCATGATACTAGGGTTTTTTAATAGAATCTGGGTTATTTTGGCAAATATCCAGATCGTGTGTAGATGGGTTGGGCGCATGCCATATTTCTAAAGATCGAGTCCCTGAAATGGGATCGACCTTTAGGGCTGAACCCAAGGAGGAGAGGGCATCGGCGATGCCATTATCCTCTCTTCCTACGTGTGTGAGTTTACACGATTGGAAGGACTGGACCAATCGAGTAGCCAACTCGTGGTAGGGAAGTAGTTTTTCATTCCGTACTTGCCAAACTTTCAAAACCTAGTTTATGACAAGGAGTGAATCTCCAAAGACCTCGATGCATGATGCCCCTAGGGTTTTCGAAATTCTTAAGCCTTGTATAAGAGCTTCATACTCAGCTATGTTGTTGGAACATTCGAAATCTAGGCGGACTGCTATAGAAATCTCGCCCTTTTCAGGGGAGATGAGGATGACCCCAGCACCAGTCCCTCGTTGGTTTCGTGCCCCATCAAAGTGCATCTTCCACACTTGGTTTTTGAAAGAGTTTGCCAAAATGTGGTTTTGAAAATGGTTTTGTAATATGCCTTCATCAGGCATTTCAACAAGTGTGGGATATGCGTCCTCCAAGGGGAACTCAGCCATGTAATCTGCTAGGGCTTGCCCCTTAATGGAGATCTGGTGATGGTATTTCAGGTCATACTCCATTAGAAGGAGTTGCCATTTGCCCAATCTACCTGTGAGAATGGGTTTTTCGAACAAGTGCTTGATCGGATCAAGCTTGGACAATATCCAGATCTCATGATCTAGGAAATAGTGTCTGAACTTCTAGCAGGCCCAGACTAGGGCCAAGCACGTCTTCTCCATGGCTTGATAATTTCGTTCATAAGCCAAGAGAGTTTTCGAAATATAGTAGATGGCATACTCCTTATGGGTGTCATCCTCGTATTGAGCCAACAGGGCTCCTAAAGCATTCGCATGCACGGAGATGTAGAGTAAAAGCGGTTTTCCTTGCTTCGGAGGATTCAAAACGGGGGGATTAACCAGGTATGCCTTTAGTCTCTCGAAGGACTTCTAGCATTCGTCATCCCATAAGAATTTCGTGCCCTTCCTCAACAGTTTGTTGAAGGGTTCGCATCTAGTTGCCAGATTCGATATGAATCAGCGAACGGATTGTAAACGACCCTGGAGGCTACGGATTTGAGTGAGATTGGAGGGTGGAGCCATGTCTATGATGGCTCGACACTTAGAGGGGTCGACTTCTATACCCCTTTGGCTCACCATAAAACCCAGAAGCTTCCCTGATTCTACCCCGAATACACATTTTTGAGGGTTTAGCTTTACTTTGTAAAGCCTAAGCCTTTCGAAAATCTTTTGCAAACATTCGATATGAGTGCATCGGGTTTTGGATTTCGCCAAGAGATCATCTACATACACTTCTACGAGCTCATGAATTTGATCATGGAAGATCGTGGTCATGGCTCGTTGGTATGTTGCGTCGGCATTTTTCAAACCAAAGGGCATGACTGTATAGCAGTACGTGCCCCATGGGGTTGTGAAGGCGGTCTTACCCTGATCTCGTGGACTTAGTTTGATTTGATTATAGCCTGAATAGCCATCCATAAACGAAAACATTTCATGATTTGCAGTACTATCGACTATCAAATCTATGTTTGGTAAAGGATAATTATCCTTTGGAGTGGCTTTATTCAGGTTTCTGAAATCGATGCATATTCGAATTTTCCCATTGGTTTTTCGAACTACAACGATATTTGACAACCAATCAGAATACGCAATGGGTTTTATAAATCCGGCCTTTAGCAGATCTTCTAAACCCTCTTTGACTTGCGTGTGTACATTCGGGTGTATTTTCCTAAGCTTCTGCTTTATGGGTTTTACATCCGTATCTAAGGGAAGATGATGCTCGACAATGCTGGGGTCTATGCCCGGAATGTCTTCATACGTCCTTGCAAACACATCTAAATAGGTTCGTAGAAATGCAATGAATGCTAATCTTTCATGTTCATGCAAGCATGCGCCTATTTTGATGGTTTTGGGATTGGAATCATCCCCTAGGTTTATCTCTATGAAATCTCCTCCTACTAATTGGGAAGGTCTTTCCAAATCGAGAATTTTATGAAATTCTGGGAGCTCAGAAGTGGGATCTTCCTCAAGGGGATCCACTTCTGGGCTTCGATCATTCTCGTGGGCTATAGACCCGAGGGAATTTGATGCGTGGTTTTCAAAAAGACTTGGTTTTGTACTCGGATTTTCAAGTGATTTCAAAATTTTTGGTCTGGCTATGCAGACGACGTTTCTTTCGAAATCCTTTTCTTTTGCCAAAGTCCTACTAGGAGCAGCTATATACAAAATCCTTTTGGTATTTTCCAAATTTTCGATTTTTTTGGGTTTTTGTAAAACAAGAACCTTGGGAACTATACAAAGCATTCTATTTTCGAGTTTTTGTTTTTCCATTGTTTTTGGTTTTTCTTCCTTTTCGATTTTTTTGATTTTAGGTTTTTCAAATGTTTTTGTATTTTTATAAAAGGGATCTTCCGTCATACCTACAAAGGGAAAACACTACGGGTTTGACTCGGAATAGGAGATCTAAATCGTAGGTCTCTTCTAAGGCAGGTTCCAGGGCACCCTTGACCCAGGTGGTCACAGGGGATGGCTCTGGCGGTATTCTGGGAGTATAGCCGATCCCATATCGGCTTGGGTTAGCCCTAGGGAGGATGGGCTCTAGGAGGCCCTAGTTCTGTGCCCCTAGACTTTTGTAGGGCGTGTAGCCCATGTTTAACAACATGTTCCACGATTTTTTATTCTTTGAAAAGTTTTGATAAAGCTCATGTCCAGGGGCTTTGGAAATAGGGAACGCTTGGATCTTCCTAGAAGGGTTAAGATCGGGAGGGGGCCTGCTTTGGGCAGCCCCTTCACACATACAACCTTCCTAGGGTTGTTTAACACGAGCCTTGACGGCTCAATCACAATTTGCCCCAGGTTAGCCTCATGGGCCTGGGAGCTCGATAAACAAGGGGAGTTTATGATCCCCTAAAGCTGTGGGTGACTCTCACCTAGGATCACTACGACTTGGTCCCTGAAAGGGATCTTGACACACCTGTGGAAGGTGGATGGCACAACGCACAAGCTGTGTATCCAAGGCCTCCCCAACAACAAGTTATAATGGGGGTGGATGTCCAAGACATGGAACACCCCCGTGTGTGCGATCCCTCTCGTTTCCATCGGGAGTTCGATTGATCCTAATGGCCTAGACGCATTCCCATCGTATCTAGTGATAACGATGGGGCTTGGGTTTACTGAAGTCAAGGTGACTCCGATTTGGTACGCCACATGAAGTGGAAGGATGTTGAGCCCTCCTCCCCCATCGACTAGGCACCTGTCTACCTCGATATGTAGGGCCTGGTTATGGGACTCGTAGGGTCTATCTACATCATCTTCCGAGAAAGTGATGGGCGATTTTGCTCCTAATAAAGCCACTTGGGCAGACAGAGATTCTGGACTTATGTTCGAATCAACCTTGGCCCTTTCTAGAATTTATGCCTAAGCGAGGTTTGTATAAGCTCTAGGATAGACATGTGGATAGAAATCTTTGAAAGGTGGTTTTCGAAGTCATAAGGATTTAGGATGACTTTGTCTGCTTTTGGCAGAACTCTAGGGATACATGCTTATGAGGGGCCAGGCACACTGACCACCTTTTTAGCACTTTATAGGTGCGGGGGTTGATAGATCCTCCCAGATCTAGTAACTTCCCCCATGACCAGCCTAGGGTTCGCGCTAAATTTGGCTCTAAGTATGAGTTGAGGAGAACCTTGAAGTTTCAAAACTGGTTTTGCTGGGGATTCAGCTTTTGGTGGTCCCCGGATGACGACTTGGGCGGGCTTCTTGTACAGTACAAGAGTGGGTGCACAAGTGGGTCGACCAGACTCAGGTTTTTGTGCTAGTTCCTTAGAAAAGGTGAGGGTACATACCTCCTTTCCTTTCCCACTGCCACTGGCGTGCTTGGGAAAGGGTTATTTGAAGATAGCTTGAGGTGGCTCAGGTTCCGCAGTGACCTGGAGCCGGCCCTCCGCTATCAAGTTCTCAATTTTATTTAAAAGAGAGAAACAACGTTTAGTATCATGGCCTTTGAGCCGATGATACTTACAAAATCGATTTAAATACCCCCCTTTGGAAGTGACTCCTTCGGGGATTTCGGGGAGTTCTATCATGCCCTGGGCAAGTAGGAGGTCTAGGACCTCCGACACAGGTTGCCCCAGTGGAGTGTACTCCCGTTTTTCAACGGGTTTTTGAAAGGTTCGCTCCCTTTTATTTTCTAGTTTTTCAAAATTTTTGGAAGTGCCTGCCACGCCTGGATCTACCTGGACATTGGCGATTTTATGGGGCTTTGCCCCTTTGTCCATCGTGGGTAGCCCATAAGTGATGGGCTTTTCCAAGCGGGCTTTAGAAACGGCACTTCCTTTCCATAAGTGATCGTATGTCCCTTTTTTCAAGTTGGTTTCGAAAAGGGATGCCTTTTTGATCAACTTATGGAAAGTTGAGATCTCATGGAGCGAGAGAAGGGTTTTTAACTCGCTTTTAAAGTTATCCAGGATGAGCATGACTGCGCATCCTTCGGATATGGGCTCTCGCACTTGGCCCAAAAGTGACCTCCATCTTATAATGAAGGCATGTACGTCTTCGTTCATGCCTTGCTTTGTATCCCTTAAGGTATTCAGAGTCGGCGTGACTTCTATGTTGTGTGCAAATCTTTGCATGAAGCAGTTCGCTAACTCTTCAAAAGTAGCGAACTGGCTTAAGTCGTAGGAAGCCAGCCATTTGGCAGTTGTGCCTTTAAGGGATAAAGGGAACCAATACACCCATTTCATCGAGTCCTTTTTTTCTTATGGGCTCGACGCGAGAAAAGCTGCAAGTGAGACCTAGGGTCTCCCATGTCGTCATACCAATGGAAGTTCGGTATTTCATCGTCACTGTTTGTTTCGTAATCCATAGGAAGGAAATCAGACAAGGCGTAACTTCTTTTCTCTTTGTTTTGCCCTTTCAGCAGCTGCTGTAGGGCTTTACGGTCCTTTTGTGTGAAGGACTCGTGGTATTGGTTGCCTTCGATTACGGAGGCCTCTTTGTGCTTGCAAGGTTTTTCATATTTTTTCTTAGGCCTTTGTTCACCATTTGATGAACACGAATCGCCTACTTCAGCCTCTTGGCTGAGAGTATCGATTTTGGCCTCAAATTCCCTTCTCAGGTCCTCTATCTCGTCTAGTTTGATTTTGTTTTTGAAAATCCTCCTAGAGTGAGAACTTGATGCGCATGAGCCTTGGCTCGACACTTCACTTAGATTGGATTTTGACATGCTTTTCAAGCTTTTTCAAAATTTCCTAAGTACAAGCAAAGAAAACAAGGTTAAAAACGACACCTCTTTGAAAATTTTTTGCAAGCTTCTAGACTTAACTCGATTTTTGAAAGACTCACGTCCCACCGGGCGTGCCAAACTCTGTAGACAGAGGAAAATCCCCGCCTCCCTTGGCTTCTGTAGGGTTTGGATAGGATCCTTTCGTGTGTCTAAGTCCTATTTGTATGAACAGGGCGTGCCAGCTAGCTTACCTAAGCTAGCGAAGATATATTTTAACCTGACTTCTAACGTGGCGACTGTGAGCAAGTAAGCTCTTGTCGTCGCAGACCTTCTTGCACCAATGCGCAAGGGTCAGTCTGTACGCTTTAAAAATCGAGTTTTTAGGGTAGAAAAAGCCTATGAAAGCGGTTCGAGGTGTTTGATTCGGGTCTTTTTAGTGCGATTGCAGATTTTAGATCACGTGGATTTGCACGTGCCTAAGTCTTTCTTTTTATCCCTTTATGGGCCACCTAGGTGTGTGTTATGAACACTCCACTACATGGGGCGAATTTGACCGGGAGTACGGGTTTGCTTTGATGCAAGATGCATCCTAACTCGTGGTATGGCGTAGATGCAATGCAAACTCACGCTACTCCAAAGGGAAAACCCGAATGTAAAGACAATGCCGAAGGGAAATGACTTGTAATGTAAATGCCGAAGGGAGATATGTATATAAGGTATATACGGGCCCTTACTCGAGTCTTGCCAATAAGAGCGAAGGCTCAATGTGGGTGCGTGCTTGAATTGAAAGACTTACACACACGACATGAAATAAAACCCAAATAGAACTTGCAATATGGCCTTAACTAAGGTCTTGGGAATAAGAGCTGAAGCTCAATGTGTGTGAGTGCTTGAATTGAAGTACTACGCACACAACATGAAATTAAACCCAAATAGTATAACACGACCCTTACTTGGGTCTTACAAATAAGAGTGAAGGCTCAATGTGGGTGCGTGCTTGAATTGAAAGACTTACACACACGACATGAAATAAAACCCAAATAGAACTTGCAATATGGCCTTAACTAAGGTCTTGGGAATAAGAGCTAAAGCTCAATGTGTGTGAGTGCTTGAATTGAAGTACTACGCACACAACATGAAATTAAACCCAAATAGTATAACACGGCCCTTACTTGGGTCTTACAAATAAGAGCGAAGGCTCAATGTGGGTAAGTGCTTGAATTGAAAGACAACACACTCAACTTAAGCAAAACCCTACGTAAGTTAAAGTATATATATATATTTATATCTTAGGGGCTGATTAGGCCCGTGTGTGTTCAAAATCGTGCACGACTAAGAGAGTGCACATGTGTGTGGGTATGCCAAGCCACGTTATTACAAGCGGGGGGAGACTATGCTCCGTTATTACAACCCCGTATCGAATTGAATTTAAGCAAGTATACAACTAAGGACCGAGTTAGGCACTTACTTATAGCCGGTCCGAAGATGCCTTGCTTGAGCGTGGGCTTGGCCTTCGCCTTGGGCTGCAAGAGGGAGCTCCGCGGAGTTGAACGGCAAGAGGGGCTGCTGGCCGGAAGCCTTGGGTGCGCGGGAGGGGCGCCTCGAAGGTGGCCGGCTGTTATGAAGGGGGTTGCCTTGGCGTGTTAGGCTAAGGTGACTAAGTAGGGTCACTAAGGGAGGGTGTAGTGTTAGGAAATGTGGCACTAAATGGGAGCCTAAGGGAGTGTCTAAGGGAGTGCCTAGGGGAGGTATGTGGCTGGCGGGTGGCTGGCCGAATGGATATGGGACAGTCGGTTGGAGTGGCCGACTAAGGGAGACTTGGTGGTGGTGGTTGCTAAGGTAGCTAGGGATGTCGTAGATGGGAAGGGAGCTAGCTAGGGTATGGGATAAGGTGGAGTTAGGGGCTGAGGGGAAGTGATATGGGTAGGTCTTAGGGAGTTAAGTAGAGTGGCCGGGTGTAGCTAGGGTGGCTAGGTAATGGCGGGTGTTTGAAGTGGCTGAGGTTTGGCCGAATGGGTTGGATGGCGGGTAGGTGGTGTTGGGGTGAGGTGGTGGTGGTGCAGATGGCTGAGAGTGGAGGGGGAGTGAAGAAGAGGTAGGTGGAAGGATGGGGTACTAACCGAATAAAGAGGCGGTGGATGGAAGAGGAGCAGCCGGGTGGTTGAAGTGGGTGGTTCGGCCGGATGGAAGTGGTGGCGACGGGTGGCTGGCCGATTGAGGTGTGATGGTGCAGGCGGAGCAAGGTGGTGAGTGATGGTGGTGCAGATGGAGGACTCGGCTGGAGGGTGGCTGGAATCTGCTGGGCTCGGCTGGGCTGGGAAGGATGGGAGAGAACCTTTTTAAAACCCGCCCCTTGGGGGGGGGGGGGTTATATAGGGCTGAAGAAGTCGGTTGGGGCTGGTATTAGGAGGGTGGTTAGGTGGTTTAGGCAGGGGTGGTGTGGTGATAAGGTGGGTTGGTTTTGGGGAGGGGCCAGATATTTTGATACAAGGGGTTTTGGGTAGAAGGTGTGCTAGGTTTAGGTGGGGTAGTTTAGGGGTTTAGGGTTTAGCTAGGTGGGTTGGTTTTGGGGTGAGGTTTAGTGAGGTGGGTTAGGTGATTAGGCCAGGATTAGGTTAGGTTTAGGGAAATTAACCTAGGTTTAGGGAAGTGGGTTAGGTGATCAGGTTGGGATTAGGCCGGGATTAGGGAAGTGGGTTAGGTGATTAGGCTAGGATTAGGACAGGATTAGGGTAAAAGGCTAGGATTAGGGGTTTTTGGTTAGGATTGGATTAAGGAGCTCCCTTTGCATGACCCATAGACCTTAATTACATCATGTTGGTGCAGCCCTAGGTTAGGTTTTGGCTAATTACAAGCTTAAACCCACTTTAATCAGGCTAACCCACATGATTAACCCCAAACTTGACACACAAGTCAAGCTTAATTACAACACACTCTAATCTTATCCTCCCCCACTCTCTCTCATGCCCATAATCCCACGTGAAATTCAAGTGGGCCCCACCTCCATTTATGAGAAGGTGATGTGGGCCATGGATATGGATATTGGATTGGATCTCTGGATTCCAAATCCAAATCTAAGTCCATACATGGGTTTGGATTGGGATCTGGATATATATGGTCCAGATCCAATCCAAACTGAATTCTGACTCCTTCGGGTTGTGTTCGAAACGAACGGTTTGTGTGGGGTCTGACAGCATCAATACTCCGTCTGTGTTGGGTCTTCGCCAACATGATCGTCCGCCTCTATTTTCGCCCTCCGAAGCTGATTTCAAGAAATGTTTTAATGATGACAGGGTCTTGGACGTTCGAGATCCTGGAGGTGGATTCAATACGAGAGTTGCTGCGCCGGGCTCGACTTGTGCTCCGGTTCCGGGCTCTCCTTAGCTTTTTTGGTCCTGTCTTGATTAGGCCAAGCTGCTTCGGGGTTTCAAAATGTGTTTTAAAAGGTTTTTAAAGCCATATTATACATTTTTGAAATATATAAAGTTCAAAACATATATACAAGGTTGTCTGGAAGGCTCCTGGGTTTCCAGACTCAAAATGGCCCTTTGGGGCTGCTTTTACAAAACTAGGTTTGTTTTGAGAAATTCGTGGGATTTCGGGGTGTTTACAAGGTTTAGCTTTACTTTATAAAGCCTAAGTCTTTTGAAAGCCTTTTGCAAAGATTCTATGTGTGTGCATCGGGTTTTTTATTTTACCAAAAGATTATCCACATATACTTCCAAGAGCTCATGAATTTGATCATGAAAAATGGTAGTCATGGCTCTTTGGTATGTGGCACCAGCATTTTTCAAACCAAATGACATTATGTGCCCCAAGGTGTAGTAAAAGCAGTTTTTGCCTGATCTTTTGGTGCTAACTTGATTTGATTATAATCCGAATAGCCATCTATGAAAGAAAACATTTTATGATTTGCAGTGCTATCCACTATCAAATCAATATTTGGAAGAGGAAAATTGTCTTTTGGAGTGGCTTTGTTCAAATTTCTAAAATCAATGCAAATTCAAATTTTCCCATTGGATTTTCGAACCACAACAATATTTGAAAGCCATTTGGAATAAGCAATGGGTTCATAAATCTGGCTTTTAAAAGATCTTCTAAACCCTCTTTCACTTGGGAGTGAACATCGGGATGGATTTTTCTAAGCTTTTGCTTCATGGGTTTGGCATTGGGTTCTAAGGGTAGATGATGCTCCATGATTTTTATGTCTAGACTCGGCATGTCTTCATAGGTGTAGACGCGCGAAAATCCCCGCCTCTTTGCCTTTTTCAGGGCTCGGAGCGGATCCTCTCGTGTGTCTAAGGCCTATGTATGCAAATAGGGCGTGCCAGCTAGCTTACTTAAGCTAGCGAAGATATATTTAACACTGACTTCTAAACGTGGCGACTGTGAGCAAGTAAGCTCTTGTCGTCGCAGACCTTCTTGCACCGATGCGCAAGGGTCAGTCTGTACGCTTTGCAAAAATCAAGTTTTTAGAGAGAAAGTCTACGAATTGGTTCGAGGTGTCTATTTCGGGTCTTTAAAATGCGATTGCATGTTTTAGATCACGTGGATTTGCACGTGGCTAAGTCTTTTCTTTTATCCCTTTTCGGGCCACCTAGTTTGTGTGTTATGAACACTCCACTACGTGGGCGAATTTGAGCGGGGCTTGCTTTGATGCAATATGCGTCCTACCTCGTGGTATGGCGTAGATGCAATGCAAACTCATGCTACTCCAAAGGGAAAACCCGAAATGTAAAGACAATACTGAAGGGAAATAACTGAAGGGAAATAACCGATGGGAAATGACTTGAAATATAAATGCCGAAGGGAGATATGTATATATAATATGTATATGAGCCCTTACTCGGGTCTTGCAAATAAGAGCGAAGGCTCAATGTGGGTGCGTGCTTGAATTGAAAGACTTACACACATGACATGAAATTAAACCCAAATATAAATTGCAGTATGGCCTTGACTAAGGTCTTGGGAGTAAGAGCGAAGGCTCAATGTGTGTGAGAGTGCTTGAATTGAAGTACTACACACACGACATAAATGAAACCCAAATATAACTGCAATAAGGCCTTTACTAAGGTCTTGGGAATAAGAGCGAAGGCTCAATGTGTGTGAGAGTGCTTGAATTGAAGGACTTACACACACGACATGAAATGAAACCCAAATAGTATAGGTCGGCCCTTACTTGGGTCTTTCAAATAAGAGCGAAAGCTCAATGTGTGTGAAAGTGCTTGAATTGAAAGACTTACTCACACGACATGAAATGAAACCCAAATAGTATAGGTCGGCCCTTACTTGGGTCTTTCAAATAAGAGCGAAAGCTCAATGTGTGTGAGTGCTTGAATTGAAAGACAACGCACCCAACTTAAGCAAAACCCTTCGAAAATGAAAGTATATATATACACTTATGTATTAGGGGCTGATTAGGCCCGTGTGTGTTCAAAATCGTGCAGAACTAAGAGAGTGCACGTGTGTGGGTGTGCCAAGCCACGTTATTACAAGCGGGGGGAGACTATGCTCCGTTATTACAACCCCGTATCAAATTGAATCTCAAGCAAGTATACAACTAAAGACCGAGTTTAGGCACTTACGAGTAGCTGGTCCATAGAGGCCTTGCTTGAGCGTGGGCTTGGCCTTCGCCTTGGGCTGCAAACGGGAGCTCCACGAGGGTGGATGACAAAGGGTGCTGGCCGGCTGCAAGTGGGGCGCGGGATAGGCGCCTCGAAGGCGACCGGCTGCAAATGGGTGTCGCCTTGATGTGGGCGATTAAAGGGCTGGGCCAAGTAAGTGTGTAGGGTCACTAGGAGAGTCTAGAGTATTGGGGAGTATGGACCTAAAAGGGATTTAAGGGAAGGCCGAATGGGAGTCTTATAGGGTAGCCGGATGTAGATGGGATGGTTAGGTAGTGGCCGGTAGTTTAGGTTGTGCTAGGTTCGGCTAAGGGATAATGGTGGCAGCAAAGGGCTGATGTGTCGGTGAGATGATGGTATGGTGGGTGGCTAGGAATGGAGAGGGAGTAGAGAAGGAGTTAGGTAGCGTTGGGGGGTACTTACCGAATGGGGAGAGGCGGTGGATGGAAGAGAGAAGTCGGGTGGTTGGGATGGAGAGCAAGTGGTGGCGTCCGGCTGGGAGATGGTGGTGGCGTCCGGCTAGGAGATGGTGGTGGGATGGAGAGCAGGTGGTGGTGTAGGTGGAGCAGGTGGGAGATGGTGGGACTCGACTGGACTTGGGGAAGGAAGGGACCCGGCTGGGATGGGTGAAGCCACTAGCTAGGAAAACCCGCCCCCAAGGGGGGGGTTTAAATAGGGATGGGTAGGTCGGTTAGGGCTGGGTTTGGGGTAGTGGTTAGGTGGTTTAGGTAGGGTGGTATGTAGATAAGGTGGGCTGGAAAGGGTTGGGCCAGATATTTTGAAAACTAGGGGTTTGGGTAGATTGTGGGCTAGGGGTGGTTTAGGGGTTTAGGGCTAGGTTAGGTGGTTGGGTTTTAGGGTGAGGTTTAGTGAGCTAGGTTAGGTGATTAGGCTAGGTTTAGGCTAGGATTAGGGAAATTAACCTAGGTTTAGGGAAGGATTAGGGAAGTGGGTTAGGTGATTAGGTTGGGATTAGGCCGGGATTAGGGAAGTGGGTTAGGTGATTAGGCTCAAATTAGGGGTGGATTAGGGGGGTAGGCTTGGATTAGGTGTTTTGGGTTAGGTTTAGGTGAAGGAGCTCCCTTAGCATGGCCCATAGACTTTAACCATATCATGTTGGTGCAGCCCTAGGTTAGGTTTTGGCTAATTACAAGCTTAAACCCACTCAATTAGGCTAACCCACATGATTAACCCCAAACTTGACACACAAGTCAAGCTTAATTACAACCCTCTTGATATTTTCCATCCCCACTCTCTCTCATGCCCATGATCCCACGTGAATTTCAAGTGGGCCCCACCTCCATTTATGAGAAGGTGATGTGGGCTATGGATATGGATATTGGATTGGATCTCTGGATCCAAATCCAAATCCAAGTCCACATATGGGTTTGGATTGGGATCTGGATATATATGGTCCAGATCCAATCCAAACTGAACTCTGACTCCTTCGAGCTGGGTTCGAAACGGACGATTCGTGCGGGGCCTGACAGCATCAGTACTCCGTCTGCGTTGGGTCTTCTCCAACATGGTCATCCGCCTCCGTTTCTGCCTTCCGGAGATGACTTTAAATGATATTTTGATAAGAACAGGGTCTTGGACGTTCGAGATCCTGGGGTATGAATCAGATACAAGAGTTGCTGTGCCGGGCTTGACATATGCTCCGGTTCCGAGCTCTTTTTAGCTCTCCTAGTCCTGTCTTGATCGGGCCAAGCCACTTCGGGGTTTCAAAACATGTTTTAAAAGGTTTTCAAAAGCCATATTATATATGTTTTTGAAATATGAAGTTTAAAACATATGTACAGGGTTGTCTGGAAGGCTCCTAGGTTTCCAGACTCAAAATAGCCCTTTGGGGCTGCTTTTACAAAACCAGATGAATTTGAGAAATTCGTGGGATTTTGGGGTGTTTACAATAGGTCCATGCAAATACATCTACATAAGATTTTAAGAATGCAATGAATGATGCCTTTTCATGCTCATGCAAACATGCACCTATCTTGACATACTTTGGGTTAGACTCACTCCTTAGGTTTATTTCTACAAAATCCCCTCCTATGGAATTTGAAGGTTTTTCCAAGTCAAGGATTCTATGAAATTTGAGAAGCTCAGAGGCTTGATCTTCCTCATAGATGAGGGGATCTTCTTCCTTGGTTTGATCATTCTCAAGCACTTTAATTTCTGGGGAAGTGCTAGGCAAGAGAGTGGGGTTGTGAATGACAAGTTTGCATGATTTTGGTTTAGGGATATATACAATTTTGGAAGAACTCAAAAATGGGCTTTGTACATGGCCAATATTTTTAGAATTTTTTAATTTTTTAATTTTTTTGTCTTTTTAAAGAAAGAGCTAGAAGGATGAATATAAAAGATTTTCTTTTTGAAATTTTCAAATTTTTCAAATTTTTTGGCTTTTTCCAAACAAAGACTAAGAAAATGAACATAAACAACTTTCTTTTTGGAATTTTCAGATTTTTCAATTTTTTTTTGGCTTTTGCAAATATATAATTTTTGGGATTTTTGGATTAGGAGGGGTCTTCCATCGAACCTACAAAGAAAATGCCATAAATTAGACTCTAAACAAGAAGTCTAAGCTATAGGTCTCGGTGTTAGCAGGTTCTAGGGCACCCTTGACCCAAGTGGTCTTAGGTGGCTTGGGGGGTATGGATGGGGTATAGCTCAATCGATATCGACTTGGGTTTGGATTAGGTAGGATAGGTTCTAACCTACCTTGGCTTTAGGCTCCTAGACCTTGGTAAGGTGTGTATCCTATATTCAACATCATGTTTCAAGGCTTCTTGAGCTTTGAAAATTTTTTATACAGTGGATGGCCTTGGAAAATAGTGTCGTCCATGTCATGTATGTAGACATGTTTAGACTTGGCTAGGGTCTTGGAGACATGGGCGGTGGAAGACTTGGGTTTACCTAAGATGTACACGACCCTAGAGGAAGGGGTTTTACTTGGGGATGGCTTGGGTTGTCCTTGGATGCACACTACCCTAGGTGTTTGAACACTTGGGGATGGCTTGGGTTTCCCTAAAAGGTGAATGACTCCTAAGTGGTGGTCGACTAAGGGAAACTTGACTAAGGGCGGAAGAAGCTCCCCCACGACTTCTTCATGGGATGAATGACTTGATATGCAAGGAAAATTCTGGATTCCCTTAAGTTGAGGATGGTCTTCTCCTAGAATCACCACTACTTGGTTTTCATATGGGATTTGTAAACATGAAAATTTTAACTTCTGGTTCTTGAGACCGGAAATGAACCTTTTCGTGCCTACGTCATTTCTAAGGGCATGCCAACTAGCTTGCTCAAGCTAGCGAAGATTTTTTTGAAATATCTTGACTTTTCCGGGCGATTATGGGGAAGCGGGATCTTTTCATTTAAACCTTCTTGAACCGATGCTCAAGGGTCAGTTTAAACACTTAAAACTTTGTTTTTACAAAACTTTGAAATATCAGTGTTTGAAAAACTCGATGTATGCCTAGTTTGCAAGTTTTATTACGACTTTGGATGAACTTAAGTCTTGAGAGTTTTTAGCTATTTAGGCCTGATATGTGTGTGCATAAGTGGCCTATTTTCAACCTGGTTTGTGCGTAGATTCGGGGCACTTTCGAAAAGCTAACTAATGCAAAGATGCACAAATATTTTCCGGTTTTTGAGATGATGATGTGAGCTAGGCTCGAATTGAAAGGTGTAAACACCCCGAAATCCCACGAATTTCTTAAACAAACCTGGTTTTGTACAAGCAGCCCAAAGGGCCATTTTGAGTCTAGAAACCCAGGAGCCTTTCAGACAACCCTGTACATATGTTTTGAACTCTATATTTCGAAAATATATAATATGGCCTTTGAAAACCTTTTAAAACACGTTTTGAAACCCCAAAGCAGCTTAGCCTAATCAAGACAGGACCAGCGAAGTCAAAGAGAGCCCGAAACCGGAGCACATGTCGAGCCCGGCACAGCAACTCTCGTATCAAATCCATATCCCCAGGATCTCGAACGTCCAAGACCCTGTTATTATCAAAATGTCATTTGAAGTCATCTCCGGAAGGCAGAAACGGAGGCGGACGATCATGTTGGCGAAGACCCAACGCAGACGGAGTGCTGATGCTCTCAGACCCCTCACAAATCGTCCATTTCGAACACAGCTCGAAGGAGTCAGAGTTCAGTTTGGATCAGATCTGGACCATATATATCCAGATCCCAATCCAAACCCATATGTGGACTTGGATTTGGATTTGGATCCAGAGATCCAATCCAATATCCATATCCATGGCCCACATCACCTTCTCATAAATGGAGGTGGGGCCCACTTGAAATTCACGTGGGATCATGGGCATGAGAGAGAGTGGGGATGGATAAGATCAAGTGTGGTTGTAATTAAGCTTGACTTGTGTGTCAAGTTTGGGGTTAATCATGTGGGTTAGCCTAATTGAGTGGGTTTAAGCTTGTAATTAGCCAAAACCTAACCTAGGGCTGCACCAACATGATGTGGTTAAGGTCCATGGGTCATGCAAAGGGAGCTCCTTCACCTAAACCTAACCCAAAACACCTAATCCTAGCCTTCCACCCTAATCCACCCCTAATCTGAGCCTAATCACCTAACCCACTTCCCTAATCCTGGCCTAATCCCAACCTAATCACCTAACCCACTTCCCTAATCCTTCCCTAAACCTAGCCTAATCACCTAACCTAGCTCACTAAACCTCACCCTAGAACCAACCCACCTAACTAAACCCTAAACCACTAAACCACCCCATCTAAACCTAGAACACCATATCCCCCAAAACCATTAAAACAAAATATCTGGCCCTACCCTAATACCAGCCCACCATATCACCTTACCACCCTCCCTAGACCACCTAACCACTACCCCAAAACCACCCCCACCGCCCTTCACAAAGGCTATAAACCCCCCCCCCCCTAGTGGGCGGGTTTTTCAAGCCTTGGCCCCCACTTCCCAGCCCAGCCGAACCCAGTCGCCTGCACCACTTCCAGTCGGACCTTCCACCTGCACCACCACCAGCCACCACCTCGCTCCACCACGCCCCAGCCGACCAACCATCCGTCGCCACCCTTTTCATCCGGTCGAACCTGCCCCATCCACCATCACACCCGGCTTCTCCTTAGCCACCTGTCGCCTCCCATCACTTAGTTAGTACCCCATACCCTACTTCACCTCTTCTCCACTTCCCCTCCACTCTTAACCATCCACCCTACCACCACCTTACCCTAACATCAGCCACCTGCCGCCACCACTCCCATTTGGCCAAGCCTCAACCGACCTAACTACCCGCCACTACCTAACCACCCTATCCGATTCCCTAAGACTTGCCCATATCACTCCCTTACACCCACTACACCCACTACCACCTAGCCCCATCACCTAGCTAGCTTCCTTCCCATACTCCACCCATAGCCACTCTAGCAGCCCGCCACCACCAAGTCCCCTTAGTCGGCCACTCCAACCGACTACCACCTGCCCCTTTGGTCAGCCACCCGCCAGCCATATCCGTCCCCTAGGTACTCCCTTAGCCTCCCTTAGTGCCACATTCCCTAGGCACCTCATCCTTGGCATCCGGCACCCCATCCCTAGCACCCGGCCACCTTCAAGGCGCCTCTCCCGCGCCCCATTTGCAGCCGGCCAGCACCTCTTGTCGCCCAACCTCGTGGAGCTCCCTTTTGCAGCCCAAGGCAAAGGCCAAGCCCACGCTCAAGCAAGGCCTCTACGGACCAGCTACTAGTAAGTGCCTAACTCGGTCTTTAGTTGTATACTTGCTTGAGATTCAATTCGATATGGGGTTGTAATAACGGAGCATAGTCTCCCCCCGCTTGTAATAACGTGGCTTGGCACACCCACACACGTGCACTCTCTTAGTTGTGCACAATTTTGAACACACACGGGCCTAATCAGCCCCTAATACATAAGTATATACATATACTTTCATTTTTGTAGGGTTTTGCTTAAGTTGGGTGTGTTGTCTTTCAATTCAAGCACTCTCACACACATTGAGCCTTCGCTCTTATTTGAAAGACCCAAGTAAGGGCCGACCTATACTATTTGGGTTTCATTTCATGTCGTGTGTGTAAGTCTTTCAATTCAAGCACTCTCACACACATTGAGCTTTCGCTCTTACTCCCAAGACCTTAGTCAAGGCCTATTGCAGTTATATTTGGGTTTAATTTCATGTCGTGTGTGTAGTACTTCAATTCAAGCACTCACACACATTGAGCTTTCGCTCTTATTCCCAAGACCTTAGTTAAGGCCATACTGCAATTTATATTTGGGTTTAATTTCATGTCGTGTGTGTAGTACTTCAATTCAAGCACTCACACACATTGAGCTTTCGCTCTTATTCCCAAGACCTTAGTTAAGGCCATACTGCAATTTATATTTGGGTTTAATTTCATGTCGTGTGTGTAAGTCTTTCAATTCAAGCACGCACCCACAATGAGCCTTCGCTCTTATTTGCAAGAACCGAATAAGGGCTCATATACATACTCTATATACATATCTCCCTTCGGCTTTTATATTTCAAGTCATTTCCCTTCGGTTATTTCCCTTCAGTATTGTCTTTACATTCGGGTTTTGCCTTTGGAGTAGTGTGAGTTTGCATTGCATCTACGCCATACCACGAGGTAGGATGCATATTGCATCAAAGCAAGCCCCGCTCGAATTCGCCCACGTAGTGGAGTGTTCATAACACACAAACTAGGTGGCCCGAAAAGGGATAAAAGGAAAGACTTAGGCACGTGCAAATCCACGTGATCTAAAATATGCAATCGCATCTAAAAGACCCGAATTAGACACCTCGAACCGCTTCGTAGACTTTCTCTCCCAAAACTTGATTTTTGCAAAGCGTACAGACTGACCCTTGCGCATCGGTGCAAGAAGGTCTGCGACGACAAGAGTTCACTTGCTCACAGTCGCCACGATTAGAAGTCAGTGTTAAATATATCTTCGCTAGCTTAGGTAAGCTAGTTGGCACGCCCTGTTTGCATAAATAGGCCTTAGACGCACGAGAGGATCCGCTCCGAGCCCTGAAAAGGTAAGAGGCGGGGATTTTTGCGCGTCTACAGAGATTGGCACGCCTGGTGGGACGTGAGCCTTTCAAAAATCGAGTTTTTTTTAAGTAGAAGTCTTGCGAAAATTTTGTAAAAGGTGTCATTTTAACTTGTTTTCTTTGCTTGTACTTAGGACATTTTGAAAAAGCTTGAAAAGCATGTCAAAATCCAATCCAAGTGAAGTGTCGAGCCAAGGCTCATGCGCATCAAGTTCTCACTCTAGGAGGATTTTCAAAAACAAAATAAAACCAGATGAAATCGAGGACTTGAGAAGGGAGTTTGAGGCCAAAATCGATGCTCTCAGCTAAGAGGCTGAAGTAGGCGATTCATGTTCATCAAATAGTGAACAAAGGCCTAAAAAGAAATCTGAAAAACCTCGCAAGCACAAAGAGGCCTCCGTAATGGAAGGCAACCAATACCACGAGTCCTTCACACAAAAGGACTGTAAAGCCCTACAGCAGTTGCTGAAAGGGCAGAATAAAGAGAAAAGAAGCTACGCCCTGTCTGATTTCCTTTGTATGGATTACGAAACAGACAGTGACGATGAAATACCGAACTTCCATCGGTATGATGGCATGGGAGACCCTAGGTCTCACTTGCAGCTTTTCTCACATCGAGCCCATAAGAAGAAAAAGGACTCGATGAAATGGGTGTATTGGTTCCCTTTATCCCTTAAAGGCACAGCTGCCAAATGGCTGGCTTCCTACGACTTAAGCCAGTTCGCTACTTTTGAAGAGTTAAAGAACTGCTTCATGCAAAGATTTGCACACAACGTAGAAGTCACGCCGACTCTGAATACCTTAAGGGATACAAAGCAAGGCATGAACGAAGACGTACATGCCTTCATTATAAGATGGAGGTCACTTTTGGGCCAAGTGCGAGAGCCCATATCCGAAGGATGCGCAGTCATGCTCATCCTGGATAACTTTAAAAGGGAGTTAAAAACCCTTCTCTCGCTCCATGAGATTTCAACTTTCCATAAGTTGATCAAAAAGGCCTCCCTTTTCGAAACCAACTTGCGAAAAGGGACATACGATCACTTGTGGAAAGGAAGTGCCGTTCCAAAAACCCGCTTGGAAAAGCCCATCGCATATGGGCTGCCCACGACGGACAAAGGGGCAAAGCCCCATAAAATCGCCAATGTCCGGGTGGATCCAGGCATGGCAGGCACTTCCAAAAATTTTGAAAAGATAGAAAATAAGAAGGAGCGAAATTTTCAAAAACCGGTTGAAAAACGGGAGTATACTCCGCTGGGGCAACCTGTGTCGGAGGTCCTAGACCTCCTGCTTGCCCAGGGCATGATAGAACTCCCTGAAACCCCCGAAGGAGTCACTTCCAAAGGGGGGTATTTGAACCGATTTTGTAAGTATCATCAGCTCAGAGGCCATGATACCAAACGCTGCTTCTCCCCCTTAAATAAAATTGAAAACTTGATAGCAGAAGGCCGGCTCTAGGTCACTGCGGAACCTGAGCCACCTCAAGCTATCTTCAAGGATGTAAACACCCCAAATCTTCTATTTTTCAAAAACTCTCAAAACACCAAAAAGCTCGTTTGAGCCAAAACGACGACCTGTTTTGAAATGTGAAAACAGGTACAGAAGGCAAAAGAAGGCCCTAGGCCCGAAGAGGATTCAAGCCCAGAGCTTCAGAAGCCACTCCCTGATAAAAAAACAAAAGAAAGCAGAGCCCATTTGATGAAAAGCTCAACGGAGTCCAGAACGACGAAACGGAGTCCGAACGACAAAGTTGGGGAAAACCCAGCACCAGACGGAGCGCTGATGAAGCCAGTGCCCGCACAGATCGTTCGCCTCAAGAGGCCAAGAAGGACTGTCCGAAGAAATTTTGATTTGGATCTGGACCATATATATCTAGATCCAAATCCATGTAATGAATAGTGTTTGGATTTGGGCCAATCCAAATAGTGTTTGGATTTGGATTGGATCCAAATAGTGTTTGGATTGGATTGGATCTGGATCAAAATATCCAGATCCATATCCATAAAAATGTTGGGTTTGGATCGGATACAGATCTCAAAATATCCGAGATCCAATATCCAGATCCAAATAGTGTTTGGATTTGGGTATGGATCCAAACCCCAAACCCAAACCCAAATCCAAGACCCACCTCAAATCTCTATAAATAGAGGTGAGGGGGTCCATGTAAAGGGTTCATGCAAATATTTGGGAGGAGAGAGAGGGAGTGATAGACCTAGCCATGTGGGCTCATTAGGTGAGGTGGGTTCAAGCCATGTGGGCTAAGTGGGTCTAGACCAAGGGGCTGCAACCAAGGTGGGCTGGACCAAGTGGCTGCAACCGTGGAGACGTGGGCTCAAGCCATGAAGGATCGGCTCCAAGAGGTAAGCCTAAACTAACCTAGCCATTCTCTCTACACCCCTCTAAACCTAACCCCAACCTAGCCTAGGTTCGAACCTACCTAACCCCAACTGAACCTAACCCTAACTAAACCTAGCCCTAACCCAACCTAGGTTCGACCAAACCTAACCCTAGACTTGAACCAACCTAAACCTAACCGGACCGCGCCTGTCGTGCGCCCCGCGCCCTGTCCGCGCACCCTGACGCTGTCCGCGCGCCCTGACGCTATCCCGTGCCCTGACGCCATCCCACGCCCTGACGCCCTCCTAGCGCCAGACGCCCGCCAGCGCCCAGCGCCCAGCGCCAGGCACCCGATTGCTGCGCCCTGACGCCCTCCTAGCGCCAGACGCCCGCCAGCGCCCAGCGCCAGGCGCCCGATTGCTGCGCCCGACGCCTTCCTGCCGACTTGACCACCTTCCTGCCGACCTAACCTGCACCCTGGCCGTGACCTGCACCCTAGGACAGACCCTACACAGCCCCCGTCTTGGCCGAACCTTAGTTCCCCTAAGACCCTAACCATGCCCCATAGAACCTCCCTCAAAGCCCCCTAGGATAACCCCCTCTTGGCTGCCCAAGGTGAACCGTGAGCCCACGTGCAAGCAAGTTGAACATGGACCGGCTATTTGTAAGTGTCTAAACTTGGTCTATTACATTAACTTGCTTTATATTCAATTAAATTTTGATACGGGGTTGTAGTAAAGGAGCTTCGTCTCCCCCCGATTGTAATAACGTGGTTTGACACACCCACACACACGTGCACTTGAGCCTTTATGCTCTTAGTCGTACACTTTTTGCACACACACGGGCCTAACAAGCCCTTAATATATAGTTATATTTATATATTTTAAGTCAAGGGGGTTAATTAAGTCGTGTGTGTTGTCTTTCCATTTCCACACGCACACACATTGAGCCTTCGCTCTTACTCCCAAGACCTTAGTAAAGGCCTTATTGCAGTTATATTTGGGTTTCATTTATGTCGTGTGCGTAGTACTTCAATTCTACACTCACACACATTGAGCTTTCGCTCTTAATCCCAAGACCTTAGTCAAGGCATACTGCAATTTATATTTTGGGTTTCATTTCATGTCGTGTGTGTAAGTCTTTCAATTCAAGCACGCACACACATTGAGCCTTCGCTCTTATTTACAAGACCCAAGTAAGGGCCCCTACATATACTCTATATAAAGTATTTCTTTCGGCTACGTCTTTAAGATTCGGGTTTTAAGGTTCAAGTCGTGTGCGTTGTCTTTCAATATATACACGACACACACTTACACAATTGAGCCTTTCCGCTCTTAAGATATAGCCATATTTCCCTTCGGCTATTTATTTTACAAGTCATTTCCCTTCTGCTATTTATTTTACAAGTCATTTCCCTTCGGTTATTTCCCTTCGGCAATTTCCCTTCGGCATTGTCTTTTAATTTCGGGTTTTCCCTTTGGAGTAGCGTGAGTTTGCATTGCATCTACGCCATACCACGAGGTAGGACGCATATTGCATCGAAGCAAGCCCCGTACTCCCGCTCAAATTCGCCCCATGTAGTGGAGTGTTCATAACACACACCTAGGTGGCCCATAAAGGGATAAAAAGAAAGACTTAGGCACGTGTAAATCCACGTGATCTAAAATCTGAAAATTGTACAAACCCGAATCAAATCGTGTAAGACTTAGGCTATTTCGATGCACGCCCATCATGCCTAAGTAGATTAAAATTTGAAAGACTTAGGGTCGTCCAACCCTTACAAAGTCAAAATCGCCCAAATGCATGGTTTTCAAAAGGTTTTAAAACACTTCTTCATTCAAAATATATTTTGAGTTAAAACTTGTTTCAAAACGAAGTCTCTAAGCGTACAGACTGACCCTTGCGCATCGGTGCAAGAAGGTCTGCGACGTAAAAATCCCGCTTGCCTACAATCGCCTTTCAAAAGTCAGATTGTTTTCAAAACATACTTTGCTAGTTAAAGTAAACTAGCTGGCACGCCCATAAAGCGAAGTAGATTGCGAAAAGGTTCACTTCAGGCCTAAGAACCCGTAAGTGAAAATTTTCGGTGTCTACAAAGGAACCCTTTCCCAAACACGCCAGTGGCAGTGGGAAAGGAAAGGAGGTATGTACCCTCACCATTTCCAAGGAACTAGCGCAAAAACCAGAACCTGGTGTAAACACCCCGAATTTTCCAAAAATCAAAAACTCTCAAAAATACAAAAAAGCTCGTTTGAGCCAAAACAACAACCTGTTTTAAAATGTGAAAACAGGTACAAAAGGCAAAAGAAAAGCCCAGGCAAGAAGAGGATTCGAGCCCAGAATTTCAGAAGCCACCCCCTGTTCAAAAACGGAAGAAAAAAGAGCCCGTTTGGAGAAAAGCTCGACAGAAGGGTAAAAATGTAATTTGGGTCAAAGAAAAAGCACAAAGCAGCTCCAAAATGCAGAAAGAAGCCCAGTACCTGAGGAAGTCGACAGAAGTCCGAGACACGTCCCGTCAGAATGAAGAACAGAATCCGTGCGGCAATCTGAGTTCGATATCAACAGGAACCGGCCAAAAACCAAAACGGCGGACTGAAACGAACGCCGAAAAAGTCCTAAAAAGCAGAACACCGATTGGAAGAAAGACCTGGGGAAGACCCAGGCCAGAGTTGGGCGTCCGATGAATCGAAGCACGCTCGAAACCGACGGTGAAAAGCACCAGAAAACCAAGGAGCAGAAGAAAAATCTGGATTTGGTCTGGACCCAAAAATATCCAGATCCATATCCAAATTGTGTTTGGATTGGATATGGATCTCAAAAATCCAAGATCCGAGATCCAAACCCAAATAAATATTTAGACTGGATCTGGATCTCAAAATATCTGAGATCCGCGATCCAGATCCACATTGAGTTTGGATTGGATCCGAATAGCCAGACCCAAATCCAGGACCCAAGATCCAAGATCCACTTAAAACCTCTATAAATAGAGGTGAGTGGGCTGGAAATCATTCACGTGAAGTCTCCAGGAAACCCACTTCACATGAAATAAAGAGGGGGGGATGAGAGAGAAAGTGGCTCATACGCCCAAAATGTTTTTTGTTTGAGATGGGGATTGGCCAAGGGCTGCACCAATGGTAGAAGCCTCTTCTTCAAAGCTGGGAACGTTGCATGGTGGAGCTTGGCGGCGTGAGTGGTGGCTGGAGCGGAGCTGCACCCCAGGTAAGCCTTAAAAACCTAATCTAACCCACCTCTTCCCTAACCTCTCTAGACCACCCATCAACCACCAAGAACTACCCCTAAAAACACTACCTAAATAGCCAAGTCCTGGCCGATTTTTCCAAAACATCTACCCTAGACAACCACCTAGCTAGGCTGCTCCAAGACCTAAACCTAGTTCGGCCACCACCTGGCCGAACTCCCCCCCTTCAACCCAACCAAGTTCGGCCAGCTTTGGCCGAACTTCAACCTAACTCGAGCCACCTTGGCTCGAGTCCTTTTTCCCCAAAAACCCACGGCCTGCACCAGCAGGCCGTGTCCCCTTTTCTTACCCAAGGTGGCCTGCCCTAAAGGCAGGCCAACTACCTAAAAACCAGCCCAACCCGTGGCTGGTTTTCCCCCTCCAACTACCTAAAACAGCCCGGCCAAAGGTGGCCGGGCTTCCTTGTTTTTCTTGCCAAAAACCTGGCCGGCCTTAGCCAACCCACCTACCTAAGACCCACGGCCTGCTAGAGCAGGCTGTGTCCCACCTACAATCAACTAAGGCCTGCCCTAAAGGCAGGCCATCCCAGCCCAAAACCTTAGGCTAAGGGCTGGCCGTGAACCAGCCCCTAAGCTCACCTTGGCAACCTAGTGAACCCTACCTAAACCTGGCCATGTATCATCCCTAGCTTAACCGTGTCCCATCTTCAGCACCTAGACTAGGACCAACTACACCCTAATACCACTCTTACTCGAGCCACCTTGGCTCGAGTTTCACAAGATCTAAACCAAGGCCAAATGTTGGCCGAACCCTAGAGCAAACCACTACCACTCGAGCCACTTTGGCTCGAGTTTCACAAGACCTAAAACCATATCCTATCACTCGAGCCACCTTGGCTCGAGTCATGCCTAATACCAGGTCCAAAACATGACCTAAACCACAGCTAAGTGCTGGCCTAATCCTAAGCTTAAACACGACCTAAACCAAGGCCAAGTGCTGGCCTAATCCTAAGTCTAAACCTCACTAAACCTAAGGCCAAATGCTGGCCAAATCCTAAACCAAAAAGCCTATCACTCGAGCCAAGGTGGCTCGAGTCATCCCTTACCCAAACCAGCCCCAAGCAGCCCTAAACCCGGTATAATTTGCAGCTCTCGGAACTCCAAGTCTCCCCAAGCTCTCAAGCTCTCCGGCCTCGCTCCCACGTGCCCCGGACTCATGTAATGATGATGGACTCGCCTCTTGTACGAGCATAACTCAAGAATCTGGAAAATATGAGTTTATTTTGATATATATCAAGTTGTTTTTTGTATTCAATTCAATTTGATTGGGGTTGTAATAACGGAGCATCGTCTCCCCCCGGATGTAATAACAGTGCTGGACACACGAGACACACACATACACTCGAGCCTTTTCGCTCTTATCTCGTACACAAGCACCACGTACACAATTGAGCCTTTTCACTCTTATTATACGTACATATTTCAATTAAGCTGGGTTGTTACATTAAGTCGTGTGAGTTTGTTTTTCAATTACACACTCGCACCCAAGAAACACCCGAGCATTTGCTCAAACACTTCACGCACATTTTGGCCTCAGAAGCCGCTAAGATATAGCCATATCTATATACTTTCTGCTGCGTGAGTTTTCCCGATTCAGTTGTGTACGCATTTCAATTCTGGGTTTTAAATTCAGTCGTGTGTGTTGTCTTTTAATTTATACACATACACACACACCACAATTGAGCCTTTCCGCTCTTACATATATCTATATCTCCCTTCTGCTGCATTTTATAGTTCAATTGCGTGTGTTGCATTTCAATTTATACACAACACCCACGCACACATTGAGCCTTTCTGCTCTTAAGATATAGAGATATTTGAATTTCTGCAATTTACATTCAAGTCGTGTGAGTTGCATTCAATTTGGGTTTTCCCTTCTGTTAAGTCTTTAAATTTTGGGTTTTACATTCAAGTTGTGTGAGTTGCATTGCATACTCGCCATACTCGAGCTAGGTTGCATACCTGCATCGAACAAACCCGAATAAATCGTGCAAAACACCCATCTTAGGCACTTGATGCACACACTCCACGCCTAAGGCAGATAAATTTCAAAGACTTAGGGTCGCCCAAACCCAGTAAAAGCAAAAACTCGCCAAATGCATGCTTTCTGAAGTTTTCAAACACCTGTTCATTCAAAAATCGAATTTGAGTTTAACTTGTTTCAAACGAAGTCTCTAAGCGTACAAACTGACCCTTGAGCGTCGGTTCAAGAAGGTTTGCGACGAAAATATCCCGCTTGTCCACAATCACCTTTCAAAAGTCAGATATTTCAAAAACTACTTCCCTAGTTTGAGTAAGTTAGCTGGCATGCCCTAAAAGCGAACGTAAGCACGAAAAGGTTCACTTCAGGCCTAAGAACCCGCAAGTGAAAATTCTCCGTGTCTACACCTGGTCGACCTACTTATGCGCCCATTCTTGTACTATACAAGAAGCCCACCCACGTCGTCATTCGGGGACCACAAAAAGTGGAATCCCCGGTAAAACCAGTTTTAAAAATCCAAGGTTCTCCTCAACTCATCCTTAGAGCCAAATTTAGCGCAAACCCTAGGCTGATCGTGGGGGAGGTCACTAGATCCGGGAGGATCTATCAACCCCCGCACCTTCAAGGTACTCAAAAGGTGGTCAGTGTGCCTGGCCCCTCAAAAGCATGTATCCCTAGTGTTCTGCCAAAAGCAGATAAGGATAAAGTCATCCTAAATCCTTATGATTTCGAAAACCACCTTTCAAAGATTCCTATTCACATGTCTATCTTAGAGCTTATAAAAACCTCGCCTAGGCATAGACTTGTATTAGAGAAAATTCTAGAAAGGGCCAAGGTTGATTCGAACATAAGTCCGGAATCCTTGTTTGCCCAAGTGGCTTTATTAGGAGCAAAATCGCCCATCACTTTCTCGGAAGATGATGTATAGACCCTACGAAACCCATAACCAGGCCCTACATATCGAGGTGGTTCTAAACAACCACTCTCTGGACAGGTGCCTAGTCGATGGTGGAGGAGGGCTCAACATCCTTCCACTTCATGTGGCGTACAAAATCGGAGTCACCTTGACTTCAGTGAACCCAAGCCCCATCGTTATCACTGGATACGATGGGAATGCGTCTAGACCTTTAGGATCCATCGAACTCCCAATAGAAACGGGAGGGATCGAACACATGGGGGTGTTCCATGTCTTGGACATCCACCCCCATTATAACCTGTTGCTGGGAAGGCCCTGGATACACAGTTTGTGCGCTGTGCCATCCACCTTCCACAGGTGTGTCAAGATCCCTTTTAGGGACCAGGTCGTAGTGATCCTAGGTGAGAGTCACCCACAGCTTCAGGGGATCATAAACTCCCCTTGTTTATCAAGCTCCCAGGCCCATGAGGCTAACCTGGGGCAAATTATGGTTGAGCCACCTCGGCTCGTGTTGAACAACCCTAGGAAGGTTGTATGTGTGAAGGGGCCGCCCAAAGCAGGCCCCCTCCCGACTTTAATCCTTCTAGGAAAACCCAAGCGTTCCCTATTTCCAAAGCCCCTGGACAAGAGGCCATATGAGCACAATATGGACGATAGCATGTTCCAGGACCACGACTTGTATCCAACTTTTTCGAAAAACAAAAAGTCGTGGAACATGTTGTTGAACATAGGCTACACGCCCTACAATAGTCTAGGGGCACAGAATCAGGGTCTCCTAGAGCCCATCCTTCCTAGGGCCAACCCAAGCCGATATGGGATCGGCTATACTCCCTGAATACCGCCGGAGCCACCCCCTGTGACCACCTGGGTCAAGGGTGCCTCGGAGCCTACCTTAGAAGAGACCTACGATTTAGATCTCCTATTCCGAGTCTAACCCGTAGTGTTTTCCCTTTGTAGGTATGACGGAAGATCCCTTTTCTAAAAAAACAAAAACATTTGAAAAACTTAAAATCAAAAAAATCGAAAAACAAGAAAAACCAAAAACAATGGAAAAACAAAAACTCGAAAAAAGAGTGCTTTGTATAGTTCCCAAAGTTCTTGTTTTACAAAAACCCAAAAAAAACGAAAATTTGGAAAATACCAAAAAGATTTTGTACATAGCTGCTCCTGGTAGGACTTTGGCAAAAGAAAAGGATTTCGAAAGAAACGTCGTCTGCATAGCCAGACCAAAAATTTCGAAATCACTTGAAAATCCAAGTACAAAACCAGGTCATTTTGAAAACCACGCATCAAATTCCCTCTGGTCTATAGCCCACGAGAATGATCAAAGCCCAGAAGTGGATCCCCTTGAGGAAGATCCCACTTCCGAGCTCCCAGAATTTCGTAGAATTCTCGATTTTGAAAAACCTTCCCAATCAGTAGGAGGAGATTTCATAGAGGTGAACCTAGGGGATGATTCCAATCCCAGAACCATCAAAATAGGCGCATGCTTGCATGAAACTGAAAAGTTAGCATTCATTGCATTTCTACGAACCTATTTAGATGTGTTTGCATGGATGTATGAAGACATGCCGGGCATAGATCCCAGCATTGTCGAGCATTGTCTTCCCTTAGATGCAGGTGTAAAACCCATAAAGCAGAAGCTTAGGAAAATACACCCGAATGTACACATGCAAGTCAAAGAGGGTTTAGAAGATCTGCTAAAAGCCGGATTTATAAAACCCATTGCGTATTCTGATTGGTTATCAAATATCGTTGTAGTTCGAAAAACCAATGGGAAAATTCGAATATGCATCGATTTCAGAAACCTGAATAAAGCCACTCCAAAGGATAATTATCCTTTACCAAACATAAATTTGATAGTCGATAGTACTGCACATCATGAAATGTTTTCATTCATGGATGGCTATTCAGGCTATAATCAAATCAAACTAAGTCCATGAGATCAAGGTAAGACCGCCTTCACAACCCCATGGGGCACGTACTGCTATACAGTCATGCCCTTTGGTTTGAAAAATGCCGGCGCAACATACCAACGAGCCATGACCACGATCTTCCATGATCAAATTCATGAGCTTGTAGAAGTGTATGTAGATGATCTCTTGGCGAAATCCAAAACCCGATGCACTCATATCGAATGTTTACAAAAGATTTTCGAAAGGCTTAGGCTTTACAAAGTAAAGCTAAACCCTCAAAAATGTGTGTTCGGGGTAGAATCAGGGAAGCTTCTAGGCTTTATGGTGAGCCAAAGGGGAATAGAAGTCGACCCCTCTAAGTGTCGAGCCATCATAGACATGGCTCCACCCTCCAATCTCACCCAAATCCGTAGTCTCCAGGGTCACTTACAATCCGTTCGCCGATTCATATCGAATCTGGCAACTAGATGCGAACCCTTCAACAAACTGTTGAGGAAGGGCACAAAATTCTTATGGGATAACGAATGCCAGAAGTCCTTCGAGAGACTGAAGGCATACTTGGTTAATCCCCCCGTTTTGAATCCTCCAAAGCAAGGAAAATTGCTTTTATTATACATCTTCGTGCATGCAAATGCTTTAGGAGCCTTGTTGGCTCAATACGAGGATGACACCCATAAGGAGTATGCCATCTACTATATTTCGAAAACTCTCTTGGCTTATGAACAAAATTACCAAGCCATGGAGAATACGTGCTTGGCCCTAGTCTGGGCCTGCCAGAAATTCAGACACTATTTCCTAGATCATGAGATCTGGATAGTGTCCAAGCTTGATCCAATCAAGCACTTGGTCGAAAAACCCATTCTCACGGGTAGATTGGGCAAATGGCAACTCCTTCTAATGGAGTATGATCTGAAATACCATCACCAGATCTCCATTAAGGGGCAAGTCCTAGCAGATTACGTGGCTGAATTCCCCTTAGAGGACGCATATCCCACTCTTGTCGAAATGCCTGATGAAGGCATATTGCAAAATAATTTTCAAAACCACATTTTGGCAAATTCTTTCGAAAACCAAGTGTGGAAGATGCACTTCGATGGGGCACGAAACCAACGAGGGGCTGGTGCTGGGGTCATCCTAATCTCCCCTGAAAAGGGTGAAATTCCCATAGCAGTCCGCTTAGATTTCGAATGTTCCAACAACATAGCTGAGTATGAAGCACTCATACAAGGCTTAAGGATTTCGAAAACTCTACGGGCATCATGCATTGAGGTCTTTGGAGATTTGCTCCTTGTCATAAACCAGGTTATAAAATTTTGGCAAGTACGTAATGAGAAACTACTTCCATATCACGAGTTGGCCACTCGATTGGTCCAATCCTTCCAATCATGTAAACTCACACACATAGGAAGAGAGGACAATGGCATCGCCGATTCCCTCTCCTCCTTGGGTTCAGCCCTGAAAGTCGATCCCATTTCAGGGACCAGATCTTTGGAAATATGGCATGCGCCCCACCCATCCACACACGACTTGGATATTTGCCAAAACAACCCAAAGTCTATTGAAAAACCCTGGTTTTATGACATAAAACAATTTTTAGAAAATGGGGGATTCACCGAGGATGCCACATCCAAAGATAAGGCATTCATTCGTAAGATTTCGACCCGATACACCATTCTGGGTGGGGTTTTATACAAAAAGAGTTTTACTGGCATTCTGCTTAGGTGTATCGACCTAGAGGAGGCTAGGATAGTGATGCACGAGTTCCACGATGGAGAATGTGGAGGTCATGTTAATGCCAACATGATGGCAATGAAAATACTTAGAGGGGGCTATTTTTGGTCCACCCTGAAAAAGGATTGCCACGATCATGTTAGGAAGTGTCATCCATGTCAAGTGCATGGGCACGCCATTCATATCCCATCATCTGCATTGCATTCCGTGGTCAGCCCCTGGCCATTTACCATGTGGGCGTTTGACATTGTAGGCCCAATATTTCCAAAGGTCTCGAATGGGCATCGATTTATTTTAGCAGCCACGGAGTATTTCTCCAAGTGGGTGGAAGCCATTTCCCTAACCAATGTGATGGGGCAACATGTGGTGGCTTTCATCCGGAGGAATATCTTGGCTCGATTTGGAGTTCCACGAGACCCTGTGTCTGATAATGGTACCCCATTCAAGAACGAGCGGATGGTTAAGTTGTGCAACACGTATGGCATAACTCACCACTCCTCCTCGTCCTACTACCCTCAAGGCAACGGCCAAGCCGAAGCCACAAACAAGACTCTCATTAGTATTATTGAGAAAACCTTAGAGAAGGGTAGGACGTGGCACGAGAAGCTGGATGAAGCCTTATGGGCTTATAGGACTTCCATCCGGACTCCCACGAATGCCACACCATTCGAATTGGTCTATGGCACAAACGCCATTCTTCCCATTCATACTCAACTGCATTCATTCCATACATCCATAGCACTCGACCTCCCTCTAGAGACGCTTCAGCATGCTAGGATGGCCAAACTAGATTTGCTAGATGAGAGGCGACTCCTTGCCATGGATCATGCTCGTGCATACCGGCAAAGGATAGCCCGACATTATAGCAAACACATGAGACCTCGCCACTTTGAAGTGGGAGATCTGGTCTTAAAAACCATCCATCATCGTGGCCCACACCCCCTGGGCAAGTGGTGCCCCTATGTTGTACGAGCAACCACTACGAACAACTCGTATTGGTTGATCGATGTAGAAGGTAGGAATTTAGCAGATCCTATCAATGTTCAATACTTAAAGAAATATCATGTGTAGGATCTGGATTAAATTCCATTTTTCGAAAAATTTTAGGGATAGCTGCCCTGAGACATGTGAATAAGGTGCAAAGGAAAACTCGTGTGACCCTGAGTGAGAGAATTCGCACTTGTGAAAGAGCGGAGTCTTCAAAATCATGGTTACATTTCAAAATCCTTCTTCTTACAAAGAAAGGCCTAGTTCAACATAGCAAGATACTTGCAAGTGGTACGTGCTATTTCTAAATAGGCTGATCTGGAATGGATCGAGTGTAGGCTTGGGATAAGTCCTCCCCTCTTCTCTTCTCCTTCCAAAAGGAAAACAAAGGCCCAAAACAAAAGGGAATTTCCCATTCAAAGTCTCTTTCCAAAAGAAAGAAACCAGAATTTAAAAGAAAAATCGATTCTCTTATAAAAAAGAGGGATTAAAGAAAAAATACTCCCAAAGGGAGACCCTCGATGAAAAAAAGGAAAAAGAGGCCAAAAAGCTCAAAAAGAGCAGTTTTCTGCCTTCTGTGCCTCAAACCACGGGACGCTTCAGAAGGGACCGTGGTATCTCTTTCCCATCCCTGGCTTATCCCAAACTAAAGCATGGTTCATTTCGAGGAATCCTAAAGTAAAAATAGGATTTACTTACTTGAATTCCATCTTGTTTGAGAATTCGACGTTTCGAGTAAGGCGTAGGAATTTGAAATATGCCTTGTTTTCTTATAAAACCTCCGCTAGATAAGCGAGTGTTAAGACTCAAACAAGGGCAAGCACGAAGAGCTCGAGATCCTTAGGATCGAGGCTCAAGACAGTTGTCCCTTTTGTAAATAGCTTTTGCAATTAAGTTTTGAAAACCGAACATCGGACAGCATAGGATTTGCTCACTTGGAGCAGTAGGCCTTGTAAGTCTCTAGAGTTCGACCACATCTGGTCCCTGGGAGGTCGCCACTTTTGGCACCACACCCATGTCATTTGCATTCCACGCATGGTACTTGCATGAACATGATCCCATTTAGGACCAGATTCCATGTAGAACCCTTTGGCGTGATATCTCCTCCTACCAGAGTTTGTAAATTGAGATTTTTGCTAAAAATTGGGACGATCCCATGTTCTTCGTGGATAGATCTAGGGAGACATTGAAAGGGGTGTTTGTCATCTTTGCCCTTATCCAAATCTATTTGGATAAGGCCAAAGAGGGGCATCTGTAAACACCCCGAAATCCCACGAATTTCTTAAACAAACCTGGTTTTGTACAAGCAGCCCCAAAGGGCCATTTTGAGTCTGGAAACCCAGGAGCCTTCCAGACAACCCTGTACATATGTTTTGAACTCTATATTTCGAAAATATATAATATGGCTTTTGAAAACCTTTTAAAACACGTTTTGAAACCCCAAAGCAGCTTGGCCTAATCAAGACAGGACCAGCGAAGTCAAAGAGAGCCCAGAACCGGAGCACATGTCGAGCCCGGCACAGCAACTCTCGTATCAAATCCATACCCCCAGGATCTCGAACGTCCAAGACCCTGTTATTATCAAAATGTCATTTGAAGTCATCTCCGAAAGGCAGAAACGAAGGCGGACGATCATGTTGGCGAAGACCCAACGCAGACGGAGTGCTGATGCTCTCAAACCCCTCACAAATCGTCCGTTTCGAACACAGCTCGAAGGAGTCAGAGTTCAGTTTGGATTGGATCTGGACCATATATATCCAGATCCCAATCCAAACCCATATGTGGACTTGGATTTGGATTTGGATCCAGAGATCCAATCCAATATCCATATCCATGGCCCACATCACCTTCTCATAAATGGAGGTGGGGCCCACTTGAAATTCACGTGGGATCATGGGCATGAGAGAGAGTGGGGATGGATAAGATCAAGTGTGGTTGTAATTAAGCTTGACTTGTGTGTCAAGTTTGGGGTTAATCATGTGGGTTAGCCTAATTGAGTGGGTTTAAGCTTGTAATTAGCCAAAACCTAACCTAGGGCTGCACCAACATGATGTGGTTAAGGTCCATGGGTCATGCAAAGGGAGCTCCTTCACCTAAACCTAACCCAAAACACCTAATCCTAGCCTTCCACCCTAATCCACCCCTAATCTGAGCCTAATCACCTAACCCACTTCCCTAATCCCGGCCTAATCCCAACCTAATCACCTAACCCACTTCCCTAATCCTTCCCTAAACCTAGGTTAATTTCCCTAAACCTAGCCTAATCACCTAACCTAGCTCACTAAACCTCACCCTAAAACCAACCCACCTAACTAAACCCTAAACCACTAAACCACCCCATCTAAACCTAGCACACCATATCCCCCAAAACCATTAAAACAAAATATCTGGCCCTACCCTAATACCAGCCCACCATATCACCTTACCACCCTCCCTAGACCACCTAACCACTACCCCAAAACCACCCCCACCGCCCTTCACAAAGGCTATAAAACCCCCCCCCTAGTGGGCGGGTTTTTCAAGCCTTGGCCCCCACTTCCCAGCCCAGTCGAACCCAGCCGCCTGCACCACTTCCAGCCGGACCTTCCACCTGCACCACCACCAGCCACCACCTCGCTCCACCTGCTCCACCACGCCCCAGCCGACCAACCATCCGTCGCCACCCTTTTCATCCGGCCGAACCTGCCCCATCCACCATCACACCCGGCTTCTCCTCAGCCACCCGCCGCCTCCCATCACTTGGTTAGTACCCCATACCCTACTTCACCTCTTCTCCACTTCCCCTCCACTCTTAACCATCCACCCTACCACCACCTTACCCTAACACCAGCCACCTGCCGCCACCACTCCCTTTCGGCCAAGCCTCAACCGACCTAACTACCCGCCACTACCTGACCACCCTAGCTACACCCGGCCACCCTATCCGATTCCCCAAGACCTGCCCATATCACTCCCTTACACCCACTACCACCTAGCCCCATCACCTATCTAGCTTCCTTCCCATACTCCACCCATAGCCACTCTAGCAGCCCGCCACCACCAAGTCCCCTTAGTCGGCCACTCCAACCGACTACCACCTGCCCCTTTGATCAGCCACCCGCCAGCCATATCCGTCCCCTAGGTACTCCCTTAGCCTCCCTTAGTGCCACATTCCCTAGGCACCCCATCCTTGGCATCCGACACCCCATCCCTAGCACTCGGCCACCTTCAAGGCGCCTCTCCCGCACCCCATTTGCAGCCGGCCAGCACCTCTTGTCGCCCAACCTCGCGGAGCTCTCTTTTGCAGCCCAAGGCAAAGGCCAAGCCCATGCTCAAGCAAGGCCTCTACGGACCAGCTACTAGTAAGTGCCTAACTCGGTCTTTAGTTGTATACTTGCTTGAGATTCAATTCGATACGGGGTTGTAATAACGGAGCATAGTCTCCCCCCGCTTGTAATAACGTGGCTTGGCACACCCACACACGTGCACTCTCTTAGTTGTGCACGATTTTGAACACACACGGGCCTAATCAGCCCCTAATACATAATTATATACATATACTTTCATTTTTGTAGGGTTTTGCTTAAGTTGGGTGTGTTGTCTTTCAATTCAAGCACTCTCACACACATTGAGCCTTCGCTCTTATTTGAAAGACCCAAGTAAGGGCCGACCTATACTATTTGGGTTTCATTTCATGTCGTGTGTGTAAGTCTTTCAATTCAAGCACTCTCACACACATTGAGCTTTCGCTCTTACTCCCAAGACCTTAGTCAAGGCCTATTGCAGTTATATTTGGGTTTAATTTCATGTCGTGTGTGTAGTACTTCAATTCAAGCACTCACACACATTGAGCTTTCGCTCTTATTCCCAAGACCTTAGTTAAGGCCATACTGCAATTTATATTTGGGTTTAATTTCATGTCGTGTGTGTAGTACTTCAATTCAAGCACTCACACACATTGAGCTTTCGCTCTTATTCCCAAGACCTTAGTTAAGGCCATACTGCAATTTATATTTGGGTTTAATTTCATGTCGTGTGTGTAAGTCTTTCAATTCAAGCACGCACCCACATTGAGCCTTCGCTCTTATTTGCAAGACCCGAATAAGGGCTCATTTATATACTCTATATACATATCTCCCTTCGGCTTTTATATTTCAAGTCATTTCCCTTCGGTTATTTCCCTTCAGTATTGTCTTTACATTCGGGTTTTCCCTTTGGAGTAGCGTGAGTTTGCATTGCATCTACGCCATACCACGAGGTAGGATGCATATTGCATCAAAGCAAGCCCCGCTCGAATTCGCCCACGTAGTGGAGTGTTCATAACACACAAACTAGGTGGCCCGAAAAGGGATAAAAGGAAAGACTTAGGCACGTGCAAATCCACGTGATCTAAAATATGCAATCGCATCTAAAAGACCCGAATTAGACACCTCGAACCGCTTCGTAGACTTTCTCTCCCAAAACTCGATTTTTGCAAAGCGTACAGACTGACCCTTGCGCATCGGTGCAAGAAGGTCTGCGACGACAAGAGCTCACTTGCTCACAGTCGCCACGATTAGAAGTCAGTGTTAAATATATCTTCGCTAGCTTAGGTAAGCTAGCTGGCACGCCCTGTTTGCATAAATAGGCCTTAGACGCACGAGAGGATCCGCTCCGAGCCCTGAAAAGGTGAGAGGCGGGAATTTTCACGCGTCTACAAAAGGCAACTCACACAACTTAATGTAAATACTCGAAATTGAAGTGCAACTCACGCAACTTAATGTAAATACCCAAAATGTAAAGCAACTCACGCGACTTAATGTAAATCCACACAAAGGGAAATGCAACTCGACGTGAAGTAAACTCACACAACTTGAAAGTATATAAATATGTTATATCCTAAGAGCGACAAGGCTTAATGTGTGTGAGAGTGGAGAGCGGAAAGGCTCGAGTGCTTTTGTGTGCTTCTCGTGTGAAATTGAAATGACAACTCACACAGCTTTCACTAAAGTAAATACCCGAATGAAAATATATACTTTAGCTTAAGAGCAGAAAGGCTCAATGCACGTGTGTGTAAGTGTGAAATTTAAATGACAACTCACATGACTTTCACTAAAGTAAATACCCAAATGGAAATATATACTTTAGCTTAAGAGCGGAAAGGCTCAATGCACGTGTGTGTAAGTGTGAAATTTAAATGACAACTCACATGACTTTCACTAAAGTAAATACCCAAATGAAAATATATACTTTAGCTTAAGAGCGGAAAGGCTCAATACGTGTGTGTGAGTGTGGAATTTAAATGACAAACTCATACGACTTGAATGTAACTACCCGAATTGAACTGCAACTCACACAGCTTTCACTAAAGTAAATACCTGAATGGAAATATATACTTTAGCTTACGAGCGGAAAGGCTCAATGTGTGTGCAATCGTGTGCAATTAAGCGCGGAAAGGCTCGAGTGCACGTGGGTGTCCCTTGTGTATGATTAAGAGTGATAAGGCTCAAGTGTACATGTGTGGCTTGTGTATCAAGCACAAATATTACATTTCGGGGGGAGACTACGCTCCATTATTACAACCCTTATCGAATTGAATTTTATCTTATATGAGTAAGGTAAAAACCAAACTTAAACAAACACTTACACGTGATCGGCTTTTCCTCTCAAGTTGCTCGAGTCCGTCCTCCTTGGCAGCCACGAGCTAGGTCTCCCTCGGTGGGTCTAGACGTGAGAGTTTAGACTTAGGTTCACTTGGGGTAGCCAAGTGTTTGATGGCTTAGGCTTTGGATGAGTTGGGTTCGGGCAAGGTGTAGGTTAGGGTGTAATGAATGTGGTCCTAGCTACGTGAGGTCTTAGGTGAGTTAGGTAGGATGGGGCTGAGTTTTGGCAAAAGGCTTAGGCAAGGGCACTGCACACGGTGCAGGTGACGCAGGTGTGGCAGGTGCTAGGGGGGGTGGCAGGCAAGGGTGCGCTGCTAGTGAGAGGGCGTTGGCTGGGGAGTGTGTTGGAGGCGAAGTGTGGACGACAAGTAAGTGACAGTTGGGTGGCTGACTAGGGGCAGGTGCAGGGACATCGTGCAAGGCGCGACAGGGGTTGTGTGGCCCGGTGGGGTGTTGGGACGTAGCAGGTGTGTGGCAAAGGGCTGCGGGACTGGTGTTGGCTATGGCGCTGCACCAGGTGCAGGCCGGGTGTTGGCTATGGGCGTACAGGACATAAACCGAGTGCAAGATGCACTCGATTAGAGGGTTTAGGATAGGTCGGTGGAGAGGGGTTGGGTTCGACCTAGATGTGGCTAGGTCTAGGGGCAAAATAGAGTCGGTTTGGGTGAGAGTGGTCCAGCTAGGGGATTAAAGGGAGTCAGTTTGGGGCATGTAGGCTAAGTCTAGGTTAGTTTGGGGTTAGGTTTAGTGGCTAGGTTAGGGTTAGGTTGAAAGACCTACCTCTTGGAGCCAGTCCACCTCGTGTAGCCCATGCCTTGATCCATGCCCACGCCTTTCTTTATGTTGGTGCAGCCCTAGGTTAGGTCCAACTCACATGGCTTGAATCCATTTCCCCTTTGGCTAAGCCCATATGGCTAACCCACTTGACCAAGTCAAGCCCACCAATCTTCTCTCTCTTACTTTATGCTCTCTCTCCCAAGCCTCCCACTTGAAATTCACGTGAACTTGCACTACCCCCTCACCTCTATTTATAGGCAAAGGGAGTGGGTCTTGGGTTTGGATCTTGGATTTGGTTTTTATGGTCCAAATCCAATCCAAACACTATTTTGATCTGGATTTGGATATCTATATCCAGATCCAATCCAAATTTTTGTTTCTTCAGTCCTTCTTGGCGTTTCGAGACAGGCGGTTTTCGTGGGCCCTGGCTTCATTAGTGCTCCATCTTGGGCTATGTTTTTTCCAACTTTTTTGTCCGATCTCCTTCTCACCTTCTGGACTTCGTTTCGTCTTATTTCTGGAATTTCAAGCTTGGGCATGGATTTCTGACAGTTTTACTTGGTGCTTTGGCTTTGTATTTCATGTTCCAAGGTTGAAGTCTGCTTTTGGCTTGGGCTCTTCTTTTGCTTTTTGGTCCTACTTTCATCAGGTTGGGCTGAATTTTGGGCTTTTGACCTGCTTTTGGAGTTGCTTTTCGATCAGGCTCCACTTGCTTGCTTTGGCTGCTTATAAAATTGGGACTTGGCCTGAGTTTAAGAAACCTATATTTCGAAAGAGGTTTTGATAAAAGGTTTAAAGCTTTGGAGCTCCTGGGTTTTCGAAAGCTCAAAATTGGTTTTTGAAGTGGTTTTGCAAAACCAGGTGTTTGTTTTGGAAATCATTTGATTTTTGGGTGTTTACAGATGCCCCTCTTTGGCATTATCCAAATTTATTTGGATAATAGAAAAGAAGACAACACCCCTTTTTGCTTTCTCCCTGGATTCGTCCTCAAGAATATGGGATCGTCCTAGTTTTGAGAAAAACTTTTTCTTTGAGCCCGGTAAGGGGATTTTTGCAAAAGGGGACTTTACCTAATGCGGTTCTAGTCCTAATTGGGATCATGTATTTGTTGTCCATGCGTTCTCATATGAGTGAATGACATGGAATGATGTGATAGAAAGTATGGTTTTCTAGAGACTTAATTATGGAAGGGTCGAACTTGGTTGTTTTATGAAGACTTGCTGCATTAAGTGAGCTGGTCTTATGTTGCTCGATGTTCGGGGTTTTTATCAATTTGCTTTTGAGAGAGGAAAACCCTTTTAGCTTCAATCCTAAGGATTTTCAACTTCTCGTGTTTCCCTTTACTTGAGTCTTAACACTTGCTAATCTAGCGGAGGTTTTTATAAGAAAATCAAGTAGCATTTCAAAACTTTTATGTCTTACCCAACAACATCTAATTCTCAAACAAAATGAGATTCAAGTAAGCATATCCTATTTTTACTTTAGGACTCCTTGAAATGAGTCTTTCTTCACTTGGGATAAATCGTAGGGATGGGGAAAGAGTTACCACGGTTCCTTCTGAAGCGTCCCATGGTTTGAGGAAAAGAGGCAGAAAACTGCACTTTTGAGCTTTTGGCAACTTTTCTTTTTTCATAGAGGGTCTCCCTTTGGGAGTATTTTCTCTTTGTTCCCTCTTTTCCATGGAAGAATGATTTTTCTTTTCAATTCTACTTTCCTTTGGAAAACAACTTTTTGGTGAGGATTTCCCTTTTTGCTTTTTGCCAAATTTTCCTTTTGGGGAAGAGAAGAGAAGAGGGGAAGGACTTATCCTAATGATCTACTCGATTCATCCTAGATTAGCCTATTTAGAAATAGCACGTACTACTTGCAAGTATTTTGCTATATTGAACCAGGCCTTCCTTTGTAAGATGAAGATTTTGAAATGTAACCTATATGTTTTTGAAAACTCCGCTTTTTCACGAGCATTGATTCTCTCATTCAGGGTCGCACGATCCACTTTGATCCTCACTCACGAAGCTTCAAAGGAGATTTCCTCAAAACATTTTTACAAAAGGATTAGCTTAGACCCTACACATGATATTTTTTCAAATATTGGGCATTCATAGGGTCTGCTAAATTCCTACCCTCAATATCGATTAACCAATATGCATTGCTCGTGGTGGTTCCACGTACAACATAAGGACCATCCCACTTGGGCCACCACTTTCCAAGTGGATGTGGGCCACGATGGTGGATGATCTTCAATACAAGGTCTCCCACTTTGAAGTGGCGAGGCTTCATATGCTTTTCATAATGTCGGGTTATCCTTTGCCGGTATGCATGTGCATGATCCATAGCAAGGAGCCTTCTTTCATCTAATAAATCAAGCGCGGTCATTCTAGCATGCTGAAATGTCTCTAGGGGAAGGTCGAGTGCAAGTGATGTATGGAATGAGTGCAGTTTGGTATGAATGGGGAGAATGGCGTTTGTGCCATAGACCAACTCAAATGTTGTGGCATTTGTGGGAGTTCGGATGGAAGTCCTATAAGCCCATAAGGCTTCATCCAACTTCTCATGCCACGTCCTACCCTTTTCTAACATTTTCTCAATGATACTTATGAGAGTCTTATTGGTGGCCTTGGCTTGGCCGTCGTTGCCTTGAGGGTAGTAGGGCGATGAGAAGTGATGAGTTATGCCATAAGTGTGGCATAACTTTACCATCCTCTCGTTCTTGAAGGGGGTGCCATTATCAGACACTAGGTCTCTTGGAACTCCAAATCGAGCCAAGATATTCTTCTTAATGAACGCCACTACATGTTGCCCCTGGACATTAGTCAGGGAGGTAGCTTCAACCCATTTAGAAAAATACTCGGTGGTTGTTAGGATGAACCTATGTCCGTTTGATGCATTTGAAAAGATTAGTCCTATGATGTCAAACGCCCACATGGTGAATGGCCATGGGCTGACCACGGAATGCAAGGTTGATGATGGGATATGAATGATGTGTCCATGCACTTGACATGGGTGATATTTTCTAACATGATCATGACAATCTTGCTTTAGAGTGGACCAAAAGTAACCGGCTCTAAGTATTTTCATTACCATCCTGTTTGTATTTATATGACCTCCACATTCTCCATCGTGGAATTCATGCATTATCATCCTAGCCTCCTCAAGGTCTGCACACCTCAATAAGATGCCAGTAAAAGTCTTTTTATAAAAAATCCCTCCCAAAATTATGTATCGGGTTGAAATCTTTCGAATAAAAGTTTTGTCTTTAGACGAAGTGAATTCTAAAAATCCTCTATTTTTTAAGAAATCTTTAATGTCTTGAAACTAGGGTTTTTTAGTAGAATTTTGGTTGTTTTGGCAAATCTCCAAATCGTGAATCGATGGAGTGGGTGAGTGCCATATTTCTAAGGATCGAGTTCTCAAGGTGGGGTCGACCCTTAGGGCTTGTAGAAAAGAGGGATTAATGAAAAAATACTCCCAAATGGAGACCCTCTGTGAAAAAAAGAAACAAAAAGCCAAAGCTCCAAAGAGTAATTTTTTGATTCTTTACCTAAAACCACGGGACGCTTCAGAAGGGACTATGGTATCTCTTTCCCATATCCCTACTGCTTATCCCTGAGGAAAAAGATTCAAATTTGTGAAAATCCTAAAGTACGAATAAAATCGGCTTATTTGGATTTCATTTTGTTTGAGAACTCGACTCTGTTTTGTAGGAAATGGAACTTTGAAATGTTTTCCAAGTTTTCCTACCCAAAAACCTCTACTGAGTAGCAGGTACTGAAACCTGAATGAAGGGAAGTATGAAAAATGGAAGTCCTTTTCGATACAAGTTAAAAGGAGTTCCTTTTCAAAAAAAAAAATTCGAAAAAAACCCATAAATGTTAAAAAGACAAGGGTACAACCTGCTTAGAGAAGCTAGCCTCAAAAGGCTCTCTTTAAAGCTCGAAAACCCGGAAAATATCAAGAAGACATGGGTAAAAACCTGCTCGGAGCAGCCAGCCTCAAAAGGCTCTCTTCGGGCTCAAAAACCCAAAAATAAAAAATTTTCTCATGCATGCATTCAAAGAGTCGTTCGTGCATGATCATACATATAGGGAAATAGCTAGGAAAGGCCCCCTTTTGCTAAAAATCCCCACCTGTGGTAAAAGAAAACAGGGTTTTTGTGAAATAAAAAATGGTGTATTCTCGAGAAAATTTGAGAGAAAAACCAAAATGGGGTGTTTCTTCTTTACCAGGATAATGCCAAAGAGGGGCATCTCTAAACACCCTCAATTTTCCAAAATTCAAAAACTCTCAAAAACACAAAAAGCTCGTTTGAGCCAAAACGACAACCTGTTTTAAATGTAAAAACAGGTACAAAATGCAAAAGGAGAGCCCCGACAAGAAGAAGGATTGAAGCCTGGAGTCTCAAAAAGCCACTCCCTGATCAAAAACAAGAGAAAGCAGAGCCCGTTTGAAGAAAAGCCAAAAATGGTGAAAATCAAGCAAAACGGAGTCCAAAATGGCGAGACGGAGACCGAACGATAAAGTTGGGGAAAACCCAACACCAGACGGAGTGCCGATGAAGCCAATGCCCGCACAGATCGTTCGCCTCGAGAAGCCAAAAAGGACTGTCCGGAGAAATTTTGATTTGGATCTGGACCATAAATATCCAGATCTAAATCCATATAATGAATAGTGTTTGGATTTGGGTCAATCCAAATAGTGTTTGGATTTGGATTGGATCCTGTAGACGCTAGAAAATCCCCGCTTCTGGTTCTTATGCCTGAAGCAAATCTTTTCGTGTGTCTAAGTCCTATTTAAGCAAAAGGGTGTGCTAGCTAGCTTGCTTAAGCTAGCGAAGAGATATTTTGAAATCTGACTCCTAACGTGGCGATTGTGAGCAAGCAAGCCATTTTCGTCGCAGACCTTCTCACACCGATGCGTAAGGGTCAGTCTGTACGCTTAAAAAAAATCGAGTTTTAGACATGATAACCTGTGGAAAATATTTGAGGTGTTCGATTCGGGCTGTTTTTGTATGGTTTTCAAGTTTTATTTCACGTGGATTTGCACGTGCCTATGTCTTTCTTTTTATCCCTTTTCGGGCCAACTAGGCGTGTGTATGCACACGTGACCTAAGTGGGGCAACTTTGAGCGGGAGTGTGGGGTTTGCTTTGATGCAATATGCGTCCTAACTCGTGGTATGGCGTATATGCAATGCAAACTCACGCAACTCCAAAGGGAAAACCCGAATTGAAAGACAATGCGGAAGGGAAATGACTTAATGTAAATTGCAAAAGGGAAATATGGTTATATCTTAAGAGCGGAAAGGCTCAATTGTGCGAGTGTGTGTCGTGTATATATGTAAAGACTACGCACACTGCTGAACCTTAAAACCCAAATCTTAAAGACATAGCCGAAAGGGAAATACTTATAATATATATGGGCCCGAAGGTCGCCAACGTGTGTGTGGGTGTTGTGTGTATATTGAAAGACAACTCACACGACTTAAATGAAACCCAAATATAATTGTAATATGACCTTAACTAAGGTCTTGGGAGTAAGAGCGAAAGCTCAATGTGTGTGAGTGTAGAATTGAAGTACTACGCACACGACATGAAATTAAACCCAAATGTAATTGCAATAGGCCTTGACTAAGGTCTTGGGAGTAAGAGCGAAAGCTCAATGTGTGTGAGTGTAGAATTGAAGTACTATGCACACGACATGAAATTAAACACCCAAGGGAAAGTGTAGCACGGCCCTTACTAGGGTCTTGAAAATAAGAGCGAAAGCTCAATGTGTGTGAGTGAAAATTGAAAGGCAACACACACAACTTAAGCAAAACCCCACGCAACCAAGTGTGTGTCAAAATCGTGTGCAGCTAAGAGCGGAATAGGCTCAAGTGCACGTGTGTGTGGGTGTGCCAAACCACGTTATTACAAGCGGGGGGAGACAACGCTACGTTATTACAACCCTGTATAAAATTTAATTAAGCTTAAGCAAGTCTATATAACAAGGACCAAGTTAGGCACTTACGTATAGCTGGTCCGGGCGTGACTTGCTTGCGCTTGGGCTGGTGTGTCACCTTGGGCTGCAAGAGGGAGCTCCTTGGAAGGGCGCGACAAAGGGAGGTGCTGGCCGAACGGCAAGGGTGCTACGGGTGGTGCCTTGGCGCTAGCCGAGTGGAGCTAGCTGGGTTGCTGCCTTGGCTGGGGTAGTTAGGGGTGCTTAGGGAAGGAAAGAGGAGCTAAAGTGTGTCACTAAGGTGTGGGGGAAGTCTTAGGGAGAGATAAGGCTGAGGGTGATTAGCTAGGGGTTGTCTAAGGGAGAGGTAAGGTGGTGGGTGGTGGAGTCGGGTGATGCTGGCCGAATGGATGGAGGGTGGCAGATGGTGGTCGATTGTACAAGGTGTTGGAGAGGCTAAGGAAGGGTGGCATGGTGATGGCTAAGAGTGGAGGGGGAGTGAAGAGAGGGTGGTGTTGTGATGGGGTACTAACCGGAGTGGAAGGCTAGCCGGAGGGTGAAGGTGGCGGGTGTCAAGGGAGCAACTGAATGGAAGGTGGCAGGTGCAGCCGATGGCGTGGAGTCGAGTTGGCCGGAGGATGGAGGTGGCATGGAGTGGAGTTGGCTGGGTTCCAAGGTGGGGCAGGTGAGAGAAGAGAGAAAGGGATGAGAGAGGAGAGGAAGGGCTAAATTGCCCAAGAAAGCCTCTAAAAACCCGCCCACTAGGGGGGGGGGGGTTATAGGGTTTTGGTGGGGTCGGTTGGGGCTGGTATTGGGGGGCTGGTTTAGGGGTATGGTGGTGGTGGTTAGGAGATATGGTGGGCTGGGTATTTAGGTGGGCCAGATATTTGTCTTAGGTGGTTTAGGGATATGGTGTGCTAGGGATTTAGGTGGGTTGGTTTAGTGGTTTAGGGCTCAGCTAGGTGGGTTGGGCTTAGGGTGAGGTTTAGTGAGGTGGGTTGGGTGTTTAGGCTAGGATTAGGGTGAGGTTAGGGGAATTAGGCTAGGTTTAGGGAAGGATTAGGGAAGTGGGTTAGGTAATTAGGTTGGGATTAGGGAAGGATTAGGGAAGTAGGTTAGGTGATTAGGCTAGGATTAGGTTGGGATTAGGGGAAAATAGCTAGGTAAAGGGGATTAGGCTTATGATTAGGGTTAGGAGCATCCCTTTGCATGGCTCATGGACCTAGTTGCATCATGTTGGTGCAGCCCTAGGTTAGGTGTAGGTGCATACAAGCTTAAACCCACACTCATTAGGCTAACCCACATGATTAACCCAAAACTTGACACACAAGTCAAGCTTAACACATTTCACTCACATTTAATCCTCCCCATTCTCTCTCATACCCAAGATTCCACGTGAATTTGTTGTGGGCCCCACCTCCATTTATGAGAAGGTGATGTGGGCCCTGGATGTGGATATTGGATTGGATCTTTGGATCCAAATCCAAATCCACATATATGTTTGGATTTGGATCTGGATATATATGGTCCAGATCCGATCCAAATCTGAATTCTGACTCCTTCGGGGTATGTTCAAAATAAATAGTTTGTGCGGGGCCTGACAGCATCAGTACTCCGTCTTGCGTTGGGTCTTCGCCAACATTGTCGTCCGCTCCTGTTTTCACCTTCCGAAGATGATTTCAAACAGTTTTGTTGATAACAGGGGCTTGGATGTTCGAGATTCTGGGGATGAATCTAACACGAGAGTTGATGTGCCGGGCTCGACATGTGCTCCGGTTTCGGGCTCTCTTTTGCTCTTTTGGTCCTGCTTTCATTAGGCCAAGTCGCTTTGTGGGGTTTCAAAACATCTTTTAAAAGGTTTTAAAACCATATTATACATATTTTAAAACATATATAGTTTAAACATATGTACAGGGTTTGCCTGGAAGGCTCCTGGGTTTTCAAACTCAAAATAGCCCTTTGGGGCAGCTTTTGCAAAACTAGGTAGTTTGAGAAAAAATCATGGGATTTTGGGGTGTTTACAAATCCAAATAGTGTTTGGATTGGATCAGATCTGGATCAAAATATCCAGATCCATATCCATAAAAATGTTGGGTTTGGATCGGATACGGATCTCAAAATATCTGAGATCCAATATCCAAATCCAAATAGTGTTTGGATTTGGATTTGGATCCAAATCTCAAACCCAAATCCAAGACCCACCTCAAATGTCTATAAATAGATGTGAGGGGGTCCATTTCATGCAAATGCTTGGGAGGAGAGAGAGGGAGTGATAGACCTAGCCATGTGGGCTCATGAGTGAAGTGGGCTTGAGCCATGTTGGCCAAGGCTAGATCAAGGGGCTGCACCAACTTGACCCTAGCTGCACCAAGATGTGGACCGCGGGCATGGAAGTGGGCTGGACCGAGTGGAGGTGGCTGGACCTAGGGGACTGCACCTAAGGTAAGCCTAACCGACCTAACCCTTCTCTCTACACCCCTCTAAACCTAACCTAACCCACTCCATGGAACCCGCCTAGACCTAGCACCACCACTCCACTCCACCACACTCGCCACCATCCAAGGCTCCACTCGAACCGAGCCACTACCTAGCCCAGCCCTCATTGCCCTAACTGGCTGAACACAACTTAGCCGGCCTCCCTCCTTAACCTGCACCGCCTCCCTTGCAGCCGAGTGCACCTTGCACTCGGCTCTCACTCACCCAACCGACCACCTCAAAACTCCCAGCCGAACCCCCTAACCCACCACAGCCTTAACCAGCCACCACCTGCACCTCACCCACTTCACCGCCTCAGCCATCCCCCGAACCTCCCTTAGTCGCCTCCCCCACCACCGGCTGCAAGCTGGCCGAACCCACCTAACTGACCACCGCCTCAACCAAACCCCACCTTGACCACTGCCCTAGCCAACCTGCCCTTAACCACCCAACTCCACCTGAACCGAACCACTCCTTAGCTCAGTCCATCACCACCTGCACCTAACCCACCTACCACCACCTCAACCAAACCCCACCTTTCCCTTAACCTAGCCAAGGCCTGCCCTTTGGCAGGCCATCCCTTAACCAAAACCCCAAAGGCCTGCCACTCAGCAGGCCCTCTCCCTAAAAGCCCCACATGGCCTGCGAGTGCAGGCCATGCTTCCCTTCCTTTACCAAGGGTAGGGCCTGCCACTCGGCAGGCCACCTCTCCCTCGAAATCCCACTGCCTGCTAGTGCAGGCCGTGTCCCTTCTTCACCCCCAAGCCCATGGCCTGCTGGTGCAAGCCGTGTACCAACTCACCCACTTCGCCACCACCTACCTCTGGGCGTGACTCCCCTTAGCCAGCCCGTGCCCAAGACACCATACCTGGCCAACTTAACCTGGCTTCCCCCTAGACCTACCTCAACTAAAATCTGACCAGCACCCAGCCAGGCCGAGCCCTAGCTCAGCCCTGACCGGCCTGCCCTGGACCCTACCAACTGAACCTAACCTAGTTAGGGTTTTACCTAAAACCCAACTCGAGCCACCTTGGCTCGAGTCACCCTAAAACAGCCCCTCCAAGGCCTAAACCCGGGCTGCACCAAGTCAGCCCGAGTTGCCCCAAGCTTCACCTAAAACCCAACTCGAGCCACCTTGGCTCGAGTCATCCTAAAATCAGCCCATACCAGGCCCATACAAAGCCCACACTAGCCCACTCAAACACCTCTCCCAAGTCCTCAAGGGTTCCCAAGCCTCCAAGCTATCCGGTTCCACTTTCATGTGACCCGAGCTCCACAAGCAAGGCGTACGCGTCCTAGACACACCTCACATAGCGGGCTAGGTGAGTTGTAAGTCCTTACATTTGGTATTTAATTAAATTTTGATACGGGGTTGTAGTAAAGGAGCGTTGTCTCCCCCTGGGTTGTAATAACTTGGTTTGACACACAAGTACCCACATGTACTTGAGCCTTTCTGCTCTTAGTTGCACATTTTTTGCACACACACGGGCCTTGACAGCCCCTAAGATATAGTTTTATTTATATAAGTTTAGTTGCATGGGTTTACATTCAAGTCGTGGGTGTTGTCTTTCAATTCTACACTCACACACATTGAGCTTTCGCTCTTACTCCCAAGACTCTAATAAGAGCCGTATTGCAATTTAATTTGGGGTTTTTATTCAAGTTGTGTGCATGGTCTTTCAATTCCACACTCACACACATTGAGCTTTCGCTCTTACTCCCAAGACCCTAATAAGGGCCATATTGCAATTCAATTTGGGTTTTACATTCCAAGTCGTGTGAGTTGTCTTTACATATATATACAACATCCACACACACGTTGGCGACCTTCGGGCCCATATATATATAGTTGTATTTCCCTTCCGCTATGTCTTTAAGATTTGGGTTTTAAGGTTCAGCTGTGTGAGTAGTCTTTCAATATATACAAGACACACACTTGCACAATTGAGCCTTTTTGCTCTTAAGATATAGCCATATTTCCCTTTTGCAATTTACCTTACGCAATTTCCCTTCTGTTATGTCTTTCAAATTCAGGTTTTACATTCAAGTTGTCTGAGTTACATTGCATACTCGCCATACTCGAGCTAGAGTGCATACCTACATCAAATAAACCCTGAACCAATCGTGCAAACATGCCAAAACTTAGGCCATTTTGTAAACACCCCGAAATCCCACGAATTTCTCAAACCCATCTGGTTTTGTAAAAGCAGCCCCAAAGGGCTATTTTGAGTCTGGAAACCCAGGAGCCTTCCAGACAACCCTGTATATATGTTTTAAACTTTATATTTCAAAAATACATAATATGGCTTTTGAACACCCTTTTAAAACATGTTTTAAAACCCCGAAGCAGCTTGGCCTAATCCAGACAGGACCAGGAGAGCTAAGGAGAGCCCGGAACCGGAGCACCTGTCGAGCCCGGCACAGCAACTCTTGTATCAAATCCACACCCCCAGGATCTCGAATGTCCAAGACCCTGTTATCATCAAAACATTGTTTGAAGTCATCTCCGGAAGGCGAAAACAGAGGCGGACGATCATGTTGGCGAAGACCCAACGCAGACGGAGCACTGATGCTGTCAGGTCCCGCACAAGCCGTTCGCTTCGAACACAGCTCGAAGGAGTCAGAGTTTAGTTTGGATCGGATCTGGATCATATATATCCAGATCCCAATCCAAACCCATGTATGGAGTTGGATTTGGATTTGGATTCAAAAATCCAATCCAATATCCATATCCATGGCCCACATCACCTTCTCATAAATGGAGGTGGGGCCCACTTGAATTTCACATGGGATTATGGGCATGAGAGAGAGTGGGGGTGGATAAGATCAAGTGTGTGTTGTAATTAAGCTTGACTTGTGTGTCAAGTTTGGGGTTAGTCATGTGGGTTAGCCTAATTAGGTGGGTTTAAGCTTGTAATTAGCCAAAACCTAACCTAGGGCTGCACCAACATGACGTGGTTAAGGTCTATGGGCCATGCAAAGGGAGCTCCTTCACCTAAACCTAACCAAAAATACCTAATCATAGCCTTCCACCCTAATCTGCCCCTAATCTGAGCCTAATCACCTAACCTACTTCCCTAATCCCAGCCTAATCCCAACCTAATCACCTAACCCACTTCCCTAATCCTTCCCTAAACCTAGGTTAATTTCTCTAAACCTAGCCTAATCCTAGCCTAATCACCTAACCTAGCTCACTAAACCTCACCCTAGAACCAACCCACCTAACCAAACCCTAAACCCCTAAACCACCCCTAGCCCACAACCTACCCAAACCACTTGTATTTAAAATATCTGGCCCTCCCCTTTCCAGCCCACCTTATCATCATACCACCCTGCCTAAACCACCTAACCACTACCCCAAACTCAGCCCTAACCGACTTAACCCAGCCCTATATAAACCCCCCCCCCCTGAGGACGGGTTTCACTATCTAGCAGCCCACCCATTCCCAGTCGGGTCCTCCATTTCCCCAGCTCAGCCGAATCTCCACCTGCACCACCTGCTCCACATCCCTCCACGCCACCACCTGCACCACTTCCCCAGCTCAGCCGAACGCCACCATCACCACCATCATCCGGTTGATCCCTATCTACCCGCCACCATCTCTTCACCCGGTAAGTCCCCTACATCCTACCTTACTACTTCTTCACTCCCTCTCCACTCTCAGCCACCTAATCCACTCCCATAGCACCCTAACACCAGCCCTTCCACTTGCTGCCACCAGCCCCACTCAGCCGAACCCATAGCACCCTAACTACCCGCCACCACCTAAACCTTTTAGCTCCACTCGGCCACCCTATCCGACTCCCTAAAACCTGCCCGTATCATCCCAATACACCTACTACAACCACTACCACCTGGCCCCATATCCTAGCTAGTTCCCCTACCTTACATCACTCTTAGCCACCCCAATAATCCGCCACCACCGAACTCCCCCAGTCGGCCACTCCAACCGACTGTCATCCCCTTCATTCGGCCAGCCATCCGCCAGCCATCACCATCTCCTTGCTAGTTCCTTCTTCTTAGTGCCATGCTCCCTTAGTGACCCTACCTAGGTCCTTTAACCCAACACACCAAAACCAGCCCCTCCTTAACAACCGGCCATCTTCAAGGCGCTCTTCCGCGCACCAAGGACACTCAGCCAGCACCACCTCTTGTCGTTCAACCTCGCGGAGCTCCCTTTTGCAGCCCAAGGCGAAGGCCAAGCCCACGCTCAAGCAAGGCATCTTCGGACCAGCTATTAGTAAGTGCCTAACTCGGTCTTTAGTTGTATACTTGCTTGAGATTCAATTCGATACGGGGTTGTAATAACGGAGTATAGTCTCCCCCGCTTGTAATAACGTGGTTTGGCACACCCACACACGTGCACTCTCTTAGTTGTGCACAATTTTGAACACACACGGGCCTAATCAGCCCCTAATACATAAATATATACATATACTTTAATTTTGTAGGGTTTTGCTTAAGTTGAGTGTGTTGTCTTTCAATTCAAGCACTCACACACATTGAGCCTTCGCTCTTATTTGAAAGACCCAAGTAAGGGCCGACCTATACTATTTGGGTTTTCATTTCATGTCGTGTGTGTAAGTCTTTCAATTCAAGCACTCACACACATTGAGCCTTCGCTCTTATTTGAAAGACCCAAGTAAGGGCCGACCTATACTATTTGGGTTTTCATTTCATGTCGTGTGTGTAAGTCTTTCAATTCAAGCACTCACACACATTGAGCCTTCGCTCTTATTTGAAAGACCCAAGTAAGGGCCGTGTTATACTATTTGGGCTTTCATTTCATGTCGTGTGTGTTGTCTTTCAATTCAAGCACTCACACACATTGAGCCTTCGCTCTTATTTGAAGGACCCAACTAAGGGCCGACCTATACTATTTGGGTTTAATTTCATGTTGTGTGCGTAGTACTTCAATTCAAGCACTCACACACATTGAGCTTTCGCTCTTATTCCCAAGATCTTAGTCAAGGCAACACTGCAAGTTATATTTGGGTTTAATTTCATGTTGTGTGTGTAAGTCTTTCAATTCAAGCATCACATTGAGCCTTCGCTCTTATTTGCAAGACCCGAGTAAGGGCCCATATACCTACTCTATATACATATCTCCCTTCGGCATTTACTTTACAAGTCATTTCCCTTCGGTTATTTCCCTTCGGTTATTTCCCTTCAGCATTGTCTTTACATTCGGGTTTTCCCTTTGGAGTAGTGTGAGTTTGCATTGCATCTACGCCATACCACGAGGTGGGACGCATATTGCATCAAAGCAAGCCCCACTCGAATTCGCCCATGTAGTGGAGTGTTCATAACACACAAACTAGGTGGCCCATAAAGGGATAAAAGGAAAGACTTGGGCACGTGCAAATCCACGTGATCTAAAATCTACAATCATATCTAAAAGACCAGAATTAGACACCTCGAACAGCTGCGTAGGCTTTCTATCCCAAAAACTCGATTTTTTGCAAAGCGTACAGACTGACCCTTGCGCATCAATGCAAGAAGGTCTGCGATGACAAGAGCTCACTTGCTCACAGTTGTCATGATTAGAAGTCAGTTTAAATATATCTTCGCTAGCTTAGGTAAGCTAGCTGGCACGCCCTGTTTACATAAATAGGCCTTAGACGCACGAGAGGATCCACTCCAAGCCCAAGAAAGGCGGGGAGGTGTGGGGATTTTTCGCACATCTACAGAGATTGGCACGCCCGGTGGGACGTGAGCCTTTCAAAAGTTGAGTTTTTAAGGTAGAAGTTTTGCAAAAATTTTGTTAAAAAATGTGTCATTTTAACTTATTTTCTTTGCTTGTACTTAGGATATTTTGAAAAAGCTTGAAAAGCATGTCAAAATCCAATCCAAGTGAAGTGTCGAGCCAAGGCTCATGTGCATCAAGTTCTCACTCTAGGAGGATTTTCAAAAACAAAATAAAACTAGATGAGATCGAGGACCTGAGAAGGGAGTTTGAGGCCAAAATCGATGCTCTTAGCCAAGAGGCTGAAGTAGAAAAAATCTGAAAAACCTCGCAAACACAAAGAGGCCTCCGTAATGAAAGGCAACTAATACCACGAGTCCTTCACACAAAAGGACCGTAAAGCCCTACAGTAATTGCTGAAAGGGCAGAATAAAGAGAAAAGAAGCTACGCCCTGTCTGATTTCCTTCCTATGGATTACGAAACAGACAATGACAATGAAATACCGAACTTCCATCGGTATGATGGCATGGGACACCCTAGGTCTCACTTACAACTTTTCTCGCTTCGAGCCCATAAGAAGAAAAAGGACTCGATGAAATGGGTGTATTGGTTTCCTTTATCCCTTAAAGGCACAGCTGCCAAATGGCTGGCTTCCTACGACTGAAGCCAGTTCGCTACTTTTGAAGAGTTAGCGAACTGCTTCATGCAAAGATTTGCATACAACGTAGAAGTCACGCCGACTCTGAATACCTTAAGGGATACAAAGCAAGGCATGAACGAAGACGTACATGCCTTCATTATAAGATGGAGGTCGCTTTTGGGCCAAGTGCGAGAGCCCATATCCGAAGGATGCGCAGTCATGCTCATCCTGGATAACTTTAAAAGCGAGTTAAAAACTCTTCTCTCGCTCCATGAGATCTCAACTTTCCATAAGTTGATCAAAAAGGCCTCCCTTTTCGAAACCAACTTGCGAAAAGGGACATACGATCACTTGTGGAAAGGAAGTGTCGTTCCAAAAACCCGCTTGGAAAAGCCCATCACATACGGGCTACCCACGATGGACAAAGGGGCAAAGCCCCATAAAATAGCCAATGTCCGGGGGCATCCAAGCGTGGCAGGCACTTTCAAAAATTTTGAAAAGTTAGAAAATAAGAGGGAGCGAAACTTTCAAAAATCGGTTGAAAAACGGGAGTACACTCCGCTGGGGCAACCTGTGTCGGAGGTCCTAGACCTCCTACTTGCCCACGGCATGATAGAACTCCCTGAAATCCCCGAAGGAGTCACTTCCAAAGGGGGGTATTTAAACCGATTTTGTAAATATCATCGGCTCAAAGGCCATGATACCAAACGCTGCTTCTCCCTCTTAAATAAAATTGAGAACTTGATAGCAGAAGGCCGGCTCCAGGTCACTGTGGAACCTGAGCCACCTCAAGCTATCTTCAAGGAACCCTTTCCCAAACACGCCAGTGGCAGTGGGAAAGGAAAGGAGGTATGTACCCTCACCATTTCCAAGGAACTAGTGCAAAAACCAGAGTCTGGTCAACCTACTTGGGCGCCCATTCTTGTACTATACAAGAAGCCTGCCCAAGTCGTCATTCGGGGACCACAAAAAGTGGAATCCCCGGTAAAACCAGTTTTGAAAACCCAAGGTTCTCCTCAGCTCATCCTTAGAGCCAAGTTTAGCGCAAACCCTAGGCTGGTCGTGGGGGAAGTCACTAGATCCGGGAGCATCTATCAACCCCCGCACCTTCAAGGTGCTCAAAAGGTGGTCAGTGTGCTTGGCCCCTCAAAAGCATGTATCCCTAGTGTTCTGCCAAAAGCAGATAAGGACAAAGTCATCCTAAATCCTTATGACTTCGAAAACCACCTTTCAAAGATTCCTATTCACATGTCTATCTTAGAGCTTATACAAACCTCGCCTAGGCATAGACTTGTATTAGAGAAAATTCTAGAAAGGGCCAAGGTTGATTCAAACATAAGTCTGGAATCCTTGTCTGCCCAAGTAGCTTTATTAGGAGCAAAATCGCCCATCACTTTCTCGGAAGATGTAGATAGACCCTACGAAACCCATAACCAGGCCTTGCATATCGAGGTGGTTCTAAACAACCACTCTCTGGACAGGTGCCTAGTCGATGGTGGAGGAGGGCTCAACATCCTTCCACTTCATGTGGCGTACAAAATCGGAGTCACCTTGACTTCAGTGAACCCAAGCCCCATCGTTATCACTGGATACGATGGGAATGCGTCTAGACCTTTAGGATCCATCAAACTCCCAATGGAAACGGGAGGGATCGAACACACGGGGGTGTTCCATGTCTTGGACATCCACCCCCATTATAACCTGTTGTTGGGAAGGCCATGGATACACAGTTTGTGCACTGTACCATCCACCTTCCACAGGTGTGTTAAGATCCCTTTTAGGGACCAGGTCATTGTAATCCTAGGTGAGAGTCACCCACAGCTTCAGGGGATCATAAACTCCCCTTGTTTATCAAGCTCCCAGGCCCATGAGGCTAACCTGGGGCAAATTATGGTCGAGCCACCTCAGCTCATGTTGAACAACCCTAGGAAGGTTGTATATGTGAAGGGGCCGCCCAAAGCAGGTCCCCTCTCGATTCTAACCCTTCTAGGACGACCCAAGCGTTCCCTATTTCCAAAGCCCCTGGACAAGAGGCCATATGAGCACAATATGGACGATAGCATGTTCCAGGACCACGACTTGTATCCAACTTTTTCGAAAAACAAAAAGTTGTGGAACATGTTGTTGAACATGGGCTACACGCCCTACAAGAGTCTAGGGGCACAGAACTAGGGTCTCCTAGAGCCCATCCTTCCTAGGGCCAATCCAAGCCGATATGGGATCGGCTATACTCCCCGAATACCGCCGGAGCCACCCCCTGTGACCACCTGGTTCAAGGGTGCCCCGGAACCTGCCTTAGAAGAGACCTACGATTTAGACCTCCTATTCCGAGTCTAACCCGTAGTGTTTTCCCTTTGTAGGTATGATGGAAGATCCCTTTTCTAAAAATACAAAAACATTTGAAAACCTCAAAATCAAAAAAATCGAAAAACAAGAAAAACCAAAAACAATGGAAAAACAAAAACTCGAAAATAGAGTGCTTTGTATAGTTCCCAAGGTTCTTGTTTTACAAAAAACTAAAAAAATCGAAAATTTGCAAAATAGCAAAAAGATTTTGTACATAGCTGCTCCTGGTAGGACTTTGGCAAAAGAAAAGGATTTCGAAAGAAACGTCGTCTGCATAGCCAGACCAAAAGTTTCGAAATCACTTGAAAATCCAAGTACAAAACAGGTCATTTTGAAAACCACGCATCAAATTCCCTCAGGTCTATAGCCCACGAGAATGATCAAAGCCCAGAAGTGGATCCCCTTGAGGAAGATCCCACTTCTAAGCTCCCAGAATTTCATAAGATTCTCGATTTTGAAAGACCTTCCCAATCAGTAGGAGGAGATTTCATAGAGGTGAACCTAGGGGATGATTCCAATCCCAAAACCATCAAAATAGGCGCATGCTTGCATGAAACTGAAAGGTTAGCATTCATTGCATTTCTACGAACCTATTTAGATGTGTTTGCATGGACGTATGAAGACATGCCGGGCATAGACCCCAGCATTGTCGAACATCGTCTTCCCTTAGATGCAGGTGTAAAACCCATAAAGCAGAAGCTTAGGAAGATACACCCGAATGTACAAACGCAAGTCAAAGAGGGTTTAGAAGATCTGCTAAAAGCCGGATTTATAAAACCCATTGCGTATTTTGATTGGTTGTCAAATATCGTTGTAGTTCGAAAAACCAATGGGAAAATTCGAATATGCATCGATTTCAAAAACCTGAATAAAGCCACTCCAAAGGATAATTATCCTTTACCAAACATAGATTTGATAGTCGATAGTACTGCAAATCATGAAATGTTTTCATTCATGGATGGCTATTCAGGCTATAATCAAATCAAACTAAGCCCACGAGATCAGGGTAAGACCGCCTTCACAACCCCATGGGGCACGTACTGCTATACAGTCATGCCCTTTGGTTTGAAAAATGCCGACGCAACATACCAACGAGCCATGACCACTATCTTCCATGATCAAATTCATGAGCTTGTAGAAGTGTATATAGATGATCTCTTGGCAAAATCCAAAACCCGATGCACTCACATCGAATGTTTACAAAAGATTTTCGAAAGGCTTAGGCTTTACAAAATAAAGTTAAACCCTCAAAAATGTGTGTTCGGGGTAGAATCAGGGAAGCTTCTAGGCTTTATGGTGAGCCAAAGGGGAATAGAAGTCGACCCCTCTAAGTGTCGAGCCATCATAGACATGGCTCCACCCTCCAATCTCACCCAAATCCGTAGCCTCCAAGGTCGTTTACAATAAGTTCGCCGATTCATATCGAATGTGGCCACTAGATGCGAACCCTTCAACAAACTGTTGAGGAAGGGCACGAAATTCTTATGGGATGACGAATGCCAGAAGTCCTTCGAGAGACTGAAGGCATACTTGGTTAATCCCCCGTTTTGAACCCTCCAAAGCAAGGAAAACCGCTTTTATTATACATCTCCGTGCATGCGAATGCTTTAGGAGCCCTGTTGGCTCAATACGAAGATGACACCCATAAGGAGTATGCCATCTACTATATTTCGAAAACTCTCTTGGCTTATGAACGAAACTATCAAGCCATGGAGAAGACGTTCTTGGCTCTAGTCTGGGCCTACCAGAAATTCAGACACTATTTCCTAGATCATGAGATCTGGATAGTGTCCAAGCTTGATCCAATCAAGCACTTGTTCGAAAAACCCATTCTCACGGGTAGATTGGGCAAATGGCAACTCCTTCTAATGGAGTATGATCTAAAATACCGTCACCAGATCTCCATTAAGGGGCAAGCCCTAGCAGATTACGTGGCTGAGTTCCCCTTAGAGGACGCATATCCCACTCTTGTCGAAATGCCTGATGAAGGCAAATTGCAAAACTATTTTCAAAACCACATTTTGGCAAATTCTTTCGAAAACCAAGTGTGGAAGATGCACTTCGATGGGGCACGAAACCAACGAGGGCTGGTGCTGGGGTCATCCTAATCTCCCTTGAAAAGGGCGAGATTCCCATAGCAGTCTGCTTAGATTTCGAATGTTCCAACAGCGTAGCTGAGTATGAAGCACTCATACAATGCTTAAGGATTTCGAAAACTCTAGGGGCATCATGCATCGAGGTCTTTGGAGATTCGCTCCTTGTCATAAACTAGGTTTTGAAAATTTGGCAAGTACGTAATGAGAAACTACTTCCATATCACGAGTTGGCCACTCGATTGGTCCAGTCCTTCCAATCGTGTAAACTCACTCACATAGGAAGAGAGGACAATGGTATCGCCGATGCCCTCTCCTCCTTGGGTTCAGCCCTGAAGGTCGATCCCATTTCAGGGACCAGATCTTTGGAAATATGGCATGCGCCCCACCCATCCACACACGACTTGGATATTTTCCAAAATAACCCAGAGTCTATTGAAAAACCCTGGTTTTATGACATCAAATAGTTTTCAGAAAATGGGGGATTCACCGAGGATGCCACATCCAAAGATAAGGCATTCATTCGTAAGATTTCAACCCGATACACCATTCTGGGTGGGGTTTTGTACAAAAAAAGTTTTACCGGCATTCTACTTAGGTGTATTGACCTAGAGGAGGCTAGGATAGTGATGCACGAGTTCCATGATGGAGAATGTGGAGGTCATGTTAATGCCAACATGATGGCAATGAAAATACTTAGAGGGGGCTATTTTTGGTCCACCCTGAAAAGGGATTGCCACGACCATGTTAGGAAGTGTCATCCATGTCAAGTACATGGGCACGCCATTCATCTCCCATCATCTACATTGCATTCCGTGGTCAGCCCCTGGCCATTTACCATGTGGGAAGGCCTCGAATGGGCATCGATTTATTTTAGCAGCCACGGAGTATTTCTCCAAGTGGGTGGAAGCCATTTCCCTAACCAATGTGATGGGGCAACATGTGGTGGCTTTCATTCGGAGGAATATCTTGGCTCGATTTGGGGTTCCACGAGACCTTGTGTCTGATAATGGCACCCCATTCAAGAACGAGCGGATGGTTAAGTTGTGCAACACGTATGGCATAACTCACCACTTCTCCTTGCCCTACTACCCTCAAGGCAACGGCCAAGCCGAAGCCACGAACAAGACTCCCATTAGCATAATTGAGAAAACCTTAGAGAAGGGTAGGACGTGGCACGAGAAGCTGGATGAAGCCTTATGGGCTTATAGGACTTCCATCCGGACTCCCACGAATGCCACACCATTCGAATTGGTCTATGGCACAAACGCCATTCTTTCCATTCATACTCAACTGCATTCATTCCATACATCCATAGCACTCGACCTCCCCCTAGAGACGCTTCAGCATGTTAGGATGGCCGAACTAGATTTGCTAGATGAGAGGCGACTCCTTGCCATGGATCATGCTCTTGCATACCGGCAAAGGATAGCCCGACATTATAGCAAACACATGACACCTCGCCACTTTGAAGTGGGAGATCTGGTCTTAAAAACCATCCGTCATCGTGGCCCACACCCCCTAGGCAAGTGGCGCCCCAACTGGGATGGACCCTATGTTGTACGAGCAACCACTACGAACAATTCGTATTGGTTGATCGATGTAGAAGGTAGGAATTTAGCAGATCCTATAAATGTTCAATATTTAAAGAATTATCATGTGTAGGATTTGGATTAGATTCCAGTTTTCGAAAATTTTAGGGATAGCTGCCCTGAGACAAGTGAATAAGGTGCAAAGGCAAACTCGTGTGACCCTGAGTGAGAGAATTCGCACTTGTGAAAGAGCGGAGTCTTCAAAATCGTGGTTACATTTCAAAATCCTTCTTCTTACAAAGAAAAGCCTAGTTCAATATAGCAAGATACTTCCAAGTAGTACGTGCTATTTCTAAATAGGCTGATCTAGAATGGATCGAGTGTAGGCTTGGGATAAGTCCTCCCCTCTTCTCTTCTATTTCCAAAAGGAAAACAAAGGCCCAAACAAAAGGGAATTTCCCATTCAAAGTATCTTTCCAAAAGAAAGAAACCAGAATTCAAAAGAAAAATCGATTCTCTTATGAAAAAGAGGGATTAAAGAAAAAATACTCCCAAAGGGAGACCCTCGATGAAAAAAAAAAAAAAAAAAAAAGGAAAAAGAGGCCAAAAAGCTCAAAAAGAGCAGTTTTCCGCCTTCTATGCCTCAAACCACGGGATGCTTCAGAAGGGACCGTGGTATCTCTTTCCCATCCCTGGCTTATCCCAAGCTAAAGCATGGTTCATTTCGAGGAATCCTAAAGTAAAAATAGGATTTACTTACTTGAATTTCATCTTGTTTGAGAATTCGACGTTTCGAGTAAGGCGTAGGAATTTGAAATACAGCTTGTTTTCTTATAAAACCTCCGCTAGATAAGCGAGTGTTAAGACTCAAACAAGGTTAAACACGTAGAGCTCGAGATCCTTAGGATCGAGACTCAAGACAGTTATCCCTTTTGTAAATAGTTTTGTAAATAAGTTTTGAAAACCGAACATCGAACAGCATAGGATTTTGCTCACTTGGAGCAGTAGGCCTTATAAGTCTCTAGAGTTCGACCACATCTGGTCTCTGGGAGGTCGCCACTCTTAGGCACGTGCTAATCCACGTGATCTAAAATCTGCAATCGTATCTAAAAGACCCGAATTAGACACCTCGAACCGCTGCGTAGGCTTTCTATCCCAAAAACTCGATTTTTTGCAAAGCGTACAAACTGACCCTTGCGTATCGGTGTAAGAAGGTCTGCGACGACAAGAGCTCACTTGCTCACAGTCGCCATGATTAGAAGTCAGTTTAAATATATCTTCGCTAGCTTAGGTAAGCTAGCTGGCACGCCCTGTTTACATAAACAGGCCTTAGACGCACGAGAGGATCCACTCCAAGCCCAAGAAAGGCGGGGAGGCATGGGGATTTTTCGTGCGTCTACACATTTGATGCACACACATCGTGCCTAAGTAGAAAAAATCGAAAGACTTAGGGTCGCCCAACCCTCGTAAAATCAAAAACTCGCCAAGTGCATGATTTCAAAAAGATTTCAAAACACCTATTTGTTCAAAAAATTGATTTGAAGGTTTAACTTGTTTTCAAACGAAGTCTCTAAGCGTACAGACTGACCCTTGCGCATCGGTGCAAGAAGTCTACGACGAAAAGATCCCGCTTGCTTACAATTGCCTTTTAAAAGTCAGATATTTCAAAACATACTTCGCTAGTTTGAGTAAGCTAGCTGGTGTAAACACCCCGAAATCCCACGAATTTCTTAAAACAAACCTGGTTTTGTAAAAGCAGCCCCAAAGGGCTATTTTGAGTTTGGAAACCCAGGAGCCTTCTAGACAACCCTGTATATATGTTTTAAACTTTGTATTCCAAAAATATACAATATGGCTTTTTAAAACCTTTTTAAACATGTTTTGAAACCCCGAAGCGGCTTGGCCCGATCAAGACAGGACCAGGAGAGCTAAGAAGAGCCCGGAACCGGAGCACATGTCGAGCCCGGCACAACAACTCTTGTATCAAATCCATACCCCCAGGATCTCGAACGTCCAAGACCCTGTTATTATCAAAATGTCATTTGAAGTCATCTCCGGAAGGCAGAAACGGAGGCGGACGATCATGTTGGCGAAGACCCAACGCAGACGGAGTGCTGATGTTGTCAGACCCCGCACAAATCGTCCGTTTTGAACCCAGCTCGAAGGAGTTAGAGTTCAGTTTGGATCGGATCTGGACCATATATATCCAGATCCCAATCCAAACCCATGTATGGACTTGGATTTGGATTTGGATTCAAAAATCCAATCCAATATCCATATCCATGGCCCACATCACCTTCTCATAAATGGAGGTGGGGCCCACTTGGAATTCACGTGGGATTATGGGCATGAGAGAGAGTGGAGGTGGATAAGATCAAGTGTGTTGTAATTAAGCTTGACTTGTGTGTCAAGTTTGGGGTTAATCATGTGGGTTAGCCTAGTTAAATGGGTTTAAGCTTGTAATTAGCCAAAAAATAACCTAGGGCTGCACCAACATGAGGTGGTTAAGGTCTATGGGCCATGCAAAGGGAGCTCCTTCACCTAAACCTAACCCAAAACACGTAATCCTAGCCTTCTACCCTAATCCACCCCTAATCTGAGCCTAATCACCTAACCCACTTCCCTAATCCCGGCCTAATCCCAACCTAATCACCTAACCCACTTCCCTAATCCTTCCCTAAACCTAGGTTAATTTCCCTAAACCTAGCCTAATCCTAGCCTAATCACCTAACCTAGTTCACTAAACCTCACCCTAGAACCCAACCACCTAACCAAACCCTAAACCCCTAAACCACCCCTAGCCCACAATCTACCCAAACCACTAGTATTTAAAATATCTGGCCCTACCCTTTTCAGCCCACCTTATCTTCATACCACCCTACCTAAACCACCTAACCACTACCCCAAACCCAGCCCTAACCGACCTACCCAACTCCCTATATAAACCCCCCTCTTGGGGCGGGTTTTCCTAGCTAGAACCCCTCACCCATCCCAGTCGGGCCCTCTCTTTCCTCCACTGCTCCACCTGCTCCGCCTCCACCACCACCTACTCTCCATCCCACCACCACTTGCACCGCCATCTCCACCACCTCCCGGCCGAGCATCACTACTTGCCCTCCTCCCTTCCAACCGAGCGCCACCTTCTCTCCATTCGGTAAGTACCCCACACTCTACCTAGCTCCTTCTCTACTCCCTCTCCACTCCCAGCCACCCACCATACCACCACCTTACCTACACATCAGTCACTCGCCGCCACCACTCCCACTCGGCCAAGCCTTAGCCGCCCTAGTTGCCCGCCACTACCTAACTACACTAGCTACACCCGACCACCCTAGTCGACTTCCTAAGACCTGCCCCTAGCACTCCCTTACACCCACTACACCCACTACCACCTAGCCCCATCACCTAACTAGCTACCTTCCCATACTCCAGCCTTAGTCATCCTAGCAGCCCGCCACCACCACATTCCCCTAGTCGGCCACTCCAACCGACTATCCCTTCCATTCGACCTTCCCTTAAGCTCCCCTTAGGTCCATACTCCCTAACACTATATACCCTCCTAGTGACCCTACATACTCACCTTGCCCAGCCCCTTTAATCCCCCACACCAAGGCGACACCCTTGCTTGCAGCCGGCCACCTTCAAGGTGCCTCTCCCGCGCCCCATTTGTAGCCGGCCAACACTCCTTGTCGCTCAACGTCGCGGAGCTCCCGTTTGCAGCCCAAGGCGAAGGCCAAGCCACGCTCAAGCAAGGCCTCTACGGACCAGCTACTCGTAAGTGCCTAACTCGGTCTTTAGTTGTATACTTGCCTGAGATTCAATTTCATTCGGGGTTGTAATAACGGAGCATAGTCTCCCCCCGCTTGTAATAACGTGGCTTGGCACACCCACACACGTGCACTCTCTTAGTTGTGCACGATTTTGAACACACACGGGCCTAATCAGCCCCTAATACATAAGTATATACATATACTTTCATTTTTGTAGGGTTTTTTTGGGTGCGTTGTCTTTCAATTCAAGCACTCACACACATTGAGCTTTCGCTCTTATTTGAAAGACCCAAGTAAGGGCCGAGCTATACTATTTGGGTTTTATTTCATGTCGTGTGTGTAAGTCTTTCAATTCAAGCACTCACACACATTGAGCTTTCGCTCTTATTTGAAAGACTCAAGTAAGGGCCGACCTATACTATTTGGGTTTCATTTCATGTCGTGTGGGTAAGTCTTTCAATTCAAGCACTCTCACACACATTGAGTCTTCGCTCTTACTCCCAAGACCTTAGTAAAGGCCTTATTGCAGTTATATTTGGGTTTAATTTCATGTCGTGTGCGTAGTACTTCAATTCAAGCACTCACACACATTGAGCTTTCGCTCTTACTCCCAAGACCTTAGTCAAGGCCATACTGCAATTTATATTTGGGTTTAATTTCATGTCGTGTGTGTAAGTCTTTTAATTCAAGCACGCACCCACATTGAGCCTTCGCTCTTATTTGCAAGACTCGAGTAAGGGCTCATATACATACTCTATATACATATCTCCCTTCGGCACTTACTTTACAAGTCATTTCCCTTCGGTTATTTCCCTTCGGTTATTTCCCTTCAGTATTGTCTTTATATTCGGGTTTTCCCTTTGGAGTAGCGTGAGTTTGCATTGCATCTACGCCATACCACGAGGTAGGACGCATATTGCATCAAAGCAAGCCCCGCTCGAATTCGCCCATGTAGTGGAGTGTTCATAACACACAAACTAGGTGGCCCGAAAAGGGATAAAAGAAAAGACTTAGGCACGTGCAAATCCACGTGATCTAAAACATGCAATCGCATCTAAAAGACCCGAATTAGATACCTCGAACCGCTTCGTAGACTTTCTCTCCCAAAACTCGATTTTTGCAAAGCGTACAGACTGACCCTTGCACATCGGTGCAAGAAGGTCTGCGACGACAAGAGCTCACTTGCTCACAGTCGCCACGATTAGAAGTTAGTGTTAAATATATCTTCGCTAGCTTAGGTAAGCTAGCTGGCACGCCCTGTTTGCATAAATAAGGCCTTAGACGTACGAGAGGATCCGCTCCAAGCCCTGAAAAGGTGAGAGGCGGGGATTTTCGCGCGTCTATAGCTGGCACGCCCTAAAAGCGAACGTAGATTGTGAAAAGGTTCACTTCAGGCCTAAGAATCCGGAGTCAAAAAATTTTCGTGTCTACACCGTACCTGTTTGGTTTTGCGCTTGGGAGGACCGGCTCTAAACGACCCTGATTTTTGCTCCCTAAACTCTGGTAGGGCTTATAGCCCATGTTGAGCAGCATGTTCCAAGGTTTCCGTATTTTGGAAAACTCTTGGGATAAAGGATGACTTTGGAACATGCTGTCATCCATGGCATGCTCAAATGGTTTTCGGGATTTTGGAAATATAGGGAGTTTGGATTTGCCTCTAATGGTCATGACTTTTGGGGGCTAGTTTTGGACTGCCCTTGATGTACACGACTCTCCTAGGGTTTGGGGGACGAATTCGTATGATTCGTCCTTGGATTTCACGGGGTTGGCCCCAAAAGCCTTTTGACTTGACAGACAAGGGAAGTTTTGAACTCCCCTTAGTTGTGGGTGGCTTTCGCCTAGAATTACCATGATTTGGTCATCATTTGGAAATTTCATACAACCATGGAAGGTGGATGGCATAGCATGCAGGCTGTGTATCCAGGGTCTTCGTAGAAGTAGGTTATAGTGGGGATTTATGTCTAAGACATGAAATACCCCTATGTGGGTTATACCCCCGATTTCTATGGGCAACTCTATGGCACCCAAAGGGTTTGACGCATTCCCATCGTATCCAGTGATAACGATGGGGCTCGAGTTTATGGAAGTCAAAGTGACTCCGATTTGACAAGCCACATGCAACGGAAGAATGTTGAGACCTCCTCCCCCTTCAACTAAGCACCTGTCCAGAGGATGGTGATTCAAAACCACCTCGATATGCAGGGCTTGGTTGTGGGCTTCATATGGTCTTTCGATATCCTCTTCCGAAAACACAATGGGCATTTTCGCACATATGGGCGCAACAAGGAAAGACAGAGACTCAGGGGTTATACTCGAATTAACCTTGGTTCTCTCTAAGATTTTTTCTAAAACAAGCCTATGCCTAGGTGAGGTTTGTATCAACTATAGGATGGACATGTTTATTGGGATCTTGGAGAGATGATTTTCAAAATCATATGCGGTTAAAACGTTTTTTCCTTTGTCTAAGATTTGCAAAGCTTTTGGGACCCATGCTTTTGAAGCGCCAAGAATACTGACCACTTTTTTAGCACTTTGTAGATGTGGGAGTTGATAGATCCTTCTGGACCTGGTCACCTCCCCCATGATCTGCCTAGGGCTCGTGCCTATGTTGGCTCTATTGGTGTGCACTGGAGCACTCAACACTTCTATGATGGCTCTAGCTGGGGGAAGCTCTCCCCAGATCACTACTTGGGCAATTTTCTTATACATGATAAGACAAGGTTGTTTTTGACAAGTAGCGAAGCCAGAATATGCATACATAAAACCTTTTGAGGATGCAAAAGTGCACACCTCTTTTCCCTTCCCACTGGTACTTGCGTGGTTGGGAAAGGATTTTGCAAGCACAGCTTGGGTAGGCTCAGGTTCTTCAGTGACCTGGAGCTTACCTTGCTCTATCAAGTTTTCAATTTTATTTAAAAGGGAAAAACACTTGCTCATATCATGGCCTTTTAGCCGATGATACTTGAAATACTTGTGTAAAAACCTCAATTTTGGCGGGGTCCCCTCGGGGATTTCCGGGAGTTCTACCAAGCCTTGGGCAAGTAGGAGGTCTAAGACCTCCGAGATGGGTTGCTCTAGCGGGGTATACTCCCGTTTTTCAGAGTTTTTTTGAAAATTTTCATTGTTTGATTTTTTTGTAGTTCGAGCTTTTTCGAAGTGCCTATCGGACTTGATTCCACTCGGACGTTCGCAATCTTTTGGGGTTTTGCCCCTCTGTCCGTCATGGGCGGTGCATAAGCTCCCGGTTTTTCAAATCTTGTTTTTGGAAGAATTTTTCGCTTCCACAAGTCGTCATATACTCCCTTTTTCAAGTTAGTTTCACATAAGGAAGCCTTCTTTATTAATTTATGGAAGGTAGATATTTCATGCAATGAAAGAAGAGTTTTGATCTCCGTTTTGAAATTTTCAAGGATGAGCATTACAGCACATCCTTCAGAGATGGGCTCTTTTATTTGCCTAAGGAGGGACCTCCATCGAACGATGAACGCATGTACGTCTTCGTTCGAGGCTTGTTTGGTGTCCCTCAAGGTATTCAAAGTGGGCGTTACTTCCACGTTGTGTGCAAATCTTTGCATAAAGCAGTTTGCTAACTCTTCAAAAGTAGCAAACTGGCTTAAGTCATAGGAAGTAAGCCATTTTGAAGCAGTCCCCTTGAGGGAAAGGGGGAACTAATAAATCTATTTGGCAGAGTCCTTTTTCTTTTCGTGGGCTCTGCGCGAAAAGAGTTGCAAGTGGGATCTAGGATCCCCCATGCCATCATACCGATGGAAATTCGGTATGTCATTGTCACTGTCCGTTTCAATATCTGAAGGAAGAAAGTCAGACAGGGCGTACGATTTCTTTTCTTTATTTTGCCCTCTCAACAGTTGTTGAAGGGTTTTACGATCCTTCATCGTGAAGGAATCACGGCATTGGTCCCCCTCCGTTGCGGAGGTTTCCTTGGGTTTCTTTGCCTTGGTAGACTTCCTCTTGGCTTTGGCGTGTTCACCATTGGATGAGCAAGAATCGGCCACCTCAGCCTCTTGGCTAAGCGCATCGATTTTTGCATCAATTTTAGCCTCAAGTTGTCTACGCAAGGTTTCCAACTCTTCTTTTTGGTCTTGAACTTGAGATTTTAAAATTTTCTTTGAATGGGAGCTTAGCGAGCGTGAGACTCGGCTAGTCACTTCGTTAGAGCCTGAACTAGACATGACTCAACGAAAGAAAATCTTTTTGAATTTTTTTACAAATGCAAATGGGCAAAAATTTTAGACACCTCTTGGAAAAAATTTCGCAACACTCTGCTTATTATCAAAGTTTTTAAGACCCGTGTCCCACCCGGCATGCCAAAATTTGTAGACGTGAAAATTCTCACTTCCGATTCTGAGGCCTGAAGTGAACCTTTTCATGCCTAAGTCGCTTTATGGGCATGCCAGCTAGCTTACTTGAAACTAGCAGAGATTTTCAAAATATTTGACTTTTTAGGCAATTGTGAGGAAGCGAGATCTTTCCGTCGCAAACCTTCTTGAACCGATGCTCAAGGGTCAGTTTGTACACTTAAAACTTTGTTTTAGCAAAACTTTGTGAAATATTAGTGTTTAAAACGTGATGTATGCCTAGTTTGCATGATTTTTATATACGTGGGTTGCACGTATCCAAGTCTTTGATTTTAAGCTATTTAGGTCGGATGTGTGTTCACAAGTGACCCAAGTTTGGCGTGTTTGCACGGGGTATTCGAGGCTTTTTCGAAAGCGTACGAATGCAAGTATGCAAAATATTTTGGGTTTGAAGATATGATGTGAGCTAGGCTCGAATTGAAAGCAACTCACACAACTTGAATGTAAAACCCGAAATGTAAAGATGTAGCTTAAAGGAAATACCTGAATTTAAAGGCAACTCACACGACTTGAATGTAAATTGCAGAAGGGAAATATATCTATATCTTAAGAGTGGAAAGGCTCAATGTGTGCGTGTGTGTTGTGTATAAATGTAAAGACAATTCACACGACTGAAATTTAACTTGCTAAAAGGGAGATATAGATATAAGAGCGGAAAGGCTCAATGTGTGCGTGTGTGTTGTGTATAAATTGAAAGACAACTCATACGACTAAATTTGAACCACCCGGAATGTAAAGACATACACAGCTTGAAATGTAAAACTCACGCAGCTGAAAGTATATAGATACCTCTATATCTTAGGGGCTGCCAAGGCCAAAATATGCGTGAGAGTGTTGAGCAAGTGCTCGGGTGCCCTTTGTGTGCAAGTGTGGAAGCTTAAATGACAAACTCACACGACTTGAAAGTAACAACCCAGCTGAAAGTATATATATATATATATATATATATATATATATATATATATATATATATATATATACATGATAAGAGCTGAAGCTCAATGCACGCGTGTGTGAGTGTGGAATTGAAATGACAACGCACACAACTGAAAGTAACAACCCGAATGAAATTGCAACTCAATGTGTGTGTGTGCAAATCGTGTACGATTAAGAGCTAAAGCTCAAGTGTACATGGGTGTCTTGTGTACGAGATAAGAGCTAAGACTCAAGTGCACGTGTGTGTCTCGTGTACAAGATAAGAGATAAGGCTCAAGTGCACGTATGTGTCTCGTGTGTCAAGCACCAATATTACATCTCGGGGGGAGACCACACTCCATTATTACAACCCTGTATCAAAATTGAATTTAAGTATGAAAGGAGTAATGTAAATACCGAATTTAAAACACTTACAAGTGATTCGGTTTCTTCTCCAATCTACACGGGTTTTGGTCCACTTTGGCAGCCACGAGGATGACCTCTTTGGTATGCTTGAGACGTGAGGTGGCTGGCTCGAGTTTTGCTTGAAGGGATATGAGTCACTTGGGCTTGAGAGAGTTCACAGTGAAAGGTGGGTTGCGGGCTTGTTTAGGTAGGTAAGGGCTCAAGGCAAAAGGTGGTGTGGGGTGATGTTGGTAGGGAGCCGACTGAGGTGGTAAAGGGTGTGGTGCAGGCAGATGGGAGCAGCAGGGTGTTCGACTGGGGTGACAAGGCGCGGGACAGGCGCGCAGGCAAGACGCGAGCTACGGACAGGCGCACAGGGCGTGCGGTGGGGGCGCGGGGGGCATGCGGTGTGGTGTCAGGGAGCCAGGTAGTGGAGGCTTAGGTTGGGGGGGGGGGGTATGGCGGTGGAGTTGGAGGCGGTTCAGCTGGGGTGTAAGGTGATGTAGGGCGGTGGGATTAGGTGAGTGCTGGTGATGTGGGTTAGGTCTAGAGGATTAGGAAAAGAGGGTTTAGTTAGGGATTAGGCTTACCTTTTGGGGACTCAGCTAGGGTGGGATCAAGCTCCGGTCCAGCCACCTCGGGTCCTCCATGCGCAGGTAGGTCCACCTCGGCTCAAGTTGGTGCAGCCCTGTAGACACGCGAAAATTTTCACTCTTGGTTCTTAGGCCTGAAGTGAACCTTTTTCATGTCTAAGTCGCTTTAGGGCGTGCCAGCTAGCTTACTCAAACTAGCGAAGTATTTTTGAAATATCTGACTTATGAGGCAACTGTGGACAAGTGGGATCTTTTCGTTGTAAATCTTCTTGAACCGGTGCTCAAGGGTCGGTTTAAACGCTATAGAAAATATCGATTTTGAGCAAGAATGGACTTTTGAAAAGAGTATGAAAGTACTTGATCGATTTGTATGCCTATTTACAGATTTTATTTACGTGGGGTTACACGTATCTAAGTCTTTCGATTTTATCTACTTAGGCAGGATATGTGTGCATCAAGTGGCCTAAGATTGGCGTGTTTGCACAGGATATTCGGGGCTTTTTTTGGATGCAAGTATGCGAAATTTCTCGAGTTGGGCGGATATGCTATGCAACTCACACAACTTCAAAGTAAAACCCGAAATTGAAAGACATAGCTGAAGGGAAATACCCAAATTGAATGCAACTCACACGACTTAAATGTAAATTGCGGAAGGGAGATATAGATATAAGAGCAGAAAGGCTCAATGTGTGCATGTGTGTTTGTGTATATATTGAAAGACAACTCACGCAACTTGAAATGTAAAACCCCGCTCGACTTAAATGTAAAGTGCAAAATGGGAAATACGTATATATATATGAGCCCAAAGGTCATAACGTGTGTATGTGTGTTGTGTATAAATTTGTAAAGACAACTCACATGACTTTGAAATGTAAAACCCAGCCGAAAGGGAGATATAGATATATATATGAGCCCGAAGGTCATCAACGTGTGCGTGTGTGTTGTGTATAAATGTAAAGACAACTCACACGACTGAATTTTAACAACCCGGAATGTAAAGACGTACACAACTGAACCGAGAAAACTCACGCAGCTGAAAGTATATAGATATGTCTATATCTTAGGGGCTGCCAAGCCCAAAAGATGCGTGAGTGCTTGAGCAAGTGCTCTGGTGTCCCTTGGGTGCGAGTGTGGAATTGAAATGACAAACTCACACGACTTTTAAAGTAACAACCCGAATGAAATTGCAGCTTATATGGCTCTTACTAGAGTCTTTGGAGTAAGAGTGAAGGCTCAATTGTGCACGTGGGTGCTTGGTGTACGAGATAAGAGCTAAGGCTCAAGTGCACGTATGTGTCTCATGTACAAGATAAGATCTAAGGCTCAAGTGCACGTATGTGTCTCGTGTGTCAAGCACCAATATTACATCCCGGGGGGAGATAACGCTCTGTTAATACGATCCCGCATCCGAATTGAATTGAATATGAAAGGAGCAATGTAAATACCGAATTTTAAACACTTACAAGTGATTCGGGCGTTTGATTCACTCCAATCTACAAGGGCTTTGGTTCACTTTGCAGCCACGGACGTGTCCCCTTTAAAGCTTAAGGCGTGAAGTGGCTGGCCGAGATTGAGCTTGGTGGGGTTTTGGCTTGAGAGATAAGGCTCACGGATGCTAGGTGGGTTGCGAGGCCTTAGTGGGATAAGCAAAGGAGCCACGGGTTTTGGTGGGGCTATGGCCAAGGTGGGCTGTGATGTGGGAGGTGCTAGGTAGGGATGATGGTGGGTAGTGGAAGTGGTAGGTCAGTTAGGATGTGGGGTGGAGTTGGTTAGTGTGGTAGGGTAGAGTCGGCTGGGGTTGACGCTAGGCGGGTGGCATCTGGGGTTCGACTGGGGTGACAGGCGCTAGGCGTGCGGGCGTGGAGCGGGTAGCGCGCTAGGTAGCTAGGAGTGAGTGTTTTGGTTAGGGGAGGTATGGCGGTGGAGTTGGTAAGGGTTTGGCTGGATTGGGGAGTGGAGTAAGGCGGTGAGGTTAGGTGGTAGCTGGTAGTGGGATTAGGTGGGGTTTAGAGGGGTAAAGAGAGAAGGGCTAGGTTAGGTTTTTAGGCTTACCTCAAGGGATTCTTGGCTAGGTCTAGGTCGAGCCTTGGTCCAGCCCACCTCACGTCCTCCAAGTGCAGCTAGGTCCACCTCGGTTCACCTTGGTGCAGCCCATACTAATCCCACTTAACCCACAAAAGCTTAACCCACTAAAATAAACAAAGCACTAAATCACTCACCTTAATCCCCTCTCTCCTCCAAGCTCCTCCAAGGCTTTTCACGTGAGGTTTTGGGGACCCCCTCACTCCTATTTATAGGCAAATGAGGTGGGTCTTGCATATGGGTCTTGGGTTTGGGTCTTGGAATCCATATCCAATCCAAACACTATTTGGGTTTGGATCTTGGATCTCATATATTTTGGATCCATATCTGACCCAAATCCAAACATTTATATGGATACAGATTTGGATATTTTGGTCCAGATCCGATCCAATCCAAACACAATTTTGATCCAATCCAAATCCAAACACTATTTGGATATGGATCTGGATATATATGGTCCAGATCCAACCCTAATTTTCTCTGGATGGTCTTTCTTGGCTTTTCGAGGCGGACGTTTTGTGCTGGCCATGGCTTCATTAGCGCTCCGTCTTATGCTGGGTTTTCCCCAGTTTTGTCGTCCGGACTCCATCTCTTCATTCTAGACTCTGTTTCTACTCAATTTTGCCATTTCTGGCTCAGGTTTATGTTGCTTGGGTGGATGTATTTGATTTGGCTTCTGGGTGTGCCGGGCTTGCATTCTACATCGGGCCTGAGCCTTCCTTTCGCCTTTTGACCTTGGCTTTTATCAGGCCAAGGTGTTGCTTTTGGACTTCTGCATCGATTTCTGAGGCTGCTTTGGATTTAGCCCTTTTGAGCTGTTCTATGGGTTGCTTCTTGATCAGGCGTCGTCTTCCATACTTCACCTGTTTGTCTTTGGCTTTTCGGCAAAATGGGACTTGACTCGATGTTAAGAAATCTATATTGGATACGGGGATTCAAAACAGAACTTAAAAAGCTTTCGGGAGCTCCTGGGTTTTCGAAAATTTCAAATTTGGCCTCTTGGATTGATTTTCAAACCAGGCGTATGTTTTTGCAAAATCGTGGGATTTTGGGGTGTTTACAGATGCCCCTCTTTGGCATTATCCAAATTTATTTGGATAATGGCAAAGACGACAACACCCCTATTTGCTTTCTCCCTGGATTTATCCTCGAGAATATGAGATCGTCCCAGTTTTGAGAAAACACTTTCTTTAAGACCCGTAAGAGGGGATTTTCGCCAAAGGGGACTTTGCCTAAGATGGTGCTAGTCCTAAATGGGATTGATGCAAGTGTCCATGCGTAAATATGGATGAGTGGCATGGAATGAGGTGCTAGGAAGTATGGTCTCCTAAAGACTTATTGTAATGGTCGAACTAGGGAGTCTTATGAAGACCTGCTGCACCAAGTGAGTTGGTCTTATGTTGCTCGATATTCGAGAATTTTCTAAACTCGTTTTCGAAAGAGGAATGCTCCCTTTCAGCTTCAATCCTAAGGATCTCAGCTTTTTGTGTTTTCCCTTTACTCGAGTCTTGACACTCACTAATCTAGTGGAGGTTTTTATAAGAAAATCAAGCCATATTTCAAAATTCCTACGCCTTACTTAGACGTCTAACTCTCAAACAAGATGAGATTCAAGTAAGTAAATCCTATTTTTACTTTAGGATTCCCTAGAATGAACCTTTCTTCAACTTGGGATAAGTCGCAGGGATGGAAAAGAGTTTACCACAGTCCCTTCTAGAGTGTCCCGTGGTTTAAGGCATAGAGATGGAAAACTGCTCTTTTTGAGCTTTTTGGCCTTTTTCTATTTTTCGTAGAGGGTCTCCCTTTAGGAGTATTTTTTCTTTATTCCCTCTTTTCCATAGAATACATGATTTTTCTTTTGATTCACCTTTCTTTTGGGAAAGAGATTTTGTAGGGGTTTCCCTTTTTCTTTTTGGCCAAGTTTTCCTTTTGGGGAAGAGAAGAGAAGAGAAGCGAGGAAGGACTTATCCCAAGGATCTACTCGATTCATCCCAAATCAGCCTATTTAGAAATAGCACGTACTACTTGCAAGTATCTTGCTATTTTGAACCAGGCCTTCTTTTGTAAGAAGGATTTTTGAAATGTGACCCATTGGTTTTGGAAAACTCCGCTTTTTCACAAGCAATCGAGTCTCTCATTCAGGGTTGCACGATTTGCTTTGATCCTTACTCATGAAGTTTCAAAAGGAGTTTTTCAAAACTATTTTCGAAATAGGGCTTAGCTTTAGACCCTACACGTAGTATTTTTTCAAAAATTGAGCATTCGTAGGGTCGGCTAAGTTCCTACCCTCAACATCGACTAGCCAATATGCATTGTTCGTGGTGGTTCCACGTACAACATAAGGGCCATCCCACTTGGGCCGCCACTTTCCAAGTTGATGTGGGCCACGGTATTGGATGACTTTGAGCACAAGGTCTCCCACTTTGAAGTGGCGAGGTCTCATATGCTTCTCATAGTGTTGGGCTACCCTTTACCGGTATGCATGTGCATGATCCATGGCAAGGAGCCTTCACTCATCTAACAAGTCAAGTTCGACCATTCTAGTATGCTAAAGCGTCTCTAGGGGAAGGTCGAGTGCAATGGATGTATGAAATGAATGAATTTTGGTATGAATGGGGAGAATGGTGTTTGTGCCATAGACCAACTCAAATGGCATGGCATTTGTGGGAGTTCAGATGGAAGTCCTATAAGCCCATAAGGCTTCATCCAGCTTCTCATGCCACGTCCTACCCTTCTCTAAAGTTTTCTCAATAATGCTTATGAGAGTCTTATTGGTGGCTTCGGCTTGGCCGTTGCCTTGAGGGTAGTAGGGCGATGAGAAGTGGTGAGTTATGACATACGTGTTACATAACTTAACCATCATCTCATTTTTGAAGGGGGTACCATTGTCGGACACTAAGTTCTTTGGAACCCCAAAGCGAGCCAGAATATTTTTCCTAATGAATGCCACTATATGTTGCCCCTGCACATTGGTCAGGGAGGTAGCTTCAACCCACTTGGAAAAGTATTCGGTGGCTGCTAGTATAAACCTATGCCCATTTGATGCATGGGGAAATATTGGTCCTATGATGTCAAACGCCCACATGGTGAATGGCCAGGGGCTGACCACGGAATGCAATGAGGATGACGGGATATGGATGGCATGTCCATGCACTTGACATGGATGACACTTCCTAACATGGTCATGGCAATCCTGCTTTAAGGTGGACCAAAAATAACCTGCTCTAAGTATTCTCATCGCCATCATATTGGCATTTATATGCCCTCCACATTCTCCATCATGGAATTCATGCATTATTATCCTAGCCTCCTCTAGGTCGACACACCTTAGAAAGATGCCAGTGAAACTCTTTTTGTAAAGAACCCTTCCCAAAATCAAATATCGGGTTGAAATTCTTCGTATAAAAGCTTTGTCTTTGGACGAAGCGTGTTCTGAAAATCCTCCATTTTCTAAGAAGCTTTTTATGTCTTGAAACCAAGGTTTTCAGTATCAGTTTGGTTGTTTTGGCAAATCTCAAGATCGTGTATGGATGGAGTGGGCGAGTGCCATATTTCTAAGGGTCTGGTTCCCAAAGCGGGATCGACCCATAGGGCTGAGCCTAAGGATGAGAGGGCATCGGCTATGCCATTATCCTCTCTTCCTACGTGTGTGAGAGTACACGATTTGAACGACTCGACCAGCTTGGTGGCCAACTCGTGTTATGGAAGAAGTTTTTCATTTTTAACTTGCCAAATCTTTAATACTTGGTTTATGACAAGTAAAGAATCTCCAAAGACTTCAATGCATGATGCCCCTAGAGTTTTCGAAATTTTTAAGCCTTGTATGAGGGCTTCATACTCGACTGTATTGTTGGAAGACTTGAAATCTAGGCGAATGGCTATGGGTATTTCTCCCTTTTCAGGGGATATGAAGATGATTCCTGCCCCAGCCCCTCTTTGGTTTCGTGCCCCATCGAAGTGCATCTTCCACACTTGGTTTTCGTTTGAACAATTTGATAAAATGTGATTTTCAAGTTGGTTTTGAAATATGCCTTCATCGGCCATTTTGTTAAGTGTGGGATATGAATCTTTTAAGGAGAAGTCGGCCATATAGTCGGCTAGGGCCTGCCCTTTGATGGAAGTTTGATGGTGGAATTTCAGGTCATACTCCATCAAGAGGAGCTGCCATTTACCCAGCCTACCCGTGAGGATAGGTTTTTCAAATAAATGCTTGATTGGATCAAGCCTAGACACTATCCAAATCTCATGATCTAGGAAGTAGTGTCGAAATTTCTGGCAGGCCCACACCAAGGCCAAGCAAGTCTTCTCCGTGGCTTGATAATTTCGTTCATAAGCCAATAGAGTTTTTGAAATATAGTAGATGGCATACTCTTTATGGGTATCATCCTCATATTGAGCCAGTAATGCACCCAAAGCATTCGCATGCACAAAAATATAAAGTAAAAGAAGTTTTCCTTGCTTTGGAGGGTTTAAAACAGGAGGATTAACCAAATACGATTTTAGTCTTTCGAAAGCCTTTTGGCAATCATCGTCCCATACGAATTTCACCCCTTTTTTCAAAAGTTTATTGAAGGGTTCGCATCTTGTAGCGAGGTTTGAAATAAACCTGCAAATTGATTGGAGGCGACCTTGGAGGCTACGAATTTGCGTAAGATTGGAGGGTGGAGACATGTCGATGGTGGCTCTACACTTAAAGGGGTCGACTTCTATGCCCCTTTAACTTACCATAAAGCCCAAGAGCTTACCAGATTCTACTCCGAAGATGCATTTTTGAGGGTTTAGCTTTACTTTGTAAAGCCTAAGCCTTTCGAAAATTTTTTGTAAACATTCGATATGGGTGCATCGAGTTTTTGATTTAGCCAAAAGATGATCCACATATACCTCTACGAGCTCATGAATTTGATTATGAAAGATCGTAGTCATGGCTCTTTGGTAGGTGGTACCGGCATTTTTCAAACCAAAGGGCATGACTGTATAGCACTACGTGACCCAGGGTGTTGTGAAAGCAGTTTTAGCCTGATCTCTTGGGGCTAATTTGATTTGGTTATACCCTGAATAGCCATCCATGAATGAAAACATTTCATGATTTGCAGTACTATCGACTATCAAATCAATGTTAGGTAAAGGAAAGTTATCCTTTGGAGTGGCTTTGTTCAGGTTTCTAAAATAATTGCATATTCGAATTTTCCCATTGGATTTTCGAACTACAACAATATTTGACAACCAATCAGAATACACAATGGGTTTTATAAAATCGGCTTTTAGCAGATCTTCTAAACCCTCTTTAACCTGCGCATGCACGTTCGGATGAATCTTTCTAAGCTTTTGCTTTATGGGTTTCGAATCTGAATCTAGGGGAAGACAATGCTCTACGACTCTTGGGTCTATACTCGACATGTCTTCATATGTCCATGCAAACACATCGATGTAGGTTTTCAAAAATGCAATGAATGATGATTTTTCATGCTCATTGTAGACACTGAAAATCCTTGCCTCTGGTTCTTAGGCCTAAAGTGAATCTTTTCATGCATCTAAGTCGTATTTTAGCAAAAGGGTGTGCTAGCTAGCTTGCTTAAGCTAGCGAAAAAACGTTTTTAAATCTGACTTCTATCGGGGCGACTGTGAGCAAGCAAGCTCTTTTCGTCGCAGACCTTTTTGCACCGATGCGCAAGGGTCTGTCTGTACGCTTAGAAAATCGAGTTTTAAACATGATAACCTAGGAAAATGTTTGAGGTGTTCGATTGGGCTGATTTGTATGGTTTCAAGTTTTATTTTCACTTGGATTTGCACGTGCCTATGTCTTTCTTTTTATCTTTTCGGGCCAACTAGGTGTGTGTGTGCACAAGTGACCTAAGTTGGGCAATTTTGAGTGGGAGTGTAGGGTTTGCTTTGATGCAATATGCGTCCTAACTCATGGTATGGCGTATATGCAATGCAAACTCACGCAACTCCAAAGGGAAAACCCAAATTGAAAGACAATGTGGAAGAGAAATGACTTAATGTAAATTTGCAAAAGGGAAATTGCAAAAGGGAAATATGGCTATATCTTAAGAGCGGAAAGGCTCAATTGTGCAAGTGTGTGCCGTGTATATATATAAAGACTACGCACACTGCTGAACCTTAAAACCCAAATTTTAAAGACATAGCTGAAGGGAATACTTATAATATATATGGGCCCGAAGGTCGCCAACATGTGCATGGGTGTTGTGTGTATATTGAAAGGCAACTCACATGACTTGTAATGAAACCCAAATATAATTGCAATAGGCCTTGACTAAGGTCTTGGGAGTAAGAGCGAAAGCTCACTGTGTGTGAGTGTAGAATTGAAATACTACACACACGACATGTAATGAAACCCAAATATAATTGCAATAGGCCTTGACTAAGGTCTTGGGAGTAAGAGCGAAAGCACAATGTGTGTGAGTGTAGAATTGAAATACTACACACACGGCATGAATGAAAACACCCCAAAACGAAATTGCAATAGGCCCTTACTAGGGTCTTGGAAATAAGAGCAAAAGCTCAATGTGTGTGAGTGTGAAAATTGAAAGACAACACACACAACTTAATAAAACCCACGCAACCTAAATATATATAAGTATAGCTATATCTTAAGGGCTGATTAGGCCCATGTGTGTATCAAAATCGTGTGCAGCTAAGAGCAGAATAGGCTCAAGTGCACGTGTGTGTGGGTGTGCCAAACCACATTATTACAAGCGGGGGGAGATAACGCTCTATTATTACAACCCCGTATCAAATTTAATTAAGCATAAGCAAGTCTATAACAAGGACCGAGTTAGGCACTTACGTATAGTTGGTCCGAGTGTGACTTGCTTGCACTTGGGCTTAGTGAGTCGCCTTGGGCTGCAAGAGGGAGCTCCTTGGATGGGCGCGACAAGTGGATGTGCTAGCCGAGTGATGAAGGTGCAGGTTGTGGCCGAGTGGATGGAGTGTTGTCTTGGCTGGGCTTGAAGTACTTAGTGGAGGTAGGTGGAACTAGGGTATGTCACTAAGGCGTGGGGCAGGTCTTAGGGAGAGGTAAGGTGGGTGTAAGGCATGACTGGCTGAGAGAGGAGGGGCAGGTGGTGCAACTGCTAGCCGGGTGTATGGGAGATGTTGGGGGCAGTCGGGTGATGGAGTGGCAAGTTTTGTGGGGTGGCGAGAGAAGGTGGAGGTGCTGGTGGAGTCAACCTAGGGGGTGAGATGGAGGAGAAGGAGGGGAGAGTGAGAGGTGAGGCTTACTTAAGGGAAACCGTGGAAGGAGGCTGGCCGAATGGGTGAGGAAGAGGCGGCAGGTGAGGTCTTGGCCGGGTGCAGCAGGTGGAAGGTGGAGTGAAGTGGTGCTAGCCGAAGGGTGGAGGTGGCGTGGAGTGGTGCTGCTGGAGGTTGATGGGAGTGAAGTGGGTGAGAGAGAGAGGGTAGGTGAGAGAGGAGAGAAAGGGCTGAGCTGCCCAAAATTCCATGCAAAACCTGCCCCAAAAGGGGGGGTTTTATAGGCTTAGTGGGGTCGGTTGGGCTGGTATTGGGGGGTCGGTTGGGCTGGTTATGTGGTGGTGGTTTAAGGGTATGGTGGTGGTGGTTTGGGGCGGTATGGTGTGCTAGATATTTAGGTGGGCCAGATATTTGTTTTGGGTGGTTTGGGGATATGGTGTGCTAGGTGTTTAGGTGGGCTGCTTTAGTCGTTTAGGGCTTAGCTAGGTGGGTTGGGCTTAGGGTGAGGTTTAGTGGAGTGGGTTAGGTGTTTAGGCTAGGATTAGGGTGAGGTTAGGGGGATTAGGCTAGGTTTAGGAAAGGATTAAGGAAGTGGGTTAGGTGATTATGCTAGGATTAGGGAAGGATTAAGGAAGTGGGTTAGGTGATTAGGCTAGGATTAGGTCGGGTTTAGGTGGAAATGGCTAGGTAAGGTGGGTTAGCTTAGGGTTAGGGTTAGGAGCATCCCTTTGCCTTCGACCCATGAACCTAGTTGCAGCAAATTGGTGCAGCCCTAAGTTAGGTGTTGGTGCATATAAGCTTAAACCCACACTCATTACGCTAACCCACATGATTAACCCAAAACTTGACACAAAGTCAAGCCCACCATATTTCACTCATATTTTATCCCCCCATTCTCTCTCATGCCCAAGTTTTTCACGTGAATTTCTTGTGGGCCCCACCTCCATTTATGAGAAGGTGATGTGGGCCCTGGATGTGGATGTTGATTGGATCTTTGGATCCAAATCCAAATCCAAATCCAAATCCATATGCATGTTTGGATTTGGATCTGGATATATATGGTCCAGATCCGATTCAAATCTGAATTTCTGACTCCTTCATGGTATGTTCGAAACGAACGGTTTGTGCGGGGCCTGACAGCATCAGTACTCCGTCTTGCGTTGGGTCTTCGCCAACATTGTCGTCCGCTCCTCTTTTCACCTTCCGGAGATCATTTCAATAGACTTATTGATAATAGGGGCTTGGAAGTCCGACATTTCGGGGATGAATCTGATACGAGAGTTGATGTGTCGGGCTCGACATATGCTCCGGTTCCAGGCTCTCTTTCGCTCCTCTAGTCCTGCTTTCATTAGGCCCAGTTGCTTTTCGGGGTTTCAAAATACCTTTTTAAAGGTTTTAAAACTATATAACACATATTTTAAAACATGTATAGTTTAAACATATGTACAGGGTTGTTTGGAAGGCTCCTGGGTTTCCAGACTCAAAATAGCCCTTTGGGGCTGCTTTTGCAAAACCAGGTGATTTGGGAAAATCGTGGGATTTTGGGGTGTTTACAGTCATGCAAATATGCACCTATCTTAATGTGTTTGGGCTTTGTTTCACTCCCTAGGTTGATCTCTATGAAATCCCCTCCTACAGAATTCGAAGGTTTTTCAAAATCGAGAATTTTATGAAACTCGAAGAGCTCGGAAGTTGAATCCTCCTCAAGGAGAAGGGGATCTTCTTCCGTGCTTTGATCATTCTCGAGAATATTGAATCCTAGGGAATTTGAACTCGATGCATGGGTTTTGAAATCACCTGGTTTTTGTTTTGGAATTTTTACAGCTTCCGAAGTTTTTGGTCTTTTTATTAAGACAATTTTTTCTTCGAAATCCTTGGCCTTTTCCAAACTTTTACCAGGAGTTGGTATATACAGGATTTTGTTTTTGGAGATTTCTAAATTTTCGATTTTTTTGGATTTTTGTAAAGCAAAGACACTTGGAGCTATACAAACAATAGTTTTTTTGGTTTTTGCACAAATTTCTAATGTTTTTGGTTTTTGAGGTTTTCCAAATTGTTTTTGAATTTCGAGATTTTTCAATTTTTTTGATTTTTGGTTTAAGAAGGGATCTTTCATCATACCTATAAAGGAAAATGCCACAAGTTAGACTCTAAACAAGAGGTCTAAATCATAGGTTTCTGCTTCACTAGGTTCCAGGGCACCCTTGACCCAAGTGGTCACAGGTGGTGGTTCTGGTGGTATTTTGGGAGTATAGCCAATCCCATATCAGCTTGGGTTGGCTCTAGGCAGTATGGGCTCGAGGAGACCCTGCTTTGTGTCCCTAGACTTTGGTAGGGCATATATCCCATGTTCAATAGCATGTTCCATGATTTTTTGTTTTTTGAAAAGTTTTGATATAATTCGTGGTTTTGGAACTTGCTATCGTCCATGTTATGCTCGTATGGCTTTTTATCTAGGGTTTTGGGGAACAGACGACACTTGGTTTTTCCTTGGATCATGATGGTTTTGAGTGGGCGAGCCTTAGGCTGCCCCTTGATACATAATACCTTCCTAGGGTTTTGAAGGACGAGCTTGGGTGGCTCGACCAATACTTGCCCCAGATTATCCTCCAAGGCTAGGTGACCTGATAAGCATGGGAAATTCTGTATTCCCTGAAGCTGAGGGTGGCTCCCACCTAGAATTACCACGACTTGATCTTCAAAGGGGATTTTTACACACCTATGGAAGGTGGATGGCACAACTCGCAGGCTGTGTATCCATGGCCTTCAATAGGTTGTAATGGGGGTGTATGTCTAAGACGTGGAACACCCCCATGTGGGCTATGCCCCCGGTTTTCATGGGTAATTCTATGGCTCCTAGAGGTCTAGATGCATTCCCATCATATCCAGTGATTACGATGGGGCTTCGATTTACGGAGGTCAAGGTGACTCCGATTTGATACGCTACGTGGAGCAGAAGGATGTTGAGACCGCCTCCCCCATCAACTAGGCACCTATCCAGAGAATGGTGATTCAATACCACCTCGATAAGCAGGGCTTGGTTGTGGGCTTTGTAGGGTCTTTCGATATCCTCTTCCGAGAACACGATGGGCGTTTTTACACCTATAAACGTCATTTGGATTGACAAGGACTTAGGGGTTATATTTGAGCTAACATTGGCTCTTTCTAGGATTTTTTCTAAAACAAGTCTATGCTTAGGCGAAGTTTGTATCAGCTCTAGGATGGACATGTTAATTGGAATCTTTGAAAGATGATTTTCAAAATCATACAAGGTTAAAACATTTTTTCCTTTGTCCGTTTTTGGCGAAACTGTAGGGATACATGCTTTTGAAGGGCCAGGAACACTGACCACTTTCTTAGCACTTTGTAGATGTGGGGTTGATAGATCCTTCCGGACCTAGTCACTTCCCCCATGACCTGCCTGGGGCTCACGCCTATGGTGGCTCTACTTGTGTGCTTGGGAGCACCTTGGATTTGTAAAATGGTTCTAACCGGGGGCGAGACTCTAGGCACTCCCCGGATTACTACTTGGGCGATTTTCCTATGAAGGATTAGAGATGGTGCACAAGTAGTCAAACCAGAATGAAATGTATGCACTAGACTCTTTGAAATCGAGAGAGCACATACCTCTTTGCCCTTCCCACTTGTGCTTGCGTGATTTGGGAAGGGTTCTTTGAAAATAGCTTGGGCAGGCTCTGGTTCCTCAGTGACCTGGAGCCGGCCCTGCTCTATCAAGTTCTCAATCTTGTTTAAAAGGGAGAAACATTGTTTTGTATCATGGCCCTTAAGCCGATGATATTTGCAAAATCGATTTAGAAACCTCCCTTTGGAAGTGGTTCCCTCGAAAATTTTGGGGAGTGTGATCATTTCTTGGGCAAGTAAGAGGTCCAGGACCTCCGAAACAGGTTGCGCCAATGGAGTGTACTCCCGTTTTTCAAAAGGTTTTTGTAATTTTTTCTCTTTCTTGTTTTCAAAATTTTTAGAAGTGCTCGCCAGGCTTGGATCCACTTGGACGTTTGCAACTTTGTGGGGCTTTGCCCCTTTGTCCATTGTGGGTAACCCGTAAGTTCCGGGTTTTTCCAAGCGAGTTTTTGAAACAACACTCCCTTTCCACAAGTGATCGCAGACTCCCTTCTTTAGATTTGTTTTGAAAAGAGAAGCTTTCTTGATCAACTTGTGAAAAGTTGAGATTTCATGTAGGAAGAGAAGAGTTTTTAACTCAGGTTTAAAATTATCGAGGATGAGATTGTTGCACATCCTTCTAATATTGGCTCTCTCACTTGTCCCAGGAGGGACCTCCATCAAACGATGAATGCATGTACATCCTCGTTCGTTGCCTGCTTTGTATCCCTCAAAGTATTTAAGGTTGGAGTCACTTCTACGTTATGCGAAAACCTTTGCATAAAGCAGTTTCCTAACTCTTCAAAAGTTGCGAACTGGCTCAAATCATAAGAAGCGAGCCATTTTGAAGCAGTTCCTTTGAGAGAAAGGCTAAACCAATAAATCCACTTCATCGAGTCCTTTTTCTTGTGGGCTCGATGAGAAAAGAGTTGCAAGTGAGATCTAGGATCTCCCGTGCCATCACACCGATGGAAATTCGGTATTTCATCGTCACTGTCTGTTTCGTAATCCAAAGGAAGGAAATGAGACAGGGCGTACGTTCTTTTCTCTTTATTTTGCCCTTTTAGCAGCTGTTGTAGGGCTTTACGGTCCTTGTGAGTGAAGGACTTGTGGTATTGGTTTCCCTCCATAGCGAAGGTTTCCTTGGGTTTATGAGTTTTTTCAAATTTCTTTTTAGCCTTTGCTGGTTCGCCGTGAGACGAACGTGAATCAGCTGCCTCGGCCTCTTGGCTAAGTGCAGCGATCTTGGCTTCAAAGTCTTTTCGCAAATCCTCGATTTCTTCTCTCCTATTTGGGGTTTTCGAAAATCTCTTTGAGTGAGAACTTGTTGTGCGCGAGACCTGGCTGGTCATCTCATTGGACTCTGAACTCGACATGACTTCGATGCTTTTCAAAAACCAACTATGAAATGCAAAAAAAGGGCAAAGAGTTAAATACTTTTCTGGAAATTTTTTTCAAGAGCTTTGCTTGTTTTTGTCGATTTTCCTTAAGACCCACGTCCCATCGGGGGTGCCAAATCTGTAGACACGAGAAAATTTTCACTCTAGGATCTTAGGCTTGAAGTGAACCTTTTTCGTGTCTAAGTCACTTTAGGGCGTGTCAGCTAGCTTACTCAAACTAGCGAAGTATTTTTGAAATATCTGACTTATGGGGCGACTGTGGACAAATGGGATCTTTTCATTGTAAACCTTCTTGAACCAGTGCTCAAAGGTCAGTTTAAGCGCTTTAGAAAATATCAATTTTGAACAAGCATCGATTTTTGAAAAGAGTATGAAAGTACTTGATCGATTTGTATGCCTATTTGCATATTTTATTTACGTGGGGTTGCACGTATGTAGACACCCCAAAATCCCACGATTTTCTCAAACATACCTGGTTTTACGAAAGCAGCCCCAAAGGGCTATTTTGAGTCTGGAAAGCCAGGAGCCTTCCAGACAACCCTGTACATATTTTAAACCTGTACATACGTTTTAAAACTTTGTACATATTGCTTTTTAGACTATAAATAGTGTTTTGAAGCCCCAAAAGCTTCTTGGCTTGATAAAAGCGAATCAAAAAGGCAAAGGAGAGCCCTGACCTGAAGCATACTTCAAGCACGGCATATCAACTCTCATGTCAAAAGCATCCCAAATTCTTAGACATTCAAGCCCCAAATATCAGAAAGATAATCAAAATGAAATCCCAAAGGTGAGAAGGAGATCGGACGACAATGTTGGCGAAGACCCAACACAAGACGAAGTACTAATGAAGTCAGGCCCCGCACAAACCGTTCGTCTCGAAACACCATGAAGGAATCAAAAAATCAAATTTGGATCAGATCTGGACCATATATATCCAGATCCAAACTCAAAATGTATTTGGATTTGGATCCTAAGATCCAAATCCAATATCTGTATCCATAGCCCACTTCACCTCCCCATAAATGAGGGTGAGGGGCCCACAAAAGTTCACGTGAATGCTCTTGGAAGGCTTGGGTAGAGAGAGAAAGGGGGCCATAAAGTAAGAGTGAGAAAGTTGGTAGGCTTGACTTTTTGGTCAAAAGTGGGTTAGCCTTGTGGGTTTAACCAAGAGCGTGGGTTCAAACTTGTATGCACCTACACTTGACCTAGGGCTGCACCAACTTGGATATGGCTGCAACTAAGGTAATGGACCGGCGCCAAGAGGTGGTTCCTAAACCTAGCCCTAAGTTAGCTTATCTCACCTAGCCATTGTTCCAAAAACCTAACCTAGACTTAGCCCTTCTCACCCAAAACCACACCCACTTCACCTAGCCGACCTCACCTAGCTGGACCACCTAGACCCTAACCAACTAGCCCTAAGCTAACCTTAGTCCACCTAACTAAGTCCCTAACCACCTAAACCCAGCCCACCTAACCGACCTACCCCAAACCACTAACCCAGCCCACCTAACCGACCTACCCCAAACCACTAGCCCAGCCCACCTAAATAAAAATATCTAGCCCACCATATCGCAGCCCACCAAAATAAATATCTGGCCCAGCCCAACCGACCTAGCTCCCTTATCCCAGCCATTAATTCCTAGCTAGCCTATATAAGCCCCATCCTTCATCTGCGGGTTTCTTCTCTTCCCTCTTCACTAGTTGGACACCCTTCACTCGCTGGATTCGGCCAGCACTCTTCATCCTCCCATTCGGCCAGGACCTGCTGCACTCCATCACCTCCCTTCCACCCGGCCACCAGCAGCTCCATCTCACCCCGCCACCTCCTTCCACCTGGCCACCAACACCTCCTTCATTCCCAACCGGCCAAATCACTTCCCCTCCACCTACTGCACCCGCCACCTCTCTTCCACCTGACCACCATCAGCCATCCTTCTTCCACCCAGCCACCATCAGCCATCCTCTTCCACCCAGCCACCAACACCACCTGCCGCCTCCTTCCAGGTTAGTACAACTCTCCCTTCCACCCGGCCACCCACACCACCATACCCCACTTCAACTCCACATAGCCAGCACCTCTCTTCCTCCCAGCCGACCTGCACCATACCCCACTCCAACTCCACCTAGCCAACACCTTCCTTCCACCTAGCCGAGCACCCCTACCTGTCCCCAAACTCATCCCAACTCCCAGCATCCCACCTTAGATCAACCTACCTTCCCTAAAACACCTCAATATCAGCCGGCCAGCACTCCTACCAACTGCGACAAGCTACCTAAGGGACTCCCCTTGGCTGCCCAAGGCGAATCACAAGTCCAAGTCCACGCAAGTTGAACATGGACTAGCTACATGTAAGTGTCTAAACTTGGTCCATTATATGAACTTGCTTTATATTCAATTAAATTTTGATATGGGGTTGTAATAATGGAGCGTAGTCTCCCCCCAAGATGTAATAACTTGGTTTGACACATAAGCACACACGTGCACTTGAGCCTTTCCGCTCTTAGTTGCACACCTTTTGCACACACACGGGCCTTGACAGCCCCTAAGATATAGTTTTATTTATATTAGTTTAGTTGTGTGTGCTTACATTCAAGTCGTGGGTGTTGTCTTTCAATTCCACGCTCACACACATTGAGCTTTCGCTCTTACTCCCAAGACTCTAATAAGAGACGTATTGCAATTCAATTTGGGTTTTCATTCAAGTTGTGTGCGTGGTTTTTTAATTCCACACTCACACACAGTGAGCTTTCGCTCTTACTCCCAAGACTCTAATCAGAGTCATATTGCAATTCAATTTGGGTTTTACATTCCAAGTCGTGTGAGTTGTCTTTATATATACACACAACACCCACGCACACGTTGGCGACCTTCGGGCCCATATATATAGTTGTATTTCCCTTCCGCTATGTCTTTAAGATTTGAGTTTTAAGGTTCAGCTGTGTGAGCAGTCTTTCAATATATACACGACACACACTTACACAATTGAGCCTTTCCGCTCTTAAGATATAGCCATATTTCCCTTTTGCAATTTCCCTTTTGCAATTTCCCTTACGCAATTTCCCTTAAGCATTGTCTTTCAAATTCAGGTTTTTCCTTGGAGTTGTGTGAGTTTGCATTGCATATTCGTCATACCATGAGTTAGGACGCATATTGCATCAAAGCAAACCCCATACACCCATGCAAAAATTGCCCAACTTAGGTCACTTGCGCACACACCTAGCTGGCCTAAAATAGCTTAAAATTGAAAGACATAGGCACATGCAAATCCCACGTGAAATAAAATCTACAACAATACAAACAAAACCCAATCAAACACTTCGTACATTTTCAAAGAGGTTCAAAATCGACTTTGCTAAGCGTACAGACTGACCCTTGCGCATCGGTACAACAAGCGACGAAAAGAGTTCACTTGCTCACAATCGCCCCAAACGAGTCAGATTTTCAAAACTTACTTCGCTAGCTTGAGTAAGCTAGCTGGCATGCCTTTTTTATAAAAACAACTTAGACACACGAAAAGGTTCACTTCAGGCCTAAGAACCAGGAGTGAAAATTTTCCGTGTCTATAACGTATCTAAGTCTTTTGATTTTATCTACTTAGGCAGGATATGTGTGCATCAAGTGGCCTAAGATTGGTGTGTTTGCATGGGGTATTCGGGGCTTTTTTTGGATGCAAGTATGTGCAATTTCTCGAGTTGGGCGGATATGCTATGAAACTCACATAACTTGAATGTAAAACCCGAAATTGAAAGACATAGCTGAAGGGAAATACCCAAATTGAATGCAACTCACACGACTTAAATGTAAATTGCAGAAGGGAAATTGCGGAAGAGAGATATAGATATAAGAGCGGAAAGGCTCAATGTGTGCGTGTGTGTTTGTGTATATATTGAAAGACAACTCACACAACTTGGAATGTAAAACCCTGCTCGACTTAAATGTAAAGTGCGGAATGGGAAATACGTATATATATATATATGAACCCGAAGGTCGTCAACGTGTGCGTATGTGTTGTGTATAAATGTAAAGACAACTCACATGACTTTGAAATATAAAACCCAGCCGAAAGGGAGATATAGATATATATATGAGCCAGAAGGTCGTCAACGTGTGCGTGTGTGTTGTGTATAAATGTAAAGACAACTCACACGACTGAATTTTAACAACCCGAAATGTAAAGACGTACACAATTGAACCGGAAAAACTCATGCAGCTGAAAGTATATAGATATGTCTATATCTTAGGGGTTGCCAAGCCCAAAAGGTGCGTGAGTGCTTGAGCAAGTGCTCGGGTGTCCCTTGGGTGCGAGTGTGGAATTGAAATGACAAACTCACACGACTTTTAAAGTAACAACCAGAATGAAATTGCAGCTTATATGGCTCTTACTAGAGTCTTTGGAGTAAGAGCGAAGGCTCAATTGTGCACGTGGGTGCTTGGTGTACGAGATAAGAGCTAAGGCTCAAGTGCACGTATGTATCTCATGTATGAGATAAGAGCTAAGGCTCAAGTGCACGTATGTGTCTCGTGTGTCAAGCACCAATATTACATCTCGGGGGGAGACAACGCTCCGTTAATACAACCCCGTATCCGAATTGAATTGAATATGAAATGAGTAATATAAATACCAAATTTTAAACACTTACAAGTGATTCGGGCATTTGATTCACTCCAATCTACAAGGGCTTTGGTTCACTTTGCAGCCACGGACGTGTCCCCTTTGAAGCTTGAGGCGTGAAGTGGCTGGTCGAGCTTGAGCTTGGTGGGGTTTTGGCTTGAGAGATAAGGCTCACAGGTGCTAGGTGGGTTGCGAGGCCTTAGTGGGATAAGCAAAGGAGCCGCGAGTTTTGGTGGGGCTATGGCCAAGGTGGGCTGTGATGTGGGAGGTGCTAGGTAGGGATGATGGTGGGCAGTGGAAGTGGTAGGTCAGTTAGGATGTGGGGTGGAGTTGGTTAGTGTGGTAGGGTAGAGTCGGTTGGGGTTGACACTAGGCGAGTGGCATGTGGGGTTCGGCTGGGGTGACAGGCGCTAGGCGCGTGGGCGTAGAGCGGGTGGCGTGAGGGAGTGAGGGGCACGCAAGGGGCGTGCGGGTGGTGTGTGGGTGGCGTCAGGGAGTGAGGGGCGCGCAGGGGGCGTGCGGGTGGTGTGTGGGGCGCGGGTGTGGGGCGCGGGTAGCACGCTAGGTGGCCGGGAGTGAGGGTTTTGGTTGGGGGAGGTATGGAGGTGGAGTTGGGGTTTGGCTAGATTGGGGAGTGGAGTAAGGCGGTGAGGTTAGGTGGTAGCTAGTAGTGGGATTAGGTGGGGTTTAGAGGGGTAAAGAGAGAAGGGCTAGGTTAGGTTTTTAGGCTTACCTCAAGGGAGTCTTGGCTAGGTCTAGGTCGAGCCTTGGTCCAGCCCACCTTGCGTCCTCCAAGTGCAGCTAGGTCCATCTCGGTTCACCTTGGTGCAGCCCATACTAATCCCACTTAACCCACAAAAGCTTAACCCACTAAAATAAACAAAGCACTAAATCACTCACCTTAATCCCCTCTCTCTCCTCCAAGCTCCTCCAAGGCTTTTCACGTGAGCTTTTGGGGACCCCCTCACTCCTATGTATAGGCAAATAGGATCCATTAACTTCAAAACTTATAGGTATTCATCAATAGTAAATTTTTAATTTAACTGGTCATCTATAGTATTTAAATTTTTAAAATTTAATGATTTTTTCCAATTCAATGACACTTAGAGCTGCAAGTATTATTAATTGTCTTTATTGTATATCATTAATAATAACAGTATTACAATGATATATTATTATATATCATATAATACATAATATAATATAACAAATTAATATTGATAGGTCATCTTGGCCCTATCGAATTAAATAAATATCAATTTATAATGGTAATTAATTATTATATAAATTTCTCATACATATTATAAATAAAATTTTGAAATGACCATCCATTCCTTATTAGAGTGTGCCTATTGATGATTGCTTGTTTTAACTAAAATTATTTTTCTAAACACACTTATGTTTGGTTGTGTGGTGGCCCAGGGGTCATGATAGTTTGGAACCACTCATACTGTGTAGTTGTTCCAAGGCAATTTGGGCAGTGGGTTATTTAAATGGTTCTAGTTATGATCCACTTTTCAAAAGGCGGAATCATAACTGAACAAGAAGAGGGGGTGTTCCATGGTTCTCGTTATAGTTCTGAGAATAGTTTAGCCAATTTTGGGTATGGGTGGTTCTGGGCTCGGTCTGGTTTCAGTTTAAACCCATGGGCCAATTTCAGACTGGTCATGTCTGTCTATATATAGCATATAATAGTATGATATAGTATCAAAGATTTTATGTAGCCAACCCCACCTAGTATTGAAAAAGGCTTGGTAATTGTTGTTATTGTTTATGCATTGCGTTCTTGTAAAATAACAAAAAAAGGTTACCTTATCATCCATTTTGTGGTCAAGCCATATATATACATTTATATATTATACATAGAGAGAGAGAGAGAGTTTGGTCCAAGGCTATTTGAATTGCCCGTCTTATTAGAGGAAAAGTTCAACTCTATGCGCATCTCACATCTATTTTCTTGTAACCTTTTATTCGTATTTGAGATGTTTCTCATTTCATAATTGCCTTTCAATAATGTTGTTTCTCACTTATTCTCATTTGCTTTCTATTCGTTCACAGCTTGACTTTTACCCAAGCTTTCTGTTTGGTTCACGTATCACACTCCATTAGATCCTCAGACTGTTTTCTTATTGTCTACTGCTTAGTGTTCAAGGTGATTGCTTCTCGCTCCTAATCATGGCATTTTCATTCTACCTTTTTAATACAATATTGACCAGGTCTTCTAAAAATACAAATTGCATACTCGGACAATGCTTGTCTTGTTGCATCTTTTCTTTATACAATTTTTAAAATATTTTCATAAAAAAAAGTTTGCTTATCTTAGTAGGTAACTTATTATTGGGTCAAGTTGTGCGTTGTGGTTTGGTGAAAACTTTGTTATTTGTTGGGTCTTCAAAAGAGAACAATAATATGAAGGCAATGAATGTAAAGGAGGTGAAGGTAAAAAATCTTACTTTACTCTCTCACATTAAAGAACAATAGTTGGGTACGTATGATGAGAGAATAGTCTCAGCATGGACATATAAGGTGATTCATTATGATACTCATATGACTAACATGGTTGAGAGTATGAATACAAGATTGAAAGAGTTCCTCAATAGCTCAATTTGGAGACTCGATAATACATGCAAACATATACATTCATTGGTTGAGTTGTAGATTACAAAATTATAGAACTCATTTGAGAAATCCATAACAATCACCAAGCATTACTTAAATTTTATATAAGATATCATTACAAATATGCAAAGAAGAGTATCAAGGCATGCTATTGAGTTGATTGTAAAGGAGGTGAATGTTTGATTTCAAGATAGTAGGTACAAACCCAAATATATGTCAATATGCATTGTAACATTCACAAAGATTGTCACATGCTCATGAAATCAATGTTCTTCTAAAAAGTGGTGAGTCAATACAACTATGAGCAATTGATTCTTTTTTGAAAAAGCTTGGCATGAAAATGGAAATGCCCTATACCATCGATTACACTTATGAGAAAGAAAGAGTGGTAACTATAATAGAGACATTAATATGAAAGTTAAGGTAGCATCCTAATCAATAATAAGAGTACGAATTAGTTAAGTTATTGAATGAGCAATTGAGACCTAAGTACATCAACTTAGAAGAGCCACCTATTCACCATCCTAAAGGGAGACCATCTGATTAATCCACACAAAGGAAGTTGTCGATGTGGGAGCATGTCGAGCAGAGTGCTACTCAATGATGGTTAAGAAAGGGCATTGAAACAACAAAAGAAGAAAATGTCCCATGTTGCAGCCATGACCATGGATGTGGCCTAGGAAATGGGGCATCTTAGGTTTGGGTCTCCTCTTGACATATGAGACAAGTGGAATTTGGTTAAGAAAGGTCATCTAATATCGTAGTCATGGACTTCCTTGATACTACTAGTATTAGGTCTCCTCCTGACATTTGGGACAAGTGGAATTTGAACAATCATATGAAATGGAGATACTTATGTGAGCATTTGTGAAATAGATGAGTAAAAGTTATTGAAGATGAGAATTGTGGATAACGAGTCATCATCGAGCTTTTGGGATAAAAGGAGCCATGGTGGCTTGAAGCTCGTAGAGAGTGTTTGAAGGTGGTAATACATTGTCTTAACCTATACTCATAAGTTTTCACAGAAGAGGGTGGTGTTAATGATTCTATTCACTATGTTGAGTATATGAAGGATTCTTTGTATCGTGATTATTGGAAGTTAATGGCAGACATAGGTTGCATCATTGCTACTGGAAGGAATGTAACACTTGTACTGCTTTCTAATAATGGATCAACAATGTTTCCTTTGTTACTGTCAAATAGTGATTAGGTATCTATGTGGGATGTGTGGTACATGTGTTGTCATGCTTTAATACAATATTTTTTAGAAATAAGGATATTAATTCTTCACTTGTTATCTGTTACATTATTATTTATTATATATAGATTGGAATCACTTATTTTGTTTTATATATATTTTTGTATATGTGAATGTTTACTGGCTCTCCACAACCACCAATCTTTCATTCTTAACAATGATATTAATATGAAAGTATTGCAAATTGAGACTCATCATTTCACATATGTATTTAGATATACATACAAATGAGAGGACCCAACTATGACAGTGTACATAATATTGAGGACAATGAATAGTTATTATTTGAATGTTGTAATTTATTCTTTTGATTCGTAATATTAAGGATGGTGGTTAGTTGGCCTATCTTTCTTATTGGACCTTAACTATGGTCTTACTCCTTTTGTAAACCATAATTTTACCAAACATGTTCTCTATCAATCATAGAAGTAGATGTTATAAAGGGAATTGGCAAGCATATATTTATATGATATTTATAGTGCATAACATTTTTATTCGGTCTTATGACTGCAAAATTCTTTCCTTCATCATTAGCAACAATAGGACTCTTTGAACTACACCCTTCTTAGTATGCTTCATCTAACACTGATTATTTTTTTTTTCTACAAACCTCACTATGACTACGTCATCAGAGTCCAAGAAATGTTGCGAAGTTGTTGATCTAGTTATCTATAAGATTTCTAGAGATAGGAAATGATCACTGTGTTAAGGTGAAGCATATTGAGAAGGATATGTCTCAAAGAGTTCCATTCTTTGGGGATGATGAGTGTAGATGTGATTTTATTTCAAATCGTGGGATTCGAAATCAAACCCTCGAACTACGTCGGGTTGCGCGAGCGTGCCAGTTAGTTTATCAAAACTAACAAATTCTGATTTTCTGACTTCTAAGAACGATTGTGGACAAGTGAGATCTTTTCGACTTAGGCCTTCTTGAACCGGCGCTCAAGGGTCAGCCTAGACGCTTGAAATTTGTTTGAATCCGTTAATTCGAGAAAGGAAAAACCAGATTTTTCAAAGTTTCAGATTTGTGTTTAAGTTCTTGATTTCTGAAAATTTTCAGATTCTGAAAGTTGCAGAATCTGTTCAGTTCCAAAGACCTATTCTCCAATTTTTTTTAAAATACTTCTGATTCTCCAAAAATTCTAAAACTTTTATAGAATAGAGAAACATGTGTGTAGAATCATAATATATTTTTATTTTATAATTTAGTTCTTTATTTTCTGAGAATTAAATAAAGAATCAGAAACTGTTATAAAATTCGGAACAGTCCTACTTCTGTGAATCAGAAGCTCAGAAAAATGGCAATATCTCAGCACTCAGTCATCCAATTTCGATAAAATTTGTTGTGTTAGAAAGATACGGATGTTAGGTTTCCAAATAATCAAATTTCATTCAATTTCATTCAGTGGTTGCAGAGATATGGGCAAAAGAACAGAGGTCTGTTGCTGAATATTCTGTTTCTGTAAAACGCAATCTGGATTTTGTATAAACTTCACGGATCTAATTGGCTAGGCAACAGTTCATAACAATTCCTCAAAATTTTATCTAAGAACGTCTGATATGTCTAGATTATTCATGCAAAATTTAGAGGCAATTGGCTTATCCGTTTGTCTATAAAAATTCTGTGATCAGACGCATGTGCGGGGACAGTTTCAGAAACAAAGTTTACAGAAAATTTCAGAAAGTTCCTAACGTGATTCTAAAACGAAATTCAACCTGTATTAGTCCTAATGATGCATGGGAATCATCTAAACATGGATTTTAATTTCGTTCATGAAGGGATCATGTGTGTTTGTATCGATATAAATGAAGAACATGAGCTCGAGGCCTTGATTCATATACAAATTTCTAGAATCTGTGCTTCTTAAGATTCTCATAAATTAAAACAAATTTGTGCACGGATTCGAACCTGTGTGAGTGAGAGGGAGCGTAGAAGAGCTTCGTCGGATGATCGTTGGACGTCGAAACCAGTCCGGCCTCCCTTTTTTCTTCTTCTTCCCCTCCTTTTCTCTCTCTTTCTCTCTCTATTTCTCTGTATTTTCGGACTGAATGTGGTTGTATCTTGGTTGATCGTTTTCTGTTGATGCTCACTGGTTGATGCCCTCTGCAGCACCTGGGGGAGCCCTTTTATAGGCTCTGGGTGTGATTTGGATAAGTTCGGTTTTGATTGTGTTGATGAAATCTTATCTGAATTGGTTGGAACGTCATCTGCATTTGATAGGCATAACTCTTGTTTGATCGTTATCGGTATTTGATTTCATCTGCCTTGGATATCCTTGAACGTGATCTTCATAGCCTTCATCCATCTGTTGCAGATATGGATGAATCGCTGTGGTTAGAAGTTGTTGACAACATTCAGTTGGAAGTCGTTGAGGGCTGTTGAGGGAATAGGTTGGGACGCTGGATATTTCATAACACTTTTTGAATGTTTCCTGCCACACGGATTATGCATTTTAGGCTCAGTAGGGGATTTTCGCTTTGAATGACCATCACGGACTCGTCTATCTGTACATTCAGCAGATATTTTGGCTTTAGATGTTGAATTATCGCCTCTAGTTTGCTCAGGAAATGATGAATTAGTAGCCAAATGCTCATGGGCATGTCCTCCCGTGCGTGACATTGTCTTCTTTGAATCTGGTGAGCAAGAAGATGTCATTTTAATGGTCTCTTGCTTTTTAGCTTCTTCACTTGAAACAACACTCACGGGCCCTTCGTTTGCAAACTTAAATTTAGAACTTTGAGCAGAACCTAGGTTTGACGATGCACCAATAATAAGCCCTGAAGCATGGATCGGATTAGTGAACCTTGTTTTTTTCATTGCTGCCAGGCTTCATGTTCCCTACCACACCAAACGAGTCATTTTGAAGGTAACTCTTTCCTGAAATGGATGACTCTACAGATGCAACGGTTCCTTCCAACTGACCAAGAGACTCTTTTCAACTCTTGGTCCCAGTAGCCTTTAGTGTATTTTCACCGTATTCATGTCAACCAACCAAACATAGTTTTCACATTCTTAAGATTTAGAAGAAAACTTCCCCTACGGACTTTTTACATTCAGCAACCGATTCCTCCATGCTCCCTATTAATTGGTCTAGGCAAAATGCTGATATTTTGATCTTCAATGTGGGTTGTACCAGGAACCCTAATCGAGACCCAATCATTCGGTCTTCTTGGCTCTACACCTTGGCTATCAGTATGTCCAGTGGAAGAGACTACTGTCTTGGATGGTTCATTTAACCACTGCTTCTCTTGAGACATAAAAATTTTATCCAGAACCATACCAGAAGATCCAGGGACCTGGTTAATTTCAAGAGATGGACCAGAGACAGATGAAATTCTTGAATGCTTCAAAGATCGTTGACTAATCTCCGAGCCTGGGGTCCTTCTGGCCAGGACCTTGACTGGAACTGAAGGAAGAGAACCAACAGAAGTAGCACTTCGAAATTCGTTTTGGTTTTGGTGAAAACATTTTTGTTACGTAACAAGGCCATTTGGAAATTCAGCATAACAAAACTGAATACATAATATAAGCAAAACACTGTTAATAATCACTTCTAAGGAACTGACGATTTCACATGATGATTTCAACTGAATCTCTTAATATTACACGTATAAGAGCATTCAAACAATCCCCATTATCTGTGCATCTGCTGTGAAAGTGATTATGTTCATGCCTACCTATTATGAAATTGTTAAGTAAGGCCCATGTTACGTTTTCGAAAACCAACTTTCATGCTTGCTGGATTTCCTCCATGAGTGTTGGAACATTAACCTTATTTTCAATACCAAAGTAATATGACAGCAACAGGTGATAATGTAAAGCTGATGCATATGAGTACACCAATTGCCTTCTTTTAGCAACCAAACATAACATGGATATGTTATCAAATGCATTCGATACCAAACTTTTTTCTTCGGAAGCCATTGTTCTTGCATCAATCTTTCCTTTCTCTTGGTAATACCAACTTTACCCTCTGAAAATTGATTTCTTTCCAAATATGAGCTTTTCTTTCTGGGAAGCTCGCTTTCCCTTTTTAACGCCCGCATTCCTTTTTGGGCGCCCATCTGCCTTTTCAGGTGTCAACTTGTCCTATAAATGCCTATTTCTTTTCAAGTGGAAAATTTTAAACAAGTTCATCTACATAAAGCTTTTAAGGAAACGAAATCCTGCTTTTTCCATGCCGGGGGCAAAATCGTCATTTTCATCCAATCTTGTCAAAATTCGAAATTTTCATAAAGAAAAGTATTCTTTCATCATTTTAAAGCTTCCATAAAATTTTGGTACTGAAACAAACTCGTTTAGTGCCTTTTTCATTCGAAAACCCAAAATTGCCAAAAATAGGCACTTTCCTAAAAAATGTAAGAATTTTTAAAAGAAAATTTTGGGTGTCTACAATGAGGAAAAAAATTTTAGTCATAAGACCAAACAAAAATATCATACACTATAAATATCATAAAATGTCATCGTTTTTATCTATTTACCAATTCTCTTTGTAACACCAACTTTTGAGGTGGACAAGGAACACGTTTGGTAAAATTATCGCTTGCAAAAGGAATGACAGTATAATTGAGATACAAAAAGAAATATAAGCTAATCTTCAAGCACAACATCATGCACTAGTCTGAACTTACATATAAGTTATAATACAAAAAATATGTATACACTATCAAACCCTTAATAATGACACAACTCATGCATCTTCAACATCATCATCATCAATGATCGTATGATAAATCATTGTCAAGCTATATACTCGATCATAGCACTCTTCAAAAATCTCTAACATCTCCATCATAGCAAGCTCAACCAACAATAAATGTAAGAACCATTCAGAGTGCTACAATATTGATGCTATTATGTCACGTATACCATAAGATGATATAAATAATAATCAATAGTAAAGGTTACTACTATCATTTAATGATATATTATGAACAAACATAAATAATTATAGTATAGATGGTCATAAATAAATAAACAAGTATTGCTCACTTACATCAAGATCATTGCATCTTCGTGCCTATCTAGAGGTGGATGAACATGCTGATATTGATGTAAGGAGTCTTTCAAGAGAAAATGATATGTTTGAGCAACATACCAACCCATAAAGTATTCATTGCGCTCATGTGAGTATGTCGCCCGAATGTCAAAGCACTCAAGCCAAAAGCAATATGAGCTTTGTCTCTCCTAAATCTTTTCTTATGAGTCATAAGGTACCTTATATGCATTAGAATTTGGCAAATGACACATTCTGTATCATTATTAAGTAGTTCCCACAAAATTAATGACACAAATATTAGCATTACTATCACATGTATGCCAACTATTCCTTTGTTAAATTAATGACACAAATATTTAATATTTTGGGAACTTATTTAATATGTGATCACCAAATCTAATTTTTTATGGTAAGAAGTAAGTTGAGTAGTAGGAGAATGCTTATGACAAATATTTTTCCTCCATCAAATCCATAGTTGTATGGTTGCTTTAAATGCTGAAAAATATTCATAAAATAGTACCTACAATACAACACAATATTTATGTAATACATTATAAAACAAAGTATATTGAGAGACTTAAATAAACACAATTGAAAATTGTTACATGAAGTGGAGTAGTATGTCTACTCGTTCCACAACTTGAGAAGTTTTTCCCAACTACTTATAAAAGTAAGGTAATATTGTTGCACTCCAAGCATATCTACCAACCTTTTTAATATTGTGAGCTAATAGTTATACGATCGGAATTGATACTTGATGCGAATTAAATGGTTGTTACACGTTTTGGTTGCAATGGTTTCTAGTCTTTTAGGAATTCTCCATCACAATCAGAACTAATAAGAACAATGAACCTGATAGTCATCACTAAACCCAAGCTAGTAGAGTTTAAGTAAGATAAAAGGAAGAGAGATACTTCCAAACAACAAAATGCCTCTGCCAAAAACTCTCCCAATTCATTTAATTTCAATGCCTTAAATAGAGATTACAGAGTAGTAATGATAGGCATTAAAACAAGTTAGAAATAGTACATAGGAACTAACACTACAAACTTGGGGAAATAACCTGATTTAATGACCAACTAATTTATTAATGAGCATAGTGATTAGTTGGTATTGGTTTGACCATTTATGAAATCTTTTAGTAATGTGCAGCTTGTTTATGCATGCTCTTGGATTCCTATCATATTGTTGGGGTTGGTAAGGATTTGTCCTCAAATCCAACAGTTGGTGATCTTCCCTCAGTGACTTGCAAAGAGTTTTTGCCACTGTTTGTTGCAAGGTTTTCCTATCAAAACACTTACATGACTCAAGACTTAGTGCACTTAACTATCAAAAGAGACAATTATAAGCAAATACCTACTATAACTAAACTAGAAAAAACTGACTCAAGATGTAAAAAAAAATATTGTACCCTAGGTACTATGTACAAAAATGGTGGGGCTGCTCTTGAATTTTCAATTTTTATTATGATGATAAAACTTCCATGTGTTCATTATGGATGAATTCATCAGGCCTACAAGAAAAATAGTTGAGCATGCTATGTCCGCATAGGAGAGAGGAACTTCTCTTGTATTCATATACAGTAGTTCAAGTTCAGGCTCGAGTGCATTTAGTAGGCCCGCAACAACCGAATTTACCACTACTTTATGTTGGCATCCACTAGCTCAATTCACGAAAGGATCATGGAAGGAGCCAAGTACGTTTATGGGAAGTTGAATCAGATCAAGGTCAAGAGGGTCTAAATCTTGGTTAGTAGACTTGTTGGCAGGAAAGAATGATACAAAATTTGATAGGATATATCGGCCAACTGGTTCTATGCTATGACCACAAAGCTCAATTTACTTTTATCTTTGTTAACTTCATTGGAACCCAACTCCTTGAACGGAACATTACTGATTTCAAGATTGTCTAGAATTTCTAGTTCTTTTCTTACTGTAATTAACTTAGTAACTTCATAACTCAAATTGCCACAAGAAGATTGACTCTCTTTTTGTGTAATGCCCTCATGCTCTCTTTCGTTTTGCTCCAACCTATGGAGGGTGAGAAGGATCTTCTTTTCATCTTGCTCAATAATGACCACACTTGGCATTTCTTTGTTCTTCTTAGAGAGTGATGTCGCTTTGGTTCAACTCCTTTTGATGGAGTATCTTGTTGATGGTGTGGCATAACTGGGATAGGGTTTTCACTTCATATAGTAAATCTCTTTGCTTCGCAAATTGGCTCAAGGATAGATTCACTTGGTGTTTGAGAGCAAGGTTGAAGAGATTGTAGTTTGGTCAACCTTTTAATGGATTGTGCTATGTAATTTAGTTGCTTCTTCATCTTTTTTTACTTTTGTTCTAGGATATGAAGTAGTGCTTGCTCGAACAATATACTATGGTAGGTGGCAAGTTGAACATATTTTAACGCAATATTCTCTCTATCTCAATGAAAGTACTAAATGATATGAACCAAACGGTTGCTAGGCATTCTGGTTGCAATGGTTTGTAGCCTTTCAGGAATTCTCTACCATAGTCGTGACTAATAAGGACAATGAACCTGGTAATCGCCACTACACCCAAGCTAGTTAAGTTTAGATGAGATAAGGGGAAGAGAGATACTTCCAAACAACAAATACCTTCACCAAAAAACTCTCCCAATTAATTTCATTTCAATGGCTTAAATAGAGATTACATAACAATAATAATATATATTAAAACAAGTTAAAAATAACACCTAAGAACTAACACTACACAGTTATCCTGCAACCTAAGGGAAATGAGCTTGATTTAATGGTCAATTGGCTCGACAATGAGCTTAGTAATTAGTTGGTACTAGTTTGACCATTTATTAAATCTTTAAGTAATGCCCAATTTACTCTTCAACATAATTTCATCAATGTTAATCTCCAATATATTACCCAAAATATATTCCTTACCTCGAGTCATTATATTTAGTCTTACAAAAACAAGCTCCCCGTCCATCAAAAGATCAAGTATCTCCTAGACGTTGTATAGGGTGATAGTCATATTACCCTAGGGCATGTAAAAGTTGGTGTTTTTGGTCTTCAATGATCGACAAATATGCTCAACAAGGCATGATCTATCACTTCATGCAAAAAATCTCTATGCCCAAACAACTCACTATCAAGTATAATGTTGGCCTAATTATATAGGCTCTCATACAATATTTTGATGGTCAACTCTCTCTAAACATAATATTGTGTATGCATTGTTACTAAATTTAATAATTTTGCATATTTGTATGTACATAGTTAGTTGAAATTGTACTTAAAGAGTATTTTATTGAATAAATAATTCAACTAAAGTTTATCTTTACTTGTTCATGTCAAACTCTATAAACAATGTATCCTTCAAAACTAGAGAAAAACTTTAGAATATTAGAGAATTTATTGTCATCATTTTGTACTATGCATCTCAAAATTTATATTATCATGATAATAATATGAAGGACGATTAACATCATGGACATGTCTATATAAAGGAGTCTCTTAATCTTCTATTCTTTATTGCCTTATACTTGAGCATGAAAAAAATAACAAGTGTCAAATAACTCTTGAGATATATATTTTCAAAGGACTAATATATATACATAGATATATATTATATATAAATCTATATATATATATATATATATATATATATATATATATAATGTTAATGTTATATAATATATGTATTATCTGGTTATCTCCTATCTACTGAAACGTGATACAATTGCATCTCTTCTTCTAAGTGGAAACAATACCATTCCAACTTATGATAACTTATAGTCGTCACGTTGACGGCATCAAATCACAATAAAAAAGATCATGACCATACCTCCATAAAACATTAAATGCCTCTTCCAATCAGGCCGAAGAACCTCATCTTCTTCTTCTTCTTGTGCGTCGTTTGGCTTGCATGTCATCCTGAGGTTCTTGATTTGCATCGCTCGGCTTCAGGAGAAGACGACAATGGATCTAGGGTCGGTGGCCACCACTACAGCAGACAAGAGAGAGGGTTTAGAGAGAAGAGAGATGAATTGCGTGAGTTCATGGATATTGAGGGAATTTTTGAAGATATACGGATAAAAAGTGTGTATATAAAAATTGGGGGCGTGACTAGTGATGTCCATCTTGAAAAATCTTTCTAACAAACAAGATTTATTAAAGAAAGAAACTTGATGCATAACCTCGTTTACAAAACTGAAATCAGTGTAAGGTGGAGATAACAAGAGGCAGATGACAATGCCTATGGTTAAGTGATGTTGGATTGACGTTTATGCGCATCTGCTGACACGTACGATAACCATGAGCGATGAGTGCCTCAAAGTTCATTAAATGTGTGACAGTTGGGGATGGAGCTGTTGGGAAGACCTGCATGCTCATTTGCTACACCAGCAACAAGTTCCCCACTGTAAGTCTCTTCAAAAAATCAAACCCCATCCATCAAAGTTTCCTCTTTTATCCGTTAATTTCCCTTGTTCTATTCCCATTTTTGAATTTTGGAGGTAGTTTATCTGAATGGTGCTTTCTATACAAACAAACACTATATAAACAAGAGAAAAGTTTTGGGCTTTTTCTCTGAATAATATCTGGGTTTAAATTTAATGCCAGTCACTCTATTAGTATTGGGGCATTTGTTTCAATGTGCTTAGATGTTTCATTATCTGTATTCTGATTTGCCTAAGATTCAAATGTGTTGTGGGGTATGTTTCTGAGGCATGGAGGATGAAATCCTCTCTCTTTTTACCATCTTTCTCTCTCATTATTCTTGTTTTCATTTTCTCTTTTCATTTTGGGTGCCTTATTGTATGGCAGGATTACATACCAACAGTATTTGATAACTTTAGTGCCAATGTAGCTGTGGATGGAAACATTGTGAATTTGGGGCTTTGGGACACAGCAGGTCACCAGTTTTGTTCACTGGGCATGATGAGAGAGAGAGAGAGGCTTTTATTCTTACTGACTCATTTACTTATTGGAGGATGGTTGATTGGCAGGACAAGAAGATTACAGTAGGTTGAGGCCTCTGAGTTACAGGGGAGCTGATGTGTTCGTTCTGGCCTTCTCTTTGCTCAGCAGGGCTAGCTATGAGAATGTCCTGAAAAAGGCAAGTTTTTGTTTTCTCACCATCAACAAACTTTGATGTTCTTGTTAATCTTCTGGAGAGGACCCATTTATCTTTTAGTTTTGCATCTCTCTTCACTTGATTCATCTTCAAATAATTTGGTGCCTCCATTGTGGACAGTGGATGCCGGAGCTTCGTCGATTTGCACCTAATGTTCCTGTTGTTCTCGTTGGAACCAAGCTAGGTGCGGATTTTCATTTTGCTCTTGCCCTTGAGGATGCTTAGGTTAAATTTAACCATATTCATTCATGAGAAATGTTGTAGGAAATCTTTTAGGGATCATGGTGCACCTTTTTCTTTCTATAAATGGTTCGATTTTGGAAATATGTAGCCTCCTACAGAAGTTGTCTGTGTTTCAGATCTCCGCGAAGATAAAGGTTATCTGGCTGATCATATCGGTGCTACTATTGTAAGCACAGCTCAAGTATGGCGGCATTTCCTCTTTATTACCATCAGTCTTTGTGCTCTCCTTTTTTTTCTGATGGTGGGTTGATATTGTTCATCTCCTAATCAACAATTATGTCTAGGGGGAGGAGCTCAGGAAACAAATCGGTGCTGCTGCCTATATCGAATGCAGCTCCAAAACCCAACAGGTTGCTGTTTCTCAGTTGCTCGATACCATGTGCTTTCTTTCCACTTTAAAGTTGCTCTTCCTTCCCCTTTTAATTTTAAATCTACTTTTGAGAATCATTTATATGGGAACTCTGAGCGCCTTTTTCCTTTTCCCCCTGAATGCAGAATATCAAAGCTGTCTTTGATACTGCAATCAAGGTAGTTCTTCAACCTCCAAGAAACAAGGAAATGATAAAGAAGAAAAGAAGGATTTCTGGTTGCTCAATTATGTAAGTGATAAGCTGCTAGCTTGAGTTCCTTTCGAAAAGCCCACTGCAGTTCTGTGCAACCATAAAATTTAATATGCGGTTGAACTGTTAACTGTTAAGAAGGGAAGTCCCAAAAGCTACTTCGATTCAATATAATGGCTTTCACGGATGCTTTGCGAGGCCATGGGGAGGATTGCACATGTAAACTTTGCCCCAACACCTTGGGCGAGTAACGGAACTTGAGCTCCTAGGGCTCCTGAAACATGCTCTTTACTTGCCAAGAAGAGGAGGTGGGTGGAGCTCCTGGTGCTTTTGAGGGTGAGGAAGGACCAAGAGCAATACTGCGATTTCCTCCCTTCTGTAGGAGGGGAAGGAGGGGGTGGATAACTTCCTTCTAAATCAATGAAGTTGCCATCATCGAGCGTCTGCTCAAGCTCAACTCCAGAAAATTACACCACGCCCGCCCTACTTGTCATTCCCATCTATGTTGAAAAGCTGGATAGCTTTATAAGTAAATGCGAGTGGGGTTGACGTTCACCAAAGCTCTTTGTCTGTTCATTGAACATTTTGAGATGTATTAGAGTCTGGGTATTAATCCCATAACTCTGTTTATAAGTATCTAAAATCGATAAAATTTGATTTATTGGAAAGCTGACATCCATATCTTTCCATAAAAATCAAATTCATTAAATTTGGAACTTTGAGCACCGAGATACAGGCTCATCTTTCAGTCTCTATATTTTTATGACAAAACAGTTCTTCGTGCTTGAGTAGAGGCATTTCCCAGATTTAATTCTGCAACAATATAGCTCTGAATCATGATTTGAAAGTTGCCCCAGACTCTGCACATCTCAGGCTTAGGCATACAAAATTTTTATGATTTTTGGAGGTCTAAAAGGCATTCAAAATGATTCGAGAAACAAGTCTTGAAAACAGAGTTTTCTGCTTTTCAGAACGTTCATTTTGAAACTTGAATCAAGTGCACATGTTTCCATTCTCAACACCTTTGTTTTTCACGTGAATTTGGAAGTCTCACCTGTTTAGTTGGAATCTCTAAGCGCTTACACTGATCCTTGAGCATCGATTGAAGAAGGTCTAAAGAGAAAAGAGCCCACTTAGCCACAATCGCCCGTCAAATTCAATTTTGCTAGTTTTAGAAAACTAGCAGGCACGCTCGCGCATCAAGTAGAGCTAAAAATTTTATTTCAAGTCTCTACATCGGCTTGGAGTGAAAATTTCACGTCTACATACCTATCACTGAGTTCACTTACCACCAAATCAGTAACAACATTAAATACCTCAAACCGATAGTGTTGAAAACTTGTCACCTCATTTTGTCTTTGTTTGGATCTTCAACATGGCCTTATAAAGTAATTTTCCATTTTCTTGACTTCTATATGATGATCCTTACAAAATAAATAAATTTTTCAATAAAATCTTTCAAAGCAGTATCTTTATTTTTTAGCATATTTAATTGCCTCTTAATCAATTTTACAAGGTTCATAGTATTAATAATGCCTTTCTCTTCTCTTTGTAAAGCTATTGACAAATTATTTGTTTTTTCCAAAATATATTCTATTAAATGTATAATAAATACAAAAATCAAATGTCTAAATTAACTACCACCATAATGCGCATTGAATCTTTTCTTTACATATGTACCCTCTATTATTCAAAGACATTCATGATAGATGAAAACATCTTGTTTAAGTGGCACAAAGTAAAATAATTTAAACTCCAACATGTCTCTCTAGGCCTCTTGATTCTAAGTGATTTATTCAAACTTCTAGCACTTTCAATAGACTATTTTGAGTTTGCTTCAAACTCTATTTAATTCTAGTACTCCAAGCAATTTAGGTCTTTTGCAAGAGCCTCTTATACAATTCATTATAGTAGAAATAGTATCAAATAATTGGGTTACTTCTCTATGGTTCTTTGCAATTGATAAAACTACTAAGTAGAGTTGGTGAGCAAAATAATACATAAAAAGTAGAAGGATTTTCATTCAATATCAATAATTTTTGGCCACTAAACTTACCTTCCATGTTACTGACCCTATCTTACTCTTCATTTCGCAATTGATTAATGCTTAAACCAAGTTTAGTGAGCATATCTACCAAGCTTGCTTTGAATGATGTTCTTATAGTATCACTAACATGTACAAGACTAATAAAGCATTCAACAATCTTATCTCTTGAATTAATATATCTTAATACTAGTGTCATATGCTTTAATAAAATAGTAAAAAATATTCTATTTCTTTAATAATTTTGTATATTGTTTCACTTGCAATTGCATTAAAAATATTTGTTTCAGTTAAAGGTGCTATAAATTTTAAATTCTCAAGTGCATTATGTAGCATAACACTTTGAATTTTATCATTGTGATCAGCAAGAGAGTCGAGAATCTCAAGAAGATTACCTTTATTTGAGGACCCATCTAACTTATCATGACCACAAAATGAAAGAGCTTGACGTAAGAGCAACCGTACCACATCAATCGAAGCATTCAAGCAAATATGATACCTTTTATTTTCTTCCGCTATATGCATATCAAATCTAAACTCGACCCATGTAAGGGATTGTTTGTCCCAAGCTTGGATAAAAGAGGAGGGTTGCGTTAGGCTTCTGACAACCAGCGTAAAACTTTGTCTTACTTATCTATCGTGGATTTTACAAATTATGATAGGGCTACGTCGAAAAAATGAATCTATGTAGTTGACCCATCTAGTATGGGAAAAGGCTTAGTTGTTGTTGTATGCATATCAAATCTAGTAGTGATTACTTATTTTTCATTCATAAAAACATCACATTTTATTTTAACATTAATGTTATGTTGCACAGTATGTTTAGCAGTTTTATAGTTATAGAACTTCTTTTCTCTTTAAAGTGGATAAATCCTTCTCAAATAAAAGTAGGACCACTAAAATGATCTAAAAAGAGAGCAAAATAAACAATATGCAACATTTTCTCTTATATTATACTCCAACCACTCAAACTCATCAAACAATGCCAAAATAAAAAGATGTTTATTGATGCCTTTGCTAACCCATGGAAATTTATGATCTTGTAGCTGGTATGAACCTTTTAATAAGTAAGCACGTCGAATTTTAACTTGATCACTAATATTATAGCTTAAAATCGATGGTCTCGATCTAGGATCAACAATTAAATCTTTTACTTTTTATTCAAAGCGAGATTTATTTATATCTAAGATATTGACATTGTTCTGATTCTGATTAGCAAAACATGATGGTCCAGCCAAGACACGATCTTCAATTGATCTTCTTTTAAAAAATATTTCTATATCTATGTATAATAAAAAACCAAAATACACAATTAAAGAACCATGACTTAAATACTACAATTATCCAACCCCTACCTAACCCAACACACATATGACATAAAAGAATACGTAAAATTGAAAAGCCTTAATTAAAACAGAGAATATACTATTTATACAAAAGGAGATAGAAAACAGTATATTTCAATATGCAATATGATTAACAATACATGAGACATAAAAATGAAAATCCCTAATTCTATACGGTCCATACATTACCAAATATACAATTAGCGAAACCCAATTTAAATGTGAAACCAAGATAGAATCAAACCTTTATTTGACATGGATTTATGCAAAAAAATTATCAAAGCCCTAATTCTATACAGTCCATACCATTACCTAAAACTAAGAAAAAAATTGATTACCATGAGGCTAAAGGTGAAGAAAAAAGGGTTGGATGATTTGGGAGACAAGAAAATGTGAGCAGGAGCATAACAAAAATAGGAGAGTAAAGTCGAATGATTTGAATTGCTACTCAAAACCTAATTTTGGTTGTTTGAATTAGAATCTAGTTTTGAATCTGATTACTAGATATTTGATCCTAATAAAATTTTGTTTTGAATCTAATTTTGAGTTGGTACTCAAATTGATTGCTAGGTTGTAATCATGTTGTGTAGATGTTGACCAAATCTTGACATGATTTTTGTCATGGTTACGTGAGTAGAAATGAACAAAACCCGTAAAGTGGTCACCGTGGTTGAACTAATTGTCATGTCAAGTTGTCAAGTTGCACCCCTAGTCAAAAGGCAACTCAATATCAGGTTATTTGCATAATAATGGCATCTATTTTCCAAACTAAATGTAGCAAGTCGAACCTTAAATGGAATCTTACTCTTTTCCAATAGTCAGAACCTTCGTATCAAGAACTTAGGTGGCTACAGTGAGAGACCCCAAGGCAGGTAGTTGCTTTCTGTCATCATCCACAAGGGCTCGACTGACATGGGGATAGGGCTCGTCCATGCAATGTGGTCGTTTCTTGTGAATCGTTGATAATTCAATAGTGGCATGACAAGTCAAAGTTCTTTTATTTATATACAATCAAAATCCAACAAGGCAGAAAGAATAGTTAAATCTACAAAGAGCCTATCTACTCCTACCATTTAGTAGCAGCGGTCAGGTCCTGTGCTCGAAGCACTCCAAATGACTTAACGCCTCTGTTGATTAGGTCTTGAAATTTTTTAAATAAAATCCAAGCACACAACTGTGCTCGTAGGTGGATATGATCTCTACGTAAAAGCATACCAAAGACATGCATAATTTCAAATCATACACTATAATAAAAGATATATAACATTTCAAAGTAGTAATATCACTTAAAACATGCATGCATAACCAAGCACTCAACAATAATACAAATTTAATTTCGATATCAGGATCTCTAGTGTCCAATCACTAGCTAGTCCTAGGAGTCCCTCGAACCCTCCTCTTATCTGGTCATGTGGCCTCCAACTATGCCCTCATCACATCGGGCCAAGACCTTGATGACCAAATTACTGGCTCATAAGTCCAGTCCCTCGGGTACAGAGGTCAAAGTATTCAGATACCACAATAGTAGAGTTAGAATTTAAATCAATTAATCTCAACAATATCATACACACAATGATCTGGGGCCACCTCCCAAATCCACAAGATCCATTTGGGATCACCTTTCAAGCTTCATATCTCCATATCACATTACGTGTCCAGTTTTAATTTCAAAATCACACATCCATATCCAGTATCAAATCTAGTTTATTGTTCATAAACTCTCTACTCTCGTTGACTAGTTTCATGTGTCCTCAACCTAGGTATATCATATAACCTGACATGAGTTGTCCAATACAACTATTAGTGGAATTATTTCAACAAACGAAGTAGCCAACACAACTCAACATAACTATGATCCAACGATATCCTATACCATCATAGAAAATAGATTTATACCCGATAATATTTTACCTACCTATATTAATAGCCAACAAGCTAGCATTAATGAATACATCCATCTACAATCCAATGATATCCCATACCATCATGGAAAGTAGATTCATACCTATTAATAGTTTACTCACACACATGCACACTCATGCTATGCATCCATATACTCAATAAAGCATTTATAATTCTATTTCATAAACCAACACATGTATAATCATTTCAAAATATTAAAAATGGCCGGTTCTTCCTCCTTCACCACTAAACAGTCTACCACTAGCAAACGGATTATTTTCCCCTAGCGGAACCCGTTCATCGCCAGTGGTTTCGTCAAAAAAAGGAGGAAAAAGGCAATTTGCCCCTTTTTCAAGGAATTCGCCAGAAACCTAGTGGTTTTTTGCCCAAAACGAATCAAGGAACCACTCATAAGGGTTGTTTCCCAACTTTGCCCCCTTCCCCTCTTCAAGACACCGGCATTATCCAGTTAAATGCCCGAAAAACACAAAATGATCGCTTACCTCACGAAACTGGTACACAAAACAATATCTTAGTACCAACTCTTTTCAACTAACTCTCTCTCTCCCTCCCTCCCTCTTTCATGCTTGAGAAGTTGCATAAGGAAGGCGATTTTCATTGCCCTCCATGGTGCCAGGCAGTGCCCACGAATGGTTCTTTTTGGCCACTGTCTGCAACTTTTGTAGACGGGTCCCATGCAAGACCTAGGTCGGATCGAGTCTGATGGATCCGATCTGACCTAGATTTCGCACTTTCTTACAATGGTAGATGGAGACAATGCAAACCTTTTGAAGATGGAAAGCAACTTGAAGATACAAGGATTCAAGTCCTCGTAGAAGAACTCCATGAGAAAAATGGCAATACCCAAATATTAACTACAACCGTTTGTTGGAGCCTTGGCACAAGATGCTTCTAGTAGCCTTCTCAAGGGTGGACATGGTATAAGTGTATTAAATACTAACTTATTTTTGATAACCTCTAACCCATATAGAGTAGTATGTGAATATTCATGGTATTCAGGTACTAATGTCAGTGTTGTTCATGAAGTAGGAGGCTTGACATAAACTCAAGTATTCGAGGATTGGCATTGTCTCTAATGAGGAATAACCGTGCCTTCTTATTGTTGTGGTTTTACCATTTTGTTACTTGTATTCATGATACTAAAGTCAATGATAAATAATATATTTCTGCCATCATGTTTGGTACTAAGCTATCTCTATCTTCTCTTTTTTTAATCATGATATATTACAACAAATTTTGCTCCAAAGGCATTCTAGCGAGATGACTTGACACATTTGGTAGGAGGTTCACTATGGTTTTTGCAGTTTTAGGTACACTTGTATTTTTCAGAACTTAGATTCGCTTGCCTACTCTCACAACTATTTGTATCAGATTTATTAGAGCCGGCTTTAAGCTAAATTCCTCTTATCATGATATCTCCTGAAGAAAATATTTTTTGGCTTAAGTCTACTGATCCAAATGAGAAAACTTTTCTTCTATTGTACTTGAGACCATCTGGCTCATCCTCTACCTTAGCATTTGTCACAGGTCTTCTATGTATAACGGTTTCTCTTGAATCCTATTTTGCGGAGCATCTTGGTATTCAAGGTTCAATATGATAGTCGTTGAACATTAGTATCCCTAATACTTCACTCAACAATTGTATTTTTGCTTTTTGACCAAAAAATGATGATAACAATGTTGTAATTCTCCCCAACATCTCTTACCCATTGAACCATGTCATCCAACTACAAAATACTACATATGTGGTAAACACACACATAATCAAGTCCATCACCATTGCATTGAACAAATACATCACCACATATATCATCACCCAACCAATAATCAAATGGGTCATTCGGTCCACTTTCATCAATCTCAATATCATAATATGTAGTATATCTAGAATCTACTATACGACAATGAACACTTTACTTGAAATATTTCAATCTCTAAAGAATGCACTATGAATTTCAGACTAGTCTTTAACCTATTTGTCAATACTTTGCTAATCATTTTGTATAGTACATTTCTTATAAGGCTATGGGTATGAAGAATTTCATAATCTTTCAAAGATCTAACTTTGGGTATAAGCACAATGAAAGTATGGTTGAGCTCTTGGAGGTCCTCTTGTCCCAGAATTTGAGCCTCTTGGAGATCGTTTACTTTCCTACACAATATTTTACATTGTTAACCCAACTTCTGTGATCCCCATCCTTCTTTTATCTGAATTTAGCAAGCCTCATGGTTAATCCACATTCTTTCGTATCGAAATGGTCTTTGTATCTATCTCTTTTGGTGCCTCACTGACTCTTCATTTGTACTCGGTACAAATGGGACATGGTCAGGATGATGTGATGATCGATGATGAACACACCTTTACATTTTGGGTTGCAGCTTGATGGTTGCTCCATTTCCTGAGTAACAAGATATTGTAATTCACACGCGTCTATTGGTTCTCTAAAGTCGTTAATCTACCTAATAGCCCTCATATCACATGCCTTCTTATTGCTATGGAGAATCTCCAAGTCACCGACGACTGCCTAAATAATACTAGGTTGGACTTTGAGTGCCTTCAGTTGTTGCCCGACCTTGGTCATAAACTAGCATTTGATCCCCGTCTCCCGCCACTGCTCATTCTCCCGATCTCATCCACTTGAAAATGAGTGTAAAAGTTGGTCATTCTTTTTTCTAAGAGAGTAGTGAGTTCCTCAGCTCTGGGAGAGAATTCCATCTGGCATCCATTGGAATGGAAACATTTCCCTGGCCCCTGGAGTGTAATAGGAATAATGCAAATGCGCTTAAACTAGCATTTGATTCACCATATAACAGGGTGAAGATCCATCTCGTTGATCCCTCTTCTTTTTTAATTTCATATTCACAAAGTTCTGACCACAGGAGACCACCCTCAAGTTTGTATCTTTTGTCCACATCACACCAAGACCACCCTTGCTGCCATCGCACCTCACTCAAGCCTGTTCAGGTATTTCACCTTTGTTCTCACTTTGCCGAATTTTGTATCCAACTTGGCTTCTATTGCACATAACGTCGAGTTTCACTGATTTCACCAGTAGGCAAAGTGTTGGAATTGCTCGTGGATGCCCTATCCTATGGCAATTCCAAACAACCGTCTTCATTTGGCTAGACAGTGTTGCAGAGCATACCTCACCTTTGCGACAGTTACATTATCCTCCATGGGGTTAGCTTCATCTCTTTATAATCTATTGGAATGCCTTGTAGATCTTGTTGTGAGCCTATTTTAATGGGTGTTACTATTCATACTTCTTTTTGTCATTTTTCTAAAAATACCCTTTTTCATTTTTTCTCTTCAATCCTCTTGCAGTAGACATCATTTTTTTGAAAAAAAAGTGCCCACTGCACGACATCCTTCAAACAACAATGTGCCTAAAATACATCTATTATTTTCATATAATACACCTTAAGCATATTTCATCATGGATCATAAAAAGTGATGTGATTGAGTCCCATCATCTTTAGGATAAAGACACCCACAGTGCCTTGCCCCTCAAATAGTAGTGTGTCATTGGCTGCCGATTTCTTTCTCCTCCCGAAACGTTCGTCATGACAATTTAGAGCTCTATTTTTTATCGATTTTTCGTGATATTTATGTTTAGATGAGGATTGAGATTGTGAATAATAGAGAAAGATATCAAGAGAGATCGATAAAAAGATCAAACAACCATTCACAAAAGTTTGGAAAATAAGGGTCGAAAAGAGTGAGATTTACAGATAAAATCAAACAATTAAGATAGACAATGATATACATGAGAATCATCGGGAGAAAAAAACTGGTGAGCAAGGAGAAATTAGTGAAAAGAGGTTGAGGGGAGAGAATTTTAACAAGGGTAGTTTCAAGTTTCGTTTGAAAAAGAAACATATGTAGTAAAAAGAATGTATGAATAACAATTATGATTTTAATTTCAAAACTGTCCATCTCGGCCTTCCTTTCTCTTGCTCCTTCGGCCGCTATCGTCTTGCTTCCTTCACGGTTGTCTTGCTTCTCCCTTGTTTTCTGGTGCTAGCAGCCATGGTGCATTAAAGCATTACTCTCTTGGGGCCAAGTGCAAAGGTGGTGTTTCATTTCACATTTTCACTGTTGGTTTCTTTCAAGATCTTCTTCAGGCTCCTTATTCCTGATCTTCCCATTTCCTTTGGAGCTCTCAACCAGTCAGGAACCGCATTTCCGACTCTTTTTCCCCATCATTCGTTTCCCTTACTGTCTTAAAAGACATATAACAAAATTTGGAAGACGTTCATAAAGAACCATTGTAGATCATGGCTCTTGCTGAAATTCAAGGTAATTCCTAACGCAAGGGGCTTTAAAATATCAATGGTAGTCTTGATGCGCAGATGATCACCACTATCTATTCACATATTGTCCACACCTATTCCTGTACATACTCCCAGGGCATTGTCGATGATTTCCCCCATCTTTGTCATAGTGTCGATCAGAAGACCTACAACTGGATCCAAAAGGGGACCTTTTGTGAGAGATAGTTCAGAGCTTTACCGTCATATTCCTAGATAAGTACATTTTTTGTCAAAGCTCCATGGACGCCCTTCAAGGACTTGATCACGATCTCTTTTGCTCCCAAATTTAAACACTCACATTATTCGCAACTCTCTGGGCTTTGAAACCCTTACTGGTTTCCAAACCCTTTCCATGGTTCTGCCAAGTGCCAGGAAATTGAAAGGGCGAATGGAAATGTTATAACCAGCTTGTAAGATTCCTAAAGGATCAATCCCTCACTTCCATTTCCGCTCCTATGGGTGCTTATGCCTCTTCCCTTACTTTGAGTTTAATGCACTTTCCTTATTAGGTCGAGCATCCTTTTGAGTGAAGTTCAAGGTCCATGACTCTGTGTTTGTGCTTGCCTGAGTGGTGCCATCAACAAGAGCCAACGATTGCCATGGAGAATCTTCTTCCTCACACTTTTCTTCACTGGCCCACGTGCAACTGCATGTTCCTCGTTACCTCTTCCTTAATGGAGATTTATGCCTCCACCTACCACAACCAGTGGACACCCTCTCAATTCATGAGGCGCTATTCTCCTCCATTAGTGTGTAAACCCCACCAGAAACCCTGCCAGAGCATAGACCCCTTGTATGAGTTGTTGCAAATACCTCAATTCTATCCCAAATTCAAGACATCCGAATTCTTCATGCCCACCAAAGTTCTGTGACGACTATAAGCACCGATTGAAGTTTCCTCTTAGAACTGAATTACGTACGTTACCTTGAGGTGACTAATAGGATTACCATTCCAATTTGGGAATAGCTGATTCCTCGACCATAATCATTCTATGAGCAAGTCTTGTGCACACAACGAACAGCCAGAAGGGTCATGCGACCAAGTTCATAGAGTCTGACCAACCACAGGCTTCTTAACTGTAATCTCAACAGTGGCCTCGTGGATCCAACAGACCAAAATTCTCTCGACGAAACTCTTCTGAAGATTGGCTTCACCAAGAAGTGAGATTCTTCTATGGTTCCATTGCCAACTACAATGTTTTTCCAACTGCTTGCTGAAGCAAGCTTCCTCCTCGATGACTGCCAATACACATATAGCTCCAGCCTCTCAAAAAAAATCACATAAGGTTCAAAGAAGGTGGAAGAGAGTAGATAGACATGGACATTCCACTCTTAATAATGTGATTCTTCTGAATATACTAGCCAGGATGGAGGCACAAACGTGAAAAAAATTTCAATGTCATCTCCCCAGCTCCGTTCCCAATAACAAAATTATGGCGGGTGCAAGCATTGCCCAAAACATATCGGGAAGAGCTTTCAACATAGAAAACATGCATCAACAAATAATATTTCAGAATAATGTTTGAATGAACTTCCAGATACACGTTTACAAGACAGCGTTTCTAAGAAACGGAAGCAAAAGCGAAGTACAGAAAACTCTAGTAAATACCTTACATGATACCATTGTAAGCAGACTTATCATATTAATATGCTTCACATGTAATTTTAAATGAATATAGCTTCTGAATACAATTGCATACGTTGAATCGATTCCACAAGAGTCAGCAGGCCAGAATATGCGACTCTTTATATTCAATGCATCGCAGACAACATATAACTTTATTCACAGGATTTTAACTGAATTTTCTGAGGATTTACATTTATAGTGAAGATTCTGATTCCAAGATAAGATAGTGAACCATGACCACCACAAGCGCCAAATCCATCCTGACATCTCATTCTGTAGCAATCCGTTTGGCAAGGAGTTGGATTTTTCATTAGACTTCTTGTCCTTCGTTTCATTAGACTTCATTCATGTCATAGAAAACTGCAATAAGGTTGAATATTTCTTTATTTGAACTTCGGGTTAGCACATTTCTATCCAGACCAGCAAACCAATAAATAACTCATCTGTGTTCAACGATAACTCGTGAATTCCTCTGTCACACTACATTTTGGAGGCTGGACTAAATATAAGTTGAAAAACACCATGACCAACAGAGTAAGCATGCTACGTGTTGGCCATTACAGCAGTAAGCTTCACAGCTTTTCGCTGCTTCCGAGGTCTGTCACTTGGAGGACACCTTGTAAGTTTGGGACTTTCAAGCTGAATCATAAACCCATTTTCATCTTCGTGCATGCTTATCTCGGCTGGATTTCTATTCACAGTGCATATCTCAGTCGCACAGCCACTTCCAATAGGTGAAGCCATTTCATTCTTCTCATCATGTATCCCAATTGAGGGACAAGCTGTGGATTGAATCCCTTTCGGGGAAGGCCTGGCAAGGCTTAAGGACCCTGAACCACATTGAAACTTAATATCCATAGGATGATGTTCCACATATTCATCAAACTTCACAATTTCTTCTTGTCTATTTTGTTTCATATTAGGATAACCGGGAACCATTTTGTGCACCATGCAAGAGGAAACACTGCAGGAAGAGTGAACCAAATAATCAAAGGCCAATTTACTGCTGAGGGGATCCAAAGATCCTTCTTTTTGCAAGGAACATCCTACGTGGCTGGTATCACTTAGTGGACTTCGAAGCCTGCCCATGCTTCCAATGGGACGATTGAGATCATAGCATTCAGGCGTTACTGGCTGCAAAGAAGAATTCAAAGGATTGCTTAGAGAACTCCCAGGAATAACTGATGCCTTCTGTTGAACATCGTTGGAAAACTTAGAGTGGTAGTAATGGCTTCGGTTAGTTGAAGATTTGCCCGATGTACCCAACAACACACCCTTGTCCATTAGCCTCAGCAAATTCATAGCAGAAATGGTTTCATTTGTGTAAAGATATTCTTCTGGATGATAACTTTCATTATCTGCACAAAGAAATGGATTTGCCAGTCTACTCCTACTGGAGGTTCTAGAGACAACCTCCTCTTTTGAATTTTGAGGACAAGGAGCAATTATTGGATTCAATGCTTTTATGCCGGAATTTCCATGGTTTATCTTGGTTCCATTTCTTTTCACATTAGCAACTGAATCTGGATAATCAGCTATATCCGAACAACAAGAGCCAAAATGTGTTCCTTGGGTGAACTGTAAGTCTGATGGTGACTTATGCAGTGATAGTGAAGGCTGTATGGGGATGTCAAGATGTGTATCATACACTTCGGACACATAAGTTGGAGACAATCCAGATCCTGCTAAATCCTTGCCCCTATCAGACTCTCGAGCAATATCCTTATTGTTATGACAGGTAACTGGAAATTGTAGCCTACCAAAAAAATCAATGGTAGCATAAGTTAAGTCCTTTCTGCGTGCAGTCAAACCATCAGTTCCCAAAATAATAGGAAGGAAATCCATCTCATTGCTTTCAGACCCTTTCACCTTTCTTGCAGCAGCCAACCTTTTATTTCTTGCATCAGTGGGTTGAACACTGCCGCTAAAAGAGATGTCATCAGGTAGCAAGTCTGACACATCATTCTGAAGGACAGCAGTAATGTCCATTATACTTGCATTCTTCCTGGAACAGGCATTCATCGATCGAGACAAGCTTTTCTCCTCAGAACCAAAGAGCTGTCTTTCGTGTTGGTTTTTAGCCATAAGTTCCACAATATCCATTGGAATCTCATCCATAAAGGTCTGCACGTGCACCCTTTGCTCTTCAGGAATCTCAAAGGTGCAACTCTCTGAGTTGTTGCATACTTCAAAATCTTGAAGTTCACTTCTGATGTCACGTTTGGTTGAAGATGAAGATAATGACCCCTTGCATGAGGAACTCAAGTCATCAATAATTAATCACGTACATATTTTCCTAAGTAGAAAACAAAAAGTAAATCTGAAGCAAGTACAAACCAGTGGTGTATGAGCTTGTATCATACAATACAGCACAGATAATATTGTTATGATATGCTTCAGTAGCATATTTTAAATTCAATTCTATCATATTTGTTTGTAGCTACAGTTTCATGATGCATTCTACCTGTACGACACAATACTATATCTGAGAGATGCTTTCTTTTAACAGCTTATGAAAAATCCCCTCATCTGGCTTCTACATACTTCAGTAGCATGTAAAGAGAAACCACAAGTATATCTTTCGTTGGTGCAGAGATCCTTGTTCAATGATTTCATGTGCTTTGGTCCGCACAGTTTTGTGTTGAAGGTGTTAAGGTTTCAATCACCTTTTTTACTTCAACGGTGCATTTGATGAGAAGACAACCATTTTGTACCCTGGTGGTTCACTTTGTGAATGATGCAAACAAATCCAAATCAGAACTGGCTGAATGCAATTTTTGCGGAAAGCCTATTTGCCAATGTGGTGTCATCAACCAAAGCGTCATTTGGCTTAAGTAAGGCACAATATGGCTCCTTACAAGGCCAAATACCTTTCTGGACCAATTAACGGTAACGTCAACAGGTCATACATGTTTTAAACGAAAAGAGAAAGAGAAATGAAGAGCACGACATGTGAGCTGGAACGTGAAGGTGACTATGTTGTTCCTCATCCTAGAGCAGGCATCCCTAGTATCGAATTAGAAGTTGACGTTTTGAGCATAAAGAAAATAGGTTTGTCGAGGAAGGATCAACTAGTAAAAGAAGAAGAGGCACAGGAAGTACAGGTCAAGCAAAAAGCTCTAGTCCATTGATATTCTTTATTCTATAAAATCATCTAGTAGATCATCTGTTCCTCCTCAAACAATTTCTAGTTTCCAAACTGATATTCCAACTGCCATGACTTCATGTTTAATTGCACAAAGAGATCTTATAATATAGAGGTTTTATGATGCACAGATTTCTGTTTATGTTTTCAGTACACTTCAATTTTAAGCAATGACAAATGCAATAATTATTACAAACCCCACATTAAGGTGACTGTCATTTGATCGAGATTATTAGATTTGACACTTAAAGAAGTAAACAAGTATTGAGATGAGTCGACACAATCTTAGAAGAAGAAAGGTTTCAGTTTCATGGTCGATACATGATAGATAGAAGCGGGAGGACATTGTCCGAATAACTTATTGTTCATAAAATTCCTTGGATTATTGATGAACCAAAGGCTAAATTTTGTTATATGATATACTCGATGAGGAGGTTTAAAGAAATTGAACATGCGAACGCTGTAAAATCTGTTACAAAATTCTGTGAGGCCCCAAAGAATACTAAACTAACTCTCAGTTAACCTTTTATATATTTTTGCCCAAACATAGAACTCAGCCATGGATCCCAAACTGAATAACCGAACGGAACCAACTGAAACGTACGCTTCAATTCAGTGTGGTTTGGTATAACAACAACAACAACAACTAAGCCTTTTCCCATACTAGACGGGGTCGGCTACATGGATTCTTTGTTTCCACAGATCCCTATCATGTGCCATGTTAGCAGTTAACTCCCAATAAGCTAGATCATTCTTTATTGTTTCTTTCCAACACTTTTGTGGTCGTACTCTACCTCTTTTAATACTTTCCAAATTTAGTTTTTCTAACCTTTTTACAGGTTCTTCTTTTGATCTTCTTTCTATATGTCCAAACCATCTTAAACGATGTTCTCTCATTTTATCCTCTATTGGTGCCACTCCTAATTTGTTTCTAATAACCTCATTATGTATACGGTCTTTTCTTGTATGACCACTCATCCATCTCAACATCTTCATTTCTGTCACAGATATCTTTTGTACATATTGATGATTAACTGCCCAACACTCAGAACCATAAAACATGGCAGGCCTAATTGCTCCTCTATAATATTTACCTTTTAACTTTAATGGTATCTTCTTATCACAAAGAATACCTGATGCTCCTCTCCATTTTAACCAACCAGCATTAATTCTATGTGTAACATCTCCATCAATTCTTTCATCACTCTGAAAAATTGACCCTAGGTATTTAAAACTTTCCTTTTGGGGAATGCAATCTGTGCCAATTTTAATTTCCATGTCCTCTGAAGTAACCAAATGATCAAACTTACATTCCATATATTCTGTCTTTGTTCTACTAAGTCGGAGGCCTTTGCTTTCTAATGTTTCTCTCCATAGTTCCAATTTTCTATTAACTTTTTCCTTAGACTCCTCCACTAATACAATGTCATCTGCAAATAACATACACCAAGGTACTTCATCTTGAATATGTTTTGTTAACTCATCCATCACCATTATAAATAAGTATGGACTTAAAGTTGATCCTTGATGTAACCTAATATTAACTTCAAAGAAGTCTGTCATTCCTTCATGAGTCCTCACACATGTTTTTGCACCATCATACATGTCTCTTATAAGGTTAATATATGTCAATGGGATACCTCTTTTTTCCAAAGTTCTCCAAAGAACCTCCCTCGGTACCCTATCATAAGCTTTTTCTAGATCAATAAATATCATGTGAAGGTCTTTCTTTTTTGCTCTAAAATGTTCCATAAGACGTCTCAAAAGGTGAATCGCTTCAATAGTAGATCTGCCTGGCATGAATCCAAATTGGTTCTCTATTGTACTTGATACTTGTCTTAACCTACGTTCGATAATTCTTTCCCATAATTTCATAGTATGACTCATTAACTTGATACCTCGATAATTCGCACAATTTTGAATGTCTCCCTTGTTCTTATATATGGGTATAAGTGTACTTGCTCTCCATTCCTCGGGCATCTTTTGGTTTTTCCATATTTCATTAAATAGTCTTGTGAGCCAAGTGATTCCTATTTCTCCTAGTATTTTCCAAACTTCTATAAGAATATTATCTGGTCCTACCGATTTACCACTCTTCATATGTTTAAGAGCCTCTTTGACTTCATTCTTTTGAATACGTCGGTAGAAATTGTGGTTTATATACTTTTCTGACTTCGCTAAATCTCCGAAACTAATACTAACATCTTTATTTTCATTAAAAAGATTATAAAAATAGTTTTTCCATCTATTTCTTATATCATCATTTGCCACTAGAATTTTTTCATCCTCGTCTTTTATGCATCTAACACAATTAAGATCTTTAGTTTTCTGATCTCGAGCCCTAGCTATCCTAAAAATATCTCTTTCACCCTCTTTTGAGTTGAGTTTTTTATATAAGTCATCACAAATCTTAGCTTTTGCTTCACTAACGGCCTTTTTCGCTTCCTTCTTTGCTTTCTTATAAGCTTCTAAAGTTTCACTAGTTTTCTTAGCATAATGTAATTTGTAACATGCCCTCTTTGCCTTGATTTTATTTTGTACTACTTCACTCCACCACCAAGCTTCTTTTTGTGCCGGTACACCTCCCTTAGATACCCCTAACACATCTTTCGCCACTTTCCTAATATGTATAGCCATATTGTTCCACATATCACAGGGTGTGCCAACATAATTCCAAACATCTCCTTGAAGGACTTTCTGTTTAAATATATCTTCTTTCTTGCTTTTGAGGTTTCACCATTTAGTCTGAATAGCTCGATGCACTCTTTTCTTCTTTGTCATTTTTTTATTTGTAAATCCATAACTAAAAGTCGATGTTGGGTGGTTAAGCTTTCTCCTGGAATTACCTTACAATCTTTACAACACGCTCTATCTTTCTTTCTACAAATAAAGTAATCAATTTGTGTTTGTGATAAGCCACTCTTATAAGTAATTAAATGTTCCTCTCGTTTTTTGAAGATTGTATTGACTATAAAGAGATCAAATGACATAGCAAAATTTAAAATCTCCCTACCTTTCTCATTTATATTCCCAAAACCAAAGTTTCCATGAATCCCTTGATATCCTAATGCCTCTTTACCGACATGTCCATTTAAATCTCCTCCTAAACAAATCATCTCCCTTTGTGGAATCTTTTGAAACACCTTATCTAACTCTTCCCAAAAAACTATCTTTATACTATCTTCTAGTCCTACTTGGGGTGCGTAAGCACAAACTATATTCAAAACCTCTGTTCCTAACACTAATTTCAACGTCATGATTCGGTCACCATATCATTGTATGTCTACTACACTCTCCTTTAAATCTTTATTTATGATAATACCAACTCCGTTTCGAGCCTTTTCTTTACCTGAGTACCATAATTTAAAACCTATATCCTCTATCTCCTTTGATTTTTCTCCAACCCATTTTGTCTCTTGTAAACATAGAATATGAATCTTTCTCCGAATCATAGTATCTACCACATCCATTAGATTACCCGATAATGTTCCGATATTCCAAGAACAATGTTATAAAAATCGTATTGTATCGTACGCTAGCATACCAGTTTATTGTGTATCATGTGGTAGAACGACACGGTACTGGTAAGTGTATCATTTTCTCATTTATCCTATTGTATCATATGAGTCGACACCGATTTCTCTTAATGTATAAACCCGAGACCTGAAAGTTTTTTTGGGTGTTCTTCCTGCTCCCAACCCTTTCTTTATCCCTTATGTTTGCTCCCAAACCTTTTATCTATCTTTCATTTACATGATTTTGTCGAGAAATCTTTTTCTCTCAAATTTGTGAAAATCCATAGGTTTTTGTCAAATATATGGCAAACTCCCTTCCTTTCATTTATAATCCTTTCTCACCTTATTTGCACTTGAAAAATTTAATGTTTTTATAGATTTTGAGATTCTTCATTTTCGTAAAACATTTTTCTTATTATGGTTTATCTCTACTCGGCTTGATAGCATCTGAACGGTTTGATACGACATGAAAGTACTACACTTGAATAGGTGTAATGAGGTTATGCATGAAGGTATTTCCCATATGAAGCATCTTATGAGGAAAACAAATGTAAGTACTTGTCACCGGGTGCTCAAAGTTGTAAAGTAAGAAATTCATAAGTTTTGGAGGCTACAAAAGAGAGGAAGAGATTATGACAGGCAAAGCGAGTAGAAATAGGCAGTTGAAATCTGTCTCAAGATGCTTCTCGAGAGATATGACTCAAGAAGAAATTCATGATATGATTGAGGAAGAGGAGACAACTAAGGAGACAAGGAGAAGACGAGATAAGAGAAAGGTTGTAGGTTTTTGTGGCAAAAGGGTTGGTTCTTGTTTTACTATATGTCTCTATTCACCCAATAATTGCGAGGAGTGGCAAAGGAGCTCCCATATGCAATAGAATATATTCATTTTTTCTTAACATATGACTCATAGAGCTCTAGCCGACCCCGTCTAGTATGGGAAAAGGCTTAGTTGTTGTTGTTGATTTTAAAGGAGGTAATTTAGAAAGTAGATATGAAAAGATTATCGTTCTTTTAATGTTACAAATTCATTTTCCTTTAAGTCACGGTAGACGCTATTACTAATGTAGGATCAAGTTACAAGGTTCCTACTAATCATGCTTTGAGGAGTAAATTATTATAAAAATGAGTTGATATTGTTTATAAATGGAGTTCTCAATTTATTTGGCCATAGAAGGTTACTGGTTGTTGTGATTGATGGTTGGACCAGTGTGCTTCGACGCGTATCGTATTGTGTATCGTTTTGGTCCACAATACATATCGTATCGTATTGTTTTTTAATACTAAAAATTTTTTAAAATCACAATAATTTAAGAAAAATCACACAAATTGAAAACAATTCATATAATGCATAAGTTGAGTATGTATTCATCAATCACCATTTAATTTCTAATGTATATAGTATTTAATCAATACATCTTTAGCAAAATTACAACTTTATTAATTGAAAAAAGAATTATATTTATATATTATAATCAGGATCAAGTAAATAATCTTCATCTTCTCCTCCTTTTTCAAGATCATCACCACCTTCAGCTTCAAAATCAAAATCAAAATCAACATCCCTTATGTTGTTGCGCTCCTTCCAAATTAATCCATTAAATGTATTCTTCAGTTGGTTCTCCTGCCAATTTAACTTTATTAATTGCATGCAAGAAAGATAAGTAAACAACATTACCAATTGAATGTCTGACGCGTATCGTATCGCGTATCGCTGGGCTCCACGATACTGGTATATCGTATCGTATCGTACTTTAATATTAAAAAACTATAAAAATTATTTAAAAAATTAATAAAAGTAGTAAAAATCCGAGAAAAAAAAATCAAGAAAATTCTGGAAAAATTTGGAAAAATCTGGTAATTGCTTTAAATTCATATAATGCAAAGTTTAGCACAAATTGAACATTTAATATTGAACAATTGCATCCAAAATTATATATTTTGAATCAAAAAATGAAATACATTTATATTTTACATATTGTAAATTTGTATCAAGATCATTAACTAAATAATCTTCATCTTCTCCTTGATGATGTTGTTGCACTTCAAATTAATTCATGCAATGTCTTCTTCAGTTAGGACTTAGGAGTGCATTTTCTTCGTTATCTTCCATAATCCACTCATGTAATATATCAAAATTAACAAACTGCTATCTTTGTACATGTAGTTGTCATATTTGCTAATTTTCATATGTGAGCAAAACAAAGAGCTCCATTTTTTTTATTATTGAGTCTATGACACCTCAATGATGTGATATTATTACTTGATGATGTCCCCTTTTTCTCTTATTGGAGACTAGCTTTTTAACTAATGCTTGAGCTTCATTTCTCACTTCACAGACTGAGTTAAGCCTCACACACATTGATCATGTTCAACTCAATGGAAGTCATGTAACGTGAACCCTAAAATAGTGAAGTTGTGAAATCCTACTCAATGAACCGAGAGAACTAAATGTTTTTAATTATTTACGATCTTATGAAATTAGAAACTGTTAGCAAAAATATACCTAAAAGTTGTAACAGAAAGGGAAATGATTTTGTCATAAAAAAAAATTTATATTCTTATTAAATAAATGAAATTATGAACCCAAATTATAAGCATATTGGAGGATGCCTTTAAGGGAAGTGAAGAGAGGGGAAGAGAGGGCAGAAACATGCAAAAAAAAATTTAAAAAAAAATTTAAAAAAAAATTTAAAAAAAAAAATTTGGGCGTAGTATCGTACGATACAGTATCGTATCCCACGATACGATACAGTATCGTATCATGGCTTCCCACATACAGTATCGTATCGTGGCTTCCCACGATATGATACGTATCGCACCGTATCGTACGATACGATACGTATACGGTGCGATACGGATAACACTACCTATAAATGGCTTATCCTCGCTATCAGCCAATCTCAAAACTTTGACTAAAAGAGATGTGATCCTTAATAGTCTAACACAAGAGTTCCAAAATATACTCCTAAAGCTTATATCTGAAATCTCATTCAATTTTCTACTCTTTCTATTTTAAGGTAACTATAAATTATTATCACCCATCTAAAGAAAACATTATCTTGACTTGCTTTTGTTTAACAATACTCCAAGAAATTAGTTGCAAACCGAGTAGCGGTTGTATGAAAGAGCTATGCTATAACGAAGTCAACGCTTCAATCTAGCAACATAAGATCGGTGAATATCACCCGCGAAAGTCAATCACAAAACCTTAGAAAAAGGCTATGGAAATAAATAAATATTATTTAGCCACACAAGGCTTGAAAAAGTAGTTGTTGGGCCTGCCAACGGCTAATAGATGTTGTGGATGGCCCCCTTTGGGGCTGGTCCAACTATACCAGGGTCGAATGGCCCTGGCCCTTACCAGGGCCAAAATGGCCCTAGTTCCAATTACATTAAAAAATATATAAAATACATTTTAACAAATATAAATATATTTTAACGCCCCCCCTCAAACTAAAGATACCATGACCGAAAGTTTGCTAACTAAAAAATGAAGAAGAGGAGCAAGTAGCGAACTTGGTGAAGACATATGTAAGCGGATACTCAGATTTAACAAAATGTAGTGCCAAATTGCCACATACATGCTCTTCACGAACGTAGTGGTAGTCCATCTCGATATGTTTGATCTACTGATGAAATGTGTGGTTGTTAGCTATATACATAGCACTCTTATTATCGAGTACAAAATTGGAGTGATCTTCGATGTCACGCAAGTCTTGTAGCAACAGTCTAAGCCAAGTCAATTCAGTCGTTATGTTGGCCATTGCACGGTACTCAATTTTAGTAGAAGAAAGAAACACCTTTTATTGTTTTTTGCATTTCAAGGAGATAAAGAGAGTTGCTAAGAAAAATACAATAACCAGTTGTGCAGTGTTGTCATTGATAACACCACTCCAATCAGCATCAATATATGCATTTAATTGAAATAAAGATGAAGATGATAAAAATACTCCCTTAGTCGTAGTTTGTCGAATATATCGAGCAATCCTCATAACGGCACTCAAATGCACAGAAGTAGGAGAATGTTGAAACTGACTTATAGTATACACAACATGTGCAATATCTGTATGTGTGATGGTGAGATAAGTGAGTGCCCCAACCATTTATCTGTAAGGATAGGGTCACTTAATGGCTCTCTATTAACAAGTAGCATCTTTTGGTTGATTATCTTAGGTATCTCAACAACTTTATCATCAGTAAGGCATGATCTAAGGACAATGTCATTAACAAATTTAGTTTGAGATAAGAAGAAACCTTAACAATTCGAGTTACCTCAATACCCAAAAAATAAGTGAGTTGTCCAAGATCTTTCATCTCAAACATCTTATCAACTTCTTGGTTCATTTGAAGAAATTCTAGACAATGGGTTGCATATGGTGTCCAATAAAAAGTTTCATAACTATTAGCTAACTCATTTCCAACTACTTTATAGTTAGTTGCATTATCTATAATTAATTACACTATATTATCAAGCCCAACCTCCAATATGACCTTATCAAATTCTTGCCTTAAAACTTCTACAATATGACGTAACTTTGACATGTCTAGAAATCTCAAAAACATAAGTCATTTAAGACAATAGATAAAGAAGTTTAACAAAGTCCTTCCCTGCTTATGTGTTCATCCGTATGATTGTGCATCCCGTCTCCTTCCATAACTCTCTCAAAGTCGAACAATATTCTTAGACTTCAAGAACAATCTTATCTAATAGTTTCTCTCTTAACTTTTGATAAGAAGACAACTTATACCCTAAACCAATGTTAGCAATGGCATCAGTCATTGTTTAAAAATGAAAAGGATTTGTTGTTCAATGGAATGCATATATCATAAAACCATCTCCCGATTCAAAGGTTTGTCTGCTTATGCAATTACTCTTAAGCCACATTAGCACGAATTCCAAGTTGAGCACCAGGTGTAGTACTGTAGACGCGCGAAAAATCCCCGCCTCTTCGCCTCTTTCGTGGCTTGGAGTGGATCTTATCATGCGTCTAAGGCCTATGTATACAAATAGGGCGTGCCAGCTAGCTTACTTAAGCTAGCGAAGATATACTTAACACTGACTTCTAAACGTGGCGACTGTGAGCAAGTGAGCTCTTGTCGTCGCAGACCTTCTTGCACCGATGCGCAAGGGTCAGTCTGTACGCTTTTGCAAAAAATCGAGTTTTAGGGAGAAAGTCTACGAAACGGTTCGAGGTGTCTATTTCGGGTCTTTAAGATGCGATTGCATGTTTTAGATCACGTGGATTTGCACGTGCCTAAGTCTTTTCTTTTATCCCTTTTTGGGTCGCCTAGTTTGTGTGTTATGAACACTCCACTACATGGGCGAATTCGAGCGGGGGTTGCTTCGATGCAATATGCGTCCTACCTCGTGGTATGGCGTAGATGCAATGCAAACTCACGCTACTCCAAAGGGAAAACCCGAAATGTAAAGACAATGCTGAAGGGAAATAACCGAAGGGAAATAACCGAAGGAAAATAACCGAAGGGAAATAACCGAAGGGAGATACGTATATATCTTATGTATATGAGCCCTTACTCGGGTCTTGCAAATAAGAGCGAAGGCTCAATGTGGGTGCGTGCTTGAATTGAAAGACTTACACACACGACATGAAATTAAACCCAAATATAAATTGCAGTATGGCCTTGACTAAGGTCTTGGGAGTTCCGCGAAGGTATGTGACCAAGAGTGCTGGCCGGCTGCAAATGGGCGCGGGATGGACGCCTCGAAGGGGGCCGGTGGCAAGTAGGCGGCGCCTCCAAGTAGGGAGTTTAGAGTGGCTGACTAAGTGGGTCTTAGGGTCACTAGGGAAGTTAGGTACTAAGGGAAAACTGGCCCTAAAAGGTGAGTTAGTGGGAAGGCCAAATAGGGCACCTAGGGGGGTCGGCCGAATGGGAGATGGTGGCTAAGCAGTGGCCAGCCACTTGGGTTATCCTAGGTTCGGCTAGGCTTAGATGGTGGCGGCAAAGAGGTTGAGCTAAGGGGAAGATGGGTGGCTAAGAGTGGAGGGGTGGTAGAGAGTGGCTTTGAGGGAGTTAGGGGGACTTACCGAATGGGGAGGAGTGACGGATGGAGTGGGAGAGTGGCGGGCAGGTGGCTGTCGGCTGGTGGAGTTGGGGGAAAGGTGGTGACGTCCAGCTGGGGGGGCAGTGATGGTGACGTGGGAGAGGGAAGGTGGCGGAGCAGGTGGCGGCTGGTGGAGGAGCTGGAGCTGCTGGGAAGACGGATGAGAGATGGGAGAAGGAGAGGGCCCGGCTGGGTGGTGGAGTGGTTCCCACTTGGAAAACCCGCCCACAATGAGGGGGGTTTAAATAGGGGATGGGTAGGTCGGTTAGGGCTGGGTTGTGGGTAGTGGTTAGGTGGTTTAGGTAGGGTAGTATGTAGATAAGGTGGGCTGGATGGGGCTGGGCCAGATATTTTAAAACTAGGGGTTTGGGAAAATCGTGGGCTAAGGGTGGTTTAGGGGTTTAGGGCTAGGTTAGGTGGTTGGGTTTTAGGGTGAGGTTTAGTGAGCTAGGTTAGGTGGTTTAGGCTAGGTTTAGGCTAGGATTAGGGAAATTAATCTAGGTTTAGGGAAGGATTAGGGAAGTGGGTTAGGTGATTAGGTTGGGATTAGGCCGGGATTAGGGAAGTGGGTTAGGTGATTAGGTTCAGATTAGGGGTGGATTAGGGGTTTAGGCTAGGTTTAGGCATTTTGGGTTAGGTTTAGGTGAGGGAGCTCCCTTAGCATGGCCCATAGACCTTGATCACCCCATGTTGGTGCAGCCCTAGGTTAGGTTTTAGCTAATTACAAGCTTAAACCCACTCAATTAGGCTAACCCACATGATTAACCCAAACTTGACACACAAGTCAAGCTTAATACAACACTCTTGATATTTTTCACCCCCACTCTCTCTCATGCCCAATATCCCACGTGAATTTCAAGTGGGCCCCACCTCCATTTATGAGAAGGTGATGTGGGCCATGGATATGGATATTGGATTGGATCTCTGGATCCAAATCCAAATCCAAGTCCATATATGGGTTTGGATTGGAATCTGGATATATATGGTCCAGATCCAATCCAAACTGAACTCTGACTCCTTCGAGCTGGGTTCGAGACGGACGATTCGTGCGGGGCCTGACAGCATCAGTACTCCGTCTGCGTTGGGTCTTCGCCAACATAGTCGTTCGCCTCCGTTTCTGCCTTCCGGAGATGACTTCAAATGCTATTTTGATAAGAACAGGGTCTTGGACGTTCGAGATCCTGGGGTGTGAATCAGATGCAAGAGTTGCTGCGCCGGGCTTGACAGGTGCTCCGGTTCCGGGCTCTTCTTGGCTCTCCTGGTCCTGTCTTGATCGGGCCAAGCCACTTCGGGGTTTCAAAATATGTTTTAAAAGGGTTTTCAAAAGCCATATTATATGTTTTAGAAAGATAAAGTTTAAAACATATATACAGGGTTTGTTTGGAAGGCTCCTGGGTTTCCAAACTCAAAAATGGCCCTTTGGGGCTGCTTGTATAAAACCAGATTCGTTTAAGAAATTCGTGGGATTTCGGGGTGTTTACAGATGCCCCTCTTTGGCCTTGTCCAAATAGATTTGGATAAGGGCAAAGATGACAAACACCCCTTTTAATGTCTCCCTAGATCTAGCCACGAAGAATATGGGATCGTCCCATTTTAACAAAATCTCAATTTTACAAACTCTGGTAGGAGGAGATATCACGCCAAAGGGTTCACTTATGAAATCTGGTCCTAAATGGGATCATGTTTATGCAAGTACCATGCGTGGAATGCGGATGACATGGGTGTGGTGCCAAAAGTGGCGACCTCCCAGAGACCAGGTGTGGTCGAACTCTAGAGACTTACAAGGCCTACTGCTCCAAGTGAGCAAAAACCCTATGCTGCTCGATGTTCGGTTTTTTTTAAAACTTATTTACAAAAGCTATTTACAAAAGGGACAACTGTCTTGAGTCTCGATCCTAAGGATCTCGAGCTCTTCGTGCTTGCCCTTGTTTGAGTCTTAACACTCGCTTATCTAGCGGAGGTTTTATAAGAAAACAAGCTTCATTTCAAATCCTTACGCCTTACTCGAAACGTCGAATTCTCAAACAAGATGAAATTCAAGTAAGTAAATCCTATTTTTACTTTAGGATTCCTCGAAATGAACCATGCTTTAGCTTGGGATAAGCCAGGGATGGGAAAGAGATACCACGGTCCCTTCTGAAGCGTCCCGTGGTTTAAGGCATAGAAGGCGGAAAACTGCTCTTTTTGAGCTTTTTGGCCTCTTTTTCCTTCTTCTTTTTTTTTTTTTTTTCTAGAGGGTCTCCCTTTGGGAGTATTTTTTCTTTAATCCCTCTTTTTTTATAAGAGAATCGATTTTTCTTTTTGAAGTCTGGTTTCTTTCTTTTGGAAAGAGACTTTAAATGGGAAATTCCCTTTTGATTTGGGCCTTTGTTTTCCTTTTGGAAGGAGAAGAGAAGAGGGGAGGACTTATCCCAAGCCTACACTCGATCCATTCCAGATCAGCCTATTTAGAAATAGCACGTACTACTTGCAAGTATCTTGCTATGTTGAACTAGGCCTTTCTTTGTAAGAGGAAGGATTTTGAAATGTAACCACGATTTTGAAAACTCCACTCTTTCACAAGTGCGAATTCTCTTACTTAGGGTCACACGAGTTGCTTTTGCACCTTATTCACACGTCTCAGGGCAGCTATCCCTCTCAAATTTTCGAAAACTGGAATTTTAATCCAGATCCTACACATGATACTTCTTTAAGTATTGAATATTGATAGGATCTGCTAAATTCCTACCTTCTACATCGATCAACCAATATGAATTGTTCGTAGTGGTTGCTCGCACAACATAGGGTCCATCCCAGTTGGGGCGCCACTTGCCTAGGGGGTGTGGGCCACGATGGTGGATGGTTTTCAAGACCAGATCTCCCACTTCAAAGTGGCGAGGTCTCATGTGTTTGCTATAATGTCGGGCTATCCTTTGCCGGTATGCACGAGCATGATCCATAGCAAGGAGTCACCTCTCATCTAGCAAATCTAGTTCGGCCATCCTAGCATGCTGAAGCGTCTCTAGGGGGAGGTCGAGTGCAATGGATGTATGAAATGAATGTAGTTGGGTATGAATGGGTAGAATGGCGTTTGTGCCATAGACCAATTCGAATGGCGTGGCATTCGTGGGAGCTCGGATGGAAGTCCTATAAGCCCATAAGGCTTCATCCAGCTTCTCATGCCACCTCCTACCCTTCTCTAAGGTCTTCTCAATGATACCAATGAGAGTCTTGTTTGTGGCTTCGGCTTGGCCGTTGCCTTGAGGGTAGTAGGGCGAGGAGAAGTGGTGGGTTATGCCATACGTGTTGCACAACTTAACCATCCGCTCGTTCTTGAATGGGGTACCATTATCAGACACAAGGTCTCGTGGAACCCCAAATCGAGCCAAGATATTCCTTCGGATGAAAGCCACCACATGTTGCCCCATTACATTCGTTAGGGAAATGGCTTCCACCCACTTGGAGAAATACTCCGTGGCTGCTAAGATAAAACGATGCCCATTCGAGGCCTTTGGGAATATGGGGCCCACAATGTCAAACGCCCACATGGTAAATGGCCAGGGGCTGACCACGGAATGCAATGCAGATGAAGGGATATGAATGGCGTGCCCATGCACTTGACATGGATGACACTTTCTAACATGATCGTGACAATCCTTTTTCAGGGTGGACCAAAAATAACCCCCTCTAAGTATTTTCATTGCCATCATGTTGGCATTAACATGACCTCCACATTCTCCGTCGTGGAACTCGTGCATCACTATCCTAGCCTCCTCTAGGTCGATACACCTAAGCAGAATGCCGGTAAAACTCTTTTTGTATAAGACCCCACCCAGAATGGTGTATCGGGTCGAAATCTTACGAATGAACGCCCTATCTTTGGATGTGGCATCCTCGGTGAATCCCCCATTTTCTAAAAATTGTTTTATGTCATAGAACCAGGGTTTTTCAATAGACTCTGGGTTGTTTTGGCAAATATTTAAGTCGTGTGTGGATGGATGGGGCGCATGCCATATTTCCAAAGATCTGGTCCCTGAAATGGGATCGACCTTCAGGGCTGAACCCAAGGAGGAGAGGGCATCGGCGATGCCATTGTCCTCTCTTCCCACGTGTGTGAGCTTACACGACTGGAAGGAGTGGACCAATCGAGTGGCCAACTCGTGATATGGAAGTAGTTTCTCATTACGTACTTGCCAAATTTTTAAAACCTGATTTATGACAAGGAGAGAATCTCCAAAGACCTCGATGCATGATGCCCCTAGAGTTTTCGAAATCCTTAAGCCTTGTATGAGTGCTTCATACTCAGCTACGTTGTTGGAACATTCGAAATCTAAGCGGACTGCTATGGGAATCTCGCCCTTTTCAGGGGAGATTAGGATGATCCCGGCACCAGCCCCTCGTTGGTTTCGTGCCCCGTCGAAGTGCATCTTCCACACTTGGTTTTCAAAAGAATTTGCCAAAATGTGGTTTTGAAAATGGTTTTGCAATATGCCTTCATCAGGCATTTCGACAAGAGTGGGATATGCGTCCTCCAAGGGGAAGTCAGCCACGTAATCTGCTAGGGCTTGCCCCTTAACGGAGATCTGGTGATGGTATTTTAGATCATACTCCATTAGAAGGAGTTGCCATTTGCCCAATCTACCTGTGAGAATGGGTTTTTCGAACAAGTGCTTGATTGGATCAAGCTTGGACACTATCCAGATCTCATGATCTAGGAAGTAGTGTCTGAATTTCTGGCAGGCCCAGACTAGGGCCAAGCACGTCTTCTCCATGGCTTGATAATTTCGTTCATAAGCCAAGAGAGTTTTCGAAATATAGTAGATGGCATACTCCTTATGGGTGTCATCCTCGTATTGAGCCAACAGGGCTCCTAAAGCGTTTACATGCACGGAGATGTATAATAAAAGCGGTTTTCCTTGCTTTGGAGGATTCAAAACGGGGGGATTAACCAAGTATGCCTTTAGTCTCTCGAAGGACTTTTGGCATTCGTCATCCCATAAGAATTTCGTGCCCTTCCTCAACAGTTTGTTGAAGGGTTCGCATCTAGTTGCCAGATTCGATATGAATCGGCGCACAGATTGTAATCGACCCTGGAGGCTACGGACTTGGGTGAGATTGGAGGGTGGAGCCATGTCTATGATGGCTCGACACTTAGAGGGGTCGACTTCTATTCCCCTTTGGCTCACCATAAAGCCTAGAAGCTTTCCTGATTCTACCCCGAACACACATTTTTGAGGGTTTAGCTTTACTTTGTAAAGCCTAAGCCTTTCGAAGATTTTTTGTAAACATTCGATATGGGTGCATCGGGTTTTGGATTTTGCCAAGAGATCATCTACATACACTTCTACAAGCTCGTGAATTTGATCATGGAAGATCGTGTTCATGGCTCGTTGGTATGTTGCGCCGGCATTTTTCAAACCAAAGGGCATGACTGTATAGCAGTACGTGCCCCATGGGGTTGTGAAGGCGGTCTTACCCTGATCTCGTGGGCTTAGTTTGATTTGATTATAGCCTGAATAGCCATCCATAAATGAAAACATTTCATGATTTGCAGTACTATCGACTATCAAATCTATGTTTGGTAAAGGATATCCTTTGGAGTGGCTTTATTCAGGTTTCTGAAATCGATGCATATTCGAATTTTCCCATTGGTTTTTCGAACTACAACGATATTTGACAACCAATCAGAATACGCAATGGGTTTTATAAATCCGGCTTTTAGCAGATCTTCTAAACCCTCTTTGACTTGCGTGTGTACATTCGGGTGTATTTTCCTAAGCTTCTGCTTTATTGGTTTTACACCTACATCTAAGGGAAGACGATGTTCGACTATGCTGGGATCTATGCCCGGCATGTCTTCATACGTCCATGCAAACACATCTAAATAGTTTTGTAGAAATGCAATGAATGCTAACTTTTCAGTTTCATGCAAGCATGCGCCTATTTTGATGGTTTTGGGATTGGAATCATCCCCTAGGTTCATCTCTACGAAATCTCCTCCTACTGATTGGGAAGGTCTTTCAAAATCGAGAATTCTATGAAATTCTGGGAGCTCAGAAGTGGGGTCTTCCCCAAGGGGATCCACTTCTGGGCTTCGATCATTCTCGTGGACTTTAGACCCGAGGGAACTTGATGCGTGGTTTTCAAAATAACCTGGTTTTGTACTTGGATTTTCAAGTGATTTCGAAATTTTTGGTCTGGCTATGCAGACAACGTTTCTTTCGAAATCCTTTTCTTTCGCCAAAGTCATACCAGGAGCAGCTATATACAAAATCTTTTTGGTATTTTCCAAATTTTCGATTTTTTTGGGCTTTTGTAAAACAAGAACTTTGGGAACTATACAAAGCACACTTTTTTCAAGTTTTTGTTTTTCCATTGTTTTTGGTTTTTCTTGTTTTTCGATTTTTTTTTATTTTAAGTTTTCAAATGTTTTTGGTATTTTTAGAAAAAGGGATCTTCCGTCATACCTACAAAGAGAAAACACTATGGGTTAGACTCGGAATAGGAGATCTAAACCATAGGTTTCTTCTAAGACAGGCTCCGGGGCACCCTTGACCCAGGTGGTCACAGGGGGTGGCTCCGGCGGTATTCGGGGAGTATAGCCGATCCCATATCGGCTTGGATTGGCCCTAGGAAGGATGGGCTCTAGGAGATCCTGGTTTTGTGCCCCTAGACTTTTGTAGGGCGTGTAGCCCATGTTCAATAACATGTTCCACGACCTTTTGTTTTTTGAAAAGATGGGATATAAGTCGTGGTCCTGGAACATGCTATCGTCCATATTAGGCTCGTATGGCCTTTTGTCCAGGGGTTTTGGAAATAGGGAACGTTTGGGTTTTCCTAGGAGGATTAGAGTCGGGAGGGGGCCTGCTTTGGGCGGCCCCTTCACACATACAACCTTCCTAGGGTTGTTCAACACGAGCCGAGGTGGCTCAACCATGATTTGCCCCAGGTTAGCCTCATGGGCCTGGGAGCTTGATAAACAAGGGGAGTTTATGATCCCCTGAAGCTGTGGGTGACTCTCACCTAGGATCACTACGACCTGGTCCCTAAAAGGGATCTTGACACACTTGTGGAAGGTGGATGGCACAGTGCACAAACTGTGTATCCAGGGTCTTCCCAGCAACAGGTTATAATGGGGGTGGATGTCCAAGACATGGAACACCCCCGTGTGTTCGATCCCTCCCGTTTCCATTGGGAGTTCGATGGATCCTAAAGGCCTAGACGCATTCCCATCGTATCCAGTGATAACGATGGGGCTTGGGTTTACTGAAGTCAAGGTGACTCCGATTTTGTACGCCACGTGAAGTGGAAGGATGTTGAGCCCTCCTCCACCATCGACTAGGCACCTGTCCAGAGAGTGGTTGTTTAGAACCACCTCGATATGCAGGGCCTGGTTATGGGTTTCGTAGGGTCTATCTACATCATCTTCCGAAAAGGTGATGGGCGATTTTGCTCCTAATAAAGCCACTTGGGCAGACAAGGACTCCGGACTTATGTTCGAATCAACCTTGGCCCTTTCTAGAATTTTCTCTAAGACAAGTCTATGCCTAGGCGAGGTTTTGATAAGCTCTAGGATAGACATGTGAATAGGAATCTTTGAAAGGTGGTTTTCGAAATCATAAGGATTTAGGATGATTTTGTCCTTATCTGCTTTTGGCAGACCACTAGGGATACATGCTTTTGAGGGGCCAGGCACACTGACCACCTTTTGAGCACCTTGAAGGTGCGGGGGTTGGTAGATCCTCCCGGATCTAGTGACTTCCCCCACGACCAGCCTAGGGTTCGTGCTAGACTTGGCTCTAAGGATGAGCTGAGGAGAACCTTGGATTTTCAAAACTGGTTTTGCCGGGGTTTCCACTTTTGATGGTCCCCGAATGACGACTTGGGCGGGCCTCTTGTATAGTACAAGGATGGGCGCACAAGCAGGTCGACCAGGTTCGGGCTTTCGCGCTAGTTCCTTGGAAATGGTGAGGGTACATACCTCCTTTCCTTTCCCACTGCCACTGGCGTGTTTTGGAAAGGGTTCCTTGAAGATAGCTTGAGGTGGCTCAGATTCCGCAGTGACCTGGAGCCGGCCCTCCGCTATCAAGTTCTCAATTTTATTTAGAAGAGAGAAGCACCGTTTGGTATCATGGCCTTTGAGCCGATGATACTTGCAAAATCGGTTTAAATACCCCCCTTTGGACGTGACTCCTTCGGGGATTTCAGGGAGTTCGATCATGCCCTGGGCAAGTAGGAGATCTAGGACCTCCGACACAGGTTGCCCCAGCGGAGTGTACTCCCGTTTTTCAATTGGTTTTGAAAAGTTGCGTTCCCTCTTATTTTCTATTTTTTCAAAATTTTTAGAAGTGCCCGCCATGCCTGGATCCACCCGGACATTGGCGATTTTATGGGGCTTTGCCCCTTTGTCCGTTGTGGGCAGTCCATATGCGATGGGCTTTTCCACCCGTGTTTTGGGAACGGCACTTCCTTTCCATAAGTGGTCGTATGTCCCTTTTCGCAAGTTGGTTTCGAAAAGGGAGGCCTTTTTGATCAACTTATGGAAAGTTGAAATCTCATGGAGTGAGAGAAGGGTTTTTAACTCGCTTTTGAAATTATCCAGGATGAGCATCACTGCGCATCCTTCGGATATAGGCTCTCGCACTTGGCCTAAAAGAGACCTCCATCTTATAATGAAGGCATGCACGTCTTCGTTCATGCCTTGCTTTGTATCCCTTAAGGTATTCAGGGTTGGCGTGACTTCCACGTTGTGTGCAAATCTTTGCATGAAGCAGTTCGCTAACTCTTCAAAAGTAGCGAACTGGCTTAAGTCGTAGGAAGCCAGCCATTTGGCAGCTGTGCCTTTAAGGGATAGGGGGAACCAATACACCCATTTCATCGAGTCCTTTTTCTTCTTATGGGCTCGACGTGAGAAGCTGCAAGTGAGACCTAGGGTCTCCCATGCCATCATACCGATGGAAGTTCGGTATTTCATCGTCACTGTCTGTTTCGTAATCCATAGGAAGGAAATCAGACAGGGCGTAGCTTCTTTTCTCTTTATTTTGCCCTTTCAGCAGCTGCTGTAGGGCTTTACGGTCCTTTTGTGTGAAGGACTCGTGGTATTGGTTGCCTTCCATTACGGAGGCCTCTTTTGCTTGCGAGGTTTTTCAATTTTCTTTTTAGGCCTTTGTTCACCGTTTGATGAACACGAATCGCCTACTTCAGCCTCTTGGCTGAGAGCATCGATTTTGGCCTCAAATTCCCTTCTCAAGTCCTCGATTTCATCTAGTTTTATTTTGTTTTTGAAAATCCTCCTAGAGTGAGAACTTGATGCGCATGAGCCTTGGCTCGACACTTCACTTGGATTGGATTTTGACATGCTTTTCAAGCTTTTTCAAAATTTCCTAAGTAAAAGCAAAGAAAACAAGTTAAAACGACACCTTTATAAAATTTTCGCAAGACTTCTACAAGTAAACTCGATTTTTTGAAAAAGGCTCACGTCCCACCGGGCGTGCCAATCTCTGTAGACGCGCGAAAAATCCCCGCCTCTTCGCCTCTTTCGTGGCTTGGAGTGGATCTTATCATGCGTCTAAGGCCTATGTATACAAATAGGGCGTGCCAGCTAGCTTACTTAAGCTAGCGAAGATATACTTAACACTGACTTCTAAACGTGGCGACTGTGAGCAAGTGAGCTCTTGTCGTCGCAGACCTTCTTGCACCGATGCGCAAGGGTCAGTCTGTACGCTTTTGCAAAAAATCGAATTTTAGGGAGAAAGTCTACGAAACGGTTCGAGGTGTCTATTTCGGGTCTTTAAGATGCGATTGCATGTTTTAGATCACGTGGATTTGCACGTGCCTAAGTCTTTTCTTTTATCCCTTTTTGGGGCGCCTAGTTTGTGTGTTATGAACACTCCACTACATGGGCGAATTCGAGCGGGGGTTGCTTCGATGCAATATGCGTCCTACCTCGTGGTATGGCGTAGATGCAATGCAAACTCACGCTACTCCAAAGGGAAAACCCGAAATGTAAAGACAATGCTGAAGGGAAATAACCGAAGGGAAATAACCGAAGGGAAATAACCGAAGGGAAATAACCGAAGGGAAATAACCGAAGGGAGATACGTATATATCTTATGTATATGAGCCCTTACTCGGGTCTTGCAAATAAGAGCGAAGGCTCAATGTGGGTGCGTGCTTGAATTGAAAGACTTACACACACGACATGAAATTAAACCCAAATATAAATTGCAGTATGGCCTTGACTAAGGTCTTGGGAGTTCCGCGAAGGTATGTGACCAAGAGTGCTGGCCGGCTGCAAATGGGCGCGGGATGGACGCCTCGAAGGGGGCCGGTGGCAAGTAGGCGGCGCCTCCAAGTAGGGAGTTTAGAGTGGCTGACTAAGTGGGTCTTAGGGTCACTAGGGAAGTTAGGTACTAAGGGAAAACTGGCCCTAAAAGGTGAGTTAGTGGGAAGGCCAAATAGGGCACCTAGGGGGGTCGGCCGAATGGGAGATGGTGGCTAAGCAGTGGCCAGCCACTTGGGTTATCCTAGGTTCGGCTAGGCTTAGATGGTGGCGGCAAAGAGGTTGAGCTAAGGGGAAGATGGGTGGCTAAGAGTGGAGGGGTGGTAGAGAGTGGCTTTGAGGGAGTTAGGGGGACTTACCGAATGGGGAGGAGTGACGGATGGAGTGGGAGAGTGGCGGGCAGGTGGCTGTCGGCTGGTGGAGTTGGGGGAAAGGTGGTGACGTCCAGCTGGGGGGGCAGTGATGGTGACGTGGGAGAGGGAAGGTGGCGGAGCAGGTGGCGGCTGGTGGAGGAGCTGGAGCTGCTGGGAAGACGGATGAGAGATGGGAGAAGGAGAGGGCCCGGCTGGGTGGTGGAGTGGTTCCCACTTGGAAAACCCGCCCACAATGAGGGGGGTTTAAATAGGGGATGGGTAGGTCGGTTAGGGCTGGGTTGTGGGTAGTGGTTAGGTGGTTTAGGTAGGGTAGTATGTAGATAAGGTGGGCTGGATGGGGCTGGGCCAGATATTTTAAAACTAGGGGTTTGGGAAAATCGTGGGCTAAGGGTGGTTTAGGGGTTTAGGGCTAGGTTAGGTGGTTGGGTTTTAGGGTGAGGTTTAGTGAGCTAGGTTAGGTGGTTTAGGCTAGGTTTAGGCTAGGATTAGGGAAATTAATCTAGGTTTAGGGAAGGATTAGGGAAGTGGGTTAGGTGATTAGGTTGGGATTAGGCCGGGATTAGGGAAGTGGGTTAGGTGATTAGGTTCAGATTAGGGGTGGATTAGGGGTTTAGGCTAGGTTTAGGCATTTTGGGTTAGGTTTAGGTGAGGGAGCTCCCTTAGCATGGCCCATAGACCTTGATCACCCCATGTTGGTGCAGCCCTAGGTTAGGTTTTAGCTAATTACAAGCTTAAACCCACTCAATTAGGCTAACCCACATGATTAACCCAAACTTGACACACAAGTCAAGCTTAATACAACACTCTTGATATTTTTCACCCCCACTCTCTCTCATGCCCAATATCCCACGTGAATTTCAAGTGGGCCCCACCTCCATTTATGAGAAGGTGATGTGGGCCATGGATATGGATATTGGATTGGATCTCTGGATCCAAATCCAAATCCAAGTCCATATATGGGTTTGGATTGGAATCTGGATATATATGGTCCAGATCCAATCCAAACTGAACTCTGACTCCTTCGAGCTGGGTTCGAGACGGACGATTCGTGCGGGGCCTGACAGCATCAGTACTCCGTCTGCGTTGGGTCTTCGCCAACATAGTCGTCCGCCTCCGTTTCTGCCTTCCGGAGATGACTTCAAATGCTATTTTGATAAGAACAGGGTCTTGGACGTTCGAGATCCTGGGGTGTGAATCAGATGCAAGAGTTGCTGCGCCGGGCTTGACAGGTGCTCCGGTTCCGGGCTCTTCTTGGCTCTCCTGGTCCTGTCTTGATCGGGCCAAGCCACTTCGGGGTTTCAAAATATGTTTTAAAAGGGTTTTCAAAAGCCATATTATATGTTTTAGAAAGATAAAGTTTAAAACATATATACAGGGTTTGTTTGGAAGGCTCCTGGGTTTCCAAACTCAAAAATGGCCCTTTGGGGCTGCTTGTATAAAACCAGATTCGTTTAAGAAATTCGTGGGATTTCGGGGTGTTTACAAGTACTAAGAAGAAAAAACATGTATGCAAGAATAAGATCTTCCTCTAGTCCTTCTTCTTCTACCACTTACCTATTCAACAACACTCTTTCCCCTGATAGGTGGTCGAGAATCACTACTATCAATCTCTATCCTAGCATCAAAAGGGATGCTATCATCACCACCACCACCAAATCTAACATCCTCTTTCTCAAACATCCATGTGTCTTCTATTATTGCCTCTTCTCAATTATAATTTAAATCACCAATAGACATTGTCATTTAATAGCTTTTAGAACTCTCCTAACATTGCTTATGTAAGGAACAACCTCTTTCCTAACCCCTGCTAGGTGATGTTTCAAATGGTAAATTTCACCATTAATCATCTTCTTACAAAAAACATATTTGATTTTAAATTTGTTTCTCTCAACTGCAGTACCCCATTGTCATGCCGAATCATGAGACCGAGATTGGGAGTCCCTATGTGTGACAATTTAGAGTATAAGAGAAACCAAAACAATTCCAACACAAAAACCTTTGTACATTACATCATGCAGCTGCAAAAGAGGCAATTTAGTTAAAGTCTTCCAGTTAAAGACAAAGATTACTTTAAGGTTCACCTGATCTTTTATTAATTATAGTACTAGCTTTCTAGAGAATTGCAAAAGCTATTCTCTAGAAAGGCGAATGAACAATTTGATCCTATAAACCTTGAAAACTTTGACATCTTGAAAACTGGATTGAAGAGAAACTTGATGTGATAAAGAATGTTGATATTGCATGAATTGGCTAAAGGGAAAAAAAATCCATAATGGCATCGCTGTTTATATCATTGCCAAAAAAGAATGAGAAGAAGGAAAAGCAAAAACAATAAGATGAAAAACATTGAGAAGAAAGACTATCTTATTGAGATTATCTTATTGATGATCTTGATGAATGATTTTCCATAAAAAAACACAACTCATTCACTAGAGACCACTCTGAGTAAAGAGTGTTCAATCTCCACAGGAGACCCTGACAGATAGATGGTACATGAGAACACTACAGAGATAGTTGGCTGAATAGCCCCAACAAGAATATGGATTTGGTATAACACACTTTGTATGCAATGAGAATTCAAATTTACCTATAGGAACTTATATTACAAACAAATTTTCATTTACATGTGCAGGAAACTTCGCCCACGTAAGGGATCACCCTTGCATGGCCTGTCCCAAGCCCGGATAAAGGAGAAGGGTTGTGTTAGGCTTCCAACAGCCCGCGTAAAAAATTGTTTGGACTTATGTATCATGGATTCCACAAATTATGATAGGGCTATGTGGAAACAAAGAATTCATGTAGCCAACCCCATCTAGTATGGGAAAAGGCTTAGTTGTTGTTGTCAATTATTTGATGGGATTTGAGACCTTACAAATAAGTAAATCAATGCAACCAAAGAGAGCAATTTGTAAAAATTCAGAAAAGCAATTAAATGAAGAAAAGGAAACAACTGACCAGTTCTAATCAAAATATTGCTATAAAGATTGGATAAAAGAAAACAAAAGGGCAAGAGAAAAGGCTTGTCGATGTGCACTTCAAAATTTTCATGAAGTCTACAAATTAACACAAAATCCATTTATTTATAGTAAAAGTAATAACAGCAACATTAGAACAATAAGGAGATGCAAAAGTCTGACTTAGTATTATAATATTTAAGCTGTAGGATGCTTACAAGCTGAAAAAATGAATCCAGTGTAAAATCATGATTTTCTTCCCTAGGAGAATGGTGTAGAGATGGATTGTCAACGTTGATATGAAGCCGTGATTAACATCATACAAAAGTGCATCCAAATATTGCAAAAAGCCATCAATTGGAGTACTGCAGAGAGCCTCAATGAAACTTTTTGAATTACATAGCTAATAACATTAAGCAAAAAAGCTTCAGTTTTTACTGAATCAGACAGCCAAAGAAAGGAGCTGTCTTTGACTGAGACAAAATCAAGTACACCAAAGAATATATTATCTGCTAATGTTCAATATGATAATAGCAAGGTCCAAAACAGCCAATAGCTATAACCAGTTATAAGTCATAACTTCACAGACAAGTATGAACGTGAATGACAAACAGTCACCAGAACTCATTAGGCCTTGAAGATTTCAGCCCACAGATAGACTCCTGATTGAAAGGTTACAGCAAGCTGAGAAGAGAATTTCTTCACATTTTCTATGATAAAGATAAGTTACGTTTCAAGATTCCATGGCATGCAATGGTTTCTCCTTTTCCGGAGGAGACTTTACTTCCTATACAATGCAGACAATAGCCAAAAATATCGCTTTAGCTGATTGAGGCATCCAGGAGTCCAGCAATGGATACCTGATAGGTACCTACCAGTTATGCTAGTCATCTGGCATGTTACAACAGTGAGACTTCAATATCAACAGACAACTAAATAGGTTGAAAGAGATTGTGACGTGATACAGTTACAAAGCAATTAGCAGAACTTCTAGGTAGCACATCTGGAAAGGTTTTTGATCAAGCCATGGAGCAATTGTATAGCCTCTGAAGTAAAAGCTACATTATAATTTAGAAGGTTGGAACTTGGAAAGCAAAAATGCAAAAGTTGTACCTGTGAATTAATTATGTTAGCAGAGTCACAAAGTTTACAAGGAAGTAGCGCTTTCTTCTTCTTTGTCCTACAGTCTCCTCTTTGAGTTACTTGGCTTCTGGTGGGAGGCATTTCACTAGTCACAGAAGATGATTTGTTATCAACAGCATTTCCTTCACACTGATTAGTTCCACTATTTTCTTTTGATCTCTCAGCTTCTTCCAACATCTGGCATTTTTTTATGACATCCGATAGCAAACGTGTCCTCTGAATCCTCCTCCTGCATGTTCCATCTGAAGGAAATGAGTCATCAATATTTAGATCTTCGGGGATGTGATTTTGCAACATTTCAGTTGAATTCTGTAAATCATGATCTTTGCTTTCCTTAGGATCAGAATCGCTTCCAGAAGAATCATAATCATCTGGACTCAAATTCATGCAGTGCAGCTCACAGGTAGAATCTGCTCGAGCAATTTCCATAAGAAGTGTGCCCTTCTTTTCTTTACCTAAACCAATATTCTGGCTCAATCCTCCATTTCTGTCCTGCTTACATGCAGATTCATTGGGACCTGCAGATGTTGGCATTTCTGTTTCCACATCATCATTTCCTGGAATATCATTTCTTTCCGATTCTGGAACTGCAAGTCTAGAAAACAGACTTCTTCCAAACTGTGAGTGACTATTAGTAATTACAGTGCCCAATATAGACTCGAAACTATTTGAATCATTTGATTTACAAGTGGTGAACTCTCCACCAACCATTTTTATTGCATTATCTCTTCTCAAACATGTTCTAACACCTAATATGCAAGCCAAATTTTCATCTCCAATGCCAGTGGGATTCAACACGTTGGCAATGGCATGGTCATCCGAGAGATGAACATGCTCACCAGTCAGATCTCTACCGGCTGATGGAACAACAGGGAACAATTCAATATCTTTTGTTGCACTGGTTTCACCTGATGGTAACAAAAGTCTGAAGCCATTCTCATGATTGGTATTTTTTGAACAACTATTTGCACCGTCAAGAGATCCACTTTCACCTCCTAATTCAATATGCATGCCACAGGCTTTTATTTTACAACTGCTGCTTTCAGCCAGCTTCTCTTTTGGGTCAGCCAGACAATTATTGTCCAACCCCAAGCACTGCCTGCAACACCACCGCTGAAATTGAGGAACTAACAGAGGAGGCACCTTTTCAGTTCCTTCCTCCAGTTTATCCTCATCATCATAAACAATGAATGGCCAACAAAGCTTTCTATTCAACCTGTGAATCTCTTCGACATATCCACTGCAGAAAAGAAAAGAAGATACCTTCACTAGATTATTTGACATGCAATAGAAGAAAAGTAAAAAATGTAACCTATTCAACAAACAAAAATGCTTAAACTTAATAAAACAGCATCAGAGGCATCCATATAAGCAAAAACTTTTGTATTTGGAAGATGCATCATCTATATAATGAAAACTCAACATTGCCCAAAAAACAATCTAGCCATAACAACAATAAAACATCGCATGATATTATAACAAATTTTATTAGAAGAAGAGACATCCACTGCAATTATGCTAATGTCACAAATGATATTCACAAGTCACAAGCCTTGTGATTTATGGAAAGTTATTGCACCAGCCACCAGATGTTAAGTAACACAAATATCTCTCTCTCATGCATGGTTCCATGTGACCCTTTGACCATGAACTGTTGTCTGCCTTCGGGCTACCTTGGCAAAAACCTCTTCGAAGGAAGTGTCCCATGAATCTTGTAAAGTGTTTGGGACCATGCAACTCTCCTTTCTACTATTAAGTGTCCCATGAATCTTGTAAAGTGTTTGGGACCATGCAACTCTCCTTTCTACTATTAATAAAGTTCTGCTTTCAAGTTCTATGCTTGCTTTGTTCTCTTGCATTTACCGTATAATGAGTGTCAAAGACCACTCTAAGCCTTAGCAGCGAGAGGATACTCACATTCTATATTGGTGCCGGTGAGCAACTACATCTTGGTGAATTCTGCTAACGTTGGTCCGGCCTTCAGGCCAGATACCGGCCATGTTTCCTTAGTGTCTTTCAACTTAGGTGAGATAGATTCAAACACTTCACGAAGCATCCTGTCGCCTAAGGACCCAATAAAATTACATGAAAAAGGAATACAGGCAAGACCGCTCAACCGAAAAGATCACAATCGAAACTTGACTACGTACCAACTGCAAGGCAAGCCTTGAAACCTCGAAAAAAGGCATCATTAGTATCAAGGAGTTCGAGCTCATGCAGGGCCATTAATATCTTCAAGGAAACTTGATAAAGCCTTAATGAATCTGGTGAAAAGGGTCACTAGCCATGAAGAGAATAGCATAATTGGTCAAGTCTGGAAGCCTTCGAGACACATTGTTGTGACCCTTGACCAAGGAATCGTTAGAAAGGTCACCATTATCTTTTATCTTAATGATAGTATCTCAAAGCCTCATGCTTACCCTGGGACTCAAAGCTCAAAGAACCTTGAGAACTTGTGGAAAGTCGACGAGTACATCAAGGTGAAAGAGATCAAAAGGGAGGATCGATACTCCTATATTGTTCCTCAAAGACGATACATTGCTCTGGAAGCAACATTGCTTAACTAATACGATCACAGACTCTATGCAAGATCGATACTCTTCATGACTTCAAGCAGGAGATTCGAAAACAATTCCTTCACAAAGACTCTAACTATTCGGTACGTAGGAATCTCATACGACTCAAGCATGACCGATCTATCATGAAATACATTAAAAAGTTCACTTCCTTGATGTTAAGCATATCGGATATAGCAGAGACATGTAGATTTTCTCTCATGATGTCTTTCAACTTTTAAACGTAGTTCGTAGACGACAATGTGTTCCACTACAATGTGAATGGGACTGGTTCTATGTTAATGTAACTAAAAGGGACGAAGGGGCAACACAACAAAGAGAAAAGTGACCTGAAGGAGGGAATGACCGCACAATAATCCAAAATGAACAAAGAGAAAACTGGTCATACCAAGACAAAGGGAAAACCATGCTTTGCTTTTTATGTGAAGGGAATCATTACACACGGGATTGCCGAACGAAGCCCTCAACTCCACATGCAAACGCAATGACCATTGTGGAGCCCATGGACAACGCAACAGACCCTGAGCAACCTATCCGCCAACACGACGTCTTTCAACTTCTAAACTAATCTGTAGATGACTTGTGTTCCACTACGACGTGAATGGAACTGGTTCTATGTTACTGTAACTAAAAGGGGCGAAGACCTGGGCAATGGTTGATTTGGGGGCAACACAATTTCATCTCTTGTGTTAGTACTATTGTGATTTTCCATTAAGGCGACCAATGCCTACATCAAGAATGCCCTTGACAAGATTGATAAGGTAGTTGGCTGAGCAAATAGTGTAGTCCTTAGGATTAGAGGTTAACACATGAGAGTTGACTTTTTTGTGGCATACATGGATCACCCAATGGTATTGGACATAGAGTTTCCTTAGAAATAAATGACTTGTTCTAACCCTACAAAACAATGACTCTCTCATAATTTGACTATTAATTCAAAGAGGATTGGAACATAAACACACAGAATAATCACTTGAAGAAGACGACTTTTGAGCAACTGCCACTTTATTTCTTAATCTCTCTTAGGATTCTGATTTGTTTACATAACCTATAATAAAAGATTTATAACTTGAAAGACTAATATACCCTTATACTAATATACTATTAATAGATAATTAGATATTAATACAAATATAGAACCAGATCCAAATATAATTAAGAATAAAATAGTAAGATCAGATCCAAAGATCTTCTTAACACTTCCTCTTAAGTTAGAGAAAGATACTCATGACTCCCAACTTCTCAAGTGTATTGAAACACAAGTCCACTTCAATTGATTGCCTTTCTGAGAATAAAGGCACATTGGTCTTCAGATTTGACATAAATAAGTGAAACACCTTGTTGGTCACTTTATGTTTCTTCTTCTCATAATATTCAGCATTAAAGACAATTTATATAGCTGCTTTGATATCACATTAGAGGGGAATTGCACCTCCAACCTCCATTCCTATCTCCTTCATAAGAGACTAGCCATAATCCCTCACATATGCCTTTCTATATTCGGCTTTTATATTTGATTTGATGACTACCATTTGTCTTTTACTCTTCCATGAAACGATATAGGTGTAATATATCCAACAGTAGACCTTCTATCATCTAGAGAATCAATCGTTTCTTATTATAGTATAAGATGTCATGTCCCAAGGTCGTTTTCAAACACCGTAAAATATGGTAAACTGCGTTCATATGTGCTTTCGATAAAGCACGCATAAATATACTTACCATTCTCACAAAATATGCAATATCAAGATGAGTAAGGGTAAAATAAATCAATTTTCTCACTAACCCTTGATATGTGCCCACTTCATATTTTTTCTCATCACAAAGATGAATTCTTTTTTAGTTTCCATTGAAATTTCACTCCTTTTGCAATCTATCATTTTAGTATTCTAAAGCAAATCTATCATATACTTCTTTTGAGCCAAGAATACACATTTGCTAGAAATCAAGACTTTGATTCCTAAGAAATAGTGCAACAGGTCCAAATCTTTAAATTAAAGTGTTAATGAAGCTTTACCTTGAGTTTTATAATTTTTTCATAATCATCCCTTATAACAATAATGTCATCCACATAAACACTCACAATAGATACTTTCTTTCTTTTTTAATGAATAAGGTATGCTCATTCATACTTATAAAGTACCCCAAGCTGATTATATTTTCACTAAATTTTTAAAATCAAGCTCTTATGATTGCTTGAGGCCATAAATAGCTTTATTCAATTTGCATAGCATTAAACACTTTAAGTAGCTCCATATAGACTTTTTCGTTGAGGTTTGTCGTAGGAATGCATTTTTCCTATCTAACTACCATATATCACAATCTTTGTGTGCAGTTAGACTTATGATGACTCTTATAGATGTAAGTACTGGAATAAAAGTTTCATTATAGTCAATATCATATGTTTAGATGTATCCTTTAGCTACCAATCTTGCCTTATAACATTTGAGGCTTCTATCATCTTTAAGTTTTACCATATATATTGACTTACAACCACCCGGTTTCATGTTGAGGAGCAAATTAACAATATCCCAAGTTCTATTATTTTCCATTGCAGCTAGTTGTCTTTGCATAACTTCCTTCTATTGAGGGGACTTATGAGTTTCTTTCATATTTCTAGGTATAAAATGCAATTTGGCATTCATGACAAACTTATGATAGCTTTATGAAGTAATGTGATAAGAGACATTAAGAAATAAGATAAAGAATGCAAATTCTCTTACCGTTTTTAATAGCAATGGGAAGATCATATTCAAGGATTATGGGAGGAGATTAATCTAAATTTGAGGAGGAATAATTGATCACATTAACTTGTGCAATAGGCACTACACCTTCCTTTCTCCACAAGTATAAAGTCTTATCTCCTTAGGCATTATGTCAGTCATCATATGCTCATTAAACTCTGAATCCATCTCGATGGAACTTATAGGAAGAACTGGGGCATGTTTATGAACAGGACAATCGGCTCTCTCTTGAATGAATAGTAGGGGGTTGACTCAAAAAGGTAACATCTAAAGAAATATACATTTAATGGCTCTAGGACATGTAAATGAATATAGACATTGTAAATGAATATAGACATAGCAGATACACCCAACGATACGAGATGGGATATAAAGCAATTTACTCTCGGGATTAATAAACGTCCATGGGACTTTTCGCTTAAAACATAACTAAGCATCTTATTGATAAGATACACAGATATTAGTGTATCATCACCCCAATAGGATTTACGAGGATTACATCCAATAATTAGCGCTCTAGCCAGTTCAAGAATGTGTATGTTCTTTCTTTCTGCCACATCATTTCATTGTGGGATATTAAGACTGGAAGTTTGATGCATAATGTCATTTTTTGAAAGTAGCCTCTTAAATGGCCACACATGTATTCCCCACCATTATCTGAACGAAGGATTCATAACGAGGAATGAAACTGAGTTTCAATAAATTTATCAACAAGAAAGATATTGTAAAAACTTCAACCTTCGATTTCATTAGATAAACTAAAAGTGGATCGAGTACAATCATCAATAAAAAAGAACAAAATACCTATAACCACTAACAGAAGCAACGTGACAAGGACCTCAAACATCATAATGGACCAATTCAAATGGTTTGGACATTTTAAACTCACTATACATGAAAAGAAACTCGATGGTAATTTGCCTTTTGGCAAACATCACACTTAACATGAGTAGGTGTCTCAAACGATCATGCCATAATTTTATTTATGCTTTAGTCGTTATCATAGTTGAGAGAGTGTGAACAAAGGTTTCACCAGAGGTTCTTCAAGAATATAAAGCCCCTTTTTTAAAGCTATCATGACCAAAGATTCTCCCATTCTTCAAATCCTAGAAAACACATCCAAAGAGAACGTTACTGAACAATTTAGGTGCTTGGTAAGAAAACTTACAAATAATAAATTTCTAGGAAAACTTAGGACATGAAGAACGTAAGGTAAATAAAACAAAGTGCTTTTAGCGCTTCCCTTTTCCATCATATATATATGGGACCATCTACCAACCGAATGGGCTCATTTAAATAAAATGATTGATAGTTAGATAAGTAATTATGGTCCCCAATCATACATGATCAATCGCTTCTGAATCAACAACTCATATTCGAGGTATCGAGGAGGCAAAATTACCAAAGACCATGAATAATATATGGGTCATAGTAACTTGGGATTCTAAGGAAGATGTTTGGTCACCCAAACATGACTCTAAGCCTTCTATACGCTTCAATATTTCATGTACGGTGCCCACATCAGCTTTCTCTGTAGTATGTTCTAACATATTGGTGTAATATGCCTTATTCTTACTAAAATTCAGCTTCTCATCACATCTCAACACTTTCTTTCGTTTGTCAATTTTTACCAGAGTAAGGGTATTTCAATTTTCTTTTTCTTCACTAGATAGAGCACGATGGCCTCTTCCTCCATAATTGCAATATCCACCTCTTCCTCACCTATGTTATATGATTCTTCCCAATCAAGGCAATCTTATATATACTTGTTATCTCTTCTTTGTAGGCCACATTGATCTTCCCGTCTAAGTAACAAGGAGTACACAATACCTAAGAAGGGCAATTCTTCCCTTTGAAGGATGTTCACCTTAAGTAAGGATCAAATACCTTATATTTTTCAACCCCTTAATTTTATTCCTTTAAACACAGAACATTTAATACTTGTAATGAACTATAACTCATCCCATAACCCCCTCAAATCTACATAATATTCGCTTATAGTCCGATTTGTTTGTCCACATTTCCTGATCTTGTATAGGATCTTATATTTTTTAGATATATTTTTCTCTATAAATAGATTGAGAGACTACCTTCCATATGTGAGTTGTTGATGCTAAATACAAAAAAGTTCTTCCTAGTGAAGGAACCATAGATTATAGCAACCATGAATAGTGGTACATCATCTTTTCTCCATTTGAAATAAATAGGACTACTCTCATCATGACCTTGGTGCACGCCTATAAGATAATCCCATCTTCCTTTGACAAGAACTACAAACTTAGCAGACTTTGCCCATTCAAAGTAATTTCGACCATCCCCCCTAACATTTGTAATCTAAAGTATCTAATTTGTCTCCTGATTGGCCTTCAAAGGATAGGCAGAAGGAATCGACACTTTCCCCAATGTATAATTCTTCACAAAAAAGAGAGATCTTATTTTTGTTATATGTTCTTCTATAAAACATCAACTAGATGCCAATAAGCAGGTGTTGTCACACTACTCAGTGATGCAACAATCGGCTTTGTGGTACCTATAATGAACACCTTGACTACTCCAATGTGATGTCCATCGATCATCAACACGAACATTCTCTAAAGTATAAAATACTTATGATGGTTCCACCACCAGGACATTCACCAATAACTCACGATTTAGGTGTGAAAGGCTCTGATACCATGTTATAATTCAATTCTATTAATTAGAAGAGGATTGATATAGAAACATGCATAATAATCACTTGAAGAAGAAGACTTTAGAGCAACCTCCTTTATTTCTTAATCTCTCTTAGGGTTTTGATTTGTTTACAAAACTTATATAAAAAACTGTAACCTAAAAGACTAATATACCCTTATGCTAATACACTATTAACATATATTAATAGGGAAACACGGATATAGTACTAGATTCAAATATAATTAAGAACAAAAAAAAAGACCCAAAGTTCTTCTGAACAAACTCTACTTAGATGATGACCCTGACCCTCATGGGAAAGCAACACCAAATGAGTTGCTTACGTGACTCTTTGGCTTAAGAGTAATACGACTGAAGGCACTCTAGCAACGACCTAGGCCCAATGAGGTCTCCAAGTTGTTAGGCACTATGTAATGATTGAAGTTTCTCCTAAATAACCCTTTCACGGCCCGAAGCACTTTCAAGCTCAATTATAGGAATATGTTAAGAAATATCAAATCTTGATGTTAAGCATTTGGACCATGACCTTGAAGAAAATATTATTTCCTTAACGGTTTATAACATTGGGCAAAGTAAGAAGCTCAATCGGTTGAATCCATATGCCCTTTCTAAGGCTACTAGAGTCGCAAAACGTTTATTTGATAGTCATTGGCTTAGTAGTCCCAAAAGATCTGACAAGAGCACGTAAAGAAAGAATAGTGAGAAGACGAAAGTTCGAAAGACAAACGGAACAATATGCCAATCCTAATCGCTTCAACACCAGTCACCATGATGTGAGTTGGACAAGATTTTGATTCCCCCAATACCACAAGGCATATCTCTCAAGTAAGCTCAGATTATGGCATTGTAAAGTGGACAGGAGGCACTCACGGCCCATATGGCACAACTGACTCAAAGCCTTGAGGAACTATTGCGACAACGAGTTCCTTCTCCTAATCACTTCAACACCAGTCTCCATGATATGGACCCAAACTCCCATGAGTTAGGCTCAACTATATGAATGCACCAGGAGGCGAGAACAGATCGAAGAGACGTAGAACACTAAGTTCGAATCAAAATTTCTTCTTAAGCCGTATAAAACTCACCCAAAGAGGGTTTGTTGTCATCAAGAATCATGAATAATGAGGTTGCAAACCTTGAGTTGGATCATAATCCACCTATTGATTGAGATTTTGAACTCGCTGAGGATCAAAGACTAGCATTTGTATCAAGCCACCTTGAAGAAACTCACAAGTCCATGTAATTCCTTCCAGTTGGCAAGTCTATTAAACAAGAGATAATACACGAGAAGTTTCTCACTCCCATGCGGACATGGCATGTTCAAGTATTTTTCTTACAGGCCAGATGAATTCATCCAGAACGAACACATGAAAGTTTTATCATCATAATGGAGATTGAAGCTCCAAGAGCAATCCCACCATTTTCTGTACATAGTACTTAGGATAAAATATTTTTATTTCTTGAGGCACAGCTTTCTCCAGTTTTCCATAGTATGTATTTGCTTATAGTTATGGTACTTCTTTTGGTAGTTAAGTGCAATGTTATCTGTATCATACAGTGCGATACGTATCATATCGTGGAAGGCCTTTGTATCGCTCAACTGAACTTATCGTGAGACACATGCAAAAGAAATTTTTTTGCAATTTTTTTTTCGGGTTTGTGGACTCTTTTTTTTTAACTCCGCCCATGTAAGGGATCACCCTTGCATTGCCGGTCCCAAGCCCAGATAAAGGAGGAGGGTTGTGTTAGGCTTCCGACAGCCAGCGTAAAACTTCGTCGAATTTCTACAACATGGATTACAAAAATTATGAGCATTGCTTTGGGGCGTCCCCGCCTAGCGACGTGCTGCAAAGCCCGAATGCAGTAAGAAGTAAGCATGGGCCACTACATTTTCGCCCGAATGTAGTGAATCAATTGCAGAGAGGGTTCCCACATCATGGACGGGTGTGGGTAAAGAAGTTAGTCCCACTATATTGCCGCCCGAATGTAGTGAAAAATTTTCAGAGAGGGTCTCCGCATTTTGATTATGGACGGATGCGGGGGGTAAGGAAGCTAGTCCTAGATAATAAGATTTGTATTGGTTCTTGGAATATCGGAACATTATCGGGTAAGCTAATGGAGGTGGTAGATACTATGATTCGGAGAAAGATTCATATTCTATGTTTACAAGAGACAAAATGGGTTGGAGAAAAAGCAAAGGAGATAGAGGATACAGGTTTTAAATTATGGTACTCAGGTAAAGAAAAGGCCCGAAACGGAGTTGGTATTATTATAAATAAAGATTTAAAGGAGAGTGTAGTAGACATACAACGATATGGTGACCGAATCATGACATTGAAATTAGTATTAGGAGCAGAGGTTTTGAATATAGTTTGTGCTTACGCACCCCAAGTAGGACTAGAAGATAGTATAAAGACAGTTTTTTGGGAAGAGTTAGACAAGGTGTTTCAAAAGATTCCACAAAGGGAGATGATTTGTTTAGGAGGAGATTTAAATGGACATGTCGGTAAAGAGGCATTAGGATATCAAGGGATTCATGGAAACTTTGGTTATGGGGATATAAACGAGGAAGGTAGGGAGATTTTAAATTTTGCTATGTCATTTGATCTCTTTATAGTCAATACAATCTTCAAAAAACGAGATGAACATTTAATTACTTATAAGAGTGGCTTATCACACACACAAATTGATTACTTTATTTGTAGAAAAAAAGATAGAGCGTGTTGTAAAGATTGTAAGGTAATTCCTGGAGAAAGCTTAACCACCTAACATCGACTTTTAGTTATGGATTTACAAATAAAAAAATGGACAAAGAAGAAAAGAGTGCATCGAGCTATTCGGACTAAATGGTGGAACCTCAAAAGTGAGAAAGAAGGTATATTTAAACAGAAAGTCCTTCAAGGAGATGTTTGGAATTATGTTGGCACACCCTCTGATATGTGGAACAATATGGCTATACATATTAGGAAAGTGGCGAAAGATGTGTTAGGGGTATCTAAGGGAGGTGTACCGGCACAAAAAGAAGCTTGGTGGTGGAGTGAAATAGTACAAAATAAAATCAAGGCAAAGAGGGCATGTTACAAATTACATTACGCTAAGAAAACTAGTGAAACTTTAGAAGCTTATAAGAAAGCAAAGAAGGAAGCAAAAAAGGGCGTTAGTGAAGCAAAAGCTAAGATTTGGGAGGACTTATATAAAAAACTCAACTCAAAAGAGGGTGAAAGAGATATTTTTAGGATAGCTAGGGCTAGAGATAAGAAAACTAAAGATCTAAATTTTGTTAGATGCATAAAAGACGAGGATGAAAAAATTCTAGTGGCAAATGATGATATAAGAAATAGATGGAAAAACTATTTTTATAATCTTTTTAATGAAAATAAAGATGTTAGTATTAGTTTAGGAGATTTAGCCAAGTCAGAAAAGTATATAAACCACAATTTCTACCGACGTATTCAAAAGAATGAAGTCAAAGAGGCTCTTAAACATATGAAGAGTGGTAAATCAGTAGGACCAGATAATATTCCTATAGAAGTTTGGAAAATACTAGGAGAAATAGGAATCACTTGGCTCACAAGACTATTTAATGAAATATGGAAAAACCAAAAGATGCCCGAGGAATAGAGAGCAAGTACACTTATACCCGTATATAAGAACAAGGGAGACATTCAAAATTGTGTGAATTATCGAGGTATCAAGTTAATGAGTCATACTATGAAATTATGGGAAAGAATTATCGAACGTAGGTTAAGACAAGTATCAAGTACAACAGAGAACCAATTTGGATTTATGCCAGGTAGATCTACTATTGAAGCGATTCACCTTCTGAGACGTCTTATGGAACATTTTAGAGCAAAAAAGAAAGACCTTCACATGATATTTATTGATCTAGAAAAAGCTTATGATAGGGTACCGAAGGAGGTTCTTTGGAGAACTTTGGAAAAAGAGGTATCCCATTGACATATATTAACCTTATAAGAGACATGTATGATGGTGCAAAAACATGTGTGAGGACTCATGAAGGAACGACAGACTTCTTTGAAGTTAATATTGGGTTACATCAAGGATCAACTTTAAGTCCATACTTATTTATAATGGTGATGGATGAGTTAACAAAACATATTCAAGATGAAGTACCTTGGTGTATGTTATTTGCAGATGACATTGTATTAGTGGAGGAGTCTAAGGAAAAAGTTAATAGAAAATTGGAACTATGGAGAGAAACATTAGAAAACAAAGGCCTCCGACTTAGTAGAACAAAGACAGAATATATGGAATGTAAGTTTGATCATTTGGCTACTTCAGAGGACATAGAAATTAAAATTGGCACACATTGCATTCCCCAAAAGGAAAGTTTTAAATACCTAGGGTCAATTTTTCAAAGTGATGGAAGAATTGATGGAGATGTTACACATAGAATTAATGCTGGTTGGTTAAAATGGAGAGGAGCATCAGGTATTCTTTGTGATAAGAAGATACCATTAAAATTAAAAGGTAAATATTATAGAGCTGCAATTAGGCCTGCCATGTTTTATGGTTCTGAGTGTTGGGCAGTTAATCATCAACATGTACAAAAGATGTCTGTGACAGAAATGAAGATGTTGAGATGGATGAGTGGCCATACAAGAAAAGACCGTATACATAATGAGGTTATTAGAAACAAATTAGGAGTGGCACCAATAGAGGATAAAATGAGAGAACATCGTTTAAGATGGTTTGGACATATAGAAAGAAGATCAAAAGAAGAACCTGTAAGAAGGTTAGAAAAACTAAATTTGGAAAGTATTAAAAGAGGTAGAGGACGACCACAAAAGTGTTGGAAAGAAACAATAAAGAATGATCTAGTTTATTGGGAGTTAACTGCTAACATGGCACACGATAGGGATCTGTGGAAACAAAGAATCCATGTAGCCGACCCCGTCTAGTATGGGAAAAGGCTTAGTTGTTGTTGTAGTTGTTGTTGTTATGGACTCTTTTTTCCTCTCTTTACTTCTCCCAAAGAATCCTCCAACATGCTCGTCTGGGATTTCAAGACGCTTGTGTGTATCATGTAAATTTGGGTTAGTTTATAAGAATTTTATTGAATAAGAATAATTTATGAATAAATAACAATTATAACTATTATTTCCCTTTATGTTGCCAACTTTTAGGTATATTTCTTATACCAGTTTTTAATTTCATGAAATCGTAAACAATGAAGAACAATTTGGTTACCTCAAAGTTTTGTAGAACAATAATTCCCTTCTATTTTTTTTTGCAAATAAGAGGTTAATTTTGAATCACTTAATCCTCTAAGCCTCTGAGAATGTTCGTAAAAACTCTTTTCAGATATTTAGAGCTTTCTAGAAGAAGCATAACTCTTTGATATGCAAGTCCTCAAAGAGATACAAACTCTTCGACATACTATTCTTGAAAAGTCATAGTTCTTTCGTATAGTTGACATTTCGAAAGGAACACAACCCTTTGATGTATGAACATCAATTTACTGAACGGAAAGTTGTACGCATCCACAATAGTTCATTGAGTGGGCATTTCACAGCTTCACTATTTTAGGGTTCACCTTACGATTTGAACATGATTAACGTGTGTGAGGCTTAGCTCAGCCTATAAAGTAAGCATGTCATCATAGTTACACATTGAAAATTCCTATTTCGATCAAGCAACTCATAAGTAATCAGATGACCTGATTTTGACCCACAACATCCATCCATCATCCTTCTGTGTGAAACAACTTCAAGCATTAGTTAAAAAGCTAGTCTCCAGTAAAAGAAAAAGAGGATATCATCAAGTAACAATATCACATCACTAGGGTGTCATAGACTCAATAATCAAAGAAATGCAGTTCATCGTTTTGCTCACATATGAAAATGAGCAAATGTGCCAACTACATGTACAAAGATAGTTGTTTATTAATTTTGATATATTAGAGGAGTGGATTATGAAAGATAACAAAGAAAATGTACTCCTAACCGAAAAAGATATTGCATGGATTAATTTAGAGGGAGTGCAACAACATCATTAAGGAGATGAAGATTTTGATTTTAAAGCAAAAGGTGGTGAGGATCTTTAGCAAGGAGAAGTTAAGATTATTTAATTGATGATCCTGATTACAAAATGTAAATGTAAATGTATTTCACTTTTTGCTTCAAAATATGTAATTCTTTTTCAGGTGAATGATGAATATATACTAATATGTACTAAACTTTGCATTATATGAATTCATTGTAATTATCATATTTTTCCTTTTTTCCTACTTTTTTGGATTTTTATTAATTTTTTAGTATTAAACTATGATACACTATGATACGATACGTATTGTATCACGGACCAAAACAATACACGATACGATACGCGTCGAACAACACTGGTTAAGTCTACTAAGTCCCGAGTAATGTAAATGTCTTAGTAGGAAAACTTTACTACAAACAGTGGTAAGAACTCTTTGCAAGCAACTGATGGGAGATCACCTTGGCATGGAAACTAAAGATCACCAACTATTGGATTTGTAGATAAATCCTTACCAATCCCGTGAGTATCACAGAAATCCAAGAGCAAGCAAAGACAAGTTGGGTGAAGCCAATCAGGATGTGCAGTTAATCCATAAGACATCGATTTAGTGGGCACCAACTGGTCCAACTGAGTACTTTGGATCGATCCATTTACCCCAACTCAAAACCAGTTCAAGCAGAGATTATAGAAGATCTAAGCATCAGTTATTATTAACCAACCTATTGAATTAAAAATAAGAGTTAATTTTCCGCCCTTCCAAGAAGTATTAGATTCCCAAGGAGTTAAATGCTCTTTCCTTTTCCATATAGTCATTAAGTGTGCAGCTCCTAGGCAGCAATAGTTAGTTAGTAGTTTTAAATTAATTAGGACATAATTTTCAATGTTTTGAAATTTGCAGTATTTAGTTTTAGTGCTCATATTAGAGGGTTGTTCTAACCTATATAAACCCATCCATATTAATGAAAACAAAAGTAGTGATTTCCTACAAAGTTTATGTATTTCAAATCTCTCTCTTATCGAATATTGTTCGACGTGTATCATTTTGGTCCACGATACGATATATATCGTATCGTAGTATATCATAATTTAATACTAAAAAATTAGTTAAAATCCAAAAAAAAAAGGAGAAACTTGATAATTACAAAGAATTCATATAATGCAAAGTTTAGTACATATTCATCGTTCACCATTCAACAAAAAAGAATTACATATTTTGAAGCAAAAAGTGAAATACATTTACATTTACATATTGTAATCAGGATTATCAACTAAATAATCATCATCTTCAATTTGCTGAAGATTCTCACCACCTTTTGCTTTAAAATCAAAATCTTAATCTCCTTAATGATGTTGTTGCACTCCCTCTAAATTAATCCATGCAATATCGAGTGCATTTTCTTTGTTATCTTTCATAATCCACTCCTCTAATATATCAAAATTAACAAACTACTATCTTTGTACATGTAGTTGGCACATTTGCTCATTTTCATATGTGAGCAAAACGATGAACTCCATTTCTTTGATTATTGAGTCTATTACACCCCAGTGATGTGATATTATTACTTGATGATATCCTCTTTTTCTCTTACTGGAGAGTAGTTTTTTAACTAATGCTTGAAGTGGTTTCAAATAGAACGATGATGGATGGATGTTGTGGGTCAAAATCAGGTCATCTGATTACTTATGAGTTGCTTGATCGAAATAGGAATTTTCGATGTGTAACTATGATGACATGCTCACATCACTGGCTGAACATGTTCAACTCAATGAAAGTCGTGTTGTGAACCCTAAAATAGTGAAGTTGTGAAATGCACACTCAATGAACTTAGGCAACCAAATTGTTCTTCATTGTTTGCAATTTCATGAAATTAGAAACTGGTAGCAGAAATATGCCTAGAAGTTGGCAATATAAAGGGAAATGATTTTGTCATAATTGTTATTTGTTCATAAATTATTCTTATTCAATAAAACTCTTATAAACTAGCCCGAATTTACATGTTACACGCATGCAGCTTGCAATCCCAGACGAGCATACCGGAAAATGCCTTGGGAAGAAGTGAAAAGAGGCGAACAAAAAATTGCAAAAAACAAATTTTTTGGCCATATCACCCCGTATCGTACGATACAGCATGATAACTTCGGTTGGGTGATACAGAGGCTTGTATCATAGTCAATCTTTATCACCTTAGTAAGTCATATCTATTGTATGACAGACCGTGTGTGCGTGGGGGGTGACAGTTGGTGAGTCATATCCAACTTGTGGGTGAGAGTGTGTATTGGTGAGTCACATCCAACAAGTGTGTGTGCGCATGAGCCCACTCAAAACGTGTTCAACTACTTCCATGTGTGAGCATGTGATGCATTGGTGAGCCCAAATTCAAGAGTGTGCATATTGGAGCATCATTTGATGATTTTCACTTAAAGAAGGACTTCTCGACCCACGATTCGCATCACGTTGGGTATAGACATAGCAACTTAAGCTTGTCAATTTTAAATGTTTACCCAAGTCATATTTGAAATTTTGAATCATCTCAAAAGCGCAGATTTGCCTCAATGGGTGCATACACACAATAATAACATTAAAAAAACATCCTAGCAAGCTTCGAACAACCAGATTGACAATAACGCAAGAAAATGACAGCTTTGATAAAATGGGTGAGATGAAAAGAGAAACATTCATTTTAATGACAAACCGTGATTCTGCTCAAATTTAGGTGGACTTTGCTGGTTGAGGGAAAAGAAACATCACATGGATACACAATAGTTAGTAAGGATCATCTCTTAGTTCAGTATGTCATTCTAGGAAGATCATTTCCAAGAGGAAGTAGCGGTGGTCCATCATAACATAAGTACCATTCACAAGCTTTGATACATGTCCTGCTTCCAACAGCACAATCTGTTTTAGGAGGTAAACGAAACTGTTTTTCTGAAGCAGCGGGGAATCACAGGCTAATACTTCACAAGGATATGTTCACAGGCACATTACGAAGCAAACTCAAAAGCCTAAGGTATTAGAAAAGCGAAGTAGTAGGCTAGCCGCTAGACCAACTAGGGAGACAAAGTAAGGAAACTGTGTTTCTAAAAAGAAAAAACTGTTAGACAAAATAGAAAGAACACTCATAACCACCTTGAATTTTAAATAAGCACCAAAAAATCTCTTTTGAACATATATCTACCGAAAGATAATGAAGCCATTAAAGATTAAGGCAGCTGGGCTTTTGGCACAATTGAACAGCAAAGCAACAACCAATATCATAGATGCAATTTTTCCTTCATCTTCAACGAAAGAACCCCCATAAAGCGAAAACTCACCGAATGGAGAAATGGTTGCATGTACCCGATGATTGATTCTTATCCCTTCTCTGAATCGTGTTCATCTTCGAGCTAAGGAGTTGTTCTTCACGATGAGATTCGGAGCCAATTTGCTCCTGACCAACATTTTGACAGGACGTCGCCATGAGAGACAGTGATTAGGGCTCCGAGGAGAAAGAGGAGCCACCACCGCCACCACCTTCTCTCTCTCTCTCTCTGCCGTTCGGTTTCAGGAAAACGGAGCGGAAATCAGTCCGTCAAAATAATACCAAGAGTAAAGGCCTCCAGAAAATGAAATATATTTCTTAACAGAAAGAGTTGGAGCTCTACTTATCAAATCAGGTGGGTTGAGAATCAAAGCCCCTAACCGCTACCTTCAAACCCAACAAACAATGGAAGGTACGGCGGGCTCAGAAGACGTGATCCTTCTCCAACCTTTTCCGCCCTCGCGGCCGAGACAGCCCCGCTCATTCGGCCTACTCGCCCTTGTTTTGTTTGCGACCTGACGAAGGCGTTTTATGGGGCTTTCTTCATGTAAACGAGGGCGAAGGCCCACTTGCAACTTGTATTTTACGGGGCTTCCTTCATGTGACGGAGCAACTGTTCGGAATTAACCCCTTAAACGAGGGCAACTTAAAGTCTATAAATTCGAACAGTTGTTTCTATTAAACGTTTTTGGATCTCAACCAGCCTACGAACGATTACTTGTAAAGACGGGCTTTCTTCATGCCTTAATTTCATAAGTTAATCTGATGGTTCTGCTGTTACACACACAAGAACGTTTGATTGAGATAAAGATTCCATAATTACGACCCACTTGCAAGTTTAACGTGAGAAGGCAGCTCAAATAACTCACATCACGAATCTTGACTTTATTAGTGGTGGTGGTGGTCCTCTTTTGCTAAATAACCAGAGTTACTGGCGGATCTACATTGAGTCTTGGTGGCAGAAGGCCCACCTAAAGTTTGAAAAGTTGATAAAAAGCTACGGGGGAGTGCATGCCTACTACAGATAGTTCCATCTTCGGTAGTCGAATAGGCCATTCGCCCCGTCCTACCAAAAGTTCTACATCCTTCACTGACCATAGTAATGTCTTCACATTGGACACGAATGGAAATGGTTACAACGAGTATTGAGCTATAATAGGTAACTTCTTTTTGCCCTTTTCCTTTGACAAACTTATAATTGCTCTATGGGGCTAACGATGCAGTAAATGTAGTTAATTCTATAATTTTTATGTGATAATTGTGTATCCGTTTAATTTATATTTTTCTTTTTCTTTTTACCTTTCCCGTGCAATCTGAGGGTTTATGCAGATCCCACCAGTTACAACTGCAAAGAACTCTCTGGCAGTTGAACTTTTAACCTGTTATATCCTGTCCTTTTTCCCTCACTGTAACCACACTTTGGGCATCTCTTGGCTCTTGAAGTTATAGAATTGTTAGGTTTTGAGTTTTCTAAAAGCTATTTCACTGTTTGTGGGTTATGTGTTTTGGCTCAAAATAATTTGTTACTTCAAGTGTGATATATGTGCAATTTTAGTAAAACTATGTTTTACACCTTGTTTGAAGTGCTTTTTCTTTCCAACACCTTTATTATAGTAGCAGCATAATATTATTGAATGGTGTTTTACTTAAAGCATACCCTTTTTACTAAGAGCACCCTCCTTTTGTTCAAAAATAGCCAAACTGCTCATCAACCCATCACATCTCCAACCCTCTTTCCTTGGAGACTTCATCCAATCTCTTCCTTCCACTACCACTCTCTTCTCTCCATCATCCATCTCGACGTCTTCTACCATGGATTAACAGTGTCCTCTGTCATCTTCCACCACTACTACCACAGTAAGAGTTCTCTTTCTCATAAGGAGACACACTATGAGAGTATCCTTTTCAAGTAAGAAACGTTGTCTCTACGTGTCTCATACTAGAACAAGATGCACAAGGAATGTGTCTCTTCCCTTATCCCATTTGACCCTCTTCATATGAAGGAGACGTGCCAGAAAATTATCTCTTTCCAGTAAGAGACGTTTATTCGTGTCTCGTACTTGAATGAGATGCACAAGAAATGCATCTCTTACTGGAAGGAAATGCTCCCCTATCATCTCTAACTAGTAAGAGACACAACTCGGTTGTATCTCTTACTAGAAAAAGACACGCGAAGGCAGCGTCTCTCCCTCTACAGATGTATAATTAATGTGTCTCTTTATTTGTGTGTGATGTTAATATTGGTCAATTTGTTACATATACCAACTGATTTTAGTGACGATTTAAAGGTAATTACATTTGTTGATTGTGAGGTTGATGAAATTGGTTATTTACCAATGTTTGAAATTAATATGGTATTTTAGAATTGGCAATAGTTGCTTGACTATGAAAAAGAAGTTGGGAACCACTATAACATTATTCTTGTAATTTTTCGTTCAAAGCATCAAGATGGAAGAAATATGATATGGCTTAAATGTGAAAGAAGTGGTGTGTATAGAAGTAAAAAATATATAGACATAGAGAAATCGATTTAGCAGTACAAAAATATTAAAAAAACATTTTTAAATAAAATAATAATTAGATAGTGTTGATCTCATTCTTGATGCTGACTCAATATGTTGATATTCAAACTATGCAGCACATCCACAACTATTACAAAGATTAGAATTTTCAGATTCATCTTTTGTGGCTGATATACTCTCATTTATTGCTCTATATGTTTTTTAATAGGTGGATGTTGTAATAGATGGAAAATATCGGTATTGAGTAATTGGAGGACATTTTAACAAGGGGAAAGCATATAGACCATAATTCTTGAGGTTCAAACACATTAAGATATTTATTTTCGAGTTGGCATATTTTTTAAGCAAAATGTGTTCAACAAAACAAGGAAGCAACTCAATAGCATCGAAAAATTTATTTTCATCACTATCTACAATATCATCACTCTTTGCGAAATTGTTGTTTACATCTTCATCATAACTTGAAGGCTCAACTTCAGCATCATGTCGTATATGGAGTGTCTGATAAGTGTCGAAACCTGAGCCTCTTCTCCTTCTCTTCTTTGTCGTCATCATGGTAATCTCATATATGATACAACATTACATTTTGTCGAAGATATGGTAACATTACATCCTTTCACTCATTCACCATGCACCATTTTATCCTATATTAAGATAATATAGTGTATAAAACATAAGATAGGCTATTTAATAAACATAATAAGAGAGAGTCACAAAATGAGTGTCTTTCCTTCTACGAGAGACTCATGAAGTGTGCATCTCATTTGAAATAAAGATGCATGTGGTACTCATCTCTGTCTAAAAAGGGTTTGAGTGTTTTGCGTCTTTTTCAAAAATACAAAATCGGGTGTCCATGCATACTCATCTCCTTTCACTCATTCACTCCATTTTGAGTGCTTGGGACAGGAGAGATGAATATGCGGGTAAGAGAGAGGGAGAGGGTGTCCGGTCAATGAGGTGAAGGAGGAGGCAAGGGAGGGATTGCCTACGAGCAGCAAAGGTATCAATGGACCCTACGAGAAATCTATAGATTAGCTTTTCCATATCTTACACCACATATTTAGTGATGATAAAGCAAAACAAGGTATACCAGGATGACTTGTGCTACAACTTTAGTAAGCACTTTCTTGTCCTTTCTTGATAAATACTTTACTTTTTAGCTTTGAGGTTTTTCCAAGGTCCTTGTTACGCCTTTCTTGGAACCACACAAAGAGAGAGTATGGATAGCCATGGGTGGGTTGGAGTGGGAGGGACTCCACCTGACCCGCCCCACACAAACCGTTATGCCCCGCACCTGCCCTATAGTCATCTCCTTCAACCCAACCCACCCCTCAGCTCTTGGGCCTCGCCATTGTATGTAAAAGCACAATATAGAATCCTTTACTTTAACCATCAAAAAAATCTTTTTATTTGTAACATCATAGACAAATATAAAAGAAACAATGCATATCACACATTCTAACTGGTTAACTAGGCAAAACTTAAGAATATTCTAATCATATTTACATGATACCCAAACCATCTTCTTCATCCATCATTAATCTATAGGTCTTGATACAGAATGTCAATGAGAATGCATCCATAATATCTTCTTCACATTTACATGATACACAAAATATCTATGGGAATACATCCATGGTATCTTTTTTATCCATCATCGATTGCATCTTCTTCATCCTGCTAAAATTTTTCAAAGTTAAAGTATGCACAGCTCAAAATCTTTAGAAATAAAATAAATTAGCTAGAGTTAAGTTACATGCCTTTACATTGGGGTCAACTTTAATCACAATAATTGCATAGAACAAAGACCTCGGTTGCCCAACATATTCGAACATAGTAATGCACAATCAACATGATGGGACACACAAACTACTTTAAGAGGGCAAGAATATAAGTAATGTACATCGAGTCAAGATGAAGCATAGTATGAATGTGTTATACCCATTGAATTAAGATGAAGCATGATATATGCATTATAACTTTATAAGGTAAAGAGATTATAAGTAAGAATTAATAATAGAGCCCCCAACATATTTGGTCTGATATAAATGTGTTAAACACACCAAATACACAATGAATCTTGGTATAAATACATTGTACACATTGAATTGAGATGAAGCATGGTATGCATTATAAGCCAACGAGATTACAAGTTGAATTAAGAATAGAGATCCCAAATTATCATCCCAGAATATGTCTTAATCACTGATTATATCCATCTCAAAATTAAACTTATGCAGTTATACCCGGTATGTCATTACATGAGCATATCAAATCATAACAAGTACATAATAATGGTGTTCTCTTCCTACAAAAGAGCAAATATTCAAACAAATTACAAACTCCACCAATACAAGTTATGCCCGTGTCAGGTAGAGATCAAATCATATCCAAACAAATATAATAATCATGCCTTCATACAAAAAAATAAATATTCAAACAAATTACAGGCTCCAGCAACACAAGTTATGTTCATGCCATGCACAAATCAAATATGCATCCCTTCATGCAAAAGTGAAAAAGACAATCAAGTAAAAGGATAATAATTCAAACAAATTAGAGATTTCACTAATGTAATGAACAATAAGATAGTTTATTACTTGTCAAACTCATTAATAAGGTGACATGGGCTCCACTTTATTGTTGTTATCCAATTCATCATTCATGGCAATATAATCATCCATCTAAGGTGTTTAACATATGAAAAGTAAGTGAATAGGCAATATTTAATATATTATAATAAACTAAACTATGTGCAAATATATTATAAAGATTAATAAAATACAAGTAAATACCATTTTCCAAAGCCCACAACCAATTCTCGCAATACATTAAAGCTTATATTGTTGATCCTTTCAATTACTTTGATGGTCATTAATCACACAACCCCTACTAAACACATATTCAAAAGCAACGGTAGTGAGTGGAATGATATATATCTGTCTAGCTATTTTTTATAGTATTGGGAAATTTCATTTATTTTTTACCATAATAAAAAGCTAAAATCATGAGTTCTTGGGAGCACATCTTTTTCTAAATAGAAACTGAGTTTAGTTTCAGTAGATGAACTTTTTTGGTACTTTTTTAATTAAACATATCTATCAAAAGTTGGAAATTTATCATTAGGTACAGTGACCTCTTGGGAACTTTGCTTATGCATGGTTAATGAGCGTTTTCTTTTGTTACATTCACTGATTAAGTTATAACAAATTTTTTTAAGTTACATAATATTTTTCATACAACTCTTGATAGTAAAATTCAACAACATCCATTTTGTATCTCGAATTCAACAATATCAGAACACCCAAGATACCATTAGCATTTTTTTAATATTTCTGGAACTTCAGGAATATACCACTATCCATATCCTTAATCACTAAAAGAGCATTATTGAGCCAATAATTTAAAGCTAACTTAATTTCACAAATTTTGCCAAAGTATATGTTGGCAGTTGGATATTATATTCTAAAAAAATAATTTGGTCACCTCATAAAAAACCTTCAACCTTTTACCAAATTTGTATTATGGGCACAATTTTGTATTATGGATCAACTTGTCTCAAATAAGGAAAAATATCCATATACAAACTAGCATTCTCCAACATCAAGTACGTAGAATGTCATCTTGTTTTGTAATAAAAAATCAACTTCTTCTTAACTAAAATTCTTGATTTAGTAGTATGTGTAGTTGTCCAATATGCTACGCTACGCCAATTGTCTCAATTGCATGCTTTTACGGTGTCTAACCTATCCTACATGATTAAATTTAAAATATATACACAATACCATATATGGAATACCTTTTCACCTAAGATTAAATAATTACCATCTAGATGCCCCAAAAGTTCATTTATCATCACGTTGTTGGTAGAGCAATTATATAATGTAACGGTTAACAACTTCTTATTTATGCTCCATTCCAATAATGACTTCATCATTATATCAGAAAGTACCGCACTTGTATGAGGTGTAAAAAATATGTGAAACTACAAAATAAACACATAAATTAAGAATTTATATCATACTAAACTAAATACAATAACGTTAAAAGTTACCTCAAAATTTGATTTTACAGTTTTCAAGAAGTATTTATAAAATGTATTGTATTCACCATAAAACTCTTCACTTGAATAGAGGTCTACATGTCACTTGTTATTTCTACTCTTCCTCAATATTATCAAATATCTTCATTATATTATATTATAGATCCTCATAAAGTTTCATGACATCTTTCTTAATGGTGTTATATTGGGCACTTAAAAGTAGTTATAAACATTCTCATACCAACATGATCCACTATACTTAATGGATATTTATACATCATATTCATCTTGGTAAGTTTCTTTCTTGAATACACTTGAGCGAAGGAACTTGACTCTATTTTGCTCACATGTTTCAAAAAACTAGCAACAATAGTTGATTGCTTTGTAGAACTATTTTTAATTCTTCTAAAGTAGTGTTCCACATGGTTCTTTAATATCTTGTGTTTGCAGCAAGCACATTGTTACATTGATGATATTTTACCTTTCATCCACCATCTATCATATATCGATCAAATTTGCTCTAATATATACTCTTTATTGAGGCCTTGATGTTATCTTTTTCACCAATATTTTCACCTGCTCAATAAATGCTATATGTTGATTTGTTCTAGTCGAATTGAGACTTTCTACTATGTGAACTCAACTTTTAGGTTGCCTAATAAGAGCTGGATTCAAAATACTTTCTTGACTACATATACTCTCGACCGCAACAAGTGTCAGCATTATGTAATCCCTTACACTATGTGAATATTTTTAGTACCTACAGATAAAAGTTAACTAACATGACCACCAAATCGACTAAAGGTCAATTAAAACATGACCACCAAATATATATATAACTAATAGTGCCCTAGTAAAAGAAACAAAGGCATCCTCAAATAAAAATACAACCAAAAATGATCTTATCAACACATAGATCTAAAAGAATAAAAGAATACTAAAGGCAAACTGATTCTCAAAGGTTCATAATTGATACAATCCAATTCTTAAACAAGAACCATTCACCACACGGGTGCAAGACAAGGAGAAATGCATCCAATTATGCTTTCCTTCATAATTGAAATATGTTAGATCCTTGAGTTGGATATATTAAATCAAACTGGAAGCCTAGTAGATATGAATGAAATTCTAAGTTTCTATGATGCAATCACATAAAGAAAAAGACACACCCTCAAACAAAAAGCACATTGACTACATTCAATCCTTGTTTTATTAGTTAAACTCATATTAACTATGCATTGAGATGTGCACTGCTCTAGAAAGAAAGAACTCAAATAACCTATATAAACTAATTTAATTTTTTAACCCATAACATGCTCCTAAAGAATTCAATTATACACAAGTAGGTAAAACAAAAAACCATCAATAGATAATAAAGAAAAGGAAAAAGAAGTCCATAATCACAAAAAGGAATGCGGCCAACTTGATCATAAATGGCCACCAAGGGTCCATAACTAATAATATAACTTACCATGAGTCACCCAATTGAGAGAATCAATGGATAACTAAGTGTTGAAGTCTCACTAGAGCATCAAAGTCCCTAAAAGCCTAACTATAGATTCAAACCTACAGAGAAATTGACTAGTGTGTACAAATTTTAGGTTCTACGAAACCCTCAATTTGTATTCAATCTTCTTAATTTTATAAATTTAAATAAAAACTAAGTCAAGAATAACTCACTTCTTATCCACTTTCCTTTTATACGTTGTAAACCCAAATTAAGTTCTTTTCACAATCACCTTCTTGTCTTAGCAGACAAGAGTTGGTTCTTACACTACAAAACTCATAGTTAATAAAAATAAAAGATATGTGTATGCTTGAATTGAGATATGACACAAAAAGAGGTTTCTTTTCCTATTAGTTTTAGTCTCAAGGAATATAGATCTAAATTGGATATGGGTTTAAAATGGATATAGATCTAAAATGAACATGGATCTAAAATATATATGGACCTATAAATGGATATGACTCGAATCAACTCTAAGAAAATGATGTCCTAATTATCAATTATACAATGAATGGAATATGCAACTGATTATAAAAAATATTAAGATGCAGAAATCCTAAGGTATAGAAAATCCCAATTTATAGAAAACATTGATTTACAGGAAATCCCAATTTGTAGAAAATATTGTTTTGTACAAAATCCTAATATGTAGAGGATCCTAATATACAAAAGATCAAGGTTGGCTAGCAAGTGTTCGGCAACCCCTTAAGTGTTGATTGCAACAATGATTACACACCATAGCAAAAACAAGGAAAGAGAAAGAGAGAGAGCTCGAATTCTGATATATTCTTCTCGTGTTTCCCCTTACAATAATGATGAATACCCTATTTATAGTGTTCCTTAGAGTGCCTGGAAAAAGAAAATTTGGTACAATATTTCTTACTTTTGTAAAGTATTAAAAACAAAAAGTAAGAAGTTGAAATTTTTGGTATTTGCATGGATTGTGCTTCCTTCTTGAGCTTGTTATTGCAAATGACAAATGAAAAGCTCAAAATGGCTGACGGCTCCTTTCTTGTTTTGATTAAGCCTTTATGTATGCCATATATATATTACATATATAGCTATATATTATGTAGATATAATTAATATACATGGATATTATACCCCCACCCCACACACATACTTTATGATTCTACATATATTTACATACTTACCTAGTGTTATATAGTATATATAAATACAACCTATGTTACGTAAATATATAGGTAAATATGTATATATTTTATGATACTACATCTAAACACATATATTTATATATTTATATGCTTACCTAGTGTTATATAATATATATATGTATGTATATAAGACCTATGTTACATAAACATATACATATATAGTTTTATACGTAGGATATATATGGGTTATTTTTTTTTCAATTATTACATATATATATATATGTTTGTTGTGCTAGAATTATGTTCAATGAAACTCTTCCAAATAAAGAAAGTGGATGTTGCATCTTTTCCTTTATTTTTATTTTCTTTTTGATATGTTCCTCGATCATCAATCTCATATTTGATTTGATTCATTGTAGAGCAAACCTAGTCCCTATGATCTATGATCCATAGAATCATCCCATCTATTTAAAAATATAAAAATTTAAAACTAGCTTTATTGGCTAAAATATATTTTTCTTAAGAAAAATTTTGGATGTTTACAATTAGGAACAACAAACCAGACAAAAAACCAACGATTCGAGGGCAAATTAAGAAACCCAAATTCTAAACCTTAGATTCGAGCACCACAAGAAAACTCAAATCAGAAACTAATCAAATAATATACATAAGATATCCAATATCCGTTAATAGAAAACAAAGGGATCTAAAGATCGATGAGAGAAAGAGAGACATAAATGAAACCCTAACGGATAGATATTATAAAAGAGTAGGCAAAATGGTATCCATCACATGAGAGGAAAGGTAGGGATTGAGTGAGGAGAAGGAAGCAAATGGATGAGAAACATCGACTTACCTGGTAAATACGACTCTACAAATTTGTTGGAAACTAGCGCTACAGTGTGAATCACTACTTGAAGAGGGTGGTGATGACGGTTGATGGTGCAATACTGTAGAGGGATGTAGGCAGCCCAATAGAAGTTACCTGAGGATGAACGGATTGACCTTCGTTTTACAAATTAGCTAGATAAATAGGAGAAAGCGAGGAAAAAGAGAAACCCTAGTTCAAAAGAATCAAAATTGGACATATATTATGTATATATATATATTAGGATAGGTCAGGTCTACTGCAATCCCGACCTCACCATGCCCCACCCCGTTGAAGAGCGGATACCCACAGGTTGGATTCAAATTGCAAACTCCTTAAGAGAGAGTATTTAAAACTTCCTCTATTAAAATTTAAAATTTTGGGAATGCTGTAAGTAGTGGATGGCCACTCTCAGCCCCATTGCTAACAATGACCATGAATGTGGGAAGAAGAGTCCTCTTCTTGGATTTCATGAGATCATATGTTTTCAAAAGTTAAACATTCATAAAAACTGATTTATGTTTTTTAAAAGGTAAACACACGCATCTTCCGAATAAAAGCAAATATGGTCGTTAAAAGAAAAAGCCTAAAGCGTTAAGCGCGGAAGACAAAAAATCATGTATAATTATAAAGAATACAGAACATGAGATATACATAGATTCTTACCCACATCTTATGAGAAAACCTTCTGGAGGTAACCCCAAAAACCATATACACTTTTCTATTATATTTTCTACATAAAAACATATAGATAAAAAAGGAAAACATAAAGCAAAACTGAAGGAGTCAACATCCGCTGACGAGCTAAGACACACGGCTTCGGCGATCATCGACTGCCCCAACAAAGGTGCCAACCAAAAGCACGAGAGTTTAAAAAGCAAATGGCTCCAAAAATTATAAGCAAAATGATCTCATCAAACTTCTCCTAAATGATAACTCCTAAACCCTATCCCTGTGTGTACCGTAAGTCCCCTCAGACGAGTCCCGCCGTAAATTTCTGCTGCATTTTTCTCGCTCGTATGAGTAAGAAACCTGCTGTAAAATTCTATATGTGGCTCACGATGCTTTTGCCATAATTGAAGCCAGCCAGGTAGGTGGCACCTTTACCTTATGCTTGCATGAGGGCCACCGTCTTGCATGCCTCTCATTCATATTCTATTTAATGTGTCCCATCTGATTCTCGAAGAAAAAACAGAAAAGAAAACCGCACGTAAAAATCCTGGTTAATTTAGGATGGTTTCAACTATTGCAGATGCTTGCCATTTGTTACATTCTTTTTTTGTGACTAACATGGTTTGTACGTCGGGCTGCTCTTATAGTTGAAAGCTGACCATTTTTTATTTCAGATGACACGTCCTGACCTCATCTTCGCCACGATTGCTGCAGTGCCGGATTGTTTTAATCGCATATTAAATTCTTTCAAAGGAAAAAGCTCTATTCAAGACAAAAATCATCTTGTGGACTATATATATATTCCTTGTCTGAGAAAAGTTCATTTTGGAAATATCTTAAAAACTACTGCATAACATTTAACATTTATTAATCTCACTAATTATAATTTAACGTTTATTTGACTAGATAATTAAGAGGGTTTGAAGAAAAACTCCCCATTTGACTAGACAATGGTCGCATAATTAAATAGAGACGTTTAAGTTTTTCATGCTTTGATGTGAATCATATGGACTTATTTGGGTAGTTGTGATTTAGACTCTCACTTCAGGCTAGAATTAGTGAAAGGTATTGATTTGATAATTAAGCTTAATACGATGTCTTCATCATCATCGTGCCACTTTCATTCAAGAGTTGTTGTTGCCACTTGCTTTGTTGCGCGGCTTGGTCTCCTTCTTTGCACTGCGACTCAACTCTCTGAGTTAGAGATTCTCTTAGCTGGATACGATGTGATGTCCGTAGATGACCATGGTGCAGTTGGTGATGGCCACACAGAGGATACCAAGGTGAAATATTACAAGCACGAAGTGCACATTCGTACTCAAAATGCCACGGTGGAAAGACTCCCCTCCCTCTCTCTCTCTCTACGATCTCAGCATCCTCCTGACCACGTTTTTTTGGCCAATCGTTTCAAAAATTTCGCCTTTGTAGACAAATCTCACAAGTAATGGGATTTTCTCTCTACACACACAAACATATACACGCTCATACACACATGTAACATATACATATACATACATGCACAGAAAGAGAAGATAAAAGAAAAAAGATTCTCATGTTCTTTTTCTTATGAAGGATGGAAAAACTCTTACAAAAGGAAATTTGCGGTATGTATATAATGAATTATGTTAATTGTGAGAAAACCCTGACAAGTCTTTTTTTCCAAATAATCGGTTTCTTATCATTTTTCTTAACAAATAGCAATGAATTTACGATCCAAAAAAATCTACTTCTCGCATGAGCAGTGTCCTCGCTCTAGCAATAAACTCCTAAGTCTTGTTGGCCTTGGCTTAAGTACGTATCCTGTGTTTGATAGAGCGGCCTAGTGGGCCTGCGTGGGTCCTTCAAGTTAACATACTACTGTCTATTAGCTCTCCAGTAAAGGCCGTTCTTTCTGTGGCTGAATTAGGCGTTCCTAAGTGCATGGGAGACAGCGTGCAACACAAGAGGAGCCCCCTTACTGTTGATCCCACGAGGGAAATCCTTCCTTGTGGGTCCCACAAACTTTAATGGCCCATGCCTCTCCTCCGTTCGTGTTCAGGTAAGAAAAAGTCAAACAGCTTTTCACGTTAATTGAAAGTACACTTCTCAAAACCCTTTTTTTTCTTAAAATTCTCATTGCTTTTTATCTCTCCTCCTTTGATAAGTATATACGCCATTACATGCATGTATGTGATTGATGCTTGTCAGCTTTAAACATGTCAGGTTTAGAACCGAACCAGCAGTTTCAAGTGAATCCAAATCAGATCAAGAAATGGCTGGAACCGGGGACCGTTATGGTTCTACCTTCCATGGAATGGGAACCGACGGTTCCGAACGATTAATTCTATTTCTTTTTTTAATGTTTTTTTAAGTTTCAAACTTTTTAATGTTTTTTTTACAGTTTTTAGATGGTTCAATACTCAAAGAACTGGATCCGACGGTTTCAAACTAGAACTAAAACCAGCCTAGTCCCGGTTCGGTTCCTGTTCTCCAGCTCTTGTTTACCCGAAAGCAGCCATGTCCACGTCGCACTCCTCCAACAAAATGGAACTCTGCTATAGTAATGGCAGTTGCAATTCTATTCCCTTACAAGTATGTACAACTAATGGGTCCATGAGTTTAGGCTATACCATGCAGTTGAACAAGGTGAACCTAAAGGGATGAGAAACTTATCGTCTAGCGTGTATATGATGGCTGGAGCCATGAATATTGCATGGATCACTAGGATTACTTTCTATTAATATTAATATTCAGTAGAAGGTTAGGATAGTTCTGAACGCAAACGAATTCCATCATGTACGACTTTTCGCCGAATAAGAACAAGTAGTGCATTCTTCCCTTCCTTTTTTCTTAAATTTGATAGGCAAGACCATGAATCAACTGAATAGCTACAGCATGAAAATGAGCAAAACCTGGTCTGCTTATCAAGTAAACTCCATGACGTCGATACATGTTATTCCCTCTCTTTGCAGTTACTTTCTTCCTCTTTTGCTTGGTGCAGATTGCAGGAAATATGGTGGCTCCAGATAGTATCCTTGCATGGGATGGTAATGACGGCTCTAGTTGGCTCTCTTTCACGAATGTGAAGGGGTTGGTCATTGACGGCAGTGGCGAAATCAATGGCCAGGGACCAACATGGTGGGTTCGATCATGCAAGATCAACCGAGAACATGTATGGAATAAGCTCAATCTTGGTTTCTATTTTAATTACTTTTATGGTAGTGCCAACAGCCGAGTAACCGAGTTTGACCTGAACCGTTAATCTTGATTTCTCTATCCACTTCGATTGGCTCGGTCAAGTTAACAAAGTAGTTCTTGTATGCTTCCTGAGTGCCGTTTGATTGGCTTGAAGACAACTAACTCAAAGTGTTTTTTGGTCTTGCAGGCTTGTTCATCATCTGCTCCAGCGGTGAGTCATGTTAATTAACTAAACCATGTGAGATTTTTGGGAGTTGATCTGCAAGTGCTCAAAAAGGAGCAACTTAATAAACAGAAACTTTGTGCCATATTTCTGCAGGCTCTTACCATCAGCAAATGCACCGATCTTGTGATAACCAATCTGAACCTAGTCAACAGCCAACAGGTGCACCTCAACATATGGGACAGCTTGGATGTGTTCATCTCTGGTGTTAACATAACCGCACCCGGCAATAGCCCGAACACCGACGGCATACACCTCCATAATTCACAGCGTGTGAACATAGAAAACTGCTTCATAAGCACAGGTATAAATCGGTTATCCTTCTTTGGACCTCAACTTGGACATTATGGGTTTAGTAGATTTCGATCCAACAACCAGAATGGTGTAGATCCACATGGATCTTTCTTTGTTCTCTAGGGTTTCATCTTTCAAAAGCTACCCTATTCAATAAATAGGGCATTGACTCCGTTCCGTTTACCTCCTTTCATGCAGGGGACGATTGCATTTCTATTGTAACCGATTCCTCTGATGTCAATATTACAAGGATCTATTGCGGTCCAGGGCATGGCATAAGGTAATTGGGCCCAACTCTTATGGATGCAAGTCCTTATAATCACAGCGAATCAACACTTAAAAAAAGAGCAACGTGCATAAGCTAATCAAGACCAAGGCATGCAATCGCCACCTACACCTAGATAGAATGCATCTGTAAACAGCAATGCCATCTACACCCTCATTCTTATTTAACCCATAGACCAAGTGGTTTTTGAAGCAACTTCATTTCAAAACTGGAATAATTTTTGAAAATCTAAAGTTGGTTCTTGTTTAATTCAACAGTGTGTCAGTTTTGTAGACTGCTGTTACTTTTCGATCTTAATTACTCTTCAAAGATGTGTAATCGGAACTTATGAAATAGCGCAAGATGTTTGCCTAGTAGTTTTAGCAACAGTCATCAACTCTTTCGTTGTATATCACTAGTATTGGAAGCCTAGGCAAGGGTGGGAAACTTGCAACTGTGGAACGCATAGCAGTGAAGAATGCAACCTTCAATGGAACGACCAATGGGGCCCGAATCAAGACCTGGCAGGTATGTCATTGAAAGCTACACTCTTACAGTAGACATAGTATGGTTACCAAAAACTTGAACAGCAAACAAGGAAAGCTTGATTAAATAAACCAGTCGATGCCGGGACGCATGAACTACATGTGCTCATGCATCCCTCTCTCTCGCTCGCTCACACACACAGATAGTGCTTCAATGGGTTATCTTGTTGAAGATGGAGGAGAAAGGATACCACTGCAATTTGATTCACCACGAAGCATCCTATCTCATTGCATGTCTGCACATGTGCAATAGATCGTCCAACATTTACTAAGTATTTTGTTTCTGTTATTGATAGGGTGGCCATGGGTACGCCAGGAACATCCAGTTTGAGCAGCTTGTGTTCATAAACGTTTCAAATCCAATAATTATCGACCAATATTATTGTGATTCCACTCATAAATGCAAAAACCAAGTAAGGAAGCGCTTTATTTTCCAACTTCATTCTATTCCTTTATTCTTATCAACGAACAAACGACGAGATATTAGTGTGTCCTATTCATGACCTAGTTTACATGTACTCCAAACCTAGAGCAGTCACTGTACCGATTACATGCCTCATTTCCTAGTAATTCAATCAGGCTCTTTACTGAACTGGTGGCCTGTCGATTATACGACAAACATCACTTAGGTACCACAATATTCCTTGACTCGACCGTGCCTCCGCCTGAGTGGACAAGAACAGACCAGACCATAGAATATTGTTCGAATTACGCTGTATGCGTTCGGGCGATATACTTAACAGCATTTACCTCCTCTCTTTGATTGCAGACTTCAGCAGTGGCTATAAGCAATGTGCGCTACATTGGTGCGTCGGGCACATCCTTCTCTAAAGTCGCAATTAAATTGGCATGCAGTGAAGCAGTGGGATGTGATAACATTTTCCTCGAAGATGTCAACATATCGACCACAGTTCAAGGCAAACCAACGTTATCGTACTCACTCAACGTACAAGGAGCCACCAGCGGTACCATCCTCCCACCACTGCCGGGATTGCCTTCTATTACTATTGTGCGGTCTACACCTCCCCTTCCTCCTCCTCCTCCTGCAGTATCCCCTGCCATGCCACTGTCACCTGCCATATCCCCTGCAATGCCGGCACCACAGCCTGCAGTATCCCCAGCGACGCCAGCGGCATCTCATACAACGCTGCTGACACCTGCAGCAACACCAACCGTGCAACCCCAGCAGCCTGTATTATCTCCAGCCATGCCAGCGTCACCTGCAGTATTCCCCTCCATGGTGGCACCATCTCCTGTAACGCCCACGCCACCCCCAGCATCACAACCCGTGCAGCCCCAGCCGCCTCTAATATCTCCAGCGGTGCTCCTGCCACACCCTGCAACTCGGATACCAGGTGCAGCATCACCATCCGTGCAGCTGGAGCCGCCGCTCTAGTGTCTCCAGCTACGCCTTTGTCACCTGCAGCATCCCTCCCTATCGATGCAGCAGGACCCCCGACGCAAACTCGCATATTGGAGACAACATTATTGTTATTGCCTCCTTGTGCAATCCTCCTCCTCCAACTATCAATAATATCATGCCACCACCAAGAATGATCCCTACACTCCATAAATGACATCCTCAAAGTGAGAGCATAGCCATGGAGAAACTACACCAAAAATGTCTCCTATATATATATATATATATATTATCATCCTCCCCAGGCCATAGGATGTAGTAAAAGAAAACCTGATATCAGAAAATCAAATGATCAACCATCAAGTCATCTATTTCATTTCTTTTACTTTCCTTCCTACCTGGTAACACTTAATTATAGTCCCTTTTCTTGTAGTTAATATAAACTTTTCTTTAGTTCTCCTTTGGTTCTCTTGTGAGTTTAGTATTGTTGAATTTATTTGCACAACCAAACTCAAATTTCTCAGCTTAGAAGCAATCTACGCATTTATTAGAAATATTTCTAGGCAGATTTTCTCAAATTTTAGACCTGAATACTTTCATGGGTCAAGAACCACTTAAGTTCAAGTTCAAACAACTGAGATACGAGAAGAACAACCAACCCTATTAGAGGTATTCGAGAACTTAATGAACGGCACATGCTTTCTCGAGAAAAGGTTATAGTTCAATTGATTCTAGTTTGGATTGGCCTATTTTTTATTTTTTAGAATGACCTTTCTCTTCTCTTTTAAGAAATCAAGAATGATGAAAAGTGGAGTCCAAACGAAGAGTTATAACAAAAACAAGTAGTTCTTGTCAAGAGGCATGTTAGGAGGATATTGATTGGATCTGAATAAGATAAAAAACTTTACTAAAATTCGAATTTTTATTTGAATCACCTTACTGTTTTTTGGATAGCTCTACGTACCTATTTTCAGATGAATCACATCAATCATAAATGTATGGAGAAATACAACCAAAATACCATGACCCCATTAAGTTGTTTGCGCTCAACCCTATTTCTATTCTGAAGTAACACAAAATTGAGAAGGTTCTCGACTTTAATCCGAAACTCAACAAGGGATTTGGTAAGCCGGTGATGCCTCTATCATGACCATTCTCTTCAAGCTACTTGGCTTGACGAGGCCCAGGGACACACAAATGGCCCGATCCAAACGAACATAACATTTCCTCTCAAGGGTGGAGGTTAATAACACCTTCTAGCATACCCACACTCAAACAACTCGCAACAACAGGATAATTAGGCTACACATTCCGAGCCGTAACACCTTTTTGGAACACATGGCGGTACCATTGGATTGGCTGCAATGGACTATTATCACATGCAAGGTGGATGAACAACTATTTCGCGATAAAAATGCCAATAAATTACATATATGAGCATACTTTGGGGGTCATTATTCCGAATAATACTTATCAGGTTGGCTGCTCATCTCAACCTCATAAAGAACGACCACCTTAATGGAGTACCTATTCGACCCTTACCTAATAGTTAGGGGCAATTGATATAAACAACAATTCATCATGACGCTCATATCCATTACGTTGTAGGTTGATTGAATAACACAAAAGGTAGTTTGGTTGGTTGTTTACTTATTTGGCCGAAGTTTGACCACCCCACAATATAGACTATTTGTTCACCATCTCAATTAGTAAAAAAGGCTCCATCAACTAAGACATAGTCGTGTCATAGGTTTAAAAAGAGGTTACTCATTTCTAATACTTATTTAGACAAATTGGATTCCATGCTATCAAATACATCAGCTAAAGAATCGACGAGTACAAAAATCTACAATCACCGAAACCATCAACCTGACTAGTGCTTCATCCCAATTCAATTGCATTAATGTCAAATCGGTGGATACAAACATGATTGATGGCACAGTGAGCTATTGGTTTGACTACCTACTTTGAATCGGTAGACAACAAAGAATCGGTTACTAAAGCATAGTTTGAATCAGCTTATGATGACTTTGGAAAATTCTTGTTTGATGAGATTGCCGATTCTTTAGTGATAGCCTACGCTGAATTAGTCATCAATAAGTTTGACTTTGAAATTGCCATCGTTGAAGCAGTCAATTTCTTTTCAAAAGCTGACAGTGAACAGTGGCCCCATCTATCATTGATGGTGATATACAATTGAATGACTACTCATTGTTGATTAATTCTATTCCTATTGGGACTGGCATAGATGATTTCATTGGTTTCAAATTTTATGTCAATGAGGATATCGGTTTCCTATGGAATGTTGATAGTGTTACACAAGGGGTTGTCGGCTTGGAATCCATCTCCAACGAAGTCATTGACTCAAAATTAACTATTGAAGAGGCAACTAATTGCTTATCAGGAGCCAATTATGAGCAGTTCACCATTTGCTCATCATCAATTGCTAACAATAAACTACAAGCAACCAACAACTTTTTATCGGTCGTCGATGAAACCGTCAATTTCTTGTCAAATATCCATGGCGTCAATGAATTGGTTCTCGAGTTACAATACATACTCAATAGATAAATCTCAATGGTTTATTGACTTAAACTTGACTATTAAATGGCTTGAGCATGACAATGTGGAATATATTGCTAATGCTTATATAGAAGTGATTGATGCACATGATTCAATTGAAGCCAAGATATCATGCCTTGATATATATTATACATACTTGATTCAAAAGAGATATGCGTAGACATACATGTTCCATCGATATAGGCATATACTTTGGTTGAGACATCTCTGACAACCATGCATGCCTTGATATATATTATAAGTAGAGACATACTTGATTTACTAAGAAGAGTTCAAAGACCAACTTGTTTGATTGTATGTCATGTCGTCTATTAAATAGATTTCTAGCTTTTTTAGTGATCAAGGTTGCTTAAATTGTTGTAGAAGAGTTAATTCATGCGATATAATAAGTACCTAGCAGTAATGTCTTTGGTGTTTGCTATAGAATTATTAATTTACTATTTAAAATGGCTATTTTGATTGAAGATTTACGGCATTGAATTGTACTAAAAATTCAAGATAACTTGTTCATACATAATAGAAAAGGTACGATCATATAAAAATGTATGTACATAGGGAACGCATTTAGACATTAAGTATGTTGAGAAGTATGAGGAGGGGTACAAGAGAGTTTGGATATTAATTCCATACACATAAAATATAGTGGCTGAGACTACTTACAAATATAGTGTGAAGGGATTGTGTGTCAATGCAATGTAAACTAAATAACAAAGAGCAGTACAAATTGTATATGGGTTCTTATTTATGCATTATCACATGGATAAAAAGAAAGTGTGGCTTGCCTGTGCAACCATATGTTATTCAGCTAATGGAAAGAAAGACATAGGGAACGGGTGGTTATAAATTATGAATGTTAAATTAAAACATATCTTTTTGATTAATTTTGTTTGAAATAATGATATTTTATATACATTCATGTATAGACATTGGTAGACATTGCTGGTTCAGGTTTTCCTAGAACTAAGAGCCACAACCAAACTAAGATTGGGCCAGTTCTAATTTGAGTCCTTAAATATATAATAAAAAAGTTAGCGAGAGAGCAAATATGAAAACAAGAAACATGAGACGAAGAATCAAGAATTAATGAGCCATCAACTTGTGCCTATGGTTGAAATGAGTGAGATAAGGACTTGCTTATAGAAGTAGAGAGCCGAGGGGCCGCTTGAAATTCATACTTTATTCATCAACAGTATTTTTTATTTTAAATTTTAACTACTTATCCACAATATAATATTTTTACTCGTGGACCAGACCGAACATCCTATCTAGTCGGGTTAAGCAGTCAACACACCATCGATGACTATTATAACTTGATAGCCTATTATAAATATATAATATATATAACATGCGAGACTGTAGATTCAAACGGGATCGGATAATTTCCCAAATCAGGAATCCAGACTTCCCAAATCCGAGCAAAATAACTTTCCAATTAGGAATGTGAACTTTGAATTTAGATGTACGGTCCCTCCTCTCGTTTCATTTTCCTTTTTCATAATTGGAGGCTGAAACCTACCTAACACATAGGGGTGACAATAATAGCATGGCCAGGAATACCGGATCAATAACGTTCAAGTTCGGGTAACGGGATAAGATGCTCCAGCCTATACCTGACCTCGCACTTGCTCTGACTTCTCTTTCTCTTAAGGAATGTACATGATTCTCTAGAAAATATACTCAAAGAACCGGACTGTTCAATCACTCTTGATCAAATTTCTCTCTTTCTCTCTATATATACATGAGGAATGTATAGGATTCCCTAGAAACATATACTCAAAGAACCGGACTGTTCAATCACTCTTGATCAACGATTATTCTTCCTATATATATATATACCATTTTTGCCTCGAATCCTTTTGAGTAAAGAAAGCGCGAATCCGTATCCATCCCGTACGAACCAAGGCGAGTTATAGGTATGCCCATGGGCAAACCGTCTATATTACCATCCCCTTTTGCTGAGCTAACGCTTCGTCAGCGATCGCAAGCGAACGAACGGCCGAGGCCTGGCTATTGGCGGTAACCCACCAAGAGTTGAAAACACGGCATCGTAAAGGAGGCGTAAGGGCTTTTCGAAGTTGCCTCTTTCGTAAATCCCACCTCCAGAATGAGAGAGAGATATATGTGATCGTCCCTGCTCTAACCTACCAGTCATCCATCCATCCCCCATCAAAACCTCCTAATTAGACTTTTCTCGATTTGGGCATCATATCCTTTGTCTCCGCTGCGAATGTTGATGGTGGTACGAGGTTAAATTGTAAACACAGCTGGTGGCTTCGATTCTGGAGGCTAAGGAAAAATTTTGTATGGACGATCGATCGTATTAGCGCCCTTCAGATGGCTCCGGGAAAGCTCACCGCTCGTGATCTCATCGAGGAAGCTAAGAAGAGGGCCGTTCTCTTCTTCATATGCGTCGTCGGTCTCTCCTATCTCATGTCGTGTACGTTCTCTCCTCATTCGAATTACCCATTACCCTCTATCTATCTTCGCCTTTTTCCAGTTATCCATTTTCCCTGCTGGATTCTGTTGGTAGTGCTTCTTACGTTGGAATTAGGTAGGTGTTCCGGCAATACTAGAGTTTCGTCTTCAACTTTGGAGAAATTGTACCCGCGTTTTCTGTATTAAATAGCCGAAATATCATGGTTTTAGGGGGATAACGGCTGTGAATAATTGAAATTAGGCTGCTATACTCACAATGTGGGAGAAAGAAGGGGAATCTTCTTATGTTTAGATGTCCTTTTAGTTTCTAGGTCTTCAATTTTCTCGTCTCCTGAGGTTCTGAGGACTTGTTTTTGAATTCGCTTGTTGCTTTCACGGGAACACAAAGGAGAGTTAAAAGCTTGTAATCATGAATTGTAACAGTGACGAGTTCTTCCGTTTGGATTAACATGCCTGCTGCCGCGGCAGTCATCTTCGTCCTCCGTTACATCTCTTATGACCTCGAGACACGCAGCAGACTCGCCATAAGCCATGCACGTTCAGCCCCCTTCTCCAACCCTCATGAGTCTATGAAGAAACCCGTGGAGTACGTTGCATCTGAATCTTCAAGTTGGAAAATGAAGGTAGACTCCCCAGTTGTTGAAGCCGCAATCAACCAGTTCACAAGGCACATAGTATCTGAGTGGGTGACCAATCTTTGGTACTCTCGACTCACTCCTGATCGTGATGCTCCGGAGGAACTTGTGAAGATCATGAACGATGTCATGGGTGAAATTTCTCTCCGATTGAGGGATGTCAATCTCATCGATCTTCTGACAAGGTAGCTTATCGTTTGCCTTCTCTCCATGTCAAGCAATCTTACACAACAATATGGCGAACTTATAGGTTGAAATACTGCAGGGACATTGTTGTGCTGCTATGTGAACACTTGGAGCTGTACCGTTTTGCTCAGGCAAAGATTGGCAAGAAGGAAATGGAGAAACTAACTTTTGATGAACGGGATAGACGGTTGAAGGTTGTTCTTGCTGCTGAAAGCAAATTGCACTTTGCGTTGTTTTCCCCTGAAGCAGAGCACAAGGTCCTGAACGAGCTGTATTAAGTAAATAGACTCTCTTTCAACTACAATCTGTCTTCTTTATGCACTTGTTATCTCCAGGTTCTGCAGCACCTGATGGGTGGACTGATGTCTATCACTTTCAAAGAGGAGGATCTGAGGTGTAATTTCTTCCGACATACTGCAAGGGAGCTCCTTGCTTGTGCAGTGATGAGGCCTGTTCTCAACTTGGCTAACCCAAGGCAATTATCCACCTCTGCTTCTGTTTCTTCTTGAGCTTGCCATGCTTAAATCTGTACTTCACGAGGATTTTTCTTTGTCTGTCAGGTTCATAAATGAAAGAATTGAAGTGCTTGTCCTTGATAGGGCGAAGAAGTCTGAGAAAGGAATCATGTCGTCAGGACAGGACAGTTCTCTAACCCAAACAAATGTACATTCAAGATTGTCAGCTGATCAATTTTCACAAGATCATTCTATTTCAGGTGTTGAACTTGTGCAGTTCAAGTCCAGTAAATCCCAAACCGTTTCAGGTGAAGGTTGGTAGAAGTGAAGAAGTGATATTGATGCACTTTATTTTGACGAGTTCCTTGTCTTCCATTGTAATTCATTGGCACCCTTCCTGGTGCAGGTGTCACAGCTGCGCACAGTGATCAGATGAACATGCACGGTATGGGAAGTGATGATCATTTATCCAATCATGGGAGCCCCGTTTTGGTGGACGCTCAAAGCGCAGAAGGGAAAAAGACCAATACCCAACGATCTGGAGGTGAGTGGGGTCAGATGTTGGACATGATGTCTAGGAGAAAGGCCCAAGCACTTGCCCCCGAGCATTTTGAGAACATGTGGTCAAAAGGGAAGAACTACACAAAGAAGAATTTGAATCCGTCCTCTATCCATGACCCACAGAAGTTGGTGGTTGGTAACTCTGCTGTCAGGGATCCTAAGAAAGTGAAATATGAACGTGATATACTGAACAAAAAGGTTAATATCGGTGCTTGTGAGACGGTCCCTGCTGTTTCTCAGCAAGAAAAGTGTGTAAATTCACGTGCTGTTACTCAGGGGCTTGGAGTTGGCATCTCTTCTATAGATTCAGGTGGCGACAGTTCAGAGGATGAACATATTCCTCATGTCGATGAGATTGAGTTCTCAAGTGATAGTTCTCATTCAACTGAAGAGAGTCAAATCGACTTCGCTACTGGTCTGGATTCTCCTGGAACCAAAATCTGGGACAGTAAGAACAGAAGGGACAGTATATCACACATACGCCATCCTCTTGAAAGTTCTGAGCATCGCCCAATCAAAGGGATGGGTAAAGGCCATATTAACTTTCACAATTCAATCAAAACACTTTCATCAAAGAAAAGGTCAAGGTCTGCTAATAGCAAGCTAGAAACCTGGCAAGAGGGTGAGCGCACTTCTTTCTTGCTAGGAGACGGACAAGACATACTCAAGGTCAACGAAGGGGATGCCGGGTCGGGGGAATCAAGTGATGACCAGGATAACAGAAGTTGGGATCGAGCTTCTAGTGGAGCCACTGCTTCTTCTTCTGCCAAATTTTCTTCCAGACAGTCTTACCCTACATTGATAAGGTCTTCTGAAAATTCTTCAGTAGCCAATCCGTTCTTCAAATTGAGATGCGAGGTATAATTGAAAGTAATGATGGACAATTATGTTTTTCACAAAAACTTTTGATTGTTTGTTTGTTTTGGTTTACTTACGAATGTTAAAGTAGCTGATTGCAACAGGTCTTGGGTGCCAATGTTGTGAAGAGTGGTTCAAAAATATTTGCGGTATATTCAATATCTGTGTCAGATGCTGACAACAATACGTGGACTATCAAAAGAAGGTACAGTGGAAAAATTTTGTATTCTTTTAACCTGATTTCCAAACTGCGGCTCCTAAACTCTTCCTTGGTTTGACCATTTTAAGAATTTTATTTTTATTGGCAAGATGGGCTTCAGTTGATGCCTAGCCAAACAAGTATGCTCCTTGTGTTTTTCATTGAAGAGTTTTATGGTAACATATGCAGAACTAAAATAGAGCTGCCTGGCAATTCTGATCTTCTGAGCATTTCTGTTAGGTTCCGTCATTTTGAGGATCTCCACAAGCGACTGAAGGAATTTTCAGAATATAATCTTGGTTTGCCGCCCAAGCATTTCCTAGTACCAGGTTTAAACATGCCTATCGTTCAAGAAAGATGCAAATCACTAGACAAATATCTCAAGGTATCTCCTAATCTGTTATTTTATTACGTTTCTCTTTCCAGGCATGCCTTACCCAACAAAAACTTCTTGACTCATATTATTGGTGGTGCCTAACCCTCTGAGACATTTTAGTAGTAAACATAGGAAGCAGATTGATTTTGAATTTCTTAAAAGATCATTTTTAAATGGAAACTAAATTAAAAACAACTGTATAGAATAAATTTTCAATGTGGACTTGGCATAGATGATTTGTTTTGAAGCTTCAAATGATCTAGATAATATATAACACGAAAGAACCTGTCAATTTAACTTGCACTTTAATAATATAGAATTGATGTAAACGTAATTATTTTTCAAAAGATTTTGGGCAAAAACAAAACCTTGGGATATTTTTGAAATTACTGTTTTTTGTCAAAAAAGAAAAATTAAAATAAACTAAAAAGTAAATCAGATATACAACAATTAAAAATAAATGAATGTTGTCATGTCTCACAAACCATCTCATATTCATCATTAAGGGTGCCTTAAAACCAACGGAAATTGCATATCTCATCATATCTTTTCTTAAGGTCTCAATAAGATGGACTTGAATATCCCCCTAACATTAGCTAAGTCACACAGACACTTCTAAGGGGTGGAGTGTCGACCTCGATACGGGTGCGACATCGACAACGTATCGGTGCAACATGGCAAAAAAAAATGTAATTTTTTTTTGTAACTCACGGTTATACTGTTTATGGTGTATTTATCCTGCACCCGATCAAAGAGGGAGTAATCCGTCAAGACGATGAAATCGAAGACTCTTAGTCGACTCGTGACCTTATCTCCCATGATGACCACCTAAGTTACCTCACCATAGTTTTCAAAATGTTCTTTCAGCTTGTCTTCCATCATCTCCCATAAAACTCCTCCAACGAACATAGAAAAATATCTCAACGCGGACCTTCTTCACTTTCTTTTGTGTGGATATTTCACGCTTCAAAATCTGGTATCGATTTTGAAGTGCGGGTCTTTTTGGATAAATGGGTCCGGATAGTGAATATTGATTTGTGTATTATGATGAAATTAGTAGTTGTTTACCATTTATGTGTTTTGCTTTAATATAAAGTTGTGTACTTGCTATTGTCATATACTTATGTTAATTGATGTCTCACTTGTTGTAGCTTGAATATTATATATAATATATAATATTATATACCCTAGTCGTGTTGCCGCACCCAAAATTTTTGAAATTTACCGTATCCCACACCCGTGTCCACACCTGCACCCGCACCCGTGTTCGCACCCGTGTTCGCACCCGCACCCGCACCCGTGTGACATAGAACATCAGTAATAACTAATAAATCATTTAGTTCATGTGAATATGCCTGTTAATATGCTATGTCCTTATGGACTATCAAACTAAGTATAAAAGAAGCAATGGTTGTATGGGAAAAATATCGGATGAGTGAACCCATGTCAATGATATGCACAAAGTTCGATGCTTTTCACTCCTATAAATACTTTCCAAAACATGGTCTATGTTCATGCAAGTCTTTAGCATTTTCCTTGCAAGAGAAAAGCAACGAAAATTGCAGACTTATATGAGAGAGAGAGAGAGAGAGAGAGAGAGAGAGAGAGAGAGAGAGAGAGAGAGAGAGAGAGAGAGAGAGAGAGAGAGAGAGAGACTCACACCTTGAGCCAAGGTACATTGATCCTCCAATAACTCACTGATAAAGTAGAGTGGCAGTATACTATTTGCCATGAGTTTTATCGAATGGATTTATCCACCAGCAATACCTTAAAGGCTTAAAGCCTTAAACATCTCATAGATAATCCATAATCTGGGCAAGAGGTTGGATTGGACCTTCCTTCACAAGCGTGGAACTGCAGGTGCACAACTTGGGTGCGGTTGCGGCTTGGGGTACAACAATTTAAAAAACCATGAGTGAGGGGATAGGGCAATATCTCTACATCTGTATAAAAAATTATATTATTTTATATAATTAGTAATATCTCATAAAACTAGAACAAAGACCTAGTTTTGATAAATTATTATTCACAAATAAAGTTCAAAACTAAACTATCTCTTTGTTAGAAGTTTTAGTTTAAAGTGTTTAACATAGTTAGTGCTGAATCAAGCATGAAATACCTAGATCTAATCATCTATGATAAGCTGACTGTTAAAACACATGGATAAGATGATAAGAACAATGATTCATGAATAAGTCAATCACATTAATAACGTAACAACCTAATCATAATCATAACAAAACATTAAGAATATAATCATAGCAAACCATTAAGAAACACTGGATAAACAAAACGATAAGTTAGTTATAACAATTAACTATGGAAAACACTATATAATCAATAATATGATTCATGAGTAAGTTTATAACGTTAGCAAAATATTAGTTAACAATCTAATCCATCCATACTAGATGGTGGGGTTGGCTATGTGGATTCTTTGTTTACATAGAGTTCAGTCATGTGCCGTGCTAATAGTTAACTCAACGTAAGCTAGATCATTCTTTATTATTTTCTCTCAACACTTTTTTAGTCTTCCTCTTCCTCTTTTAACATTTTTACCATCTAGTTTTTGATACCTTTTTATGAGAGCTTCCTTTGGTTGTTCTTCACGTGTTAAAATCATCTTAATTGATTTTTCCTCATTTTATCATCTATTAGTATCACTCTCAATTTGTTTCTAATAACTTCATTATGATTATCGTCTTTCTTTGTACAACCACTCATTCATCTCATCTTCTTTATGCCATGAACATCTTTGTATATATTGATGATTAATCGCCCAACACTCATAATCATAAATATAACATGTCTAATTACTGCTTTATAATATTTAACTTTAAACTTTAATGATAATTTTTCACATCTCTGTTTTAACCCACCTACATTAATTCTACGTAACATCTCCATCAATTTTTTCATCGCTCTAAAAAATGACTTTAGGTATTTTCCTTATAAAGGATGCGATGTGTGCCAATCTTAATTTTTATGCCATCTGAAGTAACTAAATAATCATACTTCCATTCCATATATTCTATCTTTGTTCTACTAAATTGAAACCTTTACTTTCTAATGATTCTCTCTATAATATAATTTTATATTAACTTTTTCTTTAGACACACCACTACCATAATGTTTTATTAACTCGTCAATGACCAATATAAACAAATATAGACTTAAAGTTGATCCTTGATATAATCCAATATTGACTTCAAAGAAATCTTCCATTCCTTCATGGGTCATGTGCACTATTGTACATGTCTCCTATAAGATTGATGTATGTCAATGAGATACTTCTCTCTGCCAAAGTTCTCCAAAGAATATCTCTTGGCACATGTTTTTACATGATCATGTCTGTTATAAGCGGTGTTGTCTATACCATATCGCAACATATATCGTTTTTCTCCATGAGATAGGTATATCGTATCATATCATAAATTTTTTATAAATATTTTAAAAATCATAAAATAGATAAAAATAAAGAATAATTCTTATAAACCAAAATTTGGTTATACATTCATCCTTTGAGCATTGATTCAAATTATAAGTACAACTTTCATCGTTAATGTGTAGGATGGATACAATCAAAGCAGTCCTCTTGTGCTTTTTTTCCTCTTCTTGCTTCACCTTTTCCTTCTCCCAATCCATGATCTGCTCTCTTCTTGATCTGTTTCTTATCTGTAAGGATGTACTGTATTATTTTTGTACTTCTGACCCTAGGGCTTGAAATTTTAAAGCATCTCACTACTTTGAGATGTTAGACTTCGGGAGGAGATCTTGTAGATCTAGCCATCAAATATCCTGATTGGAGTGGCCCCAGGTCAGGTAAGGGTGCAAGATGGTCATAGGAGTTCCTAGTTTAGAAGTGGTTGTGGTCCTTGTGGATGGCCTCTCTTAAGAGTTCTCTTCAATCTTCTTTCATATCCTTGTACGAACTTGAAAATTTGAGATAAAAGGGAACCATCGACCAATACCAACTGGAGTATAGAGTTGGTTCCAATAATTCCCAGTGGATCAGAGACTTTGTTTGGTTGTTGTGTGGGTGGATCGAAGAATGTAGTTAAGTTGGAGGTTCTTGCTTCTTAATAAGGGACATCCTATGAGATCTTTCAAAGGGATAGGGTCTGGGACAAAAGAACCAATGGCTAGCCATTGGTGGTGATTTTCTGAGCAAACAGACCCTTAAATCATCTTAAGATCTTCCCCACCTATCCCCTCTAAGGTCCTACAGGGTGAGCCTAAGAGGGAGATGATTATAAGTGAAGGAAGAAAAGGACATACTGTAACTATTGAAAAGAGGGTTTACAGCATAAGGTTTTGAAATTATATATGTGGTAGGGTGAATGGTAGTGGTGTGAACAAGAGGTTTTGTTATAAAAATATACAAATGAAGGAGAATTAATGGGTGGTGAGAGGGCTCTAGAATATGTTGTTAAATTAGCTAAAGCATTTGAAGGTGAAAGATCTGAATGGCAAGTTTCACTAGAAAAAAGGATCACTAAAAAGTACATTTTAGACAGGGTTATGTCAAAGTATCAAAATCTATTCTATGTTCTTGAGTTACCTAGGAGCATCACATCAAACTTCAAACCTGAGTTGAAGCAAGTTATGTATTGTAAATAATTGTTGATATTTGTATTTGAAAGTAGCCTGATCACATATCATCAAGTGTCAAGCCAACAAGTCAAATACAAACACACCCGAGAATAGGTGTTTCGAGCCAAGAACAAGCCAAATACACTAGTAAGGTACTGCCCAAAAACATCATATTATTGATGTGGTGGGAGGTTCTATTTATAGAGCAATGTACATTAATTTGCAAAAGAAAGGAGAGAGAAGAGGTGAAAGGAGAGAGCCTCCAATGGCTGGCCAACAAGCTAGCTGTTCGAGGGTGTAGTGCCATTGGGGATGCCCAACCGCTAGTTGCCGTTACGTCCCCCAACGACTATCTGCTGGCCAGGACTAATATTCACGGCCTTAGTGGCCCTTGATCCTATTACATCCTTCTTAACACCACATTAAACTTATGGCGTGTATATTGAAAGTTTGTCTAACAAAAAGTTAAATCAGGTTGTTGACAAAGATTTGGTGAAAAAGTCTGCCAACTACATCTTAGATGATACATAACATAGAGAAATCTTCTTCAAACATTCATCTCAAACAAAATGGTAGTTCATTTTAATGTGCTTCGTTCGTTCATGGAAGGTGTTGTTAGAGGTGATATACATAACACTCTTATTATCATATAACATAGTGGTTGACTGTTGTAACATGGTATCCATGTCCTTCAGTACTTCAGTGATCTAGGAGATTTTTGTAGCAATAGTAGCCATGACTCGGTACTAAATTTTTGTAGAGAAAAGCGAAATCTTTTGTTGTTTCTTGCACTTCTAGAAAATTAATGATTCACCTAAGACAATGCAAAAACCAGTAGTGAATGTCTTTTGTTTACATCTCTACTCCAATTAACATAAGTATACACACATAGATCAAAAGATAAAGAAGTCAAAAGTACCCCTTGTTTATATAACTCCTTACATAGCGAATAATTCTCATAACAACACTCATATCTACCGTGGTAGGTTTTTGTTGAAATTGACTAGCTGTATGTACTGAATGAGAAATATCAGGTCGGGTATAGTAAGATACGTTAGGGCTTGTAGGGAGTTGGGTCATCCAATTTTTCTCCATCCATAGCTCTTAACTTTGTGCCAAGGACCTCATGAACATCAACTTGTTTATTGTCAGTAATACCTTACCCATCAATTATTTCATTTGCCAACTTAGTTTGTGATATAAAATACCCTCTATTATTTATAATAATTTTTATGCCAAAAAGTAACTAAGAAGGCCAAAATCTTTTCTCTCAAACTCGTGATGAAGACCATGTTTAACCCGTGCAATGCCTTTTTCATAACTTTCAGTGATGATCATATTATCCACGTATATGAGTAAATTAACAATACCTATATCAGATTTTCTTACAAACAAAGTGCTGTTAGTATAACAAGATACAAAATTATGCATATGGATGAAGTCTTCAAAATGATCAAACTAAGCCTTGGGATCTTAATTAAATTTTCCATTCAAAAAATATTTTTAACAAGTTGAAAAATGTTCCAGTTTTTTTATCGCGCTAAGGGTTATGAGAATCCTTATAGTGATCATTCTAGTAATAGGGGCAAACGTTTCATCATAATCAATTCCATGTTCTTGAGCATAATCCTTGACTACCAATCTAGCTTTATATGTTTCTATGTTACCATTACTATGAGTTTTAATTTTGTAAATTCATCTATATCCAATAATTTTCTTATCCATGGGCTTGGGAATAACTGATCAAGTTTGAGCTTTATCCAATGCATGAAGCTCTTCGTGCATATCATCCTCTCATTCTGGAATGCCCTTGGCTTGATGGTAGAACCCAGGCTCTTTTACTTGTGAAATGGTTGCAATCAAATTATTCGTTGAGATTTAAAAGATTTATAACATACAAAGCATTTTGAAATTCTAGGTTCTAATCGTGAGATGTTTTGATCTCTAGGTTTTTTAGTGTAGTGCAGCGGAAAATATTCAATAATATGTTGTGTATCAAGAAAAACATCATTCATGTTGGATAACATCAATATTGTCTTCAAGATCACTATCATCATTCTCACTATCCTCTAAGTGAAAAAATCATGTGAAGATGATTCTTTATTACTTTCAATGAAGCTAGTTTTATAATAGTAGTTTCCTTCAAAAAATTTATCATCCTTACAAACATATAGTTTATCGGGTCAAAACATCTATATCCTTTTTTTATCGATTCCATATCTAAGAAAAATACATTCAATAGCTTTACGAGACAATTTATCATTTTAATCGGTATAAACAAAACATCTGCAACCAAAAACCAACGCTTAGTCTTTCACAATAAGGAGAGAGATTATACAATTTTTCAAAAGGAGAAATATTTTGAAGGTGGGTTAGACGACATTCTATTAGTGAGATATACGATAGTAAGAGTATCACGATATAATGTGCTTATGTTTTTTTTTCTGCTAACCTATTCTGTTGTGGGTTTTAGTACAAGATTTTTAATATAAAATCCCATTTATTTCAAACAAAATTTGATTTTTTTGATAAATATTCTCCTCTCGAGTCCTATATAAAAATCTTAATAGTAGAGTCAAATTGATTCCTTACCATACGATGAAAGATCAAATATTTTTTAAATACTTTCGATTTATGTCTCAATAGATATATCCAAGTAAAACGAGTAAAATCATCTATAAATTTATATAATATTATACTCCTCCTTTGGAAACAATAGGGACAAGTCTCCAAATATAGGAATGTATTAATTCAAAAGGTTTACTTGTTACAAACATGTTTGAAGGTAAAAAGTAAGCCTTTTGAAACAAGATATACCGACATGTCCATCCAACAACCTGTGTAAAACTTCGTCAGATTTTTATAACATGAATTACAAAAATTATGAGCATTGCTTTGGAGCGTCCTCGCCTAACGACGTACTGCAGAGCCCGAATGCAGTAATAAGTAAGCAAGGGCCACTACATTTTCGCCCGAATGTAGTGAATCAATTACAAAAGAGGGTTCCCGCATCATGGATGGGTGTGGATAAATAAGTTAGTCCCGCTACATTGTTGCTCGAATGTAGTGAATAATTTTCAGAGAGGGTCTCCGCATTTTGATTATAGATGGATGCGGGAGTAAGGAAGCTAGTCCTAGATAATAAGATTCGTTTTGGTTCGTGGAATATCGGAACATTATCTGGTAAGCTAATGGAGGTGGTTGATACTATGATTCGAAGAAAGATTCATGTTCTATGTTTACAAGAGACAAAATGGGTTGGAGAAAAAGCAAAGGAGATAGAGGATAAAGGAATTATGGTACTCAGGTAAAGAAAAGGCTTGAAACGGAGTTGGTATTATCATAAATGAAGATTTGAAGGATAGTGTAGTATACATACAACAATATGGTGACCGAATCATGACGTTGAAATTAGTGTTAGGAGCAGAGGTTTTGAATATAGTTTGTGCTTACGCACCCCAAGTAGGACTAGAAGAGAGTATAAAAATAGTTTTTGGGAAGAGTTATATAAGGTGATTCAAAAGATTCCACAAAGAGAGATGATTTGTTTAGGAGGAGACTTAAATGAATATGTCGGTAAAGAGGCATTAGGGTATCAAGGGATTCATGGAAACTTTGGTTTTGGGGATATAAATGAGGAAGGTAGGGAGATTTTAAATTTTTCTATGGCATTTGATCTCTTTATAGTCAATACAATTTTCAAAAAACGAGATGAACATTTAATCACTTATAAGAGTGGCTTATCACAAACACAAATTGATTACTTTATTTATAGAAAAAAAGATAGAGGGTGTTGTAAAGATTGCAAGGTAATTGCAGGAGAAAGCTTAACCACCCAACATCGACTTTTAGTTATGGATTTACAAATAAAAAAATGGACAAAGAAGAAAAGAGTGCATCGAGCTATTCGGACTAAATGGTGGAACCTCAAAAGCGAGAAAGAATATATATTTAAACAGAAATTCCTTCAAGGAGATGTTTGGAATTATGTTGGTACACCCTGTGATATATGGAACAATATGGCTATACATATTAGGAAAGTAGCAAAAGATGTGTTAGGTGTATCTAAGAGAGGTGTACCGGCACAAAAAGAAGCTTGGTGGTGGAGTGAAGTAGTACAAAATAAAATCAAGGCAAAGAGGGCATGTTACAAATTACATTATGCTAAGAAAACTAGTGAAACTTTAGAGGCTTATAAGAAAGCAAAGAAGGAAGCGAAAAAGGCCGTGAGTGAAGCAAAAGCTAAAATCTGGGAGGATTTATATAAGAAACTCAACTCAAAAGAGGGTGAAAGATATTTTTAGGATAGCTAGGACTAGAGATAAGAAAACTAAAGATCTTAATTATGTTAGATGCATAAAAGACGAGGATGAAAAAATTCTAGTGGCAAATGATTATAAAAGAAATAGATGGAAAAACTATTTTTATAATCTTTTTAATGAAAATAAAGATGTTAGTATTAGCTTAGGAGAGTTAGCCAAATCATAAAAGTATATAAACCACAATTTCTACCGACGTATTCAAAAGAATGAAGTGAAAGAGGCTCTTAAACATATGAAGGGTGGTAAATTGGTAGGACCTGATAATATTCCTATAGAAGTTTGGAAAATACTAGGAGAAATAGGAATCACTTGGCTCACAAGACTATTTAATGAAATATGGAAAAACCAAAAGTTGCATGAGGAATGGAGGGCCAATACACTTATACCCATATATAAGAACAAGGGAGACATTCAAAATTGTGTGGATTATCGAGGTATTAAGTTAATGAGCCATACTATGAAATTGTGGGAAAGAATTATCGAACGCAGATTTAGATAAGTATCAAGTACAACAGAGAACCAATTTGGATTCATGCCAGACAGATCTACTGTTGAAGCGATTCACCTTTTGAGACGTCTTATGAAATATTTCAGAGCAAAAAAGGAAGACCTTCACATGATATTTATTGATCTAGAAAAAGCTTATGATAGGGTATCGAGGGAGGTTCTTTGGAGAATTTTAGAAAAAAGAGGTATCCCATTGACATATATTAACCTTATAAGAGACATGTATGATGGTGCAAAAACATGTGTAAGGACTCATGAAGGAACGACAGACTTCTTTGAAGTTAATATTGGGTTACATCAAGGATCAACTTTAAGTCCATACTTATTTATAATGGTGATGGATGAGTTACCAAAACATATTCTAGATGAAGTACCTTGGTGTATGTTATTTGAAGATGATATTGTATTAGTAGAGGAGTCTAAGGAAAAAGTTAATAGAAAATTGAAACTATGGAGAGAAACATTAGAAAGCAAAGGCATCTGACTTAGTAGATCAAAGACAGAATATATGGAATGTAAGTTTGATCATTTGGTTACTTCAGAGGACATAGAAATTAAAATTGGCACACATTGCATCCCCCAAAAGGAAAGTTTTAAATACCTAGGGCCAGTCTTTCAGAGTGATGGAAGAATTGATGGAGGTTACGCATAGAATTAATGCTAGTTGGTTAAAATGGAGAGGAGCATAAGGTATTCTTTGTGATAAGAAGTTACCATTAAAGTTAAAAGGTAAATATTATAGAGCTGCAATTAGACCTGCCATGTTTTATGGTTATGAGTGTTGGGCAGTTAATCATCAACATGTACAAAAGATGTTTGTGACAGAAATGAAGATGTTGAGATGGATGAGTGGTCATACAAGAAAATACCGTATACATAATGAGGTTATTAGAAACAAATTAGGAGTGGCACCAATAGAGGATAAAATGAGAGAATATTGTTTAAGATGGTTTGGACATATAGAGAGAAGATAAAAAGAAGAACCTGTAAGAAGGTTAGAAAAACTAAATTTAGAAAGTATTAAAAGAGGTAGAGGACGACCGCAAAAGTGTTGGAAAGAAACAATAAAGAATGATCTAGCTTATTGTGAGTTAACTGCTAACATGGCACACAATAGGGATATGTGGAAACAAAAAATCCTTGTAGCCAACCCCGTCTAGTATGAGAAAAGGCTTAGTTGTTGTTGTTGTTGTTATTGTACAAGTCATATGGAAAGAAGTCCTGAATCAAGAAGCGAAGAAGTCATATCTTGAGTTTCTTTAGTTGAAAAAGAGTAAACTGCTTCAACCGTTGCTTTTTCCATCATTTGAGTTTTAAGTAACTTCTCTTTTTCTTGAAGTTTAAGAGTGGAGGAGGAAGCTTTTTCTTCTACCATAACTGCCTTCTTTTCAATTTAAGACAATTTGACCTAATATGGTCGACCTCTCTACAAAAGTGGCAAAGAACTTATTTTCTAGACTCACTTCTCCCTTCGATTTTTAAATGAGGAGCATGATATGCCTTGACATTTGCTTCGGGTTTAGACGCGGCTAAGGCAATATCTCTTTGAACTTTAGCTTCATTTAATCTTGTTTTGCTTCATTTAATCTTGTTTCTGTCATTTAAAGATCAACAATAACCTCTTTCTTAGTGGGAAAGAGTTTTCGATGGAAGATGGATGATCTTATCCCTTTAAATTCTTCTCAAATATTTCTTAAAAATTGATACACGAAGTCCTCATTGTCCTCACATTGTATCTTACTAAGATATTGCGTACATTTTTTTATATCTATACAATTGATTCCACACATTGGAATATTCACCAAAAATTCATTAACCCCTTTATCTCCTTATCTAATAGACGTCAATTTATCTCATAATGTCATTCTATGAGAAACATCACTTTAAATATGAGGTTTTTTCAAATATTTTCATGCTTTTTTAGCATCAGTGAAGTCGGCCAAAGTGTTTGAGTGTGCTTATTCACATTGTTTATAAGCACTCATAGAACCGTTCTATGACCTCTTTCATATTTTCTTTTTGCTCAAACGTGATATTAATAGATTGGTCTGCCTTCAAACTACTTATATAACCTTATAATTTTATAAAATGTAAGTAATTTTTCATAGATTGAGCTCATGTTTTGTAGTTATGAAAGTTAAACCCTCATTTTTTATCCATTTTTCAAGGAGAAATGAAATTTAAAGAGGTAAACTTATAAAGAGTTGAAAATTCTGGTTGACATGCTTTCTGAAGTGACGAACCACGTTCCTCTAGTCGAGAATAGCTCTGATATCATGTAACGAAGACGATGCTTCAATGTAGCAGCGGAAGATTGATGAATAAATATCACCACAATGTGACTATCACAAAGCCTTAGAAAAAGCTATAATCTCATTAAGTCCAACAAAAACATATTAAAAGTAATGAAAATCAATCTTACTAATCAACCACAAAAAGTGTGTTTTAAACAGTGTACATTAGGAGAGTTTATATAGGAAGAAGGGAGAGAAGAGAGAATGAGAATAACACCCAGTCAACGGCTAATTGGACTAGCTGATGCCATTAGGGCCTGGCGTCAAGGGTCATTCAGCCAGGCCCTAAGGGCCAATGTGACATCTTAACAAAAGGTTATTAAAAGAATAAATATATATTAAAAAGATTAATCTATCCCTATACAAAAGAAAATCTGCCTTGTGGCTCCTATTGGATCAATCCAAACTAAAGTCTCTAACAATTCCCATATGCCAGCTGCATAGGTGACAGTGTGTACCGACTATGCAGGCACATGATATGACTAAGCAGTTCTCCTACTTAATGGAGGCAGCTAAGCGCGTAAGGGGTGCTAAGAGTGCTTAAGCAAGTGTGTAATTGTGCTTTTAATAAAAATGATCTTACTAAGATGTTTTGTGATAATAAGAACATCTCTCTCTCTCTCTATATATATATATTGCTAGTAATCATGGTTTCCATGAATGAACTATCAACTAAGCATATTGAAATGGACTACCCTTATGCACGTTAAGAATTTTTGACTATTATTGAGCTTCCCTATGTTTCTTCTCATTACCATTTAGTTGACTTCTTCACAAAGTCCCTTACTTCGAATTGCTTTAATTTTATGCTGAGCAAACTATCAGTTGACTATCCGGGGGGATGTTAAATTGTATAAGGGCATTTCTATCTTTTATTATTGTTGCACGAGGACTGTTTGGTCCTCTAAAGGGCATTTTTGTAAATATGCATTTACAACAATCTTTTTGTCTTTCCTTTTTACTTTTTGTGTTTACCTTTTCTATATCTTTCCTTTTTAGTTTTTTCTTAAGCTGGCCAGTCAAACATACTTCCTAATTCCTATTATAGCTGTTGGTCAATGGCTAGGATTCTAGCTGTTGCACGACAACCTGTTGACTGGTTGGGTAGTGTTTCTTATCTTACATCTATCTTCTCTCCTAAGTTACACAAACACTTCTAAGGGGTGGAGTGTCGACCCCGACACTGGTGCGACACCGACAACGTGTCGGTGCGGCATGTAACAAAAAAAAAATTTTGCAATTTTTTTTTTTGTAACTCACGGATAAATGGGTCTGGATAATGAAGATTGATTTGTGTATTATGATGAAATTAGTAGTTTTTTACCATTTATATGTTTTGCTTTAATATAAAGTTGTGTACTTACTATTATAGCTTTATACAATATAAAGCTGCTTGAATGATTTTGGGTGCGAACAATTGTACTCCATACTGTATGCCTTTGCACATAATAATCTCTGTCACCAAACACATTTAAAGACCAGGAACATTGCCAGATCAATAGAACAGAAGAGTATGACATCACTAGTGGATCCTAGCACAAATATTAGTATATGTTATATCTTACAAAAGATCTTGAAACTCTTTGAATCCATAACTTGGATATTTTGCAGCTCGTAAAATCACTGTAAGTTTTAGATCATTATGAGGGAACTTGCTAATTGATACCTACGTGCACCCAAAATTAGCAAATACTAGTTGTATTATGATTGATTTATGTAGCTTGAATATTATATATAATATATAATATTATATACCCTAGCCGTGTCGCCGCACCCAAAATTTTTGAAATTTGCCGTATCCCGCACCCCCACCCGCACCCGCACCCATGTGACATAGCTTCTCTCATTAATGGCGATTACATCATCTTGTTTTATATGCCTTTTCCAAGTAACTTTGATTCGTTAATAAGAGGTTCCCTTTGGTAATACTTCATGTTCATCACTCTTGTTCCTTTCGTTGTTTTTTCTTGGCACATTGTAGCAAAATACTATATTTCTTGGCGATATTTTGGGACTGCAAGCTCCCTCATAAATCTTACGACTTCCACTATAGATTAGACAACTGATAAACAACTCCCCTTGACTAACGAAGAAGGCACAGTAGTCTGACAGCCAATAAAAGAGCTCCAAGTTGTACATCAGTTACCAAGTATATATTTAACCAATGGTAAGAGAAAGCTCAGACTGTAACCAATGGAAAGACAACGAAAAGAAGAAGCTTCCAATAAACACACTAGTTGACAATGTAGTTAAAAGCAAACGATTCCTACTTAAAGCTTATGACATGTACTCTAAGAACAATTATCCTAAGGTGTATATCCTTGTGTCAAGCACCTCTCCATAAGGGATACTCATAAGAATTTTATTGGATTGACTCCTCACCCTGTGCATGTCTCTTACATGCATCCGTGTGTGTTAGGAGACATCCCATCCAAGATAGGGTTTGGATTTCCTTCTTCTCTTTCAAGAGACAAATGAAGATCGAGTCCACATTGATTTGGAGGTCTCTTCCCTTAGACTTTGTGGCTATCTTAGAAAGGCTGAGCCAAATCCCTTTTTCTGGATATACTAGGTGGCAAAGAAGGGAAGAAGGCAAGACTAGATCTAAATCGGGCCACAAAGCTTGAACTACTGGAATCATCATCTCTAGTGTCTGTAATCTTGTGAAAATATCATGATATATTTATCTTTTACATCAATTGTATGCATATATATATTTATCCTTTTACATCAGTTGCCAATATTGCTAAACTATTTTGGCTTGACCAGCGTATCACTAAACAATATATACTGCTATTATCACGATTTTATTCTTTCAGAAAGCTCTAGGCATACTTTTTCCTGCTTTTTCTTTATTTTATTTAACTACCTTTTTTGTGTTTTTTCATAATTTAACAAATGAAAATTAAACAAAATCTTGGTATTTGTTATCCTCTGTATATTACTTTATATCGAAAATTTTAGAAATTCTCCAAGGTTTCCCAAAGGACGACCACTTTCTGGGAAGATATTCCAAGAACACTTTCCTGAGTAAATGCTAATTGTAATAGAATGGTTGTCTTTCCTCCAGTGCTAAATTTACTCTCTTCATCATCGGGATTGATTCCTTGGTAACTTTCTGCAGAGATCTATGTGATTATAATCTTTTCTTTCTGCCTTGAGGAAAAAAAAGGAAAAGGTACTGTTTCCAAGATGTTCGCCCATAACTGAAAAAAGTCTGGTGAGAAATGAGATGTTTAATGTCATGCTTGATAATTGTCACTTGAATATTCATGTCAATAAAGAAAATGTTATAATGTTCAAACTAAGGTATCCTCTTCTCTTCTCATTCTTCTATGGAGCTTTCTCTTTGTCTTCTTGACTAATCAAATATTTTCTTGTAGAACATACTCCAGCTTCCAAACATATCAAAGTCCATTGAAGTTTGGGATTTTCTGAGTGTTGACTCTCAGGTTCTGCTACTTTTCTAATTATCTTCTTATTTATGTTCTTTGTATTGGATAGAAGATGTTGATGAGCATTCTGCTGAATTCTTTACAGACATATATGTTTTCAAATTCTCTTTCAGTTATTGAAACATTTTCTGGTAAGTCTGACACAATGTAAAGGTCACTATTGTCTTCGTCTTCTTTTTATCCAAGTCTATCTCTTACGGAACCTTGTGACTGTGAAGTTGACTTGGATAACAAACCAAATGCGAACCCAAAGAATGATCAGAGATACACTAATCAGATGGTTAACCAAATCTGCAAGAGAGGGGAGCATCCAGATGATCTGGAAAAGGAGTCTCGTGTACAGATGAAACATGATAGCCTCTCTGATGATTCAATGTTCAAAGTAAGAAAACAAAGATAAATTTCTTAAAGACAATTTCGGGAACCATCTGTAAATTATCTTTCTGTCACTTGGGTAGTGATTCTGATAGTGGATTGCAGAAGACTCACTCAAAATTATCTGCTACATCAGCAAGTTTGGTCAAGGACCAAGAAGTTCGATTTGATTCAACTGAGTCAACTGTGGGAAACATTTCTGATCCAATGACTCATACCGAGGTGATTTCTTCAGCTCTTTGCCAGTGTAGCATGATTTCTTCTTCCTCCTCCTTATGGATGGAAGTGGAACGGCTCTTGAGCTGCTATTTTACTGAAGTTACATCTTACCTTTGTCTCTTTATTGGTTTGGACTGTTCAGTGCTATCCAAACAGAAGCAGTTCTCTCTTACCACTACCTTAGCTAAAATGTGGGCAGCCTTTTGGCACAACAAAGAAACTGAGAAAAAGCAAATATTAATGCTTGCAAAAGTCAGTAAATCAAGCTTTCTGCCATTTAATCATGCTTCATTTGAGATGCTTGGAACATGACTAGCATCAAATTATTGCATATTCTCTTATTAAATATTATTTCAAGAAAAAGAAATTATGCTAATTTTGAACTTTTTTTGGGTTTCCTTTAGTCCTTGTGTTGGCATATTCTGGGTTTGTGGACTGGCCTCAGAGTTTTAGTACGAATACTTTGATATCATTCTAGTCCTTAATGTAATTTTGAAAAGGTTACACCTTCCTTCTATTCATCGGGATGGATAGGAACAATACTTCAAGTTGGGAAAATCTTTACAGAAAATGAGGACTCTCTCTCTCTCTCTCCAGCTTGGCTATGCACTTGTCTTTTATATATTTAATTGCTCAATAAATTTCAAGAAAATTATTTCATATAGGCTTTCCTGTGATATTTGAATTATTTTAACATCATGAGGATTTCCAAGAATATCTGTGCTGGATTTTTTTTATCATGACCATGCTTGATCTTTGTAGTGCACTTAATTTAGTTTCCTTATCCTTATGGTTGTTGTTTGGCGCATGAAATCATGAGTTCCTGCATCTGATACATGTATTTCCTGACGTGTTTGCAGTGGGTTCCTCCTAATTTAAGCATTCCCTTGTTGGATTTGGTGGATGTGATATTCCAGCTCCAAGATGGTGGTTGGATAAGGTCATGTGCTTTGAGATTCATAAATCTTTTTATTCGAATCCAGATATCAGCATGTTTTGTGTCTGATTCTTTTGGCTGTGCTTGTGTACATGCATGCTTTAGACACATGAGTGTACATATTGTATGTGTACGTATACACACATATAATACGTCTATGTGTATATATTATATTCATATACATCCATATGTGCATATGGATGTTGTATATACATATATACATATATATGTATATGTGGATATGTTGTATGTTGTACACATAAATAAATAAATAAATAAATAAAATATATATATATATATATATATATATATATATATATATATATACACTAGCACATACTATATGTATGTGTATGTATGTATCTGCATATATATAAAAGATACCAACTCACAACTAGAGAGGGAGGAAGGGAGGGAGGTTTTTACTCGCTAACCATTGAATTTGGATGATCCATTTCGTTGGATTGGTTTTCCAGTATCTATTTAATAGACATGTTCAACAATATAATGTATTAAAGCTTGGCATTACTTTTCTAGAAAAATAAAGATTAATGGTTCATAATGTATCAGTTGATACAATATGTATTATTTTATATATAGGGAGTCTAGATTTAAGGAACTCATAAAAATAGAGAATGACAAGGAACCATCATCTTTGCTGTTTGAATGACATGATCAATGATAGAGACTTGAATTAAAAGTACTATTATACTTTTGTACTACTTTTTGTTTAATCTCCTCAACTATTGACCTAAAAGATCGAACAGTTGTGATAGGTTTTTTGTGGTTCTCTGTTTTTGGGGGTTCTCTAAATCTAGACTCTCTCTCTCTAGATAGATAGAGAGCTTGTGGATTATGTATGCGAGTAACCATGCAAGATATGTCCTCAATGATCTCAACCATCCGACCAAAGATATTGATGGTTGAGATTCTAAAAGAAAAAAGTACAAATGCACTTTTTACTGTTGTACTTAATTCAAAAAGCAACTATTGTTTGCCTTTTCTTTTTATTCTCAACCACCCATTTCTTTAATGGTTGAGATTATTAAGGACGATTTAGCATGATTACTTGAGCTCGTAATCCACAAGCTCTTGCTTTGTATCTTCTCTCTCTCTCTCTATATATATATTGACTTTCCATTATCTAATTAGTGAAGAAATGCTTAACATAATCTATTAAAGTCCGGCCATACATTTTTTAGGGAATCAAATATTAATGGTTCATAATGAATCTGTTCTTAAAATATGAACCATGCATTCAGTCACGTTAATGATATAACATTACTGACTTTACGAAAAAAGCTGAATATGTTGCTTTGAATTATAAAACAGGCGTCAGGCATTTTGGGTTGCTAAACAGCTGTTGCAGTTGGGAATGGGTGATGCTTTTGATGATTGGTTAATTGAGAAAATAAAACTTTTAAGGAAGGGTTCTGTGGTTGCTTCCGGAATCAGGCGCATTGAACAGGTTCTTAATGCAAATATTTGTATTCTTTTGCTTTCTATGTATTTTGCATACTCACAAAAGGGGACACTAAAGGTTCTTTCTTTTAAGAAAACATTATCAACTAACCAAGAAGGCTAGAATCACTTTAAATGTCAATTCTTATAACATATCCAGCAAACAGATCTTCAGAGCAGTGCAATGGATGGTTGAGAAAGTAACACATATTTAATTCTTGAAGAGGTTATGCGACCATATTTTACAAAGTATGGAGACCCTCTTCATGAAGGTGGTGGAGGAGGAAATAAAGCCAGAGTTTAACTTAGAAAACATAATCAAATAACCAAAAACTGTAGCAACACTTCAATGTCAACTTGAAAGATTACCAGTCACAAATACTCTTTAAGGCTGAAAACAATGTGTATTCCATTTCGCAAAATGTTGTATAAGCATATTTTGCACACTGTGAAAAACCTCCCAGCCATAAGTAGGACCTAGGGGCTGGGAGAGACTTGGTGAGGACATCCCAAAGTGATACGTTGAAAATACATACAGAAGTACCAAATTATTTTTCAATTGTTATCCGCAAACGTAATGATAAGTGAACCATCTCAACTTGTTTCATTCCCTCAAGTATGTGGTTTGCATTATTGTTGCAGAATATCAATAGACTCTCACTAGACATACTGGAACCAAACCGCCTTGGGGCTGGTTCTAGTTCCGGTTTTGGAACCGTCGGTTTTTGGTTGTTTTGGTTCCGATTTCAAAACCGCCCGTGAACCGTTTCAATTCTTTTTTTGTAAAGCAAGGACAAATGCATCCTTTGGAAGTCTATCTCCTTGCCATTCATAACCAAACCGGGGGTTCACGGTTCAGGTTCTGGGAAAGGTTTCGGTGTCGGTGGTGCAGCTCCTATTCAAACTGCTGGGCTGGTTCCGAACCATTCATGTCTAACATTCATTGAGTTTTTTTGGAGTGCCACTCCACCGAAAATGCCATACATCACCCAATAAGGAGGAGATTAGCTGTATGTATGAAGGTTAGAAGTTTGATGCATTAGTGTAGCATTGGTAGGATTCTGTCTGACCCAAGCTTGCCTATGAAATTTAAAAAGAAAGCAAAAGGGGTTCTCCAGAAAGTAGGTTTGGAACATTTTTGATGAACTATAATAGGTTAATGAATATTAGATAGTAAATACTCTAGAGGGACAGTCGAGATTATTTTGGAAGGGAAGCGTGACAAGCATGAATGATTAGTCAACGAAGGATACGGTCAAGCCACAAAATCCATTTTCACAAAATAGTTATGATTATAAATCGACAAACTCATAAAACGGCAAGTGCTGTCTTAACTACACAATAAAGGAAGTGAACTGGCAATGAAACATTTAGTTGCACAGTTCTATTTTTATCTTTTTGATGTCATTTTGTTGGGAAAGCAGTTCTTCTAATTCCTGTTTTTGCTATTGATTATAGATCTTGTGGCCTGATGGTATCTTTATTTCAAAACATCCAAAACGCCAGCGTCCTCCTCTAGCTGAAAGTGCATCTCAAAGTTTGATTGCTGATGGACAAATGACTTCGTTCAAGAATGAGCAAGTTGAGAAAACTAAAAGAAAAATAAACCCCATCTTGACTGAAGAACAACTGCTTGAAGCTGCTCGTAGAGCAAAGTTTGTGCATGAATTAATGATTGGTAAGATAGTCTCTCTCTCTCTCTCCTATATATATATATTCTCTCTCATGAACTCATGAGCAAGTTGAGAAAACTAGTTTCATTTGAATAGATTATTGTTAATATCTGTGTTCTTTCCTTCAGTTTGGTTTGTCATGATTTGTTGTTTGTGGTAACTTCCTTGAATTTGTTCGAGTTTGTCTGGAGCTCACACTTCAATATATTATAATACTACTGACAGTAAGATCAGTTCATTGTTTCTCATAGATTGCAATTAATGCGCTTTCCAAAATTGTTGGAAACTGTTCCTGTAACACTTCTTGTATCAGAAAAATGTCGATATGTTTAAGTAGGATCATGCAAGAGGGTTCAATATTGTAACAACAACAATAAATCATATTAATTTGGTCATGGTTATGCCTATGGCTGCTAACCTGTTTTCAAGAGATATTTGTTGGTATGAACTTGTATTGCTTACTACTTATCACTTGAGAAATTGTTCTATGGTGCTATAATCCTATTAGAATACAGGAAAATGCAGCAAACAGTACACAGTAGAGTATTGTGGACTGTCTTAAACCAAAAGAATAATTATTTCCTCGACACATGCTTTTAGTTTTCCATGCCCCTTAAACTTGAGGCTGTGTAAGAATAACACCCACAAGTTTGGAGATACAAGAAATTATATAGTTGATAGTGCCTTAATCATGTTGGCAATGCAAGGAGGATTGAAAATGGGACAACTGATGCAACATATCGTTGCATGAAGGTCATCCTAGATTTGTCGGTGATCCAGATCCAAGGAGGTAAACTATAAGATCCGACGGAGACAATTGGGCCAACTGAATCCCCAATACAAACAACAACAACAACAACTAAGCCTTTTCCCATACTAGACGGGGTCGGCTACATGGATTCTTTGTTTCCACAGATCCTTATCGTGTGCCATGTTAGCAGTTAACTCCCAATAAGCTAGATCATTCTTTATTGTTTCTTTCCAACACTTTTGTGGTCGTCCTCTACCACTTTTAATACTTTCTAAATTTAGTTTTTCTAACCTTCTTACAGGTTCTTCTTTTGATCTTCTTTTTATATGTCCAAACCATCTTAAACGATGTTCTCTCATTTTATCATCTATTGGTGCCACTCCTAATTTGTTTCTAATAACCTCATTATGTATACGGTCTTTTCTTGTATGACCACTCATCCATCTCAACATCTTCATTTCTGTCACAGATATCTTTTGTACATGTTGATGATTAACTGCCCAACACTCAGAACCATAAAATATGGTAGGCCTAATTGCTGCTCTATAATATTTACCTTTTAATTTTAATGGTATCTTCTTATCACAAAGAATACCTGATGCTCTTCTCCATTTTAACCAACCAGCATTAATTCTGTGTAACATCTCCATCAATTCTTCCATCACTCTGAAAAATTGACCCTAGGTATTTAAAACTTTCCTTTTAGAGAATGCAATGTGTGCCAATTTTAATTTCTATGTCCTCTGAAGTAACCAAATGATGAAACTTACATTTTATATATTCTGTCTTTGTTCTACTAAGTCGGAGACCTTTGCTTCCTAATGTTTCTCTCCATAGTTCCAATTTTCTATTAACTTTTTCCTTAGACTCCTCCACTAATACAATGTCATCTGCAAATAACATACACCAAGGTACATCATCTTGAATATATTTTGTTAACTCATCCATCACCATTATAAATAAGTATGGACTTAAAGTTGATCCTTGATGTAACCCAATATTAACTTCAAAGACACCATTATAAATAAGTATGGACTTAAAGTTGATCCTTGATGTAACCCAATATTAACTTCAAAGAAGTCTGTCGTTCCTTCATGAGTCCTCACACATGTTTTTGCACCATCATACATGTCTCTTATAAGGTTAATATATGTCAATGGGATACCTCTTTTTTCTAAAATTCTCGAAAGAACCTCCCTCGATACCCTATCATAAGCTTTTTCTAGATGAATAAATATCATGTGAAGGTCTTTCTTTTTTGCTCTGAAATATTTCATAAGACGTCTCAAAAGGTGAATCGCTTCAACAGTAGATCTGCCTGGCATGAATCCAAATTGGTTCTCTGTTGTACTTGATACTTATCTAAATCTGCGTTCGATAATTCTTTCCCACAATTTCATAGTATGGCTCATTAACTTAATACCTCGATAATTCACACAATTTTGAATGTCTCCCTTGTTCTTATATATGGGTATAAGTGTATTGGCTCTCCATTCCTCATGCAACTTTTGGTTTTTCCATATTTCATTAAATAGTCTTGTGAGCCAAGTGATTCCTATTTCTCCTAGTATTTTCCAAACTTCTATAGGAATATTATCAGGTCCTACCGATTTACCACCCTTCATATGTTTAAGAGCCTCTTTCACTTCATTCTTTTGAATACGTCGGTAGAAATTGTGGTTTATATACTTTTATGATTTGGCTAACTCTCCTAAGCTAATACTAACATCTTTATTTTCATTAAAAAGATTATAAAAATAGTTTTTCCATCTATTTCTTATATTATCATTTGCCACTAGAATTTTTTCATCCTCGTCTTTTATGCATCTAACATAATTAAGATCTTTAGTTTTCTTATCTCTAGCCCTAGCTATCCTAAAAATATCTCTTTCACCCTCTTTTGAGTTGAGTTTTTTATATAAGTCCTCCCAAATCTTAGCTTTTGCTTCACTAACGGCCTTTTTCGCTTCCTTCTTTGCTTTCTTTTAAGCTTCTAAAGTTTCACTAGTTTTCTTAGCATAATGTAATTTGTAACATGCCCTCTTTGCCTTGATTTTATTTTGTACTACTTCACTCCACCACCAAGCTTCTTTTTGTGCCGGTACACCTCCCTTAGATACCCCTAACACATCTTTTGCCACTTTCCTAATATGTATAGCCATATTGTTCCACATATCACAGGGTGTGCCAACATAATTCCAAACATCTCCTTGAAGGACTTTCTGTTTAAATATATCTTTTTTCTCGCTTTTGAGGTTCCACCATTTAGTCCGAATAGCTCGATGCACTCTTTTCTTCTTTGTCCATTTTTTTATTTGTAAATCCATAACTAAAAGTCGATGTTGGGTGTTTAAGCTTTCTCCTGGAATTACCTTACAATCTTTACAACACGCTCTATCTTTTTTTCTATAAATAAAGTAATCAATTTGTGTTTGTGATAAGCCACTCTTATAAGTAATTAAATGTTCTCGTTTTTTGAAAATTGTATTGACTATAAAGAGATCAAATGCCATAGCAAAATTTAAAATCTCCCTACCTTCCTTGTTTATATCCCCAAAACTAAAGTTTCCATGAATCCCTTGATATCCTAATGCCTCTTTACCGACATGTCCATTTAAATCTCCTCCTAAACAAATCATCTCCCTTTGTGGAATCTTTTGAAACACCTTATCTAACTCTTCCCAAAAAACTATCTTTATACTATCTTTTAGTCCTACTTGGGGTGCGTAAGCACAAACTATATTCAAAACCTCTGCTCCTAACACTAATTTCAACGTCATGATTCGGCCATCATATCGTTGTATGTCTACTACACTCTCCTTTAAATCCTTATTTATGATAATACCAACTCCGTTTCGAGCCTTTTCTTTACGCGAGTACCATAATTTAAAACCTGTATCCTCTATCTCTTTTGCTTTTTCTCCAACCCATTTTGTCTCTTGTAAACATAGAATATGAATCTTTCTCCGAATCATAGTATCTACCACCTCCATTAGCTTACCCAATAATGTTCCGATATTCCAAGAACCAATACGAATCTTATTATCTAGGACTACCTTCCTTACCCCCCGCATCCGTCCATAATCAAAATGCGGAGACCCTCTCTGAAAATTGTTCACTACATTCAGGCGGCAATGTAGCGGGGCTAACTTCTTTATCTATACCCGTCCATGTGGGAACCCTCTCTGCAATTGATTCACTACATTCGGGCGAAAATGTAGTGGCCCTTGCTTACTTCTTACTGCATTCAGGCTCTGCAGCACGTCGCTAGGCGGGGATGCCCCAAAGCAATGCTCATAAGTTTTGTAATCCATGTTATAAAAATCCGACGAAGTTTTACGCTGGCTGTCGAAAGCCTAACACAACCCTCCTCCTTTATCCGGGCTTGGGACCGGCAATGCAAGGGTGATCCCTTACATGGGCGGAGTTAACTGAATCCCTAATGAGGTGTTAAAATATAAAATTGTAACGTAACATAGTGAGACTTTTTTTCTTGAACATCTTTTCCTTTTTATAACTTCGCCCATATAAGGGATGACCCTTGATGACCGGTCCCAAGCCAAGATAAAGGAGGAGAGTTGCGTTAGGCTTCCGACAACTAGTGTAAAACTTTGTCGAACTTATCTAACATGGATTCTATAAATTATGATCATTGCGTTGGGGCGTTCTCTCTTAGCAACACACTACAGAACCCAAATGCAATAAAAAGTAAGCAAGGGCCTCTACATCTTTGCTCGGATGTAGTGAATCAATTGCAGAAAGGGTTTTCACATCATGGATGAGTGTGTGTAAAGAAGTTAGTCCCGCCACATTCTCGTCTGAATGTTGTGAATGAGTTACAACTAGGGTCTCCGCATTTTCAACATGGATGGATATAGGGTAAGGAAGCTAATCCTAAATAATAAGATTCGTATTGGTACTTAGAATATGGAAACATTGACCGAAAGTTAATTGAGGTGGTAGGTACTATGATTCAAAGAAAGATTCATATTCTATATTTACAAGAGACAAAGTGGGTTGGAGAAAAATAAAAAAAGATTGAGAATACATGTTTTAAATTATAGTATTCATGAAATGAAAAGGCTCGAAATGGAGTTGGTATTATTGTAAATAAAGATTTAAAAGATAGTGTAGTAGACATACAACCATATGGTGACCAAATTATAATAGTGAAATTAGTGTTAAGAGTAGAGGCTTTGAATATAGTTCGTGCTTTACTCGAAGTAAGATTAAAAGATAGTATAAAGAAGGCTTTTGGGGAGGAGTTAGATAAAGTAATTCAAAGAATTCCATAAAGAGAGATGATTTGTTTAGGAGGAGACTTAAATGGATATGTCGGTAAAGATGGATTAAGATATCAAGGTATTCATGAAAACTATGGTTTTGGGGATATAAATGAGGAGGGTAGGGAGATTTTAAATTTTGCTATAGCTTTTGATCTCTTTATAGCTAATATAATTTTTAAAAAATGAGATGAACATTTAATTACTTATAAAAGTGGCTTATCACAAATACAAATTGGTTATTTTGCTTGTGAGAAAAAAGATAAATCATGTTGTAAAGATCACAAGATAACTCTAAGAGAAACCTTAACTACTCAACATTGAATTTTAGTAATGGATTTTAAAGTAAAAAAGTGGACAAAGAAGAATAGAGTGCATAAAACTATTTGGAGTAGATGGTGGAACCTCAAATATGAGAAAAAAGATATATTTAAACAGAAAGTCCTTCAAGGAGATGCTTGGAATTATGTAGGTATACCTTCTTATATGTGGAACAATATCATTATACATATTAGAGAAATGACAAAGATGTGTTAGGCGAATCTAAGGGAGGTGTACCGGCACAAAAAGAAGCGAAAAAAACTTTTACTAAAGCAAAAACCAAAATTTAAGATGATTTATGTAAAAAATTTAACTCAAAAGAAGGTGAAGGAGATATTTTTAGGATAGCTAAGGCTAGAGATAAGAAAACTAATGATCTTACTTTTGTTAGATGCATCAAAGATCAGGATGAGAAGATTTTAGTTGTAAGTGATGATATCAAAAATAGATGAAAAATTATTTATATAAGCTTTTAATAAAAATACATATGGTAGTATTAGCTTTGGAGAGTTAGCTAAATTAGAAAAGTATATAAACCACAATTTTTATCGACGTACTAAAAAAAAGGAAGTCAAAGAAGCTCTTAAATATATGAAGGTTGGTAAATCTGTAGGATCAAATAATATTCCTATAGAAGTGTGGAAAATTCTAGGAGAGATGGGGCTCACTTGGCTCACAAGACTATTTAATGAAATATAGAGAACCCAAAAGATGCCTAAGAAATGGGAAGCGAATACACTTACACCCATATATAAGAAAGGAAGACATTCAGAATTGTACGAATTATCGAGGTATCAATGTATTGTCCCTTACGTTTCCTTGGCCCGTGGATAAAAACCACAATTCTACTTGTAGGCCTGAACCTACCTCCCACCTCGCGTCTGCTTCAAGGACTTTAACACCTTCTCGCATAGTGGGCCAACTCCACAACCCTTTTGGTGTTCTCTCATGGATAACCAAACTGAATTGAATTGAGGTGTATGTTGCGTCAGATTGGAACTTGGGGGGGCGGGGGTCTGTCTTTGTTTTTGCTGATATTGTAATTTTCACTTGTAACAAAATTTATGATGTTCGAATTGGTTTCGTTAACTTTTAGGTTTATTTATCACTCTAGGTATTAAAAAAGACTGAAAGAAACCCATATAATGAATACCCCTTAACTTAGTTTTAGATAGACCAAGGTGACTTTATCCAATTCCTAGTTACGTAGTTAAGAATTACAATTGTTTTTCTCAAATAGATAAAAAAGAATAAGATGTGAGGAATTAAAGGATAAAATGTCAAGCCCCTTCATGTTAGGTTCATGCCTCTATTTATACATCTTTTTTGGTCATGTATGAAACATCATGAATGTCTCATTTGATTTCCACAAGACTTGAAATGAAATCATTTGATACCTCATAAAAATCAAGATGGACATATTAAATTCCCACATAATCTGAGGTGAATTTATTTAATTTTCTCATATTTAGAGATGAATTTATGACCAAATCTATCTTTCTTTTATAAAAGAACATGTAGTAGGTTACATGGCTGAATATAATCCATAATTTAAGTAGTTTGCATAGCTCAATATGGTCCACACATTAAGCAAGTTATGTGGCTTGATATGGCCCACATATTAGGTAAGCTATATGGCTCAACATCGTAACATAAGCAGGTTGCATAGCTCAATATGGTTCACACACTACTTGGTTTAGGTAAATCAACTTTATTTTGAAAAGCATCATAAAATCTCTTATCATTTTCAAAATAAAATTGAAATTACTATCATATATGATCTTATATTTTCAATAAAGGTATTTCATGGATTTGAACCTCTAAGCGATTCATCTATTGAAACGTCTTATGAAATATTTTAGTCTATATTAATAATGTATTCTAACAATAAAAGTGCTATCTATATAGCTAACAACAGTATCTATCACGAGCGAACAAAAAATATTGAGATAGACTGCCACTACATTCGAGAAGAACATTTACGAGGATATCTAGCCTTCTATTTTGTATACTCCGAGTATCAACTTGTAGATGTTTTCACCAAGTCACTTCCAACATCAAGTAAGGAGCCAAGATCGAGAATACATATATTGTTGTGATGACTCTTAAATGTAAAAGGATAGAATAACGTTGTATTTCTGTATTTTTATTTTCTTTATTGCTGCACTTTTCCCTTTGTCAAAATGCCAGCACCAGCCTGCATGTTCTCCCAACAGCTAGAATTTTAGCTGTTGAAGAGGTGGGTGCTGGCTGCTGGTCTCCTCCATAAAATCCAGCCATGTACGCTTAATGGACATGCCTTGTGGCATGATAATGAGAAGGATTCTGTGTTCATATTCTGTTATACACATCTTGCTACTGTTTTGCACTTTGTTAGAGTGAGAGATACTCACAATTATGACGGTTCATTCTGAATTGTATTGGTGGACCGTGGTAGCCACCATCAAAGTATTAAGGAGCAAAATCTCACAATGATCATAAGAATGAACAAGAACTATTTTACCAGTTTGTTAAAGGTTCAGGGATGAACTAGAGAATTTGAGATCCTCTTTGATCTTCACCTATGTCACACGGGTACGGGTGCAGGATACGGTAAATTTCAAAAATTTTGGGTACGGCAACACTGCTAGGATATATAATATTATATATAATATTCAAGCTAGAACAAGTGAGACATCAATTAACATAAGTATATGACAATAGCAAGTACACAACTTTATATTAAAGCAAAACACATAAACGGTGAACAACTACTAATTTCATCATAATACACAAATTAATCTTCACATATCCGGACCCATTTATTCAAAAAGACTCAAACTTCAAAATCGGTACCAGATTTGGAAGTGTGGAATTTCCACACAAAAGGAAGTGAAAAGGTCCGCGTTGAGATATTTTCCTATGTTCATTGGCGGAGTTTTATGGGAGATGATGAAATACAAGTTGGAGCATTTTGGAAACTATGTTACTAACTCAGGTAGTCATCATGGGAGATAAGGTCACGAGTCGATTAAGAGGCTTCGATTTCATTGTTTTCGCGGATCACTCCCTCTTTAATTGGGTTCTCCAGGATAAATACACCATGAACGACAGAACCGTGAGTTACCTTAATTTTTTTTTGCATTTTTTTTGCCATGCCGTACCGACACAGTGTCGGTGTCACACCTGTATCGAGGTCGACGCTCCACCTCTTAGAAGTGTCTGTGTGACTTAGATCCTCACCCACTTGCTGGAAACAGAAACTAGAATGATTAAGAAAAATGTCAACAAGGATGCCATGTTAGTCACTTCCAGACAAGGGACCAACATGTGGCCTTATTGTTCCCATTCCCTGTCATTTGCTACTATGAGGAATATGGTCTTCAAAGAAATAGAAGTTCTAAACTATTAGAATCCAAAAACAGCCATTGTTTAAAAAGAGGCAGATTATCTTTTGGATCTTACGATTCTTTAAGAAAGGTCCATGGAAGACGAAACTTATGCGAAGGCATCCATCTTCAACTCCATACTTTTCTCTTATTTGTCTTAGGATGCTTGGGTTCTTGAGTTGACACTTGTTATCACATAACACGAGGAAAATCTTCTAAGTACATAAACAATTTTTTTGAGTTGTGCTTATGCCAGTGTTCAGAGTAAACTTGGAACAAATAGAGGATATTCAAAACAACAACAACAAAGCCTTTTCCCATACTAGATGGGGTTGGCCAAAATGGATTATTTGTTTCGAGAGCCCTATCATGGCAAGCCCTATAATGTGCCATGCTGTTAGTTAACTCAACATGCATTAGATCATTCTTTATTGTTTCTTTTCAATATTTTTGTGGTATTCTTCTCTCTTTTGTTATTTTTACAATCTGGTTTTTCACACTTGCTTATTGGAGCTTCCTTTGGTCATCTTTCTACGTGTTCAAACCCATCTTAAATGATTTTCTCTCATTTTGTCCTTTAACCTGCGTATTGGAGCTTCCTTTGGTCATCTTTCTACATGTCGAAACCCATCTTAAATGATTTTCTCTCATTTTATCCTTTATTGGTGCCCCTCTCAATTTTCTTTCTAATAACCTTATTATATATACGGTCTTTTCTTTTGTGACCGCTCATCCATCTCAATATTTTCATTTCTTTCACAGACATCTTTTGTACATGTTGATGATTAACAACTCAACACTTAAAACCATAAAACATAACAAATTTAATTGATGCTCTATAATATTTACCTTTCTACTTTAATGGTATTTTCTTGTCACATAGATTACATCCCTCTCCATTTTAGTCCAATCTGCACTAATTGAATGCATTACATCTACGTAAGTTTTCCATTACTATGAGAAATTGACTTAGGTATTTAAAACTTTTTTAGTGAGGGATGTAATACGTGTAAATCTTAATTTCAATATCCTCTGAAGTAACCAAATGATCAAACTTACATTTCATATATTGTCTTTATTTTATTAAGTCGGAAGCTTTTGTTTTCTAATATTTCTCTCTATTGTTTCAATTTCCTATTAACTTTTTTCTTAGACTCATTTACTAATATAATGTTATCAGCAAGTAACATACACCAAGATACTTTATTTTGAATATGTTTTGTTAAGTCATGAAGGACCAATATACATAAATATGGACTTAAACTTGATCTCTCAAGTAACCCAATATTAACTTAAAAGAAGTTTATTATTCTTTTATGAGTCCTCACACATGTTTTTGCACCATCATACATATATCTTATAAGATTTATATGTCAATGAGATGCCTATCTTTTCCAAGGTTCTCCAAAGAACATATTTTAATACCCTATCATAAGTTTTTTTTATAGATCAATAAATATCACATGAAGGTTCTTGTTTTTGCTCTAAAATGTTTTATAGGACGTCTCAATGGGTAAATTGCTTCAATAACAGATCTGCATGACATGAATCTAAATTGGTTCTCTATTGTACTCGATACTTGTCTTAACCTACTTTTAATAATTCTTTTCTATAATTTCATATTTTGACTCATTAACTTTATCCCAATAATTCTACAATTCTAGATGTCTCCATTATTCTAATATATAGGTATAAGTATACTCACACTTCATTCCCCAAATATCTTTTGGTTTCTTTATATTTCATTAAATAGTCTTGTGAATAAAGCGATCCTCGTTTCTCGTAAGATTTTTCATACTTTTATAGGAATATTGTCGGGTCTTACAGATTTACCAACCTTCATATCTTAAAGCGCCTGTTTGACTTCATTCTTTTGAATACATCGATAAAAATTACGGTTTATATACTTTTCTGATTTAGTTAACTCTTTAAAACTAATACTAACATCTATATTTTCATTAAAAAGTTTATATAAATAATTTTTTCATCTATTTTTGATATCATCATTTGCTATTAGAATCTTCTCATCATTATTTTTTATGCATGTAACAAAAGTAAGATTTTTAGTTTTCTTATCTCCAGTCTTAACTATCCTAAAAATATCTCATTCACCTTCTTTTGAGTTGAGTTTTTTATATAAATCTTCCTAAATTTGAGCTTTTGCTTTACTAATTGTATTTTTTGCTTCTTTTTATGTAATTGCTTTAGTTTTGTATTGCACTTCTTCACTCCACCACCTTTTATGTCAGTATGCATCCCTTAGATACATCTAACATATCTTTTGCTACTTTCCTAGTATGCATGGCCATATTGTTTCACATTTCAGGTGTACCTAGTGAATACTTGAAGAAATCACATGTTTAGAGTGATGTGGCACATAGGATGGCATTATGTGATAAAATGTTATCACTAAAACAAGAAGACAAAGGGGTGAATGAGTTCTCTAGTCAGTAGTGTAATGTTTGTAATCAATTAAATGCATATAAAAATAAGTGTACATAATGTCCTAGTGAAATACAATACGAAGAAAATGAAGACTTCGTATATGAATTTTTGAGAATTCTGAGAGAGGCATTCAAAAGGGTAAGATCCTCCCTTATACATCATAAACCCTTCCCCACTAAAGAGATGTTCTTACCTACCCCCAAATGGTGAAAAAAAGACTCAATAAGGCTCGACTTCAAAAAGATTTCACCTTAGGTGCATCAAGGCCCAGAGCACATATTAAGACATATCAACCTCCAAATTTCAAGATCAAAAGATCAAGTGAGAAAAAGAGGGGAGTTATTTGCCACTTTTGTAATGAGGTAAGACATATTAGGCCTAATTGCCCAAGATTAAAGGTGGCTTTGGTAGATGAACAAATCTCTTCTTCCTCAATTCTTGCTCTCCATAAAAAATTAAAGCTTCTTGGAGCACAATTGAAGGAGAAGGCACTCATTGGTGTGATATGCTCTACTTTCACTCATGACACTCAAGGTATGACTCCTTGGTTACTTGATTCGGGTGTTTCATTTCATATGATCTTTAATGAAGAACTTTTGAATTCATGCATAAGAAAATCTATATCGAGTGTTTTTACTGTCGATGGAACAAAACTAAAGGTTGACAAAGTAGGTGACATAGATAACTCTAGGAGGTGGAGTATCGACCCCGACACGGGTACGACATCGACACCATGTCGGTGCGGCATGGATATGAAAAAAAAGCAATTTTTTTTTAAGGTAGCTCACGGTTCTACCGTCTATGGTGTGTTTATCCTATAGAATCCGATCAAAGAGGGAGTGATCTACGAAGACGACGAAACCGAAGCCTCTTAGTCGACTCATGACCTTATCTCCCATGATGACCACCTGAGTTACCTCACCATAGTTTTCAAAATGCTCCTTCAGCTTGTCTTTCGTCATCTCCCATAAAACTCCACCGATGAACAAAGGAAAATATCTTAACGCCGACCTTCTTCACTTCTTTTTGTGTGGATATTCCATGCTTTCAAATCTGGCATCGACTTTGAAGTTCAGGTCTTTTTGGATAAATGGGTTAAGATCCATGAAGATTGATCTGTGGATTATGATGAAATTAATAGTTGTTTACTGTTTATATGTTTTGCTTTAATATAAAGTTTGTGTACTTGCTATTGTCATATACTTATGTTAATTGATGTCTCACTTGTTCTAACTTGAATATTATATATTATATATAATATTATATACCCTAACCGTGTTGCTGCACCCAAATCTTTTGAAATTTATCGTATCCCGCACCTGCACCCATATATGCACCCGTACCCACACCCGTGTGACAGAGACTATAATCATAGACTTTGTTAATGCGTCTGCAGCTTGGTCCTTTGAGTGCACACGTATGAGCTTTAAAAGGATCCTTGGGCGTATCGCTCGTATCATATGATACGACACGATAACTTCTACCATGCAATACAGTTACTTGTATCATATCGTGACATCCTACGATACGATACGTATCACACCGTATTAGATAACACTGTTTCTACCTTTTGTTGATTGTTATACTGAGAAGTATTCGGATAATATTCATTTTGGCCCCAGGTGCAAAAGTCTCTATGTAGTCTATTCTATATGATATGATTGGTTATACCATTTGGCCATTAATCGTGCATTGTACCTCTCAATAGATCTATTTACCTTGAATTTGATGGTATAAACCCATATGAGCCTTCCGGCCTAATAGGAGATCTTCAAGTTCTCAAGTATGATTCTTCTCCCGTGGTGAAATTTCGTCTCTTATTGTTTCTCTCCGTTTCGGAACATACTTGGCTTCTTCAAAGTGCTTAGGTATAAAATAGGCTTTTGCATTCATCACAAACATTTGGTATTCTTTTGGAAGATTAGAGTATGACACATATTGACTGATATCATATTTAGCGGTCCTAGTTTTCCCCTTCCTTAATGTAATGGGCAAATCATCACAAAAATCCGAAAAAGGAATCAAAGAATTTACCTTAGGAGCTTGTGGAACTGAATCAAAAGAAAATTCAAGTCAAGAGTAGCATTAGGATCGGGCATGATGATTTGTTTGTTTCCTCTTGAGTAAGTTTTAAGACTTTGTCTTTAGTTAGTTCTTTGTGTACAATTTTCGGCCCTTCATCTTCATCAAATTTATAGTCCTCAGCAAGTGATATATGTAAGACCACTGTAGATTATATATTTGACAAATCACTATTCTTTGTAATATAAAAAGGAATATCCTCATAAAATGTCATATATATTATGATATAAGTTCTCTTTTTCACTAGATGAATATCCTAGAAAATGCCATACATATGAACAAAGCAATACTTCAAAATACTTTCAAGGGTATATGAAATTGTTTTTAGTAGGACACATGAAATGAAATGGGGTACTTCCTCTCAGTACCGTGGTTGGCATACAATTGATAAGATATATTGCAGTTAGGACAACTTCTTTCCAGTAGTATTTAGGGACATTATATCCTAACAAAAGTGTTCTTGCCATCTCAAGTATATGACGAATTTTCCTTTCAAAGATTCTATTTTATTGTGGAGTATTAGGACAAGATGTTTGATGTAGTATTTCAAATTTTAAGAAAAAATCATGTAAGTAATGAGATATAAATTCTCCTCTATTATCAGTACAAATAGTCTTAATGGGTAACTGGAAGTATGTGTGAACATATGAAATGTTAACAGAATAACTTCCACTTCATCCTTGGATTTTCTGAGATAAATCACAATAAATCAGGTGCAGTCATCAATAAACGATACAAAATATGTATAACCATGTAAAGAGGTGGTAGAGCATGGACCCCAAACTTAAGAATGAACAACTTCAAATGGCCTTAATGCTCTTGATTCACTAATTGAAAATGATACACGATGGTGCTTAGCTTTTTAAAAAGTATCACAATATAAAGAAAAATCACAGTCACTTGCAAATCCTACAATTTCTTTATTTTTGAGATGGTAAATGCCCTAATATATGATGCCATAATACTATTTCTTCTTTTCGGTATATTGCTATGAAGATAGATCTGTCTCTTATCTCTGTCTTTATGATCTTCTCATAGAAATAAAGCCCTTTCTTCGTGGTATCCTGACCAAAGATCCTCATCTTCAGTTCTTGAAATAAACAAGCAATAGATTTGGAGATTAGTGAATAATTTAGATCTCTAGTTAGGGCATATATGGACAATAAATTATTTGAAAGACTAGGGACATGCAAAAGAAATTTTTTTATTCCATAAAGGTAATTATACTCCCTTTTTCTACTATAGGATTATTAGAGCCATCACCTAACTTAACGCCATTCTTTTTATGTCCCACCTGATAGTCATAGAAAAATTCTCTATGTCCCACCATGTGATCTGTAGCACTTGTTCGAAAACAAGGCCATTCGGGCCCGACCCTAGCCCACTGGGCCGTTTGGGCTAGGCCCCCAGCTAGCCCCCCTTTTTCCCCTTCTTCTCCTCCCTTTGTACTCTCACTCTCAAGTCTCCCTCTTCTCTATAAATAAGCCTAAAACGTCTTTGTATCAATTAAGCTTTTTGTGACTAATGAATAAAGATTATTTATTCAAGTTTGTTTTGTGTTTATTATCTTTTTCGTATGCACTTGTTGCTCTCGGCTATAGCATTTTCTAAGGCTTCGTGATTATTACATTGTGGTGCTATCGATTCATCAATCTTTTGCAACTATATTGAAACATCGTCTTCATTACAACACTCGAGTTAATTACCCAAACTCTTGATTGAGAAGAAGATACACTACCCATTGCCATGAACGAGAATGGGTATACCATTGTTGTGTTAGGATCTACGGTTGAAGAAGACGTTGCTGACAAAATCTGAGATTTTATCATGTAGAAATTAGAATAGACTTACAATCTAGCAGACGTCTCAGGTCTCCTTTCATGCCTTCACGGGATCTGCCCCCATTTGACCCTGGCGGCTGCCATCTCACTTAGATAGGAAGCCCTAATTGATATTTATAAGCTAATCTAACTTAAAAGACAAAAATACCCACTTTTAAGCTAAAGAATACTTAAAAGAAGAGGTTTACATGGAACCTCCTCCCGGTCTTAACATTCCAAAGAATTAAGTTCTTCGTTTTAAAAAGTCTTTGCATGGACTTAAACAAGTTCCTAAGACTTGGTTTGACAAAATGAGTGAGTTTATGTCATGTAATGGTTTTACTACCTATTATATATACACAAATTTGTTTATAAAGCGATCTGTTGCAGGTATTGTTATTCTCTTGCTATATGTAAATGATATGATCATTGTAGGGAGTGATGTCCTTGGGAACCAAAATATCAAACGAGACCTTGATAGGGCATTTGAAATGAAGGATATTAGACATCTATGATACTTTTTGTGTATTGAGGTAAAAAGAAATGATGGAGGTTTCTTTTTGTCTTAAATTAAATTTGCTAATTATATTATTGTTAGATATGGACTAACAGATTGAGACACCTGAAGTGATTAACCAAAAGATAAGACTTACAATGGTGACCATCACTCATCTCAACATCACTCATACTGTAAATATTATAAGTTAATTTCAACATGCACCCATCACTGTGCATATGAGTGCCATTATGCACATCATACGATATATCTGAAATACCACTGAAAAGGGAGTATTCTTATTCTCTTCCTCCCTACTTCAGTTAATTGCATATATTGACTCCAACTGGAGTGGTGATGTTAATGATAGGCACTCAACAACAAGTTACTGCACCTTTTATCTCATGGAGATACAAAAGTAATAAAAGGTTTTACTCTATCTACTAAAGCAAAATACACAACAATGACCAAAATAACTTCTGAACTAACCTTGGTAGAAAGACTTCTTCAAAATCATGAAGCCTCACTTAAAGTTACTCATATCATATAATGTGACAATAAAAGTACTATTTATATAGCCAATAACAATACATTTTATGAGTACACGAAACACATCGAGATAGACTGTCACTACATTCGGGAAGAACACTTACAAAGACACTTGGCGCTACACTTTGTGTGATCAGAGTATCAACTTATAGACGTCTTCATCAAATCACTACCGGTTATGGGCTTTCAAATTTTAGTTAGCAAACTTTTGGTGATGATACTGCTAGTTTGAGGAGGGTGTTAAAATACATGTATTTATCTATATTTTTTTATTATAAAAGTATACATACATGTAATCAAGCACCAGGATTACCAAGCCCACCTAACATCAATTCCACCCGGGCCAATAGGGCCATTAGGTGGCTCTCAATGGTTACTTTCCTAGCCGTTGGGTCCTGCCCAATGGCTATTTTCAGCAGCCAACTGCTTTAAGTTCAACCACCAATACGAGTGCATTGTCTCCAAAGCCTCCATCTCTGGCACTCTCCCATCGCAGCAGCTAATGCATTTTGGCTATGAGTTGTAGCCCGCTCATCTTCAAAATTATGTTGGCAATATGAAAAATACCAATTACCACAAGGAATGCATGCTAGATCCACACATTATGCAGCATACATCAAAACAATAATAAAGCTTGGGTCAACATGCATGTTCATAAAACATCTCACTATATATGAGAAGTAACAGAGATGTGTCTACTACATAACACATAAAGACTTCATTGGTTAAATCTATCAATAAAAGGTTGATTGGTAAAAGATGAAGTCAATGTCATGACCATCTAGATTCTAAAGATCCCCTCCTTGCCCACACTAAAGCTCTTGTTGGTGAACCACAGTGCATTCAAATGCCACAATTGGCAACAGATCATGCGATTGTTGAAGCTGTGACAACCATTTGAATTGAGAATGTACTAAGACCTAGTCAGAAGACTCTTAACAATGTCATATCACAATCTTTGGAATCCAAAAGTATTGGAGGAATCAAACTGATATGTGAAATATAAGTTAAGAATAAGTTATAATCATTTTTATTTGGTTTATATTAGGAACTCCGTAATTGAAATAACATTATCGAGCAAAAAGGGAAGTTAAACAAATGACAAGTAGTAACAACAATACAGAAGTCTTCATTCTCATTATCAGACTTCCTCTGACCTTTTGTTAATGAAATTGCCAACTCATGAAGAGAAACCCCATCTGATGTGTAGATGTGTATGCATCATGTGACAAAGATAAAGCAGAGAGAATATATCAAGTGCCCCAGTGTTACAACAATAACAGAATATACTAAATCCTTGTTTATATCCTTTACGAAATATCTGCACAAAAGAAAAGAATGACAAGTCAAAAAGATATCAACATATAGATAGCATGCAAAAGAACAATTAACCTTAGAAGTACATCAACTAGTTCTGCCCACCTGACCACGGGTAGCCCCTTTGACATAAAGATCAATTTGATCACATATATATATTTTCTGGGGAAGCTTACCCTCCAGCCTCATGCCTAAGGATTATGGGAAAATGGGAGTCTGTACCTGCATTACAGAAAATTGTAAATTTGCAGTACTTGATCGCACGGGCACACACAACTCCATTACAGAAAATTGTAAATTTGCAGTACTTGATCGCACGGGCACACACAACTCCATTATATATATATATATATATATATATATATATATATATATATATATATATATATATATATATATAGTGCATTTGCTATTATTCTAGCTTTTTCTAAGGCCTTTCATAGTCTTCCTCTTGTTGTATGTGTATTGGATATCTGCTGCACCATTCTAAAACGTTGAAGTATCTTCATTTCAGTACTAACGTTTGTAATACGCTGCTTCTAATTTGAAAACGCAAGTCTCTATTTTGGTACTTCCTATCAAAAAAATATTTTCAGTATTGATGTTAATGTCATTCACATCCAAGAGTAAGAAATTAGCATGGTAACCACATTAACTGTAGATCAACCAGATTTCTTGATTGTTCTGCCACAATTCCCACTTGTTTGTGCCATGTATTGCTCTGCAAAGTCTAAATATTCCACCTTCCAGATATGTCATCTCAAATGAGAGTTCCATGTACACTTCTTCCTATAGATCTCCTGCGGAGAAGGCTTTTTTCACATCAAACTGCTACAGATGCCAAAATTTTAAAACAAATAGCATAATAATTGTTTTCATGAAACCTGAAGGTGCAAAAGCTTTTTAGTGGTCAACAGTGAATTGCCCAATACATTTTTTGGCCACTAGGCTTTTCCTCGTATTGCTCAATGCTACCATATGATATTGTCTCCTCTTTGTAGTTTGTACTCCTATTTTTTACTCAATTTTCATCTTTCTTGTGGTTACCTCATTCCAACAACTGTTTGTAGCGTGAGACTACTACCCTATTTCCAACAATTGTTTATTGGTTAGAGAGGCACGAGAGCTGCATCTGGCCTGGAATAGAGAAGTCATCTATATTAAATATTCATGATAAGCAGCTGTAGTTAATCGTGCATCAATATAGCATCTGACCTGCAATGTAGTAGCCATATTCTTTTCTTGCTGACATCTGTCAATGAGTTGGAAGAAGTAAGAACCACATAATCAGATGAGCTAGTGTAGTTCAATGAAGTCTAGAATTAGTGATCTATGATACTTTTCGTATGTTGTGAGAAAAGATCAGTATTCCTTTTGCGTATTCATCAAGATTGGTGCACTCTTTTCCACACTGGTAAGATGCATGATGTGATGCCGCAGGGGTATTGACCATGATTTTCGTCGTATTGCATCTTATTTGATCCACATTGTCTTGCCTGATAGTTTATAATTTATATTATGATTGTTTTTAATCTTCTCTTTTAAAAATTGTTGAGCACTTTTGCAGATAATGCACCTACTGCTCTTGTCAGCTTGGTTGGTCGTAATGAGTATGAGTGCTGCGCAAAGGATGTGTATTTTTTCATTCAGGTATCTTGCTGTGTCTGCTTAGGGATGTGGAGTGTGATTTTGTTAAACTTAATTTTGGAATGTTTTTGTGGCATACTTCAAACCTATTTTTATAAATTCACATTTATCAATTTATCACTTGAAATGTATAGGCTAAATTAGTGTTGTTCGACACATACGTGTATCGTGTATTGTTTTGGTCCATGATACATATCGTATCGTATCGTAATTTAATATTAAAAATTAGTAAAAATAAAAAAAAAGAAAAAAACAGGAAAAAATATGATAATTGCAAAGAATTGAGAAAGAATTATATATTTTGAAGCAAAAAATGAAATACATTTACATTTACATATTGTAATCAGGATCATCAACTAAATAATCTTCGTCTTCTCCTTGCTGAAGATCCTCATCACCTTCTTCTTCAAAATCAAAATCTTCATCTCCTTGATGATATTGTTACGCTCCTTTCAAATTAATCCATGCAATGTCTTCTTCGGTTAGGAGTGCATTTTCTTCATTATCTTCTATAATCCACTCTTGTTATATATCAAAATTATCCAAACTTATTGGATCAAATTGGTTTTCTTCTTTATTTAACTTTTTTAATTGCCTACAAAAAAGAAAGATAATAAATGAGGAAGGTAGGGAGATTTTAAATTTTGCTATGGCATTTGATCCTGCCTAGCGACGTGCTGCAGAGCTTGAATACAGTAATAAGTAAGCAAGAGCCACTACATTTTCGCCCGAATGTAGTGAATCAATTGCAGAGAGGGTTCCCACATCGTGGACGGGTGTGGGTAAAGAAGTTAGCCTCGCTACATTGTCGCCCGAATGTAGTGAATAATTTTCAGAGAGGGTCTCCACATTTTAAATATAGACGGATGCGGGGGGGGGGGGGTAAGGAAGCTAGTCCTAGATAATAAGATCCGTATTGGTTCTTGGAATATTGGAACATTATCCGGTAAGCTAATGGAGGTGGAAGATACTATAATTCGGAGAAAGATTCATATTCTATGTTTAAGAGACAAAATGGGTTGGAGTAAAAGTAAAGGAGATAGAGGATACAGGTTTTAAATTATGATAATCAGGTAAAGAAAAGGTTCGAAACGGAGTTGGTATTATCATAAATAAAGATTTAAAGGATAGTGTAGTATACATACAACGATATGATGGCCGAATCATGACATTGAAATTAGTGTTAGGAGCAGATGTTTTGAATATAGTTTGTGCTTACGTACCCCAAGTAGGACTAGAAGATAGTATAAAGACAACTTTTTGGGAAGAGTTAGATAAGATGATTCAAAAGATTCGATAAAGGGACATGATTTGTTTAGGAGGAGACTTAAATGGACATGTCGGTAAAGAGGCATTAGTATATCAAGGGATTCATGGAAACTTTGGTTTTGGGGATATAAATAAGGAAGGTAGGGAGATTTTAAATTTTGCTATGGCATTTGATCTCTTTATAGTCAATACAATCTTCAAAAAACGAGATGACCATTTAATTACTTATAAGAGTGGTTTATCACAAACACAAATTGATTACTTTATTTGTAGAAAAAAAGATAAAGCGTGTTGTAAATATTGCAAAGTAATTCCAGGAGAAAGCTTAAACACCCAACATCGACTTTTAGTTATGGATTTACAAATAAAAAAATAGACAAAGAAGAAAAGAGTGCATCGAGCTATTCGGACTAAATGATGGAACCTCAAAAGCGAGAAAGAAGATATATTTAAACAGAAAGTCCTTCAAGGAGATGTTTGAAATTATGTTGATACACCTTGTGATATGTGGAACAATATGGCTATACATATTAGGAAAGTGGCGAAAGATGTGTTAGGTGTATCTAAGGGAGGTGTACCGGCACAAAAAGAAGCTTGGTGGAGTGAAGTAGTGCAAAATAAAATCAAGGCAAAGAGGGCATATTACAAATTACATTATGCTAAGAAAACTAGTGAAACTTTAAAGGCCTATAAGAAAATAAAGAAGGAAGCGAAAAAGGCCGTGAGTGAAGCAAAAGCTAAAATTTGAGAGGATTTATATAAAAAACTCAAACTAAAAGAGGGTGAAAGAGATATTTTTAGGATAGCTAGGGCTAGAGATTAGAAAACTAGAGATCTTAATTATGTTAGATGCATCAAGGACGAGGATGAAGAAATTCTAGTGGCAAATGATGATATAAGAAATAGATGGGAAAACTATTTTTATAATCTTTTTAATGAAAATAAAGATGTTAGTATTATCTTAGGAGAGTTAGTCAAATCAGAAAAGTATATAAACCACAATTTCTACCGACGTATTCAAAAGAATGAAGTCAAAGAGGCTCTTAAACATATGAAGGGTGGTAAATTGGTAGGATCAAATAATATTCCTATAGAAGTTTGGAAAATACTAGAAGAAATAGGAATCACTTGGCTCATAAGACTATTTAATGAAATATGGAGAAACCAAAAGATGCTCGAGGAATGGAGAGCGAGTACACTTATACCCATATATAAGAACAAGGGAGACATTCAAATTGTGCAAATTATCGAGGTATCAAGTTAATGAGCCATACTATGAAATTGTTGGAAAGAATTATTAAACGTAGGTTTAGACAAGTATCAAGTACAACAGAGAACCAATTTGGATTCATGCTAGGCATATCTACTGTTGAAGCAATCCATCTTTTGAGACGTCTTATGAAACATTTTAGAGCAAAATAGAAAGACCTTCACATGATATTTATTGATCTAGAAAAAGCTTATGATAGGTACCGATGGAGGTTTTTTGAAGAACTTTGGAAAAAAGAGGTATCCCACTGACATACATTAACCTTATAAGAGACATGTATGATGGTGCAAAAACATGTGTGAGGACTCAAGAAGGAATGACATACTTCTTTGAAATTAATATTGGGTTACATCAAGGATCAACTTTAAGTCCATACTTATTTATAATGGTGATTGATGAGTTAACAAAACATATTCAAGATGAAGTACCTTAGTGTATGTTATTTGCAGATCACATTGTATTAGTGGAGGAGTCTAAGGAAAAAGTTAATAGAAAATTGGAATTATGGAGAGAAACATTAGAAAGCAAAGACATCCGACTTAGTAGAACAAAGACAGAATATATGGAATGTATGTTTGATCATTTGGTTACCTCAGAGGACATAGAAATTAAAATTGGCATACATTGCATCCCCCAAAAGGAAAGTTTTAAATACCTAGGGTCAGTCTTTCATAGTGATGGAAGAATTGATGGAGGTTACGCATAAAATTAATGCAGGTTGGTTAAAATGGAGAGGGGGATCAGGTATTCTTTGTGATAAGAAGATCCATTAAACTTAAAAGGTAAATATTATAGAGCAACAATTAGGCCTACCATGTTTTATGGTTCTAAGTGTTGGGCAGTTAATCATCAACATGTACAAAAGATGTCTGTGATAGAAATGAAGATGTTGAGATGGATGAGTGGTCATACAAGAAAAGACCGTATACATAATGAGGTTATTAGAAACAAATTAGGAGTGACACCAATAGAGAATAAAATGAGAGAATATCGTTTAAGATGGTTTGAACATATAGAAAGAAGATCAAAAGACGAACCTATAAGAAGGTATGAAAAACTAAATTTGGAAAGTATTAAAAGAGGTAGAGGACGACCACAAAAGTGTTGGAAAGAAACAATAAAGAATGATCTAACTTATTGTGAGTTAATTGCTAACATGGCACACAATAGGGATATGTGGAAATAAAGAATCCATATGTAGCCGACCCTGTCTAGTATGGGAGAAGGATTAGTTGTTGTTGTTATAAGAAAGAAAGATAAGTAATTAGTAAATAACATTAACAATTGAAATCAAACAACATATTGAATTGAATCTTTAAGACTTTAAGTAGTAATTAATAGAAGATTACCTTTGTTGAAACCACATGTTACAATGGATGAAAACTAAGTCATTGAGCTGCTTATGTTCCAACCTGTTGCTCTTTTTTGCATGGATGGGTTTAAAGACACTCCAATTCCTTTTACAACCCGTTGTATTATAGGTTTGGCTTAAAACTTTTATTACAAAATATCTAATATTTGAGCAATCACTTCCAAACCTATTTCACCAAACATCTATAGAAAAAGACAAGCAGTACAAACTTAATCCACAATAAATATAAGATTTAAAAACTTAAATATGAAGATAAATAGGTGTATATTAGTGTGGTTGTGAATTGCTATAGGCAAACCTATTAAGTAAAGAGCATTATCATAGATCTCTATCTCTCGATGTATAGCATATGCTCTACTCTCATAAGGGACTAATGTGTTTATACAATCAATGATGCCTCGATTAACCTCACTGTCCCTTATAAAGCTTGCTGAGTACTTGAATGCTGGGTTTAGGTAATATGTTATTGCATGAATAGGCTGATGCAATTGTTTGTTCCATCTATTATCTATATTATTCCATACACTGCCATTGAAATTACTTCTAATAGCTTCTTTTGTCCTATGCATAGCCTTAAAAAGGTAGCCCATAGATGGTTTCTCCTCGCTATCAGTCAATCTCAAAACCTTCACTAAAGGACATATAATCCTCAACAGTATAACACATGCATTCTAAAATGTACTCCTAAAGACTGTCTCTGAAATCTCATTTAACTTTCTGTTTCTTCTATTTTGAACAACTCTGTAAATTATTGCTACTCATCGGAGGAGAACATTCTCTTTAAGGCTTGCTTTTGTCTCACAATGCTATGTACAAATAATAAATTAGTTGCAAACCGAGTTTCAACTGTACGAAAAAGCTCTGCACCATTTTTATTTCTCCTCATCATACATAATACAAAGGCATGATTCTAGATAAATTTGGTGATATCTTGGCAACACTCAGTTGTTGCCTTTATCTCATTCATCTCATCAATATCCTCAAGTATAAGATCTAAACAATTGGCTGTACATGGTGTCCAATAGAAAGTCCTATAAGTATCTGCTAACTTATTCCCAATTGCGTTATAGTTAGCTGCATTATTTGTAATGAATTGGACTACATTCTCTAACCCAACCTTGCGTATCACCTTATCAAACTCTTGCCTTAGGATTTTTGCAGTATGTCTCTCCTCTAACATGTCTAGAGATTTCAAAAACGTAAGTCTTTTAGGAAAATAGAATTTTTTTTTTTAACAAAGTCCTTCCTTGCTTATCTGTCCATCCGTCTACCATGATAGTGCATCCTGTCTTCTTCCATGACTCTCTCAAAGTCAAATAATATTCTTGCACTTAAAGGACAGTCTTATATAATAACTTTCCTCTCAACTTTTCATAAGAGGGTATCTTGTATCATGGACCAATATTAGCAATTGCATCTGTCATTGCTTGAAAATGAAAACGATTTGCTGTACTGCAAGGTCTGCATGCTCATCTAGTTGTTCGAAAGCCATAACAACACAAATTCTAGGTTGAGCACCTTGTGTAGTGTTAAGAGGAAAAAATAAATATATGCCAGAAGAAGCTCTTCCTCTACTCCTTACTCTTCTATCACTTTAAATTGCAAAATCTTCAACAACCCTCTTTTCCATGGTTGATGGTCGAGAACTATTACACCTATGTTCAACCCTCAGAAGGAATACTAACAACCAATCCAATAGCATCATCATTTTGTTCGTCAAACATCTTTAAATCATCATTCTGTTGTCTTCTCTCATGTATGCTCTCAATCATTTGCAGACATTGTTATTTATGAGCGATACAAATAACACTGGGCTAAATAGGATAACATATAATATTAAACTTGTTTGGAGATCCTTATTTGATATTTCTCCACATGAATCAGAGCTGTTGAAGAAATGATAAAATTTGAATGTTAGAACCTTTTCCATACTATGCACTTTTCTTCCTTATATGCAGTCTAGGGTTGGCATACAACCTTCTTGAATTGCTACTGAAAGCTGCATTTTCTGAGCTGCATGATGTTGTGAACTTTTTTCACACCTTGAAAGAATATTTGGGATATTTTAAGGTTGAATAGCTTCCCGTGATGGTTTTGGGATATGGGGAGTCGGATATTTAGTTAAACTTAGTTTTCAGAAAGTTCGTTCTGCATACTTTAGACCTACTGTCAATTCACGATAGGGTGATGGATAATATTGAAATTGAAATGGTAAAACTTGAAGTTAGACACTACAACCTTTACCATAATGTCTTGTTTTCTCCTTGTGTGCAGTCTAGTGTTTGTTTAAAGCAGTTGGCGTACAGCCTTCTTGAGTTGCTACTGCAAGCTGCATTCCCTGAGCTCCATGATGTTGTGAACTTTTGCCACACAGAGAAAGAATACTTTGGAGATCTTGAGGAGGAATAGAACAGACGTTTTTCATGGAAAAAGAAAACAACAATGTAGACCAGATGCTGAACTCTTGGGCTATATAGTTTGTCCAGCCCGGGGACAACCTCCTTGCTTCTTTGCTCATCCGATCTACTGTTCTACTTTCCAATTTTTGTGGTAAGTTTCTACGCCCCTGTTGGACGCTCTGTGAATTCACTAAAGGTGATGATAACACAAGCCTTGTAGCCACTCATGCCTTCGCACCATCATTTCCCCTGGGTGTTGGTTTCTTGATAATGACCTTGCACCAGTCGCTATTCTGTTAATGTAATAGTGAAGGGCCTAAAGTTGTCTGCTCTACTTTTTCTCCAGGACTTCAGATTTGGCTGGAGCTCTCTCCCAAGTTCCTAATTGAGTTTCTAATGCAGTTGTTGTACAGAGGATTTTCTGGGATGTAGTCTTCTGTATTAAATGTTCCCTAGTTTTCAACACCAACCGTTATGCTTAAGTTGCCATTGTTCGGATGCAGCTCTATTAAATCGGCTTCCCCCTTAAGAGGAGTTAATGTTCCAAAAGGTATACAAGTGTACAACGTAACCTATTTGAATTTTTCAATCTCTACCTGATTTCTTTCCGGTACCCTACCTGATAATTGCACGCTCACCTTTCCTAGTATTTTTGCCCTTTAAAATTCTATGGAATATGAATAATTCCCGGTTGTTTTATCTGCTGCATGGAGCCAAAGTTAAATCTATAATTTTTCACTTTCTTATCCAACATACATTCTGGGATTAGGCAGATCACTACCAGCGAGCAATCGCCAACAGAAGCTGCTGTACTACGCCTCTTGTTTGTCATGGCTGCTATCATTTAGGCTCCAGTTGGGAACTCAGAAATGGTTTTTTTAGCTACGTGTTGAAAAGGTTGAAAGAATAAAATCAAGGCGGTTTGGTGTTGCAAAATGGTCCCCAGTGGTTGTGTTGCAGCACATTATTGTGACGGCAAATGCCAATGTTGTGAAGTCGGGAGCTGGGGGAGGATGTTTTAGGGCCATGACCACACCAGTTGCGTTAGTTTTTGTGTCCATGCTTGCAAAACCCAAGGCCAGGATTCCAAACACAGCCTTTAACACATTCACTTTCATGTTTTGCATAGAGAAGCTCTCGTTATGGAACATGGTCTAGGAAGCCAACTTTGTAACGAATTCTTCTTTCCTACTATTAGGGAAATCATTTTCTGCTTATAAGCAAATACATTCCTTGTCTTCTTTGAGGGCGAAAGTTCTAGGCCAATACTTTGAAACTCTTAGCTGTTACGCACGTGTCTGGAACCCAAAAGAAATGCAAAGCTTATTTGAGCTCCATGGAAGTCCCCTAGTAATGTATGTTTGAGGGGGGGGGGGATTGCCGACCTGTTTGAGCTTTCAGGACAGTTCTAGTTGTACTACACTAAAAAAAGCGTGACTCATATTCGAAGGGCTGGAGGGTGAAGCCGATAAGCCTTCTTGGGGAATGAACACGGTATCAAATCTGAAGGAGCGTCCACTTGGAATAGTTATTGGTGGCAACAAACTTTCGGTTTTCTTGGGGTTGTTGAGCATAGCGAAGTGAAGCCAAAGGCTGATTAAGGTAGCTCGATTTCAAGCCAAGTTCTTGTTTGCCTCTATTGATGGGGTTGGACTTACTATGACATGCCTTTACGTGCTTGTAGAATTCTTTGCTTGGTAGAATCTGATCACTTTGGCAGTTCCCCTCCCTTGCTGATAGGCAAAGGGAAGGAACGTCTATCGTTTGTTTCGTTCCTATGTAACCGGAGAGCGATATAGGGGCAATTGGTCATTTAAGGTCTAGTAGGTTCTCACGAGATATGCCGCCCGATCAATCAAATCTTTTTGCCTTGTCCAGTAAGGGCTTTCTCTTCAGGCAAGTGACTGCAGAGTGACGATTAACTTTATTCCCTTCCCTTCTATACCTCATTACAATTTTAAAATCATTAGATGGAAGTACTCTACTGTGGGGAAATGTCCACGACCCAGAGACAATTGACAGATTTTCTCAAAGCCTGAAGGATTCTTCATGACGAAGAGTAAGGAAGGTCTCAAGCCCACTCAAGGGGTTTCAGGAGGGGAATGAGGCCGTAATGTAAATATGGCAGCGGCTCCATATTTTTATATGGAAGAAGAAAACCGAAGACAGCCACCCCCTAAAAACTATTTTTCATAATCAAATCAGCAGAGAACCCGGAGTGTTAGCTCAACAATAGGGCACTCTAGTGTTATAGGGTTGTTTATGAGAGGTGTAGATGCTTGCGTCATCCTTTGCGTGTGGTTAGAGCACTAAGGTTGAGCACTTGGCACACATTTGAGTAGTTTGCTTAGGGTATTGTTATTCATTTGGAATGCAATAAGAGGTTTTATGTGACCCACACTAGCTTGTTTGCTTTGCATCCATGTAAAGAACAAATCATTAGGATCCCAGTCTTTGCTCATTTGGGTCTAGTTAGGCTCATTTGGTGGCATTTGGGTTTACCATTTGGTTTAGGTTTAGAGCGATTCATTAGGATACATTTTCATTTGATAGAGTTTTATTATTTAAGCATTGTTTGAACTATTGTAAAGAGAAAAATTATTAATGAAGATTTCACCTTTGAAAAGAAGGTTGAATTCCCCTTCTCCATTGTTTCTTTTTTGCATGTGTGGGGGTGTATTGTGCTAGAGAGAGCTCGATCGATTATAGCAGAATAGGTTGATCAGTGGAGACCCCTATTTCACATAAAAGTGTATTGGTCGTGAGGTATTAGGAGGAAGAGAGGTTGTTCTATACTTAATTATTCCGCCACATGTTAAAGCAAATGAAGTTGAGGTGTTTGGGTGTAATCATCACCATCACCGAGCTCCTTTAGGGACTGTTTTCACATATTCGGTAGAGGGACAATTACAATTTTGTACCATAGCTTTTGCACCGTGTGATGGTCTAAGGTGGTACTTTTGGTGGTCGAAGATGGTTGGTGGAAGCTCAGAAATTGCTTGTGGCAGCTTAGAGCTCAAACACCTTGAGAACATAAATTTTTGATAATCTAATATCGCATTCAACCGATTGAAACATGGTGTTGCTGGTTGTGGAGGTGGTTTTATAGAGGGTGGAGTAACCTAGGACAGTGGCGGAATCACATTTGGGTGCTGATTTTGCAGATTGTGTTGCGGTTCAGTTCATGCAACTTTTGTTGTGGAAGATCATAGAAATCTGCACGAAATCCTCAAAGACCCATAAGAAAAATTTGATCAAAATCTAATTTTCCATCGCCAAACAATTGTGATTTTTCCATACACCTTCCAGTCACACTTGATTATGTGAATTTGATCGTCTGTTGGCCAAATTCCACATCTTTTTCTTGTACGGTTTCAGGTGGAAACCACCCCTTTTAGGTTGTGATCAACCACATGTAATCTTTGCAAATCAAGGACTGGTTGGTGTGGCTGATCGGAAGTTTTCCGAGCCAAGGCACAACTTGGTTGCATGGATTGAGTGTGATGCTAGGTTCTTATTTGGTGCAATCGAATTGGACCTATTCAGTTTGTTATGGCAGCAATTGACAAGCCACATTTGGGGATTGGGCATGATTGACAATAAGGCCCTATACAATAAAATTTATTTATACATTTATTCGTTTTGAGGCAAGGAACTTTATTTCAAATTTATTTGTCAAAGATAAGCTAGATTTATAAACATTTTTTGGCATTGAGACACAAATATTTATTCGTTCCTAAGGGAGACAACTTGATGCCAATTACCAGGACTCGTAGGGATGCGATTTCTACCACGGGTGTTGATGAGCAAGGGTCAACTGATTGTATGGCCGACAAGAAGATTGTTCACATCTCACAAAGGTTGGAGAAAGTTGATCAATCAGGGGAGCAACGTCACGCATTTCAGGAGGCCTCTACCATGACGCCTGTTAGTGTTTCGATTATCAATCTAGGTGGTGCACTACTTCCTTTATATTCTAGTGGCGTGACTTTTTATAGTGGCACTAGTGTGGATGCTGCCACAAGTGTTTCTCAGGGTTGCCATGGTACAGTTTAGAGAGTACGTGCTTAAACAAAAAAAGTTTGAAAGATACCATAATCGTACTAGTGAGGACCAGTTTATCTTGGCCAATCTTTTTCTATCCGGGGATGCAAAACTTTGGTGGAGTACCTAACGATATTTGATATTCAAGTCAAAAACATCCAACATCTCTTCTTGATTGCAGCTGAAAGCCGAGCTTGGTAGACAATTCTTTCCTACTTATTTTAGTTGGAAAGCATGAGAACACCTATGTCGGCTGAAAAAAACTGGTGGCATACACAAGTATGTGCAGAGTTCAATATTATTCTTGACATCCAAAACATGAATGAGGATGATGAGCTTTCACTTTTTGTGTGGGTCTTCAACCTTTGAAATAGGTTGAATTGAGGCTGCATCTTCTCATGGATGTGATGAAGGTTATGACCATTGTAGAGACCTTCATGGACTTTTGCAACTCAGACAGACCAGAGTACACCATCACGGGTAAGAGAGGTGGTCGAGGTTAGTAGCCAAAGAGGTACATGAGTGGTGGATCTTTGATTGGAGATGTGACCTTGATGACAAGGGAGGAGAGTGCTCAAGAGCCGCAAGAGTGCAAGTACTTTTGGGGGTTCTCCCAAGACCCTTGTCACATTCTCATCGGTCCTAATGTTATGTGGGATTGCCTGAAGTGGGCCAAGCTGGCTGCTTTGGTAGCTAAGGAGGCTGATGAGGGTCACACATGTGACTATGATGAGTTTCAAGTGGCATCTTTAATTCAGGTGGAGTTGGCTTTGAGGAACAACCTTGCGTTCGTGAGGCTTATTAGGGATGACTTATGGTGAGGGCCTTAGTCAATTTAGGTGTTTCTTTGTCTACTTTTGGATTTCATGGCTCAATCTATGGGACCAATATATTCAGTTGGTCAACAATGAGTCATGCCATGTGGTTGGCATGCAAAGGGCATGCTGTATCCGAGTAAAGTGTTAGTCCAATATGCTTGACTTGTTCGTGGATGATTGGAATATATATTATCTTATTTTGGGATATAACTTCATCTTTGTAGTCAAGAGTTTGGTGGCACCACATCTTGTGGACTTTGGTGTATAGATGAGTTGCTCTCTTTTTCGGTGATGATGTGTGTCGGAATAGGATGTAAGGTAGGGGTAGCCGAGGTCTCCCTAGAATATGGGGATAAAGACTTTGTCGTGGAGCAAATCCATAATTGTGTTAGAGGTAGGGGGATGGTGGTTGGTGCAACAATCAACTGATGAACCAGGCCCATTCAGGAAGATTACACCCAAAGAAGGTGTAGCTTTAGGCAGATTGTAAAACAAGGGGCATACAACATATTACAATGCTAGTTCTAGGTATTCCACATATGCGTGCCATGTACAGTGCATCAGGATTTAGCCCTTGGCACATCTTTGAATAGTTTTGTTTAAGATATTTTATATTTGCTTTAGTTATGAAATAAAAAGTCATGTGTGACTAACATTAGAGTGTTTAGAGTATTGCTTATTTGGGGTCAATTTAGTGTTATTTGGGATTACCTCATGGTTTAGATCTGGAACAGTTCATTTAGGTCTATTTTATTTGCTTAATGATGAGGACATTGACTCTAACTCGTTGACTTTGAACCCAGACGTAACTATTAGCTCGTGTTCCAATACAATGGGATGAGTTGAAGGGCCCATGACCCGATCCAAGACCTATCTCACATCAGGATGGAACTCCACCGTCTATAATTTAACTTGCCTTCATCCAATTGAAGTTGAAACCATCTATTGCTATTCTGGCGAAGAACTTGATGCAATTGAAGATGCTCCCATACATTCTCAAATTGTTACAAGTCAAGTCTATGTTAATTGCATTACTTGACTTAAATCCAAATAGTCTCAATATGTCAAGTCAAACCTACGTTTGTCTTTATTTCTTAACTATAATAAGGCTCATATTGCTGATCCAATATTTTCTTTGCTATTTCTAATATCAGGGATGTGTTTAGTAAGTTTTCTATAAAGGAAACCACAACTGGTGGTCATTGGAGACTTTTCAAATATCTAAGGCCATGTTTCCTTGTATGAGATATGTTCAATAAGACCTCTGCAACCTTATAAATTCCTGCTTTGGGCTGATGTTGGAGGGCATCTTGTTCAATCATTCTTGAGATAATATAAGTCCTACAAGTTTCAAGTAGGGTTCCTTCCCAAGGCCTTCTTGTCCCTTGTTTCTCTTATCTAAGTCTTGTGCGAGGCTTAGTGGTGAGTTGTTAGTATGATCCTTATTGTGGATTCGTGGTAGATTGCTTCAATAAACCCGACGTATAACAATTTTTGTGCTTTCATTAAGATATGAACTCAAGTCCACCAATAATTTTTTGCATCTCATCGAGTTGCAGAAGCTATTTCTTCTCATTGACTTGTCCATTTGGGCCGGAATATTTTTATCATTTGAAGACATATTAGGTAATCTTGATCAATTTTCACCTTAATCAGAGTTCTAGATCGAAATCTCAAAGCAATTTCGATCTAATTGTTATTGTAGTATAGACTTACCTTATTTAGTAAGTTTCTACCAACACATCTAAAATTCTCATTCAGTCCCCCTATGATTGGTTCTGGGCAATCTCACCAATCACACTCACCCCATAACCATGATGAACCTTCAATTGAAGTCCCACGTTGCCTTATCTTTAATGAAGCCTGAATCCTAGCCGTTGAACGTCTAGTTGAAGACTTCAATGCGAAGTGTGTGGACTTAGTATCTCAAGAGCATATTTACCTACTGCTTCTATCCATTAAGGGCCTTTTCTTTCTTATGAGACCTTCCTGGAACTTGAGGGAAAACACCCTGATTCCTTCTATAAGATTGTCCATCTCCTAGACGTGATCAAAATGAATTTCGACTGAAGATATCAATTCCATCTTTTAAAGGTGGAAGCTCTCCAAAAGATTTTCTCGATTGAATTCATAAGATCGAGAAGGTTTTCAAATATTATTATTATTTAAAACCAATGAAGGTGTAAGTAGCGACATTGGAGTTCACCGATTATGCCAGTCTATAGTGGTAAACCTTTAATAACGGAGGTGTGATGGTGAACTCAAGATTCTTACTTGGCAGGTCATAAAGAGGGAGATGATGTAAAGATTCGTGCCAATATGCTACCAATAAGAACTCTATCTGCATCTCTAAGGTCTTCGATAAGGATCCATGAGTGTTGAGGATTATATCAAGGACTTTGAGACCTTGATGATGAGATGCAACGTTCATGAGCCAAAAGAGCAAACCATTGCTTAGTTCTTGAATGGGTTGCAGCATGAATATTTCATACATCAAACTCGATTTTTCAAAATTCATTGCAGTTTAGTTCGTGCAAAATTTTGCAAAGAGCTGCACAACTTGATCACAGACCTAGAGAAAAATATTTAGATAATCGAATATTGGATCATGAGAAAATTATGATTCTTTGGAGCATTCTTTGACTATTTTGGGAGTGACAGATTCTACCGAGTATTATCGAATTTTACCAATTTTGGCTTGTGTAGTTTATAGTGGAAATCACTGCTTGGAGGCCATAATCAACTATAGTTTGGACAGGGCCTGAACGTAATTGACAAGTCCACAAACAACAACAACAACTAAGCCTTTTCCCATACTAGACATGGTCAATTACATGGATTCTTTGTTTCTATAGCGTCCTATCATGTGCCATGTTAGTAGTTAACTCAACATAAGCTAGATCATTCTTTATTGTTTATTTCCAATACTTTTGTAGTCGTCCTCTACCTCTTTTAATATTTTCAAAATCTAATTTTTCATATATTTTGTCAATTTTAATTTTTATGTCCTCTGAAGTAACCAAATGATCAAACTTACATTCTATATATTTTGTCTTTATTCTACTAAGTCAGAAACCTTTACTTTCTATTGTTCCTATCCATAGTTTCAATTTCCTATTAACTTTTTTCTTACACTCATCTACTAATACAATATCATCTACAAATAACATACATGAAAGTACTTCATCTTGAATATGTTTTGTTAAGTCATTAAGGACCAATATAAATAAATATGAATTTAAATTTGATCTTTGAGGTAACCCAATATTAACTTGAAAGAAGTTTGTCATTCATTCATGAATCCTCACACATGTTTTTACACCATCATACATATCTCTTATAAGATTTATATATACAAATGAGATACCTCTTTTTTTTAAGATTCTCCAAAGAGCACCTCTTAGTATGCTATCATAAGTTTTTTTAGATCAATAAATATCACATGACAGTCTTTCTTTTTTGCTCTAAAATATTCTATAAGACATCTCAAAAGGCAAATCGCTTCAATAGTAGATATGCCTAGATATAAGTGTACTCGCTCTCCATTCATTAGACTCTCCTAAGCTAATACTAATATATTTATTTTTATTAAAAAGCTTATAAAATAAAAATTTCATCTATTTTTTATATAGTCATTTGCCGCAAAAAATTTCTCATCCTCGTCTTTGATGCATCAAGCAAAATTAAGATCCTTACTTTTCTTATCTCTAACCCTATCTATCCTAAAAATATCTCTTTTACCCTCTTGTGAGTTGAGTTTTTTATATAAATCCTCCCAAGTTTTAGCTTTTGCTTCATTGACGACCTTTTTCGCTTTCTTCTTTGCTTTCTTATAAGCCTCTAAAGTTTCACTAGTTTTCTTAGCACAATGTAATTTGTAACATGCCCTCTTTGCCTTGATTTTATTTTGCACTACTTCAATCCACCACCAAGCTTCTTTTTGTACCGGTACATCTCCATTAGATTCACCTAACACATCTTTTACTACTTTCCTAATATGTATAGTCATATTGTTTCACATATCACATGGTGTACTAACATAATTCCAAACATCTCCTTGAAGGACTTTCTATTTAAATATATCTTCTTTCTCGCTTTTGAGGTTCCACCATTTAGTCCGAATAACTCGATACACTCTTTTCTTCTTTATCCATTTTTTTATTTGTAAATCCATAACTAAAAGTTGTTGTTGGGTGGTTAAGCTTTTTCTTAGAATTACCTTGCAATCTTTATACCACGATTTATCTTTTTTCCTATAAACAAACCAATTTGTGTTTGTGATAAGCCACTCTTACAAGTAATTCAATATTCATCTCATTTTTTGAAGATTGTATTGACTATAAAGAGAACAGATGCCATAGCAAAATTTAAAATGTAAGTTAATTGAAGTGGTAGATTTGTAGGGCTTATGAAGCTTTGCATTTATCAAAGAACGAAAAAGGATTGGGTAAACCTTGTATACCCTTTTTGTAGTCACAGTTGGATATGTCCTATCTAATAAGGTAGGTTGCTCAAATAGAGAAGTTGGTGGGACAGTAAAATGAGCTAAGCATAAAAAAATAAGAGGATTCCCTAAGAAGCAAAGCAAGGAACACCTCACATAGGGTATTGGCATTGCTGTTTTCGTGTTCGCATGTCAACCCAATGACATGCGGTGATTTCTTCATGTCAATTTTAGTGGATACAAGCACGATTAAAAGTACAAAACTCACCAGTCACATGGTTTTAAGTTATGCCATTTGCCATTTTACCAGCCCTACCTTTGGTCCAAGAAATCAACGACTATGGTGTTCACATCCCTCGTTAGAACATAATAATATATTGATAGATCTTCATCAAGCAAGGCAGCAGACTCGCTTTTATTGGTATTGGTTCCACGAGAGAGATATCACAATACCATTAGTATTGAACTATCTATCCCACCAACAATGTCTCCACAAAAATCTCTAAGGAAAACAAATTAAAAAAAATCATGTGTAGTGTCTCCAAGATGTGCTTATCATTAATCTTTATCCTCATTGGCTATTCTTGCTATCAAGTTTGTGGATGCAAAGGATCCAGCAACATCCTTAAAGATACAATGGAGATAACTTGGTGGTTCGCCTTGCCATAGACATCAACAATATGGACAAGATAATAATTATCTATTATTCTTTATGTATATAAAAGAATAATAAATGAACATGATCATAATGAACTTGGTGGAACATGAGTAACTTGGTTTGTACCTAGAACCAGTATGTTGAGAGGGTCTCGTGAAGAGACATTACTTTTCATGATATGTGCATATAACTCTTCGTTACTTAAACTTTTCGATATATGTGCCCTCCATCAAGAAGCACATCTCTTCAACATTCAATCTTTGTCACAGACATAACCATTTGCTATATATACATTTCCAAAATACATGACTCAGATATACTTGCCATTTTCAAAGAGACAACTTTTTGAAATATGAGCTGAAAATACTTTTATTTTTGGAATTTATCCAACAAAGCTCTATCTAAAATAATCTAGTAAAACCTTACTCTTCACCATAACTATCTTGCTTGTTCAAACCAAAACCTAGTAAAAAGTGAGAATTTACTCATTGAAATAGAATAACAAACATGCTTCAAACTATTACATCCATACAAACAAGTTTACAAAATTTATAATAGGGTTTAAATATCATCAAACTCTGCTCATACAAGGGATCACCCTTGCATGGCCGGTCCCAAACCAGGATAAAGGAGGAGGGTTGCGTTAGGCTTTTGACAATAAGCATAAAACTTTGTCGAATTTATCTACCATGGATTCTACAAATTATGAGCATTGTATTGGGGTGTTCTCTCTTAGCAACATATTATAGAGACCGAATGCAATGAAAAGTAAACAAAGGCTTCTCCATCTTTGATATGATATAGTGAATCAATTGCAGAGAGGATTCTCACATCATAGATGAGTGTGAGTAAAGAAGTTAGTCTCACTATATTATCGCCCAAATATTATGAACAAATTGCAGAGAGGGTCGTTGTATTTTCAGCAAGGATGGATATGCCGGTAAAGAAGTTAGTCCTAGATAACACGATTTGTATTGGTACTTGAAATATCAAAATATTGACCGGCAAGCTAATGGAGGTGGTTGATACTATGATTAGGAGAAAGATTCATATTTTTGTTTATAAGAGGTAGTGAATTGTAGAAAAAGCAAATGCGATTGAGAATGCATGTTTTAAATTATGGTACTCATGAAGGGGAAAGGCTCGAAATGGAGCTGGCATTATTATAAATAAGATTTAAAGGATAGTGCAGTAGATATACAATGATATGAGTACAAAATTATGATATTGAAATTAGTGTTAGGGGTAGAGGTTTTGAATATAGTTTGTATATATTCACCTCAAGTAGGAATAAAAGATAGTATAAAAATCATATTTTGAGAGGAGTTAGATACGGTAATTCAAGGAATTCTATAAAGGAAGACAATTTGTTTGGGAGAAAACTTGAATGAATATATTGGTAAAGAGACATTAGGATATTGAGGTATTCATGAAAATTATGGTTTTGAGGATTTAAATGAGGAAAGTCGGGAGATTTTTAAAGTTTTCTATAACATATGATCTCTTTATAGCCAATACAATTTTTTTAAAAATGAGATAAATATTTAATTACTTATAAGAATAGCTTATCACAAACATAAATTGATTATTTTATTTATATGAAAAAAGATAGATCGTGTTGTAAATATTACAAGGTAATTATAGGAGAAAACTTAACTACCCAACATTGACTTTAACTTATTGATTTTCTTGTAAAAAAGGGGACATAAAAGAAAAGAGTACATAAAGATATTCAGACTAAATGGTTGAACCTCAAAAGTGAGAAAGAAGATATATTTAAACCAAAAGTTTTTTAAAGAGATGCTTTGAATTATGTAGTACACCTTCTAATATGTGAAATGATATGACTATACATATTATAAAAGTAGCAAAACATGTGTTAAGTGAATCAAAGGGAGGCATACCAGTACAAAATGAAGCTTGGTGGTGGATTGAAGTAGTTTAAGATAAAATTAAGGCAAAGAGGGCATGTTATAAATTGTATTATATCTAGAAGACTAGTGAAAGTTGAGAGGTTTATAAGAAAGAAAAAAAGAAACAAAAAAACTTGTGAAGTAAAAGCTAAATTTTGAAAGGATTTATATAAAAAAACTTAACTCAAAAGAAGGTGGAAAAAATATTTTTATGATACCTAAGACTAGAGATAAGAAAACTAAGGATCTTACTTTTGTTAGATACATGAAAGATGATGATGAGAAGATTTTAATGACAAATGATGACATAAAAAATAGATAGAAAATTTATTTCTAAAAGCTTTGTAATAAAAATATATATGTTGGTATTAGTTTAGGAGAGTTAACAAAATCAATAAAGTATATAAACCAAAATTTCTACTGACATATTCAAAAGAATGAAGTCATAGAGGCTCTTAGACATATGACGGTTAATAAATATGTAGGATTATACAATATTCTTATAGAAGTATGAAACATTCTAGGAGAGATGAGGATCACTAATCTCACAAGACCATTTAATGAAATATGAGGAAATCAAAAGATGCCAAAAAAAGAAGAGCAAGTTCACTTATACCCATATACAAGAACAAGAAAGACATCCAGAATTGTACAAATTATCAGGGCATCAAGTTAATGGAGCCATATTATGAAATTATAGGAAAGAATTATTGAATGTACGTTAAGACATATATCCAGTATAACACAACTAATTTGGATTAATGCCAGACAAATCTACTATTGAAGTGATTCACTTATTGAGATGCCTTATGAAATATTTTAGAATAACAAAAATGAACCTTAACATAATATTTATTCATCTAGAAAAAACTTATAAGAGAGTGTCAGGAGATGTTCTTTGGAGAACCTTGAAAAAAAGAGGCATCCCATTGACATATATAAATCTTATAAGAGACATGTATGAGCATGCAAAGACATGTGTCAAGACTCATAATGACATGACAAACTTATTTGAAGTTAATATTGGGTTATATTAGGGATTAAATTTAAGTCTATATTTATTTATATTTGTCCATTATGAGTTAACAAAACATATTTAAGATGAAGTACCTTAGTGTATATTATTTGTAGATGACATTTTGTTAATAGATGAGTTTAAGAAAAAAGTTAATAAGAAATTAAAATTATGGAGAGAAACATTATGCTTTCGACTTAGTAGAACAAAGACAAAAAATATAGAATGTAAGTTTGATAATTTGGGTACTTCAAATGATACAAAAATTAATATTAACACATATTATATCTCTTACAAGGAAAGTTTTAAATACCTAGGATCAAATTTTCAAAGTGATGGAAAAATTGATGGAGATGTAATGTATATAATTAATGTAGGTTGGTTAAAATTGAGAGGGGCATCAATTATTCTATGTGACAGGAAGATACCACTAAGATTAAAAGGTAAATATTATAGAACAATAATTAGACATGTTATGTTTTATAGTTCTAATTGTTTTTCAGTTAATCATCAATATGTACAAAAGATGTTCATGACAAAAATGAAGATATTGAGATGGATGAGTGATCACACAAGGAAAAACCGTATATAGAGGTTATTAGAAACAAATTGGGAGTGGCATCAATGGATGATAAATGAAGAAAAAATCATTTAAGATGGTCTGGATATGTAGAATGATGATTTAGGAGAGTTAACAAAATCAGTAAAGTATATAAACCATAATTTTTACCAATATATTCAAAAAAATGATGTCAAAGAGGCTCTTCAATATATGAAGGTTGATAAATCTGTAGGACCAGACAATATTCCTATAAAAGTATGAAAAATTCCAAGAGAGATGAGGATCATTTGACTTATAAGTCTATTTAATAAGATATAGAGAAACCAAAAGATGTTTGGAGAATGGAGAAGTGAGTACACTTGTACCCATATATAAGAACAACGAAGACATCTAGAATTGTGCGAGTTATCAGGATATCAAGTTAATGAGCCAGACTATGAAATTATGAGAAAAAATTATTGAACGTAGGTTAAGATAAGTATCGAGTACAATAGAGAACCGATTTAGATTTGTGTTAAGCATATCTATTATTGAAGCAATTCACCTATTGAGACGTCCTATAAAATATTTTAGAGCAAAAAAGAACTTTCATGTGACATTTATTGATCAATAAAAAACTTATGATAGGTACTAAGAGATGTTCTTTGGAGAATCTTAAAAAAAAGAGGTATCTCATTGATATATATAAATCTTATAAGTGATATGTATGATGGTGCAAAAACATGTGTGAGGATTTATGAATGAATGATAAACTTCTTTGAAGTTAATATTGGGTTACCTCAAAGATCAAATTTAAATTCATATTTATTTATATTGGTCCTTGATGACTTAACAAAACATATTCAAGATGAAGTACCTTCGTGTATATTATTTGTAGATGATATTGTATTAGTAGATGAGTCTAAGAAAAAAGTTAAAAGGAAATTGGAACTATGGAGAGAAATATTAGAAAGCAAAAGCTTCTGCTTAATAGAATAAAGACAAAATATATGGAATGTAAGTTTGATCATTTGATTACTTCAGAAGATATAGAAATTAAGATTCGCATACATTGCATCCCTCACTAGAAAAGTTTGAAATATCTGGAATCAGTTTTTGATAGTGATGAAAAACTTGATAGAAATGTTACTAGAAGAATTAATGTAGGTTCGTCTAAAATGGAGAAGGGCATGAGGTATTGTAAGTGATGAGAAGATACCATTATAGTGAAAAGGTAAATATTATAAAGCAACATTTAGACATACTATATTTTATAGTTTTGAGTGTTGGGTAGTTAATCATCATGTACAGAAGATATCCGTGGCAAGAATGAAAATGTTGAGATAGATGAATGATCACATAAGAAAAGTCTGTATACATAATGAGATTAATAGAAACAAAATAGGAGTGGCACCAATGGATGATAAATGAAGAGGAAATCATTTAAGATGATTTGGCTATGTAGAAAGATGACAAAAGGAAGCTCCAATAAGAAGGTATGAAAGACTATATTGTAAAAATGTTAAAAGAGGAAGAAGAAGACTACAAAAGTATAAAAAATGATCCTGCTCATCTTAAGTTAACTGCCAGTATGACACATCATAGGAGTTTATAGAAACAAAGAATCCATATAGCTGACCGCATCTAGTATGAGAAAAGGCTTACTTCTTGTTGTTACATTTCAATATCATCAACTTTTTACTTCTTCCACACAAGTGGCCTCATTTTACATCTCTAGATAGACTCAATTAGGGGTGCCTCACATATAACCACTCCAACAAAAATATGCTCAGTTTATTAAGAGTAAATCTTAACCTATTCTTATCACATTTTATGAGGCCAAATACCCTATATTTCGAGATGCTTAATCGGAGGGTACTTGCAACCATTTTAATGTACTTTTTCTTATTGAACCCAAGATGTTAATCAAGTATGAATTGAATTTCTATTGGTAATGATTTCACAGGAGAGCTTAACCATTATAATTCCGTTTTCAAACCTTTTGTCAAATGTTTGTAAGATAAGGAATATTACTCCATTCTTAACTAAACTTTCGCATAGATCAACAAGTCACGTTCTCATTCTGTAAAGTTCATCAATGTTGACATATATCAAATATTATGAAACAAACTCACAGGTTAAATTGCTTTCAAGCAGTCATGCTGGAGCAAATATGTGTTTCCTTTAGCTTTCGAAAAACTAGTGCTGACATGAGCCAGGACTGAATTCACTTTTGCAAGCACTCGTTTTCTCCGTTACCCAATTGGTACACAAATATGCTTCAAAAATCAAAGGATTACCAATATAGTTCAACCTACATCATGAAAATATTTCTTACATAGATTGCTTCCGCACGTTGCTAGTGGATCCCTCTAACCACTGTTCCACTTTAAAGCTATGTTTGGGATCTGCTCAATTCGCGATACAAGGCCCTCGGTACTAAAACTATACTTTAAAGTGATTTCTGGTACAAGGCTATGAGTACCAAAACTATAGGCCCAAGCTATGGTTCACATTTGAATTTCTGCATAAAACTGTTACTCAAAACCATAGTTCCGAGTTTGATTCACGTTGCAATTGCCACTCTATTTCTGCATTCCCACCAGTTCCCTGTTCGACTTGTGTGAAAGTGGAACCCGAATTTTGACCTTTTTAGTATTCAATTTACACTTTTGATGTCATTTCCACTATTTTCAACATCACAGAACCACGCAGTTGTATTATTTGTATTGAGCATGAAATTTGAACATCTTTTTATCGTTTTCTCTCTTCCTTGGTATTATTCTCTTAATTTTTTATCTTTCTTTCATTCAAATCTAGAGATAAAAGCTCCTATCTTTCTCTCTCTCTAATAAGACCTAGATCATTAATCATGACCAGCGCTCGTCAAGATGTGATAGCGAACTGGAACATAATCTGGACACACCAAAATAAACACATTACTGTTACTTTGTGGTGGGTGGTCGTGATGCTTCGCAGAAATGCTTCATTGCTTTGGTGCTTCGCAGTGACAGGTGAGAGAGATGCATAACGTAGGTCAAACAAGGGTGGAGAGGAGAGCAAGAGTGTTGTTAGCGTATTCTCAAGGGTGAAGGTCCAATTTCTGTAGCCCACCTTATGACATGGGCTAGAATTTTTGACAAAATTGGCCCATGAAACTAACGTACAACCCCCGATTCAAGTTCTGCGTTCCATGTTAAACATGGGTTCGGCAATGCAATCCCCAAATTGGTAAGTCCCACTCACCTGGAACAATGAATCAAACACTCTCCCGTGGTGTTTGACTACGACGCTGGACCTACAAAACTGGTACCGCAAGCCCAGCTCCGGTGGCTCATCCCTTATGTGCGCAAACGCTCACTTTTATCGTGTGCTAAGTCATCTGTTTGATTACCTAGAATTGGGTCAGTTCCAATTCTATAGGCCTGAGCCACGTAATCAAACACCTCCTTGGGGTCTGGTTTTAGGATGTAAACATCGCTAGTATTTGTAAAGGCCACTTTAAAACTACGGTGTTTCGTTTTAGTTCTTGAACACCATTTTCATCAGTTTGTGTCAAATGAATTAGTTATGCTCCAAAATTCCTAGTTTTGCAACGATTGCCTCCGCTTGAATTGTTTTGGGAACCATTACAAATTGCCAAAACCATCTTCTATGCTCTCTTAATGGCTGTTCCCAAACAACAAATATTCTCTTTCAACTGAAGTTGAGCACCTCTATTCTTCTGACAGAGGGACAAACTAAATTCTGAACTAAATGTTAGAAAAGCCACCTAGATCCGCCAACACTTTCCCAGCCTATAAGTGATGGGCTTTAGCAATGGAAAACTAGAAGCCGATCCATATTTCCATGTACACAGTTTTTGCGCTGTCACTGCATAGAGCATACAGCAACCAAGTGAGAGGTGTATCAGAAACCATCCAGACCATACATCAACCAAGTGAGAGGTGCCTCCAAAACCATCCAGGTCTCAAGGTCCAAGTCCAAATTTAAGGCTACAAATAGATTTAGATCCTATTGGTTCTACGTTGAAAAGAAGAAGCCCATTAAGAAAAAAAATGCATACGAGAAAGCTAACTTCTTTTAGAGAAAATTATGTAATTTGAGTTGGTGGGGGGCGAGAACAATAGATGGAGCACCACTCTTTCATCAGTTTTTTTGCACCCAAATCCTTGGTTTGATAAAGATTATGAAGTTAGAGATTGAACAAGGATGAAGAAGGAAATCTCTGAGAAGTGTCATGGGACCTTAGGTCTCCATCCATACGGTTTTTCAAAAGGGTAAACTATTTTCTAGTCCGTGAGACTTTAGATCTCTCTTGACTCACACACAATAGTCTATATCCTCTATCATGAGTGATTTTTATACTTAAAATATAAGATACCACTCCCATATAATTCATTTGATACTGAGCAGCTCAAGCATAACTTGGTTTTGACAATCATGTCATTTTATGTCAACAAATGTCATTTACACATAACGATAAAATGACAAAATGGTTTTTACTATTTCAAATATATACGCAATGATTAAGTTGATTAGCCACAAACTCAAGTTCTTTTAGTTGTTTCATATAAACAGTTTTATTTAGACTACTGTTTAGAGACACCGTCTTTAGCTTATGTAAATCTAAGTCATAGAATGCAAAACTAGCTAGAATTATTCTTATGGATACAAACTTCACAAGATGAGAATATGTATGATATAATCTAATCTTCTTTTTACAAAAAATCCTTTGTAAACAACATTAATTGAGTTATCGACTTTATATTTCTTTTTAAGTATCCATTTACAATCAATTGCTTTCCTTCTCTTAGAAAAATGTCATTCCCAAATTTAGTTCTTCTCAATGAATTTAATTTCTTTATGCATTGCTTTTTCCTACTCTATTGACTCAAATGAACTAATATCTTCCTCATAAGTTATCAGTTGGTTCATCTATTGAATAACATATTTTCTCTGCTAAGTAAATGACATAGTCCTTTAAGTATCCCCGTTTGGTTTATAGTTTGGTCTATTGGATAGTCATGACCTATGACTAGTGTGAAACTTGTCTTAAAGCAACTTTATGTTGAATACCAATTTTGTCTATCCCATTTGTTGACTCCTTTCCATTCACGATCAAGATGACAAAGATATCTTCTCCTTGTTCTATAGATAGTTGCTCTCGCTCATTGTTACACACTTGATTTAGAATATTCATTGGTAGACTCATCAAATTTTTTTCTCCCAAGGCAGATATTTTGTTGGGCAGTCCCACTTCGAGATACAATCCAATTTTGGTTGAGCTTAACCATCCCCATTTAGGAATAGTAGTTGACAATTGCAATTCTAGGTCTTCACTCAAAACCCCTTGACATTATGCATGTCCTTGTGAAACAGTTTACTTCATGATCTAGTGGACTAAGTGTTGTGTCGGTAGGGTCTCAACAAGTAGACTTTTGCTAGTCAAAGCTTTGCGACTACGAAAAGGATGCAGCCACCAGTAATAATCCATGGTTAGGTGGTGCTTGATAGTGGTACATAAGCAAACATCGTTCATCGAAATCACCACTCTTTTGGTCAATTACAAATTGTGTTTTAAAATACTTTCAAAAGAGAGAGAGAAGAAACTTCTACTGTTGCAAGTTCCAAGAAAAGGGTGCTATTAAAAATTAAAGCAGTGTTTCGGGTGAGTAAAACTGCTATAACAATTTCTTTATTTGATGACTTCCTATACAACAGTTCGATAAGAAAGTTCCTGCTTTTGCATAGATGTGCTCTTCTTTTTTGTTGCTAACAAGTTATTAAGTACTCCTAATGAGGAGTGCATGCCAATGAACAAACTTGCTTCTTTGTCAGACCTTGGAATTATCTGATTGAGTTCTAGTCATTATTCATACACTCTCATAGCCTCCTAGACCTCGATACCCCACCTTAGAATAACTTCAAAGTTTGCATTCTATCACCAACACCTAACTTAAACTTAAGAAGAAAGCTCCATTCGAGGGTAGTGTTTTCCTACTATTGCTCTAAGGGGTCGAAATAATCACAGGCTTCTTAGAAGGATACCTTCGAGTTAGTGAGGAGAGCAAAGGAGGCTCAACAAATCTACATCAAGGTCCATGATTGAATGGAGGCTTGACGCCTTCCGAAGACTTTGATGGAGATTCAACTCACCTCATTCTCTACCACTACAAGTATTATTGTAATTGACAATGGAAATTTCCATTGCAATTCCCTTGCTAAACATGTTAGCTGTGAGCAGTTTTTAAAATTGTGTTTTAAATATCAAATGCAGTTATGTAGCAAATTTTCTTAAATAACCAAAAAGCATCAACTTCCAAAATTTAATTTTCATTGAATATCACAAATGCAAAAAGATGCAGCCTCATTAACATTCACATCATTCAATTTACACAATTAGTTTGTATATTAAAAATCTATGGTGATCAAACAAAACAAGTTCCTTTGAAGCATGCACATGATTGACTTCAACACTGAATGTAGAGTCATTTACTTAGTCGATATGATAAGAGGAATGCTCTCAACCCTCAAATGTACCTATAGGGCATTAGAAACCACAAGGAGTAGCAATTGACTAAAGTCACATAGGAGTACTACAATCCTGTAATGAAACTAATGTGATAAAAAAGAGGTATATGGAAGCATCACTTTCTACCACGGCGGTGGGAATCACCTCAAACAACAAACTATAATGGAAAGAAAACATTTGTATAAATATTGTGTCAACAAAGACAAACTCACTATAGCCAAGATGCCTATGTACAACATGTCTTGTTTTGTGATGTGTAGATATATTCTCTTTTGTGCCTAGATTTCTTCCTTTGTGCTCACTTGTCATATATTTTAAATTCCAATTCATCTAACAAAGGTACTCTTATTATCATCAGTGAGAGTGAGCTCAGTGATGTATATAAATATCAGTGGAAATTCAGAAACATGAGTGACAATCAAGTTCTCATGCAGTGTTACATGCAACAAGCTTTTCGTGGCTAACATCAACTTGCAAACAAACAAAGATACAATATAGACCTTATGTAATAGTGCCATTGGATTAAAAAAATGGCCAGCCATCCCATCTATAGTATGTCTATTGGGCTACAGAAAAATACGAAAACCAAGTACGTTCATACCCAAAAAGAAGACAAAGCAAGTTGGATACTTTGACAATATTCAAAAGACCAAGTACTTGAATTTTCTATCTATAAGCCCATGCTAGAAGGGTGTGGGGCAACAATGGTACAAGAAATGGCAATTTTGAGAATCGGGGTCAGCCATTTTAAATGTAGAACAAAGTAATTGGTTAGTGTGATTTGAGAGATCCTCATGAAATTATAATATAGCCCAAAGCACATAATCATCAAAGTTGGAAAGAAAATACACACTTGCCACTGATATTAGGGAATTCCCATCTAGAATAATTTGCTCAAAATCAAGGTTTTGATCATCATGAATAGCGAATTTGAATTGAGAAACATATTGACAAAGTTGAACGAGTGCTGAAGAATTTTTCCTAAATACACTGAAGTTTCAATTAGTGTGGAACTGAATCCAGCCATTGAACACACATAAAACTCAGCCAGGTAGGGGATCTATAGAGGGATGGACACTAACATTTGGGGCATGGACATATCCTCTATGCAGCTTGGTTTGTTCGCACATTACTTGTGAGAAACGCTTGGATACTCAATTATCAAGATTGGACATCTTAGTGAAGACATAATCTCACCAAACTAACCTTTTTCATCCAAAGGACAGAGAAGACACATCAATGGTATAAGTGAAGCAGAATGTGCAAAATGTCCCATGTAGGCCTAGAAGGATAAAACCCAAAAACAATTCTTAGACTTTGAAATTTAAAATATGGAACTTTGTCAATTTTCGAATTGGTAGGCCTATAAACGTTGAGGCTTCTGTTTTAGACCAGGACAAAGTGTGTATTATACTACGACAATCACTTTAATACAAGTATAGCTATTATATATATAAGTATTGGAGGGTCTCCAAAAGATCTCTATCATCCTAACACACCAATAGTGTCATGATACCCTAATTTTATGCATCTTTTTCTACATAAATTGACAGTGAGCCCAACATGAAAAGCAAACTGAGTTATCTTGGTGACATACAACATAAGATGGTGTTCCTTTTTGTATTGATGACATATCAAAACTGAAGCTAGGTTGGAACACCGGCTAATTCATTATGTTAACTACACATATGCTATCAAACTTTTAAACACAATGAATTGGGTAATATAATGCAATTAATAACCGAAGTTTCAAATCTTACAAGAAAATTGTATGACAAATACTCGTTTGATTAACATCTAATCAAGGAACAAAATTCTCTAGTCAAAGTTATGTCAAGAGTGTAAACACCTCAAAATAAGATTATTTTCAAAACAAACACCTGGTTTTCAAAAACCATTTTTAAACCAATTTTGAACTTTCAAAACCCCGGAGTTACAAAGTTTTAAACTTTTGTCTCAAAATCCTTTAAAATAAAGGTTCTTAAACTCGGGCCAAAACCCAAATTTTGTTAAGCAGCTAAATCAAGCAGGTGAAGCCTGATCAAAAAGCAGCTCCAAAAATAGGTCAAAAGTCAAGGTTCAGCTCGACCGGATGAAAACAGGGTCGAAAAGCAGAAGAAGCATCCAGGTCAGAAGTAGACTTCAACCCCAAAATGTGAAATACAAAGCCAAAGCACCGATAAAACTATTAGAAATCCAACCCTAAGCTTGAAAAATCAAGAATCAAACAAAACAGAGTCTTGAAGGTGAGAAGATGGTAGGACAAGAAAGCTGGGAAAAACCCAGCCCAAAACGGAGAACTAAGGAAGCCAGGGCCCATGCAAAACCGCCCGTCTCAAAACACTAAAAAGGACTGAAGAAAGAAGATTTTGGATTGGATCTGGACATAAATATCCAAATCCAGACCCAAATAGTGTTTGGATCAGATTTGGATTTCAAAACCCAAATCCAATATCCAAACCCAAGACCCACCCCTTGGCTTATAAATAAGACCAAGGGGGGGAGCCTTGGGAAGAGAGAGAGAGAGTGGGTGCAAAAGTCAACATTGGTGGGCTATAGCCATGTGGGCTCAACCAAGGGTGAGGTGGGTTCAAGCTTTGTTGATCAAGACCTAGCTTGGGGCTGCAACAATACGACTGCAAATGGCGTGGACATGGGCTGCACAAGGTGGACTCGGCTCCAAGTGGTAGGTCTCTAAACCTAACCCTGACCTAGCCACTAAACCTAACCCAAACCTAGCCTAGACTTAGCCCACTTCACCTAACCAACCTAACCCATTTACCATTAAACCTAACCCTAACTAGCCCTAAACCGACTCCGCCTAACTACCCACAAACTAGCCTAAATCGACCCACCTAGACTTAGCCCACTTCACCCAACCGACTCCATTAAACCTCACCATTAAACCTAGCCATAACCAACACCACGCCGACTCCACCCATAACCCCTCAACCGACTCCACTCAGCCATCACCGACTCGACCTAAATCACCCTAAATCGACCTCACCATACCACCGACTTAGCCCCAGCCAACCCTACCACCGACTCCCCAGCCTGCATCTTGCAGCGCCCTTGCCGCGTGCCTACTGTGCCCTCGACCGCACCCTTGCCGTGCCCCTGCTGCGCCCCAGCCGCACCTTTGCCGTGCCCCTGGTACGCCCTAGCCGCACCTTTGCCATGCCCCACCTAAGTCCCGCACCCTAAACCAGCCGAGTGCACCTAGCACTCGGCCAAGACTGGTTGGCCATGCACCAACCTTGACAACCCACCCAATCGGCCTGCCTTTGGCTGGCCTAACTCCTTCCCATTTTCCTAAACTAAAGCCTAGACCTAGCTAGGACCATACCCACCATATCCTAAACCTAGACACCTTGGCCGAACCCAGCCAAGACCAATCCCAAAACCCACTTGGCTACACCCAAGTGAATCCACACCCAAGCCTCACGTCGGAACCCACCTAAAGGGACTTACCTCATGCCTGCCAAGAAGGACGGACCCGAGCGACTCGAGAGGCAAAACCGACCACTTGTAAGTATTATTTACATTCAATTTTACATTACTCGTTTAAAGTAAATTCAATTCAGAACGGGGTTGTAATAATGGAGCGAAGTCTCCCCCCGAAATGTAATATTTGTGTTTGATACACAACCACACACGTGCACTTGAGCCTTCCCGCTCTTAACTTCACACGAAGGACACCCACGTGCACTTGAGCCTTTCCGCTCTTATATTGCACACACATTGAACCTTTCCGCTCTTAAGCTAAACATATATACTTCAATTCGGGTATTTACTTTAGTGAAAGCTGTGTGAGTTGCAATTTAATTTCGGGTGGATTTACATTCAAGTCGTGTGAGTTGCAATTTCAATTTCACACAAAGACACCCATGCCTACTCGAGCCTTTCCGCTCTTCACACTCACACACATTGAGCCTTTTTGCTCTTAAGCTAAACGTATATACTTCAATTTGGGTATTTACTTTAGTGAAAGCTGTGTGAGTTGCAATTTAATTCGGGTGGATTTACTTTAAGTTGTGTGAGTTGTCATTTCAATTTCACACGAGAAACACACACAAGCACTCGAGCCTTTTCACTCTTTACACTCACACACATTGAGCCTTTTCGCTCTTAGGATATAACATATTTATATATTTTCAAGTCGTGTGAGTTTACTTCAAGTCGAGTTGCATTTCCCTTTGTGTGGATTTACATTCAAGTCACGTGAGTTGCTTTACATTTCGGGTATTTACATTGGTGAAAGCTGCGTGAGTTGCACTTCAATTTCGGGTATTTACATTAGTGAAAGTTGTGTGAGTTGCACTTTCAATTCGAGCTTAGCTCACATAATCACTTTTAAAACCTGAAAAGATTTCTTCATCCTTGCATTCGCTCGCTTTCAAAAGCCCCGAATCCTCGCACAAACCATGTGAAAAATAGGCCACATATTCACACACATATCAGGCCTAATAGCTAAAACTCCAAAGACTTAGGGTCGTCCAAAAAGCCGTAATAAAATTTGCAAACAAGGCATACATCGATATTCATCAAACACTGGTCTTTTCAAAGTTCGTATTTGATTTAAAAAAATCAAAGTTTCTAAGCGTTTAAACTGACCCTTGAGCATCGGTTCAAGAAGGTTTAAGTGAAAAGATCCCGCTTTCTCATAATTGCCAAAAAGTCAGAATATTTCAAAAACCTTCGCTAGCTTGAGTAAGCTAGTTGGCACGCTCGCAGAAACGACTTAGGCACGAAAAGGTTCATTTCCGGTCTCAGAAACTAGGAGTGAAAATTTTCACGCTTATTGGGGGTGTATCCATGGTCTTCCCAACAGTAGGTTGTAATGGGGGTGTATGTCTAAGACATGGAACACCCCTGCGTGGGTTATGCCCCCTATTTTCATGGGTAACTCTATGGCTCTCAAAGGTTTTGATGCATTCCCATCGTATCCAGTGATAACGATGGGGCTTGGTCAGGGTGACTCCAATTTGACAAGTCACGTGTAGCAGAAATGAACCTTTTCACGCCTAAGTTATTTCTGCGAGCGTGCCAGCTAGCTTACTCAAGCTAGCAAAGGTTTTTGAAATATTCTGACTTTCTGGCGATTATGGGAAAGCGGGATCTTTTTGCTTAAACCTTCTTGAACCGATGCTCAAGGGTCAGTTTAAACGCTTAGAAACTTCGATTTTTTCAAATCAAATATGAACTTTAAAAAGACAAGTGTTTGATGAATATCAATGTATGCCTTGTTTGCAAATTTTATTGTGACTTTTTGGATGACCCTAAGTCTTTGGAGTTTTAGCTATTAGGCCTGATATGTGTGTGAATATGTGGCCTATTTTCCACGTGGTTTGTGCGAGGATTCGAGGCTTTTGAAAGTGAGCGAATGCAAGGATGCAGAAATCTTTTCAGGTTTTAAAAGTGATGATGTGAGCTAGGCTCGAATTGAAAGTGCAACTCACACAACTTTCACTAATGTAAATACTCGAAATTGAAGTGCAACTCACGCAACTTTCACCAATGTAAATACCCAAAATGTAAAGCAACTCATGCGACTTGAATGTAAATCCACACAAAGGGAAATGCAACTCGACTTGAAGTAAACTCACACGACTTGAAAATATATAAATATGTTGTATCCTAAGAGCGAAAAGGCTCAATGTGTGTGAGTGTAAAGAGAGAAAAGGCTCAAGTGCTTGTGTGTGTTTCTCGTGTGAAATTGAAATGACAACTCACAAAACTTAAAGTAAATCCACCCGAAATTAAATTGCAACTCACACAACTTTCACTAAAGTAAATACCCAAATTGAAGTATATACGTTTAGCTTAAGAGTGGAAAGGCTCAATGTGTGTGAGTGTGAAGAGCGGAAAGGCTCGAGTGGGCATGGGTGTCTTTGCGTGAAATTGAAATTGCAACTCACACGACTTGAATGTAAATCCACCCAAAATTAAATTGCAACTCACACAGCTTTCACTAAAGTAAATACCCGAATTGAAGTATATACGTTTAGCTTAAGAGCGGAAAGGCTCAATGTGTGTGCAATCGTGTGCAATATAAGAGCGAAAAGGCTCAAGTGCACGTGGGTGTCCTTCGTGTGTAGTTAAGAGCGGGAAGGCTCAAGTGCACGTGTGTGGTTGTGTATTAAACACAAATATTACATTTCGGGGGGAGACTTCGCTCCATTATTACAACCCCGTTCCGAATTGAATTTACTTTAAACGAGTAATGTAAAACTGAATGTAAATAATACTTACAAGTGGTCGGTTTTGCCTCTCGAGTCTCTCAGGTCCGTCCTTCTTGGCATCCACGAGGTAAGTCCCTTTAGGTGGGTTCCGACGTGAGGCTTGGGTGTGGATTCACTTGGGTGTAGCCAAGTGGGTTTTGGGATTGGTCTTGGCTGGGTTCGGCCAAGGTGTCTAGGTTTAGGATATGGTGGGTATGGTCCTAACTAGGTCTAGGCTTTGGTTTAGGAAAATGGGAAGGAGCTAGGCCAGCCAAAGGCAGGCCGGTTGGGTGGGTTGTCAAGGTTGGTGCACGGTTGGTTTAGGGTGTGGGACTTAGGCCACACCCTTGCCGTGCCCCTGCTGCACCCCAGCCGCACCTTTGCAGTGTCCCTGCTACGCCCCAGCCGCACCTTTGCCATGCCCCACCTAAGTCCCACACCCTTGCCGTGCCCCACCTAAGTCCCACAACCCTTCAAACCATGTGTTTATACTGGGGCTACCTTATGTTGCATATCTTATGGATCTCATCTAGTTTATTAAAATAGATTAATAAATGAAAATGAATTCAAGAAAGAAGAAAGAACAAACTATTAATGTCTTTTAGTTTTCAATATCAAGAAGTTTTTTTCTAAACTTGATTCAGGAAGTAGAGGCTTAACTGCAAATAGCTCTTTCAAACACCCATTGCTATCATATCTATAAACACAATATAACCATTTAGTTCAACTCAACATGAAAGAAAGAAAAAGGCATATAATATTTAGTCCGAAGGCACAAACACAACTTTTCAAATTGCCACTGAAAGAAAATTAAGTTATTAGCCACTGAAATGAAATGTTGTTAATCACCTTATCTAACTCTTCCCAAAAAGCCATCTTTATACTATCTTCTAGTCCTACTTGGGGTGCGTAAGAATAAACTATATTCAAAATCTCTGCTCCTAACACTAATTTCAATGTCATGATTCGGTCACCATATCGTTATATGTCTACTACACTATCCTTTAAATCTTTATTTATGATAATACCAACTCCGTTTTGAGCCTTTTCTTTACCTGAGTACCATAATTTAAAACTTGTATCCTTTATCTCCTTTGCTTTTTCTCCAACCCATTTTGTCTCTTGTAAACATAGTATATGAATCTTTCTCTAAATCATAGTATCTACCACCTCCATTAACTTATCGGATAATGTTTCGATATCCCAAGAATCAATGCGAATCTTATTATCTAGTACTAGCTTCCTTACCCCCTGCATCCGTCCTTATTAAAAATGCAGAGACCCTCTCTGTAATTTATTCACTACACTCGAGCGGCAATGTAGCGGGTTTAACTTATTTACCCACACCCATCCATGATGTGGGAACCCTCTTTGCAATTGATTCACTACATTCGAACAAAAATGTAGTGGCCTTTGCTTACTTTTTACTGCATTTGGGATCTGCAGCACGTCGCTAGGTGGAGATGTCCGGAAGCAATACTCATAATTTGTATAATCCATAGTATAAAAATCCGACTAAGTTTTAAGCTGCCTGTCGAAAGCCTAACACAACCCTCCTCCTTCATCTGGGCTTGGGACCGGCCAAGCAAGGGTGATCGATGAATAAAATTCTATCAACATCCACAATTAGATGGCAATAATAAACTAGATTTATAAAATGGAATGTAGCACATTAGTGTAAACCAAACACATCTAAATGGATCAAATATTAAAAACCATTTAATACATAAAGTTGGACCATATTAATTAACCCCGAAATGAATGGAAGAGACAAAATATAGACCTAGAAACTAATCAATGCATCTAAAGAAAATATTGACAAATAAAAAATGCATAACAATCTGTTAAAGAAAATTCTCAAACAAAATACCTTAAGCCAGACTACTTAAAATGGCAAAAAAAGGAATCAAGACTTAGCATACAAATCCTCATATCTGTTTGTCACTATAGACAAGGATAGTGAAGGGATGAAGTTGCTCTAATAGATGAAGTAAACTCCAATCCTACCATAAATTGAAAAAATGTTATGCATCAAATTGGTATCCAAAATTAAGGTTTGTTTGATCTTGCCTTTAATTAGAGAGGACACCCTTTTGTCCCTGTACGGGCATCCCAACTAGGACATGAGTTCATGTACAATACTTCATCCATGAATTCAAATATCCCCTTAGGGTTTAGGTTTATCCTAGGTAATGGTAATATGCATCATGGAGTAATCTCAAAATAGACCCAATAAGCCATATAATATCAAGCATTGTTATGGCAATTTAGAGCAATACTTCATCCATACAATCTTGTTCGACGTCAAACATTGTTATGAAATCCAACACCATTAGTACCACTAATAAACATCTCTCTCAAGGCAATTTAGAGGAACTAGCACCTTTACATCTCCTACTACACCAACAAGATTGTATGTATGAGCCACTTTGTGAAGCCACATCTTTAGATTGCCATAGAAAATAGTGGAATCTTAATGGAGATATTCCTTGAATTAAAAGCACAAGCTCGAGGTGAGGAGCTTCCATGAATTGGTAATGAGTGCATAGTTATAGGGAATATGAGCTTGTCAGTTGGGCTCTTGCATGTAACAAGAAGATGATAAAAGGCTAGTGTGGAATCTGAAAGAGACAAAGCATCGTCATGATCATCTCCATCAACAAATTCATGGGTTGTGGGGTTGATCATGAAGGAGGAAACATAGGAGCCTGCAATGGAATTCATGCAACTCATTGGTGCATCATAAAGTTGCCAATGGTGGTCCTAGTTGGAGGGCTTGCTATAGAAGGTGGAGTAACTAGTTTGATGTACCTATGAACTGGTGGAGCTATTGGCGGGTTCTATTGGGTAGGTGGAGCGACCATTGAAGTTTTGGCTTTATCCTTCATGGGCGACAATAATTTGTGCTACAACCTGTTCCAGTCTCACTTTCAATTCTATGCGAAATACAACCTGCATTTCTTCAAAATGAGAAAATCATGCTCTTCACACTATGGGAGCTAGTTTTTAAGCAATATATAATTGAGGTTCAAATACATGCAATAATATGATTTTTGACATGTTGGAACGAAGATTGAACCATAAGAAAAGTTTTAAACCTATATGTGATCCTTTGAGCATGATGAAACAAATATATATGTTAGAAACATATGGCTAAATGGAATGTGCTTGGGCCAGTCCTCAAAACCTTAACAATCTACTTCTTGATGCAACAATAAAGCTGAATTAAGTGATGATAGGTGGTGGCAACAACCAATTGACACGGGCTAGGGATCTAAGATTTGAAAACAAGAGAAAGTGAGACAAAGTTGGATGATGGATAGAGAAAGGAGAGACAAGATATCAATTTTACTACATGCTTATGCTTCTCATACCTAAATTACTAAGTGCCACTCTACCCTTTTTCTACCTATCCTATATTTCTCTCTCCCGCTACCCCCTCTAGTAGTCTCCCTTCTCTCATCTTCCTCATCATCTCGTGTTGTTAGAGCCCGTTGAAGTTTCCACAGTTAGTCCTTCATCCTCTATTCACTTATGCTTTCTCCTTTCTCCCTCCATTGAACTCTCTTCTGTCTCTCCCTCATCTCTTGATTTCTCTCTTTCTTTACAAAAACACATGCTCCACTAGGTCCTTCTATAAGGAGAAACATATGACAACCCACATCTCTTTGACATAACAAACATAGTTATCCTGCATCTCTTATTAGGGTGAGAAGTTACTAAGTCTAGATATGAAAATTTTACTCAAAGCCTATGTAGAGACTTGAAATAAACTCTTCAAACCTACTTCGTTTGCATGAGCGTGCCAGCTAGTTTTCAAAACTAGCAAAAGTTTAAAATCTAACTTTGGGCGATTGTGGCTAAGCAAGATCTTTTCGTTTTAAGCCTTCTTAAACCGATGCTCAAGGGTCAGCCTAAGTGCTTTGAGGATTTCATATGTATAGGTGAGATTCCAAATTCACGTTGAAATATGGTTGTGATAAAAGCAAACTCTTGCACTTTGGTCAAGAGGGTGAAAATCTTGAAGTTCTGAAAAACAGAAACTGGTTCTATTTTTAGAATTTGTTTTCAAATTATTTTTAGTGACTTAGAGATCTCCAAAATTCATAAAAATTTACAGACATAGAATAGAATGTGGAAATTATAAGCCTATTTTTATTTCAAATTTTGGGCTATGGATTTACATAATTAAATCAGGAACTAACCTCTGCTTAGCAGTTTTAGGACATTCTATTACAGAAACACAGAGGCCCAAAGAAACCTCTGTATCTCAGTTTACAGAACTCCAAATTCTATGATTTTAGTCTTATCGGAAAGTTATGGATATGAGCTTTCTGATGAGACTAATTTTATCAAATTTGGTTTATTACAGACAGAGATATGAAACTTTTACCTAACCCCTATTGCAAGAAAACAAACTATGCAGAAACTAAATCTGAATTTGCCGGATTTTTTCCAGTTTTATTCAAGCAGATACATGACCCTAAAATTCTTGAAAATTTTATTTCTAATGTTCTTATGTGTGTAGATCTGGTGTCTAAAATTTCAGAGCATTCGGATCATCAGTCTAAAAATGAAAATTGTATCAATGAATGTATACTAGATATAGGAAAATAGAGTTTCATTTTTTTTAGAACATATATGCATGCATCCATCCGAATTTAAAGTCAATCCACAACAACATCAAGTCATTAACTGAAGGGAAATGAATGTAAATACATATTAGCTTAAGCATAGAGGGGATTAAGAGACATAGAGGGTATATAGAATATAGAGAGGTAGAAGAGGCATCAAAACGAATAAGTAAAAGGTATATGAATAACCGAAAGGAAATGGCAGCACAACTACTTTATTCCAACACGGGGGGAGACTAGCTCCATTAATACAACCCCTTCTCAAATTGAATAGGAAGAAAAGAGAATTAAAATCAAAAGGGAGAAGAATACTTACAATCACCGGCCCTCTAATGGATGCACGGTTTGAAGAAGGGACTCTTCCTCTTCTTCTTCTCCTCTCTTACTCTCTCTTTTCTCTCTTTTTCTCACTCTCTCTCTAGTTTCAGCCCTCCCTCTCTTTCCTAGGCTCTCTACACGTCCTCCCCTCTTGCTTGTGAATCCCTTCAATGCTGGAAATGAGCCCCCAAGGTGCCTTTCTATAGACTTTTTGGTGGGTCTTGGATTGGGCTTGAATGAGACTTTTTGGAACCGAAGTCTTGACCCAACTCTTGGCTGGCCACATGGGGTGTGTGGGGTTGTGGAGTGGTCCCCCTTGAACCCATATAGGCTGGTTTTAGACTTTGGTGCAATCCATGTGGTGGTGCACCCGATCCATCCTTGGTCGAGTCATGTGCGCCTTGGCTAGAGCAATCAGCTAGGATTTGACTTGCCTAGGTGCAATCCATGCTATGGATTATCCCGCCACCTTGCTTGACTTAGCCATTCGAACTTGAGGCTTTGAATGAGCTCTAATCCTTTATTTGAATCCTTGATCCATTATTTGGTTCACACGAGCTCCGTCCTGATTTGATGCGGGCTTGACTCAACCGTCGCCTTGATCCTCGCTCCCATCTTGATTTGTTCCTATCCGTGATTTGATCTGGGCTTCATCCTTAGCTTTGATTTGAGAATATTTAACTTTAAAATCTCCGTTTTAAGGGTCTTGCGAAAATTTCTAATTTAAAGTCAGGTTTCAAAACAAGTTAATTTTCGAACGTGAGAGTATGCTGAGTTAGGTTTTTGCAAAATTTATTTAGGGTGTTTACAGTAAGATCATGGTTATTTTCCTAGATAGACTACAAATGGTCGAGTGTCTCCCCCTATGGCGAGATATGGACACTATGTGTTCTCTTTTCCATTATATTTTCTCCACCTTCTCATTTTTTCATGTTTATTTCATTTTTTACATATTTTGTCATAAAAGATGAACAATTCAAATATATTTGTTGATTTCCAAAGCAATAGAATTGACTTTTTACCTACATTTGAAACTAATATAGTGTTTTAGAGTCAAGATTAATTACTTCAATACGCAAGAGATAGTAATATTGTTATTGTAATTCAAAATATAAAGATAAAGAGTCAACGTATGGCTTGAATGCAAAAGAAGTGGGTAAATATAAGAGTGAGAAATGGATTGATATTGAAAGTAGTGATTAGGCTAGTAAAAAAAGTAAAATGTTTATTTTTACTCAAAGGAGATGGTGAAAGTGATGGTTCTTTGAGGTTGCTAGTGGTTAATGATATTGATATATTGGTATATTGGCCCAAGATTGTTGTAGGGCCCCTTTTAAATCATATATAAAATATTTATTTTTGCAATAGGTAGTATGCAATAACAGACCCAAGATTGCTATATTGTCCCCCACAGAAGGATTTTGTTTGGCTTCACATAGTCACATAGTTGATGATAATGGTATCTTAGACTTGTAAACATGAAAATTTTCACTTATAGTTTTGAAGCCGGAAATGAACCTTTTCGTATCTATGTCGTTTCTAAGGGCGTGCCAGCTAGTTTGCTTAAGCTAGCGAAAATTTTGAAATATCTGACTTTTGGAGGCAATTGTGGGAAAGCAGGATCTTTCCGCTTAAACCTTCTTGAACCGATGCTCAAGGGTCAGTTTAAACGCTTAAAAATTTGTTTTTACAAAACTTTGCGAAGATCAGTGTTTTGAAAAACTCGATGTATGCCTAGTTTGCAAGTTTTATTTCGACTTTGGACGCACCTAAGTCTTTGAGTTTTTAGTTTTTTAGGCCGGATATGTGTGTGCACAAGTGGCCTATTTTCAACATGGTTTGTGTGTAGATTCGGGGCACTTTTGGAAGCTAATGAATACAAAGATGCACAAAAAGATTTTCGGGTTTTGAGATGATGTGAGCTAGGCTCGAATTGAAAGCAACTCACACAACTTAATGTAAATACCCGAAATTGAAAGTGCAACTCACGCAGCTTTAAGGTAAATACCCGAAATGTAAAGCAACTCACACGACTTGAAAATATATAAGTATGTTATATCCTATGAGCAACAAAGGCTCAAAATGTGCGTGAGAGTGTAGAGCAAAGGCTCGAGTGCTTTTGTGTGCAAGTGTGAAATTTAAATGACAACTCACACGACTTTCACTAAAGTAAATACCTGAATGAAAATATATACTTTAGCTTAAGAGCGGAAAGGCTCAACGTGTGTGTAAGTATGAAATTTAAATGACAAACTCACACGACTTGAATGTAACAACCCAAATTAAATTGCAACTCACACAGCTTTCACTAACGTAAATACCCGAATGAAAATATATACTTTAGCTTAAGAGTGGGAAGGCTCAATGTGTGTGCAATCGTGTGCAATTAAGAGCGGAAAGGCTCAAGTGCAGGTGGGTGTCTTGTGTATCAAGCACGATTATTACATTTCGGGGGGAGACTACGCTCCATTATTACAACCCCATATCGAATTGAATTGAATTTCAAATGAGTAAGGTAAAAACCGAATTTAAACACTTACAAGTGGTCGGCTTTTCCTCTCAAATCTGCTCGGGTCCGTCCTCCTTGGCAGCCTCGAGTTAGGTCTCCCTAGGTGGGTTTAGACGTGAGGTTTAGGATTAGGTTGGCTTGGGGGCAACCAAGTGCTTGAGGGCTTAGGAGGGGCTTAGTTCGGCCAAGGTGTAGGTTAACTAGGAGGGTCACGGCTAAGGTGTGGTCCTAGTTAGTGGGATGATGTGGGATGGGAGCTAGGTAGGTGCTGGTTCATGTGGTGCGCGGGACAGGCTGCAATGAGGTGGGTCGGCAGGTGGAGGGGGTGTCGGCAAGGTGGTAGGTAGGTGCTCGGGGACAAGGGTGCTGCGAGAGACAGGTGCGGCGGTGGGGTAGGTGACAGTGGGTGTGGTGTGACTGGTGTGTTGTGGGCAGGCGCTAGACGCCGCGTGTAAGGGCTGTGACAGGTAGGTGCAGATGATGGCTGGGATATCGCGCAAGGCGCTACGATAGGGTGGTGCGGGAGCTAGGTGTTGGCGGATGCTAGGGTGATGCGGCTACGGCAAAGGGGGTGCAGCTATGGCAGGGTAAAGGCACTGGGAGTTGGTAGGGTGCTGGCTAGGGGCGTGCAGAGCATAAACCGAGTGCAAGGTGCACTCAGTTAGCGGTTTTAGGGTAGGTCGGTGGAGAGGGGTTGGGTTCAAGTAAGGTGGTTTAGGGTGGCTTGGCTAGGTTTTAGTTTAGGTCGGTTAGAGGTGGCTGGGCTAAGTTCAATGGGGAGGTCGATTCGTGGGGTTTTGAGGGGGTCAGTTTGGGTGGAATAGGGAGGTCGGTTGGGTCTAGGGTGGTCCAGCCAAGGGACCTAAATGGTTTGGGGCAAGTAGGCTAGGTTGAGTGAGTTAGGGTTAGGTTTAGTGGCTAGGTTAGGTGAGTTGGGCGGCTAGGTTAGGGTTAGGTTGAGAGACCTACCTCTTGGCACCGGTCCACCTCGTGTAGCCCATCCTTGATCCATGCCCACACCTTGGTTCACGTTGGTGCAGCCCTTTGGTTAGGTCTAGGTCCATACATGGCTTGAACCCACACCCTTGATCAAACCCACAAGGCTAACCCACTTGAAAATATCTAGCCCACCATTTTTCTCTCTCTTACTTTATGCACTCTCTCTCCCCAAGCCTCCAATTGAGTTTCACATGAACTTCCACCATCCCCTCACCTCTATTTATAGGCAAAGGAGGTGGGTCTTGGGTTTGGATCTTGGATTTGGATTTTATGATCCAAATCCAATCCAAACACTATTTGGGTCTGGATCTATATATTTATGTCTAGATCCAATCCAATTTTTTGTTTCTTCAGTCCTTCTTGGTGTTTCAAGACAAACAATTTTCGTGGGCCCTAGCTTAATCAGTGCTCTTGGGCTGGGTTTTCCCCAACCTTTTTGTCCGATCTCCTTCTCACCTTCGGGACTTTGTTTTGTCTGATTTTCGAAGTTTCAAGCTTGGGCTTGGATTTCTGATGATTTGATTTGGTGCTTTGGCTTTGCTTTTCATGCTCTAGGGCTGAAGTCTGCTTCTAGCCTGGGCTCTCCTTTTGCTTTTGATTTTGCTTTTATCAGGTCGGGCTGACTTCTGGGCTTTTGAACCTACTTTTGGAGCTGCTTTTGATCAGCCTTTACCTATTTGATTCGGCTTTTTACAAAAATGGAGACTTTGCCCGAGTTTAAGAAATTCATACTTCGAAAGGGTTTTTAACAGAAGTTTAAAGCTTTTGGAACTCCTGGGTTTTCGAAACTCAAAATTGGTTTTAAAATGGATTTTCAAACTAGGTGTTTGTTTTGGAAAATAATTTGATTTGGGGGTGTTTACAGATGCCCCTCTTTGGTATTATCCAAATTTATTTGGATAATGGCAAAGAAGACAACACCCTTGTTTGCTTTCTCCCTGGATTCGTCCTCGAGAATATGGGATCGTCCCAGTTTTGAGAAAAACTTTTTCTTTATGCCCGATAAGAGGGGATTTTCACCCAAGGGGACTTTACCTAATACGGCTCTGGTCCTGAATTGGATCGTGTATTTGATGTCCATGCATACACATGTGAGTGAATGACATGGAATGATATGCTAGAAAGTATGGTTTCCTAGGGACTTAATGGAACGGTCGAACTTGGGAGTCTTTATGAAGACCTGCTGCACCAAGTGAGCTGGTCTTATGTTTCTCGATGTTCGAGGTTTTCCAATTCACTTTTTGAGAGAGGAAAACTCTTTTAGCTTCGATCCTAAGGATTTTTAGCTTCTCGTGTTTCCCTTTACTTGAGTCTTAACACTCGCTAATCTAGCAGAGGTTTTGTAAGAAAATCAAGCCACATTTCAGAATTTCTACGCCTTACCCAACAACGTCTAATTCTCAAACAAAATGAGATTCAACTAAGCAAATCCTATTTTTACTTTAGGACTCCTTGAAATGAACCTTTCTTTACTTGGGATAAGTCGCAGGGATGGGGAAAGAGTTACCACGGTCCCATCTAGAGCGTCCCGTCGTTTGAGGCAAAGAGGGAGAAAACTGCTCTTTTGAGCTTTCGGCTACTTTTCTTTTTTTCATAGAGGGTCTCCCTTTGGGAGTATGTTTTCTTTGTTCCCTCTTTTCTATAGAAGAAACGATTTTTTTTTCTTTTTGATTCAACTTTCTTTTGGAAAGAGACTCTTGTAGGGATTTCCCTTTTTGCTTTTTGTCAAGTTTTCCTTTTTGGGGAAGAGAAGAGAAGAGAAGAGGGGGAGGACTTATCCCAATGATCTACTCGATTCATCCCAGATCAGCCTATTTAGAAATAGCATGTACTACTTGTAAGTATTTTGCTATTTTGAACCAGGCCTTCCTTTGTAAGAGGAAGATTTTTGAAATGTAACCCATCTGTTTTTGAAAACTCCTCTTTTTCACAAGCATCGATTCTCTCATTCAAGGTCACACGATTCACTTTGATCCTTACTCACGAAGTTTCAAAGGTGATTTCTTCAAAATATTTTCACAATAGGATTTAGCTTAGAACCTACACATGGTATTTTTTCAAATATTGGGCATTCATAGGGTCTACTAAATTCCTACCCTCAACATCGATTAACCTGTATGCATTTTTCGTGGTGGTTCCACGTACAACATAAGGACCATCGCACTTGGGCCACCACTTTTCATGTGGATGTGGGCCACGATGGTGGATGATCTTCAATACAAGGTCTCTCACTTTGAAGTGGCGAGGCTTCATATATTTTTCGTAATGTCGGGCTATCCTTTGCCAGTATGCATGTGCATGATCCATAGCAAGGAGCCTTTTTTCATCTAATAAATCAAGCTCGACCATTCTAGTATGCTGAAGCGTATCTAGGGGGAGGTCGAGTGCAAGTGATGTATGGAATGAATGCAGTTTGGTATGAATGGGGAGAATGGCGTTTGTGCCATAGACCAACTCAAATGGCGTGGCATTTATGGGAGTTTGGATAGAAGTCTTGTAAGCCCATAAGGCTTCATCCAACTTCTCATGCCACGTCCTATCCTTCTCTAAGGTTTTCTCAATAATGCTTATGAGAGTCTTGTTGGTGGCTTCGGCTTGGCCGTTGCCTTGAGGGTAGTAGGGCGATGAAAAGTGGTGAGTTATGCCATAAGTGTTACATAACTTTACCATCCTCTCATTCTTGAAGGGGGTGCCATTATCAGACACTAGGTCTCTTGAAACTCCAAATCGAGCCATGATATTCTTCCTAATGATCACCACTACATGTTTCCCCTGGACATTAGTCAGGGAGGTAGCTTCAACCCATTTGGAAAAATACTCCGTAGCTGCTAGGATAAACCTATGTCCGCTTGATGCATTTGGAAAAATTTGTCCTATGATGTCAAACGCCCACACGGTGAATGGCCAGGGGCTGACCACGGAATGCAAGGTTGAGGAGGGAATATGAATGGCGTGTCCATGCACTTGACATGGGTGACACTTCCTAACATGATCATGACAATCTTGCTTTAGAGTGAACCAAAAGTAACCAGCTCTAAGTATTTTCATTGCCATCATATTTGCATTTACATGCCCTCTGTAGACGCGCGAAAAATCCCCGCCTCTTCGTCCCTTCCGGGGGCTTGGAGTGGATCTTCTCGTGCGTCTAAGGCCTATGTATACAAATAGGGCGTGCCAGCTAGCTTACTTAAGCTAGCGAAGATATTTTTAACACTGACTTCTAAACGTGGCGACTGTGAGCAAGTAAGCTCTTGTCGTCGCAGACCTTCTTGCACCGATGCGCAAGGGTCAGTCTGTACGCTTTGCAAAAGTTGAGTTTTGGGGAGAAAGTCTACGAAGCGATTCGAGGTGTCTATTTCGGGTCTTTAAGATGCGATTTGCATATTTTAGATCACGTGGATTTGCACGTGCCTAAGTCTTTTCTTTTATCCCTTTTCGGGCCACCTAGTTTGTGTGTTATGAACACTCCACTACATGGGCGAATTCGAGCGGGGCTTGCTTTGATGCAATATGCATCCTACCTCGTGGTATGGCGTAGATGCAATGCAAACTCACGCTACTCCAAAGGGAAAACCCGAAATGTAAAGACAATACTGAAGGGAAATAACAAAAGGGAAATAACCGAAGGGAAATAACCGAAGGGAAATAACCAAAGGGAAATAACCGAAGGGAAATAACCGAAGGGAGATATGTATATATCTTATGTATATGAGCCCTTACTCGGGTCTTGCAAATAAGAGCGAAGGCTCAATGTGGGTGCGTGCTTGAATTGAAAGACTTACACACACGACATGAAATTAAACCCAAATATAAATTGCAGTATGCCTTGACTAAGGTCTTGGGAGTAAGAGCGAAGGCTCAATGTGTGTGAGAGTGCTTGAATTGAAAGACTACCCACACGACATAAATGAAACCCAAATATAACTGCAATAAGGCCTTTACTAAGGTCTTGGGAGTAAGAGCGAAGGCTCAATGTGTGTGAAAGTGCTTGAATTGAAAGACTTACTCACACGACATGAAATGAAACCCAAATAGTATAGGTCGGCCCTTACTTGGGTCTTTCAACTAAGAGCGAAAGCTCAATGTGTGTGAGAGTGCTTGAATTGAAAGACTTACTCACACGACATGAAATGAAACCCAAATAGTATAGGTCGGCCCTTACTTGGGTCTTTCAACTAAGAGCGAAGGCTCAATGTGTGTGAGTACTTGAATTGAAAGACAACGCACCCAACTTAAACAAAACCCTTCGAAAATGAAAGTATATATATACACTTATATATTAGGGGCTGATTAGGCCCGTGTGTGTTAAAAATCGTGCACGACTAAGAGGGTGCACGTGTGTGGTTGTGCCAAGCCACGTTATTACAAGCGGGGGGAGACTATGCTCCGTTATTACAACCCCGTATCAAATTGAATCCCAAGCAAGTATACAACTAAGGACCGAGTTTAGACACTTACGAGTAGCTGGTCCGTAGAGGTCTTGCTTGAGCGTGGACTTGGCCTTGGGCTGCAAGTGGGAGCTCCGCGAAGGTAGGTGATCAAGGGTGCTGGTCGGCTGCAAGTGGGGCGCGGGATAGGCACCTCGAAGGTGGCCGGTGGCAAGTAGATGGCGGCTCCAAGTAGGGGGTTTAAAGTGGCTGAATGAGTGGGTTCTTAGGGTCACTAGGGGAGTTGAGAGTTTAGGGAAGCTGGACCTAAAAGGTGAGCTGGTGGGAAAGGCCGAATGGGACACCTAGGGGAAGGCCGAATGGGAGATGATGGCTAGGTAGTGGCCGGCAGCTTGGGTTATACTAGGTTCGGCTAGGTTAAAGTGGTGGTGGCAAGGGGGCTGAGATGAAGGTAGGATGGGTGGCCAAGAGTGGAGAGGTGGAAGAGAGGGGCTTTGAGGGAGTTTGGGGCACTTACCGAATGGGGAGAGGTGGCGGATGAAATGGGAAGCAAGCGGGCAGGTGACTGTTGGCTGGTTCGGTTGGGTGGAGGTGGTGGCGTCCAGCTGAGGGATGGTGGTGGTGGATGGAAGAGGGAAGGTGGCGGTGCAGGTGGTGGCTGGTGGAGCAGGTGGAGCAGTTGGGGAGTGGAGCAGGCGGGCGGATTGGAGAGTGGAATCGGCTGGGCTGAGGTGAGGGCCCCCACTTGGAAAACCCGCCCACAAGGAGGGGGGTTTAAATAGGGGATGGGTAGGTCGGTTAGGGCTGGGCTGTGGGTAGTGGTTAGGTGGTTTAGGTAGGGTGGTATGTAGATAAGGTGGGCTGGAAGGGGTTGGGCCAGATATTTTAAAACTAGGGGTTTGGGTAAATCGTGGGCTAAGGGTGGTTTAGGGGTTTAGGGCTAGGTTAGGTGGTTGGGTTTTAGGGTGAGGTTTAGTGAGCTAGGTTAGGTGATTAGGCTAGGTTTAGGTTAGGATTAGGGAAATTAATCTAGGTTTAGGGAAGGATTAGGAAAGTGGGTTAGGTGATTAGGTTGGGATTAGGACGGGATTAGGGAAGTGGGTTAGGTGATTAGGTTCAGATTAGGGGTGGATTAGGGGTTTAGGCTAGGTTTAGGCATTTTGGGCTAGGTTTAGGTGAAGGAGCTCCCTTAGCATGGCCCATAGACCTTGATCACCCCATGTTGGTGCAGCCCTAGGTTAGGTTTTAGCTAATTACAAGCTTAAACCCACTCAATTAGGCTAACCCACATGATTAACCCAAACTTGACACACAAGTCAAGCTTAATACAACACTCTTGATATTTTTCACCCCCACTCTCTCTCATGCCCAATATCCCACATGAATTTCAAGTGGGCCCCACCTCCATTTATGAGAAGGTGATGTGGGCCATGGATATGGATATTGGATTGGATCTCTGGATCCAAATCCAAATCCAAGTCCACATATGGGTTTGGATTGGAATCTGGATATATATGGTCCAGATCCAATCCAAACTGAACTCTGACTCCTTTGAGCTGGGTTCGAAATGGACGATTCGTGCGGGGCCTGACAGCATCAGTACTCCGTCTGCGTTGGGTCTTCGCCAACATGGTCGTCCGCCTCCGTTTCTGCCTTCCGGAGATGACTTCAAATGATATTTTGATAAGAACAGGGTCTTGGACGTTCGAGATCCTGAGGGTGTGAATCAGATACAAGAGTTGCTGCGCCGGGCTGGACATGTGCTCCGGTTCCGGGCTCTTCTTGGCTCTCCTGGTCCTGTCTTGATCGGGCCAAGCCACTTCAGGGTTTCAAAACATGTTTTAAAAGGGTTTTCAAAAGCTATTTCATATGTTTTTGAAAGATAAAGTTTAAAACATATATACAGGGTTGTCTGGAAGGCTCCTGGGTTTCCGGACTCAAAATGGCCCTTTGGGGCTGCTTGTATAAAACCAGATGGATTTTGAGAAATTCGTGAGATTTCGGGGTGTTTACACCCTCCACACTCTCCATCATGGAATTCATGCATTATTATCCTAGCCTCCCCAAGGTCTACACACCTCAATAAGATGCCAGTAAAACTCTTTTTATAAAGAATCCCTCTCAAAATCATGTATTGGGTTGAAATCTTTCGAATAAAAGCTTTGTCTTTAGACGAAGCAAACTCTAAAAATCCTCCGTTTTCTAAGAAATCTTTAATGTCTTGAAACCAGGGTTTTTCAGCAGAAGTTTGGTTATTTTGGCAAATCTCTAAATCGTGAATGGATGTAGTGGGTGAGTGCCATATTTCTAAGGATCGAGTTCCAAAGGTGGGATCGACCCTTAGGGTTGAGCCTAAGGATGAGAGGGCATCGGCTATGTCATTGTCCTCTCTTCCTACGTGTGTGAGCGTACATGATTTGAACGAACTGACCAGTTTGGTGGCCAATTCGTGGTATGGAAGAAGTTTTTCATTTTTGACTTGCCAAATTTTCAACACTTGGTTAATGACAAGTAAAGAGTCTCCAAAGACTTCAATGCATGATGCCCCTAGAGTTTTCAAAATTTTTAAGCCTTGTATGAGTGCTTCATACTCGGCTGTATTGTTAGAACATTCGAAATCTAGGCGAATAGCAATGGGGATTTCTCCCTTTTCAGGGGATATGAGGATGACTCCCGCACCAACCCCTCTTTGGTTTCATGCCCCATCGAAATGCATCTTCCACACTTGGTTTTTATTTAAACAGTTTGCTAAAATATGGTTTTGAAATTGATTTAGAAAGATGCCCTCGTCGGGCATTTCATCAAGTATGGGATATGAATCCTCTAAGGGAAAATCACATAATCAGCTAGGGCTTGTTCCTTAATGGAGGTTTGATGGTGGAATTTTAGGTCATACTCCATTAAGAGGTGCTGCCATTTACCCAACCTACCCGTGAGGATAGGTTTTTCAAACAAATGCTTGATTGGATCAAGCCTAGACACTATCCAGATCTCATGATCTAGGAAGTAATGTCGAAATTTCTAGCAGGCCCATACCAAGGCCAAGCATGTTTTCTCCATGGCTTGATAAGCCAATAGAGTTTTCGAAATATAGTAAATAACATACTCTTTATGGGTATCATCCTCATATTGAGCTAATAAAGCACCCAAGGCATTCGTATGCATAGAAATGTAAAGTAAAAGTGGTTTTCCTTGCTTTGGAGGGTTTAAAACCGGAGGATTAACCAAATACGCTTTTAGTCTTTCGAAAGCTTTTTGGCAATCGTCGTCCCATACAAATTTCACCCCTTTTCTCAAAAGCTTGTTTAAAGGTTCGCATCTCGTTGCAAGGTTTGAAATAAACCTTCTAATTGATTGGAGGCGACCTTGGAGACTTCGGATTTGAGTTAAATTGGAGGGTGGAGACATGTATATGATGGCTCGACACTTAGAGGGGTCGACTTCAATGCCCCTTTGGCTTACCATAAAACCTAAAAGTTTGTCGGATTCTACTCCGAAGACGCACTTTTGAGGGTTTAGTTTCACTTTGTAAAGCCTCAGTCTTTCGAAAACTTTTTGCAAAGATTCGATGTGTGTGCATCGTGTTTTTGATTTTACCAAGAGATCATCCACATACACTTCTAAGAGCTCGTGAATTTGATCGTGAAAGATCTTAGTCATGGCTCTTTGGTATGTGGCACCGGCATTTTTCAAACCAAAGGGCATGACTATATAGCAATATGTGCCCCAGGGTGTGGTAAAAGCAGTTTTAGCCTGATCTCTTGGGGCTAACTTGATTTTGTTATAACCCGAGTAGCCATCCATAAAGAAAAACATTTCATGATTTGCAGTGCTATCGACTATCAAATCAATGTTTGGCAAAGGGAAGTTATCCTTTGGAGTGGTTTTGTTCAGATTTCTAAAATCAATGCAAATTCGAATTTTCCCATTGGATTTTTGAACTACAACAATGTTTGAAAGCCAATCAGAATACGCAATGGGTTTTATAAAACCAACTTTAAGCAGATCTTCTAAACCCTCTTTCACTTGAGAGTGTAAGTTCAAATGAATCTTTCTAAGCTTTTGTTTTATGGGTTTTGAATCTAAATCTAGGGGAAGACAATGCTCTATGATTTTTGGGTCTAGACCCAGCATGTCTTCATATGTCCATGCAAAAATGTCTATGTAGGCTTTTAGGAATGCAATGAATGATGCTTTTTCATGCTCATGCAGACATGTGCCTATCTTAACACGTTTTGGTTTTGCTTCACTCCCTAGGTTGATTTCTATGAAATTGCCTCCTACAGAATTCAAAGGTTTTTCCAAATCGAGAATTTTGTTAAACTCGGGAAGCTCGAAGGTTTGATCCTCCTCCGTGCTTTGATCATTCTCGAGAATTTTGAATCCTAGAGAATTTGGATTTGATGCATGGTTTTTACAAACACCTGGTTTTGGTTTTGAAATTTCTATAGGTTTTGAAGATTTTGGTCCTTTTATGAAGACGGTTTTTTCTTCAAAATCCTTGGCTTTTTCCAAACTTCTACTAGGAGCTGGTATGTACAAGATTTTTTTGGTATTTTGGCTATTTTTCAATGTTTTTGGCTTTTTGTTTAAAGAGGGGTCATCCATCACACCTACAAAGAAAACGCCACGAATTAGTCTCTAAACAAGAGATCTAAACCATAGGTCTCGGTTTTAGTAGGCTCCAAGGCACCCTTGACCCAAGTGGTCATGGGTGGTGTCTCTGGGGGTATGGTGGGAACATAGCCTATCCCATACCTATTTGGATTTGGATTTGGGAAGACATGCTCTAGACACCCATTGTTTTTGTTCCCTAAACTCTGATAGGGCATGTAGCCCATGTTGAGCAGCATGTTCCAACGTTTTCTTATTTTAGAAAACTCTTTGTACAAAGGATGACCTTGGAACTTGCTGTCATCCATGGCATGCTCGAAGGGTTTTCTGTTTTGGGTTTTTGGAAATACAGGGAGTTTGGATTTGCCTAGGATAGTCACGACTTTTGGGCCAACTTTGGGCTACCCCTTGATATACACAACCATCCTAGGGTTTCGGGGGACGAACTCGTATAGCTCGTCCTTGGATTTGATGGGGTTGGTCCAGTAGGCCTTTTCACTTGACAAGCAAGGGAAGTTTTGAACTCTCCTTAGCTGTGGGTGGCTTTCACCTAGGACTACCACGATTTCATTTTCGTGAGGGATTTTCACACACCTATGGAAGGTGGATGGCACAACACGAAGGCTGTGTATCTAGGGTCTTCCCAGAAGTAGGTTGTAGTGGGGGTATATTTCTAGGACATGGAACACCCCTGCGTGGGTTATTCTCCCAATTTTCATGGGTAACTCTATGAATCCCAAAGGTTTGGATGCATTCCCATCATATCCAGTGATAACGATGGGGCTTGGATTTACAGAAGTCAAGGTGACTCCAATTTGACATGCCACATGCAGCGGAAGGATGTTGAGACCTCCTCCCCCATCAACTAAGCACCTATCTAGAGGATGGTGATTCAATACCACCTCGATATGTAGGGCTTGATTCTGGGTTTCATATGGCCTTTCGATTTTGTCTTCCGAAAACACAATTGGCGTTTTTGCACAGATGGGTGCAACTAGGAATGACAAGGACTCAGGAGTTATACTCGAGTTAACCTTGTCTCTTTTGAAGATTTTTTCTAAAACTAGCCTATGCCTAGGCGAGGTTTGTATCAACTCTAGGATGAACATGTTTATCGGGATCTTAGAAAGTTGATTTTCAAAATCATATGAGGTCAAAACGTTTTTACCTTTGTCCGTGATTTGTAAAACCTTAGGAATGCATGCTTTTGAAGGGCCAGGAACACTGACCACTTTTTGAGCAGTTTTTTCTAAGTGTGGGGGTTGATAGATCCTTCCGGACTTGGTCACCTCCCCTACACTTTGCATAAGACTCGCTCCTAAGTTGGCTTTATTTGTGTGCTTTGGAGCACCCAAAATTTTTAAGACGGCTTTAGTCGGGGGCGGGACTCTATGCGCTCTCCGGATCACTACTTGCGTGACTTTCTTGTATATGATGAGAGAAGCTGGACAAGTAGTGAAGACAGAATATGATACATGCACAAAACCTTTAGAGGTGGCGAAAGCACATACCTCTTTTTCCTTTCCACTAGTACTTGCGTGATTGGGGAAGGGTTCTTTGAGCACAGCTTGGGCAAGCTCAGGTTCTTTAGTGACCTGAAGCTGGCCCTGCTCTATCAAGTTTTCAATTTTGTTTAAAAGGGAAAAACATTTGTTCGTATCATGGCCTTTGAGCCGATGATACTTACAATACTGGTTCAAAAACCTCCCTTTTGGTAGGGTCCCCTCGGGAATTTCTAGGAGTACTACCAAGCCATGGGCGAGTAGGAGGTCTAGGACTTTTGAGACAGGTTGCCCCAGTGGGGTGTACTCCCGTTTTTCAAAGTTTTTTGAAAATTTTCATTTTTTTCATTTTTTGTTGTTCGAGCTTTTTTGAAGTGCCCGCCGGGCTCAACTCCACTCGGACATTTGCAATCTTTTGGGGTTTTGCCCTTTTATCCATCATGGGTGGCCTGTAAGTTTCAGGTTTTTCAAATCTCATTTTGGGAAGTATTTTTCCCTTCCACAAGTCGTCATAGACTCCCTTTTTCAGATTGGTTTCAAATAAGGAAGCCTTCTTTATTAACTTGTAAAATGTATATATTTCGTGCAATGAAAGAAGAGTTTTGATCTCCATTTTAAAATTTTCAAGGATGAGCATGACTGTGCATCCTTCGTAGATGGGCTCTTTTATTTGCCCAAGGAGGGACCTCCATTGAACAATGAACGTATGTACGTCCTCGTTCAAAGCTTGTTTAGTGTCTCTCAAGGTGTTCAAAGTGGGCGTTACTTCTACGTTGTGCAAAAATCTTTGCATAAAGCTTTTTGCTAACTCTTCAAAAGTAGCAAACTGACTTAAGTCGTGGGAAGCAAGCCATTTTGAAACAGTCCCCTTGAGGGAAAGGGGGAACCAATAAATCCATTTCGCAAAGTCCCTTTTCTTCTTATGGGCTCTGCGCGAAAAGAGTTGCAAGTGAGATCTAGGATCTCCCATGCCATCATATCGATGGAAATTTGGTATGTCATCGTCGCTGTCTGTTTCATAATCAAAAGGAAGGAAGTCAGACAGGGCATATGATTTCTTTTCTTTATTTTTCCCTCTCAACAGTTGTTGAAGGGCTTTGCGATCCTTCAGTGTGAAGGAATCGTGGTATTGGTCCCCCTCCATTGCAGAGGTTTCCTTGGGTTTTCTTGTCTTGGTAGTTCTTTTCTTGGCTTTGGCAGGTTTGCCATGTGACGAACAAGAGTCGGCCGCCTCAACCTCTTGGCTAAGGGCATCGATTCTTGCGTCTATTTTAGCCTCGAATTCCCTACGCAAGTTTTCTAATTCTTCTGTCTTGCTCTTTAATTGAGATTTTGAAATCTTTTTGGAAAGGGAACTTGACGAGCGCGAAGCTCGGCTAGTCACTTCGTTAGAGCCTGAACTAGACATGACTCAACAAAAGTTTGAAATCCTACAAATGCAAATAGGAGAAAATTTTAAACACTTTTTGGAAAATTTTCGCCGAGTTTTGCTTGTTTCATCAACGTTTTAAGCCCCGAGTCCCACTAGGTGTGCCAAACCTGTAAACATGAAAATTTTCACTTCTAGTTTTGAAGCCGGATATGAACCTTTTCATATCTACGTCGTTTCTAAGGGCGTGCCAGCTAGCTTGCTCAAGCTAGCGAAGAGTTTAAAATATCTGACTTTTTGAGGCAATTGTAAGAAAGTGGGATCTTTTCATTTAAACCTTCTTGAACCGATGCTCAAGGGTCAGTTTAAATGCTTAAAACTTTGGTTTTACAAAACTTTGCGAAGATCAGTGTTTTGAAAAACTCGATGTATGCCTAGTTTGTAAGTTTTATTTCGACTTTGGACGCACCTAAGTCTTTGAGTTTTTAGTTTTTTAGGCCGGATATGTGTGTGCACAAGTGGCCTATTTTCAACGAGGTTTGTGCGTAGATTCAGGGCGCTTTTGGAAGCTAACGAATGCAAAGATGCACAAAAAGATTTTCGGGTTTTGAGATGATGATGTGAGCTAGGCTTGAATTGAAAGCAACTCACACAACTTAATGTAAATACCCGAAATTGAAAGTGCATCTCACGCAACTTTAAGGTAAATACCGGAAATGTAAAGCAACTCACACGACTTGAAAATATATAAGTATGTTATATCCTATGAGCAACAAAGGCTCAAAATGTGCGTGAGAGTGTAGAGCAAAGGCTCGAGTGCTTTTGTGTGCAAGTGTGAAATTTAAATGACAACTCACACGACTTTCACTAAAGTAAATACCCAAATGAAAATATATACTTTAGCTTAAGAGCGGAAAGGCTCAACGTGTGTGTAAGTGTGAAATTTAAATGACAAACTCACACGACTTGAATTAAACAACCCAAATTAAATTGCAACTCACACAACTTTCACTAAAGTAAATACCCGAATGGATATATATACTTTAGCTTAAGAGCGGAAAGGCTCAATGTGTGTGCAATCGTGTGCAATTAAGAGCGGAAAGGCTCAAGTGCAGGTGGGTGTCTTGTGTATCAAGCACGATTATTACATTTCGGGGGGAGACTACGCTCCATTATTACAACCCCGTATCGAATTGAATTTAATTTCAAATGAGTAAGGTAAAAACCGAATTTAAACACTTACAAGTGGTCGGCTTTTCCTCTCAAATCTGCTCGGGTCCGTCCTCCTTGGCAGCCTCGAGTTAGGTCTCCCTAGGTGGGTTTAGACGTGAGGTTTAGGCTTAGGGGCAGCCAAGTGCTTGAGTGCTTAGGAGGGGCTTAGTTCGGCCAAGGTATAGGTTAACTAGGAGGGTCACGGCTAAGGTGTGGTCCTAGTTAGTGGGATGATGTGGGATGGGAGCTAGATAGGTGCTGGTTCATGTGGTGCGCAAGACAGGCTGTAGTGAGGTGGGTCGGCAGGTGGAGGGGGTGTCGGCAGGGTGGCAGGTAGGTGCTGGGGGACAAGGGTGCTGCGAGGGACAGGTGCGGCGGTGGGGTAGGTGACAGTGGGTGTGGTGTAGCGCTAGGACATGGGACATGGGAAGGTGCGACTGGTGTGTTGTGGGCAGGTGTCGCACGCAAGGGCTGTGGCAGGCAGGTGTGGATGATGGCTGGGATGTCGCATGATCTAGGTGTTGGCGGATGCTAGGGTGATGCGGCTACGGCAAAGGGGGTGCGGCTATGGCAAGGTAAAGGCACTAGGAGTCGGTAGGGTGCTGGCTAGGGGCGTGCAGAGCATAAACCGAGTGCAAGATGGACTCGGTTAGCGGTTTTAGGGTAGGTCGGTGGAGAGGGGCTGGGTTCAAGTAAGGCGGTTTAGGGTGGCTAGGCTAGGTTTTAGTTTAGGTCGATTAGAGGTGGCTGGGCTAGGTTCAATGGGGAGGTTGGTTGGTGGGGTTTTGAGGGGGTCGGTTTTGGTGGAATAGGGAGGTTGGTTGGGTCTAGGGTGGTCCAGCCAAGGGACCTAAAGGAGTCGGTTTGGGGCAAGTAGGCTAGGTTGGGTGAGTTAGAGTTAGGTTTAGTGGCTAGGTTTGGTGAGTTGGGTGGCTAGGTTAGGGTTAGGTTGAGAGACCTACCTCTTGGCGCCAGTCCACCTCGTGTAGACCATCCTTGATCCATGCCCACACCTTGGTTCACGTTGGTGCAACCCTTTGGTTAGATCTAGGTCCATACATGGCTTGAACCCACACCAAGGCTAACCCACTTGAAAATATCTAGCCCACCATTTTTTTCTCTCTTACTTTATGCACTCTCTCTCCCCAAGCCTCCAATTGAGTTTCAAGTGAACTTCCACCACCCCTCACCTCTATTTATAGGCAAAGGAGGTGGGTCTTGGGTTTGGATCTTGGATTTGGATTTTATGATCCAAATCCAATCCAAACACTATTTGGGTCTGGATCTGGATATTTATGTCCAGATCCAATCCAAATTTTTGTTTCTTCAGTCCTTCTTGGCGTTTCGAGACGGACAGTTTTCGCATGCCCTGGCTTAATCAGTGCTCCGTCTTGGGCTGGGTTTTCTCCAACCTTTTTATCCAATCTCCTTCTCACCTTCGGAACTCCGTTTTGTCTGATTTTCAAAGTTTCAAGCTTGGGCTTGGATTTCTGATGATTTGGTTTGGTGCTTTGGCTTTGCTTTTCATGCTCGAGGGCTGAAGTTTGCTTCTGGCCTGGGCTCTCCTTTTGCTTTGGATCTTGCTTTTATTAGGCCGGGCTGACTTCTAGGCTTTTGAACCTGCTTTTGGAGCTGCTTTTGATCAGGCTTTACCTGTTTGATTAAGCTTTTTACAAAAATGGGGACTTGGCCCGAGTTTAAGAAATTCATACTTCGAAAGGTTCTTTAACAGAAGTTTAAAGCTTTTGGAACTCTTGGGTTTTCAAAAACTCAAAATTTGTTTAAAATGGATTTTCAAACCAGGTGTTTGTTTTGGAAAATCATTTGATTTTGGGGTGTTTACAAGACTGAAGCAAATGCAGTGCAAATTTCTACCTATTGCATACTACTCTACTAATGTATATAATTACTAATGTATATAATTTGTCACAATTTTTCCCTTATCATGTTATTTATTTTGCTCAATAATAAGAGAAAGAATTTTTAAAGCAAGCCTCTCAATGGACGTGATGTTTTTCAACATTCTTATTTTGATAAACTGTAGATGGTATAATTGGCAAATTTGAAGTGATGAACTCAAACTTTTTCATAGTTTCTCAATATCAAACCTATGTGATCAATTTTAGTAATATCTTTGGATGTTCAACATTGAATTGGTATGGGCTAATTTTGTCTTCAAGCCGGCTATACTTGGAAGAATAAGGAGATTGCCCAATAGGTTACTCGTGAATACATTGACCATGTGTGGCATTATACAATTTGTGTGCAATCAGCTAGTTCATCCTACTAGAGTTGATTCATCACCCAATGCTAACTACCATAGCTTGAGACCTCTCGAATGAGGCAAGGAAGCCCAAGAAAAGGTTCTTTTGTGTTAATGAATGATTTGATTGGCAGTATCTGCAAAAAAAGAATATGTGTATTAGGAAGATGCTAATCGGTAATTCCACATGATTAAGTTGGTTGACAAGATTACTTGTGCTTTCATGAGACAAGTACACATGGACATCACGGTACAAACAGTTTGGGGCCTATAAGAAGCCTGATGACACTCAAGAGAAGCTGATTGCATGATTTGACCCAACAAGTTATGCATCCGTTCAAAAACACTTATGTTCTTTCCTTCATGACTTTTTCTTTCCACAATGTATGTTTACTTAATGTAGGTTGTTCTTTAGGTGGGTTTGTCACCAAGACTTTGTAGAAGGTTACTCCTCTTAATTCATTGTTGACTTAGTAAGTTGAACTTCAAAATCTAATGAGATCAAGTACATTACCTTGTATTTGATATAAGGTTTCAAGATAATTGTACCTTCATATTTGGTGCCCATAGTTCCAAGTTACTTTGTACATCATATGAAGAATCCATCATTGAGGTGAAACATTGGCTCCAAAGTTATAATATGGTTATAATTTGAGATGAAAACTTCACCATGAAGGGGGAGGTGAGCTACAGAAACTAAACCCAATAGACTTTAACAAGAACCCAAGCTTCTCCTCCTCTTTCATGTTTACTACTTGACTTCACATGAAAACCCAAGCATCAATACTACTCATAAATCAAGCACAAAACCGTAATTCCTTATAGCCATAGTTACAACCCAACCTTAAGGTACATAAATTCTAATACCAGAGGCTTGGTACAACAAACAAAACACAATCTTAAGGGTCATTTTTGTCACAAAACTTTGGTGTAGAACCAATTCTTTGGCATCAACTTCACTAGCAATCCAAACATGCAACCCAAATATCCAAAAAAACATGGAGTTTTTGAAACTACATTCCCATTGCATCATTGAACTCCATGTCCTAGACAACAACTTTCATCACAACCCTCCCCTTTCATTCGAGCAAAACAATAAGACCGAACCTCATTATATAGTAAATGAGTCCACAATATGACTATGAGCTGAAGATGAAACCAATATGTGGCAACATAAGAAAAGATTAGTTTAAGATCTAAACTTAATCCTTGGCCTTGTCTCTAGAGTCATTCTAACCAACCAAACAATAAAACTTACACTAATGTGTAATATACCAAGGAGAAAATGAGATCCACTAGATATTGTAAGCTACCAATTTGTGATTTTAGTCAAAATTAGAAGGATGGAATTTTTGACTCAAGTGTGTAGAGAGTCATATCATGATGACCAAGCTCATCTTATTGTCAATCTTCTTCTATTGGATGTTTCTCTTCAAATTACTGCAAGGGATTATTGCTAGCATGGAGAAGATTATCCAATCTTTCTTATCATATGATTGCAACTCAGGGCATGAGGACACTAGCTTAAATGGGAGGCCAAAATATAAGACAAGAGAGAAGGCTTTGACTTACTTAAAACTATATGTTATTCAGTTGAAATAGGTATGAAAGTTGATCTTTAAGAGAGTTGACCATATAAGATGATTTTTAAAATAAAGTTGGTTTAACTAAATCAACTAGTATGTGAACCATATTGAGCCATGCAACCTATATATGTGTGAACAAAAAGCTCTTCACTCTCAATCTCCAAAAAGCCTTTGACCCTGATCCCAATTTTTGTAGGCTGCAAGGCTCAATATGCAAATATTGCTAAAACCACCTATAAATCAGTGTAACATGAATGAAGGAAGGAACAAAAAGCTCTTCACTTTCAATCTCCAAAAACTCTATGACTACAATATTCTTTAGGCTTATTCTCATGCTCTTGGATAATATGGATTCTGAAGGGAGATGTGCTTTTCGAGAACTAGATTTCATAAGTCTCCATCTCCGCATGTTGTTAAAACCCCTATAAATCAGCATAAGCACCAAGTTTTTTGGTAATGTACCAATTTTCCTTCTTCCTAGTTTCTAGTGTTTCTCTAGTGAAGTCTATGACCACTAATAGTCCTACAAAAGTGAGATGACTCTAGCCCCATAGAGGTAGTCAAGAAGTGCTCTAATTGATGAGATTTGTATATTTTTGATAATTTAACATCTTTTCTCCTACTATTTTGTTTTATTTTCTGGTACTGACATTGTCCTCTTGCAGCCTACATGGCTATGGTAAGTGGGCCATAATAGCCTTCTGGCAAGCATTTCATTTCACGGTGTTGAGAGATGATGTTTGTATGGCTTGAGTCTCCATCCTAATACAATATCTATATGTATAGACCAGAAAGAGAGGTGTGTCCACCTTTTTCTCACACACATATCATTAAGATATTTACAAATAAAATAAATTAATAAAGAAAGTATGGCAACAAACGGTTGCCATATGTGCAAAGAGAAAGAGAGAGATTGCATAGTTTCTCTCTAGAGATAGGTGCTTCTCTGTAGTCCATGATTTCTTAAATGATATAATAGGAAAAGAATAAAACTAACTGAAGGTAAAGGATGAGAGGAAAAAGGATTATCCAATTCTTTATTCCAAATCTCTTATAACCATATAAAAAAAGTTTGACTTATCATGATAACCATATTTTTTGTGTAAGTAGGACCAGTTATGTATCTATGCGCAAGATTATGATATATTTATATGCATGCATACTTATAACATATCTATATGACCCATTTTTTATAGCAAAAATAATTCATAATATTTACTAATGCATGCTTTTAGTTAAATATAAAACAATAGTCATGTTTAAAGTTAGATAAGAGACCTGAACACAATATATATGTATATGAATGAACTAATATTAGTTGCTTGTTTTCTTATCAAAAGATAACTGAAAACGCCTCAAGAATATGAACTCTACTAGAATGAAAGTTCAAAACAGCATGAATTTGGGTAAAATGGAATGAAATGTATGTTTTTGTGATATACCGGCGTGTGGATTAATAATTATTGAATAAATGACTCATGAGTTAAGAGTTGTAACTTTACAAAAGATGATCATGCACTAATTAAAGGAATATATGACTCAATAGTAATCTATACACTATTTTGATATAACATTGTACATGATCCTCTAATTATTAAGAGATTCTCAAGTCTCTAATTTGAGCTTTCTTGAAGAAGATATTAAGATGGACCCAATAATTAGAAGTTATATTTTAATTTAGTATTCTTCTCCTCCAGCTATTAGTTTAATATATAGAGGGATTTACATTGATTCATATGCATCATTATCACAATACTTGATAAGTTTAAGGTGAAGCTAGCTACTAAGGGTTATATCCATAAAGAAAGTCTTGATTTCTTCTAGAAATATATACAAGTAGCTATAATTGATATAATGGTACTGTTATGCATACTCACATTTATAAATTAGAAAATGGTAAATTAGCAAGAAGATATATGTGAAATAGTGGAAAGGATTACTTGTCCTCCGATGAAAACCAAAATTTATAAATTAATCAAGTCTTTTATTTGTTTTTAAAGCAAACCCTAACCAATGACATAATATAGTATTTCTTTCTAATGGTGTATTATTAATGATAATTATATGCATAAAAAATTTCATAATGAGATTAATTAATTGTTCTTTCATGACATGTTGACATTTGATACTTAATTTATATAGACAAACAACAAATGCTTGTTTTATTGAGAAATATTGATTTGATTGTCATGTTTGTTTCTTTGGTTGTTACCACTACCAAAAAAATAAGTGATTTGCACAACTTGGGAATGAGTTGTTAGTAGACTGACTGAAGATGTCCAAGTAATCCAAGTAGTAATAATCAAAATAATGACACTAAAAATGAATAATTAACTACACTTTTTGCTATAGAGGTAACCTTTCAATCCTAGAAATACATTTATGTGCCAATTGGTAAACTACATAAAACGATATTTGTAAATGTGGTTAGGTCTTGGCTTATGGTGGAGTTATAGTTTATTAAAAACAAAGATACTGATAAACATTATATAACCTACCATTTTTGTAATCTTAATTTATGTTTAAAGAATAAAGTGGTTGAAAAACTTGCTTCTTCAAATCTGATATCAGTACCAATATCTTGATGAACACTATAAATATATGATATATATAATGAAATAATCTTTGTTATCTTGAAAAACTGTAAGAAAAGGTTTGACAAGGGATTTTGTGATGGTTTAAGCTCATAATGAAATTACACATGATGAAAATCCGACTCATACTTAAATAAAGTCTTGAGTTATTCGATTCAAAGTACATTGTTAGTATGAATATAACTACCTACTAATAAAGCAACCTATAATATATAATGTATTTAGTCTCAAAAAAGTGATTATACTATAATGAGCTTTACTCTTAATAGATCTATAGTAGATATCTGTTGAGCTGCTCATGTGGGAAGCACTTCTAATAAAGTCTACTTATGTGAGTATAAAGTGAGGCTGCTTCTTAGAGTTGTGCACACATTCATATGGATTGGATGACTCAAAGCTTGTCAATCATTCCAATTCAAATAAATGAAATCAACTTCTTACTAGTCCCTTATACCATATATTCTTGAAGCATTCTTGTTAGTATGGCTGTTGTAAAACCCCCAAAATAAAATGAATTTCAAAATCAAATACCTGGTTTGAAAAGTCATTTAAAAACCCAATTTTGGAGTTTTCAAAAACCCAGGAGCTCTCAAATGCTTTTAAAATTCTGTCTTGAAAACCCCGTTCAAGTTGATTTTCACACATATGGGCCAAGTCCCAATTTTGCAAAAGCCAAAATTTCAATAGGTGAAGACTGAATGTCAAAGCAGCTTCAAAAACATGTTTAGAAGCCCGAATACAGCACCCTAACCTGATAAAAGCCAGGGTCAAAAGGCAAAAAGAAGGCCCAAGCCCGATGCAGACTGCCAGCCCGGAGTACCCAAAAGCTAAGTCAAGCACACCCACCCAAGCAGCAGAAATCCAAGCCAAAAACAGCGAAAATAAGCAGAAATGAAGTCCAAAAAGGCCAAAAGGAGTTCGGACGACAAAGTTGGGGAAAACCCAGCATAAGACGGTGCACTGATTAAGCTAGAGCCTGCACAAACCGTCCGTCTCGAAACGCCAAGAAGGACTGCTCAGAGAAAATTTGGATTGAATCTGGACCATAAATATCTAGATCCATATCCAAATAGTGTTTGGATTTGGATCAATCCAAATAGTGTTTGGATTGGATCTAAATAGTGTTTGGATTGAATTTGATCTGGATCAAAATATCCAGATCCATATCCATATAAATGTTTGGATTTGGATCGGATCTGGTCATAAATATCTAGATCCAGATCTAAATAGTATTTGGATTTGGATCCAGATCTCGAACCCATATCCAAACCCAAGACCCACCTCACTTGCCTCTAAATAGAGGTGAGGGGGTCTCTAAAAAGGATTCACGTGAACTTGCTTGGGAGGAGAGAGAGTGAGAGGTAAACCTAGCCATGTTGGCTCAAGGGTGAGGTGGGTTCAAGCCTTGTTGGCTAAGTGGGCTACAATCAAGGTGGGCTCGACCAAGGAAGGCTGCAACCATGGCATGGACGTAAGCTCAACCATGAAGGACCGGCTCCAAGAGGTAGGCCTCCTAATCCTAGCCTAATCACCTAACCCACTTCACTAAACCTCACCCTAACTAACCTAAACCTAACCTTAACCGACTCAAACCAAACACCTAAAACCACTAAGACCCCCTAAGCACCTTTCGGCCCACCTGCGTGCCCCGCGCCTCCCAGCTTCCTACGGCCCCACCAGCGTCATTACTGCGCCCTGCCGCGCCCCTACTGCACGTCCCGCGCCTTGCTCCCCAGCGCCAGACACCCTCAGCGCCCCGCGCCGCTGCACTGCGTGCCCAGCGCCCCATGCCCTGTCACACCCGATGCTTAGCGCCGAGCTGCTGCCCCTTTTCACACTCGGTGCCTAGCGCCTTGTTGTACCCTAGGACCTACCTTGCCCTAGGACTAGCCACCCTTTGTTGCCGTGATTTGCTCTAGCCCTAGCCAGCCACACCTTAGGAGCACCTAAGCCTTCCCCTTAGGCCGACTAGAGCCAATCCACGCCTAAGCCCCACCTTGTTGCCGTGAGCCTCTTGGCAGAACCTAGGTCTTCCCAAGTTCTAAGCCCAAGGGAACGGCGTGTCCCTAAGCACACCCGAGCCCCAACCTCTCTCAAGCCCACCTAAGGAGACTCCTCTTGGCTGCCCAAGGTGGACACAAGCCCAAGCACGAGCAAGGACAGGAAAGTCGAATCATTGTAAGTGTTTAAAATTCGGTCTTTTACATTACTCCTTTAATACTCAATTCAATTTTGATACGGGGTTGTAATAATGGAGCGTAGTCTCCCTCCGAGATGTAATATTGGTTCTTGACACATGAGACACATATGTGCACTTGAGCCTTAGCTCTTATCTCGTACACGAGACACACACGTACACTTGAGCCTTAGTTCTTATCTTGTACACAAGACACCCACGTACACTTGAGCTTTAGCTCTTAATCATACACGATTTGCACACACACACATTGAGCTTTCGCTCTTACTCCAAAGACTCTAGTAAGAGCTGTGTGAGTTGCAATTTCATTCGGGTTGTTACTTTCAAGTCGTGTGAGTTTGTCATTTAAGCTTCCACACTTGCACACAAAGGGCACCCGAGCACTTGCTCAACACTCTCACGCACATTTTGGCCTTAGCAACCCCTAAGATATAGAGGTATCTATATACTTTCAGCTGCATGAGTTTTACATTTCAAGCTGTGTACGTCTTTACATTTCAGGTGGTTCAATTTCACTTGTGTGAGTTGTCTTTCCATTTACACACCAAAAACACTCACTCACATTGATCCTTTCTGCTCTTCTATATCTATATCTCCCTTTCAGCAAGTTAAATTTCAGTCATGTGTGTGAGTTGTCTTTCAATTTATACACAACACACACGAACACGTTGAGCCTTACCACTCATATATATACTTATATTTCAATTTCGGTAAAGTTCAATTCAAGCCGTGTGAGTTTGTCATTTCAATTCTACACTTACACACGCGTGCATTGAGCCTTTTCGCTCTTAATATAAGTATATCTCTCTTCCGCAATTTACATTCGAGTCGTGTGAGTTGCTTTTAAGGTTCGTGTATTTTCCTTTCTGCTGCGTGAGTTGCACTTATGTTTCGGGTATTTACTTTAAGCTGGGTGTGTGAGTTGCTTTTAATTCGAGCCTAGCTCACATCATATTCAACCCGCGAGAGTTTGTGCATCCTTGCATTTTGCGCATTTTCAAAGAGAAAACCCCAAACTACGCTCAAACTTCGCTAAATCTAGGCCACTTGAAGCACACACATCCAGCCTAATTAGCTTAAAAGCTCATAGACTTGGATACGGATAACCCCGTAAATAAAACCTGCAACTTAGGCAAGCAATACTCATACTCGCTTTTCTTTTCAAAAGATAAGGTTTGTTTAAAAGATCGAAGTTTTCTAAGCACTAGAACTAACCCTTGAGCATCGGTTCAAGAAGGTTTCAAGCAAAAAGATCCCTCTTGTCCACAATTGCCTTTCAAAAGTCAGATATATTTTAAAATCTTTGCTAGTTTAAGTAAGCTAGCTGGCACGCCCTCAAAAGAAACGTAAACACGAAAAGACTCATTTCTGGTCTTGTAAACCAGGAGCAAGGAATTTTTGTGTCTTATAAATTGGTACGCCCAGTGGGAGCCGGGTCTTAAGAAAATCGATAAAAAACAAACAAACCTCTTGAAATTTTTTCAAGAAAAGTATTTAACTCTTTGTCTTTTGCATTTCATAGCTGGTTTTCAAAACAAAAGCATCGGAGTCATGTCGAGTTCAGACTCCAATGAAGTGTCCAGCCATGTCTCGCGCACATCAAGTTCTCACTCCAAAAATATTTCGAAAACCAAGTTCAAAAATAGGAGAGAAGTGATAGACGACTTGCGAAAAGACTTCGAGGCAAAAATTGCTGCGCTTAGCCAAGAGGTAGAGGCAATTGAGTCCTGTTCGTCACATGGCGAACAAGCAAAAGCCAAGAAGAGATTCGACAATTTAGAAAGCCCAAGGAAACCTCCGCTGTGGAGGGAAACCAATATCGCGAGTCCTTCACTCACAAGGACCGTAAAGCCCTACATCAACTGCTAAAAGGGCAAAATAAAGAAAAGAGAACATACGTGTAAACACCCCGAAATCCCACAAATTCCTTAAAACAAACCTGGTTTTGTACAAGCAGCCCCAAAGGGCCATTTTGAGTTTGGAAACCCAAGAGCCTTCCAGACAACCCTGTACATATGTTTTAAACTTTATATTTCAAAAACATATAATATGGCTTTTGAAAACCTTCTAAAACACGTTTTTGAAACCCCGAAGTGGCTTGGCCCGATCAAGACAGGACCAGGAGAGCTAAGAAGAGCCCGGAACCGGAGCACATGTCGAGCCCGGCGCAGCAACTCTTGTATCTGATTCACATCCCAGGATCTCGAACGTCCAAGACCCTGTTCTTATCAAAATAGCATTTGAAGTCATCTCCGGAAGGCAGAAACGGAGGCGGACGACTATGTTGGCGAAGACCCAACGCAGACGGAGTACTGATGCTGTCAGGCCCCGCACGAATCGTCCGTTTCGAACCCAGCTCGAAGGAGTCAGAGTTCAGTTTGGATTGGATCTGGACCATATATATCCAGATTCCAATCCAAACCCATATGTGGACTTGGATTTGGATTTGGATCCAGAGATCCAATCCAATATCCATATCCATGGCCCACATCACCTTCTCATAAATGGAGGTGGGGCCCACTTGAAATTCACGTGGGATATTGGACATGAGAGAGAGTGGGGTTGAAAAATATCAAGAGTGTTGTATTAAGCTTGACTTGTGTGTCAAGTTTGGGTTTAATCATGTGGGTTAGCCTATTTGAGTGGGTTTAAGCTTGTAATTAGCTAAAACCTAACCTAGGGTTGCACCAACATGGGGTGATCAAGGTCTATGGGCCATGCTAAGGGAGCTCCTTCACCTAAACCTAGCCCAAAATGCCTAAACCTAGCCTAAACCCCTAATCCACCCCTAATCTGAACCTAATCACCTAACCCACTTCCCTAATCCCGTCCTAATCCCAACCTAATCACCTAACCCACTTCCCTAATCCTTCCCTAAACCTAGATTAATTTCCCTAATCCTAGCCTAAACCTAGCCTAATCACCTAACCTAGCTCACTAAACCTCACCCTAAAACCCAACCACCTAACCTAGCCCTAAACCCCTAAACCACCCTTAGCCCACGATTTACCCAAACCCCTAGTTTTAAAATATCTGGCCCAACCCCTTCCAGCCCACCTTATCTACATACCACCCTACCTAAACCACCTAACCACTACCCACAGCCCAGCCCTAACCGACCTACCCATCCCCTATTTAAACCCCCCTCCTTGTGGGCGGGTTTTCCAAGTGGGAACCACCCTCTCACCCAGCCGGGCCCTCTCCTTCTCCCTTCTCTCACCCAGCCGGGACCACTCCCCACCTCTGCCTGCTCCACCAGCCGCCACCTGCTCCGCCACCTTCCCTCTTCCATCCACTACCACCACCCCTCAGCCGGACGCCATCACCTCCACCCAACCGAACCAGCCACCTGCCCGCCTACTTCCCACTTCATCCGCCACCTCTCCCCATTCGGTAAGTACCCTGCACCTTACCTAGCCCCCTTCTCTACCACCTCTCCATTCTTAGCCACCCATCCTACCTTCATCTCAGCCCTTTTGCCGCCACCACCTAAACCTAGCCGAACCTAGTATAACCCAAGTTGCTGGCCACTACCTAGCCATCATCTCCCATTCAGCCAACTCCCCTAGGTGTCCTATTCGGCCTTCCCACTAGCTCACCTTTTGGGTCCAGTTTCCCTAAGTACCCAACTCCCCTAGTGATCCTAATACCCACTTATTCAGCCACTTAAACCCCCCCCTACTTGGAGGTGCCATCTACCTGCCACCGGTCCCCTTCGAGGCGTCTATCCCGCGCCCCACTCACAGCCGGCCAGCACCCTTGATCACCTACCTTCGCGGAGCTCCCACTTGCAGCCCAAGGCCAAGGCCACGCTCAAGCAAGACCTCTACGGACCAGCTACTCGTAAGTGTCTAAACTCGGTCTTTAGTCGTACACTTGCTTGAAATTCAATTTGATACGGGGTTGTAATAACGGAGCATAGTCTCCCCCCGCTTGTAATAACGTGGCTTGGCACAACCACACACGTGCACTCTCTTAGTCGTGCACGATTTTGAACACACACGGGCCTAATCAGCCCCTAATATATAAGTATATATATACCTTCATTTTCGAAGGGTTTTGTTTAAGTTGGGTGCGTTGTCTTTCAATTCACACACTCACACACATTGAGCTTTCGCTCTTAGTTGAAAGACCCAAGTAAGGGCCGACCTATACTATTTGGGTTTCATTTCTTGTCGTGTGAGTAAGTCTTTCAATTCAAGCACACTCACACACATTGAGCTTTCGCTCTTAGTTGAAAGACCCAAGTAAGGGCCGACCTATACTATTTGGGTTTAATTTCATGTCGTGTGAGTAAGTCTTTCAATTCAAGCACTTTCACACACATTGAGCCTTCGCTCTTACTCCCAAGACCTTATTAAAGGCCTTATTGCAGTTATATTTGGGTTTCATTCATGTCGTGTGTGTAGTACTTCAATTCAAGCACTCTCACACACATTGAGCCTTCGCTCTTACTCCCAAGACCTTAGTCAAGGCCATACTGCAATTTATATTTGGGTTTAATTTTATGTCGTGTGTGTAAGTCTTTCAATTCAAGCACGCACCCACATTGAGCCTTCGCTCTTATTTGCAAGACCCGAGTAAGGGCTCATATACATAAGATATATACATATTTCCCTTCGGTTATTTCCCTTCGGTTATTTCCCTTCTGTTATTTCCCTTCAGTATTGTCTTTACATTTCGGGTTTTCCCTTTGGAGTAGCGTGAGTTTGCATTGCATCTACGCCATACCACGAGGTAGGACGCATATTGCATCGAAGCAAGCCGCGCTCGAATTCGCCCATGTAGTGGAGTGTTCATAACACACAAACTAGGTGGCCCGAAAAGGGATAAAAGAAAAGACTTAGGCACGTGCAAATCCACGTGATCTAAAATATGCAATCGCATCTTAAAGACCCGAAATAGACACCTCGAACCGCTTCGTGGACTTTCTCCCCAAAAACTCGATTTTTGCAAAAGCGTACAGACTGACCCTTGCGCATCGGTGCAAGAAGGTCTGCGACGACAAGAGCTTACTTGCTCACAGTCGCCACGTTTAGAAGTCAGTGTTAAATATATCTTCGCTAGCTTAAGTAAGCTAGCTGGCATGCCCTATTTGTACACATAGGCCTTAGACACACGAGAAGATCCACTCCAAGCCCCAAAAGAGGCGAAGAGGCGGGGATTTTCGCGCGTCTACAGAGATTGGCACGCCCGGTGGGACGTGAGCCTTTTCAAAAATCGAGTTTACTTGTAGAAGTCTTGCGAAAATTTTATAAAGGTGTCGTTTTAACTTGTTTTCTTTGCTTGTACTTAGGAAATTTTGAAAAAGCTTGAAAAGCATGTCAAAATCCAATCCAAGTGAAGTGTCGAGCCAAGGCTCATGCGCATCAAGTTCTCACTCTAGGAGGATTTTCAAAAACAAAATAAAACTAGATGAAATCGAGGACTTGAGAAGGGAGTTTGAGGCCAAAATCGATGCTCTCAGCCAAGAGGCTGAAGTAGGCGATTCATGTTCATCGAACGGTGAACAAAGGCCTAAAAAGAAATTTGAAAAACCTCGCAAGCAAAAAGAGGCCTCCGTAATGGAAGACAACCAATACCACGAGTCCTTCACACAAAAGGACCGTAAAGCCCTACAGCAGCTGCTGAAAGGGCAAAATAAAGAGAAAAGAAGCTACGCCCTGTCTGATTTCCTTCCTATGGATTACGAAACAGACAGTGACGATGAAATACCGAACTTCCATCGGTATGATGGCATGGGAGACCCTAGGTCTCACTTGCAGCTTTTCTCACGTCGAGCCCATAAGAAGAAAAAGGACTCGATGAAATGGGTGTATTGGTTCCCTCTATCCCTTAAAGGCACAGCTGCCAAATGGCTGGCTTCCTACGACTTAAGCCAGTTCGCTACTTTTGAAGAGTTAGCGAACTGCTTCATGCAAAGGTTTGCACACAACGTGGAAGTCACGCCAACCCTGAATACCTTAAGGGATACAAAGCAAGGCATGAACGAAGACGTACATGCCTTCATTATAAGGTGGAGGTCGCTTTTAGGCCAAGTGCGAGAGCCTATATCCGAAGGATGCGCAGTAATGCTCATCCTGGATAATTTCAAAAGCGAGTTAAAAACCCTTCTCTCGCTCCATGAGATTTCAACTTTCCATAAGTTGATCAAAAAGGCCTCCCTTTTCGAAACCAACTTGCGAAAAGGGACATACGACCACTTATGGAAAGGAAGTGCCGTTCCAAAAACCCGTTTGGAAAAGCCCATCGCATATGGGCTGCCCACGACGGACAAAGGGGCAAAGCCCCACAAAATCGCCAATGTCCGGGTGGATCCAGGCATGGCAGGCACTTCTAAAAATTTTGAAAAAATAGAAAATAAGAGAGAACGCAATTTTTCAAAACCAATTGAAAAACGGGAGTACACTCCGCTGGGGCAACCTGTGTCGGAGGTCCTAGACCTCTTACTTGCCCAGGGCATGATCGAACTCCCTGAAATCCCCGAAGGAGTCACGTCCAAAGGGGGGTATTTAAACCGATTTTGCAAGTATCATCGGCTCAAAGGCCATGATACCAAACGGTGCTTCTCTCTTCTAAATAAAATTGAGAACTTGATAGCGGAGGGCCGGCTCCAGGTCACTGCGGAACCTGAGCCACCTCAAGCTATCTTCAAGGAACCCTTTCCCAAACACGCCAGTGGCAGTGGGAAAGGAAAGGAGGTATGTACCCTCACCATTTCCAAGGAACTAGCGCAAAAACCCGAACCTGGTCGACCTGCTTGTGCGCCCATCCTTGTATTATACAAGAGGCCCGCCCAAGTCGTCATTCGGGGACCACCAAAAGTGGAAACCCCGGCAAAGCCAGTTTTTAAAATCCAAGGTTCTCCTCAGCTCATCCTTAGAGCCAAGTCTAGCGCAAACCCTAGGCTGGTCGTGGGGGAAGTCACTAGATCCGGGAGGATCTACCAACCCCCGCACCTTCAAGGTGCTCAAAAGGTGGTCAGTGTGCCTAGCCCCTCAAAAGCATGTATCCCTAGTGGTCTGCCAAAAGCAGATAAGGACAAAATCATCCTAAATCCTTATGATTTCAAAAACCACCTTTCAAAGATTCCTATTCACATGTCTATTCTAGAGCTTATCAAAACCTCGCCTAGGCATAGACTTGTCTTAGAGAAAATTCTAGAAAGGGCCAAGGTTGATTCGAACATAAGTCCGGAATCCTTGTCTGCCCAAGTGGCTTTATTAGGAGCAAAATCGCCCATCACCTTTTCGGAAGATGATGTAGATAGACCCTACGAAACCCATAACCAGGCCCTGCATATCGAGGTGGTTCTAAACAACCACTCTCTGGACAGGTGCCTAGTCGATGGTGGAGGAGGGCTCAACATCCTTCCACTTTACGTGGCGTACAAAATCGGAGTCACCTTGACTTCAGTGAACCCAAGCCCCATCGTTATCACTGGATACGATGGGAATGCGTCTAGGCCTTTAGGATCCATCGAACTCCCAATGGAAACGGGAGGGATCGAACACACGGGGGTGTTCCATGTCTTAGACATCCACCCCCATTATAACCTGTTGCTGGGAAGACCCTGGATACACAGTTTGTGCGCTGTGCCATCCACCTTCCACAAGTGTGTCAAGATCCCTTTTAGGGACCAGGTCGTAGTGATCCTAGGTGAGAGTCACCCACAGCTTCAGGGGATCATAAACTCCCCTTGTTTATCGAGCTCCCAGGCCCATGAGGCTAACCTGGGGCAAATTATGGTTGAGCCACCTCGGCTCGTATTGAACAACCCTAGGAAGGTTGTATGTGTGAAGGGGCCGCCCAAAGCAGGCCCCCTCCCGACTCTAATCCTCCTAGAAAAACCCAAACGTTCCCTATTTCCAAAACCCCTGGACAAAAGGCCATACGAGCCTAATATGGACGATAGCATGTTCCAGGACCACGACTTATATCCCATCTTTTCAAAAAACAAAAGGTCGTGGAACATGTTATTGAACATGGGCTACACGCCCTACAAAAGTCTAGGGGCATAAAACCAGGGTCTCCTAGAGCCCATCCTTCCTAGGGCCAACCCAAGCTGATATGGGATCGGCTATACTCCCCGAATACCGCCGGAGCCACCCCCTGTGACCACCTGGGTCAAGGGTGCCCCGGAGCCTGCCTTAGAAGAGACCTACGATTTAGACCTCCTATTCCGAGCCTAACCCGTAGTGTTTTCCCTTTGTAGGTATGACGGAAGATCCCTTTTTCTAAAAATACCAAAAACATTTGAAAACTTAAAATCAAAAAAATCGAAAAACCAGAAAAACCAAAAACAATGGAAAAACAAAAATGCGAAAAAAGAGTGCTTTGTATAGTTCCCAAAGTTCTTGTTTTACAAAAACCCAAAAAAATCGAAAATTTGGAAAATACCAAAAAGATTTTGTACATAGCTGCTCCTGGTAGGTCTTTGGCAAAAGAAAAGGATTTCGAAAGAAGTGTCGTCTGTATAGCCAGACCAAAAATTTCGAAGTCACTTGAAAATCCAAGTACAAAACCAGGTTATTTTGAAAACCACGCATCAAGTTCCCTCGGGTCTATAGCCCACGAGAATGATCAAAACCCAGAAGTGGATCCCCTCGAGGAAGATCCCACTTCTGAGCTCCCAGAATTTCATAGAATTCTCGATTTTGAAAGACCTTCCCAATCAGTAGGAGGAGATTTCGTAGAGGTGAACCTAGGGGATGATTCCAATCCCAAAACCATCAAAATAGGCGCATGCTTGCATGAAACTGAAAAGTTAGCATTCATTGCATTTCTACGAACCTATTTAGATGTGTTTGCATGGATGTATGAAGACATGCCGGGCATAGATCCCAGCATAGTCGAGCATCGTCTTCCCTTAGATACAGGTATAAAACCCATAAAGCAGAAGCTTAGGAAAATACACCCGAATGTACACACGCAAGTCAAAGAGGGTTTAGAAGATCTGCTAAAAGCCGGATTTATAAAACCCATTGCGTATTCTGATTGGTTGTCAAATATCGTTGTAGTTCGAAAAACCAATGGGAAAATTCGAATATGCATCGATTTCAGAAACCTGAATAAAGCCACTCCAAAGGATAATTATCCTTTACCAAACATAGATTTGATAGTCGATAGTACTGCAAATCATGAAATGTTTTCATTCATGGATGGTTATTCAGGCTATAATCAAATCAAACTAAGCCCACGAGATCAGGGTAAGACCGCCTTCACAACCCCATGGGGCACGCACTGCTATACAGTCATGCCCTTTGGTTTGAAAAATGCCGGCGCAACATACCAACGAGCCATGAACACGATCTTCCATGATCAAATTCACGAGCTTGTAGAAGTGTATGTAGATGATCTCTTGGCGAAATCCAAAACCCGATGCACCCATATCGAATGTTTACAAAAGATTTTCGAAAAGCTTAGGCTTTACAAAGTAAAGCTAAACCCTCAAAAATGTGTGTTCGGGGTAGAATCAGGGAAGCTTCTAGGCTTTATGGTGAGCCAAAGGGGAATAGAAGTCGACCCCTCTAAGTGTCGAGCCATTATAGACATGGCTCCACCCTCCAATCTCACCCAAGTCCGTAGCCTTCAGGGTCGATTACAATCTGTGCGCCGATTCATATCGAATCTGGCAACTAGATGCGAACCCTTCAACAAACTGTTGAGGAAGGGTACGAAATTCTTATGGGATGACGAATGCCAAAAGTCCTTCGAGAGACTGAAGGCATACTTGGTTAATCCCCCGTTTTGAATCCTCCAAAACAAGGAAAACCGCTTTTATTATACATCTCCGTGCATGTAAACGCTTTAGGAGCCCTGTTGGCTCAATACGAGGATGACACCCACAAGGAGTATGCCATCTACTATATTTCGAAAACTCTCTTGGCTTATGAACGAAATTATCAAGCCATGGAGAAGACGTGCTTGGCCCTAGTCTGGGCCTGCCAGAAATTCAGACACTATTTCCTAGATCATGAGATCTGGATAGTGTCCAAGCTTGATCCAATCAAGCACTTGTTCGAAAAACCCATTCTCGCGGGTAGATTGGGCAAATGGCAACTCCTTCTAATGGAGTATGATTTGAAATACCATCACCAGATCTCCATTAAGGGGCAAGCCCTAGCAGATTACGTGGCTGACTTCCCCTTGGAGGACGCATATCCCACTCTTGTCGAAATGCCTGATGAAGGCATATTGCAAAACCATTTTCAAAACCACATTTTGGCAAATTCTTTCGAAAACCAAGTGTGGAAGATGCACTTCGACGGGGCACGAAACCAACGAGGGGCTGGTGCCGGGATCATCCTAATCTCCCCTGAAAAGGGTGAGATTCCCATAGCAGTCCGCTTAGATTTCGAATGTTCCAACAACGTAGCTGAGTATGAAGCACTCATACAAGGCTTGAGGATTTCGAAAACTCTAGGGGCATCATGCATCGAGGTCTTTGGAGATTCGCTCCTTGTCATAAACCAGGTTTTAAAAATTTGGCAAGTACGTAATGAGAAACTACTTCCATATCACGAGTTGGCCACTCGATTAGTCCAATCCTTCCAGTCGTGTAAGCTCACACACGTAGGAAGAGAGGACAATGGCATCGCCGATGCCCTCTCCTCCTTGGGTTCAGCCCTGAAGGTCGATCCCATTTCAGGGACCAGATCTTTGGAAATATGACATGCGCCCCATCCATCCACACACGACTTGGATATTTGCCAAAACAACCCAGAGTCTGTTGAAAAACCCTGGTTCTATGACATAAAACAATTTTTAGAAAATGGGGGATTCACCGAGGACGCCACATCCAAAGATAAGGCATTCATTCGTAAGATTTCGACCCGATACACCATTCTGGGAGGGGTCCTATACAAAAAGAGTTTTACCGGCATTTTGCTTAGATGTATCGACCTAGAGGAGGCTAGGATAGTGATGCACGAGTTCCATGATGGAGAATGTGGAGGTCATGTTAATGCCAACATGATGGCGATGAAAATACTTAGAGGGGGTTATTTTTGGTCCACCCTGAAAAAGGATTGTCACGATCATGTTAGGAAGTGTCATCCATGTCAAGTGCATGGGCACGCCATTCATATCCCTTCATCTACATTGCATTCCGTGGTCAGGCCCTGGCCATTTACCATGTGGGCGTTTGACATAGTAGGCCCAATATTTCCAAAGGCCTCGAATGGGCATCGTTTCATTTTAGCAGCCACGGAGTATTTCTCCAAGTGGGTGGAAGCCATTTCCCTAACGAATGTAATGGGGCAACATGTGGTGGCTTTCATCCGGAGGAATATCTTGGCTCGATTTGGGGTTCCACGAGACCTTGTGTCTGATAATGGTACCCCATTCAAGAATGAGCGGATGGTCAAGTTGTGCAACACGTATGGCATAACTCACCACTTCTCCTCGCCCTACTACCCTCAAGGCAACGGCCAAGCCGAAGCCACAAACAAGACTCTCATTGGTATCATTGAGAAAACCTTAGAGAAGGGTAGGAGGTGGCACGAGAAGCTGGATGAAGCCTTATGGGCTTATAGGACTTCCATCCGGACTCCCACGAATGCCACACCATTCGAATTGGTCTATGGCACAAACGCCATTCTTCCCATTCATACCCAACTGCATTCATTCCATACATCCATTGCACTCGACCTCCCCCTAGAGACGCTTCAGCATGCTAGGATGGCCGAGCTAGATTTGCTAGATGAGAGGCGACTCCTTGCCATAGATCAAGCTCGTGCATACCGGCAAAGGATAGCCCGACATTATAGCAAACACATGAGACCTCGCCACTTTGAAGTGGGAGATCTGGTCTTAAAAACCATCCACCATCGTGGCCCACACCCCCTAGGCAAGTGGCGCCCCAACTGGGATGGACCCTATGTTGTACGAGCAACCACTACGAACAATTCGTATTGGTTGATCGATGTAGAAGGTAGGAATTTAGCAGATCCCATCAATATTCAATACTTAAAGAAGTATCATGTGTAGGATCTGGATTAAATTCCAGTTTTCGAAAATTTTAAAGGGATAGCTGCCCTGAGACGTGTGAATAAGGTGCAAAGGCAAACTCGTGTGAACCCAAGTGAGAGAATTCGCACTTGTGAAAGAGTGGAGTTTTCAAAATCGTGGTTACATTTCAAAATCCTTCTTCTTATAAAGAAAGGCCTAGTTCAACATAGCAAGATACTTGCAAGTAGTACGTGCTATTTCTAAATAGGCTGATCTGGAATGGATCGAGTGTCGGCTTGGGATAAGTCCTCCCCTCTTCTCTCCTATTTCCAAAAGGAAAACAAAGGCCCAAATCAAAAGGGAATTTCCCATTTAAAGTCTCTTTCCAAAAGAAAGAAACCAGACTTCAAAAAGAAAAATCGATTCTCTTATGAAAAAGAGGGATTAAAGAAAAAATACTCCCAAAGGGAGACCCTCTATGAAAAAAAAAAGGAAAAAGAGGCCAAAAAGCTCAAAAAGAGCAGTTTTCCGCCTTCTATGCCTTAAACCACGGGACGCTTCAGAAGGGACCGTGGTATCTCTTTCCCATCCCTGGCTTATCCCAAGCTGAAGCATGGTTCATTTCAAGGAATCCTAAAGTAAAAATAGGATTTACTTACTTGAATTTCATCTTGTTTGAGAATTCGACGTTTCGAGTAAGGCTTAGGAATTTGAAATGAAGCTTGTTTTCTTATAAAACATCCGCTAGATAAACGAGTGTTAAGACTCAAACAAGGGCAAGCACGAAGAGCTCGAGATCCTTAGGATCGAGGCTCAAGACAGTTGTCCCATTTGTAAATAGCTTTTGTAAATAAGTTTTGAAAACCGAACATCGAACAGCATAGGATTTGCTCACTTGGAGCAATAGACCTTGTAAGTCTCTAGAGTTCAACCACATCTGGTCTCTGGGAGGTCGCTATTCTTGGCACCACACCCATGTCATCGGCATTCCACGCATGATACTTGCATGAACATGATCCCATTTTAGGACCAGATTCCATAGTTTAACCCTTTGGCGTGATATCTCCTCCTACCAGAGTTTGTAAAATTGAGATTTTGCTAAAATGGGACGATCCCATATTCTTCGTGGCTAGATCTAGGGAGACATTAAAAGGGGTGTTTGTCATCTTTGCCCTTATCCAAATCAATTTGGACAAGGCCAAAGAGGGGCATCTGTAAACACCCCGAAATCCCATAAATTCCTTAAAACAAACCTGGTTTTGTACAAGCAGCCCCAAAGGGCCATTTTGAGTTTGGAAACCCAGGAGCCTTCCAGACAACCCTGTACATATGTTTTAAACTTTATATTTCAAAAACATATAATATGGCTTTTGAAAACCTTCTAAAACACGTTTTTGAAACCCCGAAGTGGCTTGGCCCGATCAAGACAGGACCAGGAGAGCTAAGAAGAGCCCGGAACCGGAGCGCATGTCGAGCCCGGCGCAGCAACTCTTGTATCTGATTCACATCCCAGGATCTCGAACGTCCAAGACCCTGTTCTTATCAAAATAGCATTTGAAGTCATCTCCGGAAGGCAGAAACGGAGGCGGACGACTATGTTGGCGAAGACCCAACGCAGACGGAGTACTGATGCTGTCAGGCCCCGCACGAATCGTCCGTTTCGAACCCAGCTCGAAGGAGTCAGAGTTCAGTTTGGATTGGATCTGGACCATATATATCCAGATTCCAATCCAAACCCATATGTGGACTTGGATTTGGATTTGGATCCAGAGATCCAATCCAATATCCATATCCATGGCCCACATCACCTTCTCATAAATGGAGGTGGGGCCCACTTGAAATTCACGTGGGATATTGGACATGAGAGAGAGTGGGGTTGAAAAATATCAAGAGTGTTGTATTAAGCTTGACTTGTGTGTCAAGTTTGGGTTTAATCATGTGGGTTAGCCTATTTGAGTGGGTTTAAGCTTGTAATTAGCTAAAACCTAACCTAGGGCTGCACCAACATGGGGTGATCAAGGTCTATAGGCCATGCTAAGGGAGCTCCTTCACCTAAACCTAGCCCAAAATGCCTAAACCTAGCCTAAACCCCTAATCCACCCCTAATCTGAACCTAATCACCTAACCCACTTCCCTAATCCCGTCCTAATCCCAACCTAATCACCTAACCCACTTCCCTAATCCTTCCCTAAACCTAGATTAATTTCCCTAATCCTAGCCTAAACCTAGCCTAATCACCTAACCTAGCTCACTAAACCTCACCCTAAAACCCAACCACCTAACCTAGCCCTAAACCCCTAAACCACCCTTAGCCCACGATTTACCCAAACCCCTAGTTTTAAAATATCTGGCCCAACCCCTTCCAGCCCACCTTATCTACATACCACCCTACCTAAACCACCTAACCACTACCCACAGCCCAGCCCTAACCGACCTACCCATCCCCTATTTAAACCCCCCTCCTTGTGGGCGGGTTTTCCAAGTGGGAACCACCCTCTCACCCAGCCGGGCCCTCTCCTTCTCCCTTCTCTCACCTAGCCGGGACCACTCCCCACCTCTGCCTGCTCCACCAGCCGCCACCTGCTCCGCCACCTTCCCTCTTCCATCCACTACCACCACCCCTCAGCCGGACGCCATCACCTCCACCCAACCGAACCAGCCACCTGCCCGCCTACTTCCCACTTCATCCGCCACCTCTCCCCATTCGGTAAGTACCCTGCACCTTACCTAGCCCCCTTCTCTACCACCTCTCCATTCTTAGCCACCCATCCTACCTTCATCTCAGCCCTTTTGCCGCCACCACCTAAACCTAGCCGAACCTAGTATAACCCAAGTTGCTGGCCACTACCTAGCCATCATCTCCCATTCGGCCAACTCCCCTAGGTGTCCTATTCGGCCTTCCCACTAGCTCACCTTTTGGGTCCAGTTTCCCTAAGTACCCAACTCCCCTAGTGATCCTAATACCCACTTATTCAGCCACTTAAACCCCCCCCCTACTTGGAGGCGCCATCTACCTGCCACCGGTCCCCTTCGAGGCGTCTATCCCGCGCCCCACTCACAGCCGGCCAGCACCCTTGATCACCTACCTTCGCGGAGCTCCCACTTGCAGCCCAAGGCCAAGCCCACGCTCAAGCAAGACCTCTACGGACCAGCTACTCGTAAGTGTCTAAACTCGGTCTTTAGTCGTACACTTGCTTGAAATTCAATTTGATACGGGGTTGTAATAACGGAGCATAGTCTCCCCCCGCTTGTAATAACGTGGCTTGGCACAACCACACACGTGCACTCTCTTAGTCGTGCACGATTTTGAACACACACGGGCCTAATCAGCCCCTAATATATAAGTATATATATACTTTCATTTTCGAAGGGTTTTGTTTAAGTTGGGTGCGTTGTCTTTCAATTCACACACTCACACACATTGAGCTTTCGCTCTTAGTTGAAAGACCCAAGTAAGGGCCGACCTATACTATTTGGGTTTCATTTCTTGTCGTGTGAGTAAGTCTTTCAATTCAAGCACACTCACACACATTGAGCTTTCGCTCTTAGTTGAAAGACCCAAGTAAGGGCCGACCTATACTATTTGGGTTTAATTTCATGTCGTGTGAGTAAGTCTTTCAATTCAAGCACTTTCACACACATTGAGCCTTCGCTCTTACTCCCAAGACCTTAGTAAAGGCCTTATTGCAGTTATATTTGGGTTTCATTCATGTCGTGTGTGTAGTACTTCAATTCAAGCACTCTCACACACATTGAGCCTTCGCTCTTACTCCCAAGACCTTAGTCAAGGCCATACTGCAATTTATATTTGGGTTTAATTTTATGTCGTGTGTGTAAGTCTTTCAATTCAAGCACGCACCCACATTGAGCCTTCGCTCTTATTTGCAAGACCCGAGTAAGGGCTCATATACATAAGATATATACATATTTCCCTTCGGTTATTTCCCTTCGGTTATTTCCCTTCGGTTATTTCCCTTCTGTTATTTCCCTTCAGTATTGTCTTTACATTTCGGGTTTTCCCTTTGGAGTAGCGTGAGTTTGCATTGCATCTACGCCATACCACGAGGTAGGACGCATATTGCATCGAAGCAAGCCCCGCTCGAATTCGCCCATGTAGTGGAGTGTTCATAACACACAAACTAGGTGGCCCGAAAAGGGATAAAAGAAAAGACTTAGGCACGTGCAAATCCACGTGATCTAAAATATGCAATCGCATCTTAAAGACCCGAAATAGACACCTCGAACCGCTTCGTGGACTTTCTCCCCAAAAACTCGATTTTTGCAAAAGCGTACAGACTGACCCTTGCGCATCGGTGCAAGAAGGTCTGCGACGACAAGAGCTTACTTGCTCACAGTCGCCACGTTTAGAAGTCAGTGTTAAATATATCTTCGCTAGCTTAAGTAAGCTAGCTGGCACGCCCTATTTGTACACATAGGCCTTAGACACACGAGAAGATCCACTCCAAGCCCCAAAAGAGGCGAAGAGGCGGGGATTTTCGCGCGTCTACAATACGCACTATCTAATTTCCTTCCTTTGGATTATGAAACAGATAGTGACAATGAGATACCGAACTTTCATCGGTACGATTGCTCGGGGGATCCTAGATCCCACCTGTAACTCTTTTCCCGTCGAGCCCACAAGAAAAAGAAGGACTCGATGAAGTGGATATATTGGTTTCCCCTTTCTCTCAAAGGAACTGCTTCAAAATGGCTCGCTTCTTACGATTTGAGCCAGTTAGAAACTTTTGAAGAGTTAGCAAACTATTTTATGCAAAGATTTTCACATAATGTAGAAGTTACGCCAACTTTAAATACTTTGAGGGATATAAAGCAGGTCACGAACGAGGATGTACATGCATTTATCGTTCGATGGAGGTCCCTCCTAGGGCAAGTGAGAGAGCCAATATCAGAAGGATGTGCAATAATGCTCATCCTCGATAATTTTAAAACCGAATTGAAAACACTTCTCTCCTTACACAAAATATCAACTTTCCACAAGTTGATAAAAAAAGCCTCCCTCTTTGAAACAAATTTGAAAAAAGGAGTCTACGATCACTTGTGGAAAGGAAATGTTGTGCACAAGTCACGTTTGAAAAAACCCAGAAACTACGGGTTACCCACAATGGAAAAAGGAGTAAAACCCCAAAAAGTTACAAACGTCTGAGTGGATCCAAACCCGGCAAGCACTTCCAAAAATTTTGAAAATTTTGAAAACAAAAAAGAAAAAAAGTTACAAAAATCTTTTGAAAAATGGGAGTATACTCCACTGGGGCAACCTGTTTCGGAGGTCCTAGATCTCCTGCTTACCCAAGAAATGATCAGACTCCTCAAAATTCCCGAGGGAACCACTTCCAAAGGGAAGTTTTTAAATCGATTTTGTAAGTATCATCGGCTCAAGGGCCATGATACAAACCAATATTTTTCCCTTCTCAATAAAATCGAGAACTTGATAGCGCAGGGCCGGCTCCAGGTCACTAAAGAACCAGAGCCTGCCCAAGCCATTTTCAAAGAACCCTTCCCCAATCATGCAAGTACTAGTGGGAAGGGCAAAGAGGTATGTGCTTTCTTGACTTCAAAGAGTCTAGTGCATTCATCCCATTCTGGTTTTACTACTTGTGCATCATCTCTCATTCTTTATAAGAAAAGCGCTCAAGTAGTAATCCAGGGAGTGCTTAGAGTCCCGCCCCCGGCTAGAACCATTTTGGAAATTTGAGGTACTCCAAGGCACTCAAGTAGAGCCACAACAGGCACGAGCCTTAGGCAAAGTGTAGGGGAAGTGACCAGGTCTGGAAGGATCTATCAACCCCAACACTTAGAAAAATCTGCTAAAAAAGTGGTCAGTGTCCCTGGCCCTTCAAAAGCATGCATACCTAAGGTCTCGCCAAAACTGGACAAAGGTCAAATTATTTTAACTACATATGATTTCGAAAATCATCTCTCCAAGATCCCAATAAACATGTCCATCCTAGAGCTGATATAAACCTCACCTAGGCATAAGCTTGTTTTAGAAAAAATCTTAGAGAGAGCTAAGGTTAACTCAAACATAACCCCTGAGTCCTTGACCATTCAAGTGGCGTCTATAGGAGCAAAAACGCCCATCGTGTTCTCAGAAGACGAGATAGAAAGACCCTATGAAGCCCACAACCAAGCTTTGCATATTGAGGTAGTTTTGAATCACTATCCTCTCGACAAATGCTTAGTTGATGGGGGAGGAGGTCTCAACATCCTTTCGCTCCACGTGGCGTATCAAATCGGAGTCACCTTGACCTCCGTAAACCCAAGCCCCATCGTAATCACTGGATACGATGGGAATGCATCTAGACCATTGGGAGCCATAGAGTTACCCATGGAAACGAGGGGCATAGCCCACTTCGGGATGTTCCATGTCTTAGACATACACCCCCATTACAACCTATTGCTTGGAAGACCCTGGATACATAGCCTGCAAGTTGTGCCATCCACCTTCCATAGGTGTGTTAAAATCCCCTACGAAGACCAAATTATGGTAATTCTAGGTGAAAACCATCCTCAGCTTCAGGGAATCCAGAATTTCCCATGCTTATCAACTTCTCAAGCTTACGAGGACAACCTTGGTAAACCCCTAGTTGAGACACCCAAGCTCGTCCTCCAAAAGCCTAGGAAGGTCGTGTGTATCAAGGGGTAGCCCAAGGCTTGCCCACTCAAAACCATAACCATCCTAGGAAAGACCAAGTGTCGTCTATTTCCTAAAACCCTAGACAAGAAACTGTTCATGCATAACATGGATGATAGCAAGTTCCAAAATCATGAATTATATCAAAACTTTTCAAAAAACAAAAAATCGTGGAACATGCTGTTGAACATGGGATACATGCCATACCAAAGTCTAGGGAATCAAAACCAAGGTTGCCTCGAGCCCATAGTGCTTAGAGCAAACCCAAGCTGGTATGGGATCGGCTATATTCCAAAAATACCACCAGAACCACCACCTGTGACCACCTGGGTCAAGGGTGCCCTGGAACCTAGTGAAGCAGAAACCTACGATTTAGACCTATTGTTTAGAGTCTAACTTGTGGTGTTTTCCTTTGTAGGTATGATGGAAGATCCCTTCTTAAACCAAAATAAAAAAAATTGAAAATTATCAAAATACAAAAACAATTTGAAAAGTCTCAAAAACCAAAAACATTAGAAATTTGTGAAAAATAAAAAAAAACTGTAGTTTGTATAGCTCCAAGTATCTTTGCTTTGCAAAAATCTAAAAAAATCGAAAAATTGAAAAATCACAAAAACAAAATCGTGTGTATAGCAACCCCTAGAAAAAATTTGGAAAAAACCAAGACTTTTGAAGAAATCGTCTTCATAAAAGGACCCAAGTCTTCAAAACCTGTTGAAACTCCAAAATCAAAACCAGGTGTTTGCAAAAATCATGCATCCGCTCCAAATTCCCTAGGATTGAGAATTCTCGAGAATGATCAAGGCCCGGAAGAGGACCCCCTTCTCCCTGAGGAGGATCCGACATCCGAGTTTCCCGAGTTTAACAAAATCCTTGATTTTGAAAAACCTTCGAATTCTGTAGGAGGGGATTTCATAGAGATCAACTTAGGGAATGAAACCAAACCCAAGCACATTAAGATAGGCATATGTTTGCATGAGCATGAAAAAGCATCATTCATTACATTCTTGAAAACCTATATCGATGTGTTTGCATGGACGTATGAAGACATGCCAAGTATAGACCCGAAAGTGGTTGAGCATTGTCTTCCCCTAGATCTAGAATCAAAACCGATAAAACAAAAGCTTAGGAAGATTCATCCGAATGTCCATTCGCAAGTAAAGGAGGATTTAGAAGATCTGCTTAAAGCTGGTTTTATAAAACCCATTGCGTATTCTGATTGGCTTTCAAACATTGTTGTAGTTCGAAAATCCAATGGGAAAATTCGAATTTGCATAGATTTCAGAAACTTGAACAAAGCCACGCCAAAGGATAACTTTCCTTTGCCAAACATTGATTTGATAGTCGATAGTACTGCAAATCATGAAATGTTTTCCTTTATGGATGGCTACTCGGGCTATAATCAAATCAAATTAGCCCTAAGAGACCAGGCTAAAACTGCTTTTACTACACCCTGGGGCACGTACTGCTATACAGTCATGCCCTTTGGTTTGAAAAACGCCGGTGCCACATACCAAAGAGCCATGACCACAATCTTTCACGATCAGATTCATGAGCTCTTAGAGGTGTATGTGGATGATCTCTTGGTAAAGTCAAAAACCCGAGATATGCATATCGAATGTTTGCAAAAAGTTTTTGAAAGATTGAGGCTTTATAAGGTGAAACTAAACCCTCAAAAGTGCGTCTTCAGAGTAGAATCCAACAAGCTTTTAGGTTTTATGGTAAGCCAAAGGGGCATAGAGGTCGACCCCTCTAAGTATCGAGCCATCATAGATATGCCTCCACCCTCCAATCTAACACAAATCCGAAGCCTCCAAGGTCGCCTCCAATCAATTAGAAGGTTCATTTCGAACCTCTCTATAAGATGCAAACCTTTCAACAAACTTTTAAGAAAAGGGGTGAAATTCGTGTGGGACGATGATTGCCAAAAGGCTTTCGAAAGATTAAAAGCGTATTTGGTTAATCCTTCTGTTTTAAACCCTCCAAAGCAAGGAAAACCTCTTTTGCTTTATATTTTTGTACATGCGAATGCTTTGGGTGCATTATTAGCTCAATATGAGGATGATACCCATAAAGCGTATGCCATATACTATATTTCGAAAACTCTATTGGCTTATGAATGAAATTATCAAGCCATGGAGAAGATGTGCTTGGCCTTGGTGTGGGCTTGCCAGAAATTTCAACACTACTTCCTAGATCATGAGATCTGGATAGCGTCTAGGCTTGATCCAATCAAGCATTTATTTGAAAAACCTATCCTCACGGGTAGGTTGGGTAAATGGCAGCTCCTCTTGATGGAGTATGACCTGAAATTCCATCATCAAACTTCCATCAAGGGGCAAGCCCTAGCCGACTATGTGGTTGACTTCTCTTAGAAGTTTCGTATCCCACACTTGACAAAATGCCTGATGAAGGCATATTTCAAAACCAATTTCAAAATCATATCTTATCAAACTACTCAAATGAAAACCAAGTGTGGAAGATGCACTTCAATGGGGCACGAAACCAAAGAGGGGCTGGGGCAAGAATCATCCTCATATCCCCTGAAAAGGGAGAAATACCCATAGCCATTCGCCTAGATTTCGAATGTTCCAACAATACAGCCGAGTATGAAGCACTCATACAAGGCTTAAAAATTTTGAAAACACTAGGGGCATCATGCATCGAAGTCTTTAGAGATTCTTTACTTGTCATAAACCAAGTGTTAAAGATTTGGCAAGTCAAAAATGAAAAACTTCTTCCATATCACGAGTTGGCCACCAAGCTGGTCGAGTCATTCAAATCGTGTACGCTTACACACGTAGGAAGAGAGGATAATGGCATAGCCGATGCCCTCTCATCCTTGGGCTCAGCCCTAAGGGTCGATCCCACTTTGGAAACCTGACCCTTAGAAATATGGCACTCGCCCACTCCATCCATACACGATCTTGAGATTTGCCAAAAAAACACAACTTCCACTGAAAAACCCTGGTTTCAAGACATTAAAGAGTTCTTAAAAAACGGAGGATTTTTAGAATACGCTTCGTCCAAAGACAAAGCTTTTATTCGAAGAATTTCAACCCGATATCTGATTTTGGGAGGGGTTCTTTACAAAAAAAGTTTTACTGGTATCTTACTAAGGTGTGTCAACCTAGAGGAGGCTAGGATAGTAATGCATGAATTCCATGATGGAGAATGTGGAGGGCATGTAAACGCCAATATGATGGCAATGAAAATACTTAGAGCGGGTTACTTTTGGTCCACTTTAAAGCAGGATTGCCATAACCATGTTAGGAAGTGTCACCCATGTCAAGTGCATGGACACGCCATCCATACCCCGTCATCCACATTGCATTCCGTGGTCAGCCCCTAGCCATTCACCATGTGGGCGTTTGACATCATAGGACCAATATTTCCTCATGCATCAAATGGGCATAGGTTTATGTTAGCAACTACTAAATACTTTTCCAAATGGGTTGAAGCTACCTCCCTGACTAATGTCCAGGGGCAACATGTAGTGGCGTTCATTAGGAAAACATTCTGGCTCGCTTTGGGGTGCCAAAAGACCTAGTGTCTGATAATGGAACCCCCTTTAAAAACGAGAGGATGGTTAAGTTATGTAATACGTATGGCATAACTCACCACTTCTCATCGCCCTACTACCCTCATGGCAACGGTCAAGCCGAAGCCGCCAATAAGATTCTCATAAGCATTATTGAGAAAACATTAGAGAAGGGTATAACGTGGCATGAGAAGCTGGATGAAGCCTTATGCGCTTATAGGACTTCCATCTGAACTCCCACAAATGCCACGCCATTTGAGTTGGTCTATGGCACAAACACCATTCTCCCCATTCATACCAAAATTCATTCATTTCATACATCACTTGCACTCGACCTTCCCCTAGAGACGTTACAGCATGCTAGAATGGCCGAACTCGATTTACTAGATGAGAGAAGGCTCCTCGCCATGGATCATGCACATGCATACCAGCAAAGGGTAGCCCGACACTATGAGAAGCATATGAGACCTCACCACTTCAAAGTGGGAGACCTTGTGCTCAAAATCATCCAATATCGTGGCCCACATCCACTTGGAAAGTGGCGGCCCAAGTGGGATGGCCCTTATGTTGTACGTGGAACGACCACGAACAACTCCTATTGGTTAGTCGATGTTGAGGGTAGGAACTTAGCAGACCCTATGAATGCTCAATATTTGAAAAAATACCACGTGTAGGGTCTAAGCTAAGCCCAATTTCGAAAATATTTTGAAAACCTCCTTTACAACTTCGTGAATGAGGATCAAAGCAAATCGTGCAACCCTAAATGAGAGACTCGATTGCTTGTGAAAAAGTGGAGTTTTTCAAAACCAATGGGTTACATTTCAAAACCCTTCTTCTAACAAAAGAAGGCCTTGTTCAAAATAGCAAGATACTTGCAAGTAGTACGTGCTATTTCTAAATAGGCTGATCTAGGATGAATCGAGTAGATCCTTGGGATAAGTCCTTCCCCTCTTCTCTTCTCTTCCCCAAAAGGAAAACCTGGCCAAAAAGAAAAAGGGAAATCCCTGCAAAAAAATCTTTTTCCCAAAAGAAAGTTGAATAAAAAGAAAAAATCGATTATTCTATGGAAAAGAGGGAACAAAGAAAAAATACTCTCAAAGGGAGACCCTCTATGAAAAACAGAAAAAATAGTCAAAAGCTCAAAAAGAGCAGTTTTCCGCCTCTTTGCCTCAAACCACGGGATACTCCAGAAGGGACCGTGGTAGCTCTTTCCCATCCCTGCGACTTATCCCAAGTGAAGAAAGGTTCATTCTAAGGAATCCTAAAGTAAAAATAGGATTTGCTTACTTGAATCTCATCTTGTTTGAGAATTAGACATTTTAAGTAAAGCGTAGGAATTTTGAAATATGGCTTGATTTTCTTATAAAACCTCCGCTAGATTAGCGAGTGTCAAGAATCAAGTAAAGGGAAAACACGAAAAGCTAAATTCCTTAGGATTGAAGCTAAAAGGGGCTTTTCTCTTTCAAAAACAAGTTTAGAAAACCTCGAACATCGAGCAACATAAGGCCAGCTCACTTGGCATAGCAGGTCTGCATAAGACTCCCAAGTTCGACCATACCATTTAAGTCTCTAGGAAACCACACTTCCTAGCATGTTATTCCATGCCACTCATTCATATGCATGCATGGATACTTGCATAATCCCATTCAGGACTAGCACCATCTTAGGCAAAGTCCCCTTTGGCGAAAATCCCCTCTTACTGGGCATAAAGCAAACATTTTTCTCAAAATTGGGATGATCCCATATTCTTGAGGACGAATTCAGGGAGAAAGCAAACAGGGGTGTTGACGTCTTTGATATCATCCAAATAAATTTGGATAATGCCAAAGAGGGGCATCTGTAAACACCCCCAAATAAAACGAATTTCAAAATCAAATACCTGGTTTGAAAAGTCATTTAAAAACCCAAGAGCTCTTAAATGCTTTTAAAATTCTGTCTTGAAAACCCCGTTCAAGTTGATTTTCACACATTTGGGCCAAGTCCCAATTTTGCAAAAGCCACAATTTCAATAGGTGAAGCCTGAATGCCAAAGCAACCTCAAAAACAAGTTCAGAAGCCCGAAGACAGCACCCTGACCTGATAAAAGCCAGGGTCAAAAGGAAAAAAGAAGGCCCAGGCCCGATGCAGACTGCCGGCCCGAAGCACCCAAAAGCCAAGTCTAGCACATCCACCCAAGCAACAGAAAGCCAAGCTAAAAACGGTAAAAATAAGCAGAAATGAAGTCCAAAAAGGTGAGAAGGAGTTCAAACGACAAAGTTGGGGAAAACCCAACATAAGATAGAGCGTTGATTAAGCTAGGGCCCGCACAAACCGTTTGTCTCGAAACGCCAAGAAGGACTGCTCAGAGAAAATTTGGATTGGATTTGGACCATAAATATCTAGATCCATATCCAAATAGTGTTTGGATTTGGATTGGAGCCAAATAGTGTTTCGATTGGATTGGATTGGATCTGGATCAAAATATCTAGATCCATATCCATATAAATGTTTGGATTTGGATCGGATCTGGTCATAAATATCCAGATCCATATCTCGAACCCATATCCAAACCCAAGACCCACCTCACTTGCCTATAAAAGAGGTGAGGGGGTCTCCAAAAAGGATTCACGTGAACTTGCTTGGGAGGAGAGAGAGTGAGAGGTAAACCTAGCCATGTTGGCTCAAGGGTGAGATGGGTTCAAGCCTTGTTGGCTAAGTGGGTTGCAATCAAGGTGGGCTCGACCAAGGAAGGCTGCAACCATGGCATGGACGTAAGCTCAACCAAGAAGGACCGGCTCCAAGAGGTAGGCCTCCTAATCCTAGCTTAATCCTAGCTTAATCACCTAACCCACTTCACTAAACCTCACCCTAACTAACCTAAACCTAACCTAACCGATTCAAACCAAACACCTAAAACCACTAAGACCCCCTAAGCACCTTTCGGTCCACCTGTGCGCCTCATGCCTCCCAGCTTCTTGCGCCCCCCCCAGCATCACTGTCGCGCCCCCTAACACCCCAACGCCCCTGTTGTGCGTCCCGCACCTTGCGCCCCAGTGCTAGACACCCTCAGCGCCCCGCGCCCTGTCACACCGGGCGCTTAGCGCCGAGCTACTGCCCCTTTTCACACCTGGCGCCTAGCGCCTTGTTGTACCCTAGGACCTGCCTTGCCTTAGGACCAGCCACCCTTTGTTGTCGTGATTTGCTTTAGCCCTAGCCAGCCACACCTTAGGAGCACCTAAGCCTTCCCCTTAGGCTGACTAGAGCCAATCCACGCCTAAGCCCCACCTTGTTGTCGTGAGCCTCTTGGCCGAACCTAGGTCTTCCCAAGTTCCAAGCCCAAGGGAACGGCGTGTCTCTAAGCACACCCGAGCCCCAACCTCTCTCAAGCCCACTTAAGGAGACTCCTCTTGGCTGCCCAAGGTGGACACAAGCCCAAGCACGAGCAAGGAGAGGAAAACCGAATCATTGTAAGTGTTTAAAATTCGGTCTTTTACATTACTCCTTTAATACTCAATTCAATTTTGATACGGGGTTGTAATAATGGAGCGTGGTCTCCCCCCGAGATGCAATATTGGTTCTTGACACATGAGACACATACGAGCACTTGAGCCTTAGCTCTTATCTCGTACACGAGACACACACGTGCACTTGAGCCTTAGCTCTTATCTCGTACACAAGACACCCATGTACACTTGAGCTTTAGCTCTTAATCGTACACGATTTGCACACACACACATTGAGCTTTCGCTCTTACTCCAAAGACTCTAGTAAGAGCCGTGTGAGTTGCAATTTCATTCGGGTTGTTACTTTCAAATTGTGTGAGTTTGTCATTTAAGCTTCCACACTTGCACACAAAGGGCACCCGAGCACTTGCTCAACACTCTCACGCACATTTTGGCCTTGGCAGCCCCTAAGATATAGAGGTATCTATATACTTTCAGCTACGTGAGTTTTACATTTCAAGCTGTGTATGTCTTTACATTTCGGGTGGTTCAATTTTACTTGTGTGAGTTGTCTTTCCATTTACACACCAAAAACACTCACTCACATTGAGCCTTTCCGCTCTTCTATATCTATATTTCCCTTTCAGCAAGTTAAATTTCAGTCGTGTGTGTGAGTTGTCTTTCAATTTATACACAACACACATGAACACGTTGAGCCTTACCGCTCATATATATACTTATATTTCAATTTCGACAAAGTTCAATTCAAGCCGTGTGAGTTTGTCATTTCAATTCTATACTCACACACGCGTGCATTGAGCCTTTCCGCTCTTAATATAAGTATATCTCCCTTCCGCAATTTACATTCGAGTCGTGTGAGTTGCTTTTAAGGTTCGGGTATTTCCCTTTCTGCTGCGTGAGTTGCACTTACGTTTCGGGTATTTACTTTAAGCTGGGTGTGTGAGTTGCTTTCAATTCGAGCATAGCTCACATCATATTCAACCCGCGAGAGTTCGTGCATCCTTGCATTTTGCGCATTTTCAAAGAGAAAACCCCAAACTACGCTCAAACTACGCTAAATCTAGGCCACTTGAAGCACACACATCCGGCCTAATTAGCTTAAAAGCTCAAAGACTTGGATACGGATAACCCCGTAAATAAAACCTACAACTTAGGCAAACAATCCTCATACTCGCTTTTCTTTTCAAAAGATAAGGTTTGTTTAAAAGATCGAAGTTTTCTAAGCGCTGGAACTGACCCTTGAGCACTGATTCAAGAAGGTTTCAAGCGAAAAGATCCCGCTTGTCCACAATTGCCTTTCAAAAGTCAGATATATTTTAAAATCTTCGCTAGTTTAAGTAAGCTAGCTGGCACGCCCTCAAAAGCAACGTAACGCGAAAAGACTCATTTATGATCTTGTAAACCAGGAGCAAGGAATTTTCATGTCTTACTATTGCGTCAGTCATTGCAAGCTGGATGAGATGGCTGCTACAGGGAGATCACAGCTCTTCGCGAGCGTTGAAGGCAATTCGGGAAATCCTTTCAGAGTCTCAAAGTATGTCCGGTGCCCTAACCATGTGTTGGGAGTTTGCTCTACCACTAATGTTGACATTAGACGTTAGAGTACCAAGAAAGGACAAGCTTCTTCAGATGGGATTGAATGTGAACGCACAGTAAACTCTCCAACTTGGTCCCCTGAATCCAATGGTTGTCTCCTTTTGAGGTTCCCTACTGCTCTATGTTGCATGGATATGGGTACAGTACCAGTACCCGATACGGTTATGGGGTATGTAATTTTAAAAAAAAACTAAGGTACAAGTACACCACTATTAAAAGATATAATAAAAAAATTACATATATATATATATACACAATTATATAGAGCATTCTATATTTTAAAGAGCATTCTAGTGTTTGAGAATAATTTTATTCTCACTATGAGAATGTCATTTATATTCTTCTTCAAAGTAAGAACAATTAAACAACAAACACATACTAGAAATCATTGATTTTCTACATTTTGTTCTCTTTGTAGTGCAGTCTTCCTACATCCCATACCCCTTTGAAAGGATATTTGATTCTTTATGTAGTAAATGCATACCTACATAAACTCGTATTACATAGTTTACCAAACAAAATGTTTAAAGCTTTGACAGAATGAGAACAAAATATGCACCTATTTTAAAACGGCGTACCTGTGCAACATAGACACTACCAGAAAGAAACACTCTAAGCACAAACAATGAAGTTGAGTTTTTGTGATTACCTTTAGTTCTTTTTTCATTGCCCTGCTGATGACTGTTAAAGAAAAGCCTGAAGAACCTGATATCAGGTAAGGCCTCTATAAACAATAGCATCCTCCTCTTTCATCACATAAGGCCCAGAGTTGGTTAAAGCTTTATCGCTTGCACTCAAAGGATCCTAATTACAGAATGGCATTAACATTCAGAATAATCATCAAATTTGTTGCAACTATGACATATTTGAGCACAGAAGTGGTAACACTAACTTGAGCAAAGATTTCACCAAACAAGAAATTACTGAATACTGATAAGGTTGATGGCAGCACAACGTGCTTGTCTATCAGCTGCAACCAAATTAACATTTATGTTCAGGCATTCAATGTTCAAATACGTTTAAACAATCAAAATGAAAAAGGAAGAAACACCAAGCATTTTTTTTAGCAAATTGGTGCCTGAAGTCTTGTAATATGTAGTTAATAATAGACTTCATTCCAACATCATCATGTTAATTTTATGCCACCCCTTTTTTAGTAAAATACTTATAGGCTACAACCAATAACCAAGAAAAGCAGAAACATAAGCTGAGAATTAAAGGAACCGAACCTCCAATGTTGAGTAAAAGAGGGACCAAGAGCACACACCTTTAAAAGAGAAAGAGGGTGTATCAAACGAAAAAGATGAGCATCTACCAGGTGGCACCATCAATTGAATTTGCAAGAAAAGATCTCAAACCCCAAACTAAGCAATAAACAAGAAACAAAACTCAATACCAAAAACACCAAGCACGAATATTTCATAGACAGGAAACTTCAACCATAATCAAGAAATAAAATCGAATCCAAAAAGAAGGCAATGAATCAAGCATGAATAGCTTACAAGGGGGTAATTTTGATCAAGATAATCTACTACATCGAGTTTACAAGTGAAAGATCAAGGCAATATAAGAATAGGTAGTTGATATGCAACTTCAACACAGACGAAGACCTTTAATGGATACTCGTCAACCAAAATCAAGACCAAACAAAAAGAAAGAGACAAATAACAACAAAGTTTACATAGTTTTGGGAACGTAAACAGGCATGGATGCAGTAATGTTAACTCTAAGTTCAAATGCACAAATGTCATTGAGTGGCATGTTTTTGGGAACTTGTATACATTTAGGTGCTTTGAGAACTATAGGACTAAGCAAGATCTCTAGGATTAGGAATTAAAATAAAGGAGAAATGGTAGGTAAAAGCCAATGAAACAAGTCTCACCTGATTCCTCAGTACAACCCATCCAATTCCAAAATATACAACACCAAAGGGAATTATTATTGGAGCAATTACTGAGTAACAAAGTACAATTGTTACTATCAGCATATCGTTTGGCAGTTTAGTTGCATAACCAATATCACCTGGGGCCCAAGCTTCCTTAAGCTCTACTTCAGTTTTGTAGAGAAACCTCCTTTTAAGGTTAGCATGTCTGAGTTGTGTCCACACTACAAACTGAAAATCTGGACAAATAAATACTCACTTCAAAGTCACAAATGTTATAATTGAGTTGTGTCCACACTACAAAACACGGACAACAATCACTTCAACAATTTGTGTAGCATAAAAGGTGAACCCCATCATTGCAGTGCTTACCATAAGAGAATCAAGAGTCTCTGAAGAAGCATCATTTCAAGAATAACATAAATCAGAATAATGAAGTCACAAGAACATATAAGCAAGACCAACATATGCAAAAAGAAGTAATCAAGAAATAGAGACATTTGCCAATCACAACATCAAATGAACGAGATTCAAAGTTATGCATGTCTCGCACATCCATCTTAATATCTGAACGATTTTCATGAAGTTAGCTCAAAATCAATGAAAAAGGTATAATCAAATAAAGGTGATTATGATATTTACCTGTTTTAAACTCGTATTAAATAGTTGACCAATATATACTTCGTAGTGCAACCTTCCTACATATTACATAAACTCACAACAAACTCGTATTACATAGTTCACCAAACACAAACATGGATACAATGAATTATGAAACAATATCATTCCAACAGAATATTACATATTCATATCAGCACAAAAAAGTTGCAATGCATATCAAAATTCATATTCTAAACACAATATCTTTGAATCTAAATACATTAAGTTTCAAACTCCAATAGTCTCGATTTATCTCCACCAATATCCCACATTTTAGTCTCACCCTCATTATAGTTCTTATTCTTCCTTGAGAGGAGACGAAGATTTGTGTGGACAAAAACTAAATCTTCACTTCTCTTGGGATTTAGCCTATTCCTTTTCATGGAGTGGATAAAGGAATATGTGCTCCAATTCCTTTCACAACAAGAGGAAGAGGAAGGTTGTGAAAGGAGCTTCAAGGCAATGGTTTGAAGTTTGGGGATTGAAGCTCCATACATGACCCACCATTCCTTTGGTGTCAAGTCCCACCTATCTTGCAAGCAATCAAATTGGCTAAGCTCTTCTTCACCACTTGAGAATTTAACAAACTCTAAGTGACCTCTCCTTTCTTGAGAATCCTAAAGTAATCCTTCGAGCATTTGTTTCTCCCCATACAAATCTCATTGTCCTTATGTGGGGGACTCGTTTTGGAGCTTCCTCAAGCCATTGTCTACAATAATACCTATTATACAAAATATAAATTGTGATTACTATAATACAAAAACCAAAGTACATCTCTTAGATGAAAAAGTAAAAGAACTTGGAACTTGAAAGTTAATTAAATTTACCTAGGATTAAGTGAATGAGCCAAGCAATGAAGAGGTGTGCAACTTTTATTCCATCTAGAAATTAGGATGTCATAACACCACTCCATAGAAGGATGAATGTTGATTCAACTCCTTTTCCTCATGTTGATAGATGGCTAGCTTCACTTGCTCAATCATACAATCCCATTTCTCATAAATCAAATGAAGGTTTGGCTTATCTGTCACAAGAACGAAGCATTTCATAGATGGGCTTTGTAAAGCTTAGAATATAATCAACTTTATCCCACCAAAGGTCATTCAAAATTGTTTTCTTTCACGGTGGCCTTTTTGAACATCATCTTCTCTATAGTGAGACCATTCTTCACTAATGACCATAGATTGGAGACCATGCTTAATAGTTCTAAACCTTTTAAGCATTACAATGACGGAGGCAAATCTAGTCTCAAAGAATAGAAAGTAGCTTCAGATGCACAAATTGATTATACATGGCTAGCCTCATGGAATGATTCATGATAAAATTCTTAATGAAAAAGGCATCATCAAGAATGTGTGAATCCAATGACACTCAAAGATAAACACTCTCATTATTTGGATTATTTTTAGGAGCACAAATATTTTTCAAAGCAAGGAATCCGATGCAGCCCATGAAGTTAATCGTTGGTCTTCTCACGTGCATCACCTCAACCATCACTCACTATACTCACACCTTTTTCCTCGCCAAGTGTCTTTGACGGGTCAAGCAATCTCAATATGTGAGCTTTTTCTCTTGCAACATATGAAGTTCTTATAGCATTGTAGCTAGGTGGAAGAAACCCGAGAGGGTAGTATTTGCAAGATATGTGAAACGAGCTAACAAAATATGGATTTCTAGCCACATTGAATGGCAAACCACCAGAGTAGAATAGTCTAGCTATTTCACATGACAAATGATCTCTTGCCTCATTATTAAATGCCCTTCCTATTGCACTCTCGCTGCCTCTCTCTCTTGCTCCCATCGAAGACATATCAACTCTAGGAGGGTTCAAACTTGTAGAGCCAAAGTGGTAAAGGAACTTGCACCGGCTTTGCATTCTTCTCAATAACCTCTTTTCTATTTGCTTCATTTCTTGAAGATAGTCATTTAGTATAGCATTACACACATGCTAATCCCATGTCCTTTTTCCTTCAAGAGATGAGATTTCACTCTACAATAAGATTCACATAATCTAAGTCTCATAATCTACATATATGTTGCAGTAAATCTGATCCAAAACTAAGAAAAGATATCGAAATCATCAACATCCTATGGACCACATAAAGAATCGATATGTTGCACTAAATCTGATCTAAAAATCATGATACATTTTTTTTTGTATATCATGATAAGTACACCTCATTTATACAATATAAGTTGTGCCATCTGAGAAAAGATGAACTATCATATTAGAAGTCTAATATAGGCAAATATCAATTGATGCGTTGTAGACCTGTGGACCACATAAAGAATCGATATGTTGTAGTAAATTTGGATGCATTGTGGAACTATCATAAGTACACCTCATTGATCTCAGAGGCTAACTGTGGGGAATTCGTTGCAGCCTAGCTCTCTATGTTCCTTGCCATCGAAAAGAAGGTGACTTTAACTCCTTAGGAAGAGAGAGACTCCACGAACTCCAAGAATGGAATAAGGTGGCCGAAGACTAACGAGGAAATCCAACAACATGAAGTCGTGAACTTTTCTTTCTTTAAGATCACCCACAATTGAGAAATGTGATTTCTTTCTACTAAGAGGACTGGCTAATCAAACACTAGAAGAGACCATAGAAAATAAAGTATGTTTCCCGAAAACCATTCTCATTATTATTACATTCGACTTACTGCTTTTACATAGTTAATAGTTTTTACCTTTTCCATGCTTTTTTCTATCTTATGCGGAAGGAGCAACAAGAAAAGGAGTGTTACGCTTGGAGTGATGCACGAGTTGGCCGGAAGTCCAGTAGGTGGATCAACCTACCTGATCCATGAAGTACCTGATATTGGTACCCAAATTTGGGTATGCATACCGGTATGTATGCCACTATGAATAGGTACCAGACATACCTATACGTGTACCCATACCTGATACATACCAGAGACGGGTACGACACCCAAAATGGCGTACCCGTGCAACGTAGCTGCTGCTAAACTGGTACGGGAATTGGTTTCTTGGCCCTTTGTCATGCTGTGGCAACAGTCAAGAAACCAAGAGTTTGCCAGCCTCAGAAGGATGGAGTAGGATGAGATTTAGGAAGAAGTATATAGGCCAGGCATAAATCATGGCTTTTCAGTTGACGGTAAGATACATATGGGAAGGCTTCAACAGGCAAATCTTTTACATATACTGGTCGACCAAGACGGTGGCCAACCACACTGTGAGGGGGGCACTGCACGCTTGACGGATCAGAATTTTTTGGACATCTTGAATTCCATACAGGAGGCATTGCAATCCGTCCGGGTACCCAAACATAGGAACCATCAGGCACCCATTTGTGTTGGAAAGATAAACCACCAGAATTGTGGCCTTCCGGGTGCCCGAAGATAGGAACCATCAGGCACCAATTTCTGTTGGAAAGATAAACCACCAGAATTGTGGCCTTCCTTGTAAATATTTAAACTATCGTGATGTACTGATTCGCGTCCCTAACCGCATGCTGCAAATCGAAAAAGAAAAATAGGATAAGTTTTGGACCCAAATTGACGCGATATGTTAAGCATTCATTTATCTTCAATAATTTCTCTGAAAAGCGTCCCACTTTTTCCTTCACCAGGTGGATGACGTCTCAGGCCCATATTCCTTTTCATTTGTAACAACGAGAAGGCTGTAGCCAGGTGTGCGTGTCATACTGGGTGGACCTCGACAGCCATGGCAGGTGTTCGCTGACGCAGGGTGCTTCTCAAGCCCATATTACCCCAGTTGTTACCTTGTAAACATGCATTTGGGTGTTAATTCACATTCATATCATATTGTTTAATTCGTTTTAACAACAAATAATGATAATAATAATTTATAAATAAATCAATTTCGGGCGAAAGTTCTATGAGCCTATAGCATTATGGATACTTGTGTGCTTTCGGTCACTTGCATTTTCGGGTGGTCCATTTTCTAACGCACCTGCGTAAAGGTTCTCTCTCTCTCTCTCTTCGATGTTTGGGCTTGGTAGGACCTTCACAGAAGTAGTAAAACGCTTACGTAATCCTACTCGACCGTCGGTCTATGCATGCCTTTTTCTCCCTCTCAACGTTTGTGTCCTTTCTTTGTTGGTGTTTGAATCGGCATAAGGGCTGCATTCTGGTCAGAAAAGTACCAATTATGCTCACGCTGCAACTCCTACGGTCCAAACTGGCACAATTGACTGGGACCGCGTGCTTTCCACATTTTATGCTTGGGGTTTCATCGAGAACTATGTCAAATCCTGGCCTTTCAATTTCGATGATGGACGGCCAGATCTAGATGGTCAATTAAAGACCATTGAATAAAATTTGTTATCCTGTGCTCGTTTCAATATTTGCAACTCTTCATTTCACAACGGAATTTCTTGGTTACATTTGACTGTCTCCATCTGCAGCTAGGGTTCGCTCACGCCTTCATCTTTTAATTCGGCACGATAGAAAAAGTAGTCGAGTCTCTTAATCCAACTTTAGTGACTTTCCTAGATTAAACTTGACCACGGTGATCATATACTTACATGAGCAGAGAATGAACAATAAGTTCTTTCGATTAGTTGGATCTAGTCCACTTCGACACCTTGCTCATACCTATAATTTACTTTTTGTGGACATTATAACAACATTGTTCTTTATATTTTTCAAATACAATCATATCTTGTAAATTTGATATCATTACCTTAAAATTAAAGAATGAATATAAGTGAACAGTGCTAAAGGCGGGCAAGATTGTGTTTTCCTATATATATATATACATATATATACATACATACATACATACATATATATATATATATATATATGTTTTTTCGAGAAATTTTTCATAAAAGTATCATGAGGAATTTCTCAAATTTTACACTTTCCAAGCTCGATTTTTCAACACTGTAAGATGGGTGTGAGGGCTTTCATCATTAATGAAAAGAGACTACACTGGCAGTCCAGCGTGTGAGGGCTTTTATCAAATAGGGTCCTCACAACTAGGGATATTAGTATTTGTGTATATGGCATAAAACCTCATGTCCCTATTTGATTAGTCGCTCAAACTTTAAGTCGCTATTTGGTTAAAGGCAAAACCTGTCTCTCTTAAAATATCAAAAAAATGAGGTTTCAAAGTCTAAAATCGAGAAATGACAAGGTACTTTTTGTGAAAAAACTTTGCTTTCGTTCTGTTAGAATTGCTAAGTAACTACTTTGGACATGCAGTATAGAATTTCATCAAGTTCTTGGCCGACGACACTGGCAGTCCAGCCATGTTGACAAAGTTCAATGAACTGGATCGAGCAAGCCAGGTAGAGGCTGATCCTTTATTGAAGCTGGCCATTTGGCAGATGGTGGGTTAATTTGCAACAGAACCCTAATCCTCAAAATCAAGCTTAACGATATTTTAGTGATATGTGATTATTGAGAGAGAGAAAGAGAGAGGTAGAGAGAGAGAGTAGGAAGATTATGGAAACAATCCTACTTGTATTGTGAAGTGTGCATTTACAACGAGTACGGGTATCAACATCGGAGCATGGAGAGCTACAACAAACCAGAAAAAGGAAATGACAATGAGAAGTACCATTTCCAATACATCTAATAATTAATACTGTTTCTTCATAATATGTGAGCAACACTTGGAGAATATAATCCTTGTTGTGAACTGTCAGGATTGTGCAACAGACTGGCATAGGAAAAGTTATAGCTGGTGCTGTGTGCAGGATTTCTCTCACCAACTTGGATTCCCTTCTTCTCTTGAATCATGTAGCAGTTCGGAAATTCACATGCAGAACCAATAGGAAAATCCATTGTAGGAAAATAATCCTCAATACCACTGTTTAATAACCACGAAATGCTGCTATTGTCAAATGAATTATAAGTCATTGGTTGTGAGAATGTCTCCGCAAACACAGATGGTGCAAGAAAAGAAGCCGAGTCAAGGCTCGATTTGTGGTCCTCTGTGGCGTAAGGAAGGCCGGCTTCTGTCTGAGGCATCATCACCTTTGCATATTGAGGTTTGATAGAATTGAGTTTGGAGAGGCTATATGCAGAACACATGCTTTTCTTTGCGTTATTCGAGACACTAGTGGGAGTTGAAGGCGACGGCGTTGAAGAAGAGGATGAAGGTGACGGCGACAAAGAGAGCATGACCGAGCTCATGTGATCACGATGATTCTGTTCACCACCAAGATTGGTTCTGTCTGCCAGCATTTTCTTCTTCAACTTTGTGTTCCAATAATTCTTTACATCGTTATCGGTTCGTCCTGGTAACTGTGAAGCTATTACAGACCACCTAACCAAGGTTCAAAAATGAAAAAATCAGGCTTATATATAGCTTAGTTACATCTATATAAAGAAATGCTTGTTGTAGAAGAGAGACGTAATCAAAGTCATTTTCTGACTGGAATAATATTTTTTTAATGTTTCTCAAGCCAATGATTTTTTGTTGTATGCGACATTTATATAGGCGTCCAAATGATTTGTCATCTTGTGTACAGTTGTACGCAACAATGGATTTCTCAAAGACTAATATGCCCTTTGCCTTCATATACAATTGCTAAATTGCACAAACAAAAAATTAAGAATGAAGATCAATAGGCTCCATTTCTTAGCAAAGTCTAATGCAACTAAATCACAAGCTAAAAAGTTCTAAAGGGAAACGGAAAGCGATTATTTAATTTAGATGAAGAATTGAGTCATTAAAGTTGGTTAACTATGGGTAGAATGACAAGATAATATTGACCCTTGGTATATTTACCTGCTGCCCATGCTCTCATAGAGGGAGCAAATAATGTTATCCTCTTCCTCGGTAAAGCCACCGTGCCTAATGTCAGGTCTAAGGTAGTTAAGCCAACGGAGACGGCAGCTCTTTCCACAACGTTTCAGTCCTGAAAACATTAACTAATCCTCTAAAAAAAAAGCATAGTTCATGTATAAGATAGAGACTGACGGAAGAGACAAAGAGTTGTAATGAGTGAGGTAAAAGGAATTAAGGTGAGTTGGGGCTACCTTTATTGTTCTATGGCATAAGGAAGGTTCCATTCGAGGCAGCACTATTTTCTTATTTTGGGGTTTGATATGAACGATTTTGGAAAAGTTATAGGAAAAACACATGCTTTCTGGTGTATTAGTGGAGCCATCCGTGAGAATTGAAGATGATGGACATGAAGAAGAAGCTTAAGTTCAAGGAGGCGATGAGATAGACAAAGAGTACAAACAATAGAGGCCATGTTATTCTTGAGGGTTCAAATCAACAATAAAAACAAGATAGGAAAAGAAGATGACCTCAATGTCGAGAGAATAGTGAATATGAAAGAGTAATTTTTTAAGTTAAAATTAATTGAAATTTTCAAGATGAAGAAGCAAAGTGTCAATCGTATATGAGAAATAGAAAGAGGGGTCTGCCTTTTGATAAAAGAGAAAATGAATGCAGTGACACAAACAGCCAGAAATGAAAAAAAAGAAAGCGTCCTTAAAATGGTATTGAAATAATTCAATGAAATGATGGAAAAGAGATAAAAAGAGAGATTCAACCAATGTGTCAGACAAAAGTGTGGAGGGAGAGACGGATGAAGGCTGCCAAGAAGCTTAATCTGATTTTACCAGCTTTCTGAGGAAGTGCTATCCAGTTGCCTCCGGTGCCAAATCTCTCAACGTGGTTCTTGAGAATGGCATCCTCCTCGGGAGACCACGGCCCCCTCTTCACATTCGCCTTATCGCAGCATGGTGACCTCCCCATCACCTCTCTTTTACTCCTCCTATAAGCTAGAGAGAGAGAAAGAGTTCAAGCTTCCAAAAATCTTCTTTAAAGGAGGGGTGAGCGAAATTATACATGTACCCCTGCGCGAACATGTCAAGGACGGTGTGCAGGGGGGGGGTCGTTGTCCGCAGTGGTCAAACGGGAGGACGTCGGCGGCGTCATTCTGCATGCATGAGAAGCTTCACGCCGCTGCTCTTTTCAATTTTCAAAAGCTCGTAATCTTTTGCCTTTTGTCGGTGCTTTTGTCCATGAGCCACCGCTGGTCAATGGCCCGCCTGGCAGGTGCAAGCTCCAACTAGTCCGAGCCGGGATCCAAAATCAATGGCCCTTGCTGAATCCTTTTCCAGCAGGCATAAAGAGACTCTGGGTTATGCTCATGGCAACTAAGAATCCGTGGCAACCATGAATTTTCGAAGCCGCACATGGCAACCACAAAACCATTTAATAGACTAGCCAGTTCATATATGTGCAAGCGTAGAGACTTGTTCTTAGAGTTCAAGGGGTTGATTGTTGTTTCCTTTATTGAATTTTGTCTTTACAAACTTAGCCCGTTTAGATTTTGCTTACAAACTTAACGGGTGCTCATACTTCAGATACGTTAACTGTGAGTTCAGCAATAATAAATATGTGGATTAATTTCTCGTTTTAAAACATCTTAAATCAATATTGTGAGATAAATACAAGTTATCATTGTGACGAAGAAAAATGCTTCCCATTTCTTTCCTTTCTCGTTACAGATGGGAGGTGTTTCTGGTTACAGTGGGGACCAATGCCTTGAGAATCGAACTCACTCCCTATCAGATGGGCTAACGCCCAGTACAGAAAAAGCTTCCGATTTCATTTATATAAATACGTGTTCTCAAGAACCAAAAGACTTCAGAAGTATCACTATGCTTGTGAATATTGCACATTGGCAGTGCAAGTTATTCATGCGGTGTGCATGCGTGACTTTCGATCTGGACGCGAATCTGCAAGGAACGTAAGATGCATATAGATCCAAATTTTGCCAACAGGAACTTACTTGGTGTGTTCTTCAAAGAAGTGATGACATCTATAGCTGACTTGCGCCTTTTTTTGCGATATCAATAGCTGACTTGAGCGTTATTTTGCCGGCCGATGACGCAAAATATACACTACTACCTTTGACACAACAGCATGCAAAAAGTTCGATAAGATACGATACTTATCTTTACATATCCTGATTGCCAAACGAGTTAAGTAGGAGGGTGAAACACTCGGTGTGCTCGAGAGGAAACTACGTTACTACTACTCTTAGAGAAGCAAGATGAAGAAAAAGTAGAGGATAGAAATTCGATTGTTTCATTGATACCTTTTTCTTAGTTATAAAGTCTATTTATAGACTTTCATAAAAACCACAAAGCACGTGTTGATTTTCTAGGATGCGACTCCCTATAACAACCCACTTATGTGTTTATGCTATCCTTTTTGCAGCCGTAATGACTGGGATATGCTAAGTGACCCACAACTCAGGGTAATGGGTTCACTTTACATGTTTGGGGTCTCGACCCCTCAAGAGCTAGGTGTTCCTCTCTTTTCAAGACTCTTGAACTCCTGCTACGTGCCCTCCTATATTTTTGCACCAACACATGCCCCTTACAACTCCATGTCCAGAGTCATTGAAGGTATTAGTCATGCCCAAATTGATTTCATGCCGAAAAGGGTACTGACACATTGACTTTTTAGAGTGATTCCTGTGATTTTGTTTATTCGCATTTGGGCTTTATAAAGGCAACAACCCATGACTTCTTTGCATGTTGTTCTTCCTTCTACTGTAAAATTAACTCTCAGTCTCACTGATTTTCATATTATAGAGTTGTCATTGACCCAAGATGACCTTATAATGTCCTGTTGTCTAAACTTTATTCATCTTTGACCTACAACCAATCAAATGTATATTGATTGGGTAGATATGGTTAGGAACTCGAAACATTGTTTATGGATGTAATGGGATATCAATGATCTCATCATATTGTCTTGTTTTATGATATAATTTGATGGCAACCTTCTTTATTCTTTCCTATTTTGTGCAACCATTTTCAATTTTCCTTTGGAATGATATCTCCCACTATTCTGGATGTTCTACTAATCATGAGTCTTGTCGATTGAAGGTGTTGACCCTGTTTCCTTGATTGACCAGGATTTTTATAACCCCAAACTTGTATTATAGCTTCTTGGGATGACTTTATTCATCGATATTGGGGTATTGGACTTCTGACAGATAAAGAACATCATGCTTTCTTACTATTATGGTTCTACTATTTCATTGCTTGCATTCGGAAACCAAAGCCAAAGGCAACTATGCATAGTATATCTCTGCCATCATGCCCAATAAAAAGCTATCACTTATCCTTTTTTTCTTGGTCATGATTTATCGTTTGATAACTCTGCTCTCGAGGCTTTTTAGAGTGGTGGTTCTACACTTTGTAGGAGGTCTATTATGGTTTCAACTATGGATTCATCTATATTTTCTTGAGTTTAGATTCACGTACCTCCCCTTCTAGTAGATCATTATTGATACTCTACTTTAAGCTTCATTCCTCCAACCTCGATTTATCCTAAGATATCATCACCTGATTATGCTCTACCAACCTTGATGACATAATCTTCTTTCTTTCATACTTTAGTTCTTTTGAATTTGCTTCCACTGTCGTATATAAGTAAGATCCCTATAGAATAAGATTGTGAAGAATCTTTTTCTCTAGATTCTTATTTTGTGGTACCTCTCAACCATATTTTTTTCATTTCTTGGCTCATCAATTAGGGTTTTGGCTAGGCTTGCCAGCTATTAAAAAACTATTGGTTGATTAGGATAATCAGCAAGGATTCCTTTTTCTACTTCCTAACTCATTCACATGCTCTATAAAGACCTTAGAATTCTTTTCTTGGTGGACGACTCGTCATATGGAGATAACTAAGGTCTTGATTGACTAATATCGATTTAGGCTCACCGATTATGGTATGGATGTGGCCACTAACAATAATCCTAAGTTTTAATGCTTCTTAGACCTCTTTGGTTGGTCCTCTTATCATGTCGACTTTACCTCAAAAAAGGGTTTTAGAATGTACTTCCTCAACAAGGACTACTAAGAGCAAGACACGACGGAGCAAAGAGTATGCCTTTTAAACCCATCATAGTAGATGATTTGATTGATGATATTTAAAACTTCACACCTAAAGTTGCTAGTGAAGAATCTTTGTTCTCTTGTGAATCAAGCCATGATACCCTAAACAAGAACTAGCGGATTCTAACACATCTTCTTCCGTGCTAGCTAGGTCTTCATCTATCGTAGTATAGGATATCCCGTCTTCTATGATCCAACAACTTCATATGGAGCTTCTCTCTCTTTCCTCTACTTTGAATGTGGTAAGTTGTAGTTTGCATATGATACATACCCTTTGAAACACAAACCTTCTTTCAATAGAAGAAGTCTTTTATATCTATGTTAGAACCATAAATAACTTGTTGCCTACCATTGTTAAGTAGCTACTCAAACCCAACTCACTTCCATAGTCGATCATTAGGACCGTATTTGTTCCTTGTCTCTATAGGTTGCAGATGTTAGAGAACTTCATCACAGTTCTGCTACTCGATTAGCTAAAATGTCCGCATATTATTGATTTCAATAATAAAAAACCAACCCACCAAGCTGAAATTTTATCTCTCGAAGAACAACCCACCATGAACTGTTTGTTGAATCTTCTTGGGCACAATCTAATCTCATCCTTCTACAATCTCCAGCATCAACCACTTGCGAATCAGAAGTCACAACTTCTTGAGAGCTTACGTGAGAATCATAAGAACTGTATATTTTGCTTGTCAATCGTGAAGTCCTCTAGAAAGATGCTCAACTCAATGTTTATGATCATACTAGTTTTGAGGAATATTGAAAAAATTTGAGAATGACAATTCAAAGAATGTTGAGATAGGTTAGGTAGGTCTAAGGTATAATGGTGATCTTTATGTTATCATTAATGGCAAAATATTAAATGTCCAATCATATTTGCATGTGTGTATTTGTCATTTTATTCCTTTACATCTTTGCCATTTACTTTTCATTATACCGAAGAATCCATGTAGGCTAGCCTAAATGTCATTTAATGTTGTATGACATTTTTCGCCACCCCGTCAGATTCCAAACCAAGTGACCATGCGGAGTCATGTGAATCGATGTCAACAAGGCGTTGCCTCTTCTATCTATAAAACATGACCTAGATTTTATCCTTCTTCATCAAATTTTTGTGAAAACCTACTAACCCTCTCTACATTCTCAACTTCTTATGAGAAATCGACTCGAGTTTCTTTTTCTTGCCAATCCTCTATTTCTATGACTTTTCGGAGCCCAACTTCATCCAAAATTTCAATCTTGGGTTATCATGTATCCAAACTTGCTGACTTAGATTACTTCCTTGCTCCTATTGTATTCGTTGAAGAGGGCTTGAGAACTGTCAATGAAATGATCATTTCGAAAACTTTCACTCTCTATGTAAATTGGTACGAGTATGATCGTTTTCAAAAGACCTTCGCACCTAGCCAAAATCTTCAAAGGAATACCATTAATGGTCGGATTAAATAGGTGGGGAATTTTCGATCTCAGAGAGTTATCTCGAGTCATCTTTCCTATTGACCTGAACTTTCTCATCAACTTCTTAGGTTTCTAGTCTAGCATAAATAATTGTTTTGTTCTTAAGTCAGGTATGATTGGTCCTAACCTTCTCAACGTTAATGTCATCACTAGTATCCCTTCTAATGGTCATGAAATTCATTCCTTAGGTTCATTCTCTTTTCATTTCTCCTTTCTCTCCAAGAATTTATCTTCTAGAGGATTCTTGGAAGTCAATGCATACTACTAAGAAGAAGTGACTCAAGATGAACATACCAATTTTCTTCTATTATGCTTGTACAAGTTTATTGTATGCTCTAACGATATAACAATCACAAAGGAATGTTGTGTTCGTTGTTGAGTCATCTACCTTTTGAATATCCTTTCAATTTTTGTTTCTTTTTATTAAGTACCCTCTTTTATAGTATACGCACCTTCATTTTCCAACTTGCGAATGGAAAAACACCCAACACTGTCTTTGGTCTATAATGGGCCACTCAATGTTGAATATATATGTATTTTCTCTGGTAGAAGATCTTTCTCTCTCAAGTCATCATCTTTCTGACCTCAAACAATAAGAGTTCTTTTTAAATGGAGTTTTATTAAAACTCTTATTCCAAACTGGGGCACTATCAATCTACCTCAATAAACTACTCAATGTAGAGTTTGATAATAATTCTGACTTCAATGTGGTAAGTCGTGGTGATTTCATGACTCAACAAATGTTGGAAAGACTATCCAACTCCATTCATATCTCTCTTGCCGAGTGACAACAATTCTTGTGTTCTTGGGATTTGTTGAATGGAGCTAGTGGGTATCCTCTTCCACCAATCGAACAAGAGTTAAGAAGAATTTACTTTAATGTTTATCTCATCAACTCACACTTGTCCAAAGAATCCACATCCCATTTATCTAACCAAGGTATTAATAGGTGAAATAGCGATGTTAAATTTGGTAATCGTTGTGGTGACTAAAATTAACCTTCAATTGATGGAAAATTTTCATTTTGGTGACTTCGCATCTAATCCAAGAGCCATTATTAAATAAAGAGCAGTGATCCTAGGTCGTTTATGCTATTTTTGATAAAGATCTATAAGACTATACAAATTTTTACTAGTCTGAAATCTATTGAACCAAGCACGTACCAGCCAATCCAAACATTCTACCACAAAGACATCCTCGTTCTAACATGTCTGCACCCCACACGTGTAAGTTTTTCTTCACTATCAACCTACATAAGGAGCCATGATCATTGATCCTAACTATTATTGTTGCACTCTTTTATAAGAATCTTTCTCGGGACTAATTATAAAAGATCTTGAGGACAATGTTTCATTTTCCCGTTGATGTCTTAAAAGGATAAGCTTTCTTAGTAACCTATTGTTTTTCCTTTGTTGACCTTCTTTTATCATCTATAGACTTTTTTTCAATAATTATTGTTGAATACGGTCCTACCTGCCCTTCGACTTCGAGTGAAAGTCGTCTTTTGATGACCTCCGATTTGATGCAGGTAGATGAAAATGAGAGGACTCATCCATCAAAACTCTAAGCCTTTGCTTTGACTACAGCAGGTGCCATAACCGTTTAAGAGGAAAATCGTACCTCCAATCCAACCACAGCAATTGGCATAATCCATCAACAAGAAACCCAAGCTTATGCCTCAACTACGACAATCGTAATTGAGAAGGTTCTTGAAGAGGAAACTTATGATGAGGTTGATGAAAAGGAAATTGAGGCAGAGACCCTCGTGGTCCTAGGATTCAAGGAAGTTCTTGTGCAAGTCTCCGTCATTGTCCCACAAACTCTTGAACCAAAATCAACCATCATGATGGGTATTGCCGACACGATTATTCTGAATGATGGCATAATCGTGCTTGTAGAAAAAAATGTGTTTGAGTCACTCTCAACGGTTAAAACTGATGTAGAGTTCATTGGGACTATATTCAGTAAGGATCCTTAGGAAAGGATGGGTCTTCAAGATACGCTTTCTTCTGCTCTTCATAAGTTAGCTATTAACCTAAATGTACCTCTTTTGAATCATAAGGTTTGCTTTGTTCTTCAAAGAGTCATCAACTATCAATTACCAAAGATCTCCGTAAACCATCAACATTTATTAGACTTTTGTTCTAGGTTGGACCGTCTTGTGCAACAGGTTCAACCAAAAATATCTCTCGTAGCAAATTTTAGTCTTATGCTTCTAGATTACGCGAAAGCATGGACCAATACTGAGAAGGTCATGAGCTAATTGACTTACCTGAATGCAACTCTCTCTTGGGAAGTCGCTTCCTTCACTACACAACTCACCTCCCTCAATGACTACTTGGTCAAATGCTATAAAAAACTAACGGTGACCACTGTAACTTACAAAGAGGAACAATGAAAATTGTGAGATTTAGAAGAGACCTATTTAGGGTTGCCATATTGAGATTACGATAGTCAATGTACACTCGTAACTTTATGTTTTTCTTAACCGTAAGAACAATATTACTCAACTAGTCTATGTATCAAGTTATTTTGATGAACATGGCCTCAAAAAGATATTGGATCTCTTGTTTGACAATTATGAGTATTATAGGTTTAAATCTCCTTGCAAGCTACTTGTGAGGTTTCATCCTTGCTTTCAACGGAATGGAAAATTCAACCAAGTCTCGAGTTAACCCCGACATCTTAATTCCCAAGCAAAGCAATCCTTATATTACATAGTCAATTTGACCAATCACGATCGATTTTCTTCATACATGATATTACCATCTTCGTCGGTCTCATTGTTCCTTCCGAACTCAAATTCACCTCTACCAGATTATCTGTTGGAATACAACTTTGATCATCCTTTTGATTGGGGCAATTAAACTGTACTTCCTCTTTGATAGGTGGCAAAATTGTTAGTATAGGAGAATACTTGGTTTGCCCCCAAGTGGCTTAATGTAATGTGTTGTTTTACATAAGCAACTTCCAAACATTAAAAGCAATTTTTGATAGCTTGGAGGTGACTATCTATGAGTAACTCTAAGAAATGGCCTTATCAAAAGTGAATCCCCGAGTAGTTAACTAACATGATCTCACCTCTTCTAGGACTTCAAATATGACTATCGAACTTAACCAAAGCGAATAAAATAACACTTGATAACTTGACATCAATTGTAAAAGAGTCTTCTTCTACGTCAATGACATCAACCACTTTGTCAATCCAAAACATCAATTTCTCATGTAACATTGATGGCACACACGTATCCAATCTCTTCTAAGTAGTAGAGAATACCATGAGTTAGCATCAACCATGAAAAAGGGTAGTTGAAGTTCATAAATTAATAGTGAGTTCAACAACTATTACCACATTGTGATTGATAGTTCTCAAAAATCAAACTATCTTGAGATTCATCATAATTAGATTAAAAGGTGTTCTCTCGATCTGTCACCAAGGTACTGTAGCATCACATTCAGCACCACATTGTCATCAATAAACACACGACTAAAAAGACGACAATTTACCACAATGGTGATGTATAATAGCTAAAGATGTTTTGCAGCGGCTTCAGGTGGTTTCTCAAACACAATTGACAAATCAATGTTACTCACTAAAGCTTTCCAATCGGACTTGTTTGCTAGGAAATCATCATTTTCAATAAGTCGGAGATCCCGTACGTAACTCCTTGTATTTCTCCACAATTTATATATGTAACTCATTTTTTTGTTTTCCCAAGTTTCAAGTGCACAACACCTATGGCAAATGTTATTCCTAGAGCTTGATAAGCTAGTAATCTCTCCAATGTTTTGAGAATTAGTTGGGATCTTTTAACATCCTTCACCAAATGAAGGACTAGAGTACGGAAACATCATAAAGCAATAATTAGAGACACTTGTTATATAATGATTCTCATAGTGCATATAACATAAAATATTACAAAAGTACAATATATTTAAACTAACCTCATTTTGACATTTTAAATAGTGATTATCAATTGTTTGACAACAATTAGAAGTCTTAACAAGCATCAAACATATGTATGTTGGGCGAACTGGAGAAACCAACATACAATTCATATAAGCACAAGGACAACATACACTACGGATAAATGTACCAAAGAAAGTGGTCAGAGTTATCTTCTTACACCATGCACTCTCCTCAAGAAACTTTTCGTATGTAACATGAGCATCAACTTCGTTCTCAAATGTACAACAGACTCAGGGTGTTTTATGTCTGATTTTGATATTCTATCAAAGACTTACACGAGCCTTGCATACATCCAACGAATATATAAAATACCTTCCTAAGACATTCAAAGTAATAATTAGAGAAAAATACCAAAATCAGAGCTCAATACTTTATGTCATCACAAGAATGACTGCTTGTATATGCTTTGATGCAACAACTTCCAACACAATTACCAGTCCTAATGTATCAACAATGATAGTCTACAATCACAAACAAAATCAAACAATCATTGGTAAGGTAGTAAGAGTCCATATGCTTATTCATGTAGAAGTTTCAGTCTATTTGCATCATGAAAAACATTTGGTGAAATCGCCATATTGAAATTTAGAGAGAAAAACATGGGAAAATTGGGAAAAACGAGCCCCATGATTTCTCTAAAGACTAATATCTCTAAATACATAAAACTGCAAGAAAACAAGCACCCCGAACTGATATTCATATCTGAGAGAATATGGACCAACAAATGAGATGATGGTGATGGCTCGATAGTGGAAGCAAGGGTGATTCTCTGTTGTCCAAATGTGGTAAAGTTGGTTGAACTGCAGTGTCTTCCATATCATGGGGCTTTGTTAAACATGGCAATGGCGATGAGAGAGGGATATTGCAAGAGAGATAGTTAGAGTTGATTGAGAGAGAGAGAGAGAGAAGGCGAATGAGAAGTTGAGGATCCATGAGCCCTAATGGATCCAAGGAGTGATGTCCAATTCATGATATATTCTTTTTTTAAATGGATACATTTTCTCTGTGGATCTAGTTTCACATATGGGATACAAATCCTTTATCTTGACCCGACAATGATGTGACTGTTGAGTCAGCAGACACGTCATCCCGATCATATGAAACCGCCTTTCATGTTATGTTCAGGTGATGTTATCATGTTTAGACAAACTTGATTGACGATAGAAATCATATGGTATCTCAACATAGATTTTAAACCGTAGGAACTAAATTGATAAAAATACAAAGCTCAAAAGTTCTCCCTTGATATAATTGAATTTCATTTACCTCATGTTTGCCTTCTGTCGCTACCTACAGCCAATTTCTGCAAAGATTTAGCACAACTGCAATCAGATCACAATCGGTTGAATTTTCTATAAGATACTTCACACCGACTGTGACTTATAATTGACCAGTGACTAACATTTGCGTCAACAATAATCTTATCTATAGCAGAAGCAGATTTATCAGATCTATGGATAACCTAAGATTGGTTATAAGGCCACTGATTATTCTGTAATATTCTGTCACTTAACAAAGAACCTACATATTAACCTTGGTTGGCCGGATTAAGCAAATCAATTGATTGGATCTGCAGTCCCCTATTTCTTTCAAGTTATCTCCATCTAAACTGGCAAGAAACCTATTTAGTCTTGTTCGCATGAAAATCAAACATGCGCTTCAGCAGACCACGTACCTATTTGTGCACTAGCTGGCATCAGTTCAACTTGTTTCATAACTGTAAACACCCTAAATAAATTTTATAAAAACTCTCTCAATTTTGAAAATCTGCTTGTTTCGAACCCCCGCTTTGAATCAAGAATTTTTCACAAAATCCTCAAGTGGAGATTTCGAAATTTCAAAAGCAAACTCAAGGAAGGGCTTTATGAAAACATGGCTCAAGCATACAAGAACACCTTGGCCAAGCTTGACCCAATGGGTTCAAAGAAAGACACAAAACCGCACCTTACCAAGCCTTGAAGATCGTGGGCTACACTAGGCCGGCTACACAAGGGAAGGCTAGGGTCAATGAGAGGACATCCCAGCCTATGAACCAAATCAAGTTATATCAAGCAAAGTAAGAAGCCATAGGACGAGCCACGAAGGAGTTCGATCAAAACACTATATCAAGCCTAGCCGAGTGCATGTGAAGGCACCTAGGCCCAACCGGTCATGCCTAGGTGCACTTAACTTGAGCCAAGAACCAACCCACATGGGGCTGGTCCTGCCTTGACTAAAGGGGACCACAAGGCCATATGATTACCAAGGTGGATTGAGCTGGATTTGGGTCATGAAGTACCTGCCCCAAAGAAGGACCTAGAAGAAGACCCCCCTTGGCCTATAAATAGAGGTAAAAGGGGATGATTTCCAGCATCTTCAGCATTGGGCGAACATCTTGGCTGGGAATTTCGTGGGTTTCTTCTACGGAAGACTGGAGAGAGAGAGAGAGGGAGTGTAGAAACGTAGGCAAGGGATGCAAGAGTTAGAGAGTGAGTATGAGACAAGAAGAGAGAAAAGAAAGGGAAGGTGAGGGCCGTGAGCTTCCTTTGTAAGCCGATTTCTAGAAGGGAATCAAGTAAGTATTCCTCCTCCATCATTCCTCTCTATTATCCTCTTCATATTCAATTCAAAAGGAGTTGTATTAATGGAGCTTTGTCTCCCTCTATGATGTAATAAGAAGTAGATGTGCTGAAGTTTTTTATTCTTACTTATGCACTCTAATTGTTTGTGTTCTTGATTGTACATCTTTATATGTTATACAAATCCTATAACTCCTAATCTCCTCTATGCTTAAGCTAATCTATATTTTCATTCCTTTCCCTTCAGCAATTTACTTTGGGATGTTGTGTTATTGCAATTTAAATTCGGGTGAGTTTGCATCACGTATGTTGTAAAAACCAGAAAATCTGATTTTAGTATTCTCGCATATGTTGATTGCTTTATTTTTCATTACTAAACTGTTGCACCGATCAACTTCAAATTTGACACACAGTATCTACACACACAAGTCCACTTGTAATAAAATTTTCAGGAATTTTAGGGTCATGCAACTACGTAATAAAAGGTATGTAAGATCATAAAAAATCCTGAAACGTTTTTGTCAATACTGTTTTCCTCCAACAGAGCCTAGGTAATCATCCCATAACTCTGTTTGTAGTTATCCAAATTCGGTGAAACTTAGTTCATTAGAAAGCTGACATTCATAGCTTTCCAACAAGACCAAGTGCACTAAAATCGGAGCTCTGAGCACCGAGATACAGACTTATCTTTAGGCCTCTGTATTTCTATGATAGAACAGTTCCGAGTGTCTGAGCATAGACACTTTTCCGATTTAATTTTGTATCACCATAACTCCCAAAAATAAAACAAAAATAGTTTTGGAAGCTCTACACAAGGGTCTCATCACTGCTAAATTCTCATGATTTTTAGAAATTTGGAAGGTATTGAAATAAAATCGGAAATCAAAGTCTGAACAGAACCTGTTTCTGTTTTTCAGCACTTAATGAAATTTTATCTTTCAAAACACTTGGTGCACAAGTTGATTCATGTTTTCTCAAGTTTCTTTTGAAGTGAATTTGAAATCTTACCTACAAATCATCAAAGTGCTTAGGGTGACCCTTGAGCATTAGTTCAAGAAGGCCTAAAGCAAAAAGATCTCGCTTAGCCACAAATCGCTTACTTTTGCTAGTTTTTGAAAACTAGCTGGCACACTCGCAGAAGAATTAGTGTTGAAAAGATTAGCTTGGAGCGAAATTTTCACGTCTACAATAACACAACCACCTCCAGTCTACGATCTCCTTCCTGCTGCCTCATGTTAACTACAAAATGTTGTCAAGCTAAATTGAGCGACACAAAGAAGCCGAATCCATGCCAACTTGGAGCAACATCTCCAAGACTTTGAGAGTTATTTTTCGAGTGAATGAAGCTCAATCCTTGGCATACAACACATTTGCATCAGAGCCTACTTTTAAAATTGCATTTAGAGTTCAATACGAGGCAAGTTCAATCTTATTAGAAAAGGCCAAAGCATATGACTGAATATCGGTGTTCCATTCATTCAAAGGCCAGAAGTACAATGAAACCCACAAACTCTCAACATTGATGAACCCTTGGATTTTAAGAACCCATGTTGAATGGGAAGAAATAGTTTTGTGGTTTTGAAGATATAAGCAAGAGCATAAGCCCAGTCCATAATCAATTCAATTCTTTTAGGAATTCACATAGCATGTTCCTAATGGACTTGAGTATGTGTACGAGAAACGAGTGGAAGACTAGGCCAATTGGTAAACTTTGGGAAGTATATACAATAATGTTCAATTGGGTCACCATTGAAGAATGAACAAGGATCACTGGGCGGAAGACTGCCCTATGAATGAAAATACTCAAGAGATAGAAAATTCACCAAAAATTATTGCTTCATCAAAATTTCATTGAATTTAGTAAAAGGATTCCTCAATGTGTCTAGAATTTATTTCCCAATAACCATGGGCTAAATTTACATCGAATTCATGAAATTAAGGGTCCAAAATGAAGGTTACAGTAAGCCTGCAGAAAACATAGAGCACATAGTAACTCGTTTTATAAACTGGGGCTCAAAATAAAGGTGTTTCTGACAAATTCTTCAAAGAACCACCCAACTATTTCTGTTTCAGGAAGAACATGACAAAGATTTGAGGTAAATTTAATTCCTGAGTGAAGACTTACAGCCTTGGAAACAGGTGTCAATGCAGCTTCCAACACAGTATCAAACACACTTTTGTAGATCTTCCATGTCAACATGATAAACATTTAGGTTACTCACATGGAAGACAGGATGTGTACGAATGTGGTCTAGCATATCTAGTCGATACACCCAGTTTCCTATCCTTTTGGTTATAGTATAGGCGCCGTTGTACTTACGGATCAACTCGACGTGCTGTCCATGAAAGATTTGTGTTTCCTTTTGGTACAACTTCACAAGAACTTGGTTACTAACACCAAATTCGATAGCACGCTTCTTCATGTCTGCCCACTTCTTCATACGCTTCGCTACCTTCATAAGGAGAAGCGTGGGCAATATCATGTTGCTCCTATAGATCGACACCGAAGGTGTGTGCGATGAGGGTCTTGCCTTCGTACTGTGCTACCATAGTGTGCGGTGTCTGCGGTTGTTATCCCGTGGCCATCTCAAAGGGGCTCTTCCCAGTAGACTCGCTATAATACAAATTATACGAGAATTGAGCGATATCAAACCATTCCATCCAATCCTCTTAGTTGGATCTCAACATAGTGCCTTAGATAATCCTCAAGCAAGCCATTCATCCGTTTCGTTTGACCATCTGTCTAAGGATAACAACTAGTATAGAAAAATAGTTCTGAACCAAGTAAACAAAAGATTTCCTGCCAGAAATTGCTTGTAAAATTGGCATCCCTGTCACTGATAATACTTAGCGGGTAGTCCCTAAGGAACCAAAAAAGGTCGTCAGTGAAGCTAAATCTAAAACTTGAGAGGATTTATATAAAAAACTCAATTCAAAAGAGGGTGAAAGAGATATTTTTAGGACAGCTACGGCTATAGATAAGAAAACTAAAGATTTTAATTTTGTTATATGCATCAAAGACGATGATGAAAAAATTCTAGTAGCAAGTGATGATATAAGAAATAGATGGAAAAAATTATTTTTATAAGCTTTTTAATGAAAATAAAGATGTTAGTATTAGCTTAGTAGAGTTAGCCAAATCAAAAATATATATAAACCACAATTTCTACCGACATATTCAAAAGAATGAAGTCAAAGAGGCTCTTAAACATAAGAAGGGTAGTAAATCGGTAGGACCAAATAACATTCCTATAGAAGTTTAAAAAATCCTAGGAGAAACAAGAATCACTTGGCTCACAAGACTATTTAATGAAATATGGAGAAACTAAAAGATGCCCACAAAATAGAGAGTGAGTATACTTATACCCATATATAAGAACAAGAGAGACATTCAGAATTGTACAAATTATCGGGGTATCAAGTTAATGAGTCATACTATAAAATTATGAGAAAAAATTATCAAACGTAGGTTAAGACAAGTATCAAGTACAACAAAGAACCAATTTGGATTCATGCCAGGCAAATCTATTGTTGAAGCGATTCACCTTTTGAGACGTCTTATGGAACATTTTAGAGCAAAAAAGAAAGACCTTTACATGATATTTATTGATGTAAAAAAACTTATGATAGGGTACTGAAGGAGGTTCTTTGGAGAATCTTAGAAAAGAGAGGTATCCCATTGACATACATAAACCTTATAAGAGACATGTATGATGTATAAAAATATGTGTGAGGACTCATGAAGGAATGACAAACTTTTTTGAAGTTAATATTGGGTTACATCAATGATCAATTGTAAATCCATACTTATTTATAATGGTGGCTGATGAGTTAACAAAACATAATTAAGATGACGTACTTTGGTGTATGTTATTTGCAGATGATATTGTGTTAGTGGAGGAGTCTAAGGAAAAAGTTAGTAGTAAATTGGAACTATGGAGAAAAACATTAGAAAGTAAAGGCTTTCGACTTAATAGAACAAAGACAGAATATATAGAATGTAAGTTTGATCATTTGGTTACTTCAGATGAAAGTTTTAAATACCTATGGTCAATTTTTCAGAGTGATGGAAGAATTGATGGAGATGTTATGCATAGAATTAATGCTAGTTGGTTAAAATGGAGACGAGCATAAAGTATTCTTTGTGATAAGAATATACTATTAAAGTTAAAAGGTAAATATTATAGAGCAGCAATTAGATCTGCCATGTTTTATGGTTCTGAGTGTGGGCAGTTAATCAACATGTAAAAAGATGTTTGTGATAGAAATGAAGAAGTTGAGATGGATGAGTAGTATTACAAGAAAAGACTGTATACATAATGAGGTTATTAGAAATAAATTATGTGTGACACAAATAGAGGATAAAATGAGAAAATATCGTTTAAGGTGGTGTGGACATATAGAAAGAAGATCAAAAGAAGAACCTCTAAGAAGGTATGAAAAACTAAATTTTGAAAGTATTAAAAGAGGTAGATGACGACGAAGAAAGTGTAGTAAAGAAACAATAGAAAATGGTCTAGCTTATTGTGAGTTACTGCTAACATGGCACATGATAGGGCTCTGTGGAAACAAAGAATCCATGTAGCCGACCCTGTCTAGTATGGGAAAAGGCTTAGTTATTATTGTTGTTGTAGTCCCTAATACTTTACTACATTTTTTATGAAGAGTTATGTGGTCTTCTAGGTGTGCAATTCATGAAGACTGTCATAAACACCCTATACTTAGAGAATTTATCCTCCACCATGAAGTTAGATTGGCATCTGTTAGACTTCGATAGATTCAGAATAAAGTTTATCGATACACTTTTCCACAGTCGCTTAGGTACCGATAAAGGATCCAATACACCTGCTGGACGTTGGTTATGTAAACACCCCGAATTTTCAAAAAATCAAAAACTCTCAAAAACACAAAAAGCTCGTTTGAGCCAAAACGACAACCTGTTTTAAAATGTGAAAACAGGTACAAAAGGCAAAAGGAGAGCCTCAGCAAGAAGAGAAAATCGAGCCCGGAGTCTCAAAAGCCACCCCCTGTTCAAAAACGGAAGGAAAAAGAGCCCGTTTGGAGAAAAGCCCGACAGAAGGGTAAAAATGTAATTTGGGTCAAAGAAAAAGCGTAAAGCAGCTCCAAAATGCAGAAAGAAGCCCAGTACTTGAGGAAGTCGACAGAAGTCTGAGACACGTCCCGTCAGAATGAAGAACGGAATCCGTGCGGCAATTTGAGTTCGATATCAACAGGAACCGGCCAAAAACCAAAACGGCGGATCGAAACGAATGCCGAAAAAGTCCTCAAAAGCAGAACACCGGTTGGAAGGAAGACTTGGGGAAGACCCAGGTCAGAGTTGGGCATCCGATGAATCGAAGCCCGCTCAAAACCGACGGTGAAAAGCACCAGAAAGGACCAGAAAACCAAGGAGTAGAAGAAAAGTCTGGATTGGGTCTGGATCCAAAAATATCCAGATCCAGATCCAAATTGTGTTTGGATTGGATCTGGATCTCAAAATATCCGAGATCCGACATCCAAACCCAAATAAATATTTGGACTGGATCTGGATCTCAAAATATCCGAGATCCGTGATCCAGATCCACATAGAGTTTGGATTGGATCCGGATAGCCAGACCCAAATCCAAGACCCAATATCCAAGACCCATTTAAAACCTCTATAAATAGAGGTGCTGGGCTTGAAAAAAAGCAGAAAGATGAGGCTCCAAGGAAGCTCCTCACGTGAAATAAAGGGGGGGAAGAGAGAGAAAGGCCATTGGCCAAAACCTTTTTCTATTTGAGAGTTGGGATTGTCCCATGGAGGCAAGGGCTGCACCAACGAACGAGCGTCTTCTTCAAGCTGGCTGGGAGTGGAGATCGTGGTGGAGCTTGGCGGCTTGAGCGGCGGCTTGGAGTGGTGTTGCACCAAGGTAGGTCCCCTAAACCCTAACCTAACCCCCTTCTTCTCCTAATCCTCTAGACCACCCATCCTACCCAAACGTCCCCTAAAACCTCACTAAAACAGCCAAGTCCTGGCCGATTTTCACCAAGGTTCCTACCCTAGAACACCACCTAACTAAGCTACCCTAAGACACAAGCCAAGTTCGGCCACCACCTAGCCGAACTCTACCTTGAACCCAACCAAGTTCGGCCAACTTTGGCCGAACTTCCCATTCAAAACGACCCTAACTCGAGCCAAGGTGACTCGAGCTCCTTCCCTAAAAACCCATGGCCTGCACCAGCAGGCCGTGTCCCATTTTCTACCTAAGGTTTGGCCTGCCCTGAGGCAGGCCACCTACCCTAAAAACCACCCAGCCATTGGCTGGGTTTTTCCTTCATCACCCACCTAAAACAGCCCGGCCAAAGGTGGCCGGGCTTCCTTGCTTTTTGGCCAAAACCTGGCCTGTTTTGAGGCAGGCCACCTTAACCTTTTTTTTCTTCCCCCACTCGCCTAAAACCTGGCCTGCCCCTTTGGCAGGCCATCTACCTTTTAAACCAGCCCCTCACCCAGGCCGTGTCCTCTTCAAAACCCCCAAGGCCTGCCATAGTGGCAGGCCATTCACCTAGCTTAAACTGTGTGTGCCTTGAACCCCTAAGCCATCTTGGCCAACCTTACTTAACCAAGCCTTAACCTTTGGTCGTGACTAGCCTAGGACAGCCAACACCTAACCTAGGACTCAGCCCCAACTCTACCCTAAACCAAGTTCACTCGAGCCACCTTTGGCTCGAGTCACACAAGTAAACCTAAGGCCAAGTGTTGGCCGAACCCTAGAGGAAATCACTTCACTCGAGCCACCTTGGCTCGAGTTTCACAAGACCAAAACCTAAGGCCAAATGCTGGCCGAATCCTAAAGTCTAAACCTCACTAAACCAAGGCCAAGTGTTGGCCGAATCCTAAGCCTAAACTATACCTAAACCAAGGCCAAATGCTAGCCTAATACTAAGTCTAAACTATACCTAAACCAAGGCAAAATGCTGGCCTAATACCAAGTCTAAACCACATCTAAACCAAGGCCAAAGGTTGGCCGAATCCCACACAAAAACCATACCACTCGAGCCACCTTGGCTCGAGTCTTACCTTGCCCAAACCGGTCCCAAGTAGCCCCAAACCCATTGTAGCTTGCAGCTCCAGGAACTCCAAGTCTCTCCAAGCTCTCAAGCTCTCCGGCTTCGCTCCCACATGCCACGAATGCCATAAGAAGAGGTGGGTTCGCTCCTTGTACAATCCCAAATCAAGAACCTGGAAAAGTGTAAGTCGTTTGATATATATATCAAGTCTCTTTTCCATTCCATTCAATTCGTGATACAGGGTTGTAATAACGGAGCATCGTCTTCCCCCGGAATGTAATAACGGTGCTGGACACACGAGACACACACGTACACTTGAGCCTTTCCGCTCTTATCTCGTACACAAGCACCACGTATACAATTGAGCCTTTTCGCTCTTATCATATACATACGTATTTCAATTCAGCTGGGTTGTTACATTAAGTCGTGTGAGTTTGTCTTTCAATTACACACTCGCACCCAAGAAACACCCGAGCAATTGCTCAAACACCTCACGCACATTTTGGCCTCAGAAGCCACTAAGATATAGCCATATCTATATACTTTCTGCTGCGTGAGTTTTCCCGGTTCAACTGTGTACGCATTTCAATTCCGGGTTTTAAATTCAGTCGTGTGTGTTGTCTTTCAATTCATACATACACACACGCCACAATTGAGCATTTTTGCTCTTATATATATCTATATCTCCCTTTTGTTGCGTTTTATGGTTCAGTTGCGTGTGTTGCATTTCAATTTACACAACACCCACGCACACATTGAGCCTTTCCGCTCTTAAGATATAGATATATTTAAATTTCTGTAATTTACATTCAAGTCGTGTGAGTTGCATTCAATTTGGGTTTTCCCTTCTGCTAAGTCTTTAAATTTCAGGTTTTACATTCAAGTTGTGTGAGTTGCATTGCATACTCGCCATACTCGAGCTAGAGTGCATACCTGCATCGAACAAACCTGAACAAAACGTGCAAACACGCCTAAGTGGATAAAATTGAAAGACTTAGGGTCACCCAAATCAAAAACTCGCCAAGTGCATGATTTCAAAAGAATTTTCAAACACTTCTTCATTCAAAAATCGAATTTGAGTTTAACTTGTTCAAACAAAGTCTCTAAGCGTACAGACTGACCCTTGCGCGTCGGTGGAAGAAGGTATGCGACGAAAAAGATCCCGCTTGCCTACAATTGCCTTTCAAAAGTCAGATATTTCAAAAACTACTTCGCTAGTTTGAGTAAGTTAGCTGGCACGCCCTAAAAGCGAACGTAGATTACGAAAAGATTCACTCCAGGCCTAAGAAACCCGGAGTCGAAGATTTTCTGTGTCTAAAGGTTATCAACCTTGTCCTGCTGACAAATCAAATAAGTCCGCACATAAGTTTCTACGTCAATTCCCATATGAGGCCAATAATAAGCTCGCTCCACCAAAACGAGCTTGCACTCCATTCCAGGATGTCCTATCCACGATGAGCCATGGCATTCTCATAATATGTCTCTTCGTAAATTATCTTTGTGAAGTACGTAGATACGTCCACCCTTGGTAATAATCTGTCCTGTTTCCATTCTTATCCTTGAGAAAAAGTTGATGATGTTAAACGACTCTAGAACTTATGAAGCTAAAGATTGCATATGATGACATGGTTGAGAAGGCACACAAGCTCTCCCCACATTCAAAATTCTCCGGGCAGCAATTCAAAAGTATTCTTCTTGGTAACCTCATTTTGATTTATCAAGGATGATATGGGGTGAAGCAGACTACAGTTTTTTTTTGTTAAGAAGGCACATAACCCAGGCAAGAAATGTCCATGAAAACTCATCAAAACATTTTGGAAAACAACGGACGAGGCAATAGACCAATCCCGAGCACACTAACACTTCGATGAAAGGTGAAATAAATCACAAACGTCCCTCAAAATATTAGATATGCTGCTGCAGCAGAAGCAAAACCAAATGAGTAGACATTCAACTCTCTCAAAAAAGTAGTCATTCAACATTCCTATCATGAAATTCAAAAAACCATCGAGAATCACAAAAGTTGATTGATATCATGAAAACCTGTCTCCGACGTCTGTACTTAATAACACCTTGGAAAGAGTGTATGAATTGAACACAGAAACGATAAAAGCAGAGGGCAATATTGGAGATGAAGAACTCCAGTGCATGGCGTAATGAAAGATCCTTGAGGGATCACTGTGAATGGCTATTGCAAAGGCAAAGTGAAAGTCGCCCTCAGGTTTTCTGTTGGGGTGAAGGATTTAGTATTGCTAGACATCAAAGAACAGCAGGAGTGAGGTTAGTAAACTTTCAGTCATCTCAATTTGAGTGTTCTGATTTTGTTTTAGAAGAATTTGAATTGTTCTCGTTGTCGATTGAGAACATTTAAGAAAAACAGACGTAATGGTAATTAATTAATCAATAATTGAAAGTTTATGAAAGAAACTGCATTTAATCAGAATCACGGACAAATGCGAAAAATGAAGCCTGTGTAGATTCGCAATTGGAGCTGGCTCCTCTTTCCATGAAAGCAATTTACTATAATAACAGAAAGCAACTTATAGTAGTTACCATTACCTATATCTTGATAAGATTACATCCCATGCTTCATTTATTCCTTCTGCAGCGAGAAAGTAAATGCTACCTGTCTAGTATTTTTCTTTTTGAAAAACAAAACTGTTCGTAAGATTGACTGCACACATAAAATTGCTTGCTGATTCTGCCATGTACATTTTTGACAAGATGAAACAGGTGATTTTGCAGACAGAAGGACTTGCCATCAAGCCAAGATGATGCAACTCTTCCCACAAATAATGGGGGCATGGAGGTCAGAACTGAAGGAGAAATGCAGTGAAATCGTCAGGATCATGATTAGCGCTGGAATAAAGCATGGAATTCATACATATAGCCATGATCCTTGCCAAAGGATACGTATGTGCCAGATAACCAGAAAAGGCAGAAAAGATGTTTATGTTTATGCAAGCAGCAGGAAATACTGAGATATGTAGTGATCTAATAATGGGTTCTAGTTATTAATGTAGTTCTGCAAGAACAGAAAACGCAATGATGGTGTAGAAGGACGTATGCACATCTGGTCTATCACCTACCACAAACATTTGATGCAACAATAATGGTTCTGGTGAAGCAAAACAGCCTTGGAAAATGCAACAGATGCTTCATATGTGGAAGAGGCAGGAATCATAACCGAGAAGGCCGATATTAAGCTAGCTGCAAAGGCCTGGGCTGCTGTTGACTAGGGAATGATGTATTAGCGAGTCTTAAGGGTCATCAAGATCAACTATCATTTCATGAATCGGAAAAGAATCTTAGCTTTTGATGGAATATACACAGGGACAGATACCACGAGAAAACATTTCCTGCATCTCGTCACTACCACTGCCAACTGCTAACAAACACAGCAGGTTATCTGTTGCAACAAAAAAGAAAAGGTAGGAGCTTCATAGAGAGGTCCTTTTCGTCTCCACCCAAAATCAAGTGGATTCTCCCATGTCTGCTTAGATACAGATGGAGACCAGCAAACATTTGGACTAAGCACCAACAAGCGCATGATCAAAGACATGGGATGCTTTCCTAACCCGTGGACATCTTGTGCTTCCGAATACAAACAACAACAACAACAACTAAGCCTTTTCCCATACTAGACGGGGACGGCTACATGGATTCTTTGTTTCCACAGATCCCTATCGTGTGCCATGTTAGCAGTTAACTCCCAATAAGCTAGATCATTCTTTATTGTTTCTTTCCAACACTTTTGTGGTCGTCCTCTACCTCTTTTAATACTTTCCAAATTTAGTTTTTCTAACCTTCTTACAGGTTCTTCTTTTGATCTTCTTTCTATATGTCCAAACCATCTTAAACGATGTTCTCTCATTTTATCCTCTATTGGTGCCACTCCAAATTTGTTTCTAATAACCACATTATGTATATGGTCTTTTCTTGTATGACTACTCATCCATCTCAACATCTTCATTTCTGTCTCAGACATCTTTTGTACATGTTGATGATTAACTGCCCAACACTCAGAACCATAAAACATGGCAGGTCTAATTGCTGCTCTATAATATTTACCTTTTAATTTTAATGGTATCTTCTTATCACAAAGAATACCTGATGCTCCTCTCCATTTTAACCAACCAGCATTAATTCTATGTGTAACATCTCCATCAATTCTTCCATCACTTTGAAAAATTGACCCTAGGTATTTAAAACTTTCCTTTTGGGGAATGCAATGTGTGCCAATTTTAATTTCTATATCCTCTGAAGTAACCAAATGATCAAACTTACATTCCATATATTCTGTCTTTGTTCTACTAAGTCGGAGGCCTTTGCTTTCTAATGTTTCTCTCCATAGTTCCAATTTTCTATTAACTTTTTCCTTAGACTCCTCCACTAATACAATGTCATCTGCAAATAACATACACCAAGGTACTTCATCTTGAATATGTTTTGTTAACTCATCCATCACCATTATAAATAAGTATGGACTTAAAGTTGATCCTTGATGTAACCCAATATTAACTTCAAAGAAGTCTGTCGTTCCTTCATGAGTCCTCAAACTTACATTACATATTAACATCTTGTGCTTCCGAATGAATCATAAAAAATTATCCATCTATTATTTTTATGGAAAAGCTTTACCAGGAAGATGGAGAGTTATGAATAAATTGTTGAGCATCGAAGGCATGGCTACACAATGAATAAATTGTTGAGCATCGAGGGATCAACAAGGATGATGGAGAGTTATGACAAATTCCCAGCAATTAAAATATGAAAGAATCAGATTGTGAGGCTTGTCTTTTACAAGAGGAATGATGCGACAAGAAGACTAGAAACAGTGCATATACAGAGTATGAATGTCAAGGCATGACTATGTAAAGGAGAGGACATCATGTAGAAATAGGAGCTAAAATCACATTCTTTTCTGTGATCTTTCAGCAAAATTTGTTAGTTGTCACTTGTACAAAACGCATTTTTCAAATTTCATATATTACAAAAGAATTCCTCTCTATTTGTTTCCAGGATCCTTGAACTACAATAATCAACAAAATTATCCTTTGTGACTGAGGAAAATAAATAGCAAGAATATCAACATGATCCCTTTGAGCACAAGTCAAATGATCCCATCAATGGGTGATGGTGATTAATTAAGTCACTGTTCCATTAAGTTGTGCCCTTCCATGCAAACTTAATGTAATCTATGTTGAAGGCCGAGAAGGAATCCTACTAAGCAGCCATATGAGCATTACACCAATTAAAGCACCTGAGAGATGAGCAATATGATTAATATTCTGGAGAGAATAACCTCCTCCGAAAGTTCCTGCAAGTCTGGCTGAAGCTTGTGCTTCTTCCATCACCTGGTTTATCAAGACCAAACAATCCAAATCAAGGACAATAAAAAGCAATTGCTACGAATGCTCAATCCTTATACAGACTAAAAGCCACAAGGGATCCCATACAGAAACGATACAAGGAGTGGTTATCATCAACATGACCTTGAACGGTATCAAAGGCAATGATTCCATTTGCACAACCAAATGTACTAATGCTCATTAACAAGGGGTACATTTCATGATGACAGCCAGTGACACTTTGATTCAAATACTTTAAGTTCGCCTTCATGCAAAAAAACATAACCAAACCATAAATTTCTTCAAGTGACAGGGATGGAGATTAGTATACATCTAGGCAAGTATTCAACAGTCACTTGATGACAAAATGCTAAACTGTATCCATGAGCCCTACCATCACAAAGCCACACAAAGGGGCACGTGATATTGTAAAAACCAAAAGATAAGAGGATCTATGTGAGATGTTGAAATCTCATTAAAGGAAGTCCATCAATACAAATCCAAATATCGTTCTTCCTTATGGATGGAAAAATTATCTGCTTTACAAAACCACATGTTCAGGTATTAAAGAACAAAGATGAGCATGGGTTTATATTAGTTTAATGGATGCTGTTCGCTGTTACAATCTGGCTGGGATGTTCTCATGTTCCAGTCGAGCTTCATTGTCAAACAACAAACAAACAAACAACAACTAAGCCTTTTCCCATACTAGACAGGGTCGGCTACATGGATTCTTTATTTCCATAGAGCCCTATCATGTGCCATATTAGCAGTTAACTCACAATAAGCTAGATCATTCTTTATTGTTTCTTTCCAATACTTTTGTGGTCGTCCTCTACCTCTTTTAATACTTTCAAAATCTAGTTTTTCATACCTTCTTAGAGGTTCTTCTTTTGATCTTCTTTCTATACGTCCAAACCATCTTAAACAATATTCTTTCATTTTATCCTCTATTGGTGTCACTCCAAATTTGTTTCTAATAACCTCATTATATATACGATATTTTCTTTAATGATCACTCATCCATCTCAACATCTTCATTTATGTCACAAACATCTTTTGTACATACTGATGATTAACTACCCACCACTCTGAACCATAAAATGGCATGTCTAATTGTTGCTCTGTAATATTTACCTTTTAACTTTAATGGTATCTTCTTATCACAAAGAATACCTAATCCTCCTCTCCATTTTAACCAACCAACATTAATTCTATGTCTAACATCTCCATTAATTCTTTCATCACTTTGAAAAATTGACCCTAGGTATTTAAAACTTTCTTTTTGGGGATGCAATATGTACCAATTTTAATTTTTGTCCTCTGAAGTAACCAAATGATCAAACTTACATTCCATATATTCTATCTTTGTTCTACTAAGTCGGAAGCCTTTACTTTCTAATGTTTCTCTCCATAGTTCCAATTTTCTATTAACTTTTTCCTTAGACTCCTCCACTAACATAATGTCATCTGCAAATAACATACACCAAGGTACTTCATCTTGAATATGTTTTGTAACTCATCAATCACTATTATAAATAAGTATGGACTTAAAGTTGACCCTTGATGTAACCCAATATTAACTTCAAAGAAGTTTGTCATTCCTTCATGAGTCCTCACACATGTTTTTGCACCATCGTACGTCTCTTATAAGATTTATGTATGTCAATGAGATACTTCTTTTTTCCAAGGTTCTCCAAAGAACCTCCTTCGGTACCAAATCATAAGCTTTTTCTAGATCAATAAATATCATGCGAAGGTCTTTCTTTTTTGCTCTAAAATGTTTCATAAGACATCTGAAAAGGTAAATCGCTTCAGCAGTAGATTTGCCTTGTATGAATCCAAATTGGTTCTCTGTTGTACTTCGTACTTGTCTTAACTTATGTTCAATAATTCTTTCCCATAATTTCATAGTATGGCTCATTAACTTGATACCTCGATAATTCGCACAATTCTAAATGTCTTCTTGTTCTTATATATGGGTATAAGTGTACTCGCTCTCCATTTCTCGGGAATCTTTTAGTTTCTCCATATTTCATTAAATAGACTTGTGAGCCAAATGATTAATATTTCTCCTAAGATTTTCCAAACTTCTATAGGAATATTGTTTGGTCCTACCCATTTACCATCCATGTTTAAGAGCCTCTTTGACTTCATTCTTTTGAATATGTCAGTAGAAATTGTTATTTATATACTTTTTTGATTTGGCTAACTCTCCTAAGCTAATACTAACATCTTTATTTTCATTAAAAAGCTTATAAAAATAGTTTTTTCATCTATTTATTATATCATCATTTGCCACTAGTCCTTAGTTTTCTTATTTTTAGCCCTAGGTATCCTAAAAATATCTCTTTCACCTTCTTTTGAGTTAAGTTTTTTATATAAATCCTCTTAAATTTTAGCTTTTGCTTCACTGACGCCCTTTTTCACTTCCTTCTTTTCTTTCTTATAAGCCTCTAAAGTTTCACTAGTTTTCTTAGCATAATGTAATTTTTAACATGCCCTATTTGTCTTGATTTTATTTTGCACTACTTCACTCCACCACCAAGCGTCATTTTATGCCGGTACACCTCTCTTAGATTCACCTAACATCTTTCACCACTCTCCTAATATGTATAGCCATATTATTCTGCATATCACAAGTGTACCAACATAATTTCAAGCATCTCCTTAAAGGACTTTCTGTTTAAATATATCTTATTTATTGCTTTTGAGGTTCCACCATTTAGTCTGAATCGCTCGATGCACTCATTTCTTCTTTGTCCATTTTTTTATTTGTAAATCCATAATTAAAAGTCAATGTTGGGTGGTGAAGCTTTCTCCAAGAATTATCTTGCAATCTTTACAAAACGCTCTATCTTTTTTTTTATAAATAAAATAATCAATTTGTGTTTGTGATAAACCACTATTATAAATAATTAAATGTTCATCTCGTTTTTTGAAAATTGTATTGACTATAAAGAGATCAAATGCCATAGTAAAATTTAAAATCTCCCTACCTTCTTCATTTATATCCCTAAAACCAAAGTTTTCATGAATACCATGATATCCTAATGCCTCTTTACCGACATGTCCATTTAAGTCTCCTTCTAAACAAATCATCTCCTTTTGTGGAATTCTTTGAATTACTTTATCTAACTCTAACCAAAAAATCATCTTTATACTATCTTCTAGTCCTACTTAGGGTGTATAAGCACAAACTATATTCAAAACATCTGCTCCTAACACTAATTTCAACGTCATGATTTGGTTACCATATCGTTGTATGTCTACTACACTATCCTTTAAATTTTTATTTATGATAATACCAACTCTGCCCATGTAAGGGATCACCCTTGCATTGCCGGTTCCAAGCCCGGATAAAGGAGGAGGGTTGTGTTAGGCTTCCGACAGCCAGCATAAAACTTCGTCGGATTTCTACAACATGGATTACAAAAATTATGAGCATTGCTTTGGGGCGTCCCCGCCTAGCGACGTGCTGCAGAGCCCGAATGCAGTAAGAAGTAAGCAAGGAACACTACATTTTTGTCCGAATGTAGTGAATCAATTGCAGAGAGGGTTCCCACATCATGGACGGGTGTGGGTAAAGAAGTTAGTCCCGCTACATTGCTGCCCGAATGTAGTGAAAAATTTTCAGAGAGGGTCTCCGCATTTTGATTATGGACGGATGCAGGGGGTAAGGAAGCTAGTCCTAGATAATAAGATTCGTATTGGTTCTTGGAATATCGGAACATTATCGGGTAAGCTAATGGAGATGGTAGATACTATGATTCGGAGAAAGATTCATATTCTATGTTTACAAGAGACAAAATGGGTTGGAGAAAAAGCAAAGGAGATAGAGGATACAGGTTTTAAATTATGGTACTCAGGTAAAGAAAAGGCCCGAAACGGAGTTGGTATTATCATAAATAAAGATTTAAAGGAGAGTGTAGTAGACATACAACGATATGGTGACCGAATCATGACATTGAAATTAGTGTTAGGAGTAGAGGTTTTGAATATAGTTTGTGCTTACGCACCCCAAGTAGGACTAGAAGATAGTATAAAGACAGTTTTTTGGGAAGAGTTAGATAAGGTGTTTCAAAAGATTCTACAAAGGAAGATGATTTGTTTAGGAGGAGATTTAAATGGACATGTCGGTAAAGAGGCATTAGGATATCAAGGGATTCATGGAAACTTTGGTTATGGGGATATAAACGAGGAAGGTAGGGAGATTTTAAATTTTGCTATGTCATTTGATCTCTTTATAGTCAATACAATCTTCAAAAAACGAGATGAACATTTAATTACTTATAAGAGTGGCTTATCACAAACACAAATTGATTACTTTATTTGTAGAAAAAAAGATAGAGCGTGTTGTAAAGATTGTAAGGTAATTCCAGGAGAAAGCTTAACCACCCAACATCGACTTTTAGTTATGGATTTACAAATAAAAAAATGGACAAAGAAGAAAAGAGTGCATCGAGCTATTCGGACTAAATGGTGGAACCTCAAAAGTGAGAAAGAAGATATATTTAAACAAAAAGTCCTTCAAGGAGATGTTTGGAATTATGTTGGCACACCCTCTGATATGTGGAACAATATGGCTATACATATTAGGAAAGTGGCGAAAGATGTGTTAGGGGTATCTAAGGGAGGTGTACCGGCACAAAAAGAAGCTTGGTGGTGGAGTGAAGTAGTACAAAACAAAATCAAGGCAAAGAGGGCATGTTACAAATTACATTATGCTAAGAAAACTAGTGAAACTTTAGAAGCTTATAAGAAAGCAAAGAAGGAAGCAAAAAAGGCCGTTAGTGAAGCAAAAGCTAAGATTTGGGAGGACTTATATAAGAAACTCAACTCAAAAGAGGGTGAAAGAGATATTTTTAGGATAGCTAGGGCTAGAGATCAAGTCAGAAAAGTATATAAACCACAATTTCTACCGACGTATTCAAAAGAATGAAGTCAAAGAGGCTCTTAAACATATGAAGTGTGGTAAATCGGTAGGACCAGATAATATTCCTATAGAAGTTTGGAAAATACTAGGAGAAATAGGAATCACTTGGCTCACAAGACTATTTAATGAAATATGGAAAAACCAAAAGATGCCCGAGGAATGGAGAGCAAGTACACTTATACCCGTATATAAGAACAAGGGAGACATTCAAAATTGTGCAAATTATCGAGGTATCAAGTTAATGAGTCATACTATGAAATTATGGGAAAGAATTATTGAACGTAGGTTAAGACAAGTATAAGTACAACGGAGAACCAATTTGGATTTATGCTAGGTAGATCTACTATTGAAGCGATTCACCTTTAGAGACGTCTTATGGAACATTTTAGAGCAAAAAAGAAAGACCTTCACATGATATTTATTGATCTAGAAAAAGCTTATGATAGGGTACCGAGGGAGGTTCTTTGGAGAACTTTGGAAAAAAGAGGTATCCCATTGACATATATTAACCTTATAAGAGACATGTATGATGGTGCAAAAACATGTGTGAGGACTCATGAAGGAACGACAGACTTCTTTGAAGTTAATATTGGGTTACATCAAGGATCAACTTTAAGTCCATACTTATTTATAATGGTGATGGATGAGTTAACAAAACATATTCAAGATGAAGTACCTTGGTGTATGTTATTTGCAGATGACATTGTATTAGTGGAGGAGTGTAAGGAAAAAGTTAATAGAAAATTGGAACTATGGAGAGAAACATTAGAAAACAAAGGCCTCCGACTTAGTAGAACAAAGACAAAATATATGGAATGTAAGTTTGATCATTTGGCTACTTCAGAGGACATAGAAATTAAAATTGGCACACATTGCATTCCCCAAAAGGAAAGTTTTAAATACCTAGGGTCAATTTTTCAAAGTGATGGAAGAATTGATGGAGATGTTACACATAGAATTAATGCTAGTTGGTTAAAATGGAGAGGAGCATCAGGTATTCTTTGTGATAAGAAGATACCATTAAAATTAAAAGGTAAATATTATAGAGCAACAGTTAGGCCTGCCATGTTTTATGGTTCTGAGTGTTGAGCAGTTAATCATCAACATGTACAAAAGATGTCTGTGACAGAAATGAAGATGTTGAGATGGATGAGTGGTCATACAAGAAAAGACCGTATACATAATGAGGTTATTAGAAACAAATTAGGAGTGGCACCAATAGAGGATAAAATGAGAGAACATCGTTTAAGATGGTTTGGACATATAGAAAGAAGATCAAAAGAAGAACCTGTAAGAAGGTTAGAAAACCTAAATTTGGAAAGTATTAAAAGAGGTAGAGGATGACCACAAAAGTGTTGGAAAGAAACAATAAAGAATGATCTAGCTTATTGAGAGTTAACTGCTAACATGGCACACGATAGAGATCTGTGGAAACAAAGAATCCATGTAGCCGACCCCGTCTAGTATGGAAAAAGGCTTAGTTGTTGTTGTTGTTTATAATACCAACTCTGTTTCGAGCTTTTTTCTTACCTGTGTACCATAATTTAAAACCTGTATCTTCAATCTCCTTTGCTTTTTCTCCAACCCACTTTGTTTCTTGTAAACATAGAATATGAATATTTCTCCGAATCATAGTATCTACCACCTCCATTAGCTTACCGAACAATTTTCTGATATTCCAATAATCAATATGAATCTTATTATCTAAGACTATATTCCTTACCCCGCATCCGTTCATATTGAAAATGCGGAGCCCCTCTATCTAATTTATTCACTACATTCGGGCGATAATGTAGCGAGACTAACTTCTTTATCCACACCCGTCCATGATATGAGAACCCTCTCTATAATTCATTCACTACATCCGGACGAAAATGTAGTGGCCCTTGCTTACTTTTCACAGCATTCGGGCTCTGCAGCGCGTTGCTAAGAGGGGACGCCCCAACACAATGTTCATAATTTGTGTAAGTCATGATATAAAAATCCGATAAAGTTTTAGAATGGCTATCGGAAGCCTAATACAACCCTCCTCCTTTATCCGAGCTTGGGACCAACCATGCAAAGGTGATCCCTTACATGGGCGGAGTTAGTTGAGCTTCATTGTCATTTCCAGAAAATTCCATAAGTTTCCATAGATTGCCTAGTGTACTTGTAAAATCTTCGTTTGATGAACTTGGTCTTTGCTTCTCCTACATGCTTGCATTGAAGATAAACAACAACTAAGCCTTTTCCATGCTAGAAGGGATCGGCTACATGGATACTTTGTTTTCACAGAGCCCTATCATGTGCCATGTTAGCAGTTAACTTACAATAAGATAGATAATTCTTTATTGTTTCTTTACAACATTTTTGTCGTCGTCCTCTACCTCTTTTAATACTTTCAAAATCTAATTTTTAATAACTTATTATAGGGTTTTTTTTATCTTCTTTCTATATGTTCAAACCACCTTAAACGATATTCTCTCATTTTATCCTCTATTGGTGTCACACATAATTTATTTCTAATAACCTCATTATGTATATGTTCTTTTCTTATATGACCATTCATCCATCTCAAGATATCATTTCCGTCATAAACATCTTTTGTACATGTCGATGATTAACTGCCCAACACTCATAATCATAAAACATGACAGGTCTAATTGTTGCTCTATAATGTTTAGCTTTAATGATATCTTCTTATCACAAAGAATACTTGATGCTCCTCTCCATTTTAACCAACCAGCATTAATTCTATGCTTAACATCTCCATCAATTCTTTCTATCACTCTGCAAAATTGACCCTAGGTATTTAAAACTTTCCTTTTGGGGATGTAATGTGTGCCAATTTTAATTTCTATGTCTTCTAAAGTAACCAAATGATCAAACTTAAATTTCATATATTCTGTCTTTATTCTACTAAGTCGAAAGCTTTTACTTTCTAATGTTTCTCTCCATAGTTCCAATTTTCTATTAACTTTTTCCTTAGACTCCTCCACTAACACGATGTCATCTACAAATAACATACACCAAGGTACTTCATCTTGAATATATTTTGTTAACTCATCAATCACCATTATAAATAAGTATGGACTTAAAGTTGATCCTAGATGTAACCCAATATTAACTTCAAAGAAGTTTGTCATTCCTTCATGAGTCCTCACACATGTTTTTGCACTATCGTACATGTCTCTTATAAGGTTTTTGTATGTCAATGGGATACTTCTTTTTTTCAAAGTTCTCCAAAGAACCTCTTTCAGTACCATATCATAAGTTTTTTCTAGATCAATAAATATCATGCGAAGGTCTTTCTTTTTTGCTCTAAAATGTTCCATAAGACGTCTGAAAAGGTAAATCGCTTCAACAATAGATTTGGCTTATATGAATCCAAATTGGTTCTCTGTTGTACTTTATACTTGTTTTAACTTATGTTCGATAATTCCTTCCCATAATTTCATAGTATGGCTCATTAACTTGATACCTCGATAATTCGCACAATTTTGAATGTCTCCCTTGTTCTTATATATGGGTATAAGTGTACTCACTCTCCATTCCTCGGGCATCTTTTGGTTTCTCCATATTTCATTAAATAGTCTTGTGAGCCAAATTATTTTTATTTCTCCTAGTATTTTCCAAACTTCTATAGGAATATTGTCTGATCCTACCGATTTACCACCCTTAATATTGTTAAGAGCCTCTTTGACTTCATTCTTTTGAATATGTCGGTAGAAATTATGGTTTATATACTTTTCTAATTTGGCTAACTCTCCTAAATTAATACTAACATTTTATTTTCATTAAAAAACTTATAAAAATAGTTTTTCCATTTATTTCTTATATCATCATTTGCCACTAGAATTTTTTCATCCTCGTCCTTGATGCATCTAACATAATTAAGATCTTTAGTTTTCTTATCTCTAGCCCTAACTATCCTAAAAATATCTCTTTCACCCTCTTTTAAGTTGAGTTTTTTATATAAATCCTCTCAAATTTTAGCTTTTGCTTCACTCGCGGCCTTTTTCGCTTCCTTCTTTGCTTTCTTATAAGCCTCTCAAGTTTCACTAGTTTTCTTAACATAATGTAATTTGTAATATGCCATATTTGCCTTATTTTATTTTGCACTACTTCACTCTACCACAAAGTTGTTTTTGTATAGGTACACCTCCTTTAGATACACCAAACACATCTTTTGAGGGACTTTCGATGGGTGTCCCCCCATAATTCCAAACATCTCCTTGAAGGATTTTCTGTTTAAATATATATTCTTTCTCGATTTTGAGGTTCCACCATTTAGTCTGAATAGCTCGATGCACTCTTTTCTTCTTTGTCCATTTTTTTATTTGTAAATCCATCACTAAAAGTCAATTTTGGGTGGTTAAGCTTTCTCCTGGAATTACTTTGCAATTTTTACAACACGCTCTATCTTTTTTTCTATAAATAAAGTAATCAATTTGTGTTTGTCATAAGCCACTCTTATAAGGAACTAAATGGTCATCTCATTTTTTTGAAGATTGTATTAACTATAAAGAGATCAAATGCCATAGCAAAATTTAAGATCTCCCAAATTTCCTCATTTATATCCCCAAAACCAAAGTTTTCATGAATACCTTGATATCCTAATGCCTCTTTACCGACATGTCCATTTAAGTCTCCTCCTAAACAAATCATCTCCCTTTATGGAATCTTTTGAATCACCTTATCTAACTCTTCCCAAAAAGTTGTCTTTATACTGTCTTTTAGTCCTAGTTGGGGTGCGTAAGCACAAACTATATTCACGTCATGATTCGGTCACCATATCGTTGTATGTCTACTACACTATACTTTACATCTTTATTTATGATAATACCAACTCCGTTACCGCTTGCATTGAAGATATTTAGACATAAATTTCTTTTAATAAAGGGCCTTTATGTACAAAGTTATCCCAATCCATTCCCATGGAAGAGTATCTTTTGGCAGCCCAAAGTGATCGATGCTCCAATTAGGAAACAATTTTTCCAACTGGAGGGACAACTTATCTAAGGCTATTCAACCTATTAACTCGAAAAGTGACTATCATCTTATCATAATAGTCATGGACAACTTCCCAAAGGTAGGCACCCTTAATCATCTAACTTCATGCTTCACACGCTGCCGAACTTCTTCAATAGCTGGATCATAATTCCTATTTGGGCATCATTCCTGCACCAACTTCTTCCTGTGCTAGCTATTCCTTGAAGGCTTGAACGTTCTAAGACTTAAATATGATAACATGTTTCAGCAACTACAAGTATCATAAGGATAATGATATGCAATCAATCATGGCTTGAACCAATATTGTGATCGTGTATCGGATGCAAGGATGACACAATATAGGTAAGCATATCGTAGTAGACGAGTTATTGGTCCATATCGTGTCGTATCGCATGATACAGATTGTACATACGAGTCGATGCCAAGTTCATGGAATATATAAACTTGAGACCCGTGGGTTTTTCTGCTGCCTACTCCTAAACCCCTTTTCTACCGCCTGCCTTTGCTCTCAAACCTTTTTCATACTTTTATTTGCTTGATTTCACAAAGAAATCACACATTTTTCGCTCAAACTAGTCTAAATTCATAGGATTTTTGTTGAATCCATGACACCCTCTCTTCTTTTCATTCTTAATCCTTTCTGATCTGATTTTTTACTTTAAAAAGTGAGGTTTTTATAGATTCTGAGATTTTTCACCTTCTAAAAGCCTTTTTCTTAAAGTTGTTCATCTCTTATCGGCTCGATGGTAATTGATCGGTCTGATTAGACGTTTAAAAAATTTAGCGAAGGTGTTCTCAGCCTTGGTTTCAAATGCATATGTATTATATATATGATGCAATGGATAAGGCTAAATTAGAAATAGAAGCAAACCTTAATCGCAAACATCACTTCTAAAGAAGGTTTAGAAGATAATTGATTCATGCTGAAACTGACAAATGCATCATGATTTGCATGCGACTGCATATTTTCTTAATCCTCTCTTAGATTTTCTCTCAACTTTATAAAGGATGAAGAAATAGAAAAAGGGATATTGAATGTAATTGACCTTGTAAAAGATTCTACTCAGTGTAACATCTACTTAGAGCTAAGCAAGTATATAAATAGTGTTGGTGATTCTGGAAGGCTAATTGCAGAACAACTCCACTCCCTACATGTGGCCAGGTATCATTTTTTATTGATAAGTTATAAATTATTTGATTTTAAATTGATTATGACCTACAATGCTTCTTCATTCTTATTATTATGTTTTCATTTAAATGAATGGTGGGCTCACTTTAGTGTAGATGCACCAAACTTATCGAGATTTGCTTAACATATATTGAGTAAAACATGTGGTTCGAGTGGATGCGAAAGAAACTAGAGTTTTTTTTAATGCATTCACACAAAGAATAGAAAGAGATAGGAAAATCTCCGTCTTCATGATTTGGTATATATTGCAAACAAATTAAGACAAAGGTAATAATTTAACATGTTTATTCCTCCTTAGTTTTTACTCATAATCAGTTGATTCATATATTTCAATGATTTTGTAAGTATATAACATTATTGTACTCTTTCTTTTGGTTTTTTAAAGACAAATGCAAAGATATGCAAGAAGGGGAAGGAAAGTGCCATATAAACCACTTAGTTACAAAAAAAGTTGACATTCTTAATGATTGGGTCGAAGAAAAAGAGTCTCATCAATTTAGAGGATGAAAATTGGAGGGCATTAGAGGCAAAAGCATAGATTGGAGATACAATGTAGAAGGTATTGGATTTGAGGACCCAATTATGGAAGGGGACGAGGGAGATGACGGTGATGGTGGCGATGATGACCATGATAATGGCGACCTTGACTATAATGCTTATGATGCATTTATTGGTTATGATCCATGTTTTGTGGAATGACAATTGAACTTGAACTCTAAGTTTAAACTTGAAGTACGAACTTTGTACGTATTTTCAATTCTGTATTGTAAACTGACGATTTTGAACTATGAAGCTTGTTGATTGGATTGTGCTTACTCATTAATGTTATTTGTGACTTTGTGTTTTCTAATAATTTTTTATCTTTGATTATTTTGGTGCTTAATTTCAAAATTTTCTATTTTTTAGAGTTTTAATGATTTTTTATGATTTTTACAATACTAAAGGGGCTATAAATATGATTATTGTGTATTGGTGCCCAATGAGATATGGGCACCGATATGCTTTTTACAACATCGCCTTGAACATTTGAAGATTTAAATATAAAACATGTTTCACCAACTACATGTACCATAAGGCCAATGACAAGCAAGCAATTGCACGTGTGCAAAGCGCAAATGGAAGTACCACTTAGCATACAAGGCTAAGCAAACATGTGGAAGAACCAAATAATAGCTTATGGCACATCCAAGAGTTTGTCCTTTCCCTTGCAGAGGAATAGATTCCTATACCTTTTTAATAACAAATTGGCCCAATATCAGCACCTCAAGGATCTTCCGCCAATCCCAGCGCATCTAAGAAAGATTAAGAAATAGATGCAAGTTTACATTGAGAAACTTTTGTGACAATACAAGAAACAATATCTTCTACCTTGACAAGGACACTGATTGCAAATAGCCCAAAAACAGCACCAGAAGCTCCAATAGAAACTGCACTTCGAGGAAGAACAAGCCATGATACAAGATTTGCCCCAGCACCTGTCAGCAGATAGGAGATCCACAATGCAAAGCTTCCTTCCTCTTCTTCAACGAGCTTTCCTGCATGTTGGCTTATAATTAACAGTCCTGACAACTAAAGAGACCCTATGCAAGTGCTATGGAGATCAATTAGAATATGAAAGAAGAGGTAACTGATCGTACCAAATATGTACAGGAAGAAAAGGTTACTTGACAAATGATTCCTGTAAAGGACAATGATAGGTAGAGTAAAACCTACAGTAGAAGTCCAATAGAGAAGACATTTAACAGAAACCTAAAGATGGATCGATCATTAATTATCGCTGACAACCAAAAGAAATTAACCATGAAAATGGGTCTACAGTTAGTTATAGCACTTCATGCAAAAATTATAATAAATATTTTGAAAATCAAACAAGGACAAGTTGCAGAAAAAAAATGGCATACCAGTCAGCATGACAAAAAGTCGCAGCAATAAATTGGTACCATTGAGGCCATGCATGATATAAGTATAAAGCTTTCATGCTATTAACCTGCCAAAGGAGACGATGATCAGTAAAACAATGGAGAACCCTCAAAATATGCAACAAACAAACATGTCATATAGCTATCGATGTTTAAGTATCTGGAAGCGCCAGACAACACATTGGTAAATAGTGCTAAAAGAATGGTGACAGAGAGGATGAAGTCTCTGTAATGAAGTTGATACTTCAATGTGGCAGCAGAAGTTTGAAAAATACGTATCACCACAAAGTACCAATCTCAAAGCCTTAGAAAAGGCTATAGCCGAGTACAACGAAGGCACACCGAAAGAGTAATAAACACAAAGCCTTAGAAAAGGCTATAGCAAGTGGAACAAAGGCAATATTGAAAGATTAATGAATACAAAGCCTTAAAAAAGGCTATAGCCAAGTGCAACGAAGGCACACAAAATAAATAAAATGTTCTTTATTGATTAGCCACTAAGGGTCATTTTGTTTACAATGGAGTTTAGGAGTATTTATAGAGAGGAGAGGAGGAGAGGAGTCACAGGAATGAAGAAAAAGGGAGGCCAGCAAGCCAGCCAGCCCCCAACGGCTAGCTGGACTAGCCATTAGGGCTGGCACTGTCCCTTGTGGCCAGGCGCCAGCAACCCCATGACCATACAAAGGATTGAACCCGAATGACCCTCGTGCCTTCAGGTCATGTCATATATATAATTAAATATATAATTTAATTATATACAAAAAATACATTTAATACCCCTTCAAACTAATGGTACCATGATCAAAAGTTTGCTAACTAGGAGGTGAACACCGTTTATTTTTTGTAGAAGTAATTGGGAGGACAAGGTATATGATCAACCATGAAAAGTAAGAGCTTCATGAGTTTGTAATATCATTTATAGCCAAGCAGACATCCTTCTACTTTTTTTGACATCTTTTCTTAAAAAAATCAACATAAAAGCCAAACATTAGTTTCATATTACGGCAATTTCATACTTTTAATACAAAACAAACCTTTAATAAAGCAAAGCCTTTTTCAAATAAATAACAACCATTGATCATCTAAGTAAGATTGTCTATAACAAATAATTTAATGAGCCATTATAATATTCCAAAAGGCCTTGGTATGCCACACAAGCTTTAAGACTAGGCTTTAACCCAAGTTTTAAGGATGAAACTCGAACCCAGAGCTTTATGGATAAGCATTAACCCGAGTTTTAAGGGCAAAACTCGAACCCAACCACATCAACCAAGACCCAAAGCCAATAATAATTTTAATCATGATTTCATGGTTTAAAGAATAAGACAACCTTCCTAGATGATTAAAAAATAAGTTTGAAAATATCATTCTTAAAGAATCTTTCTCACATAAAATGAACCTTTCAATATTTTAAAACACATTTATCAAGTCATGATTGCATTTTTAATATTGACTAACCTCCAACCAATAGCCAACAATATGAAACACCTTAATTACAAAGGACTTCAACAAAAGGCTAACAATATGGAGGCATTAATCACATGAAAATATAACTTTAAAGATCATAAGTTATCAAACAACAATAAGTGCATCTTCACACAACGATTAAGTTTCGTCAAAAGGCCAACAACGTGAAGCACCTTAATCACAAAGGTCTTCAACAAACGGCTATCAACATGAATCTTAACCAATAAACAAGTTTGAAACAAACAACAATAACAACTACTAAGCCTTTTCCCATACTAGACGGGGTCTCTTGCAAATAAAACCCTTTATTAATCAACATAAGAGACACTTACATAATAGGACAGATTGGAGGCATCCCTCCAATCTGCAACGACTTCCTGGATCGACACTCCCCTAGCAGCCGTCCTCCCCCCTTAAACCTTTCTTTACTTACTGTCTAACTAAACCCTAATTAGCTATTAATACCTTGTCTAACTTAATTTCCTAATCTACCCCTAATAAGTATTAGCTATATCTAAAGTAACATAAGACACAAAATGACATGCCCAGACATGCCCGACTTTCCTTAACAAGGTCGGCTATATGGATTCTTTGTTTCCACAGATCCCTATTGTGTGCCATGTTAGCAGTTAACTCACAATAAGCTAGATCATTCTTTATTGTTTCTTTCCAACACTTTTAGGGTCGTCCTCTACCTCTACCTCTGAAATTTCTTCAATGTCATCTCCTGTAACAATAATGTCATTAACATAAACTGCAAGAATAGATATTTGTGTTCTTGGAGACTGTTTCAACCCATATATAGCTTTATTGAGTTTACATACTCTCTTAGAAGATAAAAGAGTTCTGGGCATTCCAGAAAGTAGTTCCATGTACACTTCTTCATTTAAATCTCCCTGTAAGAAAGCATTTTTAACATTCAATTGCCATAGATTCCATCCCAAGTTTGTTGCCATACTTAGAAGTATTCTGATTGATGTAAGTTTGGCCACGGGTGCAAATGTTTCTGTATAATCAATTCCATATGACTGACTGTATCCTTTAGCAACCAATCTGGCTTTATATCTCTCCACTGTTCCATCTGTCTTATATTTAATAGTAAACACCCACTTGCATCCTACAGTATTCCTGTCAGAAGGCAACTGTGTGATGGTCCATGTATTTTTTTTACGAGTGCATTCAGTTTTTCTTCAATTGCAGCTTTCCATAAAGGGCACTTGATTGCTTCTTCAAACTTCGAAGGAATCTTATGTTTTTCAGCATTCATAATGAAGTTTTGGTACCTCTGAGAAATATTGGCATATGAAACATAATTAGAAATGGGATATCGTGCACATGTACGATTACCTTTGCGAACAGCAATAGGAATGTCAAGATCACTTTCCACTTGTACTTGGGGATCTGGTTCAGGGGAATTCTCTTTAGCACATGGTTCATCTTGAGAGTACACAATTTTCCGTTGTCCTTTCTTGTATGTGATAATCTCTTTTGATTGCTGAGTGTTCGCACTGTTGCTATCAACTATCTCAGGAAACTCCCCCTCGCTAGGAACTAGCGGAAGAACACAGGTAGAATCTGGAGAAGAGGCCATGGAGGGAGAATAGTAAGGGGTGAGTTTAAAGAATGTGACATCTATAGAAACATAGAGCTTGAGAAGCAAAGGGTCATAACATTTGTAGCCTTTCTGAGAGGTGGAATAATAGCTAAGAAAAATACACTTAACAGATTTGGCATCAAGTTTATCCCGATAGGGAAGATGAATATGGACAAAATAGGTACACCTAAAGGTACAAAGTATGAGATGAAATGGTTTTGAATCTTTCTGAACACGATGAAGAGGACTCTCCCCCTTAGTGGTATGACTAGGCATGCAATTGATAAGATAAACAGCAGTGAGGACAGCATCACCCCAATAGAATTTGAGAACATTACTTTGAAGAAGAATGGTGCGGGCGACTTCCAGAATATGACGATTTTTCTGTTCAGCAAGACCGTTCTGTTGGGGTGTATAAGGACAGGTAGTCTAATGAACAATGCCTTATGCATGGAAATAGGATGCTAACTGAGTCCCAAGGTATTCGTCTCCATTATCAGATCGAAGAATTTTAACAGTAGCATGGAACTGAGTACAAATAAATCGATGCACAATGGAAAAAATAGAGGCAACTTCAGACTTTATTTTCATTAAGTAAAGGATGGTAAGACGAGTACAATCATCAATGAAAGAAACAAAATACTTATGACCAAACACAGAGGTGACCGGACTAGGTCCCCATACATCAGAATGAATAAGTTCAAAAGGTTGAGAGCTGCGAGAATCACATGAATAACTAGGTCCCCATACACCAAACACAGAAGGTTAAGAAGGAATTTATAACATGCCCTTTGGTGTTTCCCAAGTTGACAGACTTCACATTGAAACTGTAATTTATTTGACTGGACTCTAAACTGAGGAATAACAGAAGGAATTTGTGACACAGGAAGATGACCAAGACGATTATGCCAAAGACAAAGATCTACAGCATGAATGGATGGTTGTGTAGTATGGTAAGAGGGAGAAGGCTGAGGAGAGTCTTCAAGTATGTATAAGCCTTTCTGTAATTTACCATGTCTAAAGATGTTCCCCGTCCGCAGATCCTGAAATACACAACCAGTAGGATGGAAGGTTACACAACAATTCAAAGTACGAGTTAAAGAGCTGACAGAAAGAAGATTGAGTGGAAAACTCAGAACAAGATAAACTGATGATAAATCTGAAATACAGGTAGAGACACTGCCCTGTCCAACCATATAAGTGATAGAACCATCTGTTAATTTAATCGGTGTGATCCTTAAGAGTCTGGTAAGCTGAAAAATATGATAAGTCGCCAACCATATGATCTGTAGCCCCGTATCAATAATCCAGGTATGAGAAGTGGAAGAAGTGGAGGGATTACCCGTGACTGTATGAGTAGCCTGTACCACTGTGGCTTGGGTGGAGGAAGAAGATGTGGTCTCGGAGAATCGTTGTTCAAGACCTTCTAGTCGTTTGATAATCTCCTGAATGCCATCAGTGCTCTGAGAGGTAGATTCAGCTGAGTGGACGGAGGGATTTTGCTATCGATAAGAATCAGGTTTACCATGTAATTCCCAACAATGTTCTCTAGTATGACGCGATTTGCCACAATAGGAGCAAAGGAGTTTATGCCTGTCTTCAGAATTAAAACGACCACGACCACGGCCACGACTCTGAAGGGTGCCTCTGCCACGGCCATGAAAACTGTCACCTCTGACCTGAAGGGCATGCTGATCGGAAGTAGTAACCTGATCCTTCTCAAGATTGCGGCGATCTTCTTCTCTGAGTAATAAGGAGTAAACAGTGCCCAAAGAGGGAAGGTCATCTCTGCCTAAGATATTCAACTTCACTGTTTCAAATTCCGAATTCACACCCCACAATAAATCAAATACTTTCTTTTTCTCAAACGCCTCATGTCGTTCAGTATAACAAGCAGAACACTTAATATTCGTATAATATAGGAGTTCATCCCAAAGACCGCGAAGATCTGCATAATAGTCACTGATGGATCGATGGCCTTGTTTACACTTCTAGATTCTCTCCAAAATCTCATATTCTTTGGCAACATTCTGCTTCCTAGAATAAGCCTCGGCCACTGCACACCAAATATCATGGGCAGAGTCTAAAAACATAAAAGTTTTAGCAATCGAGGGAATTATTGATTGAAGTAACCTCGATGAGATTAATGCATCTTCTCTTTTCCATGTGGAATAAAGACTATTATGAGGTTCAGGCATGGGAGGGTGACCCATCAAATGTGCCCATCTCCCTCTAGCTACAATGGCAAGTTCCACAGAGCGTGCCCATTCCATGTAATTACGACCATCTAATTTAGTCTGTGCAACCTGAAGATTGTCTGCTTTGTCAAACGAACTAGAGTGGTCGGCGGGATAATTGGAAGGAGCAATGCCCTTACCTTTGTCAGCCATGAAGAATGAAGGCTGAATAATAAAAAAGATCAGCAAAAGTGACCACGCAAAGAAGAAGAGGCTTCACCGACGTGAGAAGCTAGGATGATGACAAAAATAACGACCAACACAATGCTGAAGAAGACCAGAATAGAGCAGACTACACGACTCCAAATGGTTCTTTTTTATAACAAGAAATCAACTCAAACTTTGGGAAAAAAATCAGCAAAAGTGACCACGATTTCCTTATGCTATCCGTTTGTGATACTATTGCCAGCTTGGGAGAATATGATTGTAAATGCTTGTTAAATCAAATCGTGTCCACCCCTCCCGCAACGATGGTGAACGTCCCCAAAACTAAGAAAACGTACTGTAAGAGCAAGGAATGCAAGAAGCATACGTTACAAGGTTACTCAATACAAGAAGGGGAAGGATAGTTTGGCTGCAGAAGGGAAGAGGCGTTATGAGCGGAAACAATATGGATATGGAGGTCAGACGAAGCCTGTGTTTCACAAGAAGGCTAAAACAACAAAGAAGATTGTGTTGAGGTTGCAATGCCAGAGCTGCAAACATATTCTTCAATAAGAGCACGTTTTTTCAAAGGGAGACTCCTGACATCTGATACCATCTTGCAAATAAAACCCTTTATTAATCAATATAAGAGACACTTACATAATAGGGCAGATTGGAGGCATCCCTCCAATCTGCAACGACTTCCTGGATCGGCACTCCCCTAGCAGCCATCCTCCCCCCTTAAACCTTTCTTTACTTACTATCTAACTAAACTCTAATTAGCTATTAATACCTTGTCTAACTTAATTTCCTAATCTACCCCTAATAAGTATTAGCTATATCTAAAGTAACATAAGACACAAAATCAGTGTTGTCTGACGCATATCGTATCGTGTATCGCTGGGCTCCACGATACGGGCGTATCGTATTGTATCGTATCGTATCGTATCATACTTTAATATCAAAATAATGCAAAAATTAATTAAAAATTAATAAAAATTAGTAAAAAATCGAAAATAATCAGGAAAAAATCAGAAAAAATCTGATAATTGCTTTAAATTCATATAATGTAAGTTTAGTACAGATTGAGCATTCAACATTGAACAATTGCATCCAAATTTACATATTTTGAATCCAAAAAATAAAATACAGACATAGTTTACACTTTACAGTACACTACAGTTACATATAATGTTACATTTTACAAATTGTAATCAGGATCATCAACTAAATAATCTTCATCTTCTCCTTGTTGCAGATCCTCATCATCATCAGCCACGCCCACACCTTCTTCAAAATCAAATTCTTCATCTCCATAATGTTGTTGCGCTCCTTCCAAATTAATCCAGGCAACGTCTTCTTCTGCTAGGAGGGCATTTTCTTCAGTGTCTTCCATAACCCAATCTTCTAATATATCAAAATTATCCAAACTTATTGGATCGAACTGACTTTCTTCTCTATTTACTTTTTTTAATTGCCTACGACACAAACAAAGATAAACAATTAGTAAGTAATATTAACAATTGAAAACTGAAGTCAAATAATATCGAATTGAAAATTTGAAAGTAATACAACATTACCTTTCACGAAGGCGCATGTTACAACGAATATAAACCAAATCATTAAGCCTTTTATGTTCCAACCTGTTGCGCTTTTTTGTATGGATGTGTTCAAAAACACTCCAATTTCTTTCACAACCTGTTGCACTAAAGGTTTGGCTTAAGACTCTAACTGCAAAATCTCTAAGGTTTGGACAATCACTTCCAAACCTGTTCCACCAAACATCTATAAAAAAAATATAAACATTAGAGACATAATAATCCACAGTAATGTAAGATGCAACTTAAATATGAAAATAAACAATGTACCTGGACGCATCATAGAGCAGTTGCGAATTGCAACAGGCAAACCCATCAAGTGAAGAGCATTATCATATATCTCCATCTCTCGATGTATCGCATCTATTATGCTCTCATCAGGGACTAATATGTCGATGCATTCAATGATTCCTCAATTAACCTCACCGTCCCTTTTGAAGGTTACTAAGTACCTCAATGATGGGTTTAGATAGTAGGCTGATGCAATTGTTTATTTCATCTACTATCAATTATTTTCCACACGAGCACATAATCTCTTTTTTTTCCATTAAAGTTATTTCTGATCGCTTCTTTTGCCCTGTCCATGGCTTCATAAAGGTAGCCCATAGATGGTTTCTCCTCGCTGTCAGCCAATTTCAAAACTTTCACTAAAGGACAAGTAATTTTCAATAATCTGATACATGCATTCCAAAATGAACTTCTAAAAACCGTTTCTGCAATCTCATTTAACTTTCTGTTCCTTCTGTTTTGAGGCAACTATGCAAATTATTGTCACTCATCTGAGGAGAATATTCTCTTTAAAGCTTGCTTCTGTCTCACAATACTCTGTACAGATAAGAAGTTTGTTGTGAACCGAGTTGCAGCTGTGCGAAGAAGCTCTGCACCTTCTGTGTATCTCTTCATCATACACAAAACAAATGCATGGTTGTAAATGAATTTTGTAATATCTTGGCAACACTCAGTTGCTGCCTTTATTTCATCCATCTCACTAATGTCCTCGAGGATGATATCTAAACAATGGGCTGCACATGGTGTCCAGTAGAAAGTCCCATAAATAGCAGCTAACTCCTTTCCAGCTGCTTTGTAGTTAGCTGCATTATCTGTAATCAATTAGACTACATTTTCTAGCCCAACCTCATGTATAACCTTATCAAATTCCTCTCGTAGGATCTCTACAGTGTGCCTCTCCTCTGACATATCTAGAGATCTCAAAAACATAAGTCCTTTAGGACAATATACAAGAAAGTTTAGCAATGTCCTTCCTCGCCTATCGGTCCATCCATCTGCCATGATAGTGCATCCTGTTTCCTTCCACGATTGTCTCAAAGTCGAACAGTATTGCTGCACTTCAATCATGGTCTGATCTAATATCTTCCCTCTCAACTTCTGATAAGAGGGCATCCTGTATCGTGGACCAATGTTAGCAATTGCATCTGCCATTGCTTGAAAATGAAAACTGTTTGCTGCATTAAATGGAATGAATGCATCATAAAACCATCTACCCACTACAAGGTCTGCTTGATCGTGCAGTTGTTCTGAAGCCATAATAACACGAATTCCTGGCTGAGCACCAGGTGTAGTAGAAGGAGGAAAGAACGAATGTATGCTAGAAGAAGAAGCTCTTCCTCTACTCCTTCCTGAACTTCCTCTTCTACCACCTCCAAAGTCTTCAGGTGCAACCCTTTTTCCTCTGCTAGGTGCTCGTGAACTGCTACTACCAATATTTCTTCTAACATCTGAAGGCAAACTATCAGTGAATCCAACTCCAGTGGCAGTAGCATCATCAGCTTCTTCACACATCTAGAAATCATCCTTTTGTTGTCTCCTTTCCTGTATGCTCTCAATCATCTGCAAGCATTGCCATTTAATACCTTCTGGCACACTTCTAACTCTGCCTGTGCATGGAGCAACTTCTTTCCTGGTTCCTGCTAGGTGGTGTTAACCTTGAAATTCCACCACTAACCACCTTTTCACAAAATAAACATCTGATTTTTAACCTTGAACCCTCAACTGGTATACCCCACTGCCATGCCGGATCATCAAACTTTAAATGAGAGTCTCTACCACCCCTTCCTGTCATCTCAATGATGTAATTTAATTCAAACAAAAACCTGAAAATAAAAGCACTTCGTAAATCCCCCAATCTTTAAATAACACTCAAATCGAGTGTCTCCCACTTCATGAATACAATAAAAATCGTATACACACACTTAATAACTTCATATTTTGTCATTCAAAAAAAAAACCGAAATAACACAAAAAACAATAAATGTAATGGAAAAAAATGAAAAAAACATTAAAAATATACCTAAATCCGAGTTTAGAGGCTTGGACGAACACCGTAGGGCACGATTTTAGAGCTTTGAACACCAAGGAGGCGAAAACTGACTCTTAGGGAGCTTGAGGAATCCAAAAGGAGAGAGGAAACCCGTGAAAAATCGGGGGTTTCTCTCGGGTTGGGACCCTTTATAAGGGTCCCAGGGTACGCACCGTATCGTGCGATACGGGCCGTATCGCACGATACGGACCGTATCGCACGATACGGTGCGATACACCCACACCTGCGATACGGGGCCCCGTATCGTATCGTGGTGGCCACGATACGATGCGATATGGACAACACTGCACAAAATGACATGCCCAGACATGCCCGACTTTCCTTAACAGGGTCGGCTACATAGATTCTTTGTTTTCACAAATCCCTATCGTGTGCCATGTTAGCAGTTAACTCACAATAAGCTAGATCATTCTTTATTGTTTCTTTCCAACACTTTTGTGGTCGTCCTCTAGCTCTTTTAATACTTTCCAAATTTAGTTTTTCATACCTTCTTATAGGTTCTTCTTTTGATCTTCTTTATATATGTCCAAACCATCTTAAACGATATTCTCTCATTTTATCCTCTATTGGTGTCACTCCTAATTTGTTTCTAATAACCTCATTATGTATACGGTCTTTTCTTGTATGATCACTCATCATCTCAACATCTTCATTTATGTCACAGACATCTTTTAGACATGTTGATGATTAACTGCCCAGTGTTATCCGTATCGTATGATACGGTGCGATACGAAGTCACGATACGATATGGGCGATACGCCCAAAAAAAATTCATTTTTTTTTAAATTATTTTTTTGCAGGTTTGTGGCCTCTCTTCGCCTCTCTTCACTTCTCTCCAAGGCATCCTCCGATATGCTTATTTGGGATTGCAAGTTGTGTATGTAACATGTAAATTCGGGTTTATACTTTATAATTTCATTTATTGAATAAGAATAATTTATGAACAAATAAAAATTATGACAAAATCATTTCCCTTTCTGTTGCTAACTTTTAGTTATAATTCTGCTACCAGTTTCTAATTTCACGAAATCACAAACAATGAAGAACAATTTGGTTGTCTCGGTTCATTGAGTGGACATTTCACAACTTTACTATTTTAGGGTTCACCTTACATGACTTCCATTGAGTTGAACATGATCAATGTGTGTGAAGCTTAACTCAGTCTGTGAAGTGAGAAATGGAGCTCAAGCATTAGTTAAAAAGCTAGTTTCCAGTAAGAGAAAAAGGAGATATCATCAAGTAACAATATCACATCACTGAGGTGTTATAGACTCAATAATCAAAGAAATGGAACTCATCGTTTTGCTCACCTATGAAAATTAACAAATATGACAACCACATGTACAAAGATAGCAGTTTGTTAATTTTTATATATTAGATGAGTGGATTATGGAGGATAACGAAGAAAATGCACTCCTAACCAAAGAAGACATTGCATGGATTAATTTGAAAGGAGTGCAACAACATCATGAAGGAGATAAAGATTTTGATTTTAAAGAAGGTGATAGAGAAACTTTGAATCTTCATCAAGGAGAAGATGAACATTATTTAGTTAATGATCCTGATACAAATTTATAATATGTAAAATGTAAATGTATTTTATTTTTTGCTTCAAAATATGTAAATTTGGATACAATTGTTCACTGTTAAATGTTCAATATGTACTAAACTTTGCATTATATGAATTCAAAGCAATTGCCAAATTTTTCCTGATTTTTTCTGATTTTTTTCGAATTTTTTTGAATTTTTTAAATATTTTTCTATTTTTTTAATATTAACGTACGATAAGATACGATATGCCCGTATCGTGGAGTCCAGTGATACGCGATACGATACACGTCAGACAACACTGTAACTGCCCAACACTCAGAACCATAAAACATGGTAGGCCTAATTACAGATCTATAAAATTTACCTTTTAACTTTAATAGTATCTTTTTATCGCAAAGAATACCTGATGCTCCTCTCCATTTTAACCAACCAGCATTAATTCTATGTGTAACATCTCCATCAATTCTTCCATCACTCTGAAAAATTGACCCTAGGTATTAAAAACTTTTCTTTTAGGGATGCAATATGTGCCAATTTTAATTGCTATATCCTCTTAGGTAACCAAATGATCAAACTTACATTCCATATATTATGTCTTTGTTGTACTAAGTCAGAGGCCTTTGCTTTCTAATGTTTCTCTCCATACTTCCAATTTTCTATTAACTTTTTCCTTAGACTCCTCTACTAATACAATGTTATCTGCAAATAACATCCACCAAGGTACTTCATCTTCAATATGTTTTGTTAACTCATTAATCACCATTATAAATAAATATGGACTTAAAGTTGATCATTGATGTAACCCAATGTTAACTTCAAAGAAGTTTGTCATTCCTTATGAGTCCTCACACATGTTTTTGTGTCATCATACATGTCTCTAATAAGGTTATTGTATGTCAATGGAATACCTCTTTTTACCAAAGTTCTCCAAAGAACCTCCCTCAGTACCCTATCATAAGCTTTTTCTAGATCAATAAATATCATGTGAAGGTCTTTCTTTTTTGCTCTAAAATGTTCCATAAGATGTCTCAAAAGGTGAATCGCTTCAACAGTAGATCTGTCTGCCATAAATCCAAATTGGTTCTCTGTTGTACTTGATACTTGTCTAACCTACGTTCGATAATTCTTTCTCACAATTTCATAGTATGGCTTATTAACTTGATACCTCAATAATTCGCACAATTTTGAATGTCTCCCTTGTTCGTATATATGGGTATAAGTGTACTCACTCTCCATTCCTCGGGCATCTTTTGGTTTCTCCATATTTCATTGAATAGTCTTGTGAGCCAAATTATTTTTATTTCTCCTAGTATTTTCCAAACTTCTATAGGAATATTGTCTGATCCTACCGATTTACCACCCTTAATATTGTTAAGAGCCTCTTTGACTTCATTCTTTTGAATATGTCGGTAGAAATTATGGTTTATATACTTTTCTGATTTGGCCAACTCTCTTAAGCTAATACTAACATCTTTATTTTCATTAAAAAGCTTATAAAAATAGTTTTTCCATCTATTTCTTATATCATCATTTGCCACTAGAATTTTTTCATCCTCGTCCTTGATGCATCTAACATAATTAAGATCTTTAGTTTTCTTATCTCTAGCCCTAGTTATCCTAAAAATATCTCTTTCACCCTCTTTTGAGTTGAGTTTTTTTATATAAATCCTCCCAAATTTTAGCTTTTGCTTCACCCACGGCTTTTTTCGCTTTCTTATAAGGCTCTAAAGTTTCACTAGTTTTCTTAGCATAATATAATTTGTAACATGCTCTCTTTGCCTTGATTTTATTTTGCACTACTTCACTCCACCACCAAGCTTCTTTTTGTGCTGGTACACCTCCCTTAGATACACCTAACACATCTTTCGTCACTTTCCTAATATGTATAGTCATATTGTTCCACATATCATAGGGTGTATCAATATAATATGCTGGAATTACCTTGCAATCTTTACAACACGCTCTATCTTTTTCTATAAATAAAGTAATCAATTTGTGTTTGTGATAAGCCACTCTTATAAGTAATTAAATGTTCATCTCGTTTTTTGAAGATTATATTGACTATAAAGAGATCAAATGCCATAGCAAAATTTAAAATCTCCCTACCTTCCTCATTTATATCCCCAAAACCAAAGTTTTCATGAATCCCTTGATATCCTAATGCCTCTTTACCGACATGTCCATTTAAGTCTCCTCCTAAACTTGTAGAATCTTTTGAATCACTTTATCTAACTCTTCTCAAAAAGTTGTCTTTATAATATCTTCTAATCCTACTTGGGGCGCGTAAGCACAAACTATATTCAAAACCTCTACTCCTAACACTAATTTCAACATCATGATTCGGTCACCATATTGTTGTATGTCAACTACACTATCCTTTAAATCTTTATTTATGATAATACTAACTCCGTTTCGAGCATTTTCTTTACCTGAGTACCATAATTTAAAACATGTATCATCTATCTCCTTTGCTTTTTCTCCAATCCATTTTTGTCTCTTCTAAACGTAGAATATAAATCTTTCTTCGAATCATAGTATCTACCACCTCCATTAGCTTACTGGATAATGTTCTGATATTCCAAGAACCAATACGAATCTTATTATCTAGGACTAGCTTCCTTATCTCTCGCATTCGTACATATTCAAAATGTGAAGACTCTCTCTGAAAATTATTCACTACGTTAGGGCGACAATATAGCAGGACTAACTTCTTTACCCACACTCCTCCATGATGTGGGAACCCTCTCTGCAATTGATTCACTACATTCGGGCGAAAATATAGTGGCCCTTGCTTATTTATTATTGCATTCGGGCTCTGCAGCACATCACTAGGCGGGGACGCCCCAAAGCAATGCTCATAATTTTTGTAATCCATGTTATAAAATCCGAAGAAGTTTTACGCTGGCTGTCGAAAGCCTAACACAACCCTCCTCCTTTATCCCGGCTTGGGACCGGCAATGCAAGGGTGATCCCTTACATGGGCGGAGTAAATAAACAAGTTTGAAAGACATCCAAAATTTTCAATATATTTTCTTATCAATAAACAGGTTGAAAAATCATTTAAATGTTATAACTTATTTTATATCATGACAAAAACAATTGATACAATTAAAGTTATATATAAATAAGTTGGAAAGAACACACCTGAATGAACTTAAATATGAATATCAAGTGAAGCCAACTTGGATCGAATGGTCGGATATGTTTATTATAGAATATTGATTTAGAAACTCAATACGATCAAATTGCATTAAAGGCTAGAATGTCTAACATGAAGGCTTTTCAAGAAAAATATGATGTCCTTCTACATAAAACCTTCTACACAAAACTTCAAATTTTGAAGTTTTTTGAAGTTTTTAAGATAAAGTCTTAAAACACACCTGAAAAAGGCCAAAGCAAACTTCAAAATGTCAAATCAAGGAACATGTCTTACTTATACATTTTAACACTACAACAAATCAGAGATACTAAGTTTCAAGAATTAAGCAATAAGAATGGCTTGAAACATAGCTAAAATTGTATATCACAAGGACATACATTACGCAATCATGCATGCTTATTTTGAAAATGATTGTATTGTTACAATCAATGATAGCAACTATCAACAACAACTAAAATTAATTGGAATGCAAGGATTTTTAGAAATGATGCACTAAAGACAATATGATCACCATAAGAATATTTACAGAAACTTGTCTTACATGAAAACTTCATTATTTTCCTTTAATTTCCAAAATAAACAAAATTTTTGAAGTTACCTAGACTTCGAAACATCAAATGTCAAGAGTCGTTGGCTTTCCCAAGTTGGCATGCTTCCCGATATACTCGATTTCTTCGAAACGAGACTTTGATACCATGTAATGAAGTCGATGCTTCAGTGCGACAGTGAAAGTTTGAAGAATACATATCATTACAAAGTAACAATCTCAAAGCCTTAAAAAATGCTATAATCGAGTGCAACGAAGGTACACCGAAAGAGTAATGAACACAAAGCCTTAAAAAAGGCCACAGTCAAGTGCAACGAAGGCACACCAAACGTATAACAAATACAAAGTCTTAGAAAAGGCTATAGCCAAGTGTAACGAAAGCACACCAACAACAACAACAACTAAGCCTTTTCCCATACTAGACGGGGTCGGCTACATGGATTCTTTGTTTCCACGGATCTCTATCGTGTGCCATGTTAGCAGTTAACTCCCAATAAGCTAGATCATTCTTTATTGTTTCTTTCCAACACTTTTGTGGTCGTCCTTTACCTCTTTTAATACTTTCCAAATTTAGTTTTTCTAACCTTCTTACAGATTCTTCTTTTGATCTTCTTTCTATATGTCCAAACCATCTTAAACGATGTTCTCTCATTTTATCCTCTATTGGTGCCACTCCTAATTTGTTTCTAATAATCTCATTATGTATACGGTCTTTTCTTGTATGACCACTCATCCATCTCAACATCTTTATTTCTGTCACAGACATCTTTTGTACATGTTGATGATTAACTGCCCAACACTCAGAACCATAAAACATGGCAGGCCTAACTGCTGCTCTATAATATTTACCTTTTAATTTTAATGGTATCTTCTTATCACAAATAATACCTGATGCTCCTCTCCATTTTAACCAACCAGCATTAATTCTAATGTGTAACATCTCCATCAATTCTTCCATCACTTTGAAAAATTGACCCTAAGTATTTAAAACTTTCCTTTTGGGGAATGCAATGTGTGCCAATTTTAATTTCTATGTCCTCTGAAGTAGCCAAATGATCAAACTTACATTCCATATATTCTGTCTTTGTTCTACTAAGTCGGAGGCCTTTGTTTTCTAATGTTTCTCTCCATAGTTCCAATTTTCTATTAACTTTTTCCTTAGACTCCTCCACTAATACAATGTCATCTGCAAATAACATACACCAAGGTACTTCATCTTGAATATGTTTTGTTAACTCATCCATCACCATTATAAATAAGTATGGACTTAAAGTTGATCCTTGATGTAACCCAATATTAACTTCAAAGAAGTCTATCGTTCCTTCATGAGTCCTCACACATGTTTTTGCACCATCATACATGTCTCTTATAAGGTTAATATATGTCAATGGAATACCTCTTTTTTCCAAAGTTCTCCAAAGAACCTCCCTCGGTACCCTATCATAAGCTTTTTCTAGATCAATAAATATCATGTGAAGGTCTTTCTTTTTTGCTCTAAAATGTTCCATAAGACGTCTCAAAAGGTGAATTGCTTCAATAGTAGATCTACCTGGCATAAATCCAAATTGGTTCTCTGTTGTACTTGATACTTGTCTTAACCTACGTTCGATAATTCTTTCCCATAATTTCATAGTATGACTCATTAACTTGATACCTCGATAATTCGCACAATTTTGAATGTCTCCCTTGTTCTTATATACGGGTATAAGTGTAGTTGCTCTCCATTCCTCGAGCATCTTTTGGTTTTTCCATATTTCATTAAATAGTCTTGTGAGCCAAGTGATTCCTATTTCTCCTAGTATTTTCCAAACTTCTATAGGAATATTATCTGGTCCTACCGATTTACCACTCTTCATATGTTTAAGAGCCTCTTTGACTAACGAAAGCACACCAAATGAATAAAAATGCTCTTTATTGATTAGCCACTAAGGGCCATTTGGTTTACAATGGAGTTTAGGAGTATTTATAGAGAGGAGAAGAGAAGAGTGAGAGGAATGAAGAAGGAAGGCCAGCAAACCAGACAGCCTCCAACGGCTAGCTGGACTAACCGTTGGAGGGCTGGCCCAACGGCTACTAGCCGTTGACCCCCAATGGCTAGTAGCCGTTGGGCATAGCGCTGGCCCTTGTGGCCAGGTGCCAGCAACACCATGGCCATGCAAAGGATGGGACCTGAATGGCCCGGGTGCCTTCGGGTCCTGTCATATATATATTAATTACATACAAAATTACATTTAACGATATGGTGACTGAATGGGTTGGAGAAAAAGCAAAGGAGATAGAGGATACAGGTTTTAAATTATGGTACTCAGGTAATAATTAGTGTTAGGAGAAGAGGTTTTGAATATAGTTTGTGCTTACGCACCGTAAGTAGGACTAGAAGATAGCTTAAAGACATCTTTTGGGGAAGAGTTAGATACGGTGATTCAAAAGATTCCATAAAGGGAGATGATTTGTTTAGGAAGAGTTTACCGATATGTCCATTTAAGGTATTCATGGAAACTTTGGTTTGGGGGATATAAATGAGGAAGGTAGGGAGATTTTAAATTTTGCTATGGCATTTGATCTCTTTATAGTCCATATAATCTTCAAAAAACGAGATGAACATTTAATTACTTATAAGAGTAGCTTATCACAAACACAAATTGATTACTTTATTTATAGAAAAAAAGATAGATCGTGTCGTAAAGATTGTAAAGTAATTCCAGCAGAAAGCTTAACCACCCAACATCGACTTTTAGTTATGGATTTATAAATAAAAAAATAGACAAAGAAGAAAAGAGTGCATCGAGCTATTCGGACTAAATGGTGGAATCTCAAAAGCAAGAAAGAAGATATATTTAAAGAGAAAGTCCTTCACGGAGATGTTTGGAATTATGTTGATAAACCTTGTGATATGTGGAACAGTATGGCTATACATATTAGGAAAGTGGCGAAAGATGTGTTAGGTATATCTAAGGGAGGTGTACCGGCACAAAAAGAAGCTTGGTGGTGGAGTGAAGTAGTGCAAAATAAAATCAAGGCAAAGAGGGCATATTACAAATTACATTATCCTAAGAAAACTAGTAAAACTTTAAAGGCTTATAAGAAAGCAAAGAATGAAGCGAAAAAAGACGTGAGTGAAGGAAAAGGTAAAATTTGGGAAGATTTATATAAAAAACTCAAATTAAAAGAGGGTGAAATAGATATTTTTAGGATAGCTAGGGCTAGAGATTAGAAAACTAAAGATCTTAATTATGTTAGATGCATCAAGAACGAGGATGAAGAAATTTTAGTGGCAAATGATGATATAAGAAATAGATGGAAAAACTATTTTTATAACTTTTTAATGAAAATAAAGATGTTAGTATTACCACAGGAGAGTTAGCCAAATCAAAAAAGTATATAAACCACAATTTCTACCGACGTATTCAAAAGAATGAAGTCAAAGAGGCTCTTAAACATATGAAGGGTGGTAAATCAATAGGATTAGACAATATTCCTATAGAAGTTTGAAAAATACTGGGAGAAATAGGAATCACTTGGCTCACAAGACTATTTAATGAAATATGGAAAAACCAAAAGATGCCCGAGGAATGGAGAGCAAGTACACTTATACCCATATATAAGAATAAGGGAGATTCAGAATTGTGCGAATTATCGAGGTAACAAGTTAATGAGCCATAATATGAAATTGTGGGAAAGAATTATCGAACGTAGGTTAAGACAAGTATCAAGTACAACAGAGAACCAATTTGGATTAATGCCAGGTAGATCTACTATTGAAGCGATTCACCTTTTGAGACGTCTTATGGAACATTTTAGAGCAAAAAAGAAAGACCTTCACATGATATTTATTGATCTAGAAAAAGCTTATGATAGGGTACCGAGGGAGGTTCTTTGGAGAACTTTGGAAAAAAGAGGTATTCCATTGACATATATTAACCTTATAAGAGACATGTATGATGGTGCAAAAACATGTGTGAGGACTTATGAAGGAACGACAGACTTCTTTGAAGTTAATATTGGGTTACATCAAGGATCAACTTTAAGTCCATATTTATAATGGTGATGGATGAGTTAACAAAACATATTCAAGATGAAGTACCTTGGTGTATGTTATTTGCAGATGACATTGTGTTAGTCGAGGAGTCTAAGGAAAAAGTTTAATAGAAAATTGGGACTATGGAGAGTAACATTAGAAAGCAAAGGCCTCCTACTTAGAACAACAAAGACAGAATATATGGAATGTAAGTTTGAATCTTGATCATTTGGTTACCTCAAAGGACATAGAAATTAAAATTGGCACACATTGCATCCTCCACAAGAAATGTTTTAAATACCTAGGGTCAATTGTTCATAGTGATGGAAGAATTGATGGAGATGTTATGTATAGAATTAATGTTGGTTGGTTAAAATGGAGAGGAGCATCAGGTATTCTTTGTGATAAGAAGATACTATTAAAGTTAAAAGGTAAATATTATAGAGCATCAATTAGGCCTGCCATGTTTTATGGTTCTCAGTGTTGGGCAGTTAATCATCAACATGTACAAAAGATGTCTTTGACAGAAATGAAGATGTTGAGATGGATGAGTGGTCATACAAGAAAAGGTTGTATACATAATGAGGTTATTAGAAACAAATTAGGAGTGGCAACAATAGAGGATAAAATGAGATAATATCGTTTAAGATGATTTGGACATATAGAAAGAAGATCAAAAGAAGAACATATAAGAAGGTATGAAAAAATAAATTTGGAAAGTATTAAAAGAAGTAGAGGATGACCACAAAAGTGTTGGAAAGAAACAATAAAGAATGATCTAGCTTTTTGTGAGTTAACTACTACCTGTAGAGAATGAACTTCATATTATTCAATAGAAACCACACTTACATTGAATGGCAGATTGGAGGAATGCCTCCAATCTGCCTTAAGCCCAAAATCGGCTTCACAGAGCAGCCGTCCCCCTCTCTTTTCTTAATGCTTCTCTATAACCCTAATCACCTATTAATACCCTATCTAACTTAATTTCCTAATCTACCCCTACAAAGAATTAACTACTTCTAAGATGACATAAGACTCAAAATGACAAACTAACACGAGACAGAACTTATTTACATAACTTGACTCTCATTACATGCAAAGGCAACTTTTCTTAACACTCCCCCTCAAGTTGGGTGGAAAATGTTGATGACATCCAACTTGGATAAGGTCTCCTTTAATAGCTTGCTGGTAGTAGCTTTAGTTAAAAAATCAGCCCTCTGTTTGGAAGAATGAACATACTCCAATTGGAATTCTCTGGTAGATATCTTCTCTCTAATGAAGTGGCAGTCAATTTCTATGTGCTTGGTCCTTTCGTGATAAACTGGATTAGATGTCATCTAAATTGTTGCACTGCTATCATAATATAAAGGTATAGGATGTTTAAGTGAATAACCCAATTCAGTAATCAACGAAGATATCCATTTTCCTTCACATATTGCTTGTGCTATAGCTCTATATTCAGCTTCTACCGTAGATCTTGCAACCACTGTCTGTTTTTTGCTTTTCCAAGATATAATATTACCCCCAAGTAAAGTAACATAACCAGTAGTTGACTTTCTGTCATCGTAAGAACCTGTCGAGTCAACATCAGAATAAAGTTCAATGTCCAAATTTGATGATTTCGGATAAAGTAAACCCATTCCTGAAGTTGATTTGAGATATCGAAGAATTTTATACACTGCATCCATCTGATTTTTAGTTGGTGAATGCATATATCTGCTCACAATCCCAATTGCATACGCAATGTCTGGTCGAGTAATGGTTAAATATATGAGCTTACCCACTAGCTTTTGATATTTATGAATGTCTTTGAACTCTTCACTGTTGCCGTTAAAAAATTTCTGGTTCACCTTCATTGGAATGTCACTAAATTTACATTAAGCATTTGAAGGTCGTCAAGGAGATCCATGAGATATTTTCTCTGAGTCAAGTAGATACCTTGGTTAGAGTAAAGAACTTCTATGCCCAAGAAATAGTGAAGCCTGCCCAGATCCTTAATATCAAATAATTTATGAAGGCTCATTTTCAACTTTGATATTTCTTCAAGGTCATCTCCTGTAACAATAATGTCATCAACATAAACTGCCAGAATCGATATTTTGGTCCCTTTCTTGAAGAATATGGTATGATCATTGAGGCTTCTGCTGTATCCCAAACTACACACTACTTTGCTGAATTTATCAAACCATGCTCTTGGAGATTGTTTCAACCCATATATGGCTTTATTAAGTTTACATACCCGATTAGAAGATGACAAATTTCTGGTCATTCCTGGAGGTAGTTCCATGTATACTTCTTCATTTAAGTCTCCCTATAAGAAAGCATTCTTAACATCCAATTGCCATAGGTCCCATCTCAAATTTGCTGCCATGCTAAGAAGTATTCTGATTGATGTAAGTTTAGCCACAGGTGCAAAGGTCTCTATATAATCAATGTCATATGACTGACTGTATCCTTTAGCAACTAATCTAGCTTTATATCTCTCCATTGTTCCATCTGTCTTATATTTAATAGTAAACACCCACTTGCACCCTACTGTATCTATCTGAAGGCAAAGGTGTGATGGTCCAAGTATTGTTTTTAACCAGAGCATTCAGTTCTTCATAAATTACAGCTTTCCATAAGGGGCACTGAATCGCTTCTTCAAACTTTGAAGGAATCTTGTGTTTTTCAGCATTCATAATGAAGGTTTGATAGCTCTTAGAAGTATTAACATATGACACATAATTAGAAATTGGATATCTTGCACATGCACGCTTACCTTTGTGAACAACAATAGGAATCTCCAGGTCATTGTCCACTTGTACTTGAGGATCTGATTCAGGGGAAATCTCTTTAGCACATGGTTCTTCTGGAGTGTACACAATCTTTCGGTGTCCTTTCTTGTACGTCAGAATCTCTTTGGATGGTTGTTGGTACTCACTCTGACTTTCAACTATCTCAGGATACTCCCCCTCACTAGTGGAAGGACACAATCTGTAGGTGGAGAAGCTTCCAGGGAAGGAGAGTAATAAGGAGTAAGTTCGAAGAAAGTGACATCCCTGGAAACATATAGTTTTTGAAGCAAGGGATCGTAACATTTATAGCCCTTTTGAGAGGTAGTATCCCAGAAAAATACACTTAGCAGACTTTGCAGCCAGTTTATCACGATGAGGAAGAGGAATATGGACAAAACAGATACACCCAAAGAGACGAGGAACAAGATGAAAAGGTTTGGAGGCTTTAGTAAGAGTATGAATAGGACTCTCCCCCTAAAGAGTATGTCTGGGCATGCGATTGATAAGATAAACGGCAATAAGAACAGCTTCCCCCCAATAGAACTTGGGAACATTACTTTGAAGTAGAAGAGTTCTAGCAACCTCCAAAACATGACGATTCCTTCGTTCAGCAAGACCATTCTGCTGAGGTGTATAGGGACAGGTAGTCTGATGAACAATGCCCTGGGCTTGGAGATACTTGGCTAACTCAGTCCCAACGTATTCTCCCCCATTATCAAACCGAAGAATTTTAACAGTAGTATGGAATTGAGTATAAATAAATTTATGCACAATGGGAAAAATATAGGCAACTTCAGACTTTGATTTCATTAAGTACACGATGGTAAGTCGAGTACAATCATCAATGAAGGATACAAAATACTTATGACCAAACAAAGAGTTGACTGGACTAGGACCCCATACATCCGAGTGAAGAAGTTCAAAAGGTTGAGAGCACCTAGAATCACTTAAAGGATAAGAGACCCTATGGTGTTTCCCAAGTTGACAGACTTCACATTGAAACAGAAATTTATTGGACGGGACTTGAAACTGCGGAACAATATATGAAATCTTTAACACCGGGAGATGACCAAGGCGATAATGCCAAAGACGAAGATTTGCATCGGGAGCGGGTGTGACGGAGACACTGCAGGAGGCGAAAAGCAGAGATGAATCTTCAAGAATGTATAATCCTCTCTGTAATTTACCATGTCAAAGATTTTCCCCGTCTTCAGATCTTAAAATACACAGCCAGTAGGATGAAAGGTCACACAACAATTTAAGGTACGAGTTAAAGAGCTGACGGAAAGAAGATTGAGCGGAAAACTAGGAACATGATATACAGATGATAAATCTGAAAGACATGTAGAGACACTGCCCTATCCAAGCATATAAGTGAAGGAACCATCTGTCAATTTAATAGGGGCCTTATCCGTAAGAGTCTGGTAAGTGGAAAAATAGGAGGCGTCGCCAACCATATGATCTGTAGCCCCTGAATTAATTATCCAAGTTTTTGAAGTGGGAGGAGTGAAGTGAGTACCCGTAACAGTGATAGGAATCGAGTTTACCACAATGGAAGCAGACTGACGAATGGCGAGGTCTATAGGAATCGAGTTTACCATGTAATTCCCAACAGAGATCTCTGGTATGACGCGATTTACCACAATGGAAGCAGACTAGTTTATTCCTATCCTCGGAAGTAAGGCGTCCACGACCACGGCCACGACTCTAGAGGCCACATCTGCCACGAAAATGGTAACTATCGTCTCTAATGTGAAGGGCATGCTGGTCTGGAGTAAGAAACTGATCCTTCTCAAGATTTCTACGGTCTTCTTCTCTGATTAATAATGAGTAAACAGTGCCCAAAGAGGGAAGTTCGTCTCTGCCTAAGATATTCAGTTTGACTGATTCAAATTCGGGATTAACACCCCACAATAAATCAAAGACTTTCTTTTTGTCAATTGCAGCCTGTCTTTCAGCATAACAAGAAGAACACTAGATATTTGTATAGTAGAATAGTTCATCCCAAAGACCATGGAGATCGGCATAGTAGGTACTGATGGATCGATTGGCTTGTTTGCACTTTCTGATTCGCTCCAGAATCTCATATTCTTTGGCGACATTCTTCTTCTGGGAATAAGCCTCAGCAACAGCACACCAAATAGCATGGGCAGAATCTAAAAACATAAATGTTTTAGCGATGGATGGAATCATTGACTGGAGCAACCACGATGAGTGTAAGGCATCTTCCCTTTTGTAGGTGGAGTAAAGACTGTCATGTGGTGGGGGAATGGATGATTGGCCCATCAAATGCTCCCATCTCCCCCTTGCTACAATGGCGAGTTCCATAGAGCATGCCCATTCCATGTAATTACGTCCATCCAGTTTAGTCGTGGTAATCTGAAGATGGTCCGGTTTATCAAATAGACCAGAGGATTCACCGAGATGAGAAGACATCTCAATGCCCTTACCCTTGTCAGCCATCAAAGACTTAAGAAGAAGGACCAAAAGATCTGAAGGTTGGTAGGGCTAATGGTGTACCACGATGACAAAAAAAAATATGCAACAAAGAATAAGTGGAAGGCTGTCACGGGGAAGGCACAAAATGGAGAGAAAGAAATTGGGGGCGCGGTGAGAAGAGGTCGATTAGCCGTAGAGAAATGGTGCAGCGACGCACTTAGCGGAAACGGCACAGTATGCCACCAAATCGAACCACACGAGGGTCGTCAAGAGCCAAGAGATTCCACACTAGAGGCCAATTGAATACACAAGGTCTCGATTATGAAGGAATCGAAGGATTGTCGACTGAATACACCAAATCGTGCCTTCTTGGTTAAGGAGCAGAAAAGAATCGTGCCTTCTTGGTTTAAGAGCAGAAAATAGTGAAGAAGGTCTAGAAAGCCAAGGATAAACAGGCTGCCAAGAGTGAACGTGGAGCAAAGGCTGTATACTGGCAGCAGATTCTTCAAGAACTGCCCAAGAAAAAAATCGCCTAGACAGAGGCTACCAAATACGGAATCACAAGAAACTCATGTTGGACGTCTGATACCATGTAGAGAATGAACTTCATATTATTCAATAGAAACCACACTTACATTGAACGGCAGATTGGAGGCCTCCAATCTGCCTTAAGCCCAAAATCGGCTTCACAGAGCAGCCGTCCCCCTCTCTTTTCTTAATGTTTCTCTATAACCCTAATCACCTATTAATACCCTATCTAACTTAATTTCCTAATCTACCCCTACTAAGAATTAACTATTTCTAAGATGACATAAGACTCAAAATGACAAACTAAACTTACTTACATAACTTGACTCTCATTACATGCAAAGACAACTTTCCTTAACACTAACATGGCACACGATAGGGATCTGTGGAAACAAAGAATCCATATAACTGACCCCGTCTAGTATGGGAAAAGGCTTAGTTGTTGTTGTTTGTTGTTGTTGTAGTCTCCACCAGGATATCTGTAATGTAATTATCATGCTGCATAAGGATTGTGATAGAAGACTACACAAAGGACAGCTAAACCTGAATGTCAATAACTTTTTGTGCATTTCTTGGTATTTTGTGAAGATTCTCATGCTATCCGTGAAAATAAGTTGTCAAGTAAAAGAGGGAAACAAGGCAATCTTATGCAATGACTCTTCTCAAGATGATTTTACGTAAGAGGATACTAAGTTCTTCAATATTATTTTCTGAAAGATTTTTAACAGTTTCTTTTAGAAAAGTTCTTGAAATAAATATAATAGATGAAGATACTTTACCTGAAACCAGTGGTCCAACACGTAAATGCCCAGGTTCAGAAGTATAATCCAAAATACTGCATTGACATGTTTCCTGGGCACAGGTTTATCATCAGGCTTCCCAAGTTCCAACTGTGATATCATGTCTGAAAATTTTATAAGAAGCCATCTCAAAGCTGAAAAGCTAAAACAAATTGTCTACAGTACAGCTTCTGACAGAAAAATCATATAAGCTTGAGATAAAGATCACATCAGCAAGGACCTCCATAAGGCAACAAGTGGTTTGTTAGGGAGTAGACTCTTGCTTTTCATGTACATGGGTTAGTTTGATATGGTATCTGACCAATCAGCCAAAAACCTTGAGTGAGAGAGAGAGAGATGGCAATTACAAAATCATCAAGATTATCAATCAAGAATCAGCACCCACATTTGCCTCCATCAATTTCTTGTGAACATACATAATTTTGCATTACAATATGTGACATCCGCAATTCGGTTGCTGCATAGATAAGTTCCTGACGTTTGATGTTGCCATATGTTGTAGGAGCTTCTTTGGATGCACAGATATCAAGTGCCTAGATGTAGGTCTAACTTCCAAGGAATGAGATTTTCATTCAACCTGTGCATTTTCAATTAAGGGAACAACAATAGTATCATGAACAGAATGGCTGCAGTAGCTAGGACAGGTGAGCTGGGGTCTTAACAAAATGTGGATCCAAGGTAAAGAGTTGTTATCAAGCCCCAACAAAGATCAACACGGAAGCCAAGTTAGATAAAATTCTTCATGGTTGACCATCAAGCCTGTCTCATTATGAAGCAGTTAGGCAGTTGAGCAACAGAGGCTCTGGATCTAAGTATAACCCACTTTGGATATAGCCTCACCACAAGAGCATCGAAATGTCTAATAAATAGACTGGTATTCCATCTCACTGTAGAGATGAGCTCCTTTGATTTCAAGTTTGTGTATAAGATGGAATCAGAAAATCAAGCCACCAATGTACTCTTGCTGGCTATGTTATCAATAGCGGCCGCTATAGCGCGCTATGGCATTTTAGCGGATCTAAAACCGCTATAGCAGGTAGCCCTTAGCGGGCGACCTGCCAAAGCGCTATTAGCGCCGCAAACAGTGCTATAGCGGTCCGCTATGGCGTTGTAAGCGGACACATTCGATTTAGTAGATTGGGTCGGGTCGATCTGGATCGACCAGACCCAAATGATATAAAGTCCCTGACTCCCTGCGTCTCTCCAACCCTCGTTCGTCCGACTCCCTGCGCCTCTCCAACCCTGACTCCCTGCGCCTCTCAATGGTCGCTCCTGCCTGTCGCCGCCACCGTCTCTAGGTGCGCCTCCCCCTCTCCATCCTTATCGGGCCGCTCCCGCCTGTCACCATTGCCGCCTCCAGGTACACCTCTCCAACCCTCGTTCATTCCTGACTCCTTGCGCCTCTCCAACCCTCATTCGTCCCTGACTCCCTGCGCCTCTCGGTGGCCGCTCCTACCTGTCGCCGTCACCGTCACCGTCTCCAGGTGCGCCTCCCCCTCTCCATCCTCACCGGGCCGCTCCTTCCTGTCGCCACCGCCGCCTCCAGGTACGCCTCTCCAATCCTCGTTCGTCCCTAACTCCCTGCGCCTGTTGCAATATTGTGTATCACTGCCTTCTCATTCTGAGTGTGGAATTCGTTGAAGAAACTCCCCACCTGAACTAGACTTTTGAGCTGCTTGTGGCTTGCCTGTTAGTCAAGAACATTTCCCTCAATAAGTAGGATAAATAAATCCGTGAATATAATCTTTTGGCTGATGAGAGGAATAAAAATAAACAACCCAAACAATATAACTGCTTGGATGATCAGAGGAACAAAAATAAACAACCCAAACAACGTTACTTATTTAATGTTATATTTCTTGTATAAGGTTTGAAAACTCAAGCTGAGTAGTTATTCTTATTTTTTGTAGTGAGTATGGAATCATCAACAAGTGTAGCTGCTTGTTCTCAAGTGGTAGTGGCAGTTATGGCACCGGCACTAGTAATACAATTGGTAATCGGTTTTCTAGTCCAGCATACAACTACAAACTCCCATCTTCTAAGGATCCAGGATGGAATTAGGGTTTGATAAAATCTAGGACAGATAATATGTCAGTGTTTTGTACATTATGTGGTCATGTTTCTACCAACGGAATAACAAGATACAAGGACCATTTAATAGGAAGAAGCGAAAATGTGACAGCTTGCAAGAATGCAACTGAAGAAATAAAGAAAACAATTTATGATTATGTGCATAATGCATCTAAGAAGAAGGCCGAAAAGATTTTATTTTCATATTGAGGAGAAGTTTCTAGTATGGAAGGTAACATATTGACAAGCACCCAATGTTCATCATCTTCATTATCATTTGGCTCACGACCACCGCTTTCGAAGGGACCCATGGATTCATTTGTACGTTTATCGCCAGACTCGCTACGACAAGGTACATTGGAAAATCGATATAAGAAAGAAGAAAGAGAACGAGTATGCATATCCCGTAGCAGGTGGATGTATCAAAATGGAATCCCTTTTAATGTTGTGAAATCCACCAGCTTTCAAGCGATGGTAAATGATATAGGGCAGTTTGGACCTGGAATGAAGCTTCATCATACCATGAAGTAAAGAAAACATTATTGGAAAAGGAAGTGGGAAGTGTAAGAGAGTTTACAAATGGATTTAGAAAGCATTTGACTACTTATGAATGTTCTATTATGTCAGGTGGATGGACAGATAGAAAACAGAGAACACTAATAAATTTTTTAGTGTATTGTCCTCAAGGTACAGTTTTTCAGTTTTTCTTAAGTCCATTGATGCATCCCATGAAGTAAAGAATGCAAATAAATTGTATACATTGTTAAAAGAAGTAATCTTAGAGATTGGAGAGAAGAATGTTGTGCAGATGGTTATAGATAATGCAGCAAATTATGTTGCAGTTGGTAGAATGTTGATGGTTGAATTTAATCATTTGTTTTGGACATCATGTGTTGCACACTATATAGATGCTTGAAGATATTGGAGAGACAAAAAGACTAAAAGGCATCTTCAGCAGGGCAAAGAAGCTAGTGACATTTATGTATGCTCATGGTCAGATATTGCATATGATGAGACATTTTATAGGAGGAAAAGACATACATAGACCGGCTGTGACCCGTTTTGCTACTAGATTCTTAACTCTAGACAGCTTGTGGCAGTCAAAAGAAGCTCTAAGATCGATGATTATTTCTGAACAATGGGAGAAATGCCCTTTATCAGATAGTATTAAAAGAAAGCAATCTAAGGCAATAATTTTGCAACTTAGATTTTGGAAGGGCATTAGTTTTTCACTTAGAGCAATGGGTCATTTAGTAGATGTTTTGCGTATGGTCGACAGTGATGAGAAACCATTCATGGGCTATATTTATGAGAAGATGGATCGTGTAAAGGAACAAATAAAGGTGCGTAAATATTTCAATTTTATGTGTTATTTGCTAATATTTACTTATTAATCTTATAAATTAATAACATTTAACTTCTTGTTTTATAGGTTAATATGAAAAACAAAGAAGAGCAGTATGCTTTTATTTGGGAGATCATAGACAAAAGATGAGACAGGCAAATGCATAAGCCATTACATGCTGATGCATTGTATCTGAATCCAAGGTTGTATTATGATTATGATGGGATAGAATCTAATGTTGAGATTAAAGGTGGTTTGTTGCAAGTTATAGCTATACTTGTACGAAGTAAGGAAGAACAACAAGTGAGTCATCAACTTATAAGTTATCGAATTGCAAAAGTTGTTTTGGACTAGAATTAGTTATAAGTTCGAGGAAAACATGTGCACCAGGTAATTAATTCAAGCACCTTTGCTTTCTTAATTATTTCATTATTAATATATGATTTAAGGTTTTTTAATATGATTAACTTATTGTTTACACATGATTTTTAACTTTTTATAATAGTTGAATGGTAGCCGACCCCATCTAGTATGGGAAAAGGCTTAGTTGTTGTTGTAGTTGTTGTTGTAGTTGTTGTTGTAATAGCTGAATGGTAGATGACTTTTGGTTATGGATGCCCTGAATTGCAAAGTTTTGCCATACGGGTTTTGAGCCTTACTTGTAGTGCTACCTCAAGTGAGCGCAATTGGAGTACCTTTGAAATTGTAAGAAATTAAGAATTATGCTTTTTATTTACATTATAAATAAATGAAAGTTTTTTTATTGAGTTAACAACTTACCTAAATTCTTTCTCTTATCTTAGATTCATACGAAGAAAAGGAATAGATTATTGCATCAAAAGCTTAACGATTTAGCTTTTGTGCAATATAACGAAAAGCTCAGAAGAAGGTACGAAGAGAGCAAATCTAATGAAGCAAATTTTGACCCCATCATGTTGGTATCGGTTGAAGATCATGATGAATATCTTACTGATGATGAGTTCGTTGGTGACGATGATTCCTTTACTTGGCGAAATATCGATATGGCATCCGAAGCATCAAGAGCGGGTGCTACTGCTGTTTATACAAGGTCGAGGACACGAAAGCGACAAAGAAGACAAAGCAAAGGGAAGGATAAGATGCCTATGAAAGATGAAGAAGAATTTAATTTTGAAGAAACATATGAAGAGGAAATAGAAGAATACGGATCTTTTTCTGAGAATGAGTGAACATGACCTAAACAATTAAGTGTGATACTGATTGTAAATTTATAATTGAATTTTGATGGATGTTATGTACTTTTGAATTAGCTTATTGGCATTTGTGTATGTTTTTGTTCCTATTGAACATGTATGGGAATCTCATGTTGTTTGATGGCACATTTGTTATCTTTTGTTGTAGGTGATTAATGAGCGGCATTATGGGCAAAGCAAGCATATATAGCAACCCTCTAAGTATCACCCTTATTGACATATAAGGGTGATAAACTAAGAGGGTTGCTATGGATGTTGCTGCTTGTAATGTCGCTCATTGACATGGAACAGTGCATTCCATAATCCATATGCTATCCAGCAAATACAGGAACCTATGGGTTTGATATGTCTATCCAGGTGTTATCTATTGCCTTAATCACTCATTATTTAAACTGGAATAGTTTTCTTATGCTTTGAACTGGAATTTGTCATAGGTCTCTCTTTTTCAGGTGACTCTCTCTTCCTCAACAAAGATATTACTCAAGCAGATAATGACCAGGTATGCTCCTTCTCTTCAATTCGTTCTTTGTTCATGGTTGTCCTATTACTCAAATTTTTAATGCATATGGCATGTAATTTTGTAGTTTAACATTCGTTGGATTCTTCTACTTGTGCAAGTATCATGTGTTCTTGAGACTGTTGGTAGGTGCTAGTGCTATCATGCTTGATTAGTTGTTGTAGTTGATGTATTATTATCTATTCATGGTAATAATCTACTTAAGATCTTGATATTTTTTAGAAATTAGAGAACCCATTATATATATATATATATATAATTTTTTAATCATAACTAAAAGTGTACCGCTAAATCCGCTATATCCCCACTACCGCTGTATCAGAGTCGACCGCTAACAACCCGCTAACCTCTATTGATAACATAGCTTGCAGGGAACAAGAAGCCTTTTTGTGCCCTAATAGGAGAGCCACAAAAACAGAAAGCGTGCAGCACCCAAATAACAAGGAATCAGGTTATGCAGGATGGAAACTTAACGGACGCTGAAAATAGGGGTTGACACTTGAGTGGTGTAGCAATGAAAAAGGAAACCTTCTCAATCGATAACATTGATGTGCATGTGCACCTTGAGTTTTGGAACATGTAGGCACGAAACCTGGGTGCATCTTTAGCAGAAGTTGGGAGAAGAGGTTAAACAGAACCAAGATAGAAAATTACATGTGGGTTACTCTGGAGTCGTGGTAATGTAGTGGCACCTTTGAACTTAGCAGAGCTCCAATGATTTTTCAAGCTTCAACATTAAAAATGTTAAGAAGTGGTATCGGGTCCAAATATTGGATCTGTTTATAGTTACCTGATACGGTTGTTAAGTATGGTTAAGTAAGAGCATATTAGTCATTTAAGTTATAAAGATATTATAAGTATTAACGTTAGTTAGGGTTAGAAGTGTGAGAAAATGTACGTAGTAGCCAGGAGGGCACCCAAAAAAGTTTACTATTGTGCTCATGGTGGAGTGATAACCTCCAACCATAAATTCAATATTTTATTTTTCAATAAAGTTTATGCATGGTATCAGAGACTTAGGGCATCAAAAGAGCAGATTTGGCAAGAGCAAATCCTGTGTTTGGTGGTGTAGTTGTTCTGGACAAAGTTTTGAAGTTTTGGTGCACAGCAAATCCTATGAACAACAGTGGTAGCATCAGATTGTTGGCTTCGATAGCAGGGTACAGCACGTAGTTGTCGGTGGTTTTGACAAGATGGTTCCGATAAAGTGCATTGAATCAAGCATTGTTAGCCGTATTGTAACGTATCGTACGATATGGCACGATACGATAACCTATATCGTACAGGTTATTATACCGTATCGCATGATATGGCACGTATCGTACGATACGGGCGATACGCCCAAGGACCCGTATAAAGGGTCATTGGCCGAACAAAAACCTGCATTTTTATGAGTTTCCATGATTTTTTTAGAGCAGCTCATGCTATCTCTGGTGGTTTTCCCCCTCCTTGGTGTTTAAGGCTCTCAAAAAAGTGCTCTACAGTATCCGTGCAAGCCTCCTGACTCGAATTGTGGCATATTTTGAGTGTTTTTTTGAATTTTTTTGTTTATATTTGTTATTTTTGGTGTTATCTGTGTTTTTTTTTAATGACAAAATATGAAGTTATTAAGTGTGTGGATATGATTTTTATTGCATTTATGAAGTGGGAGACACTCTATTTGAGTGTTACGTGAAGATTGAGGATTTATGAAGTGCTTTTATTTTTAAGTTTTTCATTGAATTGAAGTGCTCAATTGAGACGACAGGAAGAGGTGTTAGAGACTATCAATCTTTCATTGAATTTCACGATGGAAAGTTGAAACACCACCTAGCAAGGACTAGGAAATAAGTTGCTCCTTGCATGGGCAGAGTTAGAAGTTTGCCAGAGGGTATTAAATGGTAATGTCTTCAGATGATTCAAGAGAGGAGACAATAAAAGGATGATTTAGGGATGTTTGAGAAAGATGATGATTATGGGAAAAGGCTTAGTTGTTGTTGTTGACGAAGATGATGATGCTATTGGATTCACTGATAGTATTCCTTCAGATGCTAGAACAGAGATTGGTAGTAGTAGTTCTCGACCACCAAACAAGGAAAAGAGAGTTGCTGAAGATTTTGCAAGTCGAAGTGGTAGAAGATGAGGTTAATGCAGTAGCATATTATCTAAACCCAACAAGCTTCAAAAGGGACAGTGAGGTTAATCGAGGCATCATTGATTGTATAGATAGATTAGTCCCTGATGAGAGTAGAACAGATGTTATATATCGAGAGATGGAGATCTATGATAATGCTCTTTACTTAATGGGTTTGCCTTTAGCAATTCGCAACCGCATTAATATGTGCCCAGATAAATTGTTTATCTTTGTATTTAAGTTTCTTAAATCTTATATTATTATGGATTAAGTCTCTAACGTTTGTCTTTTTCTACAGATGTTTGGTGGAATAGGTTTGTAAGTGATTACCCAAACCTTAGAGATTTTGCAATAAGAGTTTTGAGTCAAACCTATAGTGCAACAGGTTGTGAAATGAATTGGAGTGTCTTTCAACATATCCATACAAAAAAAGCGCAACAGACTGGAACATAAGCGGCTGAATGACTTAGTTTTCATCCGTTGTAACATGCGGCTTCGCAGAAGGTAATCTTGTATTAGTTAATAGTTTAGTACTTAAAGATTCAATTCAATATATTGTTTGACTTCAATTGTTAATGTTATTTACTAATTACTTATCTTTTTTTCTTGTAGGCAATTAAAAAAGGTAAATAGAGAATAAAGCCAATTTGATCCAATAAGTTTGGATAATTTTGATATATTAGAAGACTAGATTATGGAAGATAACGAAGAAAATGCCCTCCTAACTGAAGAAGGCATTGCATGGATTAATTTGGAAGAAGCGCAACATCATTATCAAGAAGATGAAGATTTTGATTTTGAAGCAGAAGGTGGTGAGGATCTTCAATAAGGAGAAGATGAAGATTATTTAGTTAATGATCCTGATTACAATATGTAAATGTAAATGTATTTTATTTTTTGCTTCAAAATATGTAAATTTTTTTCAATTGTTCAATGGTGAATGATCAATATGTACTAAACTTTACATTATATGAATTCTTTGTAATTATCAAAATTTTCTTAAATTTTTATGATTTTTTTGAAATTTTTTAGAATTTTTTAGATTTTTATTATTTTTTAATTTTAAAGTACGATACGTTACGATACGCCCGTATCGTGGACCAAAACGATACATGATACGATACGCATCAAACAATACTGGAATCAAGTATAACCAAAATCTAGTAGCAAAAAATTGAGTCAGGAAAGTTTTGTTGGTAATCCTCGAGGCAGCGATAAAGTGCAAGTTGATCTTGCACATGGGCCTAAGTCTATTGCAGCAGCAGACCTACATTCAACAGATGGGCTAAGTCCTTCACATGTTGTGGCAGTGGTGAGTATATTCAAGTTGTCCTGTTGGTTGTCTACACATAGGCAAATAAGGAAGGTATTCCTTAATCTTCATATTGAAGTACAATAAAAAAGAGAAGCATGGTAGATAAAAGTAAATTCATTGAAATTTCATTTACAGTTTAAGATGTTCAGTCTAGAGAGAAAATAGATACATTTCAAATCACCAATATTAAGTTAGATGGTATGAATTTTCTAGAATGGGCTATGATAATTGAGTTAGTTGTTCTTGCCAGAGAGAGATGGAATTACATGACAAGACTACAACCTCGTTCGGAAGAACTTGATCCAAATTATCTAAGATGGAGAAAGAAAGATGTTTTGGTATCTTCATGGTTGTTGCAATCTATGACCCTGTCAATCGGGAGAACCTTCATTTATCTTGATTCAGTATGTGAAATATGGAGCATTGTGTCTAAAGCTTATTTCCAACTAAAAAACGTTGGAAAAGAATATGAAATCCTAAAAAAAATCAAGTGTAGACAAGGTACCAAGACTATTAACGAATACTATGCAGATCTTCGTGGTCTCTAGGATGAGTTACAATTCTATGCAACTATCAAATGTTTAGCCTGTTCTAAAGAAAGAAATAAAGAGTCTAAAAAAATAAAGGTGTTTGATTTGCTATGGGGAGTTAATCTCAAGTATGAAGGTATTAAAGTCAAACATTCTAAGACGAGAAGAACTACCTTTTCTTAGAACGGTGTATTCTCTTCTTCTTAGAGAAGATCGGAGGGGATTGAAAAAAGAGAACAGTTTCATTGCTGACCAGAATGCCTTTTGAGAAAAAAATGAGTTTATCATTCTCGTGGAAGAGGACGTAACACTAGAGGATCTTTTTAAGAAAAAGAAAAGCTAAAATGTACACATTATGGCAAGTATCTCCACACTATGGATAAATGCTAGGACCCAATTAGCAAACCAGATTTCATGAAGAATAGAGGGAATTATGCTCATGTATCAGAAAATCTCTCCAAGACAAAAAATTATCCATGAGCTGAAAATGCCTATAGAAGGCCTAGAATCCAAAACCAATTACCAAGCTTCTACATAAGCTATGATAGCTCCCGATTCTTACTTGTGAAAGGGTAAATCTTCTTCCTCTTATCAATCTAAGTATGGGTAGTAGACTATGAGGCAATAGATCATATGACAGGGGACAAAACATACTTCTCAGAATATCAACTTCTTCACAATAAGGAGCTCATGAAATTGATAGATGAATCTCATACTCGTGTGATAGGAAAGGGAAGTGTGCAAACTCAATTAGCCAATTTATCTTTTGTATTTCATGTTCCAAGCTTTCTCACATTAAGTTGTTAACAAAATCTCTTAATTGCTCAGTCACATTCTCTCTCAGGCTGTGTTTCTTAGGATCTGAAGACAGGAAAAGTCTTTGATCATGGTAGCTTGAGTAGGGAGCTATATATAATTATATATTAGATGACTACTAAGCTAGATGTTCTTCGGGTACTACTTCCGCTTTGATAACAAGTTTAGCAGAGACCAAACTATGGCATGAGCGCAAGGGACATTTACCTATGTCTAAAATCAGCCATGTAATTCCTAATTTTCTTCTTAAGTCAAATAATGTATCCCTAGAATGCGATGTTTGTCAAAAGGCAAAACATCAAAGGGGTTCGTATTCTAGTAGCGAGTGTAAAAAGTCATAGCCTTTTGAATTGATTCATTGAGATGTTTTGGGTCCTAGTCCAGTCAATTCTCTGAGGAGTCAAAAGTACTTTGCTTCCTTGATAGATGATTGTACCCTACTTTCAATAGTATACAAATTCAAGGTTGAAGTTTCAGCTATTTTTCCAATTGTCCACAAGTTTATCCTAACCCAATTTAATTCCATTGTAAAAAAAAATTGTTCCGACAATGGGGATAGTATCTTGTTGTCAAATTACAGGATTATCTCCATTCATATGGCATTATTCATCAAACTACTTGTCCAAATACTCCTCAACAAAATGGGGTTGCTTAAAGAAAAAACACACATTCTAGAGGTAGTTCCCACACTTCTTATTGGGTGAAGTTGTCTTAACCTCAGTCCATTTGATGAACAGAATGCCAAGTTCAGTACTCAGTGGAGTAGCTCGCACACTTCTTATTGGGGTGAAGTTGTCTTAGCCTAAGTTTATTTAATCAACAGAATGCCAAGTTGAGTACTCAATGGAAAAACTCCTTCTCAAGAAACAAAATTGTTTCATGCCACCCCTTGTATCTTTGGTTGTACGTGCTATGTTCATATCTACCAACTTATCGGGGATAAACTTGACCTCAAGGTTATCAAGTGTATGTTCCTTAGATACTCCAACGCATAAAAAGGGTACAAATGCTATGATCCAATTCATAGGATAACATATGTTTCCCTAGATGTCACCTTCTTTGAGTCTACTCCCTACTATTCTTCTTAGGAGGAGCTTGTGAATTTAGTGAATAAACCTATGAATGTTCTTCCTACAAGCCCTAGAGAAGTAGAATTGGAACTTGATAAGAAAGAGGGGATTGAAGTTGCTCCGAAGGAGATCACGGTGTACAGACGGGGACTGAGGAATGTAACAATGCCTCAAGATCAAGTTAAAGTGACCAAGACCAAAGATCTATCTTCGACTTCATATCCTCATCTTCCCATAGAGCCAGATTTTGAACTACCTATTGCCCTTTGAAATGGTAAAAGAACTTGCACTCTCTATCCTATCTCCTAATATGTCTCTTATGAATGCACTTCTGAAAGTTATCGAAACTTTGTTATGAATACTGAGTTACATCCTATGCCTATAAGTGTTAAGGAAGCTAGTAAAAGTCCTTAGTGGAAGGAGGCTATAGAGGTTGAACTAGATGATCTAATCAAGAACAACACTTCGACTATTGTCGATCTACCTCTAGGTAGAAAGCCAATGGGTTGTAAGTGGGTTTATACAGTCAAGTATAAGGCAAATGGAAGTCTTGAAAGATATAAAGCAAGACTCATTGCTAAGGGCTACAGTCAGTCCTACGAAATTGATTATAACAAAACATTTGCCCCAATGGCAAAGTTCACTTCTATAAGAGTTATTCGGAGTCTTCCAACTCAAAAGGGTTAGAACCTATGGCAGTTGGATGTAAAAGATGCTTTTCTATATGGCAATCTCAATGAAAAGGTTTATATGGAATTACCCCAGGAATTGATACCAAGAAACAAAAAGGGAAAGTATGTAAATTAAACAAGACTATTTATGGTATCAAACAATCTCCTAGAGCTTTGTTTGAAAAATTCAATGAAGACATGAGCAGTATGCGATATCATGAAAGTGTAAATGATCATACATCATTCATTAAGAAAAAAAAGAAATTAGCTATTATTATTGTCTATGTGGATGATATCATTGTTAGTGGGGGATGATCTTGAAGAAATTATAAGACTCAAGGGATGGTTGCATCAGTTATTCGACTTAAAAGACTTGGGCAAATTATACTATTTCTTGGAAATTGAAATTTTATACTCTAGTAAAAGAGTATTTCTAACCCAAAGAAAGTACAACATGAATCTATTAAAGGATACTAACATGACAGATTGCAAGAAGTGTGACACTCTTATAGAAATAAATCAAAAATTACATCTTGATGATGGCACAAAGTATATAGATGTGAGCAAGTATCAAAAATTGGTTGGGAAGCTGAATTACCTAACCATTACTCGTCCAGATATTACTTATGCAGTTGGTATGGTTAGTAGATTCATGCATGCTCCAACAAAAATGCATATGGATGCAATTTATCGAATCTTGAGGTATTTGAAATCTACTCTTGGGTCTGGTCTCCTTTACTCTAATTCTGGAAATCTTAATATTGAAGTGTATTCAGATCCATACTAGGTTGGATCTCTTCGTGACAGGAAATCTACTATCGAATATATACATTACTTGGGGGCAATATAGTTTCATGGAAGAGTAAAAAAATATGTTGTTGCATGATCCATTGTTAAAGTTGAGTATACGGCAATTGCTCAAGTGATGTGTAAAGGGATGTGGTTAATATCTCTTATACGTGAGTTAGGAATGGAGGTGCCATGTCCTATTTCCTTATATTGTGACAACAGTGTAGCTATACAATCATGAGAGGACTAAACATATGAAGATTGACTGCCACTTTATAAGAGAGAAAGTAGAAAGTCAAGAGTTCATGTTAGTGTATGTTAAATCAACAGACCAAAGGATAGATTTTCTTACTAAAGAAATCAATAGAAACAGCCTCACGATGACCCTGAGCAAGTTGGGTGTAATGAACATCTTCTACTCAACTTGAGGGGGAGTGTTAAGAAGTGATAACAGGTTCAAATGTTGGATCCATTTGTAGTTATCTAGTCAGGTTGTTAAGTATGGTTAAGTAAGAGCAAATTAGTCATTTAAGTTATGAAGATATTATAAGTATTAACGTTTGTTAGGGTTAGAAGTGTGAGAAAATGTTGGCAGCAACTAGGATGGCCCATAAAGAAGTTGACTAGTGTGCTCATGGTGCAGAGATAACCTCCAACTAGAAATTTTGTATTCTACAGATTAATTTTTCAAAAGTTCCTATAAAAGGACCCATCAGAAGCAGGTTTTCACACGTTCCATTTGATCAGGAGTCATCTATTCAGGTTTATTTCACATATTAGCATTCTCTTAGAGAGACCGAACTTTCATGCTCGGAGCAACCACTATAAGAGTATTTTCAATTAGTCAGTTAAAACACTACTGACTTGAGTTGTGGTTAACAAAGGAACACATAGGCCACAAAATGTGGAATAAGTCGGCTAACTTGTGTTATATATCCGAAATTGAGCCATGCAATCCTCTTAAATAGGTAGACCAGATTGAGCCATAGAACCTTCTTAATGTGTGGACCATATTTTAGATAAAGTTGTTAATATGTATCTAGTCTAGTGTTATCCGTATCGTGGGAAGCCATGATACGATACGATAATCTGTATCGTAAGATATAGGTTATCGTGTCATATCATATGATATGGTATCTTATCGTACGATACGGTCCGTATCGCCTGTACTGTACGATACGGGCGATATGCTAAAAAAAATTCAAATTTTTTTTTCAATTTTTTTTTACAGGTTTGTGGCCTCTCTTCGCCTCTCTTCACTTCCCTATGCTTGTAATTTGGGTTTATAATTTTATTTATTGAATAAGAATAATTTATGAACAAATAAAAATTGTGACAAAATCATTTCCCTTTCTGTTGCCAACTTTTAGGTATATTTCTGCTAGCAGTTTCTAATTTCATGAGATCGCAAACAATTAAAAACATTTGGTTGTCTCGGTTCATTGAGTGGACATTTCACAACTTCACTATTTTAGGGTTCACCTTACGTGACTTCCATTGAGTTGAACATGATCAACGTCTGTGAGGCTTAACTCAGTCTTTGAAGTGAGAAATGAAGATCAAGCATTAGTTAAAAAGCTAGTCTCTAGTAAGAGAAAAAGGGATATCATCAAGTAATAATATCACATCACTGAGGTGCCATAAAGTCAATAATCAAAGAAATTGAGCTCATTGTTTTGCTCACATATGAAAATTAGCAAATATGACAACTACATGTACAAAGATAGCAGTTTGTTAATTTTGATATATTAGATGGGTGGATTATGGAAGATAACGAAGAAAATGCACTCCTAACCAAAGAAGATATTGCATGAATTAATTTGAAGTGCAACAACATCATGAAGGAGATGAAGATTTTCATTTTAAAGCAGAAGGTGATGAGAAACTTTGAATCTTTATCAAGTAGAAGATGAAGATTATTTAGTTAATGATCCTGATACAAATTTACAATATGTAAAATGTAAATGTATTTCATTTTTTGCTTCAAAATATATAATTTTGGATGCAATTGTTCAATGTTGAATGTTCAATATGTGCTAAACTTTGCATTATATGAATTTAAAGCAATTATCATATTTTTCCAGATTTTTTTCAGATTTTTACTAATTTTCTTGATTTTTTAAATAATTTTTATGTTATTTTAATATTAAAGTACGATACGATACGATACGCCCATATCGTGGAGCCCAGCGATACACGATACGATACGCATCAGACAACACTGATCTAGTCATGAATTTACTTCAAAATGTGGGAATTAAATAAACTCGTCTCAGTTTTTGCAAGGTATTAGAAATTTTTATTGGGTTTCGTGCAAGGCTATAAAGGAATGCCTTATAAATAGAGGCATGGTATTACTACAAATCAGTGTTGGTCCTTTTATCCTTCAACTCCCCACTAGTTTTTTCTTGCTTCCCGTTTGTTTTGAGAAAACACTATAAATTTTAACTACATAACAAAGAATTGCATAAATCCATCATACTAGTATGCTAACCTGTCTAGGACTTCGATTTTTCTCGTACAAGGCCGAATTTGCCGAAACCAATTGTAATCCGGACTTTTATACTAGAGACGGTGAATAAGCTTAAAGGTTAGCAAAACTCGTGCCTTGGAGGTATTTACTCATGACCATTTCAATTTCTCTTACAGAAGAACTCAACAGTTCCAATCTCCAGAACCCAACATCGATGTAGCCTCCTTCCCCAACAGCCATTTCAATTCTGAGAAAGAAAAAACAAGAAACATAATAAATGATGAAAACCCCTGATGCTAAAAAGTTACACGTCGATTGTTCAAAAGATGCAATTCATCCATCCTATCACCCTTCATTGACATATTTACGGAAACAATACACAAAAATGGTTTGATGCCCTCCATTGAATAACTGTAGAGAGCTTAATAAGACCTGTTTTCTCTACCTTGGTCTGGGGACAGCAGCATAACAAACCAAAAACAGATGATTATGCGGCTTCGACTTATATACAGCTATCCCTCTGGCTGGTAGAGCATGGTGGAATTAATCTATATACGGGTGAAGTAAAGCTGAGTTATCGTTGTCTCGAAGCCACGAATAATCCACCACAAGAGTTAACACCCAGTTACACGCATTCAAACAGCCATTATAAGCTTCCTACTCCCGTTTTGCATTCCATACCCACGAAAGCAACCGTTCAGAAACGACAGGTGGCGGGCCGCTTACTCACGCGGAGAAAAACGTGCACATATTAAGCAAAGGCTTCTTTAACAACAGAGACCAAGAAATAAAGAAACGTAATTCAAACAACTAGGAAGACAAAATCTGGCACTGAGTTAGTTACTGTGAGAATGATTGGTTCAGTTTTCATGAACTCTGGATTTCAACAAATGACGATAACTGAATAAGGGGGAAAGAACCAGCAAAAGGACGCAAGTAGTACCAGAATTGCTCATTCGTCGGCATCTGGAAAATCGATCTGACAATGAGAACGAATCCGGTATTCTTTCGCGAGGTAGGAAGAGGAGATCGCGACGAGGACAAAGGCGACGAGAGCAGGCACAACATCTCATTATAGATAACAATCGAGGACGGCGGGGAACGATGGGAAGAGAAACCCAGCAAATGGAGGAGGGAGGAACCATCATCATCGTCGTCGTCCCCATGCCTGCGCTTCGGACTTCAGTAGCCACGCTTAATGCCATCCCCGCGAAAGAGAGTGGTCTCGATTCGGTTCCGGTTCTCCAGACAGAAAAATCAACGAAAAGCTGAAACAAAAATATAGAAAAGAAATATGGAACTGGGTGGTCTGTAGTTTTGAGTTCAATTTGGTCTATTTCAAACTGGACCAGTTCCATAAAATCCATGCCTACCGCGGGTGCTGAAATCCTTTTAGGTTTTGGTTTTTATAGAAGAGGAGGCTGCGGCCTAACATGTAAGGATGTTGATGGAGTGGGGTGGAGCTGAGGATCGAAGTCCCCGTCTCATCTCGTTTCATAACCTTGTTCTTATTCTCCTATTCTCGTGATGGGAACCAAAAGCGTCTCATCGTGGACATTGGACCCTATGTCTTCACGAGTCTCCACGGAGACCCGTTCAAGAAAAGAGAGGTTCACAAATAGATTGAAGCTCACAAAATGAAACGTATACATCTAAAATATATTATTTATTACAAATGAAATGAGAGAAATGACCATAAGTTCTTGATTTAAAAAAGAAAAAATATTTTTATTTAATTTTCTTATAATTTGTTTTATTTTTAAATAAGCCTAATTTTATAAAATCAATTAGAGAAAGTATCGGGATCGGGTTCGCGAGACGGGAACCTTCTATCTTCATCTCCACCTCGTTATTTCCTTGCTCTTCCCATCCCGTCTCCGTCCCCATTTTCACTTCCCAAATCCTCGTTGGTCAGTATGGATGCCGTGGGAAACAAGGAATCGGAACATCCCCCACCGACAACACACGCATCAATATGCCCCCACCAGTTGAGATAACGCTATGGGTCTTTTTGGTTTTCAAAGAACATAGGGACATGAAATTCCTGTTTTGGAATCGGCCGGATGGTAAGTGGAACCGAAACCAGAAGAGTAACTGACTCTGAAACCAGACACAGCAGCACTTCCCCTCCTCCTCCCATGAAGCAGACCCTGAACCAGCCATTTATACCGTTGATAGGCTTAACAATCTTACTGTAACTTCCGAAAAAAAATTATATATATATATATATATATATATATATATATATATATATATATATATATATATATATATATATATATATATATATATATATATTCTGGCCAAGTTTTTCTCTAAATCAATGCGCTCAACTTATTATTTTTGTTGGTGTTCGATCCCAAAGCACTCCAAACTGCCTCATATAGTATGCGAAAAGGAGAAGGACGCTTACAAATTTTTTTCTTTTAATGCAAAATACCTAAGTGATGTCAAGTTCAAGACCCTTCATAAATTTATTCTCATTGAAAAGAATGCAAAGCTTGTGATTTCAATCTTCTTAAATTCTCTATTCAATGAGTTCGGTAGCTCCTTTAGGGTTGGTTCAAACACTCATTCAGTAATTACATTGGTAAAGGCTGCAAGCTTGAAAAAGGCATGTTAAAACATATATTCGATTTGTTAAATAATTGCAGAATTTTTGGGCAAGAATATAATCGTCCCTCTCTGTCATCAGATAATGTAATTCCTTGATGACAATGAATTAGATGTAGACAATATAAAAAAAGTTTTTCTCGAGTTAGAATAACGAAATAGGTCAAGATCTTAGTTCTACGAAGAAAGTGCGTCCCGTTATCTAAATAACGAAGAGAGTTCTATAGACATTCTCCAAATATTGAGTTCACGCAATATAGCAGAGCTGCTTCCATTATTTTATGGAGCTACATTTCTAAAGCGGATCTTATTAGGACAATGTAGATCAAGGCGAAGACTTTAGAATTCTTAAATAGGCTGTTCCTGGAAAAATTAAACATTTTAACGTCATGAAAAATCTTATTCTTGTTATCCCAATGAACTTGAAAAAGATGTTTATGAGAAATCATTTTGAAAAATGAAATATCCAATCACTTTTGAAAACTCTTTGTGTACAATTAGGCGTCCTTTATTTGATGCTACAACCAAATAATAAGAAACATGATGACAACAAAATAAATCAAATGACTTTAAAACTTTTTCAGTATAATGAGACTAAATAAGAACTACATTTTCTTTCTTTCCTTGTTATTCGAATTTCTAAAATCATATCAGTTTCTCTTATGTGCATCAAAATCACTAAAGTTATTCCTTAACATTTTTAACCAGGTTTAAATCAAAATAACAAAAAGTATTACATCATCAATATATAGACAAATCAAAACACCTATTCTATTATTAGATTTACTATACAAATGTCTATCTTATTCATTTAACTAGGAACACAGAACATTCTACTACAAAGGCCTTTGATTTTCTCAATCTTTTGCTTATTTTAAGCTTTGAACTCTTCTTCAAGTCATTAGTAGTTTAGGCAAAAATATTGGTTATGTTCTTTTTTATGAACACATCTTCAAATCACGTAAATATGGAAACTTCAGTTTCTTGACTCAATCACCATACTAATGGGATAAGAGTCATTAGATTCAATTGTTTTGAATCTATATGGTTTAATATTTTCAGCACAGAGTAAGAAGATCTATTTAGGTTTTTTTTTCACGTAGTATTTTTCTTTTGATTCTAGAAGTTTAACTATAGCCTTACAATCCCAAACTTTTAAATGATTTAGGTTTAACTTTCTTTTAATTTAAAATCAAATAGAGTTTTGTTATTCGTCTTGAAAGAAAATAAGAAATTGATAGTGCTTAACTACGGAAGCCAAGTAATAAGAAGGCATTTACCATTTCTCTAACGCTTGCTTTTATCAGTTAGGGATGTTCATGGGGTGGGGAAGGACCAAAGATCGTGGTCCCATCCTCGTTTAGGGATCTATCCCCTCCCAGCTCCGTAAAAGGGACCAAAATAAAACAGAAACCGAAGCAAATGAGAAATTCAAACAAGCAAAACATGTCAAACTTGAACTCTATCGGAATCAAAAAAGATATCCCACACTAAAACACTCTAAAACCATATATGAATCCTCTCAAGTCCAAATCAAGACTGACCCAATTACAACATTGGAATTGAGTTTGGTCTCATGTTGGATTGGACCCAGTTCGACCTACTAACAAACTGAATCCAGCATTACTAAACAAACGTTGTAAGTGTTCCAAACTCAAGACGGCATTTTGTTGTTGTACACGATGATTCATGTCGAATTATTGCCAATTTCAACCACAAAGTAAGTTAGTGTAAGGGAACTTCCTCGACCGATAAATCATGACCAAAGTGGTTACCAGTCCACATATAATATGTCAGGAGGCCATGAACACAAATGGCAGAAATTGGCCTTTCTCTAAAAGAGAACTACTTTTCTCATTTGCATGCATCACCCTACTCATACTCTTTTCGGGGTAAAAAATACTAAGCAATATCTTCTTCATCTGATCTTATATGTTGATTGGTGGGTGGGACATCCTTTTTGTGTAATTCAATTCCTTGGTTGCATCATGTAGACATGACCGGTTCTGGTTAGCTCGAAACTTGGAACTGGATTCAAACTAACTGAAAGCCAGTTCTTATCCAGTTTGGTTACAGTTCTGGTTTTATAAAAGTGAAACCAAAATAAAACCGGGTGATCCCCGATTCTGGTTTTAGGTACAATTGGTTCCTAGCTAGGTTCGGTTCCAGTTGAATCCACTAGACTAGTTAGGAACCAACCACATCTGTTGGACTTAATGTAGTGTTGGTTTGGCCTAATTAAGGTGATGCAATATTAATTATATTTAGTTCATGTTAAGTACTCCTAAATAATATGATATATCTTTGATAAAGGTGAAAGTCTAAAATTGTTAGTTTGAGGAGCTTGTGCATGTGACTACCATTGGGTATTTTTTAATACCATATTGATATTGATGGTTGGAAGAGTCTTACATATCCTTTTATATAAATGATAGCTCTTGAACCTTAGTTCGAAGAGCTTGATAAGACATAGATGACCACACACATGTGCTCAACTTGGACTCGGGTTTAGGTTCTTTTACACACAAAAAATGATCTAATGATCAAATAAATCCTTTCATGAAAAGACGTAAAACAGTTAAAAGACAAACATGAGGAGGCATGATCTTGGAGCGGTTAGAGGATCAACTATTTTATTATAAACCCTAATTAGGACCCCTTAACAAGGATTTACAGAAAACTAAACTAAACAGTTGCCCTCTCCTCTTCTCTCTTGGTTTTCTGTTCGTACAACTTTGGGATGACTGCTTGGGCTCTCCAATCAACCAATGATTGAGGCACGATCGAAGGCAACTTGAGTTGAGGTACGTACTCTTACTTGTAGTGATCATTTTATCTTGGGAAAAATACAGTGGTATCCATACTTACCTGACAGTGGGGTGATGATTTTCCTAAGACAAGTTCATAACGATGACTCGATAAGATAAGTTTCTTCACTCATTTTATTCTGCTTTATTTGGTATTTTTATTGTTTGCTATGGATTTCTCTCGATGTGCGATTTTGGTTGACGTCAGCATATTACTGCTTGTATATTATAAATATGTTTATGCATGTAATTCTACCGTTTCTTGAAACAATTTCCTGGTTTCATTACCATTGTTTTCTCTTGGCATTGAAGACTAAGGATTTTTCAATTAATATCTCTCAGTAATACACCTAAAGATGGGCAAGTATACGTGAGAGAGAGAGACTTCATCACTTGCAAAGATCCTGAGATGGAACCCAAGAAAGATGGAGTTTGGCTGTGCTCTTTGTCATCAACACCATCATTACGAAAACTTGTTTGTTGTAATTCATTAGACATGGAAGAATAACAAGAAATTTGGAATGAGTATGCTGCACGGAACCACATGCACGTCTGCCGCCAACATTTAAGTATTCACCAAGCTAGTGTCAAATTATCGAATTTAAAGACAACGTTTGTCTATAGAATAAAATGAGGAATATTTGACTCTTCTTATAAAAACGTAGTCAAAACATAAACGTAATTGAAATACGCAGCTCATTTTTGCGAACATGTTGAATTAGATTTCCGAAGGCTAAGTATGAAAATTAGTAATCTCGAAGAAGAGAAATCTTGTTCTAGCATAGTAAATAGGGCAACGAAATGTTTTTTCGCTTTTCAAAGATGGTCAACTAAATATAACTGGTGGTTTGGTACGTGCTTGAACGCAATTAGGCTTGATTATGACTTCAAAATTGGATGTCTAGCATATCTCACATATATAATTTGCTTAAAAAATAAGGAGCATGATACCCAAGTACAACAATGTGGGTTCTACAAAATTGAACTCTCCACTAAAGTTTGCAAGTGTAGGCCCTTGTGGCTTTTGACTCAAACCCATTTCACCCCATTGGGTGGGGGTCAAGACTCGAAATCCTTACGGCTTGCTTTGATTCTCTTTCTTGGGTAATAATTGCGTTCATTGGTAGCATTTGAGAGTGTTTACAACTTATGTACATTTAGCAGTCATGTTATGGCATCAAGAATAACCTTAGGTTATTAGTAGCATACTATGCGTTACATTTTCACCATATCTATATGTAGTAGTATTGTAAACAAGATTCATCAAACTTTTCTCTCATGGTTTAAGTGATGGAAATCAAGGATCAACAAATGATATCACAAACCGCTACCAAGGAACTCTCACATGTGCAGAGTTAACTCGTCTATTGGGGTATTGGTCCTAACCATGGAAGCCTAGGCTGAGTGGAACATGGCAGGCCCACCTAGTGTCAAAGCAGTTTGCATCCTACAACACCATAAGATTCCAGAGGAAACTGGAGTTAATGCAATTCAGGGCTTTAATTAGAAGCACAATTGATACAAACTTTGCTTGAGAGTTCTTAGGACATTTTAGGTTGTTTTGTCATTTTCTAAGTAGTTTTAACTAGTAGTTAATGTTGCATGGTGGTATTAGTTTCCTGAGAATTCCTAGCTAGTAGTTTCCAAGGCTCTTTAATGCATTCAACTTTAAAGCATGGGAAACAACCCAAATTCATAGAGAATGAGAATAATCTACCTAGTAAATTATAGAATTTTTTTTTTTTTTGAATTCAGTATGTTTTGAGCATAAATAGACATGTTCCGGAATGAAAAAAGCTTGTTGTTTGCTCTTAAGTCCTCTCTCTCACTCTTATCCTCCATAAGTGGCGAGTGACCCATGCCTTATCACCATCTCCTTGGTGTGGCGGTTCCTGTGTGTGTAGGAGTTATCATTTCTTCAACATGTGTGTGTGTTGTGTGTGTAGAACTTGGTTCCACAAGTGCGTGCGTGAGCATTCTCAAGTGCTTGCACACAGGATTTCTCAACTCTCTCTAATTACTTCAGTTCACATCCTCTAAATTGCATTTGTTTCACATCAGTTTTGGTGCTTTCATTGAGATTGAGGCATGGTAGATCAAAATTTGGTCCCTCTACCAATAGAGCAAGCCAAGGTGACATAACTCACTCGTGTCACTGGCAGCTTGCTACGATACCAAGCAACTCTCTCCAACTAATCTCATCACAATGAGCTTCAAGAAGAAATGAACTATTCTGGCCCATGTTCAGCATTTCAGAATCCTCATGATGTATGAACCGAACTATGAGAAGGAGACCACCAAATACGCATCGAAATCCCTTCATTCATACCAAAAGAATTTCTTGATTGGGTTCAGTGCGTGGATAAAATTTTTGAATACTATAAGTACTCCGAAGAGCAAAAATGCAGGTTGGCTACACTCGAGTTCACTAATTATGCTAATCTGTGCTAGAAGAAGCTTCAGGACAAGCAAAGGAGAGAATAAGAAGTCGACGCCATTAGTAGGGGTGTGATGAAGTGGATCATGCATAGACGATTTGTACCTGATTGCTATCGTCAAAAACTATACCTCAGGTTACAAAGTCTACGATATGATAAACTTAGCATTATGGATTATATCAAAGAATTCAAGACCCTCATACTATAGCGTGATATTTAAGAACCAAATGAACAAATGATTGCATGTTTCCTTGGTTGTTTGAAGAAAGAGATCGCTGACATTGTAGAACTACAACACTTCACGTTCATTGAAGATGTTGTCACCTTGGCACTCAAAGTTGAGAGAACATAAGAAAGGCCCTTTCAAAGCTATTGCTCCAAAACTGTTTCCTACAAAATCCGGCCCCAATACCAACTAGGCTGTAATGGAGGGAAAAAAGATGTTCTCTACCTCATTCGGACAATATGGTAGTAAAGCCAAGGAGTCAGCTGAGACCCCCAAGTCTGGCTCCCATAGTAGAGACATTAAATGCTTCAAGTGTCTTGGGCATGGTCCCATAGTTGCGTAGTGCCTAAACAAAAGAATAATGGTTTTGCGTGGTACATCCTAGGAGCTCGATAGTGACGATGAAGCTCCTCCCAACGATGATGAAATTTATGAGCATGTGGAGTATGCTGATGAAGGTAAGTTGCTCAATATTTGACGAGTTTTGAACTCTCAAATCGCACCCCATCTTGGACAACGGGAAGCTATTTTTCAGACTTGCTACACCATCAACAATAAGATTTGCTCGCATATCATTGATAGGGGAAGCTGCACCAACGTGGCCTCCACAAAAGTTATAGAAGAGCTACAACTACCCACTAGCGAACATCCCTACCCTTACAAGTTAAGGTGGTATTCCAGTGCAACACCAAGTCTCAATCTCTTTTACTATTGGGAAATCCTATAAGGACACCATCTTCTGCGATGTGGTGCCCATGAGTGTTGATCATCTCTTATGGGAGCATCCATGGTAGTTTGATCGAAAGGCCACACATGACGGATACTGAAATACTATACCTTCTTGTTGAATGACAAAAAGATCACATTAACACCCTTATCAACTCAAATAACTCCTGCACTTAGACTTTCAGAAGTATCATCGTCCAAATAAAGTTTGTATATTTCCAAAAGAGACATAGAGAGGGTCTTAAAACAAGATGGAGTTGTTTACGTGCTGATTTGCAAAGAGGCAACAACCAACTCACCAAGTTCATATCAACCTCTATTTGAGGAGTTATCGAGTTTGCATATGTATTTTCGAAAGAGTTTTCAAACAGACTATCACCAATTCAAGATATAGAACATCACATCAACCTCATTATGATTTTACCACTTCCAAACAAACAGCTTATCACTGTAATTCGGATGAAGCAAAGGAGTTACAAAACCAAATCAAGGAACTGATCACTAAAGGGTTTGTTCGGGAGTTAATGAGTCTGTGTGCAGTCCCAGTCCTACTAGTACCCAAGAAGGGTGGATCGATGCGGATGTGTATCGATAGCCAAAATATTAACAAAATTGTCATCAAATATCATTACCCTATTTTGTGATTGGATGACATGTTAGATGAGCTCAACAGTTCGCAAGCCTTCTCCAAAATTGATTTGTAAAAAAGCTATCATCAAACCTGAATGCAAGAAGGAGATGAGTGGAAGATGACATTTAAAACAAAATTGGGTTTGTTCGAATGGTTGATAATGCTGTTTAGAATTACAAATGCATCCAATACCTTCATGTATCATATGAACCATGTTCTACATGAATTCATTGGCCCATTTGTCATCGTCTATTTCGATGACATTTTGGTTTACAACAAAGGAATGGAAGAGCATTTTATTCATGTAAGAAAGGTTCTAGAAGCGCTGCAAGTATAACACCTATTTGATAATCTAAAGAAGTGTAGCTTTGGACAACCACAAGTTTAGTTCCTAGGATTCATTGCTTCAAAACGTGGAGTTGAAGCTGATCTAGAGAAGATCAAAGCAATCAAAGATTGGCAGGTTCTGACCAATATTTTTGAGGCACGAAATTTCCACTAATTGACTTCATTTTATAGGAGATTCGTAAAGGATTTCAGTAATATAGTTGCCTCTTTAACTAACTATGCCAAGCAAGGGTGAGAATTCCATTGGACATCTTCATCTTAATGTAGTTTTGACGAGATCAAGATTAGACTTTGTTCAACTCCTATTCTGGCACTTCTAGATTTTAGCAAAACCTTTGAACAAAAATGTTCCTTTGAGCCTAGGTTTGTATCATGAACCCAAACCTACGACCACAATTTCTTCAAACATCCACAAACCCACCAAGGGACCAACCATGGTTTTTCTTGGAATCCATACCTCTCCAAGTTGCAAGGGATCAAACATGTTTTCCCTTTGCACCCAAATAAACACAAATCATCCACCCCTAGGGGCACGTTGGGTTGCACCTAGGGTTCATAACAAAATCGTTCACCTCATGTGGAAGCCCAAGCCTTCTCTCACTGTAAACACCCTAAAAATGATGATGTTTTCCAAAACTCCTAAGTTTCAAAATCCAGCTTACAGCCTTCTGAAACCTTTAAAAACCCAAAATTTGAAAGCTTAAACCTTTTGGAAAATATTTCAAAATAAAGGTTTTAAATTCAAGCTAAATGCCCATGGATTTCAAAGAAGATAAAAATGGACAAGTGAAACCCGATCCCAAAAAGCCAGCTCGAGGTCAAGTCAAAAAGTAAAGGATGGGCCAAGCCTGTCTGGATGAAAGCCAGATTGAAGATCGAATCCTGTGTTCATATCAAAGCAAGTTCAACTTCAAAAAGGTGAAAATGGAACCAAGACCTTGATGAAACCCTCAAGAATCGGGCCTGTCAAAACGGAAATCAGTGTCCGCTTCAAAATGTGGGATCGACCTCATCAAGTGTAAGCTCGAAACGGGACCAGATGGATCAAATCAAGCCAAAAAGCAAACAAAAAAAAAAGTCCTCAAAGCAGATATTGGCCGGTTAGAAGGGCTGGAAAAAACCCAAACTAAAATCGGGTCACCGAGAAACCGGAGCCCGCTCGAAAAATCGTCCGTTTCATGCCCCAAAAAAGGACACAAAAGAAAAACAAAGGATTGGATCCTGACCAAAGGATATAGATCCATGTCTCACTCAAGATTGGATCGAGTAGGACCCAAGGATCCAAACCTGATCCAAAGATCCACCCTTGGCCTATAAATAGGGCCAAGGGGTTCACATGAATGCTCTTGGAAGGTGGAAGGCTTGAGGAGAGAGGAGTGGGGTCTTCAAAAGTGGACTTCACGTGAAGGAGCCCATGGTTTGAAGAAAACAAGGGGAAGGCCTTGGAAAGGGTTCACGTGAAGTGGCTTGAAGGACTTGTTGCACCTTGGTCAAGCAAAATCACGTGAAAGTTGGGGCTGACCAAGTTTTGAATCAAGCCCAAAAAGGTGGGTCGGCTAAGAGCAACTTTTGAGGAGAAGAAGGTTGACCAAGGAGCTCATGAGTGACAACTTGGAGCGTGAACTTGAAGGTGGCTGAGTGCAATGAAGAAGGTGGAACCGTGGGCTACCTTGGAGCACCAAATCGACTGCACCAAAGGCTGACTTGGTTGGACTGCACCTTGAAGCCAAAGGTGGACCGTGAAGCCCAAAAGGTGGGCTGCCTTAGAGCACCAAACCGGCTGCACCAAAGGGTTGACTTAGGCTGAACCACGCTCAGAAGGTGGGCTGCCTTGGAGCACCAAGCCGGGCTGCACTAAAGGGTTGACTTGGGCTGAACCAAGCCCAAAAGGTGGGCTGCACCAGGACCGAGTGGGCTAGCTTTGACCGAACCAAGAGGCTGCACCAAGACCAAATCGTAAACTGCACCAAATGAACCTTGGGCTCGACAATGGAAGGACCGGCTGCACCAAGTGGAGGAATCAAACTGCACCTTGGGCTTGATCAAGTGAAGGACCCGGCTGCACCAAGGGTAGCTCAACAAAGGGGGCTGACTTGGACCGAACCCAGGGTGAAGGCGTGGAACTCGACCAAGTGAAGTGAAGGGGCTGCATCAAAAGAGCAAAAAGCGAACGGGGAAATTTGTAAGTGCTTTAAAATGTATTTTTAAGCCATTTTCTCTATTAAATTCAATTCAAAAAGGGGTTGTATTAATGGAGCGAAGTCTCGCCCCATGTTGTAATATTGGTGCATGAACACGATCACACCCACGTGCACTCGAGCCTTTTCGCTCTTTACACTCACATGCACTTGAGCCTTTTTGCTCTTAATTGGTGGATTGAACACGATCACACCCATGAGCACTCGAGCCTTTGCGCTCTTTACACTCATGTGCACTCGAGTCTTTTTGCTCTCTTAAGCTAAATATATATATATATATATATATTCAATTCGCGTGAGTTTTACTTTCGTGAAAGTATAGAGAATGCACTTTAAATTCGTGTGAGTTTTACTTTTGTGAAAGTAGAGTGAAAGTATAGTAAAAGCACTTTCAATTTGCGTGAGTTTTACTTTCGTGAAAGTAGAATGAATGCACTTTCAATTTGCGTGAGTTTTACTTTCGTGAAAGTAGAGTGAAAGCACTTTCAATTCGTGTGAGTTTTACTTTCGTGAAAGTAGAGTGAATGCACTTTAAATTCGCGTGAGTTTTACTTCGGATATAGAGTGGGTGCAATTTTAATTCGGGTGAGTTCGCATCATCGTTCTAAAAAACCCAAAACAGAGTTTATAGCATCTTTGCATCCGCTCATTGCGGCAAATCGCTCGCTCGCTCCAACTACGCTAAAACTAGGCCACACATTCCACACACACATTAGGCCTAAATAAGTAAAACTTGCAAAAATCTTAGGGTCGTCCAACCCTGTAATAAAATTGGCAAAGAGTGCACGAACCGAATTCATTCAAAACACTTGTCATTTGAAGTAAAACTTGTTTGAAAATCGAAGTTCCTAAGCGCTTAAACTGACCCTTGAGCGTCGGTTCAAGAAGGTTTAAAGCGAAAAGAGTCTGCTTGCCTACAATCGCCAAAGTCAGAAAAATGTTTAAAAATCTTTGCTAGTTTGAATAAGCTAGCTGACACGCTCGCGTAAGCGTAGGCACAAAAAGGTTCACTTCGAGTTTTCTAACTTGGGAGTGAAAATTTTCATGTTTACAAAATTGGCACGCCTGGTGGGACTCGAGTCTTAAGCGAACTTCAAATCAAACAAGTAGAACTTCAAATCTTTCAAAAAGGTGTTTTCAAAAACTTGTGCACCAAAAATTTTGTAAGAAATTGATGAAAAGCCAAGGAAATACTCGTCGAGTAACTCAAAGCGGTTTTTCAAATCATCCAAAGCCCAAGAAGAGCTAGCTGCTATCAAAGAAATTTTTAGAAAGATAGACGCCTTAAGTCGTGAGATTAAGGCCATAGCAGCTCATCTCGGGCACATAGAGATCATGAAAGGAAAACTGATCCTAAACTCGATGAAGGAGATGAGACTAAAAATGAAACCCGAAGGTGGATCAAATCATCCATTTTCAAGCCTTAAAGCACTCCAACCTCAAAAGAAAAACCAAAAAAAGATTTTCCTATTTCAGAAACTCAAACAAAACTGCAAAATTGTCAAAAACACAAAAAAATTGAAAAACAAAACTTTGAAATCCTAGGGGCTAGAGATGAAAAAGGTGGGACACAAAATCCACACCCCACAAAAGGACGAGAGTCACACAAAGGTAGGATTTGAAAAGGAACGCCTCGAAAAGCAACGGGAGCTCAAAACAGAGTCACTCGGGGAGAAGGCCTACTCTCACCACGAAAAGGTAGATAAGCCGGAAAGAAGTATGCCTGAAACCCATCCTCCTCTAAACTCTCCTCTCGAAATAGGGTCATCGGATGCACTGAATCACACTCATGCACCTACAAACCCACAAAATGTGCCCGAAAAAGAGGATTTTCAAGGTGCGCCAAATATCCCGCACCCCAAAAAAGAATTTCAAAAGCAAAAACAAAATAAAGATCAAAATGTGGTAGACATGGAGACCCCTAAGGCATGCATCGACATCCTAGGAACTCATAACCCTACCATGAATGAAACCATTTCCTCGAGCATAGTCTTGTACCCTGAACCCGAGTCTAGGATCATAAACCCAAATAATTCATCCTTAGGGGCACCTCGAGTTGCACCTAGGGAGCATGTCAAGCCCCTTCACCAATTAGAACCTAAACCTAAGCCAAGTCTTCCCAAAACCCTCAAGGGACTGATCATGGCTTCCCTTGAAAACTATATCTCCCAACCCAGGGTCGTGTGGAAGCCCAAGTCTTCCACCACCCCAAAATCCAAACTCCCACCCAAAACAAAACGGGTATATACCCATGATATAGACGATTCAATGTTCCAAGGGCATGAACTTTATAAAACCTTTTCAAAAATAAAAAATCCTTGGAACATGATCTTAAACATGGGATATAAACCCTATAAGGGCCTAGGAGCCAAAAATCAAGGTCAACCTACCCAAAGCCAACCCAAGTCGATATGGATTGGGCTACAGCCCACCCATACCCCCTGAGCCACCACCTAAGACCACTTGGGTCAAGGGTGCCCTTTAGAACCCACTAAAACCGAAACCCATGGCTTAGACGTTTTGATTAGAGTCTAATTCACGGAGTTTTCTTTGTATGTTCGATGGAAGAGCCCTCCTTTTCAAAAATCCAAAAAAAATAGATATTCTCAAAAAACCAAAAACATTGAAAACCTTCAAAATGCCAAAAACATTCGAAAATTTGAAAATTTCAAAAAGAAATCTGTTTCATTCCCATTCTTTATTTGAAAAAAGTGTTCAAAAAGAAAAACCTTTATATTGATCCTTGAATTTGTATTTCGAAAAGACAAAAAAATTGAAAAATTTCAAAAACTTCAAAAATAATGGCCATGTAGAAAGACCATTTTTTTGAGTTATTCTCATGTATATACTCCAAAACCAAAAAATTCATCCAAGCTAGATATAACCCCTTTCTCTTGCCCAGAGATTCCTCAAAATCTTAATGCTTGAGAACCATCAAAGAAAGGAGGAATGATCATACCTCCAAGCTTTCTGAAATTCGTAAAATCCTTGACTTGGAAAAATTGGGGATTTTTAGAAGTGAGTCTAACCCATAGTGTGTGCATGTTTACATGAGCATCATGCATTGCATTTTGAAAATCATATATTTGCATAAACAATATCGGGTCTAGACATCATCTTAGAACTCGAGTTTTGTATCAAACCAAAGGGGCATTGAAATCGACCCCCTAGGTATTGAGCCATCATAGGCATGTCTCCACATGAATTAAATCCGAAACTTTCAAGGATGATTCCAATTCAGCCAAAAAGATGCTAAACCTCTCAATGAAACTTTTGAAAAAAGGTAAAAAAAAAAGTTTGAATGATAATTTCCAAGAAGATCTTGAAAAGATTAGGATAAATCCTCCAATTTTCAAAAACCTCCAAAGCACTACAATTCATGTGAATGCATTGGGTGCTTTGCTCGATCAATATGAAGTTGATATCCATAGAATGTGTGCCATACATTTCGAAAAATCTATTTGGCATGTGAAAGAAATTATCAAGCCAATAGAAAAATCGTGCTTAGCCTTGGCATAGGCTTCAAAATTCGAGACATTATTTTCCATGTCATGAAAAAGGGAATAATGTTGATTCATTGAAGCACTTATTTAAAAAACCTATCTTAATGGGTAGGCAAGATAATTGGCAGCCCCGTTTAATGAAATATGAGTTCATCCTCAAAACTCCATCAAGGGACAAGCCCTACATCGTGTGGCTGAAGCGCCTCTTCGAGACACATTCCCCATACTTGGTCAAAAGCCCCATGAAAGCATATTTTCTAAATGAATTTCAAAAAACATGCTTGGACAAATTGTTTCAAGGAAAATCAAGCATGTGAAATATATTTCGATCAAGGGATAGGTATCGAAATCATCTTCATATCTTCCAAGAAAAGTTTTTAGAAAGAGAGGATTTCCCGAATTTACTTCTTCAAAAAGATTAAGTTTTAACAATCTTAACCCTACATATGACTTTGAAAAGAAAGATTTTCAATATCTTGTCGATATGAAAACCTTGATAAGGTTAGGATAAATATTGTCGATGTGAAATATAAAGCCTTTGCGCTCTTTACACTCATGTGCACTCGAGTCTTTTTGCTCTCTTAAGTTAAATATATATATATATATATATATATTCAATTCGCGTGAGTTTTACTTTCGTGAAAGTATAGAGAATGCACTTTAAATTCATGAGTTTTACTTTTGTGAAAGTAGAGTGAAAGTATAGTAAAAGCACTTTCAATTTGCGTGAGTTTTACTTTCGTGAAAGTAGAATGAATGCACTTTCAATTTGCGTGAGTTTTACTTTCGTGAAAGTAGAGTTAAAGCACTTTCAATTCGTGTGAGTTTTACTTTCGTGAAAGTAGAGTGAATGCACTTTAAATTCGTGTGAGTTTTACTTCGGATATAGAGTGGGTGCAATTTTAATTCGGGTGAGTTCGCATCATCGTTCTCAAAAACCCAAAACAGAGTTTATAGCATCTCTACATCCGCTTATTGCGACAAATCGCTCGAACACTCCCTCCAACCACGCTAAAACTAGGCCAGACATTTTACACACACATCAGGCCTAAATAAGTAAAACTTGCAAAAATCTTAGGGTCGTCCAACCTCGTAATTAAATTGGCAAAGAGTGCACGAACCGAATTTGTTCAAAACACTTGTCTTTTGAAGTAAAACTTGTTTAAAAATCGAAGTTCCTAAGCGCTTAAACTGACCCTTGAGCGTCAGTTTAAGAAGGTTTAAAGCGAAAAGAGCCCGCTTGCCTACAATCGCCAAAGTTAGAAAAACGTTTAAAAATCTTCGCTAGTTTGAATAAGCTAGTTGGCACGCACGCGCAAGCGTAGGCACAAAAAGGTTCACTTCGAGTTTTTTAACTTGGGAGTGAAAATTTTCATGTTTACACTCACCCAAACATCCCGACTCCTACCCAAGCCAACTTGTGTGTATGACCATGATATTGAAGACACATTATTCCAAGGCTATGCTCTTTACAAAAAAATTTTGAAACTCAAGAAGCCTTGGAATATGTTATTAAACATAGGATATACACCGTACCAAGGTGTAGGAGTCAAGAGCCAAGGTAGGTTAGAGCCCATCCTACCTCTATCCAACCTAAATTGACATCGATTGGGATACATCTTATCCATACCCCTTGAGCCTCCACCTAAGATCAATTGGGTCAAGGGTGTCCTAAAACTCACTAATACCAAAACCTATGACTTAGACGTCATGTTTAGAGTATAATTCATAGTATTTTCTTTGTAGGTTTAATGGAAGACCCCTTTTCTAGAAAAAAGTCCAAAAAAAAGTATATATTTGGAAAATAAAAAAATAGAGAAAATTTTCAAAACCCAAAACTTTGGAAAAATCTGAAAATTCCAAAAAGAAAGTCTTTTATGTTCATCCTTTTAGCATTTGTTTGGAAAAACCCAAAAAAAAACTGAAAAAGTTAAAAATCCCCAAAATTTTGGTTTTCAAAACCATGTACAAATTCGAAAAATCGAATTTGACAAAACCCATATACATTCTCCACACCTAGGGGCACATTGGGTTGCACCTAGGATCAATCTCAAGAACATCAACCATACCACACCCCGGGTGCGATTCCTTGTAAATAATTTGTAACAATTTAAAAAACAATTTATGATGAAACTATCAACCGTAAAATTAATAAATATAATAAAATAAATTTACCACTTAAAATAATTCCACATAAAAAAATTAATAAATATAATAAAAAATTCAAGAAAAATAAAAAATATGTATCGAAAAAAATATATGTGAATTCGATTCCGTGTTGGGAAACAAACGGTGGCAAAATCCTTTTAAGATGATGTGAAAATATATGATAAGGCAGAATATCTTCTTTCTACAAGTATTGGTATAACCATAAACAACCACCACTAGTAACATGTTAATAAAAGAAAGCAGGTAATTCTTAAGTGTGTCTTACATTGCATGTTTTTTCACCTAAACCATGCAGATAACTTTATCAGGTAAAACCATACCAAATAAAGACACAACCAAAAGAACGAACAAAGATTTATATCATCAAAATTCAAATTGCAATTTTGTTCTCATTAAGTAGGTTTAAACGCGTTTAAGTAGTTATACTCTTTATCCATGTATCATTCACCGAAAGAGGCCCAAAAAGATGGCAGCCCAAGTGGGAACGTCCCCATGTCATAAAAGGGGCAACAAAAAAAATCGATCATGCATATTGGCTAATTGATGCCTAGGGAAGAAGCTTGGTAGACCCTATAAATGCCCAATATCAAAAAAATATGATGTTTAGTGTCTACCATAAAGTTTTTTGGAATAATTTTGCAAAATGGATCTTCTTTAATTTCTTGAAGAAGGGACCAAATCGAATATAGGTCTCTTAACTAGGGATTGATGCTCCATGAAAAGTGGAGTGTTTTCAAAATCGATTAATGACATTTCAAAAATCTTTCTTTTACAAGATAGGGCCTAGTTCAAAATAGCAAAATATTTTCAAATTATATGTGTTATTATGAAATAGGGCATACTTGACTAGACCGAGTATCTAGAGGGACAAACTGTTCCCCCACTTCATTCTCTCCAAAAAGAAAATTTGACAAAAAGTCAAAATAGAAAAAAAAAGAAAGAAAATAAACCTCCAATATAGAGGTCTTCCTAAAAAGAAAAAAACAAAAACAAAAACCTCCAATATAGAGGTTCTCTTTGAAAGAAAAGAAAAAGAAAAGTCAAAGCTCGAAAAAAGAACAATTTTCGATCAAAAATTTCTTGGCCTTAAACCACGGGACACTTCAGAAGGGACCGTGGTAGCTCTTTCCTAAATTCCCTACAATTTCTCCCAAAAGAAAAAAATCTTCTCATTATGATCCTAAAGTAGGAATGGAACCAACCAATTTGGATCTCATTTTGTTTGAAGATTAGGCCTTGTAGTGTGGAAAATAGAGTTTTGAAATGTTGAGTTTTTCCAACAATAAAAACCTCTATCAAGTAATTTTGCATTAAAACCCAAGTGATGGGAAATATAAGAGATAAAAGTTCTTTTTGATAGAAACAAGAAGAAAGTATCCATTTCAAAATGATTTTTACAAAATCCAAGGCATCAAGCAAATAAACATAGAGGCCATCCCACTTAGGGAAGCCAACTTTCATGAGATCTCCCCTAAATAAATCATGGAGATCATCAAACATACATGATTAATACATTGCATACATCTCATGCCCATGTGCATTCATAGATGGTCTTATGAATATATGATCATTGCATTGGTCGACTATCATTAATGTTGAGTCACCCTTGCTATAAATCCTCTTCCATCGGAATTAGGATAACCCAAGTCCAAGAAAGGAATCCCTTAACAAAAATGAGAGTTTATAAGACCTTGATTCAACTCAAATTAACTTTAGAATTCCAAAAAAATAATTTTTTTATGGGTGTTATTCTTTGCCATTAACCAAATAAATTTGGGTTAATGCTAAAGAGGGGTATCTGTAAACACCCAAATTTTTTCTCAAAATAATTTCACCTTTTAGAAATTTTGCCTTTTTAAGAAAAAATCGCGGTTTTGGGTCTTTTAAGGGTTTTCAAATAAAGATACCTTAAACGAACTCATTTTTGCACCAAAATTTCATGGTAACCTCAAAATAAAGGTAAATTGCACCTCTCCGAAGAGGGATAAATTTCGTGGCAACCAAAAAATCGCGGAATGGAATTCAGTTGTTTTCAAAAGAACATTTGAAGATTTTGACAAAACTCAATATTTTTAAATATATTTCAAAATGAAATGGTTTTAAATGAGGAAATATTTGAAACCATAAAGGGAGATAAAGCCGAATCATCTCTCCAAAGAATCAGCGAGGATTAAGGCTACAGCCACAACAAGCATCAAGCTGGACATGGACCAAGGGAAGACCCAAGGCATACGTCACGGTGAAGCCCACATTGGCTAAGCTCACACGACTTGATCGGGCTAATGGGGCTCATCTAGGCAAATCTTCTTGAAGACTTGGCTCAAGCATGCAAGGTGGATTCAAGTTCAAGACATCAAGATCAAACCAAGCCATATTAACCTAGCCTACCTAATCCACTTTGGCCGAGCCACATTAACCTAGCCTACCTAATACACCTTGGCCGAACCAAATTAACTTAACCCACCTAATATACCTTCGCCGAACCAAATTGACTTAACCCACCTAGTCCACATGGGCCGAACCACCTTGACTTAACCCACATAGTCCACATTGGTCAAACCACATTAACCTACTTAATCCATCTTGGCCGAATTCCCCAAAGGAAGACAACTTAGCCGATTAAACCCAAGCCTAGACTCCTAGTCGGGTTCACACCTAGCTCAAGCCAAGGCAAAACCGACCCACCTAGGGTTGCACATGTTGACTTAGGGGACCACATGAAGGAGCTTGGAGCTGGCCATGAAATTTGGATTGGATTTGGACCAAGGAGCTGCCTGCCCCATGGAAGGCACTAGAGACCCCCCCTTGGCTTATAAATAGAGGCCAAGGGGAGCTCATTTCCAATATCTAGCACTTTGAGGGACTTGCCAAAACACAAGGAAAGAGAGAGGGAGAGCTTAGGAGAGAGGAGAAGTGCTGCAATTTAGAGAGAGAGTGAGAGAAAAGAAGAGAGAAAAGAGAAAAGGGAGGAAGAAGAAGGGGTGATTCAAAGAAAAGAAGGGGTCAAATTCCTCATTGTGAATCCGGTTATTGGGCTGTTAGGTGAGTATTTTTTTCCATTTTTCAATCTCAATTCCTCTCTTAATATTCAATTCAAAGAAGGGGTTGTAATTATGGAGCTTTGTCTCCCCCCATGTTGTAATAGTAAGTAGATATGCTGTCAATTTCACTTCCTATGCACTCTACTTGTTTGTTTTGTTAATTCTACGTCTCTATATTCTATAAAACTCTTATAACTCCTCACCCCTTATATGCTTAAGCTAATTTATATATTTATATTCATTTTCCTTCAGCAACTTACTTTGGGTTGTTGTGTTTATGCAATTTAAATTTAGGTGAGTTGCATCATGTATGTTATACAAACACTGAAAAATTATTTTTAGCATCTCTGGTGCTTTAATTTTTATTTCTTCATCTCTGCTCCGATTGATCTGAAATTTGACACACTTCATCTACACACACAAGCCCACGTCTAAAAAAAGGTTCATGAATTTTAGCATCGTGAAACCACATAATTAAAAGTATGTAACATCGAGAAAAAACCAGAACTGTTTCTACACAAATTGTTTTCCTGCAATAGAGGTTGGGTAAAAGTCTCCTAACTCTGCGTGCAGTGATCCAAATCGAGTGAAACTTGGTTCATTGAAAAACTGACATCTATACCAGAAAAATCAAATTCACCAAAATCGGAGCTCTATGCGCCAAGATACAAACTCTTTTGTGAGTCTTTGTATTTCTATGATAGAGCAGTCCCGGGTGTTTGAGCAAAGACACTTTTATAATTTAATTCCGAAGAATCACAACTTTCAAAAATAAAAAAAATATTTGCAAACCCTGTACACTTGCTCCTGTTCACTATGAATTTTTCACAATTTTTGGAAACTTGGAAGACATTGAAAGAAAATCAGAAATCAAGGTTTGAAAATAGAACCAGTTTCTGTTTTTCAGAAATTGGTAAAAACTTGTCTTCCAAAACACCTAGTGCACTAGTTTGATCAAGTTTTCTTGGATTTTTTCTTGAAGTGAATTTGGAATCACACCTACGCCAATGACTCCTCAAAGCGCATAGGCTGACCCTCGAGTGTCAGTTTGAAGAAGGCCTAAGGTGACAAGATCTTACTTAGCCACAATCGCTAAATAAGTCAGATTTACAAAACTTTACTAGTTTTGAAAACTAGCTGGCATGCTCACGCAAATGAAATAGTTTTGAAAAGTTTATTTCAAGTCTCTACATAGGCTTGGAATGAAATTTTTACATTTACAGAACCTTCATGTGCTTTTCATAATATCGGGCTATCCTGTGCTGGTATTCATGTGCATGATCTATGCAAAGGAGCATTTTCTCATCAAGCAAGTCAAGCTCAACCATTCTAGCTTGTTGCAAGGTTTCTATGCATAAATCAAGTACAAGAGATGTATGAAATAAATGCAGTTTGGTATCAATGGAGAGTACAACATTTGTACCATAGACCAACTTAAATGGTGGGCATTAATGGGAGTGCGGATGGAAGTCCTATAAGCCCATAATGCTTCATCTAGATTGGCATGCCATGTCCTACCCTTCTCTAAAGTTTTTTCAATGATGCTTATGAGAGTTTTGTTTGTGGCTTTGGCTTAGCCGTTGCCTTGAGGGTAGTAGGGCGATGAAAAGTGTTGAGTGATGTCATAGGTTTTACATAACCTCTCCACTTTTTCATTTTTGAACGGGTGCCATTATCCGACACTAGATCTCTTGAAACTCCAAATCAAGCTAAGATATTTTTCTTAATGAATGCCACCACATATTGTCCTTGAACATTAGTCAAGGAGGTAGCTTTAACCCATTTAAAAAAAATTCGGTGGCTCCTAAAATGAACCTGTGTCCATTGGATGCCGTAGGTGTAATTGGTCCAATGATATCAAATGCCCATATGGTGAAGGGCCATGGGCTCACAATATAATGCAATGGAGATGATGAAATGTGAATGACATTTCCATGCACTTGACACTCATGATACTTTCTAATGTGAGCATGACAATCTTATTTCAAAGTGGACCAAAAATAACCAGCTCTAAGTATTTTCATGGCCATCATATTTGCATTGACATGATCCCCACATTCTCCATCGTGGAACTCATGTAAAATGATCTTAACCCCTTCATGGCCAACACACCTCAACAAGATGCCGATAAAACTCTTTTTATAAAGAACCCCTCCCAAGACCACATATCGAGTTGAGATTTTCCGAATGAAAGCCTTAACTTTAAAGGAAGCGAATTTGAGAAATCATCCATTTTCAAAAAAGTTTTTAATGTTTCGAAACCAAGGTTTTTCATTTGGATTTTAGATATTTTGTCAAATCTCTAAATCGTGGGTAAGTGTAGGATCTCTAGGAATCAAGCACCCAATATGGGGTTGATCCTTAGAGATGAACCTAATGATGGGAGGGCATCAACTATGGTGTTGTCCTCTCATCATATATGAGTGAATATGCAAGATTTGAAAGAATCGACCAACTTAGTGGCCAATTCGTGGTATGAAATGAGTTTTTCATATTTAATTGCCAAATTTTTGAAACTTGGTCTATGACAAGTATAGAATCTCGAAAGACTTCAATACATGATGCCTCTAGATTTTTCAAAACTTTTAGGCCTTGTATGAGTGCTTCATATTCGACCACATTATTGGAGCAAGAAAAATCTAATTGGAATGACATTGGGATTTCTCCCTTTTCGGAGGATATGAGGATGATGCCTACTCCTGCCCCTTGTTGATTTCTTTTCCATGAAAGTACATTTTTCATATTTGATTCTCATTAGAATAATTTGATAAAACATGATATTTCAATTCATTTGTCAATATACTCTCGTCAGGCATTTCATCAAGTATGAGATATGTATATTTAAGGGGTAAGTCGGCCACATGATTGGCTAGGGCTTGCCCTTAATGGAGTTTTGATGATAGAATTTTAAATCATACTCCATTAAGAGGAGATTTTATTTACCTAGCCTATCCGTTAGGAGAGGTTTTTAAAAAGATGCTTGATAGGGTCAAGTTTACACACTATCCAAATTTCATGATCCAAGAAATAATGTCTAAACTTTTGGCAAACCCATACCAAGGCCAAACACGTTTTCTCCATGGCTTGATAATTTCTTTCATATACCAATAAAGTTTTTGAAATATAGTAAATATCATACTCTTTGAGGCTATCATTCTCATATTGAACAAGTAAAGCACCCAATGCATTCACATGAATGGAAAGATAAAGAAGTAAAGGTTTTCTCGGCTTTGGAGGTTTTAAAATTGAAAGGTTTACCAAATAAGTTTTCAATCTTTCAAAAGCCTTTTGGTAATCGAAATCTCAATCAAATTTAACACCATTTTCCAAAAGTCTATTGAAGGGTTCACACCTTATTGCTAAATTGGAGATGAATCTCCTAATAGCTTGGAGTCGACTTAGAGGATTCAGATTTGGGTCAAATTGGAGGGTAGAGACATGTCTATTATGTCTCGACACTTAGAGGAGTCAACCTCTATGTCCCTTTGGCTAACCATGAACCCTAAGAGTTTTCTCAACTACACTCCAAAAACACATTTTTGAGGGTTTAGTTTCACTTTATAAAGTCTAAGTCTTTCAAACAACTGTTGTAAAGATTCTTTGTGTGTACATTGGTTTTTTTATTTCACCAAAAGATCATCCACATATACTTCCAAGAGCTCATGGATTGGATCATGAAAAATGGTTGTCATGACTCTTTGGTATGTGGCTCCGGTATTTTTCAAACCAAAAGGTATAACCGGGTAATAGTATGTGCCTCAAGGTGTAGTAAAAGCAGTTTTAACCTAATCTTTTGATACTAACTTGATTTGATTATAAGCCGAATAATCATCCATGAAAGAAAACATTTCATGATTTGCAGTGCTATCCACTATCAAGTCAATGTTAGGAAGTGAACAATTATCTTTTGGAGTGACTTTGTTCAAGTTTGTAAAATCAATGCAAATACGAATTTTTCCATTAGATTTTCTAACAACAACAATATTTAAAAGCTATTCTGAATAAGCAATGAGTTTTATAAATCCAACCTTTAAAAGATCTTTTAAACCCTCTTTTACTTAGAGTAAACATCGGGATAGATTTTCATAAGCTTTTGTTTTATGGATTTGACATTTGGTTCTAAAAGCAAATGATGCTCTAAAATCCTAGGGTCTAAACTGAATATGTTTTCATTGGTCCATACAAACACATCCATGTATGACTTCAAAAATGCAATGAAAGATGCTTTTTCATGGTCATGCAAGGAAGTTCTATTTTAATATACTTGGGATTAGACTCACTACCTAAATTGACCTATAGAAAATCTCCTCCTACGAAATTTGAAGGTTTTTTCATGTCAACGATTTTATGGAATTCAGGAAGCTCAAAGGCTTGATCATCCTCATGGATGAGAGGATCTTCCTCCTTGCTTTGATCACTCTCAAGTGCCCCAGTTTCTAGAAAAGTATTATTCACAATAGAAGGGTTATGCACAAGAGAAGAAATCAACTCGAGTTTAAGAATATATACTGGTTTTCACAAAATCGATTTTTGAATTTATACATGATTTTGAAAACCAGAATTTTTGGCTTTTTCAATTTTTTTGGCTTTTTCCAAACAAATAGTAGAAGGAGAAATATAAAAGACTTTCTTTTGGGGATTTTCAGATTTTTCAAATGTTTTTGGCTTATAGGAGTTTTTTAGATTTTTTGTTTTTCTAAATATATACTTTTTTTGAATTTTTTTCAAAAGAGGGGTCTTCCATCAAACCTATAAAGAAAATACCATGAATTAGACTCCAAATAAGAGGTCTAGGTCATAAGTTTCGGTTTTAGTTGGCTCTAGGATATCCTTGACTCAAGTGGTCTTAGGTGGTGGCTTAGGGGGTATGAATGGGTTGTACCCTAAACCATGTTGACTTAGGGTTAGGTGAGGGTAGGATGGGTTTCACTCTTCCTTGGTTCTTGGTGCCTAGACCCTGATATGATGCATACCCCATGTTCAACAACATGTTGCAAGGCTTTTTAAGTTTTAAAAAATTTTGATAAAAAGGGTGGCCTTGGAATAATGTATCGTCCATGGTATGTTTATACACTTGAACTTTTTTGAGTATGCCTTGGAGGTGCACAGTTTTGGGAAAGTAGGACTTGGGCTTCTCTAAGATATGAACGACTTTGGGAATGGGAGGTTTGGGGTTGGACGACTTGGGTGGATTGGGCTCTTCAATGGCCTTTTCCATATTACACAATGGGTCACTTGATAGATAAGAGAATTTTTGTATTCCCTTAAGGTGGGGGCTGTCTTCTCCAAAAACTACCACGACTTGGTTATCCCATGGGATCTTTACGCATTTGTGAAAGGTTGAAGGGAGAGTTCAGAGGGAGTGTATCAAAGGCCTCCCTAGTAATAAGTTGTAGTGAGGGTTTATATCTAAGACATGAAACAATCCTACATGTGAAATAAGATAAACTTCTATGGATAACTCGATGGAGTCTATGGGGTGGGATGAGTTGCCATCGTATCTCGTGATGATGATTGCACTCGGCTCAATCCTAGACATGGGTACTCCAATTTGGAAGGTTATATAGAGAGAAAGGATATTTACACCTCCTCCTCCATCAACCAAGCATTTTCCAAGAGTGTGGTGATTCAATATCACCTCTATATGTAAAGCTTGGTTGTGTATTATGATGAGTCTTTCTAACTCCTCCTCGGTGAACATGATTGGAGCGTTGGTAAAGATGGAGGAGACCAAGAAGAATAGGGATTTGGGAGTTATAGAGGGTATTAACCTTGGCTTTTTCTAGGATTCCCTCTAGACTTGTCTATGTTTAGGTGAGGTATGTATCAACTCTAAAATAGATATTTTTATGGAAAGTTTGATAAATGTTGTTATAGATCATATGGGGTTAACACAACATTTTTAACCTTATCAATGCCATGAAATGCATTAGGGATGCATGCTTTCCAAAGGTCGTATAAAACGACTACCTCCTTGCTAGCTTATTTACCTAAGTGGGGGGGTTGATAGATCCTTCTGGACCTAGTCACCTCTCCTACACTCTTCCTAGGTCTCGATCCTATTTTGGCTCTAGTTTGATGCTTTGGAGCACCTCAAATTTCTACAAAGGCTATAACTAGGGGGTGGGACTCTAAGTGCTCCCCGAATCACTATTTTCTTGGTTTTTTTTATTACGAGAGAGAGTGGTGTGTGTGGTAAGTAGCGTGAACCGTATGCAATGCGTGATTAATCCCAGGAATTTGACTTGGAGACAGGCATACTTCTTTATCCTTCCCACTTTTACTTAAATGGTTTGGGAAGGTCTTTTTGAAGACCGCTTGAGGGGACTCTAGTTCCTTCGAGATATGGAGTCTCTCCTACTCTATCAAGTCTTTAATTTTATTCTTTAAAGAAAAATATTTGTTTGTATCATGACCCTTGATCCTATGATAGTTAAAAAAATCATTCAAAAATTTTCTTTTAGGGGGTACCCCTTCGGAGATCGCAGGAAGACCACCAAATCTTTTGCTAATAAGATGTCTAGGACTTTCGTGAGTGGTTGTCCTAGATTCGTGTATTCACTCTTTTCAAACTTATTTTTATTTTTTTGATGTTCTTCAAAATACTTTTGTTTGGAGGGCTTAGAGGGTCTGGATGAACTCTACTCTACTCGTACACTGGCCACATTTTGAGATTTCACTCTTCCTTTTGGTGCATGTGGTCCACATGCTCCAAGTTTTTCAAACTTGTTTTTAAGAAAGCTCTTTCCTTTCCACAGATCTTCGTAAACTCTCTTTTTCAAATTAGCTTCAAAGAGGGAAGCTTTTTTAATCAATTTTTGAAAGGTATTGATCTCATGGAAGGAAAAGATTGCTTTTAAATTCGTTTTAAAATTTTCAAGAATGAGCATTACTATGCATCCTTCAAAGATGAACTCTTTTATACGACTTAGGAGTGACTTCCATCTAACGATGAATGCGTGTACATCCTCGTTAGGGGATTGCTTTGTGTCTCTCAAAGTATTGAGAGTAGGTGTGACTTCCACATTGTAGGAAAATCTTTGCATAAAGCAATTCACTAAATCCTCAAAAGTAGCGAATTGACTTAAATCATAGGAAGCCAACCATTTTAAAGCATTCTCCTTTAGAGAATGGGGAACCAGTATCCTCCACTTGGAGGAATCTCTCTTTTTCTTGTAGGCCTTCCTGGAAAATAGTTGGAGATGAGATCAAAGATCCCCATTTCCACCATACCGGTGAAAACTTAGTATTTCACCATCACTATCAGTTTGGTAATTAGAAGACAAGAAATTAAACAGTGAGTATACTATGTTTGACCCTTCAATAGTTGTTGGATTCCTATCCTTAATAGTGAATGATTCATATACTAGTTCCTCTTCTTCCAATCTAGAGGCCACTCGGGGATTTCGGGAGTGATGAGGTCACTTATGAGCCCTCACTTGTTTGCCATGGGATGAACAATACTCTACTGCATCAGCCTCTTGGCTAAATACAATGATTTTCTGCTCAATCCTTAACTCTTTCAATTCTCTCTTAAGGGAAGCGATCATATCCTTTCGATTTTTCGAAGTCTTTTGAAATCTTTTTCGAAAATTGACTTTTAGAGAATGAGGCTCAACTCGACACCTCGTACGAACTCTTCAAACTTGACATTATTTGGAGTTGAAAAATCGACTTAAAATAAAAGAGTAGAAAAAGAGAAATTAAGAATAACAATTTGGGGTTTTAAATTGATTTTAAAATAAGAACAGGTCAAGAATAACTTTCTAACACTCACGTCTCACCGGGCGACCCCTATGAGACATTTTCTAAATGAATTTTGCAAGTATCATAGGCTAAAGAGCCATGATACAAATAATTGTTTCTCTTTAAAAAATAAAATTGAGGACTTGATTGAGCACGACAAACTCCATGTCTTTGAGGAGTCGGAGCCTTCTCAAGCCATTTTCAAAGAGCCCTTTCCAAAGCATGCAAGCACGAGTGAAACCTCTAAAGATGTGTCTCTTACCCAAGAACTCTCATGAGGGGACGATCAATACTTGTTGTGATCATGCATTGCATATGGTTCACTCTACTTGCCACACATCACATGTTTCTCCTATAATCTTAAAAAAGGCCAAGCAAGTAGTGATCGAGGGAGCGCTTAGAGTCCCAACCCTAACTAGAGCCCTGATACTGATTCATGGTGTGCCGAAATCTTCACACAAAAATAGAGCCCAAGTAAGATCGAGCCATAGGAAAATTGTTGAGGAGGTTACTAGGTCTGAAAGGATCTATCAACCCCCGTACTTAAGGAATAAATCAAGCAAGGAGGTGGTCGTTTTACCCGCCCCCCGAAAAACGTGCATCATTCCTCATTCATCCATGGTATTGACAAGGGTAAAGACGTTGTGTTGCCTAAATATGATCTAAAAAAGCATTTAGCAAAACTCTCAATCAACATGTATATTTTAGAGTTGGTTAAAATCTCGTCTAAACATAAACACGTATTGGAGGGAATTTTAGAGAAAACCAAGGTTAGTACATCCATAACTACCGAGTCATTATCCTTCTTAGTCTCATAAATTCTCACCCAAACACTAATCATCTTTTCGAAGGATGAGTTGAGTAGACTTATAACAACCCACAATCATGCCTTGCACATAGAGGTAGTGTTGAATCACCATCCTCTTGAAAAATATTTAGTCGATGGGGAAGGGGGTCTAAACATCCTTTATTTGCATATAGCCTTTCAAATTGGAGTGGTGTTGAATCACCCAAACACTAATCATCTTTTCAAATTTGAATCACCATCCTTCATTCACTCAAGGTCGTCCCCTCAACCTTCCATAGATGTGTCAAAATCCCTTAAGAAAATAAAGTCATAGTGATATCCGGAGAGGATAACCCAAACTTTAATGGAGTTCAAAATTCCCCATGCATCACAAGTGAACCATGTCAAATCCAAGTTTGCAACAAAGAAAAGGTCATTGTGAAACCAACCCTTAGTGGATTGCCCTCTACTTCAAACTACTCTTAAAGACTAAGGTCTATAACGCATCCCACTCTATAGACGATAGCATGTTTCAACATCATCCTCTTTATCCCAAGTTTTTCAAACTTAAAAAACCTTGAAATATGATGTTAAACATGGGTTATACAACTTACAAAGGTCTAGGAAATGAGGGCCAAGGGCGGTTGAAACCTCTCATTCCATCCCAAGTTTTTTTTATAGGCTTGATGGAAGACAATAAAGGTTTAGACCTAGCGGTTTCAAGTATTTTACATTTTTTCTTTAAAGGTTTGTCTTGAAAATACAAAAAAAATTAGAAAAACAAAGAAAATGATAAAATTTTAAAACAAAAAATTTTATCAAAAATTGGGTTTTCGAAATCATGTACCATCCAAGAATTCAATTTTGCCAAAACCTTTGTACATTCTCAAGCCAAAATTATACTCATCATATCTCTTGCAAAGAATTATTTCCAAAAGGTCAAATCACTTGAGAGAAAACAAAACAAGAAAATAGATTCTCTCATCAATGCAGACAAACAAACCTCCGAGCTTCCCAAATTCCATAGAATTCTTGACTTAAAAAAACTTTCAAGTTTCGTGGAGGGTGATTTTTTATAAGTCAACCTAGGAACCGAGTCTAATCCCAAGTGTATCAAAATAGGTACTTGTTTGCATGAACCCGAAAGGGTATCTATTATAGAGTTTCTTAAATCATACATTGATGTGTTTGCATGGACCTATGAGAATATGCCCGAATTAGACCCTAGAGTGGTGGAACATCGTTTACTTTTAAAAGGCTACTTTTATAAAACTATTGCTTATTCCGATTGACTTTCAAACTTAGTTGTTCAAAAATCCAATGAAAAAGTTAGGATTTGCATTGATTTCTGAAATTTGAATAAAGTCACTCCAAAAGACAAATTTTCTCTACCCAATATTGATTTAATTGTGGACAACATAACTGATCATGAAATGTTCTCTTTTATAGATGGCTATTCGGGTTACAACCAAACCAAGTTGGCTTCAAAAGGTCAATACAAAACCGCTTTTACCACACCTGAGGGTATATATTGTTACATCGTTATGCCTTTTGGTTTGAAAAATATTGGCTTACCAAGGACCCATGATAACCATTTTCTATGACCAAATCCATGAACTTTTGGAAGTGTATGTAGATGATCTTTTGGTAAAATAAAAAACTCATAACACTCACATGAAATCTTTGCAATTTTTTTTAAAAGACTCAAGTTTTACAAGGTGAAATTAAACCCTCAAAAATGTATGTTTGGAGTAGAGTCGAGAAAACTTTTAGGGTTTGTGGTTCGCCAAAGGGGCATAAAGGTCGACCCTCTAAGTGTCGAGACATCATAAACTTTTGATGTCTCCACCTTCCAATCTAAGTCAAATTTGGAGCCTCCAAAGTCGTCTCCAAGTCCACCTTCATCTCTAATTTGGGAAGAAGATGTGAGTCCTTCAATAAACTTTTGAGAAAAGATGTCAAATTTCTTTGGAATTCTGAATGTCAAGGATCTTCTGAAAGGTTGAAAACATATTTGGTGAATCCTCCAATTTAAAAACTTCTAAAGATAGGAAAACCTTTGCTTTTATACCTCTCCATTCATGAAAAGGCATAGGGTGCTTTACTAGAACAATATGAAGATGATTGCCTTAAGGAGTATGCTATTTACTATATTTCAAAAACTCTCTTAGCGTATGAAAGGAATTATCAAGCCAAGGAGAAGACTTTCTTAGTCTTGGTATGAACATGTCAAAAGTTTAGACATTATTTCTTGAACTATGAGATTTAGATAGTATCTAAACTCGACCCTATTAAGCACCTTTTCAGAAAACTTATTCTAACTCGTAGGTTAGAAAAATGACAGCTTCTTTTGATAGAATATGACTTGAAGTTTCATCATCAAACTTCCATTAAGGGTCAAGCCCTAGCCCACTATTGGCTAATCTATTCCTTGAAGATGTATATCTCATACTTGATGAAATACCTCATGAAGGTATACTAACATATAGTGGGGACCATAATGTGTTATCCAATTATTATAATGATAATCAAGTATGAAAAATGTATGTTGATGGAGCAAGAAATAGGCAAGGGGTAGAAGTCGGCATCATCATTATATCTCTTGAAAAGTAAGAAATCCCAATCTCGTTTCATATAGACTTCTCGTGTTCAAATAATGTGGCCGAGTATGAAGTACTCATACAAGGCCTAAAAACCTTGCAAAACTAAGGGAATCATGTATTGAAATCTTTGGAGACTCCATGCTTGTTAATAACCAAATTTCAAAAATTTGACAAGTCAAAAATGAAATGTTGATTTCATACTACAAGTTGGCCACCAAGTTGATCGACTCGTTCAGCTCATGCACACTCACACACATTGGTAGAGAGGACAACACTATGACAAATTCTCTCTCCTCATTAGGGTCCTCCCTAAGGATGTACCCTACTTGTTCTATCGACTCAAGATTTTGAGATTTGCCAAAATGACCAAAATAAAAAAGAAAATCCTTGGTTTCAATATATTAAAAACTTTTTAGAAAATAGAAAATTTCCTCAATTTGCCTCTTTTAAAGACAAAGCTTCTATTAGACAGATTTCAACACGATATGTCATTTTGGAAGGGGTTCTATATAAAAAAGAGTTTTTCGGGTATCTTGTTGAGATGTGTCGACCATAATGAAGCCAAAATAATTTTGCATGAGTTTAATGATGGAGAATGTGGAGGTCATGTCAATTCAAATATGATGTCTATGATACTTAAGGCGGGTTACTTTTTGTTATATTTGGAGCACTTAAAATAAAAATAAAAGTAGTTTCCGAATCTTTATATCAAACTCTATCTTCTGTGACAGTTTGAGTATTTTTGGAAATTAGGAAGCTATCCAAAAATATCATAAATTAAATCTCTAAAAACATAACCATGTTCTGTTTTTCAAGATTTGAAATGTTTTGAGTGTAGAAGTAAGTCTATGATTTTTGTCAAGCTTTTAAAATTGAAATTTGGTTTTGAGGACTCATAATATCTCAAATTTTTTTTAAAGCGCCTAAGCTAGCCCTTGAGCATCGGTTCAAGAAGTCCTATGTCGAAAAGAATTCACTTATCCACTCTCAAACAAGATTGTCATGATCATGCCAAGAAATGTCATTAGTGTCGAGTGAATGGGAATGTCATTAACATTCTATCATCTTCATTACATTTATCACTAGTTCATGACCCTCACCATACTGGCATTTGACATCATAGGGCCAATTTTCCCGATAGCATCCAATAGACACAGGTTCATCCTAGGAGCCACTGAATATTTCTCTAAATGGGTTGAAGCTATGTCCTTGGCAAATATCTAAGGACATCATGTAGTGGCATTCATTAAGAAAAATATATTGGCTAGGTTTAGAATCCCAAGAGACCTAGTGTCGGATAATGGCACTCCATTAAAAAATGAGATGGTGGAAAAATTATGTAAAACTTATGATATCACACAACACTTCTCGTCACCATACTACCCTCAAGGCAATGGCGAAGCTGAAGCCACAAACAAAACCCTCATAAGCATCATTGAGAAAATATTAGAAAAGAGTAGACATGGCATGAGAAGTTAGATGAAGCACTATGGGGTTATAGGACTTCTATCTACACTCTCACACCTTTTGAACTGGTCTATGACACAAATGTTGTACTTCCCATTTACACCAAGTTGCACTCATTTCCTACATTCATTACACTTGATTTACCAGTAGAGACCCTACTACAAGCTAGACTTGCCAAACTTGACTTCCTTGATGAAAGAAAGCTCTTTACCATTGATAAGCAAAGGATAGCCTAGCATTATGAGAAACATATAAAGGCTCTCCACTTTAAGATAGGAGATCTTGTGTTGAAAATCATACATAGTGGGGTCTGCACCCTCTCGAAAAGTGGTGGATGTAAACACCCAAAATTTTAAAATGTTTTCAAAAACTCCTAAATTTCGAAAATCAATTTAAAGCCTTCATGAACCTTTAAATTCAAAAACACCCAAATTTTAAAGTTTAAGCCTTTTGGAAAATATTTCAAAATAAAGGTTTTAAATTCAACCACCCAATCGAAGGCTAGATCCAGATCGATTCCCAAAAGCAAAGAAGATAAGGTTGAAGCATATCAGAATCAAGATAAGATCAAGATCGAATTCAAATATGGGATCAAGCTTATCAATAAAGATCAAGTCCAAATCCAAATATAGATCGAGCTTATCAAGATGAGATCAAATCCAAGGTTCAAGCTTATCAAGATCAAGTTCAAGCCTATCCAAATTCAGATAAGATCAATGTGGAGGATCGGGCTTCTCAAGATAGAATCAAATTCAAGATCATATTGCGGCCGAACCTCTCAAATCAAGATAAAGTTAAATTCAAGATTAGGATGGGAAGATTATGTCAAATTCAAATTAAGGAAATGGGAGCAGCCAAGCATCAAATTAAGAAAAGAACCTAGCTATATATACACGGCTAGGACAAAATATCTTGTATCAAGTTGTAAGAAGCACCAAAGACCAAGTCAGCTGCACCAAAGACCAACCCACATGGGGCTGGTCCAAGTCACCAATGAAGAGACCACTTGGAGTGGATCAAGAAGGAACTAAGGAGCTGGTCCAACTCACCCCATGGAAGGGGCTAGAAGCCAACCACTTGACCTATAAAAAGGGCCAAGGGGGTGGGCAGGTGAAGCCATGCTTGGTTGATCTTGGGGACTCTTGGGTTATGCTTTATCTCTCATCCATTAGGGGTGATCTTGGGGCTCGAAAAGAGGGTCTGTACAAGTAAAAACCTTGAGCTGCAAGTGAAGGGAAAGAAAGGGGAAGAAGAAGGTAGAAATAAGCTTGAGTAAGTGTGGGATTTGAAGCAAAGAAGAAGAAGGTGCTGGCCGGATTCCACTCTTGGAATTTTGGCTGATTGGAGGCAAAAGCTGTAAGTATTTCCTCTTTTATTTTTAAAGCCTTCTTCCATATTAATTTAATTGAAATTGGGTTGTATTAATGGAGCATTGTCTCCCCTCACATTGTAATAGTGATTAGATTTGATGAATTTCAATTATGTTACTGAATTTTCACTCTTACACACACGCACTCTATGTGTTTGATTGTGTTTCTACCCCAATATAATCTATAAATATTCTATACTCTCTACCCTCTCTATGCTTAAGCTTATATGAATATTTCCCTTCATTTCCTTTGTGATGTAGAGTTGTTGCAATTTCAATTCGCGTGAGTTTAATTTGTGATGTAGAGTTATTGCAATTTAATTTCGTGTGAGTTTGTATCATGTATATTCTTAAAAACCTGAAACTGAACTTTCAGCATCTCTGCATACGTTGTTTGTTGCAAATTTAATTCCTGAATCCTTGCTCTAATTGTCCTGAAATTTTGTCCACATATTCTACACCCACAAGCCCACTCTAAATAAAATTTTCAAGAATTTTAGGGTCGTGGAGCCACGTAAATAAAATTGGTCAAAATCGAGTAGAAACCTGTCTACTGTCTGCACATTCAGTTTTCCTGCAATAGAGCCCGAGTTTTTATCCCATAACTCTGTCTGTAGGTCTCCAAATCGGTTGAATTTTGATTCATTGGAAAGCTAACATCAATAGCTTTCTAGCAATATGAAATTCACCAAATTTGGAACTCAGATCATAGAGATACAGGCTCATCTTTGAGTCTCTGTATTTTTGTGATAAGACAGTTCTGGGTACTTGAGAAAGGTTGCTTCGTTGATTTAATTTTGCATAAAAACAACTCTGAATTGAGATTTGTAAAGTGCTACAGATCCTCCACACCATAAGCTATGCCTGGTAAAATTTTGGTAATTTTTGAAGGTCTGTAAGGTGTTTAGATCAATTCAGGAAAGAAGTCCTGAAAACAAAATATTCTGTTTTTCAGGACTTGTTCATTTCAAAAGTCTTAAATCAAAGTGCACACATTCCTTCTTTCAAAAACACCAAATCTTCACGTGAATTGGAGTTTACCCTTTTCCAAAATTGAAATTCCTAAGCACTTAAACTGACCCTTGCGCATCAGTTCAAGAAGGCCTAAAGTGAAAAGAGTTTGCTTGTCCACAATCGCCACAGAAATCAGATTTTACACAACTTTGCTAGTTTTTACAAACTAGCTGACACGCTCGCACATTAAGTAGATAAGAAATTCTCATTTTCAGTTTCTACGTAAGCTTGAAATGAAAAATTTCGTGTCTACAAAATTGGCAAGCTCGGTGGTACTCGAGTCTTAGGAAATTTCAAGTTCAGGTGAAAATTTTTCAATTTCAAGCTATTTTGCAAAATCGTGGTGTTGATTTTCAACTTGTGCACAAATTTTTGAAAACAATGTCTGTGGATGAAAGTAAGCCGACCACTTCCCTAGAATTTAAGTGCTTGAGAATCATCAAAGCAAGGAGGAAGATCCCCTCATCCATGAGAAAGATCATGCATCCAAGCTTCCCGAATTTCATAGAAACCTTGACTTAGAAAAACAGAGGATTTTAGAATGAGTCTAACCCAAAGCATGTGCACGTTTGCATGAACATCATTCATTGTATTTTGAAATCCTATATTTGCATGAATCATACCGGGTCTAGACATCATGAAATCGTCTACCCTTATAACCCAAGTTTAGAAAAGGGTTTATGTCAAGCCAAAGGGGCATTGGAGTCGACCCTCTAAGTGTCGAGCCATCATAGACATGCCTCCACCCTCCAATTTGAGTCAAATCTGAAGCCTCCAAGGTTGATTCCAATCTATCAAAAAGATGCGAACCTCTCAATGAGCTTTTGAAAAAAGGGGTTAAATTTGAATGGAATATCGATTTCCAAAAGGCTTTTGAAAGACTTATGGTAAATCCTCCAATTTTTAAAACCTTCAAAGCAAGCTTTACATTTCAATTCATGCGAATGCATTGGGTACTTTAATTGCTCGATGTGAAGATGATATTCATAGGAAGTACGCCATTTATTACATTTCGAAAACTCTATTGGCATATGAAAGAAATTATCAAGCCTTGAAGAAATCATGCTTAGCCTTGATATAGGCATTATTTCCTACATCATGAAATAGGGATAATGTCTAAAATTGATTTATTCAAACACTTGTTTGAAAAACCTATCCTAACGGGTAGACTAGATAAATGGCAGTTCCTCTTAATGGAGTATGATTTCATCATCAAAGCTCCATTAAGAGACAAGCCCTAGATCATGTGGCTGAATTGCCTCTTTGAGACACATATCCCATACTTGATCAAATGCCCGATGAAGGCATATTTTGCAAATGAATTTCAAAATCATGCTTTAACAAATTGTTTTAAAGAAAATCAAGTAGGAAAAATGTATTTTGATGGAACAAAGAATCAAGGGTAGGTATAGGAATCATTCTCATAAAGGAAAAATCCCAATTGCTATTTGATTAGATTTGGCATGATCAAATAATATGGCCAAATATGAAGCATTCATACAAGGCCTAAAAATTTTGAAAATCATGGCCAAATATGAAGCATTCATACAAGGCCTAAAAATTTTGAAAATCTAAGGACATCATGTATTGAAGCCTGCCTTTGGAGATTATGTGCTTGTTATAAACCAAGTTTTCAAAAATTTGGCAAACCAAGAATGAAAATAAAACATTACGAATTAGCCATTAGAGTGGTCGATTCTTTCAAATCATGCATAATTGGCACTCACCCACGATTTGGAGATTTGCCAAAATGATCAAAATTATAAATATCTTGGTTTCAAGATATTAAAAAAAATTTAAAAATGGAGGATTTCCCGAATTTGCTTCTTTCAAAGATTGAAAAAATTTCAACCCTACACATGATTTTGGGAGGGAAATTTTTTGGCATCTTGTTGATATATATACCTTGATGAGGTTAGGATACAATACATGAATTCCACGATGGAGAATGTGGGAGTCATGTCAATTCAAATATGATGGCCATGAAGATACTTAGGGCAGGTTATGTTTGTTCACCCTTAAGCAAAAACATTGTCATGATCATGTTAGAAATATCATAAATGTCAAGTGCATGGACATGTCATCCCATCATCCATCTTATATGCCATAGAAAACCCATGATACTTCACCATGTGGCCGTGTGACATCATAGACTCATATCAAACTAGGAGCATGAAGAATACATCCCCTAGACACCTTCCATGGAGACTCAATTTCATAAAACATGTATCTCCATCATATCATATGGAATACATTTCACATTGTCGTCATTTCATAAAGCATGTAATCTCATTATATCACATGGAGTACATTTTTACATGTCATGCATCACATACATATCATTTACCCAAAAAGGCCCAAAAAGGTGGCAGCCCAAGTAGGAATGTCCCCATGTCATAAAAAAGGGGTAGCAAAAATCGATATTGATGTTATGGGTAGAAATTTAGTAGACCCTGAAAATGCCCAATACTTGGAAAAAATATTATGTACGGGGTCTATGTTAAATTCTTTCGAAAAGATTTTTAAATAGATCTCCTTTGAAACTTCTTTAAAGAAGGATCAAGATTGATCGTATGGCCTTAAATAAGGGAATTGATGCTTTACCAAAAGTAGAGTTTTCAAAATCAATTGGTTACATTTCAAAAATCTTTGGCTTACAAAATGAAGCCTTGTTCAAAATAGCAAAATATTTTCAAATGGTAGATGCTATTAGGAAATGGGATGATCTTAGTTGAATCGATTAACCAAAAGGATAAGTTTTCCCCCATTTTACTTCTGTCTCTAAAAGGAAAATTGGTAATATTCAAAAGAAAAAGAGAATACAAAAATTCCTCCAAAAAAAGGTCTTCCCCTAATAGACTGAGGGAATACAAAAACTCCTCCGAAAGAGGTCTTCTCTTTGAATGAAAAAAAGGAAAAAAAAGAGAATGCAAAAGCTCCTCTAAGAAGAGGTCTTCCTCGAATAAACAGAGGGAATACAAAAACTTCTCCGAAAGAGGTCTTCTCTTTGATTGAAAAATGAGAAAAAGAAAAAAGATAGAAAAAGGAAAAGCCAAAGCTCAAAAGAACAATTTTCCGTCTCTTTGCCTTAAACCACGGGACGCTTCAGAAGGGACCGTGGTAACTCTTTCCCATATCCCTACAACTTATCTTAATGGAAAAAAGTTTATCCATAAAAATCCTAAAGTAGGAATAAAATCTACTTATTTGGATTTCATTTTGTTTGAGAATTAGACTTTGTTATATGGGAAATGAAACTTTGAAATGTTTTTCAAAATTTCCTACAAAAACCTCTACCAAGTAGTAGGTATTGAAACCCGAAAGAAGGGAAATATGAAAAATTGAAAGTCCTTTTAATTGAAGATAAAAGGAGTTCCTTTTGAAAATAGATTTTGAAAACCCAAAATGTCAAAATGACATGGGATCATTCTGTTTGGGGCAACCGACCTTTAAAAGCTCTCCCAAGCTCATTCACCTTTCAATTGAGTCTCTAAAAGCTCACCTCATATCACTCATACCATGCATGCATTCAAAAGTCATTCATGCATGATCATGCCTACGATATATACCTCATGTAAGTCAAGTCCCTTTTGACTGAAATCCCTCTTCTATGATCCAAGAAAAAAGAGTTTACGAAATGGAGGATGATTTATATTCTCAAGAAAATTTGGGAAGTAAATCCATAAAGGGTGTTTTCTTCTTTGCCATTATCCAAATAAATTTGGATTAATGCCAAAGAGGGGCATCAATAAACACCCAAAATTTTAAAATGTTTTCAAAAACTCCTAAATTTCGAAAATCAATTTAAAGCCTTCATGAACCTTTAAATTCAAAAACACCCAAATTTTAAAGTTTAAGCATTTTGGGAAATATTTCAAAATAAAGGTTTTAAATTCAACTGCCCATGAGTTTCGAAGTAGATAAACAAGTAAGACCCAATCCAAGCCTAGATCCAGATCGATTCCCAAAAGCAAAAAAGATAAGGTTGAAGCATATCAGAATCAAGATAAGATCAAGTTCGAATTCAGATATGGGATCAAGCTTATCAATAAAGATCAAGTCCAAATCCAAATATAGATCGAGATTATCAAGATGAGATCAAATCCAAGGTTCAAGCTTATCAAGATCAAGTTCAAGCCTATCCAAATTCAGATAAGATCAATGTGGAGGATCGAGCTTCTCAAGATAGAATCAAACTCAAGATCATGTTGCGGCCGAACCTCTCAAATAAAGATAAGTTAAATTCAAGATTAGGATGGAAAGATTATGTCAAATATGGGGCTGGTCCAAGTCACCAATGAAGGGACCACTTGGAGTGGATCAAGAAGGAACTAAGGAGCTAGTCCAACCCGCCCCAAGGAAGGGGCTAGAAGAAGCCATGCTTGGTTGATCTTGGAGAGTCTTGGGTTATGCTTTATCTCTCATCCATTAGGGGTGATCTTGGGGCTGGAAAAGAGGTCTTGCACAAGTAAAATCCGTGAGCTGCAAGTGAAGGAAAAGAGAAGGGAAAAAGATGGTAGAAATAAGCTTGAGTGAATGTGGGATTTGAAGCAAAGAAGAAGAAAGTGCTGGCCGGATTCCACTCTTGGAATTCCGACCGATTGGAGGAAAAAGCTGTAAGTATTTCCTCTTTTGTTTTTAAAGCCTTCTTCCATATTATTTCAATTGAAATGGGGTTGTATTAATGAAACATTGCCTCCCCCCATATTGTAATAGTTACCCCAATATAATTTATAAACATTCTATATTCTCTACCCCCTCGATGCTTAAACAGATCCTCCACACCATAGGCTATGCCTAGTAAAATTTTGGTGATTTTTGGAGGTCTATAAGATGTTTAGATCAATTCGGGAAAGAAGCACTGAAAATAGAACATTCTGTTTTTCAGGACTTGTTCATTTCAAAAGTCTTGAATCAAAGTGCACACATTACTTCTTTCAAAAACACCAAATCTTCACGTGAATTTGAGTTTACCCTTTTCCAAAATTGAAATTCCTAAGCGCTTAAACTGTCCCTTACGCATCAGTTCAAGAAGGTATAAAGCGAAAAGAGTTCGTTTGTCCACAATCGCCATAGAAATCAGATTTTACACAACTTTGCTAGTTTTTACAAACTAGCTGACACGCTCGCGCATTAAGTAGATAAGAAATTCTTATTTTCAGTTTCTACATAAGCTTTGAAATGAAAAATTTCATGTCTACAATGACCCAAGTGGGGAAGCCCCTATATCATAAAGGAGATAACAACTAATAATGCATATTGGCTAATTAATTCTAAGGGAAGAAACTTGATAGACCCTATAAATGCCCAATATCTGAAAAGATATTATGTCTAGTGTTTACAACCAATTCTTTTAAAATGATTTTTGTAAATGGATCTTCTTTAGTTTCCTAAAGAGAGGATCAAGTTGAATATATGCCTCTTAACTAGGAATTAGTAATCTATGAAAAGTAGAGTGTTTTTAAAATCATTAAATAACATTTCAAAAGTCCTTATTTTACAAGATAGGCCTAGTTGAAAACAACAAAATATTTTCAAATAGTATGTGCTATTATAAAATAGGGTATAATTGATTAGATCAAGTATCTAGAGGGATAAGTTGTTACCCATCTCATTCTCTCTAGAGAAATTGGCAAAGGCCCAATACCTCAAAGGCCAAAATAAAAAAGAATAAAAAAAGAATAAAAAACAGAAAATAAACCTCAAATATAGAGGTCTTCCTATAAAAAATGAAAGGAAAAGAAAATAAAAAACTCAAAGAGCGTTTCCTCAGAATCGCCTTCCTTTATATCACGGGATGCTTTAGAAGGGACCATGGGAATTCTCCCTATACCCCTACAGCTTATCCCAAAAAGAGAAAAAGCATGTCACTATAACCCTAAAGTAGAAATAGAACCTACTAATTTAGATCTCATTTTATTTGACGATTAGGACTTTTAGTGTGGAAAATAGAGTTTTGAAATGTTGTTGAGTTTTTCCAACAATAAAAACTTCTACAAAGTAACAGAGCATTTGTAGATGTGAAAATTTCACTCCAAGCCTATGTATAGACTTCAAATAAACTCTTCAAAACTACTTCGTTGCGAGAGCGTGCCAGCTAGTTTTCAAAAACTAGCAAAAGTTTTAAATCTAACTTTGGTGATTGTGGTTAAGCGATATCTTTTCGCTTTAGGCCTTCTTGAACCGATGCTCAAGGGTCAGCCTAAGCGCTTTGAGGATTTGTAGATGAGATTTCAAATTCACTTCAAAAGAAACCCGAGAAAATGTGAACTAACTCGTGCACCAAGTGTTTTTGGAAGATAAGTCTTCATCAAGTTCTAAAAGACAGGAATTGGTTCTGTTTAGAGCTTGATTTCTGATTTTATTTCAGAATCTTTCAAATTTTCAAAAATCATGAAAATTTAGCAGTGATGACACCTCTGTGGAGCTTCCAAAACTATTTTTGTCTTATTTTTGGGAGCTATGGTGATCCAAAATTAAATGGGAGAAGTTTCTCTGCTCAGATACTTGGAATTATTCTGTTATAGAAATACAAAGACCCAAAGAAAGGTCTGTATCTCGATGCACAGAGCTTCGATTTTTTGTGCACTTGGTCTTGTTGAAAACCTATGAATATCCGCTTTCCAATGAACCAAGTTTCATCGAATTTGGACAACTATAGACAGAGTTATGCGATGATTACCCAAAATCTATTGTAGGAAAACAATTTTCACAGAAACGTTTTTAGATTTTTCCTGATCTTACACACCTTTTAGTACATGGTTGCACGACTCTAAAATTCTTGAAAATTTTATTACAAGTGGGCTTATGTGTGTAGATAATGGTGCCAAATTTAAAGTTGATCGGAGCAATAATTTAGCAATAAAAAATAAAGCAATCAACATATGCGGGAATGCTGAAATCAGGTTTTCTGGTTTTTACAACATACGTGATGCAAACTCACCCGAATTTAAATTGCATCAACACAACATCCCAAAGTAAATTGCTGAAGAAAAAAGAATGAAAATATATAGATTAGCTTAAGTATACAGTGGATTAGAAGTTATAAGATGTTTATAACATATTCAGAGGTAAAATCAAGAACACAAACAATTAGAGTGCATGAGCAAGAATCGAAAATTACAGCACATCTACTTCTTATTACATCATGGGGGGATACAAAGCTCCATTAATACAACCCCTTTTGAATTAAATGTTAGGAAGAGAATAGAGAGAAATAATGGATGAGGAATACTTACTTGATTACCTCCAAGAATCGGCTTTCAAGTGAAGCACACGGCCCTCACCTTCCCCTTTCTTTTCTCACTCTTACTCTCTACTCTTGCAGCACTTGCCTACCTTTCTACACACTCTCTCTCTCTCCACTCTTTCTTGAAGGAAACTCACGAAATGCTCCATCCAAGGAAGCCCTCCCATTGCTCACCAATGCTGGAAATCATCCTCCTTGGCCTCTATTTATAGGCCAAGGGGGGCCTTCTCTAAATGGTTCTTTGGGGCGGGTGCTCCATGGCCCAAAATCCAGTCCCAAAACTTAGTCTTCACGTGGTCTTGTAGTCCTATTTGGTTAAGGTTGGACCAACCAATGTAGCTTCAAGTGGGCTGGTTAGGTCTTGGCTCAAGCCACCTTGGAGCTTGATCCCATTGCCTAGGCTAGGATGGTGTACTCAATGAAAAAGACGAGCTAACTAAGATGGGTTTGGTCAAGGCAAGGGATTTCAATTGTAGTTTAGCCAATGAATCCAGGGTGAATATGGCTAAGGAGTCCAATTCAGTCTAGTTAAGGTCACTTGGTTAGAGCTAGGCCACGAGTGATGGTTAGTCTAGGTGAATCAAGTCTAGGCTTTGATAAATTAGGTTGGTGAGGCTACCCACTTGGCTTGAATTTTTATGAAGACGTACCTTGACTCGATGTGGTCCACTTCCTTGATCCATGGCTTGATTTACACAAACTTGATCCCGACTTGATGCGGGTTTTGCTCAATCGTCACCTTGATCGCCAAGCTCCCGTTTTGATTTGTTTATATCCTCTAGGCTTCATCCCCTCAGCTTTCTCCATTAGTCTGGCTAGGTGCCCTTCTTCATGGGTCCTTGCCTAAGTTTGGCCTTGAATCATTAGCTTTGCTTTTGTCAATTTGTCTTTATCTCATACTTTACCGTCTCTTGGATTTGGTTCGCAGCTTTATCCCTGAATCAGACTTGAATCCTGCACTTGATTTTAGATTCATGGTTTCAAATATTTCTTTTGATTATTTAAAACCATTTCGTTTGTAATTATATTTGAAAATATTGAGTTTTGTCAAAATCTTTAAATATTGTTCTTTTTTAGAACAACTGAGTTATATTTCCAATGTTTGTTTGCATGGGTGACCTGCTTTCGTCCCGTAAGTTGGTCTTTACCGTTTCAACCACTTTAACCCTTGATTGACTGTAGGGTATCAAACCACTTTAACCCTCTATGGGTGTAGGGTATCAAACCACTTTAACCCTTGATGAGTGTAGGGTCCCGGAGTAAGACTTTTCTCAATTAGACGAGTTTTTGAGGCCTGATTTGGATTTGATTTGATTTAAAAAGGTTTTTGATAAGTTTGACATTTAGCAAACATGCTTTGGTTTGGTTCCCAATGTCTCAATTTCTGTTATTTCTTTGAAGAAAATTGTTTGAAACCATCATTTCTTTAGATGAAATCATTTGAATAGGTAAAATGTTGCCAATTTGGGCTTGAGGGCAAAGCAATCATTTTTTTGGCTCTTTGTCAAAATTTGATGTTTTTGAGAGAGGTGCAATCTACCTTTATTTTGAGGTTGCCACGAAATTTTGGTACGGAAATGAATTCGTTTAAGGTGTCTTTATTTGAAAACCCTTAAAAGACCCAAAACCGTGATTTTTCCTTAAAAGGACAAAACGATTAAATTATTTTGAAAAAATTTTTGGGTGTTTACAGCATTAAGACCGAAGCGAAGGGAAATATAGGAGATGAAAGTCTTTCCAAATGGAGACAAAAGAAAAGTATCATTTCAAAATGATTTTTACAAAACTCAAGGCATCAAGCAAATATGCATAGAGGTCATCTCACTTAGGGCAACCAACCTTCATGAGATCTCGCCAAGCTCCCAAAATATTCTGTAGAGGTATCCAACACACTCAATTCAATGACATCCCACACACCTCATGCACATGTGCATCCATAATGGCATGTATAATCTTTATATGGGTCAACTGTCATTTATGATGAGTCCCCTTTGGCTAAACGTTCTCTCTCTACTGAAGTTAGGGTAATCCAAGTCCAAGAAAGGAGACTCTGTCAGGAAAAGAGGAAAGTTCATACTCTTAAGGGAACTCTCGGAAGAAAATTTTGAGGGTGTTATTCTTTGCCATTAACCAAATAAATTTGATTAATAACAAAGAGGGACATCTGTGAACACCCAAAATTTTGTCAACAAATTTTTCAAAAAAAATTTCCCTCACAAGTAAAAAATTATTATCTCGGGTCTTTTTCAAAATCTCGTTGTTTTCAAATATATTTTTAAAAGAAATGTTTTTTAAAATAAAAAAATATTTGAAAATTTTGTTTCAAATATATTTTTTAGAAAGGAAGTATTTGAAACCAGAATAAGTCTTACCTACAAAAGCGTCGGATACAAAGGAGCGGGATCTCAGGAAGTTCACCGGATCAAGATCAAGCAGGAGGTCAAAGTAGCCCGTGATATAGTAAGCTGACCAAGGTGCTGCCAATCGACCAAACCATGTGTAGCCAACTGACTGAACCAAGGAGGGATAAACCAAATCAATGTCAGCCAGTTCCATATGTGAGAAGCTTTTTACTTATCATCTACAAAGCTGCCAATCGACCAAACCATGTGCAGCCAACTGACTGAACCAAGGAAGGACAAACCAAATCAATGTCAGCCAATTCCATATGTGAAAGAAGCTTTTTACTTATCATCTACAACAAACTCAAGCAAGAAATATGATTAGTGCAAATACAATAAATTTCAGATTCTTGAATTATTTTGTTTTGCTTTCCCAAAATGAAAAATGTTGTATGAAGTTTTCCTTCTTAAAAACACCCCAAAAAAAAATATAAGTATGGTATTTATCACCATTGGAAAGGAGCAACAGGGAGAAAATCAGAAATCCTATGTATATTTTCATGTCTCTCTAGTGCATGTGATTATTTCATCTGAGCAAAGATTGTTGGGCTTCTTTTATCTATGTAGATAAACTCACTTGTCTTGTTAGTTGTCTTTTTGCGTTACAGGATTTTACAAGATGCTGAAAAGTGCTTTACATATCTTCAACTTACTCTTGTCGAGCACTCAAGAGGAGGAAGTCATCATCTTATCTTTCTAGCACCTCTCTTTATCTCACTAGATTCTACATGGCATTGCATCATCGTAGTTGCTACCTCACCAACCATCTTTATGTTCTATTGAAAGAACAAGTGAGAGCTAGGTCTACATGTTAAGAGAAATCTGTATGATAATTTGAGGACACTTAAAACGAGACTCACCCTAATAGAAGGAAGGAAATGAATTATTGATGATGTCACCCTCAATGTGAGATTCTATGTTTAAAGATGAAGGTTCAAGGTATCATTTTTATGTTACTCCTTTTTTCCCATGGTCAGGCTATAACACGATCTTATGAACTTTTAAATATCTTACTTTCATACAAAGTTTCATAAAAGATTTCAAGTTGCTCAAGTCAATTTTGTACCAAAATCTATGAAGCAAGTCAAGTTTTGTATGCAACTTTGGCAATCGTCTACAATATTATAAAAGGGTCAATGTATCGAGGCTTCAAATGTTGATGCTCACCTTGACAAACCTACTTCTAGATATACTCGGGGATATTCAACCAAACCAAATCCCCAACCATAGACTCTTGTGGCCTCCTATAACAGTTCTCACTTAGTCATCCTCATCAATGCTCTCTCAAGTGACTCTAGTGCCTCTACAAGCATCATTTGTTGCTCTTATATCTCCCTTCATAAAGCAGAGCAGCTCCTCCTATGCTCTCCTTAAGCCAACACAAAAGAGGAGTGTCTGCCACCCTCTATCAAATTTTAAAAGTAGATTTTTTATTATTTATTTACCATCAATCAAGTTTCACTTTATTGATGTCAAAGAGGAGTATTTGTAAACACTTAAAATTTTCTTAATAAAAGAATAAACTTTCTATTCACAAATGTTGGTTTCAAAATATAATTTTAAAATATGTGAAATGATTTTGTAAACCTTGGATCAAGGGAAATTTATCAAGAGGGTCCAGATTTTTACGATGAGAGACACGCGGGGGTTCATTCCCCAATAAGATCTAAGAAAGGCTCTCAACATGAGCACCTGCACCACCATGTATCTTATCGAGTATACCATGTGGGATTGATTGTATGTTGCGATCACCCGTGAATAACAAGAGGGAGAACCTCCACACGTCTTCTTCCATCACCATTGCCTTGGAAGCATTTGGATGAGGTCCAGTAATAGTAAAATTGGTTCCCAAGAGGCAGGCATCCAGGTTGTGTTCCTGACCCGGTGCGAGTGCTAATTTAGTAAAAACATATAAAATTACAACAAGAACAACTAAGCCTTTTTCTAGTAGATGGGGTTGGCTAACAAAATACATAAAGTATATAAATAAAATACTCCAATGGTTATCCTCTGGTTCGGTGACTGGCTCATATTTGAATCCTCTTGGCTCGAATTAAACATAATCGAGTCTTTTAGTCTAACTGTTTTGATTTGGGTCATTTTCTTGAAGCTAGATCTGCATTCGTTCCATCTACCTGATGGTGGATTATCACCTTCACATCATGATGATGACCTTCTGAGAATAGCATCATAAATCAATACCTTAATGGCCATCTATGAGAACCCAACTCACTCTCCACATGAACAAAGGAAAAAGGTTGCGACTCTTGCCAGTTGTTCCTAAGGCCTCTTTCGCCTTCTTATCTTAAAGAATTATTTATCTACCAAAGAGTGAGCATAAGCATGTAGCAGATGATTAGGACATCTCCAACACCATGGCTTCCACAATTGACAATGAAAAGCTTCTTCAACCGGTCGTCATTGAGGAAGTGAAGCGGGTCAAAAATATTGGGACATTATTAAGTTGAATTTGTGTAAGAAGGTGAACAAGGTGTTTTCTAGCTAGATCCTTGTGAGAAGCAAATACCACGAGCATTGTCCATATTCTAAAGAGTGAAAGTGCAACACGTTTGATCCATTTCTGACAGATTAGCTTGTGTAATTTCATTTATAAGATCGTATTCAAGATCTTGGTCAACTGGGTGAAACTGATGCTATAACAAATTATCTTGGTAAATCAAAGGGGATCCTAAAAGGCACATCTATGAGAATATTCTAATTGCTTATGAACTTGCAAAGAGCATGAAAGCTACCAAATAGGCCTTCATCCTTTTCTAAACAGATCTTATTAAGGCATACGATAGAGTGGAGATGTTTATCATATATATAATTTCAAATCATTGGTTTAAGTTATTCTAAAACCTAGAATTGAAACTGAACTGATCAGGTACTGGTTCCAAAAACAATGGTTATGAGCCGATTCTAGTTCTAGAACCGGCCTGAATATGTTGTATATTTTATGTTATATAGTATATTTGAATTTCAAATTTTTTTGTTTTCAAATATTTTGATTAATATACTATATTTTTAGATAATATTCTCTATATATAAAAGATAGAAAAAGAAATTGATTGAAATGACTGACATGATGCTCACGGTTATTTCATGTCAGTCTTAAAGGCTGACAGTTATTATATTCTATATATTGAACAATATGTAATAATAATGTATGAAATATATATTGTATATAACGGTTGATTGAAATGACCAGCCAATCATAGCGTCATTTCATAGCAGCTGACATTATCAACAGGTTATTATAGCCTGAAGAGACAGCTGACTAATTATATATAAATAGATATTATAGCTATATAATATAAATAAGGCATATTTAAATTATTTTGGAAAATCAAAATGCAGCATGCTATCAACCTGATTGAGGTTGTTAGGCTGACTGCATCAACTGATTTTTTTGTCAAAATCTTGTCATTAATAGGGTGTGAAGAGGCAGGATCACGAGGCTCCGGGTGGTGGGTCGATTAGCTACATGGCGTGGTAAGGCCCCATGGTTTAGAATTGTCGGTTATCAGACTGGTTCTAGTTATGGTTTCGGTCTGGTTTTGAAATATACTGAACTGTAATCCCTGAGCAAATACAGTTCTGGTTCCAGAACTGATTAAACTAGTTCCGGTTACAGCAGATTTTTGTACTGATCTGGTTCCAATTTCGAACCAACCATGTCTAATGAAGAGAAGATCCCTCACGTCATTCCGACCCAAGTGAGAGGCTTCAAATGGGTTCATAACTTCTATGTCAACAGCACGTATTCAAGACAAGAAGACTAAGTATCCCATTTCTTAAGAACCTTGCGGATTTCGAAGCAATTTCCGGACTTAAAGTCAGCAAGGAGATATCCACACTCCTCACGTTCTCTACCACCCAGATGGAAGGAGATCCACCTCTAAAAGATTTGGGGGTGCTGATCTTCTCCGGCAAATTGGAGAAAGCAACTTGCCTCTGGCAAATCGTATTGTTCTAATCCAATCTTCCTTATCTTCTTTTACTTGTCACTGGATAACGTTTTTTGAATTACTAAAAGAAGTCACTAAGATCATCAAATTACCAAGCAATTCTCGTGGGAGAGAAGGAAAAACCTTCATTCACCTCATGTAATGGGACCTTGGCCTACCCAAGTGTGAGAACATTAATCGGCATTATTAGCCAATAATGCTTGGAAGGTCGCACAAAAGAGTCCCCGTCTCTTGCCAGCGGCAGTTGAGCGTTTCCCCTTAATGACATTTCATGGATATGCACACGACACTGAAAAACCTACTAGTTTGCTCTCGGATAGCTTTGCCCAGAAGGCAGTGCTATGCACAATCTTGGACGTTCCGGTTTAGCATATCAAATTTTCCTTCCAATCATAAATTAACAAAACTTAACAGAGTTTAAGAGAGAGAGAGCTATTAGTTCAAACCAGCAATACGAGAGATGTTCTAGTAACAAAGTTGTTAAATATCTGAGGAGAGGTAGCCGTTGGAGGCCAGGGCTAGCCTCCAACTGCTAGCCAATCTGGCAGGGCCCCATCGGCAAGCTAGCCAGACTGGCTGGCCCACCGGCTGTTGCAGTTGCCTGCTGGCTCTCCCAACGGCCTATAAATACACTACTACTGCATTGTGTTTTCTAAGCTCGTGTGTAGCTGATTTGGGTATTATAACTTCAATAATCTAATGTTCCTCTTCTGTCTTGGTGATTGTCTTTGATAATCACTTTGGTGATTAGTTGTGCGCTAATATAAGAATTAGGTTACGACAACCATTGGTAAAGCACTTAAGTTGTTTTATTAAAGAAGAAGATTGTGACAGATATTTAAAAAACATTCAAACTGTTGTTTTCATTTCATGGTATCAAAGCCGTAATTGAACTCTAGATTGTATTAGAAAGCGTGTTAAGTAGTGAACAGTAGTTTTAAGAAAATGAAAACTCCTCATCCTCTTGCGGACTGCTTCTCAACTCAAGTAAGAGTATCTATTTAAAAATCAGTATTAAAATTCTTAATGGAGGAAAAGAGATTATGTTTTCGTTTACCTAACTATAATTACAAAACATGAGCACAATTAAGAAGAGTATGAAGGAGGCTACAAAATCATTCTTTGGATTCTCATGAACAATGTAACAATCATGTACGATATGCCTTGTCTGATTTTACAAATACCAAAGATGCATGAAAATATTTTAAAGAGGTTCACGTTCAAAGTGATGTGAAATATAGGATGACCCTCTATCACTTCAACAAAGACATAAAGAAATAAATGAATTCTACAATGAGTTCTCAAATGTTTGGAATCAGTTCTGATATTATGAAAAAAAATGTACACATTGTCTTGACTCAAAGCAATGTGAGCAGAACGAAGACTTCATCTATCAACTTCTTATAAACCTAAGAGAAAATTTTGAAAAAGTACGCTCTACTATGATTCATCAAAAACAATTTTCAATAAAAGAAGAGGTTCTTATACATCTTATGGTGGAAACAAGATTCAAAGAAACTAAATCACAAAAGGACTCTATACTAACTATATTCAACCTAAGGGCTAATACGATCTTATCACCCTCCACACTTTAAACAAGAAGGACAAGTGATGAAAAAAATGAGGTAATCTATTTTTACTATAAAAAATTAGGACATATCATAAAAAAATCCTAAGTTAAAGAAAAAGGTAGTTGTTGTTGATGGAAAAGGAGAAAAAACTTGGTTCTTCATGAACTTCAAGACAAAATAAAGCAACTTAAGAGCAAATAAAGGAGAAAATATTGATTCGCGCAGTATGTTCTCCACTCCTAGTGGAACGAAAGGTATAAAAAACATTAAGTAGTTGTTTTCATTTTATGGTATCAGAGTTGTAATTGAACTCTGGACTATATCGAAAAGCATGAGAAGTAGTGAAGAGCAGTTTTAAGGAAAGGAAGACTCCCGATCCTCTTGTAGACTGCTTCTCAACTCAAGTAAGAGTATCTATTTAAAAATCAATCTTAAAATTCTTAATAGAGGAAAAGAGATTATATTTTCAATTAACTAACTATAATTACAAAACATGAGCATAATTAAGAAGAGTATGAAGGAGGTCACAAAATCATTCTTCGTATTCTCATAAACAACGTAACAATCATGTATGAGATTCCTTGTCAGATTTTACAAATGCCAAAGATGCATGAAAATACTTTAAAGAGGTTCACGTTCAAAGTGATGTGAAATATAGGATGACCCTTCGAGATAGGCTTCAATCACTTTGACAAGGAGATAAAGGAATAAATGAATTCTACAATAAGTTCTCAAATGTTTGGAATCAATTATGATCTTATGAAAAGAAATATACACATTGTCTTGACTCAAGGCAATGTGAACAGAATGAAGACTTCATCTATCAACTTATTATAAGCCTAAGAGAATAATTTGAAAAAATACATTCTACTATGATTCATCAAAAACAATTTCCAATAAAAGAAGAGGTTCTTATGTATCTTATGGCGGAAACAAGATTCAAAGAAACTAAATCACAAAAGGACTTTATACTAACTATATTCAGCCCAAGGGCTAATATACGACCTTATCACCCTCCATACTTCAAACAAGAAGGACCAAGTGATGCAAAAAAGGAGGTAATTTATTTTTACTATAAAGAATTCTTACGTATCTTATGGCGGAAACAATATTCAAAGAAACTAAATCACAAAAGGACTCAATACTAATTATATCCACTATTTTGCAAAGATTGTTCTCTTGAAAAAATGAAATGTCTTCTATTTTTTAAAAGGATATCTACTACAAGTAAACCTTTTGAAATAATTTACTCTAATGTTTGGGGACCCGTATCTATCATACCGAAAGGAGGAGTTTCTTATTATGTAATTTTTGTTGATGATTTTACTAGATATACATGGGTATACTTGTTAAAAGACAAATTAAATGTATTTAAGAATTTTATAATTTTTCAAAATATCATAAAAAATCAATTTAATTCTAATATTAAAGTGTTTAGATCCGATTTTGGAGGTGAGTTTACCTTAGATGTATTTGAAAATTATCTTGACAATAATGAAATTCTTTATCATCCATCTTATACAGAACCCTTAACAAAATGGTATTGTTGAACGAAAGCATTGACATATAGTTAAGACTGCTAAAACTTTGTTAGTATCTAATGGAGTTCCTAAGAATCTATGGACAAAAGTTGTTATGACATATGTATATCTAATAAATAGAAGGTCTTCATCTGTTTTACAAAATGTTTCACCCATCAAAAAACTATTTAAAACTACTCCTTACTACTCCCACTTAAAAGTTTTTTAATGTAAGTGTTTCATTCTTAACAAAAAAGAAGATAAATTCTCTCCTTGTACTATTGAATGTATTTTCTTAGGATATTTATAAACAAAAAAGATATAGGTGTTATTATCTCAAAAATGATAAGCTTTATGTGTCTAGAAATGTTCACTTTTGTGAAAAAGAGTACTTTTTTGAAAAGGATATTATGAACTCTATTGATGACACTAGATACTCCTTCATGATTGATATTCTTGATGATGATGTAGATCAAGAAGAGGATAAAGAAATTCATCATGGTGATAAATCTCTACATTCAAGAAATATTGTTACACCATTTGAAAGATGTTAGTTTAGACAAACTATAGAACCTTCTCTAAAAAGATCTAATAGAGAATCAAGACCTCCTAAAAAATTTGTTTCTTATGCAACTTTTTCACTATTACATAGAGCTTTTTTAACCACCTTGTTCAGTATTAGAGAACTTAAAACATTAAAGGAAGCCCAAGCTTATCAAAATTGGATCGATGCTATAAATGAGGAGTTAGATACCTTAAACAAAGCATTAAAAAATAGTTAACCGACCTAAGACCAAAAAAGTTATAGGATGTAGGTCAATGTACAAAATTAAGACAAAAAAATGATGGTACATTTCAATTAGTTGCAAAGGGATATTCATAGGAATATGGAGTAAACTACGAAGAAACGTTTGCCCCAATAACAAGGATCACTACCGTTAGGACTCTAAGAGCGGTCAGTACATCAAGAATTGAAATATCTTTCAAATAGATGTTAAAATGAGGATGATTAAAAGAAGAGGTCTATATAGAACCTCCACCTAGTCTTGATATCCCAAACAAACAGGTTTTTTGTTTTAAAAAAGCTCTATATAGTTTAAAACAAGCACCCAAGGCTTGGTTTGCCAAAGTAAGTGAGTTTAAGATTAAACATGGTTTTACTATATGTTATACTGACATTGCATTATTTGTAAGAAGATTATTGTAGGTATTGTGATACTTTTGTTATATGTCGATGACATGATTATCACAAGAGATGATGATAAAGGTATTCAATGCATGAAGATGAGTCTTAGTAAATAATTTGATATGAAAGATCTTGGTTGATTGTGCTACTTTCTTGATATTGAAGTAATACGAAATGATAAAGGTGTGTTTCTATCTCAAACTAAGTTTGTACATGATATTGTTACCAAATCAAGGTTATTAGATTACAAAATACTGGAAACTACTAACCATCACTTGTCCTGACATCATGCATGTTATTAACAAAGTAAGTCAATTTCAACATGCACTTACCACAATACATATGAATGTTATCATGCAACTAGTTAGATATGTTAGAAATATCATCGAAAAAGGAGTTTTCTTATCTTCTTCATTTTTTCCCAATCTAATTGCCTAACTCATGTTGATTGGGGTGATGATGTTAATAATAGACTCTCTACGACAGGATATTATGCCTTTCTTGAGGACTATTATCTCATAGAGATGCTAAAAACATCAGAAGGTATCTCTTTCTTCTACTGAAGGTGAATATTGACCTATGACCATCACTATTACAGAGTTGACTTGACTTAGACAACTTCAAGATGTGTGTAACATTTGAAGCTACACCTTTCATGTATTGTGATAATAAAAGTGTAATGTATATCATCATAAAACAATATGTTTCATGAACATACTAAACACATTGATATAGGCTGCCACTATATATGTGAAAAATATCTACAAGGACACCTAGACCTTCAGTTTGTTTCAATCCGAGTATCAACTTGTACGTGTCTTCACCAAGTCACTTATAGCTCCATGCTTTCAATTTCTAATTAACAAAGTGTCAGTTATATCACCCTGAGTTTGAAGGAGGGAGTTTGAGAGAGAGATACACATTGGAGGCTACCCCAAAGCCAGGCTGGCTGCCTTCCAACGGCTACTGCAGTTGGCTGCTGGCTCCCAGCAACCTATAAATACACTACTAGTATGTTACGTTTTTTAAGCCAGTGTGTGGTAGATTCGTGTATTGTAACTTCAATAATATAAAGTTTCTCTTCTTTCTTGCTGATTGTCTTTGATAATCACTTTGGTGATTAGTTGTGTGTTAATACAGGAATTAGGCTGCGACAGCCATTGAGAAAGCACTTAAGGTGCTGTTTTATCAAAAAAGAGGATTGTGACATATTTGGAAAACATCCAAGCCGCTGTTTTCATTTCAAAAGTGTACCATAATGGGAAAAGATTGATGGATCACGTGAGACATGTTACGGAGAGTAAATGCCATAACAGGTAGCAGAGTATTCACAAATTCACATAGCTTGGTTTTGCTTCACTTGCCTGTAACTTCAGAAATGGAATCCTTAATCTTTTTTGCCAGCTCCTGCCTGCAATTTGTATAAAAATGAATATTTTAACACAAACTAGCTTACCATGGAGCTCTATGAAAACAAAGAAGCCATGTAACTGATCCAGGAAAAAGGCTTAGTTGTTGTCGTATTGTAATATGAACTGGAGCTCAAAGTTATTTGATATTAACTGCAAAGAATAACTCAAGGCCAGAATATATGCACGACAGTGTATGTCTCTTTCACTCTATATACATACATACATACATATATATATATATATATATATGTGTGTGTGTGTGTGTGTGTGTGTGTGTGTGTGTGTGTGCGAGAGAGAGAGAGTGACCCCATCCTAAGAACACTAACGTGTTTTTTCACGAAACTGTTCCCAAATCCGTTTCTTTAATCAATCACAACACAGATCAATAACTATTTCGACAAACACAAAGTTCTATCTTTTTGTTTTTCATTTCGTTCCTTTTTGCATGGTTTTGATGGACAAGCTTGGGGACATATGGTATCTGAACTCAACATTCCAAGACACCATTTAGTTAGGATAGGATGAACTGGCCATTAAATGGTCTCTTGAAATTAAAACTATGAACATAAACAAAAGACAGAAGACGCTTATTTGAAAATGGCCAAAGTTCAGGTAGCATACCTGTCCGGCTTAAACAGAAGAAACCGATATATAAACCACTGCAAGGAGAAGCGGGGAAAAAAGGCATAATGTTGAAGTTAGATCAAATAACACATGCAAGAAAGTGAATCATCTATCTGTAGTATGAGAGCTGGTCACTCTCACCCATGAAAAGAGTAAGCCAACAACCTCCAGCAAGTTTGGGATAAAAGGGACCTGATCAATAGCCTACAACAAAAAATTGTTGGTGTAGCAATACGTAAGATACTCGAATGAAAGCTTGACCTGTTTCAACTGAGAGAAAATCAATATGTTTGACAGTATGTTATGGGAATACGATAATAGTAATAACTACCGCAATCAGATTGCTAGAAGCCCAGAGTGCAGCTATCGCTGCAAAGCCTAAACCAGCTATCGCTATCCTATCTTCATAGTTATCCCACTGCATCCAGAAAATTTCATAACGTAAGTATCAAAAATATGTTGTCATGAATGTGCTTGCTTAGCTTTGAGCATCCATAATCCACCATAGGGTTTATTCTGACTAACTTGGCCTTACAAAGTACTCATGAGACTAATACATGGAAGGTGTACCATTAAGTCTTATATTGTTTAAGCATGATCCTGCTCTGGCATTTTAAAAGCCCATGATTCAGCAATGTGTCAATGACATGTTACCTAGACACTTCCGGGAAACCCAAGTGCTCTGTGACAGCAGAACTCCTAAGCATAGCATTGTCACCTATTTTTAGTTTTAAGCATACGCATCTCTGAGAACAATAAACGGGTGTATCTAAATGCTGACACTTACAATGATCTTTGTATATGCACATAATTCAAGAACAATAGACACTTTATGTGCATTTCATTGGTTGTAGAATAATTAATAAAGATCTCTGTGTGTGTGCACGCGTGAGTGTGCATGTCCATGTCTGTGGGTGCGTGGGCATATATATACCATCTCTTTCTTCCTCTCCTTAACAGCAACAATACAGAGAGGGTGCATTGAGTAGAATGCGCATTTCTTGTGGGAGAGCTGGACGAGTTGTAGACCATGAAAGGTGTGCCAAACCACTGCAAGTGAGTACGCAGCATCTGAATTTGTTTAAGGATATCCAATTGGGATGCGAGAATCAACATAACTATGATGGTTGTGAAAGGGATTGATGGGAAGGAGGATTGAATTTAGAGAAAGGATAGACTAAACCTTAAGGCAATAGATAATTGCTCAAAGAACAAAACTGAAGGGAAAAAGAGCATGAATTAATTTGTTTCTGATGGGTTGTATCCCTTGTCACAAAGCTCTGTTACAAGTTTCGTTTGTGCAGGAAAGAAGAAGTTCCATGGGATTACAAAACCATTAGTTACCACTACTTAATTTCCAGATTTACTATATGATTTATCATGTAAGAAATATAAATAACAACAACTAGGCCTTTACATATTAGATGGGTCGGCTACATGGATTCTTTGTTTCTATCGAGCCTGATCATATGACTGCTAATGGTTAACTAAACATAAGCTAGATCGTTCTTTGTTGTTTCCTTCCAACACTAAATTCATTTACTCACCAAATTTCCTCTCCTAATGTTGCTAATTACAAAATGCACCTAATTATGTATGACTAATTTATGCACCTAATTACGTATGACTAATTTAAATGACCAAATGCCAAACTAAACTGTCAGACTTAAGAAAACAGAATGAGCAAGTCACATCCACTATGGATTTTGATCTCTTCATATGGGGGCCATGAGCCTTCATCACACTCGACTTTCATATGTGGGACCTGTTTGTTCCACCTCCTTGTGAATTGGATCTTCTCCTTGAATGGCTTGAATCTAGACAAACTACGTATGCCTATGTCACACAAACACCTCTAGGAGGTGGAGTGTTGGCCCCGACACTGGTGCGACACCGACACTGACAAGGTGTCGTATTTTTTAGACACGGTCAATGTGTTGGAGCCTATTTCGGGTGCGGTCAACGTGTCTGAGACTATACTTAACAGATTTTTTAGGTTGTCTTATATAAAAAACCCTCTGCGTTCCTCTTCGAGCCTGTGTTCCTCTACGAGCCTGCATTCCTCTGTGAATCTATGTTCCTCTGCGTTCCTCTGCGAGCCTACGTTCCTCTTCGAGCCTGCGTTTCTCTGCATTCCTCTACGTTTCTCTGCGAGCCTGCGTTCCTCTATGTTCCTCTCGATTGCGGTTTCTTCTCGACTGCGGTATCATTATCCCCTCTCTTCCATGTATTGGTTTCTTTTCAACTTATCCCCTCTCTTCCACGTATTGGTTTCTTCTCGATTGTGATATGATCATCCCCTCTCTAGATGCCCTTATGCTACTAAAAACACAGTCTAAGTTGATTTCGTTTTTATTGCTAATTATTATGATACTTGTGCAAAATTCATTTATTGTTGGCTTCATGCTCATAATTGAGTGTTATTGATTTTGCCAACAAGGATACTAATTTTGCTTGCATTGCGTGATGTTATTATTTCTATATGATCACGATTTTTGTCGGTGAGCGACTTAAAGGGAGAAGTAGAGAAAGGGAAGGGAAGAGAGAAAGGTCTCGTGCCTCGCCATTGCTGGTTGTTGAGAACAACAATTTCGTCTCTTCAATTTATTATATTTGGGATTTTCATTTTTTCTTTTCCTTCGGTAGTATTTCTCAATAGTTGTCGTGATTAATTATTATGGAGAGGGATTTTCTTGGGTTGAACACGAGGGAGACAACGGTGACTATGAAGGAGGAAGTGGAAACGAGGAATCTCAAGTTCATGGTTAACGAATCCGTTGAAGGTCTCTCAAAGGACTCCCGTGAGTGTTTTTCCTTTAATCTTCCTATATTTCCTTTTCATGTATCTTGCTTATGTGTTCGTTAATGTTTATTTATAGTCTTTTTCTATTAATAGGCATTCTAGGAAATTTTGAATTTTGGGTTTTCTATATGGGCTTTTGGGGAGTTGGATGACGGTTTTGTTCGTTAATTCGTCATCGGTGGGGGGTTATTAGTGATCGATTTTGTGGGGTTTATGATTTTCAGCATGTCTGAGTTATGTTCATTCTGAAATTCGCTCATGAATTCATATGGATCTTATGTGGCTGGTCTGGTTGAATGATTTCAATTTTTCATTTTTTGTGCTCTAATGTTTGGGTTTTGATCGTCTTCCTGGATTTTAATTAGCTTTGGTGTTCATTGAAGTGGATCATAAAGTGACAATCTCTCTCATTCTGTAGCTGTCTCGAGGTTTGTTTGATGCTTAAAGATTGAACCTTTTTTCTAAGAGAGGATTTTTTTTTGAGTTCTAGTTTTGTTGTTCGGCTTGTGAGGACGGGATTTGGTTAATTTGTTTGAGTTTTACATGCGCATGTGTATGCTCGTCAGTGTTGTCTGACGCGTATCGTATCGCGTATCGTTGGGCTCCACGATACAGGCGTATCGTATCGTATCGTACTTTAATATTAAAATAATACAAAAATTATTTTAAAAAGCAAGAAAATTAGTAAAAAACTGAAAAAAATCTGAAAAAATCTGATAATTGCTTTAAATTCATATAATGCAAAATTTAGCAACATTCAACATTTAACAATTGCATCTAAAATTACATATTTTGAAGCAAAAAATGAAATACATTTACATTTTACATATTGTAATTTTGTATCAGGATTATTAACTAAATAATCTTCATCTTCTACTTGATAAAGATTCAAAGTTTCTCATCACCTTCTGCTTTAAAATGAAAATCTTCATCTCCTTCGTGATGTTGTTGCACTTCAAATTAATTCATGCAATGTCTTCTTCGGTTAGGAGTGCATTTTCTTCGTTATCTTCCATAATTCACTCATCTAACATATCAAAATTAACAAACTGCTATCTTTGTACATGTAGTTGTCATATTTGCTAATTTTCATATATGAGCAAAACAATGAGCTCAATTTCTTTGATTATTGACTCTATGACACCTCAGTGATGTGATATTATTACATATCCCTTTTTCTCTTACGACTAGCTTTTTAACTAATGCTTGAGCTTCATTTCTCACTTCACAGACTGAGTTAAGCCTCACACACGTTGATCATGTTCAACTCAATGGAAGTCACGTAAGGTGAACCCTAAAATAGTGAAGTTGTAAAATGCCCACTCAATGAACCGAGACAACCAAATGTTTTTAATTGTTTGCGATCTCATGAAATTAGAAACTGCTAGCAGAAATATACTTAAAAGTTGGCAACAAAAAGGAAAATGATTTTGTCACAATTTTTATTTGTTTATAAATTATTCTTATTCAATAAATAAAATTATAAACCCAAATTACAAGCATAGGAAAGTGAAGAGAGGCGAAGAGAAGTCAGAAACCTACAAAAAAAATTTGAAAAAAAAAGGTTGAAAAAAAAGTTTTGGACGTATCGTACGATACGGTACCGTATCGTATCGTGGTTTCCCACGATACGAATAACACTGATGCTTGTACTTTATATGAAACGCATGGATATGTTTTTCACAGAAAGTATGCATTTATTATACCTTTTGTGTGGATATTCCATGCTTCTAAATCTGTCACCGACTTTGAAGTTCGGGTCTTTTTGGATAAATGGGTCCGGATCCGTGAAGATTGATTTGTGCATTATGATAAAATTAGTAGTTGTTTACCGTTTATGTGTTTCGCTTTAATATAAAGTTGTGTACTTGCTGTTGTCATATACTTATGTTAATTGATGTCTCACTTGTTTTAGCTTGAATATTATATATAATATATCATATTATATACTCTAGTCGTGTCGTTGCACCCAAAAATTTTGAAATTTGCCGTATTCCGCATCCATGTCCCCACCCACACCCATGTGACATAGACGAATGCACTATGGAAGACCTTCTTGGCTAATCGCTTGTACTAAATCCAATTGGACTAGGTAAGGTCACTTGCGAGATCACACAATGACAATACAACTCTCCTTGCTTCCTTGTCTAGGTGTTCAGGCAAGCGAGAAGTCTGGCCAAATCAAAAAGTGCTTTAAGGTGATCCCATCAGAAAAAGGAAGGTAGCTCACTGGCTAAAAGGACGGAATCCCTTTCATGCAGCTGAAGGCAACAATCTACGCACAACACCTACAATAGAAATGTGGGCAACCTAGTTGAGAAATGAATAGTTGTTTCTGGAGTCAGGATAAACTCGTCACACAGGCTGGACAGAAAATGAGCGTAGTCACCAAAGGTTGGAACACAGAGTGGTTGAACAAGAAAGAATCCAGCAGCTTGCCCAACGCCTTTCTGTACTAGATACATGGATAGAGTAGATTGCCAATTTGTTCTAACCTGGTTGTGCTTCATTGGGTGACTACCCCAACCCCTCTTGCCCTCTCCAACTCAAAATGAGGTCTCCACGACTCAAGCTCTGCTCATCCCTCTACATATGTTCTTAACAAAGTTGGAGTTGGACCTTGCTTAGTATATGTAACAGTTTCTTTCATGGCATCTTCACAATTCTCTAGCGGATTTGAACCTTTCTAACATAATGGACCTTTCTTCTGATATAAGGACAATGGGACCTTGCATAACTTATTTTTTAACTTTGTCAACCTTTGGATTCGGACTTTAGCAGCTGGATTCGGACTTTGTCAACCTTTGCATAGCTTAATCACCCAACATCGACTTTAGTTATGGATTTACAAATAAAAAAATGGACAAAGAAGAAAAGAGTGCATCGAGCTATTCAGACTAAATGGTGGAACCTCAAAAGCGAGAAAGAATATATATTTAAACAGAAAGTCTTTCAAGGAGATGTTTGGAATTATGTTGGCACACCCTGTGATGTGTGGAACAATATGACTATACATATTAGGAAAGTGGCAAAAGATGTGTTAGGGGTATCTAAGGGAGGTGTACCGGCACAAAAAGAAGCTTGGTGGTGGAGTGAAGTAGTAGAAAATAAAATCAAGGCAAGAGGGCATGTTACAAATTACATTATGCTAAGAAAACTAGTGAAACTTTAGAAGCTTATAAGAAAGCAAAGAAGGAAGCGAAAAAGGCCGTTAGTGAAGCAAAAGCTAAGATTTGGGATGACTTATATAAAAAACTCAACTCAAAAGAGGGTGAAAGAGATATTTTTAGGATAGCTAGGGCTAGAGATAAGAAAACTAAAGATCTTAATTATGTTAGATGCATAAAAGACGAGGATGAAAAAATTCTAGTGGCAAATGATGATATAAGAAATAGATGGAAAAACTTTTTTTATAATCTTTTTAATGAAAATAAAGATGTTAGTATTAGTTTAGGAGATTTAGCCAAGTCAGAAAAGTATATAAACCACAATTTCTACTGACGTATTCAAAAGAATGAAGTCAAAGAGGCTCTTAAACATATGAAGAGTGGTAAATCGGTAGGACCAGATAATATTCCTATAGAAGTTTGGAAAATACTAGGAGAAATAGGAATCACTTGGCTCATAAGACTATTTAATGAAATATGGAAAAACCAAAAGATGCCCGAGGAATGGAGAGCAAGTACACTTATACCCATATATAAGAACAAGGGAGACATTCAAAATTGTGCGAATTATCGAGGTATCAAGTTAATGAGTCATACTATGAAATTATGGGAAAGAATTATCGAACGTAGGTTAAGACAAGTATCAAGTACAACAGAGAACCAATTTGGATTCATGCCAGGCAGATCTACTATTGAAGCGATTCACCTTTTGAGACGTCTTATGGAACATTTTAGAGCAAAAAAGAAAGACCTTCACATGATATTTCTTGATCTAGAAAAAGCTTATGATAGGGTACCGAGGGAGGTTCTTTGGAGAACTTTGGAAAAAAGAGGTATCCCATTGACATATATTAACCTTATAAGAGACATGTATGATGGTGCAAAAACATGTGTGAGGACTCATGAAGGAATGACAAACTTCTTTGAAGTTAATATTGGGTTACATCAAGGATCAACTTTAAGTCCATATTTATAATGGTGATGGATGAGTTAACAAAACATATTCAAGATGAAGTACCTTGGTGTATGTTATTTGCAGATGACATTGTATTAGTGGAGGAGTCTAAGGAAAAAGTTAATAGAAAATTGGAACTATGGAGAGAAACATTAGAAAGCAAAGGCCTCCGACTTAGTAGAACAAAGACTGAATATATGGAATGTAAGTTTGATCATTTGGTTACTTCAGAGGACATGGAAATTAAAATTGGCACACATTGCATTCCCCAAATGGAAAGTTTTAAATACCTAGGGTCAATTTTTCAGAGTGATGGAAGAATTGATGGAGATGTTACACATAGAATTAATGCTGGTTGGTTAAAATGGAGATGAGCATCAGGTATTCTTTGTGATAAGAAGATACCATTAAAGTTAAAAGGTAAATATTATAGAGCAGCAATTAGGCCTGCCATGTTTTATGGTTCTGAGTGTTGGGCAGTTAATCATCAACATGTACAAAAGATATCTGTGACAGAAATGAAGATGTTGAGGTGGATGAGTGGTCATACAAGAAAAGACCGTATACATAATGAGGTTATTAGAAACAAATTAGGAGTGGCACCAATAGAGGATAAAATGAGAGAACATCGTTTAAGATGGTTTGGACATATAGAAAGAAGATCAAAAGAAGAACCTGTAAGAAGGTTAGAAAAACTAAATTTGGAAAGTATTAAAAGAGGTAGAGGACGACCACAAAAGTGTTGGAAAGAAACAATAAAGAATGATCTAGCTTATTGGGAGTTAACTGCTAACATGGCACATGATAGGGATCTGTGGAAACAAAGAATCCATGTAGCCGACCCCGTCTAGTATGGGAAAAGGCTTAGTTGTAGTAGTAGTAGTAGTAGTGTCAATCTTTGGATTCAACTATATCCTTCACTGTCAATAAGACTAGAACTTATTGCGGAATAGAAGAAGACAGACATATACAAAACTTACAGCTGTTTTAATAGATTCCAGAACATTTCCAGGAGAAGGATAAGATTTCTCTCCAGTAGCCATTGCAACCACAAGTAGGTTCTTTCTTCTCACTGCAGACAAAACATTATTTCAAAAGAAAGTGCTCTGAAAGGTCATTGCTGCAATATATAGTTCTCATCTAGAGCCAAAAAAAGGCTTTCCTGTTGCTTGCTAAAGCAGAAGTGTTCTATATCATCAAGAGCTGAAAATGTTCAATAGCGTTTTCTCTATGACATATAATCAGATATTTACAAACATATGTCTTTTAATATATATAAAGCTCAAGACCTCTGGGTCTGCATATTCCTGATTCATTTCAGGAGTGCAGAACTATTACTAGAGAAGAAGAAAGAACCTGAAAAAGATTAAGAGATTTTATAACAATATCATACCACTTTATGTGAAATGAAACTTTGGTAGATGAGTTTGAATGCTGTTCAGACCATTTAAGATAGGAATGATACGATTACAACTGAACCAAGATGTAGAACAGTAAATCAGAATCATCAGAAATCACCTCCAAGACCACATTGTGAATTCCATTTTCCTTAGGGAATTTAGGGATGGACTGGATGATTGCTAACCTTCCTTGAGAATAAATATCTGGAATTGGCGTTACGAGGGTAAATGCCATCTTTTGTCTGGAAAGGCAAACAAAAGAGTTCACAAAAGATGGAAGAATTGTCATGGGTTCATTTCTAATTCTGCATATCACCAAAAGATAAAAAGCAAAAAAAAATACAAAAATAATACTTCCCGTTTAGAATTCATATTCATATTACAGATGGAAGCAAATAGAATCACCCATAAGGCCTCGCCCAGCATCTACATTTGTCAATAATCTCACACGACTAATTCCACGAGCATAGTTCGTAAGAATGGAAAATTATGCAATCAATCTTTTAAACCATACGCGCTGGAACTAAATATCATCCATTAAGGTTCTTAAAGTTATCGAGCTCCCTAGTCATACAAGCGAATGGCAAAATGTTACCTATAAATGCATTAGACGGAAGAGGACAGTCTAACGTTATTCTAACCGGCACCATGCGCATATTTTTTTCCCCTTAATTTTCTTAATTTGGAGTCTTAAACATCATCGGGAATCAGGGAGACGCTACCTACGGTTGTAACTGTATAAACTAACCATTCGCCTATCCATCAGGCGTTCCACAATCAACCTAATCAACTGCGATCTTGGACTGATAGGCGTTTTCTGAACAATTCGACCAGACAGGAAACAAAAAGAAATCTTCTTTTGTGTATAGTAACTAAAACTTTAATACATGATGCTGTCATGAAACAACAAAGCAAAAAAAGAAAAGAAAGAAAAATCTACACTGGGTTCTCTTTAAAAATCTACGAGTGAGTAGCTAGACTGTTAGAAACAATCCTGCAGAAATCGAGAGAAATACAGCTCAACCATCACGACCACCATGTCACGGAAACGGATAAGACCAACAAAATCCGAAAGGCATCTACTTAAAGGCTCAGACTTTCCACATTGCAAACGCAATTCACTGAATGAAGTATCAGAATATTTGGGCACGCAACTATTTACCGGACTCGCTGATACTTCTGTAAGATCCTTAACCGATAGAGGAGAATGAGCGGGGTTTTCTGTCAACACCAAACTGAAGGTGCAAATAAAGGGCAAGAGATGGAAGGTGACGTTGTAAAGGGAACAGCCGACGAAGATAAAATGAGCGACCAAACCGGCGCCAGGAACGCTTTTCTTTTCCTCGCCTTCACATATTATTAAATCTTATAACGTTCTTCTCGTTACCCATATTTTTAGAGCCAAAAAATAATAAGAAAAGGAGATATTTACAAAAACACGTTCACTGATCAGCTATTTTTGTAGGTTTTGAAACAGGTGTTACAATACATACACCTAGAATTACTAAATATATACCCTTATTTGAGTTTAATCTGAAAATACACACTAAATACACGTATAAGTCTCTCTCATACACAACACTCATCACGTTCTCTTTAAAGAGCCTCGTCGCACAAGATCGCCTTCATACGCTTGATATTCCCTTGATCTTGTTGCATGTGCATCGTTCAATCTCAATCGAGAGTGTGCAAATACTTAATCTCGCTGGATATTTTTCTCCATCATTATATTGTCATTGATATTATTCTTATTTTATTTTTTATTTTCATTGTTTATGTGCTTTGAATGATTGCGGTATATTGGATTGCACTTGAAATCAACTTAGGTAAGTTTCGTCCATTTTTTATTTTCATTTTCTGCCGGTATTGAAAACCACAGTGATCAGGAAAGAAATGCAACTGGAGTGTGGTTCTAGTATCGTTGAGTTGTGCCCAGGTCATGCATGTTCTAAAAAGGTGACACAAGTATAGCGTGTCACCTTATTTGCAGTCGTGCATAGGGATGTTCATAGTGAGGGATGGGACTGAGGATCAAAGTCCTCGCCCCCATCTCAGTTTCAAAATATTGTCCCCCTCTTCGTCCCCATCCCCATCCGTGTGCTGGGACTAAAAACATCCCCATCTCCATTCTCGTGTTCTCACAAGTCTCTGCAAGAACCCATCAAGAACCCATCGAGGAAAAGAGGGATGCACAAACATAGGTTGAAGTTTATGAAATAAAATCTAATTTATATAAAATCCATTTAATTTGGAACATATTATTATGAAATGTGGGGAATAATGATGAGTTTATGAATTCAAAAAAGAAGTAGCACTTTCCTTTACTTATTTTTTCATATAATTACTTTTATTTTTAGATAGACCTAGTTTTGTAGAATCAATTAAAGGAAGGGGTTGGCCCTGAGTTTGTGGGGTGGGGACCTCCTATCCCCATCCGTGTCAGGGATTTTCTTCCTCTCCCTATCCCCGTTTGTACTCCCTAAATCCACTGTGGTGGTTCTCCATGGAGAACCATAGATCCCCTCCCCATGAACATCCATAGTCATGTGGTATGGATGTAGTTTGTCACTTGCTTATGCACACTTGGGCAGTGGCACTATGAAGAGCGTGTCTTGGGTGCATTCATCTTCCATGTAGGATGGCCACAACTCACATCCTTTATTTACTTTACTATATTTTAAATGAATTATTTTGGATTTTGTAGTAGAAATGACTCAAAGAGGTGATGATGTATCTTATGAGACAGACAAGTAGAAGATTATGTGTTATGGTATCATCAAGAAGGCAAAATGCTTTTGGATTAACATATAGCAGATGATTACGGGAATAACATGAAGATGAGCATATGGAGTCATCACATGTAGATCGTCCAATGATGCAACCATATTTTTAGATGGATTATGCCGTGGCATCTTTAGGGCATTTGTAAACACCTAATTTTTTTTTTTAAATGTTGTTTTTCAAAAGTTTCTTTATAAGCAAAATTGTGATCATTGGTCTTTTAAGGTTTTTTTCAATAAAGATACTTTAAGCAATCTCATTTCAAACCCAAATTTTGTGAGAACCTCAAAATGAGAGTTACTTCAATCCCCATAAAAAAAATCAAACTTTAACAAAATCCAAAAAATGATCATTTTATCCTCAAGGCTGTATTAGTGAAATTTCACTGTTTTGTTTCCTTCAAAGAAGGGGTTGTAAAAGTAAAAAGGAGGCATCTGGAATCAAAATAAGTACTACTTGAAAAACTTTTGTAAAATAATAATTTTATCCCTATAAGCATATTTGAATTAAAAAATAAAAATAGAACATTCTGGCTAAGTGCCTAGAGGAAGGAAACTAAGGAAGGATCTCAAAAACTAAGAAGACTCGGGTTCAGTGATGGCTCAAGCTCAAGTGAAAAGCGTCAAGTGAAAAGTTTGAAATACCTCGACCAAGGAAGATCCTTCATCAAGTGACCCTAAATCCATTAGAAGGTTAAAGCGGTCTAAGAAAGGTTAAAGATATCAACCCACATAACAAAAAAAGAAAAAAAATCATCAATCCATAATAAAGAAGCAAAAAGTCTAAAATACTCCTTACCAAGAAAGATCCTATACCAAGAGACCCTACACCCATAAGAAGGTTAAAACGGTTCAAAAAAGTTAAAGAGATCAACCCACTAAGTAGATAAGGGTAAAAGTGCCACCACCGACCACCAAGAGAGTCACCACCACCCACCACGAATACCACCGTCGGTCACCATGTGTGTCACCACCGCCAACCACCATGGGTCTCATATGCATTACCGCCGCATGCCTCCCATGTCACCATGCACTGCCATGTGGCCACCATGTGCCCAACACATGGCCAACACGTGCCCCCCCCACACCACTACATGTCATGAGATTAAGTATAACCCCACCTTAAGTGAGGTTTCTTACCTTGTGTTGGCAGGCACAACACGAGCTCCTTTCAGTTGACTCCAATCGCACGCAAGAAACCGCACATATATTGGTTTCTACGATGTTTGGATTCAAATGTTCATGTGGAAGCTTGTCCTTCTACTTCGAGTTTTCATCTACCCTAGTTTTAGTCTTGATCGCGCATACAAGATATAACTCAGTTAGGCTACAAGTGAAGGGATGAAGATCCTTGGTCGGGCCAGCTAGCCCACAAGTGGCTTACAACGGACATCACTCTCACTCTCTACCAGCTCTCTCAAATCCTGACCAACATATGCAAGAGATGGTCTCTATGTTGCATTGAGAATCCCCTATAGAGTTGCCCCTCTACCCCTTTTATAGGCAGGGTGGCTGGATGGCCCGACCAAGGATATTCATTGAATATCCTAGGTGGGTGGGTGTTGGCTAGCTAGCCAGCACTCGCTTGGAATATTCCAGCATGGGTTGGGATATGCTGGGTGCCCTTCGCTGGCCTCTCAGTGGGTTGGCCTAGGGTCGGTTAGGCCACCTTTTCCCATCCAACTGGTACCCAGCAGGAAACTAGCTGGCGCTAGGTTGGCCTAACCATATAGCCAACAACCCCTACTCACTCCAACTCCCCTAACTCATCCTAGCAGACCCAACTTGATGCACTTCGCTAGGTTGACCTATTTACAAGTGAGTTAGGCTACTAACTTTAGTTGTACAAACAATCCAAGCCCAAATATGGGTCATACAAGTGACTCCATCTTGGTTGACACTCAAGAGAGGCGATGTGAGGCGCCTAGGAGGATGATGGAGCACGACGTCTTGCTTTCGGATCATGGCATTGTGTGCGCATGCACCCACCCGTTGCTAGTGCTTCGGGATCTGTCTTATAACAAATAAATTGTCATGAGATTAAGTCTAACCCGAGCTTAGCGAGGTTTCTTACCTTGTGATGGCAAGCAAAACATGAACTACTTTCAGCCTACTCCAATCGCACAAGAAACCGCACGTATGTTGGTTTCTGTGATGATTGGTTTCGTATGCCAATGCAGAAGCTTGTCCTCCCTTTTTGAGTCTTTAACTTACCTTAGTTCTGGTCTTGATCGCTTACATAAGACATAACTCAGTTAGGCTGCAAGTGAAGGGAAGAAGATCACTACTTTATTAGTCACTCAAGATAATTACACATGACATGAAATTCACCCACAAGTGGCTTACAATGGACATCACTCCCACTCTCTACCAACTCTCTCAAACCCCTCACCAACATGTGCAAGGGATGCTCTCTAAGTAGCACTCGGAATCTCCTAGAGAGTTGCCCCTTTGCCCCTTTTATAGGAAAGGTGGCTAGCATGGGATGGGATATGCTGGGCACCCTTGGCTGGCCTAGGGTCGATTACAGCCACCTTTCCCCATCTAATTGGTGCCCGATTGGCAACTAGTTGTCTGTAGGCTGGCCTAAACGTATGGCCAGTAACACCTACTCACTCCAACTCTCCTAACCCATCCTAGATGACCCGACCTAACCCACTTAGCTAGGTTGACCTATTTACAAGTGAGTTAGGCTACTAACTTCAGTTGTACAAACAATTCAAGCCCAAACATGGGCCATACAAATGACTCCATTTTTGCTGGTGCTCAAGGAAGGAGTCTGCGATGCCTACGAGGATGATGGAGTAGGACGTCTTGCTTCTGGAACTTGGCGTTGTGTGCGCTTGCACCCACTTGACACTAGCACTCTAGGATCCATCTTATAATAATAAATTATCATGAAATTAAGTCTAATCCCAACTTAGTGAGGTTTCTTACCTCGTGATGGTAAGCAGAATACAAACTGCTTTTAGTTGACTCCAATCACGCACAAAAAGCCGCACATATGTTGGGTTTTATAATGTTTGGCTTTGTATGCCAATGCAGAAGCTTGTCCTTCCTCTTTGAGTCTTCAACTTACCTTAGTTCTTGTCTTGATCACGACACAAGACATAACTCAGTTAAGATGCAAGTGAAGGGAAGAAGATCGCTACTTTATTAATCACTCAAGATAATTACACCCGACATGAAATTGTGCCCACAAGTGGCTTACAATGGACATCACTCCCGCTCTCTACCAACTCTTTCAAACCCTCACCACCACGTGTAAGGGATGCTCTCTAAGCTACACTCGGAATCTCCTACAGAGGTTCCCCTTTGTCCCTTTTATAGGCAAGGTGGCTAGTTGGCTCGAACAAGGATATTCATTGAATATCCTAAGGAGGAGGGTGTTGGCTGACACTAACTGGCCAACACTCATCTGAAATATTTTAGCATGGGATGGGATATATTGGGCGCCCTTGGTTGGCCTCTTAGTGGGTTTGCCTAGGGTCAATTAGGGCCACCTTTCCCCATCCAATTGGTGCCTGACTGGCAACCAATTGTCGCTAGACTGGCCTAACCATATGGCTAGCAGCCCCTACTCACTCCAACTCCCCTAACCCATCCTAGTTGACCAGACTTGACCCATTTAGCTAGGTTGACCTATTTACACGTGAGATAGGCTACTAACTTTAGTTGTACAAACCATCCAAGCCCAAACATGGGCCACACGAGTGACTCCATTTTGGTTGGCGCTCAAAAGAGGCAGTGTGCGGTGCCTAGGAGGATGATGGAGCACGACATCTTGATTCCGAAATGTGGCATTGTATGCGTGTGCACCCATACAACACTAGCACTCTAGGATTCATCTTGTAACAATAAATTGTTGTGAGATTAAGTCTAACCCCAACTTAGTAAGGTTTCTTATATCATGATGGTAAGCAAAATACACTAGCATTCTAATTGAATGCATCATTATTTTTTATAAGGAAATTTTTGTAGATTTCAGTATATTGCACAAACCTTGTATGATCTCCATTTTTCAGCCACTATTTCCAAACAAAATGCTGCCAAATTTTTTCCATGAGTGAAACACATCGACCAATATTTGATAAAATTTTTGAAAATTTTGAACATGTGTGAGTTTCATAATTTTTTTTTATCAAAGATTAGACTAAACCAGAAATCAAACCTTTCTATAACAAAAGTCTCATAATAGACATTTAGTAAAACCATTATAACTAGGTATGTAGGTATCCAATTAACTCAAGAATGGTGTCATATGAAAGCTAACATCAATAATTTCCAAACTAATAAGTTTCATATAAATTGAAAACCTGCGTATACGTATGGAGATACACGTGTTTTACTGAAATCCTAAATCTCAATCACATATACTATCCAAATTTTAGAATAACATTCGATTAAAAGCTTTTCTCAGATTTGTATTTGATCATCAAAGGACCCAAAAACATAAATAAAAATTCTCAATAAAACTTCATACCTATTTCTCACTTAGGTAAAATATTTAGGATTTTTGGACCCTAATAAGGACCTATAGAAAAATTAAACTTATGCTATAAAATAGAATCAATTCTATTTTCACAGAACTGAACCTGGTTGGGCCAAGTGAAATAATGTCGTTTAGAAAAGGTCGTTTTGAATTAAAATTGTTTTGGAAAAACTCTGAATTCCAAAATAACTCTTCCAAAGCATCTACACTGACCTTTGAGCATTGGTTTAAGAAGGCTTATTCTTCAAGAATCTACTTTCCCACAATCGCCAAATAGTAAGATAAATCTCTTTGCAAGTTTGAGTAAACTTGCCGGCACACTCGCACACCTTTTTGCAAGAAAAGTTTTAAGTCCACATAAGATCAAAAAATTTTGTTTACAGATACCATGATAAGTCAGACCCTCAGAGTTTCATCCTAATGAGTATCCTATAGATGGGGATGATGATGTTGCTCTCTCAATCTAGGAGTTGCTATCTAGTTTTGCATGTCATATTACATGTACGATTTGGTAGGAGTAAGTAAATCATTTCATCAAGTATAAGTAAGAGATCATAAATATGTTACTAACAAACATTGTGTGAAAAATATATAGAGCTTTTTTGAAACTGGTGACATGCCACATGAGATGCTTTGGTTGAGTGGTTACTTTTACTAGAAATAGTAGTACTAGGTAGTTGGCAGGATATTGTACAATATTCTGGTTATTTGAGTTGGGAGGTTTGTTGTTTCAAATTTAGGATCAACCGTTGCTTACTACTTTTATTAAAAGATGACAACTTGATACTAACAACTTCTATATACCGTGGGGTGAGATGACTATCACTCTCCATGATGTCCATGAGATTTTAAATCATTCGATGGGTGATTGTCTTGTAACCTTCACACGTGCGATAGAGACAATGGATAAAATAGATATTGTGGCTGAATTGATGGGCATAGATTATGTTGATGTAAAATTGCAAATAAGGTTTGGAGGTGTGAAGTTCAAGATTTACGTGTTCAGGGAAGAGGAATTATGCTTAAGCTAAACCATTATATTTGTTGCATCACATAGAGTGTATAATGTATTAAGATAAGTCGAGAGATAGGGTCTTAGTTTCTATCATTAAATTATTGTCTTTTGCATTACTGAGGGTTGGTAAGTATGCTTAGGTAGCGTGATGTTGACCTACTTATACAAATAGTAAGGGAAGACTTCTAACACAAAAACACCAGCTTAGTAGCATAGTGGCTACAGTACTTTACTGCATATGCGAGTTTCTCCTTTATATTTGTTTGAGTTTAGCAATAAATTGATGTCAACCTACTTGTTTGTTTCAGTGGTAGAACAATATTTTTATATATTGTGGCCATTGATTTATCAGTATTTTCAACCTTTTGAGTTAGATATGCTCGGGGTGGGATGATGGGAAATCTCGTGCATCTAGGTGGATGAGTAGTATCATCATTCTAATTATCTTGCTACATATTATGGACGATTAGAATCAATGTAGTCTTATGAGGTATGTACTTAGCAGTAGATATTTGGTTGTTATTTATGTTACACAGTGAATGTTACTATAATATTTACATCATTTGATGTATCTTCTGATCATTTGGTAGCCTTATTGTTGGAATATATACATGAACAACACCTATCACTTATCCATGTTCTACTGATGCATTCAATTTTTGTAAATCATGAAGCCATATTACCAAACTGAGTTGCTTGTAAATTTGGTTAGTGTCAATAGATCCTGATTTAACTATTAAGACCCATTAGCACATAGGGTAGCAAAATCATATGCCCAAAAGGTGAAGTATCATCCATAAGATTCACAATAGCATTCACATAACTTACATTACCTCATACCACATACCTTGTGTAGATGTGAAAATTTTACTCCAAAGTCTATGTAGAGACTTGAAATAATCTTTCACACAGTACGTCATGCACGATCGTGCCAACTAGTTTCACTTAAATTTGCAAAATTATGTTTTTTGACTTCGTGTAGCGATTATGGGGAAGCGAGATCTTTTCGTCCTAGGCTTTCTTAAACCGGCACTCAAGAGTCAACCTAGACGCTTTGAGGATTGATTTGAATAAGGTATTTTTTTCCAAAATTCACTTTAGAGTTAATTTGAATCAACCAAAACATGCACTTGATCTAAGAAAGGAAAACTTTTCATGTTCTGAAAAACAGAAACTGATTATGTTTTCAGATTTTTTTTAAACAATTTTAGAATCTCCAAAATTCATGAAACTTTAAGAATGTGAAGATCCTTGAACTATTTTTATTTTATTTTTATGTGTTGTGATTGTACATAATTATATCTAAGAAGTGCCTCTGTTCAATCGTATAAAAACTGATCTTTTATAGAAATATAAAAGTTTAAAGAAACATCTATATTTCGATGCACATAGCTCTGATTTCTATGAATTTAGTCTTGCTGGAAAGCTATGGATGCCTGCTTTTCGATAAGACTAGTTTAAATAGATTTAGTTCATTGCAAACAAAGTTATTTGATGATTACCCAACCTTTATTGTAGGAAACACAGAATGGACAAACTTGGATTTGAATTTGTCTAACTTTTTCCTATTTTATTTACATTGCTACATGACCCTAAAATTCTTGAAAATTTTATTATATATGGGATAGAATGTGAGAATTTAGTGTACCAAATTTCAGATTATTTGGAGTAGAGATAGGGAAATGAAAAATGTAACATGAGACGTATGCAGGATGCTCAAAACAAAATTTCTATGTTTAAAGCATACGTGAATGCATTCATCCAAAATTAAAAGACTAATCACAGCAAATTTAAAGTAAATGACTGAAATAAAATGGATTGAAATATGTTTATAGCATAAGCATAGAGGGATTAGAAGATATAAGAGGATATATCATATAGAGAAGTAAGAGAAACTTGAAGTCAAACATGTAGAATGCGTAAATGTAAAGGAATGAAATGGACAACATTACTACTCTATTACATCATGAGGAGAGACTAATACTCCATTAATACAAACCCTTTTGAATTGAATGAGAATAAGAAGAGATTTAGGCAAGTAAAGATTGAGGATTAACCTTATAATCGGACTTCAATGGATGCCGACCTTGAATGGGATAGGATGGGATCGATCCTTCCTTCCTTCTTCTCCTTCCTCTCTCTTTTGTTCTCTCTTCCTCTCTCTCTCTTGCTACAACTCTCACTCTCTCTCCTAGGCTCTCTACACTCTTCCTTCAATGCTAGAAATCAATTCCCAAGAGCCCCTTTTATAGGCTTCAAGGGGGAAGGCCTAGAGCCTTCCACGAATTGGACATGGGTGGATCTTTGGAGCCCAACCTGTGATCCGATCTTGGGCTGCCCACATGGTCTTCACGTGGCCCCTTGGTGGTCCCCTTTGGTCCATGCTAGGCCAGCCTAGGTAGGTTTGGTCCAGGTGATTTGATTAGGTAAGGCCAAGGTGGGTTTGGTCAAGACATGTCTGACCAAGTCGATTCGGTCAAGAATTCCCCGATCAAGTAAGGGTCAAGGTGAGTTCGATCAAAGTTGGTCAAGGTTTGCCAAGGTGGCTTGATCAAACAAGGCCAAGGTGGTATGGTCAAGCAAAGCCAAGGTGGGTTTGGTCGGACTTGACATGGTGTAGTTTGTTGGATGCACTTGGATATGGCCTAGCTAAATTGGTGATTCTTTCTTGTTTCTTAGCTAAGTGAGCTTTCATCGGTCGAGCCATAACTTGAGTTGGTGATCCTTCATTACTCCTTGGCTAAGTGAGCTTCCATCGGTCGAGTCAAGTGCCTTTCTTCATGGGCCCTTACCTAGGTGAGTCCCCCATTGGTCCGGTCAAGGCAAGTGGGCTTCAGCCAAGTTCAACTTGGGGTAGCTTTGTACCATGCTTGGTGAAGTCTTAACTTAATTTGATCCACGTCTTTGATTTTCCTTGATCCATAGCTTGGTTCACACGAGCTCGATCCTAGCTTATTGCGAGCTTGGCTCAACTGTCGCCTTAATCCTCACTCCCATCCTGATTTGTTCTTATCCTTGTTTGTCCTGACTTTCATTCCTTTTCGTATTTTCAAATTTCCAAATTTGATTCCTTAACTTAATTTTGAAAAACACTTGATTTTGAAATCTTTGTTTTAAAGATTTTGTGAAATTCATATTTTTCATTCAAATGCGAAATTTAAAACAAGCCTATTTTCAAAATTTCGAGAGCATGCTTTACATAATTTTGAAGGTGTTTACAAATGCCCCTCTTTGGCATTAATCTAAATTTATTTAGATAATGTCAAAGAAGAAAACTCCCTTTTGATCTTTCTTTCCAAAATTTGACTTGAGAGTATGGATCTTCCTTTATAACATCTGTTTTTTTGGATTTTTGTGAAGGAAGGGGATTTGTGTCAAAGAAGACTTGACTTATACTAAGCACTAGTCCTAACATGATCATGCATGGTTGATCTTTTGATGCATGCATGGTGTGTGATATAGATGGAGTGTAGTGTTTAGAGACTCACTCATGAGATGTATGAGTTTGAGGAAAAGCCTGTGAAGGCCGGCTACCCCAAGTGAGATAATCCCATGTTGTTTCTTTTGATGTTTCAGGCTTTCAAAATTTCTTTTTAAACGGGAACTCCTTTTAATTTCTATCAAAAAGGATTTCTAATTTCTCACATTTTCCCTCATTCAGGTTTCAATACCCACTACTTAGCAGAAGTTTTGTAGGAAATTTTGGATGACATTTCAAAATTCAATTTCCCACACAACAAAGTCTAATCCTAAAAAAAAAAGAAATCCAAATAAGTAGGTCCTTAGGATTTTAATGGAAAACCTTTTTCCATTAGGATAAGCTATAGGAGATTTGGGAAAGAGTTACCATAGTCTCTTTTGAAGCGTCCTGTGGTTTAAGGCTAAGAGATGGAAAATTACTTTTTTTGAGCTTTGGCTTTTCTTTTTCTTTTTCTTTTCTTTCAAAAGAAAGACCTCTATTTTGGAGGTTTTTGTTTTTTCTTTTCTTTTTTAGAAGACCTCTATATTGGAGGTTTTTGTTTTCTTCCTCTTTCTTTTGATTTTGCCAATTTTCCTTTCTAAAGAGAAATGAAGTGGGGAAAGCTCATCCCTTTGGATATTCGATTCAACCAAGAACATCTCATTTCCTAATAGCATCTACCATTTGAAAATATTTTGCTATTTTGAACTAGGCCATATTTTGTAAGCCAAAGATTTTTGAAATGTTACCAAATGATTTTGAAAACTCTTTTTTTCATAAAGCATCAATCCATTCATTTAGGGTCATATGGTGAAATACCACCGAAATCTGGATCCAAAATGGTGTCCCTATAAAGACACTGGTTCGATGTCACCTACAACTGACACAACACTATAGGGGCCAACATGACACGTTGTGTTGTCCACTTGCTGACCATAGGTTTGATTGCCAAAACTAGTGGTTTTGGCTAGTTCCTCAGGTATAATGAATGTCAAACGGTTTTCGATAATTTTGACTTTAAATTAAACAGTATTTAGGTAATTTTCATACCTTAGCCTCTTATCATGCAAATCTAGCCATTTCCTCTTTTTCGTTTTCCTTCTCTCTCTTCCTCACCATTCCTCTCTTCTTTCTCTCTCTTCCTCACCATGCCACTCTCTCTCTCTCTCTCTCTCTCTCTCTATTTTATGTTGGCAGGAAGGCAGTTGCCGCCTTCCTTTCAGCTAAGCAGTGGCCATGACCACCGCTTATCTTTACAACAGACGGGAGCCCGTGGCTCCCATCCGCTACTCCCCCATATGGGATATGATTGAACCAGATTGAGTTTGTTGGACCTGATCCGGTCCAAATCTCACACATACATACCTATACACATACATATAACAAACAAGCATATGTATCCAAGCTATGGACCCCACTAAATGGTCAACACCCCTTTGACGTATCCAATGTGACTCACGAGGAAGAGAAAAGTCTAAGGTCAACACTCTACAAATAGCTAAATGATAAACTTTTACAACTAAAATCTAAATTTTACATATTTATCAATAAGAAGTGGGATCCATAAAACAATCAAACTCTACCTTCTTTTAATAAGAAAAGTCAAACAAACTATCAAGTTCTACCATATCATAGTGAAAGTCAAGTCATATCCTCAAAGTGCTCCAATTGTCTCATTGTCTCTACTGACTAAGTCATGTAATATTTAAAAATTTGAGTATCATAACGGTGCTCATAGGTTGATATGATCTCTTTATAACTATATCATACTAAAGACATACACGTTTAAACCATATATTACGATAAGAAATTTATATAATAGTTTCAAAACAGAATCATCATTTCTTGCATACTCAAGTACACAATAGTAATATAGATTTAATTTCGATCTCAGCACCTCTACTATCTTCACCACCCGCCATGACATAGAAGTCCCCTAAACCCTCCTCTTATCCGACAATGTAGCCTCCGATAGTTCCCTCAGCGGTTGGGCCAAGCATCTTCACAATCAAATCACTAGCTCATTAAGTCTAGGCTCTCGGGTCTACAGAACAAAGTATCTAGATACCACACTAGTAGAGTCATACATTTACCCAATTAATCTCAATAATATCCACACACATCGATCTCGGATTACCTTCTAGATCCATGAGATCCACTTGGGGCCACCTCCGAGGCTTCTAGTATTAAATGTATTTTACTTTACATAAACTCTCTCCTTTCGTTGACTAGTTCTACTTGTCCCCAGTCTAGACATGTCATATAACTTGATGTGAGTTGCCAAATGCAACTACAAGTAGGACTAGTATAACCAATGAAGTAGCTAATATAGCTCATCACATCTACAAGCTAGCACTACTGGTATGACCCTCTACGATCCAGTGATGTCACATACTACCGTAAAAAAATAGATCTATACCCGATATTGTTTTACTCAATTACAATGACAATCAATGTGCTAGCACTAATAGTATAACTATCTATAATCCAACGACATCCCATACTATTATGAAATTAGATCCATACCAGTTAATGGTTTACATACACACAAACACACTCACACAATGCATCCATGTACTCAATAAAGTATTTTCAACTTTATTAATAAACCAATGCATATATAAGCATTTCAAAGCATTAACAAATATTTCACAATTTCATGCACTTTAAAGGCAATTAAAGCTATCTCTAACATACATTTGGAGAGAAAACACATCCACCTTCCTAAAGCTTCTATGCGGAGCCAATTTCTATCATTTCAATCCCTCCTAATCAACTTGATTTATCTCCAAATAGTAATAAAAACATAATATTAATGTTCTATAGTTGATTATGTATCCAATGATTCAAACCGCATCAAAATCAAACCTTAAGCAACTCTAAAATACCCAAAAAACTAATTTGGATCGTTAAAGTTTTGTTTGGATCTGATTAAAAAATTTGGATCCATTGTGTTTACTAAAACGGATTTTGACTCATATTGCAGACCTGATATGGACCCAGAACCGTGTTTATGTAAAGACACCAGATTCAGTGTATCCGTTGATGTCACCATCAGCTGACATGACACAACGGGTCTGACACATGTTGTGTCAACCACCACGGGCCGCCCACTTTGATCGCCAGCATTGGTGGCTTCCGATTGCTTCCTTTCCAACTACCACCACCAAATAGCATGCCATTGGCTGACAAACAAATTTCCCCTCGACAAACAATTTTCCCATAACAACAACCATCCACTAGTGGCAATTTTATTGAAAAATTGTAGGAAAAGGGATGATTTTGCTCCTTTCTCAAAAACTTGCCAGAAACATAATGGTTTCTAGTAATTTTTGACTTGTTGAAGCCTGGAGAATGATATGCTCCTTTTTCCTCTATCAAGGGATCATTGGTTGTCGGAGTATTGGTTGGAAAATAAAAAAAAGAAGGAAGGGACTCACCTTGTACAAAGTCCCACGACATTAATGACGATTCCCACTTCCAACAAGACCTACATCCATGGCGACACCTCTCCCTTTGGAGCATGACTACGGTGCTTAGAGCATAAAGCAATTGGAGTGCAATGCCCACATGGAGAGGATGATCCTGGCACTAGAGACTCTGGCCCATGGAGTGCTAGAGAAGAGCGTCGAGCTTGAAGCATAGAGGACACCAGCCCTAGGAAGGCTTTGCCTAGCGCCCAAGGAGGATTTGTACTTGTGTCCATTGTAATAAGTAGGCCATATGATCGCCACAAATAGTGAGTTTCATTAGAAAGGCTTGCGTGAGTTACGTAAACCTCCCTAGTTAAGGAAGAGAGGTTTACAAGTTTGGTATTAGCATCAGCTTAGCCAAGTGGGCTAGGTGTGTTAGTGGTTGGTGGCCTTGTGTGTCTTAGGGTCTTGGGCAGGTTGCGCCCAAGACATAGTTGGATATAGGCCGCCCATTCTGTTGTACCATGCCTTACATTATATAAGGGAGCCGGTTGGGCTGATTGAGAGGGATTCGGATTGTGAGAGCTGCTCAGAGTTGAGAGAGGAGAGAGAGTCTCCAAACACCTCTCTTGGGGTGGATGTTGAAAGGGTGGCGACAAGAGATGCTGTGCGGAACACATCTAGCTGGCCGGCCACCTTCCCGTGTTCACTGTGGGTGAGCCGGATGACCGAGACACAAAACAATGGGGTTGCACCTCTTCGTGTCACGTGGTCTCCTCTCGATTTGCTGTAGTAGTTGGATCCCATCTACATAATATATATGTTTACACATTCATAAGTGTAGTTGTGTGCGTGTGTTGATGAAAAGTCGAAAGATGTTGGGAGCATTAAGCATTGTCGCGGGTTGCCGCCATCGGTGCGATAACAAGGATTCCTTGAGGATCACCTAGCAAGGTTCGTCTAATTCATGGTAGTTGCAAATGCTACGAACCTTCATGTAGTTTAGATTTTCGTTTCGTTTGTTTTGGACTTGTATTGTGATTGTTAGGTGGATGAAGCACCATAAACTATTTCGTTCATCATGACTCTTAAGTTATGCTGGATCTATTTATTTTCATTATTAGTCGTCATTAGCTTGATGTGGGACCTCGTTGTTTCGTCATTGGTGAACCTATGCATCGGCAGTTCTGACTATGAAAATTACAAGTCTAAAAAAATCTACTCACTAAAAACGAACTTTTCAAAAAGTTATATGGATGACTCACCTTTGTTAATGTCATCTATTTTTAAAATGGACCCGAAAGCTACGTGATCATGTTTAATTAGGGCTTGTTTTATTCACCAGTACCATAGACTGCTGAAACAACAAAGACTTTCCAGTCTAATGAAAAGAAAGATACGAACATCCCCAATACAAAATAGGTTCCCCTATTGCACATATGCACCATCCCTTTTCGAGATGGATGGCTTTGACCTGGTGTTAACCTGGATCCGAGCCAAATGCCCTACATTGTAGGGGTATACCAAGTCAACCCTTGTGGTGTTCAGCGCCCATTCGGATAGTATCATATTGGTTACATCAGTTGGATGGACCGCGTCAAAGTAGAGATATGTTGTGCGATCCGAACAAGCAGGTCGATCAGCAACGCATACCTTCGATGAGCTTGTTCCGAACGTGGCACAACATGAGGCGTTGATCACCTTAAAACCTGATCCAACCACCAATTCACGTCACAAGTTTCAAGTTGAAGATGAGGCGTTGATAACTAATAGACTATGGGCCAACTGGCCCGCATCCGAACAGCAAAAAGATGTGACTAATAAACATGGTCAGAACATAGCCAACCCACTTTCTTTACATGCCAACACAAAATCAATAACAACAGAAAGATCCATTGATCTTTCTTGTCTAACAATCATAGATTTTGATATATCAACATCAGGATACGTTGTTTGACTAGCAAAAATTAAGTCGAACCTTCTAGCCATAAGATCAAGTTTTTGGTTAAAGCTCACTCAAAGAAAATATAGTTTTTTTTTTGTTTTAATGGAGGGACAAGAAGGGACAGGAGGTTGACACTTTTAGAAAAAGCTCAAGGGTTCGGTAGATGTTCATCTAGTAGAATTGGATTAAATCTACAAGCACTAGCAATAAAGGCTTGGGTTTGGCATGACTTTCAATCCCTGAACCTTCAACTTGGAAGGCGCTTCTCCGTCGATTCATAGCCGAGGGGGTGTTGCTTCTTTGGTGAAATGTAAGTCACATGCGTATCAACCGTTGCATGTATCCTCTTTGTGAAGGTAAGTTGAAAGGCTTTGGTTAAAACAATTCGAAATCAAGATATAGAAACCGAAACTTAATTACGACCAACAGGATCTCTTATACGATCAATAGTAAATGAAGAAAATAACGATGTTGCTGATGATATGAGAAGATATTGGCAATACCGAACGCTAGAGGATCCGATATTATCTCCATCATTGCATTCGAGGCGTCAAAGAATGCCACATAAGATCCAGGTATAGATTTTGTGATGCTGTCGATTTTGCTTCTCAGGTAAGCATTGAAAAAAACTGATGCAATATTGAAGAGGCTTTCGCACCCGCCGGAGCCATTGAGTCTGCGGCCATAAGGAGAACAACCAATTGGTTGCAATCCAAAGAGAACGAACTTTCTGGCTCCCATGTTATGCAATCTCTGCAAAAGCAATCGTGGATAAAAAGAGCAGAATACACTTAATTGCAGTTCTTAGTCTGAGCCGAACCAGACCTCTGGTCATGATTTCTGGCCGATCAATAAGGCCAGTGAGAGAATATGTTCGACAGTGAAACTACAATGCTTGAGTTTGGTAAGAGCCACAATAAAGAGGAAGAAGATGAAAATATATGATGATGATGTGAGAGAGAGAGGTAGAAGCCACTATGCACCTTCAGTTGTTCAGTGTAGTTATTTACGATGAGGGGAATCACTTGGGCCAAAATGCATGGCGCTGACATGAAACATTCGTTAGCAATATCATTTGCACCTGTATTGAACATGAATATGCTGTTGGCCATGAAGGCAAGCGTCTCGTCACCCAGCTGCTCTTCCAATTCCGGATATGTCACCTCTACGAAGCCTTTGATTTGATGGCTCAAGGGGATCACTCCGTCCTGCAGAAGAAAAGGTGGCAGCCGACAGGTGACGAAAGGTTTATTAGAAACAAGAAAGAGATGCCGAATCCCTGGAATTCAAATTTTTTTATAGATATCAAATTCTGAACAAGAAGACATGGTGGTTGGTTCGGTCACTGGGGGAATAGACTTGCATGGATTAACGGTACTTTGGCCTTTCACGTGTAACGTGGGTTCATCTGAAGTCTTGAAGAACTTATTAAATAGGCCGTCTGCAATTATTTGAATTTAAAGCAAGTCAACTGTGGAACTTTGGCCTTTCACGTGGAAATTGGATCATTGCTCCTTTAAAGTTATTCTACAAAAAAAGGTAGGACTATCATATCTAATCTGAAAAGCGTCAGGGTATTGCTTGATCGAACAGGGTTCGACCAGATTGAATTGTATCAAAAGATACTTATTTTATATCTGCATAGGTAAGTTGGACATGTTTCATGCATATACCTAAATGATCTATCGATTTCGGATTACCGACTGGGTGCAGAAACAGGTACAGGGGCACGTTCAAAAATAGTTTATAGAGAAACTGATTCCAATTATGCTTGAATTCCGTTTAAGATAGCTAACCCAAGTAATTATGCTTAAATTTGGAGTCAGTTTGGATATGAATTCAAGCTATTGGCATCCCCCGCTTTTTTATAAAGTTGTGACAGCAAATTCAAGATGATGCTCATTTTCGAACTGCTTTACCTCGGCTCCAACTTGTTCATTCTGCAAGCATTCCAAGCTTGAACAGTGCCTTATGCATGTTGAGCTATAGCTCGAAATCGATCAGTTTATCAGAATTTAGACAGCTCAAATGGATGAGACAAGACAGCTTTTGTAAAGCTCAATTATGAATCGGCTAAAGTACCATAAGGTTAACTGATCAAGGTCGAGCTGAAGCTTGGGTTCATGCTCGAACTGGTACTGCTTTAGCTCAAATCAAAGTCAAAGTTCGTTTAACTTGGTTGCGCCGAGTTCTTGATCTTCAGCTTGACAACTAGAATCTTGAGATGACAATGCTTCAAACAAGGCCATAATCGATCCTATTAGCATCAAAGTGATAAAAGGTACCCAAGGTATTCATATGTACTTACAGAAGCATTAGTTTCATCGAGAACTCCTGAGCCAGCGGAAGCATAGTTGACACCAGCAAGAATAGCGCCTCCCGTGGTGGTTGGATCATTGAAGATGGGAGCATAGTGGGGTAGGCCCAATCTCTGGCCCAAGGCATCGGCCAATGTTTTGTTGTTGCTGAACCTTCCTGTAGGACCTGCAAGAAAGTCCATGCCGTAGGGCAGCCAGTCATTGAAAGCCGTTGAGCCTATGACCCAGTTGTTATTCCCACTGTCAACTATTGAGTCACCAAAGATAAACATGGCAGGGACTAACTGAGCCGATTGGGAGAATGAGCAAGAGGTTATAGTTAAGAAGTAAAACAGACATATGAGAGAAGTGAGCTTCGACATTGCGAGCCGGTATGATGAGTTTTCTTTTTCTGATTGGTTTTTTGTGCTTCACGGAGTTTGTGTCATGAGAATGACTGATCTTGTCTGCACACACCCATATATATACACATATAATTCGGTCATTGAAAAAGTACGCACTTAACAAATCCAAATTGGTAGTTCAGATCCATTGTTTCCCGAAGCAACAGCTGAACAAGCATTGAAGACAGCTGAACAAGCATTGAAGAATTGATCTTAATTTGTGTCATTTAAATCAATCGGTAAACGCCACGTGCGAAGGTAGTGACTGTACAGAGAGGAGCTCATTAACCAAGAAGAGTTGATGTTCTGAATGTCAGCTGTCTCTAGCTTCTGGTCAAAAGGCCGTCTGAGAGGGTTATTCATCCTACTAGTCAAATCAGGTGGGACAATTCAGCAACCCAGTTAGCTGGGTTTTGTCAGGAATCAAGAAAAGGACATCTACTTGATTATTTCTACCTTAAGTCTTACAATTAAAGGGGTCTGTGAGAAGGAAAGACGAAAGTCTCATACGCATTCAAAGGCACAGGCGCCATTCATGGGGTTTTCTGTCGATGGCGATAAAGTCGATGTCAAATATAAATGATCTTCTTCAATCGGATCTGTTCGAGTTGGAAAAAAAGGAAAGGAAAAGGGGTTACATAATAATAACAGTGGTTAGACATGGCCCCATTCGAATAGGAATCAAATCGATTCTTGAAACCGTCAATAATCGAAACTGATCCAACTGACTTTGAAATCGTAATTTAAAACAAGAACCTTTCTATTCAATTACGGTTCACGGTTAATAGTTATTTTTATATATGCTTTGAAATTTTATGTCACTAATAATCTTCCTAACTCAATAGCAGAATGCTAAAATTGCTTATGATTTTTTATTTCGAGAAAATCATAATCGACGAATTGAAGCCGCCGATTCTGCTGAACATGTCTACTGGTTGCACTAGCAGGAAAGCTATGAAGCATGAATTCCCCACTTAGGGTTGGGGTACTCATACCGAGTACTCCTTTGGGTATTGGCACCGGTATACCGGTACTTTGGTATTTATTTTGAAAAATAGATCCGGTTAAGCCGTAAAATCTGATCCAAAACTCAACTTAAACCAAAAACCTCCCTAATCTTCTCCTTCATGATATCATCTTTCTTTCCTCCAAGAGAAATCAGCTCTCTATTTTTGATGGAGACATAGTTTTGACAAAGCCAGTAACGATACGGTAGCATTCATTTCTAGTATCATTTCATTCTCTTCCTTCCTATCTCTCCCACACAAGGCACAACAATCTCCTTTTATGAGACAGTTTTGATCTTCTTGACTCGCGAAAACAAGAGACAACTTTAATATCACTTGCACATGAGAAAAACTTACATGACTATGTAAATCAGTAGAGAAAGAAAGGCTATTGATTTGAAGATTCAAGCATGATAAAAATAAAAAATTCTGGATAAATAAAAATTAGCTTGTGTGTTTGATACATATGTTTGCATCTCTTCTTATTGTATTCTATGGTTTCCTATTTTCATAATGTGTGTATTCTAAAAGATTGTATCCTTGTGTTTATGCGTGGTTTCTCATTTTCATAATTTATTGCAATCTATTGCCTCCCATTTTAGATAGATGAGATTTTATATATTTGCTTGTTGTTTAGTGTTCTCATTTTGATATGATGCAATTACTTAAATTTTATATTTTAAATTTTTATAACGTCAATTACGAATTACCATATTTAATTTCATATAAATTTAATTATATATAATGCATATTGAAATTTCATATATTTTAATAATAATATATTTGTACTTTAGATTTTTTTAAATTCATGTATTTTATACCTTAAACCGTATCAGTATCATACTCGTATCCCAGGAAAGGATAACATGCAGCATGATTTCACTATCGATTTGAGGGGCGCCGCTTCACCCCCATAGCACTGCTGACAGTAAGCTTGCAGAGTCATGAAAAGTGGATGGTGTAGTTTTTCTACCAGTCAATTCGTGCCGGCGTTGCATTTTTGGCCATTGAAGGCCTCATATCTTCACTAATGGCGTAAGCAGTTACTCGTTATTAATGTCATAAATGGATGTGGTATCAAGTTAAATGAACCTTCTTTCACTTTTGGATGTAGTAAATAGAAATGCTGATTCTCTTGTCTAAGTTGTGGTGACGGTTGGTGGATTTTCTCATTTATCTTAGTTAGTTAGTACATCCACTTACAACTTCTTTATCAAAGAAACAAGAAATCCACTTGAAATTTCTTCTAAATTTGGTAAAAAGAACTTGATTTACGCTCCTTATATTGCTTTGATGACACCTCAAACTTGTTATTCATATTAAAAATAAAACTGATGTGCTTGGAATATCGTCTGAATTTTATTAAGCTGATACTCGTCTATATCCTATATCGTTTCTTTCTGATATAATTGCCCGGAAAAATACTTTTTAAGTCCCGAAACAGCATTAAAGCGAACTAATTCTTGAAATGTACATAGCTGCAATTTGCAGCCCCGTCACCGTGGTGCTCAACACTGAACTTGAAGAAACGTATAACGTGGCCTTGAGTAGAATCTTCAAACATTTCGTGTATTTATTAATATCACTTTGGTGCACATGCCCATTTATTTTGATCCTTTTTCTTTTTTGCTTGTGCTACATAAATTCAGCACGCAAAGCACCTAAGTAGTTATTCCAATGTTCAACAACAACGATCAAGTCTTTTCCCATACTAGATGGTATCCGCTACATGGATTCTTTGAAGACATGCAGCATCCCTTTTGTTTTGCCACCCGAAGAACAAGAAAAAGTGGGGTACTAAGCAAATCTTCAACATGATATACATTTAACATCAAAGTGTTTTACTATCTTAATTAGGAATTAGTTGTGCATTTGTCGATCCCCAAAGTTTTCCACCAAACAATTTTGCCTGGTTGACGTAAAGAGAGTCGATTTGTGCTCTTAGGATCTTGGCAAAAGTAGCTTGAGCTAGATGACTCGACAGAAAATTTTGCTTCTGGCTTACAAAACTGATCCATCAAGTACGATCTAAAATTTAAATCTCAGTATGCAGCTAGGAAAGAAGGTATGTAGATTAAGAAAGGCTATCTATGGGTTAAAACAATCTCCAAGAACTTGGTTTGAAAAATTCAGTAGAAGTATTATAAACTTGGGTTATAAGAAGAGTATAAGTGATCATACATTATTCTTTAAAAAAAGAGATAAATTAACTTTACTATTAGTATATGTGATGATATTATTGTAACAGGTGATGATATTGAAGAAATCCAGAGATTAAAGAAGGATCTTTATCGATTATTTGATATTAAGGATATTGGAAGATTACATTATTTTTTAGGCATTGAAGTAGCCTATTCAGGAAATGATATTTTTCTGAATCAAAGAAAATATACGTTGGATCTTTTACAAGATGGAAAACTGTAGACCCACATATACTCCAATGGAAGTGAATCACAAGTTACAGCTGGAAGATGGAGCTGAAAGAATAGATGTAACCAAATATCAGCAATTGGTTGAGAAATTAATATACTTACCATTACACGTCCAGACATAGCATATGCAGTGAGTATAGTAAGTAGATTTATGCAATCTCCATCTAAGCATTATATGGATGTTGTGTTTCACATATTAAGATATCTGAAGACAACTCCAGGATATGGAATCACTTACAAGGCTAATGGTCACACTAATATTGAGATTTATACAGATGCGGACTGGGCAGGTTCAGTAAAAGATAGGAAGTCGACCACAGGATATATAACACTGATTAGTGGTAACATAATTTCATGGAAAAGTAAGAAACAATCAGTTGTAGCTAGATCGACAACTGAGGCAGAATACAGAGCAATAGCATCAGGAATGTATGAAGGCAAATGACTGAGATCTTTACTGATGGAAATGAACTTATTTACTGGAAAACCTATTCCTATATTTTGTGATAGTAAAGCAGCGATACAGATAGCCTCAAATCCGGTATACCATGAAAGGACAAAACATATTGAGATAGATTGTCATTTTATCCGGGATAGTGTACTCGCAAAGGAATTTTAGTTTATACATGTGCAATCAGGACATCAATGTGCAGACATACTGACCAAAGCAGTTACTAGAAATCTACTTTAGAGATTGTGTAGCAAGTTGGGTGTAACATCTATCTTTCACCCAACTTGGGGGGGAGTGTTAATATGTGTGTCATAGTGTGTCGTTAATGTGTGTGTAATGTTGTGTTAATGTCATGTCATGGGTCTAAATAAATGTGTTTAGTGTCTAAGTAAATGTAAGGGTTGAATCCAATGGATTTGGATAAGATTCATTGGGAATCGTAGTCCATACTTAAGGGTAATTAGGTCTTTTAAGTTAGATTAGCTTTAGTATAAAATCTGGGATTCATTAGGACTGTAACTAATCCAGAAAGTGTAATCAGACGGCTGCCCAAGAAAGAGCCGATTCTGCAAAAAAAAATGTGAATGAAAGAAAGCCATTTTTTCTTCGATCTTCTTCAATGAATGGAATGAAATCGACACTAGCGTTATTCCTCATCTCTTCTATCACAACATCATGCAGCTCAGAAAATGCTGCTTGCAGTAGCAATTAAAGAAGGTTGTATGCCAACCCTAGACTGCATATAAGGAAGAAGAGTGCATAGTATGGTAAAGGTTCTAACATTCAAATTTTATCATTTCTTCAAGATTGATGTGGAGAAATATTAAATAAGGATCTCCAAACAAGTTTAATATTATACGTTATCCTATTATCCCAGTGTTATCTGTATCGCCCGTAACAACAAATACAAAGAATTTAAAAAAAAAACATAAAAGTTATACCACAACCCAAGTTGGGAGCCTTGCACAGACGTCGTAGAGTACTTTTTTTTGAACCTTGAACACCAAGGAGGGGGACAACCACTGAAGGATGCATTAGGAAGCAGTGAACAGAGATAAATAGAGGCTAAAAATTCACAAAACTGCGGGTTTTTGTTTAGCCAAGAGTCCCTTACCGTATCATCTGTATCGTATGATACGGTTCGATACGTATCATATAATGAAATGCCACATATGATACAAGTGTCTGTATTATAGAAGCATAAGTATCGTGTTGTGTCATGCGATATGGCACCATATCGAATGATATGGCACCGTATCACATGTATCGTACGATACAGGCCAAACAGAAACCTGCAGTTTTATTGGTTTCTAGCCTCTATTCACCCTTGTTCACTGCTCTGCAATGCATCCTTCGGTGTCTCTCTCCCTCCTTGGTATTGAAGGCATGAAAAAAAATGTTCTACGGCGTTCGTGCAACAACTCAGATTGTGGTATAACTTTTGCATTTTTTGGAAATTTTTTCTGTGTATTTGTGATTTTTTAGTGTTATTTGTATTTTTCTTTTTTTGAATGACAAAATATGAAGTTATGAAGTGCGTAGATATGACTTTTATTGCATTCATAAAGTGAGAGACACTCTATTTGAGTGTTAAGTGAAGATTGAGGATTTGTGAAGTATTTTTATTTTCAAGTTTTTGATTGAATTGAAGTACTCAATTGAGATGGTAAGAAGGGGTGTTAGGGACTTCCAATCTCGATCTGATGTTCTGGCATGACAGTGGGGTGTAACAGTTGAGGGAAACAGATTGAAGATCAAATGTTTGTTTTGTGAGAAGGTAGTTAGTGGTGAAATTTCACGATTGAAACACCACCTAGTAGGAACTAAGAAAGAAGTTGCTCTTTACACAGGCAGAGTTAAAAATTTGTCAAAAGCTATTAAATGACAATGTCTTCAGATGATTGATAGCATACATGAGAGGAGACAATAGAAGGATGATTTAGAGATGTTTGAGGAAGAGGATGATGATGATATTAGATTGGCTGATAGTATTCCTTCATATAGTAGAACATAGGTTGACAGTAGTAGTTCTCGACCATCAACTAGGAAAAAGAGGGTTGAAGATTTTGCAAGTGAAAGTGGTAGAAGTAGAGGAAGAGTTTTTTTTTTCATACATTTATTTTTTCCTCCTACCACTACACATAGTGCTCAACTTAAAATTCGTGCTGCTATGACTTCAGAACAACTGTATGATCAAGCAGACCTTGTAGTGGGCAGATGGTTTTATGATGCATGCATTCCATTTAATATAGCAAAAAAAAATTATTTTCAAGCAATGACAGATGCAATTGCTAATATTAGTCTAGGATAGAAGATGTCATCTTATAAGAAGTTGAAAAGAAAGTTATTAGATAAGATTGTCCTTGAAGTGCAAGAATATTGTTTGACTTTGAGAGAGTCATAGAAGACAAGATGCACTATCATAGTAGACAGATGGACATATAAGCGATGAAGGACTTTGTTAAACTTTCTTTTCTACTATTCTAAAGGACTTATGTTTTTGAGATCTCTAGACATGTGAGAAAAGAGACATAATACAAAGATCTTAAGGCAAGAGTTTGATAAAGTGATATGCGAGGTTGGGCTAGAAAATGTAGTCAAATTCATTACAGATAATACAACTAACTATAAAGTAGTTGGGAAGGAATTAACAGATATTTATGGGACTTTCTATTGGACAACATGTGCAACCCATTATTTAGATCTCATTCTTGAGGATATTAGTGAGATGGATGAGATAAAGGCAACAATTGAGTGTTGCCAAGATATCACCAAATTTATCTACAACCATGTCTTTGTATTGTATATGATAAGGAGATATATAGATGGTGTAGAGCTTCTTTGTACAGTTAGAACTCAGTTTGTAACTAATTTTTTATCTATACAGAATATTGTGAGACAAAAGCAAGCTTTAAAGAGAATTTTCTCCTTAGATGAGTGGCAACAATTTGTCCAATTGCCTCAAAATAGAAAAAATAGAAAGTTAAATGAGATTTCAGAGACAGTCTTTAGAAATATATTTTAAAATGTATGTGTTAGACTCTTGAGGATTACATGTCCTTTAGTGAAAGTTTTGAGATTGACTGATAGTGAAGAGAAATCATCTATGAGCTACCTTTATGAAGTCATGGATAAGACAAAAGAAGCCATTAGAAGTAATTTTAATGGAAGAAAAAGAGATTATGTGCCCGTGTGAAACATTATACATAATAGATGAAACAGACAATTGTATCAGCCTATTCATGCAGCAGCATATTACCTAAACTCAACATTCAAGTACTCGTCAAGCTTCAAAAGAGACAATGAGGTCAATCGAGGCATCATTGATTGTATAGACAGATTAGTCCCTAATGAGAGTAGAGTAAATGTTATATATCGAAAGATGGAGATCTACGATAATGCTCTTCACTTGATGGGTTTGCTCGTAGTAATTCGCAATCATACAAATATACGCTAAGTAAATTGTTTATCTTCATATTTAAGTTTTTTAAATATTATATTTATTATGGATTAAGTCCCTGATATTTATCTTTTTCTATAAATATTTGGTGGAATAGGTTTGGAAGTGATTACCCAAACCTTAGAAATTTTGTAATAAGAGTTTTGAGCCAAACCTATAATGCAACGGGTTGTGAAAGGAATTAGAGTATCTTTGAACACATCCATATAAAAAAGCACAACATGTTGAAACATAACCGACTCAATGACTTAGTTTTTATCCATTATAACATGCGACTTCGCCAAAGGTAATCTTGTATCAATTACTACTTAAAGATTCAATTCAATATTTTGTTTGACTTCAATTGTTAATGTTATTTACTAATTACTTATTTTTCTTTTTTCTAGGCAATTAAAAAAGGTAAATTAAGAAGAAAACCAATTTGATCCAATAAGTTTGGATATTTTTGATATATTAGAGGAATGGATTATGGAAGATAACGAAGAAAATGTACTTCTAACTGAAGAAGACATTGCATGGATTAATTTGAAAGGAGTGCAACAATCATTAAGGAGATGAAGATTTTGATTTTGAAGCAGAAGGTGGTAAGGATCTTCAGCAAGGAGAAGATGAAGATTATTTAGTTAATGATCCTGATTACAATATTTAAATATAAATGTATTTAATTTTTTGCTTCAAAATATGTAATTCTTTTTCAATTGTTGAATGGTGAATGATCAATATGTACTAAATCTTGCAAAAATTCCAATCCATGGATTTGTCACATGTTCAAAATATATTTAGATAATAAATACTTTAGACTCTTATGGTTTGTGAATACTATCAATTTAACACCATTCTATTAATATCACCACATCTTTATGGCAAAGACTATGGCTGCTAGCTTCAATTCATTAGTTTACCTCGTACTTCTTTCATTGTCTCGAAGCATAATCAACCGCTTTGTCATGTTGCATCAGTATGCATCCAAAGCCTATGCATCATAATAGACTTTGAATCCTTCATGACTAGATCGAAAATTCTACAACCAATCAACCATAATAACCTTCCAATGCCAAGAAACTATGCACCTTACTTATATCGTGGGACTACTTCAATTGACTATAATAGTGACTTTTGTTGGATCTATTAAGATACCTTCTTTAGAGATAATGTGACAGAAATACCACTTGTTGTAGCCAAAATTCACACTTTGATAACTTGACATAAAACTGGTGTTCTTGTAGCCGCCTTAATACCAAGCACAAGTTTTATACATATTCCTTTATGCTCTTAAAGTATATTAGTATATCGTCTAGGAAAACAACAATAAATTTATTCACATAATCATTGAATACTCTCTTCATTAAATTCATGAACATTGTAAGTATATTAGTCAACCCAAAAGGTATTACCAAAAATTTGTAATGCTCGTACCTCATATGAAGTCATTTTCTATATATATGTTGCTTGAATTCTCATTGGAAAATACACTTGCACCGTGAAATTGATCGAATATATCATCTATTCTTGGTAAAGGATATTTATTCTTGATTGTGACTTGATTCCAATTCTAATAATCGATGCAGAGGAGCAAAGATTTATCCTTCTTCTTTATGAAAAAGATAGGTGCGCCCTAGGAAGATATGCTCAACTTAATAAAACCCTTCTCTAACAAATCTTGTGTACTAAGTTTGTAATTCCTTTAGCTCAACATGTGCCCCCATATAGTGCCTTAGAAATTGGTTGGGTATCCTTTATAAGTCAATTGTAAATTCAATTTTATGTTATGAAGGAAGCCCTAAAACGTTATCTTAGAAAACCTCTAGAAACTCTCTCGTGATAGGAATATGCTCAAGATTCAGTTCTTCATTATCTATCCCAATTGTCACTTCTAAGTAACCTTCACAGCTTCTTTGAGGTGATGTAAGGCTCACATAGCATACATAAACATAGTTGTATGACTGATAGGTTGACTCTTAAGTATAAATGAAAGTTGTCCCGGTAAGAAGGAACTAAAACATTTTCAGTCACAACTAATCAATGCACATACTGAGTCAACCAGGATGACATCAAAACACATAATATAAAAAGGATTTAATTGATAGGCAAGTCATGCAACTATGATGGAACAATCCTATAGCTCATGATGCCATAACAACCATTCTTAAGGTTTACCAAAAATACTTTACCTACTAATTAGAGTTCCTAATCAATATGTTGGGCAAAAGACTCAAAAATAAAAAAATGAGTAGTACTAAAGTCAAACAATACTTGAGCTAACTCATCACACATACAAACAATTTTGGTAACTAAAAGATACATATCATTCTCTTGTCCACTTGCACTATACGCATATCCTCGACATCTCCCACTTTGCGATTGTCCCCGTTGGCGAGATGATCCTATGCCATTGCTTTGTTCCAATATCTCACTTAACTACACTTGAAATATCTAATTTATGTGCCCCAACTCAATAGACCCTTCTCATGAAGCATGTGAGGTATTGACATATGCTCGAGACAATTGGGTCACACAGTCTCTTTGCAGTGACCTACACTGCCATATCCTTTGATAGACAAAATTTTGCCAATTGATATGCATGTTTCTCCTTGAGCTTGAACCCTAAGTATAGGGAGGAGAGTATGGCTCATGATATGTTGATGTGAACCTCTTAAATTATTTTTGGAGTTTAGTTCCCTTATTACTCAAAGTCATGAACTCTCTTAATCCTCCTTGACACTTAAGGATGACGGTCTCTATTTCCCGGACTCAATCACATATTTTCCCAAATAAGTTCATCATGAGTCCTACTATCTCATTTGCAATGATGTGGTCGAGCCCTCTCTTTAATTGTATCACCTTTGCATAATCATCTTCTATACTAGATACAAACTTTATCAATCGAGTAAACTCATTTATATATTTTCTAAGCGGTCTACTATTTTGCTGCAACCCGAAAATCTCTTTGATCAAGTGTGTCAAGATGGATAATAAGAAGAAATGAGAACAAAAGGTTACCTTCAACTCGGTCTAAGTCAAAGTCTTCATTTCGCATGCTTCTTGAACTTCCCACCAAGATATTGCTATGTCAATGAGCAATAGCGGTACCACTCTTCCAAGATCTGTATTTGTACATACCAAAGCATCAAACACCCTTTTGAAGTGTTTGATTCATGTATCTACAGCTAACAAATCACTATAATCTCCATTGAGATGGGTGCACTCTGAGTCGATTAGCTACTTCACATGGCCTTTACTTGCTTGAGCTTGATGGTGTAGCTCTTCATGTCACCTTTCTCAATTTTCATTTTCTCTATCGAAACTCATATTAGGCCTCAAATTGCTTAGAATTAGAAGGCCCCAAATCCCTGTTCTCATTGTTGGAACCCTGCAAAATGTCATTTAATAACTTAAGTATACGTGTTATGACTTAATTTACCTAATACCACTTATGGTATTAGACTTACCAAAACTCTCGTGCCACCTTTGTAATGTCTTAGAGAACTTGTCCGACATAGACATAGGGGCCTATTTATATACCCAATAAAATACAGATGCTCGTACCATGCAGATGGTAAGTCCATGTGAACAAATTTCATGGACAATTTACAATTCAATGATAGCATAACCCAATAAAATACAAATTGCAGTCAATATTCATCTATTTATATACAATCTATATAGCATGTAGATGCTCGTAGATTCTCCTTGATGCTACAACTTCAATAATCATCTTATTGCCTCTATTAGTGGAATTTTATAATATTATAAAATATGAGCACAAACAACCGTATTAGTAGATGGATGTGATTCCTTTATAGTCAGAAACATACTAAAAACATGTATGTTTCAAATCAAATCATGATAAAGAATATAAAATTAGTGTTCTACATTTGACCACGAACTGAACGAATCAAACAACATCGAAATAAGACTTCAAACACCTCCAAACTGACACAAAATCTCAATCCTGATCTGTTTGGGGTCTATCATGATCTGATTATAGATCTGGATCTAGTTCTTGTTATTCTATTTTGGATCCATCCTAAACTGATCCAAATCCAAACTGTGACATCTCAAGACACAATCAGGGAACCATAGTGTTTGATATGACTTGACATAAGACGAAAGGAAGGAAATGGGATGTACTACTCGAGGCAGCCATAGTTGTCCATTTCTAGTGGCATTTCCTATCCACCAAAGACATGGCAAGCGACTAGACTCCTTGACCATCATCCTTTTTCCCCAAAGAACCATCACCACCGAATGGTGGCTCACAGGATTTTTTAAGTAGAGAACTAAAAAATAAATAAAACCATAGTTTACCTCAATTTTGATGAATCCCATTGTTTCCTAGCCCCTTTCTTCTCTTTTTTGGCTACTTCCGCATACCCTCAACACACACATTCCTCTCGCTCCCTTTCTATTATTCTTCCTCTTGATTTTGTTCTCTCTTTCTCTCTAGTTCTTTCCCAATCTCTCTCATTCTCGCCCTCTCTCCCTCTTCACACACTCAATGCGGTGGCCGCCTCTAATCCCATGCAGCCTCTATCATGGATATCGAGTAGGGCCCCTTGGTTGGGTCCCATGTGGGTCCACAGGTTCAGGTCAGGACCAATGCAGTTCTATCCAACCACCCTAATTTCATAGTTTTGAATTGTCAATTTCATTTCCCCCACAATTTTGGTCCCGTGGAAGGTTGAACAAGAACCATCTCAGTTCTTTGTATGGTTTGACCAAACCCAATTCCTAGCTCTGTTTAATACTTGTTGGAAGTGTCGAGCCAGTTCTAAACCGACCATGTCTACATACTACCCATATCCACACAAAATGGATTGGCAATCCATTTCTATCCAATTTAACATAAGATCTGGCTTGAATCAACTGAATACAAGCTAGATTAGTTGAGTTTAAATGAATTTTGATCCCATTACGCTTATTGATCAACTATCTTGGCAGGTCTAAACATCAACCTAATTTGACTATAGAACTTATTAGGTCAATAAATAATAGTCACGTTCATAAGTTGTAGACTTAATCTTTTCAATATTTGATGAATATCAACATGGTATAGAATGAATATTTGTCAGCTTCATTAGAGAAGCCTTACCCAATTCATATATGATTGTTAACTTGTTCTACGAAATGCCAATAATAGAAATGAATAGGATTTTATATTGATGAATTGGATCTCCTAATTGTATGGTATCTCAATGTTAACACTAAGAAATTTTGGTGCATGAATCGGCAAAGTAACAAGAAATAACGATACAAGATTTCAACACCCACATCAAGCAGATGGTCAAGTTGCCAACATAACTTGAAAATCAATAAAAGAGCAGCACTTTTCGCACACATCAACGAATTGGTAATTGCCTCAAAGAATGATAGCTAAAAAAGCCTAAATAAGAGAGTTAATTAAAAGAAAGTAGATAAAAACTGCCATCAAAAGTGGCTAATGATTTCAAAAGGATAAAACTAGCATGAGTGCCCATAATCATGGTGAATGGTGGGGATTAGTTAACGTACCATAAAGGAAAACATATTATAAAAGGAAGATTGTAGAGAGAGTGGGACCTTTTGAGACTCAAGAATGAAGAATTGTCTCTTGTTCAAGTTTTCTTTCTTGTTCCAGTTGTAGTTTAGAAATGGATGCTATTTCACTTTGGCTCCCTTCAACTTTGTTTGTCTTTCATGGTCAACTTTTGGGAGTGTATCTAATTTGTTTTTTTGTTTTTATTAAAGTTTCTACCAAAGAGGCTTGGGGAACCCTAAATCACCAGACTCTTTAAACTATGTTGTTTTCAGCATTCCGAGTTCGGTATACACCCCCATCAGTGCGAGTTACTGATCAGGCTGAAGAATTCACAAGAGAGAGGATGAAGAATTCACAATTTAACATATTGAACGGTTTGCACTACAATTGAGAGGTTCTTAAAAATTCAAGCTTACCTTGTCATCATTGACAAGAACGGCTTTTGATATTTGATGCTGCCCTATAGGCCGAAATGGAAAGGCTATTCCATGAAAGGCTCTTCCTGCCGGCCCTGGAAACTATCGTAGCTGACCTTGTCAATACAAAATAGAATCCAAATGAGCTCGTATAGAAGTCCATGTCAAGGTTAAGAGGGATAAAGGGAAAGTGTTATGTAAGAGTCCCAGCTTCTTGCTATCACAATTAACATGTTATGAGAGTTATTATGATTGTTGATAACCCAAATAAAAAAATTCAAAAACTAGAATAACTCTAGGAAAGAAATATTACTGCAAATGCCACAATGCAATGACCCATCTCTTATTCCAACGACCGATTTCTGTTGATGGTTAAGTGTTATATGATTATTTACAATCAATATCACCGAAATTAGTTACGAACCTCGTTAGAATCAAATGAATCAAGAAACAACAAGAACAAAAACAAAAAATCGAAGACACGATCAATTCGCCTATTTCTCGATTTTTTCTGATTTTGAAAAATTAATTTTTGCTAAGATCGTTATATTTTCATTGTTTAAATTGAAATCTTTTTATTTTTAAAATATTGAAGAAGATTTCTGATTTTAGTTGAAACCGAAGTTCTCGCCCGAATCGTGGATGGAAACGTGTTACAACTGCCTCCCTCCTTAAGTAGAGATGTGGCTCATTCGTCTCTTTATTTTAGAGAGGCATGGTTTAGCTACTTCTCCTTTCTTAAGGGAGACATGGCGGTGCCGCGTCACCTTCTTTAATGGTAACATGCTTGTGTCATGTGTGCTTCAACAGAATAGTTTGTGCATTTTACTATTTTTCACATGATATTTTTTTAGTTTTTTTAGCAGAATGGTAAACAACTCGAATAAAAGTTTTTATATGAAAGTGATTTAGAGAAGACATTGACTGAGTATAGTACTTATAATACAATGACTGAGGATTGCAACAATGGTTTCATTGCAGTGGATGATGTATTTGGTGATTGGTTGGTAGAAGAAGTAGAAGATAAACTTGTTGATTGCGAGTGATGGTCTAGACTATTCACTTGTGTTTGCAATTGATGATATGTTCAGGAGTTGTTAAGTTATTAATTATATAAGACTAGTAGGAAGGATGTGTAACATTGTTATGGTTATTATTCACTCGAAGAGTAAAGGTATAATAAGCAAGGTATGGCCTAAATGTGAAAGGAGGAAGAAATATAATGCCATTGATATTGAAAGTACTATGTGGACATGCACTAAGAAGGTTGACCGCCCCTTTTTATTAATGGGAGAGAGTAGAGTGGAGACATTTTGGAAGTTGCATGGAGTGAATGAGATGTATAACCACCCGCTAGAAATTATCATAGATCTCCCACAAGAACAACAACAACAACTAAGCCTTTTCCCATACTAGATGGGTCGGCTACATGGATTCTTTGTTACTACAACTCTGTCATGTGCCATACTAAAATTAAGTCAACAAACACTAGATCATTCTTTATTAATTTTTTTCAATAATTTTGTGGTCGTTCTCTTCCTCTTTTAACATTTTCATAATTTAGTTTTTCATATTTTCTAACAAGAGCACTCTTTGGTCCTTTCTATATGTTTAAACCATCTTAAATGATTTTCTTTCAGTTTATCATCTATTGATGCTACTCCCAATTTGTTTCTAATAACCTCATTATATATATAGTCTTTCTTTATGTAACTACAAATCCATCTGAACATCTTCATTTCTTCTACGAACATCTTTTGTACATGCTGATAATTAATTTTCTAATACTCAGAACCATAAAACATAGCAAGTTTAATTGTTGCTTTATAATATTTAGCTTTAACTTTAATAGTGTCTTCTTATAACATAGAATATATAATACCCATCTTCATCTTAACCAACCTCCGTTAATTCTATGCATAACAACTCTATCAATTTTTTCGTCACTCCAAAAATTGACTCTAGGTATTTAAAACTTTTCTTATATGGGATGCAATGTCTGCCAATCTTAATTTCTATGTCCTTATAAGATTTATATATATCAATGGGATACCTTATTTCTAAGATTCTTCAAAGAACATATCTTAGCACCCTATAGTAAGCTTTTTCTAAATCAATAAATATCATATAAAGGTTCTTGTTTTTTTTAATAAAATATTTTATAAGATATCTCAATAGGTGGATCACTTTAATAGTAGATCTGCATGGCATTAATCCAAATTGGTTATTTGTTATACTCGATACTTATCTTAACCTACTTGATAACTCGAAAATTCACACAATTTTGAATGTCTCCCTTGTTCTTATATATGGTATATAAGTACTTGTTCTCCATTCCTCATGCATTTTTTGGGTTCTTCATATTTCATTAAATAGTCTTGGGATCTAAGTGATCACAGTATTGTAGGATTTTTCATATTTTTATAGGAATATTATCTTTTGGGTTCTCCATATTTCATTAAATAGTCTTGACTTCATTCTTTTGAATACATATATAAAAATTGTAGTTTATAAACTTTTTTTATTTGGCTAACTTTCCTAAGGTAATACTAATATATCTATTTTCATTAAAAAGCTTATAGAAATAATCTTTTCATCTATTTTTATATCATTATTTGCCACTAAAATCTTTTCATCCTCATTTTTGATGAATCAAACAAAAGTAAGATCCTTAGTTTTCTTATCTCTAGCCTTAGGTATCATGTCTCTTTCACCTTCTTTTGATTTAAGGTTTATATAAATCCTCCAAGATTTTGGGTTTTGCTTTACTAACAACCAGTGTTATCCGTATCGCACCGTATCGTACGTATCGTATCGTGGGCCACCACGATACGATACGGGCCCCCGTATCGCAGGTGCGGGCGTATCGCACCGTATCGTGCGATACGGCCCGTATCGTGCGATACGGCCCGTATCGTGCGATACGGCCCGTATCGTGCGATACGGCCCGTATCGCACGATACGGTGCGTACGGGCGATACGCCCTGGGACCCTTATAAAGGGTCCCGGCCCGAGGGAAACCCGTGATTTTTCGCGGGTTTCCTCTCTCTTTTTGAGTTCTTCAAGCTCCCTAAGAGTCGGTTTTCGCCTCCATGGTGTTCAAAGCTCTAAAATCGTGCCCTACGGTGTCCGTCCAAGCCTCCAAACTCGGATTTAGGTATATTTTTAATGTTTTTTTCCTTTTTTTCCTTTATATTTATTGTTTTTTGTGTTATTTCGGGTTTTTTTTTTTTGAATGACAAAATATGAAGTTATTAAGTGTGTGTATACGATTTTTATTGCATTCATGAAGTGGGAGACACTCGATTTGAGTGTTATTTGAAGATTGGGGGATTTACGAAGTGCTTTTATTTTCAGGTTTTTTTTTTGAATTAAAGTACTCCATTGAGATGGCAGGAAGGGGTGGTAGAGACTCTCATTCAAAGTCTGATGATCCGGCATGGCAGTGGGGTATACCAGTTGAGGGTTCAAGGTTAAAAATCAGATGTTTATTTTGTGAAAAGGTGGTTAGTGGTGGAATTTCAAGGTTGAAACACCACCTAGCAGGAACCAGGAAAGAAGTTGCTCCATGCACAGGCAGAGTTAGAAGTGTGCCAGAAGGTATTAAATGGCAATGCTTGCAGATGATTGAGAGCATACAGGAAAGGAGACAACAAAAGGATGATTTCCAGATGTGTGAAGAAGCTGATGATGCTACTGCCACTGGAGTTGGATTCACTGATAGTTTGCCTTCAGATGCTAGAACAGATATTGGTAGTAGCAGTTCGCGAGTACCTAGCAGAGGAAAGAGGGTTGCATCTGAAGACTTTGGAGGTGGCAGAAGAGGAAGTTCAGGAAGGAGTAGAGGAAGAGCTTCTTCTTCTAGCATACATTCGTTCTTTCCTCCTTCCACTACACCTGGTGCTCAGCCAGGAATTCGTGCTGCTATGGCTTCAGAACAACTGCACGATCAAGCAGACCTTGCAGTGGGCAGATGGTTTTATGATACATGCATTCCATTTAATGCAGCAAACAGTTTTCATTTTCAAGCAATGGCAGATGCAATTGCTAACATTGGTCCAGGATACAGGATGCCCTCTTATCAGAAGTTGAGAGGGAAGATATTAGATCAGACCGTGATTGAAGTGCAGCAATACTGTTCGACTTTGAGACAATCGTGGAAGGAAACAGGATGCACTATCATGGCAGATGGATGGACCGATAGGCGAGGAAGGACATTGCTAAACTTTCTTGTATATTGTCCTAAAGGACTCATATTTTTGAGATCTCTAGATATGTCAGAGGAGAGGCACACTGCAGAGATCCTACGAGAGGAATTTGATAAGGTTATACAAGAGGTTGGGCTAGAAAATGTAGTCCAATTGATTACAGATAATGCAGCTAACTACAAAGCAGCCGGAAAGGAGTTAGCTGATATTTATGGGACTTTCTACTGGACACCATGTGCAGCCCATTGTTTAGATCTCATCCTCGAGGACATCGGTGAGATGGATGAAATAAAGGCAGCAACTGAGTGTTGCCAAGATATTACAAAATTTATTTACAACCATGCATTTGTTTTATGTATGATGAGGAGATACACAGAAGGTGCAGAGCTTCTTCGCACAGCTGCAACTCGGTTCGCAACAAACTTCTTATCTGTACAGAGTATTGTGAGACAGAAGCAAGCTTTAAAGAGAATGTTCTCCTCAGATGAGTGACAACAATTTGCAGAGTTGCCACAAAACAGAAGGAACAGAAAGTTAAATGAGATTGTAGAAACGGTTTTTAGAAGTTCATTTTGGAATGCATGTATCAGATTATTGAAAATTACTTGTCCTTTAGTGAAAGTTTTGAGATTGGCTGACAGCGAGGAGAAACCATCTATGGGCTACCTTTATGAATCCATGGACAGGGCAAAAGAAGCAATCAGAAATAACTTTAATGGAAAAAAAAGAGATTATGTGCCCGTGTGGAAAATAATTGATAGTAGATGGAATAAACAATTGCATCAGCCTATTCATGCAGCAGCCTACTATCTAAACCCATCATTGAGGTACTCAGCAACCTTCAAAAGGGACGGTGAGGTTAATCGAGGAATCATTGAATGCATCGACAGATTAGTCCCTGATGAGAGCATAGTAGATGCGATACATCGAGAGATGGAGATATATGATAATGCTCTTCACTTGATGGGTTTGCCTGTTGCAATTCGCAACTGCTCTACGATGCGTCCAGGTACATTGTTTATTTTCATATTTAAGTTGCATCTTACATTACTGTGGATTATTATGTCTCTAATGTTTATATTTTTTTTACAGATGTTTGGTGGAACAGGTTTGGAAGTGATTGTCCAAACCTTAGAGATTTTGCAGTTAGAGTCTTAAGCCAAACCTGTAGTGCAACAGGTTGTGAAAGAAATTGGAGTGTTTTTGAACACATCCATACAAAAAAGCGCAACAGGTTGGAACACAAAAGGCTTAATGATTTGGTTTATATTCGTTGTAACATGCGCCTTCGTGAAAGGTAATGTTGTATTACTTTCAAATTTTCAATTCGATATTATTTAACTTCAGTTTTCAATTGTTAATATTACTTACTAATTGTTTATCTTTGTTTGTGTCGTAGGCAATTAAAAAAAGTAAATAGAGAAGAAAGTCAGTTCGATCCAATAAGTTTGGATAATTTTGATATATTAGAAGATTGGGTTATGGAAGACACTGAAGAAAATGCCCTCCTAACAGAAGAAGACGTTGCCTGGATTAATTTGGAAGGAGCGCAACAACATTATGGAGATGAAGAATTTGATTTTGAAGAAGAAGGTGTGGGCGTGGCTGATGATGATGAGGATCTGCAACAAGGAGAAGATGAAGATTATTTAGTTGATGATCCTGATTACAATTTGTAAAATGTAACATTATATGTAACTGTAGTGTACTGTAAAGTGTAAACTATGTCTGTATTTTATTTTTTGGATTCAAAATATATAAATTTGGATGCAATTGTTCAATGTTGAATGCTCAATCTGTACTAAACTTACATTATATGAATTTAAAGCAATTATCAGATTTTTCCTGATTTTTTCTTGATTTTTTTCGATTTTTTATTAATTTTTAATTATTTTTACATTATTTTAATATTAAAGTACGATACGATACGATACGATACGATACGATACGATACGATACGCCCGTATCGTGGAGCCCAGCGATACACGATACGATACGCGTCAGACAACACTGCTAATAACTTTTTTCTCTTTTTTCTTTGTTTCTGACAAGCCTCTCAAGTTTCACTAGTCTTCTTGACATAATGTAATTTATAACATTCCTTCTTTGCCTTAATTTTATCTTGTACTACTTCACTCCATCACTAAGCTTCTTTTTATGCCGATACGTGTCCCTTGGATTCACTTAATATATCTTTTATCACTTTTCTAATATGTATAGTCATATTGTTTCACATATGAAAATGTGTACCTATATAATTCCAAGCATCTCCATGAAGAACTTTCTATTTAAATGTATCTTCTTTCTCCTATTTAGTTTGAATAACTCTATGCAACCTTTTTTTTTTTGTCCACTTTTTCACTTGTTAATACATTACTAAAAGTTGATGTTGAGTAGTTAAGCTTTCTCCTAGAATTATCTTGCAATATTTATAACACAACAAACAACAACAACAACTAAGCCTTTTCCCATACTAGACGGGGTTGGCTACATGGATTCTTTGTTTCTACAGATCCCTATCGTGTGCCATGTTAGCAGTTAACTCCCAATAAGCTAGATCATTATTTATTGTTTCTTTCCAACACTTCTGTGGTCGTCCTCTACCTCTTTTAATACTTTCCAAATTTAGTTTTTCTAACCTTCTTACAGGTTCTTCTTTTAATCTTCTTTCTATATGTCCAAACCATTTTAAACGATGTTCTCTTATTTTATCCTCTATTGGTGCCACTCCTAATTTGTTTTTAATAACCTTATTACGTATACGGTCTTTTCTTGTATGGCCACTCATCCATCTCAGCATCTTCATTTCTGTCACAGACATCTTTTGTACATGTTGATGATTAACTGCCCAACACTCATAACCATAAAACATGGCAGGCCTAATTGCTGCTCTATAATATTTACCTTTTAATTTTAATGGTATCTTCTTATCACAAAGAATACCTGATGCTCCTCTCCATTTTACCCAACCAGCATTAATTCTATGTGTAACATCTCCATCAATTCTTCCATCACTCGAAAAATTGACCCTAGGTATTTAAAACTTTCCTTTTGGGGAATGCAATGTGTGCCAATTTTAATTTCTATGTCCTTTGAAGTAACCAAATGATCAAACTTACATTCCATATATTTTGTCTTTGTTCTACTAAGTCGGAGGCCTTTGCTTTCTAATGTTTCTCTCCATAGTTCCAATTTTCTATTAACTTTTTCCTTAGACTCCTCTACTAATACAATGTCATCTGCAAATAACATACACCAAGGTACTTCATCTTGAATATGTTTTGTTAACTCATCCATCACCATTATAAATAAGTATGGACTTAAAGTTGATCCTTGATGTAACCCAATATTAACTTCAAAGAAGTTTGTCGTTCCTTCATGAGTCCTCACACATGTTTTTGCACCATCACACATGTCTCTTATAAGGTTAATATATGTCAATGGGATACCTCTTTTTTGCAAAGTTCTCCAAAGAACCTCCCTCGATACCCTATCATAAGCTTTTTCTAGATCAATAAATATCATGTGAAGGTCCCTTGCATGAATCCAAATTGGTTCTCTGTTGTACTTGATACTTGTCTTAACCTACGTTCGATAATTCTTTCCCATAATTTTATAGTATGACTCATTAACTTGAGACCTCGATAATTCGCACAATTTTGAATGTCTCCCTTGTTCTTATATATGGGTATAAGTGTACTTGCTCTCCATTCCTCGGGCATCTTTTGGTTTTTCCATATTTCATTAAATAGTCTTGTGAGCCAAGTGATTCCTATTTCTCCTAGTATTTTCCAAACTTTTATAGGAATATTATATGGTCCTACTGATTTACCGCCCTTCATATGTTTAAGAGCCTCTTTGACTTCATTCTTTTAAATACGTCGGTAGAAATTATGGTTTATATACTTTTCTGACTTGGCTAAATCTCCTAAACTAATACTAACATCTTTATTTTTATTAAAAAGATTATAAAAATAATTTTTCCATCTATTTCTTATATCATCATTTGCCACTAGAATTTTTTCATCCTCGTCTTTTATGCATCTAACATAATTAAGATCTTTAGTTTTCTTATCTCTAGCCCTAGCTATCCTAAAAATATTTCTTTCACCCTCTTTTGAGTTGAGTTTTTTATATAAGTCCTCCCAAATCTTAGCTTTTGCTTCACTAACGGCCTTTCTCGCTTCCTTCTTTGCTTTCTTATAAGCTTCTAAAGTTTCACTAGTTTTCTTAGCATAATGTAATTTGTAACATGGCCTCTTTGCCTTGATTTTATTTTGTACTATTTCACTCCACCACCAAGCTTCTTTTTGTGCCGGTACACCTCCCTTAGATACCCCTAAGGCCCTAACACATCTTTCGCCACTTTCCTAATATGTATAGCCATATTGTTCCACATATCAAAGGGTGTACCAACATAATTCCAAACATCTCCTTGAAGGACTTTCTATTTAAATATATCTTCTTTCTCGCTTTTGAGGTTCCACCATTTAGTCTGAATAGCTCGATGCACTCTTTTCTTCTTTGTCTATTTTTTATTTGTAAATCCATAACTAAAAGTCGATGTTGGGTGGTTAAGCTTTCTCCTAGAATTATCTCGCAATATTTATAACACAATCCATCTTTTTTCCTACAAACAAGAATCAATTTGTGTTTGTGATAAACCACTCTTATAAATAATTAAATGTTCATCTCGTTTTTGAAAATAGTATTGACAAAATAATCAATTGGATATTTATTCATCACATAGTTCTCCTACTATTGACTAAAATAAAACGGGAATTAAAGATCAACTAAAAAAAAGGGGCAAAAATAGGAGCTACAAGTCGGACCACATGGAAGGAGAGAGACTCCCAATTTTTGCTGGAAGGATAATTTTGTAAATATTAGAAATGTGTAGGAGTATTTTGAGAAATGCAAGAAATTTGGGGTGCATGTATAGTAAAAAGGGTGCGCATATCAATTTTGATCTCTAAATTTACTAAGGTTCCAGAAGATGGACATCCAATAGCGAAGCACATTGAGGCGAGGTGGGGTCGACCCATCCTAAATTTGAAAATATGTGAAGTGAGTGTCTAAAATTTGAGTAAAGTATGTGGGACATCCCACTCAAATGTACAAACCATTCCACTTGAATTTCATAACAAAAAGGTGATTGTTTGTAAATAAAATCATTTTAACCACCTAAATATAAATTTTATTAGTTATTTCGGATCAAATATCCAGTAATCATATTCAAAATTAGATTTTAATCCAAACAATTAGAATTAGGTTTTTAGTAGCAGCCCAAATAATTCCGCTTTGCTTATGCTCTTCCATTTTGTTATGCTCCTTACATGCTTGTCATGTATGCTAATCAAAAAATTTCTTTTTTAAGTTTTAAGTAATGTAATGATATAGACCGTATAGAATAAGGGATTTGATATTTTTTTTGCATAAATCCATGTCAAATAAAGCTATGTATCATTGTGTTTGGTGCTTTCACTTACTTTCTCTTCCTCTCTTCTTTATTTTGTGGTACGATTATTCCTAACTTTCCCATTCTTAATTTATCCAAACATAATCTTTCTTTGTAGAGGAAAACATAAAGGCCATGATGTTGATTGAAATTTTTGATTGGATATATCATAAATCTCATGACAACAAGGGTTATGCTTTGGTTTATATAAGCAAAGGTAAGAAAATCAATACCATATTTACTTATTTTATTTAGTTATTTACTTATGAAATGTTGATTCAAAAAGGCATTATGAGTTTAGATAACTAAAAAAGGATTTAGAATTTTGGATTCCCTAAGATGATAGTTTCTTTTCAATGGCTATGCCATATTGTATTTACTAAAATACATGATTCTTTCTTATTGTGTTTGTTTTATTACATTTTTAGGATACTTTTCTCAAGAAATTGAGAATACCTCTCACTTTGTGATGAAAGAAATATTATATGAGTGAATGATCATACTAATTAGGTTCCATTAACTGTAATTTGGTATTGTATGAACTGTATAAAATTAGGGCTTTTCAGTTTTATGTCTCATGCATCGTTAATCATAATGTATATTGAAATATACGATTTTATATCTCCTTTTATATAAATCTATTATACGTTCTAAATTTTAATAAGGGCTTTTCAATTGTATGTCTCCTTTTATGTCATATGTGTGTTGGGGTTGGATAATTGTAATCTTAGCTCATGGTTCTTCAATTGTGTATTTTGATTTTTCATTATATACCGATATGGAACAACATTGTTGTTTCCGTAACATATAGATTTATAACTTGAAGAACATTTTGAAACATAATGCTAATAAAATGGGTATGTGTAATATTGTTCAGGTATGTAATGCATTGTTTCTCATATACTTTATGATGAAATTGTTGTTTCTATGATTTAGTTTAATTGTTATTTTTTGTGTACCTTATTTTTTGCTCCATGCGAAAAAAATTCCTAGATCCACCAATGTGGACATCCGTTGAAGATATGCTAGAAAACCAAAATCTAAATCTGAGGTGGATTATTAACTAAATAGACTTTGATTTGGTTTTTTATTCAATATATCTGATTCATTTACATTCCCAGTGATAACCTAGCACATACTAGTCAGTGAATCGGTCATGCTCGATCCAAGCGAGTTTAGACATGCATCCAACTTTTATCCCATACATGAGCTCTGAATCTCATTTGTTACTAATAAGAAAAAAAGAACTACAATACTAAGGTGCTAAGAAAATAATAATTACATTTTATAGAATGTATTTGTTGTTGTCAAAAGTGGGGGAACAATTTCAATAGTACTTGAAGGAAACCATTGGTTGAGCTAGATGTGTTGTGAGGTGTGTTACAGAACTCTAACCCTCTTTCCCAAATGAAAAGATTGATAAGACTTTAGGTTGTGAAAGTAAGTCCTTGGAAATCCAATTAAGTGTATCCTAGTTGCCGTTGGTATTACACATTCGAGCAATGAGGACAAAGAGATGATTACAAGCAAGGCATAATACTGTTACATTGAAGGAAAATATTGGTAAGCTAAGTTAAGACTAGTCCTATGAAAAGTAGAAAGAAGTTACACTAGGAACATAAAGAGTTGTAATATGATTGATTTGATTCTTTACTTGAATATTACAATAACTATTTATAGGCCTTCGTCGAAGAAGGTTATAGTTGAATTCATACCTCTTCATATGCATGATTTCCAATAACATTTTGCTCTCCTCATTGTTGTTGCTTTTGTGCCATAATGCTGAGTATGATTTGCCATCTATCACTACCATCACTTTGAGCCTTGGGGCTCATCTATATCATGGGTCTAAAGCACTCTAAGAGCCGGCCACATACCTCCAGTTTTTTGGCATCAATAAATGCCCGTGCAACTTTATGTCCAAAGTTACCTTCGAGGATGTCTATCATACTTCTATCAACATTGAATGCTGAAAAAGCCTCTATATCCTAGTGATTTTTGAGGTTCTTTTTCTTCTTGAGTATCATTTGGGCTTTTATACAGGTTGAGCTTCTCTAAATTCTTTCTTTCACTTTGTTTGCTTGCTTGTGAATTCTCCTAAGAAGAGAAACTTTTTTTAATGTCGTTCTTCTTCCTACTATCACATCAGCGGATGATCTTTTTGAGTTCTACCTCAACTCCTTGACATTGATCAGTGATGAGTTTGCAATGCCTTAATGTCCTAACTTGAACCATTCTTAGTGATAGAGTAATCAACTTTATGTGGACTAGTTGGATCATATCCAAGAACAAAAGCATCATCTTTAGATGAAATGAGGCATGTACAACATGATTATATGATCTTGTTTGACCACACACTTCGATGACCAACTTTTGTATTCCTTTGTTATGCTTTGGATCTCTCGACATAACCCATTCCTTTGATTGACCAGATATTTCCACTCTCCTTACATCTCTCCTACAATGACTTCATGCGTATGTACTTGGGTACTAGTATGATATCAGATGGAGAACATCATGCCTTCTTGTTGTTATGGTTATGCTATTTTGTTGGATATGCTCACAATACAAAAGTCAATGGCAAATATGCATCATATATTTCTAACATTATGTCTGGTATGAAGCTATAACTCACCTTTATTTTTCTGTCCATAGTGTATTATTCAACTAATTTCACTCTCAAAGCACTTTGGAGTGATGACTTGACATATTTGGTAGGAGATATTTGTTCTTCAAAGTGAAATTAACATTATGTCAACTCACTATAACATTATGTCTTATTAGAAGGACTATTATCAAGTACACGGCTTACAATTGTTGTATCACCTTTGGAAAATACCTTTTCTCTTGAATTGGCAGATCAAATGAGAGAGGCTTCTGGTATATGTGTTGAAAGCCCAACTTGCTTCTATTAAATTAACTATATTCACACCGATTCCTATAATAATTTCAACAACACTTTGATTTACTCAAAGGAGATTAAAATCTTCTGCAGAATTCACAATCAACTCTTACAAATCTCTAGTGAAAACAACACACAATGCCTTAAAAACAAGCAATCAATAGAACTACTCAATCATAACTAGGAAAAATTCTATAGAATCAATATAATCTACCCTCTTAATTACAATTTGGTGTGATCTGACTCTTGACCACCCTTCTTTGATAATCAAAAGTGCTTTATGTTTATAGATAAGTGATATGAAGTCACTCTGAATAGAAACGAATATAATCATGCCCGAAATTCTAAACATCTCCAACTTATAATCATTTTCATCAAAGCTTTTGCAGATGATTGAATCTATATCCATAGGTGATAGAATCTCGCAATCTATAATCCGACCAACTCCACATATCTGTGTTTTTTTAGTATAAAATTTGGAGTAAATGCACAATATTTATCTCATAAAATTACCATCAAAATTCACCAAAAACCAAATTGTGCTTTAATAGCTAAAAATGACCGAAATTAGCTTTCTACAACTCGATCTTTATTTTGTCTACCAAATCAACTCTTCATCATATGTCTCAACAGGATAACATTTTGATCTAGTTCAAATCGATGCACTCTAGACTCCATAGAGTGATCTCGAAGTCAATCAAACTCTCAATTCCTCTAAATTTCTATAAAATCGTAGTCCGTCTATAGCTATTCCCATAAATTACTTTGCGAGCAATCTTATTCACCTCAAACAACTCTAGAATCCACTAATCAATGATCCAATCAACTCCCCTAACTTCTATCTATCATTAAAATAAAAATTAGATTGAAAGTAATGAGGATTATTTCAAAAAGTTATCCTAAACTTTAAAAAAATTAATATATAGTTTTTTACAACACCAAATTTGAAGCGACAATTCGACACTTTCATCACTAGATCAATTGATCCTAGTGCTCTGATACTAATTGTGAAGTCCTTAATAGTGCTTAACCTTTAGTTGTACTAAATATCATCCGACAAATGCCTCTCCAAGTTACTCAACCTTCTTGATGTTGAATGCAACAAAAATATACTGCAGAGTATCTATAACAGCTTCTCTACCTTTAATTCTCTACCTGATAATGGATCACCCTTACAATCTCTCCTTAGAGAAGAGGGCAACAGTTCACTGCGACGAGCAACTCTCTTTCATATGCTGGGTACTCAGCTTTGGACACTTTGAACTTTTGGCTCTCAAAGGTTGTGATGTCTATCTTGAGTAAGGATATGCCTCCCAAGGCTCTTATACCAATCTATGAGGATTCAATCTATTGATTAAACATTATAATGCTATTTATAGACAATCGAGATGGTAGTAATTTAGTTCGTTGAATACTTGTTCATGCTTAAGATGACCAACTTAGTGAACAATCCTTCATCAGTTTAATATCAATTTATCAACAAGCTTATCCCGGCTCACTCCAAGAAGGGGTTTAAGTTTGATGATGGCAATGAGATGCTCTCCTATTCAGTCGCACATACAACAAGATGAGAAAAGGTGTATGGAAACTCTTTCCTAACATTGTTTCTTAGATCTGAATCAAGAGATAAGGGGATCTCGCACTCATGCTCCCTTGATATTCGCTCTCTCACACATAAACAAAAGGGTGAGAGGGTTGATAAAATAAGCCAAGATGAGAAAAAATGTTTATTGAGATCAAGACGAAGATTTGCAAGACTCATTCTCAATTATTACCCAATTGGGCTTAGAGGCTTCTAGTTGATTCACCCGACTATGCCTAGAGGCTTCCTAAGGAAGCATCCAACACTCCCACACTTTGTAATAGTGGGATGTTAGTTTGGTGACAGATTGGTATCGGAATAGTGGAAGAAAGGTGATTCACTAAGTTCCATTTAGAACATGAACAATTGGACTCAATTGTTTCCACTTCGGTGAAGGTCTATAAATACTAATGTTCAATCAATAGATCGAATCAATCACATTACAATACATTTTATTTGTAGTATAGTTTTTCCTATTTTTCATAGGAGTAGACATAACTTAGCTTACCAATGTCGTGATGTTACCTTCTAACATGACAATGCTATGTCTTGACTATCTCATTCTATCATTTTGCTTACCATACACTTAGTTGAGTTCCGAAGAACTCACTTTCATCACCTGAAGTCTTATCCATCCTCTTTTTGAGAACGAGGGTTAGAGTTCTTTGGAACACCTCCACCACATTAAGCTCATACCATTGGGCTCCTACCGACAACAAGCATATGAATAATAAAAACTATAAACTTATTTGTATGAAAATGCTAGCTATAAAAGTTTAGTCCATTGGGTTTTGAGGTTTTTTTAAGTTCAAAAAACACAAACTCTTGAAGTTATTTTTAGTTTTGGTAAATTTTTCAAAAAAAGGGGTTGAGGAACCAAGACATAAGTAACTATTCATGCTGAGAAAATTTAAACCTACAAAAAAAATACACTCTTAATTTAGTTAATGGTCGTCTAGTAGATATACTCAGTTATCGCTGCAAACCTCAAGATATTATTACAGCGAAGGATGAACAAAAATCTAGAGCTCTGATTCAAAATTATCTTGATTCAGCCCCCCTGTGAGGAATTGCCAAACCATTTGACTCTTCACCCATTCCAATATAAAGGATTAGTCAATCAAATAATAGATCCAAATTGAAGTGATTGATATACTGGTGGCATGGATATCATTGGCCTACTACGCATTAGAATCATATCGACTATGCAAAGGGGTGCTAGCGATGCCAAACACCATGAACCTTTACTGAAGGTAACAGTTTTAGAATTTCACCCAATCATCATGTCATTCCATTCCAAGGATGGGCTATGGATTTAACCTGAAAGATTCATACTAAGTCCTCCAAGGGCCATATATTTATAATAGTGGTAGTTGATTACTTTACTAAATGGGTCAGAGCCTTCCATATAAGGATTCATCCCAACTTCATTAATGATTACATTATATTATGGTTCTGTATTATTTAACCATAATTGCTAACCAAGGGACAATTGCCAACCAAGGGATTATGTTTATAGGTAAAAAGGTAGTGGCCTTCATTAAAGGCTTTGGCAACAAGTTAGTGCATTTGACACCATATTATGCTCACACAGATGAACAAGCCGAGGCAACTAATAAGATAATCAATGACCTCATTAAGAAGTTTCTCAAAAGTAATTCATGGGAATGGCACGAGGTCTTACCCGTGGTCCTATGGGCTCATCAAAACACCAAGACTTCAATGATGGGTTTGGCCCTATTTTGTCTAACTTATCAGCAAGACACTATGCTACTAATGAAAATCAACGTCAGGTCTTTTCATGTAGCTAAGCAAAATGTTATACAACCTTATGATTGCTTGTAATCAGTGATGATGGAGCTCAACTTGGTGGACAAAGATCATTTGATGGCTTTGGATAATTTGTTGGCTAACAAACGTAAAGTAACACAAGCATACAACAAACATATTCGGTTGGAAGGAGTTTTTGCCTCTTTTCTTTCTGTTTTTTCATTCAAAGAGAAGACCTCTTTCGGAGGAGTTTTTGTATTCCCTCTGTCTATTCGAAGGAAGACCACTTCTTAGAGGAGTTTTTGTATTCTCTTTTTTCTTTTGAATATTGCCAATTTTTCTTTTAGAGAGAAATAAAATGGGGAGAAAACTTATCCCTTTGGTTACTCGATTCAACCAAGATCATCCCATTTCCTAATAGCATCTACCATTTGAAAATATTTTGCTATTTTGAACAAGGCTTCATTTTGTAAGCCAAGGATTTTTGAAATGTAACCAATTCATTTTGAAAACTCTACTTTTTGTAAAGCATCAATTTCCTTATTTAGGGTCATACAATCAATCTTGATCCTTCTTTCAAGAAGTTCAAAGGAGATCCATTTTAAAATCTTTTCGAAAGAATTTAACATAGACCCCATACATAATATTTTCAAGTATTGGGCATTTACACGGTCTACTAAATTCCTGCCCTCAACATCAAGCATGCATAATCGATTTTTTGGTTGCCCTCTTTATGACATGGGGACATTCCTACTTGGGCTGCCACCCTTTTAGGCCTCTTTGGGTGAATGATATGTATGTAATGTACTCCATGTGATATAATGGAAATACATGCTTTATGAAATGATGTGTATGTCATGTGAAATGTATTCCATATGATATAATGGAAATACATGCTTATGAAATGATGTGCATGACATGTGAAATATATTCCATATGATATGATGGAGATACATGTTTTATGAAATGACAAATGTATTGAGTCTCCATGAAAGGTGCCTAGGAGATGCATTCTATATGCCCCTAGCTTGATATGAGTCTATGATGTCACACGACCACATGGTGAAGTGTCATGGGCTTACTATGGCATACAAGATGGATGATGGGATATGAATGGCATATTCATGCACTTGACATTTATGACATTTCTACCATGATCATGCCTATTTTGCTTAAGGATGGACAAACATAACCGGCCCTAAGTATCTTCATGGCCATCACATTTGAATTGACATGACCCCCACATTCATCCATCGTGGAATTCTTGTATTGTATCCTAACCTCATCAAGGTCTTCATATCAACAAGATGTCGGAAAAAAATTCCCTCCCAAAATCACATGTAGGGTTGAAATTTTTCAAATCTTTGAAAAAAGCAAATTCGGGAAATCCTCCCTTTTCTAAAAATTTTTAATGTCTTGCAACCAAGCTTTTTCAAAATAATTTTGGTCATTTTTGGTAAGTCTCCAAATCGTGGTTGGGTGCCAATTGTGCATGATTTAAAAGAATCGATCACTCTAATGGCCAATTCGATGTAGCATGAATTTTCATTTTGTCTTGCCAAATTTTCGAAACTTGGTTTAAGCATAGAATCTCCAAAGACTTCAATACATGAGTCCCTAGATTTTCAAAATTTTTAGGCCTTGTATGAGTGCTTCATATTTGGCAACATTATTTGATCATGCCAAATCTAATCAAATAGCAATTGGGATTTTCCTTTCTCGATAGATATGATGATGATTCCTATACCTGCCCCTGATTTTTTGTCCCATCAAAATACATTTTTCATACTTGATTTTCTTTAAAACAATTTATAAAAGTATAGTTTTGAAATTCATTTGCAAAATATGCCTTCATCGGGCATTTCATCAGGTATAGGACATGTGTCTCGAAGAGGCAATTCAGCCACATGAGCTTGCACATGGAGTCACACAGAGTAACTGAGCTAGAACTCATAGTGAAAATGCATGGTTGAGAAATTTGAGATATATTTATATTTCAGAGAAATGTAGAGGATATTACTTAAGGTGTAAATATAGTCCTCTGCATTTGACCATTACTTATGACTTCATAAGCTTTACTTGCGTTGCAATTGACACAATATTCAAGCAACACACCTTTACTTAGTCAAACAACTTTTGTTCCAAGTAAAAGATGCATTACAGAAATTTCCTTAATGTGCTCATTCAAACCTTTAATTGCTATTAAATAGCAGGATGATGCATGAACCCAGTGTAACATTTTGTATGTTCATGTCACTAATTGTAGGTGTTATTGCATCTCAATAGAAGTCGCTGAAATGAGCATTGTAAATGTGTCATATATCTCATTAAAACGGGAAAGCAAATGTTTTCAAGAAATCAAACAAGAATACCATGCTTCTTAAATTCTGACTAGATTAAATAAATGTCCCATCCTTCCACGTCGAATCTACATCAGACCTTATCTTCTTTTACAAACAAGAAAGAACATCCAACCTAAAGAAAAGAAAAGACAAGAAATCCAAATAGCAACTGATAAATAGCATGTCATAAGTGAACGGAACAAATCACCCATCATGGACATGCATCACCTACTGCTCCCACATACAACAAAAAATAAGTAAACCTTGGGATGCTATTTTATTTTAATTTACAATTTTGATTTGGCTGTTGTTTAGGCAGTCATAGGTAACTGTTTTTCCCTTTCTAGTTTTAGCCAAACTCCTCCATCCTAAATTGCATTAACCTTTTAGTGTTATCATATATGTGAATCTCCCTCCCTTCATTATTTAGTGGTGAGCTATGATTCTTTTCGTATTTTTCTCCTCTTCAGTTTTCCTCTTCTTCCTTTTTTGTTGTCTTATTTCTTGTTTTCCTCTATTCATCTACTTACATGGTAAGAGTTCAATATTATTTTTAAAATTTCGCATGAAAGTAGAGAAGAATACACTGAAACACTGCTGAACTTTTTTGTCAAAAACATTCATCAGAAGGCTGAGTACCCAGCCAGCTGTGTTAGTGCAAGCATCAGTATCATGTCAATGTCTTGAGCGACACTACACCCAAGTGACATATATGAGATAGATGCCCCTTTTACATTGCTTAAAGTTGGACATTGATACACTGACCCATGTATCTCAATATTTGTCATGAAGATGGCATCAAGGTCACCCATAAATTGAGGAAGGAACTAGGGTCACCGCATAAAAGTGGGCAAGTCAAAACTGTAGTTCCTCTCTCCTCAATTTAGAAGTGACCACGATGTCATCTTGTAATCAATGTAGAGTTACATGGTTAACAACATCCACGTTCCATATCTATTTCAAAAGGACATCTTAATACACTAGGTTAAGGTTCCACTATTTATCTAGATGGCTGCTTTTTCACATACTTTAAATTGGCTCATGAAGTAGTATAAATAATCAAGGTGTGTTTAAAGGAATATGACTTGCTAGAAAACATGCTCAAAGAAGAAAACTACAAAGCAAGCAATAAGCATGTTTTTATGGCAGAAATCATATACAAAAGCATTATTTATCAAAAAAACATAAGGAATGAGCGATCAAAGTAAAATTACTATGAACTGGAAACCACCTATTGTGATTCAGTTATTTACTCGACTTCTCCCGAGGTTGCATTTGTAGGGCATTTGCGAGGAAAAATATAAAATTGAGTACACACTAACCTTCAATGCATATAGTTTTCCTGTCCACTTGTGGCGAACAAGTTCAACAACACCACCACTTCCCTTCCCAATAACTTTAATAGTTTCTAGGTCTGCCAGTGAGAAGTCAGTGTCAAAGTCTTTGGCATCTGATGTCTAATATGGAAATTAAAAGATCAGCTAAGGAATGTCCCAAGGAAAAAGAAAGCGGTAAAGAAAAAACAGATAAGCCGCAAACAAATAGCAGTTTGAGGAGACTGATAAATAGGGTTACGACATGAACTTCAAGAAGATAGAAAATTGAAGAGAAAGGATTGCTTAAATATAAGAACCCTCAAATCCCCAAACCTAGGCCATTTCTAGAATACATTCTACATAAGGTAACAGTATAGGCAATAAGATGTATCTGTTGACATACCAGAAAAATTAAATTATCACAGAAAATGAATAAAATTTCTCAGGACCTTAAGTAGTAACTGTTTGTACACCGGGAATTACATCAATGTATAGAAATACAACAACAACAACAACTAAGCCTTTTCCCATACTAAACAAGGTCGACTACATACATATACATCAATGTATACAAATGAACTTTAAAAATCACTCCACCAATTTAACTTCGATTAATAAGGAGGAGGGTTGTGTTAGGCTTCCGACAGCTAGTGTAAAACTTCGTCGGATTTTTATAACATGGATTACAAAAATTATGAGCATTGCTTTGGGGCGTCCCCGCCTAACGACGTGCTGCAGAGCCCGAATGCAGTAATAAGTAAATAAGGGTCACTACATTTTCGCCCGAATGTAGTGAATCAATTGCAAAGAGGGTTCACACATCATGGACGGGTGTGGGTAAAGAAATTAGTCCCACTACATTGCCGCTCGAATGTAGTGAATAATTTTTAGAGAGGGTCTCCGCATTTTGATTATGGACGGATGCGGGGGGTAAGGAAGCTAGTCCTAGATAATAAGATTCGTATTGGTTCTTGGAATATCGGAACATTATCCGGTAAGCTAATAGAGGTGGTAGATACTATGATTCGGAGAAATATTCATATTCTATGTTTACAAGAGACAAAATGGGTTGGAAAAAAAGCAAAGGAGATAAAGGATACAGGTTTTAAATTATGGTACTCAGGTAAAGAAAAGGCTCGAAACGGAGTTGGTATTATCATAAATAAAGATTTAAAGGATAGTGTAGTAGACATACAACGATATGGTGACCGAATCATGACGTTGAAATTAGTGTTAGAAGCAGAGGTTTTGAATATAGTTTGTGCTTACGCACCCCAAGTAGGACTAGAAGATGGTATAAAAATAGCTTTTTGGGAAGAGTTAGATAAGGTGATTCAAAAGATTCCACAAAAGAAGATGATTTGTTTAGGAGACTTAAATGGACATGTCAGTAAAGAGGCATTAGGATATCAAGGGATTCATAGAAACTTTGGTTTTGAGGATATAAATGAGGAAGGTAGGGAGATTTTAAATTTTGCTATGGCATTTGATCTCTTTATAGTCAATACAATCTTCAAAAAACGAGATGAACATTTAATTACTTATAAGAGTGGCTTATCACAAACACAAATTGATTACTTTATTTGTAGAAAAAAAGATAGAGCATGTTGTAAAGATTGCAAGGTAATTCCAGGAGAAAGCTTAACCACCCAACATCGACTTTTAGTTATGGATTTACAAATAAAAAAATGGACAAAGAAGAAAAGAGTGCATCGAGCTATTCAGACTAAATGGTGGAACCTCAAAAGCGAGAAAGAAGATATATTTAAACAGAAAGTCCTTCAAGGAGATGTTTGGAATTATGTTGGTATACCCTTTGATATGTGGAACAATATGACTATACATATTAGGAAAGTGGCGAAAGATGTGTTAGGTGTATCTAAAGGAGGTGTACCGGCACAAAAAGAAGCTTGGTGGTGGAGTGAAGTAGTGCAAAATAAAATAGGCAAAGAGGGCATGCTACAAATTACATTATTATTGAAGTGGTGGATTCATGCCAGGCATATCTACTATTGAAGCAATTCACCTTTTGAGACGTCTTATGAAACATTTTAGAGCAAAAAAGAAAAACCTTCGCATGATATTTATTGATCTAGAAAAAGCTTATGATAGGGTACCGAGGGAGGTTCTTTGGAGAACTTTGGAAAAAAGAGGTATCCCATTGATATACATTAACTTTATAAGAGACATGTATGATGGTGCAAAAACATGTGTGAGGACTCATGAAGGAATGGCAGACTTCTTTGAAGTTAATATTGGGTTACATCAAGGATCAACTTTAAGTCCATACTTATTTATAATGGTGATGGATGAGTTAACAAAACATATTCAAGATGAAGTACCTTGGTGTATGTTATTTGCAGATGACATTGTATTAGTGGAGGAATCTAAGGAAAAAGTTAATAGAAAATTGGAACTATGGAGAGAAACATTAGAAAGCAAAGGCCTCCGACTTAGTAGAACAAAGACATAATATATGGAATGTAAGTTTGATAATTTGGTTACCTCAGAGAACATAGAAATTAAAATTGGCACACATTGCATCCCCCAAAAGGAAAGTTTTAAATACCTAGGGTCAATTTTTCAAAGTGATGGAAGAATTGATAGAGATGTTACGCATAGAATTAATGCTGGTTGGGTAAAATGGAGAGGAGCATCAGGTATTCTTTGTGATAAGAAGATGTCATGTTTTATGGTTCTGAGTGTTGGGTAAGTTTGATCATTTGGTTACCTCCGAGAACATAGAAATTAAAATTGGCACACATTGCATCCCCCAAAAGGAAAGTTTTAAATACCTAGGGTCAATTTTTTAGAGTGATGGAAGAATTGATGGAGATGTTACGCATAGAATTAATGCTGGTTGGGTAAAATGGAGAGGAGCATCAGGTATTCTTTGTGATAAGAAGATATCATTAAAGTTAAAAGGTAAATATTATAGAGCAGCAATTAGGCATGTCATGTTTTATGGTTCTGAGTGTTGGGTAGTTAATCATCTACATGTACAAAAGATGTCTGTGACAGAAATGAAGATGTTGAGATGGATGAGTGGTCATACAAGAAAAGACCGTATACATAATGAAGTTATTAGAAACAAATTAGGAGTGACACCAATAGAGGATAAAATGAGAGAATATCGTTTAAGATGACATATAGAAAGAAGGTCAAAAGAAGAACCCGTAAGAAGGTTAGAAAAAATAAATTTGGAAAGTATTAAAAGAGCTAGAGGACGACCACAAAAGTGTTTGGAGAGAAACAATAAAAAATGATCTAGCTTATTGTGAGTTATCTGCTAACATGGCACATGATAGGGATCTGTGGAAACAAAGAATCCATGTAGTCGACCCAGTCTAGTACGGGAAAAGGCTTAGTTGTTGTTGTTGTAATGATGGTAGAGGTACTTACAAATTAAATTAACACTATCCATATTATTCACCCCAATCTAGTTAAAACCATGCGAATAATTCTAGGCTTCGTTTAACATAGTGTGTTTGCAACATCTATGGTTCAATAAGTTGGCTTGTCATTGATTTGCAGCGGTCCAAAGGGTTCATTGTAGTACCCATGTATGTATGAGTTGAAAGCAAACTGACCTCGTACAGATGATGATGACAAAAGCAAACAACTTTCCAATACCATTCTTCCACTCATGCAGATGATGAACAACTTGATAACATGTTTATTAGTTTTCAACACCAAACTGACGACCTGGTACATGTTGCAGCAGTTTTTTTTTTAGTCAAAAGAGCTCTTCTACCAATTTAAATCTTTTTAATTGCAAGGTGAAACAAGGCGAGGTAAAACCAATTGCATTAGTCCCAACTTCCTACATGCTTTGTATGTTGGCATCAGTTCCCTCATTTGGACCAATATTGCTTACAGCATCGGTTCTAGTTTAGAAATGTAGTAGAAATCAATCTCCCATTTTTCTTCATGAAAGTGTGCTGGAAACCAAAATCAAAATAGTACCTGACTTTCCATTTCTTCAGAGATGAAACGCAAGCCTTTCTGATTCAAGACAAGATCACCATCCTGAAATGTTCCACTAGCAGACCTAGGCAATCATGAAGAAGTCACAATATCGATCTTTCATTTCCTTAGTAAGAACTGAATGAAATGACCGGCTTCACCGGACATATGCTTAAAGTGAAAAGGAAAATCGCCGAGATGTACACCTAATTGACAACTTCGAATTTCAAGAGAAATTTTCAGAGAAAAACCTCAAAGAATCTGCGTGCAGAAATTTGACATAGCCAAAGTTCAAAGAATATATAAGATAGATAAAACAGTATAAGAGTATTTCAGAACCCGAAAATGCTGCAACTAATCCCAGCAATAAATATAAACCCAAGGATATCAAAATATTGTTGAAATGAAGGCCATAAAAGGCAGCAAATACTGGAAGTCAATTAGAGTCCCCCAAGTAAAGAGTGAAACAGCAGTTACTCGTTTCTTTACTATCAAGCAAACAAACAAAAGCAATGAAAAGAAGGATGCGAAAGCATTAAGCCAGAAATGAAAGAAAGATCCAGACATTCAAAAGAGGATGCGACAATTCAAAATCAGACGAAAAGTCTCACAATAAGTTGGAGATTGGAGTCTGTCGCGGAGGAATCGCGAGGTTCAATTTCTTCAACAGCTTTGCACTCCTCATGATTTCGCTAGGTTTTGACGTCTCTCCCTGTACGAGAGAGGGGGGGAGAGCAAAAATCAAAAGGGTGAAGTGAAAATGATCTGTGGTATTTTAAATAATAACCCCACGGTAAAGTGGATTACGATTATGACCCTGGAAGTCAGCAAACGGGTTGACGAAGAGCTGGTTGGTTTTTGTCGCCCAACACCGACCGCACGTCATCGTCCACACTGCGCTTGAAAGTGCGGGCCCGTCCTTACCAGAGGGTGCTCATCCGCCCCATGCCATTTGGTTCTTGGTCTTTTGGTTTTGTGTCTCGTGTTACATGGATTCTAAACCCTTCTTGCTTAGGTTGCCCTATCAGGTATTGCATGGATCTGATTTTTCTTCCGTAAGAAAAGTCTCAGTTGAGATGTATATGCATGATAGTAAGCCACTCTTCTTTTTCATCCTTCTCTCATTTTTTTTCTTTTTCCCTAATTCTCCTTCGTGTCAGTGAGTGTTGTGTGAGTTGTGTGCCACCGTGAGAATAAGTGTCAACCACCTTCTTATAAGAGAGAACCTGAGTGAAGCAACGGCAACATCATCGTGTTCCTGGCTCAATTGCTACAAGTACGTGAAGGAGACTAAACAACAAGGGTTTGTTATGGTCTTGTGTCTCTCTACCTAGCTAGTGCATAATTTCTTTCGTCAGTCGAAGATTGGCGATAAAATGATATTAGAGCACTAGGTTACTTTGAAGACAAGAGATTAACCGTCAAATGTCAAGCGGGAGTGATTCGCGATAAATTTGTGTTGTTGGTGGAGCTTCTAATAATTGATGGTGGAATTTCTTGTGTAGACGGTAGAGTACCATGCTGTGAGTAAACTTTGAACAAAGCGCTTTTAGATCTCATTGTTGAGTAGTGGTAGAAGAAGCTATTTGTGGCAGTAGTATTTTTTAATAACGATAGACAATGAGAGAAGAGGCTTACTTGAAAAATTCAAACTATTCACAAACATTTATCCAATATAAACATTTATCCAATTGATATAAGTTTCTCCCATGTATTTAGAACTTCGTCATGAAGCTAAGGTCAATCCTCATTTTTTGGTTGTAAGGGGTATATGAAAATCGTAGAGCGTGTTAGTGATTGATTTGGAAGAGTTTGGTGCCAAAAGTATGAGGAGGTAGCTGGATTGTAGAGTCTTTGTTGTTTGATACTATTTATTCTATTATTCTATTGAATCTTGAGTTGAGTAGCTACTGGTTACCCTCACCCTGTTGTAAGTCCTCTTTGATCATAATGGAGAGTATATCTATAGTCAAAGTGAAGTGAGTAGATGTTAGAAGTTTGGGGATAGTAGGGGGTGAAGTTAGTTTCATCTTGGTTGTAGTGTATGGTGAAATAGAAGGGGAGTTGTGGTGTAGTCTAGTATTAGTTAGTGTGTGATAGATATTTGGTTGTTGAAGAAGCTTGTTGTAGGCCTTTTTCGGTCAATTTAAATTGCCTTCAGGTAAGGGGATACTATGTCAAAATCTCGTCAAGGATTTCAGAGTTTTTAAAATTTAAACCAGTTTATAGATTCTCAAGTTTTGTTGTCTAATTGATTGAATCACATTGTGTTGTAGTGAAGCACAAGTAATGGTAGGGTGTGCGGCATGGGGTTCATGTGAAGGTGGTCAGTTTGGTGATTGAACATAGAAGTGAGGGTTGAGGGTCATTGGAGACCCCACATACACGATTGAGTGATGGCACTCTATTGTAATTCATTCCATATGCATTCTACGCTAAGATCGTAGAACCATATTAAGACCGATGTTATAACAAAGTGCAATGAATGTGGTGCTAGTAGTAGTACTGAAGAGTCAGCAATAATAAAGCATGATATACTCTCAAAGCATTGTTAGTGCAACTAATGAACCATCTTCCCCCCAAACATGACTAGAAAAGTTTTGCCTACAAGAATAGTATCGCAGATAAGAAAGGGAAAGTGGAGGCCTTTGATCGTCAGTTAAATATTCATCAATATGACAAATTTCAAAGACAACGAGATAGACAATACGATGAAAGGAGATTACAAGAGCGCAAGTCCTACAAGAATGGCATTACAACATCTATAACCTAAAAATTACAAAACTTTGATAGTTGATGAGCACCTGCTCCCAACTTTATTTGCAAGAAACCATGTCAAATGAAGTTGTGACCCAAGTGGCACAAGCTAGTGATGATGCTGGGAAAGGTTGATCAAGTAAGTGCAACTAGGAGATGTTGTGAAACATGCAGACTTCGAGTTTCTGACTCCTAAACACAATCGAGTTGAAGAATGAATTGTACAAGGGTTTCATGTTTGTAGAGGTTCAAATCGGATAACAATTGTGCACACCATGACCGACTCAGACGCTACTCATTCTATAATTCCAACATTCATTGCATGCTTGGTGAGACTTAAGATGACTATGTGTGAGCAATTATTGAAGATTCTCAATACTATTATCAATCACATCTCAACTATTATCGTTGATTTGTCAATCACATCTCAACTATTATCGTTGAATATAAAGTGCAAGTAGGATGCTAGTTGGGATCCTTAACTTGATTGTCCATGAGTTGGATGATTTTTTCCTCGTACTCAAAGTGTGATTTCTTTAGAGTGACAAAGACCATAGTAGCATTATATCTAGCAGGTTGGTGTGTACTAATGAGGGTCAACTCGGGTTTACCTTGTAGTGCAATATATGTGTGGCCATTCTAGTGTTCATGGTATAGCTATGTCACATGGGTGCGGGTGTGGGTGTGGGTGCAGAATACGGCAAATTTCAAAAATTTTGAGTACGACGACACGGTTAGGGTATATATAATATTCAAGCTAGAACATGTGAGACATCAATTAACATAAGTATATGACAATAGCAAGTACACAACTTTATATTAAAGCAAAACACATAAACAGTAAACAACTACTAATTTCATCATAATATACAAATCAATCTTCATGAATCCGGATCCATTTATCCAAAAAGACCCGAACTTCAAACTCGATTTGGAAGCATGGAATATCCACACAAAAGAAAGTGAAAAAGGTCCGCGTTGAGATATTTTCTTGTGTTCATCGGTGGAGTTTCATGGGAGATGATAGAAGACAAGCTTAAGGAGCATTTTGGAAACTATGGTGAGGTAACTCAGGTGGTCATCATGGGAGATAAGGTCACAATTTGACTAAGAGGCTTTGGTTTCATCCTCTTCGCACATCCCTCCCTCCTCTATTGGGTTCTCTGGATAAACACACCATAGACGGTAGAACTGTGAGTTACCCTAAAAAAAAATGTTTTTTTTTTGTGTATCCATGCCGCATCGACATGGTGTCTGTGTCGCACCCGTGTCGGGGTCGATATTCCACCTCCTAGACGTGTATGTGTGACTTAGTGGTATAGTTTCAAGATGGGATGAGGACCTCCTCGCAATGTTGAGGGAAGATGATCAAAAGACAATATGTGGCCAATCACGCATATCACAAAACGCTCAAGCCGGGATTGAAGCCTCCAAGCCATTATAGAGGAGGACAATATCACAGAGATCTAGGAAGTCTTAAGAAAGTATGAGGATAATATGTTCACAGAGCTACCAAAGAGACTTCCACTTGAGAATGAGGCCAATCATGCCATAGAGCTCAATCATGGATTGAAGCCTCCAAGTTGTCCCACCTATCGTATGAGTTTGTTGGAGCTAAAAAAACTAGGGAGATGCTGGAGGCTGAAATTATCCAACCCTCCAAATCACCATATCGGTATATGTGGTCCTCTTCCAAAGAAAAGTTGATGAGTCACTTTGCATTGATTATCATCTTAAACAAAGTCATGGTACATAAATAGTACCCCTTATTGTTTTTTACCGACTTATTCAATTGTCTCAATAAAGCACATTGATTCAAGAAGCAATATTAGGCCTGCAAATACCAACAAGAGACAAGACAAAAGGAACACATCCACAGTTCTTCCACATGCATGAGTCCCTTGGATCTTACCTTGAGATGGTAACCACTAACCACTGAGCTCACTTGATGTGACACATATTGAGTGTAATAACAGCTACTCCACCTCTCTTAGAGAGATCATAGAGAGGTGAGTCATCGTAGAGGGTGCAAGGTCTTTGCTTACAAGGTCTTGGAATTCAATGAAGGTGATCGAGTTTGCCTTTGAATCCTCAAATATATCCTCAAGCAAATGAGTATGAAGCCTCATTGTGATGAGCCATTTGAGATAGTTCAGTGGATTGATTGGGTGGTATGGACCTGGTTTCTCTTCTATAGAAGGGTCTCATATAGAGATGTATCGAGTTGTTACTCTTTCTTCTTTATTCTTCTCATTCATGTTCTTCTCTCCTAATCCTCCCCTTTGGTGAATATGAGAGTTGAGTGTTATGAGAGCTCTATTAAGCCATGAGAGTGAATGTTGAAAGTCATCTTCTAAAGGAGGGAGACCTGAGTAAAGCATTGACAATGTCACATTGTTTTTGGCTAGATTGATGTTGTTGTATGGAGGTTGAAAAAACCAAAGTTCGTTGTTGTCACATGTCTCCCTACCTGACTGAATGCTTTTACACAATTATGTAAACAAACCAAAAGTTACATCCAATTACTTGAGACATCTCCCAATCTCAATCCATACACATTGGTCCATATCATATTTTTATCTTTAAGTATCAAATTATTCAAAACTTTTTTTTAAACAATCACTAATATCGTTGGTGTACCATATAACTCAACATGTCCCTTGACTCAAGCATATCATACTACATGACACAAGTTGTTAAATACAAACTACAAGTGAGCACGCTAAACCAACAAAGCAACCAACATGTTAGCATCACACGACATGCACGTCCATCCGAGAATCCGTAATCCTCTTATCCCAACAACATAATACTTCCTGATGATTAGAATTATGAACCATGACTTAATGTCGACCGATGTTTCACCTCCCACACACTAAGACCCACAAATTAGTACTACCAAATAAGACCATCTACCATTCAATAGCATCCCCATACTACAACGAAGAAAGTGGATCTATATACAATAATATCAATCCAGAATCAAGTACCCTCATGTAATGCATCATTGTGGATAATAAAGCAGTTTCGAATATACATATTAAACAAACCAATAATCATTGTAAAACATTTACAAGACCATTCATAATCATATGTATCATTTAAAATCAATCTAAAATATCTCTAGTATGTATACGAAAAAAAACACATCCACCTACCTGTTACTTTTATATCCCTTTCAATCTCCGTTATTTAGTCCCTAAATCAAGATAAATACATAATATTAATATTTTACAATCGACCATGGACTCAATGTTCAAAATGTGCCACAAATTCAAACTTCAAATAGTCCCAAAATAGTCCAAAACTCAACCTAGATTTGTTTTGGATCCATCAAGATCTGATTAAAGTTTGAATCTATTTCATGTTATTCTATTTTGGATCCATCCTAAATTGATCCATATGGTGCCCTAGGACACCATTGTGTCTAATATGATATGACATGACACCACAAGAGAGGACATGAGACACTCTACTCAGGCAACCTATAGCCAACCCATTTTGAGCCAAAACTTGCCTTTTGGCACCATTTCCAACCTACCAAGAACATGGCCAAGGCCTAGACTCCCTGGCCATCCCTTCCCCTCAAAGAATGACTACCTTTAAGTGGCATTCATCATATTTTTCCATAAAAAATCTAAAACAAAATGGACAACCCTAGTTTACCTCAAATCCGACAAATCCTGTTATTTCTTCGCACCTTTCTCTTCTTCCTCCCAGTTTCTTGATTTCTCTCTCCCATTCTCTCTCATTCTTGCCCTTCTCTCCCTCATTCACACACTCTACTTCCACAACATTCCTATAGTGGCCTCCCATAATCCCACACAACCACCATAAGGTATAGGAAGAGGTTGCACCATACTAGATGATCTTTTCACTTGTAGGCAAGTGAGACACCTAGACACACATTTTACAATGTCTTTTTTCATTCCCTTCCATAAATATTATTGGCACAAATTTTTTATACATCTTCGTGCTTTCTAGATGTATGTTGTAATGGCTACGATGAGCCACTTCTAACAATTCATATTGTAATATCTCATCATTCATGAAGATATTGTACCCTAGTCTACCCCTTACAAGCTCCTTTGTGGCTCTTAGTTGCCAATCATGTCGCTATGACACAATAATCTATAACCATAAATCAAAGTTACCCTGATTATAGAGGATAGAGTAATATACGTTGTTCCTTTTCTACTAAGGGCATCAACTAATACATTTTCTTTCTTCAATGATACACGATACGATACGCGTCGAACAACACTGCTTTTCTTTCTCTCCACTTTCCCCTTTAAAAATGTTGCATCATTAATTGATCACATTGGATTGAAGTTTACTTACTCTAGGGTTACTTCTACTAGCTTTTCAATTAGACCTTGTAATTGAGACATCTAACATAATAAAAAGAAGCACTAATAAGTATTGCATGATATGCACAACATTAAAAGAAACACTAATATAATATGTACTAAATTTCAAAAAGAAAGAACATGTAAGACCACTCAATCACCCGCAACATCTTCTCCAATCGTGAAATACATAGCACAAAACATGATTAAAGCCTAGCAACATTATTGTTGACAAAGGATGTCATAGGAATGAGGCCAAGACAAATTTGTCAAAAACATTAGACCCATTCATAAGACTCCTATTCATTTTTAAGCTACTCTTTTGTGTGAATAACCACAAGGAGATCAAGCTTCAAGTAGAACCAAAATGGTAACAAACTGAATAGAGTTCCATACATGAATTCAGCATTAGCTTATCCATAACCAAAGAACAGAACTCATTTATTTGAGGCCTTAGTTTTTGTAGCTACAAAATGAGCAAAGGACACCACCCGCTTAGTGAATTCATCCATAATTGGCTCCCTTGGAGTTGGACCCACCTTGTTCGACATGTTCCCATTTCCAGCTTATGAGTGAAGATCTTGGATGTGCTCCTCAAGAACATTTATTGGGAAACCACAATTTTCCACTTATGATTGTTGGAAGAAGGTCGAGGAAATCAATATAGAGTTTGATCTTTATTTGTCAAAACTTTAGTGGAGATGTTGTATCCTAATCAATAGTCAGATGTAGTCGATGTTTCATTGCATCACCAAGTATGTGTGGTTCATAATCGAGTAGAGGGTTTATGGTGTATATCTTCTTGACAAACAATAGTTATTCAATTAGTTGAAAAGAACAAGAACTGAAGGGTAAGGGTGATCATGAAAAAGCCTAGGTTTGATATTGTTTGGAAAATTTCATACACTAATCTTTTCAAGTTGTATAATTGTTGCGTTAAGCTATGGTGTATAATAGAGACTTCAGAACTTTTTCTCTTTTTTAGTTTGGTAGAAATCCTCTTAATGATCTAGCTTATTGTGAGTTAACTGCTAACATGGCACACGATAGGGATCTGTGGAAACAAAGAATCCATGTAGCCGACCCCGTCTAGTATGGGAAAAGGCTTAGTTGTTGTTATTGTTGTTGTTGAGAAATCCTCTTAATGGTTCTAAACTGATAATTTTGACAAAGTGGCTTCCTAATTCTTTCAAGAATCCAATGAGTTATGGAAAGAAATAAGAAAACAGAAAGATAAAAGGAAAGGAGAAGCATTGAATGACGTAATTATGGAGAGAGTATTGCCTTTTACCGGATTGAACAATGGTCACCTAAATTCATCACTCCTGTTGGCTCCTACTTTCCCTCTTCTTTTGTTTTTGGTGAAGAAGAGCAACCATGACTATACTGGATGGTGGTTTAGCTTCTTCTCATCATGGGTTGCCATTGCTCAGGAGGAAGTGGTTGTTGCCGATGAGCGGCAAGGTGAAAGAAGGAGAAGAAGGGAAAGAGGTAGCTCCTAGTGGCAAACTCTACTTTGTTAATTTTTGCCTTACAATACAACTAGAGCATGACTCTTAGCATAAAAATAAGTTTTTCGGTTGGTTTGGTATGGATATGATAAAACTGAAACCAAACTAAGAACCAAAATATCTTTGAACCCAAAACCAAACTCGAACTATACAAACCCAAATCAAACTTGAAATTTTGGTTTGGATCGGTTTGGTTTTCAGTTAAAACCGAATTTTGCTCACCCCTATCATGAAGAGATGAGGCTCGCTTCCTCTCCCATTCTCCCTCATTTGGTTTAGGATTTGCAGCAATCCAATGGGAAAAGAAAAAGCGCCACCGTTCGGTTTATGGCACCATCTTAGGCTACCAATAGCAACTTAGTGATCGATTTGGTCTCCTCCTGAAGACTACGAATGGTGCTCCTTAAAGCCCAATAATGGCAGTTGCGCCTCGCCTTTGATTGATCGAAGATGTAAAAGGCATCAACAAGATCAAACGCTGATTTATGGCCATCACCATCATCAATCAAGCAAAAGTGGGAACTCAGTGTAGACAAGGAGAATATGATGCCACCTTTGCCCACAAATGCTGTCAGCCCTTTTGTTCGTGTAATAGGTATATATGCATGTTCGATTCCATCCGACACTACTGGCCTACAACTCGGCCTTGAGGAACTAATTATTAACGTGATTGTTGGCCATCCTGTGGTTGCATGAGTGCATTTATAGGTGAAAGTTAAATTATTTGTGAAGAGATCAAACTGATTTAAGTTATTCCGATATATGCAAAATGTAAGGCAATAGCCATTCTTGGCAACCCAACACAGAAATGGTTGGACTGGCTATCCAACCGTTTATGTGGATGGATTACAGAAAGAATGGTTATAACGGTCATAAAAGCGAAATTGCCAGACCGTTACCAAATGACATAGTAACAGTCCGGTTATAGGGGCTCCCGAAGAGGAAAGCCTAGTGGGATAAACCGGAAAGGGTGGAGCACGCGCGACTCTATAAATACAGATAAGCACAGTCAACAGATATATACAAGGCAGAGATCAGAATACCGAGACTCAAATAGCTTCTTAGGAAAACCCCACTCAGAGGAAACCTCAAACCGAAATATACATACCTTTATTCTTCCGTTGTAAGCATACCTAAGAAGCAAAAACACAAGGAACAAAAGGTCGACGGATAAGAGCAAAGGTCGATAAAAAGCTAGAATCTGACAAACACACATACTAGGAAAGGCAACATCTGGTATCAGGGCCTCGTCTTTGACCCTCCAAACAGGTACGTGTTAGATCAATTTTTTAAAGAAAAAGAGGACAAGAAGAAAACCTCTACCTAAGTCAAGACAAGGGAGGAAAAACTTCACCTGAGTCGAGGTAGGACAGAGGAAGCTGCTTGAGACAAAACATAGCAAAAAAAAGGCCAAGAAAAACAGCCGACGGAACCTCGACCAATAGGTCAGAGGTTGGATGTAAACAAGAATAGGCTAGGAAAAGCAGTCGGCGAAACCTCGGCCAAAAAGCTGGAGGTCGGCTGCTAGAGGAGCAGATGGAAAGGAAATCCGTCAAGGCTGCTGGGGTCCTCGGCTAGGAAGCTAGAGCACGATCGCAGTAGGAGAGCCAGCAAAAAGCCGCGGGCGGCCACGGCCAGGAGGCGGAGTGGCGAAAAACGCTCTCTCTCTCTCTACAGGATTTCTCGCTCACACTCTCTCTCCTATGTGCTTTTATAGCACCCAGAAAACCGCCCCGAGTAGTAGACTGAAAAGTCTGTTCTGCCCCGATTAGTTTTAAATATTACAGATTTCTACTGGACAAAATTACAAAAATATCCACATATTTTCGGGTAAAAAGACTATTTTTCCCTGACTCAGGCGAAATATCGATTTTACCCTCCTATAGTTTATGAAAATTACAGAATACCAAGATATTGATTTATATTACTGCCCTTCTCGGTTAAGTTTATTACATTACTACCATTATATCAAAAGACAGATTTGTCCCTATTCTTTTGAGAAAATTCTAAATTCAGACTTAGAGGCAAAATTACAGATTTACCCCTGATCAATTACAAATTTTTCCAAAATACCAAGAGTAATTTTATGGGTCTGTCGTTGGCCATTTTTGAAAATTATAAAAGAGGACATACAGTTAAAATTAGTGTTTTACCCCTGGTATTTTGGAAAATTATCAAAGGTAGAAATTTGTTGGGAAAATTATGAATTTATCCCAATTTACTTATATATTAGAAATGAGTTATTTTTAGCTCAATTTTGTGATATTTTGTATTGTTCTAACTAGATTCAGGCTATGTCTGTTCTGTTGCTTATTTAATGTTTCCTTTTTAGACCTTCTAATTGTTATAATTACCAAACACATAAAAATGAACTCTAGAATATGTATGTCGGAATTGACAAAAACCGAAAAGTTAAACGGTCTGAACTTCCAAACATGGAAGAGAAAAATTCTACTTGCTCTAACACTAGAAGGTGTTTAGTATGTCTTAAAGAAAACTGTGCATCCGCCACCACCAGACACAACTAAGCAATAAATAGAAATGTATAAAACATTTCTAAAAGATGACATAATAGCAAGAACTGTTATGTTGACATATATGGAGGATGACTTAATGAAGGTCTTCGAAGAATACGAGACCACAAAAAAGTTGTTTGACTCCATAACAACCAAATATGACACAATTGGCAAACTGCATGTTCAGTTGCTATTACAGAAATACAATTCCTTTAAAATGAAAGAAGGAGACAACGTAGTAGAACATGTAAACCACATGTTGGTAATGGCTAGGGGCTTAGTTGTGGCAAAGTCAGTTATCTCGGAATCGATACAGATATCAACAATCCTGAACAATCTTCCCCCATCATAGAACATGGTCACTACTGTCCTTAGATTAAGGCTATAAATTAACCTTTCTGAATTGTCTCTAAAATTAGTAATAGAGTAAGAACATATTGAGTAAAAACAAGAAGGAAAATTTTTTAGTGGTAGAAGATGAGATAGGGTTTAACTCCAAACCCAAGCAAAAGAGAAATAAAACAAACAAAAAGTTTGGCAAGAATAACAAAAAGAGTGATCAATTTTTTAAGAAAACGTAGAAAACCGCTTCTCGGGTCAAGTGTTTCAACTGTAAAAAGATGAGACACTACAAAAGGGATTACTGCAATAGGAAAAGTGGAGGAAACAACTCACAACGTGGACAATTAGAGAAGTAGGACATAATCTGCATAATATCAGAATGTCTCTATATAGACCACTCGGTGATTGGTAGGTGGATTGACTCTAGAGCTACCAAACATATTTTGAAGACCAAGGAATGAGCAATAAATCTAAAGGAATACAAACCAGAAGAACATCAGGTGTACATGAGAAATAATACTTTTTGAGATGTTCTACGTAATGAGTCCTTTAGAATTTTTGTACAACGCATACCAGTTGTACTAACTGATGTATTGATTGTGTCATCTATAAGCGTAATTTGGTTTCAGTTCCTTCCTTAGTAAAAAAAGGTTTTAAGGTCAGGTTTATTCCTCACAAGGTGATTGTGGGGAAACATGAGAGAATATTATTATCTGGGAAATCTGATATAGAACGTGTACTATTCAAACTGAATAATAATGAAAATGAAAATTCTTCTACTTATATTGATTGTGCCTTTAATATTGATGTGAATGTATAACATAAACGCCTCAGGCACATAACTCTAAAGAAGTTGAGGAAATTATCCAACTTTGACTTATTGCCTATATTTAAGGAAAATACTTTCAACAAGTGCGAAGCTTATGCTCAAAATTCTTCTACTTATATTGATTAGGGTGTTTTCGTTTTTGCCATTATCCAAATAAATTTAGATTAATGCCAAAGAGGGGCATCTGTAAACACCCTAAAAAGAATTTAAAAGCATATCCAAGCATGCTCTTGAAATTTTGAAAACGGGATTGTTTCGAATCCCTAATTTAAATGAAACCTATGAATTTCACAAAATCCCTAAAACGAAGATTTCGAAATCAAGTGTTTTTCAAAAATTAAAGTTATGAAATCCAATGTGAAAATTTGAAAATATAAAAAGGGATGAAAGCGAGGTCAAACAGGGATAAGAACGAATCAGGATGGGAGCGAGAATCAAGGCAACGGTCGAGTCAAGCCTGCATCAAGCTAGGACCGAGCTCATGTGAACCAAGCTATGGATTAAGGAAAATCAAAGGCGTGGATCAAACTAAGTCAGGAATTCACTAAGCATGGCATAAAGCTGCCCCAAGTTGAACTTGGTTGGGCCATATCTAAGTACATCCAACCGACTATACCATGTCAAGTCCAACCGAACCCACTTGGTTGAATGAACCTCTTTGGTTGGACACTCTTTGATCGAACCCACCTTGGCTTTCCTTGACCATACCACCTTAGCTTTGTTTGATCAAGCCACCTTGGAAAATCTTGACCAAAACCCCTTGATCAAGCTTGACCGAAGTCACCTACCCTTACTTAATCGGACAAGCCTTTACTGAATCAACTTGGACGGAAATGTCTTGACCAAACCCGCCTAGGCTGGGCTAGCATGGACCAAAGGGGACCACAAAAAGGTCCACGTGAAGAAGTTGGTCCAGCCAATAATGGATTAAGGCTTGGGCCCCAAAGACCCGCCCAATCCAACTCATGGAAGGCTCTAGGTCTTTCCCCTTGAGGCCTATAAAAGGAACTCTTGGAGCCTGATTTCCAACATTGAAAGAAAAGTGTAGAGAGTTTTGGAGAGAGAGTGAGAGCTGTAAAAAGAGAAAGGAAAAGAAAAGAAAAGAGAGAGAGAGAGAGAAAAGAGAAGAGAGAAGGAAGGATCGATTCCTTCCTATCCCATTCAAGGCCGGCGTCCATTGAAGCCCGATTGTAAGGTTAATCCTCCTCCTTTACTTTCCTAAATCTCTCTTTATTCACATTCAATTCAAAAGGAGTTGTATTAATGGAGCATTGAGTGTTCCCCCATTATGTAATAGAGTAGTAATACTATTCATTTCATTCCTTTACATTTACGCATTCTATTTTTTTGATTTCAAGTTTCTCCTACCTCTCTATATGATATATCCTCTTATATCTTCTATTCTCCTCTATCCTTATGCTATAAACATATTTCAATTAATTTTTCTTCAGTCATTTACTTTATATTTCCTAGGATTAGTCTTTTAATTTTCGATGAATGCATTCACATATGCTTTAAAAACAGAAATTCTGTTTTCAGCATCCTGCATATGTCTGATGTTATATTTTTTTATTTCTGTATCTCTGCTCCAAATATTATAAAATTGTGTACACTGAATCCTCACACAGAATCCATATATAATAAAATTTTCAAGAATTTTAAGGTCATACAACAACGTAAATAAAATAGAGGAATATTGAACAAATTTAGAACTAAGTCTGTCTAGTCTGTGTTTCCTGCAACAGAGGTTGGGTAATCATACCATAACTTTGTCTGTAGTGAGCCAAATCTATTGCAACTAGTCACATTAGAAATTTGACATCCATAGCTTTCCAGCAAAACTAAATTCATAAAAATCGGAGCTTTTTGCACCAAAATACAAATATTTTTTTAAACCTTTATATTTTTGTAATAGATTAGTTTTGAACGCTCGAGCAAAGGCATTTCTTAGATTTAATTCTATAAAATCACAATAGACAAAAATAAAATAAAAATAGTTCTAAGATCTTCACATTCTTATTTATATACTACAAAATTTTCATGAATTTTGGAGATTTTGAAACTATTTAAAAAAGTCTGGAAACAAGCTTTGAAAACAGAATCAGTTTTTGTTTTTCAGAACTTAGAAAGTTTTTCATTCCTTAGATCAAGTGCACGTTTTGTGTGAGTCAAATTGACTCTAAAGTGAATTTTGAAAATACATACCCTGTTCAAATCAATCCTCAAAGCGTCTATGTTGTCTCTTGAGTGCTAGTTGAAGAAAACCTAAGACGAAAAGATCTCACTTTCCCACAATCGCTACACGATGTCAGGAAATATAATTTTGCTAGTTTAAGTGAAACTAGTTGGCACACTCGCGCAAAGTGAAGTAGATTGAAAATTTACTTTAAGTCTCTAAATAGGTTTTGGAGTAAAATTTTCACATCTATAGAATTGGCACGCTCGGTGGGACTCGGGTCTTTGAGGATTGATTTAGCTTGGTGTCAATTTCTCTAAATTCACTTTTACAAAAATCTTGGGTTTAATCCATCTTTTGTGCATAGGTCGATTCTTTTCTTCAAAATAATATCAAGTTCGGAATGGTCATGTGAGGTCTCAAGCTGAGCCTCGTGCTCTAGAAGTCAAGTTTCAAAAAAAATTCAAAAACTGAGAGGATTCGCTTGTTTCCCTAAAAAGGAAACTCAAAGGCATAGAGGAAACAATCATCGCGTTGAGACAAGAGACCGATGCAGTCGAATCTTGTTCCTCCCATGAAAAACAAGCGAGGACTCATAAAAGACCTACTTATACAAGAAAAACCAAAGTGACCTCTAGGTTTGAGGAGGAACCAGAGTCCTTTACTATTAAAGATAGAAAGGTCCTATAGCAATTATTAAAGGGTCAAACTAAGGAGAAAAAGGTCATACTTACTATCGGATTTTCTACCTTCAATTATGAAACCAATAGTGATGATGAGATACCGAGTTTCTATCGGTATAATAGAAATGGAGATCCTAGATCCCATCTCCAACTCTCAAGTCACTTTTGGGTAAAGTTAGGGCGTCCATATCCGAAGGATGTGCAGTAATGCTCATCTTGAAAATTTTTAAACAGATTTAAAAGCACTCCTCTCCCTCCATGAGATTTCAACTTTTCAAAAGTTGATAAAAAAGACTTCATTCTTCGAAGCCAATTTAAAAAAGGGAGTATATGAAGATCTATGGAAATGAAGGAGTTTTCAAAAACCCAGATTTGAAGGCTCAAAGGCCTTGATACAAACAAATGTTTTTCTCTTCAAAACAAAATCAAAAACTTGATAGAGCAAGGTAGGCTCCATGTTTCGGAGGAACTGGAGCCCTCCCAAGCTATACTCAAAGAGCCCTTTCTCAATCATGCAAGCACAAACGGGAAAGGAAAAGAGGTATGCCTTCTTCCACTTCAAACTCGTGAGATTGAACATGCATTGCATACAATTCACACTACTTGTCACACACTACTCTCTCTCGTGATAAAACAAGACAAACAAGTAGTAATTTGGGGAGCGCTTAGAGTCCCGCCCCCGGCTAGAGCCTTTATAGAAATTCGTGGTGCTCCGAAGCATCAAAATAGAGACAAGCTATGATCAAGCCTTAGCGAGAGTGTAGGTGAGGAGACTAGATCTAGAAGGATCTATCAACCCCCACACTTAGCTAAACAAGCTAGCAAGGAAGTGGTCGTTTTGTTCGACCCTTCAAAAGCATGCATCCCTAATGCATCTCATGGCATGGATAAGGGTAAAAGCATTGTGGTAACCCCAGATGATTTGGAACTTCATCTTTCAAAACTTCTCATAAACATTTCTATTTTAGAGTTGATACAAACCTCACATAAACATAGACAAGTCCTAGAGGGAATCCTAGAGAAAGCCAAAGTTGACACTTCCATAACTCTTGAATCCCTATCTTTCTTGGTCTCCCCAATCTTTGCCAAGTCCCCAATCGTATTCATCGAGGATGAGTTAGAGAGACCAAATACAACCCACAACCAAGCTTTGCATATAGAGGTGGTATTGAATCACCACACTCTAAACAAGTGTTTGGTTGATGTGGGAGGGAGTCTAAACATTCTTCCTCTTCACGTGGCCTTCCAAATAGGAGTACCCATCTTTAGGCTGGAACCAAATCCTATCATTATCACAGGATACGATGACAACTCATCCCATCCCTTAGGATCCATCGAGTTACCCATGGCGGTAGGAAATATCCCACATACGGGGCTATTTCATGTCTTAGACATAAACTCCCATTATAACTTGTTATTAGGGAGGCCTTGGATACATTCCCTCCGAGCCGTCCCTTCAACCTTCCATAAGTGCCTCAAGTTTTCATGGATAACCAAGTAATAGTGATTATTAGAGAAGACAACCCAAACTACAAGGGAGTATAAACTTTCCCTTGCATATCAAGTAATCCATCAAGCGAGAGGGCCATGGAGACGCCCAACTCATCCAAAACCGTGTACACCCTAGGAGACCCCCAATCCCATAAAATCGTCCATCTCTTAGGAACCCCCAAGCATACAAAGCCACCCACTCCTAGGGCCGTGCGTATCCTAGGGAAACCAAATTCTTCCCTTACCCAAACCTTCCAACTCTTAGGCAAACCCAAGCCAACTAGTGTTTATAACCATGATATGGATGATACGTTATTCCAAGGCCATCATTTCTATCAAAAATTTTCAAATCTCAAAAAGCCTTGGAATATGATGTTGAACATGGGATATACACCCTACGAAGGTCTAGGAGTCAAGAGCCAAAGTAGGTTAGAGCTCATCCAACCTGTACTCAACCAAGGTCGACATGGATTGAGATACACCACATCCATACCCCCTGAGCCACCACCTAAGATCAATTGGCTCAAGGGTGCCCTATAACCCACTAAAACCGAAACCTATGGCTTAGACCTCTTGTTTAAAGTCTAATTCATGGTGTTTTTTTTGTAGGTTTGATGGAAGACCCAGTTTTAGAAAAAAAATCCAAAAAAGTATATATTTGGAAAAACCAAAAAAATCTAGGGAACTTTCAAAATCCAAAAACATTTTAAAAATCTGAAAATTTCAAAAAGAAAGTCTTTTGTATTCATCCTCCTACCATTTGTTTGGAAAAAGCCAAAAAAATTGAAAATTTTGAAAATTCTAAAAAGAAAGTCTTTTATATATTTGAAAGTGATCAGAGGAAGGAGGAAGATCCCCTCATCCATGAGGAAGGTCAAGTGTCCGAGCTTCTCGAGTTTCATAGAATCCTTGACTTGGAAAAACCATCAAATTTCGTAGGAGGGGATTTTCTAGAAATCAATTTAGGGAGTGAGTCTAACCCTAAGTGTGTCAAAATAGGTACTTGTTTGGAAGAGCATCATTCATTGCATTTTTGAAATCTTATGTAGATATATTTATATGGACCTATCAAGACATGTCAGGATTAGACCCTAGGATTGTGGAACATCATCTACCCTTACAACAAAATACAAAACCCGTGAAACAAAAGCTTAGGAAAATCCATGTCGATGTGCACTCCCAAGTAAAAGAGGGTTTAGAAGATATTTTAAAAGTTGGATTTATAAAACTCATTGCCTATTTTGAATGGCTTTCAAGTATTATTGTAGTTCAAAAATCTAATGGAAAAATTCGTATTTGCATCGATTTTAGAAATTTGAACAAAGCCACTCCAAAACATAATTTTCCACTTCCAAACATTGATTTAATAGTGGATAGCACTGTAAATCATGAAATGTTTTCTTTCATGGATGGATATTTTGGTTATAACCAAATCAAAATAGCACCAAAAGATCAGGCAAAATCTGCTTTTACTACACCTTGAGGCACATACTACTACACGGTTATGCCTTTTGGTTTGAAAAATGCCGGTGCCACATACCAAAGAGCCATGACTACTATTTTCCATGATCAAATCCATGACCTCTTCGAAGTATATGTGGATGATCTTTTGGTAAAATCAAAAACTCGATGCACACACATAGAATCTTTGCAAAAGAAAATCGATAGACTTAGGCTTTATAAAGTGAAGCTAAACCCTCAAAAATGTGTTTTTGGAGTGGAATCGGGAAAACTCTTAGGATTCATGGTAAGCCAAAGGGAAATAGAGGTCGACCCCTCTAAGTGTCGAGCCATCATAGACATGCCTCCACCCTCCAACTTGACCCAAATTCGAAGCCTCCAAGGTCGACTCCAAGGAATTAGGAGATTTATCTCCAACTTAGCAACAAGATGCAAACCTTTCAATAGGCTTTTGAGAAAAGGGGTTAAATTTGAGTGGAATTCCGATTGCCAAAAAGCTTTTGAAAGATTAAAAACTTATTTGGTAAATCCTCTGATTTTAAAACCTCCAATGTAAGAAAAACCTTTATTGCTTTACATTTCCATTCATGCAAATGCATTGGGTGCTTTACTTGCTCAATATGAGGATGATAGTCTTAAGGAGTATGCTATTTACTACATTTCGAAAACTTTATTGGCATATGAAAGAAATTATCAAGCCATGGAGAAAACATGCTTGGCCTTGGTATGGGCTTGTCAAAAGTTTAGACATTATTTCCTAGATCATAAAATTTGGATGGTGTCTAAAGTTGACCCACTCAAATTCCACGATGGGTTGGATCATATCAAGGCCAAATTTCCTAGACTCAATTTCCTTAGACACTCAAACCTATCATAAGGGGTAGGTTAGGTAAATGATAGCTCCCCTTAATGGAGTATAATCTCAAATTCCATCACCAAAATTCCATTAAGGGACACGCCCTATTTGATCATGTGTTTGAGTTACCCCTTGAAGATACATATCCCATACTTGATGAAATGCCCGATGAAGGCATCTTTGTAAACGAATTACAAAACCATGTTTTATTAAATTGTTGTAATGAAGATCAAGTATGGAAAATGTACTTTGATGGGGCAAAGGATCAACAAGGGGCAGGTGTGTGAATCATCCTTGTATCCCCTGAGAAAGGAGAAATCCCAATGGTACTTCGACTAGATTTTTCATGTTCAAATAATATGGCTGAATATTAAGCCCTCATATAAGGCCTAAAAGTTTTTAAAAATCTAGGGGTATCATGTATTAAAGTCTTTGGAGATTCTATGCTTGTTATAAATCAAGTTTCAAAAATTTGAAAAGTCAAAAATGAAAAACTCATTTCATACCACGAATTGGCCACCCAGTTGGTCGATTCCTTCAATTCATACACACTCACTCACATAGGTAGAGAGGACAACACCATAACCGATGCCCTCTCCTCTTTAGGATCATCTATAAAGGTCGACCCTATCATGGACACTTGATCCCTAGAGATCCTACATTTTCCCACTCCATCTACCCATGATTTAGAGATTTTCCAAAATGACCAAAATTCAAACGAAAAACCTTGGTTTCAAGATATTAAAAACTTTTTAGAAAATGAAGGATTTCCTGAATTTGCTTCCTTTAAAGATAAGGATTTTATTCAAAAGATTTCAACTTGACATGTGATTTTGGGAGGGATTCTTTACAAAAGGTTTTACCGGCATCTTGTTGAGATGTGTGGATCTTGATGAGGCTAAGATCATAATGCATGAATTCCACGATGGGGAATATCGAGGTCAATTCAATGTAAATATGATGGCGGCCATGAAAATACTTAGAGCAGGTTATTTTTGGTCCACTTTGAAAAAAGATTGTCTTCATCATGTTAGGAAATGTCATCAATGTCAAGTGCATGAAAATGCCATTCATATTCCATCATCCACCTTGCATTCCATCGTGAGTCTATGACCTTTCACCATATGGGCATTTGACATCATAGGATCAATCTCACCAACTACATCAAATGGACATAGGTTCATCTTAGGAGCCACCGAATATTTTTCTAAATGGGTTGAAGCTATCTCCTTGGCTATTGTCCAAGGACAACATATAGTGGCATTCACTAAGAAAAATATCTTAGCTCAATTTGGAGTTCCAAGAGACTTAGTGTCGGATAATGGCACCCTATTCAAAAATGAGAAGATGAAAAAGTTATGTAATACCTATGGAATTACTCAAAACTTCTCATCGCCCTACTACCCTCAAGGCAACGGCCATGCCGAAACCACAAACAAAACTCTCATAAGCATCATTGAGAAAACCTTAGAGAAGAGTAGGACATGGCATGAGAAGTTAGATAAAGCCTTATGAGCTTATAGGACTTCCATCCGTACAACCACGAATGCCACACCATTTGAGTTGGTCTATATACAAATGCCATACTTCCCATTCATACCAAATTACATTCATTTCATACATCTCTTCCACTCGAGTTGCCCATAGAGACCCTACAACAAGTTAGGATGATTGAGTTTGATTTACTTTATGAAAAGAGGCTCCTTGCCATAGATCATGCATATGCATGCTGACAAAAAATAGCTTGACATTATGAAAAGCATACGAAGGCTTGCCACTTCAAAGTGGGAGACCTTGTCTTGAAAACCATCCACCATTGTAGCACACATCCACTTGGTAAGTGGCGGCCCAAGTGGGATGGTCCCTATGTTGTAAGAGAGACAATCACAAATAATGCATATTGGTTGATTGATGTTGAGGGAAGAAATTTAGTAGACTCTATAAATGCCCAATACTTGAAAAAATATTATGTATAGAGTCTATGTTAAATTCTTTCGAAAAGATTTTAAAATGAGTCTCCTTTAAACTTCTTGAAGGAATGATCAAAATAGATTATATCACCCTAAATGAGGGAACTGATGCTTCATGAAAAGTAGAGTTTTCAAACTCATTGGGTAACATTTCAAAAATCTTTGGCTTACAAAATGAGGCCTAGATCAAAATAGCAAAATATATTCAAATGATATATGCTATTAGGAAATGGGATATTATTGGATGAACCAAGTATCCAAAGGGATGAGTTTTTCCCATTTCATTTCTTTCCAAAAAGGAAAATTGGCAAAATCAAAAGAAAAAGGAAGGAAACAAAAACCTCAAATATAGAGGTCTTCCAAAATTAAAATAAAAAGAAGAAAAAAACTTAAAGTCAAAGCTAAAAAATAGCAATTTTTCGTCTCTTGGCCTTAAACCAAGGGATGCTTCAGAAGAGACCGTGGTAACTCTTTCTCAAATCCCCTACAACTTATCTCAATGACAAAAGGTTTTTCCATTAAAATTCCATAGTAGGAATAGGACCTGCTTATTTGGATTTCATTTTGTTTGAGAATTAGACTTTTGTTTGTGAGAAATTGAATTTTGAAATGTCATTCAGAATTTTCTACAAAACCTCTACCAAGTAGTGGGTATTGAAACTCGAATGAGGGGAAATGTGAGAAATTGGAAATCCTTTTTGATATAAATTAAAAGGAGTTCCCGTTTGATTTTTTTTTTTTGAAAACCCGAAATATCAAAAGAAACAATATGAGATTATCTCACTTGGGGCAACCGACCTTCATAGGCTTCTCCTCAAGTTCATGCATCTCATAAGTGAGTCTCTAAATACTACACTCCATTTACATCACACACCATGCATGCATACATCCATCGAAAGGTCAGCCATGCATGATCATGTTAGGACTAGTGCTTAGCATAAGTTAAGTCTCCTTTTGCAAAAAGCCCCTTCTTTTACAAAAATCCGAGAAAACGGATGCTATGAAAGGAAGGAAGATCCATACTCCTAAGTCAAGTTTTGGGAAGAAAGATCAAAAGGGGTATTTTCTTCTTTGTCATTATCCAAATAAATTTGGATTAATGCCAAAGAGGGGCATATGTAAACACCCTAAAAAAAATTTAAATACATATCCAAGCATGCTCTCGAAATTTTGAAAACAAGCTTGTTTTAAATCCCTGATTTAAATGAAACCTATGAATTTCACAAAATCCCTAAAACGAAGATTTCAAAATCAAGTGTTTTTCAAAAATTAAAGTCATGGAATCCAATTTGAAAATTTGAAAATATGAAAAGGGATGAAAGCGAGGTCAAACAGGGATAAGAACGAATCAGAATGGGAGCGAGGATAAAGGCAACGGTCGAGTCAAGCCCGCATCAAGTCAGGACCAAGCTCGTGTGAACCAAACTATGGATTAAGAAAAATCAAAGATGTGGATCAAACTAACTCAAGACTTCACCAAGCATGGGAGAAAGGTGCCCCAAGTTGAACTTGGTCGAGCCATATCCAAGTGCATCCAACCGACTACACCATGTCAAGTCTGACCGAACCCACTTGGTTGAATGAACCTCTTTGGCTGGACACTCTTTGATCGAACCCACCTTGGTTTTGCTTGACCATACCACCTTGGCTTTGTTTGGTCAAGTCAAATCTAGACCAAAATCCCTTGACCAACCTTGACCGAACTTACCTTGGCCCTTACTTGATCAGACAAGCCTTGACCAAATCGACTTGGCTGGACATGTTTTGACCAAACCCACCTTGGCCTCACCTAATAAAATCACCTGGACTAAACCCACATAGGCTGGGCTAGCATGGACCAAAGGGGACCACAAAGAGGCCCGCGTGAAGAAGTTGGTCCAGCCAAGAATGGATCAAGGCTTGGGCCCCAAAGACCCGCCCAATCCAACTCGTGGAAGGCTCTAGGCCTTCTCCCTTGAGGCCTATAAAAGAGGCTCTTGGGGGCTAATTTCCAGCATTGAAGGAAGAGTTTAGAGAGCTTAGGAGAGAGAGTGAGTGTTGTAGCAAGAGAGAGAGAGAGAGAAAAGAAAAGAGAGAGAGAGAGGAAGGAGAAGAGAGAAGGAAGGAAAGATCGATCCCTTCCTATCTCATTCAAGGCCGACGTTCATTGTAAGGTTAATCCTCCTCCTTTACTTTCCTAAATCTCTCTTTATTCACATTCAATTCAAAAGGGATTATATTAATGGAGCATTAGTCTCCCCCATGATGTAATAGAGTAGTAATGTTGTTCATTTCATTCATTTACATTTATGCATTCTACTTATTTGATTTCAAGTTTCTCCTACATCTCTATATGATATATCCTCTTGTAATGTCTAACCTCCTTTATGCTTAAGCTATAAACATATTTCAATTCATTTGTCTTAAGTCATTTACTTTACATTTGCTAGGATTAGTCTTTTAATTTTGGATGAATGCATTCACATATGCTTTAAAAATATAAATTATGTTTTCAGCATCCTGTATATGTCTGATGTTGTATTTTTCATTTCCGCATCTCTTTCCAAATAATATGAAATTGTGTACACCGAATTCTCACACAGAATCCCACATATAATAAAATTTTTAAGAATTTTAAGGTTGTACAACAACGTAAATAAAATAGGGAAATATTGGACAAATTCATAACTAAGTCTGTCTAGTCCGTGTTTCCTGCAACAGAGGTTGGGTAATCATACTATAACTTTGTCTGTAGTGAGCCAAATCTATTGCAACTAGTCGCATTAGAAATTTGACATCCATAGCTTTCCAGCAAGACTAAATCCATAAAAATCGGAGCTCTTTGCACCGAAATACAAACATTTTTTTAAACCTTTGTATTTTTGTAACAGATCAGTTCTGAACGCATAAGAAAATGTATTTCTTAGATTTAATTCTGTAAAATCAACATCATACAAAAATAAAATAAAAATAGTTTTAGGATCTTCACATTCTTGTCTGGTAGGGGTATGCCTAACCCCATCTTTATAATCAAAAGAGAAGAACTCAGACAAAGACCAAAAGCAATTGATCGTATGCGATTTAGAAGCCAAAAACAAGTTGATCGTGTGCACAAAGGGTCCCATACCATTTGGTAGAGCTTATATATGCAATATTGGGATAATTAACATATAACCATCATAAACCAACCCATAATCAAGAAGGATTATTAAAGAAAATATACAACACAAATAACTACACTTAAACTAACAAATGAGACCAATAAAGCCATCAGAAAAAGCGTGTTCAACTAATAATTCCACACAGGGAAATTGGAAGGATTAGAGAACCTTATTACCCGGTCTATATATATAATGAGAGGGAGAACTCTATTTATTTAGAAAAATGGTTGACATGGATTATAATTAAAAAAAGCAACTTCTCTTTCTTTACTTTTATTGTCTATAGTAATTATTTGCCTTTTAGTCATTATCATGATAGAAACTTGCTGACTACAACTTTGTGTGACCCCAAGACTCTTCACTAGTAAATTTTTGCATCATGGTTATATAACCAGGCCCCTACGTGGGAACCTCTAGTACTTAGTCTTGGGCCCTGCTCTAGTTAGGAGGCACTCTTTGCTTTGGTATTTAATAAGAGTATTGCATCTGAGTTACAAGAGTGTCGTGGGCCACACACCTTTGTTGCTATCAATACAATCATTTTGCTTTCTTATTTACTCTCACATTTTCTTACCATTACTCTAATCGACCGTCCCAATGATTAGTCTTAAGCTTCCGTTGAACCACTGCATTTTTAGTGAAGCCTTGCTAGGTTGTGTTTGTATGCAAAACAACCTAGTAGCGGTTGTGAGTTCTAAGTTGTTGGGTGATTTCAATGTCAAGGCATGACAACTTTGGTATCAGAGGTGGTTTAACTGGGAGTATCAACGAGTGGGTGTGGAACACACCCTCTTTGTATTAATAGTACTAAGGTAACTCACACTTGTCAATGTTGCCTCCGTTGATGCTATTGGTCACTCACACTGAGATGGTGTAGACATGAAAATTTTCACTCTAAAGTTTATGGGAAACTTGAAGCGAAACTTTTCTATCTACACTTAAGCTAGTGTGCAAACTAGTTTGCAAAACTAGCAAAGATTTTGAAAATTTCGACTTCTTAGGCGATTGTAGGTAAGCGGGATCTTTTCACTCAAACCTTCTTGAACCGATGCTCAAGGGTCAGTATTGAGCGCTTAGAAATTTCAATTTTGCAGAAAATATAACTCTATTCCACGTAAACAAATGTTTTTGAAAGGGTTTTGAGTTGTGCACTTTGATTCAATACTTGAAATGCACAAGCTGCTGAAAAATAGAGAATTTTGTTTTCAGAGCTTGTGTCTAAAATGAATTTGAATATGTTACAGGCCTCCAAAAATCTTCCAAATTTTACCAGACCAAGCTGGTAGTATGGAGAGCCTGTAGTCTTTTACAAATTTGAATTTGGAGCAGTATTGAATCAAAATTAAATATTGAAATCTGACTGACTCACTTACTCAGAACAATTCTATTTCAGAAATACAAAGACTCAAAGATGAGCCTGTATCTCCCTACCTAGAACTCCGATTTTAATGATTTTGATGTTTCTGGAAAGATATAGATGTTAGCTTTCCAATGCATCAAAAATCAAATTGATTAGATTCTTGTGGACAGAGACATGAGACTTTTACCTAATCTATATTTCTGAAAATCCGACTGTATAACATAAGTGCAGAAACTAAGTCGATATTTATCCAATTTTATTACATAGCTGCACAGTCCTAAAACTCTTGCCAATTTTATTTAGAGTGACTTGATGTATGTGGAGTAAGTGTGACAAATTTTAAGCTAATCAAAGCAAGCATCAAGAAATTAAAATTATAGAAACAGACATTTGTAGAGATGCTGAAATCCTATTTTCTGTTTTTATGAATGTAATGATGCAAACTCACACGAATTCAAAATGCAACAACCCTTTAATCCCCAAAGCAAATTGCTGGAATGTAAATGAATTGAAAATATTTTATAGCTTAAACATAGAAGGGATTAGAAGTATAGAACGATTATAGAGTATATTGGGATAGGAGTTTAATCAAACACTTAGAGTGCTAGTGTGTGTTTGATAGTGATTCATCCACGAAATAAAACTTTCAGCAAATCTAACTATTACAACATGGGGGGGAGATGAAACTCCATTATTACAACCCCATTTAATAAATCAAATGAAGAGAATTGAAATTGAGATTGAGCAAAAGAAGTCTTACACAATTTTGGAATGTAATCAAACCGAACTTCAAGAATGAAGTCGGCCAAGTCTTGGATGTCTTCCTTCAAACTCCCACAATCTCTCCCCTAGCTTCCCTCTTCTTCTTCGCCCTCTAATGGATGTCCCTCCTTACTAGAAATCCCTGCTCCTAGCCTAACACACACCCCAAAGTTTAGAGCCTCTCTCTCTCCAAGTCCTCCCCCCTTCAACCTGCCCACCCCTTGGCCCTTTTTATAGGCCAAGGGGGTTGAATTCTAGCCCCTTCCATGGGGCGGGTTGGACCAGCTCCCTTGCTCTTTTCTTGATCCACTTGATCCAATTCAAGTGGTCCTCTTGTTGACTTGGACCATCCCATGTGGGCTGGGCCTAGGTGCAACTGGTCCTTAGCATGATGCTTTAACTTGATATTTTGTCCTAGCCATGTGTCTCATAGCTAGGTTCTTTTCCTTTAGGCTTTGCTGCTCCCATTTGAATTTGATATGTTCTTCTTATCCTCATCTTGGATCAAACTTCATTTTATTTTGAGAGGTTTGGCTGCAACATGATCTTGGGCATGTCTTGATCTTCAGCTCAATTCTTGATTTAATTCCATTCCACTTTGATGTTGAGTTCATACGACTTGATTTCTTCTTGATGATCATGGCCTCAAGTCCAACTCTAGCTTGCTCTTGAATTGATGAGCTTGATTGGGTCTTTGGCAAGCTTGATTCTCTTCTATGGAATTGGATTTGGTCTTGATGAGATTCAAATATGATTGAGCTTGATCTTGATTGATGCTTTCAACTTTATCTTCTTTTTGGGGATCGGGGCTCTGATTTGGTCTTTGCCTGCTTCGAAACTCATGGTTTTTTTAACTCAAATTTAAAACCTTTAAAGTATTTCCTAAAAACTTTAAAATTTGGGGTTTTTTGAATTTAAAGGTTCATAAAGGCTTTAAACTGGTTTTCGAAATTCTGGAGTTTTTGAAAAGATTTTACAATTTTGGGTGTTTATAGATGGCTGGCGACCCCATTCGTTATAAAAAAGGGAAGTCGAAAGTTGTACCAGTGACCAACCTTGAGATGACTTAAGGTTTTCCACCTGATATTGATGCATGACTTATAAGGCTCAAAAAACTTTTAAGCCATCTTGCTGCTGGTGTCACTCGTACTGTAGAAGGCTTCAATTGGTTGACGAGCAAAATGAGCACCACAGTCAAAGACATTGAACGACGCACAGATGCTTGCGAGTATACTGAAGTTATGAGTGATTGCGTGGAGCGCTTGGAGCAGCGTGTCCAACACATTGATACAAATGTGAAGACTTGACTGTAGAGACTTGAGGAGAGTGTTCTACACAACTTCTAGAGAGATAGTATTCGAAACAATCTCAATTGGAGATGATAACTTGATTGGATGATGTTGAGCGCATGTTAGCAAATAGGCATGAATATGTTGGAGGAGTAGACCGACCACATCGCATCAAGGTTAGAAAACCAAATACCTTTAATGTGGGCCGTGATATATAGGTATTGGAAAACTTTATTTACCATATGAAACTTTACTTCAAGACTGGACAACTTGAGTATGAAAATGAAAAACTAGCAGTGATGGTTATGTTTCTAAAAGACAATATCATATTGTGGTGGCATCATAGAAAGGAGAATGTTGAGGTAGGGCAGTGTCACATCCACACTTGGGATCATGCCAAACAAGCTCTACGCAAACACTTTCTCCCACGTAATATAGTAGTAGTCGTGAAAAGGAAGTTTGATGGCTTGAGGTAGAATGGATCACTAAAAGATTACATCAAGGCATACCAGACCCTTATGTTGATCATTCGAATGATGATCCTAGAAGATCATTTATTTAAGTTCCTTAACGGATTACAGTCTTGGGCGAGACAAGAATTGAATAGGATCAACCTACAAACCCTTCTTGAAGGGATTACGATGGTTGAATGTCTACTTGACAGTCGCGGGCAACAAGTTCAAAGAAAGACAAGCATGACAGTGACAAGCGGAATAGTGGAAAGAATGGAAATCAGTAGGATTCTTTCAAAGATACTCCAGTCAAGTCTTGCATGCCAAGGTACCGAGGAAAGAACAATAACCAAGGAAAGAAGGCCAAGGCCAATGGATCCTTCAAGCGAAAGTGATGATACTGTGATGACTAACATTTCTCAAATGAGTGTAAACATAAGAAGGCGGACTTTGTGCATGCTGCCAATACTGTGCAATGGATGAATGATTCAAATAGTGATCTAGGAAAAGAACCAATGAGGATTGATGCATTAAGATAGTTGAACACAATAGATGTGTAACCAACGTCACGCAAGCCTACAAACATGACTCTCATGTATATTCCAGTTACTATCAATGGAAAGAACATCGTGGTAATGGTTGACACAAGTGTAACTCACAACTTCATATGTCCGCTAGAAGCTAAATGTTTGGGCCTAAGGATAGTGAAAGTAGTAACAATATCAAAGTTGTGAATTAATAATCCAAATCCATCTTAGGGAGGCAGTTGTTGTTGCAACTTGAGTGGGAAGTTGGCATGGGGTAACCAACTTTATTATGGCACCATTGGATGAGTATCAGGTGATACTAGGCATTGAGTTTTTCAAGACAAGCCATGCAAAAATATGACCAGCCTCGAATACAGACTCATGGATTGAAATCAACCATGTGTTATTCTCATGATATCTTTGGATGATGGTTAAGTTTGAAAAATCTCATTGCTTTGATTAGAAGAAGGCTAGAAGCAAGAGGATGCCACATTGGAAGTGGCGTTATAAGGTGCTAAGCAAAAGACTCATCGCGACAAGCTGTCTTCGAAGGCTAATGACATTGAAGGAGTGAAGAGATGTTTTGCCCACTACACTTCCAAGGAAATTACCTCACGGGGAATCGATAGGTTGTTAGTACAAGAAGTCTGACAGACATGATGATGTCAAGCTAAGTATAAGCATCGGTTCCAAGAGACAGCGACACAAATTTGTTGCTGGGAAGGCTAGACGGTGGATGCAAGATAAGTTGAATAGGAGCGAATGACTTAAAAAGCAATTTGAGACATAATAAAGGATAGTTGCACAATACTCTAAGACATTGATCAATAGGAGAGGCATGATTTTCCCCAACCGTTCCATGTGAAGGAAGCGACATGCATGAAGGAGTGGACGTACTTGAAATGGTGTGATGATTTTATCATAAGGCAACATGCTACAATGGTCCAAAAGTATATCATTGCCTTAATCAATTATCTTGAGGGTAGAGGATCAGGTGTTAAGATTGGAGTCCGTCCATGACCGAATGCAAATTGTCTTCTATACAAGCAAACTTAAGGCTTATCATGTAGACATGGAATATGCAGGCCGTAACTACTACGGGCACCTACACCCTTAAGGGCAACAAGAGTTATAGAAGATGAAGATACAAGGGGTCGAGAGATGAACAATGCGCCAATAGTTCCAAGAATTACAAGAGCACCACCACGAAACTTGTTGAGGTCGTCAAGCGCTTAGGTAGGAAGAATGTGATCTAGGGACCATCCACGAGTAAATTTTTGCATCATGGTTGAGTAACCAAGACCCTGCATGGGAACCACCTAGTAACTTCTAGTGCTTAGTCTTGGATCCTACTATAGTTAGGAGACACTCTTTACTTTGATATTCAATGAGAGTCACGCATATGAGTTATAAGCATGTCGTGGGCCATGCACCTTTGCTGCTATCAATACGATCAATTTGTTTTCTTATTTACTCTAATTTCTTTTTACCATTACTCCAATCAACCCTCTCAATCATGAGTCTTAAGCTTCCGTTGAACCACTTGATCCTTAAGGATTGCTAGGTTGTGTACAACTTTAGTCACAAGTTTTGAGTCGTTGGGTGATTCCAATGCCGAGGCGTGACATTAGTTTTAAACGTGTTTCAAGGTGGAGCTGGTCTCTTCTTAAAGAGGGTTCATAGGTAATCTAACCTGTCACAAAATATCTAGAGTTTATCAAGACCCGGTCCTAAAGAGTTTAGTAATTATTCCAAATTGATTACTTAATTTTATGTGTAATTGAACTGATAATTAACTATTGTTAATCCAACATTTCATTCAAAACAAATTTCAAAGTATATAGTCATATTAGTTAGGTAAAAACTATTTTTAAATGTTGCAAAAGTTGGATTTTGACTAGGTGAAGGAAAAGGAAGGGGTCTTTCTATCCATATCAATTGTCATTATCCTATAAGATGGGATTGTGTAGAGAAATCAACATTCTTGAAGAGTCGTCCTTGCAAGTTAGTTACACATGGGTACCAATACCTTTGTCCCAAAATAGAATGAACACTATAGTGAGAGCAAGTAAATAGAGGAAGACAGGAGATGGATTATGGGGCCCTAATCCGACTTTGTACTAAAGCCAATGGATTTGGATATCAGATCTGCTTTAATAGTCACACCACTTCACCCGTAATCGTTCTTACATGTAGGATCCATTTGACCATTAGATCAAAACTTTTTCGTACAAAAAGACAAACCAAAGATAGTTCTCAAAGTCGAGCTTGGTATGGTACATGCGCATGCATGTATGATAACCATGTCCTCCCCAAACTAAGGTTTATGGTCTATCATCTATATAAAAGGATTTATTGGATTCTTTTACCCTCAACATAGGACTAAACTTTGTCTCTTGGTCTTCTCATATACAAGGCCCTCATTGACATATAACTTTACACTTTAAGACTTTTACATTTATTGAAGATGCATCAAAGAAATATTTAGAGATATTTAACATGAAGTAAATGTAATTAAAGCATATGGGTTTAATTTGCCCAAGCATCGTTAATTAACATTAACTCCAACAATCTCCACAAAGTCCTAAAGTGTGAAGTGCCCTATTGAATCATCTATTATATTATACTTTAAAAATGGTATCTTCTGGTTTGAACCATTACCTACGTTATCTAAATTACCCTTACAAGAACTCGACGAACATACGTCTTGAATGTGAACATTTGGTACTTTGGTCTTGAATGTGAACATTTGGTACTTTGGTATGAAGGTGTCTATTAATAATAATATCATAAAGGTTATGGCATGATCTTTAGGGTTGATGCATTAATGACTATATATACATATCCTATATCATAATTGATTTTAGAGAACAACCCAATTCTCCCATTGCGGCCTTAAAATATCAATCACTTAGCTAGACATCTGAGAGGATGTAATGCTAGCATCCTCTCCTATGACTTGAGAAATGATCTCTTACTAACTGCAGACATGACACTTTAGGTTTACATGATACATATACACAAATACTCAAACTATCACTTAATATTCTTAAGTGTCATCCTATTTATCCAATAACTTTTTATTACACATTGAACCTACTTTGTGAGGTCTCCACTCAATTAGGTTGAATTGCCACTGAAACTTGACCTCAACCTGAAACTACTTAAACATGTTGTGCATTCAGTTTTATTTTTTATACAAAACCTATTTATTTTTTATTTTGAGACCCAACCAGAATCTAACTTGTGTCTTAGATGAAACGAAACCCAAAATAGAAAACAAGTCTTACCTGACTTGAGTGTAAGACATGGCACAAATATGACATGACACAATATGACTCCATAACATTTCAAATACAACTTATCATGTCAAACACAACACATTTTTCTGAATCAAAAGGCCATGGATTCCCATGGCGATTGCATCAGTTCTTGGCAATGACCAAGGTTGTTGGTGGTACCCCACTCTCCACCTACCTCTCCTCTTTTGGTCAAGCCCAACATGGGCGATCGATGGTGGCATTTTTGCTGGAAAATCCAAACATAAACACAAAAAATGAGAAAGAGTTTTCAACAAGCAAAAGTCAATTGAATCGAAAGGCTTTCGGATCGAGTTTTGATCTTTTTCTGTTCATAATCATCAAATCTACAAAAATCCCCTTAATCCCAAGTGAATCTATCGTTAAATGACAATCATTCCATTGAAAATTTGATATGAACTTGGTTGGGGTTCATTTTTTGAAAATAAAAAACCATCGATCGATTTTCAGCCTATTATGCATCAAGAGACTTTGATACTCAGCCTCAAGACTTTCTTTCACTCAAACCAAGCAACCAAACATAGATCGATATTTTCCAACAAGTTGTTCATCAAGAACCAAAAGGAAAAAGAAATCTAAAAATAGGGTAATAACTCATCATATTTTGACCAATTTTCACATTGTAAACCCTCATTCTTCTCCTCCCTTTGTTGCCAAATTGATGGAGCAGCATGTGCATTGCTCTTAATCGTTGGTGTCCCTTAAATCATGTGGAAACGTGCCATGAAAATGAAAAGTTCCCTTTTTCTTTTGTGCCAAGCTACCACGGCGTTGTTACTTCTCCTATTTAGGTAGGTCTAGATCCAGTTCATCAAGCGATATCATATGCTACCCTCCTTAAAGAAATTTTGTCATCAAAAATTAGAGAATACCTAAAAAGATATGGGTATTTCTGTCATGTCATTCTCAAGATCTCAAGTAGCCTAACAAAGCAAGTGATGGCTCTAATGCATCTTTACTTTCCTTAGAACTCGTCGATGGATGACTTTCTCCTTTCTATCCAAGGTGGCTACAGGTTGCTCCGCATAAGTTAAATCCTCATGTATTTGTATTGGCTCAACCTCAACAACAAGCAAAGGATCATGAATGTACTTCCACAACATGGACAAATAAAACACATTATGTACTCCAACTATTGATGGTGACAACTCTAGCTAGTATCCTACATCTCCAATTTTTTCGTCACCCTGAACAACTGATTTTAGGTATTTAAAAGTTTCTTTACAAGGGATATAATACATGACAATCTTAATTTCTATGTCATTTGAAGTAACCAAATGATCAAACTTGAACTCCACATATTCTATTTTTGTTCTACTAAGTTGAAAGCTTTTACTTTCTAATGTTTTTCTACATAGTTGCAATATCTTATTAATTTTTTATTTAGATTCATTCACTAATACAATATCATTCACAAAACATATACCAAGAAACTTCATCTTGAATATTTTTTGTTAGCTCGTCAATGACTAAGTTAAATAAATAAGGACTTAAAACTAATCTTTGATGTAATCGAACATTAACTTCATGTATGTCAATGGGATACATCTCTCCTCAAAAGTTCTTCAAAAAATCTCTTTGCACCCTATTGTAAGTTTTTTCTAAATTAATAAATATCATATAAAGGTTCTTCTTTTTTCTTCAAAATATTTCATAAGACATCTCAATAGATGAATAACATCAATAGTTGATATTCCTAACATGAATACAATTTGGTTTGCTATTGTACTCGATATTTGTCTCAACTTAAATTCAATAATTCCTTTTATAATTTCATAGTATGGCTCATCAACCTAAACTTTGATAATTTGTACAATTCTAAATGTCTCTCTTATTCTTTTATATAGGTATAATTATACTTTTCCTCCATTTCTCAAGAATCTTTCTATTTTTTCATACTTTATTAAATAATCTTATAAGCAAAGTAATACCCTATCTCTCAAAAAAGTTTTTATACTTCTATAGGAATATTATCTAGTCCTATAGATTTACTAACTCTCATAAGTTTAAGAGCCTCTTTGACTTTATTCTTTTAAATTTATCGATAAAAATTATAGTTTATATACTCTTGTGATTTTGTTAGTTCTCATGAGCAATATTAATACCTATATTTTCACTAAAAAACTAATGAAAACAAATTTTTTCATCTATTTTTATATCAACACTTGCCATTAGAATCTCTTTAAGGAATCTTTTGAATTACCTTATCTAACGCCTCCCAAAATATCTTCTCTATGCTATCTTATAGTCCCCTACTTGGGGTGTATAAGTATAAACTATATTTAAAGCCTCTGGTCCTAATACTAATTTTACCATCATAATTTGGTATGTCTACTATACTATCATTTAAATCTTTATTTACAATAATATCAACCCTATTTTGAGCCTTTTTCATCCCTAAGTATCATAATTTAAAACCTGTGTTCTAAATCTCCTTTACTTTTCCTCAACCTACTTTGTCTCTTATAAACATAGAATACGAATATTTCTCCTCATCATAATATTTACCACATTCATTAGTTTCTAGTCAATATAGGATATTCTAAGTACCTTAGTACCATAAAAGTATGCAACAAATTGGTAGGACCATAATAGGAGGAAGACATGATGCTCCTCATTGGAAATAAAGCCTATCCTCTAGTACATGTGGACAAAATCGTCAGGAGTGCTAGAACGATAGCTTGGGAATAGTAAACTTCTTGTCAACTAGAAAAATTTAGTCAAACAAAAATTGGAAGTGCTTATGTTGTGGGACCTAAAATGCTAGAAACCAATGTAACAATTTACCCTTGAAGTGAATGGATAGAGCACACAACATTATGAGATCGTGAATGCCCCACTCTAGTCATAGGTGAAACTTCTGTTCTTTGATGTGATAATGCCAATCTATGAACAATTGACTGCTAGAAGGTTAATAGCCAATGATGTTAGGTTATTGAGGGGCTATAAATCTATCTTGAGTCAAAGGCAAAGTTGCAATATGCAATTCCTTGAGGGTCTTTGTCTGATGGAGCAACCAAAGGAAGAACTGCCTCAAGAATAAGGTTGAGGAGATCCATGACAGATTGAGGGGCAAGAACAAAGGTTAAACAAAGATAAAAGATCATAAAAGTGATGTCTCGGAAAATGAAAAGAGTATACTTCTTTTATAGTTATTTAATAGAACTCACAATAGTTGGTTTCTTTAAAGAAAATGCTCAAAGATCATACATAAGATTTTTGGTTTAATCATCAATTAAGTATGACTCATTTCCTTAGTAAGATCTAAACATGAGTTGTAGAGGTGCAGTATGTTAACAGTTAAAATTGTATTGACACAAAAGCTGCCAAAAGAGAGACTAAGGGACTTGAAAATGGTTGAATTAATGACGGGTAATATAGAGACAAGCATCATCAGCCCATTATTGAATCGTTAAAGTGATTAGAAGTAGACAACTGGGAAATAAAAGCAAAAAAATGTCTCTGAAGGAGAAACCAACTTAAGACAAAAATGCTCTCCTAGAACAATCTGTCACCCTACAATAGAGAGGCCTGAGAAGAATCAAGACATCACGTTACATATCAATCAATCTAGCATTTTCAAAGTCTTTTCTTGTTCTAGTTCTAGCTTCTTTACAATAGCTTAGGATTTCTCCATTATTAATTCCTTGTAATAGACTTTTTTTCAACAAGATAGACTTTTTCCCTCTTCCTTTATTGTTATCTAACTTGTGGCAATCCAAGTGAAGTATGCAACCCTCCAGATCCATTTTACCCACCGTGTCATTTCCGAGGCTTCCTAAGGAAACTGAGGTACGTATATGTAGATCCTTATTGACACACACTCATCTTAACCTTATCAAAACCCTTTAAGAGTGGAGGTGAATGTTCTCTTAAACTTCCTTCATCTCATTGATCCAAAACAGCGAGAACACTATGCTATTGGAGTTGAGTCAACCGTCCTTAGAATTAACAAATTCCCATTATGTTCTCTACTTTGTTCGACACTCCTATTTGATTTGAGAAACTTAGCCGTTTCCTTTGTCTTCTATTATGAGATTGAGCGACTTTATATTTGGAGTAGCAACACCAGGGAGTTCCGCTTGTAATTCATTTAGGATTGCTATTACTCATTGAACAAATTTAGTTTTGCTCTTGCCTGTGGAGTACGAATTAAATTTCATCAATTACCAAACTACGTTTAATATGTTCATTCATTTCTTATCTTTTTGCTGGTCCGTTATTTTCCTCGATTAGCTTTTGCATCATCTTTTTCAGATTATAAATGTCATTTTAGTTGTCTTGTTGGTATTAGAGCCTGGTTGGTTTGAAGTAGAGAGAGGATAAGACACTGGGTTTTCTATCATTTTTGGTATGACTGGAAGGCAAGGCTTTTTGTATTCTAGAGTTGGCAAACTATCGCCTTGATGGTCTGGCGATGAATATATAGTGGTATATATGCTATCTTTAGTTGAAAGCTCAATCCAGCAGACAGAATGATGAACAATCGTCTGTGATAAGCTCGCGTGTTTAGGCTTCGCCATCTTCCAGTAGGGATCAAGGGCCTTTATAAAAAGCAAAAGTTTGTGGAATTCCTAGTTGTGAAGAGTTGCGGCAAATTGAAACAAGGTGGATATGTTTAAATGTGTCCAGATTCATTATTCTGTATTAGAAGACTGTCTTTTCCTTTCCTATTATCAATACTTGTAAACTTAAGAGATTGAGTTATGTTGAGGGATGAAGTTTCTACTTTTGACTTGAGAATGTACGGGAGTTACCCATGTAATGTGTGTTGGATTCTTGTTACTTATTAATAAAGCTTGCTTTCGTCTTACCAATAGGGAAGGAATCTAGCAACATAATAAAAGCTATGATATGATCTTTAGTATTGATGCATTATCGACTAAGCATTCATATCCTATTTCGTGATTGATTTCAATGAACAACTCAATTCCCCTATTGCGGCTCCACAATGTCAATCACTTAGTTGGGCATCTCAAAGGATATACTACTAACATCCTATCCTAAAACTTGATCCCATTTAGAGAATAATCTCTAACTTACAGTTATTTAGGTTATAGGAGATAAATACTCAAAATATCACATAATATTAAGTGTCATCTTATTCACACAATAACTTGTTATTACCACATTGACCTAATTCGTAGGGTCTCCATTCATTTAAGTTGGATTACTGCGGCTTGTGAAAAACTCATGGGTTTCAACCTTATCCCTAACCTAGATTTCTCAACCAAGGCTAACGCTAAGCCTTAAGTCAAGGAATCAATTGTATTATCTTTGAATACAATAAAATCAATAATCATACACATTAGATAGTACTCTTACAGACTTAAGTCTAACTTAGATGTGTTGATGTTGCTTTTGATCGTACTTGAAACTACTAATCTTATTAATCGTAGTTATGCTATTATAGTAAACTGAAATTGGAGAAAGTAACTTCTTTAACATAGGTAAATTGGGCAAAAATCTCTAAAGTCATTCTAGTTGTATTTCAATCTCATCCAAAGTAAAGAGTTCTACCTCAAAGGTAGAACAAGCTAATATGATTTGTTTCTTTGATCTCCACATGACAACACTACCACCCAAAAAAATATATATCTAATGTTTCCATTACTCTTATAGTTCTTCGCAATCGAGTTAGCATCACTACATATCTTAAATAGCAAAAGGATGTTTATTGTAATGCAACCCAAGAGAAATGGTTTCTTTCAAATAGTGAAGTACTCTATCTAAAACTTTTCAACGAATTCTATTAGGACAACTAGTGTATTTACTTAATTTAGAAATAAGAAATTCAATATCTTTACAGTTGGTTAAATACATCAAACTACTAATAATCTAAGATTATTCTAACTAAGACACAAGAATACCACTCTCATTCTTGTAGAAGGCTTTCGATGAATCATATGGGATGTTAATATGTCTATATTTTGTATATTTAAATCTCTCTAAAACGTTTTTAACATAAAGACCCTAAGAGATTACTATACCATCAATAAACCCCATGATTTTCAGTCCTAAAATCGCATTAGTTATATCTATATCTTCTATCTCAAATTTATTACACAAGAATCGTTTAGTCTCATGTATTAATTCTCATATTAGAACCAAACAATAAAATATCATCCACATATATACACAGGATGACAAATGCATCATTGATAGACTTAGAGTAGATATACCTATCAAATTCGTTTGAAATAAAGCCAAAAAATGATATGATATAGTCAAACTTTTTTTGCCACTATTTAAGGGCTTATTTAACGCTATACAAAGACTTAACAAGTTTACAAACCTTAGGCTCTTCCTCATAAAAGTCACCATGCAGGAAGGCAGTTTTTACATCCAACTAATGAATTGTGACATCATATACAAAAGTTAGTGCTATGAGCACATGAATCGTGGTCATCCGGAAAACAAGAGAATAGGTACCAAAATAATATATTCATTCATTTTGTGTATCCCTTAATAACTAACTTGGCTTGTACTTATTAATTGTTTCTTCTTAAAAAACTATTTGTAACTCATAGTAGAATGATCAAAAGGTAAATCAATCAATTCTCAAGTTCTATTTGAAAGAATTGATTAGATTTCATCATTAACAACTTCTTTCCAATACTTAACCTCAAGTGAGGTCATAGCCTGATGAAAGGTAATAGGATCATCCTTAACATTGAAGGTGAAGAAGTCACTTTTAAAATCTTTGGATATACTAAACCTTGGTTCATTTATTTTTTAAAAGTCATATGATTTAGAAATAACACTTTCAGAGTCACCACTAACATTAATCATCCTTTCTATATTATAAGGAATGAAACTAGTAGTAGGGTTAGGATCTACAAAACACACACTTTGGAGAACACTAATATTTATAAAAAACATATTCTCAAAGAATATGGCATCATGGAATTTCACTATTGTGTTGACATGTATGCCAAATACATTAGATCATATGACTAAGAGTCTGTACACATAGATAGTTTTCACCTAACCCAAAAATATGGTATCTACAATTTTAGGTCCCAATTTTTTTTTCTTGTATTTAGGGATAAGTACTTTTGCTTGGAGAATGAGAGCTTGGGGCATTGAAGTGTTGCACCTTGGGGCTTGAGATTTCATGAGTTCCTCTAGGGAAGAGTGGAGAGAGGGGAAAAGATGGTAGAAGTTAGGCCAATTGCTGCAAACATTGGGGAATCGTGAGTGAGAAATAAAGAGTGAAACAAGGGGAGAGTGAGGGTTGAGATTCATCTCTTGGAGCCGATTCTAGGGAAAATCCTTGTAAGTATTTCTCATCCCTTGTTCTTCTATATCTCTTATTTATATTTAATTTAAAAGGAGTTGTATTAATGGAGCCTTGTCTCCCCCCATGATGTAATAAGAAATAGATGTGCTGTGAATTTTCTATTCTAACTTACGCACTCTATATTTTGATTTATTGATTCTACCCTTTTATATTCTATAAACACTCTATATTCTCTAATCCTCTCTATGCTTAAGCTAAGATATATATTTTCATTCATTTTTCTTCAGCAATTTGGATTGTGTTGTTTGGTTGTTGCAATTTAAATTCGGGTGAGTTTGCATTCATGTATGTTTTAAAAATGAAATTTTGGTTTTCCAACATCTACATACTTTGATTGTCATAATTTTCATTTTATAATCTACAATCCGGATGCTCTGACATTTTAGGCACAACATCTACATACACAAACACAGTATAAATAAAATTGGAAAGAATTTTAGGACCATCTAACCATGTGAATAAAATTGAGCAAGATCGGATAAACTCAGTTCTGTTTTCTGCACAATCAGTTTTTCTGCAACAAGAGTTGGGTAAATGTCTCATATCTCTGTCTGTAGGAAACCAAATTTGATAAAATTAGTCTCATCGGAAAGCTGACATCCACAGCTTTCCGAAAAGACTAAGATCATAACATTTGGAGTTTTGTACACTGAGATATAGAGGATTCTTTGAGCTTTTGTGATTCAGTCAGAATGCCTTAAAACTGTTGAGTTGAAACCAAGTGCACCCCTTTGTTCTTAACAAAACACCTTATATTCACGTGAATTTGAAAGTTTCACCCATTTAGTTGGAATCCTTAAGCGCTTAAACTGACTCTTGAGCATATGTTCAAGAAGGTTTAATACGAAAAGAGCCCGCTTAGCCACAATCACCAGTCATATTAAATTTTGCTAGTTTTTAGAAAACTAGCTGGCACGCTCGCACACTAAGTAGAGTTGAAAATTTTATTTCAAGTCTCTACATAGGCTTGGAGTGAAAATTTCACGTTTACATGATTCAAAGCAACCCACAAATCTTTTATTGTCGTGGAAGAGAAAGAACTAAATACATTGAACAAAACATTTGATAATACCGATAATATATAATAGCAGCACAAAGTGTCGTTCTCCTTCTACTCGATGATTTATCTAAGTTGTTAAGATCAAAATCATCGGGTTGGGACAATCTTACTCAATACATAAATGCAACCCTAATATAGTCAACCAAATTTTCCTGTGTTTGCTGTAAATGCTTAAAGTTAGAATTTGTTAACCTTTTCGACATCAAGGTCATCTTGATGTTAATGTCAGAGAGAAAATGATGAAGACATATTTGCTACGGATACTGATTTCTCTAAGATTGTTGGTAAAAATCATTTGACTACATGCATAAACAAATAATATGCAACAATCATACACATGACGATATCAATAAAAGTTGCAGATCCAAAGAAATTCATTCACAAACAATGTTGAAAATCATTAAACTACTTAAGTGATCGAGTTGTCGGTATGGACTTATCTTAGAAAAATCAGCGCTCCATTGTTAGGTATGCACGGGCACCAAATGCCTTTCTTCCAAGATAAAATGATCCATAACGAGAGCACATACCTGGACTCTGGATGCTTTCGACCATGCCTCAGTCGCCTAGCTGGTTGGTGGATAGAAAAAGTCATCGTAGAGGAGAAAAACACAGAGACAATACACCTCTTTACCCATAACCATTCTTGTGTTTAGGATTCATTTGATCGATATATCAAATCTTTTTCATGCAAAAAGATAGACAAAAGACAATTCTCGAACCTAAACCCGGCCCGACGCATGCACGTGTATGATCATCTATGTCTTACCAAAGTTCTTTGAATTCAGGTGTAATTCTTGAACCTAAACCTGCCCAATGCATGCACGTGTATGATCATCTATGTCTTACCAAAGTTCTTTGAATTCAGGTGTATGAATTACCATCTATATAAAGGATACATGTGATTCTTTCACCCACCAATATAAAACTAAACTTTGTCTCTTGGTTTTCTCATACACAAGTTTCTCACTCACGTGTGACTTTCACACTTTAGGACTTTCACATATATCAAATAAACATTTAAAACATTTGAGGATACTTAACATAAACAAAATATAATTAATGTCACATAGATTTAATTAATTCTACCATTAATTAGTCATTAAGTCTAACAATATCCAGCAACATGTGTGTGGACAAGCCCCTCGGTATGAAATGCCCATTACATCCTTATTTTAGTTTGAGAAACCAAAGTTTATCACAAAACCAGGAAAGAATTTGAAGCAGAAAACGTTTCACGTACAGGGAAAAGTGACTAACTAGTTCATGAGCTTCGTTATAAGCGAGAGACAGAATGAAGATTCTTTTCTCCTTATTCCTGAACTGTTTTGCTGACTGGAGTCTTCCAATCTACAAATTCCCGCATATCGTGGTGCTGTTAATTTGTCAGTTTGCCATGATTTGAAATTTTCATGGTGCCAGTTCCAAGTTACAACCAATGTTCCAGCAGAAGCACCAGGCTTGCTAGAATTGTTTTTATTCTTATATACATCTTTAGCGGCCTTTAGTCCTTGGAACAAAATTTCCTCATTTTTCATATATTTTATTCAACTCGCCCAAATCAAATAAACGGCGTTTGCTTCAGAAACCAATACTCAAGTCACGTTGAGATGAGGCAAACTGAATGGAATCATTATAAAGTCACTTGCCAATTGAAAGGATGGATGATTATCTAGCTAAATCGTGAGACAGCACAGACTGAATGAGGAAATGATAAGTTTGATTTCACTGTAAATATGGCAGATATGCCGTAGGTACACAGCCTAAAACAGAAGAATATGAGGATGGAAAATCGCAGAAATCGCACCCTTCTCTGTAGATTCTAAATGTAGTAAATGCTAGGACATATCAAAACAAGGGATGCAGAACATACGATAATTCTGTTAACCAAATTCAGCCACAATAAGCTATTATCCCTACATTCGTGACTTAACTCCCCAACATGTTCCATTCATGAACACATGAATAGGAAAACGTGAAAAGGGTTACTAAAATGCTAAACCCTCCATCATTATGATACAAAAGTGCATTTTATAACCAATAAGTGAATTTTCTTTTGCTTTGTCCGCCGGATCCAATCTGCAAACTCGAATGTGTTTGGCGCCTAACGACATAAGGAAAGGAAAGAGTAAACAATCAAGGAAAAATTCACAGCAGGATAAAATAAATCGGAAATTTGTAGCATAACCCATAACGGAAGGATTCCAGATAGGGTAAGTATTCAAGCCTTTCATACTGTAAGATCACCATTTTTGTGATTTGCAACGTCTAAAAGGAAAAGAAATATATAAAACTACAGAAACACAAACAAATATCACGAGATTTATAGAAATTCGATATGGAAAGGAAAAGAAAACCACATTAGAGCACCACACCAGTAATAAAACGCACACATAGAGATGTGTGCATGTATGTATTTGTGCACGTATGCATATACATATATGTGCAATGTATGCATATATGCATTTGTGCTTGGAGATATACGGCTCCATTTCGGAAGAGGCGGCTGGGAGATTTTTGAGTAGGTGTAGGCATTCAGATTTATGACACCGACTTGGCAAGGCAAAAGAGCAAGATTATGCGTGCTGTATTGGTCAGAGAATTGGCAACTACAATCTTGGAAACGTATTAGAAGAATTGGAGGCTTTCACCTTTCAGATGCTTTCTTCAGTTCAAATGATCGGAAGAACCTGAATTTTCATAAGAAACAGGCTCTCATTTCCCATTTCACAAACACCGAATGATGGAAGAACCTGAATTTTCCCAAGGAACGTGCTCCCGTTTCCCATTTAGACAAACATCAGTAACCTCCATCGCATCAGTTTCGGAATCGCTGAAAAGAATGGAATTCTCTCATAAGAATACAGTTCCCATCTCAAGGGGTGTCAAAGACTCAGAAAAGGGTGAATCTTTTTCCTATGTAAATCATTTCAGCTGGCAAACTAAACATGCTTGGTGCTGAAACAGAACAAAAGAAAGTAAAGTGGGTCTACTCTTTATAGGAAACTCCCATTTCCTTTGTGGTCTCCATTGAATCTTTAGTTTCAAAAACAAGTGACGATGATCAGCGTGGAGCTTGTTGAGAAAGGTTGATGCTGTTTCTAGTGCGAGAACTCTTTCCATGATGCCTGTTCAGTGAATGCAGGCTGTTCTTTAGGTGGGATCGGGTAGAGGGTGCGACACAATAACTTTGTAGAAGATCGTCAATCTACTAAATGTATTCTCGCCTAGGCAAGTTAAACTTCAAAGTCTGATGGGGTGAAGTACATTAAGGGGCCATTTGTTTCACGGAACTTTGGTGTAGAACCAATACTTTGTTGGGCATCAAACGAGGAACCTAAATATCTGAAGAAGCATGGGTTGCATGTGGAACTCCGTGTATCAACCCAGAGTACCAAGCTTCTAAATTATAAGAGTTCCACAACGTCCTGCAATGCGAACGATTTGTTGTGGTAAAAAGAACATGAAGTTTTCGGCACTAAGTGTGAAGCTGATCATATAGAAAATGAGATTCAGAGTTGAAGATGAAAACCAATACATGGAAACATATGAAAGAAATCAGTTTGAGATTTGGACCAATCCTTGGCCTTGTATTCATAGGCTTCACCACCAACCAAGCAATACAAATTCCAATAGCTTGCAATATACCAAGGAAACAACGAGATTTTCTCGATATTACTCTTTCCAGTGACCAAAGATTCCGTAACTTGACGGGGAAGGAAAAGAAAATCCGGCATAATTGCCAAAGCCAAATAGGCCCAAAGGAGGTCGATCCCCATATTTGGTGTATTCCGCCGAGCGCACGCGAGAAGGAAGGGTAACCGCCGTTCTCTCCCCCAGAGTGCCAAAGGGACATTGTCACCGCTAGCAATCACTGTTTTCTCTTCTTGGCGGAGTAAACCATGCCTCTGATGCCGTCGGGATCGACGCAGAACCCGAGCGGGCGATAAAACCCCAGCACGTTTGGCTCCGCGTAAAGCACGATGTTAACGATGCCTTTGGTGAGGAGATCGCTGAGAACGCGCTCCATCACGGCCTTGCCTAATCCGAGCCCTTGGAAGCTCGGGTCGACGACGACGTCCCAGATGATGGCGTTGAACACGTCATCCCCCGTCGCCCTCGCGAACGCCACGGGCTTCCCCGTCCTCGAATCCTCGATCCAGAGAACCGTCGGCGTGTGCTCGAGCGCCTTCGTGATCTTCTCCGGCTTTCGACGTGGGAATCCGACTCGAGCGAACATCGTGTTCAGCTCGTCCAGGTCGAGTCCCGCCGGAGACCTGTGAACAACAAAGCCCCGCGACGCGAGTTCCGGATCCGAGACTGTGAGCTTCTGCCTGAGCGCCGCTGTTACGGTAGCCGCCTGAGTATCTCGTATTGTGAGGCGCGGGAGGGCCGGGAATTTCTTCTGCCGGAGGAGCGCGGCCGTCGGGATCGCCGCGCCGTGGACGAGCATTGTCGTCGCTCCGGTGGTTTGCTGAATGAGCGCCGGGGCAGTTTAGGTTTTCGTGTTGATAAGGCGTTATCCCAACCCCAAGTTCGGTGGTTCAAGGTGCACCCGACCCGATGGTGGGGCCCAATATTGGTGGCCTATGTCGCGGCCGCCCGGGTGATCATTGTTCCCTCATCAGACTTCCAACTTCAAGTTTCTGTAAGGGTAAACCCAGCTTCAGCGTGTACAGTACGTTAAACATGATCGGTTCGGAACCGGTTCAGCGGTTTGAATCAGAACCGAACTGGTTTCCGAACTGTTGATAACCGGAATTGGTTGAACCAGTCTCGAAACCGTAACGGGACTCGAAGATTCCTTGGTTTGGTTACGATTTACAGTTTTTATAGGAACCACAACAGGAATTAATGGTTTTAAACCACTCATTAATAAATTTTATATATATATATATATATATATATATATATATATATATATATATATATATATATACATATACATAAACATGGTGACGCATGGCTCAACAATAGAACATTGTTTATTGCCGAGTCAGACGAGAGCTCGAATCCCGTGAAAGCCAGTCCTTTTTAAAAAAAGATTTAACAGGTTTCAAGACTGTTTCAAAACTAAAACCGAAATCATCTTGAAATTAGCGGTTCCGAAACCGGAATCAAAACTGCTTTTGTAACAGTTCCGTTTCGGTTCTAAAGTCCAAGTAACCCATAATCCATGGTTTGAACATGTCTACAGTAAGTGACTAGAAGTTTCATTAAAACTTCCTCCATTTTGATTTGTGTTAGATGATGTCACCCCATTTTACATACATGCACTGCCCATTTTGCTAATTCAAGTATTTCTCTCTTTCTCGTTCTCCTCTTTTCATCTTTCTCTTCCTTTCTACTAACGCCCGTGTTCACCATTGACCATGCCAGCATTCTCTCTTGTTGAATTTCTCTACTCTACGCTCTCACACGTTGGAGGATCGAGAAAAAGAAGAGAATCAGCATATTTCATACTATCACTGATTTTTGGTATTATTCTTATTTTATATTCATCCTAATTACTTTTTGGTGTAGGTGCTGTTGTCAATTTTCTCTTTATGATACGGCTGTGGGGTGTTCCTTCTCAAATGACGGTGCAAGTAGGTTGTGTTTCTTTCGTAAGAAAACTACCATCCCTCTGTTTGATATTTATATATATATGTACATAATATTATATATATGTTACATATTATATATGTTATGTTGCTCATGTTGCATACTTTGTTACTTTGTTGCATGTATATATATTTTAATAAAACATTTCTTTTCGATTTTAGATTTTATAATAAAACAGCTCATATAGGTGAGAATGTATCATTTGGTGATGATTGTTGTATTGTTATAGTATTGTTGAGACAAAATAAGTACCTTTGGATAGACATATTGTAGACGATCACGTCAACTCTAAGACGTGGTCATGTCGAGTTGTCATAACAAATCATCCTAGAATCAAGTTTGATCTTGAAAAAAATTATGCACCGGCTTCTTTTGGCTATCATGATGAAGCTTGTCCTTCAAATCATCATTATGATATAGGTGCCAACAAATATTTTGTAGACGGTGATAATGTTACACTCCCTCTATTCCAAGGTTGCTTCCTATCTTTGAAGGTTATATTACATATGTTGTTTGATAGGAGGGTCAATTTTAAACATCTTTGTGATATTCTTAAATAGATTGTAACTTACAAATTACGTAAATATATAGAGACCACGACACAATGTCATGATTGAGTGGTTTTACGAGAGCTGTGTGAGCATGAGGCAGTTGGTAAGATATTATGCAACGGACTTGGTTATTTGATCAAGATAGTTTGTTGTTTCAAATGTTTGTCGAGTTGTTGATTATCTTTATCAAGTGATAGCAACTTAACACCAATAACTTTCATATTCCTTAGGGTGGATGACTATTACTCTCTATGATGTCTATAAGATTCTAGTCTTTATGATGAGTCACACATTTTAGCTTTGGTATGGGTGATAGAGGTGATAGATAAGATAGATATTATGGTGAAATTCATGGGCATAAGTCATGATAAAGTAAAGCTGCAAATAAAGTTCAAAAGTATGAAGTTATGTATTCTCCAACTATATTCTTGAAGGAAGGGGATTATACTTGAGTATAAGGAGTTATTACTCTTGTTATATCATACACACCATATACCTAGATAAGTCAAGAGATTGAAGTATTGGTTTTGATTGTGTAGAAGTGTTTGTTATGTTTTAGGCATGGATTTATGAGTACTCAGTAACCCTTAATGATTAGGATATGTTGATAGGCAATGTTACTCACAGGGATTGTTCTACTACGTCTTGCTGGTGTATCATGAGTAGTTGGACTCGGTGGAAGCTCTAAGATATGTGATCATCAATATATACTTAGTTGTAATTTAATATGAAGAATGAAAGTTAGTTGTTATTTACCATAGATAATGAATGTTATTATAAAAATACTAAAATAACATTTTTTTCCTAGATGATTCACAACCTTTTTGGTGGAGAAGATGCACAAACGACACCTATAAGAGAAAAACTTGATTCACCTAGGTCCTCGCAAGCATATAGACTTGCCAAGCATCATGCCTATAAGGTAGAGTATCATCGAGAATATGAATAGTGGGAGTCACATAACTCACATGGCCTTTAGAAACTTCGACCATAATTACTTGTTTTTGGGTATCATACAGGCACATGTGTAATGATTAATACATGAGTTATATATTGTTTGAGCTTGTCAAATTTTCTTGAAAGATTCTATGTGTAGATGTGAATTTTTATTCCGAAGTCTATGTAGAGATTTAAAATTAAATTCCCAAACTACATCGTGTGTACAAGTGTGTCAGCTAGTTTGCTCAAACTAGAAAAGATTGATTTTGACTCCAGTAGCGATTATGGGTAAGTGAATTCGTTTCGACCTAGGACTTCTTGAACTGATGCTCAATGGTGAGCCTAGAAGCTTCGAAAATCGTTCGAGATACAGTAAGTTTTCAAAATCAAATTTCAATTTAAAAAATCGTGAACTTTACTTCTTTGAATCAAAATATTTCAAATCTTGAAAAACATAAACTGGTTTTGTTTTCAAAGACTTGTTTTTGATTTTTTTGAACAACTTCTGAATCTCCAAAAATTCTCAAAATTTTACAGAAAACAGGTTTGATCTATAGATTCAGAAACTATTTTTATTTTTATTTTAATTTTAGTTATTATAGATTTATTCAATTAAATCAGAGAATGTACCCCACTTAGGTTTTTGGGAAAGATCTGTAGTAGAGAATCATAGGTTTAGGAAAATGATTATATCTTTATGCTCAGATCTCCAATTTTTATGACATTGGTTTTGTTGGAAAGCTATTGATTTCAGCTTTCTAATAAGACTATTTTCAATCAAAAGATTTGTACAAAAATATGGGATAATAACTCAACCTTTGTTGTTGGAATTTCTGGTTTTAAAGAATCTATTCCGATTCTATTCGATCTTCTTTGATTTTATTTATGATGTTGCATGATCCTAAAATTCTTGAATATTTTATGGATAGTGTGCCTATGTATGTGTATTAGGCGTGCAAAATTTCAGCACATTCGAGATAAGGAGTAAAGAAATAAAATAGTTTATCGGACATATATAGAGTGCAAAAAATAGGTTTTCAGGATATGTGCGTACTTTCGTCTGAATTAAAAATAATCTATAGCAATTCAAAATAAATATAATTATAATTATACTATGAGCATAGAGGAGATTAGGAGGTATATGATCTTATATTATATGTCAGAGTAGAAAGATTGAAAAATAATCGCATAACAGATAATCTATGAATAAAAAAGAGACGGGACACGATACGATCCTTAATTAATGCATCAATATGGAGACATGAGCTCCTTAATTACAGCCCCATTAATCTTAATGAAAGAGGAGATAATAATAATTGAAATTCAAGAGAAGAAATGACTTGTAGCAGAGGATGGTGGTCGGTGGTTGGCGCCGGTGAAACCCCTTCTCCTTCTTTTTTCTCTCCCTCTCTCTCTCTCTCCCTCTCTTTCTCTCCCTCTCTTGGATCGTGGGATACTGTGAGAGGATCCTAGATTGATCGGTTGATTCGGAGATTATTAGCCTTGGTCATTGCCCTTTTGGTTCATACAATCTCCTCTTTCCGAAGAATTTGCCTCCTTTCGGTCCGAATTCTATGTATGGTAGGTATTGTTTCAAATACTTTCTTTAAAATAATTTCTATATTCGAAAACATCAAATTTAATAAAATCTTCAAATATTATTTTTAGAAAACACTGAGTTTTATATCTAGTTTTTGTTTGCATGGGTGACCTACTTTCGCTCTGTGAGTTAGTCTTTAACCACCTTGACCACTTTAACCCTTTTCATATGAGTATAGGATATCGAACCACTTTAATGGGTATAGGGTATCAAACCACTTTCACCCTTGGGTATAGGATATCAGAATGAGACTATTTTTGATCAGGCAAATTTCTAAGGTCTGGTTTGGATTTGATTTATTTTTTAATTTCAAGGGTTTTAGAATTTTATAAATTTATCAATTTACAAACATTTTTGGGTTTGATTCCTAATGTCTCATTTTCATTTGTTTCTTTAAAAAAAATTGCTTGAAATCATCCTTTCTTTAAAGGCAATCATTTAAAAAGGTAGAATCATTTCAATTTGGCCATGAGGGCAAAGTAGTCACTTTTTTGATATTTTGTCAAAATTGGATTTTTTTTAGAGAAATGCAATATACCATCTTTTTGAGTTTGCTACAAAATTTCGACATAGGAATGAATCCATTTAAGGTGTCTTTATTTGAAAAACCTTTGAAAGACCCAAAACTCTAATTTTTGCTTAAAAAGATAAAATTTCTAAAAGATTAGAAGAAAAAAAATATTTTTAAAAAAAAAATAGGTGTTAATAGATGCTCCTCTTTGGCATTAATCCAAATTTATTTGGATAATGGTAAAGAAGAAAATACCCATTTGATTTTCTTTCCAGATTTATCTTGAGAGTATGAATTTTTCCTTCATTCTATAACATCTATTTTCTTGATTTGTTTTTGCAAAAGAGAAGATCTTAGCAAAAGGAGACTTGACAAGAAAACACCTGGTCTTAGGATGATCATGCATGTATGACCCCTTGATGGATGCATGTATGCATAAAATGTGAGGTGAATGAAGTGAATGTTTAGAGATCCATACCTGTAATTCGTGAACTTGAGAAGAAGCCTATGAATGTTGGTTGCCCCAAAGAAGATGGTTCCCATATTGTTTTCTTTGATGTTTCGGGTTTTCAAAATTTCTTTTCAAAAAGAGACTCCTTTTGGTTTCTATAAAAAAGGACTTCAAATTTTTTACATTTCCCCTCACTCAGGTTTTAATACCCACTACTTAGTAGAGGTTTTATAAAAGATTTTGAATAACATTTCAAAGTTCAATTCCTTACACAACAAGGTTTAATTTTCAAACAAAATGAAATCTAAATAAGTAGGTACTATTCTTATTATAAGATTTTAATGGTAAACTTTTCTCCATTAGAATGAGTTGAGGGATTTCGGGAAAGAGTTTCCCACAGTCCCTTCTGAAGCGTTTCGTGGTATAAGGCCAAAATTTTTTGATGGAAAATTGTTTTTTTGAGCTTTGGTTCTTCTTTTTCCTTTCTTTCAAAGGGAACCTCTATATTGGAGGTTTTGTTTTTTCCTCCTTTTCTTTTGATTTTTGTCAATTTTCCTTTTTGGGGAGAAATGAAGTAGGGGATACAACCCATCCCTTTAGATACTCAATTCAGCCAAGAACATCCTGCTTCCTAATAGCACCTATCATTTGAAAATATTTTGTTATTTTGAACTAGGCATCATTTTGTAAGCCAAAGATTTTTGAAATGTTACCAAATGATTTTGAAAACTCTATTTTTCATAAAAGTTTAATTCCCTAATTCAAGGTCACATAATCCATTTTGTTCATTCTTTCAAGAAATTCAAAGGAGATCCATTTTAAAATCTTTTAAAAATAATTTAGAGTAGACCCTATACATAATACTTTTTTCAAATATTGGGCATTTATAGGGTCTGATAAATTTCTTTCCTCAACATCAATTAACCAATATGCATTCCCCTCTTATAATATAGGGATCATCCCACTTGGACCTCCTCCTTCCAAGAGGATGTGGGACTCTCATGAGTAAATAATGTAAATGACATGTAAAATGTATTCCATATGATATGGTAGAGATACATGCTTTATAAAATGAAGAATGTATTTAGTCTCCATGAAAAGTGTAGATATGAAAATTTCACTCCAAGCCTATGTAGAGACTTGAAAAAAACTTTTTAATACTACTTAGTTGTGCGAGCGTGCCAGCTAGTTTCGAAAAAATAGCAAAGTTTTGAATCTGACTTTGCGATTGTGGTTAGGCGGGATTTTTTCGCTTTAGGCCTTCTTCAACCGATACTCAAGGGTCAGCCTAAGCGCTTTAAGGATTTCAAATGTACAGGTAAAGTTTCAAATCCTAGTAAAAACAAGGTGTTGATAAGAACAAATTCATGCACTTTGGTTTCAAGTTTTAAAATCAACAAGTTCTGAAAAATAGAAACTGATTCTGTTTTCAGAACTTGCTTTCCGAATTTTTTTGAGTGACCTAGAGACCTCCAAAACTCATGATACTTTTACAGGATATAGCGTAGAATGTGGAGATTCTAAGACACTTTTGTTTTGAAATTTGGGACTGCAATGATGTAGAATTAAATTGATAAAGTGCTTCTTATCAGACACTCAAAACTGTTCTATCATAGAAATACAAAGACCCAAACATAGGTCTGTATCTCGATGCTTAGAGCTCCAATTTTAGTGCACTTAGTCTTGTTGGAAAGCTATAGATGTCATCTTTCCAATGAACTAAGATTCACCGAATTTGAACAACTAAAGTTAGAGTTATGGGACGATTACGCAGAATCTGTTGCAAGAAAACAGTGTTGACAGAAAGTTTCTGAAATTTTCTTAATCTTACACAACTTTTAATACGTGGTTTCATGGCCCTAAAATTCTTGAAAATTTTATTACAAGTGAGCTTGTATGTTTAGATACAGTGTCCCAAATTTTAGGGTGATCGGAGTAGCAGTTTAACAATGAAAAATAAAGCAATCAACGTATGCGAGAATGCTGAAATCCATAATTTTGTTTTTACAACATACGTAATGCAAACTCACCCGAATTCAAATTGCAACAACATAATGTCCAAAGTAAATTACTGAAGAGAAATGAATGGAAATATATATTAGCTTAAGCATAGAGGGGATTAAAAGATATAGAGTATTTATAACATACAGAGAGGTAGAATAAAGAATACAAACAATTAGAGTTTATAAGTAAGAAATAGAAATTTCAGCACATCTAATTCTTATTACATCATGGGGAGAGACAAAGCTCCATTAATACAACCCCTTTTGAATTGAATATGAAGAAGAGATGAAGATGAACAAAGAAGAAGGATACTTACACGATTTCTCCAAAGATCGGCCACTAATGGTGGTGCACGACCCTCACCTTCCCCTCTTTTCACTCTTATTTTCTAACTCAAGCTATCCCAACAATGTGCAGCACTTGGCCTAATTCTACACTCTCTTCCCCTCTCTCAAGCCTTTCCTAGCAGCCCACGATACTCCCAAGATGTAGTACTTTGATGCGTCAAAGCTCCAAGGTGCAACCACTATCTCACTATCCCAAAATCCCAAGCTCTCAAGATGCAGCCACTTCCTAAACTCTCTCCAAGATGAGATTCACGCCCCCCCTTGGCCTCTATTTATAGGCCAAGGGGGGCTCTTCTAGGCCCTTTCTTGGGGCAGGTCCTCCATGACCCAAAACCCAACCCAAGGTCTTTATGTTCACGTGGATGTGTGGTCCCCCTTGGTCAAATATGGACCAGCCTCATGTGAGCTGGTTGTTGGTTCAAACCGTGTACACCTATTCATGGTTGGCTAGGTCCTAGACGTCTCCAAGTACAACCGGCTACCTTCAACTTGAGGTGGCCCATCCCATGTTGGCTCATCCCATGTTGGCTCGTCTCATTTGATCAAGGCTAAGTTGTGTTTTCAATTGTTGTTTAGCCAAAGGAGATAGAGTGGACATGGCTAAGCTAACTTGATCGATTTAAGGCATTTGATTCAAACTAGGTTATGCTTCATGTTTAGCTCAAGTGAATCAAGTCTAGGACTTAGTCAAGATCAACTAGGTTTAGGTTGGTGAGGCTATCCACTTGACTTGATCTTTGATGAAGAAGCGCATTGACTCAACGTGGTCCACTTCCTTGCCCCACGGCTTGACTTTCACGAACTCGATCCCAGCTTGAGGCGGGCTCCAACCGTCGCTTTGATCTTCGCCCGATTTGCTCGAATCTTCTAGGCCTCATCCTTTTTGCTTTAATTTGAACCTCTTTAAAAGATTTAAAATTTTCATTTTAAAGCAAAAGGTTTTTAAAACAATTCAGCTTTCGAAATTGGGAGTGTTTTCAGAAAAAATTATTTAGTGTGCTTATAGAAGGTATTTTCGGAATGCACTTTACATGCCCCTAGTTTGGATGAGATGACATGAGCATTCATACACTATGGCCGACCCCTATTGTGGCATGTGATGAATGATTTTTAATATGATGCATGAATGACCTATACATGCATGATCTTGGTTTTTGGCATTGCATGATATGGTCCTAGCTTTTGATGTATTTTAGGTTATGTTCACTCCCTAAATTGACCTCTAGAAAATCTCCTCCTACGAAATTTAAAAGTTTTTTGAAGTCAAAGATTTTATGAAATTCGAGAAGCTTGGAAGCTTGATCATCCTCATAGATGAGGGGATCTTCCTCTTTGCTTTGATCACTCTCAAGTGCTTTGATTTCTAGGGAGGTATCATGCATAAGAGAAGAGTTATGCACAAAAGGATTATGAGACAATTCGGGTTTTAGAATGTATATGGATTTTGTCAAACCAATGCTTTAATTTGTACCCAATTTTAAAGACAAATTTTTTTAGGATTTTCAGCTTTTTTAAATTTTTTAGATTTTTTCAAACAGATGTTAGAAGGAAGAACATAAAAGACTTTCTTTTTAGAATTTTTAGATTTTTCAAATATTTTTGGATTTTGGGAGTTTTCTAATTTTTTTTGGTTTTTCAAAATATATATTTTTTTTGATTTTTTTCAAGAAAGGGGTCTTCCATCAAGCCTACAAAGAAAACACCATGAATTATACTCCAAACAAGAGGTCTAGCCCATAGGTTTCAGTTTTAGTCGGCTCTAGGGCTCCCTTGACCCAATTGGTCTTAGGCGGTGGCTCAGGGAGTATGGATGGGTTGTGTCCTAAGCCATATCAACCCAAGTTAGGTAGAGGTAAGATGAGTTCTAATCTACCTTGGTTCTTGGCTCTTAGGCCCTAGTATGGTGCATACCCCATGTTCAATAACATATTCTAAGGAATAGTGTGTCATCCATGGCATGGTTATATACTTGAGTTTATTGGGTGTGCCTAGGAGGTGGATGACTTTAGCAGTGGAAGGGTGTGACTTTCCTAAGATGCACACGACCTTAGGAGTGGAATACTTGGGTGATTTAGGTATCCCTAGGAGATGGAGACCTCGAAAGGGTATGACTTGGGTTCTCCTAGGAGGTGAATGATCTTGGTAATGGGAGATGGATCCTAGGTGCAACCCCATGTGCCCCTAGGGGTAGACGGTTTAAGTTTATATGGATACTACGGGAGAGCATGTTTGATCTCTCGCAAAATGGAGAGAAATGGATTCCAAGGAAAATCATAGTCGGTCCCCTAGTGGGTTTGTGGATGTTTGGAAAAATCATGGCTATAAGCTTGATTTATGATACAAATCTAGGCTCAAAGAGATTTGTTTATACATGGTAGGGTTAGGTGTACCTAGGATATCGATGCATGCCTTATGAATAACCATGTCTACCATGTTTTAAATTTTATTTTTATTTTGAAATTCTTTTTGTTGGTGCTAGACATTCGGTGCACCTTGAAAATCCATATCTTGGACACATTTGTTGTGGTTGTGGGTGCATGAGCGTGATTTGATATATGGAATGCACATGAATAATTTACCAATCCTACACAACAAAGAGGAGGATCAAGAAGAGAGTTTTAGGGAGAGTGGGTTTCAGGTATACCTTTTTTGAGCTTGACTACCTTTTTATGATGAGAGCAAGATTCCTTACAGGTGTCCAGAGGTTGTTCCAGCTCATGCATAGCTTTGAACTCCCGTTGTTTTGCGAGGTCTTGGATTTCATCCTCCAAGACTGTGTGTGCAATGCTCATTCTCCTTTGTATGTGAAATGGTGCTCATGGGAATGGAACCCATCAGAGCAACTGATTTTGAAAATTTTGAAATGATTGGTGTGAAGTGACTCTCATACCCCACTTGTGCACTTAGGGATGTAAACTTTTTATTTCTTTTTAATTTTTTGAATTTCAAATTTTTTATTTTTAAATGTTTTTTATTTTTGAAAATTTTCCAATTTTTTTTGGTTTTTCGAAATAAAGATTTTTTTTTGGTTTTTCTATAGGTAAAGGGGTGCTTAGATGATTAACAAGGTTAGATGATTTGATCTCAACACTTGCTTCATTTGCGGCCTCATATCTTTCATCAGATTTTGGCCTCGGTTTGGTTATCCGGGTATGGTTTTTCTTCCTATGTACTCAAGGTTTTTCTTGGGAACGATATGCCTTGACCTCTTGGTTTAGAGCCTCAATTTCTCTTTTAATTTCCTTCTTTAGAAAGAAAATTATTTCTTTTCAGATTTGAGAAGATTTTTTTGTGGTTTTGGAAAACCGATTTGGGAAGTATAATGAGTCCTTCCTTCACATATTTTCAAAAGAATCATCCAAACTTGACATAATTGAATTGTTTTAATTGAACTCAAAACAAAGGATTTGAAAAAGAGAGAAGTTTAAGAATCATGATTTTAATTTGGAATTGGTTTTGGAAAAACAAGAATGGATCAAACAATTTTCAAAGACTCACGTCCCACCGAATGTGCCAAATCTGTAGATGTTAATTTTTATTCTGAAGTCTATGTAGAGACTTGAAATTAAATTCCTGAGCTACGTCGTGTGTGAGAGTGTGTCAGTTAGTTTGCTCGAACTAACAAAAATTGATTTCTGACTTCAGTAGCAATTGTGGGTAAGTGAATTTTTTTTGACGTAGGCCTTCTTGAACCAATGCTCAAGGGTCAGCATAGACGCTTTGAAAATCGTTCGAGATCCGATAAGTTTTTAAAATCAAATTTCAATTTCAAAAATCGTGAACTTTACTTCTTTAAATCAAAACATTTCAAATCTTTAAAAACAAAAATTAGTTTTGTTTTCAGAGACTTGTTTCTATTTTTTTATAACAATTTCTAAATCTTCAAAAATTCTCAAAATTTTACAGAAAACATATTTGATCTATAGGTTCAGAAACTAATTTTATTTTTATTTTAGTTGTTGTAGATTTATTCAATTAAATTCGAGAATGTACCCCACTTAGGTTTTCGAGAAAGACCAGAGGTTTAAGAAAACAATTGTATCTTTACGCTCATATCTCTAATTTTTATGACATTCGTTTTGTTGGAAAACTATGGATTTCAACTTTCTAATGAGACTATTTTCAATCAAAAGGTTTACTGTGTAAAAGGATATGGGATAATAACTCAACCTTTGTTGCTGGAATTTCTGATTTTACAGAATCTATTATGATTCCATTCGATCTTTTCTGATTTTATTTATGATGTTGCATGATCCTAAAAATCTTAAACATTTTATGGATAGTGTGCCTGTGTATGTGTATTAGGCGTGCAAAATTTCAGCATATTCGAAATAGGGGGTAAAGAAATAAAAATAGTTCATCGGATATATATAGAGTGCAAAAAAGAGGTTTTCAGTTTTCAGGATATGCGCATATTTTCGTTCGAATTAAAAACAATCTACAACAATTCAAAATAAATATAATTATAATTATATCATGGGCATAGAGGGGATTAGGAGGTATATGATCTTATATTATATGTCAGAGTTGAAAGATCAAAAAACAATCACATAACAGATAATCTATGAATGAAAAAGAGACAAGGCAACATATGATCCTTAATATCAATATGGAGACATGATCTCCTTAATTATAACGCCATTAATCTGAATGAAAGAAGAGATAATAATAGTTAAAAGTCAAGAGAAGAAAGGACCTGTAGCAGAGGATGGTGGCCGGCGGTTGGCAGCTACGAAACCCCTTCCCCTTCTTCTCTCTCTCTCTCTCTCTCTCTCTCTCTCTCTCTCTCTCTCTCTTTTTCTCTCTTTCTCTCCCTCTTTTCGATCGTGGGATGCTGTGAGCTGATCCTTGATTGATCGTTTGATTCAGAGATGATTGGCCTTGGTCGTTGTCTTTTTGGTTTATACAATCTCCTCTTCTCGGGAAATTTGCCTCATTTCGGTCCGAGTTTTATATATGGCAGGTATAGTTTCAAACACTTTCTTTAAAATCATTTCTATATTCAAAAACATCAAATTTAATGAAATCTTCAAATATTATTTTTGGAAAACACTGTGTTTCATTCCCACTTTTTGTTTACATGGGTAACCAACTTTCACTTCGTGAGTTAGTCTTTAACCACCTTGACCACTTTAACCCTTTTCATATGGGTATAGGATATCGAATTACTTTAATAGGTATAGGGTATCAAACCACTTTAATCCTTGGGTATAGGATCTCAGAATGAGACTATTATCGACCGACCAAATTTCTGAGGTCTGGTTTGGATTTGATTTATTTTTTAATTTCAAGGGTTTTGGAATTTTATAAATTTATCAATTTATAAATATTTTTTGGTTTGATTCCCAATGTCTCATTTTCATTTGTTTCTTTAAAAAATATTGCTTAAAATCATCATTTCTTTAAAGGTAATCATTTAAAAAGGCATAATCCTGCCAATTTGGCTGTGTGGGTAAAGTAGTTACTTTTTTCATATTTTGTCAAAATTGGATTTTTTTCAGAGGGATGCAATATAACATCATTTTGAGGTTGCTACAAAATTTTGACACATGAATGAATCCATTTAAGGTGTCTTTATTTGAAAAATCTTTAAAAGACCCAAAGGTGTAATTTTCACTTAAAAGGCAGAATTTCTAAAAGATAAGAAAAAAAATTATTTTGAAAAAAATTTGAGCGTTTACACTATGGATATCTTCATCCTATATTGGGTAGTCGTGCTTCAACATAAAAAACAACAAATTATGTAAAGGAGTGTTATTTATTGTTCCTTTTTATTAGGTTTCATGCAATACAAAAGTTTAAGCTTCTTCAATGTTTTTTTGTTTGTAGTGTCTTACAAATGTTGTGCAAATGATGAGACATATGATGTAAACATTGAGCTAATACTCAAACTCATAGCCATTACACATGATTTCATGAACCTCTTAGATGATTGTATCTATGACAATGAAGAAGATTGGTTGTATATGCAATTAGGGTTTTTTGTTATTATATATTTATGTACATATATTTGTAACTAAGTGACTAATCTAATTAACCTTTTATGTATCTAGCCTAACTCTCACTTTTTCTTTGTCTATACAGATGTCAAAATGGGCCTAGTTCGGGGGTCCAGGCTAGACAATTCTGACCCATTTAAGGAGTAGGGCCAAATGGTTGGACGAACTAGCCTGGTGAGCAAGATTTTATCTCTATATATATTAGACATATAATAAAAAGCTATACATATATAGGTATGTATTACATATATAAATACATGTAATAGAAACTTATACATATATGTATATTTTATGTAGATATATACATGTAATAAAAATATATGCATATATATATGTGTGTGTGGGTCAGACCAAGCCAATAATTTAGAGGTTCATACAAAATGTCGGCATGTCCCGTGTTGCACACATTTTTCTCGGTACACAAGGGCTGCAGTCAAAACATATTAACATCTCTATTTATCTCTCTCTCTCTCTATATATATGTATAAATATATATGGTATGACATGAAAGTACAATATATTTACCTTTATTGAGAAGAAATTTCAACAAAATCGATGTAATAGAGTATTGGAACTAGTTTTTAAGTGACAAAAAGAATAGTAATTTGATGAGTATAAAGTTTTGTAAACCAACTTCAGGCTTAGGTAGAGGTTTTCCATTACAAATGTTGAAGACATGTTGATCCTATTATATATCATGAAAGTTTTACACTAAGCAACAATATGGTGCTAAATAATAACATTTTTAAAGCACTGAGAAACATAACACGATTTGAGTGCGTCCTTTGAAAAACAATGACATGCTATGAGAGGCATCATCCTTGAGAAAGAGGTACGGCTAGTACATTTCTCTCATTAAAAGAATGACACTGCCCAACTACATTTTTCACATGTTGGTTAACTTTATAACTTTACAATAATCATGTTTATACTGCAAAGCAAATTATGCATGTTAAAATGACAAATAAAGTCATACACTCTTGCATATGAAATGAACTACACACTGAAGTAGACTTATATACGAAACAAAAAAAATCAAGTCAATAGTTTTGTGAATAAGAAGGCATTCTCAATCATCAATTAATTTTCAAATAATAAGTAACTTTATAATTGAGGCAAAAGAATAAAGTCATATTACAATCGAAACAAAAGAAAAAATTACTACTTATTTGACTCATTTTATATAATATAACTAGCTAGTCATCTTCAACATTACAAACATTATTAGTGCTTGGTCCTTTGAATTCAGGTACAATGGTAAATTCTAAATGACAACGCTTTTATGTCAATATTACTACTAAGATGGAAAGACATGTAAGATTGGGAATCCATCCACCATATACATCTATAGAAAATAAAAGACAAGGTAACTAATATGAATTTCAATATTTAACAAATTAAGAGATAATGCCTATAATATGTCCCACACAAGTGGTGAGCTGTTGATGGATACTAATTCTAGAAACATAATCAACTGAGTCCTACAGAGCTATACAAATGCATATTTTTGTATAGTAGTAATGACTCAACCCATGTTTGATAATAACATCCAATACCTCTCAATATGCAATATGATGAAAAATGATGCCAATAGCACCTCCTCTATAAAAACTCCAAAGTGTAGATGCCAACAAAAAAGCAACCTCCATAGGTATCAATCCTCTCTCTTTGTTCTCACAAAGACAACTCTCTCTTAGTAGATTCTTTAGATAGCATCTCTTTAAGATGGTGAAAGGGTGACTCCTTCAAGGTAGTGTGTTTAGGATTTAAATGCTTATGCAACAAGTTAACTAAATTGATTTGTTGTTCTCGATTATGATGCTCCCTTAATTGTTGAACAAATGCATCCATCTGAGCTACATCTCTTAGTTCGTCATCGTTATAGTTGGATGTGTAGAGCCTTTCAACCACTATGACAAACTTCCTTTAAAAGAGTGATTATTGAGGGTTTTATCAATACACCATTTTAAAAAGAAAATTAATCTCGCATGGATTTGACAACCCATGTGACTGCCACAATGTATGTTATTGGATCAATACATATTGTCTCAATGTAATTCAAGATTTCTGATCATATATTTTTTATAATGAAGGTAATGTTTGCTTATAGTTTGGCATTCCTCAAATGACTTATTTAGTTTTACAATATGTAACTTGATCAACAAATGGAGTCGGATTTATATCACACTAAACCTACCAATAAAGCTAATGAGAAACTCCTTCAACCTTATATGCATACTCTAATCCTATCAATTGATACATTGCAAGTATTACAAGATCCAAATTCTATTAATGATATACACATATGCTAATAAGCAACTTTTAATACCTTTTAGTCGTATGAGTACCGTAATGTATCACCCTATCCTTTCATATTAAAACTATTCAATCTTTGTCCAAGCCTAACCATTGTTTTTTAAGATAAAAGAGCATAGTATATATTTTTTCCACTTTACCTCCATCATAACCAATACCTCTATACATGCTCTCATCAACTCACTCAATAACCTTCCTCCAACTCCCACAAAATGCAATAACTATTTCTTTATTTCTTATTAACTAAACACTAAATCTTTTATTGGTTTTAGAAATATAGCTTCTACATTTGCTTTTACGAATATGATGTCAATTTCACTCATTAGTGCTAGATCACGATCAATGCAAATTACATCATGAATTATGTTTGAGATAAACAACTCCCTATTGCACCTCAATACCTAGTTATTGTTATCCTCTTTCTCAACACCTAGGTATTGTTATCCTCTTTCTCAATACCCATGTAAGCAAATGCCATGGAAAATTTCTTATTACATGAAGTAAATCCTTTGATCTTAGGAAAGATATCTTATATCAATGAATGTTACAGTAAACTTCTTATTAGTCCATATGAATCTCAAAGTAAAAAAGAAAAGTATCATATACATGTTTGTTTTTTACATGTAATCAAACTCCAACACATTTGAAAATACACATAACAACTAAACAAACCCAAGATATGCAAATTTAATGTTGCTATCTAGTATTCCCTTTAGGATATAAGTGACAGTCTAGTTAATACCACAACTATCGGAGAACAATTCAAGAACCCATTTCCTCCTTTCTAACTCTTATTCTTGTGTTGTACATGTATGTTACCGTGCTAACATTCCAGTCACCAAAACACTTCAATCGCAACAAGTATACTTGGACTTACATTAACTTTTCCTCATCTCCTTTATCATATTAGACTTAACATCACTCAATTTGCTTGCAAATGTATATTGTTCAAGATATAAATCTAGAGAGTGGTTATGTGTCATATAGCCGCATTCGACCACCATGAACCATTGGCTCCACCCTCTCCTATAAGTAAAATAAGCATTTCTCCTATTTCATGCCAATCCACCAATGACCTTCAACATCAAGTTTTTTATTGCTTTTATATTCCTGCTTTCTTAACTTCCAAACCATGTCTTGCTTCTTATATATTTATTTTTTGAATGAAAAATAATGATAATAATGTTATAATTCTTCCCAACATCCCATGCACATTGAATCAAGTCATTTCAACTATAAAATATTGTATCTATAGTAAACACAAGCAAATAATTAAGTCCATCAACTACAAAATATTGTATCTAAGTAAACACAAGCAAATAATTAAGTCCATCATCCTTGTAGTAACAAATGCAGTCTCATGTATCATTAGTCAATCAATTAATAAATAAATCATTTAGGCCACTCCACTCCAATTTTGTGTCATTGTTTATTGCATATTCAAAATGTACACTAGATATATCAATAACCTACTCCACCATAATAAATTCTTTCAACTAAGTTCTTTGGAATCTTGCAATAAACATGAAAGCATAGTTTAATAAAATAAGTATAAGAAAGGATGGAATGAATAATTGTAAGGTGAAAATCATAAATAAGTACTTATAATACACATATATATGTTTGGTAATGAAATCCACTTTGTTTCATAATGAGACTGAGAGAGAGACATGGAAGTTGTGATAGATGAAAAAAGATTCCGAGTAGAGTGATAGAAGTTGAAAAACGATGAAGCATTAAGAGAGATTGGAAATTTTTTTGAATGAATAGATTACTGAGAGAAATATCTAAAGGTCAAGATTGAGAAAGTGAGATCGTTGGTGAGAGGAGAGAAGTTGTTGGCCGCTAGATGTGTTGCAAATGGTATTTTCAAAATTAATGAAAATAGAGGTATATGTTTGATACAATGGGATGTATGAATAGCAATTACGCTTTGATTTTTCTAAATGCTTTAAAAGAAAAAGCGGACATTTCTACCTCTACCTTCCCCTAGCAAAGGAGATGGATCTACTTTAACGTCAAAAGCAAAAGGCAAAGGATGGCTTCTTGGAGATTGTTGAACATATGGAGGGGTTAGCTTGAATTCCCTGAATTTGTTATTAGCCTAGTTGGAAAGGAATGAATTTAACGACACTTTGAAAAATCCCTCATGATATGAATTGGCTACAAAAGAATAGAAACAAAGAATAAATCTATGTGCAAATCATGAAGAAATTGCTCTAATCGGCATTGGCTAAAAGTACTTCCTAGTCAAATTTAATCAACTTTTGGATATGGACATGCGCTTTTTGATAATGGTGTCAAAATTTCTACCCTTTAGAGCTAAAGAGGATTCATTGTTGCATGGGTTCCGCTACCCTATGGAATTCATTGATAATAAAATCCTCTTTTATGTGGGGAATCACACGGGAGAAACAGTCCAAATTTAAAATCTTTGGTAGTTAAATATTGCCTCTAAATTTAAAGATTCAAAGTTGAATATGAAGGTTTCTTGATGGGTAATTCAACTTTTTCTTACAAATATAGGAAACAACCCATTGTGACTCTTTCTACATAGGAGGTGGAGTATGTGGCTTCAACTTGTTATATTTGTTACAAAATTTGGCTTGAAAGTGTGTTCCAGAATCTTCACCAATCATAAAATGATTCTCAGAGGATTTGTATTGATAACAAGTTTGCAACCGCATTAATGAAGAATCGCATAAAACGAGTACTAATACAAACTACCATTTTTTCCCGAGAATGCATTTTAAAAGAGGAGGTTCAGCATAATATGTGAAGCCTCAAGATCAAACTACAAATATCTTCACTGAGCCTTTGAAGATTGAAGTTTATTAAAAAGTGTGCTTACTACTTAACATGATCTAATCAAGTTTAAAGGGAGGTACTGGTAAATAAACTTGACTTATTTAGATACTTTCTAAATTTCAGAGAGTCAATAGTTCTTTATTTCATTTGATTTGGTTTGTAGGAAAATTTAGTCTTTGAGTTTCAATTACGTGAAAAGGTTTCTTATAGAGTTTTCTCTAGGAAAGTCACTTATTTTAATATTAGAAAAATGTCAACCAAGTTGTTCTGAACTTTCCTCATTTTCTCTACTCAATGTAATAAAAAGTTGATGATTGCATGGGAAATTAATTAAAAATATTATTAATCATTCTTCTTCTTCTTCTCTTTCTTGCGAATTTGTTGATTTGGTTTATATTAATAGCGAGCACATAGATTCTGTCATAAGATTCCTAGTTAACGAGTACAAAATTTATCACCAAAAGCTCCTTTACAATGTGAAGAAGGCATGGAGTATCATGATAATGATAATGATAATGATTGTAGCTGATGCATGCTACAAATAATTCTGTAGCAATGCTATCATTTATCCCTGGCTATCATACTATTTAGGTAGGATTCGTGATGTATGGGGTGTAAAAGAATTTAGAGAAACCCATTGCGCTGATTCAAACCAGTTGTTTAGTTTGGTTATTCAAAAAGATTATAGTTTGGCTCATGAGTTAAGGGTTGAAATAAACCATTAGAATCAAAATGTTAGAAACGATATGGTTTAATTAAAGGAGTTCCTAGTTAACGATTATGTATTCTTTCTTTTTTTGGACCAAAAGGTAGAAACTTTTTCATCAAAGGAGTAGAACTAGACTCCGTGGAGCAATATACAAACAAGAATGGTACAAGAAAGGAAATGGGAATTTCCCAAAGAAAAATTCCTAAGATCGTCCATGATGGCAAAAGAAGAAAAATATCACCAATGACTACCTTGTAAAGCCCCACCTTGAGACATAGTAGCTGGTCACTAGAACAAACGGTTTACCTTCGCTCTTCAGCACAAGAAGACTTGCCCGAAAACCTTAGCAAGCACAAAAGATTCCCCCAATTGATTGCTCCTTATTGACTCACCATTACTCAAGAGGAGGAGAGAGATATGGAGGAAGAGAGTATAAAAGAAGAGGGAGGGAGAGAGAGTGAAAGAGAGAAGGGGCGAGGGGAATTACAAGGGACCGATGGGCGGTAAGGCGAAGGTCCCCCCACTCTTTACTTGACATTGCATGTGTTGTACTACACGAAATTGTTAGAGGATGGCATTTAAACTTTTCTTACGTAGAGGGCCTTGATTGGAACCAAAACTTACCAGAGCCAATGTTGTGGTTTGGTCCAGTTTTATGATTTGGCTTTCTTCTTCAAAATTGCAAACGAATAAATTATCATGAAATTGTTAGAGGATGGCACTTAAACTTTTCGTACGTAGAGGGCCTTCATTGGAACCAAAACTTACCAGTGCTAACGATGTGGTTTGGTCCAGTTTTATGATTTGCAATGATTTGGCTTTCTTCTTCAAAATTGCAAACGAATTATATTGGTGAATTTCATTCAACTGAGCCTAGTGCCAAACCGAACGAGACCATGAACGCTCTACCGACCGATTAGCTTTGAAATTCTTCCAGCATTTCTTCAAAATTCTGACACTCACTGCTTTGTATAGTGCAAATAAGTATACCAGTAACTTCATGTACCTCGGACTTTCTATTCCTGTGCTTTAAAATTCATGAGCATTGGCCACATCTTGCACAAATAACTATTCTTGTTTTTTATTGAATAATCAAAACATAGTGCCCTTGTTACTTTTTTTGAGTTATTTAGTGTAAAATTTCATACCTCTTTCTTAAGCACATGGAATTAGTGACTTAGAAAAAGAACAGAACAAATTCCGGCGCAGCGGGGTAGCTAACGGAACAGTTTCTTTAAACGTTAGATGCCAACCTGACCATTCAGACCAAACATGCATAACCCGCCATTTAACAATTCTGGATATTCTCCGCTCCTCTCTCTCTCTCTCTCTCTCTCAAAACACATATATGCATATATATATATATATATGTGTGTTTGCTAGGGTCCTGAGGAAATATATAATCCCTAATCATCTTATCGAAATGATTGGACGATCTATCGATGCCAAAAAACAAAAAAGTAGTATGTTTATATTTTATGCTAATCACAACCGACCGGTCGTCTTGATCGCTTAGGCATGATTAGGAAGTATATACTCTTAAAATACATGTACATATATACTGTTAATGCAGAAAAATTATAGATATAAACAGATAAACTAAAAGTCCTTTGTGTTGGATTATTGAATCATGTCACCGACTGTTTTCATAATTGCTAGTGCGTCCGCAAGACTTTGCCCCCTTGCGGGGATTGATATTAGAGCCCCCGGCACTCAAGTGACTCGAGCAAAAACACCGGGTTGAATCGAGGTATATATATATATGTGTGTGTGTGTGTGTGTATATACATATATATATATATATATATATATATATATATATATATATATATATATATATATATATGTGTGTGTGTGTGTATATGTATATATATATGTGTATATATATGTATATATGTGTATATATATATGTATATATGTGTATATATATATATGTATATATAATGTATATATATATATATATATGTATATGTATATGTATATATGTGTGTGTATATGTGTGTATATGTATATATATATATGTGTGTGTATGTATATATATATATATATATATATATATATATATATATATATGTGTGTGTGTGTGTGTGTGTGTGTGTATGTATATAGGGAAATGGAATAATGTCCACTTTCAATATACTCACTCCTGCTTTTAGATAACATGCAATTTTTTAAAAAGTTCTAAAAGAAGTATAAAGATATAGTTATTATACTCATGTTACCCAAAAATAATTAGTAGTTGTTGACACTAAAAAATGAAAAAGGATACGTAGCAAAAGGTTGAAAGTCTTGTTTTTTTTCTTTTCCTAGGAGTAGAAGTAATGTATCCCTTTTTTCTTTTTTGAGCACATAGAGAGTTTCGCCCATTTATGCAACACCATTAGCAACTGAGATATGCACAGCCGGATTCTCGGAGACTCATTGTGATGCTTAGTACCTTATCTAGTACACTTTCCCCCTTGAGAACAAGGGTCACAGTTCTCTAGCACATCCCTTTCTCTTATAGCATTTCACCTATGTGTACCATACTCTATCATTCGCATGGAACCATCGTTTCAAATGGCAAAATAAGTTTGGCATGTCTGATGAGATTGTCATGCTTACTTGTGGGGTTAAGTGTACTCGATGGCATCTTTCAACCCAAATACAAACCATCATTCATTACCATCACCACGCTAGAGCTCTAAGGTTCCTAACCTGAACTATCTAGTGGGCCAACCACCACTCTAGCAACATACTCAATTAAACGAAAATATCGTTTCCAAACAGCTTTGACCGTTAGTTAATGATTGATTATAGGAACAGTTTGGAGATCTCCAAATGACATTATTATTTTAGATGACAGAAACCATGCCCACCGTAAACACCAATTAACTAGATCCTATTTCAAGATTTACTTGCCGAATAAATGAAAGCAAGTTGCAGAAGTAACCACTCAAATAGCATTCTAGTGAGCACTGATGTTCGACACTTATACAGATAGCCAAAATATTCTGAGACCATCTCTAGCTTGAGGATTTGATTTGCAATATGGACAGGTCAATATCACTCGATGATCACCCGCATTTTTTATCCCAGTTTTGTCTTTTCAAACTGTAGCTACTACCCAACTTTATGTTACCTTGACACCACCTAATACATTAGGGAGCGTATATGAAATGTCAAGGGACATGTATCCATCATCACATAATATCTCCAATTGCTCCGAGCTTCATGGTTACCCAAGCAGGAGTGGGCTTCTCATTGTTCGCACAAGTAAACATTGGGCTACCAATTCTACCACAACATTTGGCATATCAACAATTTAACGTTTAGCCATTTCAATCTTACCAAGCTCCTCTTCCACTAGCATACAGCCGCTTTGCAGTCAGCAATCAAACGATGAGTCAAACTTATAGTTAGATGATTCTCCGATGAACCATGATGGAGTCATTGACTTAGTTCAGAACACTTTAGATTGAGCTCAGAACACCTTATATTGAAATTGACTGTAAACCTTACTCTGATTGGGTCGATAGACTCGTACCAATTCCAAGGGGTTTGAAAGCTAAGTTTATTATATTTTGAGACAAGATAGTAAATAGCCAAAAGAGCATTCGACTATTTACTTTCAAGTGTGGGGAATTAGGTGATAGTGAGTTTCATAAACTCAAGCTTTTCATTTTTTCTCACTGGTCAAAGCCTATATATTGTTAAAACATGGGATGGGATGCTGAAGGTATTTCTCAAATGTTACAATAAGATTCGTCTTAAATTGACACCAACAGATTTGATCAACCTTCACTAGAAAGCAAAAGAGACATGGAGGTCTTTTTGGGAAATTTTATTAATTGGTCATACATTGCTAGATACAGTTCATCAAGGCTCAATACGTGGCATTGGTGCATAATTGCCTATGCACAAAGATCAAGAAGGGTTTGGCCAAGCATTTTTTCTCAACCCTAGTCCAACTCACTAATCGAGCAATAGAGGTTGAATACATCCTTAATACCTGAGATGCATCAGGTAAGAAAAAAGAAATCCTTACGCATAATCAATCACAAGTTTTGATTTCTTGCTTGGAAAATATTATGTAAGATACGAATGATGAGTATGGATTGATTGAAATCATGGTTGTTGAGTTGATACAAGGGTCTCCTTATGTCTACAATGTTCTTCAGCCCCAAAATGGAAATGAGAAAGAAGTTGACGAGAAAGAATCATGGCTTTTCAAACTATCCCGAGAAGAGCTTAAGAAGATGTCATGATACTGTAAGTGGCATAACATGACTTCCCATGGCATAAATAAATGTGTTACATTTTGCATTGTTATACATTAAGCTATTAGGAATGAAGTTCTTAGTTTTATCGATAAGAAATTTGGGACTAATGCAAGTCCATTTCTTATCTATATCGAATGTAAGGAAAGATGGTCATGTTTTGCCACTTTACACTATCACAGTAGAGCATGGGAGATACTCAAATCATTTTGAGCAAGCGAAGAAGATCATCATCACACGTATCTATTGATTGAACAAGACCACAACTCACGATGTTACATGAAAATCGAAGACATTGGATGAGTGGGATCTTTTGAGACTAGTTTATCTAAATTGAGACACCCTACATAAGAAGCTCAGGGACATACACATAGGATTCCTTGGCTTTACTAATCGAACCTATGACAAATGTGGAGTTTAAACCAAAACCACATGGCCAATTCCATCCTCAAAGGGTTGTCTTGAGTCGACAGGAATGACGACCCATTGTTCATGATCGAGCAGTACCCTCGGGAGAGGAAGCTAGGACAAGATTGATGCTTTGTGAGTATTATTGACACCCACCTCGAACTATTGAGGCCTAGGTTCACAACAGTCTTACTTTGTTGGATATTTTATGGAAAAGAAATCATTGTCCTATATGAGGTTTAATGATCAAGCCTTGAACAAAACCCTTGCTAGAACATTCTCAACCGAGTACCCAATTTTCACCTAATCGTTGGTAGATTACTCGCACTCAAAAACAATGTGCTCAATGAAGAAGGGCTCGGTATAAGAGAAGGTTGGAATGTGGTGGGCTCTTTGATCAAGAGAAACATCATGTACGTGATCATCCTCAAGTCGTCACTGACTCAAATGAGGAGCCAAAGCACAATTAACCTGAGTGATAGAGACAAAGCCTTCGACATTCAAAGCAAGATGTAGGGGATCTAGAATCATTTGGTTCTCTAACAAGGGATTCTGCAAAGGTAGGTGAGCAAAAAGTGAATGCTAAGGATGCTAAGTCCTAAGGGCATCTTTATTTTCTATTTGAACACCTAGATAAATGGGTTGAAGCAGTTCTCCATGAATGGAAGAATGATTGGCTAATTGTTCATGGTCTTGAAGAGGTAGGCATGAGATGGAGGCTAGAAACCCTCACCCTCTCTTCGTAAGGACTTTATGCATATATGATGGACTGCGTAAAGGAGGTTGAGGGATCAAAGGAAGAAAACTATGAACAAAAAGGGGGAGCTAATGGAGCTATAGATATCTATCATGAACTTTGAGGTACATGTTATAGAAACTACATCGAATGCATATGAGATTTTGGGGTCTATAAGAATTGTTATGAATTCACATAATATATTGTTGACTGAGATTTTCAAAGGGTTGCATGCATAAATTAGCACTCACCAAGAATTGGAAGAAGTTGAGAATGACTATTTCTCGGATGAGATGTACATATCTGATGAATATTTTGGCAGTGATTATGAGGATCTTTTATACTTTTCAGAAGGGAAGATTATTGTTTTGACAACTAGTTTTTCTCTTGGAGAAGATACTTTAATTCCAAAGGTTGACTTCCTTGCAAATGAACCCAATGGATGGCTTTGGTCAATAGTATTAACATTTAAATGGTATTTGAGAATCCACCACAAGTTGTAGCAAAACATCTAGGACCGTTATATATCACCAAAGTGGTGAATGGTTGACCATTTAAATAGGTTTTCGTGGATGGTATTATTGTTTTGAACATGATGTCGAGTAACACATTATGATAGATTGGAAAGATGCTACTTGATTTAATTCCTATGAACCTCAAGATATCTGATTTTAAATGAAAACCATCAGTTATCATGGGAGTCATAGATCCCGAGCTTATTGTAGGCTCAAAGACTTTGGCTATACCTTTCTTCGTGGTTAATGCTAATATGGATTATTCTCTTACTCGAAAGAGATTGAATACACTTAAACTAGTATTTTCCCTTGACATTGCATAAGAAGTTAATTTTTTGGACTAACAAAACGTTTGAGGTTGTTGATGAGGAGGGCGATCCTTTCACAGCCGATGTTCAAGATTTTGAGGCCTTATTTTATTCGCCTTTGATAAGGTCAATCATTACACCTGAGGCCCGAGAAGATATGTGGTCCTGTCAATTTACTACCTAAGGTTTTACCTTTAATTTGACAATTTATGACCATTACCTAAAGTGACTCATAGATAGTCAATCTCAAATCATTTGAGATTGTTTCCAATGGTTGGAAGCATCTCATGTTAAACAAAGAATCAAGACATCTACTATACCGCTTGGGGGCAAGTGGAAAATTGTGAGTATGCATTGTTATCAGAAGCATAACATAGTCACTCCAAAGAATCAATATGTCATGCCAATGGAAGATATGTTGATCGATGCAACAACTGCCTATGGGATTTTATCTTTATAAATGGTATCTCGAGATATAACTAGATTAAGATAAATCCTGAGGATACACATAAAATGACATTCCAATGCCTAGGAGCATTAGGGATTTATGAATGGGTAGTGATGTCATTTGAACTTAAGAATGCTGGTGTCATATGTCAACAAGTGATGAACTGTATTTTTTTTATTTAATCAAGAAAACCATAGAGATATACATTGATGATATTGTGATTAAATCTGAAAGTTTTGAACAATATTTATTCAATCTCAAGCATGTTTTTCAATGAATGCAAAGGCAACATTTAAAGATGAATCCTAACAAGTATGCTTTTACAATTTTCATTGGACATGTCTTAGTTTTCTTGGTAAATAACAGAAGGATCAAAGTTGACCCAAACAAAGCCAAGACCATCATCAATGCATGACCACTAAAGACAAAAAAAGGAATTATGAAGCTTGATTGAGCATGCCAATTATCTAAGACATTTTAGCCATAGGAAAGATGGTCCCTTTAATAGTACTACTAAAATTAAAGGATGTAGATGGCTTCGTTTGGGTACAGAGCAACAATTGATATTTGAGAAAATCAAGGAGTATTTAGCAAAACCATTTGTTTTCGTACCCAATATTTTTGAGAAACTGTTGAAATTGTATATAACCGCTATAGAAAATTCTATCGATACCCTTCTAGTGCAAGACGTTGAAGACACATTGAACAGGCTATTTCTTATTTGAGTTAGTTACTCACATATGTAGAGTACCAATATTCTCCAATTGAAAAGATATGCTTGGCCTTGTACCATGCATGTATTAAATTACAACATTATCTTCTTACAATAAAGTACATGTGATATGCAAAATTGATATTCTATGTTACCTTCTTGACTACCAAACTCTCCAAGACAAGCTGGACAAATGGGAAATCAGGTTATGATCCTTTGATTTGAAGCATTGTCCTCTCAAAGAAGTGAAAGATCAAGTAATGGTTGATTTCTTGGCACATTTTATATGCATTGAGGTTGCTAGCCCTTTAGATGTCGCATATGATATGATTGTCGAGCAACCTTGGTTAATTATATTCGACATATTGAAATCCAATAATGGCATGGGAATTAGTATTTGTACCATTTTCCCAACTAGGAAAGTAGGTATGGTCTCAATGTTCTTGGAAGTAGACTTTACCAATATTGAGGCTGAGTATCCGACTTCATATAAGCCTAGTCTTATAGTAGGGGTAAGAAAGGTACAAATATATGGTGATTCTCAAGTCATGCTAAGTCAATTGATTGGAGATTACTAATGTCTTAGTTCAAACCTTTAACCTTTACATCAGCATGCGAAAGATTTGTTAGAAATCTTTCTTGAAGTAAAATTAACATATATTCTTAAAGATGAAAATCAGGTGGCAAATAACCTATCATAGACTCTTTCAGGTTATAAGGGAGTACATAGATCCCAAATAGTGATAGCTTAAGTTCAGGAAACAGAGGAATCTAATGATTAGAGAGATATGTTGGTGAAATGCTTGAATCAACCCTAGAAATGACCATATGTTAAGATGTGAAGTAGTGCATTAAGCTATACCTTATTAGATGGTGAGTTCTATAAGAGAAGCCATTAAGGTTTGGTATATATCTTCAGGTCCTTTGTGTATACCAAAACTCCAAAGTCTTGATCACTGGCATGACTTTATTTTGGTTTATATATGAGGATGTAGTATTACCAATGGATATTAATGTCAGATCTTTGTGAGTAAACAAGTAGAATAATTTACAACTTGATGAACATTTGTAGTCATTGATGATGAAATTCAATTCGGTAGATGAAGATCGATTGATGGCATTAGACAATTTACTTGCTAATAAGCAAAAAGTTGCTCAAAAGTACAACAAACATATTCAAGTGAAACAATTTCAAGAAAGAAATTTAGTTTGGAAGGTCATCCTACCAGTAGCCTTAAATATATGAAACCCACTCATTCCAATCATTGGATATACTCCCTAGAGGGTCTAGGCTAGGTGTGAATGTCCGTTGAAAAATGATCATATTGGAACTAATTTGCATAGAGCAGAAGAGTTTCTTGGAAAATCATCTTTTCAACAATCCTAAGGCCTTCTATGGCAGACACAAAAGGGTTGAAAAGAAAATAGTCAAAGTTAACAAGTTGGGACACTTGGTAACCCAAGGTTGAGATCCTTAATGGAGTTAAATTCTTGGAAGCTATGGGAATGAGAGTTAAGGAGGAGGCTTAAGACATTTTTTGTTTTATAAGAGAGCTTGGGTGTAGAGGAAAGGTTAGAAAGTCTTTAAAGAGATGGATGAGAGAAAGAATAGGACATGTGATCACATTTTATAGCAGGAGGAAGCAGTGTCCCATCAACATAAAGTTTCATTGCCTTGTGTGGTCAATCGGCCTAAAGTTCGAAGAGGTAATGGGTTTAACAAGGCGGTGGTATATGATAACATACAATATTAAATGATGTTTTAGCCAACCTCGATGGATTTCTCAGTGAAACAAAAGTGAAAGATAAAGGTATAAAGAACAAAATGATGGATTTGCACATGGAGAAAAGATTGGACATTATATATCAATCATTAATTATTAGAAATGATGACAAGATCACCATTATGACTTTCTTTGCTTACCTACGTAATCTAGCCTAACATCCTTTTTAAAAACACCCTCAATCTTTCCCAACATTCCTCAAAATAATTATGATCGAGGACATTGGATTGAGCATCTTGAAATAGTGCTGATATAAAAGCTAGCACATTCCCTTCTTACTTCTTATATCAGTCCATGCCTATAGTTGCCAGCAAAGGATAGACATTCTTTGTGGCATCTCCAAGAATTATTAGCTGAAGCTTCCCAAATGCAATCCAATATCACCTCCCTACAATCTCAAGTATCTGCTACTCAAGATGTGGATGTTTCAACTTCTTGAGAATTTGCTTAAGAATCATAGGAGCTACATCCTTTGATTTCCAATCGTGAAGCACTATTTCAAGATGCTCAATCCAATGTCTCTGATAATAGAGGATAGATTGAGGTACGTAATCTAGCTCTATTACGATAGACTCATAGGGTAGATTCTTTATTTTGGGTTGAGCTTTACTTCTAGTAGTCCTGATATAAGAAGTACATTTTGAAGCCCCTTTTAATGATAGAAAAGGAGAAACAAGCTGAAAGGACCTACTAAAGAGGTTGGGAAATGGATTGATGGATGCCTATGTTGGGATTTGGGATTTTTATCAATAGTTGCATCCATCCCATAGTCAGTAAGCTTTGATTTATAGTTGTTAATCGAGACCTTAGTCACATTCATATGGATGATTGTCTACCAAGAAGAAAATTTTGGGGTTTCACTAGGATAAGGATATGAGTCAAGAAGCATGAAGATAGGTTATTATTGATGATTCTCAAGCAAAAGCTTTCTAATAGCCAGTAAGCCTTGATAGAAATTCAATTGATGGGCTAGGCAGTGTGGATAGCATGGTTGAACAATAATTGAATTGAATTATGATAAACAAGAAGCATCGTAGAACAAGAATCAAGGAGAAAAGATCCTCGACATCTCTATTTTGTAGAGGTCCTCTTTCAATTTGGCTATAGAATTAAAATCAAGAGGGTGAAAATACAAAAAGAGAAAAGATACCCCATTAGGGGTGATGTACCATAACCGAGTAACTATTGGAAAATATTGAAGCGTAGCGGAGATTGAATATCACAAAATGATAAGAAACATTAAAGAGAAAATGTAAATATTGAAAGAGGGGGCAGCCCCCCCCCCCTCTCTCTTTCTTATTATTAGTCTTTTAACCTTAAATATAAGAAGTCCAACCCTTATATAATGGGTTGTGAAACATAAATGACCAAAATGCCCTTAATATTACGGGCAATTATAATAATATCTAAAACATCAAAATTACTAAAACTAACACTAAAAGCATATTCTTCAACACCCCCCCTCAAGTTAGGAGTGAGATACTTCGAACTCCAAACTTTTCAAAAACTGATTTTTTTCTTCATTTTTTAATGTTTTTTTAGCCCTCTTAACTGTCTACTTTTCTGCAACCTTTCTGGTTGCAACATTCTTCATCAGCCTTGAGGGAGCCCCCCCCCCCTCTCTCTCTTTCTTATTATTAGTATCTTAACCTTAATATAAGAAGTTCAACCCTTATATAATGGGTTGTGAAACATAAAATGACCAAAATACCTTTAATATTACGGGCAATTACAATAATATCTAAAACATCAAAATTACTAAAACTAACACTAAAAGCATATTCTTCAATACCCCCTCTCCCCTACTCAAGTTGAGAGTGAGATACTTCGAACTCCAAACTTGCCAAAAACTGATTTTTTTCTTCATTGCTTTTATGATTTTTCAGCCCTCTTAGCTATCTACTTTTCTGCAACCTTTATGGTTGCAACATTCTTCATCAGCCTTTATGGTTGTTCTTCAGCAGCTTCACAGCTGCACCAATCTTCAGCATCTTCTTTGGTTGTAACATTTTTAACTAAGCCTTCTTAGCTAGTCATTTTCAAAAGCTCCTTGGCTGCAACATTTTCAACATCTTCTTTGGCTGTAATATTTTCAACAGCTTCTTTAGTTGCAACATCTTCAACTCAGTAACTTTTTTGACTGTCACATCTTCAACTCAACCTTCCTGATTGGTCATATTTCAACAGCTTCTTTGGCTACAACATTCTAGCAACCTCATAGCTGCAATTCATCAAACACTTGGTATGAAGGTGAACATCTCTTCTTTGGGCATTTCATTAAATAGTTGATGTGTAGCTAACTTCATCCACAGAGACACACACCAATGCAAATATCCAATTTCACATTGTAATCCATTCACTACCATGTTATGGTCTTGTGAATCATGATCTTCCTCTGCCAACTTCATTTGTACTCTCTCATCTAACCATGCTTCAGCAATATGCACTATGAACCTATCCTCTCTTTCAAACGGTTCTTTCTCATACTTTTGTTTGAGTCCGTGCAACTCTTGTTCATAATCCGCTACACTCTTTACATGCTCATCACAAAGATCTTGGAGAAGTAACCTTGTTTTTCTCTCCCTTTCCAACTCTTTTTATAGCCTTCGAAAAGTCATCTTTACCTCAACTAAGTCTCGTGCTAGCTTTCGATGCAAGCTCTCTGACCTCCTCCTCAATTTCCTCTCATTATCAAGCTCTTCTCTAACCGATTGAATTGTTGCTTTGATTCATTCATGCACTTTACTCTTTGTAATCAATTTTTTCCTCTACAAACTGTTTCATGAGCTCATCAATCTGTTTTAGATCTTCTTGCTTCTCCAATATCAATTCTTGAACATGAGCCCTTGCATGATCTCTTTCTAGTTTCAATAGTCACGCAAGCATAGGAATAGACTGTTCGTCCTCAATTGAATGGATCTCTTCACAATCTGCAGGTTCACCTTTGTGTTTGATCTGTTCCTCCTCTACCAAGTATTTCAGTGGTCCTTTGCATCAATTCAAGCTTCCTATTCCTTATCTTCTCAAGTAAGGAGAACATAGGTTTTTTTTTTAAATACTTGCCACTGGCTTAAACAATACATCGGTGCTTTCTCGAAGGAGTCTCTACGATTCAGGGTGAAGTTGCTCAAGATAAGCCTTCCTTTCCTTCTCTGATTTCCTCTTGGCTGAAGCCGAGACTTCATTTGCCTTACAAGCCTTAATTCCCTCGATGGAACCTTTTTTCCTTTTCTTCTTAGTCTTTCCTTCTCCTTCTGATATAGATCTTCTCTTCTGCTTCCCGAAATCCATGCCAGGTGACTCGTCATGATTTATGCCTTCATCAAGTTCGTTATGCTCTTCTCCTTGGTGGTTGCGGCTAAAATCGAATTCGCTTTCAAGTTTATCCATACGACTTTCTCTCATATCTTGGCTAAAATATGAACCATGTCCAAAAACTTTTTTTTTTCTCCATCTCCTTTTGTACATGGCTCCTATTGTTGTGGCATTTTTTACTTCCTGCAAGCCAACTTTTGTTGTCCCCATCAGAAGACAACAGAATCCCTTGAAGCACCAACTTTAATACCCTTGCAACAATTGTGCCAACACACATTATAAACCTAAACAAATGAAAACTTGGCTAACCCCTGCTAGCTATAATAACTCCAATGACAACAGGAACCAAAGTAAAGTACGTGCACCATGCTTCATGTTTCATTGTCATGATATATGCAAAAACTACTGTGAAATGGAGTGGTCACTCCTACTGCCTGGTTAAGCGACACAGGTAGGTAATGCAACGAGATATTTCTACTGACCATTGACATATAGAATATGCGCTAAGTGCAGTGATCTTCATGCGAGTCTGAATTGTCTGCATCGGGACCATCTTGAGCCATGCGATAGCCACATATCTCAATAGTGAGCACACCATCATGTGGCACATCATCAGGAAGATTGGTAATCGAAAGCTATAGTTGCTAAGCAAATACTTGTTCAACAAAAGAACACCAATATTTGACACATACCACGAGGCAATTAGCTCGAACGTGAACAACGAAAACCAATGTATTCCAACTATATGCATCTCATTCAGGCATTTTGCCGAATAACTCTTGCGCATCATCCAACCTGTCGAACTTTGTACTATCAAGTCCATGTCTGTATTGCTTTTATTTCGAGACTGCATCACCCCATTGAATAACCAAGATGGTTGTTGATTTCTACATGAGCAGATTCCGAATGGGCAACAGTTTCTTTGTAAGCTTTGAAACTCGATGATTTCCTACTTTGCTTCTTCTTGGGTTGATGTTCCTCTAGAAGTGGAGCTACCTTTGTTTTTTCCACTTATCCTGGTAGATTTGTGAGGTGTTTCACCAGTACCCGAGTCGAACTCTGAGGAGGCAAGGCCCTTAGGATGGGATTTAAGGTACTGATCCAATTGTTTCTTGTTCCTGATGTCCTCCCCAGTAGGCGCAATGAAGTAGATCTCTGTCTTCTTTGGTATTTCTCCTTCTTGATAGTGAACTTCTTGTTCCATATGGAGTAGGTTGATAGAGACGACTTCCTCTTTATCTTCATGTTTCCAGTCGGAGTCCTCCCCTTCTATGTTGACCACCATCTTATTCTCCAACTCCTCCATTACTTAAATTCCTCGCTCGCTCGCTGTGAACATTAAAGTTATTCCATCTCCGGACCTGAAACCTTTCTTTTACTGAATATGGGCCCAAAGAAAGCCCTAATCTCCATCGACCATGCATCTCATGGACCTGTGCACCTCATCTCATTCGATCTTTCACACCTCTGCATCTGAAACTGAAGGCGTTCCTTTTCACTGTCCATGCTCATTGACATGCATTCATAGCCAACCGCTATTGTCACCACTCTCATCGATCAAATGGCTCTATAACCATGTTGGAAAACATGGAAGTGCAATGGAGATCAAATATCACAAAATGATAAGAAATAGTGAAGAGAAAATATAGAGATCGAAGGAGGGGGCAAGTCCTCTAATGGAGTCTGCCCCCCTCTCTCTCTTTATTAATCTTAGTCTCTTAACCTTAATACAAGAAGTTCAACCCTTATATAATGGGTTGTGAAACATAAAATGACCAAAATACCTTTAGTACTACGGGCAATTATAATAATACCTAAAATATCAAAATTACTAAAACTGACACTAAAAGTATATTCTTCAACAGTAATGTTCTCTATCAATGAAGCCAAAGTTGGAGGGATGAGGCTTAAGACAAGTCTTAGTGTATTGATAATGATTCATTGAAGAGGGGGGGTGAAAATCCAAACTCAAGAAAGTATAGATGAATTCAAAATTGAAGGAACCATAGAGGACCTCCTATAAAATGAGCAAAAGTAGCACTCCAAAGGGCCTCAAGGAGCAATATTAGCCAAATGATACACCACAACCAAGAAAGGGATAAGAGACCGTTTAGTATTAGATATAATAGTAGAGATATATCATGCATACTCGTCGTTAACCTTGGTTTCACAAACACAAATGATGTAATGGTAGAACCACAATAGTATGAATGTGTGGTGTTCATATATATTACTGGTCCGACCTAATGACAATTGATAAAGTCATCCCAAGAGAGTTATAGTGAGAGTTTTGGGGTATGGAAGTCTCGATCTACTAAAAAGATAGGATCAGCACTATCGATGGAAAAACCCATAATCGCTTCAACATCCAGGATTGTGAGAGGCATCATACCAAAGAGAATTGAAAGTGGTTGCATTAGAAAATATAGAAAGACAATAAAGAATAAAGGAGGTTGTCATTGAATTATATGATCAAGCAGGACCACATGATGATACCCATTGTATCAAGAGGTGTCATTTTTTGTCTCTAACCCTATCTACCCATTTGACATACAAGGATGAAGAAAAATAGGACAATGGAATATCACCAATTCATCTCAAGTCAAGGACAGTAACATGATATTGAAGTCAGCAAAACCAAGGGTTGATTTAGTAGTTGAAGGTAGGATAATATTCAAAGACGAAACTATGAGAATAAAAAGAAGAGAAATTTGAGCAAAGATTGTTTGAAAATGGTCTATGGAAACGTGAAATCCTGAAATTTGAGCAAAGATTGTTTGAAAATGGTCTAAGAATCATGTTAAAGAAACAAATATGTCAGTTTTTTTTGTGTTAAATTAATTTGAGTACGACTCGTATTTTCAATGATTATGGATATGGAGTCATAAGGGGCATATGTTGATACCAGAAAATGCATAAGGATATCTGGTAAAAGGTCAAGAATCTCAAAAAGATAAAGGACACATGGCTCATAAAGAATTGAGATATGAAACATGTGAAACATGTGGATGTCAAACTTGTGAGGCAGGCCTATTGCCTCAAGCTGATCTTATAGATTATGGGTACCTCAATAAGTGTGGTGGCACAAAGAATGGTATAAATATAGAAGTGTGGTGTTATTGATGATAATAACCGAAAAGCTTGGCACAATATTTATCTCTTTTGTGAAAGTCTATAAATAGACATTTGTAATCAAGGTAAAAGGGAAATTAATGATACAATTGCAAGTTCTTTTTTCTTCTTTTAACTTTTCTAAGTACGTTGAGTGTTTCGTCTATTTATACAACCCCCACTAGCAATTGAGTTATGCACAATCGGATTCTCGAGGACTCATTGTGATGCCTGCTACAATATCCTTTACTCTTTTTCCTCTTGAGAACAAGGGTGAGAGTTCTGTGGCACACCCCTTCATTTTCTAGCATTTCATGCATATGTACCATGGTCTGTCATTGGTGTGGAACTGTCGTTTCAAACGCTAAAATAGTATAAGTGAATAACATCAACATTAATGATGTGAAAAGATATTGAATGAAAGTTTTTTTTTAGTATGATTCTGAAATTCATGAACGCATGCAGGTAAGAGCACAAGGTTTTTGAGCGGGGTCCCAGCATATTCTTTGTTTGTATTGGACCAACAACCAGTCGCACCCAATTTCTTAGGCCCCAATCCATCCAGTCAAGCCAACACACCTGTATCGATGAATCAATGCGCAGTGCTTTGCGCCCTTCCATTCAAATGCCGCTACTTTTCTTTTACAACTGGAGGTCAAAGAAACGCGTATGCACGCTTAGGGTGTCCGTCTCACCGCCTGCATCCTGAGAGTCACAGGGCCCTGACAGACGAACAAACGTTGTGTGTGCCCTTCCCGCAATGTTTTAGTAAAAGCTATAACAACAACAATACTGTGCAACGTAAATGTCATGTCCACACTGATCGTATATTACGCTAATCACTTACTATATTATACTGTACAATATTTTATTTACTTATTTAATAACCAAAGAACAAGTATAATGCACTGACATTGTTAACCCACCTGACAGGACTCTCGACACGCATGATGACTGGCTATAAGTTTGACTCCTGGAGCGTGCATATCGGCTTTGGCCTCCTTACAAGTTAAAATACAACGATGCTGTACAATATACTGCGATATACTGTATTATACTTTTTAATATTTCATACTGGTGTAATGTGTGCCTGTAAATTAGCAATTAAGACGCAAGCAATATTGTCGTATCGCATCATTGCAACGTTGATAATATAATTTTAGTTGTCATCAGAAACAAAGATTCCTCTTCTAGTTTCTAAATCCACTGCCTCGACACTGTGACGCTGCAAACTTGTTGGAGTTTATGAGTTGGAAAGCTGGACTTGTGTTTGAGACGGATTAAGATAGACTGGATTTGGTTTCCAGAGTTGCTTATTTATCTTGTTTAATGCGGTATCAGGTAAATTTGATTTGGTTTCTGCAGTTACTTATAAATAAGATTTGAGGTAGAGAGAGAGGGACCAAATATGACACTTGCAGTAATTGGATTGCGATACTTCAACACACCTCTGAATGTGATATTCATTATAATTTGGATCGTTTCTTGGGACAGCGATTAAATGCTGTTAATTTATACGGTTTGTTCATCTTTCCAGTACCTGACATCTTGAAAGGGCAAATTACGAAAAAAAAAATAACACCTCTGCTGTACTTCGATTCTTAAAATTTCTTAAGATTATTTTATAGAGCTCTATGGCAGTAATTGATGTAGAAAATTTTCCCGTGAGGCAAATGGTATGTGGTTTTATATGTTGAAAGAACTGAACAAAACTTATTAAATTAATTTAACCGATCCAAAACTGGCAACATGGTTTGGTCCTTTTCCTTCATTGTTTGGTCTGGTTCAATTTAGAAAAGAAAGATTTTGATGCAGGAGCATGTGCGGATGTCAATTTTGATGATAATATTTCCAAAGTTGGTGGTACAATGGCGTAGCATATGAGAGATATTAATGACCAATTCAACAAAATAAGGGGCATCATAATGACTCCGGCTAAATAAATATATGCATGCTAAATTGACTTCAGCGTTCATATTTAAGCCATTATTGACTTTTACACTTCTTAGGAAGCTTTATTTTGGACTCGTAGCCTTTATTAATGAGTCTAATGACTTATAATAACTAATGTAGCTCTAATTCTGAATTTTGCTTTCTTTGAAATTATAATATGTGCATAGGCCTTAGCTGACTCTATGAAAGCCAACTCTTAGAACAATTTTCATATATTTTTAGAATATAAACGAACTTCCAAGTGATTAAGTTGTGCTTTTTCCTCCTCATTTCTTGTCTCTTAGCTGCGTTGCCTCTGTGTGCTGCTATCAATTGATGGTGTTTGGCTGTATTGAATTGTGGTGACCGTCAAACACTCATTTTCCTTTTCCTTTCTATTTTGTCCCATTACAACTCCTTTCATACATGGGTGTTCTACTCAAGTTCGGTGTTCTTACGAACCTCCAGCATCATATTTGGTATCAAAGCGCTAAGTTCTTATTGATCATTACAATGAGTCAAACAACTATAATAGTTGCGGTAGATAAAGCTCTTCAAGCCCACATTGGACGGAGATTGAAGAGTTACGGTTGCATGTACAACTAAAATAATAAAAGGGAGTTGGAATTACCCTTTCATTGTTTTATTCTAGTGATGAAAAACTCTGTCAACACTTTTGTTGCAGAAGAAAGGAGTGAATCCTTAAGTGATGATAAGCAACCTCAAAGGAGAAAAGAACTTGAGATCAAAGTTCAAATCCTAGAGTTTGAAGGAAGGCTTGATCCTAAAGGCTTCATTTTTTTCTGCCCACAAGAAGGTTAAAATTGTAGTTTGAAAACTTGGATAAAATGCTTCTTTGCAGTGGGAAAATTCAAATACATGAGGAGTAAAAAAAAGGAAAGATACAATTAGTATAACGACCCACGCGAGCTTGACCGATGTGGACATAGAGCTTGTCCATGTCACATGGTTGTTTCTTGTGAACCATTGACAATTCAATGGTGGCAGAACCCTCAAAATCTATGATAAGTCAAAGTTCTTTTATTTATATACAATCAAAGACGGTGGTACAACAAAAAGAACAGTCAAACATACAAAGAACATATCTACTCCCACCATCTCACAGCGGAAGTTAATTCTTATTTTCAATGCACTCCAAATGACAACACCTCTGCTAACTAGGTCCTGAAATTTTAAATAAAATATGAGCACACACTTGTGCTTGTAGGTGGATATGATCTCTCCGCAGAAGAAAATATCAAAGACATGCATAATTTCAAATCATACAGTATAATAAAGGATCTCTATCACATTTCAAAGCAGTAATGTCACTTATTAAAACATGCATGCATAACTAAGCACTCCACAATAATGTAAATTTAATTTCAATCTTAGAACTTCTATAATGTCCAATCACTATCCACACCATAGAAGTCCCCCGAACCCTCCTCCTATCTGGCCATGTGGCCTTCGATCACGCTTTCAGTGCATCAAGCCATGACCTTGATGACTAAATCATTGGCTCATTAAGTCCATACCCATTAATGGTTTACTCGCACACAAGTACATTCATGCTATGCATCCATATATTCAATAAAGCATTTACAATTCTATTCTACAAACTAACACATGTGTAATCATTTCAAAACATTAATAATCATTTTGCAATCTCATGTATCTTTTAAAAGCAATTAAAATTACCTCTAGTATGCAACTGAAAAGAGAAGAAATCCACCAACCTGAAACGCTATATGGATTCAAATGTTGTAAAACAAATTCCTCCTAATCACCTTGATTTATTCCCTAAGTTATTATAAAAGTATAATATTAATATTCTACATTTAATTATAGGCCCAACAGTTCAAACCCCATCAAATTTGAACCTCAAATGATCCCGAAACACTCTAAAACATAATCTAGATCCTAAAATCCTATCTAGATCCGTTTAATAGATTTGAATCCATTCTATTTATTGAAACTGGACTTGGATGCATGTTGTAGACCCACTCTAGACCCAAAATCATGTCCAAATAAAGACACTTTGTTCAATGTCTTGGTCAGTGTCACCAACCTCCGACACGACACGATGGAGCCCGACATGACATGTTGTGTTGGTCCACCACTGACTGTCGTTTTAACCGCCAAAATTGGAAACTTTGGCTTTTTTTTTCCCTCCTTCACCACCAAACGGTCCACACTGGCCAACAAACCGTTTCCCCTGTGGTAGCTACCCATCATCGGTGGTTTGCCAGAAAATGAAGGAAAACAGTTGTTTGCCAACGTTTTTTCAAGAAACTCGTCAGAAACCTAGTGGTTTTCAATGGTTTTTTGCCCAAAATGAGTAAAGATATGACCCACAAGGAGCGTTTCACACCTCTGCCCCTTCCCCTCTTCAAGGCACTGACATTAGCAAGTTTGTAAACACCCTAAATGAATTTTGAAAAATAGGTTCACTCCCAATTTTGAAAAACCAGCTTGTTTTAAAAACTCGATTTAAATTGGGAATTTCAAAATCTTTAAAATAAAGATTTCAAAAGATTTTCAAATTAAAGCTAAAGGGATGAAGCTCAGATGATAGAAATAAATCAAGACGGGAGCGAAGATCAAGGAGACAGTTGAGCAAAGCTCGCATCAAGCCGGGATCAAGTTCGTGTAAATCAAGCCATGGATCAAGGGTGTTGACCACATCAAGTCAAGGCATGTCTTCATCAAAGATCAAGCCAAGTGGGTAGCCTCACCAACCTAGCCTAGTTGAATTTGACCAAAACTTAGACTTGATTCACCTAGGCTAACCATGACTTGTGGCCTAGCTCTAACCAAATGACCTTAACTAGATCGAATTGAACTTACCTTAGTCATATCCACCCTACATTCTTTGCCTAAACTACAATTGAAATTCACTTTACCTAGCCTTGACCAAACCCATCTCAGTTAGCCCGTCTTTTTCATTGAAGTACACCCATCCTAGCCTAGGCGATGGGATCAAGCTCCAAGGTGGCTCGAGCCAAGACCTAGCCAGCCCACTTGGGGCTGCATTGGCTGGTCCAACCTTGACCAAATGGTACCACAAAGCCTCGTGAAGACCAATTTTTGGGGTTAGACTTTGGACCATGGAGCACCCGCCCCAAAGAAGGATCTAGAGAAGTCTCTCCTTGGCCTATAAATAGAGGCTAAGGAGGATGATTTCCAGCATTACTAAGCATTGGGAGGGCATCCTTGGCTAGAGCATTTTGTGAGTTTTCTCTAGGGAAGTGTGGAGAGAGAGAGGGGGAGTGTGGAAAGGTAGGCAAGTGCTGCAAGATTAGAGAGTAAGAGTGAGAAAAGAATAGAGAAAAGTAAGGGGAAGTTGAGGGTGAGGGTCGTGTGCTTCATTTGTAAGCCGATTCTTGGAGGTAATCAAGTAAGTATTCCTCATCCATTATTCCTCTTTATTCTCTTCTTAACATTCAATTCAAAATGGGTTGTATTAATGGAGCTTTGTCTCCTCCCATGATGTAATAAGAAGTAGATGTGCTGCAATTTTCGATTCTTACTTATGTACTCTAATTGTTTGTATTTTTTATTATACCTCTCTATATGTTATAAACATCCTATAACTCCTAATCCCCTCTATGCTTAAGCTAATCTATATATTTTCATTCATTTTCTTTCAGCAATTTACTTTGGGATGTGTGTTGATGCAATTTAAATTCGGGTGAGTTTACATCACGTATGTTGTAAAAACTAGAAAATCTGATTTCAGCATTCCTACATATATTCATTGCTTTATTTTTTATTGCTAAACTACTACTCCGATCAACTTGAAATTTAGTACACTTTATCTACACACACAAGCCCACTTGTAATAAAATTTTCAAGAATTTAAGGGTCGTACAACCACAAAATAAAAGGTGTTTAAGATCGGGAAAAATATAGAAATGTTTCTATCAAAATTGTTTTCCTGCAACAGAGTCTGGGTAATCATCCCATAACTATCTTGAAACTTGGTTCATTGGAAAGTGGATATCCATAACTTTTCAACAAGACCAAGTGCATAAAAATCGGAGCTTTGTGCACCGAGATACAGATCTTTCTTTGGGTCTCTTTATTTCTGTGACAGAAAAGTTCTAAGTGTCGGAGCAAAGACACTTCCCCGCTTTAATTTTGCATCACCATATCCCCCAAAAATAAAACAAAATTGTTTTGAAAGCTCCACACAGGTGTTTGATCACTGTTAAATTTTCATAATTTTTGGAAACTTGGAAGATATTGAAATAAAATCAGAAATAAAGGTCTAAACATAACCAGTTTCTGTTTTTCAAAACTTGATGAAAACTTATCTTCCAAAACACTTAGTGCACGAGTTGGTTCACATTTTCTCGAGTTTCTTTTGAAGTGAATTTGAAATCTCACCTACAAATCCTCAAAGTGCTTAGGCTGACCCTTGAGTATCGGTTCAAGAAGGCCTAAAGCGAAAAGATCTTTCTTATCCATAATCGCCCAAAGTCAGATTTTATAAACTTTGCTAGTTTTAGAAAACTAGTTGGCACGCTCGTGCAAACGAAGTAGGTTTGAAGAGTTTATTTCAAGTCTCTACATAGGCTTGAAGTGAAATTTTCACATCTACAGAATTGGCATGCCCGGTGGGATTCTAGACTTTGAGGATTTCAAACTTAGGTGATTTTTTCAAACTCCACTTCTTCAAAACTCTTAGTGTTTAATACATCTCTTGTGCACAGGTCCATGATTTTCTCCAAAGCATGTCAAGTTTAGATGATTCATTTGAAAACATGTCAAGGAAAGGCTCATCACATTTCCCAAATCGGTTTTCCAAAACCACAAGGAAATCCTCTAAAGCCCAAGATGAAGAGCTTGCCTCTTTGTGGGAAAGTACAAGACAACTTGAAAGGGAAATCAAGGCCCTAAGTCAAAAGGCCAAAGCACATTGTTCCCATGAAAAATCATCTTGGGTATATAGAGAGAAAAACCATACCTGGAAAACCAAATTGAGCCCAAAATCTAATGAAGGATATGAGGCCACAAGTATAGCAAGTGTTGAGATTGAATCATCTAACCTTGCTTCCATTGAAAAACCAAAAAAAATCTTCATTTGGAAAGATAAAAAAAAGATGGAAAATCTTTAAAAATAAGAAATATTTGAAAAACAAAAGGTTGAAATTCTGAAAACTCAAAATGAAGACATCCCTAAGCACACAAGTGGATAGGGGCACGAGGTTCATATCACTCATGTCACTCAAAATTTTCCATAAATATTCGCTCTGATGGGTTCCACTCCCATGAGCACCACCTCACACACAAGGGAGAATGAGTGTTGCACACACATAGGGTTGAAAGATGAAATCAAAGACCTTGCAAAGCAACGGGAGCTCGAAGTCATGCATGAGCTAGAGCCACCTGAGGATGCCTGCAAGGAAGCTTGCTCTCACCATGAAAAGGTAGACAAGCTCGAAAAAGGTATGTCTGAAACTCATTTCCTCCAAAACTTCCTACTCAATCCTCCCCTTCTTAGTGTAGGATTGGTAAATCATTCATTCCATGTTTTAAATCACATGTATGCCCACAAACCCACTCAATGATGCCAAGGATATGGATTTTCAAGGTGCGTCGAATGTCTCACACCAACAAAAAGAATTTCAAAATGAAAAACAAGATCAAAATAAAAATCAAAACATGGTTACTCCTAAGGCATGCATCTACATCCTAGGTACACCTAACCCTATCATGAACAAAAAAATTCTTTTGAGCCTACGTTTGTATCATGAACCCAAGCTTACGGCCATGATTTCTCCCAACATCCCTAAACCCACCAAGGGACCGAACATGGTTTCCCTTAGAACCCATACCTCTCAATTTTGTAAGGGATCAAACATGCTCTCCCTTAGCATCTATGTAAACTCAAGTCATCCACCCCTAGGGGCACATTCGTTGCACCTAGGGTCCATACCAAAATCGTTCACTTCTTGGGAGAGCCCAAGCCAAAACCTCTAAAGTCACTCACTCCTAGGGTCATGTGGAAGCCCAAGCCTTCCCTCACCCAAACTTCTCAACTCCTACCTAAGCAAAATCAGGTGTATAACCATGATATCGATGACACCTTATTCTAAGGGCACCCTCTTTACAAAAAAATTTCCAAACTCAAGAAGCCTTGGAATATGATGTTGAACATGAGATATATACCGTACCAAGGATTAGGAGCCAAGAACCAAGGTAGGTCAGAATGCATCATACCCTTGCCTAACCCCGATCGACATAGATTGAGATACATTTCATCCATACCCCCTGAGCCACCACCTAAGATCAATTGGGTCAAGGGTGCCCTAGAACCCACTAAAATCGAAACCTATGACTTAGACCTCTTGTTGAGAGTCTAATTCATGGTGTTTTCTTTGTAGGTTTGATGGAAGATCCCTTTTCAAAAAAATTAAAAATATATATATATTTGGAAAAACCAAAAAAAAGCTAGAAAACTTTCAAAACCCAAAGACATTGGAAAAATCTGAAAATTCCAAAAAGAAAGTATTTTATGTTCGTCCTTCTAGCATTTGTTTGGAAAAATCCAAAAAAAAATAGAAAAGTTGAAAATCGCAAAATTTTGGTTTTCAAAACCATTTGTAAATTCCAAAAATCAGTTTTGATAAAACTCATGTACATCATCCACCCCTAGGGGCACATTGGGTTGCACCTAGGATCCATCCCAAGAACATCAACCAAAAACCACACCTCAGGTACACATCCTTGATGCACCCGAACCCTCCTTGGAAATGAAGCTAAATCTAGGGTTTTGTATATATTGTATATGTTATTTCCAAAATCCAAAAAAATCTGAAAAAGGAAAAACCAAAAATACAAAAAATTCAAAAGAAAAAAAAAGAGAAAAACTAAAACCATTTTCAAAAAAATTGTCAATTCCCTTAGAGATAATTTGAGTGATATCAATTTACATGAACTTCCTCAAAATCAACAAAGTCTTGAACTTGGGCAAACATTCAAGTTCCTTAGAAGGTAACCAACATAGGAGTCGACTCTCAACCCGAAATGTATCAAAGGCTAGGATCATATCATGCATATTCCTAAATCATGTCAAAAACCAAGATCGTGCATGTATAAGTCATTCATGCATCGAAAATCATTCATAGGGGTTGGCCATAATGTTAATGCTCATGTCATTCAAACTAGGGGCATTAGAATGCATTCACATCTTTCATGGAAGCATACCTCGTTTCATGTGTCTCCATCATCTCGTATGGGGATATATTTTACATATCATGCATCTCCCTAGCTCACATCAAAAACTATATGTCCAATGACATAGTGCATGTAAGAGTCATTCATGCATTTCATTGAATATCATTCATCACATTTCACAATAGGGGTTGACCATCATGTATGAATGCTCATGTCATCTCCACAAAACTAGGGGCATGTAGAATGCATTCCCTAAACACTTTTCATGGAGACTTAACACATTCATCATTTCATAGAGCATGTATCTCCATCATCTCATATGGAATACATTTTACATGTCATGCATCACATGCACATCATTCATCCAAAGATGCCCAAAAAGGTGGCAGCCGAAGTGGGAATATCCTCATATCATAAAAGGGGCAACAAAAACAATTGATCATGCATATTGGCTCATTGATGCCTAGAAAAAAAAACATGGTAGATCCTATAAATGCCCAATATAAAAAAGATATGATGTTTAGTGTCTACCACAACTTCTTTTGAAATGATTTTTGTAAAATAGATCTTCTTTAATTTCTTGAAGAAGGGACAAAGTTGAATATAGGCCTCTTAACTAGGGATTGATGCTTTATGAAAAGTGGAGTGTTTTCAAAATAGATTAATGACATTTCAAAAATCCTTCTTTTACAAGATAGAGCCCAGTCCAAAATAAAAAATATTTTCAAATTGTATGTGATATTATGAAATAGAGCATACTTTATTAGACTGAGTATCTAGAGGGACAAGTTGTTTCCCCCACTTCATTCTCTCCAAAAAGGAAAATTGGTAAAAAATCAAAATATAAAGAAAATAAAGGAAGAAAATAAACCTCCAATATAGAGGTCTTCCTAAAAAGAAAAGAGGACAAACAAAAACCTCTAATATAGAGGTTTCCTTTGAAAGAAAAGAAAAAGTTCAAAAAAAGAGTAATTTTTCATCAAAAATTTCTTGGCCTTAAACTACGGGACACTTCAGAATGGACCGTGGGAACTCTCTCCCACACCCCTACAACTTATCCCAAAAGAAATAAGTTTGTCAGGTCATAAAGTAGGAATAGAACCTACCAATTTGGATCTCATTTTGTTTGAGGATTAAGCATTATAGTGTGGAAAATGGAGTTTTGAAATGTTGTTGAGTTTTTCCAACAATAAAAACCTCTACTAAGTAATTTTGCATTAAAACCAAAGTGAAGAAAAATATAGGAGATGAAAGTCCTTTTTGATAGAAACAAAAAGAAAGTATCAATTTCAAAATGATTTTTACAAAATCGTAGGCATCAAGCAAATGAACATGGAGGCCATCCCACTTAGGGAAGCCAACTTTCATGGGATCTCTCCTAAATAAATCTTGGAGATCATCAAACATACATGATTCATACATTGCATACATCTCATGCCCATGTGCATTCATAGATGGTTTTATGCATATATGATCCTTTCATTGGTCAACCACCATCAATGTAGAGTCACCCTTGCTATAAATCCTCTTCCATTGTAATTAGAATAACCCAAGCCCAAGAAGTGAATCCCTTTACGAAAATGTAAAAGTTCATGAAATCTTTGTTCAACCCAAATCAACTCTAGAAGTCGAAAAGAATAAAAATTTTTATGGGTATTATTCTTTTTCATTAACCAAATAAATTTGGGTTAATGCCAAAGAGATGCATCTGTAAACACCCAAAAATTTTATCAAAATAATTTGATCTTTAGAAATTTTGCTTTCTTAAGAAAAAACCACGGTTTTGGGTCTTTTAAAGGATTTCAAATAAAGACACCTTAAACGAACTCATTTCTACATCAAAATTTCATGACAGCCTCAAAATAGGGTTAAATGATGCCTCTCTCAAAAAAATCAAATTTTGACAAAAAGTCAAAAAAAATGATTGCTTTGCCATCAAGCCCAAATTGGCAGCATTCTGCCTATTCAAATGATTTCATCTGAAGAAATGATGGTTTCAAACAATTTTCTTCAAGGAAATAATTGAAAATAATACATTGGGAACCAAACTCAAACATGTTTGTTAAATATCAAGTTTATCAAAACCTTTTGAAATCAGATCAAATCCAAATCAAGCCTATTGAGAAGAGTCCTACTCCGGGACCCTACACCCATCAAGGGTTAAAGTGGTCTGACACCCTACAACCATTCAGGGTTAAAGTGGTTTGATACTCTACACCCAATCAAGGGTTAAAGTGGTTGAAACGGTAAAGACCAACTTACGGGGCAAAAGCAGGTCACCCATGCAAACGAATATTGGGAATGGAACTCAATTATTCTAAAAAAGAATAATATTTGAAGATTTTGACAAAACTCATTATTTTTAAATATAATTGAAAACGAAATGGTTTTAAATAATCAAAAGAAATATTTGAAACCATGAATCTGAAATCAAGCGTAGGATTCAAGTCTGATTCAGGGACAAAACTGCGAACCACATCCAAGAGAGGGTAAAGCATGAGATAAAGACAAATTGACAAAAGCAAAGCCGATGATTCAAGGTAAAACCTAGCCAAGGACCCATGAAGAAGGGCACCTAGCAGAACCAATGGAGAAAGCTAAAGGGATGAAGCCTAGAGGATAGAAGCAAATCAAGACAGGAGCGAAGATCAAGGCGATGGTTGAGCAAAGCCTGCATCAAGCCAGAATCAAGTTCGTGTAAATCAAGCCATTGATCAAGGAAGTGGACCACATCGAGTCAAGGCATGTCTTCATCAAAGATCAAGAAAAGTGGGTAGCCTCACCAACCTAGCCTAGCTGAATTAGACCAAAACTTAGACTTGATTCACCTAGGCTAACCATGACTCGTTGCCTAGCTCTAACCAAATGACCTCAACTAGACCGAATTGAACTCACCTTAGTCATATCCACCCTACATTATTTGCCTAAACTACAATTGAAATTCACTTTACCTAGCCTTGACCGAGCCCATCTTAGTTAGCCCGTCTTTTTCATTGAAGTACACCCATCCTAGCTTAGGCGATGGGATCAAGCTCCAAGGTGGCTCGAGCCAAGACCCAACTAGCCCACTTGGGGCTGCATTGGCTGGTCCAACTTTGACCAAATGAGACCACAAAGACACATGAAGACCAAGTTTTGGGGCTAGACTTTGGGCCATGGAGCACCCGCCCCAAAGAAGGATCTAGAGAAGGCTCCCTTGGCCTATAAATATAGGCCAAGGGGGATGATTTCCAGCATTGGTTAGTATTAGAAGGGCATCTTGGCTGGAGATTTTCATGAGGCTCATATAGGAAAGAGTGGAGAGAGAGAGAGAGTATAGGAAATGTAGGAAAGTGCTGCAAAATTAGAGAGTGAAAGTGAAAAAAGAAAGAGAGAAGAGAGGGGAAGGTGAGGATCGAGTGATACGTTTGTAAGCCGTTTCTTGGAGGCCATCAAGTAAGTATTTCTCACCCATGATTCTTCTCTATTCTCTTCTTAAAATTCAATTCAAGAAAAGGGGTTGTATTAATGGAGCTTTGTCTCCTCCCATGATGTAATAAGAAGTAGATGTGCTGCAATTTTCATTTCTTACACACTCTACTTGTTTGTTTTCTTGATTCTATCTCTCTATATGTTATAAAAATCCTATAACTCCTAATCACCTCTATGATTAAGTTAATCTATATATTTCCATTCATTTCTCTTCATCAATTTATTTTGAGTTGTTGTGTTGGTGCAATTTAAATTTGGGTGAGTTTGCATCATGTATGTTCTAAAAACGAAATTCTATTTTTCCAGGATCTAGTATATGTTTATTTCTGTAATTTTCATTTCTAGATCGATGATCCAAATACTATGAAAGTTTAGACATCAAATCTACACACACAAGCACATTAGAAATAAAATTTTCAAGGATTTTAGGGTCTTGTAGCTGTATTAATAAAACTAAAAAAGATCTGGAAAATTCAGATTTAGTTTCTGTATAGTCTATTTTTCTACAATAGAAGTTGGGTAAAAGTCTCATATATCTATTTGTAATAAACCAAATTTAATAAAATTAGTCTCATAGAAAATCTGATATCCATAGCTTTTTGGCAAGACTAAAATCATAGAATTTGGAGTTCTGTACACAAAGATACAGAGGTTTCTTTGGGCCTTTATGTTTTTGTAACAGAATGTCCTGAAACTGCCAAGTAGAGGTCAGTTCCTGATTTAATTTTGTAAATTCACAACCCCAAAATTCGAAATAAAAATAGGCTTAGAATATACACATTCTCTTCTATGATTTCTAAATTTTTCATGAATTTTGGAGATTTCTAGGTCACCAAAAATATTTTAAAAAGAAGTTTTGAAAACAAAACTAGTTTCTGTTTTTCAGAACTTGAAGATTTTCACCCTCTTGACCAAAGTGCACGAGTTTGCTTTTATCACAACCATCTTTTAACGTGAATTTGGAATATCACTTACACACATGAAATCCTCAAAGCACTTAGGCTAATCCTTGAGCATTGGTTCAAGAAGGCCTAAAGCGAAAAGATCTTGCTTAGCTACAATCGCCCAAAGTCAGATTTTAAACTTTTGCTAGTTTTTTAAAATTAGCTGGTATGCTCGCGCAAGCAAAGTAGATTTGAGAAGTTCATTTCAAGTCTCTACATAGGCTTAGTAAAATTTTCATATCTACAAGGTTAAATGGTTGGAAAAATACAAAAACAGAAAATGACCACTTACCTCACGAAAATCCAATAGATTTTCCCCAGCTTGCTTTCACTCCCAACTTATGCTTCGATCGACCCTCTCTCTCACTCTCTCTTTCATGCTCTCTCTTGAGTCTGAGAAAGGCAATCTTTGTTGCCTTCCTTATATGCATGCAAGCAGCCACGATGTGTGAATCGTGACTGTTGAGCATGGAGGGTCACATATACCCTCCATGCATGTCTCGAGTTCAGGTTGGGTCTAATGTGGCCCAATCTGACCCGGTTGTTACAATTAGAACATTAGAAGAAAGGAAAACCATGTTTGTCATCACAAACTTTCTTAGACTTTGTACTCCAAAAGAGGATGATATGAGTGTAAAAAAACACATTAAAGAGTTGAGCAAATAATGGTTTTGTGTGATAAGAATGAGCCTGAAGAAGAAACTATTGTACATTCTATTGATAGTCTAAGCAAAATTGTTGTTGATTCTGCTCAAGTACAATATTGCTTGCCTTTTAATGATGTTTGTAAGTTAGCTCACAAGGTTGATAGATAACTGAAGGTGTAATATATTTTCTTAAGCCTCCAAGTAAATATGGTTGACAGATAACTGAAGGTGACTGCTTTTTTCTCAAGCTCTAAAATTGGATCTTCTTCATAGCCTGCTCCACTTTATGCCCAATCAACAACTTCAAAGCCTTTACCTAAATGATAATGAAGCAACCAGATGACCTCGAGTTGCTTATGATCATAAGATCCCTCAATATCAATTTTGTACATGACAACGATGTGAAAAGAGAGTTTAGCTTCCAAACAAAATGTATTGCACTTAGTAAGGTATGCTATGTGATCATTGGTAGTGGCAGCTATAGTAGTGTGGCATATATAGTAGTGTGGCATTTACTATTTAGTAAACTAAAGTTGGATACCATGAAGCATCCTCAACCTTATAAGTTGTGATGGTTGAACAAAGGAAGGTAACCAAGAAGTGTTTTTTTTTTTCAAAAAGAAAGAAGTGACTTGGTTCTTTTTTCCATTGGCAAGCATTATAAAAGATAAAGTGTAGTGTGATGTTATTCCCATTGATGCATGTCATTTGCTTTAGGGTAGGCCATTGCAACTTGATATGAAATCAGTCCATGATAGCTTTAAGAGTACATGTTCTTTGTTAATCAACCTATGCATGATGTTTGAAGCTTTCATCACTTAGCATCTTTGTCTAGGAGACTCATTAAGTCTTTAATTCAAAAATAGAGTTACATTAATTATAACCTGTGCATAGGACAGGTGGATCTATAAAAGCTAATCTTTAGAACAACTTTGACACATTTTTGGAATATATTCAATCTTTTTTCTGAGCGATTAAGTTGTGTATTTGTTCCTCCTCATTTGTTGTATCAATTAGCTGGTTTTTGTCTTTGCATGGTGCTAAGTTTGTAACAATTGGTGGTGCTTGGTTTTACTAATTATGGTGACCTTCAAACATATATTTCTCTTCCATCCAACTACAACTCCTTTGAGTGCTCATCTACCTGGGTTCTGTGTTCCTACTCCTACATCACATTCCATTCATTCACTCCATGTTTGAAGGTTAAGGAATATATAAGAAATTACATGGCGTGAAAGACTTCAAGTGTGAGAATAGAGTTACTTTATTGGTCAGAAGTTTTAAATGATAACAAGTCAGGTTTATGATGTTCATGAAATACAACGAGTGTCCAAGTGACTTTTGAAAATACAAATAATTAAATTACGATAACAATAAAATACTTATCTATGTTTTTCTATCTTACATTTCGTACCTTATGTTATTATGTTATTGATCATTTTAATATTAGGAGGTTAATTGACATTTAATTTGAAAGGAGGGCCATGTCTTGGAACATATCCAAAGTTCATTAGATTGTGCAATTTGGCTCATCTGTAGTATTTGCCCTGGTTTTGTTTTGGGTTGTATATTGTAGCTCAAATATACATAGAGAGCGCCAGTTCTAGACTATTAGTTCCATTTTGTCTGGAACCTATAACCAGAATCAAATGGTTTCGAAACCATTGGTTCTGATTGCGGTCTCAAGGTGGTTCCAGTTTTGACATACAAATTTATATATTTATAATTTTACATTACTCATTATATTATATTAGTCACTATATCTATATATATAACGCATTTTAACTTAAATTTGTAACATTATGAATTTACATTATTATATTTATAAATTATAATCATACATATATGAGAAAAAAAACAAATAATGGGCTTGACCTTAATTCACTCAGCTTTGAATTAAGCCTCCTATGTATCCTCCTAGGTGGAGAGGAATTAAAGCCTATATAGTTTTCACTTATCTTCGATAGACATCCCTTACTCAACTAATGAACTATGAACCTAATCATTTATATTGCTATATGCTTGCATCAGTGTTAGTTATACCCATACTAGTTCTTCTTTTGGTAATGTAGATGTGTTCAGTGTAGATGTCACGTAGTTCTCCTTCATGCTTATGTATTCAACGCCTTGCTCTTGTTCAGTTATATAAGGAAGCTTAGGCTTTCAATCTCTTAAGTTAGAAGTTAGAGGGTTGTTTGTTTAATATATTTCTACTTGCACCAAATACTTACTACACAACAAGAGTTGAGACTCGTATAACAAAACATCTTTAACAATTAAAGATAAAATAGGATAAGTAACTTGATTCCCTTTCTACTATATTAAATAATAAGATTTTCTCCATCCTCATTATCTCCAAATTCATGAGGATCATGTGAGTAACAATATATACCCCAAACTCGGTTAAATCCATAGATTTTGCATACTTTTTAAATTTGCATTATAATTTATAACAAAAAAAAATATTCAGCATAATATCATTAGTGATGAAAAGGCAGAATTGCTTACGAAGGCTCACGAAGTCATCGACTCCTTGATTATTTTGTTGGTTTCAGAAGAAAAGTGTTCAATCATCTAACAGGAAACTGAACTCTACTCTTTCCCCCCTCAGTGCAAGGAAGAAAACCTACTAGGTGAAAGGCAATTTCCTGTGTGATAAGTCGTTTTTCGCAGGGCTGCTTCCAAGCCAGGTTTTTTCGAATCTAACGAATAGGGCATGTAGGGGACATGCTTATTCAAGAGCTAGCTAATTACAAAGGTTTTTGAGTTGGGAAGGGGATCGGTTTTGACAAAACGATTCACAAGATCCACGGATGACAGGTCAGCATCCAAGAGTTGAGATAATAGGCGGTAGCACGCGCTACAAAAGAGGAAAATGTATAACTACTGCTATTCTTTCTTCTTCTAGCTGTGGAATAAGATGATTATGTGTCAAACTATAATATCTATATAATGGATTGATGGTTGATTTTGTATAATTAGTCATGTTATTGATATCCTTAAATTTGTCTAATGAAGGAGCATTATAATAAGCAGTTAATAACTTTTTTTAACCATCTAATTTTAATCTAGGGCATAATACAGTAACAATTAAACTTATAGAAGGAATATTTGTGTAATAATAAAGCCATTTTTCTGTCATCTCTTGTATGAACTAAATTAACCAAAAAGCTTCTTGAAAATGTGATAACATAAAACTACTTATATAATTTATGTATATATCTAGCAACTAATCGTCTAGAAATAACTATTACTGAAGGATTATGTGTATCTTTTATATAATCAATAAAACCGAATTTTATCCAAAATTAAAAGAGAGATGCTCTACTAAAATAAAACGTGGAAACTCCTCTTTATCTTAGTTGGAGTTATAGTAAAAATGTCTTAAGAAACTTTATCCACTAGTAGAAGAATTGCCTTGTACAAAAAATTGGGTTTCTTGGGCATCTAGCTTCACTTCTATTAGATGTTTTTTTATCACATGGTTTTCCGGTATACCATAACATGTTCATGCCTAAAGTTGTAGACATTTGCGTAGTAGGTGCACTTCTCTAGGTTGACAACACTTTGTTCATCGTACAACTTTGTAAAATAAATCTTTAAGAAGTTAGATTTTTGTGGCCTAGCTTTTAGAGGCGTCCTCCACTTGTAGGCTATATCTATTAAACCTGTGACAACAAAACTTCTTAAACAAATGAGATATTAGTACTAATATCACTATCTATATCTGTCATGCCTTTTTGGCTAAGTGATATCGGAATAGGTCTTTGAGGACTATGACAATTGTATCTTCTGTGAAGAATAACTTTTCTTTGTTTTTGGAGTTAGAAGAACCATCATCACAATGAGCCATTAATTTAGTAAAAACTTGAATCAATCAAGAAAAAGAGATAACTACTGAGCAAGATAAAAAGAACATGTAGAATCAAAGAGTTAGCAAGAGAGAAAGTATGAAAAGCACGAAACAAAAGATAAAGAATCACGAACAAAAACACAAAAAAACTGAGAGCTTGTGATAAAGTAGCGAGGGAGCTTGGTTGAAATGAATAAGATTTATGGGCTATTTAAAGATAAGCATAGTCGGGAGCCCGTTCGAATTCGAGCAGAGTATTTGTTAATGTTCAAAATTTTTACTATTCATGAATAGTTTATGAGTACTGTTTAAAAAATAATAAATTTTTATTGTTAAACATATTTTAGGAAATATTAAAATTTAATATTTTTTACTGGATATCATATTCAGTTACTATTCGTGAATAGTGTAAACTGTAATTACATTGTATACATTCATGTGGTTGTAACTTGTAAGAGTATATATATATATATATATATATATATATATATATATATATATATATATATATATATATATTTACAAATATATTATTATAAATTCTAAATTTATATATCTTTATATATTATTATAAGTATATTATATTTTTTTTGGAAAAAAAAGAAATGATCGGCCTTTTCCATCTAGCAGGCTGTCAGGATTGACATCTTGTGTGGTGTGGCGAGGCGGGTGGTGGTGGCCGGGTGGTTTAGAATTGCCAGTTCCTGCACGGTTTGGAACTAACAATTCAGGACCTATGGTTCAAATTGGATCCAAACCGTCAGTGACCGCTCCCGATTACGGTTTTGATTCCGTTTTCAAATAGACCGAACCGTGAGTGAAGTGGCCGTACCTGGTTTGTATTATGGTTTTGGTGCTGATTCCGGTTTCATGGCTGATCGGGTTTCGGTTCAAACAGACGAGCAGGTTACGAACCAGTCATGTTTCGTTTAGGTATGATCTTGCATCACAGATGAACACTATCTATTGCATAACCAAATATGGAATCCCTTTCGGTTCAAACAGCTTGCATCACATCTCTCTCTCTCTCTCTCTCTCGCACGCGTATAAAATTAAATAAGAGCACGATCATCTAATGATATCTTTATCTAAAAGATACAACAAGACGCGGACACTTTTGTAGAGTCGTCTGAATATTTGATAACCTCTCCGTGACAAGTCTGACTATTTTGTAATAGTCTCTTCTTATTATTTTTCCAGCCTACGTTCACATATTGACCATGAGACGGCGTGCACCTATCGTAATTGATTATATCCGCTAAATAAACTACGTGCAGATGCTGTGTTCTGAAGTTGATGGTTTAGCTAAGCAAACGGTTTTAGCATATTTAGGTTATCGCCTTCAGAACCAAAAGCTTTTTAATTAATTAAATATGAGCCAGAAAGACCATGGTTTCCAAATAACAAAAGGTGAACATGGTTTATGAATGGAATTAGCAAGTTCCTGTTGTGCCTTGGGGAAAAAAATTATGAGATTTCATCTAGTTTGAAATTTTGGATACTAGTATTCTCTCTCTCTCTTTCTCTCTCTCTCTCTCTCTCTCTCTCTCTCTATATATATATATATATATATATATAGATATAGATATAGATATATATATGTATGTATGTATGTATGTATGTATATATAAAACCCCAAATTCAGGGATTTTTTATTATTTAATGTTATCTAATGTTTTCTTTTGCATATAAACAAATGTCCACTGATTCTAAAGCTTAGTGCATGCTTTTAGATAAAATATGAACTCGATTACGGCTCACATGACACTACATGCATGCCAGAGTCCTGTAATTAGGCAGGGTCTTGTTAGGTCTAATTAAGTATCATTAAGTTTCACCTGAAATAGGCTATACTCATAGTGGACAAAACTTAACGCTCGTTGCTTTTTGTAAACCACTATAGCGACTTCCTTCTTTTCGGTTTTTGAGCTTATTGAGTCAATCCAAAAAGAAAAAGAAAAAAAGTTTTAGCTTGTATTCTTTAATTTGAAAATTCTTGCCGATTCTACCCACAAAAAGTAAATTCTATTAGATGCTGATTAACGAGTCGAGTCAACAAGAGGATCTTTCTTGGACAATGCCTGGATCGATGCATTCCGCCCACGAGAACGAGTGAGTGCACCCCCGGTTTTGACCAATAGGTGGGTGAAAAGGGAGTCCGGAGTATGTTGGCGTACCCACATACCACCACATTCTTCTCATTAAATTTGGGACCTCACACCTACCCTGAACTGAACCAATGGGCGAGACTGGTTAAAAATCCACCACCACTTTGCAATATTTGGCTTTTTGGTTGCAAGAGGAGGACGAAGCACACGGGATGCACTCCCTTGGGATTCGAACTCAACACCAGGCATCAGAACGCCCTGCCAACGATAACTTTTTTAATATTTAGATTATTTAATGTATTTCACTTTCTTGCGTTAGGGCAACCAGGTTTTTGTCCCCAGTGGATTATGGTTGTTGTAAGAGCTTAGTAAGATAAAAAAAAAAGTTCTTCAATAATGTACCAACTCGCTTACTTGACACGCTTAATACTTGATTAATCGTATCAATCGGGACAAAGCTAAGAGCATTCTTGTCAATAAAAAAACCCTCGTCTCTGAAAATCCTATTCGCTGCGGTGCTTATTTGGGTGGCCAATATTTCCATTGGAAGACGGCAAACAGCTTTCTGGAAGCTAGCAATCAAACTTAATGCCATACCTAACACTGGTCCGATACACACACGGATTTGAGCTTCCGTCGGGGCAGACCTTTCTTTGGTGACCTTCAAACGACTCCCGAAATCCATTCACATAAATTTTCAAAAAACATTATTTTCTACTAACAAAGAATATATAAACGTGTTAGGTTGCCTTAGGGCTTAACTTTAACAAGCAGCTCATGCTTACCGCATGACTCAGCTTGCACTTGGCTCATATACTATACTCCAAGATATCAATCAAGATGAAATACAAATGCCATATGCGCACAATACGCTTCTAAATGGTTGATTACTTACAGATACATACTTTATACTCTCGAAACCATATATGCATCGGTCTTATTGGAATGCCATTTCCTAACTGGATACGAAGCACATGTTTTTATTTTAGAGGCTACGCCATTTAAGATGGACGAATTCGCACACAAGGAATTCCAAGAGTCGAGAAGCTTCCCGGGGGGGGGGGTGTCATTTTATTAATTGTTTGGTGACTTTATGGTAACCTTGTCTAGTGTACGGATGTTCGGTGGAAGCATGCCGTACGGAAAGTCAGAATTGCGTCCAAATCCATCCCAAACTACGGAAATACCACCGAGGTTGAGAAAATTCATCCTTTCCATATCATTCCAAGAATTATTGACTACCACGGAGATTGTTTTCTTCCATGTTTCCTCCGTAAGATAAAGAATATCGCATAGTTACAACATACACAAGTACTCTCTCTCTCTCTCTCTTCTTGGAGACTCAAGGAACACAAGTACTCATTTGGGCTCTAGTGGAGCTTGAATTCGGCATGGAGCTCGAATTCGACATTACTACATTAACAAGGCATAATTTATTACAACTACAGAGAGATCCAGCTTGATCTAGGCTCAATCCTACCTTCCAAGTCAAACTGTGAAACGTATTGAATAAGGTGCAACAAGCTCAAGTCCAACGCAAGTCTCTTGGCAGTATGTCTGAAATATCGTAAAAGCTTAATCACCTGCCACAAGAATTTAAACATTTGAGATGGGTAGAAGAAACTTGAAGTAATAAAATTAAATGTGTGGTTAAAGTAGGTTCTTGTTACATGTACTTGATTGCCCTCACATAATGTTGCAGGTGTGTAGAAGACACTAAAGTAGTCATAAATAAGTAAAACAATATTATTTATGTCAAGGTACCAGAAAGAAAAATATCAAAAGCATATATATATATATATATATATATATATATATATATATATATATATATATATATATATATATATGTGTGTAAGTAAAGAGATAAACGGTGGAGATTTGAATTAAAGGTATCATTTCTATTTTTGTATTTTGCACATTAAGTGTAAAGTAATTCAAATCCCTACTGTTGATCTCAAAAATCAAGAAATTACTTAAGCATTTTTATGTACATAAAGACATTATGTATTTAGAACTATCTCTCTCTATAAAAATATACATGTAATAGTAAACTACCCTTATCCGAACTCTATTCTAATCAATTTCAACTATCCAATTAAGCCATGAGTGTTTGTGTGAAAACCAAAATGTGAAAAAGTACATATATTCTTTAATTTCATATGAGTGGCTTGCATCCTCTCTCTCTCTCTCTCTCTCTCTCTCTATATATATATATATATATATATATATATATATATATATATATATATATATATATATATATATTATCAATTGTGCTAAATTATCCTCAATGATCACACTATGTAATCAAATAGATGAATTGTTGAGATCAAACATAAAAAGCAAATATTTGTTTTTTAAATCAAGCATAATTTGTAAAACTTCTTAAGCGTACTTTTAGTATTTGCTTTTTAATCTCAATTATCTATATGTTTGACTCAACAATTTGAGGATGAATTTAGCATAATTGATTGCGCTCATAATCCATATATACACATATAGTTGTCACTTTTGAATCCTTGAAGTCATACAAGGTCCCACTTAAGTCACTTTTCTCTTTGAGTTAGGTGGCAAGTTCACGAGTACGATTGAGGGCAACTGACAACAAGCCTTAGGGGATATTTATAGAGCTTACACAAATTTGTGAATCCTTGAGAATCTTGGGGAAAGTATTCCAAGTTATTCTTCATAATTTGAGAAAAGATTATGAACAAGGTTGATATTGTTGATTGATCCTACCCTAAGGAGAACAATTCGAGAAGAACTATAAAAAATTATTAGAAATGCTAATAAAGAGAAACAAATAAGAAAAGAAAAAGAAAAATGTTTTCATTAAGTATGAACCTTAGAAAGAAGAAAGGTGAAATAGAAGACTAGAAAGAAAGATGGATACGAACAAAAAACAAGTTATTCAGAAAAATTGCAAGACTAATTGATTTCGTGATGGCACAACCCTTCTCATGCATGTCTTTTACTATGGTTCTAGAGAGGCTTCCCATATTCTGTGATTTACTTTCCTTGATAATGTTTTCAAGTGATTAACCTTCTTAGTAACTTTCTAGATTTTAGTTATTGTTCCTTAATCAACTATCCCTAGATGTGACCTCCACCTTTCCATTCTTTAGAAAGTTCATTCAAACGCTTGTCATTATGGGTACCTCCTTCTAAGAATAGCATTCCTATGTTTCCTCTCATAGTAATGTTTGCTTTTTGGCACTAATACTTTGCCCTCATACAACTTATGTCATAAGATCTTGTAGAGTTGAGTTGTAATTCATAGGCATAATTTAATAAACCACTTTATGAAGATTATATTACTGTTAAGGAATGCCTAGTTTATAAAAAGAAATCAAATCTACGTTTCTCTCCACAAGGTACCACTTTTGTTCCTGCATTCTATTCTCATTTGTCTTCCTTACTCTTGCTTTATGTCACGGATTCTTATTTTGATGTTGTAATGCCACTTAATGTAACTTCGTAAGATGGCTAGTTTGAGTTTCACTCCCTCACACTCTCTCCATCAATAGGGATGACTTCAGCCTTGCACAATGCTTGAACTTTTTTAGATCCTGCCCTACCATTGATCCCCTTTATATGAACTAGCTTGACTAAGTTGCTAAAGAGAAATCCTGGGTTATATAGGATATTTATAACTTAATAATACTTTTCATTGAAAAAATCTATTTTGATGATACTATTTTATTCTTTCCATCTTTTTGGGTCTCAAAGTTCAATCACTTCCACGTTCTACTATGGATGGTATCTTCTATTGTCCTTGATGTCTTTGCAATCACCACTCCCCCTACTACCAATCATCATTGCATCATAAAACAAGATGGAACATCATACTTTCCTTCTACTTGGTTTTATCAATTTATCACTAGTAGTCATTTAACAAGATGAACTATGAGCACTCTCTAGTACATTTCTATTATAATATCTAGGACAAAATTATTATTGCACCACTTTCCTTTTGCCCATGAATTATCATTTAACAAGCACGACCCTTTTGCATATCTTGAAAAATAAGTCATCCCATTGCAACAGTGATCCACTATAGTTCTTGTAGTTCTAGATAAACCTATACTTTACAATGTTTGACATGCACAAACTTCCCTCAAGAGTCCACTTTCCTCAAGGAGGCATTTATTTTGTATCCCTGTCTTGGTAGTTTTTACCCCTACTATCATCTTGTGAATCTTTTTCATAAAATTTACAAATGATAGAGTCTTATTTATCATTATCCTCTTTATACTTGAGGAATGTGATGTTGCCTACTATTGTTACTTTAATTGAGGATTTACCTTAAGAGGACATGAAGATCTTTCTCTTAAGAGAGCTTATGCATGGGTCAACTCCACTATCAAAATTTAATCCAATCTCTATGGAGCCATACCATCCCTACTACTTAACTTAGCAACTGGGTTTAAAGTAAGGATTACCTGCCATGTAGATCTATCAAAGAAGCAATATGTTCTTCTATCTAGCACCTAGATTCTAGAGGTGTGAATCACATAGGTAGGGTGATTTTTTCATCTCCTTTTTTCATCCTTGTCCTAATGAATCTCTCAAATTTTGGATATTAGTAGATGAGTTGTAGCTTAAATCTCTTCCAATGGTCCCTAGAATCATGCATTTCCCAATTCTTTCATTTGGGCATGAATGTTGTACCAATAAAAATCTCCATGCATGTGAAACTCTTAGTTGGTTTCCTCACTCACATCTTCTAGTAGATGTACCTTGACCTCCTCCATCCAAAGGTTGTGAATATGTTTGTTCTCAAAGAAGGGTGCAGAAAGAAACATCAATAAATTGCTTAAGACAATTGAAAAGGCCTTGATAGGATGGTGATAATGGCTCATGACTTCGAGAAAGTATGATCGCGTACACTCTCCCTTGTAGTTGGGATCTCCTTTTGTTGTGACTTTGCTAGAAGAGGTAGATTTTTCTATTGGTATGTTAAACTCCTTGTTGATACTAATGTTGTAGGGACCTTCTAAAATGGCAGTTACTAAATTTGTGCTCTCTTCCTCTCCAAGGGCCTATGATCATGAGAGCATTGTGTAATGTCAACTTGGATAGGACCGTATTGGCCTGACCCAGACCTGCATGAGACTCGGTTTGGGGTCCCTATAGGGAGCCATAACTATGATTTCATCGTTTGGTCAGAGGCCAATGCAAGATGGAGTGGCTGGCTTTCAACCATCATTGCAGTAAGAGAGAGAGAGGGTGGTCATGAAGAGGCAAAAAATAGAAAGAGAGTAAGGGAGTAGTTTGACTCATCGAGGGCATGCCGAAATAATAAAAAATAGTAAGATTCATTCGATTTGAGGTAAAATAAGGTTTTTCTTTTTTGTTTTGTGTTTTTAATGATAAAATCCAGTGAACTGCCACTTGTCGTTGATAATTTTTTGAGAGAAAATGATAGTTAGGGACTTTAGCCCTTAGTCATGTCTTTTATGAGCTAGAAATGTTACTAGAAATGGTGGATTTTAGCCCAAGACGAGTATTATGGGTGGTTCTGGTATGATGTGTCATGTTTTCCTTCTTCTTGTTGGGTCAAACCATATCAAACACTAGTGTCCTAGGGAGACATGGTTCAAATCTAAATCGGTTATAGATAAATTCATAGCATAATAACATAAACTGGACCCAAATCCTTAATCGAATACTAATGGATCCAAATAGATCCATTTTGAGTTTTGGGACATTCTTGGACAGTTTGAAGTATGGTTTTAATGTGATTTGAATCGTTGAGTCTGTATTCAAATGTAGAATGTTAATGTTATATTTTTATCATGATTTAGAGACTAAATTAAGGTGATTTAAAGGGATAAGTATTGTGAGGTTTGGATCCATATAGAAGCAACATGTAGGTGGATGTGTTCCCTTTCCATATGTTAGAGATAGTTTTACTGATTCTATATGATACATGAGATTATAAATGTTTGTTAATGCTTTGAAATGATTAAATATGTGTTGATTTTATTGGATGTGATTGGAAACTGCTTTCTTATATGCATTGGTGCATTACATAAGAGTGCACGAGTACGAGTAAATATTATTGAGTATGGATTCACTCTCTTCATGATGGTATAAAATGTCATTGAATGATGGATGATTGTATCTGCTAGTACTGGTTCGTGGTTTTCAGTGGGTGTGGGTGAATCATTAGTCGATATGAACATGTTGGGTGATGCCAACATGTTGGTTACTTCGTAGGTTATATGTGCTTACATGTAGCTTGTATTTGGTAGCTCGTTTGTACTGTATAGTATACTTAGGTTAGAAACATATTGACCATATGATAAACTAGTGAGAGTAGAGAGTGCTTTAAAAAGAAATGGTTTTGATACTTTATTTGAATACTTAAAATGAAAATGAATTGTGGATTGTTATGGATGCCATGAGATTGGGAGATGTCTCATATGACAAGATATGATTTGGGATGGTTTACCTAATTGTGTGAAAGTATAACCCTATTAGTATAGTTTTTGAAAACTGTTATCCTATAGACCCGAGGGATAGGATGTGATGCGGTGTTTTACATTTCATCAAGGTCTATGATATGATTAGCTTGTGTTGTGGCTATCGAAGACCACACGTTGAGACAGGAGGGATTGGGGCCTGCTATGACAAGGTCATGGTTGGATACCGTTGTGGTCCTCATATTGAAATTAAATTATATTATTGAGGAGTTCTTGATTTTTTATATATGTTTTAGTTGATAATATTTATTTAAAACAATGATATAGTTTTATTTTGAGATGTGATTTGAAATAGGCATCTTTCTAGTGTGTTTATAATTGTAAAGAGATTACATCCATCTAGGAGCATGATTGTTGTGCTCATAGTTTACCTAATTATAAGATCTAGTAAGTAGAGGCATTGAGAGGGATGTGAAGATGGTACCTTGGGAATAGTGCTTCAACCCATGATGGTACTTAGTTTTTTGTAATTAGTTTACTCTTTTTGTTACACCACTGTGTAATTAAACTCTAATTATATATATATATGGCTACATTTTAAATTGTTTGGGTTATGTCATCATTGACTTATCAACGATCCATAGAATTTCATTGCATGGCTTAGATGAGCTTTATGTCCACGTTGGATGAGTTTTGTGGGTCGTTACAAAAGATGGTATCAAAATCTAGATAGGTATGAGGCTTAACATAAAGTAGTATATTAGGTAACAAAATTAAACAATAGTACATCTAGTTAATTTTTTTAAATGATATTTTGTAGGCTTTTGATAATGAGAGTAGGAATATAGTCTTCATATTTTGAACAATGAGAGGCTCAATATGAATTTTGATAAAGGAAAGGTAAACTGAAAATAGTAGTACCAAGAGCTTCATGACTATCTAGTCTATAAAATTTGGCCACGTAGCATGAATGGGCCCTATGTCTACATTTGATGATTTATGTGAGTCATTACATATTGTGTCAAAGATCAAGATGACCCCAACTATCTCCAGGAGACATGAACTTCAAATGAAAGAACGTCTTGGCCGAGGAGGTTATTGAAGCCTCATCTTCTAGACCAACCTAGAGGGAAGTTACCATCACCAAAAATCGAGACATCCTAGTAGTATCCGAGGAGCCAAATGTGAGTTAGATAGTTATGTAGAGGGATAAGGTACATTGACATAGTTAAAGACAATTGTCATACAAAGGTAAAAAGATCGAGCCTATCTTCAAGGTGCTAAAATGGTGGAAACTAGATGATGAAAAGTTAGAGCTAGAGGACTTGCCAATGAAAGTAAAGAATGGATCACCTATTGTTGCCTTAGGATTTATATAAAAGGAACGGAAGAGATCAAAGATAAGCATCAACACACATCCAAAATTAGAATTTCATTTACTTTCATTTTTTTCTAAGAGTAGTTTCTCATATCTTTAGACATCTATTATTAATGAGTTAGTTGTTCTTCCCCTCGGGCTCTATCTTGTTAACCTCATCGACTACATAATTCCCCTCTGGCTCTATCTTGTTAACCTCATCGACTACATAAATGGCATGCATAACATAGCGACTCATAACATGAAACCTGCATCAAATTCCACATTGTTATATAGAAGTTCAACAAGGAGGGTCATTCGAATCAAGTAGAAAAAGAGCTCAGCACCAATGCTAACCCCTTCCAAACTATCATTGCATCCATTGCACATGATGGTCTTGTTTTGCCCACCCCTATACATAATTTTGACTGACAAGATTAGATCGCAGCAATCCATGGCCAATATCCATTATATGTTAATACCAACTCTCTATAGGTTCATAAAGGTACAAAATTGTGAGACATTATGTACACCTATGTTCATAAATGACTTCTAGTGCATAGGAATCAGAGAGATGTCTCTAGGCAACTTTTCCAATCACGGTGATCCAAGTCTAAAAGAGGGAGGTTTCAAGGTTCCCTTCACACGAGATACCTCGAGAGACACTCTTAACATGTTGATCCCTTTAGCGGGTGATGTCGGCCACCTCAAAGAGAATGAGGAATAAGGTATCAGTTTGGTATGACAAGAGTGAAGTAATATAAAATTTGAGTTGAGAGGATCACACATGGTTATTGATTTTCCTTCTAGGTTCAAGGCTCAATACCTTGCTATAAAGACCCTCCTAGGAAATGAACAATCACCTTGTAAAATGAACTGAGTGCACATCTTGATTGACTTTACCCATCTTGAGTGTGTGCTTCAAAGATTCAGGAAATTATGCCATGATTCAGTCTACTTCTTGCATCACCATAATTTGGCTGGATCATGCAACATTCCTTACTTCAGGTATCCCAACGAGCCCAAGTCCTCAAGTTCTAGTTTGTTTTCATCAAGGCCCAATTCTCAATATTGGCTTGTGCGCATGTAAGAGCCCCCGGTTCAGCTTGTGAACCCATTCGGCCTAGCATCTTTCAGTAATGTCCAACTTGTCTTTGTATGCTCTTGGATTCCTATCATTCTCTTAGGATTGGTAAAGATTTGTCCTTAAATCCAACAATTAGTGATTTTCAATTTTCATGCCAAGGTGATCTCCCATCAACTACTTGCAAAGAGTTCTCGTCATTGTTCATTACAAAGTTTTCCATGGGAACTACATCATATAGTACTTCATCCTAATAGTTATTCTCAATGGAGAAGGGAATGCTAACCTACTTTGGGATGTCAAACCTTTTTTTATTGTTTAACAAATGAATCTTGTAGGGATGAGGATGATCCCACAACATAAATCCAAGTTTCTTCACAAGCTCAGTTGAATTCACATTCGTGTAGCTCCCGTTGAATTCACATTCGTGTAGCTCCCGTTGTCTATGATAACATTATAGACCTTGTTCTTGATAGTGCAGTGAGTGTAGAATAGGTTCTCTCGTTATTTGTGACAAGATTGAGCTTGCAACTCTAGAGTTTTAATGATCTATATTTCGTGCTTGTTGAGCATGACATGGTTGTCTTTTATTTGAGCCCTTCTACTAAGTTCAATATCCTTCTACTAATGTCCAAAAGCCTAGACTAGTTTGGGTCTTGTCTGACAATGGTGAAGACTTTGGAGGGAAGTATGACGTCCAACTAGGTCTGGCATTAGTAATGAAATGAAAGGAAAAATGAGAGATATACCTTGGTGCATGCAAGGATGATAAGGATGAAAGGATTGAGCTTAGTAGGAAATGAAGGGTAAAGAACAATGAATAAAAACTCAATAAGGGTTGGGTACACATGAAAGAGGCAATAGGACAGTAATGAGTAGCAAGGTACGTGGGTAGAGTGATAATGGTAATGAGAGAAAAAGAAGAGAAGGATGAAATAGGTTAGAGAATGTAGAATTTTGGTCACTTGGTGTTATGCATCCTCTTCATCTCAATGAAAGCATCAAATAATATAAAACTTTAGTTGAGAGGATCACACATGCTTATTGATTTCCTCACACACAAGAAAATGACATAGTTAGAATTGCTTACGTCTCATCCTATTTATACTCAGAACAACTCCTGAGCTAGGTTCAAAGCTCATTAACTTGCCATAAAGACTCTCTTACGAAATAAACAATACAACAACAACTAAGCCTTTTTCCATACTAGACGGGGTCGCCTACATGGATTTTTTGTTTCCACAAATCCCTATCATGTGTCATGTTAGTAGTTAACTCACAATAAGCTAGATCATTCTTTATTGTTTCTTTTCAACACTTTTGTGGACGTCCTCTACCTCTTTTAATACTTTCCAAATTTAGTTTTGTACCTTCTTAAAGGTTCTTCTTTTGATGTTCTTCCTATATGTCCAAACCATCTTAAATGATATTTTCTCATTTTATCCTCTGTTGGTGTCACTCCTAATTTGTTTCTAATAACCTCATTATGTATATGGTCTTTTCTTTTATGACTACTCATCTATCTCAACATCTTCATTTCTATCATAGACATCTTTTGTACATGTTGATGATTAACTGCCCAACACTCAGAACCATAAAACATAGCAGGTCTAATTGCTGCTCTATAATATTTACCTTTTAACTTTAATGGTATCTTCTTATCACAAAGAATACCTTATGCTTCTCTCCATTATAACCAACCAGCATTAATTCTATGCGTAACATCTCCATCAATTTTTCCATCACTCTGAAAAAATTGACCCTAGGTATTTAAAACTTTCCTTTTAAAATGTTGACGTAGGCTTATCCATCTATAACTCTTTAATTACTATTTCAGTAATTGGTAAGATCACTAAATGTAATTAACTAAGAATATTAACTTTAAATTGTATATCCCAAAATTAGCCAACTTGAGTGTAAACACCCTAAATAAAAAAAATTTGAAAATTCTCCAAAATTCGAAAGTTGACTTGTTTTAAATATTTTAGCTTTAAAATGAAATGTTTACATCTTTAAAATAAAGATTTTTAAAAGATTTTAAATTAAAGTTAAAAGTATAAAACCCAGAAGATTGGAGTAAAGCAGGTTGACAGGTGGAGCCCGCTTCAAGCTAGGGTCAGGTTCGCGAAGGACAAGCCGGGAATCAAGGGAGTAGATCAAGTTAAGGCATATCCTCATCCGAGATCAAATTGGACAGCCTCATCAAACCCATCCAAAATCAATTAAGTCCTAGACATGATCGAACTAAAAAGCCTAACCTAGCTTGAATTGAATGTTCTTTTCGACCCATACCAAAACTTTTCTAGCCTTGTTCACCTAAACCCTTGGGCTAAATACCAAATCACATTCATACCTAGCTTGGATTAAATGGAAGAATCAAAGGGAAAAGCCATGTCGACTTGAAGAAGCAAGGACCGGCTGATTCGACTTGGAGGCCTCATGCACCTAGCCGACCATGGCTAGGTGCACTTGATTCAAACCACAACCAGCCCACATGGGGCACATGGGGCTGGTCCATGGCTAACCAAAAGGGGATCACTCCTCTCACTCTTTCACGTGAACATGTTGAGGAAATGGATTGGATTTGGACAATGGGCCACCCACCCCAAGGAAGGGCCTAAAAGAGCTCCCCTTGGACTATAAATAGAGGCCAAGTGGGATGGGGGGTTGCATCATCTTGGAGTAATTATGAAGAGTGTTGCACCTTGGGCTGCTTGTGAGAGATTGAGGGTTGCTAGGGAAGAGTTTAGAGAGGGAAGAGAGTGTAGGATCTAGGTCAAGTGCTAGTGAGAGCTTGAGTGAGAAATCAAGAGGAAAAAGAGGGAAGGTGAGGGTCGTGCACCACCTTTGGAGGCCGATTTTCTTGGGAATTCATGTAAGTGTGGCTCTAATTTTATTCATCCCCATCTCTTCTTCATATTTAATTTAAAAGGAGTTGTATTAATGGAGTTTTGTCTCCCCCCATGATGTAATAGAAGTAGATGTGCTGAAATTTTCCTTTCCTTTACTTATGCACTCTATGTGTTTGTGTTCTTGATTCTACCTCTCTATATGCTATAAACATTATATATCTTCTAATCTCCTCTATGCTTAAGCTATTAGATATATTTCAATTCATTTTTCTTCAACAATTTAATTCGGGATGTTGTATTGTTGCACTTTAATTTGTGTGAGTTTTACATCACGTATGTTCTAAAAACCTGAAATCTGATTTTCAGCATCACTGCATACGTTGATTGTTTGATTTTTCATTGCCGAACCACTGCTTCAATCATTCCAAAATTTTGCACACTGTATCTACACATACAGTAATAAACTTTTCAAGAATTTTAGGGTCGTGCAACCACGTAATTAAAGTTGTACAAGATCAGGGTAATTTCTGAAAATTATTTGTCAACTCTATTTTCCTACAATAGAGCCTCGGTATTCATCCCATAACTTTGACTGTAGGTATCCAAAATTGATGATTCTTAGTTCATTGGAAAGCTAACATCCATATCTTTCCAACAAGACTAAGTACACTAAATTTGGAACTTTAAGCACCGAGATACAGACCCATTTTTGGGTCTTTGTATTTCTGTGATAGAATAGTTCAAAGTGTTTGAGCAGAGGCGGTTTGTTGAATTAATTCTGCAGCATCCCAATCCCGAATTCAAAACCAAAAGGTGTTCTAGAATCTCTACATTTTAGGCTCATTCCTATAAATTTTTGGTGAATTTTAGAGGTCTCTAATGCACTCAAAATAATTTGAGAAACAAGTCTTGAAAACAGAACCAGTTTTTGTTTTTCAAAACTTGTGAATTTTGAACTTGAAAACCAAGTACACTAGTTTATCATTTTCAACACCCTATCTTCAAGTGAATTTGAAACATCACCAGCTTATTTGGAATCCTTAAGGCGCTTAGATTGACCTTTGAGTATCAGTTCAAGAAAGCCTAAAGTAAAAAGAGCCCGCTTAGCCACAATTGTCAAGTCAGATTTACACTTTTGCTAGTTTTTACAAACTAGTTGGCACACTCATGCACAAAGTAGAATTGAAAGGATTGTTTTAAGTCTTTACATAGGCTTGAAGTGAAAATTTCACATCTACATTGAGCTATTGATTCTAAGAGATGTTGAGAATCTTCTAACTGGCTTAATTGTGGGGTTCACTCTTAAGTGACCTCTTGTTGGAGTAAACAAACAACTTTGAATTTGCTAAAGTCATTAACACTCTATTCACCCAACAAAGATTTGGGTTCAAACAGGATTAGGATGTTGGTTCTGCCTTGAGCACGAGTAAGAGATCCCTAATAGTGATTGGTGAGCCCGTCTGACTAGGTTAGGTCATTAGTGCCCGGTCCTTCATTATGAAATATCATTTTGAGTCAAGGGAGTACATTTACTAGGTCAAGATAATAGACGAGCAACCAAAGTTGTCATTAGGACTTAATGTTCCCTCATGGTAGCCAATTGGTTGGAGACCATTACCAACATCCTCTCTGTCATGAGCTATAACATAGAGTATATCCTTCGGACATGGCGGAGTTGAACTAGTCTTGGAGAATTAGCCTAACATGTTCTATTTTGGCATGATGATATAAAGATGGTTAAAACCTGGCATGCTCGCCTACCTAAGTGATGACTATTTAGTGTTGGGAGATGATCATGATCGTCATCAGGGTTGAAGCCTTAACCTCCGTGAGGTGGTCTAAGATGATTTTTTATTAGGGACGCTTGATACATTTGGACAGTTATTGTTAATGGTGAAAGCCATGGAATAGCCTTTTCTAGATGGGGTTTACATGCAATGATTAAGAAGAAAACTATAGTTTTGCAAGTAAGAATGGACTCATTTTGCGTGAAAGAAAAATGTTGTTGCTTGGGAAAAACAACTTGAACTGACAAGGGATCCCGTTTAGCTCACCTATTTTTGGAAATCTGGTGATAGATTCATTACCACCCAGACATAAGGTGCTCAACTCTGTCCTTAGGGGGTACTTATAGTGCTTAGGTGATTCTAGAGGAATGCTCGGACGCGTATCCCTTACTATTCTTCAGACCCTAGCTCGAGGAGCAAGATTTTGCAAGAACTAAAGAAAAAGGAAAGGAACACTAACCAAGTAAGAAACAAAAAAAAAAGTAAATAAAGAAAAATAATTGTCTTCCTTAAAAGTGGTCTTGAAAAAAAGAAAAAAGAGCTAAAAAGACTAGAAATCAAGGTAGACGCAAAAGGAAAGAAAACTAGTAGAACAACAGAAAGTCAACATGACAGATAGGTTTAATGATGTTATAGTTCTTGTGCCCTCCTTTTATAGAACTGTGGCAGCTCTGAAGTTCTTCCAAATCGTACCAACTTGTTTAAGTGTTTTCGAGTGATTAATCTTCTTTATTATGAGCAACTTTTCTTATTTTAGCTATTATCTTAATCAATCACGACCTCGATGACTCCATTCTTTGGAAAATTGCTTCAAATGCTTGTCATTACGGTTACGTAAATATATATATAAGAAATTTTATAACTATCACATGTAAGATCTTTCGAGAATATATATATATCGTTTACATATAAATATGATAAGTATGAGAGTGCTCAAGTCTTGACATTATGTGGTACCAGTTCTTTACTTGTCCTCATCTAATAAGCATCAAACTAAATACTCATATAACTCAGTACGAATTAAAAAAAGACAACATAGAAAATAGTCGTCAACGAGAGAGAGAGTAGATATTTTTTAAAAGTTAAAGAACTAAAGTCTAAAGTCAAAACATAACACACGAACTAAGGCTTTTCTTCTTTTGTAAAAGAAATGGTTAAATAAGAAGAGTTTGAGGTGCCGTATAATGTGTAAAGAAGTCGCATTTCGACACCACGCGTTCGGCAACCCATTTCCTTCCCCTTTCGGCCTTCCTAGCAGCATCAAGCGATCAGCTTATGGCAAAAAATAGTAAGGAGAATATTTGTTCCTTTTGCAATTGGAAGAGCTGACACATACAAGGTGAACGAATCGTGCTCACTAGGGTCTCACTCTATTGTGGTCTGACTCTTAACTCAACTACAACAAAAGGATGTGTCGTGTCATCTTTATGTTAAGTGAAAGTGTAAAGATCCACAAAAAGGCATCTCCATCTTCATTCTATTAAACTCTCTCTCTTCCCCTCCTCCCAATATCAACGGCTAATATAAAGAAGAGAAGATGGAACCTATTGATTGATTACTCGTGTACAACAAACACGCTAAGCCTGGATTTACTAAAATCGGAACTAACCGATCGTGGAGATGAACTTTCCTGCCGCACTTTGCAAAAAGAAAAGCAGGAACAAGGGAGGGCCGGCATTATGAAAAATATAGGTGGATCAACCAACCTACTTAGCTCACCTGACAGGAGGAGGCTCGACTCACAAAGTCGCGATGCTGTCTTGGTTGATTCAGCTCTCCGGCCCTTCGCTAAACCGTACAGATTCAGTGGGCACTCAGTAATTTTATGAATAAGCTTGGGCCAAGGAACAAGCTTCTTTAGTCCCTCTCTCCTCCCGAATTCATTTTTCCTTTTCTACCCTTCTTCATCTTCAACCCACGAAAGAGGGGATATTAAAGAGTCGCCGTCCCATATTAACGCCTCCGTCCAGACTAAAATATCTGGCTGCCTTCACCCAAGCCGTGCCGTGTTGACTCTCTCTCTCTCTCTCTCTCTCTCTCTCTCTCCTGGAGTGAGTGGGAATGACTCTTGCGCACCTGGTTTTGGACGTCCTTTTCAATCTCACAGAGAGAGAAAGGCGATGGCGCAATGCACTCTCATAAATACGCATTTGATCTCCTGTAGGTCGTCACCGTCAAAATCTTCTTCTTCTTCTTCTTCTTCTTCTTCTACAACAGCAAATTCTCTCTTCGTCTTGGTTGTTGTTTGATGGACTCATTCTCCTCTTCTTCATCCCACACGGCTACCCTGATCGAGGCCACCACTAGCTTGGCGAGCATCAAAGAAGGGAACCGAGGGTTCATCGTCAAGGTCGGATCCGAGTCGGATTTCAGAACGAAGAAGGAGGCCTCTCGGATTGGCAGATCCATACCCAAGGTCTTCGTCGGTGAGGGTGGTTATGTCCTCGAAGACGTTCCCCATCTCACCGACTACATTCCCGATCTTCCTGTCAGTTCTCTCTTCCCGAACTTTTATTCCCCCTCTTTTATTCTTTTCTTGACCGCCTTCACATTTTTGCTTCTTCTTTGGTTCTGCTTTCAGCCGTTTCGGATGCGCTTAATTTGTTTTTAATAGTACAAAACAAGATTTTTTCCCACTCTCCGGGCATCATTTAGCTCGTTTTTCGGGGTTCTCTATATTTTTCTTTTCATGATTCATGTGGATATTCGCTCGTAGTCTTGTTTTTTCTTTTCCGCTCGGGAGTTTTCGTCTATTATCGTCCGCTATCTGGAGTAGTTCGTTCCGGCTTTGCCTTTTCTTTTTCACCTTGACGTTCTCCGTCTTCTTAAGAAAGAAATGCTGCTCTCTGTGTGTGTCTAGTGGATATTTCCTCTTCTATCCCTAATGGAAGTGACATTTGGTGATGTCTTGACGTTGCAGGAAAATTTTCTGCGTTTTCTCGGGATGATTTTGGGGCTTCCTTTTGCTTTATCCTGATGGCCATTTTTTTTAAAAATCTTGTGTGAAATTTTTTAATGGGTACCACTTTGTCGCCTTCTATTTGCATGTTCTTCCGTGTGACAAACTTGCTCTTCTTTGAAAAGAGAGAAGCAAGTTTCCAGTAAAATTCTTGAGCTCTTTAAACTAACACGAATATTTCCCCTTTTTCGGCCTGCAGTCGTCCGTTGGATTGTATCTAGGAAGTTTTTCCTTCGACATTTTTAACCAAAATGGCTTCAATTTAAGTTTTTGATCTTTTTCTTTCCCGCATTTCCATGTCAGAGGTCTCTGATTCTTCACACGATGAGTTTCCTGAATTTATTTTCTCTTTAATGTAGTTACTAACTCCTTACTTTTGATGGGCACGGCAGACCTGTACGAATCCTTTGCAGTATAATCCCCCTTTTCGGCCTGCAGTCGTCCGTTGGATTGTATCTAGGAAGTTTTTCCTTCGATATTTTTAACCAAAATGGCTTCAATTTAAGTTTTTGATCTTTTTCTTTCCTGCACTTCCATGTCAGAGGTCTCTGATTCTTCACACGATGCGTTTCCTGAATTTATTTTCTCTTTAATGTAGTTACTAACTCCTTACTTTTGATGGGCATGGCAGACCTGTACGAATCCTTTGCAGTACAATCCATCATATTCGGTCGTCAAGTAAGATAATCATCCATGACATCTTGTTCTTCACGCTAACTGCTTGAGAACTATTTGTCCTCAACCCTTCTAAGTTTCTAAGACACGCTTCTTTTGATTCTACAGGCAATATTTCGTTAACCCCGACGATACGGTTGCTCAGAAGGTATTTGTCTTGTTTAAATGATGATACTTCCCATTTCTGTCTTGTTGCAATTGCGTCTTTCCATATTAACGTTTATTGGTGTAGAGCCTCTGATATAAAGAAAAGAAGTAAGAAAATTGACGGATGCTTGTGTTCTTGATTAACAATCAGGTTGTTGCTCGCAAAAGTGGGCCCAGGGGAACCCACTTTCGACGTGCTGGCCCTCGAGAAAAGGTACACCATTTTCATCGGCATCGTGAAGACGGACGGGCGGACTTTATTTCCTGCTAGAACGTTTTCCAGTGGTTCTTGACGAGGATGTTTGATTTGATAAATCAGGTTTATTTCGAGCCAGATGAGGTACGCGCATGTATTGTCACATGTGGTGGACTCTGCCCAGGGCTTAATACAGTGATAAGGGAATTAGTTTGCGGGCTGTACCACATGTATGGAGTTACCAAAGTTCTTGGAATTGAGGTAAACACTTGACAGTCGAAGTTCCATTCTTTTGTGTTTGCTGGCTTAATTTGTGCGGAACTGTGCGTTGTCTTTTGGATACAAGCACCAGTAATACTATGATGTTTTCTTAACTTTTGTTTCTTCAAATCACTAGGGAGGATACAAGGGCTTCTATGCCCGCAACACCATCCCCTTGACACCCAAGGTAGTTAACGATATCCACAAGCGTGGTGGAACCATCCTCGGCACTTCGCGCGGGGGACAAGACACCATGAAAATAGTTGACAGCATTCAAGATCGCGGTATTAATCAGGTACGTGGAAGATTGTGTGAAATTTTTGCTCATATATTAGTTTTGCCTCTGACGTATGTCCCTCTCGATGCCTCTGTTGTAATTGAATGTTTGTCTGTTTTTTTGTTTGTTGCAGGTGTATATAATTGGAGGAGATGGTACCCAGAAAGGAGCTGCTGCTATTTACGAGGTAAGTAATATCCAGAAAAAGGCAAGATAACCACTTTTAGTTTCAGTTGATAGGATGATCTAGCGGCTACATTGGTGCGACGAATGCTTTCTCTCCAGACGTGAGATCGGGGTTTTAGAATCTTTTGACATGCGGATACGAAACCACCAATTAAAATGCCCTTCAGTATATTCTGCTCATACATAAATAATGACAACATCCAATTTATAAAGCGTGAATCTTTTGTATCCTACAAACGTTTTTTTCTCGACGACTTGTTGGCCTCTTGCCTTTCTGCGTCAGAGTGGGCACCCACCTTGTTCTGACGTAACGAACAGTAGGCTTTTGTTCTTCATGCTTGATGATTCACCCTCTTGTATTGGTATGGTCTGAAGTGCAAATTTGGATGAGTAAATGGATTCGTAGAAATAGTCGATCCTGTTCCACATGGTGGTCCTCCAGCTCCCTCTAAAATTCATAGCCTGACACGCCTTCTGGCCGCAGTTAATGTGGGAAGGTTTGGTTTTAATTGGTTGACACTCCCCTTTTTTTATTACATTTTGTACGTCGATCATTCTGCCTTCCACTTCGTTGTGTTATTTTATGTTACATTCCCATCAAACAGTTGCAAAATTTCATGCTGTCCATTTCTGTGATGTAAATATTTCTCTTGTGTCCTGCAGGAGATTGAAAGGCGTGGTCTTAAAGTTTCAGTTGTCGGCATCCCGAAGACAATCGATAACGACATTGCGGTACTTAGCTCATCACTTATTAGAGGGCGTTCCCCTGTTGCATCCACAGTAACATATCATGTTCCTAACGGTTAGTTCATTTTTAGGTTATCGACAAATCTTTTGGTTTCGATACAGCAGTGGAAGAGGCTCAAAGAGCCATCAATGCAGCACATGTTGAAGCTGAAAGTGGTGAAAATGGTGTAGGGCTTGTGAAGTTGATGGGTCGCAATAGTGGTATGTTTGGTTTTCTTATTCTTTCCTTGAATAAACTCTACAAACTTGGTGGTCTGTTGGGGAGGCATTTCTACGAGTCCGGTTGGGCATATAGATTCTTGACCAGAAGTCTTTCTGGTCTTTTCCGACAGATTGGCACAAGACATCCAGAAGCGTAGTGATATTTCCTCTGTTTGGTGATTTATTTGCTCTGTATTTGGTCTCGCAGGGTTTATTTCTATGTACGCGACGTTGGCCAGCAGAGATGTGGTATGTTTTTGGGATCCTTGTCCTAGTGGAGCTTTATTTAACAGTAAATATATTAGCTCTAGTTTTTCATACATATATCCTTCAAGGGTTGGTCAATCAAGGCTCAAAAGTAGCTTCTTTTGATTCTCAGGATTGTTGCCTGATTCCTGAATCCCCTTTCTATTTGGAAGGGGAGGGTGGACTCTACGAATTCATGGAGCACCGTCTCAGAGAGAACGGCCACATGGTCATTGTCATAGCCGAAGGTGCTGGGCAGAATCTGATCTCAGAGAGTTTGCGCAGAATGGAACAAAAGGATCCTTCAGGAAACAAGCTTCTTCTTGATGTTGGACTCTGGCTGTCCCACAAGATCAAGGTATATTCCAATGGTTCAACTGTTATGACTTACGCAAGGGCATGAAGCCTCCTCATGCTTAACAGCCCTACAAAAAGTTGCATGGTTACGGATTGAAAAGCTTGTTTTCGTTTAATTTTCAGGAACACTTTGCAAAGAAAAAGATGGTGTTGAACCTCAAATACATAGGTACTATATGAATCAACAACTTTAATTGCCACATAAGATCATATAAACATGGATAAAAGATGGATGGCTTATTTGAATTGCTGTAATTTTGTAGATCCAACGTACATGATCCGCGCTATTCCAAGCAATGCCTCCGATAATGTCTACAGCACCCTCCTTGCTCAGAGCGCTGTGCATGGTGCCATGGCTGGATACACGGGCTTTACAGCGGGGGTTGTCAATGGCAGAAATTCTTACATACCCATCCACGTAAGACACTATCTTTTGAATTAGGGTCGTACTACTTCAGTTGGCCATGTCTCTCTCTCTCTCTTTCTCTCTCTGGTTTACAGTAGGACTCGATGGCATTCAGATTATAGCAGCTAATATTCGGCTTCCCTTGTGTTGCAGCGTGTGACAGAGAAGCAAAATCAGGTTTGCATTACCGACCGAATGTGGGCGAGGTTGCTTTCATCAACGAATCAACCGAGCTTCTTGAGTGCGGAGGACATTGCGGAAGCAAAGAGGAAACGAGAATCAAGCACTCAAGATCTACAGGCTTACTTGGAAGTTGGAAAGACCATAAACGGAGATAGTTGTTTAAACAACCATGGCACGGTAACTCACTGCTTGGATAAACTGACCATCTGAGCTAAGCTCTTGCTGTTGTAGTCTTTGCGAGTATTCAACTGTGTGAGATTTCAGAGTTGAGGGTAATAATCTAAACTCATTCTTTCTTTCCGTGTTGGTCTTGTGGCCGTCTGTGATGCCGTGAGATGGTCAATTCGCACTAATCACATATGCCTAGCCTTTTGTGTACCTTTTAAGTTACAAGCACGGGGATATATCGCGCACACATATCCGTTTTGACTTCTATAGGAAAAGAGTCCCCTTTGTGGACATCTTCAAATATGAGACGCTTCTGCAAGTGGTCATTAGCTTTTCGCTGTTTCTTCTCCTTCAACATGGCCTTATTCCACTTGTAAGAGGTGTGAGTTCCACTGTGTGGTGTTTGTACTCGGTTCCATTGTGTTATTCCGTTGATGGATCTAGGGATATTCATTAGCGTTAATTTTTAAAAATTTGAAGGGGCTGATGCCGAGTGTTGTGTCAATATAGATCTTCCATCGTCAACCGAAAATAACAGAATTCCTTAATAAAAGGCAGTGAGTGTTTCATCCATCAACCAGGCTGTCAATAAGAATTAAGTGGAAGAAACAATGTACTGGCATCAGTGGTGGATCTAGAAGCTCTTTTAGGGTGGGACGAATAGGTCCTTGAATGGTTTTGGGTGGGGCGAGGATCTCACTGTCGGCTATAGAGTTCGAGTTGATTTTCGAAATTTCAGGTGGGGTCAATGCTTAGTAGCTTGATTAATGCATGCAAGAGTAGAAACCAGTTATAGCTGAATTCTGCCTTGTCACAACAAATGTCTTGTAACTTTGTTGAGGTTTGATTTAGTGTTTACCTTACATACCCACTGTATGCATTCATTCACACACGTGCACGATGTATCCTCTTATCAAATTTAGCTGCTACTACTTTAATGTTTCAAATTGGGCTTGATGATGCTACATGTGAGACCTGCACTGGTATGAATTCCATCTGAAAAGCCAGGCTACCTGCATTATGGACATGCCAGACGTCTTTTCTCCTCTCGACAATTTAAGTGCCGGATCTACATATTCTCAGTTCGACTTAATGTTGCAGATGCTGTAAGAGTTATACAAGCCAAACGAGGCATATTGTTGCATTTTAGTTCATGCAGCTTACATGTTCAATGTCTCCACTTTGATGATTTGCGTTGTGCATTCTGCATCACCATGCTTGTAATGTGCAGGAAAGTGGATGCAAGAGACTCCATTAGAGTTCAATCTATTTGAATATGCCTTCACCAAAAGAAAGATCTGACTCTAACTACGAAGGGACATAAATATAGTCCACAAGTGCATCGCAAAATGCATGTCATTGACTTATTTTAAAGAAAGCAAAAAAGTTACTCATGTTTGAGGTCACCTTGACTCAACCTAAACTAACCACCTTTCAACCGTGCCAAGCTAATCGACAACACTAGATTGATTTGTCAATTAGCTTAAGCACTTGTCGTCGCTTTTGGCCAATGAAGGATTTCTCCTTGTTGCCATTTCGATGTTGATTGTCGATGTCTGGAGCTCAAATATAAGTAATTGGATTCAACTCTCAATTCAAGTGAATTCAGTATGAGTTGCTTTTGCAAATTCAAGCTGAATCAAATTAGAAATTTGAGTTTGTTTCGACCCGAAAACACATTATTTGGTAGTAGAGCAGTTCTCATCAGATTTGTATAGAAAAGTAATTAATCATGGCTTTAATTAAGTGAAAAGGCGAGCTTTGCTTGAGTCTAAACTTAGCACCATGATACTGAAGATGAATGAGTGGCAAATTAAATTCGTTGCAGATCTGACGTTTGCACCTCTTCCATGCATCTAACTGGCCAACCGGCTTCCCACGACCGTTAGACGGTTGTCCACGAGACCAACCAGCCAACTGTTGTGGTGGCGTGTGAGAGAAAAGGCCACCAACAAGGATGGGAGACTTCTGAGCATATCCTGGTCAACCTTAGGAGAAGAGCTTTTTCGACAGCTGATGTCGACCTTTGCAAGCTTCTAGGCATGCTAGAATCCGCTTGAGGTGCAATAAATGGTTAGTGTAAGAGAGCACATGTATTAGTTTAGCACGACTGTCTGTCTGCATGTACATGGCATGATAGAGAAGGACAAAACTATTCCAGTTTGTCCATGGTTTATAGTAATTAAGTGTAGGTGGAGATGCAACGATATCGGTCACAAGACATATATGTGGCTGACTGAGAAGAAAGATCTTGTAGGTGTGAGGAAAGATGAGCAAAGATCTAAGGTTGATACACGATCCAGTAAGATGGCTGGTGGTAAACGGAGGCACTAGCAAAACTAGGTGCATGACAAGATCCAGGTCTCGATGCAACCATAGGAGACTTGTCATTGACTTGGGGAAGCATATGTTGATCCTAGGCGAAGGCCCTTGAGTTGGTTTTTATGTTTGTGGCAGGCTCCAGTAGCCCAATTTCTGGAGCACGCATGGAGTGATAAGGGGACCACCTTGCGTAACAAGGCTCCACAAGCCTGGCTTGCTACACAGCCTAGTCCAACCAACAATCTCTAGAATGTGAATGAAGAAGGAAGATCCGAGCCCTATATTTTTTATCTTTCTATGTTCTCTAACTCAATTCAATTGGATGATAGAGATGGATACACTCTGAGTAGTTCCATCTGAAAGTTGAGGAGCAAGACAAAGGTCAAAGTTATGTAATAGTAATCTATACTAGTCCCCAAGAGGAAAACCACATAATAATATGGCACCAACTGCGAAACCTAGTCCAAACCATTAATGGCCCTTGGTTATTAGTAGGTGACTGGAATGAAAGAAAGGAGCCTTAGGAACTATGCACGCTAGACTACTGTTTGTGTTTGCTTATGAGAGGTTGTCCAAAGCACGAGAAGTTGAATGTCATGCTAGTGAAGGACCAAGCAAGACCAAGTATTCATGACGAAGACATGAGGTTTGAGCACAGTGTGAATAAAGACGTTGCATTCTAGATTGATGCATGTGGAGGTGCATATTAGTAAGTGATGCCCACATTGGTGAGGAAACATGTCACATATTCTATTATGTCTAATAACTATGTGAGGACACTAGAGGGGCCATACCACTTCGAAAATTAGACCAAAGATGGTGAATACCTGTGCCTAGCAACCATGGCACATGCGATGTTGGAGCAATACTATGGACTTCATGGTGACAAACTTAGATGATTATATGTCACTTGGGTGTGACTTCATGAGGCATGCACATGCAATAGTGGCATGGCATCTTGGAGCTCTCATGATTATTGATGAGACATAGTTTGAGTTTATGATTGGTTGTGACCCAGGCAAGGCAGTCCTCTTGAGTGAGATCTTCGAAGAGTCTGACAATAGTGTATTTGTCGACTTTATAGTTGGAGGAAGGAGCAATAGAAGACAACCTCATAATAGAGGTAGTTGAGTAGAAGATATCGTTGAGTGATAACCATGTGGTGCCCATTGTAGTCGAGGCCCAGTGACACCCCAAGTTATGGCTGATGAGTTGTTCAGTTTGAGAGTCTAATTGAGGAGGACATGGTTGCCTATGGTATCCCTTGGCGTGATCTTGAGGGAACAAGAGAAATGTTGCCCTAGTGCAATTCAGAAGGTGAGACAATATTCATGATTGTGGAATGAGGCTTGGACATCACTAGAGAGAGCTCGTTGTTGCATGAGATCTCATGGATGTCGAGTTATGAATTTGGAGCATAGAGGGTGAGGATGACATTACTTGATCTTGAGGACAAGGTCTTGCTTTGGCGGGGGAGAGCTATCACAAGTATGACCATACACTAATTACCTCAAAGGGCAAGCCTAGTGACACCACATACAATTTGCTTAATCCTCAAGATAAACCTTGGTGACATCGGATATGAGTTGGGTTAGAGTTAGTGGGCTCTCCTTAGACCCATTATAAAACTATTTGGGTCTTATGATATATAATGAGATTGAGTTTGGTTCTAAATTGTGTTAGGTTTCACATTACTGAAAATAGCACCATTGCAAAGGCCTTGTTGAGAGCTTTCTGATGATAATATATATATATTTATAGGGTTCGTTAAGAAATGAGAGGAAATTTTTTGGTCAAAGCTAGGTCCAAGGTGATTAACATAGGGGAAGTTAAGACCAAGGTTAAGAGTAATGGTCTTTCCTTGCTGATGAGCCAAAAAGGAGAGAGAGTCAACATAACTAAAGGACACAACAACTAGCTCATAGTGAAAGCAATAACCAAAGACCGAGAAACCAATAAGGAAGGAATTTAATCCATTAATTCTAGACATGTCAAGTTACAAGAGGTGTAGTCTATTTATGGGCACAGCTATATTTGTGTATGAGTATAAAGACTTCTAGATTTAGGAAACCAAATGTGATAAGGACTCTAGTTATCTTATAGCAACCTTATCTTCAAATAATGAAATCCTTCTTCAATTGTCTTTATCGAAATATGGACAGTTGGACTCCTTTTTGAATTGGATTGTTGATCTTCATTTGTTTTTGAGAAATTGGACATGAATTAGATCTTGGATCTCTAATGAACTTTAGGTATTGAATGTGGATTTGGATTGGAATTGAATCGTCGGTTCTTCATATCTCATTTAAGTCTTGAAGTAAGATTTGGGTCACCCACCTGCTTCTTTAAAAGTTTGCCCTCAAGTTTAACCAATTATTGATTTTGAATTTCCTTCCCAACCACCAACAAAAGCTGCAATTGACTAGCCACCTGCATTGGCATATGACTTAATGTTGCTATGGTTTATCAAATAATTTGGACCCAAAGCAAATGACTTAGGTGAACAATGAAAGCAAATTTACTCTATTGTTCTAGATTGACCTAACGAATCATACAAATGAGACAGGCTATTAGAAGATCAAGTTGACTTCTTAAATCAGATTTCACAAGTTCATAAAGCTAATTTATTTGAGTGGAAAGACATATCTATAATGTGTATAAGATGGGAGGAGTTGGCATCGGTAGAGTTGAAAGTTCATTGCTCCAATACTCAATATCAATTGCTAATTGTTGTGTGTCTTGATTTGTTATTGATTGTATAGCCCTCAATTGCTTTATCTAAGTGTTATAGAACCTTCAACAAACTCGAACATCCACTCAATTGAAAAGAATTGTGCTTCATTTGTATTGGCCTCACCTCTAGAGATGGTTTTAACAATTTTGGAAGCATTGTAAGAAGCTATTCACTAATGTTGGTTACATAAACCACAAGGTAGGTATTAAAACTTGGGATAGGAACCTCACTTTGCTCTTCAATAGACAACCAATTAGGCATCTGCACCACACTACTTAGCCATTGGCATACTTTTGATATTAGGACCTCATACACAAGCTATCAACAAATACTATCACTGCATCTCTATGATTTCCCATGAGTTCATGTGTTTCTAATGCTATTTGAAATATAGTTTCCATTGCATAAGACATCTCAGTGTTACCATCCATATCATGAAGAATTGGACCCAAGTTTTTTGCTTGATCACATGCCGCAATAAATCCTTGTTGAAATCTAGTGCCACCAGATGATAACATACTAAGGTTCATGGCATTTGAGAAAGAAGAAGAGCTATCCTCTTGTTCATGAGAGCTTCCCTCATATAGTTAACACTAACAATTCAACAAAAAGGGCTTGTAGCTGCAGTTGTCTGTCAAGCTTTCCTTTCGCTAGTGTAGGAAGAACTTGAGCATGTTTGAATAAGAATCTCAGCTTGGTTGAAGGATGCACCTAGACATTTGTTGTAACTTTTCCATCTCAATGAAGTATTGTAATATTACCAATGAAACTAAGTCATGGCTTCCCTCCAGATAGATCCAACATGTTCTTCTCCAAACTGTAGATGGATGCCTATTGCCTTTCTAGACTTTGTAAGAGAATAAACAAAGTTCGATCCAAACTGATCTTGCAAGAAAACCATTGACGAAATTGACTCCATCGAAGCAACATTGTTATTAACCATAATGTAGATGATCATGCTCAATACGCTCAAGCAAATCATTAACTTTGGTCACACTCAAACATGATCCAAAGTTGCAATCCTCAAACCATCAACAGTTGTAGATGATGAAGCACTAGTTTGAGATTGGGGGAAGGCCACAAGGCTGTGGTATCAACATCCTGAGGATTGCTGCAGGACAAGTTCTAGTTCTTAAGGAGTGGATTTGTAACAACATCAATAGATAAAGGAGCTAAAGGTGAACATCAACAGATAAAGGAGCTAAAGGTGGATTCTCATGAGCATAAAGGTGGTCAGTGCATGGCTTTCTGAAATCTTGATGAAAAGTAGAAAACAAGTCAACTAAAGTTAGTTCTAGATATTTGGGAGGTTGTTGACCTCCAGGCAAGCAGTTGGATATCCAAAAGCCACCATAGGGTTTTACTCTAAAAGGAACTTATGATTGTAGAACTCAAATGAAAGTCTTTCAACTAGATTTTAACATGAAAGGCATCTACATAGATCAATATCAGGATGAAGTCATCCAACGATATTTGTTAGAAATTGCAATTCTTTTGATATCAAAACATTATTGAAAAGCTGGAACTAATTATTGCCTTCAAGTTGTGGCATGTCAGTGACCAATTGTAAAAAATTGCTCCTACATTCTTGGAATCTGCCTTTGCATCATATTTTTGTGACTGCATAATTTCTGTGGCCATATATAAAGGTGATCCCATATGATGTGTTGGCCAACCCATTAGATTTGAGATATGTAAATCTAAAATCAGCACTTGAAGACATGCACATCACTTTCACTTAATAAAAGAAGATTTTGTGGTTTGAAATCCCTATGTATAAGATTATGCTGGTGACGAGCTTGCAATCCTGATGCCACCAAATGCCTCATAAAATGGCTAGCATCAATTCTGAATCTCTTCCCAAACGTTGAATACAAGCAACAAGGTCACCATTAGTGCAGTACTCTCACACTAGGTAGATCTTCTCATGAGTCACAATCATGTCTTATAATCAAATGATATTATGGTGATTAATCTCCCCAAGAATCATAATCTCCTTCAATAGGTTGTTAAGATTGGCACTGAAAATTCAGATTGACTTGATTCTTGTTGCATTTGAAAGCTAACATGGTGAACTACCAGTCTTCAAATGTTTAAGATTGTTTAGTAACCATAGAATATCTAGTAAATTTTCTTCTATATGAGTCAATTCTACTATTACACCAAATTCGACTTTCACTTGGCTTTGTTTTATCTATTACAGGTTGCTCATACCAAAATAATGAGAAATCATAATCAATCCTATACTTCTTAATACCAAAACAACAAATGAAGGCTTCAAGTAGCCACAATCAGGAACATGTGAACTTCACTTGAAAATTTTCTTTATATAAGATTACAAGATAGTGAAATACCTTGATTGTTTGAATAGGATGCTGAAGACATAAAATCTCATAAAAGCTGTCTTCTAAACTAAAACCTTCGAACATAACTCATGAGAAATTTTGCCCCAAAAATCATCAAAAGATGAGAGATAAAATGTTGATAATTTAACCCTACTTTTGTCACTTTTTTGCACATATTGCATGACTTCTTTGAATTGTTTGCTTTTTTATCTTTAACCAAAACTTCAAAATTTGGGGTCCCCATGCTCATAGTCTTAAGACTCAATTTGTTTTCCTTAGCAAAATTTTCACTCTTTTGATTGCATGTTTGCGTAAGAGATAGAACTTTCAAATTCTATAGGAATTCCAAACACCTTGGAAATCAAATTATCTTTTTTTTTTTTGGATAGAAAATGATTGTACCTTTAAGACTTCAGACATAGACTTTACACACGTAGAAGTTTCTTTCAATAGTTTTAGAATTTTTGGTATCTTTTACAATTTAAGATGAAATTATCTCCTTTAGATATAGTCTTAAGACTCAATTTGTTTTAATTAGCAAAATTTTCATTCTTTTGATTGCATGTTTGCGTAAGAGATATTTAGAAAGTTGGATGATAGAACTTTCAAATTCTACAGGAATTTCAAACACCTTGGAAATCAAATTATCTTTTTTCGATAGAAAATGACTGTATCTTTAAGACTTCAGACATAGACTTTACACACATAGAAGTTTCTTTCAGTAGTTTTAGAATTTTTGGTGTCTTACAATTTAAGATGAAATTATCTCCTTTAGCTATAGTCTAAAGACTCAATTTTGTTTTCCTCAGCAAAATTTTCATTCTTTTGATTGCATGTTTGGGTAAGAGATATTTAGAAATTTTGACGATAGGACTTTCAAATTCTATAGGAATTTCAAACACCTTGGAAGTCAAATTATCCTTTTTTCGATAGAAAATGATTGTAGCTTTAAGACTTTGGACATAGACTTTACACACGCAGAAGTTTCTTTCAGCAATTTCAGAATTTTTGGTATCTTTTATAATTTAAGATGAAATTATCTCCTTCATCTAACTTCTACCGATATTATGATCTATTTGGCTCTTCAGCTCTTTGACAGGGTCCCAGTTCTTGGAACGTAACTCATCATAGAAATCTCAAATTTCTATAAAACTTTATTCACAAGAAAATAGACATAGGGATCTATTCCAAAGTTTTTCTAATTTTTGAATTTATGACGAATTTTGAAATAATTTTCAAATGTCTGAGTAAAATTCTTATCTCGAAAGGAAGCATAAGAATTTACTCCTTATGCAATGGGCAGTTGGTGGTTCGATCAAATTTTTCAATACTAATGTTCTCTAAATAGATAGAATTTTTCAATTTAGGGTCATATTGTCATAGACTTGATCTTTCGACAATTGTGGAAGAATGACCAATGAACTTTGGATATTGAATGTGGATTGCTCGACTCTATGTTCAATTAAACTCTTCAATTGTCTATTTAGATATGGATCGTTGGAGTGCTTTTTGAATTGGACTCTTGATCCTCCTTTGCTTTTGGGAAATTGGATATGAATTGGATCTTGGATCTCCAATGAGCTTTGGATATTGAATGTGCATTTGGATTAGAATTTGATTTTCATGTCTTCAAATCTAATCTAGATCTTGAAGTAAGATCGAGGTCATAACAGGCCCTCATTCATTAGTATTGTGTCATAGTATTGGTATGAGTAGGTGTTTATGCATTAGGGCCCCTAGTATATAAGGGTGCCCCTTCCTTTTAAAGAGAACAATTTGCCATAATTAGAAATCTCTCCACTTCACGTAAAGTTGAGAGAGAAGTGTCAACCGTAGGGTGAGTCCAACTGGCTGAGACTCAGGAAATCACCTGCGTGCATGTGATTGAGCCAAGAATGGGCTCATTGCTGCATAGGAGGTCAATGCCTTCACAAATCAAGCCGATGGCACTTATATCAAATTGTTCAACGCTTGATTCTTAAGATGAGCTCATTTTGAACAAAAAACAAGGGCATTGTGTAGGAGGTAGCTCTTAAAAGTATAAAAGCAAAAATAACAAAGATAAAAACAAAGAAATGCATGCCCTTTTGAATCTCTCTCTCTCTTTCCTTTTGTGTATGTAAGCTACTGCTTTTGTTGTATGTTTCCTTCTTCATCTTCTTTTCCCCTCTTCTTCTTGTCTATTTTTTTCTTGTCATCCTTCTTTTTGTTCCCTCCTTTCACCTTCTCTAGCCAAGGGCTACTTTCTCATTTTATTTTTTTCCTTCTCTCTCAGCATCATTTGTGTTTCCATATATCTTTGATTTTTGTTTCTTTTGTTGTATTGCATTATTCTCTAGCTTTTGATTGTTTGGATGAGTTTCATCTCATCTAGTGTGTCAACCTTCCTCTCTATTATAGTCCATTATGATTCATGGGAAGTCTTTTTGCTAAAAAAAGGCTGCATTTTGGATCTATTAGACTTAGACCTAGTCAAGATGAGAAGTTGCAAAAAAAGGTTGAATAATATAGGAAAATAATGTATAGGAAGGAAGAATATGTAATAAAGTTTGGTTCAAATTTTTTGTGTGACTGAAGGAGTGAATCCATAGTTTCTATGATGTTGAAAATGATAAAGAGGAATTTATAGATAAATTAAAAAAACCTAATTAAATAAAATGAGGGGGGAAAACAAAAGTCTGTATTAGTTCTGTATATTAATCAAACACATAATCATGGTTTCGAGTGCATGTTCCCAAGCAAATCAGACATAGAGCCATGGTTCCTCAAAAATATAGTTCTAGCACCATGTGGGTCTAGGCCAACAATTCTACTACCAGAGGCTTGGCACTAGTAATTAAACACACCCTAGTGATTCTCCAGATCCTTGTTCCCTCTTCGAGTTGTTAATCTCACAATGCATACCGTTTTAGGTTGTCAAAACCATTGCAATGTGTTGACACCAAAAATTGCAAAAAGATTCAAGGAGTAAGTGCCTATAAACCATGAGCAACTATTTCAAAAGTTATTATACCTGATATAGAGGAGTGGAGAAGGAATTGAAACCTTCCCACCATCAACTATAAATAAGGGTAATTGCCCACCTTAATCAGATATCAAGCATCATAAATCAAATTGTTTTTTTCTCTGTTCCTTAATTGTAGTAATTGTAGCCTATGCTTTCAATCAATACAATTCTTTTTTCAATACTCTCTTGCCTTCCCTTTGTGAGTGTGGTCTTTCTACATTTGATTGCATAATCAGACATACAACCATAACTTTATCAAAAATCTACTCAAAGTTGTAAATTTTGCTCAAAACCCATTTATGAGTGGATTTCATTAATTCTTAAATGCCTAAAAATATTATCACTTCTACTTTCTCATGAAATAAGAATTACTCAAATTAGAGCTCAGACAACTAAGATACAATGAAAATAATTACACCCTATTAGAGGTACTTGAGGCTTCTGTCTATCGAGTACACCTTCCTAAAAAATGACTATAACTCAGTCATTTATAATTAGACTTGGTGGATTTATGATCATGTAAAAAGTTCTCTATGTCTTCTTCCCATAGAATCAAGAATTATGTAGATCATAGTTCATATGGAATATCAAGTGGCCTATAACCAGGTTGTCAATGGAATCTCGATAAGATTGGAAAAATCACCATAACTCTAATTCTTATCTAATTGATCGACTTTAATAATTTGGATAGCTTTGTGTGCCTAGTTTCCAACACACCAAAAGTCATATCAGTAAAAGTTTTATTGAGGAAGATACAACCCAAATACTACAACCCTATCACATAGTCTATAGCTGACCCAATCTCCACATCTAGGTAACTGTGATTAGAAAGTGGCTTGTTTACCGAAATCAGACCTTGAACCTCAGCACCAGCTTGAGAATACTTGGGAAGAGCTCTAAAAAGCCTCCATGATCCTAATCATGACCAACCTTCATTAATATACAGACAATTGAATTCTCAAGGACCCCAATATGCTTGATCCTCTTGAAGTTGGAGGTCAACACCCTCTAGAATGCCCCACACTCTATCAAACAACAAGATTTTCATGTCATTTGAATGTATCTAATCTCTATAAAAATAAAAGGGTATGTCTGGTGGGACCTTAAGGATTGGTTATGAATCATTACGTACCAAATAATTCCCTAGATTAGATACTCAAAGGCAATTATTCTTCAAACAAGTTGGTGAACAAGCCATTCATCTTATGAAAAGCAACCACCTTTGCCAACTGCCTGTTCGATTGATTACCCTTATGTAATGGCTAGAGAGAAACCAATGAATATCAAGACATACTAAATGGTTGCACATACTCTTAAACTTAGGGAGCAACAATTCTCAAGAAGAGTTGGAGGATGATTGTTTGAAGAGCGACCGCCTTCACCAACCACCTACTCAGTTGGTTGTCCTTATCCAAAAGCTAGGAGGCAAACACAAAGCTTGAAGGCATACATGCGATCTTTGATTGTGTTTAGAAAGATTGCTAGGAAACATTGAAAGTGTCTATTGCTTGTTTAGATGAGAACTTTATTTCAGTATTGTCAATAACATCACCTAAGGAACTAACGAGTACCAAAAGTTTAGTCGATAGAGCCGTCGATTCAACTAATATTTCGGCTCAACCAAGTTGCCAAACAACTTATATAGATTTAGTGGTTGATGTTAAATCAATGGATTTAAATATAATTGACGATTCAAAGGCTATGGTTGAATTGGCTACCGACTTAACACCAACCATTGGTATAGAGTCAATAACATGCACTGAATTTCAAGATGATGAAAAATCAATAACTAACAATACCATTGATGATTTTCAATTGGTATGTGACTACTTCTCAAAAAATGAAGAAACCATCAATCTTTTAGTGATAGCTGACAACAAATCGATAGTCGATGGGTTTGACTATGAATCGAACATTGTCAAAATGACTGATTCTATATCAAAAGCAAATGATGGTGCACAATCTTTCATTGGCTCTTCACAAAGTAGTGGCCTATGACTGATAGATTATTCTGACATTATTATCAATATAATTAACATCAATGACTTTAGACCAACTAGTAGGGAAGTCGTCGCACCTCGTACTATATATTGGGATGGCTGCCCAAGCCCACCTACTCGGGAGCAATTTAAAAGTCAATAGTGATTATCTATACTCCATTATGTCAAGGTCAACCATTGCACAATATTATTCAACCTACTACACCGACTTAGTGGTGATTGCCACCTATGCCAATTTGGTAAGTTACTCGAGCTCATTTACTTGGAGGGCAACTATTTTATACAATTATGTGGTTGGTTGTCCATATACACTTCCTTGGAGGACAACTATCTCATATAGTAGTCCCATATATTACTCATATCCTCAATGATCGCCCTCCTAGCAAATGACCTAGTTGATAGTCCATCTTATCTAGTGAATTTAGTTGAGGCTCAACCAATAATTATGTCACCACAACTAGTCAAGGTGTATGTCGTTAAGTACAATTGTGATGAAATAGACAATATGCTCATACATGCAACTAATCAAGTTTATGATTACTATAGAAGGTACCTACATTATCAATTGCACATTGGAGAATCGCCGCCAAGTGCATGGACTCCTAACAACTATCAGTTCATCACAAATGACAATAATAGCAATTCAAAAAAGGATGAGGATGAGCAACCTATCAAAGATCAAGCATTATCAGGTGGCTATGACACCAAAGACGATGACAATGATGAAGTGCAATAAGCCAATGTTGACATAAGATCAAACTTTGAGTATTTGACCTCCTCACTAAGAAGTGGTATTAGGTGATTGAAATATGGTACTTGGCTTTGTAGCTAAGGAATTTCCTTAGAGCAAAGCCAATATTTTGGGAAGAGAAAGATTTAGCCTATCCGGCTTACTTGCAAGCTTCTTCTCGACTTACCAATAGTATCATACAATAACTCAAAATTAGGCAACATCATACTAGGCCAATAAAAAAAGGAAGGAAAAGGATATACAAGTACCTTAGCTCTAATGATAAATTTATTTCAATTTTTGATGATCCAAGTATATAACCTTTAACCTTGATACAAATATTTTGACAAAAGATTGTAGGGAGCATGTGTTGACATCAAAAATTGCAAAAGGATCCAAGGAGTAACCGCCTATTAACAAATATGGTTAAACTACTAGCTAAAAGATAGGCACACATCCACTATCCAAGAACTACAAGCAACTACTTCAAAAGTTATTGAAAATGATTTAGAGGACTAGAGAAGGATCTGAAACCTTCCCACAATCAAATAGAAGTTACAAAATCTCGTCAGGAATGGAGAAGTATCTAGAACCTATCCACCATCAATTACAAATAGGAATTGTTGCCCACCTTAAATAGGTATCAAGCATCACAAACCAGTCTATTTCTTTCCTAGTTGTACTAGTCATAGCTTATGCTTTTAGTCAATATAATTCTCTTTTTCAGTCCTCCATTGTCTTCCCTTTGTGAGTTTGACCTTTCTATATTTGATTGCATAATCAAGCCCACAACTGCCACTTTATCAAAGATCTGCTTAGAGTTACAAAATTTACCAAAAACTCATTTATGAAGTGATTTCTCCGATTCTTGAATGCCAAGAAATATTCTCACTTTTACTTTCTTATGGAGCAAGAAGCACTCGAATTAGAGCTCAAATAATTAAGGTATGATAAAAGCATTGGATCATGTTAAAGGCACCTAAGGCTTGTGTGGACTGACCATACCTTCTTGAAGAAAGGTTGTAACTTAGCTGCTTCTAACCAAACTTAGTGTATTTGTGATCCTGTGGAAAGTTCTCTACGTCCACTTTATATAGAATAAAGAACCACACAAATCATAGTTCGGATGGAGTTAAAGCGAAGACAAGTTGATCCTGTCAGAAAGCTTGTAATCAGGCTATCAATAGAATCTCAATAAGATTAAAAAAATCACCAAAAATCTAATTCTTATCAAAATAGTTTGATTTGTAATACTTTGGATAGACTATGGGTTTAGTTTCTAATGCACTAAAAATTGTATCAATTGTAAATGCATAGAGGGAAATACATTCAAAATACTGCAATCCCATAATTCAGTGTGCAGGCGGCATGATATCCACGACCCGAAAGTGGTCTGTTTCCAAGGTTTCTTACATGAATCGGACCCAAACTTTGGTACCAGCTTGAGAATGCCTAGGAAGAGCTCCAAAAAGCCTCCATGATCCTGATCAATGATCCATCTTCGTTAGGATATGCTCAGTTGGATTCTTAGGGACCTCATCATGCCTTGAGGCTGGAGGTGAGTGTCCTCTAGCACGCCCCATACTTCATCAAACAAATGGATTTCTATGTCATTTGAAGGTGTCCAATTTCAGTGACAACGCAATGCAAAGCAGTTCTAATCTTCCTCATTTTAATGAAGCACTTGTGCACAACGGTGTATTATGCCATGCATGCTTTCTATGTTCGCAACTGGGGCTTAAGTTAGTTTGCTCATAAATAAAGTAGAAGGGGATGGCAATTGGAAGGTTGTATTTTAACAAAGAACTCTTGTGAACAGGTTTTTACCAAATCTGGCCTGAGTAAGACCAAGTTCCTTTTTCATCAAAAGCATACCTAGACCACATGTACCAAACATGACACCAGGTATTGACTTGGTTTCGCAGTGTGATCCAACAATATTTCGCATTTACCTGGTGTTGACAGATGCATGCAAACCCCTTCTAGCCTTGTTGAGAATGTATGCATACACCTACAATCAATATTTGAGTTTTGATATCATTCGTCATCAATGAACTGAATACCTTTCTTATCCATTGATTTTGTCACACCACAAAATACATCTCATGAACCGTTGACTAGTCATAGTAGGTATTACCAAACAAATCATGAACACGAACCCTTTCATAAAATGTAAAGTAGTAGCATGCCCTGTGGGAGGTTAATTGATATCTCATTGGGGATGCTACTGTTTGTGACTGATAGAACCATTACTGTTTGTGACCTCTTACATAGTAGGTATTTCATTTTGATATCATGACTCGTATGGTGTCATGACCACCAAGGCGCAAGAGATAGTCGACCTCTTCTTTACGAATGTGGTCCTATCAGTCATAAACAATAGCATGCCCAATGAGAGGCTGAAAGACCAACCTCTAAAGACTTACACTCGTACAGTCATGCTTTCATACATTATATTTTCAAATCATATATATTTTTCTATTTAGTTTAATTCACCTCAACCACATAACATATATACCAATTAGGTATAATCCATCCACAAATCAATCCGCACTCAAACTAGTGTCAAGCTAGTTTCATTTTAAACCACTCACTACTCTTATTAGTTTACCCACTAGTACATATACTTATGTCCATTAAGGTGTATCATGAAACACAAAATAGGCTTCCAACTACAATTTCATGTGTTGTTAGTGTGAATAACTAGAAGTCAATTGGTTTGCATCACTCAACATACCCTTCTGAAGTCCGTGTTGCACTCTATCAATGAATTATTGAACATAGTGAAACAAAAAATGCTCTTCATGGACTAATCTTTTGCCCTTACACATAGGCAATTGATCGGCACAGTCCACCATCTGTAAGGGGATGCATTGCCAATTTCATCCCAAAATGCGTCTTTTTCTGGCCAAATTGAGGACAGACAAGGTCTGCACCCACTGGTCGACCATTTTACCTTGAGAATTTCTCCAATGATAGTGGTTCTAACTAGATCTCCAAACAAGTATAAGCGAGAGTGAGAACCCTAGGAAAGTTGTCGTGATCTTGCAAATCACATCAGTTGACACCATGGGATGATGAACATCTAAAAGATGGCGTATTAGACATTGTAGTCAAGAATTTAAAGTTTTCAAAATGGCTAGTGAAGACAAACACCTTTTTTTTGGTATGTGACATGTCCTAGTAGGATAGCAACGTCAAGGGAATACTCCTATTATATTCCACAAATCACCCCACTACTACTTGCTAGCATATATTGATCCAATTAGAGAATTTCTTTATCGAGTTACTATGAGAGTGGCCATTCATGACCACTAACTACATCATGGCGCCTTCTGTAATGTTTGGATCCAACTTTACTTGATTTTGCTCTTTCGGTTTGATAATCTTAGCATTGAGGGGACATTATGTATACCCATCCAGTTCTTCCTCTTTATTAACACTGAACTCCTTGGCTTGGGCTAGAATAGTTTATACTTTCAGTTTCTCCTTTTTCCTTCAAAACTTCATTGCCAATATAGTGTAGGCCAACGCAAAGGAAATTTTGTCATTGTTCTACCCATTTTGGCTCTTAACAAAACTCCACACGAATTATGTGCAAATCATGCTCTTATGTTTGGCACTGATAGCGGAGATCAACGAACATATTATTGGGTAAAGAACCATTCCGGCCCTTGGTTTCGGTGCAAGCATGAAAAATCCAAATACACACCCATAAAAATGCACAAGTTGCTCGACCTTCAGTTGTCAACATCAGTTTCCACATAATCAATCACTTATGTTAGTGCCAATAGGCCTTTACGAAGATTCAACAAGTGATCTTGAGAGGAAGATTCAATACTCTGACCGACAAATCTGCCTTCAAAATTTCATATAGAAAGCCTTGCAAAAATCCCATTGTATTCCTAAACACCAGTGATTCCTTGTATTTCTCAAAACCAAAAATTGCTTACGAACACTTAACGTCCATGAAGGCAATTGATCACTCCCTCGAACTCTTTCTTGCAAGAGAATCCAAAAGGAGTCAAACTCTTGCTCATACTTTTTAACTCGACCCTATTTTATTGGTAGCCACAATTTCCCTGTCCCCTGCTACATTAAGAATAAATCAACTTCTAGTGGTGAGCTATTTGTGTTTTTTCTACTCAAAAACAATTTCTTCTTCTAGTAGCACCAGTTTTGCCATTTTGAGAGGAGCTTTGCAACCATCTAATTCTGCCACTTGCTTTATCTCATAAAAGCTTCATTTAATTAGTTTGAAGCACTAAAAGCTGCAGATCTTAATGAAACAATAACCAAATGTAAGGGCTTTAATAGACCTTGACCAAGAAAAAAAACAACTAGCTAGTGCACCAGAATAAGATCACAAAAGTTTTCCTTCCTAGAGAGAAATTAGAAATGGCCCCCTTGAAGAGTATTGTTATTTGACTCTTCACCTTCAACACTCCTACCAGTTGAGGTAGACAGTACTCTCCTATGGCCCTGTGGAGGCAAGGAGCAATACACCCCTACCTATCCTTCAACACGGAACCCTAGCTGACCAAAATAGACTTCCATTCATAAATTACTTGTTTAGCCAAGTGAACTACCTTCTCTTTCATATACTTGTAAATTCCAAAGAGTTGTTTTCTGTTTGGGGAGATTTTTAAATTTATACAAGATATTAGTGTCCCTTTAGTTGAAAAAGAATGCATTCACATGCATGCTCAAAACAAGTTAGATGCTTAAAAGAAAGAACCAGTTAGGTGTTATGGTCTTGTAAATTGGTGCGTGGTGTTGATCTAACCTGCCAAACATTACCTTAAACCAACCTGGACCAGGTGCTTGCTAACCCAGTTTTTAAAGTCCAATTGAAGACCCAAGGTGATGCCGCCCAAGGCAAACCTGAAAAAATCGACGTACTAGTGTACAGCTTTAGGACCATAGCCAAACTTCGACGGGACCTGATCACGTGGATCCTATGATGATTTGGCGCGATGTGGGGCCTTAAGAGCTGGACGATCATCCTCTTTAATGCATTGATTTTATTTCATACTTTAGTTAAAGTTGTCATTAGTCATTTGATGTTAGAAATCGCTATTTATTAGGCAAGCTGTCTTTTATATTTGTAGAGTGGAATCGAATTGTGAAAAGACTTTATAATACTTTGGTCTACTTTAGGCATAGACCAGTGCATCCAAACTAGGCCAAAGATCAAATGGTGGAAAAACAACAATGAAAACCCTAATATGGTTAAATGACTTCTTCCATAAAACAAATGTGATTTTCACGATATATAAAACAACAACGGAAAAACAAGTTGCCTCGAGTTCACTGTAAGTGAAATTATGAAGGATGAAATTTCTAGGAAAAATTGTTTGAAGGGGTTAAATTGTAATACCGAAGTCTAGGTTAGGCACAGACCCACATCAACCATACCAAAGACCAAATATTAAAAAAAAGGATATATTACAATCTAGCGATAATGGGCAGAAAAATGATAATGAAAACCCTAATATAGTTTGGTAAGGATTTTTCCCCTAAAACAAATGTGATTTCATGATATATGAGAGGGGTTGGGTATTAGACTTGCAACTATAGCTCTTGATAGAAATCTTAATATTCAGATTTGGTGAGAAACTAGAAACTAAGGTACTTACTGGTTCAGCTTTTTCCAAATTTTAGGTGAACCTTTGATTCTCCGGCGTCAATATAGGCTCCAATTGAAAGCTAAGACTCTAAAGAACTTGTTAGGAACAGGATCATCCGTTGAAGAGGCTGGAGAAAACAAGAATCCTGTCTAAAACTGCAGAAAACCATGTTATTTGCTGCTCTTGTTTTGTTTTAGGATTTTCTGGAAGCTTCATTGCAAGTCAATGGGTGGTAGAGGCAGCATAGAGTGGGCTGGGGCCTGGCAGGTCAATTGGGTAAGTGCTTGCCTCCATCATGGGGTGATATTATTAGGAACTTGACAAGAATTCAGTTTGGTCATCGAAAACTTAAGGAAGGGCATGAATTTCCTCTATGACACAAGTGGCAGCCAAAGTAAAGTTACATAGGCAAAAAGTAGAGGGAGGTGAGATAAATCCATTGATAGAAAGATGAACTCTTGAGGTCGCCTAAACCTCTAGATATTGGTGGTGAAAGCAGACATAGCAGTTTTCGCCAAGTCAGCTAGACCGAGCCATTGGGCCAAGTCAGCTTGTACTTCTTGGCACGTAAGTGTCCTTTAGGTTATGATGTTAAAGACAAATCTGTTTTGCTATGAGAATGTTATAGATGAGACACTCTTGTTCATTTTGTTGAAAAATTTAAATGACTTGGTATGATTATGAACATAAATGCTAAAGAAGGTTAGCAAGCCAATTGAGTGAAAATATTGATAATATTGCTTTTGCTTGTTATATGAGATCTTTAGAGGTTCGGTTGAGGTGTAGAACTCTTACACGTTCGATCAAAGGAGTGAAGGGTGGGCCTGTAAGCACCCTAATCATATATGTGGATAGCACCATATACCTGAGGGTCGTTGGCGAGGTTCCAATGACTCAGGCAACCTTAGTTTTAGCACTCTATGATCATAATTATCGAAACTAAATATGATATGTATTAAAATGTGAGTGTGTGGATGTGTGTGAGGATTTATTATTAACTTATAAAGTATGGTATTTAGTTGATTTGAAATTTGTGGATATGCATGTTATTTTAAATATGCATGCTTTTAGTATTTAACCTTGTTAGGGATATAGCTTTCAATAGACACGTGTTGGTATACTCACTCTATGATTTTACATGTTAAATTGCTGGTAATGACTTTTGTTGAGGTTTTATCGAGTTTATTTAGTGAGATAATCAAACATGAGACATAGCCATGTGGTTATATGTTTAGAAAAGGTTGTATTAGTTTGTAATGTAAATTATAGAGTTAGTTTATAATTTTGTAACATACAGATGTTGAGTTGTAAATATCATTGGACGGTATTGATAATAGAATTTTGAAAAACTAATTCTTCATATTTAGATAATTCTAGTATCTCACACCTCGGGCTCATGGTGCCACGTTGAATGAGTCTTCATGAGGTTTGAATGAGGCAAGGCCCACAAGCCAGAGCATAACAAAGTCATATTAGAGCAAAGGATAACAATCTATAAAATTAAGATAATTATAATAAATGGAGTTCTTACAGTATGAAAGGTTATAATAAGTTTAGAGTTTACATGAGTAACTCAAACTCAAGCCTCTATGCTTAAACTTTCCTACACAAACTGGCCATCTGACGAGTTGGATGGTGCTGGTTTGTCAAAGGCCAAACTCTGATGAGTTTCAACCACCATTTACTTACAACGCAATCATGCCAAGGGGTAGCAGCAGACCCTATTAGTCCGCCTCCACATCGTGCACTGTACCTCTAGAAATCATTGGCGGTGGAAGCTTGGTTAGCCTTAAATTAGGAAAACAAAAAGGATGATAGTGGTTCGACCTAAAATTTAGCGACAAAGCTCAAAAACACCTCCTAGGTGTTCAACTATCTTTCGTACTATAGACTCCAACACCATCTTCATCAAATAATGGTGGTTAGCTGAAAATAAACTAAAAGAAAAAACAGACTTACCTGAACCTATTTCTTTTGCTAGATTGTCCCTATTTGAGTTTTTTAATGGGTTGATATGGAAAGGTAATCTTCTAGATTTGTAGGTAAGATTTTTTTTTCACATTCACACATTGGCATTTGAATCGAATTCAGGTTAAAGATTTGGATCTAGATACAATCTACATCCATAGGAAAATTCCATCTTCAAATTTTGGTTGAGTTTAATCTTACATAACTAAGCTCAAAGTATAAGCTTCTTAGTTTTAATTTCAACAATTTCAAGGTTATTTACAGTTGCCATTATCTTATCTACTATAACCGCTTAAACTCAAATCCTTCAATCACACCCGACTTTCATAGCTCTATACATTGAGGTAATATAAGTCAATACATTCTTGAATTGTAGATGGTCGACTTCCAATACTTTCATCATGATAATGCTGTAATGATGGGAAGATTGAAGGCATCGAAGAACCATCAACCATGTCCTTCTATGAAAAAAGTAGACAATCTATGAATTATCGCAATAACATATACCACGAAAGATATTATGCTCACTGTTAGAAAATATCATATAATATGATGATAGCACATATACCACATATTCCTGACAATAAACTATGGAGTATCTGACACTAGTAACACAAATATTGTCGATCCTATCGTAAAAAGGAGTACCAACGCTACGTTCCACCAAGTAGCGATAATTTAACCCATATATGACATTACCACCCAATACTGATAAGATCATGTCCCATCTCTCATGTAAGCAATACGTTGAATAGCAACATCAATATCACTATCTTCTATAAGAACTTGTACATATATATATGATGGCTATGTATCACTTCTTTCAAGCAAGAGCTTCACATCACCACTCCTCTCCTTCTCTTACAAGTGTATCAATGGTTTTATATATGCAATTATCATCTCCAATAACATTTACCCAAGTATTTATGAAGATACACATAAGTCATGGTATTTCCATTTCATAAGTGAGTTCGAAGTAAGTTACCTAGAAATATTTTTTTCAACTGTAGAGGACCACAACTCCCTCAACAGGAATGTCCCATCTCACGAAACACATTGTGTCCTTGACTATGTGTATGCCCATATATTCCTCTACGTGAGGAGGCTATATATGTATGCTCCCAACCTGATAAGTCCCACTAGTAGATTAGTTTGATGGTCTCCCTTTAGGACGATGAATTGGTAGTTTATGTAAGTTACTATATTTAGGACTCAATTGTTCATCCAACATCTTAGCTAATTTCTCACATTATGGATGATTTCATAACTTCCTTCAAACGGTCTCAATAAATGCTCCTTCATACTCTCCTTAATTGATAATAAATGTGGTTTCATCTTTTATATCTAGCTTCTTCTAAAATAGATCAGTACTTGATAATTTTGTCGAATAACCACATGTAAATAGAAGGCTAAGGTCGTGGACACAAGGTAGGCCATGTGAACATAATAAATTATACTGACATATTATTATGTTTTAATCTACCATCTCTTCATGATTGTATTCTTTCAAAATAAGTTCAAGAGTGTATCATGATACTCTTCTTTAAAGGTTCGTAATAAGCTCTTCTGTCACGTCAACAAAATACGTGGTTAGAGTTCTTGATTTCTTTAATGACTTCTTTAATTTTATAATCTCTAATTATAAATATAATTATTTTCAAATTATTTCAAATATGCTAGTTAAGGTACCAATGAACTTCTTCAACCTTGCATGAATACTTCCTACCCTAAGAAATATGAATATATAATTATTACACATTTAAAGAATAATAGATCATATAAATTCATTGAAAATCAATCTCATATACCTATTAGTTATATGAGTACCATAATGAATGACTTTATCTATCCATGACAAAACAATTCTCTCGTTATATGGGTCCAATCACTACTCTTTAAGGTACAAGAATAAAGTAAAAGAAATTCTTAACTTTAATTTTATTACCTCCATTGTATCTTGGTAACTACTCTAATATAATGAGTCAACTACCTTCCTCAAACTTACGCTAAATGCACTCTCCATCTCTTTATCACTTATTAATTTTACAATATAAGTCTCAATAGTTTTTGCTATATATCATTTACACAAGAAGTGTTTCATATTTGAAAAAATTATTTGAATGACATTAACCAAAGCTAGATCACGATCATTGCAAATAACACGTGACATTTTTATTTAGAGTATATAATTCTCTCACGCGTCTCAACACCCAAGCATAATTATGTTCTTTTTTTGCATTCATCAAAGAAAAGGCTATGGAGAAGTTTTTAGAGGTTGATGTAAACCCAATAACCTCAAGGAAAGATATCTTATACCTATAAAAAACATTAAAAATATATAAATGTTAATGACAGTAATATAAGATAAACATTAAGCCAAAACAATACGACACATGTTTGTTTTATATGTGCTGTTAAATTATAATAACCATGAAAATGCATAAAGTAGGTGTACAAATACAATACAATAAAAATATGATAATGATTAATATCCAGATCGTATAGTAGTTATAAAATACTTCGAGAACCACAATCTTACTTCCTGATTTTTATCCTTACATTATACATATGTTTTGCTGTACTCACATTGTTCAACGTCCATCCATTTCAAATATATCAAAATATACATTGATTTGCAATGACTTCGTGTGAGGTCTTTTGTTATTATATAATCAGTGTTACTCAATATTTTTTCAAAATAATGTCCCTCGAGATATAGTTCTAAAAGATGGTTATACATCCCATTCACTCCATGCAACTTTGAAAATGCCTCCACTTCACTCTATCCCCTTAATAAAAAGGAGTAGTCAATATTCTTAGTGCCTGTACATCTAGTACTTTCAAAATCAATGGCATTATATTTCTTGCTCCTTTCATTATGAGGTCATACCTTACTTATTACACCTTTGCTTTTCGAGTGAATAATAACCTAACAATGTTACACTTATTTTCTACTAGTCTTACATAGTCAATAACTTAACAACTCTCGAATATCATCAATTACAAAACAAGTGAATAGTCTAGACCACCATTCTCACAATCAACAAGTTTATCTTCTACTTCTACCAACCAATCACCAAATACATTATCCACTCTAATAAAACCATTATCGCAATCCTCAATCATTATTTGATAAGTACTATAATCAGTCAACGTTTTCTCTAAATCATTTTCATCTAAAAACTTTTATTCGAGCTGTTTGTCATTTTGCCAAAAAAGCAAAAAAATATCTGGTGAAAAATAGTAAAAGGCACAAACTATTCGGTTGGAGCACACATGCCACAAGCGTGTTACCATTAAAGAAGGTGACGCGACACCACCGTGTCTCCCTTATGAAAGAAGACGCGGTGAAACCGCACCTCCCTAAAATAAAGAGACACGAAAGAGTCACATATCTACTTAAGGAGGGATGCAGCTGTGCCACATTTCCATCCATGATTCGGGCGAGAATTTCAGTTTCATCTAAAATTAGGAATCTTCTTCAAATATTTTAAAAATAAAAGATTTCAAGTAAAACAATGAAAATATAATAATCTTAGCAAAAATTAATTTTTCAAAATCAGAAAAACTCGAGACAATAGGCGAATAGATCTTGTCTTCGTTTCTTGATTCATTTGATTCTAACTAGGTTCAAAACTAATTTCGATATGATCATATAACACCTAACCATCAAGATAAATGAATAGAATGAAAATCGGTCATTGGAACAAGAGAGAGGAGAAAATCGGTCGTTGGAACGAGAAAGTAGAGACGAACAACACCCTTTGGAGATTTGCTTGTGTTCTTTTTCGAGGAAAAATCCATATCAAGTGTTGCGGGGTTTATAACCCGACCCATTTACGGAAAAGACGGAGGAGGAGGCCAGAAGAGATGAACACTAAGTCTAGAGTTCTTCGCCCGCCCTTGCATCTCTGACCGACCCAGGAACCCACCATACCAATTCTCTTTGGAGAGAGAGGGAGAGAAGACACAGATTGAAGATGGTTAACACAAGGAGACCGGGAACGAGCGGTTCGTGGAGTTCGAGAGTGCAATCTCTGCTGATTCCGTCTCCTCAAGAGGGCCCAAAGTTGAGCTTTGAGCAGCAGAGGGCCCTCAACACCAAGCAATGCACTGAGGGTTCTCTCTCTCTCTCTCTCCCCCCTCCCTCCCTCCTTTTGTGTGCGCATGTGTTGATTGTTTTTCTTGGTTCTGTGGTGGTGTTTTGTGAAGAGGGGGTTCGAGCGGGATTGAAGGCGGCTGGTGTAGCTGCCGTTGCTAGCGCAATTCCTACGGTAATCGATTGTTTCAGCCTTGTTGAAGTTCGTTGATTTCCTTGTATTTCACAAGTGGGTGGTGTGACTTTGATTTTGACTAGATGCCCTTTGTCTTGTGAGTTGTGAGGATTGTTTGATTTTTTGCTTTTAATTATTGAACACCAGGTTATTGTAAGCGTCATTTTTGTTTGTGGGATATTGATCAATGTAAAACCTCGAGGAAGCGTCCATGTAGCGGATTCCACTCAGTGTCGGGGCGAGGGTTTTTTTTTTCTTTGCGGGAAATGGTCGTAGCTGAAGGATCTTGTTCATCAATGTATCGGGACGATTTTGTGGTTGTGATTGTTAATCTTGTTCTTTAGTTGATTTTTCAGTACGGCCATTTTGGTGGTCGGGTTTAAGGTTTCTTTTGTGGTTAACTTTCAGCAGTTAACGTTTGTTATGGTTCTTTTTGATGTTATGGAATCTTTGTTGTCGATTGTTCCTTCATGGATGAGGAACATATTCTGTTCGTCATTTTGCACCCCATATCCAGTGCTTGAATGTTTTTCACTTCGGTCTTACTTGGTGAAACAATGCAGGGAAAGTAGTGTCCATGAAGGGAAAAGGAAACATTGAGAAAGCACTGAAACACAACCGGTAAGAGTAGTGTTTGAGCATAGGATAAATTATAGAAGGGTAGGAACTCTCTGGACATGAACAACACAAGCACCGAGAGTCTCACCAACTATAGTCACACATTGAGCAGACCTGCAGACGGGAGGGAGCCCATTTACTAACGGAAAGGTAGTGTCTTAAGACTTAGTTTGGGTTGAAGTGAAATATTTGCTGTGGGCATTGGAAAAAGAACCTTTATGTGGAGCAGCTACAAGGATATATAGCATGCGGCACCAGAATTAGGACTTTGGTGCTTCTAGTTTGTTTGAAAGAAAATAATGTTACTTGTATATACAGCACATGGCACTAGAATCAGGATTCTTTTGATGTTGCTAGTTTGTTTTGGCAGAAAATAAACACTAGACTGCCTTCAGCTACGATTTGTATGGTTTGTCAGCTTTGGTTTACCGTCTACTAATTTTTAGGGGTCCATGGTTCCTTCAAATGCAGAACTTTATTACTATTTTGAGGTAATATGAGCCACTAAAGAGAACTGTAATTGTTTTTTGACGGAAATGTTTGAAACATTATTGGGCAAGGATAAAGAGAACTGAAATTGTTTTTTGATGAAAATGTGAAACATAATTAAGCAAGACATAAAAGGTACAAAATTTAATTATTTTTTAAACTTTACATATGATGCAAGCTAGATCAAGAGGGAAAACAGTGAGAAAGCATCAGGATTCACATGTGAGGAGGAGGAATCATGAGTGTTCTTTGTAGAGGTCAAATTGCTTTTGCTTGGATGAGCTTATTCAAGAGAATGATGCAGAGGTGAAAGTAGATTGGCGACTCCTCTAGCAATGTTATAAGTGATACATATCATGTAACATGTGTAGGGGTAACTGGATCGGTACTTGTATTGTTCTGCATCATTATCACTGTGTATTGCACCATATCGAGTGCATCTATGTTGTACTGCACCGTACCACATGATATGGTGCATATGGTCCGAGTTGTTGCCTTTTTTACTATCATAAAAACTGAAAACCAGGGGATTTTGAAGCCCCAAGCGACTTCTAAGGGCTTCTAGACAACCCTTCTTCGCTCCCAAACCCTGTTCCTACTTCTCTTTTGCTTGATTTAGTGAAGAAATCATCCGATTTTTCACTCAATCTTGTAAAATTAGTGGGTTTTCTTTCTGAAATCCGTAGCCTAATCACTTCTTTGGGTTTCCAAACCATTTTTATCCAATTTAGCACCATATAAATGTGGAGTTTTTGTAGAATCCAAGTTTCCTCACCTTTCCCAAGCCTTTTTTTTTGGTTGAAAACCATCCCTACCCAAGCATCAATGCCTTTTGAACGGTTTTATCTAGGTTGGTTATCTTTCCTTTCACTTCATTCATTTTTGTTGATTAATTTCAATTTTCTTATTCTTTTAGATTTTTTTCCAAATTAAATAAAATGACTCTGCATCCAAGTCTACTGAATCACAAAATGTGGCGCGTTTGTCAAGTATCGGACCTATGTTATCAATAGCGGTTAACGGACTGTTAGCGGTTGACCCTAATATAGCGGTAGCGGGGATGTAGCGAGGATATAGCGGTATACTTTCATTTATGATTAAAAAATTATATATATATATATATAATGGATTCTCTAATTTCTAAAAAATATCAAGAAATACGTAACTACTACTTTATCAAACTAAATAAACAAATTTTAAGAAGACAAATAATAAATTTCACATGGCATATGCATATTTAATTGTTAAACTTATATTTAAAAATAAAAACATAAATGTAACCAAATTATTCTATACATTAGGCAGAATAAGTAAAAGAAACTAATATATATTATACTTATCGACTCAAGTATGGATACAAAAGACAGGTAATTGCCTGCAAAAGAACTCTTACTCGTCTTACAAAAAAAAGAGGTCAACTCTTCAACATAATCAGAACAAATACTATGATAAACTTTTACATTCTCTTTTGCATGCAAGGGTTTATAAACATGACTTTTATAAACAAGGCTTTCTAAATTAAGGCTAAGATCTCATACTTCAATGTGGCATACTACCTCTCCATGTAGAGGTTTTCTCATGACCATTTTATTCATTTGACATGTTCACTCAAATGACTTTTCACATCTCGAAGAGTCACCATATGTATCCCTTTGTAGGACACTAACATAGCTTCGACAACTACCATGCTTGATGAGATATACATTATTATTTTAAAAATACATCTTTTAGCTATTATGGTAAACCATTATACAAATAAGCATACAACAAAATAAGCATTTATCAACTTGTGAAAGTAAATCAAGTCAAAATATAACAAAATAAGCTAACATGTTTACTCAAATGACTTTTCACATCTCCAAGAGTCACCATATGTATCCCTTTATAGGACACTAACATAGCTTCGACAACTACAATACTTGATGAGATATACATTATTATTTTGAAAATACAACTTTTAGCTATTATGATAAACCATTATACAAATAAACAAACAAACAACAAAATAAGCATTTATCAACGTGTACAAGTAAATCAAGTCAAAATATAACAAAATAAGCATTGATAAACCATATTGTATGCTATTCTTGATATAGCAGACTGCTATAGCGGTCATAGTGCTGCTAATAGCGGCCAAGAAGGTCACCTGCTAATCTTTCAGCAATATAGCGGTTCTCTGGCCGCTAATACGCTGTAGCGCGCTATTAACTACTTAGTATCGGACCTCTAATGGGGGTTCAACATGCATTTTGTAAAATTATTTTAGAGATAAGCGACCTGGTAGAGGTTAGCCAAATTTCCCAACAAAGCTTCTTTTGGGAAGTGAATGGCAGCAGAGAAGGTTTCTAGGTGATCCAGGAAATCTTGTAGGGATGGAGACAATATAGCGAAGTTAGATGAAGAACACTTGAACCAAAAGACAAGTAGAATAGATGATTCCTAGGTTGCTCACCATTGGGATACACGACAAATCATTTTCCTATACATCATCTCTGGAAGTTGTCAATCTCTTTTCAGTAAGGTCCAAGAGCAGAATCAGGCCCTTGATGATGGAGTCCCCCCTCCCTCCCCTCTTTGGAGGAAGCCAACTGGCATTGGATAGAAGAAAAGCTCCACTCAGAAGACGATTGAAAAAGTCTTGCTTGGAGAGGCATTCTAAACCTTGAAGCCTGGTCAGAGAGAGAGAGAGAGAGAGAGAGAGAGAGAGAGAGAGAGAGAGAGAGAGAGAGAGAGAGAGAGAGAGAGAGAGAGAGAGAATTCTGAGAATTTGTTAATATGCTTCATGAGGCTTTTCATGAAAAAGAGAGATCTTGGATGGTCATGAGTTTGGATTCCAGATGCGCAAGATGTACAAGGTGCAATGTTTTGCCTTGAGATGTAAGGGGTGGAACATGGTCACGCATCACAACCACTTGGAGAGCGATGCACAGTTGACAGTGTTTTGGTCCTCAAGACTAGTGTACAGGAAGGATTATATCAAGGTAAGTGAAGGTTGAGAGGGAAAGCTCATGAAATAAATGGGCATCCGTATGAATACATGATGAATTATAACAGCTTTACGGTTTACCAGCTTCCAGTAGGTACTTGGATGACCAAGCTCTGATCTGTTGTAGAAATCTATCCCCTAGACCTGACCAAAGAATAGTCCTAGGTTACCCTCAAATAATATTCTCTCTCATGTAACATGTGCCATGGAGGACTTGCCACTGAACAAGAAACAAAAGATTTTGTAGAGGTATCTAGGGCAAAGAGTGAACGAATTATTTGGTCATTGATTTGCAAACCAGAAAATTGATGAGGAGCTAAATATTCTTTCCATCTGGATGCCATCTCCTCCACCAAAGATAAGGAAATCCTCACCAAGTTGGAGGAGTGACAGCTCTTGAAGACTGGGTATGTCCAGCCAGCGATAAATCCATTTTAGAATTTTTTGTGGCAGAGTGCCCAGAAAGCTTCCCAACAATGTTCAAGGGGTAGGGTGAGAAAAAGCAACTGTGCTACCCCTTTTAGATGGAAAAAATTCACCGGGCTTCACGTAAGTAGAACGTTTCATCTTGCTTGAGGTTGATCCTTGAGGAACTGGATGAATTGATGTTTCATAGGCTCAAAAGATGCATTATTGTCCATATATAATGTACATTGTGGACTCTATTCGGTATTTAATTCGTTTCATTACTTGAGCTCTCTCTCATGTACTTCGTAATCCAATTAAAATGGCATGTCTAATTCTTAAAAAACTTGCTCTTATAATGTAATATGATATTGCATCTGTTACAAAATAAAGGACTTTTACACAAGGCTGCTGGTTAAGGAAAGGAAAATGAGATGAAAGAAAGTTTGATAATTAAGAGAAGCTGCAAGGAAAGGATAATAAGGAAAGGATGGAAGAATGGAACAGGTTGCTGTACAAAAATGAAATAGAAAGTGACAAATGAATTGAGCTGGAAACAAAGGAGCGAGTAGGGAGGGGAAGCCCCATCAGAAATGATCAGGAAGTGAGATGCAACTAATAGCAAGCGAGCCTTCCCTAATAGGAAATGCTCTCCATCTGAAATAGGAAGAGCGCTTCCCTGTTTTGGAAGCTTGCTTCTCACAAACTTTATTATTTTTGTAGATGTATTAGTTCTTGCTGATTTTTCTCTGTATTAATTTTCAGCTGATTGGTGTCCGCATGATCCCCTGGGCAAAAGCTAATCTCAATTATACTGCGCAGGCTCTCATTATATCTGCAGGTAATTCATGAGACAGTGTTAGAGAAGGTTCTCAATAACGTTGCTGGATTGGTTTAATACTTTCTATTAATGTATTGGTAGGAGTTGTTCTCTGTTTAGTGATATTGAGAATCTGAGATTCATGATTATCCCCTTGGAAGACAAATTGTTCTGTATTTGATTTATGTCATGACAGATCCAAATATTATTTGGTTATCTATGAAGAAGCATTATCTCATAATAAAAGCAACAACAACAAACAACAACAACAACAACAACTAAGCCTTTTCCCATACTAGACGGGGTCGACTACATGGATTCTTTGTTTCCACAGAGCCCTATCATGCCATGTTAGCAGTTAACTCACAATAAGCTAGATCATTCTTTATTGTTTCACACTTTTGTGGTCGTCCTCTACCTCTTTTAATACTTTCCAAATTTAGTTTTCATACATTCTTATAGGTTCTTCTTTTGATCTTCTTTCTATATGTCCAAACCATCTTAAACGAAATTCTCTCATTTTATCCTCTATTGGTGCCACACCTAATTTGTTTCTAATAACCTCATTATGTATGGGTCTTTTCTTGTATGACCACTCATCCATCTCAACATCTTCGTTTCTGTCACAAACATCTTTTGTACATGTAGATGATTAACTGCCCAACACTCAGAACCATAAAACATGGCAGGTCTAATTGTTGCTCTATAATATTTATCTTTTAACTTTAATGTTATCTTCTTATCCCAAAGAATACATGAAGCTCCTCTCCATTTTAATCAACCAGTATTAATTCTATGCGTAACATCTCCATCAATTCTTCCATCACTCTGAAAAGTTGAGCCTAGGTATTTAAAACTGTCCTTTTGGGGGATGCAATATGTGCCAATTTTAATTTCTATGTCCTTTGCTTTCTAGTGTTTCTCTCCATATTTCTAATTTTCTACTAACTTTTTCCTTAGACTCCTCCACTAACACAATGTCATCTGCAAATAACATACACCAAGGTACTTCATCTTGAATATGTTTTGTTAACTCATCAATCACCATTATAAATAAGTGTGGACTTAAAGTTTATCCTTGATGTAACCCAATATTAACTTCAAAGAAGTCTGTCATTCCTTCATGAGTCCTCACATGTTTTTGCACCATTCATGTCTCTTATAAGGTTAATGTATGTCAATGGGATACCTCTTTTTTCCACAGTTCTCCAAAGAACCTCGCTCGGTACCCTATCATAAGCTTTTTCTAGATAAATAAATATCATGTAAAGGTCTTTTTTTTTGCTCTAAAATGTTCCATAGGACGTCTCAAAAGGTGAATCGCTTAAACATTAGATCTGCTTGGCATGAATCCAAATTGGTTCTCTGTTGTACTTGATACTTGTCTGAACCTACGTTCAATAATTTTTTCCCACAATTTCATAGTATGGCTCATTAACTTGATACCTCGATAATTCACACCATTATGAATGTCTCCCTTATTCTTATATATGGGTATAATTATACTCACTCTTCATTCCTCGGGCATCTTTTGGTTTCTCCATATTTCATTAAATAGTCTTGTGACCCAAGTGATTCCTATTTCTCTTAGGATTTTCCAAACTTCTATAGGAATATTGTTTGGTTATACCGCTTTACCACTCATCATATGTTTAAGAGCCTCTTTTACTTCATTCTTTTGAATACGTCGGTATAAATTGTGGTTTATGTACTTTTCTGATTTTTGTAACTCTCTTAAGCTAATACTAACATCTTTATTTTCATTAAAAAACTTATAAAAATAGTTTTTCCATCTATTTCTTATATCATCATTTGCCACTATAATTTTTTCATCCTCATCTTTGATGCATCTAACATAATTAAAATTTTAGTTTTCTTTTCTCTAGCCCTAGCTATCCTAAAAATATCTCTTTCACCCTCTTTTGAGTTGAGTTTTTCATATAAATCGTCCCAAATTTTGGCTTTTCCTTCACTAACGGCCTTTATAGCTTCCTTCTTTGCTTTCTTATAAGCATCTAAAGTTTCACTAGTTTTATTAGCATATTGTAATTTGTAACATGCCTTCTTTGCCTTGATTTTATTTTGCACTACTACACTCCACCACCAAGCTTCTTTTTGTGTTGGTACACCTCCCTTAGATTCACCTAACACATCTTTCGCCACTTTCCTAATATGTATAGCCATATTGTTCCACACAGTGTTGTCTGACGCGTATCGTATCGTGTATCGCTGGGCTCCACGATACGGGCGTATCGTATCGTACTTTAATATTAAAATAATGTAAAAATTAATTAAAAATCAATAAAAATTAGTAAAAATTCGAAAAAAATCAGGAAAAATTCAGAAAAAATCTGGTAATTACTTTAAATTCATATACTGTAAGTTTAGTACAGATTGAGCATTCAACATTGAACAATTGCATCCAAATTTACATATTTTGAATCCAAAAAATGAAATACAGATTACAGACACAGTTACATTTTACAAATTGTAATCAGGATCATCAACTAAATAATCTTCATCTTCTCCTTGTTGCAAATCCTCCTCATCATCATCAGCGACACCTTCTTCTTGGAAATCAAATTCTTCATCTCCTTGATGTTGTTGTTGCGCTCCTTCCAAATTAATCCAAGCAACGTCTTCTTCAGTTAGGAGGGCATTTTCTTCAGTGTCTTCCATAACCCAATCTTCTAATATATCAAAATTATCCAAACTTATTGGATCGAACTGACTTTCTTCTCTATTTACTTTTTTTAATTGCCTACGACAAACAAAGATAAACAATTAGTAAATAATATTAACAATTGAAGACTGAAGTTAAACAATATTGAATTAAAAATTTGAAAGTAATACAACATTACCTTTCACGAAGGCGCATGTTACAACGAATATAAACTAAATCATTTAGTCTTTTGTGTTCCAACCTGTTGCGCTTTTTTGTATGGATGTGTTAAAAAACACTCCAATTTCTTTCACAACCTGTTGCACTACAGGTTTGACTTAAGTCTCTCATTGCAAAATCTTTAAGGTTTGGACAATCAGTTCGAAACCTGTTCCACCAAACATCTGTAGAAAAAGACAAACATTATAGACATTATCCACAGTAATGTAAGATGAAACTTAAATATGAAAATAAACAATTTACCACGATGCATCGTAGTGCGGTTGCGAATTGCAACATGCAAACCCATCAAGTGAAGAGCATTATCATATATCTCAATCTCTCGATGTATCGCATCGGCTATGCTCTCATCAGGGACTAATCTGTCGATACATTCAATGATTCCTCGATTAACCTCACCGTCTCTTTTGAAGGTTGTTGAGTACCTGAATGATGGGTTTAGATAGTAGGCTGCTGCATGAATAGGCTGATGCAATTGTTTATTCCATGTACTATTAATTATTTTCTACATGGGCACATAATCTCTCTTTTTTCTATTAAAGTTATTTCTGATCGCTTATTTTGCCCTGTCCATGGCTTCATAAAGGTAGCCCATAGATGGTTTCTTCTCGTTGTCAGCCAATCTCAAAACTATCACTAAAGGACAAGTAATTTTCAATAATCTGATACATGCATTCCAAAATGAAAACATTCTCTTTAAAGCTTGCTTCTGTCTCACAATACTCTATATAGATAAGAAGTTTGTTGCGAACCGAGTTGCAGCTGTGCGAAGAAGCTCTGCACCTTTTGTGTATCTCCTCATCAAACACAAAACAAATGCATGGTTGTAAATGAATTTTGTAATATCTTGGCAACACTCAGTTGTTGCCTTTATTTCATCCATCTCACCAATGTTCTCGAGGATGAGATCTAAACAATGGGCTGCACATGGTGTCCAATAGAAAGTCCCATAAATATCAGCTAACTCCTTCCTAGCTGCTTTGTAGTTAGCTGCATTATCTGTAATCAATTGGACTACATTTTCTAGCCCAACCTCCTGTATAACCTTATCAAATTCCTGTCGTAGGATCTCTGCAGTGTGCCTCTCCTCTGACATATTTAGAGATCTAAAAAACATGAGTCCTTTAGGACAATATACAAGAAAATTTAGCAATGTCCTTCCTCGCCTATCGGTCCATCCATCTGCCATGATAGTGCATCCCGTTTCCTTCCACGACTGTCTCAAAGTCGAACAATATTGATGCACTTCAATCATGGTCTGATCTAATATCTTCCCTCTCAACTTCTGATAAGAGGGCATCCTGTATCCTGGACCAATGTTAGCAATTGCATCTGCCATTGCTTGAAAATGAAAACTTTTTGCTGCATTAAATGGAATGCATGCATAATAAAACCATCTGCCCACTGCAAGGTCTGCTTGATCATGCAGTTGTTCTGAAACCATAGCAGCACGAATTCCTGGCTGTGCTCGCGAACTGCTACTACCAATCTCTGTTCTAGCATCTGAAGGCAAACTATCAGTGAATCCAACTCCATTGGCAGTAGCATCATTAGCTTCTTCACACATCTGAAAATCATCCTTTTGTTGTCTCCTTTCCTGTATGCTCTCAATCTTCTGCAAGCATTGCCATTTAATACCTTCTGGCACACTTCTAACTCCGCCTGTGTATGGAGCAACTTCTTTCCTGGTTCTTGCTAGGTGGTGTTTCAACCTTGAAATTCCACCACTAACCACCTTTTCACAAAATAAGCATCTAATTTTTAACCTGGAACCCTCAACTGGTATACCCCACTGCCATGCCGGATCATCAGACCGATAATGGGAGTCTCTACCACCCCTTCCTGCCATCTCAATGGAGTACTTTAATTCAAACAAAAACCTGAAAATAAAAGCACTTCGTAAATCCCCAATCTTCAAATAACACTCAAATGGAGTGTCTCCCACTTCATGAATGCAATAAAAATCGTATACGCAAACTTAATAACTTCATATTTTGTCACTAAAAAAAAATAAAATAACATAAAAAAAAACAAATATAAAAGAAAAAAATTGAAAAAAATATTAAAAATATACCTAACTTCGAGTTTGGAGGCTTACACAGACACCGTAGGACACGATTTTAGAGCTTTGAACACCAAGGAGGCGAAAACTGACTCTTAGGGAGCTTGAGGAACCCAAAAGGAGAGAGAAAACCCGCGAAAAATCGCAGGTTTCGGTCGGCCCGGGACCCTTTATAAGGCTCCCAGGGTGTATCGCCCATATCGTACACCCGTATCGTACGATACGGGCGATACGCACCGTATCATGCGATACGGCTTGTATCGCACGATACGGTGCGATACACCCGCATTCACGATACGGGCTCCCGTATCGTATCGTTATCGCAAGGACTTTCTTACGATACGGTGCGATACGGATAACACTGGTTCCACATATCACAAGGTGTACCAATATAATTCCAAACATCTCCTTGAAGGACTTTCTTTTTAAATATATCTTCTTTCTCACTTTTGAGGTTCCACCATTTAGTATGAATGGCTCGATGCACTCTTTTCTTCTTTGTCCATTTTTTAATTTGTAAATCCATAACTAAAAGTCGATGTTGGGTGGTTAAGCTTTCTCCAGGAGTTACCTTACAATCTTTACAACACGCTCTATCTTTTTTTATACAAATAAAGTAATCAATTTTTGTTTGTGATAATAAAAGCAATGGTTGGAATTGCTTTGCATGACAGTAAAATGAGTATCACCATATTATTTCGATTCATTAACTTAACAACTATTTAGCCTACCTCATGTAGTATGGGAAAAGGCTTAGTTGTTGTATTAACATAACAACTATTTACTGTACCGTGGGAGATTCATCAAAAGAATATAGCGTATGAAAAATAAGAATACCTGCGACCTTGATGAACATTTAGTAATATGTATTCTACTAACTTCAATGTTAGGAGGGGTAGGTGTATTATGTGCCATGACAGTGTATTGGTACAGCATGTCTTAAGAATTCAAATGTGCAGATATGTTTTAAAATGGCTTATTTTGTTACCATGGAAATTTTATCAAAGGTAACATGGCATAAGATTTCAAGCCTCTGGGTGTTCATTATTTTAAAAAATGGAACTCTTTTTCTGTGAGGGACAATTTCAATTTGAAACTGATGAATGCTGTTTGTTAAGAAAAGAAACATGTGAACTCCCCATCCTATTGTGGGATGTCTCTGTCAGGCAAGTCATGCTCCTTTTCTTCCGTAAGTTTGGGTCGAAGCTGGCCACCACCCTTTGGACAGCTGATGATGGGATTAAGGCCTTGACCCATCATGGTCGGGCAAACCTATCTGTAACCACCTCTAACTGCATCATGCTAAATTTAATCGTATGGTCAAAATATCACAAGGTGAACTTTGACACTAGTCAGACTTCAGTGATTAGATTTTTGTAAGTTGGTATTCCTTTGCTCAAATCAAGCGTATAACACTATAACAATTCCAAGTATGCCAATGTCGAACTTATTGATATGTATTTTATATAGTTGGGGAAATCTTGTAGATTAGTAACTTTCCATTTATAATTTGAACTTCATGTGCATTTTGGAAGAAAACATTAATGGGCTTGTAGTGCACGAGGTCATAAATGTATGATAATCTGCATTCAAATTTTACCAGAAACATAATTTTAGCATCTATAGGTTCAGACTATGTGAAAAACACTTCTGATGATGCGGCTTGATTTTGAAGTGTTTCAGTAGGTACAGTGGTTAGGACTTGATAAATACCTGTTGGGGGACATATAGGTAGCCATAGTTTTACTTGGAGTACATGATTGCTTTTATCAATTAGAAAAAGATTTTATTGATGCAACACGGAAAAAAGAACAGATAGGTGAGACGAGGTGTTAATCATGCATTTTAAAGTGTCTGATCCGGAGGTAGTTCTAGCGTTCTAGGACCCAACCATTGCATGTTGAATCCTGGCTACCTAGCAAGAGAATCCCTGCATGATTCACTGGATCCATGATTTTCCCTTTTATATCCACGCCATCATTTTTTCTGAAACTAGCGATGCCATAGGAATTCCCAGCTCTTGCTTCCTTCTGCTGAACTTAATCCTTAGGATGGCTGATTCTTACTGAGAGAGCTTCCCATTTTGGAAGGACCAAAAACTGGAGATATTACTAGTTTCTAACAATACAATGCCTAACATGATGGAAAAATCAGCTGTTCATTGATTCTTGTTCATGTTAACTCTAGTTTTTGAGGGTCATACAACGCTAAAAGTCTGTTTAATGACTCCAAACAGAGTTTTCAAAGTCCAAAATGGGTACTACAGACACTACATATAGCAGAAGCACTGAAGTAAATCACTGGCGCTACTGCAAATTGTAAAAGTGGGGCTTGCCCCTGAAACGATTGCAAGCTTATGAGCGTAATATATTGGAAACAAATAAGGAATGGATACGAATGAGCAGAAAGAAACACAAAATGAAATTGGAAGTAAAATAAGACTCCTTTCTGATTTCAAAGTGTCTTTCTTGAGAGTGCGGCTGTGCTCCTAATCAATATTGCAGAGTGCTATATACAGTCCTAAATGCCTTTACCAACAAGCATTAAACTTTTGCTGCATTTCAACTTTGTAGATAAACTGATGATTTTCTTACCTCTTTTCTATGAGCAGCTACAATTGCAGCATATTTCATAACTGCCGACAAAACAATCCTAGAGTGTGCGAGGCGGAATAGTCATGCAAACCTTGATAAATTGAAATAAGAATGTCCAGATGAGGTATGCTTTCCTGGCTTCTGTGTGTTGTGACGGTTGGTTGGTTTTTCTAGTGAATGTAAACTGCTTTTTCCATTTGTGTTGCAAAAGGGCATCCAAAAGATGTTCCCTTCACACCTGAGTTTTTCATGTATTAGTACTGCAAGCTTAATTCTATGTTTGGGTTTTTCTTCTAAAACTCTTCATAATAATGTATCACATCTGTGACAAATCCGGGCTTCTGTTCACCTGTTCTTTGATGGGTCCTATATGAAGATGCAAGCCGGCTTTCATTTCAATGCTTTCCTTTGATCTTCTCAATTAAATGGAATTGGGATAAAATTGAGTTCCTCAGGAAAAGGGTTGAGCGCCTGCATGTTCAATTGATAAGCATGTTTAAATAATGAAAAATGTTCACACGAAGATTATTTGTATGTTCTATATGAGCTGCAACCATTCCCCACTTGGAAATTCTTTCTCTTTCCTGTGGCTCATATACTCTAGTCTTTCATGCAATGTGTGGCTTATATGCGCTACTGTTGCCTCCATGAGGGAGTCCTCTTTACTGGCATCTTTCCTTGCTTCCTATGGGAGGAGTTAGTGGGGTAAATGACAATGGATTATTTAGTCGTCTCCTATAAGCAAGTTGTAATAGATGGGCCCCTTCCATTTTATTGACATAAATATCTTCATCATTGAGGTGTGGATTCTTCACAAAAGAGCATAACAAAGATCTACCTGGTGAAGAAGTTGGTGCACGATTAGTGGTAATGGTTTTTTCTTTCATCAAGTAAATGAAAATCAGACACACCCTCTTCCAATCAAGCACTAATTCTTAACCCCATGCAATTTCCCCGGATGACAAGAACTTTCTCTTGTGGAAATCAGAGATACTGTCATCTCCTGATGTGGTCATTGGCATATTAGTGATTTCCCTTTAAAGTTTTCCCTTTTGGTTTGTTTGTTCAATTAAGTTGATTGGTGCCAGCCTGCTAGTACAGGCTTCATCATAACACACTTAAGGTCTGTGAAAGTTTGAATATACCTTTACCTTGCCATGCCCACTGAATTTACCTTGATGTTGCCCGTGTCTTTGTTTCTTTTGATGCTACGAGGGATACCGTGGAAAGCTCTCCTGCGAGTCAACCCAAATATTAAGAAACACAAATCAACAAATAATAAGAGACATATGAATCAAGATAAAGGCCGGCGTCTCCGAGGACTGTTGCGCCTCTCCCTCTTTCTTATTTTGTTTCTTAAGGTATTTTAAAATACAGGTTTATAACTTGAAAGATAGAAATACCTCGGATTAATACTTCTAATGATAGCCGGCTCCTATTGGATCATATTCTGATCCAAGACCCAATTGCAGAAATTATGTACAGAAATTCAAAGTATAAAAATTGAAGTCTTAGTCCACTACGAGTCTTTAACATCTTAACACGCTCCCCCAAGTTGGATCTCAAATGCTTGAAACATCAACTTGCCAAGAGCCTTCTTTAGTCCATTGACACCTACTGGCTTTGTGAGTATGTCTCCTAGTTGATTTTCATAACAAACATGGATGATGATGAAAATTTCTTGGAAAGCCTTCTCTCTAATAAAATGACAATCAACTTCAATATGTTTTGTCTACTCATGCAAGATAGGATTAGAGGCTATTTGAAGTGCATCCTTGGTATCAATGAAGAAATTAATTGGAATGGTTCTCCGATGATCGATTTCTTTCAATAGTGATAATATACATAAATCCTCACACATACCAAGGGCAATTGCATGATATTCAGCCTATTCACTTGATCGGACTACTACATATTAGTTTTTACTCTTCCATGAGACAACATTGCCTCTTAGGTGTATAACCAGAAGTAGATCTTCTATCATCTACTAAACCAAGTTAACCAACACGATTAACATCTGAATAAATCTCAATGCTCATAGATGAATTTGGAGTATATAGTAAACCATGAGTGATAGATGATTTCATGTATCTGATAATATAGAAAACCATATTCATGTGGTGTCTGAATGGTAAGTGCATCCATCTACTAACATAGCTTATTGCAAAGCTTATATATGCTCTCGTGATTGTAAGGTATATTAGTTTCCCTACTAATCTCTGATATCTGCCCACATCTTCATACGGGTCTTCAGAATTTCCAGCAACCCCCTTTGAATTTCAATTGGGACTCTACATGCATAACAATCTTTCATCCTTATTTCTTTTAATAAATCTAGTATATATTTATGTTGACTTAAACAAGCTGCCATTACTTCAAATAATTTAAATTCTCATAAAATAATGCAGTTTTCCCAAGTCTTTCAATTCAAACAACGCATGCAACTCTTTTTTAATGAAATAATTCCTTCTACATCATCACCAGTAATAATGTTATGATCAAGATACACAACCAAGGGAATAGTTTTCTTATCTTGTTTAATAAATAACGTGTGGTCACTAGTGTAGCGTTTGAAGACCAAGCCGAGTATTCCATTACTAAACTTTTAAAACCATGCTCTAGGCGATTGCTTTAAATCATAGATAGATTTCTTCAGTTTGCATACCTTATGTGGTGTCATATTTAGGTCATAACTAGGTGGTAAGTCCATAAAGATGTCCTCGATAAGATCTCCTTAGAGAAATGCATTCTTCACGTCCAATTGCCATAAATCTCATCTCTTATTGGTAGTGACTGGTGAAGAAGAAATAGGGTCAAAGGGTGGTTGGGTTTAATGCAGTTAGCTCATAAGGTGGTTGTTCTCAAGTGGCTTAGAAAGTGTTGCAGATCGGTGATGCAAGGATGGGCAAGTTAAGGCGGTTTTGATAATAGCAGTAGTCAATAGCATTCGGGGAATACATGTGTCCAGATATGTTCCTATATCTCTTTTTAGTTTATATTTTTAATTATTTATTAGTTTAAGAGTAACTCCACCCATATAAGGGATCACCCTTGCATTGTCGGTCCCAAGCTCGGATAAAGGAGGAGGGTTGTGTTTCTGATAGCCAGCATAAAACTTTATCGGATTTTTATACCATGGATTACACAAATTATGAGCATCGTCTTTATCCACTATATTTTTGCCCGAATTGATGAATGTGGATAAAGAAGTTAGTCCCGCTACATTGCTGCTCGAATGTATTGAATAATTTACAGAGAGGGTCTCCACATTTTCAATATAGACGGATGCGGGTGGTAAGGAAGCTAGTCTTAGATAAATTCCAGGAGAAAGCTTAACCACCCAACATCGACTTTTAGTTATGGATTTACAAATAAAAAAATTGACAAAGAAGAAAAGAGTGCATTGAACTATTCAGACTAAATGGTGGAACCTCAAAAGCGAGAAAGAAGATATATTTAAACATAAAGTCCTTCAAGGAGATGTTTGGAATTATGTTGGTATACCTTGTGATATGTGGAACAATATGGCTATACATATTGGAAAAGTGGTGAAAGATGTGTTAGGTGTATCTAAGGGAGGTGTACCGGCACAAAAAAAGCTTGGTGGTGGAGTGAAGTTGTGCAAAACAAAATCAAGGCAAAGAGGGCATGTTGCAAATTACAATATGCTAAAAAAACTAGTGAAACTTTAGAGGCTTATAAGAAAGCAAAGAAGGACGCGAAAAAGGCCGTTAGTGAAGCAAAAGCTAAAATTTGGGAGGATTTATATAAAAAACTCAACTCAAAAGAGGGTGAAACAGATATTTTTAGGATAGCTAGGGCTAGACATAAGAAAACTAAAGATCTTAATTATGTTAGATGCATCAAGAACGAGGATGAAAAAATTCTAGTGGCAAATGATGATATAAGAAATCGATAGAAAAACTATTTTTATAAGTTTTTTAATGAAAATAAAGATGTTAGTATTTGCTTAAGAGAGTTACAAAAATCAGAAAAGTATATAAACCATAATTTCTACCGACGTATTCAAAAGAATGAAGTAAAAGAGGCTCTTAAACATATGATGAGTGGTAAAGCGGTAGAACCAGACAATATTCCTATAGAAGTTTTGAAAATCCTAAGAGAAATAAGAATCACTTGGCTCACAAGACTATTTAATGAAATATGGAGAAACCAAAAGATGCCAGAGGAATGAAGAGCGAGTACACTTATACCCATATATAAGAACAAGGGAGACATTCAAAATGGTGTGAATTATCGAGGTATCAAGTTAATGAGCCATACTATGAAATTGTGGGAAAGAATTATCGAACGTAGGTTAAGAGAAGTATCGACAATCAGCGTAAAACTTCGTCGGATTTTTACATGGATTACAAAAATTATGAGCATTGCTTTGGGCCGTCCCCACCTAGCGACGTGCTGCAGAGCCCGAATGCAGTAAGAAGTAAGCAAGGGCCACTACATTTTCGCCCTAATGTAGTGAATCAATTGCAGAGAGGGTTCCCACATCATGGACGGGTGTGGGTAAAGAAGTTAGTCCCGTTACATTGCCGCCCGAATGTAGTTAAAAATTTTCAGAGAGGGTCTCCGCATTTTGATTATGGACGGATGCGGGGGGTAAGGAAGCTAGTCCTAGATAATAAGATTCGTATTGGTTCTTGGAATATCGGAACATTATCGGGTAAGCTAATGGAGGTGGTAGATACTATGATTCGGAGAAAGATTCATATTCTATGTTTACAAGAGACAAAATGGGTTGGAGAAAAGCAAAGGAGATAGAGGATACAGGTTTTAAATTATGGTACTCAGGTAAAGAAAAGGCTCGAAACGGAGTTGTTATTATCATAAATAAAGATTTAAAGGAGAGTGTAGTAGACATACAACGATATGGTGACCGAATCATGACGTTGAAATTAGTGTTAGGAGCAGAGGTTTTGAATATAGTTTGTGCTTACGCACCCCAAGTAGGACTAGAAGATAGTATAAAGACAGTTTTTTGGGAAGAGTTAGATCAGGTGTTTCAAAAGATTCCACAAAGGGAGATGATTTGTTTAGGAGGAGATTTAAATGGACATGTCGGTAAAGAGGCCAGTGTTGTTCGTATCGTGGGCACCACGATACGATACGGGGGCCCGTATCGCAGGTGCGGGCGTATCGCACCGTATTGTGCGATACGGTGTGTATCGCCCGTATTGTACGATACGGGCGGTACGTCCTGGGACCCTTATAAAGGGTCCGGGGCCGACTGAAACCCGTGATTTTTCGCGGGTTTCCTTAAGCTCCCTAAGAGCCGGTTTTTGCCTCCTTAGTGTTCAAAGCTCCAAAATCGTGCCCTACGATGTCCTCCAAACTCGGATTTTGGTATATTTTTAATGTTTTTTTCATTTTTTTCCTTTATATTTATTGTTTTTTGTGTTATTTCGGTTTTTTTTTGAATGACAAAATATGAAGTTATTAAGTTTGCGTATACGATCTTTATTGCATTCATGAAGTGGGAGACACTCCATTTGAGTGTTATTTGAAGATTGGGGATTTACGAAGTGTTTTTATTTTCAGGTTTTTGTTTGAATTAAAGTACTCCATTGAGATGGCAGGAAGGGGTGGAAGAGACTCCCATTATCGGTCTGATGATCCGGCATGGCAGTGGGGTATACCTGTTGAAGGTTCTAGGTTAAAAATTAGATGCTTATTTTGTGAAAAGGTGGTTAGTGGTGGAATTTCAAGGTTGAAACACCACCTAGCAAGAACCAGGAAAGAAGTTGCTCCATACACAGGCAGAGTTAGAAGTGTGCTAGAAGGTATTAAATGGCAATGCTTGCAGATGATTGAGAGCATACAGGAAAGGAGACAACAAAAGGATGATTTTCAGATGTGTGAAGAAGTTGATGATGCTACTGCCAATAGAGTTGGATTCACTGATAGTTTGCCTTCAGATGCTAGAACAGAGATTGATAGTAGTAGTTCGCGAGCACCTAGCAGGGGAAAGAGGGTTGCAGCTGAAGACTTTGGAGGTGGCAGAAGAGGAAGTTCAGGAAGGAGTAGAGGAAGAGCTTCTTCTTCTAGCATACATTCGTTCTTTCCTCCTTCCACTACACCTAGTGCTCAGTTAGGAATTCGTGCTGCTATGGCTTCAGAACAACTGCATGATCAAGCAGACATTGCAGTGGGCAGATGGTTTTATTATGCATGCATTCCATTTAATGCAGCAAAAAGTTTTCATTTTCAAGTAATGGCAGATGCAATTGCTAACATTGGTCCAGGATACAGGATGCCCTCTTATCAGAAGTTGAGAGGGAAGATATTAGATCAGACCGTGATTGAAGTGCATCAATATTGTTCGACTTTGAGACAGTCGTGGAAGGAAACGGGATGCACTATCATGGCAGATGGATGGACCGATAGGCGAGGAAGGACATTGCTAAATTTTCTTGTATATTGTCCTAAAGGACTCATGTTTTTTAGATCTCTAGATATGTCAGAGGAGAGGCACACTGCAGAGATCCTACGACAGGAATTTGATAAGGTTATACAAGAGGTTGGGCTAGAAAATGTAGTCCAATTGATTACAGATATTGCAGCTAACTATAAAGCAGCTGGGAAGGAGTTAGCTGATATTTATGGGATTTTCTATTAGACACCATGTGCAGCCCATTGTTTAGATCTCATCCTCGAGAACATTGGTGAGATGGATGAAATAAAGGCAGCAACTGAGTGTTGCCAAGATATTACAAAATTCATTTACACCATGCATTTGTTTTGTGTTTGATGAGGAGATACACAGAAGGTGCAGAGCTTCTTCGCACAGCTGCAACTCGGTTCGCAACAAACTTCTTATCTGTATAGAGTATTGTGAGACAGAAGCAAGCTTTAAAGAGAATGTTCTCAGATGAGTTGCAATAATTTGCAGAGTTGCCTCAAAACAGAAGGAATAGAAAGTTAAATGAGATTGCAGAAACGGTTTTTAGAAGTTCATTTTGGAATGCATGTATCAGATTATTGAAAATTACTTGTCCTTTAGTGAAAGTTTTGAGATTGGCTGACAACGAGGAGAAACCATCTATGGGCTACCTTTATGAAGCCATGGACAGGGCAAAAGAAGCAATCAGAAATAACTTTAATGGAAAAAAAAGAGATTATGTGCCCGTGTGGAAAATAATTAATAGTAGATGGAATAAACAATTACAGCAACCTACTATCTAAACCCATCATTGAGGTACTCAGCAACCTTCAAAAGGGACTTTGAGTTTAATCGAGGAATCATTGAATGCATCGACAGATTAGTCCCTGATGAGAGCATAGCAAATGCGATACATCGAGAGATGGAGATATATGATAATGCTCTTCACTTGATGGGTTTGCCTGTTGCAATTCACAACCGCTCTACGATGCGTCTAGGTACATTGTTTATTTTCATATTTAAGTTGCATCTTACATTACTGTGGATTATTATGTCACTAATGTTTGTATTTTTTTTATAGATGTTTGGTGGAACAGGTTTGGAAGTGATTGTCAAACCTTAGAGATTTGTAGTCAGAGTCTTAAGTCAAACCTGTAGTGCAACAGGTTGTGAAAGAAATTGGAGTATTTTTGAACACATCCATACAAAAAAGTGCAACAGGTTGGAACACAAAAGGCTTAATGATTTGGTTTATATTCGTTGTAATATGCGCCTTCGTGAAAGGTAATGTTGTATTACTTTCAAATTTCAATTCAATATTATTTAACTTCAGTTTTCAATTGTTAATATTACTTACTAATTGTTTATCTTTGTTTGTGTCGTAGGCAATTAAAAAAAGTAAATAGAGAAGAAAGTCAGTTTGATCCAATAAGTTTGGATAATTTTGATATATTAGAAGATTGGGTTATGGAAGACACTGAAGAAAATGCCCTCCTAACAGAAGAAGACGTTGCTTGGATTAATTTGGAAGGAGCGCAACAACATTATGGAGATGAAGAATTTGATTTTGAAGGAGAAGGTGTGGGCGTGGCTGATGATGATGATGAGGATCTACAACAAGGAGAAGATGAAGATTATTTAGTTGATGATGTTGATTACAATTTGTAAATTGTAACATTATATGTAACTGTAGTTTACTGTAAACTATGTCTATATTTTATTTTTTGGATTCAAAATATATAAATTTGGATGCAATTGTTCAATGTTGAATGCTCAATCTGTACTAAACTTACATTATATGAATTTAAAACAATTATCAAAATTTTCCTGATTTTTTTTTGATTTGTTTTGATTTTTTACTAATTTTTATTGATTTTTAATTAATTTTTGTATTATTTTAATATTAAAGTATGATACGATACGATATGCCCGTATCGTGGAGCACAACGATACACGATACGATACGCGTCAGACAACACTGAAAGAGGCATTAGGATATCAAGGGATTCATGGAAACTTTGGTTTTGGGGATATAAACGAGAAAGGTAGGGAGATTTTAAATTTTGCTGTCATTTGATCTCTTTATAGTCAATACAATCTTTAAAAAACGAGATGAACATTTAATTACTTATAAGAGTGGCTTATCACAAACACAAATTGATTACTTTATTTGTAGAAAGAAAGATAGAGCGTGTTGTAAAGATTGTAAGGTAATTCCAGGAGAAAGCTTAACCACCCAACATCGACTTTTAGTTATGGATTTACAAATAAAAAAATGGACAAAGAAGAAAAGAGTGCGTCGAGCTATTCGGACTAAATGGTGGAACCTCAAAAGGGAGAAATAAGATATATTTAAACAGAAAGTCCTTCAAGGAGATGTTTGGAATTATGTTGGCACACCCTGTGATATGTGGAACAATATGGCTATGCATATTAGGAAAGTGGCGAAAGATGTGTTAGGGGTATCTAAGGGAGGTGTACCGGCACAAAAAGAAGCTTGGTGGTGGAGTGAAGTAGTACAAAATAAAATCAAGGCAAAGAGGGCATGTTACAAATTACATTACGCTAAGAAAACTAGTGAAACTTTAAAAGCTTATAAGAAAGCAAAGAAGGAAGCGAAAAAGGCCGTTAGTGAAGCAAAAGCTAAGATTTGGGATGACTTATATAAAAAACTCAACTCAAAAGAGGGTGAAAGAGATCTTTTTAAGATAGCTAGGGCTAGAGATAAGAAAACTAAAGATCTTAATTATGTTAGATGCATAAAAGACGAGGATGAAAAAATTCTAGTGGCAAATGAAGATATAAGAAATAGAAGGAAAAACTATTTTTATAATCTTTTTAATGAAAGTAAAGATGTTAGTATTAGTTTAGGAGATTTAGCGAAGTCAGAAAAGTATATAAACCATAATTTCTACGACGTATTCAAAAGAATGAAGTCAAAGAGGCTCTTAAACATATGAAGAGTGGTAAATCGGTAGGACCATATAATATTCTTATAGAAATTTGGAAAATACTAGGAGAAATAGAAATCACTTGGCTCACAAGACTATTTAATGAAATATGGAAAAACCAAAAGATGCCCGAGGAATGGAGAGCAAGTACACTTATACCCATATATAAGAACAAGGGAGACATTCAAAATTGTGCGAATTATAGAGGTATCAAGTTAATGAGTCATACTATGAAATTAGGGGAAAGAATTATCGAGCGTAGGTTAAGACAAGTATCAAGTACAACAGAGAACCAATTTGGATTTATGCTAGGCAGATCTACTATTGAAGCGATTCACCTTTTGAGACGTCTTATGGAACATTTTAGAGCAAAAAAGAAAGACCTTCACATGATATTTATTGATCTAGAAAAAGCTTATGATAGGGTACCGAGGGAGGTTCTTTGGAGAACTTTGGAAAAAAGAGGTATCCCATTGACATATATTAACCTTATAAGAGACATGTACGATGGTGCAAAAACATGTGTGAGGACTCATGAAGGAACGACAGACTTCTTTGAAGTTAATATTAGGTTACATCAAGGATCAACTTTAAGTTCATACTTATTTATAATGGTGATGGATGAGTTAACAAAACATATTCAAGATGAAGTACCTTGGTGTATGTTATTTGCAGATGACATTGTATTAGTGGAGGAGTCTAAGGAAAAAGTTAATAGAAAATTGGAACTATGTTGAGAAACATTAGAAAGCAAAGGCCTCCGACTTACTATAACAAAGACAGAATATATGGAATGTAAGTTTGATCATTTGGTTACTTTAGAGGACATGGAAATTAAAATTGGCACACATTGCATTCCTCAAAAGAAAAGTTTTAAATACCTAGGGTCAATTTTTCAGAGTGATGGAAGAATTGATGGAGATGTTACACATAGAATTAATGCTGGTTGGTTAAAATGGAGAGGAGCATCAGGTATTCTTTGTGATAAGAAGATACCATTAAAGTTAAAAGGTAAATATTATAGAGCAGCAATTAGGCCTGCCATGTTTTATTGTTCTGAGTGTTGGGCAGTTAATCATCAACATGGACAAAAGATGTATGTGACAGAAATGAAGATGTTGAGGTGGATGTGTGGTCATACAAGAAAAGACCGTATACATAATGAGGTTATTAGAAACAAATTAGGAGTGGCACCAATAGAGGATAAAATGAGAGAACATCGTTTAAGATGGTTTGACATATAGAAAGAAGATCAAAAGAAGAACCTATAAGAAGGTTAGAAAAACTAAATTTGGAAAGTATTAAAAGAGGTAGAGGACGACCACAAAAGTGTTGGAAAGAAACAATAAAGAATGATCTAGCTTATTGGGAGTTAACTGCTAACATGGCACACGATAGGGATCTGTGGAAACAAAGAATCCATGTAGCCGACCCCGTCTAGTATGGGAAAAGGCTTAGTTGTTGTTGTTGTTGTTAGGTTAAGAGAAGTATCAAGTACAATAGAGAACCAATTTGGATTCATGCTAGGCAGATCTACTGTTGAAGCGATTCACCTTTTGAGACGTCTTATGGAACATTTTAGATCAAAATATTTTAGAGCAAAAAAAAAGACCTTCACGTGATATTTATTGATCTAGGAAAAGCTTATGATAGAGTACCGAGGGAGGTTCTTTGGAGAACTTTAGAAAAAAGAGGTATCCCATTGACATACATTAACCTTATAAGAGACTTGTATGATGGTGCAAAAACATGTATGAGGACTCATGAAGGAATGACAAACTTCTTTAAAGTTAATATTTGGTTACATTAAGGATAAACTTTAAGTCCATACTTATTTATAATGGTGATTGATGAGTTAACAAAACATATTGAAGATGAAGTACCTTGGTGTATGTTATTTGTAGATGACATTGTATTAGTGGAGGAGTCTAAGGAAAAAGTTAATAGAAAATTGAAACTATGGAGAGAAACATTAGAAAGCAAAGACCTCTGACTTTGTAGAACAAAGACAGAATATATGGAATGTAAGTTTGATCATTTGGTTACCTTAGAGGACATAGAAATTAGAATTGGCACACATTGCATCCCCCAAAAGGAAAGTTTTAAATACCTATGGTCAATTTTTTAGAGTGATGGAAGAGTTGATGGAGATGTTACGCATAGAATTAATGCTGGTTGGTTAAAATGGAGAGGAGCATAAGGTATTCTTTGTGATAAGAAGATACCATTAAAGTTAAAAGGTAAATATTATAGAGCAGCAATTAGGCCTGCCATGTTTTGTGGTTCTGAGTGTTGTGCAATTAATCATCAACATGTACAAGAGATGTCTGTGATAGAAATGAAGATGTTGAGATGGATGAGTGGTCATACAAGAAAAGACCGTATATATAATGAGGTTATTAGAAACAAATTAGGGGTGGCACCAATAGAGGATAAAATGAGAGAATATCGTGTAAGATGGTTTGGACATATAGAAAGAAGATCAAAAGTAGAACCTTTAAGAAGGTATGAAAAACTAAATTTGGAAACTATTAAAAGAGGTAGAGGACGACCACAAAAGTGTTGGAAAGAAACAATAAAGAACGATCTAGCTTATTGTGAGTTAATTGCTAACATGGCACACGATAGAGATATGTGGAAACAAAGAATCCATGTAGCCAACCCCGTCTAGTATGGGAAAAGGCTTAGTTGTTGTTGTTGTTGTTGAAAGAAAAATTACATAGTTTATGCATATCCAAATGTGAAAGTCGTTGATGCCAAATAGTAACGTCATGAGCTATATTAAAAGATTCAAAATTTGGCATAATTAAACAATCCAGTTTGTATAGTCCACTTTCTCTATGACCTTGACCAATCACCTTTTTTGATAGATCTTGCACCACAAAATTCTTTCATGAGAAAGTGGCTATACAATTATTATCACAAATTTGAGTAAATGAGAGTAAATTTAAATTTAGTTTAGGTATGAAACTTACATTTTGAATTTTAAAATCTTCCTTTTTAAAATTATCAATTTTTTTAATTTGAAGTTTTGTACCAAGTTAATGAGTCATACTATGAAATTATGGGAAAGAATTATCGAACGTAGGTTAAGACAAGTATCAAGTACAACAGAGAACCAATTTGGATTTATGCCAGACAGATCTACTATTGAAGCGATTCACCTTTTGAGACGTCTTATGGAACATTTTAGAGCAAAAAAGAAAGACCTTCACATGATATTTATTGATCTAGAAAAAGCTTATGATAGGGTACCGAGGGAGGTTCTTTGGAGAACTTTGGAAAAAAGAGGTATCCCATTGACATATATTAACCTTATAAGAGACATGTATGATGGTGCAAAAACATGTGTGAGGACTCATGAAGGAACGACAGACTTCTTTGAAGTTAATATTGGGTTACATCAAGGATCAACTTTAAGTCCATACTTATTTATAATGGTGATGGATGAGTTAACAAAACATATTCAAGATGAAGTACCTTGGTGTATGTTATTTGCAGATGACATTGTATTAGTGGAGGAGTCTAAGGAAAAAGTTAATAGAAAATTGGAACTATGGAGAGAAACATTAGAAAACAAAGGCCTCCGACTTACTATAACAAAGACAGAATATATGGAATGTAAGTTTGATCATTTGGCTATTTCAGAGGACATAGAAATTAAAATTGGCACACATTGCATTCCCCAAAAGGAAAGTTTTAAATACCTAGGGTCAATTTTTCAAAGTGATGGAAGAATTGATGGAGATGTTACACATAGAATTAATGCTGGTTGGTTAAAATGGAGAGGAGCATCAAGTATTCTTTATGATAAGAAGATACCATTAAAATTAAAAGGTAAATATTATAGAGCAGCAGTTAGGCCTGCCATGTTTTATGGTTCTGAGTGTTGGGCAGTTAATCATCAACATGTACAAAAGATGTCTGTGACAGAAATGAAGATGTTGAGATGGATGAGTGGTCATACAAGAAAAGACCGTATACATAATGAGGTTATTAGAAACAAATTAGGAGTGGCACCAATAGAGGATAAAATGAGAGAACATCGTTTAAGATGGTTTGACATATAGAAAGAAGATCAAAAGAAGAACCTATAAGAAGGTTAGAAAAACTAAATTTGGAAAGTATTAAAAGAGGTAGAGGACGACCACAAAAGTGTTGGAAAGAAACAATAAAGAAACAAAATGGGAAAAGGCTTAGTTGTTGTACCATCGATCGTAAAAACATGTTTTTCAAAGATATCTTTAGATTTTTTCAAAGCATTTTTGCTATAAGTCATATGAAAAGAGACACATGAGTATAAGAACCAAAACATGCCTGTTGAAGTGGAGAGAGCATTTTTGAAAATGCTTGCCTTCTCTTTAAACATTTCTTCTATATAAGCTTTGATGTTGGAAGGCAAGACTTCTCCATCATTGCCTTCCACAACTCAAACGCTTTCATATTTTTTTTCGAAGAAGGGGACAAGTGGTCTTGATATGACAACTTTCCTTATAATAGTGGCATACTTGTCCTTATTTGACTATGGTTTCGAGGGCCTTTTGCTTGATCCATCTCAAAGAACAAACAAAGAGCTTGATGTTACCTCAAATTTGGAGCGTCAAGCAAGTGATATCACAAACTTTTCAATCTTAGCATGCTTCTAAATGTGCTTGAATTCTTCAAAACGAGGCTTTGATATCATGAAAATATTTGTTGAAGGTCTCCTCTTTCAGTTCATGGTCAGAAAAAAATGTTGAAGCTACTAAGTCACAAATCGTCAATGTGTTGATATGATCATCGAGATACTAATACATCCAAATATGGATGTTTCAAATCAAGAATACACAACAAGAGTCAACAAGGAGATAAATCCACAAGTCAAAAAGGCTGTGCAAGATAACTTATTATTGATGTATATTGAGGCTCTATTTATAGAGTAAGAGGAAGAAAATTTACAACACAAGTGGATAAGAGAGGAGAGAAGAGGACTAGCCGTTGGAAGCAACTGGCCTCCAACGGCTAGTTGAGGCCAGCTCCTAGGAGAGTTGTTGGGACTTGGTAGCTCCCAACAGTTACATGGCAATGGTTCTTAGTGGCACGTGATCCCATTACAATTAACAGATAGCAAGCTGGTTGTTTGATTGTTGAAATTCTGTAGTTTGGAGCAACTCTCAGCTTCACAATCCTTTTTTTGTTGTGTGAAGCAGAAGGTATTTTGTTGTTGTTGAGTGAAAAAAGGGATTCTCGATATTGAAGTGTTATAAGAATGGGTAGTATCGCATACCAAACAGGTGGAAGGTTTATACCCAAGTTTTGAAGCCTTTTCAAAAAAAAAAATACTCTTTTCACATTACAAATGTTAAATTATATGGTAGAAATTATGTAAAATAGGCTAGGTTTATTGAACTTACGGTCCTTGCCAGAGGCAAATGAGATTATCTTATAGGCATTCACCCACGTCGTGAAAAAGACAATCTAACTTAATTTAAGTGGATAAGAGACGATGCCCTAGTGTCCTCATGGTTGTTATAGTGTATGATTTCTTCAATTGGGAGAACCTTTATGTATTTAGATTCAGTCTCTTGATATTTAGAGGACCTTATCTGAAGCAGGAAATATAGACAAGAAAATAAGACAATTAGTGAATATTATATAAAATTACAATGATTTATTTGATGAACCATAATTCTACACAAGCATTAAGTGCATAATATATTCTAAAGAAAGAAGTGGAGGAACGTAAGAGATTTGACCTATTATGGGGTCTCTTTTAAATATGAAGCCATTATGGTTAATGTGTTGGAAAGAGAATAACTACCTACAATTTACTCTTTATTTCTTAGAGAGAAAGATTGAAAATGACTTAAAAGAAGGAGATGCCTCCAATTTTGATAAGATTGCATTTCTTGGAAAAAATCAATAATATCAATCTAATCGTGGAAGAGAAGGATTTGGTTCTCGAGGTAGATGTGGCAACCACTTTGTCAAACAACAACAAACAACAACAACTAAGCCTTTTCCCATACTAGACGGGGTCGGCTACATGGATTCTTTGTTTCCACAGATCCCTATCGTGTGCCATGTTAGCAGTTAACTCCCAATAAACTAGATCATTCTTTATTGTTTCTTTCCAACACTTTTGTGGTCGTCCTCTACCTCTTTTAATACTTTCCAAATTTAGTTTTTCTAACCTTCTTACAGGTTCTTCTTTTGATCTTCTTTCTATATGTCCAAACCATCTTAAACGATGTTCTCTCATTTTATCCTCTATTGGTGTCACTCCTAATTTGTTTCTAATAACCTCATTATGTATACGGTCTTTTCTTGTATGGCCACTCATCCATCTCAATATCTTCATTTCTGTCACAGACATCTTTTGTACATGTTGATGATTAACTGCCCAACACTCAGAACCATAAAACATGGCAGGCCTAATTGCTGCTCTATAATATTTACCTTTTAATTTTAATGGTATCTTCTTATCACAAAGAATACCTGATGCTCTTCTTCATTTTAACCAACCAGCATTAATTCTATGTGTAACATCTCCATCAATTCTTCCATCACTTTGAAAAATTGACCCTAGGTATTTAAAACTTTCCTTTTGGGGAATGCAATGTGTGCCAATTTTAATTTCTATGTCCTCTGAAGTAGCCAAATGATCAAACTTACATTCCATATATTCTGTCTTTGTTCTACTAAGTCGGAGGCCTTTGTTTTCTAATGTTTCTCTCCATAGTTCCAATTTTCTATTAACTTTTTCCTTAGACTCCTCCACTAATACAATGTCATCTGCAAATAACATACACCAAGGTACTTCATCTTGAATATGTTTTGTTAACTCATCCATCACCATTATAAATAAGTATGGACTTAAAGTTGATCCTTGATGTAACCCAATATTAACTTCAAAGAAGTCTGTCGTTCCTTCATGAGTCCTCACACATGTTTTTGTATCATCATACATGTCTCTTATAAGGTTAATATATGTCAATGGGATACCTCTTTTTTTCAAAGTTCTCCAAAGAACCTCCCTCGGTACCCTATCATAAGCTTTTTCTAGATCAATAAATATCATGTGAAGGTCTTTCTTTTTTGCTCTAAAATGTTCCATAAGACGTCTCAGAAGGTGAATCGCTTTAATAGTAGATCTACCTGGCATAAATCCAAATTGGTTCTCTGTTGTACTTGATACTTGTCTTAACCTACGTTCGATAATTCTTTCCCATAATTTCATAGTATGACTCATTAACTTGATACCTCGATAATTCACACAATTTTGAATGTCTCCCTTGTTCTTATATATGGGTATAAGTGTACTTGCTCTCCATTCCTCGGGCATCTTTTGGTTTTTCCATATTTCATTAAATAGTCTTGTGAGCCAAGTGATTCCTATTTTTCCTAGTATTTTCCAAACTTCTATAGGAATATTATATGGTCCTACCGATTTACCACTCTTCATATGTTTAAGAGTTGAGATGATTCAAAAGTAAAAGGTTGCTCACCAACCACTTTGTCGAGGAAAAAAAAAAGTTGAGATGATCTCATTGTGGTAAGAGACTAAGAGTCGTTATATGATCTAATTGGTAAGCTCAATTTCATTAAGAATAGAGTAAACTTTGTTAATATCTCATAAAGTTCATCAAAGAGCACAAATATGGGTACTATTTTTGAACTACCAAAGCGTATAGAGAGATTAAATCACGGTTTGGTGAGCAACCTTTTACTTTTGAATCTCAAGCCACTATGACTCAAACTTCATGAATGATATGGGTATGAGTTGTTATTCTTTGTTTAATTACCAACTTCTTTGTAATAAGGAGGCCATTAGATTGGTTGATGGCTTTAAGATATTAGTGATGGGAAAGAGAAGTACAAAACCTTTTTTGTGTCACTTACCTTCAGTCTTGCATGTCCCAAGTTTTTCTTCTATATTTAAATTACTCAGTTACTTTTTCTCCTATATTTAAGGATCTGAAGACGAGGTGAATATTTGGTCATGATAGCTTGAAAAAGAGTCTCTACATCCTTGACTCTATGGTGATATAAGCTCGTACTCTTTTTGCCATGATTATTACAAAAGTGGAAATTCGATTATGGCATGAGGTATTTATAGATTAGGGGTGTGGTTCTTTATATTTCTCTTGAGGCTAGTAATGCACTTTTTTATTATGATGTTTGTTAGAGAGCAAAACATCAACGTGTTTTCTTTCCTTGTAGTGAGCCTCGAAAGTCTCAACCTTTTGAATTGATTTAATTCAATGTTTGGGTCCCTTTTCAATTACTTCTTTAAGTGGTCATAGGTACTTTATTTCTGTCATGGATGATTTATCCAATTCATCATAGTTTATTTAATGAAATTAAAGGATATAGTTTCTATCATCTTTTCTATTAATAAGTTCATTAAATTCATTAAAACTCAATTTCATTCCTCACCATGAGTCCTTTGTTCAGATAATGATGGAGAATATATTTAAGGTCGATTACAAGAGTACCTTTGTAAATAGGGATCATTTACCAAACTTTTTGCTCTAATACTTCACATCAAAAGGGAACAAACACATCCTTGAAGTTGTTAGAACGTTAGTCATTGGATGTAATACTCCTAAGGCTTATTGGGGTGATGCAGTAGTAACATATGTGTATCTCATTAACAAGATGCCTAGTACTATACTACACGATAAGTCTCGATAAGGGATTATTACATCAGATGACAAATTGTTTCATATTACACCTCATGTTTTTTAGTGTATCTACTATATTCATATCCACTCATATGTTCGAGATAACTTGGACCCTAGAGCTATAAAATGTATTTTTATTGGATACTCCACTTTTCAAAAGGGATATCTAGTGCATTGAAAAGCTTATGTTTCCTTAGATATTACCTTCTTTAAAGCAACTTCTTATTATTCTTCTAAGGGAGTCTTCTGGTCTTGTGGTAGAATCCATCCATGTTCTTCCTAAGTCCCATCAAAGTGAAATTTGATCTCACATGAAACAAAGAGACGAGACCGATGCTACTCCTAAGGAAATTCAGACTTATGTTTGTAGAGAAAGAAAAGTAGTAATGCCCCAGGTTCAAGTCAATGTGGCCAATGACTTCTCAAATTCAAATCAATTACCTCCCACATATCCTAATCTGACCTTCTCATCGCTATCTGAAAAGATAAGAAGTCATCCTTTTTATCCTATTTCTCACTGTCTCTTACCAAAATACTTTAAGAAACTATCATAAGTTTGTTATTAATGATCAACTACATCCTATACCTAAAAATACGAAGGAAGCTAACCAATCCCCTCAATGGAAGAAGGTCATGCAAAGTAAATTGGTTGCATTGCATAAAAATAATACTTTAAGGATTATTGATTTGCCTTAAAACAGAAAACCAATGGGTTGTAAGTGGGTATATACAATTAAATTCAAAGCGAATAGAAGTCTAATGTTAGCAAGGATAGTAGTAAGGGATATAGTCAATAGTCATGAAATTGACTATAATGAGACTTTTGCTCCGGTTGTAAAACTCACAATTATAAGAGTTATCATAAGCCTAGTTACAAACAAAGAATGAGATACCCGGCAGTTAGATGTGAAAAATACATTTCTAGAAGAGAGCCTATATGGGAGTCTCAACGAACAAGTTTATATGGATTTACTTACAGAATTTAATGATAAGAGGGTGAAAGGTAAGGTATGCAACCTGAATAAAGCTATATATGGTTAAGCAATCTCTAAGAGTTTGATTCGAAAAATTTACTGAAGGTGTAATCAGCTTGGGATACCAAAGAAGCATGAATGACCATACTTTATTCATCAAAAAGAGGAATAAAATATCTATTTTGATTATTTATGTAGATGATATTATTGTCATAAGAAATGATGTTGAAGAGATTATCAAACTCAAGACAAAGCTCCATAAACTTTTTGACCTTACAAGATTTTGGCAAATTATACTATTTTTTAAGAATTGAAGTCTAGTACTCCAGTAAGGGTGTTTTCTTGATCCATGAGGAAGTTGATTTATCTTACTATTACCCATCTAGGTGTTGCATATGTAGTGAGAATAGTAAGCCAATTTATGCATGCTCCATCAAAAGCTCATATAGTTGCTATTTTTTAATCCCTGGATGATAGAAAATCTATTTCTGAATATATTATACTTATTAGAGGTAATATTTTTTCATGAAAAAGCAAGAACCAAACTATAGTTGCTAGATCCAATATAGAAGTTGAATATAGAGTCATCGCAAGGGATGTGGGGGTGGGGGGGGGGGGACTATGGTTCTCTATTTTGACAACATTGTTGCTATACAAATTGCTAGTAGTTTACTTTAAGACAAAACATATTAAGGTAAATTGTTATTTTATAAGAGAGAAAGTGACCCAGAAGGTATTCCTATTGATTTATGTCAAATTTGTCGATCAAGGTGCTGATATTCTCATCAAAACTGTAAATCGAAGTGGACTAACACATACACTTAGCAAGTTAAGAGTCATCACTATCTTCCTCCCAATTTGAGGGGGAGTGTTGAGAGATGTGGTGTTGGTGATCTGTTCTTATATCTGCTTTTAGTTTATACTTTTGATTATGTATTAATGTAAGAAAATATTAGTTTATAAGTTCCGTAAATAGATTAGAAACCTTAAGATGGATTAAGGAATAAAGTGATGGCTGCTTCTTATATCATCTTCTTGAATGGGATGTCCTTTATGTGTTTGAATCTCTCTTAAAAGATTAATCTCAACAATTAGCTCTTACAATTACGAACAAAAGAGGTAGGCGGTTGAGACAGGTTTTGTGGTTGGCGTAGATGGTTACTCACTAGTTGAAGGAAGAAGGGTTTGAGAGCTTCAAAACAGATGACACGGGTTTTCCAAGGAAGCTATGTGCCGTCCATTGATCAAGCAGCCCACCGAGTTCAGTTTACATGGGATGCTGTTGAGTGTTGATGGTTTTGCACAAAATAGGTGAAGGTGCAGATATTGACCAGATTGATTCTAAAGGGTAGTTCGGTTAGGTTGAACCATACTAGTGAATAGCAAGTAGGTGGTCAATATGCAGAGAGTTGCAAAGATGTAACTTGGTTGGGGAAATGCTTCAATGCAATATAGCATGCGAGCAAGAAAGAGACAGTAGCTACCTTGTAGAAAAGAGAAAACAATTGATTCCATAGTATTTAAGTATTAAATGTAATAGGATCATGGGTCACTAGGGCCCAACGGCTACTAGTTGTTGCCGGCTGTCTCTCTCTCTTTGGTGCTGGCCCCAACAACTGGTAGTCTCTCTCTCATATCTTCTTTCATGTAATCTTCCTTCTCTTTGCTCTATAAATAGAGCTCCTCTATATATCCATAAAATGTGCTGTCTTGTACAACTTTTTGACTTGTGGCTTTGGTTCATCCTTGACTTGATTTGTATTCTTCACTTGAAATATTCATATTTGGATGTATTAGTATCTTGACGATTTGGTTAACACCTTGACAATTCATGATTAAGCTGGTTCAATATTCATACATCAACAACTATTTACATGATATCATAGTCTCGACTTGAAGAAATTGAGCATATTGGAAAGCATGCCAAGATTGGAAGGACCGTAATATTGCATATTTGACACTCCAAAGCTTAAGGTAACGTTAAAATTCTTGCTTGTTTATCAAAATCGAAGGTAAAAATGAGTCTTTTAAATGTGTTATTGACCCAAAATGCTATCAGAGTTGGGAAAAAATCATGAAAAAATATTTTTTGTCTAAAGATTATTCGAATTACATAGATGGGACGATTCAAGAACCAATATTAGCTATTGAAAATTTAGACGATGATGATGTTTTTAAAACCCAAGAAAAATATAAACAAGATTTGAAAACTTTAAAACTTGGAAAAAAATGAATGCGAAAATAACGCGAATCGTTTGTCAAATTCTGGATGAAAAACTTAGAAACCGAATTAGTGTTTTGAAAATGACATTGAAACTTGAGAATATTTGAAAAAGATTCACTTTAAATATGACTTTGTTTTTCAAATAGATTTAATGGAATGGATGATAATGCTTAAGCAAGGTAACTTAAGCATTAGAGAGTATCACAATGAGTTTTTCGAGTTATGGATTCAACTTTCGATGTTTTGATAAATTTGAAAAACTTTAAAAAATGAACGAATTTCAAGAATTCTTTGACAATCAATAATTTTTTTATTTATGCGGGATTAAGGGATGAATTTTAAAATATTGGATCAAATTTAACTTATAGAAAACCTAGAGCAAAAGGAGATACATTTTTAGCCGATTTAGTTATGGAGAAAACTAGATTAAAAAATATGAGTGTTGTAAAAGAAGTCGTTCTTGCCGCTTTCGAGTCGAGAGCAAATGTAAAGACGTACTACCCTCCTCACGTCAAAAACTTCGAAGGATAAAAATGTGATGGATCAAGCAAAAAGCCTATGGTACAATGGCTAAATAAGGACACAATATGCTACTATTGTAAGGAAAGTGGTCACATCACGAATACTTGTCATCTTCTTTGGAGCAGTCGTAGAAGACAAAGGTGGAGGAGTCTTGCCTTCAAACACTAAAGCCTTTATAAATGCTAAAAGAGAAGGCAAATATTTTCGAAAATACTCTCTCTATTTCTAAATGTATGTCTTAGTTCTTCTTTTTATATGACCCATAGTGAAAAATCTTTGAAAAATTCTCAAGATATTTTTGGAAACCATGTTTTACGACTGATGGTACGAAACTTAAAATTGAAAAAATTGGAAAATTTGAAAAGGATAGACTTCAAAAGTTAAAATGTTAGTTTCATACAACAACAACAAAGCCTTTTCCCATACTAGACGGGGTCGACTACATGGATTCTTTGTTTCCACAGATCCCTATCGTGTGCCATGTTAGCAGTTAACTCCCAATAAGCTAGATCATTCTTTATTGTTTCTTTCCAACACTTTTGTGGTCGTCCTCTACCTCTTTTAATACTTTCCAAATTTAGTTTTTCTAACCTTCTTACAGGTTCTTCTTTTGATCTTCTTTCTATATGTCCAAACCATCTTAAACGATGTTCTCTCATTTTATCCTCTATTGGTGTCACTCCTAATTTGTTTCTAATAACCTCATTATGTATACGGTCTTTTCTTGTATGACCACTCATCCATCTCAACATCTTCATTTCTGTCACATACATCTTTTGTACATGTTGATGATTAACTGCCCAACACTCAGAACCATAAAACATGGCAGGCCTAATTGCTGCTCTATAATATTTACCTTTTAATTTTAATGGTATCTTCTTATCACAAAGAATACCTGATGCTCCTCTCCATTTTAACCAACGAGCATTAATTCTATGTGTAACATCTCCATCAATTCTTCCATCACTCTGAACAATCGACCCTAGGTATTTAAAACTTTCCTTTTAGGGAATGCAATGTGTGCCAATTTTAATTTCTATGTCCTTTGAAGTAGCCAAATGATCAAACTTACATTCCATATATTTTGTCTTTGTTCTACTAAGTCGGAGGCCTTTGCTTTCTAATGTTTCTCTCTATAGTTCCAATTTTCTATTAACTTTTTCCTTAGACTCCTCCACTAATACAATGTCATCTGCAAATAACATACACCAAGGTACTTCATCTTGAATATGTTTTGTTAACTCATCCATCACCATTATAAATAAGTCCATCACCATTATAAATAAGTATGGACTTAAAGTTGATCCTTGATGTAACCCAATATTAACTTCAAAGAAGTCTGTCGTTCCTTCATGAGTCCTCACATATGTTTTTGCACCATCATACATGTCTCTTATAAGGTTAATATATGTCAATGGGATACCTCTTTTTTCCAAAGTTCTCCAAAGAACCTCCCTCGGTACCCTATCATAAGCTTTTTCTAGATCAATAAATATCTTGTGAAGGTCTTTCTTTTTTGCTCTAAAATGTTCCATAAGATGTCTCAAAAGGTGAATCGCTTCAATAGTAGATCTGCCTGGCATGAATCCAAATTGGTTCTCTGTTGTACTTGATACTTGTCTTAACCTACGTTCGATAATTCTTTCCCATAATTTCATAGTATGACTCATTAACTTGATACCTCGATAATTCACACAATTTTGAATGTCTCCCTTGTTCTTATATATGGGTATAAGTGTACTTGCTCTCCATTTCCCGGGCATCTTTTGGTTTTTCCATATTTCATTAAATAGTCTTGTGAGCCAAGTGATTCATATTTCTCCTAGTATTTTCCAAACTTCTATAGGAATATTATCTTGTCCTACCGATTTACAACCCTTCATATGTTTAAGAGCCTCTTTGACTTTATTCTTTTGAATACATCGGTAGAAATTGTGGTTTATATACTTTTCTGATTTGGCTAAATCTCCTAAACTAATACTAACATCTTTATTTTCATTAAAAAGATTATAAAAATAGTTTTTCTTTCTATTTCTTATATCATCATTTGCCACTAGAATTTTTTCATCCTCGTCTTTTATGCATCTAACATAATTAAGATCTTTAGTTTTCTTTTCTCTAGCCCTAGCTATCCTAAAAATATCTCTTTCACCCTCTTTTGAGTTGAGTTTTTTATATAAGTCATCCCAAATCTTATCTTTTGCTTCACTAACGGCCTTTTTCGCTTCCTTCTTTGCTTTCTTATAAGCTTCTAAAGTTTCACTAATTTTCTTAGCATAATGTAATTTGTAACATGCCCTCTTTGCCTTGATTTTATTTTGTACTACTTCACTCCATCACCAAGCTTCTTTTTGTGCCGGTACACCTCCCGTAGATACCCCTAACACATCTTTCGCCACTTTCCTAATAGTTATAGCCATATTGTTCCACATATCACAGGGTGTGCAAACATAATTCCAAACATCTCCTTGAAGGACTTTCTGTTTAAATATATCTTCTTTCTCGCTTTTGAGGTTCCACTATTTAGTCCGAATTGTTCGATGCACTCTTTTCTTCTTTGTCCATTTTTTTATTTGTAAATCCATAACTAAAAGTCGATATTGAGTGGTTAAGCTTTCTCTTGGAATTACCTTACAATCTTTACAACACGCTATATCTTTTTTTATACAAATAAAGTAATCAATTTGTGTTTGTGATAAGCCACTCTTATAAGTAATTAAATGTTCATCTCGTTTTTTGAAGATTGTATTGACTATAAAGAGATCAAATACAACAACAACAACAAAGAACAACAACTAAGCCTTTTCCCATACTAGATGGGGTCGACTACATGGATTCTTTGTTTCCACATATCCCTATCGTGTGCCATATTAGCAGTTAACTCCCAATAAGCTAGATCATTCTTTATTGTTTCTTTCCAACACTTTTGTGGTTGTCCTCTACCTCTTGTAATACTTTCCAAATTTAGTTTTTCTAACATTCTTACAGGTTCTTCTTTTGATCTTCTTTCTATATGTCCAAACCATCTTAAACGATGTTCTCTCGTTTTATCGTCTATTGGTGTCACTCCTAATTTGTTTCTAATAACCTCATTATGTATACGGTTTTTTCTAGTATGACCACACATCCATCTCAACATCTTCATTTCTGTCACAGACATCTTTTGTACATGTTGATGATTAACTGCCCAACACTCAGAACCATAAAACATGGCAGGCCTAATTGCTGCTCTATAATATTTACCTTTTAATTTTAATGATATCTTCTTATCACAAAGAATACCAGATGCTCCTCTCCATTTTAACCAACCAGCATTAATTCTATGTGTAACATCTCCATCAATTCTTCCATCACTTTGAAAAATTGACCCTAGGTATTTAAAACTTTCCTTTTGGGTAATGCAATGTGTGCCAATTTTAATTTCTATGTCTTCTGAAGTAGCCAAATGATCAAACTTACATTCCATATATTTTGTCTTTGTTCTACTAAGTCGGAGGCCTTTGCTTTCTAATGTTTCTCTCTATAGTTCCAATTTTCTATTAACTTTTTCCTTAGACTCCTCCACTAATACAATGTCATCTGCAAATAACATACACCAAGGTACTTCATCTTGAATATGTTTTGTTAACTCATCCATCACCATTATAAATAAGTATGGACTTAAAGTTAATCCTTGATGTAACCCAATACTAACTTCAAAGAAGTGTGTTGTTCCTTCATGAGTCCTCACACATGTTTTTGTACCATCATACATGTCTCTTATAATGTTAATATATGTTAATGGGATACCTCTTTTTTCGAAAGTTCTCCAAAGAACCTCCCTCGGTACCCTATCATAAGCTTTTTCTAGATCAATAAATATCATGTGAAGGTCTTTCTTTTTCGCTTTAAAATGTTCCATAAGACGTCTCAAAAGGTGAATCGCTTCAATAGTAGATCTGCTTGGCATAAATCCAAATTGGTTCTCTGTTGTACTTGATACTTGTCTTAATCTACGTTCGATAATTCTTTGCCATAATTTCATAGTATGACTCATTAACTTGATACCTTGATAATTCGCACAATTTTGAATGTCTCCCTTGTTCTTATATATGGGTATAAGTGTACTTGCTCTCCATTTCTCGGGCATCTTTTGGTTTTTCCATATTTCATTAAATAGTCTTGTGAGCCAAGTGATTCATATTTCTCCTAGTATTTTCCAAACTTCTATATTAATATTATCTGGTCCTACCGATTTACCAAGAGCCTCTTTGACTTCATTCTTTTGAATACGTCGGTAGAAATTGTGGTTTATATACTTTTTTGATTTGGCTAAATCTCCTAAACTAATACTAACATCTTTATTTTGATTAAAAAGATTATAAAAATAGTTTTTCCTTCTATTTCTTATATCATTATTTGCCAGTAGAATTTTTTCATCCTCGTCTTTTATGCATCTAACATAATTAAGATGTTTAGTTTTCTTATCTCTAGCCCTAGCTATCCTAAAAATATCTCTTTCACCCTCTTTTGTGTTGAGTTTTTTATATAAGTCATCCCAAATCTTAGCTTTTGCTTCACTAACGGCCTTTTTCGCTTCCTTCTTTGTTTTCTTATAAGCTTCTAAAGTTTCACTAGTTTTCTTAGGATAATGTAATTTGTAACATGCCCTCTTTGCCTTGATTTTATTTTGTACTACTTCACTCCACCACTAAGCTTCTTTTTGTGCCGGTACACCTCCCTTAGATACCCCTAACACATCTTTCGCCACTTTCCTAATATGTAATGCCATATTGTTCCACATATCACAGGGTGTGCCAACATAATTCCAAACTTCTCCTTGAAGGATTTTATGTTTAAATATATCTTCTTTCTCGCTGTTGAGGTTCCACCATTTAGTCTGAATAGTTCGATGCACTTTTTTTTTTGTCCATTTTTTTATTTGTAAATCCACCATTTTATATTGTTCCACATATAAAGAGATCAAATGCCATAGCAAAATTTAAAATCTCCCTACCTTCCTCGTTTATATCCTCAAAACCAAAGTTCCCATGAATCCCTTGATATCCTAATGCCTCTTTACTGACATGTCCATTTAAATCTCCTCCTAAACAAATCATCTTTCTTTGTGGAATCTTTTTAAATACCTTATCTAACTCTTCCCAAAAAACAATCTTTATACTATGTTCTAGTCCTACTTGGGGTGCGTAAGCACAAACTATATTGAAAACCTCTGCTCCTAACACTAATTTCAACATCATGATTCGGTCACCATATTATTGTATGTCTACTACACTCCTTTAAATCTTTATTTATGATAATACCAACTCCGTTTCGAGCCTTTTCTTTACCTGAGTATCATAATTTAAAACCCGGATCCTCTATCTCCTTTGCTTTTTCTCTAACCCATTTTGTCTCTTGTAAACATAGAGTATGAATCTTTCTCCGAATCATAGTATCTACCACCTCCATTAGCTTACCCGATAATGTTCCGATATTCTAAGAACCAATACGAATCTTATTATGTAGGACTAGCTTCCTTACCCCCCGCATCCGTCCATAATCAAAATGTGGAGACCCTCTATGAAAATTTTTCACTACATTTGGGCGGCAATGTAGCGGGACTAACTTGTTTACCTACACCCGTCCATGATGTGGGAACCCTCTCTGCAATTGATTCACTACATTAGGGTGAAAATGTAGTGGCCTTTGCTTACTTTTTACTGCATTCGGGCTCTGCAGCACGTCGCTAGGCAGGGACTCCCCAAAGCAATGCTCATAATTTATTTATCCATGTTAGTTTCATACCTAAAATAAATTTAAATCTTATCTCGGTTGCTCATATTTGCGATAATAATTGTATAGTCACTTTTCATCCAAGCATTGTGTGGTGTAGGATCACCTAAGGCCATAGAGAAAGTGGACTGTACAAATTAGATTGTTTGCTTATGCCAAATTTTGAATCTTGTAATGTAGCTGATGATGCTACTTTTTGGCATAAACGACTTGGACATTTGGATATGGATAGAGTATGTAATTTTCTTTTGTTAAAGAAAATCGAGAATTAAACATTTGATTGTAAAGAATGTGTTATTCAAAAAATGCATTATTTTTCTTTTGCGGAAAGGAATTTTATAACAAGCAAGGCATTTGAATTAATATATTCTGATGTTTGGGGCCTTACTCTTGTTATTTCTAAAAGAGGAGTGTAGATGATTTTACTCGATTTACTTGGATATATTTATTAAAATATAAATTGAAGGTATTTTGATGAATTTTTGATTTTTTATAATATGACAAAGAATCAATTTGATTCCACCATTAAGATTGTTAGGTTTGATTTCGTGAGAGAATACTTATCAAAAGATTTTTAATAGTTTTTTGAAACAAATGATATTTTACACCAAAAATTTTGTACCAAAACCCCACAACAAAATGGTTTGAGAGAAAAAAAATATAGGCACATTGTGGAAACGTGTAGAACACTTTTTATTGCTAGTAATGATCCTAAGTTTTTATGGGCAGAAGCGACTCTTATTGCTGTGTATCTTATCATTAGAATGCCTTCAAAGATACCATTAAAATTAAAAGGTAAATATTATAGAGCAGTAATTAGGCTTGCCATGTTTTATGGTTCTGAGTGTTGGGCAGTTAATCATCAATATGTACAAAAGATGTCTGTGACAGAAATGAAGATGTTGAGATGGATGAGTGGTCATACAAGAAAAGACCGTATACATAATGAGGTTATTAGAAACAAATTAGGAGTGACACCAATAGAGGATAAAACGAGAGAACATCGTTTAAGATGGTTTGGACATATAGAAAGAAGATCAAAAGAAGAACCTGTAAGAATGTTAGAAAAACTAAATTTGGAAAGTATTAAAAGAGGTAGAGGACGACCACAAAAGTGTTGGAAAGAAACAATAAAGAATGATCTAGCTTATTGGGAGTTAATTGCTAACATGGCACACGATAGGGATTTGTGGAAACAAAGAATCCATGTAGCCGACCCCATCTAGTATGGGAAAAGGCTTAGTTGTTGTTGTTGTATTATGAAAGACCAAGGTTTTTTTGTTATAAATGCTTTATTTGTACAAATAAAAATGATAAATTATCACCTAGAGCTATTGAATGTATTTTTCTTGGATATGGGATCGATAAAAAAAATATAGATGTTTTGACTCTATTAATGATAAATTATATGTTTCTAAAGATGTAAATATTTTTGAAAATGATTATTATTACAAATCTAGTTCTTGAAAACAATGAGGAATCCGTTTCGCAAAATTTTTTGAACCTAGAGGAAAATGAAAATGATGATAGTGATCTAGAGCGCAATCTGAGTGATATTCCTTATAATACAATTGATGTTTTAGAAGAAAGAGATACACAATCTATTATTGAACCTTTTCGTTATACTATACAAGGCGACCTAGAATCTCAAAACCTCTTCAACGATTTGTCTCTTATGAATCTTTTGAACCATAACGAAAAAGTTTGATTGCAACATTTTACAAGTAAAAGAATCCAATTTTTATTATCAAGCCAAGGACATTCTGAAACGAGAGGATGCTATGAACGAAGAGCTTAATGCATTAGATAAAGCTCAAACCTGATCCATTATTCCCAAGCCCACGGATAAAAAAATTATTAGATGTAGATGTGTGTACAAAATCAAAACTCATAGTAATGATAATATTAAAAGATATAAGACCAGACTGATATCCAAGGGTTATGCTGAAGAACATGAAATTAATTATGATTCAACTTTTGCCCATGTTGCTAGGATGACGACTATTAGGATTCTCATAACTCTTAGTGCTATCCAAAATTATGATATTTTTCAACTTGGTGTTAAAAATATTTCTTTGAATGAATATCTAACTGAAGAAGTTTATATGACTCCTCTCGGATTTGATGTTCCCCAGGATCATGTTCTTAAACTCAAGAAAGCTTTGTATGGTTTGAAATAAGCCCCCAAGGCTTCGTTTGATTGATTTAAAAATTTCATTTATTTGCTTAACTTTGCATCTTTTTATATTATAAAAACTGCCTTGTTTGTAATAAGTCTGATAAAGATATTATTATCTTACTCTTGTATATGGATGATATTATCATTATTGGAAGTGATGAAGTAGGGATTACACAGGTTATGTAAATATTTGTTGATGTGCGAATGTTGAGGCGGCCAAGTCACAAAATGTCAATACGTCGGTGAGATCATCAAGATGTTAAAGCATCCGAATATGGATGTCACAAACCGAACAAGAAGAATAAAGAGTCAAGAATGAGACAAATCACAAAACAAAAAGGTTGTGCTAGACAACTTGATTTATGGATAGAGTAGAGCTCTTATTTATAGAGCAAAATTGTAGAAGAATACAACATAGAGAGAGAGAGAGCCTAGAGAAGAGCTAGCCGTTGGAGACACCCTGACCTCCAATGGACCATTTACATTTAACACCCCTTCAAACTTCTAGTGTATATACTGAAAGTTTGTCCAATAGGAAATGAAATTGAGGAGCAGAGAGAGATTTGGGAAGAAGTCGGCTAACTACATTTCTGATATGACATAACACTGATCTTTTTCTTTAATGATCTGAATTCCTTTAGATGGTTGATTGGCGTGGATGACAGGATTTCAGGTTGCATGCATATAACCTTCAAGTCAACTAAACATGGTGACAAGCCTATGTAAATGGATATGGATGTCAAGGTGGAGACTGCTACAAGGAAGCAGTGTGAGATAAGGATAAAATGAACTTCAAACCAACTGCTTGATGAAATGTTCAAGAAGAAATAATTAACCTGTGCACCAAGTGTTTGATGAAATGAAGATTAGAGGTGGTTGTGAAGTGGCTGATGATTGATATGCAAATCAGACTAGAAGGATGTAGTCCAATTAGTTTGACATGGAAGAAGTGTTGTGAAGAAACCTGTTGCTGTTTTTTTATGAGGTGAATATTGCAGTCATGAAGACTGCTGAAATGTGTTTGGCAGCCATGAGGTTGCTAGAATTTGCAGCCAAAGAAGCTGCTGAAAAATGTTGGAGCCAAAGATGTTGAGTTGAAGATGTTGTAGCCAAAGAAGCTGCTGAAAATGATCAATCAGGAAGGCTGTTAAAGATGTTGCAGCAAAAGAAGCTACTGAAAATGACCAATGAGTGAGGCTAAGTTAAAGTTGTTGCAGCCAAGAAATTGTTGAAAATGACCAGTCATGAAGGTTGAATTGAAGATGTTGCTGCCAAAGAAGCTGCTGAAAAATGCTGCAGTCAAGAAGCTGCTGAAGATTGGTGCAATTATGAAGCTGTTGAAGAATTGCCACGAAGGTTGATGAAGAATGTTGCAGTCAGAAATGTTACTGAAAAGTGGACAACCAAGAGAGCTGGAAAATCAGAAGAAAAAAAAAACAACAACAACAACAACAACTAAGCCTTTTCCCATACTAGACGGGGTCGGCTACATGGATTCTTTGTTTCCACAGATCTCTATCGTGTGCCATGTTAGCAGTTAACTCCCAATAAGCTAGATCATTCTTTATTGTTTCTTTCCAACACTTTTGTGGTCGTCCTCTACCTCTTTTAATACTTTCCAAATTTAGGTTTTCTAACCTTCTTACAGGTTCTTCTTTTGATCTTCTTTCTATATGTCCAAACCATCTTAAACGATGTTCTCTCATTTTATCCTCTATTGGTGCCACTCCTAATTTGTTTCTAATAATCTCATTATGTATACGGTCTTTTCTTGTATGACCACTCATCCATCTCAACATCTTCATTTCTGTCACAGACATCTTTTGTACATGTTGATGATTAACTGCCCAACACTCAGAACCATAAAACATGGCAGGCCTAACTGCTGCTCTATAATATTTACCTTTTAATTTTAATGGTATCTTCTTATCATAAAGAATACTTGATGCTCCTCTCCATTTTAACCAACCAGCATTAATTCTATGTGTAACATCTCCATCAATTCTTCCATCACTTTGAAAAATTGACCCTAGGTATTTAAAACTTTCCTTTTGGGGAATGCAATGTGTGCCAATTTTAATTTCTATGTCCTCTGAAATAGCCAAATGATCAAACTTACATTCCATATATTCTGTCTTTGTTCTACTAAGTCGGAGGCCTTTGTTTTCTAATGTTTCTCTCCATAGTTCCAATTTTCTATTAACTTTTTCCTTAGACTCCTCCACTAATACAATGTCATCTGCAAATAACATACACCAAGGTACTTCATCTTGAATATGTTTTGTTAACTCATCCATCACCATTATAAATAAGTATGGACTTAAAGTTGATCCTTGATGTAACCCAATATTAACTTCAAAGAAGTCTGTCGTTCCTTCATGAGTCCTCACACATGTTTTTGCATCATCATACATGTCTCTTATAAGGTTAATATATGTCAATGGGATACCTCTTTTTTCCAAAGTTCTCCAAAGAACCTCCCTCGGTACCCTATCATAAGCTTTTTCTAGATCAATAAATATCATGTGAAGGTCTTTCTTTTTTGCTCTAAAATGTTCCATAAGACGTCTCAAAAGGTGAATCGCTTCAATAGTAGATCTACCTGGCATAAATCCAAATTGGTTCTCTGTTGTACTTGATACTTGTCTTAACCTACGTTCAATAATTCTTTCCCATAATTTCATAGTATGACTCATTAACTTGATACCTCGATAATTCGCACAATTTTGAATGTCTCCCTTGTTCTTATATACGGGTATAAGTGTACTTGCTCTCCATTCCTTGGGCATCTTTTGGTTTTTCCATATTTCATTAAATAGTCTTGTGAGCCAAGTGATTCCTATTTCTCCTAGTATTTTCCAAACTTCTATAGGAATATTATCTGGTCCTACCGATTTACCACTCTTCATATGTTTAAGAGCCTCTTTGACTTCATTCTTTTGAATACGTCGGTAGAAATTGTGGTTTATATACTTTTCTGACTTGGCTAAATCTCCTAAACTAATACTAACATCTTTATTTTCATTAAAAAGATTATAAAAATAGTTTTTTCATCTATTTCTTATATCATCATTTGCCACAAGAATTTTTTCATCCTCGTCTTTTATGCATCTAACATAATTAAGATCTTTAGGTTTCTTATCTCTAGCCCTAGCTATCCTAAAAATATCTTTCACCCTCTTTTGAGTTGAGTTTTTTATATAAGTCCTCCCAAATCTTAGCTTTTGCTTCACTAACGGCCTTTTTTGCTTCCTTCTTTGCTTTCTTATAAGCTTCTAAAGTTTCACTAGTTTTCTTAGCATAATGTAATTTGTAACATGCCCTCTTTGCCTTGATTTTGTTTTGTACTACTTCACTCCACCACCAAGCTTCCTTTTGTGCCGGTACACCTCCCTTAGATACCCCTAACACATCTTTCGCCACTTTCCTAATATGTATAGCCATATTGTTTCACATATCAGAGGGTGTGCCAACATAATTCCAAACATCTCCTTGAAGGACTTTTTGTTTAAATATATCTTCTTTCTCACTTTTGAGGTTCCACCATTTAGTCCGAATAGCTCGATGCACTCTTTTCTTCTTTGTCCATTTTTTTTATTTGTAAATCCATAACTAAAAGTCGGTGTTGGGTGGTTAAGCTTTCTCCTGGAATTACCTTACAATCTTTACAACACGCTCTATCTTTTTTTCTACAAATAAAGTAATCAATTTGTGTTTGTGATAAGCCACTCTTATAAGTAATTAAATGTTCATCTCGTTTTTTGAAGATTGTATTGACTATAAAGAGATCAAATGACATAGCAAAATTTAAAATCTCCCTACCTTCCTCGTTTATATCCCCATAACCAAAGTTTCCATGAATCCCTTGATATCCTAATGCCTCTTTACCGACATGTCCATTTAAATCTCCTCCTAAACAAAGCATCTCCCTTTGTGGAATCTTTTGAAACACCTTATCTAACTCTTCCCAAAAAACTGTCTTTATACTATCTTCTAGTCCTACTTGGGGTGCGTAAGCACAAACTATATTCAAAACCTCTACTCCTAACACTAATTTCAATGTCATGATTCGGTCACCATATCGTTGTATGTCTACTACACTCTCCTTTAAATCTTTATTTATGATAATACCAACTCCGTTTCGGGCCTTTTCTTTACCTGAGTACCATAATTTAAAACCTGTATCCTCTATCTCCTTTGCTTTTTCTCCAACCCATTTTGTCTCTTCTAAACATAGAATATGAATCTTTCTCCGAATCATAGTATCTACCACCTCCATTAGCTTACCCGATAATGTTCCGATATTCCAAGAACCAATACGAATCTTATTTTCTAGGACTAGCTTCCTTACCCCCCGCATCCGTCCATAATCAAAATGCGGAGACCCTCTCTGAAAATTTTTCACTACATTCGGGCGGCAATGTAGCGGGACTAACTTCTTTACCCACACCCGTCCATGATGTGGGAACCCTCTCTGCAATTGATTCACTACATTCGGGCGAAAATGTAGTGGCCCTTGCTTACTTCTTACTGCATTCGGGCTCTGCAGCACGTCGCTAGGCGGGGACGCCCCAAAGCAATGCTCATAATTTTTGTAATCCATGTTGTAGAAATCCGACGAAGTTTTACGCTGGCTGTCGGAAGCCTAACACAACCCTCCTCCTTTATCCGGGCTTGGGACCGGCAATGCAAGGGTGATCCCTTACATGGGCGGAGTTCAGAAGAAAAAAAAAAAAAAAGAAGAAGAAGATAAAATTATTTTTTTTGGCAAGTTTGGAATTTGAAGTATCTCACTCCCAACTTGAGGGGGTTGTTGAAGAATATGAATATATGCTATTTTTAATGTCACTTTTAATATTTTTGATGTTCTAAGCATTATTATAATTGCTCGTAGTACTAAGGGCATTTTGGTTGTTTCTTATTTAACAACCCATTATATAAGAGTTGAACTTCTTGTATTAGGGTTAAGAGAGTAAAATTAAGAAAGAGAGAGAGGGGGGGCGACCTCCGTTGGAGGACCTACCCCTCTTTCGATCTCTATATTTTCTCTTCACTATTTCTTATCGTTTTATGATATTCGATCATCTGTTGCGCTATCACGATTTCCAACACACTTATATGAATAATGGTGGGTGCTTATTGAAATTGACTTGCTGTATGTACTGCATGAGAAATATTGGAACGAGTAATAGTAAGATAGGTAAGAGCACTTATAAGTTGTCTATATGAATCAGATCTTCTAATTTTTTTCCATAAGTGGATCTTAACTTAGTACCAAGGACCTTAAGAGTATCAACTTGTTTGCTGTCAGTGATACCAGATCTTTCAATTACATCATTTACAAATTTAGGACTGTTTTTAATAATTTCAATACCCAAAAAATAATTAAGAAGATCTAAGTCTTTCATATCAAATTTTTGATACAAGTTATGTTTAACTTCTGTAATTCTTGCTTCATCACTTTCACTAGTAAAATATCAATATTTGTATATGACTTTCATACAAACAAAGCAGTATCAATATAACAAGATATAAAGTTATGCAGATGCATAAATTTTTCAAATTGATCAAACCAAGACTTGGAGACTTGTTTCAAGTCATACAATACCTTTTTTAGTTTAAGAACATGATCCTCGGGAACATCAAATTCGGGAGGAGTCATATAAACATCTCGAGTTAGATATCCATTCAAAAAGGTATTTTTAACATCAAGTTGATACACATCCTAGTTTTCAATAACACTAAGGGTTATGAGAATTCTAATATTAGTCATTCTAGCAAAAAGACCAAAAGTTTCATCATAGTCAATTCCATGTTCTTTAACATAACCCTTGGCTACCAATCTGCCCTTATATCTTTCAATATTACCATTGCTATAAGTTTTGATTTTATAAACCCATCGACATTTAATAACCTTTTCATCCTTAGGCTTAGGTACAACAATCCAAGTTTGAGTTTTGTCTAAGGCCTTAAGTTTGTCACTCATAGCAGCTTCCCATTCTTGATTATCCTTTGCTTGATGGTAGAATTGATGTTCTTTTACTTAAAGAATAATTGCAATCAAGTTTTTACGTTGAGGTTCAAAAAATTCATAGGAGACAAAACATTGAGGAAGTTTTGAAATTCTAGGTTTCAATTGTGTGTTATCATACGCTCTACGTCGTCTAGTATAATGAAGCGGAAAGGGTTCTACAATTGGTTGTGTAAGGAGCTCTATCTTAACATCAATTGTATTATAAGAAATATCATGATGAACTTTTGGGTCACTATAATCGTCTTCCTCTAAATTGAAAAAATCTTGTGGATATGATGTTTCATGATTTTCAAGAGATCTAGGCTTATATAATAGTCATTTAAAAAAAAAATTACATCTTTAAAAACATACAATTTATCATTAATAGGATGAAAACATCTATAACTTTTTTTGTCATTTCCATAACCAAGAAATATACATTCAATGACCCTAGAAAACAATTTATCATTTTTGTCCGTATAAACAAAAAATTTGCACCAAAGACTCTAAGCCTTTCATAATAAGGAGATACATTATATAATTTTTCAAAAGAGAAAAGATTTTCAAGACTAATTAATCTTGTTGATAAGGTATCTAATAGTAAGAGTGACTTCTACCCATAAAAAACTTAGGAATATTACTAGCAATTAACAAAGCTCTACAAAATTCTATAATGTGCCTATGTTTTCTTTCAGCTAAACCATTTTGTTGTGGAATTTTGGTGTAAGATTTTTGATGTAAAATTCTATTAGTTTAAAGAAATTTTTGAAAATCATTTGATAAGTATTCTCTTCTTGAATCAAAACCTAAAAATTTTAATGGTGGAATCAAATTAAATTTTGACGTATTATAAAAGATCAAAAATTTATCAAATACCTTTTAATAGATATATCGAAATAAACGAGTAAAGTCATTTATAAATATTATATAATATTAGAAGACTCCCTTAGAAACAACAAGAGCAAGACCTCAAACGAGTAAAAGGAAGATGATGCATCTTTTTGAGAACACATTCTTTACAATCAAATTTTTGTTCTCCAATTATTTTTAATAAAGGAAAATTACATAGTTTATGCATATCAAAATGTCGAAGTCGTTTATGCCAAAGAGTAGCATCAGGGGTTACATTACAACAACAACAACAACTAAGCCTTTTCCCATACTAGACATCAGGGGTTACATTAGAAGATTTAAAATTTGGTATAAATAAACAATCTATTTTATATAGTCTACTTTCTCTATGGCCTTGACCAATCACCTTCTTCGATATGTGATCCTGCACCACACAATGCTTTAATGAGAAAGTGATTATACAATCATTATCACAAATTTGAGCAACCTAAAGTAGATTTAAATTGAGTTTAGGTATAAAACTTACATTTTGAATTTTAAAATCATATTTTTAAATTTTTTTAATTTTTTCGATTTTCAATTTTGTACCATTTTGGGTCTATGTAATCCGAAAAGTCTTTTGACAAAAAATACTTTTTCATATTTCTTGTCTAACTTTGATAACATTTTGGGTCAAGAATATATCTAAAAGACTCATTTTTGTTATCCATTTCAAGAAACAATTAAAGATCTTAGTGTTACCTCAAGTTTGAAGTGATTTCACGAACTTTCCAATCTTAGCACGTTTCTTGATGCACTCAAATTCTTTAAAACGAGGCTATGGTACCATGTAAATATTTGTTGATATGCGAATGTTGAGGCGGCAAAGTCATAAAATGTCAATACGTCGGTGAGATCGTCAAGAAATCAAAGCATCCGAATATGAATGTCACAAGTCGAACAACAAGAATCAAGAGTCAAGAATGAGACAAATCACAAAACCAAAAGGCTATGGTGGATAGCTTGATTTATTGGAGTAGAGCTCTTATTTATAGAGCAAAATGGTGTAAGAATACAACATAGAGAGAGACTAGAGAAGAACTAGCTGTGAGAGGCAGCCTTACCTCCAACGACTGGTTGAGGCCAAGTAGCGGTTGGAGGCCACGCTGCTTCCAACGGCTATGGCAACATGTCATTTACATTTAATAGGTTAAACATAATCTTCACTAAGAATTTGATAAGAAAGACTTAGGTCTTATTAATTATTTCTTGGGTATCGAAATTGTTAGAAGCAATTGTGGATATTGTATGTCACAAACCAAGTTTGCAAATGATATAATTAAAAGATATAGTATCATTGACAATAAGCAAATGGATACTCCTAAGGTACTTGGCATCAAGTTAAGAGCCACTAATGGAGAAAAATTAGTGGATCTGACTCCCTGTAGACCACTAATAGGTGCGCTTACCTACCTCGTCTTGATATTTCTCATGCATTACATACAACTAGTTAGTTTCAACAAGCACTTACCGTTATTCATATGAGTACTGTTATGAGAATTATTCGATATTTAATTGGGGCTATAAACAAGGAGTACTCTTAACTTCTTCTTTGTCACTTGATTTTTCTTTATATATTAATGCTGACTGGGGTGAAGATGCCAACAACATGCATTCTACTACTGTTTTTTGTGTTTTTTAAAGTGAATCACTTATCTCATGGAAGTGTAAGAAGTAACAAAAGGTTTTGTTTTCCTCCACCTAAGCAGAATATTGCGCCATGGAATATCGTGCTATGTCTACTATTGCTATAGAAATTTTCTGGATTACGATGGTCCTGAAAGATATGGGCATTGTTCTATAACAACCTGCCACCATGTTTTGTGATAATAAAAGCGTAATACATCGCCTCCAACAATACATTTCATGAAAGAACAAAATACATATAGTTGAGCTGTCATTTTGTTTGTGAAAAATGTTTACAGAAGAAGATTAGTCTGCATTATGTCACCTTAGAAATGTTGTAGACCGATTTCTTCACCAAATCTCTTTCTGCTACTCGTTTTCATTTCTTGTTAGACAAATTTTCGGTATATATACCGTAAGTTTAAGGTGGTATTAAATGTAATAGGATCACGGACTAGTAGGGCCCGTGACTGATTATGGGGATGACACTGGCCTCTAGGGCCCATTGCCATATAGTCGTTGGTGGCCCCAATGGCTCTCTCTCTCTTTGGTGCTGGCCCCCAACTACTAGTAGTCTCTCTCTCTCATTTCTTTTTTTCTGTAATCTTCCTTCTCCTTGCTCTATAAATAGAGATCCTCTTCAGTAAGGTGTGTTGTCTCATATAATTTTTTGACTTGTGGCTATGGTTCATTCTTAACTTGATTTGTATTATTGACTTAGAAACATTCATATTTAGATGTATTAGTATCTTGGTGATTCGGTAACACCTTGACAGTTCATGATCAAGCTGGTTCAATATTCATACATCAACAACTATTTACATCAAGCATGCTTAATTACAAGAGATGACGTCTATTTATAGACACAATATTTGACATGTATCAACTTCTATAGATAGGGGAAACCCAATAAGATAAAGCCTCTTCATATAACTTCATCTTTCTAATGTTAGAGTCCTCTTCTCGTTGTACACTTCAATTTTCTTTTGTCAAAATTGGATTGCTGGACTACTTTTGTGATTAGATTCTTCTCCATTTCTATTTGAGAATCTTGATTTGACTTGGACTTTAGATCTCCAATGACTTTCTATGTTGAATGTGGATTTGGTTGTAAGTTGGGTATTGAGACCTTTAAATCTGGACTAGACCTTGAAGTAAGATCTTGGTCGCATCATCCCATCATGCTTCCACTAAAGCTTGTCCTCAAGCTTGACCATTTGAATTTCACTATGACTGTACGTGAAAGCAAATAGTCGACCCCGTCTAGTATAGGAAAAGGCTTAGTTGTTGTATACGTGAAAGCAAATCCTATTACATGGAAAGAAAGAATAAGTTGCACTCTATGTTACACGGGTGCGGGATATGACAAATTTCAAAAATTTTGGGTGCGGCGACACGGCTAGGGTATATAATATTATATATTATATATAATATTCAAGCTACAAGTGACACATCAATTAACATAAGTATATGACAATAGCAAGTGCACAACTTTATATTAAAGCAAAACACATAAATGGTAAACAACTACTAATTTCATCATAATACACAAATCAATCTTCACTATTCGGACCCATTTATCCAAAAATACCCAACTTCAAAATCGATACCATATTTTGAACCGTGGAATTGTAAGTTGTTGATAATCGAAGGTTGAATCGTTCACGATACAACTTGTCAAAGCTCCAAGATCTCAAAACATCCGAATATGGATGTCACACATAAATAACTGAACAAGAGCACGGAAGCAAGTCAAACTACAAACAAAAGTTGTGCAAGACAACATAATATTATTGATGAGAGAATGAAGTATTTATAGGAGAAGAAATACAAAAGAAGAGAGGTGAAGAAGGGGCCTTAAAGGCTGGCTGCTATGTCCAGCAGCCTTCAACAGCTAGTTCACTAGCCCCAGGCCCTAGTAGTCTAGGCCAGTCCTATCTTAAACACGGGCCCTAATGGCTCGTGTACCTATTATAATTAAACCACCCCCCCGCCCCCCCTCAAACTTTGAAGTTTGTCCAACAAAAATTGAAAACGAGTGATTGAGAGAGATTTGGTGAAGAAATCCGCTAGCTTGCTCATCGTGTTGACGAAAGAGTACTCTCTACTTTAATTGAACTTTTCTCTCCCTTTAAGCGACATGGCAATCAATCTCTATGTGTTTTGTTCTTTCATGTGCATACCGAGTTGTGAGGCTATATGCTGATTGCCGACTTGATTATCACACACAAGTTTATTCATTGGGTTTGTTACATATTCTAATTCCTTTAGTAATTGTTTATCGAGTATGTTCCCATCCACCGCTACGCAAATTTCTTGTGCCATAGCTCGCAAATTCAAATTTCTCTCGCACTTGATCCTGCAACCACATTTTGTGCTTCTCACTCTCTTCCACATGTTATCAAGATTACCTCCAAAAGAACATGCAGTATCCCGATCTAGAGGTAGACCGCCCGAGGGAGAACCTGAATCGCATAATCTCGCATCCGAAAAGGTTTCATATGGTCCATACGACTCGTTCTTTCCGAAATAGCAGTCCTCTTCTCAGGAGCTTGTCTGGAAATACCTAAGAAGAATTCTATTAAAGATACCTAGCAATGTGTCTCTCACGAGGATCATGCATGGACTCTATTCAACCACACCAGTACCAAGATAGAGCATGTCCACCCGTTATTGTGAGACAAATCATACGCTTTCCCAAATGCTTCTTCGATATCACCCAGTCTTATCCACCCGGTAAAGGCTCTCCCTCATTGTTTCAAAAGTTTAATCCCGTGGGATCTGGGCTGAGTACCAATAGGCTTACAGCCCCCGTGGTTTTGCATACCTAGCTCTACCTGCTTTCCTTAAGAAGATCCAAGGTACATTTCCTTTGGGAAATAGAAGATGCCATGTGTTTGAGTCAGGCAACCTCTATCCCTAGGAAGTACTCTCAAATTTCGCACAAGTCCTTCATTTTAAATGCGTGAATACCTATATTGTTTCTTTAGGACCTGCGGTCAATCAACGAATCATCATCATTACAAGAATGAATCATGTCATCAACATAAAACCAAGGTTGTGTTTGCCTTCTTTTGGAATGTTTTATAAAAGAGAGATGATCTCCCCGGGCTCGCTTCTATAACCTAAGGACACCTAAAGATCAGAACCTCCCAAACCAAGACGAGGAGATCACAGTCCATAAGGCCTCCTTAACTTGCACACCATATTCCTCCACCGATAGGTCCATATCCTCGGTGGGATGTCCATATATACTTCCTCTTCCACCCCATGGAGAAAAGCATTTTTAACATCAAATTGGTGCAAATCCCATCCAAAGCGTGTCGCCAAGGAGAGAATGATCCCGACCGCGTTCATCTTTAAGGCACGGGGGCAAAATGTTTCCTCATAATCAATCTCATATGTCTGAGTGTACCCTTTGCAACCAGTCTGGCCTTATATCTCTCAATATGACCATTGCTATGAGTTTTAATTTTGTAGACCCATCGACATCCAATAACCTTCTTATCTTTAGGCATGGGTACAACAATCCATGTCTGAGTTTTATCTAAGGCTCTAAGTTCATCCTTCATAGCATCTTCTCATTCTGGAATACTTTTAGCTTGATGATAAAACTTGGATTCTTTGACTTGACGAAGAGTTGCAATCAAATTTTTGCGTTGAGGTTCAAAAGATTCATAGGAAACAAAACATTGTGGAGGTTTGAATCTCTAGGTTCTAAACACGTGTCATTAGATTTTCTATGACGTCGTGTATAATGTAATAGAAAGAGTTCAATGGTGGGTTAAGAATCAACAGTTCTATTTTAGACATCACCATTCTCAAGAGAAATATTTTGATGAGCTACAGAGTCACAATCCTCGTCTTCTTCTAAATCACAAAAATCTTGAGATATAGAAGATTCAGAACTTTCTAAAGGTTTAGATTTATAGTAAGCATCATTTTCAAAGAATTTTACATCCTTAGAAACATATAATTTGTCATTAATAGTATTAAAACATCTATAATCCTTTTTATCAATGCCATAACCAAGAAATACGCATTCAATAGCCCTAGGAGACAATTTATCATTTTTATCTGTATAGACAAAACATCTATACTCAAAAACTCTAAGTCTTTCATAATAAGGAGGAATATTATATATTTTTTCAAAAGGAGAAATATTTTCTAGATTGGGTGAAGACATTCTATTAATAAGATATACAGCAGTAAGAGTAGCTTCTGCCCATAAAAACTTAGGAACATTGCAGGCAATCAATATATCTCGACATGTTTGTATGATGTGTCTATGTTTTCTCTCAGAAGCGATTTTGTTGAGGAGTTTTAGTGCAAGACTTTTGATGAAAGATCCCATTAGTTTCGATAAACTTTTAAAATTCATTTGACATTATATTCTCCTCCCGAATCCGATCTAAAAATTTTAATGGTGGCTTCAAATTGTTTTTTAACCATGTTGCAAAAGGTTATAAATTTTTCAAATACTTCTGAGTTATGTTTCAAAATATATATCCAACTAAAATGAGTAAAGTCATGTACAAATATCACATAATATTGAACTCCTCCCTTAAAAACAACTGGAGCAAGACCCCAAACATCAGAATGTATTAATTCAAAAGTTTTGCTTGGTACATAGTTTCTTTCACCAAAAGGGAGATGATGCATCTTCCCAAGAACACACTCTTTACATTTAAACTTTTGTTCTCTAATCTTTTTCACCAAAAGAAAGTTATATAGTTTTTGTATATCTAAATATCAAAGTCTTTTATGCCAAATGGTAGCCTCTTGGGATACATTACAAGATTCAAAATTTGGCATAACTAAATAATCCATTTTGTATAGTCCACTTTCTCTATGGTCTTGACCAATCACCTTCTTCGATACGCGATCCTGTACCACACAATGCTTGGATGAGAAAGTGACTATACAATCATTATCACAAATTTGAGCAACCGAAAGTAAGTTTAAATTAAGTTTATGTATAAATCTTATATTTTTTATTTTAAATTTTTTTTTTTTGAAATTTTCTATTTTTTTAATTTGAAGTTTTGTGCCATCGGCCGTAAAAACATGTTTTCCAACGGTATCATGAGATTCATTTAAGGATTTTTCACAATGAGTCATATAAAAAGAAGCACTCGAATCTAAGAACCAAGACATACCTTGAGAGGTGGAGAGAGCATTTCTGGAGTTGCTTGCTTTTTCCTTAAACATTTTATCTATATATGCTTTGATGTTGGTAGGCAAGACTCCTCCTTCTTTATCTTCCATGGCTCCCACATTTTCAAATTTCCTTCGAAGAAGAGGACAAGTGGTTTTGATATGCCCACTTTCCTTCAAATAGTGACATATGGTGTCCTTGGTTGGCCAACGTCTCATGGGTTTCTTGGTTGTTCCTTCAAAGTTTTTTCGCATGCGGAGGCTTGTATATCTTCATGTTGGCTCCCGGTTTGGAGGCGGTAAGAACGACTTCTTTTGCAATATTGATATTTTTTAACTTTATTTCCTCCATAACAAGATCGGCCAAAAACGAGTCTTCTCTAGGTCTATGTTTTCTATGTATTAAGTTGATCTAATGTTTTCAAATTATCTCTTAACCCATGCTTAAACAAAAACAAATATTGATTATCCAAAAATTCTTGAAATTCATCAAATTTTTGAAGTTTTTTAAATTTATCAAAACTTCTAAGTTGAGTGCATAATTTCGAAAACTCATTATGTTAGTCTGTAATGCTTGAATTCCCTTGCTTAAGCATTATCATCCTTTCCATTAAATGAATTTGAAAAACAAAATCATCTTCACAGTGAAGTTTTTTCAAGTATTCTCAAGTTTCAAACGCGCTTTCGAAAACACTAATTCTATTTCTAAGCTTATCATCTACATTTTAACAAATAATTCAAGTAATTGTGACATTCATTTTTCCCCAAGATTTTAGATCTTGCTTATATTTTTCATGTGATTTAATAATATCATCATCATTCAAATCATCAATGTTTAAAATCGGTTCTTTTATCGTACCATCGATATAATCCAAAAAATCTTTTGATAAAAAATATTTTTTCATAGTCCTTCCCAACTTTGATAGCATTTTGGGTCAATGATGCATCTAAAGGACTCATTTTTGCTTTCCATTTCAGCCAAAATCAAAAGATTTAGACTAACCTTAAATTTGGAATGATTTCTCAAAATTTGCATTCGTGGCACCCTTCCCAATGTGCTCGAATTCTTCAATATGAGTCTCTGATACCATGTAAATTGTTGTTGATAATCGAATGTTGAATCATCCATGATACAACTTATCAAAGCGTCAAGATCTCAAAACATCTGAATATGGATGTCACACATAAATAACTCAACAAGAGTGCGGAAGCAAGTCAAACTATAAACAAAAGGTGTGCAAGACAACATAATATTATTGATGAGAGAATGGAGTATTTATAAGGGAAGAAATACAAAATAAGAGAGGTGAAGAAGGGGCCTTGAAGGCTAGCTGTGCTGTGCCATAACAGCCTTCAACGGCTAGTAACTAGCAGCCTCCAACGGCTAGTTGACTGGCCCTAGGTCCTAGTGGCTTGGGCCAGTCCTATCTTAAACACGGGCCCTAATAACCCGTGTACCTATTACAATTAACAGGAATATCTACACAAAAGGAAGTGGAAAAGGTCCGCGTTAAGATATTTTTCTATGTTCATCGGTGGAGTTTCATGGGAGATGATGGAAGACAAGTTTAAGGAGCATTTTGGAAACTATGGTGAGGTAACTCAAGTGGTCATCATGGGAGATAAGGTCACGAGTTGACTAAGAGGCTTTGGTTTCATCGTCTTCTCATATTACTCCCTCTTTGATCGGGTTCTCCAGGATAAATACACCATTGACGGCAGAACCGTGAGTTACAAAAAAAATTTTTTTTGTATTTTTTTTTACCATGCCGCACCGACACGGTGTCGATGTCGCACTCGTGTCGAGGTCAACACTCCACCTCTTAGAAGTGTTTGTGTGACTTAGGTTGCACTGGTGTATGACCTATTGTTGCCAAACTTTATTCAAAGATATATCTAGACTCGACTAGTACCTATAACCAAAGCAAATAAAAAAACCATGACTTTGGTCTGTTGAACTTCAATCACAATTAACATAGTAGGATTTTAGATAAACTACATCCAACAAACCAAGGTCTTTCACCCCAATTGAAGCACATACACTTGCCTAAAATGTCTAGGAATATCAGGTCTTATAGTGTACTTTTACCAATTGATTGTTCGTTTCTCCCTAGACCTAAGGAGATGTTACAAACAAACACAAAGGTTTTAGGGTATTTTGTGCTTAAACTTTAGAAGACCATGACTTTGCACACAAATGTCCATTTGAGATGCAAGTACTCATTCGAAAGCTCTGTTTGTAACCTAAATTTTTTCAAGTATCGTGATAACAATCCGTCGAGTATGATGACTCAAAATGTTGGTTATATAAAATTATATCGACATATTATAACTTTGAACGACTGTAACTTTTCACTCCAATATATGTTTGGAACACCGCAAGTACTTTCCAAAAAGCTTGTGAAGATCTCTACAACAGTTGCAACAGGCAAAGCTGGTTGGGCATTGTTTCGACCTCAAAAGACAATGTTTAAGCCTCCAAAACACCATATTTACTGGACATCTAAGATCTTAATTGAAACTTCACGATTTGAATGTCACATACAAGTCAAATTAGATTTATCAAGGATCAAAAGGTCTGCAAGGTTATATCTTCGGCTGTAATGATGGTTGAATGTGTGAGCAGTACTCGTGCGTTTCAAATGGATGTTGGAGTAAAAAGTTTATGATCATTTGAAGTTACAACATAGGTGTATAATTTCCTACAGCACATAAGTGACATACCTGAAATATTTTTAGGTTACAAAGAGAACTTTCCAAATAGTACTTGTGCGTATGACATCGACAATTGTGTCGAGCTTCAGGGGATAACCTTGCTTAATTAATTGTATCATGATTGAGTGACTTGTGGGCACTTCCTTGAACCAATATATAATCACAGGACACTTCACGTGAAATAAGTGAAGGCTCAAAACTCGTCATATTTTTCAAATTCGTACAAGAAGATTGCTTGCCCTTTTAGAGTAATTTTGTTGCATCTTAGCACAAGGAACTCAGATTGATCATATTTTCAAACTTAGAGTGATCCTATGCCTATAGAATTTTTAAATCTTTAGACATCTTTGTAGTACCTGGTGAATTTTTTTCCTATATGGGCCAATCCACTATGTGGTAAAATATTTCTCCCACAAACAATCCAGCCTCAGTTGGTTTTGCTTTCTTTGTTATAGGTTGCTCATACCACAATATTTGTCAAGTCATGGTCACTTTCATGCTTCTTAATATCAAAATCATTTGTGGAGACAGGCATGGATGATGGCTTTAAATAATTACACTCTTAGGCTAATATGAACTTCACTTAAAAAATCCTACACAATTCTAGGATAGTGGGATACCTTGATTACTTGAGTAGGGTGCTGAACATATAAAATACAACTGAGCCTTTTCCCATACTAGATGGGGTCAGCGACATGTTTTCGTTGTTTGCATAGAGCCCGGTCATGTGTCATACTAGCAGGTAACTCAACATAAGCTAGATCATTCTTTATTGTTTCTTTGCAACACTTTTGTGGTCTTATTCTTTCTTTTTTAACATTATCACAATCTAGTTTCTTGTACCTTCTTATCGGAGCTTCTTTTGATCGTCTTTTTATGTGTCCAAAGCATTTTCAATGGTTTTTTCTTATTTTATTATCTATTAGTATCAGTCCTAATTTGTTTGTAATAACCTCATTATGTATATGATCTTCTTGAAAAAATATTCCCCTGAAAAATAACTTTATAAGGTACTTCCCATGAACTTTTAGTAGCAAAATCATCTGGAGCAGAGACAAAATTTGGGCAATATAACCCTATTTTCTTTACTTTTCTACCAAGGATGTGCAACTGTCTTAGGTTGCTTAATTGGTTCCTCTTCAACCAAAACTTCAATTTCGTGACCTCAATGCTCAAAGTCTTCAGATTGAATAAACTTTCCTCGGTAAAATTTTCAACCCTCTTTTGATTCCTTATTCGGGTAGGAGACCTTGAAAAAAGTTGGACCCTAATAGTTTCTTAGGCTTTGTTGGATTTTCAGATACTTTGGAGGTCAAACTATCTTTCTCTATGGTAGAATATGATTCTGATTTTATGTTTTCTACCATAAATTGATCACATGTCAAGGGATCCTTCAATTCAAGATGGAATTTTTTTCACCAGCTAATTCAAATGTTCTTGGTTCTTAGGCTCCTTGACATGGTCTCAATTTTTAAGGGTACTCATCACATAAAATTTGTTTTTCGATGATTCTTATTCTGTTAGAAAGTATAGAAAAAATCTTTCATACTCGAGTTTTTCTCAATTTTTGGAGTAGCAAGAATATTTTACGAACATTCCAGAATTGGTCTTTGTGAAGGTATATGATTGGGTTCATCCAAAGGAAGATATCCATCTGAGTTACTTAGGATAATCATCTTATGATATTTTTGCAAGTACTTCGCTGATACATAAACAATTGAGAATTGCTTTGAGCATAAATAAATTAACCATCGGCTCATGCTAAAAAACTTCAAAGTGTTTCCCTTTACTAATTTCATTCTCGAAACCTATGTTGGAAGCGGTCCTTGATGTACCATCCTCATGTATCTGGAATTATGGTAAAAGTTGCATTCTGAGTTTAGAGTATTGTATAGATTATCAAATCACAGGATATCCTTAACCCTTTTCTCAACCAATTGTATATAGTCTATCCAAATTAAATCTATGGAATGGATTGGAAAAGAGATGAGTTCCAAACTATACGTTTATATTTCCTCAAAACTGGTAGGTACTTCATCATGCTTGAAGTCCATTTTCTCAAATAAATAAAGCTCAAAAATTGTTACTGGAGATGTATAACTAAATTCGAAGAACATACAACTTCAATACCATGTATTGCATCCTGACATGCACGAGTCTCAAAAGTAAATTCAGTTCTCTAATGAGTTGCACATAAAAATCAAGATACTTCAGAGCATTGAATTTGGTCTTGGAAATGAGACCGCTGTGAAGAACTCGCTGAGAGCTTTCTGATAGGGTCCTGATCACAAATGAGGAAGATATCACGATCAAAGTTGAGATTTGGCCAAAAGAACTGGGCTTGGTCAGGTTGCCTGAGCCTCGACTAGGTCCAAGGTCAGGTTAAGTGAAGATTGAATCTTACATAAGGACAACAGTGGTGGCTATGGCCGTGGATGGGCAGCTATTGGGTGGAGTAGACAGTGGATGGTGGAGCTAGGTGGCAAAAGGTGGTGGTTTATCTGGAAGTGCAAGGGGATGATTACCAACGGATATCAGTATTGCAGGATTCAAAGCAGATGAGTAGTTGGTACCCAATAAATCAAATATAACACCCTAAAAAGAAGGTTAGGACAATGTTATTCTTTGAGGCATGATAAATACTAATCTTTAGGTTTATCTACCGTCATCAGTATAAAATAATTGAATGCAATAGATCCCGACAAACATCTTACATAAATGCAATCAAGTCGTAGACAAACCGGTAAAGCAAAGATGATGATATTGCAAACTCAATTAATGTTACAATTGGATTTGCAAGCTCTCTTGAAAACTAAGAAAGGACTCACATAATCAGAGAAAAGTTGGATGAATCTTGTTTATAATACCACTATATATAGGCATGATGAAGATATAACTCATGATATACTACTAACGAGCATAATTGTCACTCAAGAAGGTAGCTCCTAATATCATAACATGGATGCTTAATGCTCGAAAGTTACAACCACTTCATGTACTGCTCATGAGCACAATTATCACTTAAGTAAGTGGGTTTTAATGTCAAAATATGATTGAGAAATACTCAAGAGTTTCAATCACTACATGTGCTACTAATGAGCATAATTATCAATTAATGTCAAAATATGGTTGAAAAATACTAATGAGTTTGAGTCACTACATGTGTTACTAATGAGCATAATTATCACTTAAGTGTCTATTAATATCATAATATGACCACACCCATAACATTCACCAAATATATTTTGGTATTTTGAAAATCATCCAACATGAGTCACCTTAGGATTCATGTGCAAATGCTTAATTGCATTATTGCGTATATAGGTTATTGAAGCTTGAACTGTTAGAAATCCAAGGCCCGCTTGAATGTAAACTTCGGTGTGCAATAAAACATTTTATGCAGAACCAAACATTTGGGGTTTGGCCACCACTTTTATTGCATAATTCAGTATAGGTTTCGTCATGATTGGGGATGTGGATTTTTTACAAGAACTGCCAAATAAAGAAGCTTTGGCATATCGTCATTTCTTGGTAAGAGCTAGGTGGGTTCAGCCAGGGCTCGATTCAGCTGGGTTCAGCAGTGAGCTAGGTAGGTTCAGCCAAGGGCAGGTCGGCCAAGTGGTTCGGCCAGGGGCTCAAGGCGGTGCATGGTTCGGCCAGCACTAGGTCAAAGGCGGTTAGGTGCAGGTCGGCCCAAAGTGTGAAGCAAGGAGGGTGCGGTTCGATTAAAGGGTGAGCTAGGTGGGTTCAGCCAGGGTTCGGTTCAGCCAAGGGCAGGTGGTTTAAGGTGTGGTTCGGTCAAAGGGGCTTACCTTGGTTGCAGCCCACCATTAGTCAAGCTCGGTTCAAGGTGCAGCCGGTCCACGTTTTTGTTGCAGCCACTCTTGGTCAAAGTCATTTTGGTTGCAGCCCACTAGCCCAAGTCGATCCACTTTGGTTGCAGCCCACCCCCTAGGTTAAAGCCACAAGGTTGCAACCCACGCCCATATATTACATCACTAACTTCTGCAATTCCCGTTTTTCCCTTTCCTTTTTCTCACCCAAGTTCATTGGTGCCGGGCCCCCTTAATGAAACCCTTGAGGTCTGATGTTTATATAAACCTTTCCCTGTCGTACAGGCTGAATTGGTAACTCCATCCTGCTGGCTGCCTTCAAAAGTTGGCTTTGGGAAATGTGACACACCCGACCTGTTTGCTTGTCACCCAATATTGTCGAACATTTAGCCACTTCAACTTACTCAGGTTTGGACAGACCCCAAACAGTTGAGAGAAGACTTGGCTTCCAAACTGATCCAGATTTGGAATTAAGATCTGGGTTTTGTGTTAAGTCTGCTGCAATTTGAAGTAATTTGATGATAAGATGTGTTATGGTTGTGGGAATCGATGTTTGAAGCAGCCAGCATCCTACTGGATCAGAAACAATCCTGTTTCTCTAGGCCCACATAATTAAGACCCAAGTAAGCGTTGAGCTATTCAGGGCAGCCTCTAGCCAATTGTTTCTTCTTACGGTTTTGGGTGGATTCATTTGCATTGTGTCAATAGGTATTTGAAGCTTCAACCGTTAAGAAATATAAATCTACTTGAGTCTAAAACTCGAATGCACAAATAAAAGTTTGGATTTTGAACCAAACAAGGCCCAGTTCTTGTTTGGACAGTTATACAGTTTGACGTGTTTGTGGTTGGACTCATTCTCTCTAAGATGCTATTTTTTTCTCATAAAATTAATTATCTTAAAAAGATAGATGCATGGAACATTTGGCTCAAAGTTAATCACGTGAGCAGTGAGCTTGAACCAGAAAAAGGAGCAATCTTATGAGACTTTTTCTGGCCATGAAAATTGGCCATATTTAGTTTCACTTGGCTTAATGAAATATTCTTTTACGTCTTCATGACAATCTTGCAGTAGATGCTGCGGTACACGTGTACAGTATGATATTTTATTTCTTCATTTAATAAGGAAATATTTAATTTTAAATATAAGAATCTGAAACTATAAAACCCCGAATCTTAAATGATAGATTCACTGTGATAATATTCTATTGACATTTTCTGAATGGTGTGATACAAAACTAATCACCGAGTGAAAAGAATATAGGGACTTATTCATACATGATAACTATCGTACTGCATTCAACACTACAAACTATTCTATAAGCATGAGTGTCGACAACACTTGTTTGGGTCACAATTGAGATGGGCCATTGTGATCTGAAATTACACGTTCTGAGGGCATTCTTGAAATCGGAAGCTACAAGCGTCCCGCTTCTGAATCACAGGGTGAAGGCAACATGCACTGTATATGTGGCATAAGTTCTGTATTGCTCTCTAAATGTCAAAAGCAGACCAAATGAGCACCCAGCTCAGCAGCAAGGCGCTGTAGCTGGTGGGGAGTTCGACTTTCGCAGGGTCCATGCGTGGGTATGGGTGTTAGTCTTCGGCCTCCTCTTGTAACAAAAGGAGGCGAAAAATTCAGGCCAAATGAGCGTGTCCTACTCTTTCCTTCCTTGACTTGTAAGACTAGTTGATGTTACAGTGGTAAAGTGTATGATTGGTGCCATCCTGTAATGAAAGCCCTAATTTGGGCTTCAGGCCTACGTTGGGGTTCGGACTTATTGACGGGCGAAGTGTGTGTGCACGCCTACAAATGCATGCATGTATATACAGACGTGGCTGGTTTAAACTCGGGCTGCCGGTTTGAATCATAGCTGAATTGGGTCTTAAACCGGATGAAACTGGAACCGGATGAAACTAGACCTGCTATCGTAACTGGACCCAGTTGATGATCGGATTGGTTATGGTTCCGAAGGTTTGAATAACGTTTGACATATAGCATGATCGTCAAGAATGCCAGTAGACTAATTTGAAAAGCTCTTGAAGATTAAAAAACTGCTATATATAGTGATGATGAGTCATGATGACAGTAGACTAGGTGTGCCCTCGGACTATGTAGCAGTACAGGATATTCACGTCGGCTGGCTTTGGCTTACATTCTTATATTTTTTATTTTATTTTAATGTTTTTACTTTATAAAGTTGGGTTATCCAGGTTGGATCTAGAACCATAATTGGATCTGTTGGTTATGAACAGAAACTGAATGAAACCCGGTTTGGTTATGGTTCTTGATTCAGGCAAATTGGAACCGGTCATGTGCACACATACAGAGTACATGTTTCGTAATTGAGAAAGGGGACCGACTGATATGAATAATTTCTATGTTTTCTGCAACAAATGTCTTCCAATTAATCCGTTTTTTTTATTATCTGACAAAATGAGTTAGGGAAGACGAGAACTCGTACTTCTTGCATAGCAATTCTCTGCAAAGATCAATAGCTGCAACATGCTGCTCAGCACCACTGTTGGAGTCTTCGGCCGCTTATGGGAGACCCCACACAGATACACGTACACACACACAAACACATATTTCTGCGTAGATAGATAGATATGTGTGTGTATGTGTGTGTGTGTGTGTGTGAGAGAGAGAGAGAGAGAGCACAGGCAGCCTTAACGTATAGAGGGAACCAAGAGGGCGGTTCATGTTCATTGACTACCTTAAGTGATCCTAGCCAAGCCAAACACTTAGTGTTCCTTCTCCACTCATATACCTTAATAAACTAACTCGTGTTTGGTTCATGCTACCATGATCGAAGCACAAACTTGGTGATTCTTTTGGCGCACTGCTCTGCTGAACTTCGTGAAGTTCAGGATGTCGATACTTGGGCTCTGCATATTCTGCCTCCCTACTAACATCCTGGCTTGCTTATGAAAGGTAAGGTTGGTGATTCTTTTGGCGTGAAAAGTGTGGAAAATCTTCCCATGAAACTGTAATGCATGGAATCTAGCTTTCACATTGTCTACTTGTCAAAGCGTTGATTTTCATTTCTGTGATCAGGAATTGCTGAAGCGAAATGGATGTCGGTCTGGACACCAGACCATTTTAATGAGATCGGAACAGATTCAGGTCTGAGATATTCGTTGAGTTCTTCCATGCAAAGGGTCTTGGATGCTGGATTTGTGTCAATTCCACCTTTGAGAGGTCAGAATCCGTTTGCGAATGTTCACAACAAATTATTGAATTGATGATTCAATCTTTCTTAAGGGACAGAGAGCTGCATTTTGAATGTCACAGCATGGTCCAGCAAGGTTTGATCTTGTAAAAGCAATGTTATGGATCTGGATTTTCTGAATCGTGAGTCTATGACATACATAATAGGCACTTTCTCCACAGCCATCTCTCTGAATGGCAAACCAGAAACTAGATTCTTGTAATTGAAAGTAGATGAGAGAAATATAACCTTATAGGGCTGGGTGCACGAAAGTAGCATGGAATCTATTTAGTCAGGACTACTGTGATTCCAAATCCAGGTTCAAATATGAAAAAGATTGGTCGCATACATAGACCCCCCTCAACACTATTGCAGATTTTACCTTAAATCTGATCTGGATTGTCTACCATGGGCCTTTTTGATGAGCTGCAACAGTTCTAGCTTTATAGTTGATATAATAGGAGCCTTGAAGCTACATGCCCTTAACTACGGATCTTAAAAGTGACACAAACTCAGTGTCATGTCAAGTATGAACAAGCCCATATTTGATCCATTGAATACCTCGGTGTTGACACTGTCCCCCGTCGAGACATACACATAGAGATCGAGGAATTGAGCAGCATGCCAAGAAACATGGTTTAGTTGGCTTCTCCAATGACCTTTTGCCGGATTGTAAACTTGCATTGATGGGGCATATAGATCTCGTGATGTAGAAAACAATACGGTTTAAAGAGTCGGGAGCTCGAGGATTCTTCAAGCTTGCATGGCAGTAACTCAGTCCAAAAGTAATTAAGTCTCATGAGCTGATTGCGAAAGACAACCAATGTGAAAATGAATCTAATGCGGAATAGCTTGTAGAAGTGAATTTTTGTTCCAAAGTTTATGTAAAGACTTGAAACTAAATTCACAAACTACGAGTGCACGAGTGTAGATGTGAAATTTTATTCTAAAGTCTATATAGAAACTTGAAATCAAATCCACTAACTACATCGTGCGCGAGCGTGTTAGCTAGTTTGTTTAAACTAGCAAAGATGATTTCTGACTTATAGAACGATTGTGGGTAAGTGAATTTTTTTCGACTTAGGCTTTCTTAAACCGACGCTCAAGGGTCAGCGTAGATGCTTTGAGTATTGTTTTGAGAGACTTATTTCTAGATTTTTCCCGATAGCTTCTGAACCTTTAAAAATCTTGAAAATTTTATAGGAAAAGGAGGCTGATATGGAGATTCAGGAACTATTTTTATTTGTGGTGCTGTGGATGAATACAATTAAATCAGACAGTGACTCACTCAGTCATTCGGGACACATCTGTGACAGAAATATAGAGCTTTAGAAAAACAGTTTTATCTCAGTGCACAGACTTCTGATTTCTATGAACTTGGTCTTGTGGGAAAGCCATGAATCTTAGATTTCCAATGGGACCATTTTTAATGAAATTGGTTCACTACAGACAAAGTTATGGTATGATAACCCAACTTTTGTTGAAGGAAATACATATTTTACAGGTTATGTTCTGAATTTGTCTGATATTCTTTGATTTTATTTATGGGGTTGCACGACTGTAAAATTCTTGAAAATGTTATTAAAAGTGGGTCTATGTGGGTAGATTAGGTATGAAAAGTTTCAGAGCATTCGGAGTAGAGAGCAAGGAGTTAAAAATCAAGATTATAGCTTAAGCATAGAGGAAATTAAGAGAGATATGAGTCTATAATGTATATTGGGGTAGGAGAAATTGAAAATTAAACACATAGTATGCATCTAATGAACTTAAAAGAAATTTGTCAGCATGACGCTTAACTATTACATCAAGAATGGATTCAGTTGCTCTTTAATTACAACCCATTTTTAATTTAATGAAGGTAAAAACGAGATGAAATTGAAATAGAGGAGAGAAATTGACCTTGATCGTTGCACTCTTTGCAAATTGATGAAGACGATTTGAAGGGAGCAACACTTTCTCCCTTCTCTCTCTCTTTCTCTCCCTCTCTTACTACACGATTCCCTCTCTTTACTCACCTCTCTTTAATGCCTAAAACCTAGCCCCAAGCCCCCCTTTTATAGGTTTCAAGGGGGCCTCTAGGGCCTTCCATGGTTTTGGGCTTTTGGGGCCATTCCACTCCAATCCGATCCAATAGATGGCCCATTGCTACACATGGGTGTATGTGGGTTGGGAGGGTGGTCCCCTCTTGGTCTATGTGGGCTTGGTGCAACCCACATGGTCCAAGCTTTCATTTGAGTAAGGCTTGGAGTGGTCGAGCCACTTTAGCCCAAGTCCTTCCCTTGGTCAAGCCACTCTAGCCAACGTGCTTATTTGGCCCGGTCTTAGTGTCTTGACTTCAACTTTGATGGAGCTCAAGTCTTGATCGAGCTACCTTGTTGTGCCTTGGTCATAGGGTGTCTTTGACTTTGCCTTGACACATCCACTTGAGTTTGAACCTTTTTGAATTTGAATTGATCCTCCCTTTGAGTTGAATTGAATCGAACTTAGTTTGGGATGAGCCCTGTAGGTGTTAGAATTATACTTCTTCAAACTCCATTTCTTCTACGTGATTATCTGCTTTCATCCTAACTTTCAGAAATTCTATTTTGCTTGATTGTCTTTTTAGTTAAGATTTATGGTTTCAAATATTTTCTTTTTGATTGTTTAAAACCATTTCATTTGAGATACATCTTTAAATATTCTTTTTGGAAAACAATTGAGTCTCATTTCCAATATTTGTTTGCATGAATGACTTGCTTTCGCTCTGTGAGTTAGTCTTTACTGTTTCAACCACTTTAACCCTTTTAATGGGTGTAGGGTCTCAAACCACTTTAACCCTTGAGTGTAGGGTTTTAGAGTAAGACTATCCTTGATCAAGCAAATTTTTGAGGTCTGGTTTGGATTGATTTGGTTTTAAATTTTAAAAGTTTTTGTAATTTTATAAATTTGACATTTTGCAAATATTTTATGGGTTTAGTTCCCAATGTCTCATTTCACCTGTTTCTTTGTGGAAAATGGTTTGAAATTATCCTTTCTTTGAAGGTAGACATTTGAAAAAGCAGAATTCTACCCATTTAGCTTTGAGGGCAAAGTAGTTATTTTTAAAACTTTTGTCAAAATTAGATTTTTTTTGAGAGGGATGCAATATACCCTTATTTTGAGGTTGCTACAAAATTTTGGTGCAAAAATGAGTTCATTTAAGATGTCTTTATTTGAGAAACCCTTAAAAGACCCAAAATTATAATTTTTATTTGAAAAAGGCAAAATTTCTAAACGATCAAAATTTTTTGTTTTGAATTTTTTTTGGGTGTTTATAGATGCCCCTCTTTGGCATTAATCCAAATTTATTTGGATAATGGCAAAGAACAAAACACCCATTTTTCTTCTCAGATTTATCTTGATAGTATGAATTTTTCCCTTATTTCATAGCATCTATCTTGTTGGATTTATTTTTGTCAAGGAGGGAATCTTAGCCAAAGGGGACTTGACTTAGAAAACACTTAATCCTAGAGTGATCATGCATGGCCGACCCTTTGATGTATGTATGCATGCATGTAAGTGGAGTCTGTGCTTAGAGGTCTCTACATGAGTTTCGTGAGCTTGAGAAGAAACCTATGAAGGCCGGTTGCCCAAAGCAAGATGATTCCAATATTATTTTCTTTGATATTTTGGGTTTTCGAAATTTCTTTTCAAAAGGAAACTCCTTTTGGTTTCTATTGAAAAGGATTTCCAATTTCTTACATTTCCCTTTACTCGGGTTTTAATACCCACTACTTAGTAAAAATTTTATAAGAAATTTTGAATAACATTTCAAAATTCAATTTCTCACACAACAAAGTCTAACTCTCAACAAAATGAAATCCAAATAAGTAGATCCTATTCCTACTTTGGGATTTTAATGGCAAATCTTTCTCTATTGGGATAAGATGTGGGGATTTGAGAAAGAGTTCTCCATGGTCTCTTCTGAAGTGTCTCGTGGTATAAGGCCAAGAGAATTTTGATGGAAAATTACTTTTTTATGCTTTGGCTTTTCTTTCAAAGGGAACCTCTATATTGAAGGTTTTTGTTTTCCCTTTTGTTTTCTTTTTCTTTTTGGAAGACCTCTATATTTGAGGGTTTTGTTTTTCTTCCTTTTCTTTTGATTTTGCGAATTTTCCTTTTTGGGGAGAAATGAAGTGGGGGAATACAACTCATCCTTTTAGATACTCGATTCAGTCAAGTATATCCCATTTCCTAATAGCACCTATCATTTGAAAATATTTTGCTATTTTGAACTAGGTCTCATTTTGTAAGCCAAAGATTTTTGAAATGTTACCAAATGATTTTGAAAACTCCACTTTTCATAAAGCATTAATTCCCTAATTCGGGGTCACATAATCCATTTTGATTATTCTTTCAAGAAATTCAAGGGAGACCCATTTTAAAACCTTTTCAAGAGAATTTAAAGTAGACCATACACATAATATTCTTTTAAGTATTGGACATTTATAGGGTCTACTAAATTTCTTCCCTCAACATCAATTAACCAATATGCATTATTTGTGGTTGCCCCCCTTACAATATAGGGACCATCGCACTTGGGCTGCTACTTATTTGTGGTGGATAGTTTTCAAAACAAGGTCTCCCACTTTGAAGTGGCGAGCCTTCATGTGCTTTTTATAATGTCAGGCTATCCTTTGTCGGTATGTGTGTACATGATCCATGGCAAGGAGCCTTTTCTCATCAAGTAGGTCAAGCTCAACCATCCTAGTTTGTTGTAGGATCTCTACGGGTAAATCTAGTGCAAAAGATGTATAAATGAATGTAATTTTGTATGAATGGAAAGTATGGCGTTTGTACCATAGACCAACTCAAATGGTGTGACATTTGTGGGTGTACAGATAGAAGTCCTATAAGCTCATAAGCTTCATTTAGCTTCTCAAGCCATGTTCTACCCTTTTCTAGAGTCTTCTCAATGATGCTTATGAGGGTTTTGTTCATGGCTTCGGCTTGGCCATTGCCATGAGGGTAGTAGGATGATAAGAAGTGTTGGGTAATACCATAAGTCTTACATAACTTTTCCACTTTCTCATTTTTGAATGAGGTGCCATTATCCGACACTAAGTCTCTTGGAACTCCAAATCGAGCAAAGATAATTTTCTTAATGAATACCACTACATGTCGTCCTTGGATAGTAGTCAAGGAGGTAGCTTCAACCCATTGAAAAAAATATTTAGTAGCTCCTAAAATAAACCTACGTCCATTGGATGCAGTAGGTGAGATTGGTCCAATGATATCAAATGCCCACATGGTGAAGGGTCATGGACCCATGATGGGATGCAATGCAGATGATGAAATATGAATGACATTTCATTGCACTTGACATTGATGACACTTTCTAACATGGTTATGACAATCTTGCTTCAAAGTGGACCAAAAATAACCTGCTCTAAGTATTTTAATGGCCATCATATTTGTATTAACATGACCTCCACATTCTCTATCGTAGAACTCTTGCATAATATTCCTAGCCTCATCATGGTTGACACATCTCAACAAGATGCCGGTAAAACTCTTTTTATATAGAACCCCTCCCAAAATCATATATCGGGTAGAAATTTTCCGAATAAAAGCTTTATCTTTAAAGAAAACAAATTTGGGAAATCCTCCATTTTTTAAAAAGTTTTTAATGTCTTGAAATTAAGGTTTTTCATTTGAATTTTGGTCATTTTGATAAATCTCTAAATCATGGGTGGATACATTAGGTCAATGTAGTATCTCTAGGGATCGAGTGCCTATAGTGGTTTTTCATATGTTTTTCATAGTGTTGGGCTATCATTTGCTGGTATGCGTGTGCATGATCTCTGGCAAGTAGCCTTTTTTTCATCAAGTATGTCAAGCTCAACCATCCTGGCTTGTTGTAAGGACTCTATGGGCAAATCGAGTGCAAGAGATGTATGAAATGAATGCAATTTTGTATGAATGGAAAGTATTACATTTGTACTATAGACGAACTCGAATGGTGTGGCATTTGTGGGTGTGCGGATGGAAGTCCTACAAGCCCATAAGCCTTCATTTAGCTTCTCATGCCATGTCCTACCCTTTTCTAAAGTCTTCTCAATGATGCTTATGAGGGTTTTGTTTGTGACTTCGGCTTGGCCATTGCTTTGAGGATAGTAGGGTGATGAAAAGTGTTGAGGAATGTTGTAGGTCTTATATAACTTTTCTACTTTCTCATTTTTGAATGGGGTGCCATTATCCGACACTAGGTCTCTTGGAATTCCAAATCGAGCCAAGATATTTTTCTTCATGAATGTCATTACATGTCCTTGGACATTAGTCAATGAGGTAGCTTCAACCCATTTAGAAAAATATTCATTGGCTCCTAAAAAAACCTCTGTCCATTGGATGCAGTGGGTGAGATTGGTCCTATGATATCAAAAACCCACATGGTGAAGGATCTTGGCCTTACGATGGAATGCAATGCGGATGATGAAATATGAATGGCATTTCCATACACTTGACATCGGTGACACTTCGTAACATGGTTATGACAATCTTGCTTCAAAGTGGACCAAAAATAACCCGCTCTAAGTATTTTCATGGCCATCATATTTGCATTGACATGACCTCCACATTCTCCATCGTGGAACTCATGCATAATGGTCCTAGCCTCATCATGATCGACACATCTCAACTAGATGTCGGTAAAACTCTTTTTATAAAGAACGCCTTCCAAAATCACATAGCGGGTTGAAATTTTTTGAATAAAAGCCTTATCTTTAAAGGAAGCAAAATCGAGAAATCCTTCATTTTCTAAAAAGTTTTTAATGTCTTGAAACAAAGGTATTTCATTTGGATTTTGGTCGTTTTGACAAATCTCTAAATCATGGGTGGATGGAGTGGGTAAATATAGGATCTTTAGGGATCGAGTGACCATGGTGGAGTCGATCCTTAGGGATGACCCTAAAGAGGAGAGGGCATCTGCTATGGTGTTGTCCTCTCTACCTATGTGAGTGAGTGTCTATGATTTGAAAGAATCAATCAACTGGCTGACCAATTCATGGTATGAAAGTAGTTTTTCATTTTTAACTTGCCAAATTTTCGAAACTTGGTTTACAACAAGCATAGAATCTCTAAAGACTTCAACACATGATGCCCCTAGATTTTTCAAAATTTTTAGGCCTTGTATGAGTGCCTCATATTCAGCCACACTATTTAAACAAGGAAAATCTAGTTGGAATGCCATTGGGATCTCTCCCTTCTCGAGGAATATGAGAATGATTCCCATGCATGCCCCTTGTTGGTTCTTTCCTCCATCAAAGTACATTTTCTATACTTGATCTTCATTACAACAATTTGATAAAACATGGTTTTCTAATTCGTTTGTCAAGATGCCTTCATCGGGCATTTCATGAAGTATGGGATATGTATCTTTAAGGAGTAACTCAGCTACATGATCGGCTAGGGCTTGTCCCTTAATAGAGTTTTGGTGATGGAATTTTAGATTATACTCCATTAGGAGGAACTACCATTTACCTAACCTACCCAGTAGGATAGTTTTTTCAAAAAGGTGCTTGATAGGGTCAAGTTTAGACAGTATCCAAATTTCATGATATAGGAAATAATGTCTAAACTTTTGACAAGCCCATACTAAGGCTAGGCACATTTTCTCCATAGCTTGATATTTTCTTTCATATACCAATAGAGTTTTCAAAATATAATAAATAGCATACTCTTTAAGACTATCATCCTCATATTGAGCAAGTAAAGCACCCAATGCATTTGTATGAATAGAAATATAAAGCAATAAAGGTTTTCCTGGCTTTGGAGGTCTTCAAATTGGAGGATTTACCAAATAAGTTTTCAATCTTTTAAAAGTTTTTGGCAATTGGAACTCCAATCAAATTTAACCTTTTTTCTTAAAAGCCTATTGAAGGGTTCACATCTTGTTGTTAAGCTGGAGATGAATCTCCTAATAGCTTAGAGTCGACCTTCGAGGCTACGGATTTGGGTCAAATTGGAGGGTGAAGTCATGTCTATGATGGCTCGATACTTAGAGGGGTCGACATCTATGCCCCTTTGGTTAACCATGAACCCTAAGAGTTTTCCTGATTCTACTCCAAAAACACATTTTTGAGGGTTTAATTTCACTTTATAAAGTCTAAGTCTTTCGAAAACCTTTTGCAAAGATTCTATATGTGTGCATAAGGCTTTTGATTTTACCGAAAGATCACCCACATATACTTCCAAGAGCTCGTGGATTTGATCATAGAAAATATTAGTCATGGCTCTTTGGTATGTAGCACCAGCATTTTTCAAACCAAAAGGCATAACCGTGTAATAGTATGTACCTCAAGGTGTAGTAAAAGCAATTTTAGCCTGATCTTTTGGAGCTAACTTCATTTGATTATAACTCGAATAGCCATCCATGAAAGAAAACATTTCATGATTTGAAGTGATATCCACTATCAAATTAATATTTAGAAGTGAAAAATTATCTTTTGAAGTGGCTTTGTTTAAATTTCTAAGATCAATACAAATACGAATTTTCCCATTGAATTTTTGAACTATAATAATATTTGAAAGTCATTCAGAATAAACAATGGGTTTTATAAATTTGACTTTTAAAAGATCTTGTAAACCCTCTTTTACTTGGGAGTGAACATCGGGATGAATTTTCATAAGTGTTTGTTTCATGGGTTTTGCATTTGGTTCTAGGAATAAATGATGTTCTACAATCCTAGGGTCTAGACCCGGCATGTCTTCATAGGTCCATGCAAGCACGTCTATGTATGATTTCAAGAATGCAATGAATGATTCTTTTTTATGTTCATACAAACAAGTACCTATTTTGACATACTTTGGGTTAGACACACTCTCTAAATTGACCTCTAAAAAATCCCCTCCTACAAAATTTGAAGTTTTTCCAAGTCAATGATTCTATGAAATTCGGGAAGCTCGGAGGCTTGATCATCCTCATGGATGAGGGGATCTTCCTCTTTGCTTTGATAACTCTGAAGTGCTTTGATTTCTAGGGAAGTATCATACATGATGAAAGGGTTATGTAAAAGATTATTATTTACAATGTCATGAGATGATTTTGGTTTGTAAATGTATATGGGTTTTGTCAAAACCGATTTTGGAATTTGTACATGGTTTCGAAAATTAAAGTTTTGGGGATTTTCAACTTTTTTATTTTTTTGGATTTTTCAAAACAAATGCTAGAAGGATGAACATAAAAGACTTTCTTTTTGGAATTTTTAGTTTTTTTAAATGTTTTCAATTTTGGGAGTTTTCTAATTTTTTTTGGATTTTTTTCAAGTAAGGGGTCTTCTATCAAACATACAAAGAAAACACCATGAATTAAACTCTACACAAGAGGTCTAAGCCATAGGTTTCAGTTTTAGTTGGCTCTAGGGCACCCTTGACCCAATTGGTCTTAGATGGTGGCTCAGGAGGTATGGATGGGTTACATCCTAAGCCATATCGACCTAGGTTAGGCAAAGGTAGGAGAAACTCTAACCTTCCTTGGTTATTGGCTCATAGACCTTGGTATGGTGTATATCCCATGTTCAATAACATATTACAAGGCTTTTTATGTTTTGAAATTTTTTTATAAAAGGGATGGCCTTGGAATAGTATATCATCCATATAATGGTTATAAACTTGAGTTTTTTGAGATGTGTCTAGGAGATGTAAGGCTTGGTCGGTGGAAGACTTTGGCTTCTCTAAGATACACGCGACCTTAGGAGTGGAGAACTTGGATGACTTAGGAGTTCCTAAGAGATGGATGACCTTGGAGGGATGTGACTTGGGCTCTCCTAAGAGGTTGATGACTTTGGGTGAATTGGGCATCTCCATGGCCCTCTCCACCTCACTCGATGGGTCACTTGATAGGCAATGGAAGTTTTGTATTCCCTTGAGATGTGGGTTGTCTTTTCCAAGGACTACTACCACTTGGTTATCCCGTGAAAATTTTAGGCATTTGTAGAAGGTTGAAGGGACGGCTCGGAGGGAATGTATCGAAGGCCTCCCAGACAACAAGTTGTAATGAGGGTTTATGTCTAAGACATAAAACAACCCTACGTGTGGGATTTTGTCGATTTCCATGGGTAACTCTATGGAGCCTAAGGGATGGGATGAATTGCCATCTTATCCTGTTATGATAATAGGACTTGGTTCAAATCTAGACATGAGTACTTCTATTTGGAAGGCCACATGAAGAGGAATATTGTTTAGACCTCCTCTCCCATCAACCAAGTACTTGTTGAGATATGGTGATTTAATACCACCTCTATGTGCAAAGCTTGGTTGTGGGTTGTATTGGTCTCTCTAATTTATCCTCGGTAAACACGATTGGGGCCTTGGCAAATATGGGAGAGACCAAGAAGGATAGGATTCGGGGGTTATGGTAGTGTTAACTTTGGGTTTTTCTAGGATTCCCTCTAAGACTTGTATATTTTTAGGTGAGCTTTGTATCAACTCTAAGATAGACATGTTTATGGGGACTTTTGAAAGATAAAATTCTAAATCATATGGGGTTAACACAACACTTTTACCCTTATCCATGCCATGAGATGAATTAGGGATGCATGCTTTCGGGGGCAGGAAAAACGACCACCCCTTTACTAGCTTGTTTATATAAGTGTGGGGTTGATAGATCCTTCTAGATCTAGTCACTTCCCCTACACTCTCCCTAAGGCTCGATCCTAGCTTGACTCTATTTTGATACTTTGAAGCACCTCGAATTTCTATAAAAGATCTAATCAAGTGTGAAACTCTGAGCGCTCCCCAAATCACTACTTGCTTGTCTTTTTTTATTACGAGAGTGAGTGGTGTGTAGAAAGTAGTATGAACCTGTAGACGCGTGAAAAATCCCCATGCCTCCCGCCTTTTCTGGGCTTCGAGTGGATCCTCTCGTGCGTCTAAGGCCTATTTATGTAAACAGGGCGTGCCAGCTAGCTTACCTAAGCTAGCGAAGATATATTTAAACTGACTTCTAATTGTGGCGACTGTGAGCAAGTGAGCTCTTGTCGTCGCAGACCTCCTTGCACCGATGAGCAAGGGTCAGTCTGTACGCTTTGCAAAAATCGAGTTTTTGGGATAGAAAGCCTACGCAGCGGTTCGAGGTGTCTAATTCGGGTCTTTTAGATACGATTGCAGATTTTAGATCACGTGGATTTGCACGTGCCTAAGTCTTTCCTTTTATCCCTTCATGGGCCGCCTAGTTTGTGTGTTATGAACACTCCACTACATGGGCGAATTCGAGCGGGGCTTGCTTTGATGCAATATGCGTCCTACCTCGTGGTATGGCGTAGATGCAATGCAAACTCACGCTACTCCTAAGAGAAAACCCGAATATAAAGACAATGCTGAAGGGAAATAACCGAAGGGAAATGACTTGAAATGTAAATGCCGAAGGGAGATATGTATATAGAGTAGGTATATGGGCCCTTACTCGGGTCTTGCAAATAAGAGCGAAGGCTCAATGTGGGTGCGTGCTTGAATTGAAAGACTTACACACACGACATGAAATTAAACCCAAATATAACTGGTTTTCAAAATGACCTGGTTTTGTACTTGGATTTTCAAGTGATTTCGAAATTTTTGGTCTGGCTATGCAGACGACGTTTTTTTCGAAATCCTTTTCTTTTGCCAAAGTCCTACCAGGAGCAGCTATGTACAAAATCTTTTTGGTATTTTCCAAATTTTCGATTTTTTTGGTTTTTTGTAAAACAAGAACCTTGGGAACTATACAAAGCACTCTATTTTCGAGTTTTTGTTTTTCCATTGTTTTTGGTTTTTCTTGTTTTTCGATTTTTTTGATTTTAAGCTTTTCAAATGTTTTTGTATTTTTAGAAAAGGGATCTTCCGTCATAACTACAAAGGGAAAACACTACGGATTACACTCGGAATAGGAGATCTAAATCATAGGCCTCTTCTAAGGCAGGTTCCGGGGCACCCTTGACCCAGGTGGTCACAGGGGGTGGCTCCGGCGGTATTCGGGGAGTATAACCGATCCCATATCGGCTTGGATTGACCCTAGGAAGGATGGGCTCTAGGAGACCCTAGTTCTGCGCCCCTAGACTCTTGTAGGGCGTGTAGCCCAAGTTCAACATGTTCCACGACTTTTTGTTTTTCGAAAAAGTTGGATACAAGTCGTGGTCCTAAAACATGCTATCGTCCATATTGTGCTCATATGGCCTCTTGTCCAGGGGCTTTGGAAATAGAGAACGCTTGGGTCGTCCTAGAAGGGTTAGAATCGAGAGGGGGTCTGCTTTGGGCGGCCCCTTCACATATACAACCTTCCTAAGGTTGTTCAACACGAGCCGAGGTGATTCAACCATAATTTGCCCTAGGTTAGCCTCATGGGCCTGGGAGCTTGATAAACAAGGGGAGTTTATGATCCCCTGAAGCTGTGAGTGACTCTCACCTAGGATTACAACGACCTGGTCCCTAAAAGGGATCTTAACACACCTGTGGAAGGTGGATGGCACAGCGCACAAACTCTGTATCCAGGGCCTTCTCAACAACAGGTTATAATGGGGGTGGATGTCCAAGACATGGAACACCACCGTGTGTTCGATCCCTCCCATTTTCATTGGGAGTTCGATGGATCCTAAAGGTCTAGACGCATTCCCATCGTATCCAGTGATAACGATGGGGCTTGGGTTCACTGAAGTCAAGGTGACTCCGATTTTATACGCCACATGAAGTGGAAGGATGTTGAGCCCTCCTCCACCATCGACTAGGCACCTGTCCAGAGAGTGGTTGTTTAGAACCACCTCGATATGCAGGGCCTAGTTATGGGTTTCGTAGGGTCTATCTACATCATCTTCCGAGAAAGTGATGGGCGATTTTGCTCCTAATAAAGCCACTTGGGCAGACAAGGATTCCGGACTTATGTTCGAATCAACCTTGGCCCTTTCTAGAATTTTCTCTAATACAAGTCTATGCTTAGGCGAGGTTTGTATAAGCTCTAAGATAGACATGTGAATAGGAATCTTTGAAAGGTGGTTTTCGAAGTCATAAGGATTTAGGATGACTTTGTCCTTATCTGCTTTTGGCAGAACACTAGGGATACATGCTTTTGAGGGGCCAAGCACACTGACCACCTTTTGAGCACCTTGAAGGTGCGGGGGTTGATAGATCCTCCCGAATCTAGTGACTTCCCCCACGACCAACCTAGGGTTCGCGCTAATTTTGGCTCTAAGGATGAGCTGAGGAGAACCTTGGGTTTTCAAAACTGGTTTTACTGGGGATTCCACTTTTGGTGGTCCCTGAATGACGACTTGGGCGGGCTTCTTGTATAGTACAAGAATGGGCGCACAAGTGGGTCGACCAGACTCTGGTTTTTGCGTTAGTTCTTTGGAAATGGTGAGGGTACATACCTCCTTTCCTTTCCCACTGCCACTGGCGTACTTGGGAAAGGGTTCCTTGAAGATAGCTTGAGGTGGCTCAGGTTCCGCAGTGACCTGGAGCCAGCCTTCTGCTATCAAGTTCTCAATTTTATTTAAGAGGGAAAAGTCGCGTTTGGTATCATGGCCTTTGAGCCGATGATACTTACAAAATCGGTTTAAATACCCTCCTTTGGAAGTGACTCCTTCGGGGATTTCAGGGAGTTCTATCATGCCCTGGGCAAGTAGGAGGTCTAGGACCTCCGACACAGGTTGCCCCAGCGGAGTATACTCCCGTTTTTCAACCGGTTTTTGAAAGTTTCGCTCCCTCTTATTTTCTAACTTTTCAAAATTTTTGGAAGTGCCCGCCACGCCTGGATCCACCCGGACATTGGCGATTTTATGGGGCTTTGCCCCTTTGTCCATCGTGGGTAGCCCATATGTGATGGGCTTTTCCAAGCAGGTTTTTGGAACGGCACTTCCTTTCCACAAGTGATCGTATGTCCCTTTTCGCAAGTTGGTTTCGAAAAGGGAGGCCTTTTTTATCAACTTATGGAAAGTTGAGATCTCATGGAGTGAGAGAAGGGTTTTTAACTCGCTTTTAAAGTTATCCAAGATGAGCATTACTGTGCATCCTTCGGATATGGGCTCTCGCACTTGGCCCAAAAGCGACCTCCATCTTATAATGAAGGCATGTACGTCTTCGTTCATGCCTTGCTTTGTATCCATTAAGGTATTCAGAGTCGGCGTGACTTCTACGTTGTGTGCAAATCTTTGCATGAAGCAGTTCGCTAACTCTTCAAAAGTAGCGAACTGGCTTAAGTCGTAGGAAGCCAGCCATTTGGCAGCTGTGCCTTTAAGGGATAAAGGAAACCAATACACCCATTTCATCGAGTCCTTTTTCTTCTTATGGGCTCGATGCGAGAAAAGCTGCAAGTGAGACCTAGGGTCTCCCATGCCATCGTACCGATGGAAGTTCAGTATTTCATCGTCACTGTCTGTTTCGTAATCCATAGGAAGGAAATCAGACAGGGCGTAGCTTCTTTTCTCTTTATTCTGCCCTTTCAGCAACTGTTGTAGGGCTTTACGGTCTTTTTGTGTGAAGGACTCGTGGTATTGGTTGCCTTCCATTACGGAGGCCTCTTTGTGCTTGCGAGGTTTTTCAGATTTCTTTTTAGGCCTTTGTTCACCATTTGATGAACATGAATCGCCCACTTCAGCCTCTTGGCTAAGAGCATCGATTTTGGCCTCAAACTCCCTTCTCAGATCCTCGATCTCATCTAGTTTTATTTTATTTTTGAAAATTCTCCTAGAGTGAGAACTTGATGCGCATGAGCCTTGGCTCGACACTTCACTTGGATTGGATTTTGACATGCTTTTCAAGCTTTTTCAAAATGTCCTAAGTACAAGCAAAGAAAACAAGTTAAAATGACACCTTTTTTAACAAAATTTTCGCAAAAACTTCTACCTTAAAAACTTGATTTTTGAAAGGCCCACATCCCACCAGGCGTGCCAATCTCTGTAGACGCGCGAAAAATCCCCACGCCTCCCGCCTTTTCTGGGCTTGGAGTGGATCCTTTCATGCGTCTAAGGTCTATTTATCTAAACAGGGCATGCCAGCTAGCTTACCTAAGCTAGCGAAGATATATTTAAACTGACTTCTAATCGTGGCGACTGTGAGCAAGTGAGCTCTTGTCGTCGCAGACCTTCTTGCACCGATGCGCAAGGGTCAGTCTGTACGCTTTGCAAAAATCGAGTTTTTAGGATAGAAAGCCTACGCAGCGGTTCGAGGTGTCTAATTCAGGTCTTTTAGATACAATTACAGATTTTAGATCACGTGGATTTGCACGTGCCTAAGTCTTTCCTTTTATCCCTTCATGGGCCGCCTAGTTTGTGTGTTATGAACACTCCACTACATGGGCGAATTCGAGCGGGGTTTGCTTTGATGCAATATGCGTCCTACCTCGTGGTATGGCGTACATGCAATGCAAACTCACGCTACTCCAAAGGGAAAACCCGAATGTAAAGACAATGCTGAAGGGAAATAACCGAAGGGAAATGACTTGAAATGTAAATGCCGAAGGGAGATATGTATATAGAGTAGGTATATGGGCCCTTACTCGGGTCTTGCAAATAATAGCGAAGGCTCAATGTGGGTGCGTGCTTGAATTGAAAGACTTACACACACGACATGAAATTAAACCCAAATATAACTTGCAGTATGGCCTTGACTAAGGTCTTGGGAATAAGAGCGAAAGCTCAATGTGTGTGAGTGCTTGAATTGAAGTACTACGCACACAACATAAAATTAAACCCAAATAGTATAGGTCGGCCCTTACTTGGGTCCTTCAAATAAGAGCGAAGGCTCAATGTGTGTGAGTGCTTGAATTGAAAGACAACACACACGACATGAAATGAAAGCCCAAATAGTATAACATGGCCCTTACTTGGGTCTTTCAAATAAGAGCGAAGGCTCAATGTGGGTGCGTGCTTGAATTGAAAGACTTACACACACGACATGAAATTAAACCCAAATAGTATAGGTCGGCCCTTACTTGGGTCTTTCAAATAAGAGCGAAGGCTCAATGTGTGTGAGTGCTTGAATTGAAAGACAACACACCCAACTTAAGCAAAACCCTACAAAATTAAAGTATATGTATATATTTATGTATTAGGGGCTGATTAGGCCCGTGTGTGTTCAAAATCGTGCACAACTAAGAGAGTGCACGTGTGTGGGTGTGCCAAGCCACGTTATTACAAGCGGGGGCAGACTATGCTCCGTTATTACAACCCCGTATCGAATTGAATCTCAAGCAAGTATACAACTAAAGACCGAGTTAGGCACTTACTAATAGCTGGTCCGAAGATGCCTTGCTTGAGCGTGGGCTTGGCCTTCGCCTTGGGCTGCAAAAGGGAGCTCCGCGAGGTTGAACGGTAAGAGGTGGTGTTGGCCGAGTGTCCTTGGTGCGCGGAAGAGCGCCTTAAAGATGGCCGGTTGTTAAGGAGGGGCTGGTTTTGGTGTGTTGGGTTAAAGGACCTAGGTAGGGTCACTAAGGGAGCATGGCACTAAGAAGAAGGAACTAGCTAGGAGATGGTGATGGCTGGCGGATGACTGGCCGAATGAAGGGGATGACAGTCGGTTGAAGTGGTCGACTGGGGGAGTTCGGTGGTGGCGGATTGTTGGGGTGGCTAAGAGTGATGTAAGGTAGGGGAACTAGCTAGGAGATGGGGCCAGGTGGTAGTGGTTGTAGTAGGTGTATTGGGATGATATGGGCAGGTTTTAGGGAGTCGGATAGGGTGGCCGAATGAAGCTAAGGTCTAGGTGGTGGCGGGTAGTTAGGGTGCTATGGGTTTGTCTGAATGGGAAGGGTGGCAGCAAGTGGAAGGGCTGGTGTTAGGGTGATAGGGGAGTGGATTAGGTGGCTGAGAGTGGAGAGGGAGTGAAGAAGTAGTAAGGTAGGATGTAGGGGACTTACCGGGTGAAGAGATGGTGGCGGGTAGAAAGGGATCAACCGGATGAAGGTGGTGATGGTGGCGTTCGGCTGAGCTGGGGAAGTGGTGCAGGTGGTGGTGGGATGTGGAGCAGGTGGTGGCAGGATGTGGAGCAGGTGGAGATTCAGCTGAGCTGGGGAAATGGAGGACCCGACTGGGAATTGGTGGGCTCCTAGATGATGAGACCCGCCCCCAAGGGGGGGGGGGGGGTTTATATAGGGCTGGGTTAGGTCGGTTAGGGCTGGGTTTGGGGTAGTGGTTAGGTGGTTTAGGTAGGGTGGTATGATGATAAGGTGGGCTGGAAAGGGTAGGGCCAGATATTTTAAATACAAGTGGTTTGGGTAGGTTGTGGGCTAGGGGTGGTTTAGGGGTTTAGGGTTTAGTTAGGTGGGTTGGTTCTAAGGTGAGGTTTAGTGAGCTAGGTTAGGTGATTAGGCTAGGATTAGGCTAGGTTTAGGGAAATTAACCTAGGTTTAGGGAAGGATTAGGGAAGTGGGTTAGGTGATTAGGTTAGGATTAGGCCGGGATTAGGGAAGTAGGTTAGGTGATTAGGCTCAGATTAGGGGCGGATTAGGGTGGAAGGCTAGGATTAGGTATTTTTGGTTAGGTTTAGGTGAAGGAGCTCCCTTTGCATGGCCCATAGACCTTAACCACATCATGTTGGTGCAGCCCTAGGTTAGGTTTTGGCTAATTACAAGCTTAAACCCACTTAATTAGGCTAACCCACATGATTAACCCCAAACTTGACACACAAGTCAAGCTTAATTACAACACACACTTGATCTTATCCACCCCCACTCTCTCTCATGCCCATAATCCCACGTGAAATTCAAGTGGGCCCCACCTCCATTTATGAGAAGGTGATATGGGCCATGGATATGGATATTGGATTGGATTTTTGAATCCAAATCCAAATCTAAGTCCATACATGGGTTTGGATTGGGATCTGGATATATATGGTCCAGATCCGATCCAAACTGAACTCTGACTCCTTCGAGCTGTGTTCGAAACGAACGGTTTGTGCGGGGCCTGACAGCATTAGTGCTCCGTCTATGTTGGGTCTTCGCCAACATGATCGTCCGCCTCTATTTTCGCCTTCCGGAGATGACTTTAAAGGATGTTTTGATGATAACAGAGTCTTGGATGTTCGAGATCCTGGGGGTGTGGATTTGATACGAGAGTTGTTGTGCCGGGCTCGACATGTGCTCCGGTTCCGGGCTCTCCTTAACTCTCCTAGTCCTGTCTGGATTAGGCCAAGCTGCTTCGGGGTTTCAAAAACGTGTTTAAAAAGGTTTTTAAAAGCCATATTGTATATTTTTGAAAGATAAAGTTTAAAACATATATACAGGGTTGTTTGGAAGGCTCCTGGGTTTCCAGACTCAAAATGGCCCTTTGGGGCCGCTTTTACAAAACCAGATGGATTTGAGAAATTCGTGGGATTTCGGGGTGTTTACAGAACTGTATGCAATGTATGCTCAATCCTATAAACTTGGTTTGGAAGAAGACAAACCTCTTTATCCTTCCCGCTTGAGCTTGCGTGATTCGAGAAGGGTTCCATAAACACGGCTTGAGGAGACTCCAGTTCTTCCAATTTGTGGAGCCTACATTGTTCTATCAAGTCTTCTATTTTGTTTTTTAATGAAAAACATTTATTGGTATCATGGCCTTTTAACTTATGATACTTGCAAAAGTCGTTGAAAAACTTTTCTTTAAGGGGTGCCCCTTCAGGAATAGTTGAGAGACTTATAAGACTTTGTGTTAACAAAATGTTTAGGACCTTTGTGAGGGTTTATGTCTAAGACATAAAACAACCCTACGTGTGGGATTTTACTGACTTCCATGGGTAACTCTATGGAGCCTAAGGGATGGGATGAATTGTCACCTTATCCTATTATGACAATTGGACTTGGTTGAAGCTTGGATATGGATACTCCTATTTGGAAGGCCACATGGAGAGAGAAAATATTTAGACGTCCTCCTCCATCAACCAAGCACTTGTTGAGAGTATGGTGATTTAATACCACCTCTATGTACAAAGCTTGGTTATGGGTTGTATTGAGTCTTTCTAATTCATACTCGGTAAGCACAATTGGGGCCTTAGCAAAGATGGGGGAGACCAAGAAGGATAGGGATTCGATAGTGATGGTGGTGTTAACTTTGACTTTTTCTAAGATTTCATTTAGGACTTGTCTATACTTAGGTGAGGTTTGTATCAACCCTAAGATAAACATGTTTATGTGAAGTTTTAAAAGATATAGTTCTAAATCATATGGGATTAACACAATACTTTTACCCTTGTCCATGCCATGAGATGAGTTAGGGATGCATGCTTTTAGAGGGTCGGGCAAAACGACCACCCCCTTACTAGTTTATTTATATAAGTGTGGGGTTGATAGATCCTTCTGGATCTAGTCACTTCCCCTACACTCTCTCTAAGGCTCGATCCTAGCTTGACTCTATTTTGATGCTTTAGAGCACCTTGAATTTCTATAAAGGATCTAATCAAGTGTGGAAATCTGAGCACTCCCCAGATCACTACTTGCTTGTCTTTTTTTATTACGAGAGTGAGTGGTGTGTGGCAAGTAGTGTGAATCGTATGCATTGTATGCTCAATCCTCCAAACTTGGTTTGGAAGAAGACAAACATCTTTATCCTTCCCGCTTGTGCTTATATGATTCGAGAAGGGTTCCTTGAACACGGCTTGAGGAGACTCCAGTTCTTCCAATTTGTGGAGCCTACCTTACTCTATCAAGTCTTCTATTTTGTTTTTCAATGAAAAACATTTATTGGTATCATGGCCTTTTAACTTATGATACTTGCAAAAGTTGAAAAACTTTTCTTTAAGGGGTGCCCCTTTAGGAATAGCTGGGAGACTTATAAGACTTTGTGTTAACAAAATGTTTAGGACCTCTGTGAGGGTTTATGTCTAAGACATAAAACAACCCTACGTGTGGGATTTTACCGACTTCCATGGGTAACTCTATGGAGCCTAAGGGATGGGATGAATTGTCGCTTATCCTATTATGACAATTGGACTTGGTTGAAGCCTGGATATGGATACTCTTATTTGGAAGGCCACATGGAGAGAGAAAATATTTAGACCTCCTCCTCCATCAACCAAGCACTTGTTGAGAGTATGGTAATTTAATACCACCACTATGTGCAAAGCTTAGTTATGGGTTGTATTGAGTCTTTCTAATTTATACTCGGTAAGCACAATTGGGGCCTTAGCAAAGATGGGGGAGACCAAGAAGGATAGGGATTCGAGAGTGAAGGTGGTGTTAACTTTGACTTTTTCTAAGATTTCATTTAGGACTTGTCTATGCTTAGGTAAGGTTTGTATCAACCCTAAGATAGACATGTTTATGTGAAGTTTTGAAAGGTATAGTTCTAAATCATATAGGATTAACACAATACTTTTACCCTTGTCCATGCCATGAGATGAGTTAGGGATGCATGCTTTTGGAGGGCAGGGCAAAACGACCACCCCCTTACTAGCTTGTTTATATAAGCGTGGGGTTGATAGATCCTTCTGGATCTAGTCACTTCCCCTAGACTCTATCTAAGGCTCGATCCTAGCTTGACTCTATTTTGATGCTTCGGAGTACCTCAAATTTATATAAAGGATCTAATTAAGTGTGGAACTCTAAGCGTTCCCCAGATCACTACTTGCTTGTCTTTTTTTATTATGAGAGTGAGTGGTGTGTGGCAAGTAGTGTGAACCGTATGCAATGTATGCTCAATCCTACAAACTTTGTTTGGAAGAAGACAAACCTCTTTATCCTTCCTGCTTGTGCTTGTGTGATTCAGGAAGGATTCCTTGAACACAGCTTGAGGAGACTCCGATTCTTCTGAGACATGGAGCCTACCTTGCTCTATCAAGTCTTCTATTTTGTTTTTCAATGAAAAACATTTATTGGTATAATGACCTTTTAACTTATGATACTTGGAATAGTCGTTGAAAAACTTTTCTTTAAGGGGTGCCCCTTCAAGAATAGTTGAGAGACTTATAAGACTTTGTGTTAACAAAATGTCTAGGACCTCCGTGAGTGGTTGTCCTAAGTGAGTGTATTGTCTTTTTTTTCAAACTTTTTTTCATTTTTTTGTCTTTTCCAATGGATCTTTGTCCGAATGGTTTGGCGGGCCCGACCAAGGTTGGCTCTACTTGGATGTTTGTCACTTTTTGAGTTTTCACTCCTCTTTCTAGTGCATGTGGCCAATATGCCCTGAGTTACTCAAATCTGGGTTTTTGAAAACTGTTCCCTTTTCATAGATCTTTATAAACTCTTTTTTTAAATTGGCTTCAAAGAGCAAAGCCTTTTTAATTGAAAAGTTGAGATCTCATGGAGGGAGCGGAGTACTTTTAAATTCGTTTTGAATTCAAACATGAGCATCACTACACACCCTTTAGAAATGAGCTCCATAACTTGGCCCAGAAGTGACCTCTACCTAACGATGAATGTATGTGTATCCTCGTTAGGGACTTGCTTGGTATCTCTGAAGGTGTTGAGAGTGGGGGTGACTTCTACATTGTCCAAAAACATTTGCATGAAACAATTCCCCAACTCTTCGAAATTTGTGAATTGGCTCAAGTCGTATGAAGCCAACCATTTTGAAGCATTCTCCTTTATAGAGTGGGGGAACAAATAAACCCATTTGAAAAAGTCTTTCTTTTTTTTGCAAGCTCTTATAGAAAGAGTTGGAGATGGGATCGAGGGTTCCCATTCCCATCGTACCGATGAAAGCTAGGTATTTCATCATCACTATCAGTTTGATAATCAGAGGATAAAAAATCTCATAGTGAGTATATTTTATTTTCTTTTACTTGGCCTTTTAACAATTGTTGTAAGGCCTTTTTGTCTTTGATTGTGAAAGACTCGGTTCTAGTTCCCCCTCGAATTTTGAGGTCATCCTGGGCTTTCTCATGTGAGGGGGTCTCTTATGTGCCCTTGTTTGCTTGTCGTGGGAAGAAAAAGACTCTACCGCATCGGCCTCTTGGCTTAATGCGGTGATTATTTCCTCCATACCTTTTAATTCCCTCTTTAGGTAGGCAAGCGAATCTTTTGAGTTTTTCAAATTTTTTTTGAAAATTCTTTTTGAAAAATAACTTTTAGAGCATGAGGCTCGGCTTAAAATCTCCTAAGATCCTCAAAGACAATGAAACACAATTTTTGAAACCTTGTAACTTGACATTATTTTTGAAAAAAATCAACTTATGCACAAAGAGTAGACTAAGATTTTTGAAAAGTAAACTTATTTAAAAACAATCGACACCGGATTGACAATTCCTCAAAGACTCAAGTCCCATCGGGCATTCCAAATCTATAGATATGGAATTTTACTCCAAAGTCTACGTAGAGACTTGAAATAATTTTCATAAACTACGTCATGCACGAGCGTGCCAATTAGTTTACTTAAACTAACAATGATTGTTTCTGACTTCAACAACAATTGTGGGTAAGTGAGATCTTTTCGAACCTTCTTCAACCGACACTTAAGGGTCAGCTTAAACTCTTTGAGGATTTGTTTTAAGTACGGTGTGTTTTCAAAACCCACTTTCAATTCTCATGAACTTAACTTTTGAAAAAAAATATTTTAAAGTTCTGAAAGAAAGAAATTGGTTCTCTTTTCAAAGTCTTGTTTTCAGTTTTTTTCAATAGCTTCTAAATCTTAAAAAATCATGAAAATTTTATAGTGGATAGAGACTCATATGAATATTTAGGAACTATTTTTATTTTCATTTTAAGTATTGTTAATGTGCACAACTAAATCAGACATTGACCCTTGCTCAAACATTCGGGACAGATATGTGACACAAATATAGATGTCTAGAAAAATATCTGTATCTTAGTGTACAGACCTCCGATCTTTATGAAATTATCTTGTTAGAAAGCTATGCATATCAACTTTCTAATGAGATCAGTTTTAATGAATTTGGTTTATTGTAGACAAAGTTATGGGATGATAACCTAACCTCTATTGTAGGAAATATAGATTTTACAAATTCTATTATGATTTTAAACGATCTATTTCAACTTTATTTCTGTGGTTGCACGACTCTAAAATTCTTGAAAATTTTAGTAGAAGTGGGTTTGTGTGTGTAGATTAAGTTTGCAAAGTTCAGAGCATTCAGAGTAGAGAGTAGGGAATTAAAAATCAAACATCAGACGGATGTAGGATGTGGAAAATAATTTTTGAGTTTTCAACATATATGAATACATTTCACCTGAAATTGAAAGACAATCCACAACAATTCCAATATAAATGATTGAAGAAAATGAAAGAAAATATAATTATAGCTTAAGCATAGAGGGGATTAGGAAATATTAGAGCTTATAACGTATAGAGGGGTAGGAGAAACTGAAAATCAAGCACATAGTAGGCATCTAATCATACGAAATTAGGCAGCATAACATCTAGCTATTATATCAATGAATGGAGTCAGCTCCTCATTAATTACAACCCTTTATTAATTGAATGAAAGTAAGGAATAAATGAAATTCAAAGAGAGGGAGAATCAACCTTGATTGAAGATGCTTCTTGGCGAGTTGGTGAACACGGCTTGGAGGGGCGGCACCTCCAAGCTTCTTCTTCTCCTTCCTCTCTCTCTCTCTTTTTTTCTCCCTCTCTCTCCTCACTTGGTTGTAGACTTTCCTCTCTCTCTTCACCTCATTCAATGCCTTGAACCCAACCCCAAGGCCCCCTTTTATAAATTTTAAGGGGGGCTTCTAAGGCCTTCCACGATTTGGGCCTTTAGGGTCATCCCAATCCAATCTGATCCAAATAGTTGACCCATTCATGAACATGGGGTGCATGTGGGCTAGGAAGATGGTCCCCTCTTAGCCCATGTGGGCTTGTTGCAACCCACATGGACTGCCTTCTTCATTGGACTTGGCTAGGTGAGTTTGACTCACCCTAGCCCACCCCTTGCTCGATCTTAGGGGTTTCCCTTGAGACGAGTCTTTACTTGGGTGTAATTTTCATTTGTTCTTTAAACTTGATACTTGAATCCTTGACTTGGGTGTTGTCTTCATTTGTTCGTTGAACTTGAGACTTGAATCCACCTTGGCTTGAGTCAACTTCTTCTTGCATGTACTAGGATTGACTTGAATTTGAACTCAGGATGACCATGCTTCGAGGCTTCATTTGGATACTTCATTCGATCATGCTTGGCATTGTTGAATTTCCAAAACTCATTTTGTTTTTGGGGATTTTCTAAATTTCATGGGCTATATTCAAATTACAGGTTTAAAGCATGCCCAAATTCGTTTTGAAAACATTTTACGGTGTTTACAGTTATCACAATCTTGCTTCAAAGTAAGCCAAAAATAACCACCTCTAAGTATTTTCATGGCCATCATATTTGCATTGGCATGACCCTCACACTCTCCATCGTGGAATTCATGCATAATGGTCCTAGCCTCATCATAGTCAACACATGTCAACAAGATGCCGGTGAAACTCTTTTTATAAAGAACCCCTCCCGAAATCACATATCATGTTGAAATCTTTCGAATAAAAGCCTTATCTTTAAAGAAAGCAAATTCGAGAAATCCTCCATTTTCTAAAAGGTTTTTAATGTCCTGAAACCAAGGTTTTTCATTTGGATTTTGGTCATTTTGGTAAATCTCTAAATTATAGGTGAATGGAGTGGAAAAATGTAGGATCTCTGGGGATCGAGTGCCCATAGTGAGGTCGATCCTTAGAGTTGACCCTAAAGAGTAGATGACATTTGCTATGGTGTTGTCCTCTCTACCTATGGGAGTGAGTGTGCATGATTTGAAAGAATAAACCAACTGTATGGCCAATTCATGGTATGGAATGAGTTTTTTTATTTTTGACTACCAAATTTTCAAAACTTGGTTTACAACAAGCATAAAATCTCCAAAGACTTCAATACAAGATGCTCCTAGATTTTTCAAAATTTTTAGGCCTTGCATGAGTGACTCATATTCAGCCACATTATTAGAACAAGAAAAAACTAGTCGGAATCAAATTGGGATCTCTCCCTTCTCGAGGGATATGAGAATGATTCCCATGCGAGCCCCTTATTGATTCTTTGCCCCATCAAAGTACATTTTCCATACCTGATCCTTATTCCAATAATTTGATAAAACATGGTTTTCTAATTCATTTATCAAGATGCCTTCATCGAGCATTTCATGAAGTATGGGATATGTATCTGTAAACACCCCAAAATAAGATTATTCTCAAACAAAACACCTGTTTTCAAAAACTATTTTCAAACCAATTTTGATCTTTCAAAACCCCGAAGTTGCGAAGTTTTAAACTTTTGTCTAAAAATCCTTCAAAATAAAGGTTCTTAGACCCGGGCCAAAACCAAAATTTTGTGAAGTAGCTGAAACAAGCAGGTGAAGCCTGGTCAAAAAGCAGCGCTAGAATAGGTCAAAAAGCAAAAGTTCAGCCCGACCAAATGAAAACAGGGTCGAAAAGCAAAAGGAGCATTTAGGCCAGAAGCAGACTACAGCCCCAGAATGTGAAATACAAAGCCAAAGCACCGATAAAGCTGTCAAAAATGAAACCCCAAGCCTAAAAAATCAGAAATCAGACAAAACAAAGTTTGGAAGGTGAAAAGATGGTCGAACAAGAAGGCTAAGAAAACCCCAGCTCAAATGAGTCACTGGCGACACCAGGGCCCGTTGAAAACCGCCCGTCTCAAAACAATAAGAAGGACTGAAGAAAGAAGATATTGGATTGGATTTGGACATAAATATCTAGATCCAGACCCAAATAGTATTTGAATCAGATTTGGATATCAAAACCCAAATCCAAGATCCAAACCTAAGACCCACCCCTTGGCCTATAAATAAGACCAAGGGGGGGTGAAAAAGTTCACGTGAACTTGCTTGGGAGCCTTGGGGAGAGAGAGAGAGAGTGGGTGCAAAAGTCAATATTGGTGGGCTTTAGCCATGTCGGCTCAATCAAGGGTGAGGTGGGTTCAAGCCTTATGGACCTAGACCTAGCTTGGGGCTACAACAACAAGGCTACAAATGGCGTGGACATGGGCTACAACCTTGGCTGCACAAGAGGGACTCGGCTCCAAGAGGTAAGTCCCTAAACCTCACCCAAACCTAGCCTAGACCTAGCCCACTTGACCTAACCGACCTAACCCATACACCACCTAAACCTAGCCATGAACCCACTTCGAAACCCACTTAGCTAGGCATTGCCCACACCTAGCTAAAACCCTCCTCGACTGACCTAACCCTCACCTCGACCTACCCCAAACCGAACCTAGCTAGGTGTTGGCTACACCTAGCTTGTTCCCTTGAAACTCAACCTAACCTACACACCACTAAACCTAGCCCATACCGCCTAAACCTAACCCACCTAAGCCCAGTCACCCTACCACCGATTCCACCCTACCAACCGATTCCACTACTTAGCCCCAAAACACCCTAAACCGACTCCACCTAAGCTCAGCCACCCTACCACCGACTCCACCCACCACTGACTCCACTCTAAACCTATCCTAGGTTAACCCATCCCCACACACACCAGCCACCAAACAAGAACCGAGTGCACTTGGCACTAGGTCTGTCCTCGTTCGGCCAAGGTCTTTTGTTGGCCTGCGCCCCTGCTGTGCCCCTGTCGCGCCCCGACCTACATCCTTAGGCTAACCCGAACCCTTGGCTAGCTTTTGTTGCCCCACTCCCAACTGGACCTAGGCTAACCTGCACCTTAGGACCTACCTTGGTTTGAGCCACTATTGGCTCGACCTACCCCTTTCAAAATCCTAACCAAGCTAGGTGTTGGCCGCACCTAGTTCATTCCCATCTTCCTAAATCAAAACCAAGATCTAGCTAGGACTTGATCAACCTAACCCCTTGGCCGAACCCAGCCAAGACTAAGCCCAAACCCACTTTGCTACACCCAAGTGAATCTACACCCAAGCCTCACGTCGGAACCCACTTAAAGGGATTTACCTTGCGGTTGCAATGAAGGACGGACCCGAGTGACTCGAGAGGCAAAATCAAACATTTGTAAGTGCCATTTACATTCGGTTTTACATTACTCGTTTAAATTAAATTCAATTCAGAACGGGGTTGTAATAATGGAGCGAAGTCTCCCCCCGAGATGTAATATTTGTGTATGATACACAACCACACACGTGCACTTGAGCCTTCTCGCTGTTAACTGCACACAAGGACACCCACGTGCACTTGAGCCTTTTTGATCTTATATTGCACATGATTGCACACACATTGAGCCTTTTCGCTCTTAAGCTAAACATATATACTTCAATTTGGGTATTTACTTTAGTGAAAGCTGTGTGAGTTGCAATTTAATTTCGGGTGGATTTACATTCAAGTCGTGTGAGTTGCAATTTCAATTTCACACAAGAACACCCACAACCACTCAAGCCTTTATGCTCTTCACACTCACACACATTGAGCCTTTTCGCTCTTAAGCTAAACGTATATACTTCAATTTGGGTATTTACTTTAGTGAAAGTTGTGTGAGTTGCAATTTAATTTTGGGTGGACTTACTTTAAGTTGTGTGAGTTGTCATTTAAATTTCACACGAGAAACACCCACAAGCACTCGAGCCCTTCCGCTCTTTACACTCACACCCATTGAGCCTTTCCGCTCTTAGGATACAACATATTTATATATTTTCAAGTCGTGTGAGTTTACTTTAAGTCGAGTTGCATTTCCCTTTGTGTGGATTTACATTCAAGTCGCATGAGTTGCCTTATATTTTGGGAATTTACATTGGTGAAAGTTGCGTGAGTTGCACTTCAATTTCGGGTATTTACATTAGTGAAAGTTGTGTGAGTTGCACTTTCAATTCGAGCCTAACTCACATCATCACTTTCAAAACCTAAAAAGATTTCTGCATCCTTGCATTCGCTCGCTTTCAAAGAAGCCTCGAATCCTCGCACAAACCACGTTGAAAATAGGCCACATATTCACACACATATCTGGCCTAATAGATAAAACTCAAAAGACTTAGGGTCGTCCAAAAGTCATAATAAAATTTGTAAACAAGGCATACATCGAAATTCATAAAACACAGATATTTCAAAGTTTTGTATTTGATTTGAAAAATCGAAGTTTCTAAGCGTTTAAACTGACCCTTAAGCATCGGTTTAAGAAGGTTTAAGTGAAAAGATCCTGCTTTCCCACAATTGCCAGAAAGTCAAAATATTTCAAAAACCTTCGCTAGCTTATGTAAGCTAGCTGGCACGCTCGTAAAATGACTTAGGCACGAAAAGGTTCATTTTCGGTTTCATAAACCAGGAGTGAAAATTTTCACGCTTACAGTATCTTCAAGGGGTATCTCAACCACATGATCGGCTAGGGCTTATCCCTTAATGGAGTTTTGGTAATGAAATTTCATATCATATTCCATTAAGAGAAGCTGCCATTTACCTAGCCTATCCATTAGGATAGGCTTTCAAAAAGGTGTTTGATAGGGTCAAGTTTTAGACACTATCCAAATCTCATGATGTAGGAAATAATATCTAAACTTTTGACAAGTCCACACCGAGGTTAAACATGTTTTCTCCATAGCTTGATAGTTTCTGTCATATGCCAATAGAGTTTTTAAAATGTAATAAATAGCATACTCCTTAAGACTATCATCCTCATATTGAGCAAGTAAAGCACCCAATACATTCATATGAATAGAAATATAAAGCAATAAAGGTTTCCCTGGCTTTGGAGGTCTTAAAATTGAAGGATTTACCAAATAAGTTTTCAATCTTTTAAAAGTTTTTGGCAATTGGAACTCCAATCAAATGTAAGCCCTTTTCTTAAAATCCTATTGAAGGGTTCGCATCTTGTTGTTAAGTTGGAGATGAATCTGCTAATAGCTTAGAGTCAACCTTCGAGGTTACGGATTTGGGTAAAATTGGAGGGTGAAGTCATGTCTATGATGGCTCGTTACTTAGAGGGGTCGACCTCTATGCCCCTTGGGTTAACCATGAACCCTAAGAGTTTTCCTTATTCCATTCCAAAAACATAATTTTGAGGGTTTAGTTTCACTTTATAAAGCCTAAGTCTTTCGAAAACACTTTGCAAAGATTCTATATGTGAGCATAAGGTTTTTTATTTTACCGAAAGATCACCCACATATACTTCCAGGGGCTCATAGATTTGATTATAGAAAATATTAGTCATGGCTCTTTGTTACGTGGCACTAGCATTTTTCAAACCAAAAGGCATAACCGTGTAATAGTATGTACCCCAAGGTGTAGTAAAAGCAATTTTAACCTGATCTTTTGGAGCTAACTTGATTTGATTATAACTTGAATAGCCATCCATAAAAGAAAACATTTCATGATTTGAAGTGCTATCCACTATGAAATCAATATTTGGACGTGAAAAATTAGCTTTTGGAGTGGCCTTGTTCAAATTTCTAAAATCAATGCAAATATGAATTTCCCATTGGATTTTCTAACAACCACAATATTTGAAAGTCATTCAGAATAAACAATGGGTTTTATAAATCTGACTTTTAAAAGATCTTGTAAACTCTCTTTTACTTGGGAGTGGACATCGGGGTGGATTTTCCTAAGCATTTGTTTCATGGGTTTTGCATTTGGTTGTAGAGGCAAATGGTGTTCTACAATCCTAGGGTCTAAACGAAGAATATCTTCATAGGTTCACCCAAATACATCTATGTACGATTTCAAGAATGCAATGAATGATGCCTTTTCATGCTTATGCAAACAAGTACCTATTTTGACATGCTTTGGATTAGACTTACTTCCTAAATTAACCTCTACGAAATCCCTCCTATGGAATTTGAAGGTTTTTTCAAGTAAAGGATTTTATGAAATTCGGAAAGCTCGGAGGCTTGATCATCGTCATGAATGAGGGGATCTTCCTCCTTGCTTTGATCAATCTCAAGTACTTTGATTTCTAGAGAAGTATTATGCATAAGAGAAAGGTTATGTACACAAGAATTATTAACAATGACATGAGACAATTTGGGTTTGAGAATATACATGGATTTTGTTAAAACCAATTTTTGAGTTTATACATGTTTTGAAAACCAATTTTTTTGAGATTTTTGACCTTTTAAATTTTTTTGGATTTTTACAAACAAATGCTAGAAGGAATAACATAAAAGACTTTCTTTTTGGAATTTTCAAATTTTTCAAATATCTTTGGGTTTTGGTAATTTTTTTTCTTTCTAAATATATGCCTTTTTTGGATTTTTTTCAAGAAAGGGGTCTTCCATCAACCCTACAAAAAATACACCATAAATTAGACTCCAAACAAGAGGTCTAGGCCATAGGTTTTGGTTTTAGTTGGGTCTAGGGCACCCTTGACCCAAGTAGTCTTAGGTGGTGGCTGAAGGGGTATGGATGGGATGTACCCTAAGCCATGTTGATCCACGTTAGGTAGAGATTAGATGGGTTCTAATGGTTCTTGGCTCCTATACCTTGGTATGGTGTATACCTCATGTTTAATAACTTATTCCAAGGCTTTTTAAGTTTTAAAAAATTTTGATAAATAGGATGGCCTTGGAATCTTGTGTCATCCATGGAATGGTTGTATACTCGAGTTTTGTTGGGTGTGCCTAGGAGGTGTATAGCTTTAGAGGTGGAAGAGCTTGACTCCCCTAGGATGCACACAACCCTAGGAGTGAAAGATTTGAGTGATTTGGTTTTTCCTAAGAGATGAATGATTTTGGAAATGGAGGTGGACGACTCGAGTGAATTGGGTATGGCCCTTTCCACTCCACTCAATGGGTCACTTGATAGGTAAAAAAAAAATTGTGTTCCTGAATTGGGTATGGCCCTTTCCACTCCACTCAATGGGTCACTTGATAGGTAAAAAAAAATTTGTGTTCCCTTGAGATGTGGGTTGTCTTCTCCAAAGACTACCACGACCTAATTATCCCATGGTATTTTAAAGCACTTGTGAAAGGTTGAACTGATGACTCGGAGGAAATGTATCTAAGGCCTCCCTAACAACAAGTAGTGGGGTTTATGTCCAAGACATGAAACAACCCTATATGTGGTATTTGACCAACTTTCATGGGTAACTCTATGGAGCCTAAGAGGTAGAATGAGTTGTCTTCGTATCCTATTATGACAATTAGTCTTGGTTCAAGCTTGGATATGGATACTCCTATTTGAAAGGCCACATGGAGAGAGAAAATATTTAGACCTCCTCCCCCATCAACCAAGTACTTATTGAGAGTGTGGTGATTTAATACCACCTCTATGTGCAAAGCTTGGTTATGGGTTGTATTGAGTCTTTCTAATTCATACTCGGTAAACACAATTGGGGCCTTAGCAAAGATGGGGGAGACCAAGAAGTATAGGGATTCGAGAGTGATGGTGGTGTTAACTTTTACTTTTTCTAAGATTTTATCTAGGACTTGTCTATGCTTAGGTGAGGTTTGTATCAACCCTAAGATAGACATGCTTATGTGAAGTTTTGAAAGATATAGTTCTAAATCATATGAGGTTAACACAACACTTTTACCCTTATCCATGCTATGAGATGAGTTAGGGATCCATGCTTTTGGGGGGGCAGGTAAAACAACCACCCCCTTACTAGCTTGTTTAGCTAAGTGTGGGGGTTGATAGATTCTTTCGGATCTAGTCACTTCTCCTATACTCTCCTTGGGGCTCGATCCTAACTTGCCTCTAATTTGATGCATTGGAGCACCTCAAATCTCTACAAAGGCTCTAACCGGGTGCGAGACTCTAAACACTCCCCAGATCACTACTTACTTGTCTTTTTTTTTATTACGAGAGAGAGTGGTGTGTGGCAAGTAGTATAAACTGTATGCAATGCATGCTCGATCCCATAAACTTGGTTTGGATGAAGATATACCTCTTTGTCCTTCTCATTGTGCTTGTGTGGTTTAGGAATGACTCTTCAAAAATGGTTTCAGGGGGCTCTAATTCCTCTAAGATGTGGAGCCTACCCTGCTCTATCAAGTCTTCAATTTTGTTTTTCAAGAAAAATATTTATTTGTATAATGTCTTTTGAGCCTATTGTACTTACAAAAGTCATTCAAAAAATTTTCTTTATGTGGTACCTCTTAGGGAATTGCCTCCCGAGTCCCAATACTTCTTGGTCTCCCCAATCTGTGCCAAGGCCTCTATCGTGTTCGTTGAGGATGAAATGGAGAGACCACCCCATAACCAAGCCTTGCATATAGAGGTGGTATTGAATAACCACACTCTAAACAAGTGCTTGGTCGATGGGAGAGGAGGTCTAAACATTCTTCCTCTTCACGTGGCCTTTCAAATAGGAGTTTTTATGTCTAGACTGGAACCGAGCCCCATCATTATTACTGGATACGATGGCAATTCATCCCATCCATTAGGAGCCATCGAGTTGCCCATGGAGGTTATCTCAGATAATTAATTTTATTAACATGGTTTCCTAGCATATTTTTTCACCAAATTATATATATGTAACTAAATAAGCTTATACCAAAGCAAACACACATCGTTCATGTTTAGCTCATGATGTTGAACAAGCTCGCTCATGTCCAGCTCAATTTAACCACTAGCAGGACGTGAACAAGCTCATCGCAAGCTGGATCGAGCCCACCATGAGCAGCTCGTTCATCTACCAGGGGAACGGGTTGGACCTTTTAACTTCAAGGTTTGTCTAGTCAACACCTTCGTCGATTGACCAACAACTGCTTGTGCTACAGACAGGGTTATTTTAGATTGAAGAAAAGAGATGAGGCGGTATTCTATAAGTTGTTAATACTTTACGCGGCTTAACGCAATACTCTGTAAGTTCGACAAAAGACGGTTGCTTAATACTCTTTTCAACCTTTTGTACCATCTTATTCGGCTCGACAAAATCTAAATTCGTAGGTACATTTACAACCGTATATCCTTACCGCCTGCCACGAGGCGCATCATTGGCGAAATATGACCGGTTGGATTCAGATCAAATTCCTTGCCACCTAGCTGAAGGACCCATGAGACAAGGTTTTAGGAAAAGTCGACTTTGAGTTTTTGTAATTGTAGTTCAAAAGTTTGTTTTGTTTTGAACACAGGAACCCATTATTGCCGTGAAAGCATGATTTAGTAACATGGAAAGGTGGGCCAAAACATAAGGACTTCACAATAAAATTCTAGCATTTTTTTTTTGGTTTTGCTATTTGCTTCAAACGAAAATGCAAGAGCTTGCACCACTCACAAATCAAATAGAAAACCAATAATTTTTTATAACCATAGTTACAAGTCCATGTGTAGTGTAGGCTTAGAGTTCTAGGACATGTTAAAGGCTGCATAAACGAACTCAGTTTCGTTTAGCTTGACATAACATGAATTGAGTCGGCTAGGGCTGATAAACAATACAAAGTGCCAGGCATTGGGAACTATCTAGAGTGGCCCCATAACCTATTTTGCACCACTCCCGGTACCTCTTAGGGAATTGTCGGGAGACTCACAAGTCCTTGTGCTAACAAAATTAATAGGATTTTCGTGAGTGGTTGTCCTAGATTGGTGTATTATCATTTTTCAAAATTTTCTCATTTTTTTGGTTTTTTTTTAAAAGATCTTTATTTGGACGACTTTGAAGGCCCGACTGAACTCGGCTCTACTCGGATGTTGGCTGCTTTTTGAGTTTTTACTCCTCCTTCTAGTGCATGTGGTCCATATGACTCGAATTTTTCAAATTTGGTTTTGAGAAATCTTTTTCCTTTCCAAAGATCCTCGCAAACTCCTTTTCTCAAGTTAGCTTCATAGAGGGAAGCTTTTTTTTATCAATTTTTGAAAAGTTAAGATCTTGTGGAGGGAGAGGAATGCCTTCAAATTTGTTTTGAAAATTTCAAGGATCAGCATCACTGCACATCCTTTAGAAATGGGCTCTTCAACTTCGCCCAAGAGTGACCTCCACCTGACGATGAATGCATGTGCATCCTCGTTAGGGGATTATTTAGTATCTCTTAAAGTGTTGAGAGTGGACATGACTTTTACATTATGGGAAAACCTTTGCATAAAGCAATTCGTCAAGTCCTCAAAACTTAAGAATTGACTTAAATTATAATAAGTCTGTCATTTCGATGTATTCCCCTTTAGAGAATGGGGGAACCAATAAACTCAGTTAGAGGAATCCCTCTTTTTCTTATAAGCCTTCTTGTAAAAGAGTTGGAGATGGGATCAAGGGTCTCTATCGGTATTTCATCATCACTATCTGTTTGATAATTAGAAGGTATAAAATTAGATAGTGAGTATGCTTTCTTTTCTTTGGTTTGGCCTCTTAACAACTGTTGGAGGGCCTCTATTCTTACTGGTTAAGGATTCGGGTATTGGTTCCTCCTTTTCAAATTTGGAGGTCACCTTAGGTTTTCATGAATGGTAGGATCTCCCATAAGCCCTCAATTGCTTGTCATGGGAGGAGCAAGATTCCACCACATCGACCTCTTGGCTTAATACGGTGATTTTATGCTCGATCATTAGCTCTTTTAGTTCTCTTTTGACTGAGACAATCCTATCTTCCCAAATTTTTAAAGAGTCTTTAGAAATTCTTTTCGAAAAATAACTTGTAGAGTATGAGACTCGACTCAATACCTCGTAAGAACCCTCTGTACTCGATATTATTTTGAACTTTGCAAAAATCAACCTAAAAAAAAGAGATAATTGAGAATCATGATTTTATATAAGTGAATTCTTTTTGTCATATATCTTATTCAATCGATCTAGATACTTTGAAAATTGTTTGAGATTCAGTGAGTTTTTAAATCAAATTTAAATTCCAAAATATTTGCAAAAACTGTTAACCTAATTCTTTACTCAAAATACTTCAAATCCTAAAAAACAGAAACTGGTTCTATTCTCAAAGACTTACTTTTCAATTGTTTTGGACAATTTTCGGACCTTCAAAAATCCTCAAAAATTAAACGAAAGTAGAATTTGATGTGGAGATCGACAAACCATTTTTATTTTTATTTTAGTTATTGTAGATGTATGCAATTAAATATGGGAATGTTCCTTACTATGATATTCGACACATATTTGTGATATAGACACAAAGGCTTAGAAAAGTGACTTTATTTCAACATCTTTGAAAAGCTATAGATCTTAGCTTTTCAATTGAACTATTTTCAATCAAAATAGTTCACTGCAAACAAAGTTATAGGATTATGACTCAACCTCTGTTGTAGTACGTACGGGTTTTACAGACTCTGTTCTGATTTTATTTGGTTTTATTTGATTTTGTTTACGGTCTTACACGATCTTAAAATTCTTGAAAATTTTATAAACTGTGGGTTTGTGTGTATCAAAATTTTATCACATTTAGAGGAGAGAGTAAGAAAAGAAAAATAATTCATCAGACATATATAAAATGTAGGAAACAAAATTTCAGTTTTATAAAGTACGTGAATGCATTTTGACCATATTGAAAGGTAATCTATAGTAATTAAAATGTAAAGAACTGAAGGAAATTATCATTATAACATCAACATAGAGGGGATTAGGAGATATAAGATCTTATAATATATATTGGGGTAGAATTAACTAAGAATCAAACACGTATCATGCATAAACAAATGTAAAGAAAATTGGGCAGCATAACCCCTTAATTATTACATCAAAGATAGAGACATAAGCTCCTTAATTACAACCCCATTAAATTGAATGAAAGTGAAGAAAAAAGTATTGAAAAGAGAGGGAAAGAAGGGACTTGAAACTTGAAAGAAACCTCTAGTGGCCGGTGGCCGGTGGCTTAGGGAAGATGGGCGACGCTTCCTCCTCCTTCTTCTTCTTCTCTCTCGCTTTCTTTCTCTGCCTTTCTTGCTGCAGGGATTTCCCTCTCTCTTGGATGCTTCCAATCAGCTCCCTAAGACCCTATTTATAGTTTTCAAGGGGGGCCTCTAGGGCCTTCCTTGGATCGATTTTGGGCCTTCCATGAGACACCTAATTTGGATTTGTACCCAACTAAATTTTCTAGATTTGTGGCTGCACATGGGTCATGTGGGGCATGAGGGGTGGTCCCCCATGAGCCCATGTGGGCTGGTATGAGCTTTGGGTGTAGTGCTCGATCTTACTAGGTGTGGTCCATGGCTTGATGATTTGAATCTTGGTTCATTTGGCATGTGTCTTGGTCCCTTGCCTTGGCTAGAGGGTGACTCACCTTAACATGATGTAGGGCCTGATCAACCCACCCTTTGCTTGATTTAATTTGAGCTTTCATTGACTTGATTTAAAACCAAATGTCTTTTTGATGTTTCACCCACCTGTATGCCTTAGCCATGGCCTTGTTCGACACTTCTTTGGACTTGGGCCATTTGACTTGCACTTATGGCTTGAATGAAATCTAGTTTGGATTTAAATTGAACCAACTTTGAATGTTTGGCTTTGAATGCACCTCTTCTTGGACCAAGATCTGGTTTGCCTTGGTGCTTTGAATTGGATTTCTGTCTTTTCTTCCTTCGACCTGGTTTGGCATCTTGACTTATCTAGATTGGGTCAAGCCTTGGTTGGCTAGACTTGGTCTGGCCTTGAGTCGCCCTCTTGCTCAATTTGATATGCTTGCTCTTGATCTCATTCTTATCTTTTTTCGGAAATTTTGTCTCCTACTGATTCAAGCTTTGTTATATCTTTGGGTAGATCAACATTCCCTTTGAATTTCAAAATTTGATTTTTGACAATGGTTTTGAAGAATATTTTCCAAAAACATTTATTTTGAAAATGATGTTTGAAACTTTATGAAATTTAGGAGACATGTTTAAATCATGGATTTTCAAACAGTGTCCTGATTTATTTGAAAAATATTTTAAGGTGTTTACACATGTATTTCTAAACTACGATTGAAATGAAAGCAGAACACTTGAAACAAGAGAAAGGGAAATTGAACAAGTGACTTAGTTCTTAATTTTGAAATAAAAAAAAAGAAACACTCTCTGTGATGTTTTATAATTTGTTTCCCTTGCTAGCATGTTAACCAATATCGTGACATTTACCACTATCGTGGATGTTATTCTAGTTTATCCTTTTGCAAACAGTCGCTACTTTGGATGGTGGTTTCTCCATCCACTTTCTTTCAATTAACAATTTTATTCGGGCTTTTGTAATTGTCATTCTCTGCGCTGCTCTTTTGTTGATGTGCCAACTAAGCTCCTCTTTTGTTGATTTTCAGGTTACATCAGCAACTTGCCCATTTTGTTGATGCAGATGTTGAAATCTTGTATCGATGTTTGTTGTTATTTTGCCGATTCATGCTTCAAAATTTCTTAGTGTCTAACATGTGGCGCCTCTTTGACTTTCGCAATGTCACCTCAACTCTTGAGAAATTTCGTGCCTTCTTGAAGTGCAAGGTTCTTTTCAAGCATATAAAACACTGTTTTTGCTTTGTTCTTTGCTTGTTCTCCTTGGGTCCTCTTTTCATGTGTTTTCCCTTTTCCACAAGCTTTGCCCTTTGCTAAATCCTTTTCTTTTCAAGATGTCAGAGACATCCTCATACATTTCATGCAACATTCTCCTTCTTTTCTACAATACTGAAGGAAAGATACCGGGTCCAATTGCTACTAACTTAGATAGGGTTATGGAGGACTTTGTTTGTCAAAAGGCCTCTTCTATCCTGGTGGTTTCTGAAACTAGTTCCTCAAAGACAAATGGCCAACACAACTTCGAAACTGGACATGGTCTGACCCAACCTATCAGCGTAATTGAAGCATGTTGCTGCTGAAAGGTCCAATGGTTGGAAGAGATGGGGTACTTTGCCATAATGTTGTCTTCCATTGAAATAGACTGCAACGTCCAGTTAATCTTTACTTTTCCTTCATTCTGACCTACGGAGTTCAACTGTTTCGTATTCCCCTGCCTTATACTCGTTGCCGGGAATGATATGGCCTCACTTGTGAGTGAGAAACAAGCAATTCCAGAAATCACATTCAACGAAAAGGCTTCTTATTGAACTACCATCATGCAAGCAAAGATGCGGCTCAATGGGGAGGTAAGCAAAGCCGAGCATCTTGCATTCCTTCTTATTGGATATTATTTCGTCGGTATCTCTGCCCTCGAAGTGATAAAATTGTAGTCTACATTTGTTGCCACGATCATGTTAAGAAAACCTATTTCCCGCGCCTCTTAATTTATCTTGACGTACAATCTGATCGAAAGAAAGTTTTGTCTCACCTATTCGATGTGGAGGCAAGAAGGGTAAAGCGAAGCAACCGATTCTCATTCGTCACCGAGGAACGTACCCTTTGAAACTAGCAAATCTGTCACTACTGTTGGAAAAGTAGGTATAATGTTTGACGTACGAAGAAGAAGCACAACCGCTATCGTTGATGCACAAACCTCAAGGGACGGCTTGCAGAAGGTCTTGCATAGGGGATGGTCAGTTTCAAACAATGTCTTCCTCGAGTCGGACATGAGCGTTGGATCTACTACAAACCTTTTATCTCCTTTTTTGGCGGTTGGCCTCGAATTATCTTCTTATGAACCATTTCCTTCCAAGATAGAAGGTAAGTTTTTGTCGGGCAGTTTTCTTTTCATCTCCAATTCATCATCGGAGGTCTCCGTGATGACATTGTTTCCGATTCTTTATTGATGGCTTTGATGCAGCGGAACGAGGATTGGGCCAACAAGGTTTACACCATCCTTAGGTTGGGAGAAGGAAGAAGAGAAAGTGGAATGAATTAACGGTTTCCCACAGACGGTTTTACTAAGGAAAGATTCAAACTTTTCTTGTTGTTTCTCTGTATTTGAAGTACAATATTTATGAACAACTTCTTCCTGGTTTTCATGTCTGAGTTTTCTATTACAAGCCATTTTTCCTTTTATCTTTATTTCTGCAACATTATACATTAATCATGTATACATTTCTATGTAACATTTTACAACTGAGAATAACCATTATGCGTTATATCTCTCACTTGGTCATTTGAGTCAAGTTTGGTTTTGCCTCCCACTTTTATAGTGTTTTCCAAGTTATCTCAAACTCATATTTGTAATATGCTTTGAGAAATATTCCTCTATTATGCATTTAGTTAAGAGGTCTGCCAACATATCATCTATTGTTTTATATGAGATGAATATTTTCTTTTTCATAATATATCATGAATATAGTGGTATTTCATCATTATATGCTTGCTTTTGGAGTTATCAACTCCACTCTTAATCAGAGTAATTGCTGCATTGTTATCACAATAAATGATAACTGACTTGTTGGCTATATTCAGCTTCAAATCACGTATGAAGCGGCTTATCTAAATGGAGTTAGTTGTAACCATATAACAAGCCACATATTCAGCCTACTTTGTATGCAATGCTACACAATCCTGTTTTTTGTAAGCCCAAGAAACAACTCCACCTCCAAACAAGAATATTTGTTCGAAAGTTGATTTGCCGTCATCTTTTCTCCCAGCAAAGTTAGCATCTGAGTATCCTATCACTTTTAGTTCATCTGCTTAAAAACATAATTTCAAGTCTTTTGTTCCTTTAAGATATTTTAGAATCTTTTTCACAACTATTCAGTATTGTCAATCAAGATAACGAAGTTGATATCAGGTCTTGTACATAATATAACATACATCAAGCTTCTCATAGCTTGTGCATAAGGAAATGAGGCTTATCATCTCATTCACCAAGGCAATCAACCTTACTCAATTTGACCCCTTTCGCAACGGGTGTAGATGGAGACTTACATTCACTCATTTTAAATTTCTTGAAGATAAAATCAACATATCTCTCCTAACTTAGGCAGAGGAGTTTAGATTTTTTGTTTCAAGAAATCTTTATACCTATGATATACGATGCTTCCCCCATATCCTTCATTTCAAACCTTGAATTTAACCATGACTTGGTTTTGACAATCATCTCATTGTCATTCACAATCAACAATGTATCATCTACGTATAATGATAAGATAACAAAGTGGCTCCTACTATTCCAAACATACACACTGTGGTTAAGTTCATTAGCCACAAACTCAAGTTCAATAATGACATTTTGAAAAGTTAAATACCATTGATGAGGTGACTGTTTAAAGTTATATTGGGATTTTTCTTCAATCAGTATACTTTATCTTCTTGGCCTTTAACTTTGTATTCTTTGGGCTGTTGCGTATATATATGATTTCATCTAAATATCCATTTAGAAAAACAATTTTTACATCTAACTAATATAAATCCAAATCATATGTTAACATTGTTAGAATTATCCTTATATTTCTTTTTGAGAACCTAATTATAGCTTATACTTGTCCTTCCTTTAAGTAAATTAGCCAATTCTCAGACTTTATTTTTCTCAATAGATTCAATTTCCTCATCTATGACTTTTTCCAATATATTGATTCAGATGAGTCAATAGCTTGTCGATATGTTAAGTTATCAGTTAGCTCATCTAAATCCACTTAATTGCACTCTTATTTTGTAAGATAAGTGTGATAATCTTTAAGTAGGACGGTGTAACCCTAGATCTTTTATGTATACGTAAAGATTCAGTTTGTGCAGGAAGATCATATATGGGCTTGAATGACAATTGATCTATATCTACTAGATCGTCAACATACTCATCTTTATTTTCAAGGATGTTATTCTTAGTATCTTCTAGAAATTCAATATCCCTACTCTCTATAAGTTCATGGTCCTTGTGATAAATCGATATCCCTTAAATCCTTTACGATATCTAATAAATACATATCTCAAGGACCTACTGTCTAACTTATATCTACACTGGTCAAGCATCTTCATATGAACGATAAATATCTACCTCCTGAGATGACCTAGGTTAGGTTTTCTTCCAAACCACATCTCATATGGTGTAAAGAATATAACTTTATATAGTACTCTATTTAGAATATATACATATTGCTTCTCTCTAAAATATCTCTGGTAGAGATTCTATTAACATAGATCTTGTAATATTGAATAAGGTCTTGTTATATTTTTCTACTATATTATTCTGTTGAAATGTCTTGGCTATTATATTTCTCTTTAATACCAAAGTCTTTATAGAATTCTAAAAATTCTGTAGAGGTGTACTCCCCACTTCGATCTGATCTAAACACTTTGATTGTATGCACCAATTGGTTTTCAACTTCCTACTTATATTCTTTAAATGTTTCAAGTGTCTCAGATTTATGTGCTAAGAGATATATATCTCGAATAATCATCGATAAAGGTTATAAAATATACCTTGTCACGATGAGATATTACCTTAAAAGGTCCATATAAATCAACATGAATGATTTTCAACAGAGTTATTGCTCTTATTATTTTTTTAGAAAATATTTTTCTTGTCATTTTTTCCTATATACAGGCTTCACATTTACCAAAAGTATTTTTCTGAAAACATTGCAATTAGTCAAAGTCGGATAACTTCCTCAATTTTTTTAAACTTATATGCTATAAGCGTTTATGCCACACATTCACATCAACATTAAAAGGATAATCGATTAGGAGAAGTGTCTTCTCTTTTATTTATTTTTAACTTGAATAATCCTTGCTCATCTTCAAACAATCCTAAAAACGATATCATTCCATACTTCCCTATGGTTACCTTACTAGGGATAAACTTGACTTCAAAACCCTTCTTAACCAAGGCAGGGATCGAGAACAAACAGCATCTTATAGTTGACACAATTAATACATCAATTAGAACAACTGGTATGCCTTGTACATGAATCCTAAAGGATCCTACTCAAAGGACATCTAAAAATATGTTATTTCCTATATACACCTTATTTTCCTCTAATTTATATTCATTTAGGTCCGTAGCCCTTCTTTGCTCTTCGAGATATGTCTTATTGCTACAGAGTCAATCTATCGATAAAAAATTAGATGGTCCATATAGAGGTATTTCAAAATTATATAGATTATGTCTAGCTTCTCTGGTTGACCATGCTGTTAGGTGTTCTCGCCATAAATCTTCTTGTTGAGGCAACCTCTCTTGTAGTGTCCCATCTTTTCAAAGTTAAAGAACTTGACCAAAAAACTGAATTTTTGCGTTTTTTTGAAAAATTGACCACCTTTCTTTTTATTCTTGCCAAACTTCTTGTTTGATTTATTCTTTTCTAGTTTGGTCTATAACTTGTTCCAATTTCTTCTTAAGCTACTAGCTTATCCTTCTTATTTTTATTCACGTGTTCTTGTTCAATTACTAGTTTGAGGGATAATTGAGGAAGGTTTATTTCAGCTTCTAATATCAAGGTTATGACAACCATATTCCATAAAGGGGGAAGGTTGTTTAAGATAGTTGAAATTTGCATAGCCTTGGGGGTGACCAATTTTGTTAAAGTTAAGTCTCTTGCCATTATCAATATTTGATTTATATGTTTTACTACATTATCTCCTTCTTTTATTTTGTAGGCATTGTACTTTCATAGTAATAATTAAACATGTAGCTTAGTTGTAGTATCATATTTAGTTGTTATTGAATCAAGCAACTCTTTTATAGTCTCGTATTCTTTAAATACCCTAATGATGTCATCCTCCATATAGGCTAGAATTATAGTTATGCCTATGGTATTATCTCTAAGGAACATTTTGTACGCTTCATTTTCTTCTTCAGTTGCAGTTGGAGTAGGTGGTAAAACTGTATCTTGTAGAACATAATTTACACCCTCAAGTGTAAGTGCTAACAGGATACGTCTTTTCCATACTTGAAATTTAGACCATTCAGTTTTTCTGTTTTTGCCAACTCTCATACGCAAATCCTGAAGTTCATTTTAGTCTGTTTGGCAAAAATAATAATAGGATGATCTAAAAAAGGAGGAAGCAAACAACCATGTATGTTAAATGATATATAGTAGACTAATGTAATACAATTTGCAAAAAATATTTAGGTACTTATTTGGAAAATTTTCCAAGTACCTAAGAGTAATTTCAATTGATACTTAGGTATCAAATTTGAAAAAACTCTTAACTTGATTTTCTTATTTCAGAACCAGCTTAGGGATGAAACAATAAATTTTCCTTTATTTTGTACTACTTTAATTTTCTAAAAACTTTAGGGACAAACTAAGAATTTTACCCTTCTATCCAGTTTTGTAATATTTCAAAATATCTAAGACAAAATAGACACTTGGTTTTTCTGTAAAATCTATAATTAATTGAGGGTAGGATCATAATTGTGCCTCTCAACCTGTATTTGTCATTTTTCTAAAAGATAAGGGTAGTATTGTCTTTTTACATAGTGAAAAAACTATAAAATGTCATTCATCAATGGGCAACCATGTAATTTCACATGCCAGTATTTTATAATTTTAAAAATTATTAGAGGATGGTTTTATCTTTTCATTCAATAAGAGAAAAATTGTCTTTTTACTTAAAAAATCTGAACTTTTTCTTAATTTTGTCCATTGACAGATTTGAAAAAAAATTTAAAATGTTAGGGGCAAAATGAACTTTTTCAATCCGAGCAATTTTCGAACATTTGACAAGAGGGACAGAGAGAGAAAAAGGGGGAGGGAAAGGAAGAGGACGACGGGGAGAGATAGAGAGGGAGGGATACAATGGAGAGAGAGAGAAATACAACAAGATAGAGAGAGAGGGAGAGGGAGAAGGAGAGGAGGGCTTTTCCGCCGCTCTACCTTTTTGTTGGAGGGCTCTTTTGTCGCTCTACCTCCCTGTTCTCTATATTTGGGCCTCCAACACTCTATCTTTCTGTTTGAGGGCTCTTTCATCACTCCGCCTCTTTATTCTCTGCCTTTGGGCATTTATCATTCTACTTTTCTTGTTGTAAAGCTCTTCCACCGCTCTGCCTCTCTATTCTTTACTTTTGGGCCTCCACTACTCTGTCTTTTTGTTGGAGGCTCTTCCTTCACTCCGCCTCTCTGTTCTTTGTTGATTCTTTTTGTAAATGACAAAAAACTAGAAAATAAAATCAATGCAAAGTATTTGAAAATTATGTTGTAGAATGACCATTCTCGGTTGTAAAACATTACATAAAAACATATACATGATTAATGTATAATGTTGCATAAATGAAGACAAAAATTAAAACAGCTTGTAACGGAAAGCCCAACCTTAAAACCAGGAAGATGAAGCCGTCTATAAATAGTTTACTTAAAATATAGAGAAATTGCGAGAAAAGTTTGAATCTTTCCTAAGTAAAGTCGTATGTGAGAAACCGTTAATCCATTTCACTTTTTCTTCTTCCTTCTCCCAATCTAAGGAAGGTGTATACCTTGTTTCTGACCTAATTCTCGTTCCACTACATCAGGAAAGTCATTGGCAAGGAATCTAGAGTATTGTCATCACAGAAATCTTCGATGACAAACCAGAGATCAGAAGAAAACCACCCGATACTGGTATCAAGGCCTAGTTCCTAAAACCTGCAAAAAGGAAATAGGTAAAACAAAAAATATATAATAAATGTCTGACAACGAGTAGGCACAACTTTAATTTGATTCAGTCTTAACAAAAAGGCCTTCCCAATTTGCTGACTATTTTTCTTGATCATTGTAAACACCCAAAATTTTTCTCAAAATATTTTGATTTTTTAGAAATTTTGCCTTTTCAAACACATTAAACAAACTCATTTTTGCACCAAAATTTCGTGGCAACCTCAAAATAAAGATAAATTATACCTATCTCAGAAAAATCAAATTTTGATAAAGAGTAAAAAAAATGACTGCTTTGCCCTCAAGCCCAAATTGGCAGCATTCTGCCTATTCAAATGATTTTATCTAAAGAAATGATGGTTTTAAACAATTTTCTTCAAAGAAAGAATTGAAAATGAGACATTAGGAACCAAACCCAAAAATCTTTGCAAAATGGTAAATTTACCAAAACCTTGAATTTCAAATTAAATCAGGCCTCGAAAACTCTCCCGATTGAGGACAGCCCTACTTTGGGACCCTACACCCATCAAGGGTTAAAGTGGTCTGACACCCTACACCTATCAAGGGTTAAAGTGGTCTGACACCCTACACCCATCTAGGGTTAAAGTGGTTTGATACTCTACACCCAACAAAGGGTTAAAGTGGGTAAAATAGTAAAGACCAACTCACGGGGCGGGAACAGGTTACCCATAGAAATAAAAACTGAGAATGAAACTCAGTTGTTCTCAAAGAAAAGAATATTTAAAGATTTTGACAAAACTCAATATTTTCAAATATATTTTAAAATGAAATAATTTTAAATAAGAAAATATTTGAAACCATAAATAGGGATAAAGATGAATCATCCTCGCCGAAGATTTAGCGAAGATCAAGGCAACAGTTAAAGTAGGAACCAACCTCAGGTGGGCCCAAACGAAGCAAGATTGTCTCGGCCAAGCAAACTTATCCCGATCGAAGGAGCAAGCTCACCTAGCCAAGGAGCAAGGAAGAGGCTCATCCTAGCCAAAGGTGGCACTTGACTGCACCAATTAAAGTCAAGAGCTGCACCCGAGGACACCCCACCCCATGAGCCAAGTCAAGCTCATGTCAAACAAGAAGAAAGACTGCTCCAAGAGTGGATGGGATAAGCCACAATCAAATGCATTCAGCTAAGACCAAGGCTACACTACGATTGAAGTCATGCCCACAAACTCACCTAGCCAGTTACATCCAAACCATGCCTAGGTGCACCTAGCTCGACCCAAGGACCAACCCACATGGGGCTGGTCCAGCACGTGATCAAGAGGGACCACAAAGGTCCATATGATGGCCTTGGAGTGGATCAAGGCAATGGGTCAAGAAGGCCATACCCAATCCGCCCCAAGGAAAGGTCTAGCCCCTCCCTTGGCCTATAAATAGAGGCCAAGGGGGGGACGTTTCCATCATCTTAGGCATCTTGGAGATTGGATAAGCTTCCCTAGGATGGAGTGAAGGGTGAGAGAGGATCTAGGCTAGGAAGGAGTTGCTACAATTAGAGAGAGAGAGAGAGAGAGAGAGAGAGAGAGAGAGAGAGAGTAGAAGTAGAAGAGGAAGAGGACGATCTCCCCTTTGTGTCTAGTTTCCCTTGGAGGGTTGGTAAGTAAGCACTCTTCTTCCATTGTTAATCTTGATTCTCTTCTTTATATTCAATTCGAGAAATGGGTTGTATTAATGGAGGTTTGTCTCCCCCCATATTGTAATAGCAAGTAGAAATGTTGTCAATTTTATTTTACGTTTATGCACTCTACTTGTTTGCTTTCTTGATTCTCTATCTCTCTATATTCTATAAACTCATATAACTCCTAACTCCCTCTATGCTTAAGCTAATATATACATTTACATTCATTTATATTTAATAATTTACTTTAAGTTTGTTGTGATTATGCCATTTAATCTCCAATGAATGCATCATGTATGTTGTAAACACAGAAAATATGTTTTTAGTATTTCTATATATGTCTGATGTTTTATTTTTCATTTCTATATATCTGCTCCAATTGACCTGAAACTTGGAGAACCTTATCTTCATACAAAAACTCACATAGAATAAAATTTCTAAGAATTTTAGGGTGGTGCAACCATGTAATTAAAAGTGTGCAAAATCGGGAAAATCCAGAACCAGCTTTGTCAAAATTATATTTCCTACAATAAAGCCTGGGTAATCATCTCAGAACTCTATTTTTAATGGTTCAATTTTAGTGAAACTTCATTCATTTGAAAGCTGACATCCATAGCTTTCCAAAAAAACTAAGTTCATAAAAATCAAGGCTCTAAGCACCAAGATACAAACATTTATTTAAGTTTCTATATTTCTGTAACAGAACAGTTCTGAGTGTCTAAATAGAGATATTTTCTAGATTTAATTCTGAATAACTGTAGTACCTAAAAATAAAATAAAAATAGTCTCATAATCTCCACATTTGTGTCTATTCATGATAAAGTTTTCATGATTTTTGGAGATTCAAAAGTTATTGAAAAAAATCAGCAAACAAGGTCTGAAACAGAACTAATTTCTATTTTTTAGAACTTAGCAAAATGTCTTCAAAACACCTAGCGCATGAATTTCATTAAGTCTCTTGGATTTTCTTGAAGTGGATTTGAAATCATATCTGATCTAAATCAATCCTCAAAGCATCTAGGCTGACCCTTGAGCTCGGTTCAAGAAGGCCTAAGATGGAAAGATCTCGCTTCCCCACAATCGCATAAATGCAGATTTACAACTTTGCTAATTTTAGAAAAGTAGCTGGCACGCTCGCGCAAAAACGAAGTAGGTTGAGAAGTTTATTTCAAGTCTCTACATAGGCTTGGAGTGAAATTTTCACATCTACAATTGTGATCTTCTATCGAGGCAATAGTATCGCCTTTCATAACAATTTCGAAGAATACCAAGTCATTTTGGACACATGCAAGCAATAATGGGGTTAGCTTGATTGTTGTTGTCTTTGAATTTCTGTAAGCCCAAGAGACTTCAGCTAACACTTTGTGACACTATTTGGGTTGACCTTCAATCAACTTCTTAACCATGTTGATAAGTATTCTGTTAGTCACCTTTGTTTGTCCATTTACTTGAGCCTAGTAAGGATGGAGTGGATCACATTGATGCCATATTCCCATGCAAATACTGACACTTTTTGTCCAACAAAAAAATCATTCCTTGGTCAGCCGTGATGGTTTGTGGTATACCAAACCTGAAGATGATTTGATTCTTTATAAATATGATGATATCATTTTGTCGTCGTTTTGATAATGTGGGAACTATCATTCCCAATCAAATCTGTGCCCATCTTTTAAATGGTGAAGGTTTGATTATTGGCCTTTGTTAGGACCTGTTATATTGGCCTATGAAAACTTGTATACCTCGCATCCTTTTGTATATTTGACACAATTAGCCGTAATTGCCCAATAGCTTCTGAAACTCCTTCATGAATGTTAGCCATCACTTGGATAACCTCCTCCTGCCCTAAGCATTTTAGGAGTACCCCTTCATGAATCATCCTTCTTAATATTTCATTGTCAACCAACACATAGTGCAGAGACCAAGGTTATAGCTTCCTATCGGCTTTTCTGGTTGGATAATTTAGGAACCAAATTAAATCATCCCTCCCGAAGTCCAAAAATTGATAGTGCAACTCCTTGAATTTCTTCAAACGAGTCGAGTGCATTTATTGATAGGTGATACATTGGGAAATCAGCCACAACCTAACCTTTTACTTCTCCAAGAGGCTACTAAATTGAATAGGTTGTGCTTGATGGCTCATTAACAAGTTTATCTTGCAAGATAAGCCTATTAAGTACTGCACAATATCTACCTTGCAAATTATATCCACTTGTGTAGGCAATAAGTAATATTCTAACTTAGTGCATACATAGGATAATAATAAGCAAAATTTCTTGATAGGAGTATAGTTCAACTCAGCTTTATTGAGCTAACGAATGAAATAAAATACAACCCTTTTTGTTCCATCATTGCTGTCCTAGGTGAGCATGCATCTATCGATTCATTGGTAGCCGATATATACAACTTTAAAGGCCTGACTAACACAAATGGCGCTAGTATAGGTGGATTTGACAAGGACCTTTAATCTCATCTAATGCTCTTTGCTGGTCCTTACACCAAATAAACTTTTCACTTTCCTCTCACTTCAATACTGGAAATTGCCTGATTTTGCCCACTGATTAGCTACAATCATCTCATGAAATCGAAGTGGCCGATTAGTCTTGTTCTTATCGACTTCAATCCCTTTCCTATGGACCAAGAATCCGAGAAAATGGTCCACCAGCACCCCAAGTACATACTTTGTTAGGCTTATCTTTAAGCCAAGTCTTTGAATTTTAAACCTCTTGGAAAAATATCCTAAGTGTTTGGGCTTTGTATGTTTGATTGCAAATTTTATTACATGTGGGATTTGCACGTGCCTATGTCTTTATTTTTAACCTTTTTAGGGCCAACTAGGTGTGTGCATAAGTGACCTAAGTTGGGCGATTTTTGAACGGGAGTGTGGGGTTTGCTTTGATGCAATATGCATCCTACCTCGTGGTATGACGTATATGCAATGCAAACTCACACAACTCCAAAGAGAAAACCCGAATTTGAAAGACAATGCGGAAGGGAAATAACTTAATGTAAATTTGCAAAAGGAAAATTGCAAAAGGGAAATATGGCTATATCTTAAGAGCGGAAAGGCTCAATTGTGCAAGTGTGTGTCGTGTATATATGGATTTATGTGCATTTGTTGAAATAATTATTCCAGTTCAGCCAAATGCTTATTTAAATTTGCGAATTTCACCACCACATTGTCTACGTAGACTTCCATGTTGTTGTAGATTAAATCATGAAAGATGGAATTCATGGCTCCCATTAACATAAAATTGAATTCTCCTCAACCTTCAGGTGGTCCAATGAACTCCTCTTCTTGACCCACGAGCGTAGCTTGGATCCACTATCTGATATGCTGATAGTTTATTCAATAAATCATCCATGGTATCTTGTGTATATTTGGAAGCCCTTTGTTGAGATAGGTAAGTTCTCAACTGATCTTCCATTTCCTAAAGCATCATTAGTCCATCTGCTTTTCTTCGGCATGGCGTTGGGCGTGATATTGATAACGGCTCCTCCATTAATCAGTATTTTACTGACGGGCATATCATTAATGTTAATGTTAATATATAATGGCCTAAGATGATGGAGCTTGGCTTTGGGCAATTTTGGGAATTTTGATTAAGCTTCTTTGTTCGGTGCACTAGTGAGCATGAAACCGATTTTTGGTTAGTCATCAACAAGTGAACTTACTGTAGTGAATTCCTAGGGCAACAAGCCGATGACACCAATGTTGATTGGAGGGTTAAACATGTAATCATCTCCACTTGCCCAAGGAGAATCGTCATGATATTTATCTTTGAAATATTCATCACTGTCTAATGACTTCGAGATTATGGGAAAGAATAATCAAACATAGGTTAAGAAAAATATTTTACTAATGGGTATATCAATATCATACCCAACGTCTATGAAATTATGGGAAAAAATTACCGAGTGTAGGTTAAGGAAAGTATTGAGTACAATATAAAACCAATTCGGATTCATGTCCCGTAGATCTACTATTAAAGTGATTCACCTATTGAGATGTCTTATAGAACATTTTAGAGCAAAAAAAAACTTCACATGATATTTATTGATCAAGAAAAAGCTTATGATAAGGTGCTAAAAGATGTTCTTTGATGAACCTTGGAAGAAAGAGGTATTTCATTGACATATAAATCTTACAAGAGATGTACCATGGTAAAAAAACTGACTCATGAAAGAATGATAAACTCTTTTGAAGTTAATATTGGGTTACATCAGGGATCAACTTTAAGTCCATATTTATTTATATTGGTCATTGATGAGTTAACAAAATATATTCAAGATGAAGTACCTTGGTGTATGTTATTTGCATATGATATTTGTGTTAGTGGATGAGTCTAAGGAAAAAGTTAATAGGAAATTGAAACTATGGAGAGAAACGTTAGAAAGTAAAGACTTCCGACTTAGTAGAACAAAGATAAAATATATTGAATGTAAGTTTGATCATTTAAGTACTTCAGATGACAGAAATCAAGATTGACACATAGTGCAACCCTCACAAGGAAAGTTTTAAATACCTAGGGTCAATTTTTCAAAGTGATGGAAAATTTGATAGAGATGTGTAAACACCCCAAAATGATTTGCAAAATCATATTCAAGCATGCTTTTAAAAAAATAGTAGGCTATTTCAAAAGTTCATGATTTAAATATGGCCTACGAGTTTCATAAAACGTCAAAATCAAAGATGTTGAGATTTAAAGTTTTAAGTTTTAAAATCAAGTTTTAAAAATATAAACAAAGATATAATTTGGATTGGTTGGAAAGAAGATAAAGATGAATCATCCCGCCAAAGATTCAAGATGGGAGCGAAGATCAAGGCAACGGTTAAGTCAAGCTTGCATCAAACAAAGACTGAGCTTATGTGGACCAAGACGAAGGACCCATCAAGCAGGAAGCAAGACTACTATGGCCAAACCCCCCTTGGCCGAGCCCACTTACCTTGATCGGACCCATGAAGAATGACACTCAACCAGACCAATGGGGACTCACTTAGGTAAGGACCCATGAAGAAGGGCACTTGGCTCAACCAATGGAGGCTCACTTAGCCAAGGAGCAATGAAGAATCACACCTAGTCAAAGGTTGCACCCGACTGCACCAACTCGAGTCAAGGGCTGCATCCAAAGCTGCCCCATACCATGAACCAAGCCAAGACTCCATCAAGTATGGTACAAGGCTGCCCCAAGTTGAACCTAGCCGGGCCACACCCCCAAGTTTATACCAAGGCTAGACCAAAGCACTTGACAGCATCACGCTAGATCAAGCCACTTGATCACACTAAGGCTTGGTCGACCTATCCACATGGGGTTGGGCTAGCATTGACCAAGGGAGGACCATCAAGAGGCCACGTGAAGGCCATGTGGCCAGCCAAGGATCAGATCAAGGTTTGGGCTCCAAAAACCCACCCAATCCAAATCATAGAAGGCTTTAGGCCTTCTCCCCTTGAGGCCTCTAAAAAGGGACCTTGGGAGTTGATTTTCAGCATTGAAGGAAGAGTATAGAGAGCCTAAGAGATAGGGAGAGTTGTAGTAAGAGAGAGATGAAGAGAGGAAAAGAAAGAGAGAGAGAAGAAGGAAAAAGAAGAGAAGGAAGAAAGGAGCCGATCCCCTCCTACCTCACCCGTATCTGGTGCCCACTAAGGACTGATTGCAAGGTTTTATTCTCATTCTTTGCTTAATTCAATCTCTCGTTATTCTCATTCAATTCAAAGGGGTTGTATTAATGGAACATTTGTCTCTCCCATAATGTAATAGCGTAGTAATGTTGTCCATTTCATTCCTTTACATTCACGCATTCTACATGTTTGATTTCAAGTTTCTCCTACCTCTCTATATGATATATCCTCTTATATCTTCTAATACTTTCTATCCTTAAGCTATAAACATATTTCAATTTATTTTCCTTCAATAATTTACTTTAAATTTGTTGTGATTAGTCTTTTAATTTTGGACGAATGCATTCACATATGTTTTAAACACAAAAATCTGTTTTCAGCATCTTGTATACATCTGATGTTTTATTTTTCATTTCAGTATCTTTGCTCCAAATAATCTAAAATTTTGCACATCGAATCTTCACACACAAACCCACGTATAATAAAATTTTCAAGAATTTTAGGATCGTGCAGTAATATAAATAAAATAGAGAAATATCCGATAAATTCAAATCCAAGTCTGTCCAATCTGTGTTTCCTACAATAGAGGATTGATAATCATCTCATAACTTTTTTGTAGTAAACCAAATCTATTGAAACTAGTCTCATTGGAAAACTTACATCTACAGCTTTCCAACAAAACTAAATTCATAAAAATCAGATCTTTGTGCACTGAAATATAGACGTTTCTTTAAACCTTTGTATTTCTGTAACATATCAGTTCTAAACATGTGAGCAGAGGAAATTATTAGAGTTAATTCTGTACAATCATAGTATACAAAAAGAAAATGAAAATAGTTCTAGGATCTTCACATTCTTGTTTACATACTATAAAATTTTAATGAATTTTGAAGATCCCAAAACTGTTTAAAAAAATCTGAAAATAAGCTCTGAAAACATAACCAGTTTCTATTTTTCAGAACTTGGAAAGTTTTTCTTCCTTAGATCAAGTGCACGTTTTGGTTGATTCAAAGTGACTCTAAAGTGAATTTTGGAAATACACACCTTATTCAAATCAATTCTCAAAGCATCTAGATTGACCCTTAAGAGCCGGTTCAAGAAAGCCTAAGACGAAAAGATCTCGCTTCCCTACATTCGCTACACGAAGTTAGAAAATACAACTTTGCTAGTTTAAGTGAAATTAGCTGGCATGCTCATGTACGACATAGTGTGTAAAAGTTATTTCAAGTCTCTATATAGACTTTGGAGTAAAATTTTATATCTACAGAATTGGCATGCCCGGTGGAACACGGTTCTTTGAGGATTGATTAGCTTGGTGTCGATTTCTCTAAATTCACTTTTTCAAAAATCTTATGTTTAATCCATCTTTTGTGCACAGGTCGATCCTTTTCTTCAAAATAATGTTAAGTTTTGAAGGGTCATGTGAGGTGTCAAGCCAAGCATCGTGTTCTACAAGTCGAGTTTCAAAAGGATATTTCAAAAACCGAGAGGATTCGCTTGTTTCTCTAAAAAGGGAACTCAAAGGTATAGAGGAAAGGATCGCCGCGTTGAGCCAAGAGGCTGATGCGATCGAATCTTGTTCCTCTCATGGAAAACAAACGAGGGTTCATAGGAGACCCACTAATGCGAGAAAAACTAAAGTGACCTCTAGGTTTGAGGAGGAACCAGAGCTAGAGCCATTCACTATTAAAGATAGAAAGGCCCTACAACAATTATTAAAGGGCCAAACTAAGGAGAAAAGGGCATACTCACTATTGGATTTTCTACCTTCCGATTATCAAACGGATAATAATGATGAGATATCGAGCTTTCATCCGTACGATGGAAATGGAGATTCTAGATTCCATCTCCAACTCTTTTCTTAAAGAGCCTATAAAAAGAAAATGGACTCTTCAAAATGGGTATACTAGTTCCCCCACTCTCTCAAGGGGAATGCATCAAAATGGTTGGCTTCTTATGACTTGAGCCAATTCGTAAATTTTAAAGATTTGGCAAATTGTTTCATGCAACAGTTTTCCCACAACGTAGAAGTTACCCCACTTTAAACACCTTCAGAGACACAAAACAAGTACCTAACGAGGATGCGCACGCATTTATCGTTAGACGGAGGTCACTTTTCGGCCAAGTTAGGGAGCCCATATCCGAAAGGTGTGCAGTAATGCTCATCCTAGAAAATTTTAAAACGGATTTAAAAGAACTCCTCTTCCTTAATGAGATCTCAACTTTTCAAAAGGGTGTGTATAAAGATCTATGAAAAAGGAAGACTTTCCAAAAACCCAAATTTGAAAAACCTAGGGTATATGGAACACATGCACCGGAAGGAGGGGTAAAAACCCAAAAAGTGGCAAACGTCCGAGTATGGCCAAGCTCAGCCGAACCCTCCAAACTATTCGGACAAAAACCATTTAGAAAAGATCAAAAAAAGTTTGAGAAAAGGCAATTCACTCACCTAGGACAACCACTCACGGAAGTCCTAGACATCTTGTTAACTCATGGTCCCATAAGTCGCCGCCCAACCATTAATGAAGGGGCACCCCCTAAGTGAAAATTTCCCAACGATTTTTGCAAGTATCATAGGCTCAAAGGTCATAATACAAACAAATGTTTTTCTCTTCAAAACAAAATTGAATACTTGATAGAGAAAGGTAGGCTCCACGTCTAGGAGGAATCGAAACCCTCCTAAGCTATACTCAAAGAGCCATTTATCAATCATGCAAGCACAAGCGGAAAAGGAAAAGAGGTATGCCTTCTTCCACTTAAAACTCGTGGGATTGAGTATGCATTGCATATGGTTCACACTACTTGTCACACATCACTCTCTCTCGTAATAAAAAAAAGCAAGCAAGTAGTGATCCAGGGAGTGCTTAGAGTCCCGTCCCTGCTAGAGCCTTTTTAGAAATTCATGGTGCTCTAAAGCATCAAAATAGAGTCAAGCTAGGATCGAGCCTTAGGCAGAGTGTAGGAGAGGTGACTAGATCCGGAAGGATCTATCAACCCCCACACTTAGCTAAACAAGCTAGCAAGGAAGTGATCGTTTTGCCCGGCCCTTCGAAAACATGCATCCCTAATGCATCTCATGGCATGAATAAGGGTAAAAGTGTTGTGTTAACCCCATATGATTTGGAACTTCATCTTTCAAAACTTCCCATAAATATGTCTAATTTAGAGATTTGCCAAAATGACTAAAATCCAATGAAAAAACCTTGGTTTCAAGATATTAAAAACTTTTTAGAAAATGGAGGATTTTCGAATTTGCTTCATTTAAAGATAAAGCTTTTATTTCAAAAAATTTCAACCCGATATATTATTTTGAGAGGGGTTCTTTACAAAAAGAGTTTTACCGGTATCTTGTTGAAATGTGTCGACCTTGATGAGGCTAGGACTATTATGCATGAGTTCCATGATGGAGAATGTGAGGGTCATGTCAATGCAAATATGATGGCCATAAAAATACTTAGAGCAGGTTATTTTTGGTCCACTTTGAAGCAAGATTGTCATGATCATGTTAGGAAATGTCATCAATGTCAAGTGCATGGAAATGCCATTCATATTCCATCGTCCACCTTACATTCCATCGTGAGTCCACGGCCCTTCACCATGTGAGCATTTGATATCATAGGACCAATCTCACCAACTACATCAAATGGATATAAGTTTATCTTAGAAGCCACCGAATATTTTTCTAAATGGGTTGAAGCTACCTCCTTGGCTAATGTCCAAGGACAACATGTAGTGGCATTCATTAAGAAAAATATCTTGACTCGATTTGGAGTTCTAAGAGACCTAGTGTCGGATAATAGCACCCCATTCAAAAATGAGAAGATTGAAAAGTTATGTTATACCTATAGCATTAGTCAACACTTCTCATCGCCTTACTACCCTCAAGGCAACGGCCAAGCTGAAGTCACAAACAAAACTCTCATAAACATCATTGAGAAAACTTTAGAGAAGGGTAGGACATGGCATGAGAAGTTAGATGAAGCCTTATGAGCTTATAGGACTTTCATCCGAACACCCACAAATGTCACACCATTCGAGTTGGTCTATGGTACAAATGTCATACTTCCCATTCAAACCAAATTGCATTTATTTCATACATCTCTTGCACTCGATTTGCACATAGAGACCCTACAACAAGCTAGAATAACTGAGCTTGATTTACTTGATGAGAAGAGGCTCCTTGCCATGGATCATGCACATGCATACTGGCAAAGGATAGCCCGACATTATGAAAAGCATATGAAGGCTCGCCACTTCAAAGTGGGAGACCTTGTCTTAAAAACCATCTACCATTGTGGCCCACATCTACTTGGAAAGTGGCGGCTCAAGTGGGATGATCCCTATGTTGTAAGAGGGACAACCTCAAATAATGCATATTGGTTGATTAATGTTGAGAGAAGAAATTTAGTAGACCATATAAATGCCCAATACTTAAAATATTATGTATAGGGTCTATCTTAAAATATTGGTTGATTTTAAATGGGTCACTTTTGAACTTCTTGAAAGAAGGATGAAAGTAGATTATGTGACCCTAAATGAGGGGATTGATGCTTTACGAAAAGTGGAGTTTTCAAAATCATTTGGAAACATTTCAAAAATCTTTGGCTTACAAAATGAGGCCTGGTTCAAAATAGCAAAATATTTTCAAATGATAGATGCTATTAGGAAATGGGATGTTATTGGCTGAATCGAGTATCCAAAGGGATGAGTTTGCCCTTCTTTATTTCTCTCCAAAAAGGAAAATTGGTAAAATCAAAAGAAAAAAGGAAGAAAACAAGAACCTCCAATATAGAGGTCTTCCAAAATCAAAAGAAAAGGAAGAAAACAAAAACCTCCAATATAGAGGTCTTCCAAAAAGAAAAGAGAAAACAAAAATCTCCAAAATAGAGGTCTTCCCTTTAAAAGAAAAGAAAAAGAAAAGTCAAAGCTCAAAAAGAACAATTTTCCATCTCTTGACCTTAAACCATGGGACACTTCAGAAGGGACCATGGTAACTCTTTCCCAAATCTCCTATAGCTTATCTCAATAGAAAAAGGTTCTCCAATGAAATCCAAGAGTAGAAATACGACCTACTTATTTGGACTTCATTTTATTTAAGAATTAGACTTTGTTGTGTGGGAAATTGAATTTTGAAATGTCATTCAAAGTTTTCTACAAAACCTCTGCCAAGTAGTGGGTATCGAAACCCGAATGAGGGGAAGTATAAGAAATTGAAAATCCTTTTTGATAGAAACTAAAAAAGAGTTCTCATTTGAAAAAAAAATTAAAAACCCAAAACATCAAAAGAAACAATATGGGATTATCTCACTTGGGACAGCCGACCCTCATAGGCTTCTCCTCAAGCTCATACATCTAATGAGTGAGTATCTAAACACTACACCCCATTTACATCATACACCATACATGCATTCATCAAAAGGTCAATCATGCATGATCATCGTAGGACTAGGGCTTTGTTACATTAAGTCTCCTTTTGGCTAAGATCCCCTCCTTCACGAAAATCCAATGAAAGGATGCTAGGAAACGAAGGAAAGATCCATACTCTCAAGTCAAATTTTGGGAAGAAAAATCGAAAAGAGTGTGTTTCTTCTTTGCCATTATACAAAAAAAATTGGAATAATGCCAAAGAGGGGCATCTATAAACACCCCAAAATGTTTTGCAAAATCATATTCAAGCATGCTTCAAAAAAAACAGTAGGGTATTTTAAAAGTTCATGATTTAAATATAGCCTACGAGTTTCATAAAACGTTAAAAACAAAGATTTTGAGAGTTAAAGTTTTAAGTTTTAAAAATATAAACAAAGATAGAATTTGGATTGATTCGAAAAAAGATAAAGACAAATCATCCCCGCCGAAGATTCAGGATGTGAACGAAGATCAAGGCAACGATCAAGTCAAGCTCGCATCAAGCAAAGACCGAGCTCATGTGGACCAAAGCGAAGGACCCATCAAGCAGGAAGCAAGATTATTATGGCCAAACCCCCCTTGGTTGAGCCCACTTACCTTGATTGGACCTATGAAGAATGACACTCAACCGGACCAATGGGGACTCACCTAGGTAAGGACCCATGAAGAAGGGTACTTGGCTCGACCAATGGAGGCTCACTTAGCCAAAGAACAATGAAGAATCACACCTAGTCAAAGGTTGCACTCGGTTGCACCAATTACAGCCAAGGGTTGCACCCGACTTCACCTAAAATTGTCCCATACCATGAACCAAGCCAAGACTCCATCAAGTATGGTACAAGGCTGCCCCAAGTTGAACCTAGTCGGGCCACATCCATTTATATTCAACTGTTTATACCAAGGCTAGACCGAATCACTTGACCGCATCACGCTAGATCAAACCACTTGACCACACTAAGGCTTGGCCGACCTAGCAACATGGGGCTAGGCTAGCATTGATCAAGGGAGGACCATCAAGAGGCCACGTGAAGGCCATGTGGCTATCCAAGGATCATATCAAGCTTTGGGCTCCAAAGACCCACCCAATCCAAATCGTAGAAGGCTTTAGGCCTTCCCCCCTTGAGGCCTATAAAAAGGGAGTTTTGGGGCTGATTTTCAACATTGAAGGAACAATGTAGAGAGCCTAAGAGAGAGAGAGCGAGAGTTTCAACAAGAGAGAGAGGAAGAGAGAGAAAGAAAAAGAGAGAGGTAGAAAAAAGGAGGGAAGGAACGAACCAATCCCTTCCTACCTCACCCATATCCGGCACCCACTAAGGTCTGATTGCAAGATTTTATTCTCATCCTTTGCTTAATTCAATCTCTCCTTATTCTTATTCAATTCAAAGGGGTTGTATTAATGGAGCATTTGTATCTATTATGATGTAATAGCGTAGTAATGTTGTCCATTTTATTCCTTTATATTCATGCATTCTACATGTTTAATTTCAAGTTTCTCCTACCTCTCTAAATGATATATTCTCTTATATCTTCTAATCCCCTCTATACTTAAGCTATAAATATATTTCAATTCATTTTCTTTCAATCATTTACTTTAAATTTGCTCTGATTAGTCTTTTAATTTCGGACGAATGCATTCACGTATGTTTTAAACACAGAAATTTGTTTTCAGCATCCTGCATACGTTTGATGTTGTATTTTTCATTTTTATATATTTATTTCAAATAATCTAAAATTTGGTATATCGAATTTTCACATGTAAGCCCATATATAATAAAATTTTCAAGAATTTTAGGGTCGTACAACTACATAAATAAAATAGGGAAAATCGGACAAATTCAAATCCAAGTTTGTCTAGTCTATGTTTCTTACAACAGAGGTTGGGTAATAATCTCATAACTTTGTTTGCAGTGAACCAAATCTATTTAAATAGTCTCATTAGAAAGCTTATATCTATAGCTTTCCAACAAGACTAAATTCATAAAAATCAAAGCTCTGTGTACCGAAATATAAACGTTTCTTTAAACATCTATATTTTTATAAAAGATCAGTTTCGAACGACTGAGCGGGGGTACTTCTTAGATTTAATTTTGTATGATCATAATATACAAAAATAAAATAAAAATAGTTCCAAGATCTTCACATTCTTATTTACATACTTTAAAAGTTTCATGAATTTTGAAGATTCCAAAATTGTTTTAAAAAAAATCTGAAAGCAAGCTCTCAAACATAACGAGTTTCTATTTTTTTAGAAGTTAGAAAGTTTTTCTTCCTTAGATCAAGTGTACGTTTTGGTTGATTCAAAGTGACTCTAAAGTGAATTTTGGAAACACACACTTTATTCAAATTAATTCTCAAAGCGTCTAGGCTGTCCCTTGAATGCCGGTTCAAGAAAGCATAAGATAAAAAGATCTCGCTTCCCCACAATCGCTATACGAAGTCAGAAAATACAACTTTGTTAATTTAAGTAAAAGTAGCTGACACGCTCGTGCATGACATAGTGTGTAAAAGATTATTTCAAGTCTCTACATAGACTTTGGAGTAAAATTTCACATCTATAAGATGTTATGCATAGAATTAATGCCGATTTGTTAAGATGGAGAGGAGCATCAAGTATTTTGTATGATAAGAAGATATCAATAAAGTTAAAAGGTAAATATTATAGAGCAACAATTAGGCTAGTTATGTTTTATAGTTTTGAGTGTTGGGCAATTAATCATCAACATATGCAAAAGATGTTTGTAACAGAAATGAAGATCTTGAGATGGATAAGTGGTCACACAAGGAAAGACCGTAAATTAGAAATCGGTTGGGCGTAGTACCAATAGAGGATAAAATGAGAAAAAATCATTTAAGATGGTTTGGACATGTAGAAAGACGACCAAAGCACGCTCCCTAAGAATATATGAAAAATTAGATTGTGAAAATGTTAAAAAAGAAAGAGAATGACCACAAAAGTGTTGGAAAGAAACTATAAAGAATGATATAGTTTATATTGAGTTAACTACTACCATAGCACATGATAGGGCTATGTGGAAACAAATAATCCATGTAGCTGACTTCATCTAGTATTGAAAAAGGCTTAGTTGTTGTTGTAGGTGTTGTTATGTAATGACTTCGGGCTAGGTATCCCTTTATCCTGCCAAAACTTGGCTAGGTCTTTCTCATATGGTGCCGAAGAAACCTTCCTTACATGCTTTGATTTGTCATTGGCAGAGTTGTCAACTCTTGATTGGCAGACGTTTTGAATGCTCTTGTCATTTCCTAAACTTCTTTCGTACTTGCAAGAGTTTCCATTAATCTCTGCTTGGCTCTCCTTCTTTAAAGTCTGTATGAAAAAATTTTTGGTTTCGAGGAACCTTGATTCATAAGTATAAATCTAATTCAAAAGGTAGAACAAATAAGAAATTAAGTTTCTAGAAACTTACTTCTAATCACTCTTTATGTGTTGTGGGCCCGTCTATGTTCTTTTCGCTAAAAATCTTCTCTCTCCGTGGAACACGGTTTAATATCCCATGCTAGCGATTTGTTTGGCTGATTCAACATTAAAATTTCTGTATACTTAGGGAAAGGTGAGCTTCGAGGGGAGGGGAGGGTCTGCTTGATGTCTTGTTTGGGTATGAATTGGTTTAAAATTCCTATGGGGCGGCTAAGTTGAATTGGATTTGACTAAGGGTGAAGTAAAGTTTTTAACTAGGTGAGTTATACTACGCCATTTTGGTCTTGGTTTTGAATGGGGACTGATTGGTAATTGGTTTGACTATGGGCGGGTAAATGGCGACGACTAGGTTCGAGGCGGGGGCTGATTTGGTTCGGTGATGGGTTGGGCTTGGCTTGGCTGTGGGTTGTTGGTTCGGTTTGGTTCGGGTGAGCTATAGGCCAAGTTCGGGTAATAGGCTATAGGTTCAAATCGGTTCTTAAGGGTTGATAATCGATTTGGTTCGGGAGCAGAACGTCATTGTATTGTGTGCAAAATTGATATTGAGTGGCAGCAAGACAAATGCAGTAACACAAGAAAAATATAAAGACAATAACAACTGGACCGAATTCCTAATATGTGGCGAATGCTTCTAAACAAATGGATAACTACAATTAATATGTAACGCGTATGATGATGCAAAATTTCTGCGATAGGTAAGATTTATATGTAACGTGCAGTTTACCACTAAGGAAGCTGAATAATGCTGTGAAGTGTGGAACTGATGCAGGTGACTATTGATAATATGCGAACTATGATGAATTAAAGCAAGTGACCAATTCCCAATATGCAGGGATTAATTGATGATGCAAAAATAGAGAATATTAGTTATGCTCGGTGACTAAAAAAAAAGGATGTTAAGGCAGAACTATGAAAACTAAATATGCAATTAAAGGGAAGACAAATAAAAGACGCTGAAATTAAATTACTAATATGTCTCAAATTGAACTAATATGCAATGACTAGTGTTAGATGCATGAACTAGGGATATGCAAGGTGATTATTTAGGGACAATGGATCCAGACCCGCATCATCTATTACACAATGAGTATTGATATTGAACAAGTATGAAATGGATGATTAGGACTAAATAACATATAAAACTTGCCTAATCAAAATAAGCGTTATGCCTATTTCAAATGCGAATTATTTATTTAATTACATAACTATAAAATGTGAAGTGAATAATAATTTACTTATATAAATAAATAAAGATAATGTTGGTTTTCTAAATGGATGAGATTATAGAGATTTTTAAGCACAAAAATAAGGACTAAAATCAAGAGACTTTTCCATAACATTTCTCATGTTTTTAATCAATTCATATGTATTTCCATCAATAATAAAACTTTAAAAGCATGATACATTTGGAAAATAATGCCCCCGCATAGGTATATATATTTTAAAACCACATTCGAATATACTAAACCCATATACATATATAATGTTACGAAATTCATTAAATGTGTATATATAGGGGACAATCTATATATTATGTAACAACTGCATATACTTTTCTTCAAAATCATATGGATACATATAATATGTAATATGAAACTAATTTAGGTCTCAACTCAACATGTTTCTAGGATAAAGTGGGTGTAACTACACTAAATAAACTAAGGTTTAATGAATCATGTTCCAAGTAAAGAAAATGAATGACTAATTTCACAGGACAACTCGATTTAGGTTCAAAACTCAAATGTCCCTCAAAGAGGCTGGAGTCAAGCCTTGGACAACCCAGTTTGGGCTAATGTTGGACAGCTCCTAGTGGGACCCATGCTAACATCATATGACTGCTACCAAATCTCCGGGTTCGATATGGTCTCTTCTCCTTAAAATGTTAATTGAATATATTGATGAAGTGGATCCAAACATATTTCACAAGTATTTATTTCTTATTTGTCTTTCTTTCAAAATGACCCTGGATCTCGAGTTGGATCCATGGTTGTATTAAACTGAACTACAACAGGGCCTTAAGCCATAGGATTTTCCCTCTTCACAAGCCATCTAAACTTGGCTTCTTATGTGAGCTAATTTTGTGAAAATTAATACTTAGGATATCAATCCATGTACCTCGAAATTAACTTTAAAACTATATTTTCTTAAGAAAATTTTGGTTGTATATAGAGTCATCATTTGTGAGTACCAGTGAACTCATGAGGTTGATGGATCTCTATTTTCTTAGGGATGGACTTATTCGTGGCCATTAGACCGTGTGTGTGTGTGTGTGTGTGTGTGTGTGTTAGCACGAGGCTTAAGGATTTTGTGCGCATTTTGGTTTGATTTGTATACTGGGACCTATAAGGTGTATGATCCTTTTCACTTTTATACCTCTCTTACTTGACAATTATCTCATTTGTAGGGGGTGGTATCAACTAGCGCAACCAGTCAAAAAATGAGACTCGCTTGCTATTGACTTGTTTATCATGAGGAGATTTATTCAGATTCTCGCGTCGACCTTTTCATCCGTATTTTTCTATTGACCTTTATCTTCCCAAGTTTTTTCATTTTGTGATTCTTCTTTCAACAACTTAGGCCTCTCCCCCCTTAGTGGCAACACCCTAATAGCAACCATGTTCACTGGCAATCAAGAGCGAGGCTATAGAGTTTGCTTTTATAGGGGCCGACGTGGCACGCCAAAAGGAGATGTTCACATGAAAATACCCCAACAAGGCATGCCCATAGAGTTGACCACAATCAAGCAGTGTTCCAAGAAACATGGTTGAGTAAGTGTTTATGACGAGCTTCAGCCTGATCAGTAACTCGCACTGATGGGGGTGTATACCGAACTCGGAATGCTGAAAACAACATACTTTAAAGAGTATGGTGATTGAGGGTTCCCCAAGCCTTTTTGGTAGTAACTTTAATAAAAAAAAAAACAAATTAGATACACTCCCAAAAGTTGACCATGAAAGACAAACAAAGTTGAAGGGAGCCAAACTGAAATAGCATCCATTTCTAAACTACAACTGGAACAAGAAAGAAAACTTGAACAAGAGACAATTCTTCATTCTTGAGTCTCAAAAGGTCCCACTCTCTCTACAATCTTCCTTCTATAATATGTTTTCCTTTATGGTACGTTAACTAATCCCCACCATTCACCATGATTATGGGCACTCATGCTAGTTTTATCCTTTTGAAATCATTAGCCACTTTTGATGGCAGTTTTTTATCTACTTTCTTTTAATTAACTCTCTTATTTAGGCTTTTTTAGCTATCATTCTTTGAGGCAATTACCAATTCATTGATGTGTGCGAAAAGTGCTGCTCTTTTATTTATTTTCAAGTTATGTTGGCAACTTGACCATCTGCTTGATGTGGGTGTTGAAATCTTGTATCGGCATTTCTTGTTACTTTGCCGATTCATGCACCAAAATTTCTTAGTGTTAACATTGAGATATCATACAATTAGGAGATCCAATTCATCAATATAAAATCCTATTCATTTATATTATTGGTATTTCATAGAACAAATTAACAACCATATATGAATTGGGTAAGGCTTCTCTAATGAAGCTCACAAATATTCATTCTATATCATGTTGATATTCATCAAATATTGAGAAGATTAAATCTACAACTTACGAACGTGACTATTATTTATTGACCTAATAAGTTCTACAGTCAAATTAGGTCGATGTTTAGACCTGCCAAGATAGTTGATCAATAAGGGTAATGGGATCAAAATTCATTTAGCTTGGCTAACTCTACTCATTCGATGCAAACTCAACTAGTCTAGCTTCTATTCAGTTGATTCAAGCCAGATCTTATGTTAAATTGCATAGAAATGGATTGCCAATCCATTTTGTGTGGGTATGGGTAGTATGTAGACATGGTGGGTTTAGAATTGGATCGACACTTCCAACAAGAATTAAACAGAGCTAGGAATTGGGATTGGTCAAACCATACAAAGAACTGAGAACCTGGTTTGGTTCTTGTTCAACCTTCCATGAGACCAAAATTGTGGGGGAGCGAAAATTGACAATTCAAAACTATGAAATTAGGATTAGATCGAACTGCATTGGTCCCGACCTGAACCTGTGAACCCACGTGGGACCCAACCAAGGGTCCATACTCGATATCCATGATGGAGGCTGCATGGGATTAGATGAGGCCACCGCATTGAGTGTGTGAAGAGGGAGAGAGGGGCGAGAATGAGAGTGATTGGGAAAGAACTAGAGAGAAAGGGAGAACAAAATCAAGAGGAATAATAATAGAGAGGGAGCGAGAGGAATGTGTGTGTTAAGGGTATGCTGAAGTAGCCAAAAAAGAGGAGAAAGTGGCTAGGAAACAATGGGATTCATCAAAATTGAGGTAAACTATGGTTTTCTTTTCTTTTTAGATCTTTACTTGAAAAATTCTGTGGGCCACCGATGGTTCTTTGAGGAAAAAGGATGGTCGAGAAGTCTAGTCACTTGCCATGTCTTTGGTGGATAGGAAACACCACCAGAAATGGACAACTATGACTACCTCGAGTAGTGCATCTCATGTCCTTCCTTTCCTCTTATGTCAAGTCATATCAAACACTATAGTAGCGATTATGTGTCTTGAGATGTCACAGCTTGGATTTGGATCAGTTTAGGATGGATCCAAAATAGAATAACAAGAACTAGATCTAGATCTATAATCGGATCATGATAAACCCCAAACATACCAGGATTGAGATTTTGTGTCAGTTTGGAGGTGTTTGAAGTCTTATTTCGACGTGGTTTGATTCGTTGAGCTTGTGATAGAATGTAGAACATTAATATTATGTTCTTTATCATGATTTGATTTGAAACATACATGTTTAGTATGTTTATGTCTATAAAGAAATCACATCCATCTACTAGTATGGTTGTTTGTGCTTATATTTTATAATATTATAAAATTCCACTAATGGAGGCAGTAAGATGATTATTGAAGTTGTAGCATCAAGGAGAATGTACGAGCATCTATATAGATTGTATATAAATAGATGAATATTGACTGCAATTTGTATTTTATTGGGTTATGCTATCATTGAATTGTAAATTGTCCATGGAATTTGATCACGTAGCATGAACGAGCCTTGTGTCTATGTCAGACAAGTTCTCTAAGACATTACAAAGGTGGTATGAGAGTTTTGGTAGGTCTACTACCTTAAGTGGTATTAGGTAAATTAAATCTTAACATGTATACTTAAGTTATTAAATGACATTTTGCAGGGTTCCAACAATGAGAATAGGAATTTGGGGCCTTCTAATTCTATGCAATTTGAGGCCTAATACGAGTTTTGATAGAGAAAAAGAAAATTGAGAAAGGTGACATGAAGAGCTACACCATCAGCTCAAGCAAGCAAAGGCCATGTCAAGTAGCTAATTGACCCAGAGTGTACCCGTCTCAATGGAGATTATAGTGATCTGTTAGCTCTAGATACATGAATCAAACATTTCAAAAGGGTGTTTGATGCTTTAGTATGTACAAATACAAATCTTGGAAGAGTGGCACCGCAATTGCTCATTGACATAGAAATATCTTGGTGGGAAGTTTAAGAAGCATGCAAAATGAGGACTTTGACTTGGACCGAGTTGAAGGTAACCTTTTGTTCTCATTTCTTCTTATTATCCATATTGAGACACTTGATCGAAGAAATTTTTGGGTTGCAGCAAAATAGTAGACCGGTTAGAAAATATATAAATGAGTTTACTCGATTGATAAAGTTTGTACCTAGTATGGAAGATGATTATACAAAGGCGATACAATTAAAGAGAGGGCTCGACCACATCATTGCAAATGAGATAGTAGGACTCATGATGAAGTCATTTGGGAAAATATGTGATTGAGTCCTGGAAATAGAGACCGCGATCCTCAAGTCTCAAGGAGGAGGAAGAGAGTTTGCGACTTTGAGTAATAAGGGAACTAAACTCTAAAAATAATTTAAGAGGTTCACATCTGCATATCATGAGCCATACTCTCTTCCCTGTACTTAGGGTTTAAGCTCAAGGAGCTACAATTGGCAAAACTTTTTCTATCAAAAGATATGGCTTTGTAGGTCGCAAAGAGATTGTGTGACCCAATCGTCTCAAGCATGTGTCAATACATCACATGCTTCATGGAAGGGTCTATGAGTTGGAGCACACAGATTAGATATTTCGAGTGCAGTTAAGTGAGACATAGGAACAAAGCAATAGCATAGGACTGTCTCGCAAAGAGGGACAATCGCAAAGGGAGAGAGGTCGAGGATATGCATATAGTGCAAGTGGACAAGACTATGATATGCATCTTTTAGTTACCAAAATTGTTTTTATGTGTGAGTTAGCTCAAGTATTGTTTGACTTTAGTACTACTCATTTTTTTATTTTTAAGTATTTTGCCCAACATATTGATTAGGAACTCTAATTGATAGATGAAGTATTTTTGGTAAACCTTAAGAACGGTTGCTATGGCATCATATGAGTTATAGGATTGTTCCATCATAGTTGCATGACTTGCCTATCAATTAGATCATTTTTATATTATGTGTTTTGATGTTATCCTGGTTGACTCAGTATGTGCATTGATTGATTGTGACCGTAAGCATTTTAGTTCCTTCATACCAGGACAACTTTCATTTATACTTGAGAGTCAACCTACCAGTCATACAACTATGTTTATGTATGCTATGTGAGCCTTACATCACCTCAAAGAAGCTATGAAGGTTACTTAGTAGCGACAATTGGGATAGATAATGAAGAAAATCTTGAGCATATTCCTATCACGAGAGAGTTTCTAGAGGTTTTCTAAGATAACCTTTTAGGATTTCCTTCAGAACAGAAAATTGAATTTACAATCAACTTATAAAGGGTACCCAACCAATTTCTAAGGAACTATATAGGGACACATGTTGAGCTAAAAGAATTACAAACTTAGTACACAAGAGCGGTTAGAGAAGGGTTTTATTAAGTTGAGCATATCTTCCTAGGGCTTAACTATCTTTTTCATAAATAAAAAGGATGAATTTTTGCTCTTCTGCATCAATTATTGGAATTGGAATGAGGTCACAAGCAAGAATAAATATCCTTTATCAAGAATAGATGATATATTCGATCAATTGCATGGTGCAAGTGTATTTTTCAAATGAGAATTCAAGCACATATATATAGAAAATGACTTTTCATATGAGGTACAAGCATTACAAATTTTTGGTGATACCTTTTGGGTTGACTAATATACTTACAACATTCATGAATTTAATGAAGAGAGTATTCAATGATTATGTGAATAAATTTATTGTTGTTTTCCTAGATGATATACTAATATACTTTAAGAGCATAAAGGAATATGTATAAAACTTGTGCTTGGTATTAAGGCAGCTACAAGAATGCAGTTTTATGCCAAGTTATCAAAGTGTGAATTTTGGCTACAATAAGTTGTATTTGTATATCACATTATCTCTAAAGAAGGTATCTCAATGGATCCAACAAAAGTCACTATTGTAGTCAATTGAAGTAGTCCCACAATATAAGTAAGGTGCATAGTTTCTTAGCATTGGAAGGTTATTATCGATGATTGGTTGAAGAACTTTTTATCTAGTCAAGAAGGATTCAAAGTCTATTATGATATATAGGCTTTAGATGCATACTGATGCAACATGGCAAAGCGGTTGCTTATGCTTCGAGACAGTGAAAGAAGCACAAGGTAAACTAATGAATTGAAGCTAGCAGCCATAGTCTTTGCCATGAAGATGTGGTGATATTATTAGAATGGTGTTAAATTGATAATATTCACGAACCATAAGAGTCTAAAGTATTTATTATCTAAATATATTTTGAACATGAGACAAATCCATTGATTGGAATTTTTGCAAGACTATGGTTATAAGATATTGTATCATTCAAGAAAAAAAAATGTCTTAGTTGATGCTCTTAGTAGAAAAGGAACAATGTATATTGTTCTATCCTCTATAATCAGGGTAACTTTGATTTATGGTTATAGATTATTGTGTCATAGCGACATGATTGGCAACTAAGATCCACAAAGGAGCTTGTAAGGGGTAGACTAGGGTACAATATCTTCAAGACGAGTCTATTGCTATAAAGGTCAACTTTGTATTATGAATGATGAGATATTACAATATGAATTATTAGAAGTGGCTCATCGTAGCCATTACAACATACATCTAGAAAGCACGAAGATGTATAAAAATTTTGTGCCAATAATATTTATGGAAGGAAATGAAAAAAGACATTGTAAAATGTGTGTCTAGGTATCTCACTTGTGTATGAGTGAAAAGATCATCTAGTATGGTGCAACATCTTCCTATACCTTATGGTTGTTGTGTAGGATTATGGGAGGCCACTACAGGAATGTCATGGAAGTAGAGTGTGTGAATGAGGGAGAGAAGGGCAATAATGAGAGAGAATGGGAGAGAGAAATGAAGAAATGAGGAGGAAGAAAAGTAAGGGGCCAAGAAATAACACGCTTTGTCAAATTTGAGGTAACCTAGGGTTGTCCATTTTGTTTTAGATTTTTGATGGAAAAATATGATGAATGCCACTTGAAGGTGGTCATAATTTGAGGGAAAGGGATGACTAGGGAGTCTAGTCCCTGGTCATGTTCTTGGTAGGTTGGAAATGGTGCCAAAAGGCAAATTTTGGCTCAAAACAGGTGGCTATAGGTTGCTCAGGTAGAGTGTCTCATGTCCTCTCTTGTGGTATCATGTCATGTCATATTAGACACAATGGTGTCCTAGGGCATCATCTGGATCAATTCAAGATAGATCCAAAATAGAATAACATGAAATCGATTCAAAACTTTAATAAGATCTTGATGGATCCAAAACAAATCTAGGTTGAGTTTTGGACTATTTTGTGACTATTTTAAGTTCAAATTTGTGGCACATTTTGAACATTGAGTCCATGGTTGAATGTAAAATATTAATATTATGCATTTATCTTGATTTAGGGACTAAATCATGGTGATTTAAAGGGATATAAAAGTAACAGGTAGGTGGATATGTTTCTTTTTCATATACATGCTAAAGATAATTTAAATTGATTTTAAATGATACATATGATTATGAATGGTCTTGTAAATATTTTACGATGATTAATGGTTTGTTTAATATGTATATTAGAAACTGCTTTATTATCCACAATGATGAATTACATGAGGGTACTTAAGTCTAGATGGAAATTAATGTATATAGATCCACTTTCTTCGTTGTAGTATGGGGACGTAATTGAATGGTAGATGGTCTTATTTGGTAGTACTAATTTGTGGGTCTTAGTGTGCGTGGTGAAATATTGGTCGACTTTGAGTCATGGTTCATAATTCTAACTGTTGGGAAGTATTATGTTATTGGGATAAAAGGATTATGGATTATGAGATGGACGTGCATGTCGTGTGATGCTAACATGTTGGTTTCTTTGTTGGTTTGGCATGCTCACTTGTACTTAAAGATAAAAATGTGATACGGACCAATATGTATGGGTTGAGATTAGGAGATATCCCAAGTAATTGGATATAACTTTTGGTTTGTTTACATAATTGTGTGAAAGTACTCAGCCAGGTAGGGAAACCGATGACAACAACAAACTTTGGTTTTTTCAACCTCCTTCATGCAACAACATCAATATAGCCAAAAACAATGTGACATTGTCAATGCTTTACTCAGGTCTCCCTCCTTTAGAAGATGACTTTTGACACTCACTCTCATGGCTTAATAACACTCAACTCTAATATTCACCAAAAGAGGAGGATTAGGAGAGAAGAAAAGGAATGAGAGAAGAATAAAGAAGAAAGAGTAACAACTCACTATCATACAAAGTGAGATACATCTCTATATGAGGCCCTTCTATAGAAGAGAAACCAGGTCCATACCACCCAATCGATCCACTGAACTATCTCAAATGGCTCATCATAATGAGGCTTCATACTCATTTGCTTGCGGATATATTTGAGGATTCAAAGGCAAACTCGATCAGTTTCATCGAATTCCAAGGGTCACTAGTGTCAATATGTGAACCTAACCATCCTCTTCTATGCTCATGTAAGCTAAGACCTTTCACCTTGTATGATGATTCACCTTTCTATGATCTCTCTAAGAGAGGTGGAGCAACTGCTATTACACTCAATATGTGTTGCATCAAGTGAGCTCAATAGTTACCATCTCAAGGTAAGATCAAGGGACTCATGCATGTGGAAGAACTGTGGATGTATTCCTTTTGTCTTGTCTCTTGTTGGTATTTGCAGGCCTAATATATGCTACTTGAATTAATGTGACTTATCGAGACAATTGAATAAGTCGGTAAAAAACAATAAGGGGTACTAGTTATGTATCATTACTTTGTTTAAGACCTGATAATCACATGCAAAGTGACTCATCAACTTTTCTTTGGAAGAGGACTACATATACCCATATGGTGATTTGGAGGGTTGGATAATTTCAGCCTCCAGCATTTCCCTAGTTTCTTTAGCTCCAACAACTCATGCGATAGGTGGGACAACTTGGAGGCTTCAATATCAGATTGAGATTTATTGCATGATTGGCCACATGCTCGAGTGGAAGTCGCTTCGGTACCTCTATCAACATATTGCCATGAGACTTTCTTACAACTTCCAAGATCTCTGCGATATTGACCTCCTCTATAATGGCTTGGAGGCTTCAATCCTGGCTTGAGCGCTTTGTGATATGCGTCATTGGCCACATATTGTTTTTTTATCATCTTCCCTCAACATCGTGAGGAGGTCCTCATCCCATCTCAAAGCTATACCATGAACACTAGAATGGCCACACATATATTGCACTACAAGGTAAACTTAGTTGACCCTCATTGACAATAGTATTGACATTCTTCAACAATTGCTCAAACATAGTCACCTTCAGTCTCAGCAAGCATGCAACGAATGTCGAAATTATAGAATGAGTAGCATATGAGTCGGTCATGGTGTGCACAATTATTATCCAATTTGAATCTCTACAAACATGAAACCCTTGTGCAATTCATTCTTTAACTGGATTGTGTTTAGGAGCCGAAAACTCGAAGTTCTCACATATCCTAGTTGCATAGACTTGATCAACCTTTCCCAGCATCATCACTAGCTTGTACCACTTGGGTCACAACTTCATTTGACATGGTCTCTTGCAAATAAAGTTGGGAGCAGGTGTTCATCAACTATCAAAGTTTTGCGATTTTTGGGTTGTAGATGTTACAATGTCATTCTTGTAGGACTTGCGCTCTTGTAATCTCCTTTCATCGTATTGTCTATCTCATTGTCTTTGAAATTTGTCATATTGATGAATATCTAACTAACGATCAAAGGCCTCCACCTTCCCTTTCTTATCTGTGATACTATTCTTGTAGGCAAAACTTTTCTAGTCAAACCTCATCAACATATGTGGGGTGTTTGGGGGGAAGATGGTTCATTAGTTGCACTAACAATGCTTTGAGAGTATATCAAGCTCTATTATTGCTGGCTCTTTAGTACTACTACTGACACTATATTCATTGTAGTTTGTTATAACAACAGTCTTATTAGGGTTCTACGATCTTAGCGTAGAATGCATATAGAATGAGTTACAATAGAGTGCCATCACTCAATCGTGTATGTTGGGGACTCCAATGACCCTCAACCCTCACTTCTATGTTCAATCACCAGACTGACCACCCTCACATGAATCCCATGCCATCTGAAATCCTTTACGAGATTTTGGCATAGTATCCCCTTACCTGAAGGCAATTTAAATTAACCGAGAAAGGCCTATAACAAGCTTCTTCAACAATCGAATGTCTATCAGATACTAACTAATACTAGACTACACCACAAATCCCCTTCTATTTCACCATACACTACAACCAAGATGAAACTAACTTCACCCCCTACTATCCCCAAACTTCTAACATCTACTCACTTCACTTTGACTATAGATATACTCTCCATTATGATCAAAGAGGACTTACAACAGGGTGAGGGCAACCAGTAGCTACTCAACTCAAGATTCAATAGAATAATAGAATAAATAGTATCAAACAACAAAGACTCTACAATCCAGCTACCTCCTCATACTTTTGGCACCAAACTCTTGCATATCAATCACTAACACGCTCTACGATTATCATATACCCCTTACAACCAAAAAATGAGGATTGACCTTAGCTTCATGACGAAGTTCTAAATACATAATAGAAACTTATATCAATTGGATAAATGTTTATGAATAGTTTGAATTTTTCAAGTAAGCCTCTTCTCTCATTGTCTATCGTTATTCAAAAATACTACTGCCACAAATAGCTTCTTCTACCACTACTCAACAACGAGATCTAAAAGAGCTTAGTTCAAAGTTTACTCACAGTATGGTACTCTACCGTGTACACAAGAAATTCCACCATCTATTATTAGAAGCTCCACCAACACCACAAATTTATCGCGAATCACTCCCACTTGACATTCGACGGTTAATCTCTTGTCTGCAAAGTAACCTGGTGCTCTAATATCATTTTATCACCAATCTTCGACAGACGAAAGAAAGTATGCACTAGCTAGGTAGAGAAACACAAGACCATAACAAACTCTTGTTGTTTAGTCTCCTTCACGTACTTGTAGCAACACGATGATGTTGCCGTTGCTTCACTCAGGTTCTCTCTTATAAGAAGGTGGTGGACACTTATTCTCACGGTGGCACACAACCCACACACACTCACTGACACGAAGGAGAATTAGGGGAAAAGAAAAAAAACGAGAGAAGGATGAAAAAGAAGAGTGGCTCACTATCATGCATATATATCTTGACTGAGACTCTTCTTACGGAAGAAAAATCAGATCCATGCAATACCTGATAGGGCAACCTAAGCAAGAAGGGTTTAGAATCCGTGTAACACGACACAAAACCAAAAGACCAAAAACCAAATGGCATGGGGCGGATGGGCGCCCTCTGGTAAGGATGGGCCCGCGCTTTCAAGCTTAGTGTGGACGATGACGGTGGTCGGTGTGGGGCGACAAAAACCGAACAGCTCTTCGTCAACCCGTTTGCTGACTTCCAGGGGCATAATCGTAATCCACTTTACCGCGGGGTTATTATTTAAAATACCACAGATCATATTCACTTTCACCCTTTTGATTTCTGCTCTCCCCCTCTCTCGTACAGAGGGAGAGACGTCAAAACCTAGCGGAATCATGAGGAGCGCAAAGCCGTTGAAGAAATTGAACCTCGCGATTCCTCCACAAGAGACTCCAATCTCCAACTTCTTGTACTTTCCGTCTGATTTTGAATCGTCGCGTCCTCTTTTGAATTTCTGGCATCTTTCTTTCATTTCTGGCATCTTTCTTTCATTTCTGGCTTAACGCTTTCGCATCTTTCTTTTCGTTGCTTTTATTTATTTGCTTGATGTAAAGAAAGAGTAACTGCTGTTTCACTCTTTACCTGGGGGACTCTAATTGACTTCCAGTATTTGCTGCCTTTTATGGCCTTCATTTCAACAATATTTTATATCCTTGGGTTTATATTTATTGCTGGGATTAGTTGCAGCATTTTCGGGTTCTGAAATATTCTATACTGTTTTATCAATCTTGTATATTCTTTGAACTTTGGCTATGTGAAATTTCTGCACGCAGATTCTTTGAGGTCTTTCTCTGAAAATTTCTCTTGAAATTCAAAGTTGTCAATTAGGTGTACATCTCGGCGATTTTCCTTTTCACTTAAAGTATATGTCCGGTGAAGCCGGTCATTTCATTCAGTTCTTATTATGGAAATGAAAGATCGATATTGTGACTTCTTCATGATTGCCTAGGTCTGCTAGTGGAACATTTCAGGATGGTGATCTTCTCTTGAATCAGAAAGGCTTGCGTTTCATCTCTGAAGAAATGGAAAGTCAGGTACTTTTTGATTTTGGTTTCCAGCACACTTTCATGAAGAAAAATGGGAGATTGATTTCTACTACATTTCTAAACTAGAACCGATGCTGTAAACAGTATTGGTCAAAATGAGGGAACTGATGCCAATATACAAAGCATGTAGGTAGTTGGGACTAATGCAATTGGTTTTACCTCGCTTTGTTTCACCTTGCAATTAAAAAGATTTAAAGTGGTAGAAGAGCTCTTTTGACTAGAAAAAGAACTGCTGCAACATGTACCAGGTCAGTTTGCTGTTGAAAACTAGTAAACATGTTAACAAGTTGTTCATCATCTGCATGAGTGGAAGAATGGTATTGGAATGTTGTTTGCTTTTGTCGTCATCATCTGTAGGAGGTCAGTTTGCTTTCAACTCATGCATACATGGGTACTACAATGAACCCTTTGGACCGCTGCAAATCAATGACAAGCCAACTTATTGTACCATAGATGTTGCAAACACAGTATGTTAAACGAAGCCTAGAATTATTCTCATAGTTTTAACTAGATTGGGGTGAATAATATGGATAGTGTTAATTTAATTTGTAAGTACCTCTACCATCATTACAACAACAACAACAACAACAACTAAGCCTTTTCCCATACTAGACGGGGTCGGCTAGACGGGGTCGGCTACATGGATTCTTTGTTTCCACAGATCTCTATCGTGTGCCATGTTAGCAGTTAACTCCCAATAAGCTAGATCATTCTTTATTGTTTCTTTCCAACACTTTTGTGGTCGTCCTCTACCTCTTTTAATACTTTCCAAATTTAGGTTTTCTAACCTTCTTACAGGTTCTTCTTTTGATCTTCTTTCTATATGTCCAAACCATCTTAAACGATGTTCTCTCATTTTATCCTCTATTGGTGCCACTCCTAATTTGTTTCTAATAACCTCATTATGTATACGGTCTTTTCTTGTATGACCACTCATCCATCTCAACATCTTCATTTCTGTCACAGACATCTTTTGTACATGTTGATGATTAACTGCCCAACACTCAGAACCATAAAACATGGCAGGCCTAACTGCTGCTCTATAATATTTACCTTTTAATTTTAATGGTATCTTCTTGTCACAAAGAATACCTGATGCTCCTCTCCATTTTAACCAACCAGCATTAATTCTATGTGTAACATCTCCATCAATTCTTCCATCACTTTGAAAAATTGACCCTAGGTATTTAAAACTTTCCTTTTGGGGAATGCAATGTGTGCCAATTTTAATTTCTATGTCCTCTGAAGTAGCCAAATGATCAAACTTACATTCCATATATTCTGTCTTTGTTCTACTAAGTCGGAGGCCTTTGTTTTCTAATGTTTCTCTCCATAGTTCCAATTTTCTATTAACTTTTTCCTTAGACTCCTCCACTAATATAATGTCATCTGCAAATAACATACACCAAGGTACTTCATCTTGAATATGTTTTGTTAACTCATCCATCACCATTATAAATAAGTATGGACTTAAAGTTGATCCTTGATGTAACCCAATATTAACTTCAAAGAAGTCTGTCGTTCCTTCATGAGTCCTCACACATGTTTTTGCACCATCATACATGTCTCTTATAAGGTTAATATATGTCAATGGGATACCTCTTTTTCCAAAGTTCTCCAAAGAACCTCCCTCGGTACCCTATCATAAGCTTTTTCTAGATCAATAAATATCATGTGAAGGTCTTTTTTTTTTGCTCTAAAATGTTCCATAAGACGTCTCAAAAGGTGAATCGCTTCAATAGTAGATCTACCAGGCATAAATCCAAATTGGTTCTCTGTTGTACTTGATACTTGTCTTAACCTACGTTCAATAATTCTTTCCCATAATTTCATAGTATGACTCATTAACTTGATACCTCGATAATTCGCACAATTTTGAATGTCTCCCTTGTTTTTATATATGGGTATAAGTGTACTTGCTCTCCATTCCTCGGGCATCTTTTGGTTTTTCCATATTTCATTAAATAGTCTTGTGAGCCAAGTGATTCCTATTTCTCCTAGTATTTTCCAAACTTCTATAGGAATATTATCTGGTCCTACCGATTTACCACTCTTCATATGTTTAAGAGCCTCTTTGACTTCATTCTTTTGAATACGTCGGTAGAAATTGTGGTTTATATACTTTTCTGACTTGGCTAAATCTCCTAAACTAATACTAAAATCTTTATTTTCATTAAAAAGATTATAAAAATAGTTTTTCCATCTATTTCTTATATCATCATTTGCCACTAGAATTTTTTCATCCTCGTCTTTTATGCATCTAACATAATTAAGATCTTTAGTTTTCTTATCTCTAGCCCTAGCTATCCTAAAAATGTCTCTTTCACCCTCTTTTGAGTTGAGTTTTTTATATAAGTCCTCCCAAATCTTAGCTTTTGCTTCACTAACGGCCTTTTTTGCTTCCTTCTTTGCTTTCTTATAAGCTTCTAAAGTTTCACTAGTTTTCTTAGCATAATGTAATTTGTAACATGCCCTCTTTGCCTTGATTTTGTTTTGTACTACTTCACTCCACCACCAAGCTTCTTTTTGTGCCGGTACACCTCCCTTAGATACCCCTAACACATCTTTCGCCACTTCCCTAATATGTATAGCCATATTGTTCCACATATCAGAGGGTGTGCCAACATAATTCCAAACATCTCCTTGAAGGACTTTTTGTTTAAATATATCTTCTTTCTCACTTTTGAGGTTCCACCATTTTGTCCGAATAGCTCGATGCACTCTTTTCTTCTTTGTCCATTTTTTTATTTGTAAATCCATAACTAAAAGTCGATGTTGGGTGGTTAAGCTTTCTCCTGGAATTACCTTACAATCTTTACAACACGCTCTATCTTTTTTTCTACAAATAAAGTAATCAATTTGTGTTTGTGATAAGCCACTCTTATAAGTAATTAAATGTTCATCTCGTTTTTTGAAGATTGTATTGACTATAAAGAGATCAAATGATATAGCAAAATTTAAAATCTCCCTACCTTCCTCGTTTATATCCCCATAACCAAAGTTTCCATGAATCCCTTGATATCCTAATGCCTCTTTACCGACATGTCCATTTAAATCTCCTCCTAAACAAATCATCTCCCTTTGTGGAATCTTTTGAAATACCTTATCTAACTCTTCCCAAAAAACTGTCTTTATACTATCTTCTAGTCCTACTTGGGGTGCGTAAGCACAAACTATATTCAAAACCTCTACTCCTAACACTAATTTCAATGTCATGATTCGGTCACCATATCGTTGTATGTCTACTACACTCTCCTTTAAATCTTTATTTATGATAATACCAACTCCGTTTCGGGCCTTTTCTTTACATGAGTACCATAATTTAAAACCTGTATCCTCTATCTCCTTTGCTTTTTCTCCAACCCATTTTGTCTCTTCTAAACATAGAATATGAATCTTTCTCCGAATCATAGTATCTACCACCTCCATTAGCTTACCCGATAATGTTCCGATATTTCAAGAACCAATACGAATCTTATTATCTAGGACTAGCTTCCTTACCCCCCGCATCCGTCCATAATCAAAATGCGGAGACCCTCTCTGAAAATTTTTCACTACATTCGGGCGGCAATGTAGCGGGACTAACTTCTTTACCCACACCCGTCCATGATGTGGGAACCCTCTCTGCAATTGATTCACTACATTCGGGCGAAAATGTAGTGGCCCTTGCTTACTTCTTACTGCATTCGGGCTCTGCAGCACGTCGCTAGGCGGGAACGCCCCAAAGCAATGCTCATAATTTTTGTAATCCATGTTGTAGAAATCCGACGAAGTTTTACGCTGGCTGTCGGAAGCCTAACACAACCCTCCTCCTTTATCCGGGCTTGGGACCGGCAATGCAAGGGTGATCCCTTACATGGGCGGAGTTACCTCTACCATCATTAATCGAAGTTAAATTGCCGGAGTGATTTTTAAAGTTCATTTCTATACATTGATGTAATTCCCGGTGTACAAACAGTTACTACTTAAGGTCCTGAGAAATTTTATTCATTTTCTGTGATAATTTAATTTTTCTGGTATGTCAACAGATACATCTTATTGCCTATACTGTTGCCTTATGTAGAATGTATTCTAGAAATGGCCTAGGTTTGGGGATTTGAGAGTTCTTATGTTTAAGCAATCCTTTCTCTTCAATTTTCTATCTTCTTGAAGTTCATGTCGTAACCCTATTTATCAGTCTCCTCAAACTGCCATCTGTTTGAGGCTTATCTGTTTTTTCTTTACCACTTTTTTTTCCTTGGGACATTCCTTAGCTGATCTTTTAATTTCCATATTAGACATCAGATGCCAAAGACTTCGACACTGACTTCTCACTGGTGGACCTAGAAACTATTAAAGTTATTGGGAAGGGAAGTGGTGGTGTTGTTCAACTTGTTCGCCACAAGTGGACAGGGAAACTATATGCATTGAAGGTTAGTGTGCACTCAATTTATACTTTCCTCTTAAAAGCCCTACAAGTGCAACCTCGGGAGAAGTTGAGTAAATAACTGAATCACAATAGGTGGTTTCCGGTTGATAGTAATTTTACTTTGATCGCTCATTCCTTATGTTTTTTTTGATAAATAATGCTTTTGTATATGATTTCTGCCATAAAAACATGCTTATTTCTTGCTTTGTAGTTTTCTGCTTTGAGCATGTTTTCTAGCAAAAGTCATATTCCTTTAAACACACCTTGATTATTTATACTACCTCATGAGCCAATTTAGAGTATGTGAAAAGGCAGCCATCTAGATAAATAGTGGAACCTTAACCTAATGTATTAAGATGTCCTTTTGAATTAGATATGGAACGTGGATGTTGTTAACCATGTAACTCTACATTGATTACAAGATGACATCGTGGTTACTTCTAAATTGAGGAGAGAGGAACTGCAGTTTTGACTTGCCCACTTTTATGCGGTGACTCTAGTTCCTTCCTCAATTTATGCTGACCTTGAAGCCATCTTCATGACAAATATTGAGATACATGAGTAAGTGTATCAATGTCCAACTTTAAGCAATGTAAAAGGGACATCTATCTCATATATGTCACTTGGGTGAAGTGTCGCTCAAGACATTGACATGATACTGATGCTTGCACTAACACAGCTGGCTGGGTACTCAGCCTTCTGATGAATGTTTTTGATAAAAAAGTTCAGCAATGTTTCAGTGTACTCTTGTCTACTTTCATGCAAAAATTTTAAAATAATATTGAACTCTTACCAACTCCGCCCATGTAAGGGATCACCCTTGCATTGCCGGTCCCAAGCCCAGATAAAGGAGGAGGGTTGTGTTAGGCTTCCGACAGCCAGCGTAAAACTTCGTCGGATTTCTACAACATGGATTACAAAAATTATGAGCATTGCTTTGGGGCGTCCCCGCCTAGCGACGTGCTGCAGAGCCCGAATGCAGTAAGAAGTAAGCAAGGGCCACTACATTTTCGCCCGAATGTAGTGAATCAATTGCAGAGAGGGTTCCCACATCATGGACGGGTGTGGGTAAAGAAGTTAGTCCCGCTACATTGCCGCCCGAATGTAGTGAAAAATTTTCAGAGAGGGTCTCCGCATTTTGATTATGGACGGATGCGGGGGGTAAGGAAGCTAGTCCTAGATAATAAGATTCGTATTGGTTCTTGGAATATCGGAACATTATCGGGTAAGCTAATAGAGGTGGTAGATACTATGATTCGGAGAAAGATTCATATTCTATGTTTACAAGAGACAAAATGGGTTGGAGAAAAAGCAAAGGAGATAGAGGATACAGGTTTTAAATTATGGTACTCAGGTAAAGAAAAGGCCCGAAACGGAGTTGGTATTATCATAAATAAAGATTTAAAGGAGAGTGTAGTAGACATACAACGATATGGTGACCGAATCATGAATTGAAATTAGTGTTAGGAGTAGAGGTTTTGAATATAGTTTGTGCTTACGCACCCCAAGTAGGACTAGAAGATAGTATAAAGACAGTTTTTTGGGAAGAGTTAGATAAGGTGTTTCAAAAGATTCCACAAAGGGAGATGATTTGTTTAGGAGGAGATTTAAATGGACATGTCGGTAAAGAGGCATTAGGATATCAAGGGATTCATGGAAACTTTGGTTATGGGGATATAAACGAGGAAGGTAGGGAGATTTTAAATTTTGCTATGTCATTTGATCTCTTTATAGTCAATACAATCTTCAAAAAACGAGATGAACATTTAATTACTTATAAGAGTGGCTTATCACAAACACAAATTGATTACTTTATTTGTAGAAAAAAAGATAGAGCGTGTTGTAAAGATTGTAAGGTAATTCCAGGAGAAAGCTTAACCACCCAACATCGACTTTTAGTTATGGATTTACAAATAAAAAAATGGACAAAGAAGAAAAGAGTGCATCGAGCTATTCGGACTAAATGGTGGAACCTCAAAAGTGAGAAAGAAGATATATTTAAACAAAAAGCCCTTCAAGGAGATGTTTGGAATTATGTTGGCACACCCTCTGATATGTGGAACAATATGGCTATACATATTAGGAAAGTGGCGAAGATGTGTTAGGGGTATCTAAGGGAGGTGTACCGGCACAAAAAGAAGCTTGGTGGTGGAGTGAAGTAGTACAAAACAAAATCAAGGCAAAGAGGGCATGTTACAAATTATATTATGCTAAGAAAACTAGTGAAACTTTAGAAGCTTATAAGAAAGCAAAGAAGGAAGCAAAAAAGGCCGTTAGTGAAGCAAAAGCTAAGATTTGGGAGGACTTATATAAAAAACTCAACTCAAAAAAGGGTGAAAGAGACATTTTTAGGATAGCTAGGGCTAGAGATAAGAAAACTAAAGATCTTAATTATGTTAGATGCATAAAAGACGAGGATGAAAAAATTCTAGTGGCAAATGATGATATAAGAAATAGATGGAAAAACTATTTTTATAATCTTTTTAATGAAAATAAAGATGTTAGTATTAGTTTAGGAGATTTAGCCAAGTCAGAAAAGTATATAAACCACAATTTCTACCGACGTATTCAAAAGAATGAAGTCAAAGAGGCTCTTAAACATATGAAGAGTGGTAAATCGGTAGGACCAGATAATATTCCTATAGAAGTTTGGAAAATACTAGGAGAAATAGGAATCACTTGGCTCACAAGACTATTTAATGAAATATGGAAAAACCAAAAGATGCCCGAGGAATGGAGAGCAAGTACACTTATACCCATATATAAAAACAAGGGAGACATTCAAAATTGTGCGAATTATCGAGGTATCAAGTTAATGAGTCATACTATGAAATTATGGGAAAGAATTATTGAACGTAGGTTAAGACAAGTATCAAGTACAACAGAGAACCAATTTGGATTTATGCCTGGTAGATCTACTATTGAAGCGATTCACCTTTTGAGACGTCTTATGGAACATTTTAGAGCAAAAAAGAAAGACCTTCACATGATATTTATTGATCTAGAAAAAGCTTATGATAGGGTACCGAGAGAGGTTCTTTGGAGAACTTTGGAAAAAGAGGTATCCCATTGACATATATTAACCTTATAAGAGACATGTATGATGGTGCAAAAACATGTGTGAGGACTCATGAAGGAACGACAGACTTCTTTGAAGTTAATATTGGGTTACATCAAGGATCAACTTTAAGTCCATACTTATTTATAATGGTGATGGATGAGTTAACAAAACATATTCAAGATGAAGTACCTTGGTGTATGTTATTTGCAGATGACATTGTATTAGTGGAGGAGTCTAAGGAAAAAGTTAATAGAAAATTGGAACTATGGAGAGAAACATTAGAAAACAAAGGCCTCCGACTTAGTAGAACAAAGACAGAATATATGGAATGTAAGTTTGATCATTTGGCTACTTCAGAAGACATAGAAATTAAAATTGGCACGCATTGCATTCCCCAAAAGGAAAGTTTTAAATACCTAGGGTCAATTTTTCAAAGTGATGGAAGAATTGATGGAGATGTTACACATAGAATTAATGCTGGTTGGTTAAAATGGAGAGGAGCATCAGGTATTCTTTGTGACAAGAAGATACCATTAAAATTAAAAGGTAAATATTATAGAGCAGCAGTTAGGCCTGCCATGTTTTATGGTTCTGAGTGTTGGGCAGTTAATCATCAACATGTACAAAAGATGTCTGTGACAGAAATGAAGATGTTGAGATGGATGAGTGGTCATACAAGAAAAGACCGTATACATAATGAGGTTATTAGAAACAAATTAGGAGTGGCACCAATAGAGGATAAAATGAGAGAACATCGTTTAAGATGGTTTGGACATATAGAAAGAAGATCAAAAGAAGAACCTGTAAGAAGGTTAGAAAACCTAAATTTGGAAAGTATTAAAAGAGGTAGAGGACGACCACAAAAGTGTTGGAAAGAAACAATAAAGAATGATCTAGCTTATTGGGAGTTAACTGCTAACATGGCACACGATAGAGATCTGTGGAAACAAAGAATCCATGTAGCCGACCCCGTCTAGTATGGGAAAAGGCTTAGTTGTTGTTGTTGTTGTTGTTGTAATATTGAACTCTTACCATGTAAGTAGATGAATAGAGGAAAACAAGAAATAAGACAACAAAAAAGGAAGAAGAGGAAAACTGAAGAGGAGAAAAATACGAAAAGAATCATAGCTCACCACCAAATAATGAAGGGAGGGAGATTCATATATGTGATAACACTAAAAGGTTAATGCAATTTAGGATGGAGGAGTTTGGCTAAAACTAGAAAGGGAAAAACAGTTACCTGTGACTGCCTAAATAACAGCCAAACCAAAATTGTAACTTAAAATAAAATAGCATCCCAAGGTTTACTTATTTTTTGTTGTATGTGGGAGCAGTAGGTGATGCATGTCCATGATGGGTGATTTGTTCCGTTCACTTATGACATGCTATTTATCAGTTTCTATTTGGATTTCTTGTCTTTTCTTTTCTTTAGGTTGGATGCTCTTTCTTGTTTGTAAAAGAAGATAAGGTCTGATGTAGATTCCACGTGGAAGGATGGGACATTATTTAATCCAGTCAGAATTTAAGAAGCATGGTATTCTTGTTCGATTTCCTGAAAACATTTGCTTTCCCGTTTTAATGAGATATATGACACATTTACAATGCTCATTTCAGCAACTTCTATTGAGATGCAATAACACCTACAATTAATGACATGAACATACAAAATGTTACACTGGGTTCATGCATCATCCTGCTATTTAATAGCAATTAAAGGTTTGAATGAGCATATTAAGGAAATTTCTGAAATGCATCTTTTACTTGGAACAAAGGTTGTTTGACTAAGTAAAGGTGTGTTGCTTGAATATTGTGTCAATTGCAACGCAAGTAAAGCTTATGAAGTCATAAGTAATGGTCAAATGCAGAGGATTATATTTACACCTTTACTTAAGTAATATCCTCTTCATTTCTCTGAAGTATAAATATATCTCAAATTTCTCAACCATGCATTTTCACTATGAGTTCTAGCTCAGTTACTCTGTGTGACTCCATGTGCAAGCTCATTTTATACTGGAAATAATAAGACATTGATAATCAATATAGTGCTCTCCTGCAGTAGTAGTCCCATGTATGTATTTGCTCTTTTTGTTTTTGTGTTGAAGGCTAATGATATTCTGGACGATCTCAGTGTGAGACAAACTGTAAGCAATAAGATTTTACTATATTGGACGAGTTGCCTAAGGCTCCTTACTTCTATACTTTCTGCAGGGTATCCAAATGAATGTTCAAGAATCCTTTCGGAAGCAAATAGTACAGGAACTTAAAATAAATCAAGCATCTGACTGCCCTTTCATCGTCAATTGCTACCACTCATTTTATCAGAATGGTATTATATCTCTCGTTTTAGAGTACATGGATCGTGGCTCTCTTGCAGATGTTGTTAAGCAAGTCAAGACTATACTGGAGCCGTATCTTGCAGTTGTTTGCAAGCAGGTTCATATCTGATTTATGCTGACATGGTTATATGGTTTTTTATGATTGATATTCTTTATAACTTACTCTGTTCATATGACAGGTACTTCAAGGTTTAGTATACCTGCATCTTGAAAGACACATAATTCATCGGGACATAAAACCATCAAATCTGTTAGTAAATCATAAAGGTGAAGTGAAAATAACTGATTTTGGTGTGAGTGCTGTTGCTAGCTCGATGGAACAACGTGACACTTTCGTTGGAACTTTCAACTATATGTCGGTATGTGTTATTTTGACCATGTCTTGCTAATTATGTGAAAGGTTATCTTCTCTTTGGGCTTTGCATGTAGAGGAAACTCCAAGTTTCCAATTCACTGTTACCAGCTATAAGGAAACATTGAATCAATTCATAGTATTAGTGCATTGACACAATTTTCTTCTGTTCTCAGCCTGAACGAATAAATGGAAGCACTTATAGCTACAAGAGCGACATATGGAGTTTGGGTATGGTTATACTTGAGTGCGCTATTGGCCATTTCCCATATTCACATCCGGAACAAGAAAGTTCACCGAGTTTCTATGAACTGCTGGAGACTATTGTGGACCAACCACCACCTTCTGCTCCAGCAGACCAGTTCTCCCCCGAGTTCTGCTCTTTCATATTAGCATGGTATGCAAGCTTACGTTGCTTTCTTTTTATATTATGAAATGTGGATACGTTGTTTTGTCTCTTAATTTTCTGTATATCACCATAGAGTACCTGGTTGTGTGCTTGCAAGTGAAATTGTTTTCTTCATTTGTATGTGGAACCAGTGTTGTCTGGACCGTTTCTTCCAATTGAATTGCTTTTTAGAAGATTATGTGGCCTTGCTTTATAGGATCAAATTGAACAGATTGGAATTTTCAAATTTCATGAAAGGATTAGAAACTAAGAACAGGAAAAGAATTAGAAGAATTTCTTCACTTTTATATCCAGAGAAATTTCCTCGAGATTAGATTGGCAGTCATTTATAGTGTAAAGTAATCGAGTAGCTGATTCAGACCAATCTAGTTAACAAGATCTCAAAGTCAAAATATTGCACTTGGTTTTGGTTTTCTCGTTTTGATATTGTTCTTTTTCTTCACGCTGATTTAACCGACTAGGAATTGGGTAAAGCTGTTTTTGGCCCAGTGTGGTGGTTCGAGGTTAGCGTTGCTTTTGCCTAATCAATGCCATTATTGAGTTTTCTTGTATTCTTTTTATTGGGGGCTTGGGAACAAGAGTGCTAGTTGTCTTGTTAGTGGAAGAGATGAGGGACAAACCTGTTTCGTGTTATTGGTTGGATGAACTGGAACTGATGATTTGCATGTTTCTATAAGGGTGTCCATGTTGCAGTAAACGATGGTTTGCAACTTGGATTGAGCTATTCCTTTCTGTGGCATTGCCAAGTCCTTGGTTCAAGTTTTGTTAGTACTTTCTGTAAATCTGCCCGTGGAATCTATCCATTAAATCTGTCTTTCTTCTTTAACTTTGCAGCATACAAAAGGATCCTGAGGAAAGATTATCATCAATAGACCTCTTGGTTAGCATCTTCGTCCTTTGCCTGTCGATTACTGTTGCTCATTGTTTTGCACCAGAAGTCAACTGTAACGCTAACATGCAGCCACCTGACTTGTGTCAGACCCAGGCTATTTGACCGTGGACTATATTTGAGAGCCCACATGTATAATTGTGGGTTATGCGTCTCATCATAAAAAAAAATGCCTTTGATCCACCACTGCGTTTGACAAACTTCCCTACCTCTCTTGGTGGCTTGGAATTTTCTTCAGAAGCCTTCTCCTACCAGCTGATTTTTCTATGAACAGATAGTTATATATCGAGACCCTGATTCTTTGTTGCCCTTTTTCTGTTGCAGAATCACCCATTTATAAAGAAATTTGAGAATCAAGACATTGATTTTGGTATCCTTGTTGAAAGCTTGGAAGCACCAATAAACTTTCCGAGGTAATCTTTATGCCATACGGGCAAAAATCCTTGCTGTAAGAGAAAACAATATAGTATCTGCCCTGGTAGGCAAAATGATCCTGAGACTCAACTTATTAGTGAAAATTGGAGACGAAAAGGTGGTTCAGGGATGGTTTCCACCGAAATTCTTGATCAAATTATGTGGGAGTTTGTTATTTGATTTTAGATTCTCGCTGTTAGAGGTCAAGATGAACCAGAGTTATGGGAGAAAAGGTCCCGTTTGGGTTAGCACTACCACCTTAAGTGGAATTTAATGGATGACATTTGAGGGGCTCTGTATTTGTAACATTATGGGCCAGTTGAGTTTTGCCTTATATATAGTCCTTTCCGGTTTGTCTGTCTGTCTGTCTTATCTTTTGCTACCAACCACGTTTAGTATCATGTTGGTCTGGGTCTACCTAAACCCTTCCAAAAAGAAAAGAAACAAAAATTTTCTATCAACTAACGTGTTAATTCATGCTTTGTTAAGTGGTTTGAACAACTAATGTATTTGTAAACCTTACATTTACGTAATCCTTTCTTTACTAATTCCAGAATCCAGTTTTTGTCTGATAGACTCCATCTCCCAAACAGAGGCTTGTTGCTGAGTCAATGTACCGGTGTTTGAGCTCAGCTATTAAATGTAAAATCTCATTTTCCATATGCAAACTCAGACCTCTACCTTTACTTCACCTCCAAACCTACATGTGCATAGCCATCTTAGGTGGGGCTGTAATCTCACACTTGAGAGGTGAAATGGTATTGACGGGCTCGGTAAAACCAATCACGTATTTAGCCCAGGGTTCCTTGCGATTGCCAACTTTCTTTGTGGTGCAGTTTCCGTAGCTTATAATTATGTCAACAACCGACTCGGTTGAGCTTCTTTCCAAGGAAATTATCAGAAGTGAATGCCATTGATTACAAGCTCCAAATCTTACTTGTTTAACGCGCATAATGTTCCCTGAGCCACCAAGGACGGCACATCTAACAAGCTAGTATTCTCGTTCTTGCATTTACCTGATTTTTTTTAATCATGTATGTCTAGGTGGCTATGAGTTTGGCTCGGCAAACCAGCAAGATGGTTGAGGTCATCAGTTCACAACCAGTTTTTGCATCTAAGAGGATCTGTCTAGTCCTATCTACTTGATTACTAGAAAAATGAAAGGATAAACAGAAGGTTTTTCATCTTCTACAACCCTAGAGAATGGCAATATATTTGCTAGTTGTTTTCGGCATGCTATTTGGCAGATGCAGCTTCAGTTAAGACTACTACTACAACAACTAAGCCTTTTCCCATACTAGATGGGGTCGGTGCATGGATTCTTTGTTCTTTTTTTACAATCCATGTTAAGTCCGATAAAGTTTTATGCTGGCTATTGGAAGCTTAACTCAACCCTCTTCCTTTATCAGGACTTGGGACCGGCCCATCCAAGGGTGATCCCTTACATGGGTGGGATTTTCATTTTTCTAAAATTATAACCGCAGAGTATGTATTTAAAGCAAAATCTCTGAAGAAATGGGTCTCTTTATAACAACTCCAAGTATCCTTCAAAAGGGCTTCAAGATCAAGAACGTACGTAAATGAGGTCCTCTCTTGTAGAGAAAATTCAACAACCCATACAGTGGTTTCTCATAGATTTGAATTCCTCGTGCATAACTATCTTGATTTACAGAGACTTTGTGCTCTATGGGAGGATGATTCAGAGCTCAATGATAATTTTCATGCAGCTTTGTGTCTGCATGCACTGCTCGCTCCCGACAATCTTCACTCAGAAATTGGTTACTCCTGAAGTCTCTTTTGTAATACGAGGAACGCATTTGGATCCAGACCCAAGTCTCGATCCCAAAACGGGCCCAAACGCAAATGTGAAAAGAAAAGGCAAACCCTAATATGCTAAGGAAACCTACAAACTTGAAAGATTATGATTCCTTGATATAACTACACAAGGGGTTCCGAAGATCTTGATGAGTTCTTTAATAATCCTCTTGAGATTTAGGCGGAGGGTGGAATGTGGGCAATTTGATAGAAAAACCAACCTCATTAGTCACCGGTGACTAATGAGGTTTACGTTTATAGGACAGAAGGCAGTCAAACACTCAGTGGGTGTTGTCATGCTTCGTCGGGCTCTGAATTGCCAGAAAACGACATTAGAAGGTGGGTTTTAGGTTGAACCACTTTCGTCCTTTTCTTGATTTCTAGCTAATCAAGAGGCCGCTGATTTTTAGAGGTTCATGGTAGAGGAGGCGGATGCAGAATGATTGGGTCCACTGGCACCCCTTAGGGTGACTGAAGTTGCTGTCAAATGACATTTGAAACCCATTAAGGTTTAGCCTCTATTTATTGGGTCGTAGTTTGTGCCAAGACGTTCGGTGAATCGGCCATAGCTTGGCGTGTCCCACTCTATGTTGCTGTAATGTCTCCCTGTCTTGAAACAGTTTAGATCCAACTAAATTATTTAATTTGTTTTCAAGATTGAATTAAGATTCTTAGGTCATTTCAGAACCATCGGTCTTTGATTCAAGCTTGGCACTTGGGACCGACTCATAGCTGAATGTTGTTTAATATGATTAATGTTTTAGTGTTGTTGGGCAATTAGACTTAAGATAGGTTAATGGGTAAGGTTAGACCTAAGGTTTTTCCATGAAGAATCAGTTAAATTATTGTTCATGCCGGAAAATCAAGACAGATACGTGGCAAACTCTTAAAAGGTCTAAAGAAGAGATGTCAGTTTAAGCTCGTGATGCAGACAAGTCTTTGACGGACTCAATAAACCTCTTTTTTCCTCTTGGCTTGTGTTTGTGTGCGAGAGTGAGTGAGTGCGAGATCCCCTTACCTCGTGAGTGTGGTGCTAGGGAAGAGTTCCTACGCGCCACTTCTCGTCCGATTGCGCGTGTGGCTGAGCAGGATATCATCCTACTTTCATCATCATCAAGCTTAAATCCCTCCTTGGAGTGAGCCGGGATAAGTTTGGTGACAGATTGGTATCAGAGTGGTTCGAAGTTGACATCGAGGAGAAGTTGCAGCAAAGAAGCCAACCGATCGATTGTCATTGGAGATCAAAGCCCTTGCTGCAAAACGATTTCAATCGGCATCCGTTTCTGTTGACAATTCAACAAACTACGTTGCGAATTTTAATTCACTGTAAAGAAGCCTAGATCTCATCAAAACGAAGTTCAAACTTCACTGATCTGATCTATCCTCTCAAAGATAGATCTAATCAGTATCAATCATGATCAAGAGCAAGTCGTGAGAATTAAAGCGAGATCATTGGTGAAAACGACTCTCAAGCAACTCTTGTAGAAACGGAATTCGGCTGTAGAAGCCTTGATTTAGTGGAGAAGAATCAAGGTGAGTGCATATCAAGGCAGACCTTTAAACTCGTGATTGATTTCTGCAGAAATTTGAAACAGATCTGGAAGTAACCGAGTGAGTTGCTGGAAAATTCTGCGGCAGTAATAGCTATTCGAGTTTGGTTGCTCAAGTCTGCATATGTTGCTGTAATTTTCATGAAACGACTGTGATTCTTGTATTGATTGTCATTTGCTGGAAGGTTGCAGGCCATAGTTTATTCGTCCTTGGCTGCAAATTGAGTTGTGCGGCAGCTGACTGTAATGAGTATTGCAATCTCCGACACCAACTCATCTAGAGACTGTATTTTGCTATGAGTTGTGTGTTGCGTCTTGTAAGTGTTTGGGGAAAGAGTGGAATCAATGGGCAAAGGTAGGCGAGATATGCAGGACGATGAAGATACTTCAGACCGTCCGTCGATGAATGTGGTCTTGATGCAAATAGCATAGCAAATGGCAAGCTTGCATATGAGTCAAGTACATCTGGAAGAGAGTCAAGGGAAGCCCACACAACAACTGATGGCTTTCTAGGAGCAGCAACATCGGGTGAATCATATTGGGACAGAGTTGAGGGGAATGAGTGAACCCCGACAACCGACCACATCAATCCCTCGCGAGACTGCATGCACCACTCCTTCAACCTTCAAAATTAAAATTCAAGAACCAAAACCTTATGGAGGACGAGATGACAAGGTGATAGAGAATTTCATTTGAGACTTAAAACAGTATTTAAAAGTTTCTCAAGTGCCTGAAGACGACCAAATCACTGTTGCAACCTTGTTATTTGAGTAACAATGTTGTTTATACTTTTGTAGAGGACCCAGGACGTGGTAGCTGCGAAAGGGAGAAGAAGCCTCCCTTCGTCTTGGGAGCAATTCAAGCTTGAGTTGGGGCAGCAATTTACTCCAACCAATAGCAACCCGTAGACGCACGAGTTGCTCAAACAATTGATGCATATTGGGCCACTTCATGAATATGTAAAGAAATTTAGTATCCTTTCTACTCGAAGTATAAAACATGAGTAAGGATGATAAACTCTTCTACTTTGAGGATAACCTTCAGCCATCGGCTCAAGTTGAGTTAAGGAGACGAAGCTATAAATATCATGGAGGCAATGAATGTGGTACAAACATTTGTAAATCTTCGAGCTTTCAAGCATGGAGGCAAAGAGTCAAACAAGAAAAAGAGTCAAAGTGACAACAATGGTGCTGAAAAGCAAAAGAAAGGAATATAAAAGAAGCATCACCAAGGCAAAGGATCATCTAGGACCTATAAGAGCGACAACCATCTGATTGAACAAAAGGCTGCAGCGGCAACCGAACTACCACCATGAATAATGCTAGAAAAGAACTTGGCTCTTGCTTCATTTGTCAAGATCCGTACCGGATGTAGTTCTGTCTAAAAAAAGCAAAATTAGCAGCTACACATGCCAAGGACAATGAAGCCAAACCAAGTACTAGTGGTTGCGATGCACATGCTGCAAGCTTCCATGAGCGTGGAGCCACAAAGAAACCTCATCTTCGTGGAGGCCTAGATGGGTAACATGGTAGTTCGCACATTGGCGAACACTGGCACCATGTACTCGATCATTTTCACCATGACCCCACATACTATGGGGTAGAAACTCTCACCCTTCGAACAATGGCTGAAAACCATCAGCACACAGTCCAACAAAGTGGATGGTATTGCAAAAGACTATGGTATCCAAGTCGGGTATTGGACCAGTACGTTGAGTGTCATTGTGGGTGTCATCGATAACTTTGGGGTGGTACTTAGCTGCGAACTTTTTCTGTACAGCCAAAATGATGGTTGCCGCAACACGGAGGATTGGTGTGTTGATCCTCAGTAGCTCGGTTTCGTGCCATAATGTTATCTTGGTAAGGCACTAGCCGAAAATGCTTGTAGAAACATTTGTGCGGTGGACTTGCATGAACAACTTCCAAGCACACTCTCGTCCTCATGGTGAGTCACTTTTCTCAGTGATGCTTATCGGAATTCCCAATAATGATGTCCAACGGGACTCCTCACTCAAGAAAAAGATGGAAACTCACAATCATGAAAGGTGTTCTTCATTTCATGTCAAGTTCTTACGCGATAGAGGATGGCCTTATATAGCCATCGATTGAATCTTGTAGAAGATGCTAATAGTTGCATGGGGTCTGGATCCAGGTAGTTAAGGAGGACCTTAGATCTATTCCATAATATCCTACTAGACCCAATCCTAGATATAGTAAGACTATCTAGACTATCTAGTTCTAACCCACACCAAAGAGGGGTTTATACTATACTATGCCTACACTAGGATGATGAGTACAAAGCATCCATGCAACATAGATGCTTATTACAAGGAACAATGAAGACGTGCTCCATTGGGTGAGAGGGAGTGGCACACGCATTGAGTGAATGTGTGTGTACTCCTCAAAGGCGTGGGGTGTGTGAGTCGCTCTAGCTCCAGGAATGATTCCTGTGATAATTCCCTCTCGGTTGAACTAGCTCTCATCCTCAAGGTCTCAAAAAGTTTGAGCTCCCACTGTGTTCCTCGATTGAGCGTCGACTAGTGTCCACTTCATGACAACCCCAACGGTCCATTGAGCATTGTATCGCACCATCACGGCTCAGATGCTCTCCATGTCTGACATGCGTATCATTTGCACACTTGTCTCATGGTGTCATTCTCAAGCGTGTAGGAATGATAACTTCATGCATGGGTGTCGAGGCTCTCAGAGTGCCCCATCTCGTGGCTCTAGTGCCATGGCATCAATGCCTATGATATGTGGGCAGGTTTGCCCTTGAATGAACTCTCGAAAGTATACACTCCCTACTAGAGTCCGTAGTGTTCCAATGGCCACCTTGGCATCGGCAAGGTCCTTGGCGACCATGCTCTTTCTGCTTTGGATGAAGGATGAAAAATCTATCAGAGCCTGCATCAATGGTAGCAACTCTCTTAGCCACCTACAAACGGCTTTGCAGCAATAAGGATGGCCCTCGATAAGGACCACCAAGCCCATGCAAGGTACAATTTCTCATAGTTGTATGCCATGAAGTAGATCCATCCTTGTAATCGGCTCGTATAGAACATCATGCTCCACATGCTTCTTCCCTTAGTCATTGCCAGCAATGCCCAAACCAACTTCCTTACTTCACACACAACATGCATCCATTGCAATCATGGTCTCTAGAATCTCTTGAGAGCATGCCTCATCCTAGAAGCTCATGGGCCTCAAAAATTTCACATGAAGTATCGGTGACGCTACACTCCTCCCATCACAAGAGGATTAAGATGTGTGCTGGAACAATATGATCCTCTACTGACTAAATGAATGTGTCACAAGTCCTCTATAAGCTATTGAAGTTTTCCACTTTGCACGTTATGTAGCCCACATATCCTGACAATGCATTACCATGTATCCTATATGATGGCCGATTCCAATCATTTCCTTCTCGGTTCAACCATCTCCTCCAATGAAGGTTTGAGGGCCATAGAAGAGGCCATTGATCTAGATATCTTGTCTATCCATACCAGTTGGTATTGGTGCATCCACTTTCCAAAAGAGCTTCGTACTTGGTTGAAGACTTCTGAGGAATATACTTAGTGGCTTAACAAAGTGAGGGATTGGTATAGGTATGTTGAAGATTGGTGTCAATGGAGAAATTTATCACCTTATTTACTACTCTTGGATGGTCTTTCCTGTGAACCTTAATCTCTTACCTGACTTCTTAGGATTTTATTCCCCTAACATCAATTGTTTCGCCCTCAAACAATTTTGGATTTGCATGCCAACACTGGTCTTCTTGTGATGGCCCCGACTTCATGCTTTAGGCTCTCCTAGCTTTATGTTCTTGTTTATTTAAAGAACTTGTCTTAATAAGAGATTCCTCAAAGCTAATGATCGTCACACATGGGAGGTAATTGTGGATGAGTGCAATTTTCTTCTATTCTGACTATGTAAAATTATTATTTTCTCAAGCAGTATTGGCATGTGATTTTCAAAGCCAAGGAATTTCATGTGATTGTTGAGGCATTGATCTCTGACCACTGCTTTTATTTTTGTTCTTTCCTTTTGAACACCCTCTATCGAGGGATACATACTTTTATTTTACATCTCGCTAACAGAAAGCTACTTAATACCGCTTTTGACTCGTGATGGTTTTTGTAGTGTTTGGTATATTTATATTTCCTTCTATTGAGTAGCATTACTAATTCAAACCAACTTGCCCCGTTGAGGCGGTGATAATTCTTTTTGGATGGAGTTCTATCAATTTGTTTCGAGAGGTTACTTCACTTGGAACTCTCCAATAACTCTAACCTTTTTCCAATGAATCATCATAGACTTGTGACTCAACTTGTCTTGGAGAAATTGTATATGGCCGAGTATACATCATCAACATAGTGGCAACGATTTCTCTTTTCTTGGGATTTACCCAATAGGGTTGGGTGGCTTTTTCTTCTTCCAATCGAATCACGACTAAAAGATATTGTGATAGCTTGGTTGGATATATCCAAATCAGGTCTCATCCAACCCGAACCTATTTGGCAGAGGGCTACAACCCTCCTACTTGATTGCCAAGGAATAGCCCCAATGGGCTGCTCCTCGCAAGTAGCTACATGCATCAGCATGTTGGAGAGGGACAAATAGATTGGGTTTGTCCTTGGATGTCTAGGAGCATGAAAACCATTGGAAAATCCATGTTTTTTGGTAGACTTTCAAAGTTTTGTCCCTATTTTCTTATTTTTTCTTTTTCTAGTGAAATCACCATCGAACTGAAGCAACTCGGGAGGGTTATTGATTCTTGGATGAGCATGTCGGATGATGTTAACACATTGGCTACTTTGTTAGTCATGCATACTCACTTGTAGCTTGCATTTAGTAGCTAGTGTTGTGTTGTACAATATGCCTGAGTTGAAAAACATGTTGAGCCGTATGGTAAACCATTGAGAGTAGAGAATGTTTTAAAAAGAAATTTGTTTTGGATATTGGATTTGGATACTTAAAGATGAAAATATGATATGGGTTATTGTGGATGATTAAGACTAAGAGATGTCCCAGGTGGACATGACTTTGAGTTTATGTACATGATTGTATGAAAGTATAATGCTTCTTGTATGGTTTCTAGAAACTCTTGCCGTACAGACCAAAGGAGTAGGACTCGATGTGCTATTTTACATTCTATCAAGATCTAGGACTTGATTAGCATATACATTGGCTATTAGAGGCCACATGTTAGGTCAGGTCGAGGGATTGGTGGCCTCTTACGACGTGGTTGTGGTTGCATATGGTAGTGGTCTTGATATCAAAATTAAAGTTGTATTGTTGATGTGTGTTTGATTATTCATGCATGATCATATTAATAATGTTGATTTGAATGGTGATACAGATTTTCAGCTTATATGATTATGATTTAAAGCATGCATGTTTTTAGCATTGTTGTTGTGAAAAGATCATATCTACTCATGAGCATGGTTGTGGTGCTTATATTTTATTTAATATTACAGGATCAAGTAGTAGACAATATGAGGTGGTCGAGGAGGATGTAGCATCGAGACATGTTTCCAAAAGAAGAAAGTAGTATTGAGTTATTGTATTTTAATTATTGGATTGGACTTGGATTTGGATTATGAATTGAATAATTAAGGAATTGGTTATTTGGTGGACCCAATTATTCATGAATAAATGTTAAATACTCAAGTTTTAATTATGAAAGTTTTTTGTTTAGTTATTTGAACAATATTGACCTTAGACTTTTCTTCTCCCCCTAATCCCCAAGTTGTGAGCTACATTAGTTGGGTCAAAGGATTGTTGTCTATCTAGTGGAGCCGATGTCTCGGGGTATGATAAATATTATCCCTAATATTTAGCCTACTAATTCGAGCTTTTGTAGGGGATTCCCAACCCAATTTATCTGAACATGATTTTAGCAGGTGGCATAAACACTTCAAACTTATTAGTGTCTAAAGTGGTTGCAACCAACCTATAATTGATGGAGAGATTCCCTTGTAATGGTTTCATATAACCTAAGAGTGACCATAAATATGAGATTGGTAGTTAATGACCATTTTTGCTATTTTTATAAAGAATTGAAAGAGTTTATACATATTTTTACTAACTCAACCACCACATGGACCCAACCTTGATCAACTCAACTAAGCCTCCTCCAAAATGTTTGTGTCCTAGAGCTTTCGTGTTTTCACACTTGGTAAGGTTGTAAGACCCTACACTAGAGGTATCTAACCTTCATACTTACACATCTTAGATTTTTCTTCATGATTGGACAAGTATCTCACCTTTTATTATTTTTCTATAAGACCCTACTATAGACTAATGACGAAGACAAAATTCCACTATCTTGAAGACGATTTCAATGAGTGAATTCTATTTCTTTATTTTCATATCTTAGTTTATGTTCATCCATTTGCCTTGCCTCAATCTCCATCATAGACAGGTGGTCTTTTTTGAGGAGGAATTTCCTTAAACCATAAGGTTGAATGAAGTGCCTCCTTTTGTAACACTTTAGACATGAGAGTGGATATCTTGTAAGGATATTGAAAGCTAATCTCCTCAAGATTTATATTCCTCTCAAGTCCCTTTTGTCTTACAACCTAGGAGAGCGCTTGTGACATCAAGGTGATTCTATTGACATCATACTAGTCAAACTTATCGGTCAAGTTTCTTCAAGTGAAAATTCTTGACAATGAAGCCTAAGGACGGTTGTTCATTCAGACTAGTGGGACATCAAAGGGATCCCAATGTTTTATCGGATGTAATTTCCTTAATACATCTTGTAAAATTACCAAAGTGATAGCCCAACTCACAATTCTCAATAAGCGACAAACGACTCTCTACCAAGAATGCTCAAAGTCTTTACGGAGGCATACTTGATGTCTATCTCAAATGGTCCGGCACTAGAAGACCTTTTAGTGGTATCTTAAAACCGCAAGATTATGGAAAAGGGGTATGAGAAATGTTAGATGCCTATTATCCATGATGAACTTGCTTAGTTGGGAGTTCTATATGCCTTTAACAAAGTTTTTTCCTCTGGCTAGATAATTGTCATGTGATTGTCTCATTCTTTGTAATCTTTTGATTCTTTGAATAAACTACTCTTTCCAAATCGAAGGGCAATATTTCTTTAAATATTTGTCATTGATGTTACTTGAGTGCACCTATCCCTCAATCCCTACTAGTCTATAAGCTCTTCTAGGCAAGACTTTGGATACAATATAAAGCCCATCCCAATTGTGAGATCACTTATCGAATTGTAAATCATTTATGGCTATCAGTAAGATTGCTTTACACACCAAAGGTTTGTTGTTTGCTTGTGCTACTTTACATTTGTTAGCCAACAAATTATCCAAAGCCATCAAATGATCTTTGTCCACCAAGTTGAGTTCCATCGTTACTGATTATAAGCAATCATCAGGTTGTAGATCATTTTCCTTAGCTACATGCAATGATCTGACATTATTTTCATTAGTAGCATAGTGTCTTGCTGATAAGTTAGATAAAATAGGGCCAAACCATCACTGAAGTCTTGGTGTTTTGATGAGCCTATAGGACCATGGGTAAGACCTCGTGCCATTTCCATGAATTACTTTTGAGGAACTTCTTAATGAGGTCGATGATTATTTGTTGCCTCAACTTGTTCATTTGTGTGAGTATAATATGATGCTAAATGTACTAGCTTGATGCCAAAGCCTTTAATGAAGGCCATTACCTTTTTACCTATGAACATAATCCCTTCGTTTGCAATTGTCCCTTGGTTGGTAATTATGGTTAAAGAATACTTAACCGTAATATAATGTAATCATTATTGATGTTGGGATGGATCCTCCTATGGAAGGCTTTGATCCATTTAGTAAAGTAATCAACTGCCACTATTATCAACATATGGCCCTTGGAGGACTTAGTATGAATCTTTCAGGTTAAATCCATAGCCCATCCTTGGAATGGAATGATATGATGATTGGGTGAAATTCTAAAACCGTTACCTTTAGTAAAGGTTCATGGGGTTCGGCATCACTGACACCCCTTTGCATAGTTGATATAATTCTAATGCATAGTAGGCCAATGATATCCATGCCACCAGTATATCGATCACTTTAATTTGGATCCAAATCAATGAGCATCACATATCCCTCTATAAACCTCGACTATTGCCATTCATGCTTTTGCCATGCTTAGGCATTTCAATAATAACCCTTGGTAACCCTGTTTATATAGATCACCATCCAACAAGACATAGTTCAAAGCCGTTCATCAAATTTTAATACTTGAGCTTTGGTATGACTAATTCAGGTATTGTATTAGTTTGATTCTCCAACCATTGAAAACGTCTACCTCTTGACCTTGGTATGTTGTCTTCTTCACTATTGACCATTGACTTATGTCCTTCGGCTTATAACCTATTGGTATCTTTTGCTATATAAAACAATTTTACCTTGGTGAATGCTTCGATTAGTCCTCTCACTCATTGATGTAAGGGCATTAGAAATTATCAATGAGTTGACTCAGAACCACTTGAAAATCATCAAATACTTCTAATCTCTTAGTGTCGGTCACTAGTACCAAACCTAATCCAGTGATAAGGGCATGATACTCTGTCTCATTATTGGTTAAAATCAGCTCTAAGGACATAGTGAGCATTTCCATCTTCCTTGTAGGGGATATAGTGCACATGCAAATCCCTACACCTTTGCTACATTTGGATTTGTCAAACATCATTCTTCTGGTTGCTCATCGAGCGTCCCTTGCACTACCTCAAATGGGTTGGCAATTTCAACATGTGCAAGAAATTCTTGCATCACTTGTCACTTAAACTCTCTAAGAGGCAAGTATTTCAAATTAAAAGAGCATAATTTGATTACACATTTGACTAGCCTGCTCTCTAGAGCCAATGAAGTCACCTATTATAGCTACGTACAATTTTTATGATTTACTAAGTACAAGGAGCAATAACACCAGGAATTTCATTAATATTCTTTGATCATTTCAAAATCCTGTTATTGTTCTGAGCTACATATAAAGTCCTCAGTGTCCTTCAGCTTGAGCAACACCTTGATAGGTGTTATCTTTTTTGTGGCATTAGCAATAAAGTGCCACAAGGAGCTGACTTGCCTCATGAGACTTTGAAGTTCCTTTTTTATTTTAGGAGGTCTTATAGCGATGATGGCCCTAGCATTGTTTGCGTTGACTTTAATTATCCTTTTATATACCACAAAATATAGAAAATATCCTACAAAGACAACAAAAGCACACTTATTGGGATTTATCTTCAAATTGTGTCCTTGTAAGTGTTGTTCAAGATCAATCAGGTGTCACTCAAAGTCTATTAACTTTACTACCACATCATCGATGTATACTTCCATACCTTTTCCAATAAGGTCATGAAAATGTAATTTTTTACTCCTTCGTATGTTTCATCCACATTCTTAAGCCCAAATGGTATAACTACCCATTCATAAATTTCCAACACCCTTGAGCATTGGAATATTGCTTTATATGTACCTTCAAGGTTTACCTTGATCTGGTTATACCCCAAGGCACCATCCATAAAAGACAAGATTTTATGAGCAATGACTATGTTGATCAACATATCAAACAAGAGCATCACATATTAATCCTTTGATGTGGTCAAATTGAGATTTTATAGTCTATACAAGCTCTAAGTTTCTACTTCCTTTTGATGATCGGGATAATATTGGACAACCAATCGACATATTCAGTCATCTATATTAATATAGCATTGGGAAGACGTTGAATTTCTTCTTGAATAGTCTACAACACTTCAGGTTTAAATCTTCGTGCCAATTGTATGTAGTGGTTTAACCCCTAGTTTCAAAGGAATCTTAAATTCAACCAAATCTCAAGGTAAACTTGATACTTCATAATATTTCCAAGTGAAGCAATCTTTGTATTATTGTAACATCTTGAGTAAGCATAGTCAACTTTTCTTGAGCAAGATAGTATTTACCTTTCGCAACCTTGTTACTTCATATGTATCCAAATTCACCTCTACCAATAGGTCGATTGGGGTTATCCTTTTGAGTAGGGCAACAAAACTCTACCCATCCTACAATTGGTGGTGCTATCGATTAGATAGGCAAAGGCCCAGTTTGCCCCACAAGCCTCTCTCAATTACTTGCTTTGATACTTTGTTTGGTGTAGGAGACTTCAAGTCACCTGAGGGAATGGATGATCACCAGAGATGGTCATCTATACATAATCTTTGGAATAAGACTCAAGACTATCAAATATGAAACCTCGAGTAGTTAGTGGACATGATTTCATGCCCCTAAGGGCCTCGAGTATAATGAGTAGGTTAACTCAAGGTGAATAGAACATTTCCTCGACTACTTGGACATCGGTTATAAAAAGGTCATCCTCGGCATTGACAACTTTGATAGTATTGCCCATCCAGAACATGAGCTTGTAATACAATGTCTTGGAACACAATAATTCGTATATATACAATCTCTACCAAAGAGCAACAAATATCCTAGGCTAGTATCTACCAAAAAGAATGGGTTGTTTGAAGTCATCAAACCTATTGTTAGTTCTATGGCTAACACCCCCAACATGACAAATGATTCTTCTCGAACATTATACATCTTGAGATTGGTGGGGACCTAGGTTATTAATACTATGCTATAGCATTTCAGCGTTACATAAAATGTTATAGTGGGTGACCATTAGCGGGCGACCCGCCAAGGCCGCTATAGCGCCGCTATCATAAGACACCACATTTAGTATAGTGTCTCTATCGATGAAGACCCTCTTTAAAGGTTGACCATCTACAATGGCCTTAATGTATAATAGTTGGAGATGTTTTGCATCAGCTTCATGTGGTTTGTCAAAGATTATTGGTAAGTTGATTCTACTAATTAAGGTCGCCTAGTTTGGTTCATCTGCTACAAAGTCTTCATTCTCATTGTCCTATTCATGCTCAATGAGAGTGAAACTTGCTAGGAGGATCATAATCAAGACTTCTTGATGACAATACATGTTAGCATCAAAGCCTTCATCACATAGATAATCCTCATCCAAGGAATAATCGACGTAATGAATAACCATTTTCCAATGTAGCCCATCATAACACTTATTGGAGATTGACTTGTGGACTCAATAAGACTTCTTTCTTTCACCATTCTGTTGAATTTACTCCCTTCATCCAAAGACCCAAGATCCATAATAGGATCTTTTGGTCTTTCTCACTCTACTTCACTAATCTTACTTGAGGTTAGGGTTTCCTTAAGAAGGAAAGTCACTATGTTCTATCATTGGAGCTGGTCCTTATCTTTTTGAGTGTCCTAATCTTCAAATTTAGAAGTCTATCAATATTGATCTATCTTCTTCCATGTAATTAGTTATGAATATTTTCAGTCTCGCTCTCTATAGCATAACGATCGCCTCAACCTTTTGATTAGTCCCTCCTACTTGGAGTTGACCAAGGCTTCCAAATCCTTCTTTCATTATTTGAAGATTTCTTTTACCCATTCATTGGTCTCTAGAAGAAGTATATATGTCTCCAACTAATAGGTGAGTCTTTCGTTGAATGTATTTATTCTGGTACAATGCTTGATATGTTTGATGAACTACATGGTGTGAATAAGGTGTGTATCTTCTCCTTGAGGATCAGACTCTGATACTATGTAAATAAATAAGTAATATACATATATTCATTTTATTCAATATAAAACCTATATACAAAACAATCATACAGGGCTTAATTGTTTATTAAGTACATGAAGAATATTTATACATAGAAGAGATAAAGCCAATAATTGTGTTGCTAGTTGCTAAAGGCCTAATGACTATTTTACCAGTTTTTGGGTCTCCTGGTGGCCCTAGTGGCCCAGACCCAAGTGGTCCTAGCTCGACCTTATTGTGTCTTTCATTGAATATATTTATTATCATTTGGTGCAATGCTTGATCCGTTTGGTGAATTGCATGGTGTGAATAGGTGTTTATTGTCTCTTTGAAGATAAGGCTCTGATACCATGTAAATAAATAGGTAATATACTTGTATTTATTTTATTCAATATCAAATCTATATACAAAATAGTCACACAGTGCTTAATTGTTTATTGAATATATGAAAAATATTTATAGAGAGAAGAGAGAAAGTTAGTAGTTGTATTGCTGGTTGTTGAAGGCCTAACGATTATTTTATCAGTTGTTGGGTCTCCTAGTGGCCTAAGTGGCTCCGACTCGAGTGACCTTGGTTCGTTGGGGCTTGATTTTAAACGCAGACTTGTGAGTCATGTTCACCCAACCCTATTACATTTTAACACTCTTTCAAACTTATGGTGTGTATACCGAACTAACAACAAAAATATGAATTTGAGAGGACATAATTTTTTTCGAAACATCTTTCTACAACCAAAGTATCAATTTGTTTTTCATCTTGTATAAAGACAAATAAAGTATCAATCCATTCGTTCGCTCAGTTTTTAAAACCAATAAGACAATTTATGATATTCAATCCAAAAGGCAAACCATAAATGAGTTAAATAAGTTCATTAAGTTGATTTGCTCTAATTCAAGAAAATCATTTGATATAAAACATTGATATCATCCAAATAGGATTATCCATTGTAATAAATAGGTTAATAAATCACTACAAACTTATGATATTATAAGGGTACCTTGGTATATCAAACAAGTTTTTTAAAGTTAAGCTAAAAACCAAAGTTTAAAGGACAAGCTCGAACCCAAACAAGTTTTTTAAAGAAAAGCTCAAAACCTTTAAGTTAAACAACTTTTTAAGGTTAAACTCAAAACCCACCAAGTCAAATAAGTTTTAAGGCTAAGGAGAAACTCGACCTAAACAAAAGCTCAAAACCTAAATACATATAATTCCTAAAGCCCTTAAATATCCTTTAAACTCAAAAGTGATTCTATGGTTTCAAAAATAAGACAATCACTTAAATGATCAAAATAAGTCAAAGGAATCAACTTCATGTTATTCAAAAGTCTCACAATGTTTGTCTCACAATTCTTTAAATTTTTTTTATCAAGTACAAGCTAATCAAGATAACTATAAGTGCTTTTTCAATATTGATTATTCTTCAACCAAAAGGCTAACTATATGAAGCATCTTAGTCACAAAGATCTTCAACAAAAGGCTAACAAACGAAGATCATAATCTCATGAAAAAAAAAATTTAAAGTTATCAAGATCACAAATTCTCAAATAACAATAAATGCATCTTCAAATATCAATTAATTTTCAATAAAAGACCACAAATATGAAATACCTTAATCACAAAGGTATTCAAGAGAAGGCCAACAACATTGATCTCAATTATATAGGAAGATGCAACTTATTATTTTTCAACAAATACATTTTTTATCTAATCAATAGTCAAGTTTGAAATCATTCAAATGTCGCAACACATTTTTCTCTAAATATGCCAACAAACAAATTTTCTTATAAATGAGATACCAAACAATTTTTCCAATAAATATTTAAATAAACACGTTGAAAAGATCACATCTAGATGGACTCGTATCTAAATACCAATCAAGGTCAAATCAGATCTGGATTTGGGTCTAACAAGAATCTCATATGTAATACAGAACGGGTCTGGATTGAGGACCGAATCCAGAACCTAATTGCATATAAGTATAAATGCCTGCTTACAGAACACCACAACCCTCTCATTCTCTCTCTCTCTCCTACATCACCGCCTCCCCATCTTCGTACTCTTCTTCTTCCTCCAAATTTTCCTCTTCTTCCTGGTACATCGTTGACCGCCCCCCCCTTCGAAATCCCCATCTAACATGATCATAACTCACCGACGTCTCCTCTCATGAACCTCCTCTTCATCCTCATCATCACTCGCCTCCTTTCGCCGAAGCATCAAGGGCAACGCCTCATCGGGATCGCTCTCATACTCACCCTCATCATTGTCCTTCTTGCTAGAGTTTCTGCCAGCCTTTGGCGATAATTTTGTACAGTCTTCCTCCATCGCTATCGCTCCACCGAAAACTCCTCTAAGGGAAGCTCTAGATCAATCGATCGCGTGAAAAATGTAAACACAAGCTCTATTGTGGGATGTAATCATTGATTCTCATGCCGCAAGAAAATAATAGAGAATGCAAAATGCCCTAATCTTTCTTCCTAGCATCAGATCCTCATGCCTAAGGCTCACCTACATTATTGGGCAGCCTAAGCTGACGTCCTTTTTTAAGCCCATTGTGTGTTTGGTACAGTCTTAATTTTTCACCATCAACAATATTTAAATTGAACTATATGGGTAGTTGCTTTGAATTGGCATAATGTGAACTATAGTTGCATCTACATAGTGGAATAAAGTACATAAATAATCTAGACAACAACAACAACAACAACTAAGCCTTTTCCTATACTAGATGGGGTCAGCTATATGGATTCTTTGTTTCCACATATCCCTATCGTGTGCCATGTTAGCAATTAACTCACAATAAGCTAGATCATTCTTTATTGTTTCTTTTCAACACTTTTGTGGTCGTCCTCTACCCCTTTTAATACTTTCCAAATTTAGTTTTTCTAACCTTCTTATAGGTTCTTCTTTTGATCTTCTTTCTATATGTCCAAACCATCTTAAACGATATTCTCTCATTTTATCCTCTATTGGTGCCACTCCTAATTTGTTTCTAATAACCTCATTATGTATACGATCTTTTCTTGTATGACCACTCATCTATCTTAACATCTTCATTTCTATCACAAACATATTTTGTACATGTTGGTGATTAACTGCCCAACACTCATAACCATAAAACATGGCAGGCCTAATTGCTGCTCTATAATATTTACCTTTTAACTTTAATGGTATCTTCTTATCATAAAGAATACCTTATGCTCCTCTCCATTTTAACCAACCAACATTAATTCTATGCGTAATATCTCCATCAATTCTTCCATCACTCTGAAAAAGTGGCCCTAGGTATTTAAAACTTTCCTTCGAGGGGATGCAATGTGTGCCAATTTTAATTTCTATGTCTTCTGAGGTAACCAAATGATCAAACTTACATTCCATATATTCTGTTTTTGTTCTACTAAGTCGGAGGCCTTTGCTTTCTAATGTTTCTCTACATAGATCCAATTTTCTATTAACTTTTTCCATAGATTCCTCCACTAATACAATGTCATCTGCAAATAATATACACCAAGGTATTTCATCTTGAATATGTTTTGTTAACCCATTCATCACCATTATAAATAAGTATGGACTTAAAGTTGATCCTTGATGTAACCCAATATTAACTTCAAAGAAGTCTGTCGTTCCTTCATGAGTCCTTACACATGTTTTTGCACCATTATACATGTCTCTTATAAGGTTAATATATGTCAATGGGATACCTCTTTTTTCCAAAGTTCTCCAAAGAACCTCCCTCGATACCCTATCATAAGTTTTTTCTAGATCAATAAATATCATGTGAAGGTCTTTCTTTTTTGCTCTAAAAGGTTCCATAAGACGTCTCAAAAGGTGAATTGCTTTAATAGTAAATCTGCCTCGCATGAATCCAAATTGGTTCTCTATTGTACTTGATACTTGTCTTAACCTATGTTCGATAATTCTTTCCCATAATTTCATAGTATGGCTCATTAACTTGATACCTCGATAATTTACACAATTTTGAATGTCTCCCTTGTTCTTATATATCGGTATAAGTGTACTTGCTCTCTATTCTTCAGGCATCTTTTGGTTTTTCCACATTTCATTCAATAGTCTTATGAGCCAAGTGATTACTATTTTTCCTAGTATTTTCCAAACTTCTATAGGAATATTATTTGATCCTACCGATTTACCACCCTTCATATGTTTAAGAGCCTCTTTGACTTCATTCTTTTGAATACGTCGGTAGAAATTGTGGTTTATATACTTTTCTGATTTGGCTAACTCTCCTAAGTTAATACTAACATCTTTATTTTCATTAAAAAGCTTATAAAAATAGTTTTTCCATCTATTTCTTATATCATCATTTGCCACTAGAATTTTTTCATCCTCGTCTTTAATGCATCTAACATAATTAAGATCTTTAGTTTTCTTTTCTCTAGCCCTAGCTATCCTAAAAATATCTCTTTCACCCTCTTTTGAGTTGAGTTTTTTATATAAGTCCTCCCAAATTTTAGATTTTGCTTCACTCACGGCCTTTTTCGCTTCCTTCTTTGCTTTCTTATAAGCCTCTAAAGTTTCACTAGTTTTCTTAGCATAATGTAATTTGTAACATACCCTCTTTGCCTTGATTTTATTTTGTACTACTTCACTCTACCACCAAGCTTCTTTTTGTGCCAGTACACCTCCCTTACATACCCTTAACACATCTTTCGCCACTTTCCTAATATGTATAGCCATATTGTTCCACATATCACAGGGTGTACGAACATAATTCCAAACATCTCCTTGAAGGACTTTTTGTTTAAATATATCTTCTTTCTCGCTTTTGAGGTTCCACCATTTAGTCCAAATAGCTTGATGCACTCTTTTCTTCTTTGTCTACTTTTTTATTTGTAAATCCATAACTAAAAGTTAATGTTGGGTGGTTAAGCTTTTTCCTGTAATTACCTTGCAATCTTTACAACACGCTCTATCTTTTTTTCTACAAATAAAGTAATCAATTTGTGTTTGTGATAAGACACTCTTATAAGTAATTAAATGTTCATCTTGTTTTTGAAGATTGTATTGACTATAAAGAGATCAAATGCCATAGCAAAATTTAAAATCTCCCTACCTTCCTCATTTATATCCCCAAAACCAAAGTTTTCATGAATCTCTTGATATCCTAATGTCTCTTTACCGACATGTCCATTTAAGTCTCCTCCTAAACAAATCATCTCCCTTTATGGAATTATTTGAATCACCTTATCTAACTCTTCCAAAAAAGTTGTCTTTATTCTATCTTCTAGTCCTACTTAGGGTACGTAAGCACAAACTATATTCAAAGCCTCCTAACACTAATTTCAATGTGATGATTCGGTCACCATATTATTGTATGTCTACTACACTATCCTTTAAATCTTTATTTATGATAATACCAACTCCGTTTTGAGCCTTTTCTTTACTTGAGTACCATAATTTAAAACTTGTATCCTGTATCTGCTTTGCTTTTTCTCCAACCCATTTTGTCTCTTGTAAACATAGAATATGAATCTTTCTCTGAATCATAGTATCTACCACCTCCATTAGCTTACCGAATAATGTTCCGATATTCTAATTACCAATATGAATCTTATTATCTAGGACTGACTCCCTTACCCCCCGCATCCGTCCATATTCAAAATGCGAAGACCCTCTCTAAAAATTATTCACTACATTCATGCGGCAATGTAACGGGACTAACTTCTTTACCCACACCCATCCATGATGTGGGAACCCTCTCTGCAATTGATTCACTACATTCAGACGAAAATGTAGTAGCTCTTGCTTACTTATTACTGCATTCGGGCTCTGCAGCACGTCGCTAGGCGGGGATGCCCCAAAGAAATGCTCATAATTTTTGTAATCCATATTGTAAAAATCTGACAAAGTTTTACGCTGACTGTCGAAAGCCTAACACAACCCTCCTCCTTTATCCGAGCTTGGGACCGACAATGCAAGGGTATCCCTTACATGGGCGAAGTTAAATAAATAATCTAGAAAATTTAAAAAAATCAAGAAAATCAAAATATTGTTAGTAAAGAGATGACAATTAGAAGAGCTTCTTCCCTATAGAGGACTCCTAATGACCATCAGAGAAGGACAAAATTTTGCAATGATGTTCCAATTTTCTACAAGAAAGAGACCTGATGTAGGCCATACAAGCAATCATAAAAGAATGGAACATAGATCTATTCAAGGCAACATGGTGATGGATATATATTAATCATTTGACTAATCCTTTGTGTGAAGGAATTGCAGTGACAACAAATGTTTGGGTTGCCTATGTAGATGTGGAAATTTATTCCGAAGTCTATGTAAAAACTTGAAATAAATTTTCACAAAACTACGTCGTGCATGAACGTGCCAGTTAGTTTACTCAAACTAAAAAAGATAATTTTCTAACTTTAATGGCAATTATGGAGAAGTGGGATCTTTAGACTTAGGCCTTCTTGAATCGACGCTCAAGGGTCAACCTAGACGCTTTGAGGATTGGCTTGAATTAGATGTGTTTTCAAAATACACTTTAAAACCTAAATTACTTAATCAAATTCGTGAAACTAGGTCTTCAAAAGAAATATTTCAAAGTTCTGAAAAACATAAATTGGTTTTGTTTTTAGAACTTTTTCCTAAATTTTTCTTAATAGTTTCTAAATCTCCAAAAATCACGAAGATTTTACACTGTGTAGAAAAAAGTATGAAGATTTAGAAACTATTTTTATTCTAATTTATGGTGCTGATTGTAAAAATTAAATCAAGCATTTGCCTCTGCTTAGGTGTTTGAAACTGATCTGTGATAGAAATACAGAGGTTTAGAAAAATTATCATATCTCGATGCACAAATCTCCAATTTTTATGAACTTATTCTTGTTGGAAATCTATGGATGTCAGCTTTCCAATATGACCATTTTAATGAAATTAGATCACTGCAGACAAAGTTATGAGATGATAATCCAACCTTTGTTGCAGGAAATACATATTATACATATTCGGTTCTAGATTTATCCGATTTTCTCCAATTTTATTTACGTGGTTGCACGACCCTAAAATTCTTGAAAATTTTATTATAAGTGGGCTGGTGTGTGCCGATTCGGTGTACAAAATTTTAGATCATTTGGAGCAGAGAGTAGAAAATTAAAAATAAAACATCGGACAGATGCAAGATGTAGAAAATAAATTTTCGTGTTTAGAACATACATGAATGCATTTCGTCCGAAATTTAAAGACCAATTACAATAATTTAAAAATAAATGACTAAAAAAAATAAAGTAAAGTATAATCATAGCTTAAGCATAGAGGGGATTAGGAGACATAAGAGATTACAATGTATAGAGGAGTAGAAAAAACTGAAAATCAAACCCATAGAAGACAGCTACTTGAAATAAAATTGGGTAGCAAATCAACTAGCTATTACATCAATGGAAGGAGACAACTGCTCCTTAATTATAACCCTTAAATTGAATAAAAGTAAGAAAAAGATCAATAGAAAAAGAAGGGATTAACTAACCTTGCTCGTGACAATAAGGGAGGAAGACAACTCGTGGAAGGGGTGGTTTCTCCCCTTTCCTCTTTCTCTCCCTCTCTCTCTCTCTTTTGCATCTCTCCTTCTCTTTCTTCACCTCCTTCAATGCTAGAAAATTAGCCCCAAGGCCTCTATTTATAGGCCTCAAGGGAAAGGGCCTAGAACCTTCTACGATTTGGGCATGGATGTGGTTTCTTTGACCCAAACTTGATGTGATTTCCAAAGTTGGCCCATTGTGATTCCCAAAGTTGGCCCATTCATGCACATGGGCTGGGAGGGTGGTCTCCTTTTGGCCTATGTGGGCTTGATGCAGCCCACATAAGTTGCATTCTTCATTGAACTTGGCTAGGTGAGCTCGACTCACCCTAGCCTGCCCTTGCTTGACTATGGTAGTTTGCCTCAAGTCCTGACTTAGGTTCTTTGATGTCCAACTTGATTCGATCTTGATTATGTCCTTAGTTGAGCCTTTGATTTGGTACGAATGCAGCTTCTTGAGCTTAGGCTATGCTGGTGCGGCCTTTGATTTGATTCCATCTTGGATTTAATTCACAGCTTACCCTTAAATTAAATCAGGCACGAATCTTGCGCTTGATTTCAGTTAAGATTCATGGTTTCAAATATTTCTTTTTAAAACCATTTTATTTGAGATATATTTGAATACATCGAGTTTTATCAAAATCTTCAAATATTCTTTTTGAAAAACAATTGAGTTCCATTCTCAGTGTTTGTTTGCATTATTGATCTGCTTTCGCTCCGTGAGTTAGTCTTTACCGTTTCAACCACTTTAACCCTTTGTTGGGTGTAGGGTGTTAGACCACTTTAACCCTTTCGATGGGTGTAGGGTCTTGAACTTCTTTAACCCTTTGGTGTAGGGTCTCAGACCTTTTTAACTCTTAATGGGTGTAGGGTCCTGGAGTAGGAATATCCTCAATCAAGCGAATTTTTGAGGCTTGATTTGAATTTGATTTGTTTTTGAATTTTAGAGGTTTTTGTAAATTTGACATTTTGCAAACATTTTTGGGTTTGCTTCCCAATGTTTTATTTTTATTTGTTTCTTTGAAAACTTGTTTGAAACCCTTCTTTCTTTGGAGGCAATCATTTGAAAAAGTAGAATTCTGCCAATTTTGACTTAAGGGCAAAGTAGTTATTTTTTGACTTTTTGTTAAAATTGAATTTTTTTGAGAGGGGTATCATTTATCCTTATTTTAAGGCTGCTACGAAATTTTGGTATGAAAATGAGTTCGTTTAAGGTGTCTTTATTTGAAAACCCTTAAAAGACCCAAAACCACAATTTTTTCTTCAAAAGACAATTTCTAAAAAGATCAAATGTTTTGAGAAAATTTTTGGGTGTTTAGAGACTACAAAAAATTTTTGGATCTTGTGATTGGATAAGAGAATCGCCATATTTTCTTTCTACTATTTGTTTACAAATTTAAACTCTTAATGAAATGTAGCATAATATTTATCATAGGGCAAGGTGAAGATACACATAATAGACAATATTGAAAGATTCATCGTAGTCTCATGAATTCATTCACCTATATGAGTAAGTGTTTGGTTTTATTCGAAGAGGCCTATACTCACATAGTCTATAAGAAGAATGTTAAAATGTAGTAGGGCCTGTCTCATTGGGCCTTGTCCTGAGAGCTTGGCCTATCAAGCTGCCACAGCCATAGGAGCCAAGCCCATAGTCATTGGGGGCCCAACAGTCACTAGGCCCCCAATGGCTAGAATTAGCTATTGGGGATTGGCTATAACCAACCCCATCTTCCTCTTTCTTTCTCTCTTCTTCCTCTTTCTTTTTTTTGTTCTCTTATATAAATATCTCTCATGTACACATTTTCTTAAGATTTTTTGTGGCTAAATAATATTGATTTATCTTATATTGTGCATTTGTTGCATATGTTTTACTATAGCCTTTTCTAAGGCTTTGTGATTGATATTTTGATGTGATATTCACCAATCTTTTACTACTATATTGAAGCATCGACTTCATTATATAGTACCAGATCCATTTGTGATCATGAGAACGTTGTTTGTTACCTCAGGAAGCATACCAATTGTATTTTTGGCTTTATTGAAAGTTTAACTCTTTATATTCTTTTGTCCTTAAAACATAGATGATAAAGGAGAGTTTAACTCCCGTTTAATAACCTTAAACTACAAAACATGGGTCCAATTTATAAAAAAATATCTATATTTTAAAAAAATTATGGAGTTGTGTAAATTGTTCGAAGGTAGAACCCTCTATTAATGTAACACTTAAGCAAAAAGAAGAATATGAAGAGGTCATAGAATAATCATATGGGTGCTCATGAACAATGTACATGAGCACACTATTGACACTTTGATCGATTTTACTAATGCTAGAGAAGAATGAAAATATTTGAAAAAATCCTATGTTCAAAGTGATGTTGCTCATAGAATGACATTAAGAGATAAATTGATATCCCTTAAGGAGATAATGAGGTAAACAAATTTTTTGGTGAATATTATAATATTTGGAATCAATTTGATGGTTATAAAAAGAAATATACATAATGTCTTAGTGAGAGACAATGTGAGCATAATGAGTATTTTGTATATCAATTTCTAAGAAGTTTTTGGTAAAAATTTGAAGGGATAAGAGCATCCCTTATTCATCATAAATATTTTTCTACCAAAGAAGAAGTTTTCACCGACCTTTAAATGGTGAAAACAATAATGATTGAAGGTAAATTTTAAAAATACACCGCCCTAACCACATCTAAACTCAGAGTAAATATGAAGGGTTATCACCCACTCCACTTCAAAAACGAAGGATCAAGCTAAGCAAAAAAAGTGATCATTTGCCACCATTGTAGAGAGGTTAGACACATAAGGCCAAATTGTCCTAAATTAAAAAAGAATGTGACTTTGGTGGAAGAACAAGTTTCATCCTCTATTCTTGCACTTAAAGAAAAAGTAAAGAAATTCGAAGTTCAAATAAAGGAGAAAGCAACAGATGGTGCGGTTTGCTCTTCTTCAACAAATAAAATTAAGTTATTACATCTTGGATTCTTGATTCGGGTGCTTCATTTCATATGACTTATAATGAAAAAATTTTAAACTCATGTGTTAGAAAGCCTTTATCATGTGTTTATATTATGAATAGAATAAAATTAAATATTGATAAATTAGTGATTTGTAAAATAAAAACTTTGAAGTTTTCAAAATTAGTATTGTTTCAAATTAAATTTAAACTTGGTTTTTGTATCTCAAAATTTGGATAAGAGTTGTGTTGAAACTTTTTCATCCACAAGATGTATTGTACAGGATCGCCTTTCAAAGAAGGTGATTGATCGTGGCCATAGGGAGGGCGAACTTTATATCATAGATTATTTGCATAATATAGGATATATTAATGTTTTGTCAAATGATGCTCTTCTATGACACAAAAGATTAGGACATCTTAATGCTCAAAAGTTGTATCAATGTTCTCTTTGAATAAATACTTAGAAATTTGTTTTTGCAAAGATTGTGTTCTTGACAAAATACAATATCTACTTTTTTCAAACAAAACATATATTACCACGAGACCCTTCAAAATAGCCTATCTGGATGTATGGGGACTGACACCCGTTTTGTATAAAGGAGATATTTTCTACTAAGTTATTTTAATAGATGATTTTACTAGGTATACATGGGTATATCTTTTAAAAGTCAAATCTGATATTTTCAAATTGTATTTATATTTTATGATCTTATGGAAAACCAATTTGATTCCAAAATCAAGAATTTTGGATATGACTTAGGAGGGGAGTTTATGTCAAAGGATTTTAAAAACTATCTTGACAAATTTAGAATTGTACATCAAATCTCTTGCACTAAAACTTGCTAACAAAATGGTATTTCGGAACGTAAACATTCACATATTTTATAAATCACAAGAGTGGTGTTCCTAAGAATTTCTAGGTAAAAGCTATTATGACTATTATTTATTTAATTAATCGAATGTCCTCTTCGATTTTACAAAACCTGTCTCATTAGAAAAAAAATTTAAAGTCTTTTTCAACTATTATAGATTACATATTTTTAGTTGTACATGTTTTGTTTATACGGATAAAGATGATAAACTATCTTTTCATGTCATAGAATGTGTATTTTTAGGGTATAAAATAAACAAAAAATAATACAGGTATTATGACTATAAAAATGACAAGTTCTATTTATCGGGAGATGTCTAATTTTTTTAAAATAAATATGTATTTAAAAGGCATGAATGATGTTAGTTCTATTGATGATTCTTCTTATTCCTTTTTGAATAATATTTTAGGAAAAGATGTAATTCATGTAGAAAATTATCTTGAAGAACACATGATTTCAAGACATTCTGCTTTTGATCAATATTATACTAGAAGAACTCCTAACATTGCTCTATCTACTCCTAGAAGGTCTAGCTGTGACTCTAGACCTGATGAATGATTTGTTTTATACGATAGTTTTTCACAAGGTATAGAGTCTTGGTAACCAATATTTCAGCTATAAAAGAACCTAAAACTTTTAAGAAAACCCAATTATCACAAGACTGAATTCACGCTATGAATGAAGAATTAGATGCTTTATATAGAGCTCAAACTTGGGATGTTGTCTATAGACCACAAAACAAAAAGACTATAGGTTGTAGGTGAGTCTAGAAAATTAAAACTAATAGTGATGGTTCATTAAATTGTTATAAAGTTAGATTAATTCTCAAAGGTTACTCATAGCAATATAAAATTGATTATGAGAAAATCTTTGATCCTATAGCTAGAATGACAATTGTTAGAACTCTTATAGTTGTTTGCATAATTCAGAATTGAAGCATCTATCAATTAGATGTTAATAATGCTTTTTTAAATGGTTGGTTGAAGGAAGAGATATATATGAAATCTCCTTTTGGTCTTAGCGTACTTAGAAACCATGTTTGTGGCTCAAACGAGCTTTGTATAATCTCAAACAAGCTCTTAAGGCTTGGTTTGATAAAATGACTGAATTTATAATATTGCATGACTTTATTACTTATACTAACATAGTAAGAAAGTCTTATGTAGGTATTGTTATACTCTTGCTATACATTGATGATATGATTATTACTAGTAGTGATAATTTCAAGATTCAATAAATCAAGCAAGAACTTGGTAAGATGTTTGAAATGATCTTGGATAATTCTCTTATTTTTTGGGCATTGAGGTAACCCATAATGATAAAGGTTTTTTCTTATCACAAACTAAATTTTCTAATGACATTATTCTTAGATTAGGACTTTTAGATGACAAAGTTGCTGAGACACCTAGCTAATCAACTAGAAGATGAGATTTGTTCATGGAGAGCATTGAGTGATCCTACTCCTTACAGACAGATGATTGAAGCACTAACTTATCTCACTATCACACGTCCCAACATTGCTCATGTTATATATATTATTATCTAATTTCAATACTCACTTACCTCAGTTCATATAAATGTCGTTATAAGGATTGTTCGATATATTTGACAAACTTCACATAAGAGAGTATTTATATCTTCTTCTCTACTCCAGTTAACTACATATACTGATGTTGAAGAGGGTGGTGATGTAAATGTTAGGTACTCTACTATAGGTTATTGCATTTTCCTTGTTAATTCTCTTATATCATGAAAAAAAATAAATAACAAAAAGTTTCTTTTTCCTCCACTTAAGCGGAGTATCGTGCAATGACCAATACAACCACTAAATTAACTTAGCTCAAACGACTACTTTAGGACATAGATGTAACATTGGAAGTTCCTCCAACCATGTACTGCGATATCAAAAGTATTATGTATATCGCCAACAACCATATATTTCATGAGCGAACCAAGTACATCGAGATGGACTGTCATTATGTTTGTGAAGAGCATCTACAAGGCAATTTAGCACTACAATTTCTAATATCTAAATATCAGCTTTCAGATGTCTTCATCAAGTCGCTACCAGTCTTACGATTTCAGTTTTTGATTGACAAACTTTAGGTCATGGAGCTATCAGTTTGAGGGGGTGTTGAAAATATAGCAGGGCCTGACTCATTGGGCCCTACCCTTAGGGCTTGGCCCATCAGGTCGCTAGGGCCATAGGGGCTAGACCCCTAGCCACTGGGGGCCCAATTGTCACCAAGGCCCCAACAACTAAAAATTCTAGCCATTGGGGCTCCCCTTCTTCATCAATTCTTCCTCTTGTTCTCTTCTATAAATATCTCACTCATATACATATTTTCTTAAGTCTTTTTGTAGCTAAATAATATATTGATTTCTATTATATTATGCTTTTGTTGTATATGCTTTATTATAGCCTTTTGTGAGACTTTGTGATTGACATTTTTGAGATGATATTCACCTATCTTCTGCTACTACTTTGAAGCATCAACTTCATTACAAAGAGTGCCTGGATCCTTTGAGAGAAGATAGAGTGAGATTATGCTTCTAAGATAACCAATTATTTTTATTGAAGAAATTGATGCAACTAAAGCATAAGAAATGAAGTTCAGTTGTAAACTACTTAAATGAATTTCAAGCTATTGTAGATGAGATAGCCACTGCAAGTATTGAGATGAGTAATGACCTTTTGGTTCTTTGGTTGTTGACTACTTTGCCTAACTCTTGATTAACCTTTAGGACTACTCTTTTCAATTATGCTCCTAAGGATTCACTCACTATTAAATCTATTTAAGTTATTGTTTTGAGTGAGGAATTAAGGCACAAAGCTTGTCTTTAGAATCACATATACACATGACAGATGACAAATGCAAAGACAAGCAAAGAGGTAGTTGATGTGGCAGAGATAAGAGTAGAAGCGACTTGGTCATAAGTTACTCTTTCTACTTCTCTTTATTTGATGCACTCAAGTATTTTAAAGTCTTTTATTGATAGAATTGAGGTCTCTAATATGTGAGGTTGTAGTATAAGTGGCTTGGTCATATGAGTAAAAAAGGCATGGGTTTTCTTGTTTAGATTAAGTGCATCAAAATTATTGTAAAGAATATGTGGTTGCTAAGCAACATAGAATTTCTTTCAAATCTTCTCCTCCTATTTGATTCACTAAGTTATGTATGGTCCTTTGCCTACTCAGACACTTGGTGACTCTCTATACTTTATGATATTTATTGATGATTAGTTTAGGAAATTATAGGTCTAAACTTTGAAATCAAAGGACCAAATATTTGATACCTTCAAGAAGTGTTATGTTATGGTTGAGCGATAAGTACAAAAAAAAGTTAAAGTGCATAAGATCAACTAATGGAAGAGAATAATCATGGCCATTTGATTCTTATTACAGAGGGCATACATAAGGCATGAGAAGACTCCTAAAACAATTCAGTTCAATGGCCTAGCAGAAAGAATGAATAGTACTTTGATGGAGAGAGTTAGAGCTTTATTTTCTCGGGTCAAATTATAAGTTATTTTGGGATGAGACTTAAGCACTATAGCTCATATTTTAAATCTCCCACCTTGTATTCTCCTATGGTTTAAGGCTCACAATGAAATATAGTTTTGCAAGAAAGTAGACTATAGTCACCTAAGAGTATTTGGATACAAGGTATTTGTTCATGTACCTAAGCATAAGAAATATAAGTTTGATGCTAAGACAAGACAATGTATTTTTCTAGATTATGGAGATGATTAATTTGGTTATTAGTGATGTGATCCTATTTAAAAGAAAATTGGTATGAACAAAGATGTAACCTTTGTAAAAAATTAGACCATAGAGGATATTAGTAAATAAGGTGAGCATAGTGATTTATATGAGATAGATTACATCCCTACAAATGTTAACAAAGTAGCTACTTCTCATCCCAAAGTAAAGCATGCAATATATAGCAGAAGTACCAAAATGTCTATTGGGAGTCCAGTCTAACCAAAAGGTGTTAGGAGATCTTCTAGACATAGACATGTCTCTAGAAGATACCCTCGTAATGAGTGTATTTTGCTCATTGATAATAGAGAGCGTGAGTGTTTTGAAGAAGCTATGTAGTGTGATGATGAAGCATAATGGGTTGATGCTATGGAAGAAGTCTTTTCATGAAAATCACACCGATGAGTTGATGAAGTTGCTTGAAGGCAAGAAGGCTCTCAGGAACAAATGGATTTCTAGGTTGAAGAAAGATTAACATACTTCAAGGCTTAGTTAGAAGGTAGGATTAGTGGTAAAAGGCTTTAATAAGAGAAAGGTATTCAATTTGATAAGATATTTTCCTAGTGGTTAAATGCCTTCTATTCATGTGGTTTTCAGTTTAGCTGTAAGTTAAGATTTGGATGTGAAGCAAATCGATGTGAAGACCACCTTCTTACACAATGACTTGGAAGAAGATATTTACATGGAACAATTTGAGAGATTTGCAATAAAAGACAAAGATGACTGTGTAAGTTGAAGAAGAGTATGTATTGTCTGAAGAAAGCTCCAAGATAGTGGTACTTGAAGTTTGAAGGCTACAAGAAGACCTCTTCATATCATTATATATTTTGTAGAGATTCTCATTTGATAACTTTATCATCCTTTTACTATATGTAGATGACATATTGATTGTGGATAAGAATTTCTCAAGAATTGCTAGCCTTAGGAATCAATTGTGCAAGTCTTTTGCCATTAAAGAGTTTGGGTTAGCTTTAAAGATTGCTCTTCTTATCTTAAAAGAATTATGTTTAAAAGATGCATAACAGATTTAACATAGGCAATGTTAAGGTGGTTTGTACTCTTCTAGCAAAGCATTTTAAATTAAGTGTGTATCAATGTTAGAGAAGAAGTGATCATTATGGTTTCATACTCTTGTATAGTGGGTAGTCTCATATATGTTATGGTTTGCACTAAGCTAGATATAGCACATGTAATTCTATGGTTAGTATATTTTTATATAACCCTAGGAAGGAACACCGGAATGCAATAAATTGGATATTGAGGTATCTCAAGTATACAACTGATTAAGATTATGGTTTAGACACAAGAAGCCAAAAACTTGTGTGTTATAGGTCTATCTCAGGTTAGTTGGTTACTTTTGCAGAGGGAGTAGTCTTTTGGTAGTATAGGTTGTAGAAGTGTATATTGTCTATCGACTATTGAAGTTGACTATATTACAATCAATGAAGGTGTTACGAAATTGCTTTGGATGAAAGGGTTCGCATAAGAGCTTGGCTTTACTTTATGCAATTGAGTTATGTGTTATATCATAACAATCAAAATGTTATTTTGTCTCACAAAACATTTTACTTTTCATTCAAAGGCAAAACACATCAATCGGAGATATTATTGGGCCAAACCAGTCATAAAAGAAACTTGTTGGAAGTGGAGAAAAATACACACTGATAATTGTCCATCGAATATGTCAACAAAGGGTGTTACCATATAAATGCATGAGCTTTGCAGAAAGTTAGTGTGCATAAAGCTCAAGTATTCTTCTTCTAAGTGAAGATTGTGGTCTCTTTTAGTGGAAGGGATGGTTTGATGGGCATTTATGCCCTTTTAGGGCCAGCCAAGGGTCCCACATTAGACACACTGAGTGGTGTGTGTGGCTTTTGAGTGAGAAGGACCTTATTTGAGTCTCTTCCCTTTAACACACAAAACAAAAGAGCCTTAGTCCTAATTTGCTTTTAGTGTAGCTGATTTAGAAAAATAGGGAGAGGAGAAAAGAAGGCTTTTACGGCTCCTTTGAGAGGTACAAGAGGTGCACAAGCATCATCTTTTGAAGGTTGGATTTTTAATTGTAGGTTCTTTCTTCTTTGGTGATTTCATCTCAACCCATTTTGTAATCCACATTAGGTGAGATTTTATTCACTCTTTATTGAGTTGTGTTGGTGATATTGAGGTGATACCAATGTTGTAAAAATAGTATTGTACGATATGATACGATACGATACGATTTTATCACATATCATATGAGAATACGATACAAAAAAGGTATATATATCGTAATAGATATGTATCACACCCATATTATAAGCATTGTATGATACATTATGATCCAAATACTATATCATACTATACATTGTATTACAATACATGATATTTTTTATGATTTTTATGATTTTTTACAATTTTTTTATTTTTCAATATTTTAATGTATTGTATCATACCGTATCGTAGGATATAGTATGATTATTGAGTATCGGTGCCCTATACAATACGGGCACCAATACGCTAATTACAACATTCTGGGGTGCTCAGATTCTTGATAATTTTCTGATCATTGTTGCCATGGCTTTGTTGTAAACCACTTATACTTGCACTCTTTAATATATTGGAGTTTGTAGGCTTTTGTAGTACCGTGGTTTCTCCTCTTTTATTGAGGGTTCCACATTAAATGTGGTGCTTCAGTTCTTTGTTGTAATATTTTTCATAATTTGATTGCACCTTGTTGGGTGAATGTTGTCATCGCCAAATTTTGAAATTTGAGTGTTGGCACTTGTCTTGTCTTTGAATTTGTAGATTCAGCTTCTAGGTACGAGAAGGAATATAAATTGTGTAGGTCTGTGTGTGTGAGCGAACCACTGTGCCATCATTGTTTTCGAACCAGATTTGCATCATGATGGTGGCGAGCTGGAAGGCATCTCTACGAAATTGCTTCCACAGAAATCAGATTTCAACTAAGCAACTGAAGGCCTGTTTTGATTTGATTTGGTAATATCAGCTCCATCTATACTTGGTCTCGTGCTTCAGTTAATATACTTTTTAGGCTCTTGCGTTTAAGGGGTTTCATCGTTCAGTTGTTGACGTATTCATACTTTAGTGTCTCTTTGCTGTCAGCATGTGCTCTCTCTCTCTCTCTCTCTTCTCTTTTCTTTTATCAGCTAGGTTCCTCACGGACGGTCTCTTATCTTGTTGCATAGTTATGCCATCGGTTCATTTGCCAAATGTTTAATGTGCGTTGCTTGTGTCGAGCTTCCTGCTGTCCACTTGTGTGTAGCATAATCCTTGAGTGTGCTGCGTCCTCAACACTTCCAGTCGAGCATCTAAGCCACCAATAGCCATCCAAGTCTTAGGCCAATCTTACCATCTAACTGGACCCAATCGGCTGAACCTCAAGAAGAACCTTCACTGAAAGCATAATGAAGACGAACCCAAGGACCTGAACATAACAGCCTAGAAATCCACCTTGAATTATAACCTGATTCAAATCACGCCCAAACTCATACATTTATTTATAGCCGCTCCATGTTGGGTGTCCCCGAATCTTGTTGCCTTCCCTTTAACATACTTAATTAGAACCGATATCCATCTTAGCCACAAGCTTAATTTATCTCATAATTATATCCTGTCCCTAACAAAACTACACCAATATATCTTTACTCAGAGCCATATGCATGTAAAACGTAACCATACCCATGCCTAAGCCATAGCTTAGTTAGATAGACCGGTACCCATGCCTAATTCGTTTGCAGCATAATCTGATCTTTGGCACATCTTTAGGCAGTGGCACACCAAATCAAAGCACACACAAATACTCACTCTCCAAATGGACCAATCTAAGAACAATCACTAGCATGCAGAAGTCGATTCTACATCGTCAGGGATAGAAGCTAAGTCACATAGACACTTCTATGGGGTAGAGTGTCGACCTCGACAATGGTGCGACACCGACACCGACACCGAACCGTGTCGGTGCGGCATGGCAAAAAAAAAATACAAATTTTTTTTGTAACTCACGGATAAATGGGTCCAGATAATGAAGATTGATTTGTGTATTATGATGAAATTAGTAGTTGTTTACCATTTATGTGTTTTGCTTTAATATAAAGTTGTGTACTTGCTATTGTAGTTGTATACAATATTAGGTTGAATGATTTTGGGTGCGGATAATTGGTTTCTTATATATCAATCTGATTGGAATCTTGACTTCATATTGTATGCCTTTGCAGAGAATAATCTCTGTCACCAAACATATTTGAAAACCAAGAACATTGCCACATCAATAGAACAGAAGAGTATGACATCACTAGTGGATCCTAGCACAAATACTAGTATATGCTATATCCTACAAAAGATCTGGAAACTCTTTGAATCCATAACTTTGATATTTTGCAGCTCGTAAAATCATTCTAAGTTTCAAATCATTATGAGGGAACTTACTAATTGATACTTACGTGCACTCAAAATTAGCAAATACTAGTTGTATTATGATTGATTTATGTAGTTTAAATATTATATATAATATATAATATTATATACCCTAGCCGTGTCGCCGCACCCAAAATTTTTGAAATTTACCATATCCCGCACCCGCACCCGCACCCGTGTGACATAGGATAGAAGGCTACCATCATAAAACCCAGATGAGTCTCACGTCTCACACTTAAAGTTTAAAACTCAAGAAACTGTCATGAGTCTTGGTTCACAAAAAAGGTTCCTTGAAAAACTATAGGCTCACTGAAGTTAAGACTTTTGATTTGAATTGCACTCCGACTAAGGAAAACACTATTGCTTATCATGGAAAACGTTTTTGCTTGAAGACATACATGTGAACAAATAACTGCACTCCAACATGTATGTCATGCTTATTTTTGATGAATTCATTTACTGTATTTTGATGTACTCCTATGTAATAAGCATTCACAGAGAAATACCTGTGTGCATGAAGACATATATGAAATAAATGTACATATTATACATTTATACGTACACATAGTGACATGTATATAAATATGTAGATGTGCATATACATATGCACCATGTGAACAGATATATGAATACTTGTCTGCATGTATGCTTGTATATATTTCATGATATATATGCATGCATACTTGCATGTATGAAATAACTTAAATGGCATACATATATCATGATATATGCATAAATTCACCCTTTCCTTTTGTCCTTTTCTCTTGCTTTGTAAAAAATCGTATATTTTTTGTTTCGTCCAATTAAAGTTGGTTTACATGAATATTTATGCAATAACTTGACTTGCAGGTGTTATAGATCACCTGCACTTATGAGAAAGGGGTACGGACCCTATGTCTTTTGACAACAGCGGCATGGTATTTGGCTTTTTTCATCCGTTCAATATTGCTCTATTTTATGTGGTTTATCATTTTCAAGTATAAAGAAATTAAATACCCTACATTTTCCTTAGTTGTACTAATATTTCACTTTTATTATGTTATATATCAACACTTACCCGTAAGTCTTTTGCATTTTCTCTTAATTTTAAACGTGATTGTGTCCAGGCATATACTGTTTTGAGACGACATCACACTGTGATTTGTAATCTCCATATAATCATTAGTGGTCTGGAGCAACTTTTTAGGGTTGAGCGTTTTTAAACGGGAATGAAGCAGCATACTTGGATCTCCAGTTTAAGATAATTCTAAAAAAGTTGGAACTTTTATCTTAAGAAAGATTAAGAACCATAGGAGAAAGTATGTCACATGAACAAACTCTTACTAGAGGTCGTGCTTGGTTGATTGCATTTTGCTAAGAATCAAACAAGATGATTCATTTACAACAAATATTACCGTATATGAACATTAATCTCTTGTTTGCTGAATATATGCAGCAAAAGATCACCAAGATATTAAAAATGAGTTCAACTTTTCCAATTTTTAATTAGGACACAGCAACCAGTTTTGGCATTTCCTTTCTTCTGGCTATTCATTAATGCAACACTATTAAAGGTATGTTTTTTTGTGAATAAGTGACCAATTTGGAGTCACTTCAACTTTTAGATGCACTGGTGTTTACTTAAGTCATGACCATGAACAAGCTTATCACATGGAGAGCAATTCCTTCTTTAGCTGAGGAATCTTAGAATGGATGTGATACACAACGATGCCTTTCTTAGTTTTATGTACAAATGTCATAACATTTAATTCTTCCTTCTTTAGCTGAGCGAGGAATTCGATTGTCTTCCGACACCAAGATTCGTCTCAATGTCACTCTTCCCGTTGGAGCAAGTCATGCATATAATTCTTGGTTTTGTTCTATGAAAGTTCATGCCAAGTTTGTATCAAGTTGTCTCTTAAAATGTGGTCCTCATGTCGTTACTTAAAGACATCCAATTCCAAGTAACTTTTTTTCATCTTCTCCCAAGGTGTCCTGTCCTAACACATTAGCTCCATGCAGTTGTTGCCTCATGACATTCTCTTTCAGGCAGGTGAATTCTCCCTTTCGGACCACCCGACATCCATCTCCATTTCCAAGAAGACGCATCTGACTCGGAGGTCGAGTCTCCTTGAGGATTCTGCAGTTGGATGACACATTCAACTCATGTTCTATTCACATGGTTTCTTTCATGATCCCTAACCAAGTCTATGGTACTGAACTCGTTTGCTTATCATTTCCCTCTTCATGAGAAAACATGAACACTTGATAAGAAAATGTTAGCTTGTCGGACTCAACCTGTAGTTATTCTTGCAATTTTGACTTTAGTAAGCACTAGGTAGCTAAAACAGCTGGCATGAAACTTCATTAGATCTTTTAAGAGGGTAAGAATTTCTTTAGCGCTCATTATAGGTGACAAAAGTTCGACTCAGGCTACTAAATTTCTCGAAGTTGCTAGACTCGAGGGTTTGTCCGAGAGAGAGAGATGCACTAGTAGAATGGAGGTTATTCCAGACTGTTTTTTCGTTCTTGAGCAAAACCACAGTTGTAAAGGCTACAGCAGAAAATATATATATATAGCATGGAGGATATTTCAGAAGCCCACAGTCACATCGATACACTGAAATATTAACTCACGGAGTTCCAATGAATGATTAAAGTTCGACAGAAAAGAAGCACTCGAGCGTTAGCCCACCTGGGTCTCTCACTCACAATATGCAGGTAGTGAGTTCCATCCCTGGCACGCTTCAGCCTCACCGTTGTAACCAAAAAGAAAAAGAAACATACAACAGCAGAGGAGAATCTTCTACTAAGGATGACCAACCGGCAAGAGGCCAGAGATCCACCGCTAGTTGGAGTTCCCCCCGAAGCCTTCCGGCAAGCAAAGCCCAAGATAAGGAAACCAGTAATTTCGTATCTTTTTATTTTTGTAGCTGAATCACTACAAAACTTTGTTTAAAAGAAATGATAATAAAAAGATATAAAAGGAACAAATACATCCACACATGACGAGGAAAATGAGAATCATGATTAGTTAATAGTTTAGGATTCTTTCTTTTTGAATTTTGTAGCTGAATCACATAAGTCACTACAAAACTTTGTTTAAAAGAAATGATAATAAAAAGATATAAAAGGAACAAATACATCCACATAACGAGGAAAATGAGAATCATGATTAGTTAATAGTTTAGGATCCTTTTTTCTTAAAAAAAGAATAGGACAATAATGAGCAGCCCTCGACTTTATCTAAAAACAGTTGCAAAGTAACGAGGATTTTCGATGTAAATTCACTAGCACAACGTTAAAACAAATCTTCAAGGTACAAAAGTAACCGCGGGGATTTTCATAATCACGTGCTTCATACAAATATGAATAGCAGCATCAGTGGGCTACCATGTCTTAGCATTCTAGTTCCAAACAAAATCTCATGCAGAGGGGGGGCCAAAGCTTTCACGTCTGACATGGAATCAACCGATTCACAGAGACCTTACACGGAATATAGTAACAATCTGAAAATCTCACAGAAATATAATCTCACATTAAATTTAGAACCTTCCAAATTCACTTGCACGATTCATGCTAATAAAAAGACTTCTACAACTTTTCTCGAAGCATGTTCACTAAACAAAATACACGAACTGCAGAAGAAAAGAGAACAGACCATACCAACCTGCAAACTGAAAGAAAGAACAAAAGAAAAATAATCACGTCACACAAAGAACAAAAGAAAAATAATGTCACACCACAACTTTATAAACCAAGTATAATCATCCGACTCCTCTGACTGGAAGAGACAAGTTTATACAAGAAAAAGATCAAAACCCCTTAGGAAAAATTCACTGAGTGACGAAATTAGAGACCCTGTTCAATGAGATAATCACCAAGCCTTTCAACAATCATGTTGCACTGACCAGGGGTCATTGGTTCATCATAAATTCCAATGATCAGAGCCAGGTTGGTTTTCTTCACGGTAATTCCACCGGCACCCTGCAACCAAGGAGCAGTAAGAAGTAAATGGCAAGAATGAGGAAGCCATAGAAATCAGAGAATTGGAAAAGGAAAGCACCTATAAGAGAGGCATATTATTTCTTCATGCCAACTGTTGTACAAATATAACAGCTTACACAAGAAATTACCAACAAGGGAAAATCATAAGAAGGTGAGGCAGAACAGAAAGCATATAAGCTAGAATGATAAGATAGTACAAGCTTAAATTACCTTATTTCATATATTGTATCAATGGGCATTCACAAACCAGACAGTCAGTGGTGGAGCTAGAAATTTTTGTGGGTTGGGGCGAACAGCCTATTCAACTATTTAAGGTGAGGTGAAGTATGTACAATAGCCTGGAACTCAATTGCGCCCTGTAAATTTTTCGTTTGTTTCCCAAATTTCAGGTGGGGCGGCCACCCCCACCTCACCTCAATGGAGATCCACCACTGCAGACAGTGATGGCAAAAATAAATCTAAGCACAAGTATATTGTGGATCATCCCTTGTGTCATAGGAGTAGTAGAGAATCTCAGACACATGAGAACATCGTTTCAATTCCAGACAGTTAGCATAACAGTTCGAGTTAAGCTTGTTGCTCATTAAAGAATTCTGTCATACCGACATGAAAAATGTCAACAAAATAACTCTGCAGGCCTTGCTAGTATTGCTAAGTGAATTCATTTTGACACTCTTGGTTCTCAAGATGGTCCCAGAAGGGTAATCATTCTCTAAGTGTCAGTTAAGATGGCTAAATTTCGATGACAATAAATGAATAAGCTCCTAAGATTTTAAAAACACAGTCACAGGTTCCAGGATGGACAGCCTTGATGAGATCAGGCTAGAATGAAATTTTAACATTATAAAAACCAGGAATAAATAAAGGAAAAGCGCCCAGAATTCACAAGACAAGGTATGCAAAAGCTCGGATGGCAAGAAATATAAAAAAGGAAACAAACTATCAACAAAGAATGACCTTTGTCATTCGCAACATCCATCATATTCATAAATGCGTATTAACAGAAAATACCCCTTCAACTCTTCCTTTGAGTAAGCTTCAACTGGCCTGCATATTTAAATATCAAAAGGTGTATTTCTACTGTGATGTATTGAGCAGATAGAAAATAACTCCTTGTCTGAACCGATAAGAGTATCATTAAACAAGATCCACACAACAGAACTATCACAATAAATTTGCTCATGCCATGAGAGATGCTGAATTATAAATTATAATGCAGGCAATATCAGATCGCTCAGTTACACGCAGAAAGAGATTGATTTTTGAACAATGAAAAGAGATCTGTTTGATCAAATTGATACTATTGGCTGCAGAAGCAGAAATCAAAACATGAATGTAAGTTTTGCACAAATAAATCTAATAAAGAATAATAAGAACAAAATGCTGAACATATAAATCTGAATTATGAGTAAGATATCATTAAACATGAATGTAAGTTTTGCACAAATAAATCTAATAAAGAATAATAAGAACAAAATGCTGAACATATAAATCTGAATTATGAGTAAGAGATCATTACCTTCTTCCCTCTAATAACAACGCCGGGCTCCCCCTGGATCACCATATACTTGGTGTTTCCAAGGAACAATCCGGTCGGTGCAAGCGTTCCTGGTTCTGCGAAGTCATTCATAATAGAAACAATCTCTTCCGGCCTAAACTGCAAAAGCACCGAAAATAACAGTCAATGGAACCGTCTGTGATCTTCGACGATACACACACTCACAACATACCAACAAGGAAAATAAGAAGAAAACAAGAACCAAAATCATTATCAGAAACCAACCGGAAGAAGAAGAAAAAAAAACGAAAGCCACCAAATTGAGATACAAAAATCAACAAGAACCGATACAGGACGAAAAATACCTTCCGATATGGACGATTAACAGGGAAAGATTAATTTGACAGAGATGATCAAAAACGAAGGATTTGATACAAAAGACGATGTCTCTCCCAAAACTAATAAACTAGCCACGAACCACCAATTCGTAAACTAAGAAGAGGACTATCGGGGGAAATTGACTACCCACCGTCTCCTAACAACGTAAATCGCGACGAAACTACGGAGTGCAAAATGATGAAACCTACTCATCAAAGAAACGAGAGAGAGAGAGAGAGAGAGAGAGACCTGAGGGAAGGACGCGCTCTGAGCCCAGATGCTGCCATCCTGACCGATAATAGCCGCCGCCGTAAGGACGTTTCCGTCGATGTCGCAGAGCAGATGATCGTCGACGTAGGCTTGCCACGACATCTCTCTCTCTCTCTACGATTAATTCCTCACCGTCGGTCAGAAGAAATAGTGAGGGAAGAAGGGGAGAGGGGCCTCATATTTAATCGAATTTGATTCTTACCCTTAAATTCCGGACATTGATTTTTTCAACGGGTAGGACCAGCTTCTTGCCCACAGCTTCGGGTCAGGACCGTCTGGTGATGCATACTTTCGGGTCTACAGCGAGGGGTACTCAAATAGAACCATAGTTCTACGTGCTTTTGTGTGCAATAAACTTCAGATATTATTTGGTACTTGGGTCACATCTGGTTTAACTTTCACAAACAAGACCAAGCTAACGACATATCGATTTCTTCTCTTATCACCAAATACTGGCCAAGATCCGGGTTGGTTCTTTCTTATGCTTGTTTTGACTTGACCGGGCTTTGCCCATCTTGGCAAAAGAAGTAGAGCAATGGTCACCTATTTATGTGACTGACAAACTGGTCTATTGCCTAGGCGGCTTAATGTAAAGGTCATCTAGATTGTTAGGTTTTATATGAAGCCTCCTCGTCTTCTACTGCAACCACCCACCGATGAGCTTCTTGTAAAAATGTATAAAAGGATTGATCACAATTGATCTATTTTGTTAATATCAGGTTATAAGCTTCAACAAATTAGTGTCACTTGAACAAACCATATATTTCTGTACAAATATGGCATGGGATTCGAAAATGCAAGCATATTATTTAGAGCCGCAGAAACCTTCTTCCACGTTAAAGCTTTTAGGTCAGACATATCGTGCATCCCATTCCATTACTTTATATTTCTTTCTTGTTATTTTGACACACGATGTCACGATCATGGCCCTCTCGATCTCTTGGAAATCAGTCAAATTATTGAGGGAAAGAACATATTCTTTTCATATAAAGGTAAATGCACTTTCTGGAAGCTCTCTCCCTCTCTCTGTCACAGACACGCATGCACTGCAACAGGTTCTTCGATAATTTCTTGATAATCGAAAACTCAAAACAATTTTAAAAATTGAAACATCAACATCTTAAAAGAAAGCCAGGAAACAAGCAGTGGCCATGATTGGACTTTTACAGTTATAATGTAGGTTAGTTCTCTATGTTCTCAACTATCATCGACGGTTTTGGGGATTCAATGAGATGGTTTCACCGTCGTACCAAAACAAAACATTTTGACATTGTTATTGTAAGTTACAATGTGATTAAAGTACGTACACTTGGTCCGGCTTTTGCAACGAGCACTCGTGAAATCGGAAAGAGGAGTCCCTTTCCGGATTTCATCAGATGCATTCTTTTACGAAAATCAATGATTTACCTAACGGAAATGCTTAAATGGAAAAGGTTTAAATAGAAAAACCTTATGAACGAAAACCTTGATTCAAAGAGACTCTTTAATCAGCTTACCTGCTAACTGGAGAGGGCCATCTCATTTCTTTAATATGTTCTTGTTTTAATAAAAAAAAATGAAGAAGGTAGAAACACAAAACATAATACAAAGGAAGGAAAGACGAGATTCTTTGAGAATGCCAGAAAGACAAAGGAAGTCGCTTGTGCCTACAAGGTAGGTTGAGCGGTGGCCATCAACCGGAGGGATAAGACAACCATCGGACAACAATGTGTCTGAATTAGCAAAGACAAGAGAATTGAATAGCTTTAACTTTCAAATATGGAAAAGAAAAATCCAATTTAGCCTTGACCTTAGAGGGCGTTTTAAGGGAACCAATAACAACAACAACAACTAAGCCTTATCCCTATTGTGTGCCATGTTAGCATTTAACTCACAATAAGCTAGATCATTCTTTATTGTTTCTTTCCAACACTTTTGTGTTCGTCCTCTAGCTCTTTTAATACTTTCCAAATTTAGTTTTTTGTACCTTCTTATAGGTTCTTCTTTTGATCTTCTTTCTATATGTCCAAACCATTTTAAACGATATTCTCTCATTTTATCCTCTATTGGTGTCACTCCTAATTTGTTTCTAATAACCTCATTATGTATACAGTCTTTTCTTGTATGACCACTCATCTATCTCAACATCTTCATTTCTGTCACAGATATCTTTTGTATATGTTGATGATTAATTGCCCAACACTCAGAACTATAAAACATAGCAGGCCAAATTGCTGCTCAATAATATTTACCTTTTAACTTTAATGGTATCTTCTTATCATAAAGAATACATGATGCTCCTCTCCATTTTAACCAACGAACATTAATTCTATGCGTAACATCTCCATCAATTCTTTCATTACTCTGAAAAATTGACCATAGGTATTTAAAACTTTTCTTTTAGGGGATACAATGTGTGCCAATTTTAATTTCTATGTCCTCTGAGGTAACCAAATTATCAAACTTATATCCCATATATTTTGTCTTTATTCTACAAAGTCGGAGGCCTTTGCTTTCTAATGTTTCTCTCCATAGTTCCAATTTTCTTTTAACTTTTTCCATAGACTCCTCCACTAATACAATGTCATCTGCAAATAACATACACCAAGGTATTTCATCTTGAATATGTTTTGTTAACTCATCAATTACCATTATAAATAAGTATGGACTTAAAGTTGATCGTTAATATAACCCAATATTAACTTCAAAGAAGTCTATCATTCCTTCATGAGTCCTCACACATGTTTTTGTACCATCATGCATGTCTCTTATAAGGTTAATGTATGTCAATGGGATACCTCTTTTTTCTAAAGTTCTCCAAAGAACCTTCCTTGGTACTCTATCATAAGCTTTTTCTATATCAATAAATATCATGTGAAGGTCTTTCTTTTTTGCTCTAAAATGTTCCATAAGACGTCTCAAAAGGTGAATCGCTTCAACAGTAGATCTGCCTGGCATGAATCCAAATTGGTTCTCTATTGTACTTATACTTGTCTTAACCTACATTCGATAATTCTTTCCCACAATTTCATAGTTTGGCTCATTAACTTTATACCTCGATAATTTACACAATTTTGAATGTCTCCCTTGTTCTTATATATGGGTATAAGTGTACTTGCTCTTCATTCCTCAGACATCTTTTGGTTTTTTCATATTTCATTAAATAGTCTTGTGAGCCAAGTGATTCCTATTTCTCCTAGTATTTTCCAAACTTCTATAGGAATATTATCTGGTCCTACTTATTTACCACCCTTCATATGTTTAAGAGCCTCTTTGACTTCATTCTTTTGAATACGTCGATAGAAATTATGTTTTATATACTTTTCTGATTTGGCTAACTCTCCTAAGCTAATACTAACATCTTTATTTTCATTAAAAAGCTTATAAAAATAGTTTTTTCATCTATTTCTTATATCATCATTTGTCACTAGAATTTTTTCATCCTCGTCTTTAATGCATCTAACATAGTTAAGATCTTTAGTTTTCTTATCTCTAGCCCTAGCTATTCTAAAAATATCTCTTTTACCCTCTTTTGAGTTGAGTTTTTTATATAAATCCTCTCAAATTTTAGCTTTTGCTTCACTCATGGCATTTTTCGCTTCCTTCTTTGCTTTCTTATAAGCCTCTAAAGTTTCACTAGTTTTCTTAGCATAATGTAATCTGTAACATGCCCTCTTTGCCTTGATTTTATGCCTTGATTTTATTTTGCACTACTTCACTCCACCACCAAGTTTCTTTTTATGCTGGTACACCAACCTTACATACCCCTAACACATCTTTCGCCACTTTCCTAATATGTATAGCCATATTGCTCTACATATCACAGGGTGTACTAACATAATTCCAAACATCTCCTTGAAGGACTTTTTGTTTAAATATATCTTCTTTCTCATTTTGAGGTTCCACCATTTAGTCTGAATAGCTCAATGCACTCTTTTCTTCTTTGTCCATTTTTTTAATTTGTAAATCCATAACTAAAAGTCGATGTTGGGTGGTTAAGCTTTCTCCTAGAATTACCTTGCAATCTTTACAACACGCTCTATCTTTTTTTCTACAAATAAAGTAATCAATTTGTGTTTGTGATAAGACACTCTTATAAGTAATTAAATGTTCATCTCATTTTTTGAAGATTGTATTGACTATAAATAGATCAAATGCCATAGCAAAATTTAAAATCTCCCTACCATCCTCATTTATATCCCCAAAACCAAAGTTTTCATGAATCTCTTGATATCCTAATGCCTCTTTACCGACATATCCATTTAAGTCTCCTCCTAAACAAATCATCTCCCTTTATGGAATTATTTTAATCACCTTATCTAACTCTTCTCAAAAAGCTGTCTTTATACTATATTCTAGTCCTATTTAGGGTACGTAAGCACAAACTATATTCAAAGCCTGTGCTCCTAACGCTAATTTCAATGTGATGATTCGGTCACCATATCGTTGTATGTCTACTACACTGTCCTTTAAATCTTTATTTATGATAATACCAACTCCGTTTCGAGCCTTTTCTTTACCTGAGTACCATAATTTAAAACTTGTATCCTCTATCTGCTTTTCTTTTTCTCCAACCCATTTTGTCTCTTATAAATATAGAATATGAATCTTTCTTCGAATCATAGTATCTACTACCTCCATTAGCTAAACGGATAATGTTCTGATATTCTAATTACCAATACGAATCTTATTATCTAGGACTAGCTTCCTTACCCCCCGCATCCGTCCATATTCAAAATGCGGAGACCCTCTCTAAAAATTATTCACTACATTCAAGCGACAATGTAGCGGGACTAACTTCTTTACTCACACCCATCCATGATATGGGAACCCTCTCTGCAATTGATTCACTACATTAAGTGAAAATGTAGTAGCTCTTGCTTACTTATTACTGCATTCGGGCTCTGCAGCACGTTGCTAGGCGAGGACGCCCCAAAGAAATGCTCATAATTTTTGTAATCCATGTTGTAAAAATCCGACAAAGTTTTACGCTGACTGTCGAAAGCCTAACACAACCCTTCTCCTTTATCCGAACTTGGGACCGACAATGCAGGGGTGATCCCTTACTTGGGCGGAGTTAAGGGAAGCAATAAATAATAAAATTGTTATTTACAAAATCTTCAAAAAGAATGACTCGATAGCCAAGATCATTATGCTTACATATATGAAGGATGACTTGATTAGGGGTTTTATGAAATACATAACTACAAAAGAGGGTTTTTGAGGAATGCAAAACTACAAAAGAACTTTTGACTCAATAACTACCAAATATAATACTAGTCAAATTACATGTTCAACTACTACTTCAAAAATATAACTCCTACATAATAAAACATTGTGATAAAATTTAAGTGAGAACTTGACTTCTCCCTTTCTGAACTCTATCTCAAACTCGTTATTATGTAAGAATATGTGAACAAAAACAAGAAAGAAAAAATACTCATAACTGAAGATGATTTAGGGTTGAGCTCTAGGAACAACCAAAATAAAAGAAAGTCAAACAGTTTGGCTTACAAACCTTAAGTATAACCATTGCTAAAAGGTAAAACTGAGTAAGGTTGATTGTCCTCGTGAGTAACAAAATAATTCTAATATCCTTTATGCAAAAGTTGTGAGCATCTTGACGTATGCTATGTTGTGTACAAGAACGAATATCAACTTTGTTGTTGGTCTTATGAGTAGATATTAAAATAATCCTGATTGACAATTCTTAGTTGTTGTAAAATTGATTCTAAAATATCTTAAAGAAACAAAATATTTAAAATTATATTTTCAAGTAGATAAAATAAAAGTGATAGGTTACTGCGATGTTGATTTTGCTAGAAGTAGAGATGATATCAAATCAATCTCAAATTAAATATTTTTATTTGAGGGTGTTGTTATTTCTTTGGCTTATAAAAAATAAGATTGTTTAGTATTACATACATAAGAAGCTAAGTATATTGCTTGTAATATGGCTAGAACAAGTATTGTTTAGATAAACATATATGATTTGAAGCTGGATATAACTAACGAGTCAGTTGTCATGTATTGTGACAATAATGCAACAATCACTTTGATTAAGTGTGGAGCTGATAATTCCAAAAGTGAGCATATAATGATTAAATACCATTATGTTCATGATATGCTTAAAAGAATGAGATATCTATATATTATATGCCAACTAAAGACATGTTGGTTGACCTCTTGACTATATTATAATAGTTAAATGCTACTATTTTTACAAAACATGTTATACACATTTGAGATATACCTAGAGTCTTAGTGGAGAAACACATTATGTGGTTATAGAGGAAAAATATATTGATTACAAAAAACTGGACAATATGTATTAGTTGCAATATTTATGCAATTGAAAAAAATGATACAACTTGGAAATTCATGAGATAGTGGGAGGAAGCGAGTATATCATAACTTAACGTAAGTAGCCATGAGTCTCCTATCCTTCGACTTTGTGTGCTAGGACCCTCCCTACTCCTTACTTATCCATTGATGAGTCAGTCTTAGGAGCCTCCTTACATAGTATGACGAAACCTTAGTTAAGTATGAGCAATAATACAATTGATTAGAAAAGGTTATTGTGAGGAAGATTATTGAGATCATATTGGCAACCAAATGATTACAAAGAATATTCTTAGAGGAGTTATTATAGGTCCACTTTTAGTTATTATTCTCACATGATTGTTAGACATTGTCACGATTATCAAATTTATGGTCATTTCATTCATTCAACTACATTAGAGTTGCACTTAGCAGTTAGTCTTTGACCTTTTTCATGTGAATATGATGTCATTAGTCTCATATTTTCACTAACATCTAATGATCATAAGTTTTTCTTAACTACCATAGAGTACTTAAACAAATAGGTCAAAGTTGTATCCTTGTCTACAGTTTTAGGTTAATATATAGCTTCATTCATTAAAAAAAAGTATTATCTATGCATTGGTGTCCCTAGAAATATTGTTTGTAGCAATGAGACTCATTTCAACAATGAGCATGTCCACATGTTGTATCATTCTCTTGAGAATTGTTAGGTGGAGGCAATGAATAAAATCTCTATGGAGCATTATAAAGAAAACCATTAATAAGGGTCAAACTTGACTTGAGAAACTCGATGATGCATTCTAAGCATATAAGACCTCTATTAGGACTCCTCTTAGTGTCATACCTTTTGAGTTAGTATATAGCATAGAGACTATACTACCCATCTAGGTTTACTTGCCTTCACTTTGCAAAACTGTATTTCTTGAGATCTCATCTAATGTCTATTATGAGACCCAATTGGCTAAGTTAGATATTTTAGATGAGAGATAGCTACTTGCTGCTAAGCATACAAAGTTATATAGACTTCAAGTCACTCCACACTATGCCAAGCACGTTCATGTATGAAAATTTCATGTTGGTGAACTTGTTCTTTATATGATATACCATAAAGGCACTCATCTCCTAGATAAATGGCATTCTAATTTGGAGGGGTTATATGTTGTAAAAAGAGTTACCTCTGATAATTCCTACTAATTTACTGATGTTGATGGTAGATATTTCTCAAGCCCGATAAATATATGATATTTAAAGAAGTATTATCTTTGATACATGTTGGATCTTGACTTGCATTTTTGCAGCTAGTATGTAGCTAGTATTGTACAGAAGATGAAGGAACATTTCTTAAAAAGACCAGAAGACACAATTCCACACGATACTACAACACTCATGGCTTCATATCTTGAGGTTGTTGCTTTAACGATCAACAATATTAGTACTACATTCTATTTTTTTTATTTTGATGCACTCATATTGTTTTCATCAATTTGTGTTTTGATTTGGTTTTGAAAATTTTGACCACAACTTGCTTCAAACTAAATCCTTTTAAATAAATTGTTTTCGCTTGATTTTCAATCATGAGAAAGTTTAAGAAATTGTCAATGTTTGCATTTTAGTATCATTTTTTTGGTTTTCTAAAGCATTAAAATGATGCATCCTTAAGATATCTTAGTGTGTGGATTCATTAGTGTCTTTTTGATTCTTTATTGCTAGTGACTTCTTGATTCCTTATTGCATATTGTTGTGTCTATACTCGATATAATAAATTCTCAAGTCTATCTCTCATGTTTGCACCTTAGTAGTATATCATAAGATTTTTTATTTTTATGTGTTAAAAGGTTACATTGTGAGAAAAATGAAAAGAAGAGAAAAGAAAAGAAAGTTGAGAAATAAAATAAAAAAATACAAACAAAGTTTTCATCTTTCATTTCTTTAAGTTATTATCCTTTATATACTCAAGAAGTGATCTCTTATTGTATATCTTTCTTGAACTTGGATATTATGTGGTTAGTCTTAAGAGTCTATTACATTAGGAGAAGGATTCATGTTCGACTTGAAGTTAGGATGTTCTAACATGTTTTCTTGTGTATGGGTCACTAGATGGTTGGTTTTTATATTTTAAATTTTGAGATTTTAGTCACTAAAATTAGTATTTTGTTTTTCCTCTATTAATACTTTGATATAGAGTATGAGTGAAAATCTTATGTTCATTGGGACTTTATTTGAAGTTGTCCATGCAAAGCAAGGTTAGTTTTTAAAAATATCTTTATTGTTTTTCTAAAATAGTACATGAGCCATGATCACATAAAGAATTCACTTACATGTTTGATATTGTCTTAGTATCTAGATTTATTCTTTATCTTAGTAATGAGTCTTGTTCTTTCCTTTTCTTTAGCTTATACTAAAATGCATACCTTCTATCATAACATTTTAATAGGGATACCACATGTCCTACTAGCACTTGGAATCATGTCATATTGTATACCTTGAATTATGTTCATGATGCATTTGCATAACATAGATACATTTTTTTCTAAATTAGGACATGTTTTATTTTCTTTAGAGTCATCTTAGTAGCCAAGTCAATCTCTTTGACACTAGAATCATAATCTCCTTTCATTATGACGATAGTTTTGATAGCTTTCTTTGATGCTCTTGTACACATATGGGACACATCCCTTTACCTTCCCTCCACTTTACCTTCACATTTACACTCACACTCACATGTTACATTGCTCTTTTGGTACTTTTTATGGTGTTGGCCATGCTTTCTTCTTCATGATTAGGAAGCATCTACTTGATCTTGTTGCATGTGTTTAGTTTTTGCAGATCTGGTTAAACTTGCAAAGTATGGGTTGTCCAAGCTCTACCATGCCGAACGACCTCACATGTTCCTCAATTCCATCAAGCCTAGTGTTGGTAGGTGACTTCACCTATTCTTCAGTTCCACCAGGCCAGGTATAGGGAGGCAACTTTATCTGCTCATGGGGTCGAGTATCAAGTGGTGGCATATGCTCTTTGATTCCAGGAGGTAGCTTACCCATGTCACCGTCATCTTTTCATTGTTTCACTGTTATATCTCTAATTTTATCCCAACAGGCAGCTACTTTGAAGTTGCAGCGCAATAATTGCCCTTCACTCTCTTGTTTTCGGTTTTTTGGAGAGTATTCCACCACAACACATTATGTTCATCCCATCAAGTGGATTATTCTCACGTGGCAACATCATCTTCATCCCACCGAGCATCAAAGGACCATTATGGAATTCTCTTTTTTGCGGAGTACTTCCTGTTCACTTTCTATCGTCTCATTAACCCTACTTGCAAGCTATGATGCATGCTTCACCATTTTATCGGGGCACTGGCTTTCCCCGTCTATTCTTCTAAATCCCACTAGGCTAATTTCTCCATGGTATCTCACCACTTCACCTCCCGTAGCAGTTTCTTTCAACCATTGAGTCAATCACTTGAAGGATACTTCAGAAGGGATTCAAAGACGATTTACCATGAACCCATGCTCGAATCATTGCAGCTGAAGAGAGAAAAATTGGTGGCATTTCCGTAACGCTCTTCCACATTTCAGGAACAAAGTTTAAGACACAACTCTAATGTTTTCATATCTGTTATTTCAAAACTTATTTCGTTAAACTAAGCCCATTCTTTCTTTGATCTCTTTCGTAAGGGCCCCAAGGAGAATTTTGAAAGAATGTTCGTTATTTCTTCAAAGGAAATATTTTTAGATTAGAATCACTTGCTAAAAATTCTCTCGAATAAACTCAGAAACCTCTTTTATAAAACTGATCATTTTTCTCATAAAAATAACTTCTTAAATGTCTTTCCTCTGGTCTTATATTCCGTCATACCTATGGTCCGTGGTACGTTCCACAACAAAATACCCATTTGCCTTGGTCAAGCCATAATATCACCTCATGATATTTATACTTAAACATTAGATTTCATAAAAGATTTCAAGTTATTCCAAATTGACTTTCTATCAAGCTCATTTAAGTAAGTCAAATTTTTACTTCAAAAAGAAGTCATCCGAGTTTTATCTTGATTAATGCTAAAGAGAGACACTTAAATACCAGTCAAGTGACTATATTTGAAAATGTGTCTTAAACCTCAAAATTCTTGAACATTAAACTCAAAACTAAATGGAGAAAAGCAAAGATAGAAAATTATTTTGATTTCAAAGCTGCATGTCAATCCAAGCCCACAAAAGCACAACATTTAAAACCAAAAATCTGTTTAGAGGTACATGACCTAATGATGTTCATGATTTCAGTGCATACCAAATGAAAGAGCATGATCCAACAAAAGCTCCAATTGAAGAAATGTTTAGTAGATACGTGAAAATAAAAATATGAAAACAAGACGTTCCACCAATACAAACACAACCATTGCTTCCCGTACCACCTTGTGGTAGACAAACAACCCACCTTCAACACCTGTGTAGCCATTTCGACGAGGACAGTTCCACCACTCTATGGCCACCCCATAATCATCCTTCACCAACCTTGAAACTGTATTTGGTCTAGAAGTCGAGCCAAAGTGAATTTCATCACAATCGTCCAATTTCCCCTAGCCAGACAGCCAACCACCCTAGGATCTTTGATCTCACGCTGTAGCAACCTGCAAAAAACAAACAAACAAACAAACAAACGAACAAACAAAATGAAGAAGTGACTAAGCAAATTATCGCCTACCCAGTCTTCCTTCTAGGTTGACATAGGCCACATATTTCCTGTGATTTTGATCGAATCAGCAGCCATGCCTGCCTTTCAACAATCACGTCCAAGATTGTCAATTGTAGAGGGTCAAGAAGGAGCACTTGAGTTGAAACATTTTGAGTGAAAAGCGGTTGGACTTGTCTATAAAAAGGAGGGTCTCATCTCTCCAGCAGATCAACAATCTCTTACTCGGTGACTGTATTTATCAATAAATTGAGAGCATCGATCAGAGAAAGTCTCTTCATGGAAATCCTGCAAAAACAAAAACAAAATGACGAAAGAGGAAGTCAGGTCTCTCTCTCTCTCGCCTCTGTATACCTGCTCAAATCCAAGCCACCATTGTGGGGTCTCTATCGACCCTCAGTTCGAGACCAAAACTCTATTAGTTGCTGCCGCTTGGCCTCAACCGCACCCAATCGTGCTGCCAATTCACTTGCCCTTGACTCGCGCCTTCATGTACCTCCTTCAACTACTCATCGGCATCGTCTCCGGCAGGATTGCCTTCTCTCTCCCATCCTTCCCCTTTGTCACTGTGTTTTTCTCTCTTGGAAACCCACATCAGCACCATCAATTCGCTGCCTTGACCTTTCCAGAACCACCACCGCGATGGCTGCCGCCATCCACGCTCACCGCACCTCCATCGCCGACCGCCATAGTCACCCATCTGCCCTATAAACCTCTTATTCCCGTTCCCCTCTGCGTTGAAACACGTTCTTTGAGAAATCATCCCTATTTCGTTTTAAGCTGGACAGGATCGGGTTCAGCTGAGAGGACCCGACTCGTCCCCTTATCCACAATATCCAGAAACGAAATTGTATCCCTTTTCAGCCCATTCCAAATCCGAGCCCAATAAAACCTTCCCGAATCCATTTTTATGCCCTCGAAGCCTGACCCAATTTGATCCATTTTGACCCAATCTAAATTGAACTTGACCAAGTCAATCCGAGCCACACCCATTCAAAGAACCTCATCTCAAGTCCAAAAAGCTTGAACCAAATCTTTAGTGCCCAAAATCAAACTAAAAGCATCCTTCCAATCCTATACCAAAATCCATAATCCAAATCAAGCCATGCAAAAACCAAACCAAGACCCATTTTGATTGGATTGAATTCAAGCCAATAACTATCAAATTTTGAGTTGGGTCCAATAGAACTCAATTGACCAAAACCACTTCCATCTACGGAAAGATAATCCATTTCTAATTGGATCCAATTCAACCCATGACTTAAAAACCAGATTTTAAATTGGATCCAATCGAGTTCAAGCAAACCCAAAACTTTCGTCTAGCTGAACCAAACCAGATCCTAGCTTAAGATAGACTAGACCCATCTTTCAATCTAAACCCAATTCATTTCACTTGAACTTAATCCAAAATCCGAACCTATTCATACCTAGAAATCCAAGCAGTGACTCACACAATCCAAATCCCACCACATGTAATTAAGAAATTTAGATTCCTCTAGCAGTTTTGGTATCAGGAGAGGTCCACCCCTTGCTCGACGGAGTAAGATCCTCAGCCTAAAGAACTTGTATGGATCCACACCGCACAGGGAAAGTTTGAAGGTAATCTCTTCCAAAGTTTGTTTTTCAAATTCTCCCACTTTCCTTTGAAGATGATTGTATCGCTGGTGGAGGTTCTTTGGGACCGAAAATATATACACATATTTTATATATAGGGAAGTTAACTGTTTGGAAGTTTTTTTATTATGTGAAAAGATTTGTCATAGGGTTAGTTCCATACTTTAATATTAGAAAGTTTTTTAAGCAAGTGATGAAACTCTTATGAAGTATTCTTTTTGTCTTAACGAATGTAAAGTAGACTATAGTTTCATAAATTTAATGAAAATAGTTTATTTAATCTTCTTCCTCTCTTTCTTGCAATTAGTTATTTTATTTTATTTTTGCATGCAGATAGATTTCTAACTAACAAAGTGGTAAGAATCAATCAAACAAGCTCTACAAATTAAGTTTCTTTCAACAACAACACAAGAACAACAACAACTAAGCCTTTTCCCATACTAGACGGGGTCGGCTACATGGATTCTGTGTCCATAGAGGCCTATCATATGCCATATTAGTAGTTAACTCATAATAAGCTAGATCATTCTTTATTGTTTCTTTCCAACACTTTTGTGGTCATCCTCTACCTCTTTTAATACTTTCAAAATCTAGTTTTCATACATTCTTATAGGTTCTTCTTTTGATCTTCTTTCTATATGTCCAAACCATCTTAAACGATATTCTCACATTTTATCCTCTATTGGTACCACTCCTAATTTGTTCCTAATAACCTCATTATGTATACGGTCTTTTCTTGTACGACCACTCATCCATCTCAACATATTTATTTCTATCATAGATATTTTTTTTACATGTTGATGATTAACTACACAACACTCATATCCATAAAATATGGCATGTCTAATTTCTACTTTATGATATTTATCTTTTAACTTTAATGGTATCTTCTTATCACAAAGAATATCTGATGTTCTTCTCCATTTTAACCAATAGCGTAACATTTCCATCAATTCTTTACTCTGAAAAATTGATCATAGGTATTTAAAACTTTCCTTTTGAGGGATGTAATGTGTGCCAATTTTAATTTCTATGTCATTTGAAATAACCAAATGATCAAACTTAAATTCCATATATTATCTTTGTTCTACTAAGTCTGAAACCTTTACTTTCTAATGTTTCTCTCCACGGTTCTAATTTTCTATTAACTTTTTTCTTAGACTCCTCCACTAACATAATGTCATCAACAAATAACATACACCAAGGTACTTCATCTTGAATATGTTTTGTTAATTCATCAATCACCATTATAAATAAGTATGGACTTAAAGTTGATCCTTAATGTAACCCAATATTAACTTCAAAGAAGTCTGTTATTCATTAATGAGTTCTCACACATGTTTTTGCACCATCGTGCATGTCTCTTATAAGGTTTATGTATGTAAATGAGATACATTTTTTTTCCAAGGTTTTCCAAAGAACCTCTCTCGGTACCCTATCATAAGCTTTTTCTAGATCAATAAATATCATAGGAAGGTATTTCTTTTTTGCTCTAAAATGTTTCATAAGACGTCTCAAAAGGTGAATTGCTTCAACAGTAGATCTGCCTACCATGAATCCAAATTGGTTCTCTATTGTACATACTTTTCTTAACTTACGTTCAATAATTCTTTCCTACAATTTCATAGTATGGCTCATTAACTTGATACCTCGATAATTCGTACAATTCTGAATGTCTCCCTAGTTCTTATCTATGGGTATAAGTGTACTAACTCTCTATTCTTTGGGCATCTTTTAGTTTCTCTATATTTCATTAAATAGTCTTGTGAGTCAAGTGATTTCTATTTCTTTTAGGATTTTTCAAACTTTTATAGGAATATTGTCCGGTCCTACCGATTTATTACCTTTGATATATTTAAGAGCCTCTTTGACTTCATTCTTTTGAATACGTCACTAGAAATTGTGGTTTATATACTTTTTTGATTTGGCTAACTCTCCTAAGTTAATATTAACATCTTGATTTTCATTAAAAAGCGTATAAAAATAGTTTTTTCTTCTATTTTTATATCATCATTTGCCACTAGAATTTTCTCATCCTCGTCTTTGATGCATCTAACAGAATTAAGATCTTTAGGTTTCTTATCTCTATCTCTAGCTATCCTAAAAATATCTCTTTTACCATATTTTGAGTTGAGTTTTTTATATAAATCCTTCTAAATTTTACCTTTTGCTTTACTAACGGCCTTTTTTTGTTCCTTTTTTGCTTTCTTATAAGCCTCTAAAGTTTCACTAGTTTTCTTAATATAATGTAATTTGTAACATGCCCTCTTTGTCTTTATTTTATTTTGTACTACTTCACTCCACTACCAAGTTTTTTTTTATGCCGGTACACCTCCCTTGGATTTACCTAACACATCTTTAGCCACTTTCCTAATATGTATAGCCATATTATTCCACATATCACAAGGTGTACCAACATAATTCTAAGTATCTCCTTTAAGGACCTTCTATTTAAATATTTCTTCTTTCTCGCTTTTGAGGTTCACCATCCGAATAGCTCAATACACTCTTTTCTTCTTCACCCATTTTTTAATTTGTAAATCTATAACTAAAAGTCGATGCTGGGTGGTTAAACTTTCTCTTAGAATTACCTTGCGATCTTTACAACACGCTCTATCTTTTTTTCTACAAATAAAATAATCAATTTGTTTTTGTGATAAGCCACTCTTATAAGTAATTAAATGTTCATCTCGTTTTTTGAAGATTGTATTGACTGTAAAGAAATTAAATGCCATAACAAAATTTAAAATCTTTCTACCTTCCTCATTTATATCACCAAAACCAAAGTTTCCATGAATACCTTGATATCCTAATGCCTCTTGACTAACATGTCCATTTAAGTCTCCTCCTAAACAAATTATCTCCCTTTATGGAATTATTTGAATCACCTTATCTAACTTTTCTCAAAAAGATGTCTTTATACTATCTTCTAGTCCTACTTGGGGTGCGTAAGCATAAACTACATTCAAAACCTCTGCTCCTAACACTAATTTCAACATCATGATTCGGTCACCATATCGTTGTATGTGTACTACATTATTATTTAAATCTTTATTTATGATAATACCAACTCTGTTCTGAGCCTGTTCCTTACCTGAGTACCATAATTTAAAACTTGTATCCTCAATCTCCTTTGCTTTTTCTCTAACTCACTTTGTGTCTTATAAACATAAAATATGAATATTTCTTCAAATCACAATATTTACCACCTCCATTAGCTTATCGGACAATGTTCCAATATTGTAAGAACTAATACGAATCTTATTATATATGACTAGCTTCCTTACCCCCCGCATCTGTCCATATTGAAAATGCGGAGACCCTCTCTATAATTTATTCACTACATTCGAGCGTCAATATAGTGGGACTAACTTTCTTACCCACACCCGTTCATGATGTGAGAACCCTCTCTGCAATTAATTCACTACATCTGGGCATTTAGTAACTCAATCTCCTCAGTTTTATGGGTTTCTAGCTTGGGTTGGCTTTCCTTTGCATGTGTTTCGAGCTCTCCAATGCACTCTCCTCTATCCTTGGTGTTGAAGGCTCGAAAGAAAGTGATCAAGGCATCCGTGGAAGCCCCCAACTCGGATTATGTTATATCTTTTACGTTTTTTGGAGATTTTTTCTTTGTGTTTGTTATTTTTTGGTATTATTTACACTTTATTATTTTTAAATGACAAAATATGACATTATGAAGTGCGTGGATATGATTTTTATTGCATTCGTAAAGTAGGAGATACTGTATTTGAGTGCTACGTGAAGATTGAGAATTTATAAAGTGCTTCTATTTTTTCAGGTTTTTATTGAATTGAAGTACTCAATTGAGATGGCAGAAAGGGATGTTAGGGACTCCAAATCTCGGTCTGATAATCCAACATGATATTAGGGTACAATAGTTGAGAGAAACATATTGAAGATGAAATATTTGTTTTGTGAGAAGGTGGTGGTTAGTGGTAGAATTTTATAATTGAAACACCACCTAACAAGGACTAGAAAAAAAGTTGCTCCTTGCATGGGCATAATTAAAAGTTTGCTATAAGTCATTAAATGACAATATCTTGAGATGATTTAGAGCATACATGAGAAGAGACAATAGAAGGATGATTTAAAAATGTTTGAGGAAGATGATGATGATGTTATTAGATAGGTCGATAGTATTCTTTCAGATGGTAGAATAGAGGTTAGTAGTAGTAGTTCTCGATCATCAACCAGGAAAAAGAGGGTTGTTAAATATTTTGCAAGTGGAAGTGGTAGAAGAAGAGGGTTCTTCTCGCATACATTCATTTTTTTTCTCTTAGCACTATACATTTTGCTCAACCTGGAATTCATGCTATTATGGCTTCAGAACAACTGCATGATCAGGCAGACCTTACAGCAGACAAATGGTTTTATGATACATGCATTCTATTTAATGCAGCAAACAATTTTCATTTTCAAGCAATGGCAGATATAATTGCTAATATTGGTCCAAGATACAAGATGTCATCTTATCAGAAGTTGAGAGGAAATATATTAGATAAGACCATCATTGAAGTGCAAGAATATTGTTTGACTTTGAGAAAGTCATGAAAGAACACATGATGTACTATCATGGCAAACGGATGTACAGATAAGCGAGAAAGGAACTTGTTAAACTTCTTTATCTACTATCTTAAAATACTTATGTTTGTGAGATCTCTAGATATGTAGGAGGAGAGGCATACTGCAGAGATCCTAAGGCAAGAGTTTGATAAGGTGATATGCGAGGTTGGGCTAGAGAATGTAGTCTAATTGATTACAAATAATACAACTAACTATAAAGAAATTGGGAAGGAGTTAGCAAATACGTATGAGACTTTCTATTAGACACCATGCACAACCCATTGTTTAGATCTCATCCTTGAAGATATTGGTGAGATGAATGAGATAAAGACAGCAACTAGGTGTTGCCAAGATATCACCAAATTTATCTACAATCATGCCTTTGTATTGTGTATGATGAGGAGATATACAGATGGTGCAGATCTTCTTCGTACAGTTGCAACTCGGTTTGTAACTAATTTCTTATATGTACAAAGTATTGTGAGACAGAAGTAAGCCTTGAAGAGAATGTTCTCCTCACATGAGTGGCAATAATTTGCTGAGTTGCCTCAAAATAGAAGAAACAAAAAATTAAATGATATTTCAAAGACTATTCAAGAGTACATTTTGTAATACATGTGTTAGATTGTTGAGGATTACATATCCTTTAGTTAATGTTTTGAGATTGGTTGATAGCGAGGAAAAATCATCTATGAGTTACCTTTATGAAGCCGTGGATAAGGCAAAAGAAGTCATTAAAAGTAATTTTAATGGAAGAAAGAGGAATTATGTTCCTGTGTGGAACATTATAGTTAATAGATGGAGCAAACAATTGCATCATTCTATTCATGCAACAACATATGACCTAAACCCTACATTTAGGTACTCAACAATCTTTAAAAGGGACGATGAGGTCATTCGAGGCCTCGTTAATTGTATAGACAGATTAGTCCCTAACACGAGTAGAACAAATGCTATACATCTATGATAATGCTCTTTACTTAATGGATTTGCTTGTAGTAATTTGCAATCGCACTAATATGCACCTAGGTAAATTGTTTATCTTCGTATTTAAGTTTCTTAAATCTTATAATTATTATGAATTAAGTTTCTCATGTTTGTCTTTTTCTACAGATGTTTGGTGAAATAGGTTTGAAAGTGATTGCCCAAACCTTAGAGATTTTACAATAAGAGTTTTGAGTCAAACCTATAGTGCAACGGGTTGTGAAAGGAATTATAGTATCTTTGAATATTTCTTACAAAAAAGTGCAACAGATTGGAACATAAGTGACTCAATGACTTAGTTTTCATTCTTCGTAATATGCGGCTTCGCCAAAGGTAATCTTGTATTAGTTACTACTTAAAGATTTAATTAAATATTTTGTTTGATTGCAATTGCTAATGTTATTTACTAATTACTTATCTTTCTTTCTTATATGCAATTAAAAAAGGTAAATAGAGAAGAAAGTCAATTTGGTCCAATAAGTTTGAATAATTTTGATATATTAAAGGAGTAGATTATGGAAAATAATAAAGAAAATACACTCCCAACCGAAGAAGACATTGCATGGATTTATTTGGAAGGAGCGCAACAATATCATCAAGGAGATGAATATTTTGATTTGGAAGCAGAAGGTGGTAAGGATCTTCAGCAAGAAGAAAATGAAGATTATTTAGTTGATGATCCTAATTATAATATGTAAATATAAATGTATTTTATTTTTTACTTCAAAATATATAATTTTTTTCAATTGTTGAATGGTGAATGATCAATATGTACTAAACTTTGCATTATATGAATTCTTTGCAATTGTTAGATTTTTTCTAATTTTTCTGATTTTTTCTAATTTTTATTAATTTTTAATATTAAATTATGATACACTATGATACAATACGATATATATCGTATTATGAACCAAAACAATATACGATATGCATCGAACAACACTGGTTCCACCACTCTATGGCCACCCCAAAATCATCCTTCACCAACCTTGAAACTCTATTTGGTATGGAAGTCGAGCCAAAGTGAATTTCATCACAATCGTCCAATTTCCCCTAGCCAGACACCCAACCACTGTAGGATCTTTGATCTCATGCTGCAGCAACCTGCAAAAAACAAACAAACAAAATGAAGAAGTGACTAAGCAAATTTCAAGTGACTATATTTGTAAATGTGCCTTGAACCTCAAGATTCTTGAAAATTAAACTCAACACTAAATGGAGAAAAGCAAAGATAGAGCTCATATGAAATTAGAGCTCATATTTCATGGAGTAGGTCGACCATGGCTGGTATCATATCTAGCCCAAATTGAAATTGAGCCACCCTAACAAGCGATGTCAAGCCTCGAACCAAGTTGAACAATTCAAGGAGCCCCCAAGCCACGTGGGAATCAATCATGACATCAAGCCAAAATTGAAGCCACTTAGCTACATATGGTTTTAAAATCAAAAGAGGATTATTTCAAATATTTAAAATCCTATCTTTTTGGAATTATTAGAGATTTTGAAAGAATAAAATTTGATTATTTGTTACCTCTAAAGGGATTGGATTCTCTCTATAAATAGGCCCTTGGCCTCCCATCATATCTATATATCTCTCATTATCAAGCAACAATAGTATTTTCAGGTATCCATCAAATAAGATCTTCTCTTTCTCTCTCCTCTCTTCTCTCTTCTTCCACTTGTTTTGGTGTGTGTGCTGCATGCCAATCTTGAGAGATCCACCATGGAGAAATTGAGCCATGCTTTTAAGCAATGCCAAATAATGAGAAATCAACTAAGGGAAATATTAGTTATTTCTAAGGTATTTCTATAACTTTGTTTCAATGGTTTCATCCATCTCTCCACTCTTTTAATATACTTTATATCCTGATTTTGATCTTTAGTCTCCTAGCTTATAGTCTTAGGTCATAATAGTTATCATTATTAGGTCACAATATTTATTAGATCATCATAAACATATATAATATCCATCAACTATCCTATCCAATTCTTTTGCATTATTTCCATATCTTAGTAGCACTGATTCTTCATAGCATACATATTTGTATTAGCTACATCAAGTCCCTTTAATCCATACATCTTGGTTTCCATTAATTAGCTTCATCATCAACTAAATCCCTTAGTCCTTGTATAGATCCTTTTGAATCATCTTGTATCTTTACTCTTTAGTTTTGTTATGACATAGATAGTTTAATTTTGGGTTAGATTAGAATTATTTTGCACATTAGATTTAATTCACACATGTTGAAGATCTTATCCTTGCATCTTCTTGCATAATTTTCTTTAATTAATTTTTGTACACATTTGATTTTATAAAAATATTTAAAATTCATATACACAGCATAAGGATCTCTCTAAACCATGATTTTCTACATCAAGATATCTGAAAATCAAGATTTTCTACATATTACAATTTTTTGCACCTTAAAATTTCTGCATCTTAATGCTTTTTCAATTAGCTGCATATCCATTTATTGGATAATTGTTAACTAGGGCATTATTTTTCTTAGGGTCGATTCTAGCCATATACATAGTAAGTCTCATATCCCATTTAAGAAATATATTCATTTTAGATACATATCTATTTAAAGACCCAAGTCCCATTTAGAGATCCAAATCTGATTAGGACCCAAAACCAATAAATATTTCAATTTGTGTAGGTATTTTTTTATTAGCTATAAATTTTATAACACAAAAAGTCACCCTTCCTTGTCGGGACAAGAAGGCAATTGTGAAAAGAAATTGATTTGAGCCAACGCATAAGAAAAAAGTGAATCAGAGGTGAGTCCTCTTGAACTTAGCTTTTATTTACTTTCAATATTAGATACAAGTGGAGAGTTTTGTACAACCTAAAATTTGTATACAGCCACTCACCACCCGTATACACTAGACTCTCCCCTTCTAACATTACTGCAACTACAACCCACCAAGAAACCCAGTATGAACCAATTATCGGCACGGCTTTTCTCTGGCATAATCACTATCAACTGGTTGACCATGTTGTCCCGAACCGTTGGCCACCTCCAAGTAGAGCTACACTTGCTCACGGAAACTTGGCCTCTTGTGGGTCTTCCCCCAAGCTCTCTTGTTTATCGTATTTTGCAATAGACCATGGTAACTGAACCTGATTTTTCTTCATACCCGGTTTGTGAACTACTATACTTGAAAACTTGACCAAGCCAAAGCCCAAGTTACCGAACCTAGGCTTGTTTCACTCAACACAGTTTTACCCAAACTGACTTATCTTTCATTGGGGAGTCTCCGCAGTCTGTGATCAGGACCTCATACATATATATTGCCAGAAAGCTCTCAACGAGCTCTTTGAAAGTGTTGTTTCAAGACCAGATTCAGCCTTTGTATTCTAAACTGCCTTGATTTCCATCCATGACTCACTAGTGGCTAGAATCAAGCTATTTTCGAGACTCATGCCTATCAGGACACATCAAAGTCATCCTTAAAGCATTCACGGAAAAAGGCATGGAGTGGCTTCAAGTCAAGTATGCTTCACTTGGGAAGTTTTTGAAGCATTTTATATGCACATATGGTGGATGAGAAGAGGCCTACGGTTGATGGTAAAAGTGAGAGTTATGTATCATTGGTTATGAGTAAAGCTCTAAAGCTACAAATTGTACAATTTATGAAAATTTTTTGTAAAGATGTATAATTTGATGAAGAAAATCTAGGAGTGGAATACTTCAAAATAAAAGTAGGCCTTCATTTCAAGTTTTTGATCAAAAAGATGCTATGCAACCAAGACTACTTCCATCACTTGATTGTCATAGTGAAAGTCTGTATGTGGATGGAAAAAGTTGAAGGACCAGAAGAACAAGAAGCATTTGTAAGCTGTATGACAATTGAGGTGATACAAAATTTGAGTGATCTTTTCAACTTTTGTCCTTTGTAGATAGTGTATCTTTAAATTTTGAAGATAAGGTACTGACAAAAGATAGACATATGTCATTGATGAAAAGATCAAAGCAATCAAGAAGAAGAATACTTGGGAGTTGGCTACACTTCTAAGAGGCAACAATACTATTAAGATCAAATGTATTTACAAGGTAAAGAAGAGTTTTAAAGATAAAATCAAGAAGCACAAAACAAGATTGCTAGATGAGAGACGAACAAAAGACTACTATGAGGTAACTTTTATGGTTACTTCTTTGAACATAATATGCTTAATTATCTTTTTGGTGCCTCAAAATCAACAGAAGATCCACCAAACATATACTAAGTAGGCTTTTTTAAATGAAAATTTTAATGGTTGGACATAAAGTCTTAAAATTGAAAAAAAACTCCTTACAGTTTGAATCAAACTCCATTTGCTTTGAATAGTAGAATTGAGAAACATTTTCAAGAAATTGGCTTCATTAAACATCTACATAAACATGCACTCTATATGAAGGTTAGCAAAGATTATGGTACTTTACTTGTTTGACTATATGTGGATGATTTAATCTTAATCAGAAATAACCTACGATGTTTGAAGATTTCAAGAAAACTATGAAAAGAAGTTCAAGATGACAGATATTAGCCTAACGTCCTTCTATCTTAGGACTAAAGTAAATCAAAGAGATAACAGTATTTCTGTCTATCAGTAAAGATATGCTAGGGAAGCTCTCAAGAAGTTTGAAATGGAAGACAAAGTTAATTTTACATACTCTCTTCAAGAACCTTTTTGGAAGCTTTAGGTACTCGACTTGTACTAGACTGGATATTCCTTTTGGTGTTAGTCTTCATGGAGGATTTTAACACTTCTCGTATGAAGACAACCAAAAGAATACTTTGATACATCAAACTTATACTTAACTTTGACACTTTTTATACTTCTCAAGATTTTAAGTTTATTGTCTATAGTGATAGTGATTGAACTGGTATAGTTGATGATTAGAAGAGCATCATCATGTTAGTTTCTTATGGGAAATTCAGCATTTACTTTGACAACTCATTCTTAGTTCATATATATATGAAGAAGAAGATGTGGTTGCAATATATTGTAATGGTGATGTCCTGTGAAGATTTATGTGCATAACAAGTCCGCAATTGCATTGGCTAATGACATGGTTTTTTTATGAAAGGAGTAAGGATATTATATATTATAAATTATATAAAAGCACCTTATTAGAAAAAGTATTTCAAAGGAGGTTGAGCTTGAATATGTGAAGTCTTAAGATCAAACTACAGATGTACTTATTAAAAATTGAAGTTCTTCATGGTTACTACTTGGCATGAGGGAATCAAGTTTAAATGGGGGGTATAAATAAATAAACTTGATTTATACAGAGAAATTTATACTTTGAAAATATTGTCCTTTTTCAATGTCCCACTTTGAATTACGATTCAATAAGTTGGGCGCTCTTTATTCAAATGGATTGGTTGGTTCAAACTTATCTATGATTCAATTAAGTTGTACCCATGACTTACTATCTAAATGCTCAAATAGGAAAAATAACTTTATGTAGAGTATGAGATCTCTAGAAAGATAAGAATTTTAATTACTTTGAAAATAGTGAAAGATTGCAAGGAAATTTCATATTTAGTGGAAAGAGTAATGCCTCTTTTACTGAAAAGAGTTACACCTTTGTTCTTAAAGGGCTTTTCATGATCTGCAAAAGGATGGATTCCACCTACATTTCACAGTTATCCAAACCATCTCTACTGTTCTTTTATATGCCAAAAAACAATATAGATTTTTGTACAAACACCAATCATCTCTCTGATTTGGTACTTTAGTGTTTAAGTGAACGAAATGTTTGTTCTTCAAATTATGCATATAAATGGTTGATACTAGTGGCTGTGAATAAGCATAAATGTTAGTGATAAACGAGCCTTGAAGATTCCCTACAATTACTATCGCTGTTTCTCCATGTATCAAAAGGTCACTTTTGATTTTATCGTCATTGGTGAGTTCATATGACAACAATTGGTTTTATCGTTTTGAAACACCATTTAGTTGGCCCTAGCCGCTTTTGAACAAATTTGAAAGATGAAAAAATTCCATTGAGGGAAAGGATGGTGCACCAGACAGCATGAATTTCATCAAGACACTGCTACGAGTGCCTCTTGAGTCTTGAAGTCTTGAAGGTAAAAGTTTTGTAAGTTCATAATAAGTGCAAGTAAGGGTTTAGAGTCCATGTACTTCATGAATCGTCCAATGGACTAAAAAAAAGCATATGCCATTGCCCAGTTTATAGGTTAATTAATTTCCAAGGTCATTTGCAAAGCCCCGACCATATCACTCTTTACGAGGGCATGAGCGGATTGGTGCCTCAAGGGTGTGTTAAACTGTGCATGAACGGAACGAAATGCGCTGGCCCATCCCCCACTCTTTACATGCAAAAGAACCCCTCAGGCAAGGGCAGATCCTGGGGGGCGTGTGTGTCGCTCGTGCTTGTGGTGCCACCTTTATGGGGAGTCCTGCCTATGGGCCAATGCACGCAAACATCCCCCAAACACTAGGTTAATATAATTAAAAACTAACCCAAGACTAAGCACAAAGAGACATGCGTATCACTGAAAAATAATATGCCTCATTATACGTTTGATAAATCAGAAAATAAGATCAAGAACCAACTACTCCGCTGCCTATCATTACTTCTCTTCCAAAAATAACAATCCATTTAATCCTTTGGGACAACTCTTATACAAAGCCTTCGATGGCCACGACAGTAGTATTAAATGTGTAGGAATGCCGAGATAAGACAAACTGTTAAATGACTTCCCATCTACCTCCTGCTCACAGAGCAGCACGGTTGAGACCAAATGTGAAATGGTATAAAGCGTTGAGACCAAATGTGAAATTTTTTTCTTCAATGTTTGGGAGATTCACCTCTGACCAATAGGCTTCGCCATTTATAGGTGCTCATGAGAATCAGTGGTCGAGAGCACCGTTAATATCGTATTCAGAAGCAAACATATGCCCGTTGCAATGAAACACTTGTGTAACTTGAATTTTTGGAATGCACATGTCAACTTATGACAGCTGAGTTATGATGGGCTCTCAGAGTTCCAAGTTCTCCATTGTTCGTAGGTGACGTAGCCATTTTGTTAAAGTCCCAAAATATTCCCAATTTCTTAAGCCATGCGAACTTGAGAAAACTTGGTTTGTTCAATTTATTCAGGAAACATAGACTGCCATTGTTCACGTAAGGTTTGGCTAGAAACCTTATTAAAGCAATACCTCCATTGCCATATCTGTTCATGGCTGATCAACGATATAAAGGAATGCACAAGACATACAGGTATATATGTGAAATTCAATAAGGTTTCTACAAACCCTGCTCATAAAGGTAGTCCCCAAGACGCTCAACAACCATGTTACACTGACCTGGAGTCATTGGCTCATCGTATATACCAATGATTAAGGCTTGGCTGGTCTTCTTAATTGTGATTCCTCCAGAGCCCTGCGTAGAAGAAGATGGCTGTGAATAAACGCCTGCAGAAGACAACGAAAATGCAAGGCTATCTTTTTTCTTTTTTTGGTCACAAGGGACAAGGAAGCCTAACACGCATGCACTCCCCTGGAATCTGAGGCCCCTACAGGTAAGCTAATGCTCTGGATGCAAAGCAAGGCTTTTCTACAAAGTGGTCTGATCCTCAACGTATAACCATTAATTAGATAACCCCCCTGGCTTAACATTTTTAACTAAATAGTCGAAACAGCATTTTAGCAAATAACGAAACAGCATTTGCATCCAATATTTAGTGTTTGAGTTTGGAGAAGTTTTGGATTGAACCTGACCCAATCACTTTTGCCTGACACCCAACCAGGTCCTGTTAACGTCCAAGAACTATATATTTTAAATTCTGTTATCGTCCAAGGACTCTTACGTTAGTGAAGGCAGGGACCTTTTAAGGAACAATTTCGTCAACAGCCCAACAAAGAAATTTAGAAAGTAATGCAAATATTTAAGACTCTTCAGAAGAACAGTTCGCCTATAAGAACCTCACGAGTTAAAAAGAAAAGTTGGAATATTATGAATTTCTCTGTACTTTAGCCCAGTCATTCAATGACTGCAGCAAATGTCAAGTTCGTGCTCAAAAACCTTCGGTCAATCACCAGTTACAAGCTTCTTTTTCAGAAAGAAAAGTTTGAAAAGTACAAGTTTTCAAAATGTGACAAATAGCCTTATATTTTATGCTTAGGAATACAAATTGAACAGTCAGTATTCCAAGCACAATTATATGGTTAAGTTCTTGGAAAAGCATATGGAACTCAGTTATAGATATGGGTACTAGAGAATACAAGCCAAAAACACAAGCTATCAAGGAACACCAAGACAGATTATCTCAAAAGCAAGTGAACAGTTTCAACAGGAAGGCATTATTGCTTCCTTCCTATCCATTTTCGTATTCATCCTGGTCGTTTTGCTAATCTCAAAAACATGAAAGATATAAGTGGTTTAATCATCAGGAGGATTAATTAAGGTGTGTAGTTCTATCAAAATATCCTGACTTTTTCCTTTCTAAGTAAAAGAATCTTCAAATGAACACATCAATTCATTCTTGATCTTGTTCAGTATAGTTTTTGAAGCAATGCGATGATTTACAATGATTTTTGAAATTTGACGAAGTTGATATGCATCATAATCATGCAACCCAAGAATCATGTTTCTATGATATCGAGGCTGCTCCATCTTTATGGCTATTACTAAAACCTCATCCAAAAGGGTACTCAAAAGTAAGTTTTCATCGTCAAGCTAATGGATGTTTCCAATGTCAAAATTTCTTGATTCCATTTGAACGTTGATTTATTATCGACTGATATGGAAAGACTAAGTAAAGGCAGCCACACTTTCCATGTTTTTAGCCAAAAAGGAAGGACTGAATTCGAAAATAACTGCAAGGGGTGGATTTTGAAGGAAAAGCCTAAACTATAGCCACACGCACACTATCCTAATCTCCATGTATATGATAACAGGATTCAACAAACCTAATAAAATGCAAAACATGGTAAATTGGCATATGGTAATAGGGCAGAACAAACACATTCCTGCACAACCTGGTCCCGACTAATATTGTTATGCATTAACAGGTGGGTGGCCCATCAGATTTTGAAGAAATAAATTTAACATTTGTGTCATATATATCTTTTAAAAGATCCTATTCCTGTGTTCCTTCATATTAGCATTAGTAGGAGCCAATCACTCGTTTAATATATATATATATATATATATATATCATCTTAATATCCGATGATCAATAAGATTGGTTACTATAAATAGTGCATGACATAAGCAATGAAGTACCAAGATCAAGAAGAATCAGAGCATTAGCTCAACTAGCAGGGCGATCTAACGTCGCATGGGTGTTGCTGTGTTAGGCCTCGGTCTCCCCTTGCAACAAAAAAAGAAAAAAAGATGAACAAGAGAGAAACGTGAAGAGATAATCACCTTCTTCCCTCGGATGACTGCTCCGGGTTCACCCTGGATGACCATGTACTTTGTGGCTCCGAGGTGCAATCCAGTCGGCGCAAGCGACCCAGGTTCATCAAAATCCCTTATAATTGCACTTATCTCCTCAGACTTGAACTACCACAAGTATCAGATCTTTCAGATTAGATATCATTTATATAGACGCAGGCACGTTAATCCATTGTTTATTACACAAAAGGTAATTTAAATACCAATCGCATATCGATTACATGTTCAAATGAACAAGAATGGTAACCGTACATCACTCTGGCATGCATCCTGAAACCGCTATTAATTTGATAAGACGATCATTTTTGTTTGCCATCTAGTGGTCGCCGAGTGGGAAAAACTTGGCATCAACACGATTCAAATCTATTAGAAAAGCATCAAAACAACAAGCGCATGCATTTCACCAACGGCCTCCAAGCACAATAAAGTAGGGAAAACGAGTGCTGAATCACATAAAAAACAAACCGTAACATGCACATTAACGTAGAAAATAAAACCAAGATCAAGGCATTACTTGGATGAGGTTTCATGCAACAACTCCAAGAATAAAAAACCAAGTTTAGTTTACAAAATTTCTTCGATGCCAAAGGATCTCACGTTTTGATCGATCGGAATTGACAGGATCTTGGGGGATCGTCAATGCAATGAAACGCGTACGTCAAACTGATTAGAAATTCAAGGGAACGAGCCCCGGCAGGTTCTAAACGAAACTCGAAGTGGAGAGAGAGAGAGAGACCTGAGGGAAGTTTGCGCTCTGAGCCCAGACGCTGCCGTCGTGGCCAACGATGGCGGCCGCCGTGAGATGGTGGCCGTCGATCTCACACATCAGATGATCATCGACGTAGGATTGCCACGACATTGTCTGCAATCTCTCTCTTTCACTTTCTCCCTCTCTCTGTGGAGAACGGCTTCTTGTTTGGGACTGGAATTGGGATGGAGACCATACGTGTGGTTCGGCCTTCAATTTAAGCCGACAGAACCAACGTCCCTCACGTCTGGCCACCAATTCAGGATCCAGTCCAGAAGGCTTCTTGTGCTGAAATGTCTCGATGTATCTCAAATACCCCTGGGAAACCTAAAATATTGGATCCGCTCCCAACAATCAGATCCAGCATCCCATTTGGTCCCCTCATATTGCAACAACAAAAGTTTTCTTTCTTTTTCCCCCCTCATTTAGTTGTGCAATATCAACAAAAAAAGTTCAACAAGCAACTATCAATTATATTCATAATAAGTAAGCACCAAGAAGTTATATAGCTTGTATGGGAAAAAAATGAATTAAGCTCCCTCTTAGTCGAATTTCCTGAAAATGAGGCAATCTCACAGACAGTGGAGAATGAAACCAAATACACAAGCTATGATACTTCATTTTGGTCATATTCATGAACTTCGCCCATTGTTTGGTTTCTTCGTATCGATTAGCAGAGCTATGATACTTCATTTTGGTTATGAACTCGGGCTGTTGTGTTCCGAGAATACACGGTTTCATGAAAGTGATACTATAGAAATGATGTCCAAATATGCATTACATGCATTGCACATCAGAATAGGTTTGTGCAGTTGAGAAGAAGAGTTAGAACATATTGTCATGCATTGCACATCAGAATAGGTGCGTGCAGTTGAGAAGAGTTGGAACATATTGTCATGCATTGCACATCGGAATAGGTGCGTGCAGTTGAGCATGGTGCTGCTCTGTACTCTTCTTTTCAGCCTTCTCTTGTCCTTTGACTATGGCTTTTCACTTCTTTTTTTGAGTGGAGTGCCCTCTCTTGTTTACAAGCAACCTCTGGCGCTAGGACCCTCACACCAAAGTTAAAGCAATATGAAGCGAATTGAACCCTGATTGCACAGATATATCACATATGACTGTCATTAACATATTGCATGCCTTGCTACAAGTAACTTGGCTATAATGGATGATGACCTACCGCTGTGAAGGCATGCTTGAAATGGATATGCTTTAAAGGCCTACTTTTAAGTGAAGCTTGCCTTTTCTTGTGGAGGATCCTTAATTTTTGGATAGCACAGAGAACAGGTAGAATTCTTTCTATTCCATTGCATGAATGCAGACACAAAAAATTAAAATTTATTCAACTGTTCACCTAGTTGAGGCAAAAATGACACTCGTGAAGAACAAAAAGCCACAAGTAAGGACCAAGTTTTTGTAAGTGATTCTCACGTTATTCTCCTGAGAATAAAAGCTTCCGAATGAAGGAGATTCAGCAGCTGAATTATCCGATGTTAAAGACAACTCATGATAAGTAGGAGGTACAACACTTTTCCTCCTTGGCCTTCTCTCAGAAGAAGCTGCAGGATTGTCTTCAATACTCTTAGCGGAATGAAGTCTTTGGCAGGATCTTTCTGTCGTAATTTCCTGCCATGGTATGCGTAGTGCAGTAAACACTCAATATGGTTGTGATCGTAGCAGCTATGGCTGCAAAACTCGTTACCAGAAAATTGGTTCTCCGAAACCATTTTTGTCGATTGATCGGTTAACCATCTCCTCGCGAAAGTCCGTTTGGTCTTGAACACTGTTCTCTTCATCTTTTTCGTTCCTATAGATGCGTTCATCAGCGTCTGGCTTCAAGTTGATGAGATCAATCTCCGCTGATGGCTTGTTGTCATCAACGCCCTCTGTGATTCCAGACAATTCTTCGGAAGATTCATGAAACCCGAACTCTCTTTCTATGGCTTGTTCTACCTTTAGTTCTTGCACCTCATTCGCATCCCTTCGGGAGATTGATCCTCACCTTCTAATGGGTTTTCCGCTGAAACTACACCTACTATATTATCGTTCTTATTCTCTCCTGATTGCCATTCTACCGTTCACCAACTATATAATCATCTTCACCATCAAAATCATCAATCTCATCTTTTGGTTTGACGGTGAAACTATCAAGAGGTACAGAGAACATTTCCCTTAAATGGCTTTATATTGCATACTATATGGGAATAACACTGAGCATATATGGCCAGAAAGAACTTCTAAATATCCAGTTTGATCATTCACTCTGCATTTCTCGATGGCTTTCGTGCATTCAACTCGGAGAGCATCTGTTAGTACCTTAATGGCTCCAGGGACGTGGTTTCCTTGGAAGGCAATCTTCTGTGGATATTCAATTGAAGTAGAAGCTGCCGATGAATCCAAAACACAGAATGAAAAAGTACCAAGAATTAGCATGGAGAAAACCAAGAAGCACCGATTTCTGAGGAGTCCCTTTCCATCTGTCGGGTCTCAGATTCAGGGGAAATGGAGTGGTTATCGTCGTCATCATGGCCTTGGCCATCTCCATTGCGCAAAACCCATTCGAAGCGCCGATTAGGGCGGTACCGAAGAAATTGTGTCCTTGGGGTTAAGTAATTACGTACAGGATCATAGGGGAGAGAAGATGATCGACTTGGTTTCCAGGACAGGGAAACCAGAAGAAACAGATGTTACTGGAATCAGTGAGGGCGAAGCTGGGAGACGAGAAGAATCCTTCTCATGGGCTTTCGAAGGCCAAAAATCAATGGCTACGCCACCTTGATCCGGCTCACAGCCGCAGGAGTTCAATATTTTTCTGTTCTCGGAAAGGATTTTCTTCTTTGCTGAAGCCATCTTCAATGACGCAGGGTCGATAGAAGCCATGAAGTGCTTGGTGATCTTTCTGCATGATAGGTGGATCGATTCAGTTACCTCTGCGTTGGGTTGCAGAGAAGGATCTTGGCCGTTTTCGTTGAACTTGTCTGCCACAAAGTCTCTCGAAGTCGTGATTCTTCTCAGATAAGCTTCAAGGGAAAGCAAATTAGTGTCCACAATCTCACACACAGAGAGAGGAAGCAAAATATGAAGCACTGAACACAGAATAGCTCAAGTGGAATGGCAGAGAGAGAGAGAGAGAGAGAGAGAGAACCTGCAGTGCTAGAAGAAGATGGGGTTGGAGAAGAAAGCCGTTTCGGATTCCCAGAGTTCTTGTTGGGTAGATTATAAAGGGAACTCCTACCAGAATCCTCCATTAGATCTTCAGCTATCAATTGACAAGAAGAAACCTTCAAAAGATATCAGGTTGCTGTATGCTTCCTGTCAGTGAGTGCACTCCGAGAGGGAGAGAAGATGACCGTTGGGAGAGACTTGTCAGGACTTCAAGAATTTTTAAACTTTCTTTTACCGTTGGATTGGTTTGGGTAGCCGGGTGAGTTTGTGTCCCCGGGCCGCCCTTCACCCGGGACGATTTGCCGCTTCGTCGCGCCGTTCCTCGAGTCCAAGAGACGTGAGTTAGGGTTTCACATGCGACTGCCAGATGTCCATTTTGACACACAAAGAAAACTGAAAAAGAAAATACTTCTCGTGACGGATAACCAATTTGTATTCTGCAAAAAAACAAAAAAATAAAAACTTCTCCTCCCCCGCAACAGGACTATTAGCCGTATCACGGAAAACGTAATTGATCACTTAAACCAGACCGCTCATAAATCGAGGAAGGCGCCGGTTTCACTAAACAAAGGTTTCGACGGGGTTGAACTGCGATTGAACCGGTAACAAATAAATAAATATTCATAATTTTATTGTATATCATATATTATTTAAAAAAGGATTAAACAAATATAGAAAAGAAGAAAAACAGCAAATGGGTGAGTTCAACGGTTCAACCAGCTGGCTCACCTATCATCTACCGAAAATTTCCCAGGGCGGCTCACAATCTGGAACCAGTTCACGAACCGGTTCCCTATTCAACCAGTCTGTTCCAGTTTCACAAGCTACAGATTTCGTGGGATCCCCTTCTAAAACCATTTTGTTCAGGCTCATCTGAACCGCTCATTCGTTTTCTCCATCAGCTGCATACAGTTCTCTCAAATGAGCATCTCATTCAGTGGAGAGTTGAATTGCTTTACAGCCTACAAAACGCCCTTGACAGTCTTTTATATTAATATGGCCATGACAATATCTTCAACGATTGTTGCATCGCTATTTGTCTTGTATACTCTTTCAGATACTTTATGCCAACTCTCCTTGACGAGTTATCAACCTCTACTTTCTCGTGTCAACAAATTTTACATCGTATTACGTTTAAAATTTGTTGGCACCAAAATCGAGGAGACGTGACATCACCTCATCAAGTCTCAAGAGGAGGTTGGTTTAGGCTCACGATGTTGAGAAACCTCAAGGCACGAGGCAATTGTAATGAAAAGTTATTGGAAGACGTGTGAACGAAAATAAAGGATGAATCTACATGTTGATGCCTCGTGAAGTCTACAAATAGAGGGATACATGATGAGGGCTTTTATTCATTGTGTTTTTAGGAGTAGTATAATTTAGCCTTATACTAACTCTATCTTCAACATAATAATAATAATAATTTTCCTTGCTTCACAATCTCTTTGGTTATTCACAACCTACTCGAGTGTGTAGTATCAATGGCGATGGAATACGCTCGGTTGGCTTCTTGGGGACTCACACTCATCGCCTCAACCTCTTAGCCTATCTCCCCTTTGAGAACAATGCTCTCTCACATAACCTGCCTGTATCACATCTAACACCACCAGTGGGTTTCTCCAAGTGCCATTAGAATTGCATCGTCATTTTTGACAACACATTCTTTGGCTTTGGCATATCTACTGGCACATCCTCTTTTGATACTACATGATGTATGGGTATGTATACTCGATGGTCTCATCTAATATTGACTATGAACATGGTTCACCAAATGTTGGAGACCTTGCACACAATAATCACGAATAAGCTAGCCACCCTAAGTGAACATGTGAGAAGCGAAAGCAGGAGCAGTCACTCAAGCTTGTACACAACCATAGCCCGTCTTTAACACACATACAGAAAGTTACACCATTCTCTAGTACCCAACAACTTAGTGACTAAATCTTCAGCATGGATAATGTCAACATCGCATGAAGGTCGCTAGACTTGATGTGCTAGGTGGGGTAGGCATTTCCAATGCCATTGTTTTTGTTGGTGCTCTCTACAAGATAATTGTTTTCGTCCTCCATGCCCCAATATAAACACCAAATTTTTTTTAGAAAAATATATTCTTAAAGATTATTTTGAAAAGGCTAATTTCAAGATACATGGGATGAGACTCCAAGTCTTGTCTTTTATTAAAAAAATAGAGCTCACATATAAGAGAAATAAAAAAAACATTAGAAGAGAGAAGAAGAAAATGTATAATTTTCAAAGCTTCTAGATCAGATGACAAAGCAGGCTTCACTAATTTTTTTTCAATGAAGTGAGTTGGATATGACTGGTATTTTATCCTTCCTCAAGTGTTTCTAACCTTAAATGAACTTTGTTCAAAATTCTTTGTTCAGTTACACCCATTTTTACCCAAGAAAATCTTATTGAGTCAAAATCAAATTAGTTTTTATATTATTTTCTTTAAAAGAAAAATACTTTATATTGAAAATTAAATATGAGCTAGCTTTATATCAATTGTCCATACAAATTTCGAAACTTATATACCTATATAAGGTTATGCACCTTCAAGGCACTAAATGAGGAATGTTTTCAATGTATATATATATATATATATATATATATATATATATATATATATATATATATATATATATGTATGTATGTATATATATATATATATATATAAGGAGATAGTTTTTCATAAAGGCTTTATATTTTGAGCATTATTGGATACATAAATGTACGAGGGAAGTCAAAATTCATGGAAAACACTTATCATGCTCTCTTTTTGCTCTTATCACTACTATTTTATCAAAATGTTTTACATTTATGTTTATTTTAAAAACAAGGCAAAATTGGTAGCCTTTATTCGGTTTTAGTTCTAATTTTATGAGGTTATGAATCCAGTTTCGGTTCCGATTTTATGACCGCTCCAAATCCGGTTTTGGACGGTTACGAATCCGGTTTCAGATTCAGTTTTTATAGTTTTGAATATGGTTCTAGAACGGTCCAGATTCGGTTCTTTAATGGTTTCAAATCTAGTTTCGTGGTGGTTCCGGATCTAATTTAGTTATATAACTATAAACAATTTAAACTATATATAAGAGTCTAAGACTATAAGTTATATAAGAATATATAAATTTATAACTATAACTATTAGTGTATAATGTATTATATTATATATACATGATATATGTATTGTATTAAAAAAGGTGTAGTAACATTATATAAGTTCTTATATATAACTTATAACTTATAAGTATTACATTCATTCAATAATTTATGTATACATAACATATTACATTAGAAATTATATGTACACTATGTAGTAGACTAGTAGTAATGTAACTATATAAGTATATAGCATATGACATATATATATGATATATGTAATGTATTATATAATATAACTATATAAGTATTGTATTATATATATAATAGTACGACGATAAACTAAAGTTATAATATTATAAAATATAATATAATATAATATATATACAAATTCATATAAGATAATATATATATATATATATATATATATATATATATATATATATATATATAATAAGATGCAATATATATAACTGTGGGGTTGTAAGTTAGAATGGTGTTCATCTAATATATTACTGCTTGTACTAAATACTTACTCTACAACAAAAGTTGAGGTTGAAACAACAAAAGCATCCTTAGCAATTACAGATAAAATTGGATAAGTAAATTAAACAATAAAGGATGTTTTTGTTGTTCCAACCTCAACAATATACTTATCCAATTCTATTTTATATGAATTTGTAAATTTATTTATTAAATTTTTATAATATTATAATTTCAATTTAAATGTTGTACTATTTTATATATATATATAATGCAATACTTATATAGTTATACTATATAATACATTAGATATACCGTATATATATATGTAATATGCTATATACTTAGATAGTTACATTATTACATTATGTATATATATTAATATATACTTATAGTTACATTACTACTAGTCTACTATAAAGTGTAAATACAATTTGTAATATAATATATTATATATACATAGATTAATTAATGAATGTAATACTTATAAGTTATAAGTTATATATAACCGGATCTGGATCCGCCCTTAAACTGGAACCATCAAAACCAGAACTTATCCAGAATTGTCATAAAATTAGAACCAAAACTGGAGGTTTGATTCAAAACTAGACCCAAAACTGTCTCGATGGTTCGAACTGGAACCCAAATAGTAGTTCTGGTTCCAAGCCGGTTTTCCAAATAGACAAACCATAATCGAATCGGGACATGTTCAGGTCCGGTTACGATTTTGGAACCGAAACCGCTGGGTCAGGTTTTATCCGGTTTGTGGTCTGGTTCGGTTCCGAGTCGAACCGCCCGTTCGGATCCGAACAAGCTATACCTACCTACATCATTACGTCATGGAGAGCCAAAAGAATTAGGTTGTGTTATTAAAGACTATACAGTTTAGCTATAACGCACATCTGAATTCTTCTACTCACGTGAATCCTTTCAGGATAACCTTGGGGGCAGATGATTCAATACGTTGACCGACATGGACAACCCTTGAAATTCAAGTGGGAGATTGTGTGTGGAGAAAGTTGAACAACTCGAAGCTGAATTATACAATCTTAGAGAATCGAGACAATCTGATGTCTCTAGTCCACGTGAATCTACTGTCACAATACCTTTTGCACACAAACTCAAAGTTCCAAAACCGAAACAATCCGAAGGCGAAAAATCCCTGCTTGAGAACTTCATATGGGATTTATAGCAATCTTTTAAGGTGTCTAAAGTTTTGGAAAGAGAAAAGGTCACAGCAACAACGTTGTTTTTAGCCAATGATGTCAAGCTATGTGGCAAACTCGGCCGCTACTGCTAGATGTGGACAAGAACCTCCTTCGTTGTGGAATCAATTCAAAGAGGAGCTAAGAAACAATCGTAGGGCTATCGAATTGTTGAAATAATAGAAACAGATGAATCTCTCGACAAGTATATGTAGAGGTTCATCCTCCTTCTATAAGTGCACAACATGAGTGAAGATAATAAATTGTTCTACTTCGAAGACGAATTGTAACCTTGAGCTTAGACAGAATTGAAGAGAAGAAACCCGACCTCGATCATGGATGCAATAACCATTGTTGAATCCTTCGAAGATCTACTATCTTCAAAGGAAAATGGAGATGAGTCTACCAAGAAGAGTGATAGCAATGACTACAATCCAAACGATAAACAAAAAAAAGAAATGGCACGCCAAGAAACAACAAAATGGTGACAAGAAGCCAGTTGGACAACCAAAGATGAATGGTTCTTTGAGTGAAGTTGCTACTACTAGCAAATGGGAACCTCATTCTGCAAATACCAGGCGAGAACAAGGTCCGTGTTTCTTTTGTCAAGGACCCTATCAGATGTAGTTCTATACGAAAAGGATGTTGATGGTGCAAGTTCCAATGGAGGAGATGCTCAAGCTGGAAGTTTTCGACTTCTAAATATAGTACATATGAGTAAAGAACCATAGAGGACATTGATCTTTGTTGAATATGAATTGGCAGTGTTGTTGTTCGTGCTTTTGCTGATACCGGAGCTTCTCATTCCATTGTTTTGAACATGATAACATGTTCCATGGGACTACATCTTTCTCCTTCCAAACAATGATTGAAAACCGTTAACACACATGCCAACAAAAATCATGGACATTAAAAAAGGATGTCGTGTGCAGGTCGGCTACTGGACTGGTGTGCTAGATTTCATCGTTACAGCCATTGATGACTTCGTAGTAGTATTGGGCTGCGATTTCTTCTGTGTGGATCTACAACAACCATGATTCATTCACTAGTGTGATCTAGGCAAGGCACCTGCCAAGAGCATGTGCGGGGTCTTGATGTTGTATGCCATACAATTGAAAGATGGCTTGAGAAGGGGATGTCTGACCCTTGTGGTAGTACTTGGGAAGAAAGAATCAATTTCAGTTGGAGATAACGTTAACGTAATGTCGGGAGAACTACCTAAGCACCTACCTATCCAAGCCATAGATCACTCCATCGAGTTGGAGCCCGAGGCGAAGCCCCCTAGTAGAGCAGCTTACCGCATGAGTCCATCAGAGTTGGTAGAACTTCAAAGACAACTAGGAAGCTTCTTGATGCAAGTATGATCCAGTCATCTTGATCTTTGTAGGGATCTATCGTCCTTTAAAAAAAAACGATGTCACATTATGAAGTGTGTAGATTATTGGGCCTTAAAGAAGGTCATGGTACAAGATCGATATCCCCTTCCACTCGTAGCAAATCCATTTGATCGCCTTAGTGGGGCATAGTGGTTCAATAAACTGGACCTCCGATGAGGATACTGGCAAGTATGCATAGCAACCAGGGATGAGACGAAGACCATGATGGTCATACAATATGGCACATATGAGTTTCTTGATGATGGCATTAGTGAACACAGTAGTACCAACCAGCCGATCGGATCCACGAGGTCTGTAACATAATCCAAATCCAAGGAAGTGATAGACACAACCCAAGAAAATCCAAGAGTGGGGCATTTCACTTAGTACCAGTTGTTTATCGCACTCATTAATGAGTCTACTAGCATTTAATGCAGCACAGAACCTACAATTTCGAAGATACTCGTGAAGTTCCTAGGGTCCATTTTTCAGGATAATTATGTGATGTTAGTTTCTAGGTGTTCAATGTTTTGTTAATGCATAGCATTAATGCCTGGAAATATCTATTTAAGCACTTGGAGTTGTATGAACGAGGTAGTTTTTGAAAGGAATAGAATTTATGGAAGTCTCTCATTCCCTTCTCATATCTCATCTAAATCCTTTTAGTTGGGTTTAGTGGTGATTACCAGATTTTTCATCCTTATCAGTCTTGTACTGAGGCAGAAGAGTTCTGGATAGCTAGAACCTAACAACTCAAAACGCCTAACATCTATTTTGGCTTGCATCATTTTGGTGCTTTCATTGAGTTACAACGAACACCATCACTCAATTTCGTATAAGTCATACCCTCATCTCCATCCACTCCTATTCACCTATCTTTTCTCCAACCTATTATGAATTTCCTACTTATTCTATAGTTTGTTCCTTATACTATAATTGTCACTATTTTGTTCATGCCTACCCATCAACAAAATGTGCCCTAACACCATGTTTGGCTCTGAAGACCCCAACCATAATTTTCCCCGTAACGGATCAGATGATTTCACTACTTCCTATCCTCAAGTGTTATGCTTTGACTAAGCTCTATTCCTTGCCATGGAGTAATGGCAAGAAGAGATAATGGAACAACTACGAACTCTTACATGGGCATTTGTTCAAATATGTTTCATCTGAACCCAGAAAAAGACCAACTTGAACAGAACATTAATGATTCTAAAGAAAAGGCACCCTCTTCTCACCATTGGCGTCAACCAATTATTAATGGTGATCAACTTGGACCCCGCCATCATCCAAAGATCAAAACACCCGAATTCAAAGGGACTAGCTCACTTGAGGAATTCTTGGATTGGATTGAGAAAGAGAGAGTGCTCGAATTTTACCACTATTTAGAAGAAAGGAAGGTGTAAATAGCGGCTCTAGAATTTACAAACTAGAGCCAATCTCTGGTGGGAAAATTTGCATGAGCAATTCTTAGCTGGCAAACCATAACGTGTCAGATGAAATGATGATTTGTTCTAGACTACTATAAACAAGATCTTTATCTTTGTATTCAAAGCCTGTGGTAGGGTGGCCTTTATGTTGAAGACTATGTTAAGGAGTTTGAGACAATCATGTTGTGTTCTGGAATCATAGAAGTAGCGAATGAAGGTGAGTTGCTAGTTGTTCGGCGACTTCTTAACCACAGTTAAGGGCAAAGTCTACACTTTGATCATTGATAGTAGTAGTTGCATGAATGTAGCATCAATTAAGTTGAATGTAATATCACCCCTACAACCTTCAATGATTGAGCAATCGGGGTGAGATTAAGGTTATACACTAGGCAACAATTCCCCTCTCATTTGACAAAACTTACCAGGATAAAATTCTCTATGACGTCCTTCCCATGGAAGCTTGTCATCTCTTGCTTGACTGACCATGCCATGACAAAAGGGTAATGATCGTTCACGGGCCTGATAAACTCGAAATTGAAGAAGAGAAAGACGATGATGATAAATCTGGAATCATAGAAGTAGTTAATGAAGGCGAGTTGCTAGTTGTTCAGCAACTTCTTAACCACAGTTAAGAGCAAAGTCTGCACTTTGATCATTGATAGTGGTAGTTGCATGAATGTAGCATCAATTAAGTTGAATGTAGTATCACCCCTACAACCTTCAATGATTGAGCAATCGGGGTGAGATCAAGGTTATACACTAGGAAACAATTCCCCTCTCATTTGGCAAAACTTACTAGGATAAAATTCTCTGTGACGTCCTTCCCATGGAAGCTTGTCATCCCTTGCTTGACTAACCATGACAGTTTGATTGATGAGTTGTGCATGACAGATATAGGAATACATATACATTTCAAAAGTATTCTAAGAAAATATCCATGGTTCCTCTTAGCCCATACCAATTGTTGCAATATCTGAGTCCCAAACCAGTGGTTCCTAAAGAATCCTTGTTCATGTCAAAGTATATCATGGAAAAGGTGCTTAAATGGTTTCAACCAATCTACATACTATTGGCTAAAGAATTATTGGAATCAGTTGAAGCTGAGCTACCCATGACCATCGGTGCACTAATACAATAATACCAGGAACTATTTCATGAAGAGCTCCCAGTTGGTCTTCCTCTAATAAGAGGAGTTGAACATCAGATTGACCTTGTGCTAGAAGCAACTTTGCCTAATCGTCTAGCCTATCGTAGCAACAGATTCAAAAGAGTTGTAGAGGCAAGTAGAAGAACTTCTCAACAAGGACTACATTCGAGAATCCATGAGTCTACTAATTGTTCATGCCTTATTAGTTCCTAAGAATGACAGGTCATTGAGAACGTGCATGTTAAGTAGGCCACTCAATAAAATAATGGTGAAATACCGATACCGATCCACCGACTTGATGACCTAATGGTTGAACTACACAGAGCCGAACTATTTTCAAAAATAGACCTTAAAAGTGGCTATCATCAAATTCATGTAAAGGAGGGAGATGAATAGAAGTCTGCATTTAAAACCAAGTGCAGATTGTATGAATGGCTTGTGATGCTGTTTGGGCTTTACAATGCCCCCAGTACCTTCATGAGGCTCATGAACTCAGTCCTCCAAGCTTTTATTGATCAGTTTATCGTCATATATTTCGGCAATATTCTTTTTTACAGTACATCCCTACAGGATCATGTTGAGCATCTAAAATCTATATTGAAAAAGTTAAAAGGACATATTTTCTATCAACCTCAAAAAATATCAATTCTGCTAGGATGGAGTTTCATTCTTGGGCTTCGTTGTTACCAAATAAGGTATTGAAGCGAATTAGACAAAAACTCAATCCATTAAAGATTGGTCTGTCCCCATAAAAAATTGTGGATGTATGTAGCTTTCCTGGATTGGCATATTTTTACAGGTGTTTTATCCGAAACTTCAGCACAATCACTGCTCAACTTTCTAACTATCTCAAGAAGCAAGTTGAATTTAGATGGGCAATCAAGAGCAACAAAGTTTTGCGGCCTTCAAAATAAAACTCTGTACTGCACCTATCTTAGTTTTGCTTGACTTCAACAAGGTATTCGAGATCGAGTGTGATGCCTTTGGTATCGGTATTGGTATTGTATTGATGCAAGAAGGAAGGGCCATCACATATTTTAGCGTGAAATTATGCTATGGTCATAAAAATTACTTGACCTATGACAAAGAATTTTATGCACTCATTCAAACTCTACAACAGTGGCAACATTACCTTCTACCTAAAGAATTCATCATACATACTGATCATGAGACCTTAAAGCATATTCAAGTGAAGGATGCGCTAAACCGAAGGCACGCCAAGTGGTGTGAGTACCTGACAATCTTTCCACATGCCATCAAACACAAGCAAGGAAAGGCTAATGTCGTAGTAGATGCCCTCTCTAGAAGATACGCCCTGATCTCGATCCTCAATGCCAGACTTTGGATTTTGAAATGATCAAGGAACAATATGCCAAAGAGCAGAAGCTCGGACCATGCTTTGCCCACCCAAACTATACTCAGTTTGACTACCATATTCATGATAGGTACTTGTTTATACTCAGGTGCCTCGGAGGACTCGCTACCTATCTTGGAGAAGGAAAAATATTGGACCTTCTTAAACAATATTTCTATTGGCCAAGTCAAAAGTAGGATGTGCATCAAGTGACTAGTGGTTGTGCTGCTTGCAAAATGGCAAAGAGCATCGAGGTTGCATCATAAGGGCTATACATGCCCCTACCACTACCTAAACGGCCGTGGAGTGATATTAGCATGTATTTTATCCTCACGGTGCCACGTTCATGGTGGGAAAAGATTCAATTCTGGTGATTGTGGATAGATTCTCTAAAAGAATTTCATTGCTTGTGATAAAACTGATGATGTCATTCACATCACCGATCTATTTTTCAGGAAAGTCATATGGTTACACAACATTCCTAAGAGTATTTGTTTGTGATCGTGATGCTAAATTCCTAGGTCACTTCTGGAAAACTATGTGGCGAAAGCTTGGAACCAAATTACTCTTCAACACAACCTGCCATCCACAAACAAATGGTCAAACTGAAGTTGTCAATCGTACTTTGTCTACGGTGCTCCACTTTGTCTTGCCGAGAAACTCAAAAAGGCAGGATGATCATCTTGTTTTAGTTGAATTTGCTTACAATCAGGCTATACGTAATACCATAAAGTATTCACTGTTTCAAAACGTTTATAATAGTAACCCACATATTCCTTTGGAACTCGCTTGGAACTAAACTACTCTTCGGCACGGCCCACCATCTGTAAACAAATAGCCAAACCAAAGTTGTCAATCACAGTTTGGCTACACTGCTCCACTCTGTCTTGCCAAGAAACTCAAAATGGTGGGACGATCATCTTGTTTTAGTTGAATTTGCTTACAATCGGGCTACACGCAGTACCATAGAGCATTCGCTATTTCAAATCGTTTATGGCAGTAACCCGCATATTCTTTTGGAACTCGTTGTATCCCAAGATAATGAACTTACATATATGCATGAAGACTTCAGAGCCAAATTTTTCATGAAGACTCCATAGCCAAATTTTTCATGAAGTTTCATGAAAAGATTAGCCAATGTATCAAGGCATATAAAGTATTTCAAAAGGACAGTCAACCAAGGAAGGATATCAGTCCAATTCAAACCTAGTGACTTCATTTTGATCTATCTCTGAAAGGAGCAATTTTCAAAGATAAGGTCAAAACCATTTGAAGTACTAAAGAAAGTCAACAATAAAGCTTATAAGCTAAAGCTTCCAAATCACTACCATGTGTCTCCAACTTTTAACATTAGGGATTTGAGCCCCTATTACAAAGATGAAAAAGCATCATCGATTGAATTCAGGTCTTCTCAACATGGAGGGAATGATGACATTAGTAAAAACAATAGCACCAGCCAACCAATCAGATCCACGAGGTCTATAACACAATCCAAATCCAAGGAAGTGACATACACAACCCAAGAAGATTCAAGAGTGGGGCATTTCACTCAATACCAGTTGTTTATCGTACTCATTAATGAGTTTAGTAGCATTTAATGTAGCACAAAACCTCCAGTTTTCAAGATACTCATGAAGTTCTAGTTCCTAGGGTCTATTTTCCAGGATAATTATGTGATGTTAGTTTCTAGGTGTTATTTTCAATGTTTTGTTAATGTATAGCATTAATGCCTGATAATATCTATTTAAGCACTTAGAGTTGTACGAACTATCCAGTTTTTGGAAGCAATAGAATTTCTAGAAGTCTATCCTTCCCCTTTCATATTTCATCTAAATCCTTTTAGTTGGGTTTAGTGGCGATTACCAGATTTTTCATCCTTATCAGTCTGTCTTATACTGTAGAGGAGGAGTTCTGAACAGCTAGAACCATGCAACTTAAAATGTCTAACATTCATTTTGGCTTGCATCATTTTTTATTATACCTTTTGAGTTTTGTACATGTTGATGATTAATTGCCCAACACTCAGAACCATAAAACATGGCAGGCCTAATTGCTGTTATATAATATTTACCTTTTAACTTTAATGGTATCTTCTTATCACAAAGAATGCCTGATGCTCCTCTCCATTTTAACCAACCAGCATTAATTCTATGCGTAATATCTCCATCAATTCTTCCATCACTCTGAAAAATTGGCCCTAGGTATTTAAAACTTTCCTTTTGGGTAATGCAATGTGTGCCGATTTTAATTTCTATGTCCTCTGAAGTAACCAAATGATCAAACTTACATTCCATATATTCTGTCTTTGTTCTACTAAGTCGGAGGCCTTTGCTTTCTGCTGTTTCTTTCCATAGTTCCAATTTTCTATTAACTTTTTCCATAGACTCCTCCACTAATACAATGTCATCTGCAAATAACATACACCAAGGTACTTCATCTTGAATATGTTTTGTTAACTCATCCATCACCATTATAAATAAATATGGACTTAAAGTTGATCCTTGATGTAACCCAATATTAACTTCAAAGAAGTCTGTCGTTCTTTCATGAGTCATGTTTGTGCATCATCATACATGTCTCTTATAAGGCTAATATATGTCAATGGGATACCTCTTTTTTCCAAGGTTCTCCAAAGAACCTCCCTCGGTACCCTATCATAAGCTTTTTCTAGATCAATAAATATCATGTGAAGGTCTTTCTTTTTTGCTCTAAAATATTCCATAAGACGTCTCAAAAGGTGAATTGCTTCGATAGTAGATCTGCCTAGCATGAATCCAAATTGGTTCTGTGTTGTACTTGATACTTGTCTTAACCTACGTTCGATAATTCTTTCCCATAATTTCCTAGTATGACTCATTAACTTGATACCTCGATAATTCGCACAATTTTAAATGTCTCCCTTGTTCTTATATATGGGTATAAGTGTACTTCTCCATTCCTCGGGCATCTTTTGGTTTTTTCATATTTCATTAAATAGTCTTGTGAGCCAAGTGATTCCTATTTCTCCAAGTATTTTCCAAACTTCTATAGGAATATTATCTGCTCCTACCGATTTACCACCCTTCATATGTTTAAGAGCCTCTTTGACTTCATTCTTTTGAATACCTCGATATAAATTGTGGTTTATAAACTTTTCTGACTTGGCTAAATCTCCTAAACTAATATTAACATCTTTATTTTCATTAAAAAGATTATAAAAATAGTTTTTCCATCTATTTCTTATATCATCATTTGCCACTAGAATTTTTTCATCCTCATCTTTTATGCATCTAACATAATTAAGATCTTTAGTTTTCTTATCTCTAGCCCTAGCTATCCTAAAAATATCTCTTTTACCCTCTTTTGAGTTGAGTTTTTTATATAAGTCCTCCCAAATCTTAGCTTTTGCTTCACTAACGACCCTTTTCGCTTCCTTCTTTGCTTTCGTATCAGCTTCTAAAGTTTCACTAGTTTTCTTGGCATAATGTAATTTGTAACATGCTCTCTTTGCCTTGATTTTATTTTGTACTACATTACTCCACCACCAAGCTTCTTTTTGTGCCGGTACACCTCCCTTAAATACCCCTAACACATCTTTCGCCACTTTCCTAATATGTATAGCTATATTGTTCCACATATCACAGGGTGTGCCAACATAATTCCAAACATCTCCTTGAAGGACTTTTTGTTTAAATATATCTTCTTTCTCGTTTTTGAGGTTCCACCATTTAGTCCGAGTAGCTCGATGCACTCTTTTCTTCTTTGTCCATTTTTTTATTTGTAAATCCATAACTAAAAGTTGATGTTGGGTGGTTAAGCTTTCTCTTAGAATTATCTTACAATCTTTACAACATGCTCTATCTTTTTTTCTAGAAATAAAGTAATCAATTTGTGTTTGTGATAAGCCACTCTTATAAGTAATTAAATGTTCATCTCATTTTTTGAAGATTGTATTGACTATAAAGAGATTAAATGCCATAGCAAAATCTAAAATCTCCCTACCTTCCTCGTTTATATCCCCAAAACCAAAGTTTCCATGAATCCCTTGATATCCTAATGCCTCTTTACCGACATGTCCATTTAAATCTCCTCCTAAACAAATCATCTCCCTTTGTGGAATCTTTTGAAACACCTTATCTAACTCTTCCCAAAAAACTGTCTTTATACTATCTTCTAGTCCTACTTGGGGTGTGTAAGCACAAACTATATTCAAAACCTCTGCTCCTAACACTAATTTCAACGTCATGATTCGGTCACCATATCGTTGTATGTCTACTACACTCTCCTTTAAATCTTTATTTATGATAATATCAACTCCGTTTCGAGCCTTTTCTTTACCTGAGTACCATAATTTAAAACCTGTATCCTCTATCTCCTTTGCTTTTTCTCCAACCCATTTTGTCTCTTGTAAACATAGAATATGAATATTTCTTCGAATCACAGTATCTACCACCTCCATTAGCTTACCAGATAATGTTCCAATATTCCAAGAACTAATATGAATCTTATTATCTAGGACTAGCTTCCTTACCCCTCGCATCCGTCCATAATCAAAATGCGGAGACCCTCTTTGAAAATTTTTTACTACATTCGGGCGGCAATGTAGTGGGACTAACTTCTTTACCCACACTCGTCCATGATGTGGGAACCCTCTCTGCAATTGATTCACTATATTCGGGCAAAAATGTAGTGGCCCTTGCTTACTTCTTACTGCATTTGGGCTCTACAACACGTCACTAGGCGGGAACGCCCCAAAGAAATGCTCATAATTTTTGTAATTCATGTTATAAAATCCGACAAAGTTTTACGCTGGCTGTCGGAAGCCTAACACAACCCTCCTCTTTTATCCGGACTTGGGACCGGCAATGCAAGGGTGATCCCTTACATGGCAGAGTTAAAATGAGGCCTGACTCAAAATAGAAAAATATTTTCAAATGGTAGGTGTTACTAGGAAATAGGATGTTCTTGGCTGAATTGAGTATCTAAAGGGATGAGTTGTATTTCCCCACTTCATTTCTCCAAAAAAAAAAGAAAATTGGTAAAATAAAAAAGGAAGAAAAACAAAACCTCCAATATAGAGTTCTTTCAAAAAGAAAATCAAAATAAAAGGAAAAATAAAACCTCCAATATAGAGGTAGCCTTTAAAAAAAAAGAAAAGAAAAGCAAAAGCTCAAAAGAGCAAATTTCCATCAAAATTTTTTTAGCCTTATACCCTGAGATGCTTCAGAAGGGAACGCGGGTAACTCTTTCCCAAAATCCCCACAACTTATCTAAATGGAGAAAAGTTTACCATTAAAATCCTAGAGTAGGAATAGGACCTACTTATTTGGATTTCATTTTGTTTGAGAATTAGACTTTGTTATGTGAGAAATAGAATTTTGAAATGTTATTTAAAATCTTTTATAAAACCTCTACTAATTAGTGGGACACGATATTTTGTCGACCGATGAATGAGATTCTCTAAGGGTTTTGGATGAGTTTGTACCGATGAATGAGGTTCTCTAAGGGTTTTGGATGAGTTTGTAGTGGTGTATCTCGATGATATCGTCATCTACCGTCCATGTTTGATACTTAGCCTTCGTGTTTGGACAATTGCGAGAGCACTCTCTTTGTGTAAAGAGAGAAATATGAATTTGCACGTAAACATACATCTTTTTGAGTCGGATAATAGGACGAGGAGAGAGATGCATGGAGCCTCGGAAGGTGTGCGCAATAGTGGGATGGGAGGCAGCTCATGACGTGACCGAGCTGCGTAGTTTCCCATGAGTGTGTAACATTTTTTCACTGCTACGTGTGTGATTGGAAAACAACATCGAGAAAGAACGAGTTGCTGTCAAAAACCCAAGAGACAATGATGATTTTATGCTTCTCTACGTTGTTTGTGAGAAATCAAATTGAAATAAGCCGGCTGGTGTTTCCCTAAAAAGGTATTCCTGAACTGAGTATTGTTGTTTTCTGGTTCTAGTCTACAAGTCGCCCGTTGAAATCCAAGCCATACCTACGGTTTTTATTCCCTTGAAGATACTTGTCGCCACTCCATTAGAATTCCAGCATTTTTAGTTCTTTGACTATTATTTCCACTACCGATCTTTTTTTATCTTACAAGGATACTTTTCTCCATTAGTCCTTTTTATTTTCTTGCATCATCATCTTGATACATCATAATATAGGCATATTAAAATTTTCTCTCAGCCTTAATCATTGGTTTCTTAGCATCTTAATTAGTTACAGATTATTTTACATCACCCTTAGTTCCAATCCCACTATATCTTAGCCCTTTAGATAAAGCCTTAATATCAATTAATTGCACAGCTTTTATGGCTGGTCGTTCCATTTAGATTTTCTGGTTTTACACAAATCATAGTTAGCATTATTAGGTCATGTTGTCATCACTCCATTATTACATCTTAATCACCATGTTGGTCATCGTTACATCTTAATCATCATGTTGGTCAACACAACAATTATAGCCCCATCTTTTTGTTATTCATCAGAAAGCCGACCTCGCTTATTTTCATACCGTGGCAACCCTAGCAATTGATTGCATACATTACAGACTTCTTTGAAGTTAATATTGGGTTACATCAAGGATCAACTTAAGTCCATACTTATTTATAATGGTGATTGATGAGTTAACAAAACATATTCAAGATGAAGTGCCTTGGTGTATGTTATTTGCATATGACATTATATTAGTGGAAGAGTCTAAGAAAAAAGTTAATAGAAAATTGGAACTATGGAGAGAAGCATTAGAAAGCAAAGGCCTCCGACTTAGTAGAATAAAGACAGAATATATGGAATATAAGTTTGATCATTTGGTTACTTCATAGTACATAGAAATTAAAATTGGCACACATTGCATCCCTCAAAAGAAAAATTTTAAATACCTAGGGTCAATTTTTTAGAGTGATGGAAGAATTGATGTAGATGTTACGCATAAAATTAATGTTGGTTGGTTAAAATGGAGAGGGACATCAGGTATTCTTTGTGATAAGAAGATATCATTAAAGTTAAAAGGTAAATATTATAGAGCAACAATTAGACCTGTCATGTTTTATGATTCTAAGTGTTGGGCAGTTAACTATCAACATGTACAAAAGATGTCTGTGACAGAAATGAAGATGTTGAGATGGATGAGTGGTCATACAAGAAAAGACCATATACATAATAAGGTTATTAGAAACAAATTAGGAGTGACACCAATAGAGGATAAAATGAGACGTTTAAGATGGTTTGGACATATAGAAAGAAGATCACAAGAAGAACAGTAAGAAGGTATGAAAAACTAAATTTGAAAAGTATTAAAAGAGGTAGAGGACTACCACAAAAGTATTGGAAAGAAACAATAAAGAATGATCTAGCTTATTGTGAGTTAACTGCTAACATGGCACATGATAGAGCTCTGTGGAAACAAAGAATCCATGTAGTCGGCCCGGTTTAGTATGGGAAAAGGCTTAGTTGTTGATGTTGTTGAACTAGCTTAGATAACCCGCATCAATTCGGCTTTTGCTTGCATAAGCTCCCTTGGTATCTCATAATCCTTTTATCTTTTTTTTACATATTGCAATAATTAACCCCTAGTTATTTAAAACCCCTAGTAATCACATAATCCTTTTCTTAACACATTATTAACTTCATCTATTAGCTCTTAATCACCTACATGTTAATTTTTTTTAGCATTTTCATACACATCATATTCTAGCACCATTCTGTAATTTATATTAGTTTCAGCATATACATTTTTTTCCAGCATAAGCATATAGATCATTCGTGCATATTTCAGCATATTTAGATCTTATTTTTATATAATACTAATCCCCCATTAGGTAGAGACGTCCAACACTAGATTCATATCCATTTAAAGATCCACATCCATTTAAAGATTCACATATATTTTAGATCCATATCCATTTCGAGATCCAAATTTAATTAGGACCCAAAATCAATAGTTATAGGAATCCTTTTGTATGCACATTTGGAGAACCATTGCATGAGTTGATTTCTGCCACGTGCATTTAAATTCTGCTTTGCTGTCCCAACTGCGAGCTGCTAGACGCTTAGAACCAGATTTGTCCAATATAATTCAAAATTTAACCTACCTACCTAGGAACCAAATCAGCCTCTATCCCAACCACATGTAGACTGTCAAACCCAATTAAACCTAGCAAAACTACTTAAGCTAAATTTGAAAGATTCCTAATCAAACCTATTTGATTAAACCAGCCGTTGTAACCTATCCCTCTTCCTAGCTAGTTAGAAGCCGAACCTAATAACTTATTGCCACACCAAGATCAAACCGATGCCGAACCAAACCAACTTTGCTTTTACCAACCTTTGGAAAATCCAAAATCGGCCTATCTGGACAAATCCGGTCCTAGGTAGATAGATTAAATTTTCTAGCTAGTTAGAGGTTGGTTTTGATTGGCGGAACAAGAACCTAATTTTATACACCAACTATTATAAGTAAGTTCCTAGGGACTTAATTTCTTGAATCAAACCAACAACCTATTTGATTTCTCAGTGGAGCAAGAAGATTTTCGGTACAAAGAGCGATTAGAGGTAAGTTCATAGAGAGTTAATTTCTTATTTTCTCTATATTTTGAAGCAGATTTATGTTTGTGAATCATGGTTATGTAGAACAAAAAATTTGTATATACCAGTTTTTAAAAGAACATTAAACTTGTGAGCACATTGTAATCCATGTGAACATGGAAATGCATACCCATATGTTCTTGGATCAAACCCACTAGTTCTCCATTATTGGTTTCTTTTCTTGTTATATTAAGTTTGTGATGACACTTATTTTTAAATGTCAAATCAACTCAAAAGAATCTCCAAAGTAATGCTGATTTATGGTTCTAGACTCCTAAATGGCTTCTTCATTTATGTAACATGCAACTCAACCAACAAATTAAGTCTATATCATATCAAACCTCTCGGATGAGCTATTGATAAATCATTTTAACCTTACCTATGCACTCTCAATCCTATATACAAAAAATTAATCATTATGATATTCAAATGTAATATATATGTGTGTGTGTGTGTGCACGTGCAAAAAGTAAGTGTATACATAAGTACATATAAACAAACTTCAACAATACGTGAATGCGCCAACAATGAATAATATTGCCTATTAGTTGTATAAGTATCATGATTGTATATCTTTTCTTTGTGTTGAACCAACCACTATCCTTTAACATATGAAAGTATAGTAGACAAATTCTTCCACTTCGCGTTTATAACAACCAGCTGCTCTATGTAACTTAATTGGTTTGCCTACTCAATATCTTTCTTCTAACTTAACCCAAATTCAGGGAATTCATGTTTCCCTATCAATCGAATAATAGATCCTTTAATATCTTTGTAATATGATTTTGGCCTAAGAGATGTGCTCACTCAAAAAAAGATCTCAATTGCATTCTTCAAGTTTAACTCATAATCCGTAAATATTACATTAAGAAATTTGTTTCTAGTAAATAACTCCCTTATACATTTCAACACCCAAATACAACTCATTCATTTTCTGCACTTATAAAAGCATACGCTAAACAGAAGTTATTATTAGTTTGTGTAGATCAAATGACCTTAAAAAAAATCATCTTATACCTGTTGGTCTAATATGTGCAATCAAACTCCACAACCTTTTGAAATACACATAATAGTTAAAAGTTTCTAACAACCTGTCTTTAATATCTTTTGCCATGTGTGGTATTGGTGATGATTTATTTGATATAAAAGTTGTTGAAGAACCGATCAACCACTCATCTCATCTTTTTAAATTTTAAGCCACATTATAAGTGTGTCTTATTATAGAGACATTTGAGTCATCCTGTTGTTTCATATGTGACAAGATGTACTTCATTCTACAATGATCTTTTATCATTTTTTATTAGTTATTGCTCAACATCAATCAATCTACTTGTCCTTCAAGGTACAATCCTATAAGATGATCATGTATGCCATTAACCACAAATAACCTCCAAGAAATATCATTTTAATATTATTCTTTAAGTAAAAATAGATATTTTATCGTTTTTACCAGTCCAACATCTAGTTTCAATATCACCACATTTGTTACTTTTATACTCACCACCTTTGTCACGTCACTATAGTAATAAAGAATGGCTAGTTTTGCAAGGTTTACTATAAGCACCTTCATTAAAAAAGAATTGCTTGTTTCACAAGGTTTAGTACAAGCACCTTACTGCCTTATTTCACAAGCTTATAGTGAGCCTTACAATAAAATAATAGCTTGTTTCATAAGATTGCCTATAGTAACTACCTTAGAGTAAAAGATTGGCTTATTTCACAAGTCGCAACTTACCTTAAAATGAATGACTTGTTTTACAAGGCATTAAGGGTTTACAATAAGGCTTGGCTTGTTCTACAAAGCTTATTATAACACCTTGGCTTGTTTTCGTTAGTTTATTGAATTGGTCACTCCATAGAAATCAATTCGCAAGGCATTATAAGCTTACAATAAGACTTAACTTGTTTTGCAAAGCTTATTATAATAGCTTGGCTTGTTTTTGCTTGTTTATTGGAAAGTTTGTGAAATCAAAATAGTAATGTTCTCCTCAAGAAATGCATTACATCCAAACTTCGTATGCAAGAATAGGTTCCCTAGGCTGAAATTTTTTGCTGGAAGCATAAGCCTATAGGGTAGAATCCTTTCATGCAAGTATATTGATGATATTCTTTGGTAGTTGGTAGGAGTAGGGGTGTTCACAGATCCATTGGAACCAAACCAAAAACTATTAGAATAGAACCAAATGGTGGTTTGGTTTGGTTCGGTTCTTGAAACCAAACGGTTTGGTTTGGTTCTCACAGAAAACCTATTAGCGGTTTAGTTTACAGTTCTAGTGTGGGAACCGAACCTAGTATAAGATGTATGAGTTTAGTCCCGTATCGATCAGGAATGAGACGAAGGATGATTTGAGCACTATAAAAACCATTGTAGGACACCGAAAATTTAGTACTTTTCATATGCTTTTAACTAAGATCAAGTGTAAATATTTGTTCTTATGAGTTCAATATCTACTAGCTGGTCATTGACCATATTTTTTATTGCTTTCTTATTGCATTACAACAAGAACCGTGGTTTAGAATCGAACCAAATTAGAATCATTGGTTTGGTTTAATCCGGTTTTGATCATACCATGGTTTGATTCAATTCTCAAAATACCAAGAACCACTAATAGCAATTTGGTTTGAGGTTGAGGCTCTGAACCAAAGCGAACTGTGAATGCCCCTACGTATGCTTGACCAATCTTGCCTACCCAAAACAAAATCATACCTATATGATCTCCATACCAAACTTTGGACTCCTTTTCAAATAAATGTCCAGCTTTATAAAAGTTTAAACTTAGTGGGTCTTATTTTTACTGCTTTGTAAAATCCTCAATATCAAGGAAATGTGCAGATCATTCATCCAAAGTTATTCGACCCAGAACTGAACCTGCCCACAAACCGTTTGAAACTGAAACCATTGGATCCAGTTCTCGAACCATAACCAGAACCGGGTATGGTCTGGTTCAGTTATGGTTTGTATATATACAAAACCAACCCGGAACCGGAATTGTTGTGAAAACTTACGGTTTGTTCTGGTTTGAACCGTTGGTTTTAAGATCTAATCATATTATCCAAACCAATGGTTCCAAATCCAAGCTCGTTCATCCTCTCAACACCAATTTTTCAATTCAAGAGTTGAAAGCCACATTTTATTTCGCATTTTGTATTTGCATCTATTGAGAAACCAGTGAGATAGAAACAAATTATAGAAATCTCTTTCTGTCATGAACATCGACCTGACTTCTACCAGAACTATGATTGTCGTAGCCATTTTCGTGTCTGCACGCCACCACCTTCCTCACTGCTGGTTGTCCTTGAACCGCCATGGTCGCCAATATCCAACCACTTCACCACATCCAACATTCTTTTGTAGCACTCCTATCCTCCTCAACTACTCGTCACCCATCCCCATCATCATCCAAGCCATCTCCACCTTACCTAGCAACCAGAAGTCACCGCCCTTCACCATCACTTTGTCACTGCCATTAACCGCCCAAGCCAAATCTCCACCTTTACCGCCCTTTGCAGCTGCCTCCATTGCCATCAGGGCTCCACTCGATGCCAGCCATCAACGAGCCTCTCTCGGCCTTCTTGTCACCGTGACCCACCATCGAGCCTCCCTCGGCCTTGCTGTCACCATGACCAACCATCGACCACCCGACTGCTGCCTCCCCTTCTCTCTTCTTCCTACATAAAAGCCCCTGTTCTTCTTTACTATGAAACCCATCAACGCTCCATTTCCTTTTTCACCATAACCCTTAATTTTTATATAACTAAACTGGATCCGAGTTTGGAACTATCTCGAAACCAAATTTGAAACCATTCAAAAGTTAGATCCGAAACCGTCTTGGAACCGAAACTAGAACTGCCCAGGAACAAAAACTAAAACCTTGTGTTGGATGGTTTGGTTACTATTCATGATTCTAGGTAACCTGGAACTGATAGGTTGGAACCATTGGTTTTGATTTACCTAAAACCGGACATATCTAGATACTATCCATACAAGACAGTGTTTATATATATATATATATATATATATATATATATATATATATATATATATATATATATATATATATGTGTGTGTGTGTGTGTGTGTGTGTGTGTGTGTTTATAAAGAGAGGGGGGAGAGGAGAAAGGAACAGTAATTCAAGTTTAATCTCACATTTTACATTATTCCATCGTTTTATCTACTATACCTAAATATTTGTATATTTACGTTATTCTATCATTTCAACTACTAGAATTAAAGATTTATATATAGATTGTTTTGATGGTGGTGACGGTGTGTTTGATGGAAGGAGATTTTTAAAATAAAATGGTAGAAGGTAATGAAAGGCAACACTTGATGAAACCAAGTTAAAATAGGAGAAAGGAACAGTAATTCAAGTTTAATCTCACATTTTACATTATTCCATCGTTTTATCTACTATACCTAAATATTTGTATATTTACGTTATTCTATCATTTCAACTACTAGAATTAAAGATTTATATATAGATTGTTTTGATGGTGGTGACGGTGTGTTTGATGGAAGGAGATTTTTAAAATAAAATGGTAGAAGGTAATGAAAGGCAACACTTGATGAAACCAAGTTAAAATAGGAGAAAGGAACAGTAATTCAAGTTTAATCTCACATTTTACATTATTCCATCGTTTTATCTACTATACCTAAATATTTGTATATTTACGTTATTCTATCATTTCAACTACTAGAATTAAAGATTTATATATAGATTGTTTTGATGGTGGTGACGGTGTGTTTGATGGAAGGAGATTTTTAAAATAAAATGGTAGAAGGTAATGAAAGGCAACACTTGATGAAACCAAGTTAAAATAGGAGATTGAGCAGCATGCCCAATTGAACACATCTCTCTCTCTCTCTCTCTCTCTCTATATATATATATATATATATATATATATAAAACTATTATATATATGCGCAGGTTTATACAACCACGTTAAAATAGGAGATTGAGCAGCATGCGCAATCAAACTCCTTTATAACTATTATAGATGTACACATGCCTGTATATTTACAATTTTCCACTTAAAAGTTCATAAAAATTTTCCGAAGTATCCACTTACTAACATAGGTTTTCCTAATTGAAAATCAAGACTTGGTGGACCATGATATCACGAAGGTCTAAGGCAGTGCTACACACCGGACCTTCTCAAAGCAACAATTTGGATCGTTGAGTCGCCACAATCCCATATTTGTGAAACTTCATGAAATCTTTAATAATGCGTTGTTATAACATTGTACGCTTATAGAACTCTTCACAGTTAAATCATTAATCAATTCAACAATGTCAAAATAACACGTACACGCCGAACCAGATATGACAAATGCACAAGTGGTATTTGATTATAGTAAGATGGAAAGAAGGTACGACATTTGAAGCTTAGTCAACATGGGGCACACTTGATGAGGCAATAAGATCAGCCTTCAAGTTCAAGAGGCCACTAAGATTACAATTTTGTATATTAAAGAGTGGATGTAAACCATTGAGTTTAAATGAAATAGGGAAAAAAGGATGAAAAGGTAAAATTATACACAAGAAGGGATACAAGGGGACATCCCTGAGCACTATCAAGCAAATATAAATTCAAATGAAAATTTTATTTGACAACCTCACGGCAACTCTGACTTGACGAGCCCCAATGAGTCTGCAACTTCTTTAGATGACAACAAATCGTCTGCTTGATACTGAAACATGATCATCAAATAATCAAAATGTTGATACCAATAGCCAAAATCAACCAAAACAGGAAGTCTACATGCCCAAGATTTTTAATTTAACCTGCCGAGTCATTTGCAACTCCCGTGCTACCAACATTGGATGCCATGAAGAATAAGATAAACATAACATAGACCTTCATCTTTTGATATCCATAAATGCAACCAATATCTAACTAAAACCATCAATCAACACCTCCATAAAGTAGAGAATAATTGGTTAAGTAATGTAACTTCATCCAGAACAACTGAAAGCACCACTGTACATTTGACTTGTAGCAAATGGAGATGGTGGAAGATGCATCTAAGACTCTTGCCAACTATGAAAAATAAATGAAGTTTGTAGGGGGTTCATTTCAGTGCTATAAACAACCCAATTAGTAAGAAAGGTTTTATTTGGATACAAACGGCTTTCTGCCAAAAGATACATTCCTAATTCTACTGTCCGACTTATTCCACAAAATAACCATTACACAATGAAAAGAAAGTTGACTCAATAGGCAATTGAAACAAATTAAGTTTAGCTTCATTGTATAGAACTAGTGTCATTGGAAAAGAACATGTCACAAACTAAAATTACATATTACAACATAGTGACAATTAGCAGTATACCTGAAGGCGATGCAACAAGTACAACAGAAAAACATGGACAAAGACCTGCAAGGAAGAAAAAAGTTAACTGATGAACGACTCAACAATGCAGCTACTGTAAATGCATCAAATGGAGAGTGATGACTCTTACCAAGTAGAAGAGAAAAATTATTCGAGCAACAGGGTATCTCCAAAGGAACTTAGTAGCATGAACAGCACCTGAATCCAAGAACTTTGCAGCCTTTTGTAGCTGCGGAGACCATCTCAACGGCATTAACACAAGAAGATGGTGTACTCATTTGCATGCATATGTGTTTGCACAAGCAGTTCTATGTTGAATGCATGAGTGTACGCATCATAGTCACTGTAATTTTTGACAGAATTCGAAATTCTTGACTTAATTCTGTCAAAAGCAAAAGCCACTAATTTCCACAAATTCTCAGAATTTCAAAATCTCCCATTTTCTAGCACAAATATCACAAGAACCTCACATGAAAATTGTGAAAAAACCGATCACCTTCTTCCATCGGAAGTTTTTACTTTTGTCATTTAAAAAAGTCTTCACGTGGAATGAAAATTATAAAAGTGAGCATTAAAAGTGTGATTTATGAAAACTGTAGTCAATATTGAAAAATGAAATGAAACTGCCATCCAGAATCCATAAAACTTGAATTTGAGAGAGATGAACGAAAATTCCCCAAATCGGCAAAAGTTATTCATGAAACATTTAAGTGTGGGGGGCTTTCGGCTTTTATCATGCTGCATTTTTTTCCCCGCTGTATTTTATGCATGACATGAGAAGGTACTTAGGAGAGAGCTCCAAAAGGAAAAGGGAGACCAAGAAAGGGGGAAAAGAACAAAGGGAGGAAAGTATCTCTTATTTATGTATTTCTGTTAGTTAGCAATTTAAAAATACTTTTCGGACTTCTCCAAACTTTTGGAATCTGTAGATTTTACCTAGATGTTGGAAGAAAAATCTTCTGAAAGTGCTGAGAAATAGAGGATGGTGATTAGGGCATGTATATAGGCATTTATTTACGGACTTACTCAAACCATGAAAATGAGGACAAATGGACACTTCTGGGATACGCAAGAATAAGCACACATTAAGGCCAAACTTATGTCACGCCGACACTTCTTCTAGGGTGTTGAACCCATGACACGAGCATTCGAGACAGATACTTCTCCCATTTCCAACTAGGTACTAATTGTTTTATATATTTTAAATTATCAACTGTAACTTAAAAATAATATAGTGTTATGCCAAGGTACACTTTGTGGAATATTGACTGACTAATACTCCATTGGAGAATAATAACTTTAACTTAGCTTTTCTTCTAATTTCCTAAAATAATATATATATATATATATATATATATATATATATATATATATATATATATATATATATATATGGATACATCCATGAGATAGGTAAAGATAAGCATGAATATCATGGACAAACCTATGTCACATGGTTCTACTAGGACGTTGACACTACACACCTGCATTTCTCCCTTGTCCAACTTGGTATTAATTATTTTAAATATTTTAATTCACAATTCTAACTTAAAGTTTAGAATCCATAGTAGAAAATCCAACAAAGTTCTATGTTGGCTTTTGGAAGCCTACCGCAACCCTCCTCCTTTCAGGCCAGGCTTCAGGCAGCTGTTGCAGAGTTTTTAAAGGATGAGCCCATCTAGTAGGAAAAAGGCTTAGTTGTTGTTGTAACAATTCTAACTTAAAAATAGTTCAGTGCTACGTCAAGGTACGTTTCATGAAATATTGACTCATTATTTACTTTATTATTAAATAACTTCCAAAACTTAGTTTTTCTTCTAATTTTATTAGATATGATTGATCATATAGAAGTCTTCTAATTTCATATGATATCATTGATCATATAAAATAGTATAGACACATATATGCATAGCCATGTGAAGATTTCAGAAGACTTTTCAAAGTTGTTGTGTCTCACACATGCACTCATGTGAAATAGGGACGAAAAAACCCACTCTTACAAACTAACAATGGGAATGTACAACCCATCAAAAGAAAGAAACAGATTCCCTTCCCTTTTATACTCTTACCCTCTACATGGACATAGATGGCGTCTTACTCATGTAACTCTTCACAACTCTATCTGAAGAAAGGCGATATATACTTTATGTTTTCCTTATTTCCTACGTAGTTGGCAAAAAATTTTGAAAACATCAAATATTCTGTCAAATTTTGAAAAATAACAATCACCAAAGCGACCTGTTTTTCATTTTTTTAATGTTGGAACAATAACTCCTTTGTTTTTAGGAACCATTAGAAAATTTGACAGTTAAACACTAGAGGAAAATAGCAATTACAATCTCCAAGTTGCATGAGATTCTTTAGGAACCATAACAAATTGAAAGAAACTACAATTTTCTCCAAACTCTTATTGTGAAAAAACTGAAGAAAGAGCATTTAACGGGGAAAAGAACATTAATAATATATATATACGTATGTATTTATATATATATATATATATATATATATATATATATATATATATATATAGAGAGAGAGAGAGAGAGATTTTACGATTTTCTTTTTAAAGTTTATTTTATGATTCTGAGATTTTCCAAGAGAAACCATTTTAGAGAATCACTGAGAATGAGGATATTGCTTGTGTCCAAACCAAAGGAAGCTTTAGTAGTTCTATACTTCTATATGACAAACAGTGACATAAACTGTCTTTTCTACTTATTCAGACTAAAGGATGAAAAAGTTGCGCATTCCGCTGCCTGTGTCTGAGTATGCATCCCATGCATTGGAGCTTTTGTACACTTTTGTGTTGTGTATGGGGTTTCTTGTCATGCTCAACCATAATAACCATGTAAAAGGTTGATAAGAAGAAGGTTCGCTATATTCACATCCTTGTTAGAGATAGATACCTGCATTCTTGCTCCAACCATGTGACGGTGATGCAATGGCAAAGCCCTGAATGTAATTTGTTGATATGACATTAGATTCAGTAAGATGCTTGCATTAGAAGGCAAAAAGAACTGGAAGCAAGTACAGACAAGGAAAATCTTAAATCTTTTCCAGATATCATTTTATTCATTCGGTTAAAATTTTGATTGTGAATATTGCATTTGGGGCAAGATGAAAGACATTGTTGCTTTATAGAACTTTTACTACTAAAACACCTGATATTATGCATTTGAATGTATGGGAACCCACAACTATCATGTTGAGAGGGAAAGTTGGCTATTAGATTATTTTTGTTGATGGTTTCACGAGAATACAGGGATACATTTCTTGAGTAGAAAATCAGCTGTTTCCAAACACTTGGTTTCATAATATTGTAATGAATCAATTGGAGACCAACATAAAGGTTCAAAGTCGATTCTGGAGGAGAGTTAACCTCAAAAGAATATGGATTTCATATCTTGCAAAACAATGGCATTATATATCAAAAATTGTCTGATGATCTCCTCAACAAGATGTTCTTGCTGAAAAGATACATAAGCATATTGTTGAAACCACAAAAAACTTGCTAATTTTTAGGTGAAGTTCCCAAAGAATTTTAGGACAAGGCTGCTTTGACTTTGTTGTACTTTGCCAGTAGAATGCGGTCAAGTTTTGAATGATAAATCAAACCTGGAATATACCATTGATAACATGAGCGTGTTAGATTTCTGGATGTTATTCTTTTGTCTATACCAATATTAAAGATAAGCTTTCATTTTGAGTGATGTTTTTATTGGATATACCATTGATAACAGGGGGTTCCTTGATCCGTAGAATAATATACTTCATGTTTCTCAAGAAGTTTATGAAAATGAGTTCTATTGCAAATCCACGGAAAAGGATAGTTCTCAGCATTCGTTCATTGATGATATTCTTGAGAACATATAAGATAAAGATGAAAATGGAGTCTTTTGACATTGATGGCAGTGATCCTCATGATAACCCTCATTCAGAGAAGAAATATTATGACATCATGTGAAAAGTATTGTGAGACAATAGCAAGGAATATATATGACAAGCAGAAGTGTGGAGACAAGTGAAATTAGAACTTTTAATAGAGAAAAAGATGCATCAAGGTTTGTCACTTAAGAGAGTTTTGGTCCACAATAAAAAACACGTGAGATTTCCTGAACATGGTTCTGTCATTAGCAGTTGATGATTGCATAGAGGCTAGTACTGGTTAATCCTAGTGCTCGTACGAGGAAACAAATTCGTTGACTAGATGGACTAATTTCAAGTAAAGAAGCATTGTCGAATGGGTAGTGTTTGAGGAGATGTACGACAATAACAACTAAGCCTTTACCCATGCTATATGGGTCGGCTACATGGATTATTTGTTTCCACAAAGCCCTATCTTGTGCCTGTAAAAATGGCACAAACATCTCACCAATGATATCCACAAACTCAAAGACAAATGATCTCGTAAGATCATCAACAAACCAAATCGAATAGATAGAATAACAAACAAGTCAAGTGAGCATTAAAAGCTCTGAATTTTATTAATAACACATGCCCTCTATTTATAGGCTTTAATCATTAAAGAAAGAGACAAAATGGGAGCAGCTGCTCCCAACAGCTACACCACTTTCCAACGGCTAATAGTGTAGCCGTTGGGGAGCGGGATTGGCCCTTGAGGCCCAGTCCCAATGGTCCTCCTTGATGGACTTGGTGGATCCTAATGGCCTAGATTACCTATTACAAATTAACACCCCTCTTCAAACTTGTGGTGTATATACCAAAAGTTTGTCAGACAGAAACATAACTTTAGGAGCTGACAAAGACTTTCTGAAGAAATCTGTCAATTGGAGTTCTAAAGGAACATAACATAAAGCGAACCTTTCCTTCAAGCATTCCTCCCTAATATAGTGATAGTTCATCTCAATATGTTTAGTCTTTTCATGAAATGTATTATTTAAGCAATATACATGACGCTTTCGTTGTCACAAAGCAATTTTGTAGAGTCCTCCAGGGCAACCTCCATGACTGCTAGGAGTTGAGTGATCTAAGATATCTCAGTTGATGTAGTGGTCATAACTCTATATTCTGCCTATGTAGATGATAAAGACACCTTCTGTTGTTTTTACATCTCCAAGAAATTAGAGAATCACCTAAAAAACACATAAAATTTAGTGGTGGAATGTCTATCATTAACATCCTCACCTCAATTAACATCATTATAAGCAGTTAATTTAAGTGAAGATGATGAGATTAGAATGATCTCCTTTCGGTGTATCATCTCAGAATCCGCATAACCGCACTCACGTGTATAATGGTGCGAGCTTGTTAAAATTGACTTGCCACATATACTGCATGTGTTGTGTTAAGAGACTGGACGCATGATGCAGAAATCCAATATTTAGATCATTGTTGTCCGTATCGCACCGTATCATATCATGAGCAACCACGATACGATACGATAACTTGTATCTCGTGCCATATCGTGCGATACGAGCCGTATTGCACGATACACTCAAGAAAGGGTCCCTGGCCGAACAGAAAATGCAGGTTTATGTAGTTTTTTCAGAGCGTTTTGAGGCATCTTTCGGTGGTTCTCCCCCTCCTTGGTGTTCAAGGCTCCCAAAAAAGTGCTCTATGGTGTCCGTGTAAGTCTCCTAACTCGGATTGTGGTCTATTTTGAGTGTTTTCTGAATTGTTTTCTTTGTATTTGTTGTTTTTCTGGTGTTATTTGTGTTTTTCTTTTTTTGAATGATAAAATATAAAGTTATCAAGTGTGTGGATACGATTTTTATTGCATTTATGAAGTGGGAGACACTCTATTTGAGTGTTATGTGAAGATTAGGGATTTATGAAGTGTTTTTATTTTCAAGTTTTTTATTGAATTGAGGTGCTCAATTGAGGTGGCAAGAAGGAGTGTTAGGACTCCCAATCTCGATCTAATGATCCGGCATAACAATGGGGTACAATAGTTGAGGATTCCAAATTAAAGATCAAATGTTTGTTTTGTGAGAAGGTAGTTAGTGGTAGAATTTCACGATTGAAGCACTACCTAGTACGGACTAGGAAAGAAGTTGCTCCTTACACGGACAGAGTTAGAAGTTTGCTAAAAGGCATTAAATGACAATGTCTTCATATGATTGAGAGAATAGAGAGGAGACAAAAAAAAGATGATTTAGGGATGTTTGAGCAAGATGATGATGATGCTATTGGATTCACTGAAAGTATTCCTTCAGATACTAGAACAGAGATTGATAGTAGTAGTTCTCGACCACCAAACAGGAGAAACAGGGTTGCTGAAGATTTTGAAAGTTAATGTGGTAGAAGAAGAAGCTCAGGAAGGAGTAGAGGAAGAGTTGTGTTTAGCATACATTCATTTTTTCCTCCTAACACTACACTTGGTGCTCAACCTGGAATTCGTGCTACTATGGCTTCAAAACAACTACATGTTCAAGCAGACCTTGGAGTGGGCAGATGGTTTTATGATGCATGCATTCCATTTAATGCAGCAAACAATTTTCATTTTCAAGCAATGGCAGATGCAATTATTAATATTGTTCTAGAATAAAAAATGCCCTCTTATCAGAAGTTGAGAGGAAAGATATTAGATAAGACCGTCATTGAAGTGCAAGAATATTGTTCGACTTGAGAGAGTCATGGAAGGACACAGGATGCACTATCATGGCAGACGGATGGACAGATAGGCGAGGAAAGACCTTGTTAAACTTTCTTGTCTATTGTCCTAAACGACTTATGTTTTTTAGATCTCTAGACATGTCACAAAAGAGGCACACTGGAGAGATCCTAAGGCGAGAGTTTGATAAGGTGATATGCGAGGTTGGAGTAGAGAATGTAGTAGTCTAATTGATTACAAATAATGCAACTAACTATAAAGCAGCTGGAAAGGAGTTAGCAGATACTTATGAGACTTTCTATTTGACACCATGCACAGCCCATTGTTTAGATCTCATCCTTGAGGATATTGGTGAGATGATTGAGATAAAGACAGCAACTGAGTGTTTCCAAGATATCACCACATTTATCTACAACCATGCATTTGTATTGTGTATGATGAGGAGATATATAAATGGTGCAGAGCTTCTTCGTACAGTTGCAACTCGGTTTGCAACTAATTTATTATCTGTATAGAGTATTGTGAGACAGAAGCACGCCTTGAAGAGAATGTTCTCCTCAGATGAGTGGCAACAATTTGCAGAGTTGCCTCAAAATAAAAGAAACAGAAAGTTGAATAAGATTTCAAAGACAATCTTCAGGAGTACATTTTGGAATGCATATGTTAGACTGTTAAGGATTAATATCCTTTAATAAAGATTTTGAGATTGGTTGATAGCGAGGAGAAACCATCTATGAGCTACCTTTATGAAGCCATGGATAGGGAAAAAGAAGCTATTAGAAATAATTTTAATGAAAAAAAGAGAGATTATATGCCCGTGTAATAAATTATAGATAATAGAGGGAATAAACAATTGCATCAGCCTCTTTATGCAGCAACATATTAAACCCAGCATTCAGGTACTCAACAAGCTTCAAAAGGGATGGTGAGCTTAATTGAGGCATCATTGATTGTATAGATAGATTAGCCCTGATGAGAGCAGAGCAGATGCTATACATCGAGAGATGGAGATCTACGATAATGCTCTTCACTTAATGGGTTTGCCTATAGCAATTCGCAACCGCACTAATATGCGCCTAGGTAAATTGTTTATCTTCGTATTTAAGTTTCTTAAATCTTATATTATTGTGGATTAAGTCTCTAATGTTTGCCTTTTTTTACATATGTTTGGTGGAATAGGTTTGGAAGTAATTGCCCAAACCTTAGAGATTTTGTAATAAGAGTTCTGAGCCAAACCTTTAGTGCAACAGGTTGTGAAAGAAATTGGAGTATCTTTGAACATATCCATACAAAAAAGCACAAAAGGTTGGAACATAAGCGGCTGAATGACTTAGTTTTCATCCGTTGTAATATGCAGTTTCACGAAAGGTAATCTTATATTAGTTAGTAGTTTAGTATTTTTAAAGATTCAATTCAATATATTGTTTGACTTCAATTGTTAATGTTATTTACTAATTACTTTTTTTTTAGGCAATTAAAAAAGATAAATAGAGAAGAAAGCCAATTTGATCCAATAAGTTTGGATAATTTTGATATATTAGAAGACTAGATTATGGAAGATAACGAAGAAAATGCCTTCCTAACTGAAAAAGACATTGCATGGATTAATTTGGAAGGAGCGCAACAACATTATCAAGGAGATGAAGATTTTGATTTTAAAGCAGAAGCTGGTGAGGATCTTCAACAAGGAGAAGATGAAGATTATTTAATTGATGATCCTGATTACAACATGTAAATGTAAATATATTTCATTTTTTGCTTCAAAATATATATATTTTTAATTATTCACTGGTGAATGATCAATATGTATTAAACTTTGCATTATATGAATTCTTTGCAATTATCAAATTTTTCCTAAACTTTTCTGATTTTTCTGATTATTTTGTAATTTTTTGGATTTTTTAGGTTTTTACTATTTTTTTAATATTAAAGTATGATACGCTACGATACAATACGCTCGTATCATGGACCAAAATGATACATGATATGATACACGTCGAACAACACTGATTTAGATAGTTGTCTTATCATTTGTTTTTAAAAATACCTTTAAATTCCTTTCATTAATGGCAATATTGTAATATAGTAGAATGTAGGTCGGCTGGTTATAAAGGGGGAAACACTACCAACAATAAGGTTATATCATTACCTTAGAGATGAAATAAGAGAGAGGGGGTGGCGACACACCTTATTCATCCTTAAATCTGTTTTTTCCTCCTTGACACTATGTTTTCAGCAAGAATCTAACATGGTATCAGAGTGTGGGTGCTTAAATTGACGTGAAAATCGAGAGGGCGGCAAGTTGTTTAGCAAACTGATTTCAGCAAGACTTGGCTAGATAGGAGAAAGAAGGTGGAGAAATCAGATTTTATAGAAAGTCGATTGAAGCAAGAATTTCAATCTCAAGTATGAATGATTTTAAAATTAAGCCATATCAGATTACCAATATTAAGTTGGATGATAAGAATTATCGAGAATGGGTTTGATCCATTAAATTTGTTTTAAGATCAAGAAGAAAATTAGGGCTAATTAGAGAATCGCAACAAAAACCCAATGAGGACAACATTGTGTTAAAGGATGTCGTTTTTCTTGTATTTCACGTTATTTAGGTGTACTAATGAGTTATATTTCTTTTGTAGTAATTAATATTAATCAGGGGTAGTTTAGGAATTCAAGTTAGATAGGGTAGTATAAGTAGTAGTAATTAGGGTTATTTAGAATAAGAAAAAGTAGTTGGCGGCAGGTTTAGAGGAGCCGATTTCAGCATCTTGGGCAGAGTGGAGGGCAGAGTGGAGGAATGCCTCCACTCTGCCATGTTTTGTAAGTGATCTTCATTTTTTATTAATGCAATTATCTTCTATTATGGTATCAGAGCCTATAAAGCCCAAAAATCTGCGTGTTAGTCGTTTCAAGATCGTGATTTATGTTGGTGAAGAAATCTAATTGCAATCGCTCAATGAAAAGAAGATTTTCTGCACAAATCAAAGGAAGATCTACATGTTCTTTTTGTGTGACTCAACTCACTGGCGTGGACAACCTTGGTGTGAACAACAAGCTATAGTTTTATTGTGCCCTAGAGCAGATCACTACAGACGTGATTTTCTTTGAAAATTTCAAAGACGATTTATACCTATATTGCAAAAGTTAGTGGATTGTCTTTATCGTGGACAGCCAACACTTGTAATCTTTATTGTTACCAACACATTGTCATTATTGTGGACTGTCATTATCGTGGACAGCCAACACATTGTTGCCATATTGCCATATTGTTGCCATATGATTCTGTCGTTTGATATCTTTATCACAAAGTGGATTACCGATTGTCATTATCGTGGCCAACCAACACATTGTTGCCATATTGTTGCCATATGGTGGTTGTGATTTGGATTACCGATTCTTATTTATGAAGAAACTCTCATTCTTATTCTGAACATTTGCTGGCAGCCATATTCTACCTTATCATCTTGTGGCGTAGAAGATAGAATTGAGTTGAATCATACTAAACATATTCATCCTTTATCTTTGAATTGAATTATTTATGGCAAATAAAGGCAAGGCGATTAAAAGACTTGGATTATCGATTCAGGTGCCACAAATCATATGGTAGGAGAATCATCTCACTTTTCAGAGTACAGACTTTTTCAAAAACAAGAGCTTATTAAGTTAGCAGATGGCTCTTACTCATATATGGTTGGACAGGGAAGTGTGCTCACATGTCTTGCTACTTTAACATCAGTCTATCATGTTCCCAGTTTTCCAATTAATCTACTTTCAGTGAGTTCATTGACTCGTACCATGAAATGCAGTATAACATTTACTCCCACTAACTGTGTGTTTCAGGATCTGAAGACAGGGAAAGTCTTTGGTCATAGTAGGCTTCAGCGGGGCTTATACATTTTGGATGATCATCTTCAACATGGAACTTCTTATAAAGCTTCAGCAGCACCAGTTCAGGATTCAGAGATTCGTCAGATTCGTCTTTGGCATTGTCGTCTTGGTCATTTACCTGTATCTAAACTTCTTTATATTCTACCTCATCTTAGAGTCAATAAAATTCAGTTTGAATGTGAAGTCTGTCAGCTTGGGAAACATCAAAGGGCTACTTATCCTTTGAGTGACTCTAGACGATCTCAGCCTTTGAACTTCTGCATTCAGATATTTGGGGTCCTAGTCTTGTTACATCCTTATTTGGTCAGAAATACTTTGTTTCCTTTATTGACGATTGTACTCGACTTACAATTATATTGGGGGAGAGTACATTAGCAAGCAATTCACGGAGTATTTACACACATGGTATAGTCCACCAGACTTCTTATTCCTATACTCCTCAACAAAATGGAGTCGCTGAAAGAAAAATCATCATATTTTAGAGGTAGGCAGAACTCTGCTACTTTAAAATAATGTTCCTAAATTCTATTGGGGAGAAGTTGTTCTTACAGCAGTTCACCTAATAAATAGGATGCCTAGTAATTTACTTCAAGGTGAAAGTCCAATGAAGTGTCTCAATAAAGAATCAAAACCATTTCATATAGTTCCCCGTATCTTTGGCTGTACTTGTTTTGTACATGTTCATTTACCGAATCGTGATAAATTTGATCCTAAATCAGTAAAGTGTATTTTCCTTGGCTATTCCAATTCTCAAAAGGGTTATAAATGTTATGATCCTCTAGGCAAAAAGCTATATGTTTCCATGGATGTTACCTTCATTGAATCTACTCCCTATTATACTTCTCAGGGAGAATCCACTACATCTTAGGAAATTTCTCCATATGTCCTACCTGTAGTCCCAGATAATGCCAAAGAAGATGCAGATGATAACAGAAATGAAGTTATTAGGCAAGGAGAGATCTTGATGTATAAGAGAGGATCAAGAAACATCATCTACACTGAAGAATTCAGAAATTGTTACGTATATATTTGACTATGGAAGTAAATCAAGAATCATATGGATGCAGTGGACTCTCATATATTTGACTATGGAAGTAAATCAAGAATCAAGAATCATATGTTACGTAAATCAAGAAACATCATCTATAAGAGAGGATCAAGAAACATCATTCCTATGAAAGTAAATCAGAAATTGTTCAGTTGTGATAGTGAAGAATTCAGAGACACTCACAAATATCAGAAATTGGTGGGCAAACTCATATATTTGACTATTACTCGTCTCGATATTACTTATGCAGTTGGTATTGTGAGCAGATATATGCATTCCCCTACCAAGAATCATATGGATGCAGTGTATAAAATTCTTCGATATCTAAAGGCAATATCAGGAATGGGTTTACTTTATTCTAAGTCATCTAATTTGCAGTTTGAACTTTATTCTGATGCTGACTGGACAGGTTCACGTGATTATCGGAAATCAACTACAGGTTATGTTACATTATTCGGTGGTAACATTGTATCTTGGAAGAGTAAAAAACAAACAGTGGTTGCTAGATCTACAGCAGAAGCATAATACCGTGCCAGCACAAGCTATGTGTGAAGGAAAGTGGGTGTCTTCATTGATCAGTGAATTGGGATTCCCATCTAATCATTCTATACCACTATACTGTGACAGTAGTGCAGCAATTCAGATGGCTTCTAACCCAGTGTATCATGAAAGAACCAAGCATATAGAGATTTATTGTCACTTCATCAGAGAGAAAATAACCAATCAAGAATTCAAGTTGGAGTATGTTCAATCTATTAAACAGAGGGCTAACTTCCTAACCAAAGCTACTACCAGCAAACAATTAAAGGAGACATTATCCAAGTTGGGTGTTATAAACATTCTTCACCCAACTTGAGGGGGAGTGTTAAAGGATGTCGTTTTTCTTGTATTTCACGTTATTTAGGTGTACTAATGGGTTATGTTTCTTTTGTAGTAATTAATATTAATCAGGAGTAGTTTAGGAATTCAAGTTAGATAGGATAGTATAAGTAGTAGTGATTAGGGTTATTTAGAATAAGAAAAAGTGGCTGGCGGCAGGTTTAGAGGAGCCGATTTCAGCATCTTGGGTAGATTGGAGGAATGCCTCCAATCTGCCATGTTTTGTAAGTGATCTTCATTTTTTATTAATGCAATTATCTTCTATTACATTGAGTATGATAAGTGGATAAAAGAAAATACATTGGTAGGCTCATATAAGCGATGATACCCCAAATTAATAAGACTGTGATGTATTTGGAAACGGATGCTGAAATTTGGGCAAGTGGTGAAAGAAGCCTATTCCAGACAGAAATACATAGCAAAAGAGTATAAAATCCTAGAGAAAATAAGGAAATGTTGACAAGGAGACAAGTCTATCCGTGATTATTGTGGTGAATAACGATATATTATTGAGAATAAATGCAGCTATTGAGTGAAGGAGTGGATGGCGTATAGTGAAGCAAGGAAGGACTTAGAAGTTTATGGAATGAATAACGATATATTATTGAGAATAAATGCAGCTATTGTGTGAAGGAGTGGATGGCGTATAGTGAAGCAAGGAAGGTATTCGACCTTCTTTGGAGAATTGCTCCAAAATATGAATCTATCAAAATAAATATACTAAGTAAAGAAGAGTTGCCATCGGTGGGTACCATATATGCTCTTTCTAAGAGAGGAAGATAAGAGAAATCTTGAAAAAATAGATTCTTCACAGTGAAAAATCAGCCTCATCGGAAGAGGGCATACAAATTTTCAATGTGGAAGAGGCTTCACGAGAGGAAGAGGAGGACGATTTCATAACTTTGAAGATAAGAACAAGTTGCAATGTTCACACTATGGGAAAAAGAAACATACACGTGATCAGTGTTGAGAGATAATTGGGAAGCCCATGGACTCTAGAAATCATGGGAGATATGTGTCTGCAACTTCAGAGAAACATGTGGAATCGGTTAATCAAGAAGAATTTTCAAAATTGGGAAAGAAAATTGTTGAAATAGAGACCAAGATCATATACCAACCTTTTACCTCAACAGAAAAGAATGATTGTAGTGTACCTACTTCGTACACTAAAAGTGATAATTCCTCTCTTAAAAAATCTAGTTATTGGGTGATAGATTCAGGAGCAACAAACCATATGGTAAGTGATAATTCTAAATTTATACAATATAAACCTGCTTCCATTTCTTAGTATATAAAATTGGCCAATGGGTCCCTAATCCCAATGAAAGAAAAAGAGAAGATGCAGACTCAGAATTTTTAATTGGAATTTATGATTTATGTTCCAAAATTTCCAATTAACCCAGTGTCGTCTAACTCGTATCGTATCGCGTATCGTTGGACTCCACGATATAGGCGTATCGTATCGTATCGCCCGTCTCGTACTTTAATATTAAAATAATATAAAAATTATTTAAAAAATCAAGAAAAAACTGGTAATTGCTTTAAATTCATATAATGCAAAGTTTAGTACAGATTGAGTATTCAACATTGAACAATTATATCCAAATTTACATATTTTGAATAAAAACAATGAAATACATTTACATTTTACAAATTATAATCAAGATCATCAACGAAATAATCTATCTCCTTGTTGAAGATCCTCATCATCAGCACCAACAATACCTTCTGCTTGGAAATCAAATTCTTTATCTCCTTGATACTGTTGTTGCACTCCTTCCAAATTAATCCATGCAATGTCTTCTTCAGTTAGGAGGGCATTTTATTCACTGTCTTCTATAATCCAGTCTTCTAATATATCAAAATTATCCAAACTTATTGGATCAAATTGGCTTTCTTGTCTATGATCAAATTGGCTTTCTTGTCTATTTACTTTTTTTAATTGCCTATAATAAAGAAAGATAAACAATTAGTAAATAACATTAACAATTGAAGTCAAACAATTTATTGAATTGAACATTTAAGTAATACAATATTACCTTTCACGAAGGCACATGTTACAACGAATAAAAACTAAATCATTCAGTCTCTTATGCTATGTCACATGGGTGCAGGTGCAGGATACGGCAAATTTCAAAAATTTTTGGTGCGGCGACACGGCTAGGGTATATAATATTATATATTATATATAATATTCAAGTAAATCAATCATAATACAACTAGTATTTGCTAATTTTGGGTGCACGTAGGTATCAATTAGCAAGTTCCCTCATAATGATATGAAACTTACAATGATTTTACGAGCTGCAAAATATCCAAGTTATGGATTCAAAGAGTTTCGAGATCTTTTGTAGGATATAACATATACTAGTATTTGTGCTAGGATCCACTAGTGATGTCATACTCTTCTGTTCTATTGATCTGACAATGTTCCTGGTCTTTAAATGTGTTTGGTGACAAAGATTATTCTGTGCAAAGGCATACAGTATGGAGTCAAGAATCCAATTAGATTGAGTAATAAAAAACCAATTGTTCGTACCCAAAATCATTCAAGCAGCTTTATATTGTATACAATTACAATAACAAGTACACAACTTTATATTAAAGCAAAACATATAAATGGTAAACAACTACTAATTTCATCATAATACACAAATCAATCTTCATTATCCAAACCCATTTATCAGTGAGTTATAAAAAAAAAATTTGTGGAAAAAAAATTTTTTGGCCATGCCGCCCCGACACGGTGTCGTTGTCGCACCAGTGTCGGGGTCGACACTCTACCCCTTAGAAGTGTCTATGTGACTTAGCTCTTATATTCCAACCTATTGCACTTTTTTGTATAGATGTGTTCAAAAGCCACTCCAATTCCTTTCACAACCCGTTGCACTACAGGTTTGGCTCAGAACTCTCACTGCAAAATCCCTAAGGTTCGGACAATCAGTTTTAAACATATTCCACCAAACATCTGTAGAAAAAAACAAACATTAGAGACATAATCCACAGTAATATAAGATTATTGATTTAAGAAACTTAAATACGAAAATAAACAATTTACCTATACGCATAGTAGTGCAGTTGCGAATTGCTACAGGCAAACCCATCAAGTGAAGAGCATTATCGTATATCTCCATCTCTCGATGTATAGCATCTTTTATGCTCTCATCAAGGACTAATCTATCAATACAATCAATGATGCCTCGATTAACCTCACCACCGTCCCTTTTGAAGGTTGTTGAGTACCTGAATGATGGGCTTAGATAATATGTTGCTGCATGAATAGGTCGATGCAATTGTTTATTCCATCTATTATCAATGATTTTTCACATGGGCACATAATTTCTCTTTTTTCAATTAAAATTATTTCTGATGGCTTCTTTTGCCCTATTCATGGCTTCATAAAGGTAGCCCATAGATGATTATTTCTCGCTATCAGTCAATCACAAAAACTTTACTAATGGACATGTAATCCTCAACAGTCTAACACATGCATTCCAAAATGTACTCCTGAAGACTGTCTCAGAAATCTCATTGAACTTTTTGTTTCTTCTGTTCTAAGGCAACTCTACAAATTGTTGTCACTCATCTGAGGAGAACATTTTCTTCAATGCTGCCTTCGGTCTCACAATACTCTGCACAAATAAGAAGTTTGTTGCAAACCGAGTTCAGCTATTCGAACAAGCTTTACACCTTCTGTATATCTCCTCATCATACACAAAACAAATGCATGGTTGTAAATGAATTTTGTTATATCTTGGCAACACTCAGTTGCTACCTTTATTTCATCCATCTCACCAATGTCCTCAAGGATAAGATCTAAACAATGGGTTGCACATGGTGTCCAGTAGAAAGTCCCATAAATATCAGCTAACTCCTTCCAAGCTACTTTGTAGTTAGCTGCATTATCTGTAATCAATTGGACTACATTCTCTAGCCTAACCTCTTATATAACCTTATCAAATTCTTGTCATAGGATATCCGCAGTGTGCCTCTCCTCTGACATATCTAGAGATCTCAAAAATATAAGTCCTTTAGGACAGTAGATAAGAAAGTTTAACAAGGTCCTTCCTCGCCTATTTGTCCATCCATCTGCCATAATAGTGCAACATGTCTCAATCCATGACTCTCTCAATGTCGAACAGGATTCTTGCACTTCAATGACGGTCTTATCTAAGATCTTTCCTCTCAACTTCTGATAGGAGGGCATCTTGTATCCTGGACCGATGTTAGCAATTGCATCTTCATTGCTTGAAAATGAAAATTGTTTACTGCATTGAATGGAATCCATGCATCATAAAACCATCTGCCCACTGCAAAGTTTGCCTGATCATGCAACTGTTATGAAGCCATAGCAATACGAATTCCAGGTTGAGTACTAGGTGTAGGAGGAGGAGGAAAAAATGAATGTATGCTAGAAGCAGTTCTTCCTCGACTCCTTCCTGAACTTCTTCTTCAACCACCTCAAAAGTCTTCAGCAACTCTCTTTCCCCTGCTAGGTGCTCGTGAACTGCTACTACAAACCTCTGTTCTAGCATCTAAAGGCAAACTATCAGTGAATCCAATAGCATCATCTTCTTCAAACATCTCCAAATCATCATTTTGTTATCTTCTCTCTTGTATACTCTCAATCATTTCAAGACATTGTCATTCAATGCCTTCTGGCAAACTTCTAACTCTGCCTGTGCAAGGAGCAACTTCTTTCCTAGTCCCTGCTAGGTGGTGTTTCAACCTTGAAATTTCACCACTAACCACCCTCTCATAAAATAACCATCTGATATTTAATCTGGAACCCTCAACTGGTGTACCCCACTGCCATGCCGGATCATCCGAACGAGAATGGGAGTCTCTAACACTCCTTTTTGTCATCTCAATTTAGTACTTTAATTCAATAAAAAACCTGAAAATAAAAGCACTTCGTAAATCATCAAATAACACTCAAATAGAGTGTCTCCCACTTCATGAATGGGATAAAAATCATATCCACACACTTAATAACTTCATATTTTGTCATTCAAAAAAAGAAAAATACAAATAAAAACAAATAAAAAGGAAAAAATGAAGAAAAACACTAAAAATATACTTAAATCCGAGATAAGAGGCTTGCACGGACACCGTAGAGCACGGTTTTAGAGCCTTGAACACGATGTGATATGGATAACTCTGAGTTAACCTACTTTCAGTTAGTTTCTTAGTAAGAGATTTGCACCGCTCAATAACTTTTACTCCATTTGGCTACAAATTTCAGGATATGAAGACGATAAGAACCTTTGATCGTGGTAAACTGAGGAATGGGCTCTATATGCTACTAGGTGACTTCATTCCAGCTCAGGAAAAGGCTCTTTCAATCACTAAAGCAGAGGAAAAACTCAAGTTGTGGCATAGTTGAATAGGACATCTTCTAGTTTTAGAGTTAGGGAGTTTATTTCTATTGATTGTCAAAAGGACTTTATCCTTCAATGTGATGTATGCCAAAGAGCCAAACATCACTAGGTGTCATTTTCAAGTAGAGAGTCACAGTATGTTATTCTGTTTGATTTATTACACTCAGATGTATGGGGTCCTTGTTATGTTCCTTCTTTAGGAAAATATCAATATTTTATTACCTTTATTAATGACTACTCTCAATTCACTTTTGTTTTCCTTATGGGATCAAAATATGAAGTATCTTCTATATTTCTTATTATCCATAAACTTATTGAAAATCAGTTTATCCATCCAGTTAAAATCCTTAAGTCAGATAATGGTGACAAATTCATCAATCATAAACTACAAAGTGTTAATGTAATAGGATGGCACGTGCCATTAGGGCCCGTGCACCACTTGGATATGGCCCAGGGCCACTAGGGTCCTGGCCATAGCTGTTGGAAGCCCCAATGGCTAGTGCTAGCCAACAACTGTGCCTGGCCAGCAACTAGCTGTTGGACAACGCCTAGTGCTGGCCAAGGCTGGCCGACCAGCACCAGTCTCTAGTGCCTTCTTTTGTTCTTATTTCATGGCTTCTCATGTACATATGTAACCTCTATAAATACCCTATCACACTATGAATAAAGTATGCAGTCTAGTACTGCTTCTTGACGTGTTTTGTATATGTTTCCGCTCTTGTTTGTTATTCTTGAAGAACAACATTCGTGATTGGATGCCATTTGACTCTTGGCGACTTGATGAACTAGATTCGTGCAATATCAACATTCGTTCATTGATGAATCTTTACATGGTATCAGAGCCTCGGATTGAAGATATTGAGCGCATTTGAAAGCATGCCAACTTTGAAAATTCTATGGTTCTTGGTTTTTGACATTTCAAAGTTTAAGGTAACTTTAGAAAATATGTTTATCTTGAAAATTAAAGGAAAATAATGAAGTTCTCAATCGATTACGTTGTTTTCGTGGAAATTTTGGAATAACAATGTATTTGAAAATATAACTTTCTTAGAAATATATGATTATGGTTTTCTTGTATATATGCTTATGTTTTTGAAATTGAACTTTTGATTTTAACAAATGATTCTTGACTAAAGTAAATTTGTGGCTATGTTTGATATGTTCGAAACATTTGAAAACTTAGTTGTTGTTTATCAAAGACAATGGGGTAGTAATAATATTTTTGACATTCTCGTTTTTCAAAATATATATATATATAGTATTTTATCATTGTCCTTTGTTATTGATCCATATCTTGCCCTTAATGAGTTTTAAGAAGACGATACATTAGTTCATTCGCGTTCCATTGCTTCATTTCTCAAATCTCATCTTCTCATCTTATTTGTCCATGAACAATAGTCTTGTTACCCATATCTTCGTTTTATGTAGAAATTTGTTTTCTTTTGCTATGAATCTTAATAGTGGTTGTTACTTGGTTTCTTAGTTCATGGTTGTTATAAGAACATTATGCGATCTATTTTTGGATTAAGGATAGTTTATTAGTTTATCTTCCCTTTCTTTGAAAAATCCTATGTTGTTTCGGTGCAAATATAATAACTTAAGATTTCTTGAAGCATGTTTTTGAAATGGTCATTAAATAATTACTTGTATTTTTGAAGCAATCACTGTGTTTTTTAGTGCTAATTGTCCTTTCTTGATTGCGACTGTTTATTTGTTGGTGTGTTTTCGGTATCTCTCCTTGGTTTCTCTTATGTAGTTCCGTTTGGGTTTTGGCATTTGAGTGACTTGATAAGGGTTGAAATAGCTTTGCTCTTTTGTCCTTGAAAATTGGTTTAATAAAGATTGAGTACTTAATTAATCGTTGATTCTCTATATGTGGTCTTGTTTAGTTTGTTTACTTATCACGATATCACCTGTCATTCTTTGTTTGCCATGTGAATTCGACTAGTCTTGCATTCTTTTGTTATGGTGGTTGCTTTCAGAATTCCGTGGGTTTGATTTGTCTTATGGTGATGGTTGGGATATGCAATATTCCAATAATATCAGTTTGTTTTTGTGAGAACCACTTTTTCTTATCCTTGATTTGAAAATATTAAGCTCTACGTGTTTTAGATGAACTTATTGATGAGAAACATGGGTTTAGTTTGATTATTGGAACATTTTAGTGGTTTACTGCGTTCCCTTCTCATGAAAAACATGAATATTTTCTGTTGCACTTAATATTATTGCATGTTTGTATAGTAATTGCATTGTTGAGTTAAATGAACAGATTTGGCTATTCGACCCGATTCAGCTGCGCATGGTATTCAGACTTACCATCGAGGTGTGTTCCTTCCAACTTGGTTATATGTAATCTTGATTATGTACTTACGGAGTTAAATCAAATTGTTTGATAGCATGTTTAGAAGAAAAATGTGTTGTGACAATTGAATGATTTCAAACTTGTTTATTGATAAGTTCGAAAATGTATTTGTTAGAAAACAATAAGGGGTATCTTCTTGTATAATTGAGATCCATGTTGTTGGCCTTTTGTTGAAGACCTTTGTGATTAAGGTGCTTCATGTTGGTGACCTTTTATTGGAAATTAATTGATATTGATGCACTTATTGTTATTTGAAAATTTGATACGATTTCAAACTTGGCTATTGATAAGTTCGAAAATGTATTTGTTGGAAATCAATAAGGGGTATCTTCTTGTGTAATTGAGATCCATGTTGTTGGCCTTTTGTTGAAGACCTTTGTGATTAAGGTGCTTCATGTTGGTGGCCTTTTGTTGGAAATCAATGAATGCTCGAAGATATACTTATTGTTATTTGAGACATTTGGAAAAATGTTTGTTGATAATGAGTTGAATGTACTTGTATGACGGAGATTCATATTTTTGGCCTTCGGTTGGAAATTAATTGAAAATTGAAGATGCACTTATTTAAAGATTTGTGATCTTGATAACTTTAAGGTTGCTTTTTCATGAGATTATGGTCTCCATTTGTTGGCCTTTTGTTGAAAATCTTTGTGATTAAGATGTTCCATGTTGTTGGCCTTTTGGTTGGAGAGTAATCAATATTGAAAAAGACTTATAGTTATCTTGATTAACTTGTAAGTGATAGAAGTGTTTTAACAAATTATTATTTGAAAATTTGTGATCTTGATAACTTTAAGGTTGTTCTTCTTATGAGATTACGATCTCCGTTTGTTGGCCTTTTGTTGGAAATCTTTGTGACTAAGATGTTCCATGTCGTTGGCCTTTTGGTTGGAGAGTAATCAATATTGAAAAAGACTTATAGTTATCTTGATGTTATGGTTTTAACAAACCTTGTGAAACCTTTTGAAAAACATGGAGTTGATTCCTTTGACTTGATCATTCAAATGGATTATCTTACTTTTTAAACCATATAATCACTTTTGAGTTTAAAGGATATTTAAGGGTCTTGTGAATTGTATGTTTGATTTGAAGGTTTTGAGCTTTGCCTTAAAAAGCTTGTTTGGATTTGAGTTTTTCCTCAAAACTTGGGTTTGAGCTTAGCCTTAAAGCTTGTTTGACTTGGTTGGTTTTGAGCTTAACCTTAAAAAGCTTGTTTGACTTGGCGGGTTTTGAGCTTAACCTTAAAAAGCTTGTTTGATTTGAAGGTTTTGAGCTTTGCCTTAAAAAGCTTGTTTGGGTTTTGAGCATAACCTTAAAATGCTTTTTGATATAAGGTCCCCATATAATATCACAAGTTTGTAGTGATTTATGAATCTAGTTATTATAGACAATCCTATTTGAATGATATCAATGTTTTCTTTCAAATGAGTTTCTTGAGAACATCAACTTATGTTTTTGGTTTACTCTTTGGATTAGATATTATACATTGTCTTTGTGATTTCATTAAGATTGAGCATATGTATGTATTGATACTTCGTTGATTTTCATTCAGGATGACAAATAAGTTGACACATTGATTATGGAATGATGATTTGGAGTTGTTTCAAAGGAAGATGTGGCAACTTGGATACTAATTTTGTAGAAATGTTTGTAACAAGTTCGTTGAAAATTGAGTTGTATTTGATTTATGTTGGACAAATTTCCGTTGTATCCCCCGTAAGTTTGAGGGGGGGTGTTAATGTAATAGGGTGGCACGGGTCATCAGGGCCCGTGTACCACTTGGATATGGCCCAGGGCCACTAGGATCCTGACCATAACCGTTGGACTCCAACGGCTAGTGCTGGCCAAGGCTGGCCGGCCAGCACTAGTCTCTAGTGCCTTCTTTTGTTCTTCTTTCATGGCTTCTCATGTACATATGTAACCTCTATAAATACCCTATCACACTATGAATAAAGTATGCAGTCTAGCACTGCTTCTTGACGTGTTTTGTATATGCTTCCGCTCTTATTTGTTATTCTTGAAGAACGACATTCGTGATTGAATGTCATTTGACTCTTGGCGACTTGGTGAACTAGATTCGTGCAATACATTAACGAATCTTTACACAAAGTTACCTACAATCCCATGAGATTAACATCAAACCACCTTGTATACACTCCACAACAAAATGGAGTTGCAAAGAGAAAAAACAAACACATACTAGAGGTGGCTATAACTCTTCTCTTGGAACATAATGTTTCCAAGATCTTTTGGCCAAAAATCATTCTTACAACTGTGCTTTTGATGAGCAGATTGCCCTCTACCATTCTATCAGGGAAGACCCCATTCCAAGTGCTTAAACCCAATGAGACACCCTTTCATATCACACCTCGGGTGTTCGGATGCTTGTGTTTTATGCATATTCATAGTCAGTTTAGGGAGAAACTTGATCCTCGAGCTGTGAAGTGTGTCTTCCTTGGATATTCTAATGAGAAGAAAGGATATATATGCTATGATCCTAAAAATCATTATAATAGAAGAGCATGCGCTGCCAGTTGATACTACATATAAAGAAACTAATAGTGATGAGTTAGTAGAAAAGGAACAGGATCAGCCACAGAAGAAAGAGCTAAGACATATACTCAAGGAGAAAAAAAGATTGTTATACCCAACCCTCAGAGAGCTATAGACCAAGAGGGAGCCTCATCCTCACATCGATTTAGAGACACTTCAAAAGGTAATGATGTATCAAACTTGGATATCTTGATTGCATTAAGAAAAGAGAAAAGATCATGTGGCAAGTATCCAATAACTGAATTTATGTCGTACGAGAGTTTGTCTCCAAGTTACTATAATTTCCTATTAAATGCAGAGGAATACCAGATTTCAGAGGCTTCTAAATCGCCAAAGTGGTATGAGGTCATGCAATCAGAAATAGAAACCCTAGAGAAAACAACACATGAGGTAAGTGATCTCCCATCAGAAAGGAAATCCGTCGATTGCAAATGAGTCTACACCATCAAGTTTAAAGTAGATGGAACTCTAAGAAGGTATAAAGCTCGTCTTGTGGCTAAGGGACATAGTCAATCTCATGGAATTGACAATGAGAAAACGTTTGCACCAGTTGCTAAACTCTCATCTATCATAATTCTAATGAGCGTAGATGCCTAAAGAAATTGGATATTATAGCAATTAGACATGAAGAATGCATTTTTGCAGGGGGAGCTTAACGAAGAAGTGTGCATGAATTTACCTCCAAGATATATTAATCAATCAAAAAAAAGTTTGGAAGTTGAAAAAGGCCATATATGGCTTAAAGCAGTCACCACGCACGTTGTTTGAGAAGTTCAGTAGTAATATCATTAAGTTGGGTTATTCCAAGAGTGTTAGTGATTATTCCTTGTTTATTAAAAAAAGGATAAAACTAACATTATTATTGGTTTATGTTGATGATATAATTATTACCGGGGATGACACGGAAGAAATCGAGAAACTGAAACAGGAATTACATCATCTCTTTAACATCAAGGATCCAGATAAATTGCATTATTTTCTTGGCATTGAAGTGGTCTATTCAGGGCATGATATCTTCCTAAATCAGCGGAAATACATGCTAGATTTATTACATGAAACCAAGATGTTGGAATCCAAGCTTATTCACACACCTATGGAAGTCGGTCAGAATTTGGAACGGAATGATAGATGTGACAAAGTTGATGTTAAAAGATATCAAAGACTTACTGGAAAGTTGATATACTTAACTAATATTCATCGTGATATCTCTTATGTTGTGGGAAATGTTAGTAGATTCATGGAGGACCCTCTAAGAAACATATGAATGAAGTATATCACATACTCAAATATTTAAAAAGCGCTCGTGGATTTGGCATACTATACAAGAATTATGGGCACACGAATATTAAAGTATATAATGATAAAGATTGGGCGGGTTCCAAGGAAGATAGGAAGTCAACTTCAGGATTTCTCATTAGTTGGTGGGAATATAGTAGCGTGAAAAAGCAAGAAACAGACCGTAGTGGCTAGATCCACAGCAGAAGCCGGGTATAGAACTATTACTTCAGGCATTTGTGAGAGAAAATGGTTGCACTCATTACTTATGGAAATAGGATTTACGATGAAAATTCCTATTTCTATATGGTGTGATAGTAAGGCAGTAATTCAAATTGATGCAAATCCAGTACTTCATGAAAGGATGAAGCATATTGAGATTGACTGCCATTTTATCATAGATTGCATAAGTTCTAATGAGTTCAGATTGGAATATGTGAGATCAGACAAAAATGTGCAGATATGCAGACCAAAGTTGTGAGCAAGAATACTCTCCAGATCTTATGTAACAAGTTGGGTATAGTTACAATCTTTACACCAAACTTGAGGGGGAATGTTGAAGGGACTGGAGTCACTGGACGCATCATGCAAAAATCAAGTATTTAGATAGTTGTCTTATCATTTATTTTTAAAGATACCTTTAAGTTCCTTTCATTAATGGCAATATTGTAATATAGTAGAATGTAGGCTAGCAGGTTATAAAGGGGAAACCCTACCAACAATAAAGTTGTATCATTACCTAGAGATGAAATAAAAGAAAGAGTGGGTGGCGGCATATCTCATTCATCCTTAAATATGTTTTTCCCTCCTTACACTCAATTTTTGGCTAGAATCTAACACTATGTATGGTCGAGTGATGATAAGATACGTCAAGGCTCTTATTATTTGTCTATAGTCTAATTTTCTCCATCTGTGGTTCTCAATTTGGTCCCCATCACCTCTGGCATGCTCACTTTGTTATCATTTGTCAAACCTGACTGGTTAACAATATCACTAGCAAATTTTGTTTGTAACATAAAATAACCTTTGTTATTATAGGTTACTTCTATTCCCAAGAAATAACTAAGTAAGCCAAGATCTTTCTTTTCACATTCTTCATGCAATTTTCTTTTGATCTATAATATCTTATTTTCATCTCTTTCAGTGATATCAAATCATCTAAATACAGAAGTAGAATCATAATACCTACATCAATTTTTCTTACAAACAAAACAATATAAGTATAACAAGAGCAAAAATCCTGTGCAAGCATAAAATTCTCAAATCTATCAAACAAGCCTTAGGAGCTTGTTTGAGTCCATATAAAGTTTTTTTAGTTTAAGGACATAGTTACTTGGGGCAATGAATCCCAAAAGGGGAGCCATATAGATATCTTCACTAAGATTTTCATTCAAAATAGTATTTTTAACATCCAATTAATATATATCACATTCTTTAATTGCACAAATAGAAATTAATATACGAACAATAGTCATACGAGCGACCGGTGTAAACGTTTCCTCATAGGCAATCTCGTATTCTTTAGAGTAGCCCTTAGCCACAAGTCTTACTTTTTACCTTTCAATAGAACCATTACTATGAGTTTTGACTTTATAGACCCACCTACAACCAATAATTTTCTTTTCATTGGGTTTTGCAATAATGTCTAAAGTATTATTCCTTTCTAGAGCTCCTAATTCATCATTTGTAGCTTTCCTCCATTCTAAGTTGTTTTTCGGTTGGTCATAATGATTGAGTTCAAGGATACTCGATATGGTGGTTGCTATATGGTTTCTATGTTATGGTTGAAATGATTCATAAAATACAAATCTTTGAAGGATTTTAGGATCCTTTCGCTAGGAGCATTATCATTTTCTCTATTCTTCCTTACATAATGATGTTCAAAGAGTCTTATGATTTCTTTTCTAGTTTCAAGGTTTCTAGATTCTTCTTCTAGATGAATCATGTTATCCTCTTGTAATTCCTCATTGTCATTTAAGTTTTCATCCAAGATTTCATCCAAAAATGCATAATTATCTTTGATACTTTATGACTCATCTTCATAATAACATTCATCTTCAATGAATTTGACATCTCTAAGCACATAAAGTTTATCTTCTTTTGGGTTGTAACATCTATACCTTTTTTATCAATACCATATCCAAGAAAGACGCATTGAATGACCTTGAGACCGAACTTATCATTCTTATCCTTATAAATATAACACTTGCATCCAAAAACTTCCAACCGATCATAAATAGGCTTATTTTAATACAATTTTTCTATGAGAGAACAATTTTCAAGTTTGGTTGATGGCATCTTATTTATTAAATATACGAAAATTAGAGTGGCTTCGGCCCACAAGTGCTTAGGAACTTTACTTGCTAACAATAAAGTTCTAGTAGTTTCAATAATATGTCTATGCTTTCTTTTGGCTAATCCATTTTGTTGGAGAGTTTTTGTACAAAATTTTTTATGTTAAATTTCATGTTCTTCAAGATAGTTTTTAAAGTCATGTCAGAGATATTCAACCCTGGAGCCAGTTCTTAAGATTTTGATATTAGTTTCAAATTGAGTCTTGATCATATTGTGAAAGGTCAAAAAATATTTAAAAACTTATGAATTGTGTTTCAAGAAATATATATGTGTCGAGTGATTATCTATAAAGATAACATAATAGGTCACTCCTTTTGAGGTTATGGGAGTGGGTCCCCAAACATCGAAGTGCACTAATTCGAAAGCTTTTTTGTGATAAAGGTTATCTCGCCAAAAGGTGCATTGATGTGTTTTGTCAAAAATACAATCTTTATAAATGAAATTATCTAGGTTATCAATAGCACGCTATAGCGACCTCTATAGCGCGTTATAGTGGGACAAAAATCGCTATAGCATGGTAACTATAGCAGGCATCCCTAAGGGCATTGTTAGTGCATATAACCTAATTGGGTAAGGTTGATCCAATATCCATTGGATCGACCCGAACCAAATAGGTTAAAATTGTTTTTTGCGTTTGTTGCGTCTCTCTCTGCGTCACGCCTCTCTCTCGCCTCTAGCGTCTGATGCGTTTGATCTCTCTGCCATCACTAGCGACCAACAACCACCACCTCCATTGTCTTCCTCTGCCACAAGTAAGCTCTCCCTTTCTCTCTTCTCTCACTTTCTCTGCTCCGTCTTCTGCCACCTTCTCTTTTGTCTTGCTTATAGGTCTATCATCTCGTATTTTGAGATAGAGAGGCTTTATTTTATTTTCTCTCATGGTGATTCATTTTGTAAAAGCTAAGATGTGTATTGACATGTATTTTATTGTTAAGTCTTTAGAGTAGTGGTTATCGATGGATACTTAAAATGGCTCCAGGAGCACTTCATTTCCTAACTGCAAACCATTGGATAATATTCCATCAAACAGTTAGAGATGAAACCAATCTCATTTGCTATCACATTCATGAAAAAAAGAATCTTTTGTGAAAAAGAAGTTAATCCTTGACATCCCACTATGTTAACAATTCTTTGATTGTATTATCTTTATTGTCGGATGGGATCTCATCTTACGGTTTTGATTTGGGTACTCCATATTAATGTATATAAAGGTTGTCACTTGGATGAATCAAGCTTAATTGAGAACAGAGCATTTCTCCATTGTTTTTAGTACCATAGGGGGCAGCTGCACAGCTGGTGATAACTGTTTCAAGCTTGTTACTATCATAAGTGAGTATATATTTGCTTATGTCTCAGTTGCTAATGGATGTTCTTGATGGATACATGTTTAGAAGCTAGATGTGTGCATGTAACCTTGTAAAGTGTGTGTCTCTGCCTGCTCTCTACTGTTGTGAGCCTGTTTGACAGTTTTTGTTGTTAACAAATATGTCCAGCCATGTTACCCGAGTGATGTTTTGCAAACAGGTGATGAAATCAATCCTAAGCTTATTATCAGAATCCAATTACTTCATAGTCAAACTTGATGCATTACTGATATATTACTTCCTGTGTTAAATATACCCCATTTTTGTTGCTAGCTGAGTAGTTATTCTTATTTTTTATAGTGAGTATAGAATCATCAGCTTGCTTGTTGTCAAAGTGGCAGTGACAGTGGTAGTTGTGGTACCGACACTAGTAGTACAATTGGCATTTGGTTTCCTAATCCACCATACAACTATAGACCCCAAGCAACTTTGCTTTATTTTATTATTAAGATATGATTTAGGGTTTTTAATATAATTAATTTATTGCTTATAAATGAATTTTTAATATGATTAATATATTGCTTATACATGATTTTTGTAATAGCTCAATAGTAGATGACTTTTGGCTATAGATGCCCTCAATTGCAAAATTTTGTTATACGGGTTTTGATTCTTACTTCTAGTGTCATCCCATGTGAACAGGACTGGAGTACCTTCGAAATGGTAAGAATTATACTTTTCTATTTACATTGTAATTAAATTAAAGTTTTTTATTAAGCTAACGACTTACTTAAATTATTTCTCTTATCTTAGATTTATACGAAGAAACTGAATAGATTATTGCATCAAAAGCTTAACGACTTAACTTTTGTACAATATAACGAAAAGATAAGAAGAAGGTACGAAGAGAAGAAAGCTAAGCTAACGAAACAAATTTCTACCCGATCATATTGGCATTGGTTGAAGATCACGATGAATATCTTATTGATGATGAGTTCGTTGGTGGTGATGATTCACTTACATGGCAAAATATTGATATGGCATCTGAAGCATCAAGAAGGCGAGTTATTTATAGAAGAAAGGACACGAAAGCGACAAAAGAAGGCAAAGGAAAGAAAATGATAAGATGCTTATGGAAGATAAAGAAGAAGAATTTAATTTTGAAGAAACAAATACAGAGAAAGAGGAACTAGAAGAACAATGATCTTTGTTTGAAAAGGAGTGAACATGACCATTAAGTATATATTAAACAATTAAGTGTGATTGTAATTGAATTTTGATGGATGTTATGCAACTTATTCTTCCATCTAATGCATCAAGATTCAAGAATCCGATCGCTTCTCTTATCTTTTTGAATCTTCTCCATGGATTGCTATGTAACTTATTATTCTATTTAATGTATTTGTTCCTACATTTGTGCTTCTACATATGTACCTTAACCTTTTTCTTTGTGACAACAAGATTACTGATTAGTACATGTGAACTGTTTTTTCATGTTCACTGTTGGTTGTGGACAATTTTGGAGTAAAACATGTAATGTGCATACAAGCTATGAAGAGTAAGAGAGGGGTCAGGCTTATGATAATGATTATTTGCTGAAATCCCTACCACATAACTGGTAATCTTCTGTTTGCTAAATATTTGTCTACCAACATTTATTTGGTGGAGTGTCTATTTATTTCAGGTTGCATACTTTTTTCTATGACAGCCTTAGAGTTGCCATGTCTTGCTTGTTTGTTCTAATTGTGATTGTGATTGTGAAATGTGTTGTATGTAACTCTTATTTGGTATATAACACGATGCTAGTTTTGTTTTATTTCCTTGTGTATTTATGTATAGCTTTGGTTTCGGCATTTAACGTTTTTACTATTTACCATTATAGCTTCATAAGTTGCATGCTATTTTCTTTTGATTGCTTTTTATTTACTCTTTTGGCTTCAACCTAATAATTTTATTTTGGCATACTATTTCATCAGTGTTATTACAATGCTAGCTTCTCCCTTTATTTGTTACACTTTTGCTTCATAACACTGTGAGCTCTATTGAAAAGTTGGGCATATACAGGCGAGTCCTTATGATTCTTTAAAGGATGTGGCTTGAAGATTTTACATAATAAAGTGGCTACAATCCCTATAATTCATTTTTCATCGCATGATAGTTCTTTCCGTCGGTTGTTGCATCTTGCTTCCCTTTCAAGAATTCTGAAATGTATATATTGTGCTGCATTTTTGAAGTATGATGGGCATTGTTGTAGTTGATAATTACACCATATAAAATTCCAAGTATTTGCAGGCACTTCAGACATTCATAGAGTTTCTTGTCAATTTTACAATGGGTACGTGGGCTCCAACTATTGGTAGATCAAACGAATGCCATTTGGTCACACTCAAATCAAATGCATCACTAGGTTTTGCTCTCTTTATTACTCCAAGATACATTTTCTTTCCATATTTCTACTACTAGATCTGGATGTTCTCTTTCATTAGATGCAGGTTCTACTTAGGTTATAGAAAAACCTACCTTCTTTGATTGTCGACATGCACTGCCATTTATATTTCCGTTCTCTAATTTAAGGTTAATAATTCAATATGCATGTGCTACATTAAAATTATTGTTTGTTTTCTTAGAAGTTAGAAGTAAAATTTATTTATTTATTTAGTTTGATTCATATTTATGATTACAAAAATTATGAGCATGGACGGGTGTGGGTGAAGAAGTTAGTCCCGCTACATTGCCGCCCGAATGTACAACAACAACAACTAAGCCTTTTCCCATACTAGACGGGGTCGGCTACATGGATTCTTTGTTTCCACAGATCCCTATCACGTGCCATGTTAGCAGTTAACTCCCAATAAGATAGATCATTCTTTATTGTTTCTTTCCAACACTTTTGTGGTCGTCCTCTACCTCTTTTAATACTTTCAAAATTTAGTTTTTCTAACCTTCTTATAGGTTCTTCTTTTGATCTTCTTTCTATATGTCCAAACCATCTTAAACGATGTTCTCTCATTTTATCCTCTATTGGTGCCACTCCTAATTTGTTTCTAATAACCTCATTACGTATATGGTCTTTTCTTGTATGACCACTCATCCATCTCAACATCTTCATTTCTGTCACAGACATCTTTTGTACATGTTGATGATTAACTGCCAACACTCAGAACCATAAAACATGGCAGGCCTAATTGCTGCTCTATAATATTTACCTTTTAATTTTAATGGTATCTTCTTATCACAAAGAATACCTGATGCTCCTCTCCATTTTAACCAACCAGCATTAATTCTATGTGTAACATCTCCATAAATTCTTCCATCACTCTGAAAAATTGACCCTAGGTATTTAAAACTTTCCTTTTGGGGAATGCAATGTGTGCCAATTTTAATTTCTATGTCCTCTGAAGTAGCCAAATGATCAAACTTACATTCCATATATTCTGTCTTTGTTCTACTAAGTCGGAGGCCTTTGCTTTCTAATGTTTCTCTCCATAGTTCCAATTTTCTATTAACTTTTTCCTTAGACTCCTCCACTAATACAATGTCATCTGCAAATAACATACACCAAGGTACTTCATCTTGAATATGTTTTGTTAACTCATTCATCACCATTATAAATAAGTATGGGCTTAAAGTTGATCCTTGATGTAACCCAATATTAACTTCAAAGAAGTCTGTCGTTCCTTCATGAGTCCTCACACATGTTTTTGCACCATCATATATGTCTCTTATAAGGTTAATATATGTCAATGGGATACTCTTTTTTCTAAAGTTCTCCAAAGAACCTCCCTCGGTACCCTATCATAAGCGTTTTCTAGATCAATAAATATCATGTGAAGGTCTTTCTTTTTTGCTCTAAAATGTTCCATAAGACGTCTCAAAAGGTGAATCGCTTCAATAGTAGATCTACCTGGCATAAATCCAAATTGGTTCTCTGTTGTACTTACTTGTCTTAACCTACGTTCGATAATTCTTTCCCATAATTTCATAGTATGACTCATTAACTTGACACCTCGATAATTCGCACAATTTTGAATGTCTCCCTTGTTCTTATATACAGGTATAAGTGTACTTGCTCTCCATTCCTCGGGCATCTTTTGGTTTTTCCATATTTCATTAAATAGTCTTGTGAGCCAAGTGATTCCTATTTCTCCTAGTATTTTCCAAACTTCTATAGGAATATTATCTGGTCCTACCGATTTACCACTCTTCATATGTTTAAGAGCCTCTTTGACTTCATTCTTTTGAATACGTCGGTAGAAATCGTGGTTTATATACATTTCTGACTTGGCTAAATCTCCTAAACTAATACTAGCATCTTTATTTTCATTAAAAAGATTATAAAAATAGTTTTTCCATCTATTTCTTATATCATCATTTGCCACTAGAATTTTTTCATCCTCGTCTTTTATGCATCTAACATAATTAAGATCTTTAGTTTTCTTATCTCTAGCCCTAGCTATCCTAAAAATATCTCTTTCACCCTCTTTTGAGTTGAGTTTTTTATATAAGTCCTCCCAAATCTTAGCTTTTGCTTCACTAACGGCCTTTTTTGCTTCCTTCTTTGCTTTCTTAATGTAGTGAAACTTTTTCAGAGAGGGTCTCCGCATTTTGATTATGGATGGATGCGGGGGTAAGGAAGCTAGTCCTAGATAATAAGATTCGTATTGGTTCTTGGAATATCGGAACATTATTGGGTAAGCTAATGGAGGTGGTAGATACTATGATTTGGAGAAAGATTCATATTTTATGTTTACAAGAGACAAAATGGGTTGGAGAAAAAGCAAAGGAGATAGAGGATACAGGTTTTAAATTATGGTACTCAGGTAAAGAAAAGGCTCGAAACAGAGTTGGTATTATCATAAATAAGGATTTAAAGGAGAGTGTAGTAGACATACAATGATATGGTGACCGAATCATGACATTGAAATTAGTGTTAGGAGCAGAGGTTTTGAATATAGTTTGTGCATACGCACCCCAAGTAGGACTAGAAGATAGCATAAAGACAGTTTTTTGGGAAGAGTTAGATAAGGTGTTTCAAAAGATTCCACAAAAGGAGATGATTTGTTTAGAAAGAGATTTAAATGGACATGTCGGTAAAAAGGCATTAAGATATCAAGGGATTCATGGAAACTATGGTTTTGGGGATATAAATGAGGAAGGTAGGGAGATTTTAAATTTTGCTATGGCATTTGATCTCTTTATAGTCAATACAATCTTCAAAAAACGAGATGAACATTTAATTACTTATAAGAGTAGCTTATCACAAACACAAATTGATTATTTTATTTGTAGAAAAAAAGATAGAGCGTGTTGTAAAGATTGTAAGGTAATTCCAGGAGAAAGCTTAACCACCCAACATCAACTTTTAGTTATGGATTTACAAATAAAAAAATGGACAAAGAAGAAAAGAGTGCATCAAGCTATTCGGAGTAAACGGTGGAACCTCAAAAGCGAGAAAGAAGATATATTTTAAGAGAAAGTCATTCAAGGAGATGTTTGGAATTATATTGGCACACCCTGTGATATGTGGAACAATATGGCTATACATATTAGGAAAGTGGCGAAAGATGTGTTAGGGGTATCTAAGGGAGGTGTACCGGCACAAAAGGAAGCTTGGTGGTGGAGTGAAGTAGTGTAAAATAAAATCAAGGCAAAGAGGGCATGCTACAAATTACATTATGCCAAGAAAACTAGTGAAACTTTAGAAGCTTATAAGAAAGCAAAGAAGGATGCGAAAAAAGCCATCAGTGAAGCAAAAGCTAAGATTTGGGAGGACTTATATAAAAAACTCAACTCAAAAGAGGGTGAAAGAGATATTTTTAGGATAGCTAGGGCTAGAGATAAGAAAACTAAAGATCTTAATTATGTTATATGCATAAAAGACGAGGATGAAAAAATTCTAGTGGCAAATGATGATATAAGAAATAAATGGAAAAACTATTTTTATAATCTTTTTAATGAAAATAAAGATGTTAGTATTAGTTTAGGAGATTTAGCCAAGTCAGAAAAGTATATAAACCACAATTTCTACCGACGTATTCAAAAGAATGAAGTCAACGAGGCTCTTAAACATATGAAGGGTGGTAAATCGGTAGGATCAAATAATATTCCTATAGAAGTTTGGAAAATACTAGGAGAAATAGGAATCACTTGGCTCATAAGACTATTTAATGAAATATAGAGAAACCAAAAGATGCCCGAGGAATGGAGAGCGAGTACACTTATACCCATATATAAGAACAAGGGAGACATTCAAAATTGTGCAAATTATCGAGGTATCAAGTTAATGAGTCATACTATGAAATTGTTAGAAAGAATTATTAAACATAGGTTTAGACAAGTATAAGTACAACAGAGAACCAATTTGGATTCATGCCAGGCATATCTACTGTTGAAGCGATTCACCTTTTGAGACGTCTTATGAAACATTTTAGAGCAAAATAGAAAGACCTTCACATGATATTTATCAGTGTTGTCCGTATCGCACCGTATCGTACGTATCGTATCGTGGGCCACCACGATACGATACGGGCCCCCGTATCGCAGGTGCGGGCGTATCGCACCGTATCGTGCGATACGGCCCGTATCGCACGATACGGTGCGTATCGCCCGTATCGTACGATACGGGCGATACGCCCTGGGACCCTTATAAAGGGTCCCGGGCCGAGGGAAACCCGCGATTTTTCGCGGGTTTCCTCTCTCCTTTTGGGTTCTTCAAGCTCCCTAAGAGTCGGTTTTCGCCTCCTTGGTGTTCAAAGCTCTAAAATCGTGCCCTACGGTGTCCGTCCAAGCCTCTAAACTCGGATTTAGGTATATTTTTAATGTTTTTTTCCTTTTTTTCCTTTATATTTATTGTTTTTTGTGTTATTTCGGGTTTTTTTTTTTGAATGACAAAATATGAAGTTATTAAGTGTGTGTATACGATTTTTATTGCATTCATGAAGTGGGAGACACTCGATTTGAGTGTTATTTGAAGATTGGGGGATTTACGAAGTGCTTTTATTTTCAGGTTTTTGTTTGAATTAAAGTACTCCATTGAGATGGCAGGAAGGGGTGGTAGAGACTCTCATTCAAAGTCTGATGATCCGGCATGGCAGTGGGGTATACCAGTTGAGGGTTCAAGGTTAAAAATCAGATGTTTATTTTGTGAAAAGGTGGTTAGTGGTGGAATTTCAAGGTTGAAACACCACCTAGCAGGAACCAGGAAAGAAGTTGCTCCATGCACAGGCAGAGTTAGAAGTGTGCTAGAAGGTATTAAATGGCAATGCTTGCAGATGATTGAGAGCATACAGGAAAGGAGACAACAAAAGGATGATTTCCAGATGTGTGAAGAAGCTGATGATGCTACTGCCACTGGAGTTGGATTCACTGATAGTTTGCCTTCAGATGCTAGAACAGATATTGGTAGTAGCAGTTCGCGAGCACCTAGCAGAGGAAAGAGGGTTGCATCTGAAGACTTTGGAGGTGGCAGAAGAGGAAGTTCAGGAAGGAGTAGAGGAAGAGCTTCTTCTTCTAGCATACATTCGTTCTTTCCTCCTTCCACTACACCTGGTGCTCAGCCAGGAATTCGTGCTGCTATGGCTTCAGAACAACTGCACGATCAAGCAGACCTTGCAGTGGGCAGATGGTTTTATGATACATGCATTCCATTTAATGCAGCAAACAGTTTTCATTTTCAAGCAATGGCAGATGCAATTGCTAACATTGGTCCAGGATACAGGATGCCCTCTTATCAGAAGTTGAGAGGGAAGATATTAGATCAGACCGTGATTGAAGTGCAGCAATACTGTTCGACTTTGAGACAATCGTGGAAGGAAACAGGATGCACTATCATGGCAGATGGATGGACCGATAGGCGAGGAAGGACATTGCTAAACTTTCTTGTATATTGTCCTAAAGGACTCATGTTTTTGAGATCTCTAGATATGTCAGAGGAGAGGCACACTGCAGAGATCCTACGAGAGGAATTTGATAAGGTTATACAAGAGGTTGGGCTAGAAAATGTAGTCCAATTGATTACAGATAATGCAGCTAACTACAAAGCAGCCGGAAAGGAGTTAGCTGATATTTATGGGACTTTTACTGGACACCATGTGCAGCCCATTGTTTAGATCTCATCCTCGAGGACATCGGTGAGATGGATGAAATAAAGGCAGCAACTGAGTGTTGCCAAGATATTACAAAATTTATTTACAACCATGCATTTGTTTTATGTATGATGAGGAGATACACAGAAGGTGCAGAGCTTCTTCGCACAGCTGCAACTCGGTTCGCAACAAACTTCTTATCTGTACAGAGTATTGTGAGACAGAAGCAAGCTTTAAAGAGAATGTTCTCCTCAGATGAGTGGCAACAATTTGCAGAGTTGCCACAAAACAGAAGGAACAGAAAGTTAAATGAGATTGCAGAAACGGTTTTTAGAAGTTCATTTTGGAATGCATGTATCAGATTATTGAAAATTACTTGTCCTTTAGTGAAAGTTTTGAGATTGGCTGACAGCGAGGAGAAACCATCTATGGGCTACCTTTATGAATCCATGGACAGGGCAAAAGAAGCAATCAGAAATAACTTTAATGGAAAAAAAAGAGATTATGTGCCCGTGTGGAAAATAATTGATAGTAGATGGAATAAACAATTGCATCAGCCTATTCATGCAGCAGCCTACTATCTAAACCCATCATTGAGGTACTCAGCAACCTTCAAAAGGGACGGTGAGGTTAATCGAAGAATCATTGAATGCATCGACAGATTAGTCCCTGATGAGAGCATAGTAGATGCGATACATCGAGAGATGGAGATATATGATAATGCTCTTCACTTGATGGGTTTGCCTGTTGCAATTCGCAACCGCTCTACGATGCGTCCAGGTACATTGTTTATTTTGATATTTAAGTTCCATCTTACATTACTGTGGATTATTATGTCTCTAATGTTTATATTTTCTTTACAGATGTTTGGTGGAACAGGTTTGGAAGTGATTGTCCAAACCTTAGAGATTTTGCAGTTAGAGTCTTAAGCCAAACCTGTAGTGCAACAGGTTGTGAAAGAAATTGGAGTGTTTTTTAACACATCCATACAAAAAAGCGCAACAGGTTGGAACACAAAAGGCTTAATGATTTGGTTTATATTCGTTGTAACATGCGCCTTCGTGAAAGGTAATGTTGTATTACTTTCAAATTTTCAATTCGATATTATTTAACTTCAGTTTTTAATTGTTAATATTACTTACTAATTGTTTATCTTTGTTTGTGTCGTAGGCAATTAAAAAAAGTAAATAGAGAAGAAAGTCAGTTCGATCCAATAAGTTTGGATAATTTTGATATATTAGAAGATTGGGTTATGGAAGACACTGAAGAAAATGCCCTCCTAACAGAAGAAGACGTTGCCTGGATTAATTTGGAAGGAGCGCAACAACATTATGGAGATGAAGAATTTGATTTTGAGAAGAAGGTGTGGGCGTGGCTGATGATGATGAGGATCTGCAACAAGGAGAAGATGAAGATTATTTAGTTGATGATCCTGATTACAATTTGTAAAATGTAACATTATATGTAACTGTAGACTGTAGTGTACTGTAAAGTGTAAACTATGTCTGTATTTTATTTTTTGGATTCAAAATATATAAATTTGGATGCAATTGTTCAATGTTGAATGCTCAATCTGTACTAAACTTACATTATATGAATTTAAAGCAATTATCAGATTTTTCCTGATTTTTTCTTGATTTTTTTCGATTTTTTTCGATTTTTTATTAATTTTTAATTATTTTTACATTATTTTAATATTAAAGTACGATACGATACGATACGATACGATACGATACGATACGCCCGTATCGTGGAGCCCAGCGATACACGATACGATACGCGTCAGACAACACTGATATTTATTGATCTAGAAAAAGCTTATGATAGGTACCGAGAGAGGTTTTTTGAAGAACTTTAGAAAAAAGAGGTATCCCACTGACATATATTAACCTTATAAGAGACATGTATGATGGTGCAAAAACATGTGTGAGGACTCAAGAAGGAATGACATACTTCTTTGAAATTAATATTGGGTTACATCAACGATCAACTTTAAGTCCATACTTATTTATAATGGTGATTGATGAGTTAACAAAACATATTCAAGATGAAGTACCTTAGTGTATGTTATTTGCAGATCACATTGTATTAGTGGAGGAGTCTAAGGAAAAAGTTAATAGAAAATTGGAACTATGGAGAGAAACATTAGAAAGCAAAGACGGAATATATGGAATGTATGTTTGATCATTTGGTTACCTCAGAGGATATAGAAATTAAAATTGGCATACATTGCATCCCCAAAAGGAAAGTTTTAAATACCTAGGGTCAGTCTTTCATAGTGATGGAAGAATTGATGGAGATATTACGCATAAAATTAATGCTGGTTGGTTAAAATGGAGAGGGGCATCAGGTATTCTTTGTGATAAGAAGATATCATTAAAGTTAAAAGGTAAATATTATAGAGCAACAATTAGACCTGTCATGTTTTATGATTCTAAGTGTTGGGCAGTTAACTATCAACATGTACAAAAGATGTCTGTGACAGAAATGAAGATGTTGAGATGGATGAGTTGTCATACAAAAAAAGACTGTATACATAATGAGGTTATTAGAAACAAATTAGGAGTGGCACCAATAGAGGATAAAATGAGATAACATCGTTTAAGATGGTTTGGACATATAGAAAGAAGATCAAAAGAAGAACCCGTAAAAAGGTTAGAAAAACTAAATTTGGAAAGTATTAAAAGAGGTAGAGGATGACCAAGAAAGTGTTGGAAAGAAACAATAAAGAATGATCTAGCTTATTGGGAGTTAAGTGCTAACATGGCACATGATAGGGATATGTGGAAACAAAGAATCCATGTAGCCGACCCCGTCTAGTATGGGAAAAAGCTTAGTTGTTGTTGTTGTAGTTTGATTCATATTTATGAAAGAAATAGTTGTGTTTTTTTATATTTTTTAGAAATTAGAGAATCCATTATATATATATATATATAATCATAAATAAAAATATACCGCTAAATCCGTTATATTCCTACTATATTCCGCTACCACTATATTAGGGTCGACCGCTAACAACTCGTTAATTGCTATTGATAACATATAAAATCATTCTTTTCATTAATCTTTATCCATGGATAATTGTTCATTTTGCTTACATCAAGATACCCCAATCTTTTTTGCTAAAACCCAAAATCATTACAAGCAATCCCACAAGTTTCAAAATTTAATATAACTAAATTATCCATAACGTAGAGACCACCTTCTCTATGTCTTTTCTCAGTCATCTTTTTCGATAGATGATTTTACACCAAAGATTTATTTGGTAAGAAGGTAACAATGCAACCATTATCACAAATTTGAGAAACCGAAAGAAGATTAAGGTTTAATTTTGTTATAAAACGTACTTGGGGTATTTTAGAGAAATTATTTTCTAAGTTACCAATTTAATTAACATCAAGCTTAGTTTCATTGGTCATAAACACTTGTTCTCTAACTTGTGGGCATTTGTCTAACAATTTATATTCATTAGTCGTATGAAAGAAAACACTAGAATCTAAAAGCCATAGCATACCTTAGCTTTTTGAAGAAGATGATAACGCCGACATGGAGAAGCTAGCATTTTCTTTAAAAATTTCTTAAATGTAGGCATTGATCTTCAACGGTAACACTTCCTCCTTGTTGTCAATAGCAACCACATGAGAGAACCTCCTCAATAAGAGAGGACACGTAGTCTTGATATGTTCACTCTCCTCCAATAATGGCAAATCGTATTCTTATTGAGCCAAGGTATTACATTACTTTTGAATTGTTCATTACCTTTACTATTTTTTACATGTAGAGGTTTGTAGGTCTTCAAATCATTTTTGGTCTAGATGTAGGAAGAACCCCTTCTTTGTTGTCTCTTATATTTCCCAATCTATTTTCTTCCATAACAAAATCGGTCAAAATCTCATAGCTTTTGGGTCTCAATTTTTTATGAATCAAATTTGATCTAATGTTTTCAAATTTCTCTCAATCCCCGTATAAACAAGAAAAAGTATTTGTTATCAAGGTATTCTTGAAACTCATCCATACTTTAGAGTTTTTTGAATTTGTCAAAGGTTCCAAGTTAGTTATAAAGATCGAAAAACTCATTATGGTAATCTGTAATCCTCATGAAACCTTGTTAGAGCATTATTATTTTTTCTATCAAATTTATTTGAAAAATAAAATCATGTTGTGAATGAGTTTTCCTAAAATATTCCAAAGTCTCAAAAGAATTGTCAAACATACTAATTCGACTAAAAGTTTTTCATCCACATTTTGGTAAATAATTCAAGTAATTTTGGCATTGTACTTCTCCCATTTTTTCAACTCTTGTTTACACTTCTCCTGTAACCTGAGAAATTCATCACCATCAAACCCTTCATTTATCCATTTGATCTCTTTAATTGTATCATTAATATAACCCAATAGTTTTTAGAAATAAAATAGTTTAGTATGTGCCCAATTTGGATAAGAGTTGGGCACCAATAAACAACAAAATGCCTCACTTTTTTTCCTCAATAATAATAAGAAATACGAAGAGTACATTTATTCTCTCAAGATGATCAAATGATTCCCAAATTTAAGGATCTTCGCACAATCACCATGAATCCCAATGCAACTCTAATCGGACCTTTTGAGCTCTGATACTATGTAAAAATAGCATCAATATCTTGTTAATGATATCCACAAACTTGAATACAAATGATCTTGCAAGATCATCAACAAGCTAAATCGAATAGATAGAATAACAAACAAGTAACGTGAGCACTAAAAGCTCTTAATTTTACTAATAACACATGCCCTCTATTTATAGAGATTTTACATCATTAAAGAAAGAGAGAGAATGGAAGCAGTTGCTCCCAACGGCTACACCACTAGCCGTTGGGAGTTCCCAACAGCTGGGTAGTAGTGTAGTCGTTGGGGAAGCCTAGTCTCAACGGTTCTCCTTGATGGACCTGTTGGACCCTAATGTCCCATTTTACCTGATACAAATTAACAGTGTCATGCTAGCAGTTAACTCAATATAAATTTGATCATTTTTTTTTCTTTTCAACACTTTTGTGGTCGTCCTCTCCCTCTTTTAATATTTTCATAATCTAGTTTTTCATATCTTCTTACGGGAACGTCCTTTAGTCGTCTTTCTACATGTCCAAACCATCTTAAACGATTTTATCTCATTTTATCTGTTGAGAATCACATAGAAATATGTAGCATACGATTATACATGGAAAACCAAAAAATAATTGTAAACACTCTAAAAATTTACATCTACAATAATGAAGAAGAAATGTAAAGGGAAAATGATAGAGATTGAGAGCAGGCCCTCTAATAGAGATTGACCCCTTTCTCTCTCTCTATTAAACTCAAAACCCTTAACCTAATACAAGCTGAACCAATTCTTATATAACGGATTGCTCAACATAGTAAGACCAAAATGCCCTTAATAATAAGGATAATTGCAATAATACCTAAAATCTATATAATTACTAAAAACACTAAATAAGCATATTCTTCCACACCCCCCTTAAGTTGGGAATGATATACTTAGAACTCCAAACTTGCAAAAACTAGGTAAAAGCAAGAACACATAAATTGCTTAATCATCTAAGAGTATATTCAAACTCTCACTGTGAACGAAAACAAGTTATTTCCAGCAAGCGATCGGTCCTGCTCCACTACACATGCGAGAAAGGACTCACTAAGGCTTGTGGGATCTTCTCTTCATGTTATGTTTGGGCAGCAACACTGCTACCCTCTTCTGGCAATAATGCAATAGTAAACTTGATAGAAGATGGACTTGGGTAAGTTGACTATCCTTGATGCAGTTATCCCTCTCTCACTTTCTTCTTTTAATCGTTAGAAGATGGAATTGGACCGCCTCTCTCACTTTCTTTTCAAGCATTAGAAGATGGAATTGGATGACCTCTCTCACACATTTTCAGCCTTTATGACTGCACACCACTTTTTTCAACCTTCTTTGTTGTCCACTTTTCACCAACCTTCCTTAGTGCAATACTTTTCAGCAACCTTCATGACTGCAAAAACTCCTTCACTCAACCTATATAGTTGTTCACTTCAGCAGCTTTCATGACTGCAAACTTCCAACAACCTTAATGGCTGCAAAATTATTTCAGCAATCCCCGTGACTGCAATCTTCAACAGCCTTCATGGCTGCAATAATCTTTCACCAGCCTACATAATTATTAATCTTTCAACAACCCTCCTGGTTGCAACCTTCCATCAACTCTCTTAGCAACTTTCTTAGCTGCACAAATTCAGCAACTTTCTCTGAAAAATCTACAAACATCATCAACCAATTTACAGCCTCCTCCTTCATCTTTCACCTTGGGTCCACAAGGCTCGGACACATGGATTTTGTTCAAGGCTTCTACTGCTTTTGCTTCTACACTCGAACCAGAATCCCCACAAGTTTGCAGCCAACTTGTTGCACGCCGTTTCAACATACTGAAAGTAGATCACCTTCATTCACTGTATCACTTTCCTTCCCGTCTCACCTTTCGACACTAATAATACCATTGATTCTACATCTGATTGACCACCCTGCTTTACTTCCATCTTCACCAGTGTTGTTTGATGCGTATCGTATCGCGTATCGTTGGTTTCCACGATACAGGCGTATCGTATCATAGCGTATCGTATCATACTTTAATACTAAAAAAAGAAAAATATTTAAAAATTAAGAAAAAATTAGTAAAAATAAAAAAAATCAAGAAAAATTAGGAAAAATATGGTAATTGCTTGGAATTCATATAATGCAAAGTTTAGTACATATTGAGCATTCAACATTGAACAATTGCATCCAAATTTATATATTTTGAAGCAAAAAATGAAATACATTTACATTTTACAAATTATAGTCAGGATCATCAACTAAATAATGTTCATCTTCTCCTTGCTGAAGATCATCATATCATCACCACCTTTTGCTTGAAAATCATATTCTTCATCTCTTTGATACTGTTGTTGCACTCCTTCCAAATTAATCCATGCAATGTCTTCTTCAGTTAGGAGGGTATTTTCTTCACTATCTTCTATAATCCAATCTTCTAATATATCAAAATTATCCAAATTTATTTGATCAAATTGGCTTTCTTGTCTATTTACTTTTTTCAATTGCTTACAAGAAAGAAAGATAAGCAATTAGTAAATAATATTAACAATTGAAGTCAAACAATATATTGAATTGAACCTTTAAATACTGTTTAATACAACATTACCTTTCGCGAAGCCGCATGTTACAACGAATAAAAACTAAGTCATTCAGTCGCTTATGTTCCAACCTGTTACGCTTTTTTGTATGGATGTGATCAAAGACACTCCAATTCCTTTCACAACCAGTTGCACTACAAGTTTGACTCAAAACTCTTACTACAAAATCCCTAAGGTTTGGGCAATCACTAACAAACCTATTCCACCAAACATCTATAGAAAAAGGCAAACATTAGAGACATAATCCACAATAATATAAGATGTATTCGTTTAAGAAACTTAAATATGAAGATAAACAATTTACATGTATGCATAGTAGTGCAATTGCGAATTGCTACAAGCAAACCCATCAAGTGAAAAGCATTATCATATATCTCCATCTCTCGATGTATAGCATCTATTGTACTCTCATTAAAGACTAATCTGTCTATACAATCAATGATGCCTCAATTAACCTCACCGTCCCTTTTGAAGCTTGTTGAGTACCTGAATGATGGTTTAGATAATATGTTGCTCAGTTGCTGTATTAATAGGCTGATGTAATTGTTTATTCCATCTGTTATCAATAATTTTCCACACGAGCACATAATCTCTCTTTTTAACATTCAAATTATTTCTAATTGCTTCTTTTGACCTATCCATGGCTTCATAAAGGTAGCCCATAGATGGTTTTTCCTCGCTATCACCCAATCTCAAAATCTTTACTAATGGACGTGTAATCCTCAGACTCTCGAAAATCTTATTCAACTTTGTGTTTCTTCTATTCTGAGACAACTCTGCAAATTGTTGCCACTCATATGAGAAAAACATTCTCTTCAATGCTTCCTTCTGTCTCACAATACTCTACACAAATAAGAAGTTTACTGCAAACCGAGTTGCAGCTATTCGAAGAAGCTTTGCACCTTCTATATATCTCCTCATCATACACAAAACAAATACATGGTTGTAAATGAAGGCAACACTCAGTTGCTGCCTTCATCTCATCCATTTCACCAATATCCTCAAAGATGAGATCTAAACAATGGGTTGTGCATGGTGTCCAATAGAAAGTCCCATAAGTATCGGCTAACTCCTTTCCAGTTGCTTTGTAGTCAGTTGAATTATCTGTAATCAATTGGACTACATTCTCTAACCCAACCTCGCATATCACCTTATCAAATTCTTGTCGTAAGATCTCTGCAGTGTGCCTCTCCTCTGACATATCTAGAGATCTCAAAAACATAAGTTCTTTAAGACAGTAGACAAGAAAGTTTAGCAAGGTCCTTTCTCGCCTATCTGTTCATCCATCTGCCATGATTGTGCATCTTTTCTCCTTCCATGACTCTCTCAAAGTCGAACAATATTCTAGCACTTCAATGACAGTCTTATCTAATATCTTTCCTCTCAACTTCTCATAGGAGGGCATCTTGTATCCTGGACCAATGTTACCAATTGCATCTGTCATTGCTTGAAAATGAAAACTGTTTGCTACATTAAATGGAATGCATGCATCATAAAACCATCTCCCCACTGCAAGGTCTGCCTGATCATGCAGTTATTCTGAAGCCATAGCAACACGAATTCCAGGTTGAGCACCAGGTATAGTGGTAGGAGGAAAAAATGAATGTATGCTAGAAGCAACTCTTCCTCTACTCCTTCCTGAACTTCCTCTTCAATCACTTCTAAATTCTTCAGCAACCTCTTTCTCCTGTTTGGTGGTCGTGAAATGCTGCAATTATATTTAGAATTGAAAGACCACGCACATAACTGCTACTACCAATCTTTGTTCTGGCATTTAAAGGAATATTATAAGTGAATCCAATAGCATCATCATCTTCCTCAAACTGCCCTAAATCATCCTTTTGTTGTCTTCTCTCTTGTATACTCTCAATCATCTGAAGACAATGCCATTTAATGCCTTCTTGCAAACTTCTAACTATGTCCGTGCAAGGACCAACTTTTCTTTTAGTCCCTACTAGGTGGTGTTTCAACCGTGAAATTTCACTACTAACCACCCTCTCACAAAATATACATGTTATCTTCAATCTGGAACTCTCAACTGGTGTACCCCACTGCCATGCAGGATCATTAGACCAAAAATGAGAGTCTCTAACACCCCTTCCTGCCATCTCAATTGAGTACTTTAATTCAATCAAAAACCTAAAAATAAAAGCACTTCGTAAATCCTCAATCTTCAAATAATACTCAAATAGAGTGTCTCCCACTTAATGAATGCAATAAAAATCATATCCACACTTAATAACTTCATATTTTGTCATTCAAAAAAAGGAAAATACAAATAACACAAAAACAACAAATACAAAGAAAAAAATGAAGAAAAACACTAAAAATATATCAAAATCCGAGTTAGGAGGCTTGCACGGACACCGTAGAGCACGTTTTTGGAGCCTTGAACACCAAGGAGGGGAAGAACCACGCTAGGCAAGCTTGGGGAGCTCTGCAAAAACCATGGAAACCTGTTCGGACAAGAGTCCCTGGGCGTATCGCCCCTTATCGTGTGATACGGGCCGTATCGCACGATACAGCACGATAAATGCTCAATTACGATACAGATGCCTGTATCGTATCATGGTGGCGTATCGCACCATATCGTATACAGATAATACTGATCTCCACAGATTGCATTGTTCCACCATCAAGATCATTGTTCTTCATTGCACTAAACCTAACATGTTTCTTTCCTTTAAGATGTAGATGTGTATTTCGTAAAATGTTCATGTTGCACTCAACACCATAAAACTCGCACCAGAATGCATACTTGATCACCTTGGTTCCCTACTTTATTGTTGCCCGCATAGCAGCATTGGGCTTCACCTTCTTCTTATGACCTGCTTTTCTTTGCAGACCACTGTTTTTTCGAGCACCAATGCTACTATTCAGACCATCAGTAGATTGGTTGACATCAGTCTCCACTGCTTTGGCATCGGGTTTTTTTTCTCGTTCTTCGATAACCCATCAATAATTGTATTCCACGACACTTAGTCTCTCTCCAACATTATGTCAAACACTTGGTGTGCGGCCTCTATTCTGTAACTACAATACATGTGCATAAGCACTTTACAAACGAATACATCGTAGAAGAATCGGCTCTTACACACAAATCTACATCCCTCTCTATTTATGATCTAACTCCATCTGCAACAAAGGACTTTTTTTCTGATATTGATCGTGCTGCACCTGGAGAGAGTAGCCACCATGGATATGGGCATAAGCTCCTCTCTGAATCAGGCGAAGATGCAGAATTTGTCATGAAGGGACTTGAAAGTGCCACAACTCCTTGCCTCCAGCACCGGAAGGTAGGGTTGACTGCAAGATATGTCTAGAGTTTGCACAGGCGGCAGGACTCAGTTGGAAAGTTGAATGCCAACATCTTTCTTGTCTTCCCTTATTCAAGCTATCATCAGTCTGCCGACATTTTGCTATCTCTTGTTTGCCTTCAAGTGCAACCAACCAGTCCTTCAGTTCAATAAGCAACTTCACATCATCTGGTCTTCCAACATCAAAAAACTCATTCTCGCTTTTTCATCTGAACCTCCATAACAGTAGGCGATGCCTTCAAAAGCTTCCTCAGTGGCCCTTCCAACAAGTTCTTCAACCCTTTTGACAATCCATCTCCAGACCCATCATCTGGTCCAAGTATTCCAAAGCGATGCAACAGGGCTTAAGCGTAATTCATCCCACCACCAAGCCTAATTCCAGATACTTTAGCTGATACATTCAAAGTATGGCATTCTGAATCTTTCAATTTATAGGGAATCACATGGTTGCTACATATTTCCAGGAATGGGGAAGTTGAATCATGCCCATTCTTCCTACCCTACCCTTGCCTCTCTCGATCCAGAAAACAACCCTCATTTGGGAACATCTATCCACATGCAACACGGATCCATCTTTACCATGAGTTCCACCCATTCTAGCATGTGATACATCTCCCAGTGTATCTACATAGTCTACCTGAACACTGTTCCATCGCAGGCTGGATGAGACAACTACGGCTCTCATGTACATTTCATCAAACAGTTATCGTGCAGAGTTAACATCCTCTTGGGCATTTCATCAAACACTTTACATGCACGTCTGTGTTCCTAACCAAAGTTCAAAAGTACCTCTCAACATGAGGGAATTCTCTAAGTGAAACTTTTCGTCAATAGCCGTGTGAAGCCCATATACAAATTGCAAGTCATGACAATGTCACCAAGTGTCGGTGAGTGTCCAACTATATAGGTATTGGATGCAAGGTAAGTATTCAAAGCACCGAGGGCCCTCTTTACAGAAGAAAGAGCAGCTTCCTTGGCTAGAGGAAGGTAGACAGGGAAGCCCGTTCTTGGTCTCAACCACCTTCAGTCGAGCAACATAGCGTGAAATCACATTGATTTCAAATATGAGGTCATTTTGTTTTGCCGCACGTCTACAGTCGTTGCTCATAACGATCGAAGGCTCTAATACCATGTTGAGAATCACAGACAAATACGCAGCATACGATCATACATGAAAAACCAAAAAATAATGAAAAGAAATGTGAAGGAAAAATGATAGAGATTTGAGGCGCAGGCCCTCGAATGGAGGCCGCACTGTCTTTCTCTCTCTATTAAACTCAGAACCCTTAACCTAATAAAAGATGGACTAATCCTTATATAGTGGACTGCTCAACGTAAAAAGACCAAAATGCCTTTAGTAATAAGGAAAATTACAATAATACCTAAAATCTACATAATTATTAAAAACACTAAATAAGCATATTCTTCAACACTAGTAGAGCGAATTATCAAGGTATCAAGTTAATGAGCCATACTATGAAAATATGAAAAAGTATTATCGAACGTAGGTTAAGACAAGTATCGAGTACAACATAAAACCAATTTGGATTCATGCCCAGTAGATCTACTAACAAATTGCTCCCTTATTTTTATATATAAGTATAACTGTTAAGAATTTGCTGTATTAGTGTCATTTATATATTTTTTGATATTTTGGTATTATTACAATTGCCCATAGTACTAAAAGCATTTTAGTCTTTTCATATTGACCAGTCACTATATAAAGTCTCTCCATTGGATGGCTTGCCCCCTCCTTCGATCTCCAATTCTTTTCTTCACAACTTTTCTCCTTTTTTCTCATGATTCATTGTGCTTCCCCAAGAATGTCAACATAGAATCAGAGCATTTGATCATTGGGAGCAGCAGTAGCCAACCCGCGGGTTATTTTCCTTGAATAATGAGAGTGGAGAATGAGAGGGAAGCCATGGCGATGGAGTCCGTGAGAGGAGAGACTATGAAGCCCTATACCATGAAGCAAACGATGGTTTGACACAAGCATGCAGTATCGAGGCAAGTATGACAGCATCATTCGGGTCGCACTGAAATACTAACAATCAATCAGCAGATATGCTGATGAATTGCTACGGGTGGCTGCACGGTTGTATGAGGCCACCAATGAGCCATATTGTGTCTGAACTATCTTGCTGCAAATGTCAAAGCACTTGGTGGGACTGGATTGGGAATGACAATTCGGTTGGGATGTAAAATTTGTTGGGTGCAGGTTTGCATCAAGTCATATTACTTGGAAAAGAATGACCCTTGAGAAAGCAGGCATTTTCGCATATGCAACACGAAGCTGGTAGGATGAGTAATATAGAGACAGACCATGGGCAGCCGAGTGGAGCCTCCCTTGTTGCTGGACTACGGAACTGGTGATTCTGGTCTCAACATGGGGATCCTTTTGTGAGGAGCACTTGGTCTCGGGCATGATAATGTGTATGGCGTGGTTGGAGCCTAGCAGATTTCAGATTTTTAACAGAATGTTTAATATATAGTATGCAAGATGCCCAGTGTTTGATGAAATGCCTAAGGGAGATGCCTTGGCCGTATAATAATTGTTTGATGAAATGTCTCAAAGAGAGAGACAACATATTTTTTACAACAATGTTGTTATCGGAGCATAGCAGTGCCACCAGTGTTGATGTCAACCAACGAGTGCAGTGGATAGTGGCTGTTGATTGTTATTCAAATCGGATTGCAAGGGTTCTGTCCAGTCTCTTTGACATGGAGGAAGTGCGGCAAACAAATTTGTTGCTATTTCGATGAGGTGCAGAACAACACCTTTTATGTTTGTATGGTTGTTGCTCTGCCTCTGCAAAAAAATTCTGATAAGGCTACATAAGATTTTGCAGCAAATGAAGGTTGTTGGAAAAGTATTGCAACCATGAAGCTACTAAAGAAGAACAGTCATGAAGACTGATAAAAAAGTTGCAACCATAAAGGTTGTTGAAGATTGTTGCAGCCATGAAGCTGTTGAAGAAGAACAGCCATGAAAGTTGTTGAAGATTGTTGCAATCATGAAGTTTGCTAGAAAAGTGTTGCAGCAAAGAAGGTTGCTGAAAAGTAGACAGTGAAGAGGGCTGAAATTTTCAGAAAAAAGATGCAGAAAGTATGATGTAGTGGTTGGTGAACGTTTACATTGGGTCAAACAACAAAAATGCAGATAGAAAAGATAGAGTGCGAAAAATTATTTTTTTCACCACATATACTTGAAAATCAAATCATAGAAGATGTAGATACATTGATTCTTATGGAATGTGGTAGTGTCACCAAGAAGCATAAAGTTTGAACCCTTGAATTGTTAAAGTGAACAGTTAGGTGGGCTGTCAAAATCGGTTGCAGTCACCATGTGAAGGGGCGCATAATCGATTAGTATGAGCAGATGTTTGTATTATGCTATTTAAGAGGTAGAAAGTGAACACCCAACCAATACACCGGCAACAACCACCATGTTAAGGGGCACAGAAAAAGCCGATTGAAGTGTGTATGGTAAACATAGTACCTCCTACCATAAAAATCAGTTTTATCAAGAGTAGGAAACCATGACTTCTGAAGTGTTGTTGCCCAACACTTCATAGAAAAGAAGGAAGAGAGGGAGCAGCCGACACCCATAGAAGGGTCTTGCGCTACCCAAGTGAGAGTTAATTTAAAGAAGCCAATGATCATTGCTGCAAGTGTGGTGAAGAAAGAGCCATTTTTTTGGCAAGTTTAGAGTTCGAAGTATCTCACTCCCAACTTGAGGGGGGGTGTTGAAGAATCTATTGTATTAGTGTCATTTTTGTATTTTTTGATATTTTGGTATTATTGTAATTGCCCATAGTACTAAGGGCATTTTGGTCTTTTTTATATTGATCAGTCACTACATAAGGATTGGTCGAGCTTGTATTAGGGTTAAGGAACATATTAAGAGAGAGAAAGAGGGGGGGCCTCCATTGGAGGGTTTGCCCCCTCCTTCGATCTCCAATTTTTTTCCTTCACATCTTTTCTCCTTTTTTCTCATGATTCACTGCGCTTCCAAGAGAATTTTAATAATAAGTGTATTCGCTCTCCATTCCTCATGCATCTTTTGGGTTTGAGGAGATGTAACACATTAAAAGCAAAGTCCTTATGTAGAGATACAATCAAACACATTAAAATGACTAAAATGAACCACATGAAACAAAAGAAAGGGATAACACACAACACAGTAAATATGTAGAAGCGTAGGATACAGGAAGGTAGTGTTTTAGATTTAAGAAACACATACTCAAGTGCTCTCACATCAATTTCCTCTTCCCAAGGAGAAGGGGTACGACGTATAGCTTTGCTTCTCTCTACTTCTACCTGTTAGATAAATGCTTTAGTGCAGTTGATGAAAAAGGGAACCAACTTTCAACAGTTACATGACAGACCTGGGCTTCTCTTAGGCGCTTGACCTCCTTCTCCAGCTGAAACTCCGCTGCAGTTTTATCACTGGCCATAGCCTCTAGCTGTGTTTGCTTCAAGTACTTCACATGATAAACAAATTACCGTCTGTAGGTCAAATTCGGTTTGACATAGACAAGAAACACTGTACACGAAAAATCCTCCACACATACCAATAAATCAGTCAATTCACGATAACGCTTTTCTAATTCCATATGCTCCTGTTTCACGCACATAGAAAACACATATATATTAACAAATAACACTTTAATTGTAAAAGCAAAGCAATGGAAATCACAAATGACAATGATCAAACATCTGGTTTTACAATTTCCAAATTGCTTAATGAAAAATAATTAAATATTCTGCACCATACTGTAGTTTGTTATTGACTATGGAGGTTAAAGACAATTTTCACCAGCAATGTAGCAAAAGTAATATCTTTACAGAAATTGTAAAAATATGAATTGCATAACCAGGCTTAAAACCCAGAAGAGTTACAACTCATTCATCTAAGTGACAGAATGTGCTAGTCCATGAAACTTAGCAGAATCTGCACGAGCATCGCTTACATAAACAACTAAATTCGGAGAGGTTAACAGAGTAGATAGCTAAGGGGCCAAATGGCATCATCTGAAATGCCCATGTCATCCAAATGAAAATCATAAAGCGCCTTGTACAATGACATAATGTACTTCTAACATATTAACAAATCAAAAGAAGAATCATAACGAAACTATAAAAGTTGTACACTGTCATTTAGTAAGATGGTACTAATTAATAAAAAAATTGCTATTACACCATAAAAAGGAAAGATGGGTTACACGCAGAAGAAAGAAAAATCACAAACATAAAAAGTGGAAATGATAAAAGCACCTACCTGCCGTGAATAATGCTCAGCATCTCTTTTCATGCCTGCCATTTCCACTCTCATCTTTTGCAACTCAGCCTGTTTTGAAAAACAAAGACCTCAGAAGCATCATGTGACTCACATTTTGTCAACGATCAAGCATGATTCCCTTCATATCACCCACACAATTACTTTAACGGTTTAAAATGAAATTAGCACCTCTATGGATAGCTTAGAGTTGCATGACACACATGCTAGTATTTAGAGATTTAATAGTGAATCCCCAAGTTGCACAGTACAGCACCGCTCAGCAATATCACTGAAGCAGAGGAGTAAATCGCTTACAATGTATCATTCAGCAGGCAAGGCAGTACTACTCAGCTAATGAGATGTTAGCAGCAGATGTCATGAATGCAGTGGAAGTGCATCCAATTGTTATAACAAAGTGATGAAAAAATATATATCATGAGGTGATATAACGTGTAAAGCTTTGAGGTACTTTGTTGACATGGTTGGCAGATGAGATAAATGGTGGTCATGCTGAATAGGTGTGATTAGATATAGAAAAGTATTATTGTACATCAACATACACAATGCTTGTGAGCGAACAATGACTGACCATATTTGGATGTAGAAATATGGAGAAAACCCCCTTAGAATTGCAAATGCTTAAGAAAAGACAACCATCCAGATTATATAACAAAATCCTGTGCACTCTATTTATGACACGTGCATCATTCCAAACTCATAGTAGGTACATGAGGCTAACACAATCCTGTGGACCCTATTTATGACACTTCAATAAGTTAGAAGAGCCAAATTAGACAGAAAACTGAACTGGAAAAGCAAAAAAGGAAAACCATAAGGTGCACTTGCCTCCAAAGAGGAGAGCTTACTCTCTGCCTCTCTTTGACCTTGACGTGCTCGATCTGCTTCTTCTTGCCAGGCCTGCATCATTCAAAAGAGAAAGTCGCTATAGTAAAAATAGCACTACAACAGAGGATAGAGATGACAAGACAAAAGGCCGCTCTCTTATGAACAAAATGCAAGTTTCAAGCTACCTAATAACAAACAGGAAATGACTTTCTCTTGAATATGATAAGCAACCTGTCTTACTGAGATATGGAAGCAAGACATATACATACCCACAGATATTTAAATATGTATACACATACATCATATATATTATATACACACACATAACAGCACTTATGGAGCAATTAACATATTAACGGCCCTCAACGTGACTTAATTGTCACCATTTTGGGGCCTTTGAGGTGCTTAATAAGATAGCAAAGTTGATCGCTCTAGCTAGTGTTGGAGAAATACAGTGTTCTTAGTGTATATTAGAGTGTCTTTAGTATTTGTTTTTAAAGGTACTTTTAAATTCATTTCATTAATGGCAGTTTGGTAATATACCATCTTGTAATTATGTTTATAAAAGGGAAATCCTATCAACGGTGTAATATGAGTAAACAGAAAAGAGAATAGAAAGAAGAAAGTGGGTGGCGGCTCCTTGAGAGAGATCGTGACTGTCGATTTTATTTTGATTGATTTCCTTCAATTAAATCTCCTCGATTACTCTAAAACCAACATGGTATCATAGTCAAGTTGAGCATTCCATCAAGTAATCGACGGATGATACTGGCGCATTAGTAGTGGCTGCGAAATTATGGTTGTTGGAGCAGTTCTGCAGGAAATTAGTAGTGTTTTAGTGCACAAAAAGTGAGTTGCAACAGCCAGACACATTACTACCATAAATCTTGATATAGGAGTCGTGTAGGCTACTATGGAAGACTATAAATCATGGAAGAAAACCACATTACTACCATAAATCTTGATATAGGAGTCGTGTAGGCTATTATGGAAGACTATAAATCATGGATGAAAACCACAAGGAGGAGTTCTTGAACTCAGTAGGTATGATTGATTCAAAAATAGAACCATATCATATTGTGAACATCAAATTAGACGGGAAAAACTATAGAGAATGGAAAAGATCAATAGAATTTCCTCAAATGAAAAGGAAAACTAGGATTTGTCAGAATAACACAGGTATGTATGGACGAAAATGATCAAGATTATGAAAGGTAGTCAAAACAAGATGCTCTTGTTGTAAGTTCTTGGCTTTTACAGTTGATCATTCCATCCATAAGTAAGACATTTATGTACGTGGAGACAGTCTTGGAGATTTGGGTAGTTGTGGCTGAGCTGAAGCATGTTCAAGAAAAAAATATTAGAAAAAAATACGAAGTGATAGAAAAGATTAGGAAGTGTCGACAAGGGGATAAATCAGTTAGTGACTACTATGAGGAACTTCGAGGGCTCTAGAATGAACATGTAGTTAATAACAAATGCCGTCATTGTATAAAGGAAAGGACTGTAGATGTTGAGGTAAGGAAAGTGTTTGACCTCCTATAGGGAATTTCTCTCGAGTATGAATGAATTAAGACTAATATCCTTAGTAAAGAAGAGTTGCCTTCTATTGAAATTGTTTACTCTCTTCTCTTAAAAGAGAAAGAGAAAGAATCTAGAAAAGGGTGATATGTCACAGACTGAAAAGAGTGCCTTCGCTGGAAAAGGTTAAGTGATATTTCCGCATGGAAGAGGTTCGTTTATCCCTAGAGGAAGAGGAGGTGATCAATTTCAAACCAATAATGATAATAATAAATTACAATGTTCGCATTGTGAAAAGAAAAAACACACTAGAGATCACTGTTGAAAAATTATTGGAAAGCCGGCAGATACCAGAGAACATGATAACTATGTTGCAGCCATCACTGAGAAGACAGCAAAACCAGCAACACATGATGAAATGCTGGAGCTAAAGAGGAAAATTGCAAAAATTGAATCCAAACTCACAGATCAACTAATAATTTCTTCAAAAAAACAAGAGATAGGTGTTCCTACTTTCTTTACTATCAGTGGTAACTCCTCCCTTACTCAATCTAAATTTTGAGTGATAGAATCACGAGCAAGTGATCATATGGTAGGTAATAACTCTATTTTCATAAAATATAAGCCAGTGAATATATCAAATTAGCAAATGGATCATTAATTCCTATAAAAGAAAAAGGGAAGATGCATACTCTAAACTTTCAATTTGTGTCAGTCATTTATGTTCCCAAGTTTTTAGTTAATATGCTATCAGTGAGCTCTTTGGTTATAGATTTACAGTGTTCAGTAACCTTCTCCCCTCTTGGTTGTAAATTTCATGATGGTAAATTTCAGCATATGAGGATGGGAAGAACCTTTAAACATGGTGAATTGAGGAATGAGCTCTATGTACTCTCTAACCATTTCACTCCATCACATAAGAGTACATTCGCATCTACAAAAACAGAGGAACAACTCATATTATGGCAAAGCCGATTGGGATATCTATCATCCTAAAAAATTAGAGATGTAGTTTTTGTTAAGTCTAATAAAGAGTTAGTCCTTCAATGTGACGTATGTTAAAAGGACAAACATCATAGAGTATCATTCCCTGGTCGTGAGTCATAGTCTTCAGTTCTGTTTGAGTTGATACATTCTGATGTTTGGGGCCCATGTTCAATCCCTCATTAGGAAAATATCAGGATTTTGTTACTTTTATTGATGACTATTCCAAATTTACCTTTGCGTATCTCATGAAATCAAAATTTGAAGTTTCATCTATATTTCCTATTGTTTATAAGCTTATTTAAACCTAGTTTAAACATCCCATCAAATTACTAAGGTCTGATAATGTTAGTAAGTTTGTCAATCATTCCTTATAAGAATATTTGCAAACTCATGGCATTACATATCAAACTTCATGTGTTTATACCCCATAACATGTGTTTATACCCCACAACAAAATGGTGTTGGAGAAAGAAATAATAAGCATATCTTAGAAGTTGTTAAAACCTTATTATTGGAACATAATGTCTCTAAATCTTTTTGGCCTCGAGCAATTCTTACATCTATATATCTCATTAATAGGTTACCATCTGTTGTTCTCTCTAGGAAAACTCCATTTCAAATGGTGCAACTAGGTGTCAATCCATTCCATGTGACACCACAGATATTTGGGTGTTTATGCTTTATTCATATTCATGACCTATTTCGGCATAAGTATCCTACGGCGGTTAGATGTGTATTTATAGGCTATTCAATAGAAAAGAAAAATGGTCATAAGAAATATGTGTTTATGGACGTTACCTTTTTCGAAACTACACCATACTTCTCATGTGAGACCATACCATCAAGTTCTATACCAAATGAGTCTTAAGTGTAACCAATCAACGCTACTTATGAAGATGATTTCAAGGACAATAGGGCATATGAGTAGGATGAACAACAGAAGAAGGAGACGAAGGTTTATTCAAGAGGAGATAGACAAGTATTCATACCCAATCCTCAGGAAACCATAGACCAAGGGGAGCTTCATCTACCCAATCCTCAAGAAACCATAGACCAAGGGGAGCTTCATCCTCAGATCAAAAGGATGTCCTAGTGAGAGAAAGAGATAAGGAAGAATTAAATTTAGATGTTCCTATTGCCCTCAGAAAAGGAAAAAGGTTATATGGCAAATATTCTATTACGCAGTTCATGTCTTATGATCACATATCATCTAGTTATCATAACTTTGTTTTGAATGCTGAAGTATATCATGTAAGCACCATCAAAGATGCATATGAACGTAGTGTTTCACATACTAAGGTATTTAAAGAGCACTCTAGGATATGGGGTTATATATAGAAATAATGATCATATGAACATAAAAGTATATACTGATGCAGATTGAGTGTTGCCCAAGTAGCCCGGCCCGGCCCGGCCCGGCCCTATAGGCCGGGGCCGTCAGGGCCACTAGCCGTTGGGGCCTAGGTCCCCAACGGCTAGTTGAGTAATCGTTGGGGGCTACCAACCCCCCTTCCTTTCTCTTCTCTTCCCCCTTCTCTCTTCTCTTCTCTTCTTCTCCTCTCTCTTATCTTCTTTTCCTCTCCTATGCCTCATGTACTCTATAAATATGGCTTTTATGTAATGGATTTTCAAGTTTTTTGTGGCTAAATAATATTCTTTTTTAATATTGTGCCTTTGTTGCATACGCTTTCTTATAGTCTTCTTTTCTAAGGCTTTTGCAAGTGATACTTTGAGATGATATTCATCAACCTTCTACTATCACATTAAAGTATTGTCTTCATTACATGGTATCAAAGCCATTTTTTATCGTGGAAACGCTAATTGTCACCTCTGAAAGCATGCCGATAGTGCTCTTGATTTTGTTGTAAGTTTATCTCCTTATAATTATTTTTCTCTTTAAAATATTGACAAAAAAAGATGATTTAATTTTCATTTAACACATTCAAACTACAAAACATGAACCTAAACTATGAAAAATTATTTATATTTCAAAACATTATGGAATTATGTAAGTGGTTCAAAGGTAGAACGATCCATTAATGCTACGCTTGAGCAAAAGGAAAAATATGAATGAGGTCATCGAACGATCCCATGGGTACTCATGAATAATGTAAGTGAACATAAAAGGAACACTTTGGCCGACTTCACTAATGCAACAGAAGCATGAGAATATTTGAAAAAATCTCATGTTCAAAATGATGTTGCTCATAGAATGCATTAAGAGTAGTGTTGTCCGTATCGCACTGTATCGATACGGTGCGATACATATCATATCGTGGGCCACCACGATACGATACGGGGGCCCGTATCGCAGGTGCGGGAGTATCACACCGTATCGTGCGATACAGGCGATACACCCTGAGACCCTTATAAAGGGTCCCGGGCCGACTGAAACCCGTGATTTTTCGCGGGTTTCCTCTCTCCTCTTGTTCCTCAAGCTCCCTAAAAGCCGGTTTTCGCCACCTTAATGTTCAAAGCTCCAAAATCGTGCCCTACGGTGTTCGTGCAAGCCTCCAAACTCGGATTTTGGTATATTTTTAATGTTTTTTCCATTTTTTTTCCTTTATATTTATTGTTTTTTTGTGTTATTTCAGTTTTTTTTAATGACAAAATATGAAGTTATTAAATGTGCGTATACGATTTTTATTGCATTCATGAAGTGGGAGACACTCGATTTGAGTGTTATTTGAAGATTGAGGGATTTACGAAGTGCTTTTATTTTCAAGTTTTTGTTTGAATTAAAGTACTCTATTGAGATGGCAGGAAGGGGTGGTAGAGACTCTCATTCAAAGTCTGATGATCCGGCATGGCAGTGGGGTATACCAGTTGAGGGTTTAAGGTTAAAAATAAGATGTTTATTTTGTGAAAAGGTGGTTAGTGGTGGAATTTCAAGGTTGAAACACCACCTAGTAAGAACCAGGAAAGAAATTGCTCTATGCACAGGCAAAGTTAGAAGTGTGCCAGAAGGTATTAAATGATATTGCTTGCAGATGATTGAGAGCATACAGGAAAGGAGACAACAAAAGGATGATTTCCAGATGTGTGAAGAAGCTGATGGTGCTACTGCCACTGGAGTTGGATTCACTGATAGTTTGCCTTCAGATGCTAGAACAGATATTGGTAGTAGCAGTTCGTGAGCACCTAGCAGAGGAAAGAGGGTTGCGCTGAAGACTTTGGAGGTGGCAAAAGAGGAAGTTCAGGAAGGAGTATAGGAAGAGCTTCTTCTTCTAGCATACATTCGTTCTTTCCTCCTTCTACTACACCTGGTGCTCAGCTAGGAATTTGTGCTGCTATGGCTTCAGAACAACTGCATGATCAAGCAAACCTTGCAGTGGGCAGATGGTTTTATCATGCATGCATTCCATTTAATGCAGCAAACAGTTTTCATTTTCAAGCAATGGCAGATACAATTGCTAACATTGGTCCACGATACAGGATGCCCTCTTATCAGAAGTTGAGAGGAAAGATATTAGATCAGACCGTGATTGAAGTGCAGCAATACTGTTCGACTTTGAGACAATCGTGGAAGGAAACAGGATGCACTATCATGGCAGATGGATGGACCGATAGGCGAGGAAGGACATTACTAAACTTTCTTGTATATTGTCCTAAAGGACTCATGTTTTTGAGATCTCTAGATATGTCAGAGGAGAGGCACACTGCAGAGATCCTACGAGAGGAATTTGATAAGGTTATACAGGAGGTTGGGCTAGAAAATGTAGTCCAATTGATTACAGATAATGCAGCTAACTACAAAGCAACTGGAAAGGAGTTAGCTGATATTTATGGGACTTTCTACTGGACACCATGTGCAGCCCATTGTTTAGATCTCATCCTCGAGGACATTGGTGAGATGGATGAAATAAAGGCAGCAACTGAGTGTTGCCAAGATATTACAAAATTCATTTACAACCATGCATTTGTTTTGTGTATGATGAGGAGATACACAGAAGGTGCAGAGCTTCTTCGCAAAGCTGCAACTCGGTTCGCAACAAACTTCTTATCTGTACAGAGTATTGTGAGACAGAAGCAAGCTTTAAAGAGAATGTTCTCCTCAGATGAGTGGCAACAATTTGCAGAGTTGCCTCAAAACAGAAGGAACAGAAAGTTAAATGAGATTGCAGAAACGGTTTTTAGAAGTTCATTTTGGAATGCATGTATCAGATTATTGAAAATTACTTGTCCTTTAATAAAAGTTTTGAGATTGGCTGACAGCGAGGAGAAACCATCTATGGGCTACCTTTATGAAGCCATGGACAGGGCAAAAGAAGCGATCAGAAATAACTTTAATGGAAAAAAAAGAGATTATGTGCCCGTGTGGAAAATAATTAATAGTAGATGGAATAAACAATTGCATCAGCCTATTCATGCAGCAGCCTACTATCTAAACCCATCATTGAGGTACTCAGCAACCTTCAAAAGGGACGGTGAGGTTAATCGAGGAATCATTGAATGCATCAACAGATTAGTCCCTGATGAGAGCATAGTAGATGCGATACATCAAGAGATGGAGATATGTGATAATGCTCTTCACTTGATGGGTTTGCCTATCGCAATTCGCAACCGCTCTACGATACGTCCAGGTACATTGTTTATTTTCATATTTAAGTTGCATCTTACATTACTGTGGATTATTATGTCTCTAATGTTTATATTTTTTTTACAGATGTTTGGTGGAACAGGTTTGAAAGTGATTGTTCAAACCTTAGAGATTTTGCAGTTAGAGTCTTAAGCCAAACCTGTAATGCAACAGGTTGTGAAAGAAATTGGAGTATTTTTGAACACATCCATGCAAAAAAGCGCAACAGGTTGGAACACAATTTATATTCGTTGTAACGTACGCCTTCGTGAAAGGTAATGTTGTATTACTTTCAAATTTTCAATTTAATATTATTTAACTTCAGTTTTCAATTGTTAATATTACTTACTAATTGTTTATCTTTGTTTATGTCGTAGGCAATTAAAAAAAGTAAATAGAGAAGAAAGTCCGTTTGATCCAATAAGTTTGGATAATTTTGATATATTAGAAGATTGGGTTATGGAAGACACTGAAGAAAATGCCCTCCTAACAGAAGAAGACGTTGCCTGGATTAATTTGGAAGGAGTGCAACAACATTATGGAGATAAAGAATTTGATTTTGAAGAAGAAGGTGTGGGCGTAGCTGATGATGATGAGGATCTGCAACAAGGAGAAGATGAAGATTATTTAGTTGATGATCCTGATTACAATTTGTAAAATGTAACATTATATGTAACTGTAGTGTACTGTAAACTATGTCTGTATTTTATTTTTTGGATTCAAAATATGTAAATTTGGATGCAATTGTTCAATGTTGAATGCTCAATCTGTACTAAACTTACATTATATGAATTTAAAGAAATTATCAGATTTTTCCTGATTTTTTTCAATTTTTTTCGATTTTTTACTAATTTTTATTGATTTTTAATTAATTTTTATATTATTTTAATATTAAAGTACGATACGATACGCCCGTATCGTGGAGCCCAGTGATACACGATACGATACGCGTCAGACAACACTGATTAAGAGACAAATTGGCCTCCCTTAAACAAGGAGATAAAAGGGTAAACAATTTCTTTGGTGAATATTTCAATATTTGGAACCAACTATATGGCTATAGAAAGAAATGTACACAATGTCTTAGAGACAATGTGAAGATAATAAAAATTTTGTATATCAATTTCTACGGAGTCTTTGTGAAGAAATTAAAAGAGTTAGGTCCTCTCATTCATCAGAAGTCGTTTCCTACCAAAGAAGAGGTACTTATCGATCTTGAAATGACGAAAACAAGAATGAATGAAGCTAGGCTTCAAAGAGATACCGCACTTGCCGCAACTAAACCTAGAGCAAATGTGAAGGCTTATCGTCCTCCTCATTTTAAAAACGAAGGATCAAGCGAATCAAGAAAAGAAGTCATTTGCCATCACTGTAGAGAAACCGGGCACATAAGGTCAAATTGACCTAAATTGAAAAAGAAGGTGGGCTTAGTGGAAGAACATGTTTCATCTTCCATTCTTAACCTTGAAGAAAAAGTGAAACAACTTAAAGCTCAAATGAAAGAGAAAACAACAATTGGTGCGGTTTGCTCTTCTTCAATAAATGAAATTCAAGGTATGACTTCTTGGATTCTTGATTCGGATACTTCGTTTCATGACTTCTAATGAAAGAATTTTAAACTCATGTGTTAAAAAATCTTTATCATGTGTTTACACCACGGATAGAATAAAATTAGATGTAGATAAAATTGGTGGTTTGTAAAATAAAAATTTTGAAATCTCCAAAACTAGTGTTGTTCCAAAAGTAAATTTAAACTTACTCTCTGTATCTCAAATTTTGGATAAAAATTGTGTTGTAACCTTTTCATCCACGGGATGTATTGTACAGGATTACCTCTCCTAGAAGATGATTGGTCATGAGGGTGGACTTTATATTATAGACTATATGCATAGTATAGGATATGTTAATGTTTTGGCAAATGATGCTCTTTTATGGCACAAGAGACTAGGACATCTCAATGCTCAAAAATTGTATCAATGTCCTCTTGAAATAAAGTCTTAAGGAATATTTTTCTTGCAAACATTATGTTCTTGATAAAATACATCTTCCATTTCCAAACAAAACACATGTTACCACAAGACCCTTCGAAATAGTTCATTCGAATGTATGGGGACCGACACCCGTTTTGTCTATAGGAGGTATTTACTACTATTTCATTTTCATAGATGATTTTACTAGGTATATATATGTATATCTTTTAAAAACAAAATCTGATGTCTTTCAAAATTTTGTTATCTCTCATAATCTTGTAAAAAAATAATTTGATTCTAAAATCAATATTTTTAGATCTGATTCAGGAGAAGAGTTTTAAAATCATCTCGATACGTTTGAAATTATACATCAAACTTCTTGCTCTAAGACTCCCAACAAAATGATATTTCTGAACGTAAACATAGACCTTGTTTTTATCAAGTGGTGTTCCTATGAATTTCTGGGCAGAAACTATTATGATTGTAGTCTATTTAATTAATCGGATGCCCTCTTCGGTTTTACAAAATTTGTCTCCTATAGAAAAATTCTTTAAAGTTTCTCCCAACTATTAAGACTGTGTATTTTTGGATGTAAATGTTTTGTTTATACTGACAAAGACGATAAACTATCATCTCGTGCCATAGAATTTGTTTTTATAGGATATGGAATAAATAAAAAAGAGTATAGGTGTTATGATTGTAAAAATAATAAGCTTTAAGTATCACGAGATGTAAGTTTTTTTTAAATAAATATGTTTTTACGGGCATGGATGATGTTAGTTCTCTTGATGACTCCTATTCCTTCTTGAATGATATTTTAGGTGAAGAGGTGATTCATGTAGAAAATGATCTTGATGAACATATGACTTCAAAGACACCCTGTTACACCTTTTTATCAACATTATACTAAGAGATTTGTGCCTATTTCTAGAAGGTCAAACCGTGATTCTAGACCTCCTAAAAGGTTTGTCTCTTAAGATAGCTTTTCACCAAGGCATAGAGCTTTAGTAACAAATATTTCAGCTATAAAGGAACCTATAACCTTTAAGGAAGCCCAATTATCACAAGACTGGATTTATTCCATGAACGAAGAGTTAGATGCTTTATATAGATCCCAAATTTGGGATATTGTATCTAGACCATCAAACAAAAAGACTATTGGTTGTTGGTGGGTCTATAAAATTAAGACTAATGGTGATTTCATTAGATCGCTATAAAGCTAAATTAATTGCCAAAAGTTACTCAAAAGAATATGGAATTGATTATCAAAAAACTTTTACTCCTGTGGCTATAATGACAACTGTTAGAACACTTATAGGTGTGTGTGGAATTCATCATTGGAATATCTATCAGTTAGATGTCTAAAATGTTTTTTTGAATGGTTGGTTGAAGGAAGAAGTATATATGGAGCCTCCTCCTAGTCCCAATCTTCTTATAAAAGTCATAAAGCTCAAAAGAGCTTTGTATAGTCTCAAACAAGCTCCCAAAGCTTTGTTTGATAGAATGACTGAATTCATGACATTGCATGGTTTTAGTATCTGTTATACTTACACGGCTTTGTTTATAAGAAAGTCTTTTGTAGGTATTGTTATTCTTTTACTTTACGTCGATGATATGATTATTATAGGTAGTGATAATTCTGGTATCCAGCAAATCAAGCAAGAACTTGGTAATATGTTTGAAACGAAGGATTTTGGTCAACTTTCTTATTTTCCTGTCATTGAGGTAACTCGTGATGATAGAGGTTTCTTTTTATCACAAACTAAGTTTACTAATGATATTGTTCTTAGATCAGGCATTACATATGACAAAGTTGTTGAGACACCTGAGGTAAATCAACCAGAAGATGCGTCTAATTGATGGCAAACTTTTAAGTGATCCCACACCTTATAGACGGATGGTTAGAGCACTCACCTATCTTACCATAACAAGGCCAGATATTGCTCATGTCGTTCATACTGTAAGTCAATTTCAACATGCACCTACCTTAGTGCATATAAGTGTTGTTATGAGGATTGTTCGTTATATTCGACAAACGTCAACCAAGGAAGTATTTCTATCATCTTCCTCTTTATCTCAGTTGTTTGCATATACTAATGTTGATTGGGGTGGTGATGTGAATGGCAGGCACTCTACCACCGGCTACTGCATATTCCTTGGACACTCTCTCATCTCATAGAGATGCAAGAAACACCAAAAAGTGTCTCTTTCCTCAACCAAACCTGAGTATCGTGCAATAGCCAACACAACTACCGAACTAACTTAGTTGCGACGACTACTTCAGGATTTGAACATACAATTAGAAGCTCCTCCAATTATGTTCTGTGACAACAGAAGTGCTATGTATATAGCCAACAATTATACCTCTCATTAGCGTATAAAGCATATCGAAATGGATTGTCACTACATTCGTGAAGAGCATCTATAAGGCAATTTAATATTACAGTTCGTAAAATCATAGTATCAACTTGCAGATGTCTTCACCAAAGCATTACCTGATCCTTGATTTCAATCTTTGATTGACAAACTTCAGGTCATGGAGCTGTCAGTTTGACGGGGGTGTTAGAAAATGGGCCCAAGCGGCCCGGCCCGATAGGCCCTATAGGCCCGAGCATTTAGGGTCAGGGCCCTAGTTCAGTAGCCGATGGGGGTTGGCTGGCAGCAAGCCCCCCTTCCTTTCTCTTCTCTTCTCTTCTCCCTTCTCTCTTCTCTTCTCTTCTCTTCTCTTCTCCTCTCCTATGTACTGTATAAATATGGCTTTCATGTAATGGATTTTCTCAAGCCTTTTGTGGCTAAATAAATTTTTTTTTAATATTGTGTCTTTGTTGTATACGTTTTATTATAGCCTTCTTTTCTAAGGCTTTTGCGAGTGATACTTTGAGGTGTATTCATCAACCTTCCGCTACTACATTGAAGCATCGTCTTCGTTACACTAAGAAGGCTCTATTGAAGACAGAAAATCTACTTTAGTATAAGTATCACTTGTGAGAGGTAATGTTGTATCCTGAAAAAGAAAAAAGTAGACAATTGTTACCAGATTCACAACAGAAGTCAAATATAGGGGCAATCGCTTCAGGTATATATGAGGGCAAAAGGTTACGCTCATTGCTTATGGAGATTGGATTTCCAATGAAAAGTCATATTTCTATCTTGTGTGATAGAAAAACAGCAATCGAAATTGCATTGAATCGAGTATATCATGAGAGGACCAAACACATAGAGATTAATTGTCACTTTATCAGGGACATTATGAATACCAATGAGTTCAAAATAGAGTATATAAAGTCATAAAATAAATGTACACATATGCAAACCAAAGCCATCAACAGAAATGTATTGAAAAGATTATGTGATAAGTTGGGTATCACAATGATATTTGCACCCAACTTGAGGGGGAGTGTAAAGAGAAAAAGAGTTGACTGTCTATTAGAGTGTCTTTAGTATTTACTTTTAAAGGTACCTTTAAATTCATTTCATTAATGGCAGTTTGGTAATATACCATCTTGTAATTCTGTTTATAAAGGGGAAACTCAAACAGACGTGTAATCTAAGGGGAAAAAAAAGAGAATAAAAAGAAGAAAGTGGGCAGAAGCTCCTTGTACCTGCTAAATCAAGTTCATTATATGAGTCATTATCTTCACTGCTAAATTCATTTATTAAGAATAATACAAATATTTTCAGTTGTTATTATCTCATCGAACTAAATATACTCTACAATGATTAAGCTTTTATCTACACTTAACATGCATTTTTGTGTATGACTAAGAATGTTAAAGTGATTTAAATGTCATTCTTTAATGACATGAAAACCAAAAATATTTGAATTATAGTAGAGAATAGGATGAAGAAGATGATTCTTTCCTAGAACTGACATATGCATACTAGTGTGCACTCATTTAAAAGTGGGGGAATCGAGGCCATCAGTATGTCCTTTGACTTTTTCAATGCCCTCCTCAAATTTGTAAATAACCTTAATGCCCCCACTTTTAAGTGGGTGCATGCTAGTCTGCATGTGTGTGGCAGGAAACATTGTCCATGATGAATATATTAGTTGTATAAGTTGTTATCGTACTTACTTTTCCCCTTACGTATAATTCATAAATGATTGTTTGGTTAAAGACTTTTGTTGCCCAAAACTCTACTTAGTGATAATATAGATGTGTGTGTTTCAATTCTCTACTTGCATAATCTACCATGCAATGTTTTACATTTGCTTAAAGGTCGCAAAGTATTTTTTACTCATAAGATTGTCTTACTTCATAACTTGTGTTATTTATATTGATTCATATTAATGTGTTAGATACATATATGTTTTTGTTATTTTTAACATTTGATTACATATTTTTGTCTTCTCATGATACCCACCACAAAATTTGTTGCGTCTCCATTAATGATGTATTGGGCTTAAGAACTAACTGCCTACTATCATCTTTTATTGACATAATATATATTAATAGAAGATAAAACATACATATACACATACATACATATATATGTCTATAATATATATATATGAACATATTTATAGAGAGAGAAGGAGGGAGAGAAAGTTGGGTATGGGGACCAAATCTCATGCATTGAGTGCACCGCCACCATATGCCACTCGAACCTAGGGGTCACAACTCGTGTAGTCAGGCCATGTTCATGATGTGCATACTTCATGTTCGTGAAAAAATCAACTGAATAGGAATACAAGAAGTAAAAATCTGTGTCCATCTTCATTGATATGAAAACAAGAGTTGTGTCAATACAAGCCGGGCACGTTGTACACACCACAAAATGACCTTTTCTTATCCTCATTATGGATTTCCAGTAATCATACTGCAAGAAACCAAAGAACTCGAACCTAAAGATAGCAGAGAAGATTACCTTTTAGGGATTGAATTGATGGGGTCAAGAGTAGCCATGGCAGACAAGCATAATAGATTTTGTGTAGTATTTTGAAGGAATCATCAAAATGGAAACTCTGTTTGAGAGGGAGATGAGTTAGGGGCGATTCAAAATGGGTGGCAACCCATGGTGTCCCAAAATGGGTGGAGAAGAGAGAAGGAAGTTGGAGGAGGGCAGTAGGGGCGATTCAAGTGACACGAAGTGGCAGAAAGAGGCAATGCACTGCAAATTTGACTGTATGCGCATATCCCGCTATGTAGTTGCGTGTATTACAAAAAGGAGGTCTTCTCTCCTCTTTATGAACGCTGAACCAAATGTAAAATACCAAGAACCTGAAAGGATTCACCATATTGTCTATAGTGGACATTGGAAAAGTTAAATTCATAGCACTAGTGTACCCTAATCTCATTTAAGTTGGTTGTGAAATAGTATCTGCAACATCCACTATATTGTCTATAGTGGACATTGGATACCAATTGGCCAAATTTTCTGCACCTTTTGTCCTCCAAGTCCACTATATTTGCCTGTCAAGCCAATATTAACCACTATATCTGCTAAATCAGTCATCAAACACTAAGTCTGCCATTTGAGTCGGTGTCATCATTTAGCTTCTTCTTCCTCATTGTTCTATTGATTACTTTTCTCTTTGTTATTTATTCTTTTCTTTTACATCCTTTTTCTTGGTCAGGACCAGACATTGGGTACCAATTGCCAAATTTTCTGCACATTTATCCACCAAGTCCCCTATATTTGGCTGTTAAGCCAATATTGACCACTAAATCTGCTACATCAATCATCAAGTACCAAGTCTGCTACTTGAGTCAGTATTATCATCATTTATCGTCTTCATCCTCTTCATTCTGTTGACCACTTTTCTCTTTTTCATTTATTCTTCTTTTACATTTTGTTCCTCTTCTTCCACTAGTTATTTGTTTCATTTATGAATGAATATTACAAAACATCTTCATTTCTTATATCATTTGAGTGTGCAAGCATGTTTGACAATCATTAAGCATTTCGCTTAAGTAATAGACTTATTTGATGTGCATTTCTAAGTGATATGGTAGCTGATTATGTTATATAATGTTCATAGTTGTTTAACATGTGCATCATGTATTAGATTTTATATACCTTTTCAATTTTATTAACCAAATGATCATGGTTGTGGACGCTCTAATGAACAGCTTCTACTTAATAACTCATTTTCATGTTTATGTCTAGTATCACGTGTAACTTTTAAAAGATTATTTGGTGAAAAAAACTCCAAAAGTCTACTTCACGATTGTATTTAATTCAGTTTTGCAGTTCTCAATTCATATGCGTATGAGTTATTTTATGTATGTTTCATGCTGTTTAAAAGTACTTTATTTTGTTTTACACTTGTGTACTTTTAGTTATATAACTTGCATTATTTACATTGATTTACAATTCTTGATTGTTGTTTTAATAACTTAACCGTACAATTTTTGTGTTTTCCAGCAATGTTGTGCCGCTAAATTATGATGTACTTTTATAATTCTCTCTTCATCAAATGCTAACTTTCTGCTATGTCTGAAATGGAGAAAGTGGCCCAAGATTAAGGCATCTCTGCTCCATCTATTCACCAATGAAAGACTTTGGTTTTATTCTTTTACCCCACTGATATAGAATATGGGGATCTGAGAGGGAGAGAACGCAGGTTTTGCGACTGCTATCGTGTGTCTCCCATGCTTGCCTTGCCCCTGCTATTAATAACATAGGTCAACAGTTTTTTCATAAAAGATAACAAACAATGCTACAGTACTGAAGTCACAGGAACAAGCTTGACAGTCTTTTTGGAATACTAAGGGTAACCCATAGTGCTAGAGCATGATTTGAAATGGAAAGTTCCTAGGAGGACGCATCATTACTTTTTAGTGGACAAAAGTAAATTTTTCTTCTAGTTTTATGAATTCATCAGTTGCATACCTGAATGTAAAAGAAACATAGACTATGACGGACAAAAGGATTCCAGTTCATAGATGAGCCACTCCACGACCATTCTCATAGGCATTGACAGTATATATACGATTAATTAAATCCAAGTCAATGTTACCATGTTACCCAGTCATAACATATAGCTTCTGCATTTCCAAAGTATTGATATGATAAATATCTCTTGCGCATTTTAGCATCTACCAAGTAGAACATATCAAAATTACAGCATTTGATGACAACTACCAAACCTCAAATTTTTTAATATACCAGTTGTAACTAAGAAATGATATAATGGAGAAGATTTAATCTACATGTACAAGATGCACACATCCACCAGCGCATGAAAATGTTGTTACCTAAATGAATGATGATCATAGTACACATCAAAAGTACTATTAATTACTAAGTCTAACAAATTCAAAATAAACGATGTACTTGGACTGCTTTATTTGCTTCCTCAGGTGACCTTTTCTGTCCACGACGGGCACGAGCTTCCGCTTCTTGCAATTCTTGATTTAAAGATGCACATTCGGCCTAATAATATTTTTTGTGTAAGTATGAAAAATTTTAAGACACATTGTCACCCTTCCTGGAAGTTCTGAAAGGAGAGAAAGAATAGCTCGTTATCAGAAGTCACCTCAAGCATAGATATTTTGTTCTCAAGTTCTAATGCCTTTGAGGTCCTTTCATCCGCTATTCTCTGCAAAAGCCAACACTAATGCAATTACAAAAGGGTAGAGCAAAAGGTAAACATAAAATAAATAAATAAATCATTAACAATCAAATACCAATAAGATTTTTCCCCCAAAAAAAAAGTACCAACGGAAGTCATGAACTGGTACCGTACATCAACAACAAACTAAGATAAGAGAACTTCTAATACATGATAACATACTGTAAGAAACATGAGAATTCATCAAATAGGGCACTTCTCATCCACTCATGGGAAAACAGAGAAATCATTTATTTAGAGCTGGAGGCTGCTCTATGTTTGTCCAGTTTGGGAAGATATTATGACTACGTCAGTTCACAAGAGCTGAACTAAGTAAAGTGCCACATACTATTCAAGATATACCAACTTTGATAGTATCAGAATTTCTACAGCCGAAGAAGCATGGCTGACCAATACAATATAACTGCATGCCTAATAGAAAGGAGATCCAGAAGACGAAATCTAATGGTAATGAATCCAGCATGATGAGCATGGAGATGCTGACTGTTGATGAGCATAAATCTGTTATCTTGTTTTCCGACGGTTCTCCTTTTTCTTTGTGAAATCATATTTTGAATTCAAATAATACATGCTTTTCCACTCCTCATCCTGCTTTGAAAATCAAGAGTTCCACCTCCGAAATCTTTCCATTGTATTAGACTATTAGTTCTCAAAAGAAGCAATGAAGGGCTGTCCTGATTGACTAAGTATGATAATAGTGAGCAAAAAACAAACAGTATGAGATGTAAGTGAGCTGCATATCTAATATGTCATGTTTTATCAAGCAAGTGACATTAGAGTTATGTCCCAACAGATATTATTTGGACTCTAGCAAGAAGTAAGCTAAACAATACATGGTACTCGATGAAGAACAGAAACTGTTTGCTTTTCTGAGAGTCTAAAGAGAAGAAAGAAGCTTGAAAGGTCCTCTAGAAAAAGCAGAAAGAACGAATTTCTTCAAAAAATGTGATAAAGCATAAAATCTTTGCACCATCTTGTTTCACTAAGCTTCGAAACAATCAAGTTGCAGACACTGACGGGAAGCATGACAACTAAGAGGATAAAGTTAACCACCATGGTTATGATGAGAATCGAACTGTAAGCTTGAGCACATCAAACCAAATGAATTAGCAGGGTCTGAGGATCCCATTTTACTTTGAGGAGAATGGTACTTCTAAAAATGGATACAAGAACAACCGAAAGTTAAAGACTTGGGCCCAGAGAAGACACCAAGAAGCAAAAGTTGCATTCTAGAGCATCTCTGACGTGTTTTCCTGTCCATGTCAAAGATGACACTGCAGCAACTATTCAATTTCAAAAGCATGAAGAATGATTTTGATGAATATTTTGCTGTCCCAGTTTCTTACCTTCAAAAAAACTGCCGTTGGATGAACATGAACAGAAACCTAAGGGATACTATTCTCTTAATAAAACAAGACTAAAATGGAAACCTTTTAGCTCAAGATGTAAAGGAAAACCCATGAACATTGAAAAGACGCCAAACAATGTTATGGTTCACTTGTTGAAACGGGCCTTCTTGATGAAATAAGTAGATGAGCTACAAAAATAAGGCTTCTATGATCCGTAAGACTAATTTAAACAACATCAGAATAACTCCTCGCATTGGTTAGTGCAATTGCATCATCCTGTTCCACCATTATACCTGAAGCCTAGAAAGTGCAGTAGATGCCTCCACAGCTCTACGTTCTAGTTCTACTTCTCTTTCCATGAATGCCTGTATAAAATGCCTGAAGTTGTAAGTGAAGAAGAAGCATCACATATAAACCTAAAGGTCAAAGAATTCAAGACTAGAAAGTGACCATTTTGCTAGCATTGTGCGCTGTACGCTCTTCTTCTGCCCTGCGTTCTGCAGCAGATAACTCTTCACGTAGAGCCTATCAATGAAGACAGATGATGAGATCGTATCAAAAGGAAATAATATTAGCAAAAAATAGTTAACATTGTGCATGTAGGGCATCTAGTCCTGTCAAAACACATGCAACGCACCTGCATTACTCGAGTCTCAGTTAATTCCCGGCTTCTCATTATAGTTTCCATGCTTGCCTGATAAGAAAAATTAAGCATCATGAAGCCATTACTTCTAGAATGAAAAATGGAAAGATAAATTAAATGATTTAACCTAAAAAGAAGGCATCATAGGATGAAAACATGATTAGATTAAGCAATATATGCCTCAAGTCAAGAACTGCAATACATCCAACTGCACTTGTAGAAAAAGGAATTATCTCGTAGTGCTCCAAGCATGGTTAATGAATATTCTATAAATATATCTTTTACTGCAGATTCGGCAGACCCCAATCATGTAAGGGAATAACCTTAATTTACAAAATTGAAATCTAAGCATCTCCATTTTGGAAGAACTAAAATGAATTGATAACAATAATTAACAACTTGAATCCATCAAGTTCATAATACATATACCAATAACACAGATGCACACCACATAGGCATGATGATTTGCTATGTTGTATAGAAAAACTAGTGTCTCTCGAAAGGTTAGGATGACAAGTACAGTCTATCCAATTCATAATAACATATTGTGGATACTTTCACCCCAATCCGCTCAAATAAATTTAATGCACATACATTTCAAAATTTCCTGGTATATTCATAAAGCAAATAACCCAAAGTATCAGTCAAATCTGCTGAATTTATTATCTTTTCAGCTGATGCCAAAAAGTTTTACTCACTGGAACTATGACACCCTCCAAGCAAAGTGTGCTCCCTTGCGGCACATAGTTTTTATAACTTCCCTAGGATGTCCAGAAAGCATAGGACCTGAGATTGTTAAAGAATATGCTTATCTAGTGTTCTTTGTGTTAGTTTTATAATTTCTGAGGTTTTTAGCTATTATTGTACTTGCCCGAAATACTAGGGGCATTTTGGTAATTTTCTGTACTGAGGGTATTTTGGTCATTTTCCATCTTGCTTCAAAAAAAATTTGACTCAGAATGCCGAATGATTCATGTAGCAAAACATCCACGCTTTCTCCTTATCACCATCAACCTCCTCACAAACACACTTTTGCATGCACGTCTGCAACCAATACTTGTTGCTCCCATTGATCAAAAAGATCTGATACCATGTTACAATTTGGGAGTCATATAGCGCAAGATTAAAACGAGAAATATGAGAAATTGAAGGAAGGAGCGGACCTCCAATGGAGCCCCCCCCCCCCCTCACTCTCTTACACACAACTTCCTTAAACTCTAATAACCTACCAGCCCTTATATAAGGAGCTGTAAAACGGGAAATGACCAAAATACCCTCCGTACAGAAAAATACCAAAATGCCCCTAGTATTTCGGGCAAGTACAATAATACCTAAAAACCTCAGAAATTATAAAACTAACACAAAGAACACTAGATAAGCATATTCTTCAACAGAGATATCGGTCAAATGGGAGAGTTGAATGGAGTTTGCTAATGCTATAATTCAGAATACAGTCACTTTCCTGTGAACAAAATTTTACTTTCCATGAAGCCCAGATTTATCTCCCACGCTTTCTTGTACCACAGCTTTTACATGAGGAATTATGTGAGAAGCAAATGAAGATTGAGGACCTAACTATAATTAGGAAGGCTACTGCAAAATAAGTTAACAGGCAAGCTTAAGGGAGACCCAAAAAAAAAAACGTAAACAATGTGTGTTTCTCAACAAATTAAAATAACAAGTTCATGGTGAGCATAACAAACAAACTTGAAAAGGAAAATGGTTTTCTTCTGCGATCAGGATTCCACGTGGCACCTTAGAACTAACAACTGCTCCCATGTCCTATTTCTCAGACATTCTGGTTGCCACATACCTCAACATTGTGCTTAGTTCTGGTAACCATGCTCTAATGATACTGTTCCTAGTATATTGAACAATATAAGATTATGTGGATGGTCATGTACCCAATGGTCTTCTCCAATCTGTAAGTAATCCACATAGACTTAAAACATCGAGTCAAGCAGTTCAACATTCTAAATTACTGCTTTAGCTTCTTGCAAATGTAATAGATGTCCAATTACTTAGTCATTGTTGTGCCTAGGTGAGCTAACCTGCTAGGCATATATCTAAACTTATAACATAAAAGCAATATGCATTTGAGGGCATTGATGCTGTTACCATATTCTTGTAATTATAATGTATTATATTCTTGTGTTTATAATATTAAAATGTTACGATATTATTCTGGATTTTGGAGAATAATCAACCAAATTTTCATTTTTTCTAATTTGTTTTAAAGTTATGATTAAGAATTGTGCAAATTATCAGGTATCAAGTTGACGAGCCATACTATGAAATCATGAGAAAAAATTATCAAATGTAAGTTGAGACAAGTATTAAGTACAACAGAGAAACAATGTGAGTTCATGCTAGAAAATCTATTATTAAGGTTGTCACCTATTGAGTCGCCTTACGAAATACAACAACAACAACTAAGCCTTTTCCCATACTAGATGGGGTCGGCCGTCGCCTTACGAAATATTTTAAAGAAAAAAGAAGAACCTTCACATGGTATTTGTAGATCTGGAAAAAACTTATAATAGAGTGTCAAGAGATATCTTTAGAGAACCTTAAAATAGAGGAAACATATTGGCATACATCAATCTTATAAGAGTGAGCGATGTATGATAGTGTACAAACATGTGTGAAGACCCATGATGGAAAGATAGATTTGTTTGAAGTTAATATTAGATTATATCAAGGATTGGTTTTAAGTCTTTTTATTTATATTGGTCATTGATGAGTTAGCGAAACATAGTTAAGATGAAGTACCTTGGTATATGTTATTTAAGGATAATATTATGTTAGTGGATGAGTCTAAGGAAAAAGTTAGTAAGAAATTGAAATCATAGGGAAAAACATTAAAAAGTAAAGAGTTTTGACTTAGTATAACAAAAAAAAGAATATATGGAATACAAATTTTGATCGTTTAGTTACTTTAGATGACATAGAAATTAAGATTGACACATATTACATCCCTTGAAAGGAAAGATCACCGTTCAATCACCTTTGATGGATGATTAGAATATAGTGGTTGTTCTCTTCTTTTTAACATTTTCACCATCTAGTTTCTCATAGCTTCTTCCTAGAGTTTTATTTGGTCATCTTTCTACGTGTTCAAACCATCTTAAATGATTTTTCTTATTTTATCATCTATTTGTATCATTCCCAATTTGTTTCTAATAACCTCATTATATATATAGTCTTTTCTTCCATAACCATACATCTATTTCAGCATCTTCATTTCTACCACAGACGTCTTTGTATATTATCATTAACTGCCCAATAATCAGAATCATAAAACATAGTGGGTCTATTGCTGCTCTAATACAACGTGTTTATGAAAAAATAAGATAGATGTGTGGGCACATTAATGATGTTATTAGAGAAAGAATTGGTCTAGCAATAACAAAAGATAAAATGATACACGCTTAAGTGGAGATTTGGAGGGGAAGGCCCGAAAGACCATTAGTTAGGAGGTGCAAGAAATTGAATGGCGAACACTTAAGATGAGGAAGAGGAATGCCTCTAAGGTGTCGGAAGGAATATATAAAACGTTATGTTGCTATCCACATGAGTTTGACCACTTTGCTCCAAACCATCGACTCAACTATTTACACGTGTTTCCTGGATATTTAGGTTGGATTTTATAAGGGGTTCAAAATTAATGTTCTAAGCCTTTCAACTTATGAAAAAGAGGCAGATAAAAGATTTCAGCATTCTGCATCCTCCGCAAGATTACTTTTCTGAAAATGCATAAAAATGAAAGCTAATAAACTATAGAGCTGGGTGCATTACACTAAATTTAAAGATAATTTCCACAAATACACACATATTTACGTACATGTATGGGTTTATCAAACAAAATGGGGGACCAGTAATAATTAGATATTAGATGAGTAAAGCTCATTAACATGTCTTTAATTCCACTTTCTGGAAGAAAATGGTCCTTTTGAGGTGAAAAAGGTCCCCTTTTTCCAAGAATGAAAACTTCGACAACACTTAAAGGCATCTACGTCAAACTTGAATTCACAGTGAAAGTTCCCTAAGATTTAAATACATGATTTCAGATATCCCATTACTTAGACGGCCATTTAAGTCACTTTAATAAGGTCGATGCATTTGATGGTAAACTCTGCTGAGTCAATGTTAGTTAATCCCTAAATATATAGGGGGGCTCCAAGAAGTTCTACATAAAATCTCAACTCAAAAAGTTTCCTAGAAAGTAACTACAGATATTTGAGAAATATATTTGTTTAATATCAAAAAGATACTAATTGTTCAATACAATTTCAGGCCTGTCATGCTCCTAGTTATGTACATCCACAAAAATGACGTGTTTGGTTGAATGACCTCTAGCCTAAGATTTTAACCGAGTAACCAGCACTTCATCAGCTGTAACTCTATAAAATGAAACATAGAGTTTTCTTAAGTGGGGTGATGCTCCTGTACTTGGGCTGCAACGGAACATACTATTGACTGTCTATCCTTGAGCAGCTTATTGGAGCTTTTCTACCATTGTTTGCATAAGAGTTAGTTTACTTTAAAAAACATGCTTGAGATGGCTGAGATACAGTCACAAACAAGAATTCAAAGAACGGAACTTGTCATTGAGCATACAACATTAGAAACCCTAATTCGGTGTATTACATTCATTAGACTGATTTAAATCAAAACCTTCTGAAATAAAGGAAATCAACCTGTAACGACCCAAGTTTTTCTTCAGATGCAGCCGCTTGCTTCTTAAGAGCATCTACTGTAGACAGGAGGACTTCAATTTCTGCATTTTTGGAAGAAAATGCATCAGCCATCTCCGTTTCCACCTTAGATATGGCAGCCCTGGATACAGACAATTCCAGTTGCAATTGTTGTATTCGAGCTTCAGACAAACTTCTGTGGTTTCTCTATAGAACACAAAATTGTCAAAAACATTCACATGATTATTCAAAAAGACTGCCCAACATATTAATACTCACAAGCAGCAATAATGAACAGGAAAAGGCGTGAATTTCACCTCAGAAATAAGAAGCTCTTCTAATTGTGCATTTTCAGATTTGTATTCTTGAAGGCGGGAAGAAAGACCAGCACAGACCTGCAAGCCAGTCAACAGAGAAACCAAGCATAAGATGACCTAACAGAAAAATGGAAATGAACTGTGCGTGTGTAGTGCTATGTAGATATCCCAGCAGAAAATTTTGACACCGTAGCCACCACCCAATTTAGGATGCAGATGGAACCAGAAAATGAATGTCAGACATAAGGATGGAAGCACAGGTGGATGGTGTTCTCATTCATGTAGACATGATAAGTACACATTCCAGCACAAATTTTAACGCCCTCAGCCTCATCCCAGTTTTGGATGCAGTTGGACAGCCTCATTGGTTCTTGCTCATGAGTTGTACACATCTGTAACTTTTGGTAGTGTTGAGCTCGAAAATAGCATGCCTCATCCAAGTCTCTATGCATCTTAGCTTCAACATCTAGTTATGTCTAGCACATGCACTAGATTTCAAGAAATGTCTGGTCAACATAGCTTTAGAGTTTAGACTAAAAGGGTGACCTTGCACTGTGTTGCATAATCAAGGAAAACACTAGGAACACTTTTGGATAAGGAAAAAATTGAGTTTATGCATTTGAATCACGAAAATTATTTGAAAAGAATATAAGCTAACAAAAAAATTGGGCGTATGTGGGCAACATTATGCACATCTATTTTAAAGAATGACCTTCAAAGAATACATACTAAAAGAAGAATGAGAATTCTTACCCGTGCTAACCTTGCCTCTTTAGATTGCCCCGTAGAAATTGCAGTTTTAAGCAAACCTTGTGCCTGTGAGCAACAAAATGAGTACCCAACAATTCAAAATGTTTGTTACCTCAATGATGGCAAATACAACTGTGATAATGAGAGGTACCTCATCAAGCTGGTCTTGCACTTTAGCTGCAGAAGACTTTTCCTTCTGATTCATTTTTTTTTCCGAAGCAGGTTCCTCTGTGATTTCCATTGCAATCTTCCCTTGCACATCATCGGTTTTGGTCTCCACTTTGTTGGCTTCTGGCTTCTCTTCTTCGACCTTTAAGATAGATTCTTCACCAGCAAACTCAACTTTAGTTCCACCATCAATATGATGTTCCCCATTTACAGGTTCAATGTTTTCGGATTTGGAAGGCAAAGATGAGATTATAGGATTGTCGGTTGTGCTTAATGTACCCATGGGGTTAATGGCAGTGACAGTAGAGGCAATGGCATCAGCACTATTTTCATGCTCAAACAGTTCTTGGTCAGTGGCAGCTGTAGTAATGGATTCTCTAAAATCATTTACTGAACCCTTAGGTGTGGTGGATATTGCAATGTTATTTTCAAAATTATATGTGGAAGGGGTCACTTTGCCTGAGTCAATAACAAAATTATTCAAAGTGGCTTCTTTTGTTTCAGAACAGGGAGATTCCACTTTGTTGTTCACCTCTGATCCCAACAAGTGAGGAATGCTTTTCTCCTTTTCAGTGTCACCTGATTTGGGCAATTCAAAGGCAGTAGGCTTTGATGGACTCTGCAAAAGAAACCACATATAAAAACTGAAGGTAGAAGATAAAAACTTGAAGAGAACCTTGCATCAGAGAAGATTTGTGAAGAGCAAGAGAATAGTCTAACTACAACCTTCTCCTTTGTCCTTGCCTTCAAGGTTTGTGCATCTCGCCCAGTTACTGATGATTTTGGTCCAGGAAACAAGGGCAAAGAAGAAGAAAAATTCAGCACATAAATTTCATGGAAAGTGTTAAAAGACAAATTGGAGGCTCAGGATGTTGTGCTTCACATTAGCATTTCTGAGATCTAAAGGGAAGGAAAAGGAGACAACTGCATCTGAGTTTAGCCTTCGTACCTAAAGGAGGGGTTTCAGATTGCTCATCTCCCAACTCACCCACGACCAACTTTGCTTGTCGATCTACTACCTCAAATAAATCTGGGTCCAAAACCATCAAATATGTCACAGAAATGCTAACAATGATAGAACTACCATGATATGGCAGTAGAGGAATTCCCTTAAGTTGTTATGGAATGAAACTGCAGCCAGAAGTGATAGAAATTTCAAAAAAAGGGCTCCTAAATTTGGTATACAGGCAAAATGTGTACCCAAAGTATGAGGTAAAAGGATTGCATCAGTGAACAGATTTATGTTGCCATCCATGTGAAAACGATGAATGGAGCCAGAACGAGCAGATGATACCTGGCACTAGTAAAATAATTGCCATCAAATCAGCATATTTGATTTGATGGAAAATCAGCATACTTGGCTCATGAATTTGCATGCTAGTTGTACTGAGTTTAACTATGAATTTACGTTCCTGATAAAAAATGAGGGACTAGCCTCTTATGCATGCTATCAACGATTCGGTTAGCAAAATTGAGACTTCAGTGAATCAAGGGTTTTGCTTTTACTGCTTGAATTCACTTCCCAAGAGTTGCTGAGAAGTGCGTTTCAAATTAAAAGTAACAAAGTTTACCTTCTTGCCTCACATTCTTTGGCAATATGTATATGTTCTTTAATCTAACCCCCAATAGAATGGTTTCAATTGTTAAAACTAAAATATGTGTTTCAACAAAGAGGAAATTATACAAGATTGGTGAATAAAAGAATGTAGCATTGGTCTCAACAAGTTGAGATCACTCTACAAATTCGTCACTGAACAGCGTTCGACTTGATAAGAGCTTAAATTCTGCACGGTTCGCGTGTTTATGTTATGCCTCAAACGAACCTAAAGGCACGGAGGGTTTCAACCCTTATGCCGTAACCCTTAATTTATATCATTCCATCAGATCTAGCAAACTTCTCTATCAAAGACTACGTAAAAACAAATTTCTCCTTTAAAACCAATAGAAGGTTGATTGAATTGAGCCAAAAAGGAAAGAAAAAAGACCAGATCTGGAAGAGTTCTTTCTCGAAGTGAAACGACAAAGTCAAACTCACCTTCCGCAACTTTAAGCCAGGAAGCCATGGAGCGAAAGAGACGAAGGGAGCAGGGGAAATCTAGTTCAAACCCTGGTTCTCCTCAACGACGAGGAATCCAGCACGATCTTCAGATGTTCCCCGCACATAAGGACGACGATTGAACGTCTTCCAAGAATTGCCGCCAAGGTGCCGAGATCTGGAGGGGACGCATCAATGGGAGTTTTCAGAATGTCGCCGAAAATGCAAGTAAAACGGGATCGACGGAAATGAAATCGAGGGAAGAATTTTTGCGGGAAATGGGCGTGATGAGGGCGTGATGGGCCCTCTTCTTGTACTTATGGTGCGTCTGGTGAAAGGAGAGTCGTTGGTCCGAGGACACGAAAACGCGATTGACAGAAACGAACCACCTGTGCAGCTGCGTGATTTGTCTTTTATAATTCTTTAACACTTATCTGAAGTAGCTTGCTACATGCCCTTATTTGCACCATCCCGTCAAGTTTCATAAATTTTCAATTAACCTCATGCGGTTGAAATCAATATTGTAATTAGAGTATAAATGTTGTATAGGGTACATTAAAATATTAAAAATTTAAAAATTTAAAATTTATTAAAAAATCATCCCATATCATAATACAGTGTATCATGGGATATGAGGTATATCGTATGAGACATTACTCATATCGCAATATATTGTACGATATGTTATGATACACGTGTGATATATGTTTATTGTGATCTAAGTACATATATTGTATCGTATTCTCCTATGATATTCTATAAAATCGTATCTTATGGTACGATACAATATGATTTTTACAACATTGACTGAAATATTGAAATTTAGACAGATGATATGGTATGCTCCTCCATTCATCCGTTGAAATGACTGAGTTATTGCTTTATGGAGCCGGATCCCCAGATTCCACGTGAACTACGTCTGGTTTGTACTGAAATTATAAAGCTAAATGCTACCGTTCAATGTCATTTAGCAAGGCCTTTTAGATAAGTTTGGAAGGCCAAGTGAGAACGTATTTAGTAGAATATAGCATTTGAGAAGTAGAAAATAACAGTCAAACAACATCTATATTCGTCCAAGATGAAACATGTTTATAAAAGAAAATTATTTTTTGGAAGATTATGGTTAAATTTTTACCAGAGTATGGAGATGAAGTAATATCATATCTTAGTATAATTTCTGGAAGAAATATATTGTCAAATAAATGCATTAAATGTATGAGCAGGCAAATCAATAGTGATAAAATTTCAAATTTTCTATTTGATCATGAAAATTGACGTTCTAAAAATTTTGAATTTTTTTTTATTATTTTCAATGAACTCAAATAAAGTGTATTTCCTTATTTAGATGACAAATAAATAAAACAATCCCTTAGGGGCATCAAAGCGCCCTGCTAGTCGAGCAAATACTGTTGGTGACTTACTAGTAGGATTTTGTAGCTAGTTTTAGTTGACAATACTTAATAATTGGACAACATAAAATAACAAATACACAAAGTATTTAACAAGTATTTCCAAGCATGTGATGAAAACTAGTAAAGAACAATAATAGCACGAAATAATAAGGTTTTATCATGCGAAGTTTAAGACTTTCCACGGAAAGCCAAAGCTAGCTAAACCGAAATATTTGAACTTTCATACTAGCTAGAACTAATAAGAGGTTGTGGAAGAAGAGTGCATATGTTTATATATATATGAGTCCCAAATATTATACCTTTCATACTAGCTAGAACTAACAAGAGGTTGTGGAAGAATAGTGCATATATTTATTTAGATATATGTGTGTGTATATATATCCTTGATCGTCAATGATATTGTATGCAAATTTTGGGTCCTGAGGAACCTTAGCCTATAAAATATGATCCTCTTAAAAGAAATGATGAGAGAATTAGGAAATAAAACTTGGAAAGAGGATACCTCCTAACACTCCTTGTACGATGTAGGCCCCTATGAGTTCTTTTTGTTAAAGGTCTTCTTTCTCCGTTGAATATAGATTGATCTACCGTACTTTCAAATTGTTTGCTTTGAAGAAATCTAAACTCTTTGAATTATGTGTTTAGTGAGCTTCTTATACAACTTGTTGCAAACCCGATCACCTAGGTTTTTAGGAAAGGATATGACTAAGAGAAGCGAGTTTTAGACCGAGAGTGAGTAAAATTGGTCTGATTCATATTTAGAAATAGATTTGGCCTAGCTCAAATTGCGATTGGACTAGGTTAAACTAGATGGGTGGAGTTTGGATCCAGTTGGTTTCAACTAAGGCTCATGAGATTAGTTCAAATCTAATTGAGATTGGGCTTTTTGGATTTCACCATGAATGGATTTAAACTACGGATTTGGTTTAGATGGGTGTTTTGGAGTAAGGGGACGGATTGGGATTGGTCATTGTAAATACCCTAAATAAATTTTGCAAAAACATGACTTAGCACACTCTCGAAAAATAGATTGTTTTGAAACCTGACTTTAAATTAAAAATTTTCGCAGGACCCTTAAAATGAATATTTTGAAGTTAAATATTTTCAAATCAAAGCTGAAGTAAAGCCCAGCCAAACAAGGATGAAGCCGAATCATCTCCCTGAAGAATCAGTGAGGATCCCAGCCACAGCAAGCATCAAGCTGGACATGGATCAAGGGAAGACCCAAGGCACACATCACGGCGAAGCCCACATTGGCCAAGCTCACATGACTTGATCAGGCCAATGGGGCTCATCTAGACAAATCCTCATGAAGACTTTGTTCAATCATGCAAGGCGGATTCAAGTTCAAGACATCAAGATCAAACCAAGCCACATTAAGGGAAGACCCAAGGCACACATCATGGCCAAGCCCACATTGGCCAAGCTCACACAACTTGATCAGGCCAATGGGGCTAATCTAGACAAATCCTCATGAAGACTTGGTTCAAGCATGCAAGGCGGATTCAAGTTCAAGACATCAAGATCAAACCAAGCTAGATTAACTTAACCCACGTAGGCCACATTGGACAAACCACATTAAACCTAACCTAGCTTGAGCTAAGGCAAAACCAACCACCTAGGGCTGCACTTGCTGGGTCCATGTTGACCTAGGGGACCACATGAAGGCCACATGAAGGAGCTTAGGGCTGGCCATGAAATTTGGATTGGGTTTGGGCCAAGGAGTTGCCCGCCCCATGGAAGACACTAGAGAACCCCCCTTAGCCTATAAATAGAAACCAAGCGGGAGCTCATTTCAAGCATCTAGCACTTTGAGGGACTTGCCAAAATATGAGGGAAGAGAGAGGGAGAGCTTAGGAGAGAGGGAAGTGCTGCAAGTTAGAAAGAGAGTGAGAGAAAAGAAGAGAGAAGAGAGAGGAAGAAGAAGGAGTGGTTCCAAGAAAATAAAGGGGCAAATTCTCCATTTGTGAATCCAGTTCTTGGGCTGCCAAATGAGTATTTCTTTCTCTTTTTCAATCCTAATTCTTCTCTTAACATTCAATTCAAGGAAGGGGTTGTAATAATGGAGCTTTGTCTACCCTCATATTGTAATAGCAAGTAGATATGCTGTCAATTTCATTTATGTACTCTACTTGTTTGCTTTCTTGATTCTACCTCTCTATACTCTATAAAACTCCTATAACTCCTAACCCCCTCCATGCTTAAGCTAATCTACATATTTACATTCATTTTCCTTCAATAATTTACTTTGGGTTGTTGTGATTATGCCATTTAAATTCGGGTGAGTTACATCACGTATGTTATAAAAAAACACAAAAAAACTGTTTTTAGCATCTCTATATACGTATGATTTTCAATTTTCATTTCTTTAACTATGCTCCGATTGATATGAAATTTGGCACACTTTATCTACACACAAGTATACCTTTGATAAAATTTTCAAGAATTTTAGGGCCGTGCAACCATGTAATTAAAAGTGTGTAAGATCGGGAGAAAAACCATAACCGTTTTTGCACAGTTTGTTTTCCTGCAATAGAGGGTGGACAAAAGTTCCATAACTCTATCTATAGTGATCCAAATCGAGTGAATAGTTCATTGGAAAGCTGACATCCATAGCTTTTCAGTAAAACTAAATTCACAAAAATCGAAGCTCTATGCACCGAGATACAAACTCTTTTGTGAGTCTTCGTATTTTTATGACAGAGCAATCCCGGGTGTTTGAGCAAAGACACTTTACGGATTTAATTCCGAAGAATCACAACTTCCAAAAATCAAACAAAAATATTTTCAAACCTTTAAACTTGCTCCTATTCACCGTGAATTTTTCACGATTTTTAGAAACTTGAAAGACACTGAAAGAAAATCAAAAAGCAAGGTCTGAAAACAAAACCAGTTTCTGTTTTTTAGAACTTGGTATTTCAAAACACTAAGTGCACGAGTTTAATCAAGTTTTTTTGTGTTTTTTTGAAGTGAATTTGGAATCACACCTACACCAATGAGTCTTCAAAGCGCCTAGGCTGACCCTTGAGCATCGGTTTAAGAAGGCCTAAGGTGACAAGATTTTGCTTAGCCACAATCGCCAAACAAGTTAGATTTTATAAACTTTGCTAGTTTTGAAAACTAGCTTACACGCTCACGCAAGTAAAGTAGATTTGAGAAGTTTACTTCTAAGTCTCTACATAGGCTTGGAGTGAAATTTTCATATCTACGATCATGAAAAGATTAAATTCTGGGTCTTGAATTGGCAAATGAGATTTTTTGGGTTAATGTGATGTATCACTTTGAAGTGGTTGAATCATATCTCAAAGGGAGTGAGATTAGGTTTGGCTTTTTGGATTAGGTAATGGATTTGGGTAATGTTAAAAATATCTATACTACTCTTATTAAACATAGTGCACTCCCTCTCTCTACATCCCTCGCGGGGAGATGTGGGTATTGCTCATTTCTTCTTGATATAGAAATACATTATAACGCAAAAGTGACCATTCTAAGGTTGTAAAAACGTCACATGAAAAAGAAATGTTTACATGAATAAATGTATAATTTATAGAAATTAAATCATAAAAAATAGCTTGTAATAGAAAGCCCATACTTGAAAACAAGGAAGATGAAGCCATTTATAAATATTATACATAGATTTACATAAAGTAGTGATCTTTGTATACAGTAAGTTTTTGGAAAACATCTTCCTTGCGTAAGCCATCTATGGGAAACTGTATACGACTTCATCTTCTTCCTTCGTCCAATCTCTAAGAAGGTATTCTCGAGCTCGATTCACGATCCGCTACGACTTAGACAACCTTTGGCGACAAACTGCAGCACAACCGACTACATCCTATATTGGTATGAGAGCCTCACTTGTCGAGAACCTACACAAACATGTAAAATAGTTTAAGTAAAAAACAAAAAATAAAAAAATAAAAAGGAGAGGTTGTCGGACATTCTTTTTGGCATAAAGAAAAAAAGAGGTCGGTATAAGAACAAAGAGCAACAAAAAGAGGTTAGTATAAAAAGGTAGAGCATCAAAGCTCAACTAGAAGGCAGAGCGGCGGAGCCAAGGTAAACCGACGAAAGAGGCGACAGAAAATTCCCTCTTCTTCTCCCTCTACTCTTTTCTCGCTCCCCTCGTTATATCTCTCCTTCTCTCTCTTCCCTCGTTGAATCTCTCGCTCCCCCTCTCTTTCGCGTCGCCCTCTTGCTCTCTTTTTTTCCCTCTCTATCTTTTCTCTCTCTTCTTCAACCTTCCCGCCCACGATTTTTTGAAACCGTGGGTGCTGAAAACCTGGTGGTTTCTCGAAAATCATCGACGACTTTTTAAGAAAAAGTTTTTTATTTTACAAAATTGCCACTAGGGAAATTACAAAAATACCTAGATATTTTTTAGTAAAAGACAGTTTTGCCCTTAATGAATGAAAAGATAAAATTGTCCTTTAGAAGTTTTTGAAAATTACAAAATATCATATTATGAAAGTACAAAATTGCCCTTAGACGATCAAAATTTCATAGTTTTTTATTGTGCAAAAAGACAATATTACCCTTATCTTTTTAAGAAAATTAAAAATGGGTTGAGGGTATAATTATGATTCTACCCTCGATCAATCATGAATTTTATAGAAAAGTCAGGTATCAGTTTACTATTCTACCTTGAGTCTTTTTGAAATATTACAAAATCGAATAAAATGGTAAAAATTTTGGTTTACTCCTAAGGTTTTTTAAAAATTATAGTGACACAAAGTAAAGGGAAAATAACTATTTTGTCTCTAGGCTAGTTTTAAAATAGCATAATCAAGTTAAAAGTTTTTTCAATTAGTACCTAAGTATCAACTAAAATTACTAATAGGTAGTTGAACATATTTTCATATAAGTACTTAGATATTTTTTGTAAATTATAACAATCTATTGACACATATAGTTGGTTGTTTCTTTTTTTTTAGATTGTCTTGTTGTTATTTTTAGCAAACAAACTAAAATGATCTTCATAATTTTTGTATCGGAGTTGGCAAAAATAGAAAAACTGAATGGTCTAAATTTCTAAGTGTGGAAAAGACGTATCCTGTTAGCACTTACACTTAAGGGTGTCAATTATGTTCTAAAGGATAAAGTTTCACCACCTACTCCAACTGCAACTGAAGAGGAAAAGGAAACATATAAAATGTTCCTTAGAGATGATACCATAACTAGAACTATAATGCTAACTTATATGAAGGATGACCTCATTAGGATATTTAAAGAATACGAGACTGAAAAATGGTTGTTTGATTTAATAACAACTAAATATGATACTATAGCTAAGCTACATGTTCAATTATTACTACAAAAGTATAACTCCTACAAAATGAAAGAAAGAGATAATGTAGTAGAATATGTAAATCAAATATTGGTAATGGTAAGAGACTTAGTTGTACCAAAGTCGGTCATCCCCGAGGCTATGCAAATATCAACTATCCTAAACAACCTTTCACTTCATGGAATATGGTTGTCACAACCTTGAGATTAGGCAGTGAAATAAACCTTTCTGAGTTACCTCCATATTCCATAAACCAATTTTCATTTACAAAAAAAATGTTTTCAATAAAATATCAATTATTATTTACAAAGTAAATGAGACAACACAATAGAGAGCTATTTCTCCTAATTGTAACAGACATCCAAGGGAGGAAAAGTTGTAAAGGAATAAAAGGGAAAAAGAGATATTATAGAATTATCACTTCTCAACTTTCTTTGATTCCTTTTCACTTATGTGAAACCAGCTTGAAGAAGCCACGTTAGGTGATTCAAGCCCAGTGGTGCCGCTTCGCTACAACAAAAAATGCAATAATTCCAGTGTTCAATAATATCACACTTAACACCTCTAACCCTATTTATTAATAATCATAACTTTGTTTGATCCAACAAATTTGTTTAGCACAGAGGCTTCACAATTGAGAGTTTGATGGAATGAAAAGTTTTACTCTATGACAAAGAAGAGTAAAGAACATCCTTCTTCAACAAGTTGGCAAAAACATTGAAAGGGAAAAAGGATGGAAAGCCCAAGATGGTAGATAGCGATTAGGAAGAGTTGGAATCCAAATGGCAAGCACTATTTGACTTTGTATTGTTCATAATATTATCAAAAATATTATGAATGAAGACATGATACCTAACATTCGGAAAAAGATGGAGAAGCACCATTTGACTAAGATTTTTCCAATAAATGGTATCTGAAACCAAAATTGTATTGTTTACAAATGGAGGAAGGTGTGAATCTTATGTAAAAACATGAATGTGTTCAATGCTATTATTGTAAGGAAATTTGTCACATCAAATGAAACTACCCTAGTCCCAATTGAGATGATGTTGATAAGGGTCCCAAGACATTGGTTGCCACTAGTCATCTTGATCTAATTTGATGATGAAACTTGTGCGTGGCTACATATATTCATTGGACAAAATGTTTGAATAAGGTGGAACCAGGTTTTACGGTTAATTCAAGTTGTATGTAGCTGGTACAAGTAAGAGGTTAATGAGGTTTATTTGTGGTTTTTACAAATAAGGGTTCTTCATGGTGCTCATGAAGACTGCACTTAGTTAAGTGATTGAATAAGGTGGAGATGTTTGTGAATCTCCAAGGTACCTAAACAATCACCAAGGTAGAGATTTGTAAGAAAACTTGACCTATCTTTCTTTTTGTTTGATTTGGATTTCTTTGTGGAGTTTTTTTATTTATGGGAACTTTGAAGGCCAAGTTCTCTTGGTTAGGAAGCTTATAAATCTTGTAGATCAAGAAAGTCTTTGTAATCATTCTTATCTCTTTGTTGATATTATCATGTGTTAGTATTTTTTCTTGATCTGTGCTGTATTTGGTTTAGGAGATTGTACGAGCTTGTTCAAGGATTTACTTACATTGTGTTTGTCAATTTCTAATTCAACATAGGTTTCATCACCATTGCCTTCAACTAACAATAATATCTTCCTCCACCTCCACATGTCTTTGTTTTCATAGAGCTCGATCATGTGCCATGCTAACATTTAACTCAACATAGCTAGACCATTCTTTATTATTTCCTTTCAATATTTTGTAGCCTTCCTCTTCTTCTTTTAATATTTTCATAATATAGTTTCTCATACCTTCTTATTAGAGCTTTCTTTAGTCGTCTTTCTACGTGTTCAAACCATCTCAAATAATTTTCTCTCATGTTGTTATCTATTGGTACCACTCCAAACTTCATTATGTATATGCTCTTTCGTGTGACCACTCATCCATATCAGCATCTCCATTTTTGTTACGAACATCTTTTGTACATGTTGATAATTAATTGCTCAACACTTGAAACCATAGAGCATAACGGGGTGAATTATTGCTCTATAATATTTTTCCTTCAACTCTAATGGTATTTTTTTGTCACATAAAATACTTAACACACATCTTCATTTTAACCCTAGGGTATTTGAAACTTTCAAAGACATAATATGTGAAAATAACGGGGTGAATTGCCCAAACTTTCATTTTTTTGTAACATCTTGATTAATTTTTCTATCGCTCTAGAAAATTAACCCTAGGTATTTGAAACTTTTCTTACGAGGGATGTAATGTGTAAAAATCTTAATTTCTATGTCATTTTAAGTAATCAAATGATTAAACTTGCATTCCATATATTTTGTCTTTGTTCTACTAAGTCAAAAGCCTTTATTTTCTAATATTTCTCTCAATAATCCTAATTTCTTATTAAATTTTCTCTTAAACTCATACACTAATACAATATCATTCATGAATAATATACACCAAGAGACTTCATCTTGAATATGTTTTGATAACTCATCAGTAACTGATACAAATAAATATAGACTTAAAGTTGATCATTAATATAATCTAATATTAACTTCAAAAAACTTTATCATTTTTTAATGAGTCCTAACACATGTTTGTGCATTATGAGACATGTCTCTTATGAGATAGATGTATGTCAATGATATATATCTCTTTTCCAAATAATATATCTCTCTTTTCTAAAGAATATCTCTTGATATCCCAAATAATAAATATCATGTGAAGTTTTTTTTTTACTCTAAAATATTTCATAAGATATTTCAATAGATGAATAGTCTCAATAGTAGATCTTCTTCGCATGAATCCAAAGTGGATTTTTGTTGTACTGGATAATTGCCTCAACTAAAGTTCAATAATTCTTTCTCATAATTTTATAGTAATACATCGATAATTGCACAATTCTAAATGTCTTTCTTATTCTTATATATGGGTATAATTGTACTTTTCTTTTATTTCTCAAGCATCTTTTGATTTTTCATATTTTATTAAATAATCTAATAAGCTAAGTAATACTCGTCTCTCTTAGGATTTTCTATACTTCTATAGGAATATTGTTTGGTCCTACAGATTTACCAACTTTCATGAGTTTAAGAGCCTCTTTGATTTTATTCTTTTGAACATATTGATAGAAATTATAGTTTATATATTCTAGTAATTTAGTTAACACCTATATTTTCCTTAAAAAGTTTATAAAAATAATTTTATATCAATTTTTATATCATCACTTGTCACTAGAGTCTTCTCATCCTTATTTTTGATGCATCTAATAAAGTAAGATCCTTAGTTTTCCCACATTTAGTCTTAGTTGTCCTAAAATATCTCTATCACCTTCTTTTGAGTTAAATTTTTTATATAAATCCTTTCAAATTTTAGTTTTTGCATCACTAACAGAGTTTCTTTGTTTCTTTCTTTTATTTCTTATAAGCCTTTCAAGTTTCATTAGTCTTGTTGGCATGATAGAATTTGCAACATGCCCTCTTCGCCTTCATCTTATCTTGCACCACTTCATATTTCCACCAAAATTCTTGGTATGCCTTTCTTAGATTCACCTAACAAATATTTTGCTATTTTTCTAATATACTTAATTATATTGTCTCATATATCAGAAGGTATACCTACATAGTTTCAAGCTTACTTTGTTCACTATATTTGAGCGGTAATATAGAGAGACTACATTTAGGTGAAGATGTAGATGCTCTTACTTACTTTTCACTATATTTGCGCTTTGTGGTGTATCATTTAGAGGAAATGTCCCAACAAAATGCTCATAATGTATAGAATATATGATAGATAAGTCTGACAAATGTTGGTTGAGGGAAGCCTAACATAACTCTCCTCCTTTATTCGGGCTTAGGCTATGCAAGGGTAATCCCTTACATGAGCAAAGTTGTTAATGACTATATATTATTACAAAAAAATTATATGTATATTGAAGACCACCATTCTACTAGAGTATCTTTTCTACAAAAATACACCCCAAGGAACCAAATTTAATTAACAACAATAGTTGTATATATCTTTCTTTTGAAATCCATATACATTTCATATCCAAAATAGATTCGAACATTTGTAAACCACTTGTACCCCCAACAATCTTATGCAAACAAGATGATAATGCTTTATCAATAGCACTAGACTCATCATATTTGCCCTAAAGGATTCGACTACTATGTAGTACCGTTGTATATCCTTCAAAATATCTGCCCACCACATTGCAGTTCTCTTGTCCCATACATATTTGAACCTAGCTCGATAAAATAACCATAACTATCATGAAGAATGAACATCACCTTCCATTTCTTTATTCTTTTACTATACGTATGGATAGATTGAGTCATCCTGGAGGTGTGTAGATGTGAAAATTTCACTCCAAGCCTATGTAGAGACTTGAAGTAATCTTTTCAACACTACTTTGTGCGCGAGTGTGTCAACTAGTTTCAAAAAACTAGCAAAGTTTTAAAAATCTGACTTATTTGACGATTGTGGCTAAGCGAGATCTTTTCGCTTTAGGCCTTTTTGAACCGATGCTCAAGAGTCAGCCTAAGCACTTTGAGGATTTCAAATGTACAGGTGAAGTTTCAAATCCAAGTGGAAAATGAGGTGTTATCAAGAACAAACTTGTGCACTTTGGTTTCAAGTTTAAAAATCAACAAGTTCTGAAAAATAGAAACTGGTTCTGTTTTCAGAGCTTGTTTCCCAAATTTTTTTGGGTGACCTAGGGATCTCCAAAATTCCTGAAACGTTTACAGGACATAGCCTAGAATGATTCTAAGACCCTTTTTTTTTTAAATTTTGGGACTAGGGTGATTACAAAATTAAATCGAGAAAGTGTCTCTCCTCAGACACTCGAAACTGTTCTGTTACAGAAATACAGAAACACAAAGATAGGTCTGTATCTCGGTTCTTTGAGCTCCGATTTTAGTACACTTGGTCTTGTTGGAAAGCTATGGATATTAACTTTCTAATGAATAAAGTTTCATCGAATTTGGATGAACTACAAGCAAATTTATGGGATGATTATCGAGACTCTATTGAAGGAAAACAATTTTGATAGAACGTTTCTGAAATTTTTCTGATCTTACACAATTTTTAATATGTGGTTGCACGGCCCTAAAATTATTGAAAATTTTATTACAAGTGAGATTGTGATGTGTAGATATAGTGTGCCAAATTTCAGAGTGATCGGAGCAGCAGTTCAGCAATGAAAAATAAAGCAATCAACGTATATGAGAATACTGAAATTAGATTTTTTGGTTTTTACAACATACGTGATGCAAACTCACCCGAATTTAAATTAGAACAACACAACATACCAAAGTAAATTGCTGAAGGGAAATGAATGAAAATATATAGATTAGCTTAAGCATAGAGGGGATTAGAAGTTATAAGACTTGTATAACATATAGAGAGGTAGAATCAATAACACAAACAATTAGAGTGCATAAGCAAGAAATGGAAATTTCAACATATCTACTTCTTATTAAATCATGGGGAGAGAGAAAGCCCCATTAATACAATCCATTTTGAATTGAATATGAAGAAGAGATATAGATGAACAAAGGAGGAGGAATACTTACACGGATTTCCCCAAGGATCGGCTCCCAATGAAAGTGCACGACCCTCACCTTCCCCTCTTTTCACTCTCTATTTTTCTCACTTCCACACTCTAACTTTTGTAGCACTTTTCCTATCTTCTACACTCTCTTCCCCTCTCTAAGACCTTCCCTAGCAACTCACAAGACTCCCAAGGTATAGCACTTCAAGGCCCCAAGCTCCCAAGACTCCAAGGTGCAGCCACTCTCCAAGATGCCTTGCCCCCCCCTTTGGCCTCTATTTATAGGCCAAGGAGGGCCTCTTCTAGGCCCTTCCTCGAGGCGGGTCCTCCTTGATCCAAACCCAGCTCCAAGGCTTGGTTCTTCACGTGGATGTGTGATCCCTCTTGGTCAAAGATGGACCAACCCCATGTGGACTGGTTCTTGGTTCAAACCATGTGCACCTAGCCATGGTCGGCTAGGCCCTAGATGCCTCCGAGTGCAACCGGCTACCTTCAACTTGATGTTTTCTCCCTTTGTGGCTCGTCCCATTTGATCAAGGCTAGGTAATGGGGTTTCAATTGTAGTCTTAGCCAAAGGATGTAGGGTGGACATGGCTAAGGTAAGTCCAATTTGGTTGAGTTAGGGTCACTTGATTAGAGTTTAGGTCATGCGTCATGGTTAGCCTAAGTGAATCAAGTTTAAGTCTTAGTCAAATTTGACTAGGTTTAGGTTGGTGAGGGTATCCACTTGACTTGATGAAGATGTGCATTAACTCGAGTTGATCCGTTTTCTTGCTCCATGTCTTGACTTTCGCGAACTTGATCTCGGAGCGGGCTTCAACCGTCGCCTGGATCTTCGCCTAATTCGTTCATATCCTCTGGGCCTTATCCCTTCAGCTTTAACTTGAACCTCTTTATCTTTAAAATCTTTATTTTAAAGATTTAAAATTCTTATTTTAAAGCAGAGGTTTTAAAACAAGTTGGTTTTCAAAATTGAGTGTGTTTTCAGAAAAAATTATTTAGGGTGTTTACAAGGTGGCAACCACCATTCTCTTGCCATGTGCTTAGCTTCTTGCATAATGAAAAGGATGTGCACCATTCCTTAATTAGTTTTAGTATCTTTGTGATCAACATCGATTAGATTGAAGCAATTGCTTGAAAACGCATTGTATCTTTCATTTTCCCCATAACCCTCTAATCACATGCATGCTCTATCTTCTTTTCTGCAAAAAAAAACAAGAATTCTATCCCCACTTGTTCAAGGCCTACACCAATGAATGGCTAGTTGAGAGCCCATTGCACATCAAACAAGTAGCCTATATCTTTCCAAATACTTCATGGAAGCTTGCAACACAAGTAAATGTGGTATGCCGATTCTGAAGCATAGTTGTATATAAGACACATGAAAGCCAAATTGATTTACCATGAGGGTTGATCTTGGATAGTGTTAAGATCAACATATCTTAACTATTGGGGCAAATGGCCTGCCGATCTTTCTAACTTGCCTCCAAGCATTTGAACTCCACTAATTGATTTCCACAATGTAATGTTTGGTCTTATGTATTTGTTATCTATATTATGGTGTACCTCATTAGTTGAACACATCAAATGAAAAGATTTTGGTATGCGCACCGAGAACATTAGCTCACCTGGAAGCTCTATGTGACTTCCACAACATAGACATGTGAGTTCACTAGGGGGCTTGACATAACAAAAAGAAAAAAAAATCATAAGGATCATTTTTTACTCAAAACCATTCACCAACTCTCTCCACTTGATATGAAAAGATGCCATGAGAGAAGCCTAAGCATGGACAACTTTTCTTTTATGCAAATGTTTATGGGGACATACTATTTTTAATCCATGATTTTTTTATAAGGAAAAAATATCAAGTGTTTAGTTTGCACTCTTTGCCCTTTTCAATCTAAGCGAATTAAAGAAGCTTCAGTTATAAGTCCACTCTCCTAATAACTAAGTACATACCCTATTTCCTACATTACCCCATTTTCAGAGTGCCTTCACTTTCTCTCTCTCACATATCCTTCCCCTACTGTTTGACATCCTTCTCTCGAATCATCATAGGTCTCTTCATGCCACCTTCTCTCTCTCTCTTTATCGTGTAATCATAGTCCATCACTCGTTGCTTTATGCTATCTCTCTCGCGATCTTGGAGCCCACGTCCCACCATTTTGTCATCTCTCTCTCATACCAGAGGAGTCACCTCCCATCTTTCTCTTGGTAAGACTCCCTCCTCACACCATCCCACCTCTCTTTCTCCATCGAGAAAGAGGAGGCATGAAAAGGGCTTACACCGCTGCAAGGGAAGATGCATTCCTATATGAGGAAGAAACGAGCAAGACCCACATCTCCCTTCGAGGGGCAAGGAGAGAGGGAGTGTGCTAGGTTTAGTAAGGGTAGTATAGATATTTTGAAAAGGAATCACATCTCTATAAGGAGAGACGTATGTAGGATGCAGTCAATTGTGCTCCAATTCATCATTAGAGGTTGCTTGAGTCACAACGGATCGTGGATCAAGCTCAGGAACACCTTCTAAGAGATTGGATGAAGGAAGAAGATGGAGTCGTATATGGTTTCCCACAGACAACTTATGTAGGAAAGATGTTTTCCAAAGTACAAAAATCATTACTTTCTGTAAATCTATGTACAATATTTATAGACGGCTTCATCTTCCTAGTTTTCACGCTTGGGCTTTCTGTTACAAACTGTTTTTCCTGATTTAATTTCTATAACATTATGCATTTATTCATGTAAATGTTTTTCTTTCGTGAGAATGACCATTTTTGCATTACATCTCCCATGGCCATTCGAGTCAAGTAACCTAACATACTAATTTTTCCTCCCACTTTTGTAGGGTTTTCCAAGTTATATCATGTATGATTGCTATTGCAATTATTACTCGTTGTGTGATTTATTACCTACACAACAATCATATATATCTCAAACTCAAGTTTATAACATGCTTTGACAAAAGATCATTTGTTATGCCTTTAGTCAAGGGGTCCACCAACATGTCATTAGTTGGCATATATGAGATAGATATTTCCTTTCTCATAACCATATCATGAACATAGAGGTATTTAACCATTATATGCTTGCTTTTGGAGTTATCAACTTCACTCTTAGTCAGAGTAATTGCAGTATTGTTGTTACAATAAATGACAATCGGCTCATTAGTTATATCAAACTTTAAATCACGTATAAAGTGGCTTATCCAAATGATAGTAGTTGTAGCCATACAACAAGCCACATACTCAATCTTTTGTGTATACAATACTATATAACCTTATTTCTTGCAGGCTGAAGAAACAACTCTACGTCCAAATAAAAATATTTGTCCCGAAGTTGATTTGTTGTCATATTTGCTCCCGACAAAGTCAATATCTGAGTATCCTACCACTTTTAGTTCATTTGTTTGAAACATAATTTTAAGTCTTTTATTCCTTTAAGATATCTTAGAATCCTTTTCACAACTATCCAATTCTCCAATCCAAGATTAATTTGATATCTAATGACAAGACTAAGAGTGAAGCTAATATCAAGTCTTGTACATAACATAACATACATTAATCTACCAACAATTTATGTATAAAGAATATTAGGCTTATCGTCTCCCTCACTGGGACAATTAGCCTTACTTAATTTGACTCATTTCGTAATGGGTGTAGGTGTAGACTTGCATTCACTCATTTTAAATTTCTTGAGGATATATACTATATCTCTCTCCTGAATTAGGCATAGGAGTTTAGATTCTCTTAAATTTTTATACCCAGGATATAGGATGCTTCCCCAAGTTATGTTAGTATAGCAGGTAGTAAATCCATGCAATGTCATGAATTCAGTCATTTTATCAAACCAAACCTTAAGAGATTATTTCAGACCATATAAAGCTCTTTTGAGCTGCAAAACTTGATTTTTAGGTATGTTAAGACGAAGAGGTTCCATATAGACTTCTTCATTTAACCAACCATTCAAAAACGCATTCTTGATATCTAATTGATAGATGTTCCAATCTTAAATAGCGCAAACAGGGTTCTAACAGTTGTCGTTCATACCACAAGAGCAAAGGTTTCCTCATAATCAATCCCATCAAGCCTTGAGTTTAACCATGACCAGGTTTTAACAATCATATTATTGTCATTCCTAGTCAACAATATATCATCTACATATAATGATAAGATGACAAAGTAGCTCCCACTATTCCAAACATATACATAGTGGTCAAGTTCATTAGCTACAAACCTAAGTTCAAGAATGATATTTTGAAAGGTCAAATACCATTGATGAGATGATTGTTTTAGGTCATATAGAGATTTTTTCAACCTATATATTTTATCTTCTTGACTTTAACTATGCATCCTTTGAGTTGTTGCATATATATGATTTCATCTAAATCTTCATTTAGAAAAGTAGTTTTTACATCTACCTGATGTAAATCCAAATCATAATATGATGACATCATCAAAATTATTATTATGGATGCAAATTTCATAATAGAAAAATATGTCTCAACATAATCTATCCCCTCTTTTTGAAAAAAACCTCTATAACTGTAAACACCCCAAAATGAGATTATTTTCAAACAAACGCCTAATTTTCGAAAACCGTTTCACAACCCTATTTTGAACCTTTGAAATCCCAGAGTTTTGAAGTTTTAACTTTTTTTTCAAAATCTTTCGAAATAAAGGTTTTCAAACTCGGGCCAAAACCCAAGTTTTGTAAAGCAGCTGAAACAAGCAGGTGAAACCTGATAAAAAAGTAGCTCAAAGATCGGGTCAAAAAGCAAAGGAAAAGTTCAGCCCGTCCGGATTAAAACAAGGCCAAAAAGCAAAACGAGCATCCGGGTCAGAATCAGATTTCAGCTCCAAAACATAAAAGATGAAGCCAAAGCTCCGATGAAACTGTCAGAGATAAAACCCCAAGCCTGTGAAAGCAAAAATCAGACGAAAAAAAGTCCGAAAAGTGAGAAGGAGGTCGACCAAGAAGACTGGGAAAAACCCAGCCTAAAACGAATTACTGGTGGAACCAGGGCCCATTCAAAACCGCCCGTTTCAAACACCCAAGAAGGACTGAAGAAAGAAACTTTTGGATTGGATCTGGACAAAAATATCCAGATCCATTTAAAATTTGGATTGGGTTGGATCTTTCGATCCAAACCCAAATCCAAGACCAAGGGGGGGCAAGAAGTTCACGTGAAACTCAAAGTGGGCTTTGGGGGAGCTTGTAAAGTAGGAGAGAGAGTATGTGGGAAAAGTCAACAATGGTGGACTTTAGCCATATGGGCTTGATCAAGGGCTACATGGGCTTGAACCTTGTGGCTTGACCTAGGGCTTGGGCTGCAACAAGAAGGATCGGTTTGGACCATGGTGGCTGCAAATGGTGGACCGACTGCAAGAGGTAAGTCCCTAAAACCTAACCCACCACACCTAGCATTGAACCACTACCTAACCCACTCGGCTAACCCATTCCAAAACCCCAATCGAGCCCAGCTAGGTGCGGACTGCACCTAGCTCACCCCACTTGACTGAACTGACCTTGGCTGCATCAACCTAACCCTAGACCACCCCCTAAACTAGACCTAACCAAACTAGACCCACTCGGTTGGAACTAACCCAGCCACCTAACCGACCTTGACTCACCCTACCAAACCGACCTAAAACACATCCAACCGACTCCACTAAAACCTAGCCTTGAACCACTACCTAACTCACTCGGCTGGACCTCACTACACCTCACCAACCTAGCCCACACCGAGTGCCATCTTACCTCACATGCTGCCCTAAGACCCACTTAGAACTGCCCCTAAACCTGGCCGAACCTTGGCCAGCTACACCTGCCCTAGCCCTAGCCGAAATCCACCTTGAACCTAAATCACCTAACCTACTTGGTTGAACCAAGGTTGACTGAACCGACCTTGGCTGCATCAACTTGGCCTTGAACCTATCCAAAACCACTCGGCCTAAACCCGGATAAAACCCATTTGCTGGCCGAGCTCTTGGCTCGACCTGCCCCCAAAACCAAACCGAGGCACCCTAGCTCGACCTTGACTTGGCTAGGTGTTGGCTGCACCTAGTTCACACCTAAACCAACACCTAGCTCATCCCAACTTGAACCAACCTAGACCTAGGACTTGGCCCAACCCAAACCACCCAAACCATACCTAACTACTCGGCCTTAAACCTTGACCAAAGCTACACCCCTTGGCCGAACCGAACCAAGGCCAAGCCCACACCAAACCGGCTGCCCCGACTTGCACCCTTGGATAGCTGCACAAGACCCAGCCATGTCCTAAACCTAACCTAGGCTAGGACTCACCTTGGCATCTAACCAAGTTGACTTGCACAAGACTCAAACCAAACTCACCAAAACCCTACCGAGCTGCACCCAATCCAAACTGGTTGCACCTAGGTTGACTCATACCCAAGCATCACCTTGGAACCAAGCCAAGGGACTTACCTCGCGGTTGCTACGAAGGAAGGCTCGAGCGAACCCGAGAGAAAAAACCGAACAAGAACTTGTAAGTACATTTATATTTGTTTTTAAATTATTCAATTCAATTCAATTCGAAATGGGGTTGTAGTAATGGAGCGAAGTCTCCCCCCGAGATGTAATATTCGTGGATGAAACATGACCACACACATGCACTTGAGCCTTCTCGCTCTTAAACTGCACATGAAGACACCCACATGCACTTGAGCCTTTTCGCTCTTAGATTGCACACGATCGCATTCGCGCGCACTTGAGCTTACTTGCTCTTAAGCTAATTATATATACTTCAATTCAGGTGAATTTACTTTGTGATAGTGTGAGTTGCAATTACATTTCAGGTGGATTTACTTTCAAGTTGTGTGAGTTGCCATTGAAATTTCACACAAGAACACCCACAATCACTCGAGCCTTTCCTCTCTTCACACTCACACACATTGAGCCTTTCCGCTCTTAAGCTAAACATATATACTTCAATTTGGGTAAATTTACTTTGTGAAAGTCGTGTGAGTTGCACTTACTTTCGGGTGGATTTACTTTAAAGTCGTGTGAGTTGCAATTACATTTGGGTGGATTTACTTTTAAGTTGTGTGAGTTGCAATTTCAATTTCACACAAGAACACCCACGAGCACTTGAGCCTTTCCGCTCTTTACACTCACACACATTGAGACTTTTCGCTCTTAGGATAAAACATATATATATTTTCAAGTCGTGTGAGTTTACTTTAGTGGAAGTAGAGTTGCACTTTAAATTTGTGTGGGGTTTACTTAAAGTCGAATGAGTTGCTATTTCAATTTGGGTGAGTTCGCATCATCGCTCTCAGAAAAGCCACAAAAAGATTTCCGCATCCCTGCATTCGCTCGCTTTCAAAAGCCCTCGAATCCTCGCTCAAACCACGTTAAAAATAGGCCACACATTCACACACATATCAAGCCTAAATAGGTAAAACTCATGAAAACTTAGGGTCATCTAGCCTTCGTAAATAAAAATTGCAAAGAAAGCACAAATCGAATTCATAAAACACTGATCATTCGAAGTTAATATTTGTTTGGAAAAATGAAGTTTCTAAGCGCTTAAACTGACCCTTGAGAGTCGATTGAAGAAGGTTTAAAGCGAAAACATCCCACTTTCCCACAATCGCCAAAAAGTCAAAAATATTTCAAAAACCTTCGCTAGTTTGAGTAAGCTAGCTGGTACACTCGCAAAAAGACGTAGGCATGAAAAGGTTCACTTAAGGTTTCACAAACTCAGGAGTGAAAATTTTCTTATTTACAGTAACCAACCTCATTTTCTTTCTCTCTCTCCCTCTCTCTGTTCCACTCGCAAACCAGATTGGAATTTCGTTTGCGAGAAGGGGAAAACGAGCTGTTGGTTTTCTCAAAACCAGAAACCGGGTACTACCCACTATGGGCGCATCGGTTTTATAGCACGGTTTTTTCAAATGTGAAATTACTCATTAGCCCATAGACCTTTTTTGGTAATCCCAAGTTGGTTCCTAAAATATTTACAAAGAGACACAAAACGTATTGATAATTTAAGAAGACTAGTTGGAATTCTCTAGATTTGCATAATAGAAGCAAATATCAATTTTTTTATTTAGCACATTTACTTTCTTAAAGTACTAAATAGTGCTTGTTGTAGAAATTATTATTATGCCCACAGTCTTTCTTGAAAATTAGAGTAACATATTAAATTTAATCTTTATCACATAAATCTGCCTTATTTCCATAATAATACCTGCGAACTTTCTTTTTGCGATATGTGGTTGAAATTAATTACAGTAAGAAGACCTATTTTTTTTAAACTATTGATTAGTGATTCATTAGCATTAAGTTATTTATAGTTTGCTCTATTTGTTGTTTTAAATTTTAGCTTAAATAATTGCTTACTAAATAGTTGATTATTAAGTTTAGTTGTTGCTATTTGCTTGTTTTGTCTTGGATTGCTAGTCCCTCATTTTTGAAAATTTACCAAAATAAAAATAGCTTCCATAGTTTGCATATCTGAATTGGTCAAAACTCAAAAGTTGAATAGATTGAACTTTCAATAGAAAAGATGTATCACATTGGTCTTGACTCTTGAGGTTGTAGATTATGTCCTTCGAGAAACCAAGACTGAACATACAATCAAAGCACTAACTGAGGAAAAAGAAAGGTATAGGACTTTTTCTAGGGATGACATATTGGTTTAAGCAATAATGCTTATTGATATGAAAGATGACCTAATAAGGGCTTTCAAAGACTCAAAGATTGTAAAGGAAATGTTTGATGCAACCACAACCAAATATGATACTACAATTGAGTTAAATATTCAGTTGCTTTTGTAATAGTACAACTCTTATAGAATGAAAGAGAAACAATATAGGTGAGCATGTGAATAAGATGCTCGTTATAGCTAAAGATTTAGCTATGCTCATGTAAGAGTTCACCCTTATATAACCAGTACCAACTCCACGCGATGAAAAAGGGTTGCGGTAGATAGCTTAGCATAAAACTTTTTCAGATCTCAAGATCAGCATTAATGCACAGGATCCTCCCTAACTTCAGTTGCACGAAAATAGTACTAGGATAAGTGACCTTCTAGGAAGTCATCGTGTTGCACCCTCCAAAAAAAAGTCTTGGAAAAGTCTCAGGTAAGGTAAACTACTTGAGCGGTCACTACTTGTTTTTCATTCCTGTTGTTCTCTTTCAACCCTACCACCCAAGTATCTCTGTTTCCTCACTTTGACAACAGTTGTAATACACCTTTCACTATATGTACACAGTGATCACGACTCGAATATGATGCGAGCTTGCCTCTTATAGTTCGGTGTCGTACAAATGGGCAATCCATGAGCACACTTGCCACGCTCAGGAGTTTAACTATTTAGTTACTACAATTTGGAATTTTATCTACTTTATCGATAACACAACTTGGCCAAGAGGATAATTATTGAATTGACGAACTCGCACTTCATAAGCATAACCTGAGTGTGATGCACGATAATAGTTTGGTGATACATAAAAAATGCCGTATGTACATCGTCTCTCTATGTTTTCTGATACCTAAACATTGGCAATAGCACTCACCCTTTCCAAACTACTGAGAAACAGTTGGAAAAGGTGCAGATACCTCGCTCATTTCTACTCGCTTACCATAAAAGTTCCTCCAAATCATCCACCTACATGAACTTACTACAGTTTTGTGCTTATACATAACATCCATATACGGTCAAGTCATTGTCTTCACATGGCTGAGTCTCAAAACCAAGGGCGTTGAGTTATCAGTAACTGAGTTTTCACACTACGACAACAGGAGAACCGTAATGAAGTCTATGCTTGAATGTAGCAGCAGAAGATCCGTGAATATCACCTCAAAAGTCAATCATAAAGCCTTAAAAAAGGTAATAAAGTGTATGCAACACAATAAAAAGGAAATTGATATTATTTAACCACAAAAGGCTTAACTTCATATATACATTAGAGGAGCTTTTATAGAAGAGAAAATAAGAGGGAGGAGAGTGAGAGGTTGTTGGAAAAGGGAGTCAGCCAACCCCCAACAACTAGTAGCTATTGTGGTCACATATCAAGGCAATTTTGGCCTTGGTTTACATAAATAAATGAAAAACTAAATTACATAAACAAAGAAAAAATATAATATTTTAACACCTCCCCTCAAACTAACGATACTATCATAAAAAATTTGCTAACCAAAAATTAAAATTGTGAAACGGGTAGCGGCTTGATGAAGACATTTGCAAGTTTATGCTTAAACCTAACAAACTGTAGTGCCAAATTGTCATGTAGATGCTCTTTATAAACATAATGACATTCTATCTTGATATGTTTGGTCCGCTCATGAAATGTATGGTTGCTGATTATATACATAACACTTTTATTGCCATATTACATGGTTGGAGAGGCTTCCAATGTCACTCATAAGTCCTGAAGCAGTCGTCTTAGCTAAGTTAATTCAGTGATTGTGTTGGCCATTACTCTATACTCAACTTCAATTGAGGAACCTTCTATTGTTTCTTGCAATTTCATGATACAAGAGAGTTGCCAAGAGAAATGCAGTAGCCTATAATGGAGTGTATGTTATTTACATCACTACCTCAATCAACATCAGTAATTGCAATTAACTGAAATAAGGAAGATGATAGGAATACTCCATTAATTGAGGTTTGCGGATATATCGAGCAATCCTCATGACGACACTCATATGCACAAAGATAGAAAATATTGAAACTGACTTACAGTATGTACACCATGTGCAATATATGAACATGTGATAGTGAGATAAGTGAGTGCCTCAACCATCTCTCTATGATCATTTAAGGGATGTCATCGTAACAGTATTTTGCATTAAGTTCAATCGAGTATCACCAGCCTTATTATCGCAGAAGTCTTGCTCGCTCAAGAACATCTTCACATATTTTGACCTATGTTAGATAACCTCTGGTGACAGCCACCTCAATACCCAAGAAATAACGTAGCGAACCCAAGTCCTTCATTTCAAACCGTCTGCTAATTTATTTTTTCGGGCGCGAATGCCATTAATATCATCACCAATAATAATCATATCATCAACATATAAAGAAAAGAATGATACGACCTGGACAAGTAGACAATTTAACAAAGAGAATAGAGCGTAATCACGTGATGACTACTAGGAAGCAAATCCAAGAGAACAAATCACATCAGGAAAACTTTCAAACCAAGCACGAGGTGCTTTGTTTGAGACCATATAAAGCTTTCTTGAGCTTGGTAAACATACCTGCAACTACGAGAAAACACTGTGAGGAGGTTTCATATATTTTTGACATCTAATTGATAGATGCTTCATTCATGAATAGCGCAAACAACTATAAAAGTTCTAACAATTGTCATTCAGGTTATAAGAACAAAGGTGTTTTCATAATCAATCTCATATTCGTGTAAATAACATTTGGAAACTATTAAAGTTTTATAACGATCTAACAAACCATCACCATTAGTTTTAATTTTATAGACCCACCTACAACTTATCGTCATTTTGTTTTATAATCTAAACAAAAAATCCCAAGTTTGAGCTTTATATAAGACATCTAATTATTTATTCATAGCATTACTCCAATCTTGTGATGATTATTGTAGATGTGAAAATTTTATTTCAAAGCCTATGTAGAGACTTGAAATAAACTTCTCAATCTACTTCGTTCTTGCGCGAGCGTGCGAGTTGGTTTCACTAAAATTAACAAAGTTATAATTCCGATTTCATGAGGCGATTGTGGCTAAGAAGGATCTTTTTGCCTTAGGCCTTCTTTAACCGATGCTTAAGGGTAAGCCTAGACACTTTAATGATTTATTTGTGCTGGAGTCAGTTTTCAAAATTAACTTTAAAAGATGGTTTTCAATCAAATCAAACTCGTGCACTTACTTTAAGTTCTGAAAAACAGAAACTTGTTCTGTTTTTTAGAACTTATTTTCAATTTTTTTGGGTGACTTAGAGATCTCTAAAATTCATGAAAAATTTATAGAACATATAATACAATGTGAAGATTCTAAGCCTATTTTTATTTTGTGCTTTGGTGCTTTAGATTTGAGAAATTAAATCCGGAACAGACCACTGCTCAGGTGTTTAAGGATATTCTCTTACAGAAACACAGAAACCTCTTTATCTCGGTGCACAAAACTCCAAATTATATGATTTTAGTCTTGTTGGAAAGCTATGGATATCATCCTTCCAATGAGACTAATTTTATCAATTTTGGTTCACTACAAACAGAGTTATTGGAATTTTACCCAACCCATGTTGCAGGAAAACAAACTGTGCAGAAACTGAATCTGATTTTGACCAATATTTTCTTGTTTTATTCCCAATTCTACACGGGCCTAAAATTCTTGAAAATTTTATTTCTAGTGGACTTGTGTGTGTAGATTCGGTGTATTAAATTTCAGATCATTCGAACAGCCATTTAGCGACGAAAAATGAAACAATAGACGTATGCAGGATGTAGAGAAATAGAGTTTCAGTTTTTGAATATATATGGATGCATCCATCCGAATTTAAGAGTCATTCACAATAAAATTAAAGCACATGACTGAAGGAAAATGAATGAAAATATATATTTTAGCTTAAGCATAGAGGAGGTTAGGAGTTATAAGAGTGTATAGAATATAGAGAGGTAGAGAAGCATGAAAACAAACAAGTAGAAGGCATAAGCATAAACGAAATGAAATAGGCAACACTTCTACTTTATTACAACATGGGGGGAGACTTGAGCTCCATTAATAACCCCTTTTCAAATTGAATGTGAAGAAGAGAGTGTTAAAACCAGCAAATAAGAAAGGAAACTTACTCACAAAGCCTCCAAAAGCACATGGCTCCAAGGAGGGAGGGGACGTTCTCTTTCTTCTTCCTCTCTCACTCTCTCTTTTCACTCTTCTCTCTCTTTTTCACTCTCTCTCTCTTGTTGCAGTACTTCCTCTCTCTCCTATACCTTTTCCTCCACTTCTCTCAAGCCTTGGTAAGTCCCTCCAATGACTCCTAATGTTGGAAAACATTCCCCCAGAGGCCAAGGGAGGGGCTGCTAGACCCTTTTTTGATGTGGGTCAATGGATATTTTCTTTGCTCAATCTTGGCTCCAATCCAAAGAGGTCCAACTGCACATGGTCTTGTGGTCCCCTAGGTCAAAAGCAATCCAACACATGCAACCCTTGACTCGGGTGGGTTGGTCCTTGGCTCGAGCTAGCATGGTTTGAGTCCAATCGGTTAAGTGGGTGTAGTCCTCCTTTGGTGAACTCGGCCAACTTCTAGGGTCTGGGTCATGGTGGGACATGGCCCCTTGTTCGGTCCAACCAAGGTAGGCTAGGTCTAGTTGATTGGGTTAGACTTAGCTAGTGTGGTTCGACCAAGCACATTTGGTGAAGATGGTTCAATTCGGTCAAGGCTTAGCCAAGGTCAAGGTCATAAGAAACATGTTTTGTCAAGCCATGTTTAACCCAAGCTCGTTTTAGTCAAGGGTAGCCCATGGGTCATGGTTAGGTGTGCTTTTTGATTCACAATCATCCTTAGCCCCTTCATGTGCATGAGCTAGGTGCAACCCAAACTTGGATTGATCCGATCCTTGGTGTAGTCCCTAGCCTTGATGCGGCACGATCCGACTAGGCATGCTTGATGGGCCAAATAAGCCACAACCAATCAAGGTGCCGTCCTTCACATGCATGGGTTGGGTGCCATCCCAACTAGGCATGGCTTGGATTGATTCGACCTTTGGTGTTGCCTTTGATGGAGCCATGCCTTGACTTGGTTTGATTCACTTCCTTGATCCATAGCTTGGTTCACACGAGCTCGGTCCTACCTTGATGCGAGCTTGACTCAACCGTCGCCTTGATCCTCGCTTCCATCTTGATTTGTTTCTATTCTTGATTTGATATGAGCTTCATTACTATTTATGGTTTCAAATATTTCCTTTTTGATTATTTAAAACCATTTTATTTAAAAATATATTTGAAAACGTCGAGTTTTATCGAAATCTTCAAATATTCTTTTCTTTTAAAACATCTGAGTTCCATTCCCAATGTTTGTTTGTATGGGCGACCTACTTTCGCCCCGTGAGTTAGTTTTTACCATTTCAACCACTTTAACCCTTTGTTGGGTGTAGGGTGTCGGACCACTTTAACCCTTGGGTGCAAGGTTTTTGACCTCTTTAACCCTTTGATGGGTTTAGGGTCCCGAAGTAGGACTATCATCAATCGGGCGAGTTTTTGGGGCCTGATTTAAATTTGATTTGTATTTCAAAAGTTTTTGCAAATTTGATATTTTTGCAAACATTTTTTGGTTTGGTTCCCAATGTCTCATTTCTATTTGTTTCTTTGAAGAAAATTGTTTGAAACCATCATTTCTTTAGATGAAATCATTTGAAAAGGCAGAATGCTGCCAATTTGGGCTTCAAGGCAAAGCAGTCATTTTTTTGCTCTTTGTCAAAATTTGATTTTTTTGAGAGAGGTGCAATTTACCTTTATTTTGAGGCTACCACGAAATTTTGGTGCGAAAATGAGTTTGTTTAAGGTGTCTTTATTTGAAAACCCTTAAAAGACCTAAAACCGTGATTTTTTTCTTAAAAAAGCAAAATTTCTAAAAATCAAATGTTTTGAGAATTTTTTTTGGGTATTTACAATTATGCTTCCTTAAAAGTTCTTGGTTCTTTTACACCTAAAATATTGGTTATTAAGGCTCTGTCTTGATAAAAAGCTATCATAAGAAATGAATCGTTCAAGAGGTCTAGAATCTTTGTTGGTTCTTCGAGGTATAGATGGGATAACATTCAGAGTTCTTCTAGTGTAGTATTGATCAAAGGGAGTAACAGGGTGTCTTGAGATCATATGTTCATTAAGTTCATTTTCAACATGTATCACATCTTCTACTAGGATATCATTAAACAAAAAATATGAGGAATCATGTATAGAACGAACATCATTCATACACTTAAATACATATTCATTTTAAAAAAAATTGATATTTCTCAATACATAAAACTTGTCATTTTTACAATCATAATATCTATATCCCTTTTTATTTATCCCATACCTTAAAAAAATATATTATATGACACGGGAAGATAGTTTATCATCTTTGTTAGTATAAACAAAACATTTTCAAAAACCCGTAGTCTAGAATAATTAAGAGAGTTTAAAAAGCTTTTATATAGGAGACATGTTTTATAAAACTAAAGATGACATTTGATTAATTAAGTAAACAGAAGGTATAATGGCTTCAGCCCAAAAATTCTTAGGAACACCACTAGATAATAACAAGGTTATTGTGGTTTCCAAAATATGAGATGTTTACGTTCCGAAATATCATTTTATTGAGAAATTTTAGTGCAAGAGGTTTTATGCACAATTCTGAATTTGTCAAGATGATTTTTAATCTCTTTGGACATAAACTCTTCTACCAAGTCGGATTTAAAAATCTTGATTTCAAAATTAAATTGATTTTTCACGAGATTATGGAATATAACATAATTTTAAAAAACATCATATTTGACTTTTAAAAGATATACCATGTATGTCTACTAAAATCATCTATAAAAATGATAGTAAGAAATCCCTCCTTTAGAAAAAATAGGTGTCGGTCCCCATACATCCGAATGTATAATTTTAAAGGGTTTTGTAGTGATGTGCATTTTGTTTGAAAAGGATAGATGTTGCATTTTGTCAAGTACATAGTTTTTGCACGAAAATTTTTCAATAGTATTTATTCCAATAGGACATTGATACAACTTTTGAATGTTAAGATGTCCTCATCATTTAGGATATAAGAGAACATCACTAGACAAAACATTGACATATCCTATGCTATGTAGGTAGTCCATAATATAAAGTTCGCCCTCCCTATGACTATGACCAATTACCTTTTTTGAAACGCAATCCTTAAAATACATCATGTGGATGAAAAAGTTATAACAAAATTCTTATCCGAAATCAAGTTTAAATTTAATTTTGGAAACTTCAAAATTTTTGTTTTGTAAGTCACCAATTTTATCAACATTAGTTGTGTTTCATCCGCAGTATAAACAGTTTTCTAACACATGATTTTAAAAAATTTTCATTGCAAATCATATGGATTGAAACACCTAAATCAAGAATCCAAGAAATTGTACCTTGAATTTCATTAGTTGAGGAAGAACAAATGGCATCTATCGTTGCTTTGTTCTTCATTTGAGCTTCAAGTCTCTTTACTTTTTCTTCAAGTGCAACAAGAGAGGATGAAACTTGTTCTACTACTAATGTCAATTTCATTTTCAATTTAGGGCAATTTGGCCTTATGTGACTGACATTTCTACAATGGTGGCAAATGATATCTTTTCTTTCTTCTTGACTTTTGAAATGAGGATGATTAACTTTCATATTTGCTCTAGGTTTTGATGCGGCTAAGACAATATCTTTTTGAAGTTTAGATTTATTCATTCTTTTTTTCGCCATTTAAAAATCGGTAAGGACCTCTTTTTTGGTAGGAAAAGGTTTTCGATGGATAAGGGCTGATCTTACCCTTTCAAATTCTTCTCGTAGACTTCTTAGGAATTGATATAAAAAATCCTCATTATCCTCACATTGTCTCCCATTAAGACATTGTGTACATTTCTTTTTGTAGCCATACAATTGATTTCAAACATTGAAATATTTACCAAAAAATTTATTTACCCCTTTGTTTCTTTGTTTATGTGAAACCAATTTGTCTCTTAATGCTGAGTAACAACACTTTGAACATGGGATTTTTTAGGTATTCTCATTCTCCTTTAACATTGGTAAAATCAACAAAAGTGTCCCTAGTATGCTCATTCACATTGTTCATGAGCACCTATAAGACTGTTCTATGATCTCCTTAATATTCCTCTTTTTGCTCAAATGTGACATTAATAGAAGGTTATTCTACCTTCGAACCACTTACATAGACTCATAATTTTTTAAAATATAGATAGTTTTCCATGAATTGAGCGTATGTCTTGTAGTTCGAGAGTGTTAAATGAAAGTTGAATCCCCTTTATTATTCATATTTCAAGGAGAGAAAGAAACTAAAAAGGTAAAATTATAATAAGACCAAATATATGATCGACATGCTTTTCAAGGCGACGATCAATGTTTCCATGATCACAAATGACTTTGATACCATGTAATGAAGTTAATGCTTTAATGTAGCAACGAAAGATCGGTAAATATCACCTCAAAAAGTCAATCACAAAGCCTTAGAAAAAGGCTATAAAGCATATGCAACAAAAACACAATAAAGATGAAATTGATATTATTTAACCACAAAAGGCTTAACTTCATATATATACATTAGAGGATCTTTTGTAGAAGAGAGAATAAGAGAGAGGAGAGTGAGAGGTTGCTGGAAAAGGGGGCCAGACAGCCCCCAACGGCTAGTAGCTGTTGTGGTTGGCCCCTTTGGGGCTGGCCCTTGTGGTCACATACTAGAGTCGAATGGCCCTAGTTTACATAAATAAATAAATTATATAAACAAAGAAAAAATATAATATTTTAACAAGAACCTCCGATTAATCAACATACAAAAAATTGCATCCAACAAAATATATCAGCCATAACCTCTCATTTAACTGCCAGAAAAGTGGTCCATATTGTTGCTCTAATCCTGCTATTGAAAGACATTATGCTCCAGATCAAACCGATTATGAAAGTTTCTCACTTGTAGAGTTTTCTATAAAAATTTTAAATACTATAAAACACCATTTTGAAAACCACAATGTAAAATTTGCTAGCAAGAGTAGAAATAATATTTCTATACTTTATCTCCAGAAATGAAAGGCCAATTATCTCTCCATTCTATTAGCCATGATGATATGGTTATATCTACAAATATGATAGATGGGCCTGCTAGGTCATGTTTGTGAATTTTCCTACAAAAAGAAGACATGTTAGAGAATATTCTCGACATATGGGTTCCTATAAATTTCATTGAACATCAAAATAAGATGAGCAAAGAAGATAAAACATGGAAGCAATGGTACCTGCAAATATTCCCTTTAAGAAAGGCAGAGCTGTTCTTAGAGAATCCACAAGCGAAAATACCCTCCCTGGAGAAAGCACATAGTACCATGAACTATAAATTGATCACCTGCTTACTAGATATCAGTCAGTAGACCACACTTCTGTAGTTAATGATGGCTCATTACATTTATTTTTTAAAATTTCAACCCTATTCACCGCTGCAGCAAATAAATTTGAACTAGTCAAAGCAGAAAGGCAGATTCATTCTTTGATACATTTCTCCATATTGAAGGAATAAGGAAAAACAAGTATACATACACCTCTATAAATGTACATATTTTTGTTATCCATGAACATGATGAAAAAATCAACAATACTAAAAAATTGTAACACATGGTTGCGGACCAATTCACCCAAACTAGTTTTTATGAACCTCAAAGAAAAAACCCACAAGAAAGCACAACTTTTGTGAGTAAACACATTTTCACATAAACTTGAAACATCCATTCATGCTTTAGCTCTTGTGATGCATCTCCACTGTCTGAAATGTGGGGACCTATCCAAAAGTAACACGAGGCCCACATTGTTTCCTGAAGGACCAATTTGGTACCTGAAAAAGTAGAATAGATTCTGACAACCTGCAAAGACATGCCTTGGAAAAAATAAAATAAAACGCAGATGGCTTACTTGGGTGGACGTGTTTTTCCACGAAAAATGAATGATGCGATCCACTGGAAACAGAAGTGGTCAAAAGGTCTAAGAATAAGCTAAAGGCGTGCAAGGAAAAGCACAAAATACCAATCAAAAGAAGGGGTAGTCAATAAATCCGAAACACTTATTAAATGAATATTGAAAATACTTATCTCAGGCTCCTGGAAACAATTAAGCATGAAAATTATGCTGTAAAGAGTAGTTTGCGCGATGTCAGATGTTGCAAATTCTCATCCAAACTAATGAGAGGACATACGGACAAGGAATAGACTATGCAGCGGTACAAATAATACTCATTCAAGGAAAAGTAAAATAACAATGCAGCTGCATGTGGAACAGTAACATCTCCATTTTTCATAATTTTAGTGCCGACATGGAGACTCTACTTTCATACGAGTCAACAAGACATGGACTTGAATGGACCCTTTTTCTCATTTACGATCCAGTGTCAACATTTGGGATCAAAGTCACAGAATTCTCACCATTAACCTTTTTCTTTTTTATTAGTAGTAGTAATTATTAGTTATGCTTGTGACTTTGTCATGATAACTAAGATCCACAATTGACAATTTAGAGTCTCAATACTAAACTACTTCGTACAAAATGTCTAAACATCCCGTGAAGCTATTTAGTCAAAGGTTCATGTAGATGGTCAACTAGGTGCTGAGCATAGTCGGGTTCTCATTGACTTCACTAAGCTAGTTGGCTAAACCTGACCAGGCTGTGAAGTCAATGCCCAGTAAAAACTGTGGGATCCTCACGTAGGCAAGGATACGTGCTCTCTCTCTCTCTCTCTCCACATGCACACACAACTTTTCTGTGTCTTACCAAGCTTGCCTGGCCCCTCCTTGTGTGAAAAAAAGAAGAGAGGATGAGAAAGAAGGAAGTTGTCCTTTGATGCCCATCCTCACAAACTCCTCACCCTCCTCCTTCTACTATTACTACTAATAGTGTACGATGTACGACACAGCATTCTCTCACCGCTACAAAGGGATAGTGCACATGTGCCATAGCATATGATAGGTGCGGTGCACAGACTACAAAGTATGATGCATATCATACTGTAGCACATAAGCTCTTATCATACTTGTATATTGTTTCATTGCCTATTGATACATAATATCATTGGAGCAAACTTTTTATTTATTTTAGTTTATTTTGTTCTCTATTTTCTCTTATTGCATGTGAACAAGAAAATACCGTTCTATTTGAGTTTAATAAAAATAATCTAAAAAGATATGTTTCTAAACATTTGAAAAGTCAATCCTTATGCCTAAATAAAAAGTTTCAAGTTTCATGATTGACTATTGCTTTACATGCTGACAAATCTAATCTATTTGATGTAAAATCTTATGAATTAGGTCGAGATCTGTTATTACATTATCCCAACGCCCCACAGAAAATTTTCAGGACCTCGTGGTAAAGATTAGCTTCTTTCATGGGCAACTTTTATGAAGATTTACTTGACCATTGTGTTCCAAGAACAATTAGAGCATGTAACCATACATAAATAAGATAACTCATATTTATAACTTTCTGAATTCTCTTTTTTTCTAAACATGATCTCAATATGATATGCTGGCTACATTGACCTTGAGTTATACACTCTACACCATGCTATTTATATCCATGTTTCTTCTTCTTTGATCATGGGAAAATGAGATTAAGATTAGACACTATGTTCATGAGAAGACTATTTATAATCGCATATAGTTTCAAACTTCTTTGAATTTCTAACCCAGAAAAGTACATTCAGTTTTTTGTTGAAAGCCGTTTTTTGTATTATGTGTCTTGTTGGCCGGTCCCAAGCCCGGAAAAAGGAGGAGGGTTGTGTTAGGCTTCCGACAGCCAGCGTAAAACTTTGTCGGACTTAACATGGATTCTACAAAAAAAAAACAAAGAATCCATATAGCGACCCCATCTAGTATGGGAAAAGGCTTAGTTGTAGTAGTATGTTTGTGCATGTCAGTAGCCTAACTACCATTAAGGTGAAGATTCATATTCTTGATAATATAGCTTATATGTGCTCCACAGCATATGCAATGGGATTTTATTCTATGCTGTGTTGAAAACGCTAATAAAATCAATAGCCATTCTTTATCATCTTATTATTGTTTCTTCTTCTTCTTCTTCTTATTATTATTATTGGCATTTTACTGTTAACTTCACTTGAACTTTACCACTGACGTCCCATGTATTGAAGAGAAAGGAGGGTTGCATTACACAAGATTGAGCACAATGGCTACCAAGAGTCTATGTAGGCATCCTCACTAGTGTGGGAGATGGGTTGGTTTTGGTTTCTGGTCCTCCTTTTCTTCCTATGATTTTTTTGGGGATGCAAGCTGGACATCATTTTTGCTCTTATGTTATTTATTTCAATGTCGTTTGCATAGTCAATGTTATCCAAATATTTTGGAAATATGCCAACACTATAAAAAATCTAGAGATCATTAATAATACCGTGGTGTCTTAAGTATCTTAAATATTATCTGTTTTAAAATTATCAGGGATACCATCAAGAAGAACATCATTCTTTATCATTTTAGAGTCCACTTTTTGTTCTTTTCCATATATTGACTTTATGATTCATCTAAAACTATCTTATGCACTTTTAATAAGAAAAGTTTTGTTAAAACATAATTATTACTTGTAGCATTCATTTTCCATACTTTCAAAAACATTTTAAGGCATTCAAGATTTTTCAAGAAACATATAACTTCTAAAATATTTTTGGAGGAAAAAATCGCCAGGTAATTATTGAGAACAAGAACAGTGTCTACTGTACTTTGTCATGCAGAAAACGTTAAAGAGCCATCAAGAGGCATGGGACAAAGATGGAGCATTCAACCCTTTTATCTAGAGAGCTTAGGAGTTCAAAGTGTCAAGGGCACCATAGCACCAACCCTCACTTGGTACGTGTCTCCCTGACCCTAGCTTACAAATTAAAGGAAAAGAAGGAAAATAATTATAAAATGCTAAGTTGTGATATTTTCTTTTTATGTTTGAGGTTCTATGTCAAACTATGACAGTAACTATAAAAGGTTGACAAATGAGGTGCTGAGTAATCTAAATGAGGCAAAAAAAGGCAAAAAAGGGCTTGATGATGAAGTAAAGCACTTCAAGAAAAAATTAAGGCAAAAAGAGTATATTGCGAAGTGCACTTTTGAAACATAAATCATGAAAGTTAAGAAGATTGTAGAAAGACAAAGAAGGGGAAGTTGATGAAGCGGAAATCAGAGCCTGAGTGAGTTTTTAAAAGACCTGAAAGAAAAAGGGGGATGAAAGAGGTATTCTGAGATAAGCTTAAGCCACAGAATTGACAGTACTCATGCTAGACGCATCAAAGATAAGGAAAAGACACTAGGGTAAGCAAGCATACCAAGTGGAGATGGAAGAATTATCTTGATAACCTTTTAAACAAGAGTACAAGTGTTTAAATTATCTTAAGAGATCTTATCATTTCAAGATTGCATGTTGTTGATAAACAACCCAAATCAAAATCAAACACTAATCACACACAAATCTTCATTTCTGGTTTGAAATGAGGACCAATGCCTCTCTATCGTGCAGTCGTGCCTCTCTCTCTTCTTTATTCATACTAAACTACATTACAATTAGGGTTAACTTATATAATAGTTTATAACTTGAAAGAATCTACCCCTAGTAAGTAAATAAGATGACACCCAACTCCTATTGGATCAGATTCTAATCCAATAGGAGCCGAACGACCTAATACATAAATTTAACTATAAAAATTAAAAGTCTTTAACACGCACCCAAAGTTGGGTCTTCAATAGTAAAAATGCCCAACTTGCAAAGAGCCTTCTTTAGTCCATTTTCAGCCATTGGTTTGGTAAGAATATCTACCAATTGATTCTCTGAACAGACATGTATGAAATTGAAAATGTTCTGATACACCTTCTCTCGAATAAAGTGACAATCTACTTCAATGTGTTTTGTTCTCTCATGGAAGACTGGATATGGATGAGATTGAAAATGTTCTAATACACATTTTCTCGAATAAAGTGACAATGTACCTCAATGTGTTTTGTTCTATCATGGAGGACTGGATTGGAGGCTATTTGAAGAGTCGTCTTACTATCAGTAAAAAAATTAATCAGAGAGTTTCTTCCAAAGCCAATTTCTTTCATTAGTGATATTATCCATAAACCCTCGCACATACCAAGGGCAATAGCATGATATTCAACCTCTACACTTATCTAGCTACTATAGATTGTTTCTTGCTATTTCTGAAACAACATTACCTCCCAAACATACAATATAGCCTGAAGTAGATCTTCTTTTATTTGTTGAACCAACCCAATCAACATGTGAGTAAATTTCAATATCAAGTGATGAATGTTGAGAGTATAATAAGCCATGGGTGAAATGATTTCAGATATCTAATGATATGGAACACAATATTCATATGGTTTCTTGATGGTGAATGCATCCGTCTACTAACATAGCTGACCGCAAAACTTATATTGGGTCTTGTAATTGTGAGATATATCAATTTTCTCACTAATCTTTGATATTTGCCCACATCTTTATAGGGTTCATTAGAATTTCCAACAACTTCCTTTTGAATCTCAATAGGAATAGAGCATACCCAACAACCTTCCATCTTTGTTTCCTTCAAAGAATCAAGGATAGGCTTAAGAACAAACAACTCTTGCTTCGAACAATCTCAATAACAAAAAAATAGTATAATTTTGCCAGGTCTTTCAAATCAAATAAAGCATATAGTTGTTTTTTCAAATAAGTAATTCCTTCTACATCATCATAATAATGTCATCGACATACACAATTAAGAGAATGATTTTTTTGTCCTGCTTGATAAATAATGTGTGATCACTAATGCATTGTTTGAAACCCAAACCTAGAATACCACTACTAAATTTTTCAAACTAGGCTCTAAGTGATTGCTTCAAACCATAAATAGATTTTTTTAGTTTGCATACCTTTGATGACATCTTTCCTTAAATAATAGCCAGGAGGTAAGTCCATGTAGATGTCTTCACTAAGATCTTCTTGAAAAAATACGTTCTTCACATCCGGCTGTCATAATTCTCATCCTTTATTAACTGCCACACTTAATAGAATTCTAATGGTATTCATTTTTGCAACCAGTGCAAATGTTTTTATATAGTCAATTCCATATGATTGATTATAGCCCTTAGATACTAATATGATCTTGTATCTTTCTACGTGTCCATTAGTCTTGAATTTTACTATATACACCCATTTGTAGCCCACAGTCTTTCCCTCTGGTGGTAGATTTGTAAGTTCTCAAGTTTGATTATTTTCTAATGTTGTGATTTCTTCTTTTATTGTTGTCCTCCCATCTGAATTTAGTTCAACCTCTTCAAAAGTTTGAATATAAATATTATTTGCATTCATCACAAATAATTGATACTCCTTTAGATAATTAGTATATGAGACCATCTTCTATATAGGATATCTAGTAGCTTCACGCTTTCCCTTCCGAAGAGCAATAGGTAAATTATCAAAATCATTAGACAGAATTGAAGAAGTTACCTGAGTTGGAATAGGAGTTGATTCAGGGCATGAATTTTGATCTAGGGTAACATTAGGACTTGGGAGAAATATCTTTCCCTTACCTCTAGAATATGTTTGCCATCTTCTTTCTTCTGAAGGTACTATAGTCGATTCTTTCTTTTGAGGCTCTTCGAATGGTAGAATCGACAGTACAATTGAAGCAGGTTGATTTGATGAATGATCTTCATTAACACCATAAAATAAATAATCTTCATGAAAAGTATCATCCATCATTAACATATAATTTTCTCTTTTCAAGATCATAACATTTATACCCTTTCTGAGTGAAAGAGTAAACCAAGAAAATACACTTAACAACTCTGGCATCTAATTTACATCTAGAGACTAAAACTGTTGTGGATGTGCACAAAACAGGTGCATCCAAATACTTTCAGAGGTATATGGAATTATTTTTTATAGGACATAAGGCATGAAATGGAGAATCACCATTAAGGACTTGAGTGGGCATGCGATTTATAAGAAAAATTGTGGTTAGGACAACTTCACCCCAATAAAATTTAGGAACATTGTACCTAATAAGCAAGGTTCTAGCAACTTCTAAAATATGTCTGTTTTTTCTTTTAGAGACTCCATCTTGTTGTGGGGAATATGGACAAGATGTTTGGGGTAGGATTCCTTTGACTTTGGAAATAAGAATGTAGTGATTAAGATATAAACTTACATTTGTTATCACTACGAATGATTTTAATTGGCAACTAAAATTGGGTATGGATAAATTTGCAATATATATAGACAAAATATTCTTCACTTCATCTTTGGTTTTCATAAGATAGATCATAGTAAATCTGATGCAGTCATCAATGAAAGAAATGAAGTATTTATGACCATGCAATGAAGTAATTGAACATGGGCCCCAAACATCATAACAAACAATTTTAAATGGTTTAGAAGCTCTAGTTTCATTCAAAGGAAATGATATACGATGATGTTTGGCCTTTTGACAAGTGTTACATTGCAAAAACAAATCACTACAACTGGAAAATTCAGGTAATAAATCCTAATCTTAGATATAGGTAAATGGCCCAATCACCGATGCCACAATATCAACTCTTCCTTCTCCCCTTTTGTAGTTAGAGTAGACTCTATAGTTGTTTTGTTGGTTTTCTCATAAAAATAAAGTTCTTTCCTTAAGCTACCCTAACCAAAAATCCTCCCCGTCCTCAGTTCCTGAAAAATATAATTAAAGGTTACCACACAATCCAAGTCTTGTGTTAGGACATATACTGATAAGAGATTGACTGAAATATTTGGAACATGAAGAATATTTGTAAGAGTCCCAAGAGCAGTGACTATACTTCCTTTTCCCATAATAGGAGTATTAGACCCGTCGACCAACTTAATGGCAATACCATTCTGAATAAAATTTTCGATAACCGATCATATGAGTCGACTATCCATATTTTTGAATTAGGAACAAGTGAATTACCGGAAACCATGAACGAAAAAGGACATGCCATGGTAGCTTGGGAGTCTGCATTAGAAAATGTAGAAGCATATTGTGATTCAACTAGTCTCACTTTAAGTTCTTTGATTTCCTTTCATATCAGCCAATGAACTCTAGTTTTCAGATTTTGTTTTTTAACTTGATCACTAAAATATGCTATATTTGGTCTATTCTGATTGTAGTTAGGTATGCCCACCAGTTCTCGGCAAGTTTTCTTTGTATATAAGGTTTTTCCACAATGTGAGACAAGACAACTTGTCATTCTCATCTAGAATAGATTGGAACCGACCTTTACCACAACCTCCATAGACTCCTTTGCCACGGGATCCTCAAGAATTTCTGCCCACAAATGAAGTCATCTCTTGGCTGATTTTACCTTCTTTCTCTAAACATCTTCTACCCTCTTCCCGCAGTAGTAAGGAGTATATTGTACTCAATGATGGAAGTTCCATTATAGATACCACGTTGATAAACAATCCAAATCAAAATCAAACACTAATCACACACAAATATGCATTTCTGGTTTGAAATGAGGGTCAATACCTCTCTATCGTGCAACTGTGCCTCTCTCTTTTTATTCATACTAAACTACATTACAATTAGGGTTAACTTATATAATAGTTTATAACTTGAAAGACTAATCTACCCTTTGTAAGTAAATAAGATGACACCCACCTCCTATTGGATCAGATTCTGATCCAATAGGAGCTGAACGACCCAATACATGAATTTAACTATAAAAATTAGAAGTCTTCAACACATGCTAATAGTGATGTAGAAGTAATATAAGCTATTCACTTTAGAAAATCTATTAGTTTTTATGGCTTGATGATATTCCTATAGAAGTTCTTGAAAGATGTTACTAAAAATCATTGTGGATTTACGCTGGGGAGGTCTCGATCAAAAGTATTTAATTATTAACATGTCTAACGAAACACATTAAAGACAACAAGAAACATCATTACACAATGCTTTATCGGTTTAGAGAAAGCTTTTGACATGGCATGAGGGGATGCTCTTTGGAGAAGAGACAATAAACCTCATAATGGATATGTATGAGAAACAACTTATTAAACTCCTGGAGGGATAGCTGATCACTCATATCTTAATATTGAATTACACCGTGTGCACAACAATATCTCTTCACTTTGGTTGCGAATGAACCAATATAGCATATTCAAGATGAAGTGCTCTGGTGCATCTTAAAAAGCGTAGTGAAGGGCAGAAAGAACTTGAACCAAGAAACAGGACTTAGAAAATGAAAGGCTTTTGACTTAGAACAACACAAAAATATAGTGGATGTAAGGTTAATATTCTGACCTAAACAGATGATAGATATCGGTATACATTGCACTGCCCAAAAGAAATTTAAATACTTAGGACCACTGGTCCAACAAAATAGAAGAATTTATGGAGATGTCATGCAGAGAACAAATGCAGGTAAAGGAGTAAAAATAAATATGACCTAACCATTTGGTGTTTATGTGGCAAGAAGAACCACTGAAGTAAAAATAAATATTTTAAGTTGTAACAGGACCATAAAAGCTCTACTTGGGGAGTCACGGGTTACACATGGGCATGAGATTGCAGTAGCAAACACAAGGACACTAAGGTGGATGTGCAACCACTCAGAGAAAGACTGAATCCCTAATGAGGTCATTAGAGCACATTCTCAAAGGAAAAGTTGATGCAACACCTTTAGAAAAGGAAAGGGGAGAGATACTAAAATTGGTTTGGCCACTTGGAGACTATGTTATATGGGTGTGTATGGTGCAAAATACCATAATTTTTAAAAATAGGTGTGGGGCATGACGATATTATGTGGAAACAATATATAACTGCAAAATTGATGATAACTTGTTTAATTAGAATATACTTCAGATGTTATTAAAAATGGCTAGAGACTTCTAGCCTAGTTCAACACAGCACCGTGTCTGTGTAACCTCGCTTGGAGAGGCAGCCAATGAAGCTTTAAGTGAGAGGTCAATGTTGAAAGCTAAAATGATTATCTTTTTTTTGGATTGGGTTTGGAGATTTAAATGAGAAAGGTAATGAAATTTTAAATTTTGCTATGATACATGATCTCTTTATAAGCTAATATAATTTTTAAAAAACATAAGAAAATTTTGTTACTTATCAAAGTAGCTTATTACAAACACAAATTGATTATTTTGCTTGTAGGAGAAATAAAAGATCATGTTGTAAGGATTATAAGGTAATTTCAAGAGAAAGCTTTAACTACCCAACATTAACTTTTAGTTATAGATTTTCATGTAAAAAAATGAATAAAAAGACAAAAAGTATATAGATCTACTCGGATTAAATGCTAGAACATAAAAAATGAGAAAAAAGACAGCAATGGTTGGAATTATGTAGGTACAACTTGTGACATGTGAAATGATACGGCTAGGCAAATTTAAAAAGTAATAAAAGATGTGTTAGGTGAATCTAAAGGAGGCGTAATGACACAAAAGAACAAAATTAAGGCAAAGAGAAGACCAATGAAACTTAGGAGACTTATAAGAAGACAAAGAAAGAAGTGCGAAAGGTCATCACCGAAGAAAAAACCAAAACTTGGACGGATTTATATAAAAAGCTAAATTCAAAAGAAAGCAAAAGAGATATTTTTATAATAGCTAAGGTTAGAGATAGGAAAACTAAGAAAGAATCTCACTTTTGTTTGATGCATCAAAGATGAGGATGAGAAGATTTTAGTGACAAGAGATGATATCAAAAGTAGATGAAAGATAATATTTTAATAAGCTTTTTAATGATAATATAATTATATAAGTACTAATATTAGCTTGAGAGAGCTAACCAAATCAAAAGAGTATATAACCCGTAATTTCTATGACATAGTCAAAAGAAAGTCACAGTGGCTCTCAAACTTATAAGGTTGGTTTATCTGTAGGACTAAACAATATTTTTATATATGTATGAAAAATCTTAAGAGAGACAAGTATCACTTAGTTTATTAGATTATCAAATAAATATAAAGAAACCAAAAGATACCTAAGGAATAAAGGAAGAATACAATATACCCATATATAAATATACAAGATAAGAGTGACATTCAGAACTTTACAAATCATCGAGGTATTAAGTTGATAAGCCATATTACAAAATTATGGAAAAAATTTACAGAACATAGGTTGAGACAAATATAAAATATAATAGAAAACCAATTTTGACACATGTCAGGGAGATTTACTATTGAGGCTATTCACCTCATAAGATTTCTTACGTAACATTTTAAAGCAAAAAAGAAAATCTTCAAATGTTATTTATTGATTTAAGCAAAACTTACGATAAAGTGTCAAGAGATACAACAACTAAGCCTTTTCCCATACTAGACGGGGTCGGCTACATGGATTCTTTGTTTCCACAGATCCCTATCGTGTGCCATGTTAGCAGTTAACTCCCAATAAGCTAGATCATTCTTTATTGTTTCTTTCCAACACTTTTGTTGTCGTCCTCTACCTCTTTTAATACTTTCCAAATTTAGTTTTTCTAACCTTCTTACAGGTTCTTCTTTTGATCTTCTTTCTATATATCCAAACCATCTTAAACGATGTTCTCTCATTTGTGTCAAGAGATATAAAAAAACCTTAAAAAAGAGAGATACCTCATTCACATACATCAATCTTATAAGAGACATATTATAGTGCATAAACATGTGTGAAGTCTCTTAAAGGAGAGACAAACTTTTTTGAAGTTAATATTGGATTACATCAAGGATCAACTTTAAGTCCACATTTATTTAAATACTTCGAGTCCATATTTATTTAGTTCGGTTATTGACGAGTTAACAAAGCATATTCAAAATGAAGTACTTTGGTATATGCTATTTGAGATGAAATTGTGTTAGTAGATGAGTCAAAGAAAAAGTTAACAGGAAACTAGAACTATAGAGAGAAATGCTAGAACGTAAAGGCTTCCGACTTAGTAAAATAGAGACAGAATATATGGAATGTAAGTTTGATTATTTGGTTACTTCATATGATATTAGAATTAAGATTGACACAAATTATAACTCTTATAAGGAAAGTTTTATGTACCTAGGTTAGTTTTCAAAGAAATGAAAAATTTTATGGAGATGTTACGTATAGAATAAATATAGGTTAGTTAAAATAGAGATGGGCATTAGGTATTCTATGTAACAAGAAGATATCATTAAAGTTGAAAGTTAAATATTATAGAGTGGCAATTAGATTTGCTATGTTATATACTGAGTATTGAGCAATTAATCATATAACATCTATTCATGGCAAAAATGAAGATATTAAGATGGATGTGAGGTTACACAAGGCAAACCAAGTAATGAGATTATATGAAACAGATTAAAAGTGATACCAATAGATAACAAAATGATAGAAAATCATTTAAGATGGTTTAAACATGTGGAAAGGAGACCAAAGAAAGTTTCGGTAAAAAGGTGTGAGAAACTAGAGGGTGAAAATGTTAAAAGAATAAGAGAAAGACTACAAAAGTGTTGGAAACAAATAATAAAGAAAGATTCAGCTTATGTTAAGTTAACCGTTAGCATGGCACATGATCAAGCTCCATGGAAACAAAGAATCTATGTAGCCGAACTCATCTAGTATGGGAAAAGGCTTAGTTGTTATTATCGTTGTTGTATGCTAGTATGACACAAGATGGAGCACAAAGACAAGAAAGAATCATAACACACCATGCTTATTATGGGTAACGATTAGCTGCAATTTTCGTGGAGTTGGTTGCATACTAGAATCATATTATCAATATCATATACTGGGTATATATTAATTTGGTATGCAGTATGCATTATATGTGTGAGGGTATGTATATTAGATGTTTCTTGACTGAATGAACAGTCAACCGAGGAGGGACTACTAACTTGCAAATCTCACTATACAGCCTTGAAGATCAATTTCCATGACCATGGTAATTGGTCTACTCCAAGACAAGTGCATAGGCTATAGACATGCAGACCTTTGACTCCATCAATCATATACTCAGGCTACTATGTAAAATGCCATACATGTTTCCTGCACTCGAGCATCAAATACATCATGTGAGTAAAGTTAGTCAAATTTCTAGATGTCCTACCATGTAACCAAATCAGATGTTTAGAAAATATAATCATTGGAAAATATGTTAGTTCATAATCAACAACCTACCACTTCCTTATGGCTCAACAAAGAAAAATTAAAACTTCTATATGAAGCATTTATACATCAGAATGTTACATCTCTTTAGTATGTTGTTGAGATAAATTTGATCAGCGGCCTAATCGGTCTACCCCCACAACAAGTATCAAGATGAACATGTAGACATACAGCTCCTTTGACCTTTTAATCACACGTTAGGACTACAATATTAGATACCATATGTTGCCCCAATATGTCAACATAAAGTATATTACATGGCTATAGTCTACAGCCGGTCAACTTTGTTTAAAGAATGTCATCAGCACTAAATAAGTAAATGTGTGGTATTAGGTGACAGAAAACCAGCTGCAACCGCGCATATCAAGCACTGGTAGAAAACGTTCAATGAACTATCAATGAGAAAATAAACATAGATCAAAACTCAGAAAGATACCTTCAATATAGACATAAAAGAAATACTTGCCAAGGATGGCTTCTTCACTATCTTTTTATCTGGTGTTAGTTCTTTGCGCAGTTGTTGTGTGATCTCTCTTAGAAATGCCAACTGCACATTATCTCTCTGCATTGACGTAATTGCTTGCTTCATTTGTTCCCTGTCTGCCTCAAGTGCTTGAAGCCTCTGATAAAGCTTTTGAACAACATCCACATCTCCCATGTCAATATTGTTCAATGAACCTCTAGGAGTAGTGACATATTCAGTAGGTTTCCTCACTTCAAAGGTGTCATTATCAGGTTTTAATACCTGAGTTCTTCCATTAGCAATGTAACAAGTAGCATCTGCATCATTGTTCTTCTTAGAAACAGGACTTCCCGCCCAATGTCCATTTTCATCCATAAATGTCTCCCTCACATTAGGTGCTCCATGGACAGAATCAATGGTGTATATTCTATCAACAGTATCATCGGCAAGGTCAGTTGATGATACTGGTAGATCAACCTCATTGGTCAAGTAGAAATAGTCCTCACCAGTAGGAGGCTCCAAGGTTTTTGAGTTCCTATGTAAACCTTGTACAGTTTTGTTCTCCACTGTAAATTCATGTTCTTCCTCTTTGACCAAAGGAAAATAAGTAGTGGTGCTATCTATGGAAGTGGTCCTGGAATGGTTGGATCTTTGAAGAGGACTGATAACCTTTACATGAGAATTTCCTCCATTGATGAATTCCTCATTCAAGAAACGGCTGCTAGGTCCTCCCTCCAACTGGTGAAGTCTGTACTCCACATCTTGAACCTGTTTATCATTATGAGCGGTATCACCTGAAGCATGTCTCTCAAGATCTAAAGGATCATTAACTAGAGACTCTTGTAATTCATTGGAGCTGCACCTTAGTGGTGGGTATTCAAAAGGATTAGGCTTTCTCCCACGACCTAATGGAGTATCCTCAGAATACATATATCTATCGGATTCTTCACGTTCCTGGGAATTTTCACTTTCCTGCATTCCACCCATGCTCCTACTTCGTTTGTACTGCCCTGCAAACGATCCTTCATCATATTTAGCATTCTCAAAATCAAGTTGATTGAACCCAGCACTAATCAATTTTTGCTTGTAAGATTCTATTTCAAAATTCAGGGACTGTATGAGTTGTTCCTTCTTATCCAACAATTCTTCAATAGAGAACAACTCCTCCTGATCATGAGCCATTTTCTCCTCTGCAAACTGCTTAAATTGCCGAGCTTCCATCTGAATCTCAGCCTTTTCTCTCTGCAGGCGCAAGATCATTGACATAGCCTCATTCGCAGCAGAACATGCAGCATTTCTTTCTTCTTCCAATTCAACATAAAGTTCGTGAATTGTCTGCTGCTGGGTATTAATTGTCTCCCTCAAGGCCAAGCATTCATTCTCAATATCAACATGAGCAACTGTAAACAAATCTGAATCATCCGTCAGGTCTCGTACACAAAGTGGTTGTTCTTCGATCTGTTCAATCTTTCTCTTCACGATTCGATCCCATTTACTGCTACAAGTACATCCACAACTGCAACATTGCTTTAAAGAGTCTGCTGAAGGAGATTCTGAATCCATGGACCACAATAGGGTTTCCTATATTCCCACTCTTAAACATCAAACTTTACTGGCCTTTCAAGTACAACAAACTGAAACAGGTGAACAAACAAAAATAAATAGAGCAAAATCATCAAATTCGAGAGACTTTCAGATGCAACTGCCAATTCATCTCAGTTCATACAAACAGAAAAAAACGTATCTCTATGATCGTGATCAATGATAAAATAACAAATCACTTTGAGTGAATTTCAGGCCCGTGACATCCGAAACCCTACGTAGCATGGGATGTACATGCGCCTTTTGGGAGAGAACTAATTCAAAGGAAGAATCACGAAACCGTTAACAACAAGTTGAAAACAGTGAGAAGCACAATCAGGTTTATCGACTTCTTCAGCTTCAAAGTTTTTTAAGCATCAATTTCGGACATTCTCTATGACATAACAAAACCAATAATGCACAAGTGAACAGAAGCGATATGAACTCCCCAGAGATGAAAAAATAAATCAAAACTAGGTTCTTACTTGCAGTTACGATCATGAAATTCGATCCCAGTGGAGCGAAGGACTACGGATACCTGAAGCGTCTAAAGGATTTAACGAAACAAAGCACGAAAAGCGCATTGAGGTCACGTTCTACTCTGAAATTTACACGGACTCTTGCTCAAATTTGTCCGATTTCGGTTTCAAAGGAACAGTACAACTCCAAAATCGAACCGCGACCGAAGCAACAACAACGAGAACCACCAAAAACACCTCCCGTTGGAGACATGTACCTGATCGGAAATTCGAGAGAGCGACCGGGATCCTCCGCCTCCTCATGATCTTCGCTCCAAAACGGACGGCAAGGACTCGCCAACTCGTCCTTGTGTAGCTCCGGCGAAACGGAAGCTAGGAGTCGGTGGAGAATTCCGGCGTCCGTACCTTTTGGGTTGCGTGAAGGGCATCGATTCTGGCGTCAACGAGGACCGAAAGTCTCCGGCCAGCTACCCAACGGCGACGGACGACGTATCGCCGGCAACCGCCGTGCCTAAAAAGCAGAGAAAACCAGAAAGGAGAAAAAATCATTCTACGAAATTTCGCGCTGGTCAATTTACTTTATTTTAGATCTATTTTCCACTTTCAAGTAAACTTCGGTGCAAGCCCAAATACTTGGATGAAATAACAACCAACTCACTTTCTTTTGTCAAATATCTTGTACGCCCTCTAACCTGAGCATGATTTTTGGCGGGCTACGTTGTCGGTTTTTGAATCGAAACCGCCGGAAGAACCAAATGGACAGTAAATTTGGTAAAGCTTTACCCCAAAAAGTAGGCCGATCCGGCTCCGATGTTTCCGCTCATTAGTGATCTCCGACTGATTTTAATAGGTCTCATGGCATGAGAAAGATTTGTATTCAGAAATGAACTTAGAAGACCTGTACAGTTAAAGAATTAAACAAAAAGAAGCAAAAGATTTTTTTAGTAATTACCCGGATCACTCTGTAAAAGAAGTCCCTGTATCAACTGGAATGCAACTGATTCGGGCAGAGACAGTCAATTTCAATACTTTAATAACAAAATTCTTTATATGTTCGCTATTTTATAGATTTTAATTTTCCCACTCTGTTTTGACACGATTTGGTTGTTTCTGTAGGTAATCCTGAAAAATAAAAGAATCAAGATGGATTCAAACACCGTAACTTGGATCTTGTTGATCCAACTGATGCATCAAAGCACAAACAAAACAAACGTTACCTTATCCAAGAGGCAGCATTTGAAGAATAGGGCCGTTCCCCTAAATGTACCTATGCAGCTCAACAAACGAGAAAAGAAACAAAATGGGATCCCATTCTTGATTTCAGAAACTCATCAGCGAGTTCACCCTTCAGCCAAGCAAAATGCCCACTTACTGAACATGTGTCAAACTACTTGATCTGAAGCCAGGTTGCATGTTGAAGTTAATTTTATTATACAAATTCCATTTTAGATGCATTTCCATTGAATTTAATTCAACCTGTTATTTCTTTGTCGCAGTTTTATTGTACATTTGTGTGTGAGAGAGAGAGATAGATGGTATTGTGTATGAGCTTAGATGAACTGTATCGTGGGAACCGCTCTAGTGAAGAAAGATGGATAAACAGCATTAATAAAGAAAATACTAAAAGTTACATGGTCTTTCGGAAACCGGCCACACCGAAGGGGTAGAAGAAAATTTTAAAGATTTTGAATGCTGGGGGTGACAGTGCTTAGTTTTTGATTCTTTCTCTTTGTTGTTGCGTGGCGTGGCATGGCGCGAACTCGTGAGGCTCGTCGGAGCCACGGCTGGCACGCTTTTTGCTTCTCCTTTAATAATGTTTTTGATGGGTCCGTCCAGGCTAGCTAGCTAGCAAGGTGGAAGAGGAGGGCTTTTCCCCTCTCGCCCTTCCTTTTTCATTTCGCTGCATTGAGAACAAATATCACTAATTCAAATATCCTTCTCACATCTTTTCAACTTTCCCTCAGCTCTCTCATCTCTCACTATCCTTCTCAACCTTTCTTTCTAAATCTCTCTTAATTGATTTATCTCTTTCAATCACTTTTGATTTTGGGTCATTTAGTAGGTTAGATTTCTCTCTCAACCACATTAGATGACACACGACCAAGAGTCAAGATATCAATCTTAGGAGAGACGTATCCTTAGACATGTCCGGTTTTGGGTAAATCAAAACCGGCAGTCTGGAATCAGTAGTTATGGGTTACCTGAAACCCTGAAACTATAACCAAAACGGCTGGTGGCCGGTTATGGTTTCAGTTCTGAAACGAAACCAATTTTAAAATATTTTTTTGAAAACCCTTATATACATTTGAATCTTCTATGCTTAGTTGAAAATGACATCCTTAAACCATTGGACCAAGACGGTTGTTATGACTAGAAATATTAGAATACCTATATATACCTAATATATAAGTATTCCAAATCATAAAATAGAAATCAAAAGAGTCGAACTCTCTACTTAGTTCCACACACAAAGTACATTCTATCATTAAGCCATGATGAATGTAAATGTTAAAAATAATATATATTTAATAAATAACCGTTTAAAATTGCAGGTTTTGGGTCCCATCGGTTTTGAGACTGGTTTGAACCGGCCATGTCTAAGGGGTAGCACAAACAGGAATTCTACTCTTGTGGGCAAATAACAGAAGAGTCCACCGTTCAATCACAACCACCCAGGAGTTCTCAACTCTCGAGATAAACATGAAAAAGGAGAAGGAATCGCTCCATGCCTTCCTCTTATCAGATATCCCTTGAAATCTAGGGGACTCTTTATATGTGAGGCAACCCACACACAAACCCTAATTGGATCTGGATCAGTTCCAACTCCAACTCCAACCATATTGAATCCATAACACTAGACTAACATGATGATCCAAAACTTAATCTACTCGGAGAGAGAAAAGAGAGCAGAGAAAGCACCGTAAAAGGGTGTCTTTTTGGCAAATCCCCTTTGTGGTTAGGGTTGGTTAACAAACCGGGCTTATAGGTGGGCTCGATTGAGCTCATTCTGATCAGCTTGACATGTTCGGTTCGTGACATCTATTGCACTTAACATGTATAGTGTGGATCGGGCTTAGATCGTCCCATGAAGCTCACATACGCACACACAAAAAAAAAAGGAAAAAGAAAAAAGATTAGCAGCTTGTGAATTGCTCATCTTGTCGTAATCTTGTGAAAACCTTCTACCTTAATTTGTGGATCTTTAACACTGAACCTAAATCTTTCGCACGCGATCATATACATGCCTCTACTCAATTCAACTAAAGGACTTTGTCTTGAAAATAAGCTAAAACGAGCTCAAACACAAATTTAGACAGGCTCAAATGAGATCGAACTCAGCTTGAGAAATACGTTTCAACTTAATTGACTCGTAAATATATATGTGCACGCGGGCAACATCATACACAAAACAAGCCGAAAACAAGAAGTTGGATAAAGGTGAAGATACTTTCAACTCGTTTTACCAGGCCTAATTGTGGTTTGGCTTCACAACCCAATGAAGAAAATACGTTCAAGAACAGAGGTACTAAACTTTGTCATTCTATTGCATTTCGTTAACATAGCAGAGCGGGAAAAAACCCTTGTCAAGAAAGGAGAAAGTTCAGATGTTTTACGGAATCGAAGTCCAATATAACTCATAAAATTAGATCCAGACTATATATGGATCTGATTTGGTTCAAAAACTGTTTTCTTTAGGGATGGGCTCAGGTTCGGATTTTGTTTGCATTAGTTTGTTTTCTTTCTAACCTGCATCACTTCCCTTTCCTTTCTTTAGACATGCAAGTACATGGAAATTCAACTTGGAGGTTTCTACGTCACACCCCACAGATTGGCTCCTTCCTGTTCATGTCGTCCCTAATCAAAAGCAGTCAAATATTTAATATAACATAGCCCTCCTTGAATATGACTTTAAGATGACTTGCAAGGAATTTTTTATGCCAAGCACAATAAAACCAATGTTATAAATATTGTCGTGGATTGTACCATACATCAAAATAACATCTCACATGTATAATAGATTAATTCATTTAATGAAGAAAAATAACTAAAAAAGAAATACACTCGATCGTGCTTAACTTTACAATGGGATCTGATATCACATCAATAGAATTTACATATTTTTATAACCATGATTAAAGCTACAAGCAAATGCTAATTCCAATGGACAAATAAGTGGATAGATTTGTCAAGCTTAAAGAAATTAAGAACTGTTTTGGCCAAAACCATAACACGGAAACAAATAAATCAGTGTGTTACCAGACCTCATACTAGGCAGCAGTGGGTGATTCTTTTGCTGCTGGTGGCACAATCTATGCTGTTATTTGAGTTCCTGCACTCCTCTCACTAAATATATCTTCACTTCATGGTGAATTATATTCAAGATGGACCTACATATGTGAGATACTATTACGATGATGAAGCGAGGCATGATGGGAACTTCAGATTTCATCATATTCGGCTCTGTAAAATCAGAACCAAGAACAGCCAATGATTCAATATTTAGGAGATGGAAGAATCTCATCTCCTGATATTACCTGTGGGTTCAAAAACCTGTCAAAGTGATACTTGGTTGGCCCTTGACATCGACGTGCCCTCGGAAGCGTTGGCATCCTTCCTCTTCGGCTTCTTTCCTTGATTTTCCATTTTGACCTACTTTGTTGGCTATTGTTCCACACTCAATGGTGTCTTCTTGGGTCTGCTATCGTTTGAGAAGGGCTAGCTTTTATTTCTATGTGAAAATCATCTGTTAGTGGACTAAGACATGGTTATAAACTTATTATATGTTCATAGAGTTGAAAAGTTCAAAAGCTCGATCATGTGCCATGCTAACATTTAACTCAATATAAGCTAAATCATTCTTTATTATTTCCTTCCAACACTTTTTTGGTATAAACATCTTTTATACGTGTTGATAATTAATTGCCCAACACTCATAACCATAAACCATAGCGGGTCAAATGTTGTTGTTGTTATTGTTGTTTACTTTTGAAAAGACAAAAGGTTCTCCCAATTGGTTCACTCAACCCATGGTTTGGTTAACTTACATCCATATACCCCAACACATCTATCATCTTACGTGGCTCAATCCATACATGGCTCATATATTTACATGGCTAGACTCATACTTGATTTACATGTTTTGGAAGACTCATGCTAATGTCATGTTGTGGGTGGATCAAGTTATGTTTATTATGGAATGATCAAGTTTTTTTTCAAATTCGTGTCAAGTTTTACGTTGAATGGAAAAATATGCTATGCTAGGCTCATGCTAAGGTGGAAGACATCTTTGCCAGCCTAAGTTCAACAAATCAATGTTGGTTGATCATGGTCTATGTCAAGTGAGAGTCGACCAACCAAGGTGCAGCAAAACTAGTGTTGGTTGATTATGGTCCATGTTGGGAGGGGGTCGACCAACCTAGGTGCAGCAAAAAGGATAATCAACTCAAGTTAAATAAAGCCTATAGTATCCAATCCTTACTAAGAAATCATATTTTTGTGAAGGCAAGAATCAACTCTAACATAGGAGGACTCACTATTCTCTTGATGACTTTCTTATTGGTTGAAAGTAACAACAGAAAGTTGTGGCAAGAATCGAATAGAAGGTATTGCATGCATCTCAATGCCTTATCATTGCATTATACATATTAGATAACATACATCTTGCATTATAGTGACATCATATTAGTCACATAATAGGCATATTGCTTTTGCATAGTTTTGGTTCTAAAATCTCATATAGCATATTTCATTTAAATTCTGCATCCCACTTAATTTATCATCATCGGAACTGTTTTTGAGAAGTCGAATGGTATTTGCTTAATTCTTTGAGTAATCGAATTAACAAGAGAAAAATCATCCCATGCACCTTGCTTGCTATCCCATAACCAAAACCTTAGTAAAAAGCCTAACCATACACTCCCTCAAATTATCTCATAAGATTCACATAGACCGTCCTCAACAATTCGACCTAGTGCATCCATTATTTTTCCAAACAAAACCAAGTCAATAACCAGTCATAACCTGTCCTTAGGAACCTACGTAGATTATTAACTCAAGATACGAGTGTCTTTAGATACTCAATTTAGGAATTCAATCTATCTAACCAACTCCATCAGACCTATCCCATTTAGAAACTCAAGGTAGGCATTACCTCTTTTGTTGCTCACCTCTTCCTAAGTATATAAGAATTTCTGATTTGAATTAGTCAAATAAATCGTTAGCAAAGGTTTATCCTTGTCCGACAGATAAGAAGACTTCCAGCGTGAGTGCAGTTTGTCAAAGTTTGTTTTGGTCGACTTCACTCTCAAATATGTTCATATCTATATACTGCTCGATAATACATCAGATCATGCAATGTTGCCGTGAAGTAGATTGTGCTTGGTGCATTGAATATTGCTCAACTTGTCACCTACTACTGTTGTAGAAATTCGGATGAGTGTTTGTTAAAGCAGTGATAGATTCAAGGCAGTCAAGTACCGACTGGGTTTTTTTGTTGCACAAGAAGGCTTTTCCCTACTTCATACTGTGTTGCTCAAATTTGAATTTTTGATCACTGCACTTTGCGACAGCATCTCACAACTTACTTAGGGACTGAATTCCATCGAAGGCTATCTTCATTTTCCTTGCTGTTCAAGCTTTTCAATGTTTACGATCTTCTGGCTTAACTTCACATGTAGGTGTTCATGGTTCCGTTCTAGCCTCAACCTCGAACCAAACCCCTAGTTTTAGTTCTCAACTTTTAGAGAACCAGATCGAAACCTTGTTATGTCCAGAGCCGAATGAAACCGCACTGCTGGTTCCAGTTTGGTTCAGTTTTGCACCATGGTTCTACCTATTCAAGGATTTTGCTAAATACAATGTATTATGCCATCGGATTATTTGGATCTATGGCCCACATTTTATATGTATATGAGGATGTAAAACTCATATATGTATATATATATATACTTATAAACTTGCCAAGATTTATATCCATATAAGTGTATAAACAATATATAATTCACATTTTATATGTATATAAGGTTATAAAACTCATATACATAAACTTATAAACTAACTTATAAAGATTTATATCTATATGTATATAAACTTATATATATAATAATGGCTCAGTTCCAACATTGGAATCGTGAACTGAACCGCCATGTTTTTTTTCTTCTGCTAGAATCGAACCGAACCAAACCACAGTGGCTCGGTTCCATGAACACCGAACCTTTATTCACATGGATTAGGCAATGGCGTTGCTAAGGGAAATGACTTCCGATTTTGTGAACTTGAAAACATTTGACAGTGGAACTTCTTGAAGTGGCAACAGAAAATGCACTTCCTCCGTACAACAATGAAAGTGGTGTGCATCCTTAACACTCCAAGGCCAAAAGAGAAAGAAAACAAAACTATTAAAGCAGCTCCCACAAGGCAAAAATGGGACACTGATGATCGTATATGCATGTACACATTCTCAATGTAATGTCCGATGCCTTTTTTGGTGCATACCAAAACTCCACAAGTGCAAAGTAGTTAGGGGAGAAGCTTGAAGCGCACTACATGGATAGAAATGTTATAAATAAGAAATTTCTAGTTACTAATTTTAATAATTATGAAATGATTAAGGAACGATCTGTTATGGAACAATTCTGTGATACGGAGTGATTTTAAACAACACAAAATGAAAATGGATGAATCATATTTGTCTCCGCTATCATCGATAAACTTCTCCCTTCTTGTAGAGTTTAATAACAGTCCTCATGACATGAAGGAAGACAAACCTCTTGAGCAACTTGGGAATCATATGAGACTAATATCATACAAAAGATGATTCTAAGGAGCCAACCACTCCAAAGAAGGTCTATCTTTTTAAGGATAAAAAATCTAGGCAACCTCAAAGAAGCAAAATCGAAATTTTTATAAATCTCATGGCAACAATAGAAGTGATTTTAAACCAAAGAGAGAAATGAAAGTGCTTCTATTGTAGAAAGTTCAGTCACCTTAAGAGGGAACCTTGATTCTTAAAGAAAGAAAATAAAGAACCTAATTATGCTTCTTCAAAAGAAAACATTATAGCCATCGTATCTAAAATTAACATGGTTAAATATGTTGAGTCATGATGGATTGACTCAAGTGTTACTTGCCATGTGTGCAAGAACAAGTCACTCTTGAAAACCTTTCATGAAGAAAATGAACCTGTTCTGGACATGGTGATGCTTCAACATTCCAAACCAAAGGCAAAGGCAAGATGAAACTTAAGTTTTCTTTGAGCAAGGTTTTGACTCTTATAAATATATTATATGTACCAAATGTAAGGAAAAATCTAGTTTCTTTACCTTTATTTAATATGGGTTGAAGCGTGTGTTTAAATGTGATAAGTTTACCTTGTCCGAAAGGAGAAATATTTGTTGTCAAAGAATACTTATGTAACTATTATCACTAAAAATCACGTCGACACAAAAAGTCACATGAAAGTGGGTTTTTGGAGCCTATCAGTATGGTGCTAAGAGAGCAGAAAGTGGACAAAGGGAGCTAAAGCAGGGGAATGTCTCCAAAAGCATGAATCAACGGTTTGTGGAGTGGTTGTTCTATAAAAGGCGAGAAGAGGAGCACAATGAGACATATAGAAGCAAAATTAAAATTTGTTCAAAGTTTAGTTATTTTATTCCTAGGATTAGCCGTTTGTAATAGCCCCTATTTCACCAATAAGATAGACCTTTCTTACCTTGGGTCCTATCTTGTTGACCTTGGTGTCTCGAGTGGGTCAGCTCCATCGAGATTCTCGGGGACCCGTAGCTATCACATGGGCCCTATCTAGAACCTCTGAGAATGGAGGTCGGCATTCTCTGGTGTACCCTCATTTCGTCAAGGTATTTAGTGAGATCATTCATGTCATTTGAGTGCAAGGATCACCCCATCTCTAGAGGTTTTAAGATTAAGCATCTTGCTAGGCTTGTCGTAGAGTGCAAGGAGCTCGAAGAAAGCAAGTACCATAAGTTGTAACTTTTCATTTCCTCTTTAAGAAGCCAAGCTTAGGCTTGGTATAAATCTCTCAAGCAAGATTCCATATAAGACATTTTGAAGATATAAATGAAATAAGACCTAAACCCACTCCCAATAATCTAATAAACATGCTACAAAAGGCTGATGAAACCGTGGAGGCTTTCTTCGAGAGGTTCTATGATGATGCAATTTACATATGCTCAGTAAGTCACTCTGACGAGGAATTGCTTGCGGCCTATGATCAAGAAGGGTCTTGTAGGTCACTTTCGCCGGAACCTCGTCCAACTAACTAACCGAGGTTGAGCATATCCTGAGTGCACCTTACACTTTGACTTCGAAGCGGGAAATGGAACCCAAGAAGTCGCAGTGACACTCCGTAATATCTATCCTACATAGACGAAAACCATATTGGAGATGGACACCGAATTGTGTCAAAGCACTCTAGCCTACCTTGAACATTAACCAAGTTATATCGTACCAAAGTATAGAATCAAACCATTTGAAATCCTCTCAAGACTCTCATCTGTGGCTGGCTTGGCCTAGAGCTTCTATTTGGCCAAATTATGTCGATTCTAATGTTTCATCTGAAAATGACAGGAACGAATAAGACCAAACCAGGTCCTATGGAGGCCACATGTTTGTCAAGGTGCCAAACCCACAAGGCTGCTCATTAAGTAAAAAAGGTTTCGACATATGGACACATGAAACTCTCAAATGCTCAAGAAAGACTCCAGTATGTGATGAAATAGTTGCTGAAAGTCTCAAGGATCAATGAAGATAAAGATACTGCTAGTTGACAAGGTGTTACTGTTACATTGCAGAATTATAATTATTCGATCTGTAACCAAGTTGTTATTTGGCATACAAGTCATAACCTTCATAGATCCAGTTCCCTTACATGACACTTTTTACCACAAGTGTTTCCAAAGCCATGCATTTGATATTGGCTGCTGGATTGCTGATCCTAGCCGATTCCTACTTGCTGCCGTTTGGCGTCTTGACTAGCCAAATGCAATTGCATCCTAGTTTTTCATCATAACTAGCTGCCACATTTATCCCATCCGGTCCATCTCATTTATCCGCCCATGGCATATTCGTCACATTACAGCTATCAGTTTTGATCCATTCTTATTAGCTAGCAGTTGCATCAAACATTTGGCTATTTCGGCATCCCTATTGTTAATCATATTCATTAAAGCCATATTAGATAACTTTTAATCTAGTGTCTGTCAGTTTATAAATCTGCGTTGTTAATTTCAATTTGGTGCATAGTGATCATATGTTCCTTTGCAGTAACCAAATGGGCATAGGTGTTCTTTACATTAAATATTTAATATCCTTGACGTGTCGTACCTTTACTGGTTCAGTTAGATAGAGCATATCGTATTATTCGTGGTCTTGTATAATAGTTACATTTGATTTTCATGCCTTATCCCACAACAATCAACTTGCTTGCAGTCCCTAAGAACTGACCCATGTGGCAAAACCCTACAAGCTCAACCCATTTCACCCACCCTACCAGTCCTCAACCGAACAAGACCTTCATCCCTTTTGAACCTGCATTAATTGAACAAACAACAATAATACTTAGCACCCTGATTGACTAAAGTCCTCTTACCCGAACCATCCTAAGAACTGACCCATTTAGTTAAAGCCCACAAGATCCACCTAGTGCACACCTAAACCTACCCAATCAGATTTACAGAAATAAAAAACTACCTACAGTCGATCTTTCTTCAATCTACAGGAACCCAGACTTTATTAAGACCTTAAACTTAGGCAACTCAAAACAGAACCATATAGTTCAGCTCACTACCTTCTTGCTCAAACACACACACGTACCAATCCAAGAAGCACAAACACTCATGTATATTTATCTCATACCAGTATAATGTCAACCACTAGCATGTGGAGGTTAACCCTTCCTTGTCAGAAGTAGAAGGCCACGAGTGAAACCCGAAGCTAGTCCTACACTTTACAACTAGAATTTCAAGGAATCATATTGTATGTGTTGGTTTCTAATTGGAACGCAAATGTATACATACAATTCTCTTTTAACACTTAAGGTGGAACACGAAGGACTAGGAGTTGTCTTTTAATAGGTATGCTCATCTTTTGTGTGTGCCATAATTACTAGTACATTTGATTGATTGCATGGACGATCTATATAACACAAGGTCAAAATCCATGAAAAAGCTAAGTCTTTCTCGAGATGGTGAGCCTAAGATTGCATATTTATCCCACCTCCAACAATATGGGAAACTTGAACTCATTTTAGGGAGTTGATCTAAATCATACTCATCATCTTCTTATGATGAAAACCCGAAATCCAAATATAGTTCTAAAGCTTGAAATAGATCAAAGACCATATTTAAGTCCAAATCTAAGTCAAAGGCCCATGAAATTTGACTCATCTAGCGATGCAAATAGTGATCCTATAACCCAACTAGCTGAGGTCTTTTCCAAAATTTTTAAGAAAAAAAGGAAAAGGAGAAGAAATGCTAGAAAAGGAGAAGGAAAGGAAAGGAAAAACCTCTTTAAAAGAGGAAACTTACATAGACTTATATAACCTATACTATGACCAACCTAGGTTTAGAGAATTAAGGCCTTTTGGTGATGCTAGGAATACAATTGGATTAATCTTTTGTTTCAAAAAGAATGGGGCCTTCAAATATCATGACTCTTAGGATGAGCTAAGGAAATGGATGTCTAAGGTGAAAAAGATGCTTCGAAACTTTCGGAGAATCATAGAAAAGAAGGATAAGAAAAATACATGAAATAGAATATTTCCTACATATGAGATTTGAAACCAACTCGGATGCACAAATTCAACTATTTTGGAGATGCTTGGAGTCATCCCAACTTTTCATCAAGAAGGCTTGATATAGAAAGAAGGATAGCGCTAAGTGGATAGATTGGTTCTCCTACCGTCTTAAAGGAGGATTCTCTTAGTGGTTTTCAAGCCTAGATTTTACCGAGATTTGAGACATCAGTGACCTAGCTAACCTCTTCGTGAATATATTCAAATACAATAGGAAAACCATACCCACTTAGTCTATCCTAAAAGAATTAAAGCATAAGAGAGCAAAACATGCCCACACATTCAACTTGATGTGAAGAATGATCATGGCTAAGATTATAATGCCAAAAGGGGAAAGCCATGCAACATGATGATTATGGAGAATTTCAATGAGTATATGTTAGCTTTGATATCCTTAGTGTATGTAGGTTGTGATAATTCTACCACATATTGGTTTTGAAATCCTAGTGCATATTAGTTTCATTATTTCTATTGTGCATGTTAGCTCATTGCATATCAGCCAATTGCATATTGGTTATTTCTATTGCATGTTAGCTAATCTCATTGCATATTGGTCTTGTTATTCATGTGGCCATCCTAACTCATGAGATCATTCTTCCATAAGAAAAGATGGATTGCGAGTGATCCACTACATTAAATCTACCTACCTATTCTTCCTTCAATGATACTATCCCAAAATCGGTATTATTGATAATCTCACCGATATTGCTATGTCACAAGAGACCTTATCTTAGTTGAGTCAAGACTAGCTCATAGAGCTTGATGATATTGACCTTACTAGCTATTATCCTTTCACTCACTCATCTAGGACAAACGAACTTAGTTATGTTTTGCCTTCCTTAGTCACCTGATCTAATCATGTTCTCTTAAGCAAATCTTCCTCCAATCATATCCTACATTTAGAATCTCTCTCCTCTACCATCCTATTTAGTAGGTCCCATGAGTATATCATCACCGTGTGATAACATGGACCTATTACTTGAAGCTCGAGCATGTTTGAGTTGGGACGAGCTCATAGCCACTATCATTGAGTTGGGTCCTCTAACTAATCCTCTAGACAATCTATCACTTACTTAAAGGGCAGATTTTGACCATCTCTTGGTTGTTTGTACTAGGTCAAACCTTGACCTTTCCACTATCCCTCTAGTTGGGTAAGTAAATACGATCTCACTCTCTTAATTTCCTTGTCTAGTCAGGTCTCTTACCCTCAAAGTTAACTCTTAGACCCACTCTATCCTTAACTTGTCCCTCCCTTATTCTTTCACTTGAGTGTTTGGGTATGCCTTACCTTCAGTTGATCTTGAGCTTGTGTCGTGAGTCCCTGATTACTGTGATAAATATTCATTTAATCTAGGGCATTCATCTAAAGACCATGTTCTTCAGGGACACACTTATGATGCTCCTACTCTCCTTGATCCTCACCTGCTTTTGGGTGCTTCTAAGTAAGTTTGAGAACCTAGTTGTACACTATGTACATTATTAGACTTTAAGAACATGGATCTACATATTGCATCTTTTATGTATTCATGCATCTCCCATTTCCATCTGTTTATCAACTCATGCATTCACCATTTTACTTACTCATACATCATGCATCTTGCATGTCCATATATCATGTATATGTTTTCATATCTTGAATCGTAATTCATTTTCAACTCATGTGCCTCAAGCATTACTTCATGATTTGTGGTTTCATTGTCCTCTATAACTTTGGTCATATTTACATACTTATTAGTGTTTACTACCATGTGGTTGTTTGCTCCTTGCGTTGATTGTTTTAGTGCATTTGTCTGCCATAACACAAGTACTAGTGCTTTCATAGACTATTGATACCATATGCTTTTACATATACTAATGGTTTGTATTTGCTCTTGCTTATATACATGATATTGCTTTGACACCTATTTTTGCATCAATCTTTGCATTTGTCTAGTCACCAATGTATGTGTTGACCTAATATGTTTACCTACATTTGTGTCTATATGAAAAAAATTTAGCAGGTGATTTGCCACTTGATTACATTGCTCTACTTGCTCACTAATGCTGAAATTTATTTGACCCAATAAACATTCAATATTTAAAAAAATATTGTCCATGATGTTTATTGGATATTGATTTTTTCTTTACAACTAGTTTCTATAGATGATGCGATGATATTTCTTAAAAATAATCTAAAGGTAGGGATTTATTCTATACTTCTAGTGTCGTACACCTATGGCTTGATTAATTTGATTCATTGCTTTCATGATCTGGGTTATCATTCTTGGACTCCAGTTTTGATATTCTGATGTGACCACATTACTTTATCTATTTGTGCCTTTTGGATTTGGTTTAAAAAATATGGACCTCACTTTGTTTTGAACTACTTCAAATTAAATGCTTTTGGATAAATCATTTTCACTTAATTAACAATCTTAAGGAAGTTTAAAGAATCATAAATATTTGTGTTTTGGTAACATTGTCTTCATTTTCAAAATATTGAAAGATTATCCTTGAGGTATCTTAGCTTATAGATCGGTTAGTGTCTTCTCCATTCCTTGTGGGTTGTGGGTTTGTACTCATTGTAATATATATTCAAGTATGTTTTCTGCATCTTTGTTTCATTGATACATTCACTTTGTATTTGTTATGAAATGTTATATTTTGAGCAAAAATGGAAAGCCAAAGGATTCAAAAATAAAGAAAAAGAAAAAAAAGAAGAAAAAGAAAAGGAAAAACCAAAAAAAGTTCTATTTATATGATTCATTTGAGTTATCGTCCTTTGTACATTTTGTATGCATAAGGGACCAAGTAAGTCTTATTATATATCTTCTTGTATTTGGGATATTATGTTTTTATATATTCAACCTTGAGAGTTTATTACATTTGAGGAGGGACTCATACTCTACCTAGAGTTAAGAGGCCTAGCTTATTTATTTGTCTATGTGTCACTACATGGTTATTTCTAGCATTTTGAAAATTAAGAATTCGATTATCAATATTGATATCATCTTCTTCCCCTATTAGTCCTTTGAGGTAGAGAATTGAGTGGGATGCTTTATCAATCCAGATTTTATTTGAAGTAGTCTACTCAAATAGAGATTGATTTTCAAAAGTATGTTTATAATTTTCTAAAACCAACATAAAAACCATGATCACCTATAAAGAATTGACTTGCATGATTGTTGTTGTCTTAGTACTTAGATTAGACGAGTCTTTCCTTCTTCTTTTTTTCTTTTAGCTTGTATTAGAATGCATACCTTCCATAATGATATTTGATAGGATCATTATTTGTCCCATGAGTACTTGAGATCAAATATCATATTATATTATGCATACTTTGAGTCATATAATATTCATGATGCATTTTCATGATACACATGCAATTTCTTATAATCTATAAAATTTATTTCCTTTTAAGTCATATTAGGAGTTAAGTTTGTTTTCTTTGAAATTAGAGGTCACAGGTTACTCATTGTTATGTTAGAGATTTTTTCATTGACACTCTTACGCAATGATAGTCCCTCATCACTATTATTTAGAAAGGCTTTTCTGAGTCCATAATGAGTTCTCTCTATCCGAGCCTAATTCTCATGATCACATCTCACTCATTTCATTTTCATCTCGATGATACCCATCATTTACTTTGTTTCTAGGGTCATTTCACTCATATCTTTTTGCCTAAATTATTTAGAGTTTTTGAATTGTTCTTGTATTGTATGCTTCTAAATTCTTAGTTAGTATTGCTTTAGTATGGTTTTGTTAGTCCCATGCATACAAGCATGGGGCAACTTATATAGTGTTGCTAACATCAGTGACCTAGAGTGGGTCCAATACGAGAATGGTTCCTAAGGCCCGAGCCCTATTACAAGTTCATGTACTAATGAATAATATGTTCAAGATGCCAGCCAAGGCAAAAGGGGTTTACTCCAACAACACAAGTAAAGAGAAAAGGAGGGTGCTAAAGGGCTAGTAGTGCATATGCACACGTTCAAGCAGGTGCTTGTGCAGAGGAAGTCATGGAGTGCTTGGATGCATGTAACAAATCTCCCCCAACTAAGTTGACAGGCATTCTCGATACCACATGGAACTCTTGAAGGAGGTGCTCATATTGCCAAAGCTGAGTATTAGGTACCCAAGTGTCAATGTTCGGTCCTCGATCGGTCCATTGCACAAGGTACTAGGTCTGGCAATGATGTCCCGCTCCCTCCGTATGCTAATCAATGATCCTCTCAACCCAACCAATGCACCCTCATTTTATAGGTTGATGAATGAGGTGCTTCATAGAATCAAAGTTGAGTTTGTGGTCATTTATTTGGATGATATTATGGTGTACAATGGTCCCTTGAGGAGCACACTCATAATCTCCATTCATTTTTTGTTTGATTACAAGAGCACTTTGTCTATGTTAAGAGAGAAGTGTGAGTTTGCATGATCTTAGATTTTTTTTCCTCGAACATATCATGAGAATTGGTGTAGTCTAGATGGATCTGCGTAAGGTGAGAGTTATTGCAGATTGGGAGGCATTGTAGTTGGTGCTTGAGCTGCAAAGTTTCCTTGGCTTAGCAAGCTACTATCTTAAGTTTATTTAGCACTTTTCTAGAATCGCAATGCTTCTTACCGAGCTCTTGAAGAACAACTTGCCTTGGGTTTGGTAGGCTGAGTGTGTCGATGCGCTTAATGCTTTGAAGGGAGCCATTAGTAGAGAGCTAGTTTTTTGGTTACCAAACTTCTCACTCACCTTTGAAGTACACACAAACACTAGCGATAGGATGATTGGTGGGGTCTTCGTTTAGGATGAACACCCTGTTGCTTTTGAGAGCAAGAAGCTGAAGGAGGTCAAGGCACGCAGTCTTGCTCATGAGCAAAAGTTGTTGGCAGTTCTTCACTACCTTTAGGTGTGGAGAGTATATCTTCTAGGTCCTTCTTTCAATATGGTCACCAACAATGTGGTCAACACCTTCTTGAAGACCCAAAAGAAGCTAATCCTGAGACAAACACATTGACTAGAGAAGTATGATTTCAATTGGGTCTATCAACCAAGAAGATAAAATATGGTTGTTGATGCCCTTAGCCACAATTATATTGAGGAGACTTTGTTTGAAGTTGCGAGGCTTTAGGGAGAGATGCTAGAGTTGGTATGACAACATGCCAAGAAGGATGTGGTTTATGCCCAGTGTTGACTCACGTATCTAAGGGATTGATGGATCGGTATGAGGTGCGTGATGACCTCGTATGGATGCACAATTTATAGTTGCTCCTACTAGATAGTAGAGATCTATGGAGGTGGCTTATGTATGAGACCCATGATGCCGAGTATATAGGTCATTTGGGAGTCGATAGGATGTTAGTGTTACTAGTCTGAGGATATTATTGGTCTTGCATGGCATACCATGTCACTAAGTATATCCATGCATTCTACTTGTCAGTAGGACAAGACATAGCTCGTGCCCTACAGGACTTCTACAACCCCTTCCCATTCCCAAGAGACCATGGCAAGCAGTTTTGATGGACTTCATCTTAGGCTTGCCACGAATAGATGGTTTTGAGACTATCCCTGTGGTCATGGATAGATTCGCGAAGTGTGGGATCTTCATTCCATGCCTCATGAGTGTAATGCTCAAGAGACTACATGACTCTTCTTATGGAGTGACGTGAAGTATTTCAGAGTGCTCAAGCAGATCGTGACACTTGCTTCACGAGTCAATTTTGGATTGAGTTATTTAGGTTATTGGGTACTAGATTGGCATTTTCATCAACTTAACATCCTCAAACGGATGGTGAGACAGATCATCTAAGCACCATGCTTGAGGAGTGCTTCTGACATTACATGACAACTAGTTAGAGGATCTGGGTGAAGTTACTTGAGACTACATAGTTCAGTTACAATGCACACCATAAATCTTCCACAGGAAAGAGTCCTTTTAAGTTAGCATTGGGATGGTAATGTCTAAGTCCCATGGATATGATGATGATACAGTTGAACAGTAGTTGTTTGGCCACCTTATGGGAGATCAGAGATAGGAGAGAGATATACAAGGATGCCCATGCCTCACTTGAGAGAGCTCAAGCAAGGATGGTTTGGTTTGTTGATAGGCATTGATGACCTCTCGAGTTTTAGGTGGGTGACAAGGTCTCATTCTAGATTCTTAAGTACATGAAGAAACAAGTGTATCATGACAATCACTTGGGGTTGAAGCCTCGTTATAGTTTTAGGTGGAATACCAGTTGGAGTTACATGATAACATGTGTCCTAGATAAAGCCTTATCATGAGGATCTTGACTGGTTACCAAGATGACCCCCTCTATTGGTTTGTAAGGACATTGGTCAGGTTGATAGGAACATTGATTAACATGTTGAGGGAGCATGACTTCATCGCTAGACCCAATACCTTGTGCGGTGGACTAGTTGAGGACTAGATAATGAGTTGGAGTTACATGATAACATGTGTCCTAGCTAAAGCCTTATCATGAGGATCTTGACTGGTTACCAAGATGACCCCCTCTATTGGTTTGTAAGGACATTGGTCAGGTTGATAGGAACATTGATTAACATGTGGAGGGAGCATGACTTCATCGCTAGACCCAATACCTTGTGTGGTGGACTAGTTGAGGACTAGATAACGAGACTTGGATGCCTGGTGCTCAACTTTGGCAATACGAGCACCTCCTTGAAGAGCTCTATGAAAAGTTGAGTCGAGGACAAGCACCAACTCATATAGGGAAGATTGTTATATGCACTCAAGTGCCCCTCAAGCTCCTTCACACCAACACCTCCTTGAGCATGCACATGCACTACCAGCCCTTCAACACCCTCCTTTTCTCTTGACTTGTGTTGTTGAGGTAAACCCATTTTGCGTTGGCTGGAATCTTGTACATATTATTCATTAGTACATGCACTTGTAATAGAACTCAGGCCTTAGGACCCATTCCCTTATTGGACCCACTCTGGGTCACTTACATTCAACAACACTATATAAGCTGCCCCATGCTTGTATGCATGGGACTAACAAAACCATGCTAAAGCAATACTAACTAAGAATCATTCAACAACACTATATAAGCTACCCCATGCTTGTATGCATGGGACTAACAAAACCATGCTAAAGCAATACTAACTAAGAATTTTAAAGCATATAATACAAGAACAATTCAAAGATTCTAAACAATTTAGGCAAAAAGATACGAGTGAAATGACCCTAGAACGTGCAAGGGAGTTCTGCAATACACAAGAGACTTCTCTCTTTTCTTCTCTACATCCTTCCCATGTGATGGAGTGTCACCCAAGTGTGTGTGTGCAATTGAGAGACCCGAGAGAGCGTGTCTTTCCTCTTCGAGTGGAGCATGCCTTAGAGAGTGAATGAGAGAGTTGCAGACCCATCACACAAGAAGTTGGTAACATGCTACTGTGATTTTGATGTGGCTGAGTGGGGTTGAGCGACTCCATTGTATCATCGCTTCTTCCTTGGGATGGATTGTCTTCGTGTGAAGCTTGCCGCCAAGAAGGTGGTGACGTTCATTCTTCTAAGATGCTTTCACTTGATTTTGCTAAAAGCATGTGTTTTACATGAGACATCACTATGGATTATGTCACATCAAGCTTATACCAGTATCTACATCTCGGTTTCGTGGATCCACGCTTTGCTATCATGTCACACTCATGATGAACTTCATTGGATATTTTTTTAGTGCCCATTTTAGCCAGTTTTTAGATTAAGAAAAACTTGTGTGGTAGCTTGAGGGTGTTTCAGAAAGGTCACAAGTTATCTACATGTATACCTTAAGGATGTCTTAGAAAGGACTCAAGTTCCTTATTTGTTTTCTTCTAAAATGGATCTGGATCTGAATTTGAATTTTGTGGTTGTATTGAATTGAGCTGCAGTATGTCGCTGAATTGCAGGCTTCTCCCTCTTCAAGACCATCTCAACTTAGTTCTTATGTGAGCTAAATTTTATGTATCAAGACTCAATTTTTCAAAACTAATTTTAAAATCATATTTTCTTAGAAAAATTTTAGGTGTTTATATATGCCTCTCTTGGGCATGAATCAAGATAAGACTTGGTTGGTAGCAAAAAGTAAATACCAAAAATTTGCTTACTTCAAAGATTTTGGCAGAAAAAGTTTACTTGGGCAACTTGAAATCATTTTATAAAACTTAGTGTAAAAGCATGATTTTTTTATAAAAGTTTTAATGGGGTCATGTTAGGACCTGACCAGGGTAAAAGAGGTGCCTTGTAGTGGGATGTATCATGAACTATATATGAGATAAAGTGCAAGACAAAAGGAGTTTTTTCTTGGAGAAAAATAACCAATTTTCATAGACATTTTTGGGTTAACACAAAAATATTTTTCCATTAAAGTCAAATTAGTAAGATTGCTTTAAAAATCTTTTCATTGGAAAACAAAGAGTAGAAACCAAGCTCAAATTTCTTTTTGAAAGAACAAGGCTTATTTTCATAACTCATTTTTCAAAAGGACCAATTTAAAAAAAATATGAAAGTGGTACATGAATTTTTCTTTGAAATGTAGAGGCTCACCAAAGAAGTGGCACCATAAAAATCCATCTCTTTAGGCTAGAGCATCACGAGCATAGGTTTATGTATGAAATATATCCGAATCTACATCATCAGTACATTTAACTAATATCGATATGAATATTTTAAGGATAATAGACAGGGTCTAGCTTGAAGACTTGACAAAAGTTATATGGTAACAATGCAGGTCCCATCAAGAATCACCCAACATATTGGGTCAATCAAGGTGTGGGTTCAATCCCTTTGAGATACATTTCAGCCCAGCATAGTCCCCTTTAAGAAATCCTAGTCCAGTTGCACCCACTCTGTCCTAAAATCCTAGTGAGTTTATCCTAAATTGGTTTATGTTATACATATCCATAAGATTTTTATTGAAAGAAAAATTATATGTAGTGGATACATAATATGGGCCCACGTTTATATATATATATATATATATATATATTTGTACATGTATATGCATATCTAATGCATTAAATGGGGGTTTACTATACACAAATGAGACTTTAAAATGTATATCACGTATATGGGGTTATTTTCTATATGTATCGTGTATTTAAAGTTTTATTATTGATGAAAATACACATAGATTGCTGAAAATCGTGAAAATGTTATGAGAAGAGTCCCTTTGCTTTTGGTTCTTATATTTGTACCTAGAAAATCTCTACAATCCCATCTATAAGGAAACCAACATTTACTTTTATTTATATAAGTAAATTAATTATTTACTTTACTTTTATAGTTATATAATTAAATAATTATATATATATGAAATTCATTTGGTTTGGCTCAATTTTGACTTGATCTAACTTGAGTTTGACCAAGCTAGGTTCAACCCACTTGACCTTGACTAAGTCACTCAACTTGGACCAAGTTATGTTCGATGCACTCATTCTGGACACAGGTAAAGTTGATTACCCCACATTAACCTAAGCTAAGTTCATCCCATTTTCCCTTAATTTAACTTAATTCCACTTGAGCCTAGTCGACCTACCTAAGCCACTTGGCCTTGGCCATTGCTTGCGCCACTTGGATAACTATTTAACTCAACTTATTTGATAAAAGATTTAAGTTCTGGTTCGACCCACCTTGGTTGGCTAGAATGTCATGGATGGTTCACAAAATTTATATGGTGTCTTAGAGCTGAATCAAGTCAAGAACAAGGAGGTTTGGGACGCCCCACCTTGGGTTCGCCCAAATGGGCACTTGGTCCAGCCCATGAAGGCAAATGGAGACTCACCTTTGCTAAAACTTTCAGGGATAATGTTGTCCTAGATCTTCCCCTACTTTTTAGAGAATATTTTCTATTTATTTTTATATTTTTGGGTTGCAAACAAAAACTATAAATAGCACTCTAACCCTTATTGTAATCCCATCTCTCAATAGCTATCAATTTGAAGGAATCCTCTTGTAGTCATCAATTTGAAGGAATCAAGAGAGGGTAGACCAAGATTTCATCTTCCAAGAAATATTCCAATCAAGAAGAAAATCGCCTAGCATATTTCTTAAGGAGTTGCATGTATTTTCAGGTTTTATTCTTGATCCTTACACAACACAAATCAAGTAGGTGTTTTATCAATTTCATATTACAATTATTTATAATAAATTAGGTTGCACACTCGCATGCAACAGTTGCCGAATTTGCATTTCATATTAGTTCCTTAATTAAAATAGGTCTATTGATGATTCTGATTTATATATATTTGATAGTTCATGCATCATGTTAGTTTCTTCCATTAGGCACTAGCCTATTTTTAGTTTGCATGTATAGTATTTATTTGCAGCATATATATTAGTTGGTATTTGCTCCTTTCCTAAGCACATTAGTTCCTTAATTTGCCTCTCATATTAGTATGTATATTGGCATTCAATACATATTAGTAGTATTTAATACATATTAGTTTCCTTAATTCTAGTGCATGTTAGTTTTGATATTTTTAGCGCATGTTAGTCTTGATATCCTTAATACATGTTAGTTTTGATATCATTAGTGCATGTTAGTCTTGATATCCTTAGTACATGTTAACTTTGATATCCTTAGTGCATGTAGGTTGTGATAATTCCACCACATATTGGTTTTGAAATCTAGTGCATATCAGTTTCATTATTCTTATCATGCATATCATCCCATTGCATATTGGTCAGTTCTATTGCACGTTAACTACTCTTATTGCATGTTGGTCTTGTTATTCATGTGAATTGCATATTAATTTTATTGCTTCCATTAAGGTATACTAGTCCTAATACATATTAGTGGTTTAATCCAAGCATCAACTGTTAGCAATTCATTGCCTATTAGTTTCTTTGTGTATTGATCATATTAGTTTCCTTACATGTTGATCCTATTAATTTCCTAGTGCATCGATTTTATTAGTTTCCTTGCATGTCAATTAGTTTCTTACATGTTTATTTGCACGTTAGCTAGTTTTCTTGCATCTTAATCCATCTTATTGCATGATAGATGGCCTTATTACACCAATCTTGTTGGACTTCTTAATTATCGCATGTCAATCTTGTTCACTGCATACTAGCTTTGTTCATGACATATTAGGATTATTCACTGCTTATCAATATTGTTCACCACATATCAATCTTGTTCATTGCATGTTAATTGACCACTGCATATTAGTTGGATTTATCCTATGCAAACATCCCTCGAATAAACTTGCTATACCGACCTTAGTAATTCCTTTGCATACTGACCCTATCAATTCTCATGCCATATCAGTTTTACTAAGTACCATGCACATCAATTTAAGCTTCATCACATGATAATTTATTTACATTGATTTTATTAGCCTCTATACCTATTAGAATTACATATCAGCTATAACAGCCCCAATAATATTTTGTTAAGACCTACCTCAAGCCTTTCCCTAACCAAATACCTTAGGACCCCAAACCAAATGGCAAATAGGACTCTCCCCTTTTATACTCAACTGTATTCTCAAGTATACAGAAATTTTAGATTTAATTAGCTAAGTAAGTTGATATCACAGAAGTTGACCCTTGCTTGGTAGAACAAGAAGGATTTTTGTGAAAAGAATCAAGACGGAGCCACAATGCAAAAAGAAACAATTAAAGCTAAGTCTTTAAGTATTTAGTTTTAAATTACTCTATCTTTTAAGTAGGTTGTATTTATGAATCACGGTTTCACTAAACTAGAAATTTGCATACATTGATGATGATGATCATTACATGTTTGTGATTAGGGTTTTCTGTCATTTTATTGTATATAAATATATTTGTAAGTAAGTGACTAATTGTGTGGTTTTTATAGAGTTGCTCTCTCTATCTCTTTGTATAGTGACATTCAAGTGACAAAAAAAGGGTTAGCCTCTCATCCTAGAAGGTAGGCTCGATGAGCACAAAGTTGCCCTCATCAAAGCTTGGTTTGGATGTAGGCTTGTTGTTATCTCGTTTAAGACATGCCTATCCCATTATATGCAATGAAAGTTTAGGTCTAGGCATCAATATACGGCTAAGAAATGACACTCAAAGAGCACGCTCTACAAAAAAGATGACACGTTGCAAGATGTGTCATCCTTGAGATATAGGTATGGCCGGTCTACTTCTAGCATTGAGAGTTTTGCACTATGCAATTGTATTTTTCTTACTCCAACTAACTTTATAATTACCATGTTTGCATGCAGTATTAGAGTACATGTGTGAAATTAATTAAAGAGCAAAGACTTACGTTCTTGCATGTGAAACAAATGACATATTGGAGAATACTTATATATGAAATAAAAGATCAAAGTCAATAATTTGTAAATCTAAAGATTGGTACTCTTGAATCATCAATTCCAACTCAATAAGAAGTAATTTTACAATTGAGATAAAAGAATAGTCATTTTATAATTGAAACAAAAAAGCAATTATAACTAAATTCACAAGCTATTTTATATAATACAACTAGTTAATCATCATCCAATCATCTCAATTCTAGTTGCATAGCAATATGATTATTGAAGTATAAATCCCAATAAACAACTTTCATGTCCATACCACTATCAAAAGAGAAAGTTAGGCGGTATTGGAGATCCCTTCACCATATGCATATGCAAAAAAATGGAACACAAGGTAAGTGATACAAAACTCAATATAATATATTAAGATATAATGTCTTTACTGCCACAAAATATCGTGTTGAATCATGACAACACATGTACCATATATATCACATAAGTGGTTGGTTATCTGACACTTATGATAGGAATGTTTTCAATTCAATCCTAGAGATCTATACTAATGCAATGTTTTGTACAGTAACAATGACTCCATTCATATCTAGCATCAACATCCAATAATCAGAGGGACATTAATCACCTTTCCAAGATATTATGGATGGAAAAATCATCAACACCGCACTCCATAAAAGCTCAAGATTATAGATGTTGATGATATGTGACTTGCTTAAAACATACTCCACGAGCTTCAAGCCATTACGTTTTCCACCCTCCAAAGCTCCTCCAATGGTTCAGTACCCAAAGTTCCTATCCCTAAGAAAATTAACCCATTTGTCAACATTTGAGACTATAAACCAAGTATCTCTATTGCATACTATTATCCCAAATCTAGTTTTTGAAAGTCTTTGTCTCAAGCAAGAGAAGAATTATGTGCAACATTAGAGAGAGGGTCATAACTACATAATAAGAAAAGACTTGTCCAAGAGACACTGTACATTTTGATCCACAACCATGACTTCGACCCATGATGTTTTGTTCTTAAGCTATGACAGTGCCTTCTCTTGACCTTCCTTGAGTAGCATTCCTTTCTTTATGCTCTTATAAAGACAAGTTTCTCTTAGTGGATATGTTAGATGGCCTCTCTTTAGGACAATGAAGGAGTGACTCCTTTAAGGTAATTGCTCAAGATTAAAATGTGCATGCAACAACATAACTAAATTGCTCTGTTATACTCAATTAGGATGCTCCTTTAACTGTTGGACAACTACCTCTTGTTATCATCATAGTCGAATGTGTAGGCTCTTTCCGCCTCTATATCAAGATTCTTCTAAAAAGAATTAATTGTTAATAGTTATATTGACTCACCATATATTAACAAAATATTGATGTAGTAAGAGCGCAACTCATATGACCATTGCAATGTACATCGACATGTTGTTGGGTTAGTACCCACTGCCTCGACACACTTCATCTCTTTAATAATCAAATCAAGTATATGCCTTAACACTTTTCTCTCCATGTACAATCAAGGTAATGCATGTTTATAATTTGAGATTCTTTAAGTGACTTTTTCAATTCTAAAATTTGTAACTCAATCAAAGAATGAAGTTGAGTATAATGTATCAAATCTTCAAGTACTTACAAACCCTTTATATTAATATCATAAAGCATCACCTTGTTCATCTATAGTGAGACTATCCTCTCTTTATATGGTCTCAACCACTATTTTATAATATAAGAAAGCACGATTAGAAAAATTTTCACTTCACCTCTATTATAGTCAATGTATCCATATATATGCTCTCATATTCCCAATGATCATGATCTATCATTTCTTTATTCTAGCAATGGTAATGTAATGTATGTATAGAAATGTGTTGCCTTTGGGGATACAATTTCAATTGTATTCATCAACGCCATATCACAATTATCAACAAATCCATTTGAGGTAAACAAGTCCCTAATGCACCTTAACACCAAAATATAATCATCATCATCCACACCTATAAACCAAAACACCATAGAAAAATATTGTTATTTGAGGTAAATCCTACAACCTCAAGGAAAATCATTTTATACTTGCAAATGTTATACTAAAATTTCTATTAGTTAATATAAATATAAAAAAGTACCTTATACAAGTTTGTCTTATTTATACAATCAAATTTCATCACCTTTGAAAATATATATAACAACTAAATTGAAAGAGAATGTGCAAGAATTATGTTACTAACAATATTTCTATTTAGTATCCTTCGATATTATGTACAACACTGGAGACAATCTAATTCATACAATAGTTGTTGGAAAATAATTCAATTACCCATTTTCTTCTTTCTAATTTTCATCCTCTTTGAGATGTACCTTGTTGTGGTACCATTTAGAGTCAGTATTGAACATACAATTTGACTACAAACACATGCCTTCCAACTACAAATCTAGAGGATGATTATGTATCTCATTAATTGAATTCAATCCTCATGAACTACATTGGCTCCATTCTCTCTAGTAAGTAAATATAGGCATTTCACCTTTTTCATACCGGCCCACTAATGACTTTTGACATCAAGTTTTTTATTACTTTATTAAGCAACTTCTTTTACACCTAAGTCATACCTTACTTAATTAAACTTTTACTTTTAAATAAAGAATGTTGATAACAATATTGTATTTCCTCTCAACATGTCTTGCATACTGAATCTGGTCATGATGAGCATAAAACACTATATTTATCATAAACACAAGAAAATAATCAAGACTATCACCCTCGAAGTCAACAAATGCATTATCATATCCATCCCAGCTCAACTAATCAATAAATGGATCATTCGGTCAACTGTAATTGAAATCAGTATCATTGTTTGCCGCAAACTCATAATTTAGACTATAATGAATACTTTTGTCATCTATAATATATGCAGAATCTACTCCAGCATATTAAATACTTTAAACTAAGCTTTTTGATACTTTGCAATACACATCAAATAATAATTTAACAAAGTATAAGAAAGGATAGAAAAAACAATTGCATAGTTACAAGCATATATAAGTACATGTAATATATATACACATTTGTATGTCTATATATATTGAAAGGGTGACATAACAACATCAACCTTTTAGAGGTGACACTCCTTGGCTGTACCACCCTTTTAGGAGTAACGTACCTTGAACATGGTACACTTTCATGGGAATCAAGACTCAACAACAACATTTTCTAAAAGGGATTGCACCCTTGATGAGACTCTCTAAAATGCGACAATCATGGGTGCTTTCCTCTTTTGAACAAAATGCGCCTTTAACATGTTTCTTCCTCAATCACTTGCATTATGGATAACATCTGGTACATGAATAACAGTTGTCATTATCATTGTGGATGTGATCAGATTGGATTTAGATATTTCAAATTTGGGTCCCCCTTTTCGAATGATATATAGAGAGAGAAAGAGAGAGAGTAGAGTTCATGTACACACTCTTTTCATACTCAAATCCACTTTATCATCTCGACCGTTTGATATTTGAAATGAAAATTGAGATGATAAAGCAAAAAATATTTAACAGACATAATACTATAAAAGAAAGTACAATGTACTTTTCACTTTTAAAATTCAAATTTTCACATTTGATCATGCAGATCGGATGGTGAAGATGTTTAAGTGGATTTGAACATCAATGGGTGTTTATGTTTAGAACTTTTCATATATATGACAGCTCATGAAAAGGATTACTTGATTCCTTTTTTGGAAGATGGAGAGTTAGGAGAAGAGGATACTCATGTTGCAAAGGTGATGCACTAATTAGTCCATTTGCTTTATCTATTTTATGCTTTTCATAAGAACTACTAAAACTATAAGATGATTATGGTGGAACGCCACGTTCTTACTTCTATATACTTTTGTGGTTGGTCTCGTCATTGTACGTCTTTTATAACTGTGCGAACTGTACTTTTTTAACTGAGATAATAATCAACTTAATGCCATGACAGGTAAATGTCTATTTCGCCAACAGCAGCTATAACTATGTGTATAAAATCATCTTAAGTTGGCTCTTCATTTTGATTTATCTATTTTTTGTAACTTTGGATAATTATCTTCAAGTATTGGATGAGAAATCTAGTTAATGAGATTTTTATCATGGAGGTTGTTTTTGTATTCCACATTTTAAAGTATGGATTGAATACTTCTATTTGTGATGGTTGATTGTGTTTGAATTATAATTTATGACCAGGGAAGAATTGCACTTTGAAACCAAAGTGAACATCTAGAATTGTTTTACAATCTTAATGCAGAACTAATAATTCATGAATTGCTAATTTTTTACGAACCATGAAAACTTTAGTTAAAGAATTAGCTTTTCTAGAAAAAGGTCATTCGGAAAAATTACTTTTCTTCGAGCTTTTCTGTGGCGCAAACGTGTTCCTAGTGACAAATTATATATGTTTTCACAAGCCATAGCAAGCTCTTTATATTAGTTGGATCTTTGGGATGCATGACAACGAACTGTCTTTTCTTTAAAAAACACGATCTTAACGGGTTTAATGTGCTATCCCCTCTACTCCCATTCTCTTGCATGTATGGTGGAGATTTTAACTTTGCTGGGAAAATAACCCTACAGAAAACAACTGGTGTAGGTTACTCGACTACTTTGCCAACAACAGCCACAACTAAAGCCACAATCAATCACGACCAAGCCTTCTCTTACACAAAGTAGGGTATTGATTCTTAGTTACCATCGTGCTCAATCTTGCGTTATGTTCAAGCGTGATATTTTCAAAAATGTGAAAATGCTACATCGTCCACTCCTTAACATATCCATCCTATAAAACCACATGTATGCTGAAGTACATACTAAGTAAGCACCTTTTAAGCCGAACCAACGTTTTCCTGTGGGATTAAATATCGTACAATTGAATGCGGCCTACAGTGACATAGGTTAACCTATCCATGAAATCGAATTAGAATCACCAAAGCCAGATTATAGACCTAGACCCCATGCAACACACTGCTTGGGTCCATGTGAGATCAAACTGAACTATCAGCCAAACAGCACCATCTTGGACAAATAGATTTTGCCAAATCATTGTGTTATTACCGTAAGACAACTGATCACAGCTTCGTGGTTTGGTTTCGATGGTAGCGGTGATAGTAAAAGCTAGATGGAAGAATACGAGTAATTTTTTTTTTCAAAAAGAATTGCTAAGCTGGCAGACAAACGGCTAATTAATTACAAAAATGTGTAATTCACAAGAAATAAAGTAGGTCTTCAAGAAGACCGCTTAAAATATGTAAAAGTTCTCTTTTATATAAAAAGCAACCCAAGAACAAACCAACTGATCAAAAACAAGCCAAAAGGGATGAAAAGAAGAGAAACCAGCTCGTTTATGATTTTTACAAATAAAAAGCATTACTAATTGATAATAACCCAAGAGACAGAACAGACCTCAGCATTCTGCGAACAAACCATTTCGGATTCTGAATATGCAGCAAACATCAGCTTATATGCCATGCTTTCTTACGTTGGAATTCAACTTTACAGGTGAAAAGTGTCTCGAACAGAATGTAATTGTCAAGCAGATCTTTTGGCGCTTGATCTTCCTTCCTCCTGACCGCAAATGCAGGGCACTCTGCATACTTTCTACATAAGTCACACACAGTTCAAACAAATACCATGTCGGGTTAAAAATGGTTCTATGTCTTAGGTGCATATGCATCTGAGATTACTGCTTGTAAGCCACAACCAACTTTTTCATAGCATGAACCAAACTAGAGCTGTTTTGAAGAAAACCACATTTTTGACTTAAGTAATTCTGTAACAGCCTTAACTTCAAGAAAGCAAAATGCTTGAAATATGAAAAAGCTTATGCTTCATGGTCACGTACAGTTCCAAGGTTACTCTCTTTGTATGAATCAGTGTTATCTGTATCGATACGGTGCCATATGTATTGTGAGACTCTACAATACAGTATGCTATATCGCACGACAAAACTTATCGTTATGTATCGTGTGATACATCATGTATCATATAAAGGTCTACCGATTGAAGAGAACACCACATTTCTGGAGTTTTTAGCTCCCGTCCATGTTTTGTGACTGCTCTAAGGCAACTTCAAGCTTGGGTGAGGCATCTCTAATGGTTTTCAAGGGTCTCCAACACCACAATCACTATGGCAATCACAACACCGATGATCTGGTGGTTGTTTAATGTTTTTGCCTTTTCTCCATGTAATTGGTATTTTCTTGTGTTATTTGTTTTTTTTTTAATGACAATATATGGAGTGCATGAATATCTTTTTATTGTATTTATGAAGTAGGAGACACTTTATAAAAATCTATTTGAGTTTTTTATAGTTTATGAAGTGAAGATTGAGGATTTATGAAGGTTTATTAAGATTGAAGTATTAAATTAAGATGACAGAAAGGAGTGTTGGGGACTTTCAATCTCGATTGTTGATCCAGCATGACAATGGGGTACTTCAGTTGAGAGAAACATATTGAAAATTTGTGAGAAAGTGATTAGTGGTGGAATTTCTCATTTGAAACATCACCTAACTGAGACTAGAAAAGATGTTGGTCCTTGCACGAGCAAAGTTAGGAGAGTGTAAGAAGCTATTAAATGACAATGTCTACAGATGATTAAAAGTATAATTGAGAAAACAAAAGAGAAAGAAGATAAAGGATGTTTGAGGAAGAAGATGTTGGACTTTGTGGTGGTAGTGATGATAGCATCCTTTTTAGGATAAAGATTGGTAGTAGTAATTCTTGACCACCAATCAGAGAAAAGAGGGTTGTTGGAGAGGTTGGTAGTGGTAAAAGAGGAAAGGCTAGAGGAAGATCTTACTATAGCATACAATCTTTTTTCCTCCTAGTACTACAAAGGGTGCTCAATTTGAAATTTGTGCCGCTATGGCTTCAGAGCAGTGGCATGAGAAGGCAGACCTTACAATAGAGAGATGGTTTTATGATTTATGTATTCCATTTAATGCAATAAATTCTTTTTCTTTTCAAGTAATAACAAATGTATTGTTAACATTGATACAGAATATAAGATACCATCTTATAAAAAATTAAGAGGGAAACTATTAGATAAGGTTGTCCTTGAAGTCCAAGAATATTGTTCGACTTTGAAAGAATAATGAAGGAGACGAGATGCACTATCATGACAAACGGGTGGACAGATAGGCGAGAAAGAACTTTGTTAAACTTTCTAGTCTATTATCATAAAAGACTCATGTTTTTGAGATCTCTAGACATTTTAGAGGAACAACATATTATAGAGGTTCTAATGCAAGAATTTGATAAGGTGATATTGGAGGTTGGGCTCGAGAATGTAGTCCAATTAATTACAGATAATACAACTAACTATAAAGCAACTGGAAAGGAGTTAGCTGATACTTATGAGAGATACAAATGATGCAGAGCTCGTTCATACGACTGCTACTTGATTTATAACTAATTTCTTATCAATTGATAGGGTTAAAGAAGCTATTAGAAGAAATTTTAATGAAATAAAGAAATTATGTGTGTGAAATATTATCAATAATAGATGAAATAAATAGTTGCATCAGCCTGTTCATGCAACAACTTTTTACCTAAATCCATCATCTAGGTATTTTGCATTTAAAAGGGACAGTGAGGTTAATCGAGATATCATTGATTGCACAGACAAATTGGTTCGTGATGAGAGTAGAGAAAATGCTATACATCGAGAGATGGAGATCTACGATAATGCCCTTCACTTATAGCCTTGCCTGTAGTCATTCGCAACCATAATAATATGCACCTAGGTAAACTTTTTATCTTAATATTTAAGTTTGTTAAATCTTATATTTATTGTGGAATAACCCTTTATGCTTGTCTTTTTCTATTAGATGTTTGATGAAATAGATTTGGAAGTGATTGCCTTTACAATAAGAGTTCTGAGTCAAACCTCTAGTGCAATTGGTTGTTAAAGGAATTGGAATATCTTTAAATATATCCATACAAAAAAATGCAACAGGTTAGAATATAAGTGACTCAATAACACCTATTGTAACATGCGGCTCCGACAAAGGTAATAAAGGATTAATTACTAATTAAGTATTCAATTCAATTTTTTATTTTATTTTATTTTTTTATGTTGTTTACGTATCTTTTCTAAAGGCAATTAACAAAGTTAAATAGGGAGGAGAACCAATTTGATCCAATAAGTATCGACAAATTTGATATCTTAGAGGAGTGGATTATGGAAGATAGTGAAGCAAATACGTTGAAGAAGACATTTAATGGATTAATTTGAAAGGAACGCAATAACATAAAGGAGATGATAATTTCGACTTTGATGCTAAAGGTGGTGATGATCTTGAATAAAGAGGAGAAGATAAAGATTATTTAGTTTATCGTGATTACAATATGTAAATATAATTCTTTTTTCAATTATGAAAGTTGTAATTTTGCTAAAGATGTATTGCTTAAATGCTTTATGTATTGAAAATTGAATGATGATTGATGAATATGTACTCAACTTATGCATTTATGAATTATTTTCAATTTATGTGATTTTTCTTGAATTTTTGTTATTTTTTCAATTTTTTATTATTAAAAAATGATACAGGGCGATTCAATACATATGGTATTGTGGACACAATATGATACGCATTGAACAACACTGGTATGAATAGTAAAACACAATGAAACCACGTTTTCTCCAAAAAAAAAATGAGAACATAAATTTGAAACTTGAGTACTGGGAATACATGGAAACCATGTTTTCGATCCCATTTCCTGAACCCTGATCAGAAGCTAAAGCATCATAAGTTGACGTGTGCCAAGACACAGAACCAAGGAGTATATGAAATAGAATGGTATCACTAGAATAGTATGACGGTAGTTCATGCTGCTGTGTACAACATAGGCAGAAGACGATACTTCTTACCTACTAAAGATAAGGGACAATATGCATCACCTTTAGCTACCAAGTCAGTGAACAAAAAGCAGGAAATCTCAACCTTATGAGTAATCTCCTATTTTAGACCCATGAGATTATTCCTCACTGGAGACCTCTTCTAGTCTGTAAAGAAACTGCGTTTGGTTGCTCTCTGAGCAGTTAAGCTTTGTCCGTGATCCATGGAGAGAGACTGCTTCAAATTTGGCCCACAATTCCCTTTTAAGTGTTTGCTCACCAGGTGCTTTATCGGTACCTTCTGCTTTTCCCAAGGTCAGAGAGTTGCATTCCAAAACTGCACGTTGCACCAAATCAATAAGGTTAAACCTAATATTTAACAAGAATCCAAAATTTCTTCATAATACACAGAACGTATAAAGAAGATTGGAACTCAAGTCCAAACTTACCATCATCAGGTACACTGGATTGGCATTGTGCTACATTTATATCATGGAACAGGTTGTTCGTGGCTACCTTGTGCTGGTCAACACCATAATCTATAGCGCATTTATCAGCAGATGGTGCTGGTGCCAGTAGCAAACATGTTTTAGGAGGCGAGATAAGATGCTCAAGTGACGCCTCAAGTTCTCTCTCCATGGATGCTCTTTTGCTGGTCGTTGGTCGAAATATATCCAGATACTTTGAAGCCAAAGTCTTTGGTACATCTTTAGCATTGGCCTTGGATATGTGGGGTTCATCAAACCGAAGGACCCTAACAGTTAATGGAGTAGATTCAGAAGGCCTGTTTTCGTCTGATGTATGTGGTTCAGAGACGTGTTCCAGCAACAAACATGTCTTCGGCGGTGACATCTTCAAATAAGGTGTCATTAGATAACTTGTACCACTGCATCGCTGACTAGTTGAAAGTTTTGAAGTACTTAAAGCTCTAAACTGCGAAGAAGTCTTCTTTGGAAACGCAGAAACAGGAAAGTCAGATGATTTCTCCAAGTCGACCGGACATGTAACCTTTTCTCCTTGACTTTCACCTGTTTCCCTTTCTAGTAAGCCATCATTAGAATAGACAGTTCTACGATGCTTTAGCGCATATGCCGATAAACCCTCGCATTTGAAAACTCCTCTTTTAGGCAACGGTGTTAGAAGAAATAATTGTTGTCCATTCTCATGCTCACATTTCGCATGCCAGGATACAAGTGGTGAAGGGGAAACTAATGGGCCTAGCCCACCTTTATCTGGACTTCTCAGTGGACTGGCCTCAACATCTTTTGCGTATGATGCATTTTTTACTGAAGGTTGCACAGACTGGTCGTCTGTCATTGTGTCTTGTCTTAAATTTGATGCTTGAAATCTTGTTAGCCATGGCTGAAAACATAAAAGAAGAATATGACATCAATACTAAAAGCCACCTGTATATATGCACACACATTATCATGCACGCACAAAATAAAAACAGAAAGAATAAGAAAGTGGAACCTGTAAAGAAGAGCGTGTGTCAGACAACAAACTTGTAAAGGAGTCAATGTCATGGCTTCTGATATTGCTACTTATCTTCAATTTGTCTGCATGAGCCTGAAGCGTGTCTATCTGCAAGAGAAGCACTATGGTTCAAATAGATGCAGTTTCAAAATCCGAAACGATCATTTAAAATCTAATATAAAACAAATGCCTTGTAAAAATTAACATGAAATAATGATGTCAAAATGCCAAGTAAATGGAAAAATAATTAGTAATAACAAGAATGCTCCTCACGTCATAGAAATTTCAGTTCCCCCAGAATCTGTACATGATATCACAGTGCTTAAAAAAAGAGATCCATAATCAAGACCATAGGGAGGAAGTTGGTGTGACATCAATAAAATGTCAAATGCTAAGACAAATTAAAGTGGTTTGGATATCGAATAGGACAAATGTAAAGATGTGAGAAACCGGGGAGTACCAGAAAAATGGAAAAGGGAAGACACAAACTGTGTCATAGGGAAACCATAGAGTATACGATAATCCAAGCAGCAAACCCCACTTATTGTGGAAAAGGCAAAATTATGGTTACCCGGGTGAGCATCCATAGTAAAATAGAAAAGTCACTCTAGGAGAACAAAACACAAACTGAAAAGGAGTATCAAGAGCATCCATTTTGACAATAAATCACTGCATAATGTAGGCATAATATTGGAGCCTGCGCCAAGTACCTAGAACCGAAAAAGTTAAAAGAAGAAGAAAAAGCACAGGGTGAGAGATAAAAAAAAAATATACAGCATTTAAATAGGAAATCGGTTCACACAAAATAGAACGACGATACTTTATGGCTGGAAAAGAGAGGCACATAAGGACCTGGTACTGAAAGTTTGTGTTCGAGCACTTGTATCTGCACGTGCATGCATGTAGAAGATTGTCACTCATATTTGATGTTTCCTCCTTAGTTCACTAAAAGTGGGAAATCACAAATAGCTATGTGATTATTTCACTGGTAAGTAAGAGAAAGATGCTTCGACAAGCATTTTGAATTCTTAGATAGAGAAAGGAAAAGTAATCACTTCAAATTGTGGTTCCAGTTAATTAACTAATAGATGATATTTCTTAGGCGCTTCATTCGTTCACTTGAGAAATTAGCAGTCAGTAAAAAGCGTCTTGGTTTTGCACATATAATACATGCAAAGAAATATCGGGCTAGAATTACTCGGGCGGTAAAACAAAGAAAAAAAATAGCAATCAAGGTTCAAAATAATTCAAGAAAATGGGGTTCAAGATGTTCATCAACCTGTTACTACACCATCTGCCCTTTTCCCAAAGCATTCGGAAAGGGACAACGATTCTTCCGATAAACTTGAAAGAATTCCTCATAGATGGATTCACGTTAATGTTGTGTGGATTCTCTATATCGGTTATACGTTCATCATGCCTATCAATTAGTAATTTAGGAGAATATATACTCGTTGATTTCTTTCATGGATCATGGAGAATATTTCCAACTGAAGTCGCATACCCAAAATTACCCAATAATTTCATTGTCCAGGAAAGAAAAACACCAGAAAACCGACAATCACACGGAAAAAATAGTACCGATACGGCGATACGTGAAGGACACAATCGCCTATACAATGCAAAATCAACAACCAAGAACCATTGAGAACGCTTAATCCTCACATTCAAACGAGAACATTCGTCTATACTTGTAGTTTTATTTATCTCGTTTCAGAGAGAGAGACCTGATGAAGGAGTTTGTCGAGGTCGTCAAAGATTTGGCGGTTGCTGAGATGGAAGTCTTCCTTGTCGCTCCTCTTCTTATTCCTACCGGATCTCGAATTCTTCGCGGCGTTCGACAAGTCGGCAAGCTTCTTCACAGATTTCTCCTTCGTGACCGGCATCTCGGATGCGAGAGAGAGAGAGAGAGAGAGAGAGAGAGAGAGATTTGAATTGCGGTTTCGCCTATTTCCCTCCCCATTTCCCCATCTGCACGATGGACTGAATACGGGTTAACCCGAACCCGAAAAGTCTGGTCCGACTGAGAACCAGATACGGTGCCACCCATTTTGAGATGGTACTGACTGCCGGACCTACAGCGGTAAAACCACACCAAAATCATGTAGTTGTACTACATCAAAGAAACTAAATATTCCTCCAGCTTGTTTAGAAATAATTTAGAAATAATTCAGATAATAATGGGAACCTAAGCAGATCTGGACTTGGTTAAATTTTTATAACCATAGCGAGTTCCATATATTAGTTGGATTTTAAGGGTTTTACCTACATAATTAATATACTTGCAAGTCAAGAATATGATTCCATATGCATATTGTATTTGAAACATTTTTCATAAGTATGTTCCGAAGCACTTAACTCCACCCATGTAAGGAATCACCCTTACATTGCCGGTCCCAAGCCCGATAAAGGAGGAGTGTTGTGTTAGGCTTTCGACAGCTAGCGTAAAACTTCGTCGGATTTTATAACATGGATTACAAAAATTATGAGCATTGATTTGGGGCGTCTCCGCCTAGCGACGTGCTGCAAAGCCCGAATGTAGTAAGAAGTAAGCAAGGGCCACTACATTTTAGTCCAAATGTAGTAAATCAATTGCAGAGAGGGTTCCCATACCATGGACGGGTGTGGATAAAGAAGTTAGTCCCGCTACGTTGCCGCCCGAATGTAGTGAAAAAGTTTCAGAGAGGGTCTCCGCATTTTGATTATGGATGAATGCGGGGGGTAAGGAAGATAGTCCTACATAATAAGATTCGTATTGGTTCTTGGAATATCGGAACATTATGGTAGATGCTATGATTTAGAGAAAGATTCATATTCTATGTTTACAAGAGACAAAATGGGTTAGAGAAAAAGCAAAGGAGATAGAGGATACAGGTTTTAAATTATGGTACTCAGGTAAAGAAAAGGCTCAAAACAGAGTTGGTATTATCATAAATAAAGATTTAAAGGAGAGTGTAGTTAACATACAACGATATGGTGACTGAATCATGACGTTGAAATTAGTGTTATGAGAGCAGAGGTTTTGAATATAGTTTATGCTTACACACCCCAAGTAGGACTAGAAGATAGTATAAAGACAGTTTTTTGGGAAGAGTTAGATAAACTATTTCAAAAGATTCCACGGAGATGATTTGTTTAGGAGGATATTTAAATGGACATGTCGGTAAAGAGGCATTAGGATATCACGGGATTAATGGAAACTTTGGTTTTGAGGATATAAATGAGGAAGGTACGGAGATTTTAAATTTTGCTATAGCATTTGATCTCTTTATAGTCAATACAATCTTCAAAAAATGAGATGAACATTTAATTACTTATAAGAGATGCTTATCACAAACACAAATTGATTACTTTAATTGTAGAAAAAAAGATAGTCGACCATAGGCCGTAGGTTGAAAGAGAACCATAATCGACCGTAGGCCAAAACCGAGCCACAATCGGCCGCAGACTGAATGGTCAAAAAAATCAAAAAAACATCAAAGAAGGTTGTCGGCCACCACAAAGGGCCACAGGCTAGGAGCGGGTCTCTGCTAGACTCTCTCTCTCTCGCTCCCTCTCTTCATGATTTATACCGCCCAGAAAATTGATAGGCAGTTTTGGAAAATCGTGGGCTGAAACCAGCGGTTTTAAAGAAACCACCTCGAGCAATGGACTAAAAAGTTTGTTCTGTCCCGGCCGATTTTTAGATATTACCAAATTACCCTTAGACAAAATTACAAAAATATTCAAATATTTTTGGGTAAAAAGACTATTTTTTCCTTATTGAGCAAAAAGTCCATTTTACCCTCCAATAATTTTGTGAAAATTAAGAAATACCAATTTTAGTTACGAATTTTACGGGTATGTCCTTGGGCATTTCAGAAAATTATAAAAGTGGACAGATAGTCAAAATTATAGTTTTACCCCGGTATTTTTTAAAAAATGTTAAGGGCATAAATTTTTGGGAAAAATACAAATTTATCCTAAGTTGTTTATAAGTTATTTTTAGCTTATTTTTCTGATATTATGCATCGTTCTAATAAGATTCCTCCTATGTGTGTTTGTTGCTTATTGATTGTTTCTTTTTTATACCGTCTAATTGTTATAATTGTCAAACACATAAAAATAAATTCAAGAATATGTGTGTCAAAATTAGCAAAAACCAAAAAACTAAACGATTTGAACTTCCAAACATAGAAGAGGAGAATCTCACTTGCTCTAACACTTGAAGGTGTTGAGTATGTATTAAATGAAATTGTGTGTCCACCATCACCAGACGCAACTGAGCAACAGAAAGAAATGTATAAAATATTTTTGAAAGATGACACAATAGCAAGGATTGTCATATTGACATACATGAAGGATGACTTGATTAGGGTCTTTGAAGAATATGAGACCATAAAAGAGCTGTTTAACTCAATAACAGTCAAATGTGACACAACTGCCAAACTACATGTACAGTTGCTACTACAGAAATACAATTCATTTAAAATGAAAGAAGGAGACAACGTAGTAGAACATGTAAATCACATATTAATAACGGCTAGAGACCTAGTTGTGACAAAGTCAGTCAACTCAAAACCGATGCAAATATCAACAATCGTGAACAGTCTACCCCCATCATGGAACATGATCACCACTGCCCTCAAGTTAGGGCTAGAAATTAACTTTTTTGAATTGCCTCTAAAACTAGCAATAGAGCAAGAACACGTGAATAAGAACAAGAAAGAAAAGTTGATAGTGGTACAAGATGAGATTGGGTCTAGCTCTAAAACCAACCAAAAGAAAAATAAACCAAACAAAAAGTTTGGTAAGAATAATAAAAAGGATGGTCAACATTTTAAGAAAACATAGAAAACCGCTTATCGGGTTAAGTGTTTAAACTGTGGAAAGATTGGACACTAAAAGAGGGATTGTCGCAATCGAAAAAGTTAAGAAAATAACGCACAACGCAGACAGTAAGAGAAGCATGATATAATTTGCGTGATATCATAATGTTTGTACATTGACCGCTCAATGACAGGTTGGTGGATCGACTTAGAGCTACTTGATATATCTCAAAGACCAAGGAATGGACAATGGATCTAAAGGAATATAAATCAGTAAAATATCGAGTGTACATGGGAAACAACACTTTCTCAGATGTTTTGGGTATTGGGTCCTTTAGAATCTTTATACAAGGCAAACCGATTGTACTGACTGATGTATTAATTGTGTCATCAATAAGGTGCAATTTGGTCTCAATCCTTTCCTTAGTAAAGAAAGGTTTTGAGGTCAGGTTTATTCCTAACAAGGTAACTGTGAGAAAACATGAGAGAATATTATTCTCTCATGAATTTGATGTAGAGTATGAATTGTTTAAATTAAATGATAATGAAAATGAAAGTTCTTTTGCTTATATTGATTGTGCCTTTAATGTTGATGTGAATGTGTGGTATAAACACCTTGGGCATATAAGTTTGGAAAAGTTGAGAAAATTATTCAACGTTGACTTATTGTTTGGATTTAAGAAAAATACTTTCAACAAGTGCGAAACTTGTATACAAGGAAAGTTTTTTCCAAATAGTCAACACGGGCAACAATCTTGTTGGAGGTCATTCACACGGATTTATGTAGACCATTTAGAGTAAGAACACATCGTGAAAAGGTTTATTTTATAACCTTTATCGATGATTACTCGAGATATATGTATTTATATCTTTCATCACATAAATTTGAGGTACCAGAAGTTTTTAAAGAATATAAGCAAGAAATGAAAAACCAACTGAAATATTCAATCAAAGTTCTAAGATCAGATAAAGGTGGTGAATATACCTCTGCAGAATTTCTTGAATTCTGTAAAGATTTTGGTATTGCAAAGAAAAATACAATGCCCAAGACACCTCAACAAAATGGTTTAGCTAAAAGATATAATAGAATATTGTTAAATATGATAAGGTCAATATTGATCGATACCTCTCTACCAAGGATATTTTGGGGAGAAGCAATAAGTACAAAGGTTTACATACTCAATAGAGTACCATGTAAAGTTGTATTTACTACACCATATGAGATGTGGTTTGGAAGAAAACCCAACCTAGGTCATTTTAGGAGGTGGAGATCTATTGTATATATAAAGATCCTTGATCAGTCTAGAGACAAGCTAGATAGTGAGTCCTTAATATGTATATTCATTGGATATCCAAAAGGTTCAAAGGGATATCAGTTTCATCATAAGGACCATAAACTGATAGAAAGTAGAGATGTTGAATTCTTAGAAGATATTAAGAATGACATCCTGAAAAATAATGATGAATATACTGATGATCTAGAAGATCTTTCTGGAACAATTGAAATCTTAAGTGGACATAAAAGGCCTAGGGTTACTCCATCCTACTTAAAGGATTATCACACTTATCTTGAAGAAGAAGTGTGTAATTTGGTAGATTTAGATGAGTTGACTGATAATTTGACTTATTAATAAGTTATGAGCTCATCGAAAGCATCAGACTGGGGGAAAGTCATGGATGAAGAAATTGAATCCATTAAGAAAAACTAAGTCTGAGAATTGACTGATTTACCAAAAGGAAGGAAAGCTATAGATTGTAAATGGGTTCTGAAAAAGAAATACAAGATAGATGGTTCAATCTACAAGTTTAAAGCGAGGTTGGTTGCAAAGGATTTTTTGTAAAATGAGGGGATAAATTATGTTGAGACATATTCCTCAGTTATAAAATTTACATCCATAAGAATAATCCTGGCAATATCTGGATATTATGACTTAGACTTACATCAGTTAGATTTAAAGACAGCTTTTCTAAACGAAGATTTAGATGAAGTCATATATATGCAGTAGCTCAAAGGATTTATAGTTGAAGACTAAGAAGATAAAGTATATAGGTTGAGAAAATCTCTATATGGCCTAAAATAGTACCTCATCAATGGTATTTGACCTTTCAAAATACCATTACAGAACTTGGGTTTGTGCTTAATAAACTTGATCACTTTATATGTTTGGAACAGTGGAAGCCACTTTGTCATCCTATCATTATATGTAGATGACATATTATTGACTGAGAATGACAGTGAGATGATTGTCAAAACCAAGTTATGGTTAAACTCAAGGTTCGAAATGAAGGATATGGGGGAAGCATCCTATATCCTGGGTATAAAGATCTCTTGAGATAGAGAATCTAAACTTTTATGCCTGAGTCAAGAGAGATATATAGATTATATCCTCAAGAAGTTCAAAATGGGTGAATGCAAGTTTGTTGTTACACCTGTTGCAAAAGGGGTTAAACTAAGTAAGGTTGATTGTCCTGGTGAAGGAGATGATAAGCCTAACGTTCCTTATGCACAAGCTATAGGTAGCTTGATGTATGCTATGTTGTATACAAGACCTGATATTAACTTTGTTGTTGGTGTTGTAAGTAGATATCAAAGTAATTCTAGATGACAGCACTGAATAACTATAAAAATGATTTTAAGATATCTGAAAGTAATAAAAGACTTGAAACTGTGTTTTCAAACAAATGAACTCAAAGTGGTAGGATGCTCAAATGCTGACTTTGCTGGAAGCAAAGATGACAACAAATCAATATCGGAATAAATATTTTTATTTGAAGGTGGTGCAATTTCTTGGGCATGTAAGAAATAAGGTTGTGTAGCGTTGCATACACAAGAAGCTGAGTATGTGGCTTGCTGTATGGTTGCATAGAGTGCTATCTGGATAAGCCACTTCATACGTAATTTGAAGTTGGAAATAACCGACGAGCCATTTGTCATTTACTATGATAACAACGCAGCAATTACTCTTATAAAGAGTGGAGCAAATTGCTCAAAAAGCAAGCATATAATGGTTAAATACCACTATGTTCATGATATGGTTATGAGAAAGGAAATATCCATCTCATACATGCCAACAAATGATATGTTGTCAGACCCCTTGACTAAAGGCATAACAGAGGAACTTTTCTCAAAACATGTTACGAACATGGGTTTGAAGTATGTTTGATTGTTGTGTATGGAAATAACTATCCAACGGGTAGTGATTGCACCAACAATCATGAAAGGACATTACTAGGTAAACCCTACAAAATTGGGAGGAAAACCAATATATCAATACACTTGGCTCGAATGGCCAAGTGAGAGATGTTAGGTTGTAGCCATTCTCGGCAACCTAGCATGGTAACGACTGGACTGGCTATCCAAACCATTACTCGTATCTACGGTTATAGAGAGGATGGCCATAACAGCATAACAGTCAAACCGTTACTGAAGATCATGGTAACGGTCCGGATAAGGAAGCTCCAGATGAGGGAAGTCCAACAAGATAACCAGGAAAGGAGGAGCACGCGCCGCTCTATATATACAAAGCAGCACATACAGTTCAATCACTAAAAAAAAACAGAAAAGCTTTTCCTGGAAAATTACGTTGTGAGAAAACCTCAAACCAGAAACACACTTACCCATTTCTTTTGCTGCAGGCGTACCTAAAAGGGCTCAACGACAACTAAGCGGAAGCTCGGAGATAGTCAGAATCTAGCAAGGAGAACCTCACATTTTCGTCACCCTCAAATTCAAACTTTTTTATACAAAAAACTTTGATAATTGCCATGAGAATACAATATAGAACTCTTGATTACACAAGAGTAGTTAAGCCTTTGACAATATCAACACACTAAAATGGTTGACACTATCAATCCTTTGTGGGCTTATAGAATTGTACTAAGTTACTTGATAAACTTTGGTTAAAGATATAAGAGTAGAAATGCATAATCCATAAAACAGAAATGGGAAGGATAATAAGGATGTCTACAAGCAACTTCTAATTTTAGGTAGATTCTGCATATTTTCAAATCTCTTATTTTAGATGTTCTCTCAACGATCTTCTCTACCATTGACTTAAGATCATTATTTTACAATGATCAGAACCTAGTTCATGTTAAAAAACATGATCATTGAGAGAAACCACTCTTTCCTAAGAGTTGCAATCAACCCTTAATAACTCAATGTAGCGCTCACCCATGATCAGGTTACATGTAATGCTGACTTTGAGAGTCGAATCAATACAAACCCAAAACAATAAGCGCCACAAGATGTGTGTATCAAGAACAATTTATAATAATTTGATTGGTGGAAAACCACGCAGTGGCGTCAAATTTCATAGTATAATGAATCTTGAGTGCATGGGGGCGCAGGCCAAATAAATGTGCAGCTGATTTTGAAAATCAGTTGATGTGCAACTAGGGGTGTGCAAACTTCGGTTTAAACCGAATTATCGACCCAACCTGACCAGAAATATCTCGTTCAGTTCGGGTTTGTTAAACATCGGGTCAGATTCAGTTTTGAATCCAAAATTTATTCGGTTTTTGGTTTTGGTTTGGTTGTACTGGGTCTAAAACCTTTAAACCCATAAACCCTTTCCCCCTCTCCCGATGCCCTAACTTCCCTTTGTATCTATTTTGTATTTGCTTCATAATAGTGTCGATGTAAGAGAGAGAGGTTTTAGTTAGGAAAGGAAGGGTTCCAGATTCTTGTGAAAAGTGATCTAGGTGGAATCATTTAGGCCAACATGAATAATTGAACCGACCCAAACTGATCCAATTTGGGTCGGGTCGGATTGGTTTGTACATTCGGTTCATATTCGGTAACCAACCGGTGCTCACCCCTATGTGCAACAATTTGAAGGAGAGAGAGAGAGAGAGAGAGAGAGAGAGAGAGAGAGAGAGAGGTTGATTGTTGAAAACTAGAAGTAGGTGGAAGTGCCGGAAAACGCATGGAAGAGGGGAAACATGCCGGATATTTTACGTATTTCAAATGTCGATGAGCATGAAAGCCATAAAAAAATCCATCTTTTCAGGTAGATATTAAGAGTTTTACCCGTGTTTTTTGCCTTTGCCTTTTCTTAGAGAAACCGCTGCTGAATGGTGACGGTTGAAAAGGGCAACCCATCCACTTTGTGGCGGCGGATCGGTCTGTGGTGGTTGTTGTATTGGAAAAAGCCAAAAAAGGATAGTTTGGGGGGGGGGGGGGGGGGCAAAAATGGTAGAGAACAATAATAGTCTAGGGCGGTGTCGTGTTCGACATGCTCGTGTTGGGTCAGGTCGGTTTGGGCACGACGGTGTCTAGGAGACCATGTCCTATAACTGGTACGGTTCTAGGTCTATTTTATATTGAATGGATCTTGTAGACTAGACCCAGTTAGGGTGAACAGATTAGATCTCTTAATTGGACTCCAATAACATCTAACCTCACCCTAACTGGGTCTAGTCTACAAGATCCATTCAATATAAAATAGACCTAGAACCGTACCAGTTATAGGACATGGTCTCCTAGACATGATCTCTTAATTGGACTCCAATAACATCTAACCTGATCCAAATTTTGAGGCCGTTGTAGGAATGTTTGGAATATGTTTTCGATGCAGTTTGAAACATCAGTTTTGTTCTTAAATGTAGTTTATTGAGTATAATAGTTTTATTGAGATTTAGGAAATAAATTAAGTGATCTTAGGAATCAGGTCCAAATTTTTACCTAGGACCTGATTGGGGTATTTTGCTTGTATAGGAGTCATTTAGATTCTAGCATGTGAGTTGAACTGATGGTTTTCTTGGCGAATAATTTATATTTTAATTACATTTTTGTGTTTGTCTAGGTGTTAAAGGGGTGATTGGAGAGGAGTGACATCTTAGGAAATAGGTGTTGATTGGAAGGTTCAAGTAGTTGGATATATTTCCTTTTTAGATTCATGTTAAAATAGTTGATTTATTTTAAATAATGTATGTGATTAGCGTTCTAAATGCTTTGAATTGAATTATGTATATATTTGGAAAATGCTTTATTATATGCATTGGTGCATTACATAATCATGTCCGATTGCGAGTGAAACATTATCGGATACAGATTCATTCTCTTCATGATGATATCATTGAATGATGAATGGTTGTATCTAACAGTGCTAAGTTGTAGGTCTCGGTGTGCCGGATGAAATATCTGTCGGCACAAAAGCATGATCCATAATTCTGATTATCAGAACATGTTATGTCATCAAAACGGAAGGGATCCAGATTCCAGATAAATCCGTATATGTATGCATATTTTTTCAGCTACCCTAGTGCAAGTTATTTAAGACATGAGACTAAGACTTAATAAACTTGTCTAACTCGCTTAGGCCCACCCCTACCTCGCCGCGCGCGAGCCCAGACGCACTGCCAGATAAATTTAATCGGACCAAATTTTACTACGGAGTCGAATTTTTGTAGAGAACTTCACTTTGTAAAAGAGAAAATCCATATAGCTAGACCTGAGATTTCATCATATACAAATATCGATCATTTGGATCCATCTTACAACTTGCATATATATATATATATGCATTTTCTTTGTGATAGGCTCCACTTTAAGATAAGATAATATATAGTACACTTGGATAAAATGTAAATTAGAGTTTCATCATATTTTGTCAATTTTAACTATCAATTACCCCGTTCATAATTATCTTCAATTTCTTTTAATTCTTCACATATTAATAGATGATCATATCGGGAGAAAATGAAAGAGTTGTTGACTTGAGTTTGTAAGATATCTATTTCATTATTCATATTTAAGCTATGTATTTAAATTTACGATTATTTTTTTATTTCAAAGGGACAACTTCGAGGAAATCCTAGCACAATTTTGTTGACATTCAAGACTTTAAACATCTTGGGGGCTTTTGATGTTATGTCCCATTTGAACTTGTAGTTTGTTGGCGAGTTCAATGAAGTCATCGTCTTTCATTGTCAGTATGACACACACTTAAGTGGAAATAGAAACAAACAACAATTAAGTTTTTTCCTATACTAGATGAGGTCGGCTAAATGAATTCTTTGTTTCCACATAGCCCTATCATAATTTGAAGAATCCATGGTAAATAAGTCCGACAAAGTTTTAGGTTGATTGTTAGGAGCATAATGCAACCCTTCTCCTTTATCCCGGACTTCAGTGGAAATGAAAGCATCTTCTAAATGGTGTGTTCCTGATAGAGCTACTGTGCATATGGAGGCACAGCCATAGTGAAAGCTTGGAAGCTAAGAATATTGGGAACTGCTTCTTACAACTTAAAGCCAATCTCACAAAATTAATAGGCAATGCCAAGAGGGCAGTTTGCTTAGGGACCCTAAGCCTCAGGGCTTATGTTGGGAATCAGCTTGCACTGAACTCAATGGGCTGAGCTGAGTCCCTCAACAAAACTGGGAGACCCTTTCCATTAAGCGACCCTCTTCTATTCTGGCAATAAAAGGATTTCGAAATTTAGACAAATTGTCCAAGATAGCTGAAAGATTATGCGTGGAGGAGCGTTTAACAACACCCAAATTTAGACAAATTGTCCAAGATAGCTAAAAATATTTTCTAAAAGGAAGCCACCTTTTGAAATGTCCTGGTGCAAAACCTGGACACAGTAAGTAAATACATCTCCGGAGGGCCAACGTCGGATATTCGCTCGTAGTGAGCGAACCTGCCTGCGAGGAGTCCTCTCCATTATTAGGCTACAACTCTTGAGGTAGTGGGGTGGAAGAATTAGCGAACATCTACTGAGCATTTCTATATATATATATATATATATTGTAATAACTGAATCAGGTCGGACTTGATTAGGTCACAGGAGAGGCGGAAGGGGTGATGATAGCCCCCTCCAGAGATCCGAAAGAGGGAGAAAGAGAGTGAGAGCGAGGGCATGAAGCAATAGTACCAAAGGGAGGTTGTTCCTGCTGAAATCTATGTTGAAAAAGCCAAAAACCATTCAATTTCTTAAGCTAAGGGTTTCTTGTAATTCTTCGGTCACTAAACCGACGACCATCAGCGTCAAGGGAGGGAAAGGAGCAGAGATGAGAGACGACTCTTGTGGGTCATTCTCCAGGCTCCAACAAGCTAATCGTCACAGTTTCTAACTAGTTTCTTAGAAAGGGGCAAAATCAACCCCTTTCCTTTTCATTTTCCGGTGAAACCACTACCAAATGGTAATGGTTGATATGGTGAAGCAGTTAATCTCGCAATGGAAGATTGTTTCTTGGTGGCAATTGGAGGCTAGTGCATTGGAAACCACCGCTATTAGTGGTTTAATCATGCGGCCGACAGGGGTCGACTCTATCGTCTTGTGTTAGACCCACCATGTCATGTCAATCAGTAATGATATCAACCAAACATGAAACCAGGTGTCTTCGGGTAGACACAGTTTGGGGTTTGGATCAGATCTACAGTGTGTGATACATGATCTATAAGTTTCTTCGGGTAGACAAAGTGAATTTGGATTCTTTAACTGGGTCCAAACAGAATAAAAGAGGATAAAAAATTTGGGTTTTGGAGGTATTTTGTGTTTGTTTGAGGTCCAATTTCGATACAGTTTGAACCGTCGGGTTCATAATCCAATGTAAATATAAACATCTTATTTTATCATTATTTAGTTAATAGAAAAGGTAATTTAAAAGAGATAAACATGATAGAAATTGGATCCACATAGAAGGTTTAGGTAGGTGGATATGTTTCTTCTTCATATGTATGCTAAAGAGAGTTTTAAGTGCTTTAAATGATGTATGAGATTGTAAAATATTTGTTAATACTTTGAAATTATTATATATATATGTTAGTTTATTAAATAGTTAAAATACTTTAATTAGCACATGGATGCATTGCGTGAGTATGTTTGTGTACAAGAAAAACATTAACGAGTATGGATCTACTCTGCCATATAGTGTGGAACGTCGTTAGATCGTTCATGGCCATATCAATTAGTGATAACTCATTTATTATTATTGTGTGCGAGTAAAACATTATTGGATATGAATGTACTTTCTATGATGGTATGGGATATCATTGGATTGTAGATATTTGTATCAAGTAATGCTAGCTCGTGATTGTTATGAGTCATGTTGGTTACTTCATTGGTTATGCTGGTTTCACTTGTAGTTGTATTATACATCTCATACCAAGTTATACAACATGCTACGTTGGAGACACATAGGATCAGTCAACAAGAGTAGAGAGTTATATAAAGTAAAACATATTTGATATTGGATATGAATATGTAGTTTGGATATTAAAACTGTTCATATGATATATATGTAGGGATATGATGCCTGGGAGATAGCTCTAGTAGATCTCTTGGATGTAGGAGGTGGCTCTAGATTGAAGTATATATGGATTGTTGAGATTAATTTTGTAAATGAATGACCCATTAGTTTGGTATCTAGATACCTTGTCCAGTAGACCTAAGGGGTTGAACTTGATGAGCCGATAATTCGATCATCAGCGTCCTTGGCTCGATACGTTGAGGGTACCACCAGATGCCATGTGGCATGACAAGAGGATGAACTCTTATGGTATGGCTAGTGGTTGGATAAGATAGAGACTATGAGATCAAAACTAAATTTGCATTATTGTTGAGTGACTAAGTATGCATGCATGCTTGAAATGATAATACTATTTTAAAAATATGATATAGATTTCTTTATGTGAATATATGATTTGAAAAATACATGTCTTTAGTATGCCATAGTTGTGAAGAGATCACATTCATCTATGAGTATAGTTATGGTACTTATATTTTATTCAACATTATAAGATCTAGTCATGAAGGAATGACAAACTTCTTTGAAGTTAATATTGGGTTACATTAAGGATCAACTTTAAGTCCATACTTATTTATAATGGTGATTGATGAGTTAACAAAATATATTCAAGATGAAGTACCTTTATGTATGTTATTTGAAGATAATGTTGTGTTAGTAGAGGAGTCTTAAAAAAAGTTAATAGAAAATTGGAACTTTGGAGAGAAGCATTAGAAAGTAAAGGATTCCGACTTAGTAGAACAAAGACAAAATATATAGAATATAAGTTTGATCATTTGGTTACTTCAAAGGACATAGAAATTAAAATTGGCACACATTGCATTCCCCAAAAGGAAAGTTTTAAGGACCTATCGTGTCATGTCGATCAATGATGATATCAACCCAGACACGAAATTAGGTGTCTTCGGGTAAACATGGTTTGGGGTTTGGATCGGAACTGCTCAGTATGAGACATGATCTGTTTTAGACTTTTAGTAAACAAAGTGAATTTAGATCCTTCCAAACAAAATAAAAAAGGATCAAAATTGGGTTTTCAGGGTATTTCAGGCATGTTTAAGGTTCAATTTTGATATGGTTTAAAGCGTTGAGTTCATAATTAAATGTAGAATATAAAATCTTATTTTATTATTATTTAGTTAATAAATAAATGTGATTTAAAAGAGATAAGTATGATAGAAATTAGATCCATATAGAAGGTTCAAGTGGGTGGATGTGTTTTCTCTCCAAATATATGCTATAGATAGTTTTAATTATTTTTAAATGATGCATGGGATTATAAAATCTTTGGTAATGATTTAAAATAATGACATATATATTAGTTTATTAAATATAGTTAAAATACTTTATTGAGTACATGAATGCATTGCATAAGTGTACTTGTGTATGAGTTATGTTGGTTATACTAGTTTCACTTATAATTGAATTGAGTATCTTATGTGAAGTTATACGATATATTAGGTTGGAGACACGTAGGACCAATCAATGAGAGTAGAGAGTTATATAAAATAAAACATATTTGATATTGGATATAAATATATAGTTTGGATATTAAAACTGTTCATATGATATATATGTGGAATTATGAAGTCTAGGGGGTGGCTCTAAGTGAGTCTCTTTGATCTAGAAGGTGGCTCCAAATTGAAGTATATATATAGATTATCAAGATTAATTGTGTTAATAAATTATTGTACTAGTTTGATATTCAGATACCTTGTCCCGTAGACCCAAGGACTTGGACTTGATGAGTTGGTGATTCAGTTTTCAAAGTCCTTGGTTTGACACATTGAGGGCACCATTAGAGGCCATGTGGCTAGACAAAATGAGAGTTTGGGGAACTCCTGCGACATGATTGGTGGTTGGACATGATAGGAGACATGAGATTGAAACTAAATTTCTATTATTGTTGAGTGCATAAGTATGTATACATGTTTAAAAGGATGATAATGTGAATATATGATTTGAAACATGTATGTCTTTAATGTCATAGTTGTGGAGATGTCACATCCATCTACGAGCATAATTATGGTGCTCATATTTTATTCAATATTATAAAATCTACTCAACATAGAGTTGAGATGACTGAAGCGCTTGGAGGATAGGATTTCAACTTTCGTTGCAATATGTAAGACTCAATAAGATGTTTGTGTTTTTTTTTGTTAAAAGAATGCAGAATTTGGTTATTCAATAGATCCTATTATTTATTGATAAATATAAAAATTCAGATTTTAGGCGTAAAAAGTTTATCGTTTAGTTATTTATATGGAGAGAAATTAATTCATGCGTATCGTTCATCCTTAAACATTTTCCCAACTGTTCAATCGATAAATTCAAATTTTGAAAACAAAAAAATACCTTAGTACTTACTTGTTTTAGGTACATTAAATCAACCAATGAGTGCATGCATGGACTTAGACATGTCTTGTTCGGGTAATTTTATAAAAAGATTATTTTTAATAAGAAAAAATAAAAAATATTGAAATCAATAGTTTAAAACCAGTTTGTTCTGGTTTGGTAAAAGGTAAAACTGAAACCGAATCGAGTGAGTTCCAGTTCTGAATTCGCTTCTGGTTCTGATTTCAACGGTCTGAGGTTTAACGAATTCGGTTTCAGTTTAAACTGTCCAGTAAGTTGGGAACCGGTCATGTCTACAGGGACTATCCTCCGTATATTGTAAAGCGTATTCTCCACGTTGTTTTTGGGACGTAGTGGCGTGCGATCCACTTGACGGAGTTAGGCGTGGTTCGCTGACAGCTCCACAAAAGTCCCGAAAAGGAACTTTCCCAGAAGACGCCTCCTTCCCGTCTGAATGGGTAGACTCTTCTTTCGCCTCACTTTCCACCAGTCAACAAAAGCCAGCGTAGCGTAGTCTAACTTGTCCGATTTCAGTCAAAAACCGGCCTCTCCAGAACTAATTATTACAATTATATTGAAAGGAAGACGACCCTTTGACACAACGGCCAAAACGAATAAGGGCGGAGAACACTGTCGTTACAGTAAGAGAAAGAACGGGAAAAAGAAAAAGAAAAGGGGAAAATGGAAAAAAACAACTGTAAAAAAAGAGAGAATAGTGAATCCGATGACCGTAGTGCGTCGCTCATCATCTTATCAGGTATATTATGTAGAGTGGCGGATATATGAATTCGTTTAAGATGGAGTGAATAGCCCAGCTCATAAAACTATCTAAGGTGGGGTTAAGTATGCGATTCCTATAGACTCAACTACAGTTTTCTTTTGCTTTCTCACATTTCCGGTGAAATTGACGCCCTCCCCCCCCCCCCCCCCCCCCCCCCCCCAACTAGTTAAGGTCGACCGGAGAGTGCTTACATATTTAAACTTTAAAAAATTATAATAAAAGTACTGATTTTCAAAACTCGCTTTATCGAAAGTTTGCATTTGTATTGTAACCAAGCACAACAAAATCTGGTGCTTCTTGGTTTTAAAATGAACACACCACAGATAGACAGACAGCTTTGTATATCCTTTGAGACTTAACAAGGAACTTTCGAGTCGTTTCGTGTCCCGATTATGTTGCCGTGGTGTCTAAAATTGCCATCCCTGCTGCTGCAATGTGGGATTGTTTCGTTGAGCAAGTGGGTCAGACGATCAAGGTAGAAACCCATATCCGAACGGTCGATTGTAGTTATAAGTTAACTTGCACTGGTCATATTGGTAGGATCCATCAATCCAATTTTTTAAGTGAAAAGCCGCAGGGATTGCCCACTTACCTCAATGGCACCGCCGCTATAATGATCACCCACCCTCTCACTGCTTCACGCTTCATTTGAGCAACTCTCTCAATTGTACATGGCGACGGTGTCCTGCACCGTTTCCCTTCTCCACCTCCTACTCTTCCTCGTTCCCTTCTTCTCTTTCGCCTCTTCCGATGACTTACAAACTCTCCTTCGTATCAAGCAATCATTGGGAAACCCTTCATCTCTGCTCTCGTGGAACTCATCCAACGGGCCTCATTGTCACTGGAGGGGCGTCACCTGCTCCTCTTCTTCCGACGCGGTCGTCTCCCTCACCCTTGCCAGCCACAATCTCTCCGGACAGCTCCCGCCTTCTCTCTGTGACCTCAAGAACCTCATTCGCCTTGATCTCTCCGACAATAATTTCACAGGAGAATTCCCGTCGGCGTTGTTTGGCTGCGTCAGTCTCCAGTTCCTTGACCTCTCGATCAACTTGTTTGACGGTGCAATCCCCGAAAATCTGTCCCTTCTCCTTGGTCTCCGGCAGCTTAACCTCTCCCTCAATGGCTTTTACGGCGACGTACCCGCGTTCATCGGCGGGCTTTGGGCGCTCGAGAGCCTCGACCTCCAAGGAAACCTCTTCAACGGCTCAATTCGGCCGGAGATCGGCAATCTCACGCGGTTATCCGTCCTGTTGCTCGGAAACAATCCCTTTACTTCAAGGACGACGATACCACCCGAGATCGGCCGTCTTCGCAAGCTGAGTCTTCTTAGCATGTCGTCCGCCAACCTTGGCGGATCCATCCCGGACTCCATTGGAGAGTTGATCGAACTCCGGCAGCTAGATATGTCCACCAACTTCTTGACCGGATCCGTTCCGGGCTCGATCGGAAAACTGACACAACTCGAATTGCTCAATTTGTCCAACAACTCGCTGACCGGAGCCATCGCGGAATCCATCTTCCAGCTGCCCAAACTGACAGAAGTGCTTCTCTATCAGAACAGTCTGACTGGCGAGATTCCCCGGACAATCCTGGCCTCCAAATTGAAGACGATCGATCTGAGCACGAACCAATTGAGCGGGACGCTGCCGTCTGATCTGGGCAAGCTCCAGTTTCTAAATAGGCTTTATCTGCACGAGAACCAGTTCTCTGGGGAGATCCCACCGGAGATAGGACGGATTCCGTCCTTGGCGCACATCAAGCTCTTCAACAACAGCCTCAACGGCACCTTCCCACCTGATCTCGGCCGGTACTCTGACGTTGTCTACTTCGAGATCGACATGAACAACTTCTCTGGCGAGTTGCCGGCGAACCTCTGCCGGAGTGGCAAGCTCATGACGTTTAGCCTCTCTTACAACGGCTTCTCAGGGAGGCTACCTGAGGGATGCGGCCAGTGTCCTGATCTGATTGCCGTGCAGGCGCATGGTAACCAGCTCTCTGGTGAGTTCCCCACAGAGTTATGGTCGGTCGGGAGTCTGCAGTACGTGGTTATCGGAGGTAACCAGTTTTCTGGCGAGCTTCCCAGCATCCTGGCCCCGAAGCTATGCTGGCTCGATGTCCAGAACAACAACTTCTCCGGAGAGTTTCCATCGAAGATATCTTCCAGCGTGGATTTGGAGAAGATCATTGCCAGCGGGAACGGGTTCTCTGGCGAGATTCCAGTGAGCATCGCTGAATTGCGTAGCCTGACCACCTTACTCCTCGATCACAACCGGTTTTCAGGAGATGTACCGTCAGCAATTGGATCGCTGGACGAGCTAACGATCCTGGATCTGAGCAACAACTATCTTACCGGTGGAATCCCAGAGTCACTCGCCGAGCTTCCGGTCCTCAACAGTCTCGATCTGTCCGAGAACAGACTTTCCGGTGAGATACCGCCGGCTCTCGGGGAGCTGAAGCTAACGGTCCTCAATCTCTCTGGGAACGCCCTCTCCGGCAGGATCCCTGCTGCCTTTGACAATGGAGCGTTCAGCGACAGCTTCCTACGGAACCCCGGACTCTGCGCGTTCGATCCTTCACAGACCAAATCCCTCCCGCAATGCGCTTCTACCCGAAAAGCCCCGCCGCGGAAGGTTTCTCCTTCGGTTCTCATAGCGATCTTCATCATCGTCGGGATCCTCGCCCTCCTGGCCACGGCCTTCGCCGGAGCTTTGATTCGGTCGTACATCCGGCAAAAGCGTGAATTCGGCGATTACGCCTCGTGGAAGCTCACGTCCTTCCATCGGCTAGGATTCACAGAAGAAGATATCCAACGGGGAATGACGGAAGACCGTGTGATCGGCCGGGGAGGCACCGGAAAGGTCTACCGGATCCCGATTGGGGAAGGTGCCATCGCCGTGAAGCAGGTCCGTCAAGGCCGGAAAATCTGTCGGAGGAGCGAGCGGCAATTCGCGGCTGAGGTGGAGGTGCTCGGAAGTATACGGCATGCGAATGTTGTCAAACTCCTTTGCAGCATCTCCGGCGATGATGCGCGCCTCCTCGTCTACGAGTTTGTGGAAAATGGAAGCCTCGATCGGTGGCTGCATGGCGCAGCCCGCGAATCGGTTCTTGACTGGCCGACTCGATACCAAATAGCTATCGGCTCGTCTCAGGGGCTATGTTACCTGCACCACGGGTGCTCGCCTCCTGTGATCCACAGAGACATCAAGAGCAGCAATATCCTTTTGGACCAGGAATTCAATTCCAAGATTGCAGATTTCGGTTTGGCCCGAATCATTTGTGAGCCAGCCGATCCCGCCTCCTTCTCGTCGGTCGCCGGCTCGCTTGGTTACATCGCACCCGGTGAGGCACCAACTCTTTTCCCCTTTCTTTCTTGTGGACAATTTGAGTTGGTTACGAGTCATCTCCAAATTGGGATTTTTCCTTCTTTTTTTTGTATAATCACGTTAAACTTTGAGTTTGACATATTTTAAATGTTGGCTGCAGAGTGTGCATACAGTGTGAAAGTGAATGAGAAGACTGACGTCTACAGCTTTGGGGTGGTACTGCTGGAGCTCGTCACAGGAAGGGAAGCTCACAATGGTGGGGGAGAATTGAACCTCGTGGACTGGGCTTGGAGCTTATATCAGGCGGGTAGGTCACTCGACGAAGCTGTTGACAAGCATATCTACGATCTGTATGTACCAGATGAAGTGCTGGCTGTCTTCAAGCTGGGCCTCCTCTGCACAAGCACCCTCCCCGCCAACAGGCCTTCCATGAAGGAAGTTGTACATATCTTGCTCCGCCATAGACCTCAATCAGGCGATGTGAAGGTCGAGACTATGGCTGCACCACTTCTATACTAGACTAGGTCCTCTCATATAAGGTGACGCTGATCAAAAGCAGCACGAGTTGTTCTCACAACGCGAATATGTCTGTACATGAGCTTCGACGCAGAAGCAGATTGATGATTTGAAACAAGGAAGCAGACTAAACAATCTTTCAAGGAAACAAGTTATTGTGCTGTGTTGGGAACTCTAACCTGACATCAACATGAGATTGGGGGTGCACCAAGCCAAAAAGGATTGAATCCGTCCTTGAAGATGTGCCAAGTGGTTCGCATCAAATCCTGAATCAAGCAAGCTAAAGAGCCATGTTTCATTGGAGTAGTTAGTTATACAGAGAATAATGTTCGAGGTGAACGACTCGACTATAGTGAGTAAAAGTGGCTACGAATGTACAAAGTGAACTTCATGTATAACGATGATAGTGGTAGTAGAAGGTTTTCTCCAATAGTTAGGGAGAGTCATCAGGCTGTAACTTCATGTATGACGATGATAGTGGTAGTAGAAGGTTTTCTCCAATACCTCATCACAACTGTAGGCGGTATGATACTGTGTCCATTTTTCTCATCTTGGAAATTTTTTGACGAAACAACTATTGGGTTTGGCAATTTCAAAAGCATGTAAACTATTAGAAGTCTACGTTGCACAACTTAATTTCGTAACACTCACTTCTCTGGAGAAGGTGGTGTCTTGTGTGTTAGAAGTGAACTTTCCTCCCTATAATGTTTGACCCACTAAGCAAGCATTTTGTTTTGGAAATGTCATGCGAGCTTATGCTATATAATAAGGGCATGATGAGCTCAGCAAGCCTAGCCAATGCAAGTGCCCTGAGCATGAGGTTTCTTTTTAGAAACTGGCTCCCGCTTGTACTGGGTTTACCAAGCAAGTTTCTGCCACTTTGAACATCTGTATATATATATAAACAAGTCACGAAGGGTGTGTTTGGGCATTTAATCAAGATCGAGATCAGAAGCAGCTAATTCTTATAAAACCATGCAACCGACCCAAACAGCAGCCAGATCTGTACGCATGGAATGGAAGGAAAGCAAGCAACCATCTGGATCATCCATCCTATACAACAACACTGAACATCATACAAAAAGCAAGCCCATAAAAATGCCCCTTCATCGAAAAAGATTGTATGCAACATTCGAGAAGACTACGTTATGGACCCTCGTTAAGTGGATTATCTCGGTGCAAGTGCTCACATTTATTACGTGCTGATGGTGAGCACAAAGCCCCGGAATCAATTCGCTGCTGTATATGGTTGACTGATGATGATTACCCGTATTCTGGGTTTAATACATGCAAGTTGCAGCAACAATCAAAACCCAGGACCGGTTTTTATAGTTAGCTCACCCTTGCAGAATCCAGACGCTTTCCCTGCCATTGTAGCAGGCGAAACTTTTTCAAAATCACTATTTTGTGACACTCTGCTGATAAATAAACCTTTCTCAAGATGAATGCCAACAGAGCACCAAAAAAGGCAAAAAGACCTGTTGGTGATTATCGTGGCCACAGCAACAATTCGTCACAGAAGCGCTTGTTGGTGATTCTCCTGTGCGTCACTAGAAACATTTATTTCGCATCAGCAACTGGAAAAGCTGAACAACATGATGACTGCCAATATTACTACGTTTTGTTGTAGAATAGTTGGTTCCTTAGCTCCTTTGAAAATGCTCATGTAAAACCTTCCTCAAGGTTCTAATCAAGAATTGGACGGTCACATGCCTTTGGGCATAGGATAATCATCAAGCTTGAACGGATACGCCATGTTAAGTTCATGCTTTACACTGCTGAGTTACGTTCCTTCCCTACCCATCAAGAAATAGAGCTAGCCAATCTCAAAGTAAAAGGACAAGAGTCTCAATGTGTCACAAAGAAGAGGTTTGCGAGCTGCAAACTTCTTTCCAGACTTGAGACACTAGTCGAGTGAAGATCGACATGAGGTGGACCTCCACTCATGTTGAATCTCAATGAATCGAAAGAAATTCGGTAGCACGTACAGGTCGGCCGAAAAAATATAAACGTCGCCGGAGTGCCAATGAGGTCCCAAGAAAGGTACACCGGCAGTGGTGAAGTTGATCAGAGCAAAGGAAGGCTCGGCCAAGGATGGGTCATACCGTGTTCCGGCCATATAACACACAAAACAATCTCTGTTTTTTATGAATCGGAACCAAAGAATTTCAGCTTGATAAGGTTTGAAATGGTGAAGCTCTTTTGCACAGAATCTCACCGGACCTGTTTGAAAGTAAGAAACAACTTCAAACAAAGATGACTCTCTTTAGTGGGTAAAAAGTGGTCGGAATTCGCAGCTGATCGCTGAAAAGTTAAAATCTTGAATCAATGTGGTTTCCATTTCGAATAAAGAAACTAAAGACAGTGAATTCAAAGAGAAGAGGAAGAACAAGGAAATTTAAGATGAACATCAACCAAAGAATCCATAATAAGAAAACCTAGAAGCTTCTGCAGGTAATCTCCTCTATAAAAAAAGAAAAGTATTTCATCTTTTCCACAATTCGTTTTTGTCTTGGAACAAATAAGATAGTTATAACACTTAATTAAATAAATCTAAAATCTACAAATAACTTTAGAAAACTCAAAATAAGCATAAGTCTAATGCAAATAAATTCTTGAGATCCATCAGCCATCCTTGGTATGCCATATAGGCTTATCACGCCATTCAATGGACCCACTTTTCAAGCCAGTTGAGGTTCAGGTACAATTCACCCTTTCTTTAGGCCCCAACTTTGTTAGCTCCTATCTTGGAGCATGGATTGTCATCTAGACCTTTGATAAGCTGCAAAATAACTTCCATAATATTGCTAGACATAAGCTGGTCCTAGTTGAGTGAGAATAACCTTCAGCGGATCTCATCATCTCCACCACAGTTCTCTTATATTGATCCTCCATTAACATCTCCTAGGGGCTGTCCAACATATGGTTTGAGGTGAAATATATGGAATAATGGGTGGATATTTGCTCCTTTAGGTAATGCAAGTTGATACACCGACTTGTTAATTTTCTTGACAAACTCAAAATGTCCATAATATTTAGAAAGCAACTTTGATTGTGGAAAGTCAGTTGGATTGCATACATGGAGAGGATGAGACTTGAGCTATATCCAACTCCAACTTCAAATTCATGGTTCAATTGACCCTTACCAATTTGGGCCTTCATACGCTCTAGATTAAAATCAATCAAAACTTTAAGATTTGAAGATTTTACCAATTAATAAACGATGTCACTATGAATTGAGTGGCGCGGCCAAGATGGGTAGGCCAGCACCTAGGCCATGAGTTCCACCAAATTCAAGGTCATGTTTTGGATGTCCCATACATGCTCAGCAAGTCCAAAGCTGATGATAGAAAATACCGTGAGCTGGTGTTCATTTTGGCACGAAAGTGCATCGACCACTAACTTCTTGCCTATTTTATACTCGATTTTAAAAACATAATTAAGAAGCTTAGAGATCCACATTTGATGTGTAGTAATTATTTGTTTCAAAATAAATTTCAAACTATTGTGATCGGTTTGTAATGTGAATTGTCTCTCAAGTAGGTGTGGCTCCACTTATCAAGAGCTAGGACAACAAGTAACTCTTTATCATAGACTGAGTAGCTTCTCTTGTGATGTAGTATGGTCTGCTCATGCTCATGTATGCAATTCAATACTCCTCTTACATAATAACAACCCCTAGTTCAATGTGGCATGTATTGTCTTGACCACAAACTCTTTAGTAAAGTTTGGCAAGGCAAGAGCAGGTGTTGCCAACATTACCAATTTGAGATTTAAGTTTTAGATGTCCAAGAAAAGGAGTCGTTCTTCAATAGATCCATCAAGGACTGTGCAAGAAATTCATAACCGTGGATGAAGCGCTTATAATATCCAGTAAGTAAAAAAAACCCACAAAGACTTCATGGTCTTGGGTGTAGACCAAATAAGCATATCTTTAACCTTAGATAGGCCAACCTTGATGCCTTCTTTTTTAGATGATATGTCTCAAATGATGTACAAACTTCTGTTCAAAAGAACACTTTGATATCTTGACAAACAAGTGATTAGTTTAAACTATAGAGAAAACATGACATACATGAGTAAGATGATCATCCTAAGATTTTAAGTAAACTAGAATGTCATTGAAGAAAACCAAGAATATCGACGAAAGAGACTCTTTCAATGTCTCTTTCATGGTTGGAAGCTGGTTGGAGCATCCATATTATGCTTTGATAATATTAAAAATTTCATAATGGACTCATCACCTGCAACATATATTAAGCTAAACTTTTCAGGGATCAAATCAAGGAGGGTTCATCCCTTGTCATTGGTTTGGTGCCAAGTTCGAAAATCTCCCAATCATGTCTAGGCTTCATCAACCGATTTGTCTCAATTTAGTTGTATCATGTTTGCAACTTGATTAATACATCCTTGGACCTGTGGGTACTTAAGAAGCTTATGTTTAGACATTAGATGTTTAACTTCTAATTCAAATGAGCCAAACATTTGAAATCAGATCTTATTGTTTGGATTCATGTTGGAAATATGCTTGACCCCTTGAAAGTAATTTGACTAAGTTGACATTGAAAACTCGGATTGACCTAATTCTTGTTGTTGCAAACCTGACCCAGAGAACTATCATTCAGTAAACTTTCAAAATTTTTCTAAAATAGATGGTGAATTTTATTCTATACAGGTCAATTCTATTAAGGGACAAAATATTTCACCAACATAAATTTCAGCTTCAAATGGCCTTACTTTCTTTATTATAAATTGTTCATTCCAAGATAATGATAAGCCATAATCAATTCCATGCTTCTTGATAGAAAATAATCTTGAGCAACAAAACATATATGAAGGCTTCAACTAGTCACAATCACAGACATATGTAAACATCACTTGAGAAATTTCTACATATAAGATTCTAGGATAGTGAAGTATTTTGACTATTAGAGCAAGATATGAAAGATATAAAATTCAAGAAAAATAATCTTCTAGAGAAAAACCTTTTCAAGGTCGGTCACTTGAAATTTCAACCCAAAATTCATCAGGAGTTTAGAGATAAAATTCAGTCAATGTAAACTTATTTTCTTTGTTTTTTCACACAAACTACATGACTTCTTTAAACTATTGATTTTTTTCTCTTTAATTAAAACTCTAAAATTTGTGATCTCAATGTTTATATACTCAAGATCCAGCACACTTTTTAGTAAAATTTTTACTCTTTTGCTTCCACATTTGGGAAAAAGATCTCTAGAAAGTTGGAAAATAAAACTCAGTGACCAAGGTCATCAGATGAGTAGGAATCACAATTGAAATGATCGAAAAAGGCCTCAATATTGCTCTTTTCCTCAAACCGGTATAAGAATTCTAGACACCTTAGAAATCAAATTATCTTATTCATTGATAGAAAATGATTCTAACACTTCAGGGCTTCAACCATGGACTTTCATAAGTGGAGGTCACTTTCAATAGAGTTTTAGGATTTCTTGTATCTTCCTTGATTAAACACAATTTTCTCTTTTGGTTGAATTCTATTGACATTCTAATCTATTGGTTCTTAGGTTCTTTTCGAGGATCATAGTTTTGGGGACATAATTCACCTTGCAAAACTTCTTTTTAAATATTATTTGAATCATTGTAAAGTGAGAAGCCTATCTTTGATACTCTATCTTTGGTCGTATCTTGATGTATAGCTTAGACTCAAATGAAACTTGCAACTTCACACCTAATGCTTCCAAATTTCTATGGGAAATGGTGTTCTTTGCATTGAGAGCACTTGCCTTAAGATCTTCAGAACCTTTTTTCTCCAAGGAAAAATAATTATCTGAGTTATTCGAGACAATCATCTTATTCCAAGTCATCTAATGATATCCACAAAAATTAAAACGCCACTATCATCTCTTCAAACTAAAGAAATTCACCACTAGAAATCATATACTTTGTTGGCATAATAATCTTTCACATTCAATGATTACTTAACAAGATTCTTGAGTCATTACTTCTATAGCATATACACAAAATGTATATTCCATATGAAAACTATCAATTATAGGACCTTCATACAAAATAAACACCGAGTAGTAGTGCCAATTCAATAATGTATATATAGCAGTTAGGTTCAAATGGAACAAAAAGAACAATAGTATCCACATATTCTTGGCACCAATACCGCATCAGTATTAGAACTATAAGAGAATTCATATTTGTAAATAGACTTGCAGAGCCATCAAAATATTGAGATTTCATAAAACTGAGAGCACACATTGATTGTACCACTTTGATACTAGTTGATATATTCTAACCTTATAATACATAAAAGAAATATGACTTTTGATCAATGAGAACTAAAGAAACCTGACCAAAAAAATTCACCTTGATGCAGTTATAAATGCGAAACTGCTTTGAATAGAATCTCACTAGAGTTGAAATATGATTTTAATAATCAAAACCATATCTTTTAGACCTAAGAAACAACTCCAAAATGATTGAAGTGACAGGAATTCTAGCTTACTGCTGAAAAGTTGTGGTCTTAAATCGGCAGGGTTTCAATTTCAAATCGAGAAATTAGAAAGAATGAATTAGAAGAGAAGAGAAAAAAAAGATAATTCAAGATGAATATTAACCAAATGAAATTAATATTATAAAGCTAGAAATTCGTATAGGTACATCTCCTTTTATAGAACAAGGGCATTTCAATCTTTTCATAATTCATTTTTGCCTTGAAATGAATAAAATAATTGTCCTACTTAATTAAATAAACCAAAAACACAAAAGTAACTTCAAAAAAACATAACTAAACATAAATTAAATGCATATGAGTTCTTGAGATCCATTAGTCTTGGGCACACTCTACGGGCATGCATGTCATCGAATAGACCCATTTTTCCAATCCAATTCAAGTTTAGGTCCAATTCATCCTTTATTTCAACTCCAACTTGGTTATCGTCTATCTTGGATCATGGAGTGTTATCTAAACCTTCAATAAGCTACAAATTAACTTGTATAACATGATTAGACATAGGTTGGTTCAATCTGAGTTGTTGTGACTTTCGATGGGTCATATTAGGTAGGCTTTGATTTAGAGGAAGATCTCCAACAAGTCGAAATACATGGCTGGCAAATGGAGAGAGATATCAGTAAATGAGAGGTGTCAATGATTGGGAAATAGGAGGTGTAGGTAGAATGCGCTTAGAACAACACATTTAGTAGAGTGATTATAAGTGTGGGATCGCGCATGACCTATACTACATTTTTAGTAACAATTGTAAACACTCATTAAAGCCATGTTGTTGGTAGGACACATAGTTGATGGAGTTCTCATCTAACAAAGCATACCAATCACTTATCAACTAGAAAACCTATAGCGTGAGTTCAAGGCTACCTGACTCTCTAAATGGAGGGGCTTTATCAAATAAAAGCTATTGGAGTATAAGGAGAGTGATGAGGTTTTTTTATGGAGTCTTCAATAATAAGGTTGCAAGATGAGGACCATTTAATCGATGTGGATGACTTTTTGTATAATAGAGGTTATCTTTTAGTTCTTGTGAGTGCATTGTATTATAAAACGAGTATAATTGACTATATACACTTCCATGAGGTGAAAGTATTTTTATTGGTTTATTAAGTAAGCGTGTTAATAAGTTCAGGGAACACTACTTGTTCTTACGAAGGACAATGTCTCATACTACTGGGGCAACAACGTGAAAATTTGGGGTTTTTGATCTCATTGCATGACACAATAATACTATGCCTATGTTCTAGCTTCTTTTCACACCATAGATGTAGGAGTAATGAGAGAAGTCAGCTCCCATAGTCAAAAGCACATTATTTGGAGTTAAGTTTATTTTGCACCATTGTATATAAATATAAAATTTGTATGATTCCTTTGGACTAAATTGAACATTTAAATCATAAGGTTGGGTCCGATAGCTAGGTTTTGGGCTCAAAACATAACTGTCATGATAATTGTTAACACCAAAAGTCAAGAATGATTTCAAAGAATACTCTAAAGATGGTTCCTAGAAGGTCACGACAATGATGACAAGCATTTGAACTAAGTTTTGAGATAATAGAGTCATGGAGGTGATGCCAACGATATGGTTGACTAGGGAGTAGTAATGAAAATTTAGAAAGTTATTGAGAGGAAGATTAGTCCTTCAAAAATACTCTCCAAGAAAAAAACCCAAACGGAATTTTGGAAAGCCTCTCTAAACCTATCTCCACAAACCTATAAAAGAGGGTGTAAGAAGGCTAGAGGCATCGATCAACCATGAATTCCTTTTTTTTTTCCTTACTTTATACTCTTGTAATCTTCTTTGTAAGATACCCTTTTAAGGAAGACAAGTGCTTTTTTTTACCCATTCTTTATTTTTTAGTATTTCTTCCTTTTTATTGTTGAATCCTACCCCTAAAGCTAGGATTAGTTCCTAACACCAACTTTACATTATTTATGATCTTTTCCTAGATCCTAAGTACTAACTTGGGATACTTGTCTGAGTATTCTAAGGGACTCCAAAAAATCATAAGTACTATAAATATCCCTTGAGGGCAATGGTTAATACCCTTTAGCATACTCACAAATTACCCAATTTCTAGAAACAAGTGACCAAGTGGAGTCCTATGCTTATTCAAGGTACTCTTTCCAAGCAACAATACCTTTTTGGTATGTCCAGTAGAACCATTCATACTCGAGAATCATAGCTTCCTCAACTAGAGCATGCAAATGCGATATGGCAAGAACTATGTTGTGGCTTCCAACAACATTAATACTCCCAAATATAACAAACACTCCTAATGTTAGATCTCTTATATCACTTCATCGATGTCGATGTTTGAATCTAGATGATGGACAAGAATTAGTTTCAAATATTAGGCCATTATTGATTAAATAGGACAAGATTAGATTTTGACTATTGTTCAATGAATTTGTTGGATTGGAATAAGTCAGTTTGGATTTTGAAGATTTGTTCAACTCTGTCATGGTAGAGGAATATGCCTCTATGATACAACTCGTAAGAGAAACGGTGTCAGCAATGGTCACCAATTACATGGCTATTATGAGAGAATATGATTGGTTGGGGAAGGACAAATACAAGTAGCCTAGTCGGCAAACACTTTTGCTCAATACCAAAACATTCATTGTGATCCCAAGTACTCTAGATGCAAGTTCTATGTATCACCTATAATCTTTGATACGACAAAAAATATTGATCACCTCCTGACTGTTTCTTAAGCTATCCAAATGGTACCATTGGAATAACTATTTTAGTCATCATATGGAGTCCCACTAGTACCCCAAGCTTCTAGTCACTACCAATGACTTGATTTACTAACAAATTGGAACCCTTACATTGGAGTTTCATGGATATCGATGCCAACAATAGGGGTTAGTCAGCACACTCCTCCTGTTAATAGCCCGACAATTGTCTTCATGGGTATCAACTTGTCAGTCCAATCAAACCTCCCAATAGGTAACAACTTCCTATTCCTCCAACAAGTGTTAATTAGCCCATTCTTGTGGCAATCAAGCCTATCAAGTGCAATTCACTAACATTTTGTATGTTTTCTTAGTAAGAAATTACCTCCTACTAGAAATAAGAAATTGGCTAGTCAACCACTATTTTGCTTGGCCAAGAAGATTACCGATAAGGCTCCTAACATCATGACAGAGGAGCTGATATCAAGTTTCCTACATTACTTGCTTGGTCCTAAAGCTTCTAAGGGCAAGGAGAAAACTTTGAGCGATAAGAATCTTATTTCTGTGACATCTTTAAAGTGGATTAGGTTTTTGATACCTTCTTAGGGATCAATAGATAAGCTACTAGAAGGTCACTATATACTCTTAAGGAAGAAGTTAGGAAAGGAGAGTACTGCAAATGGAATAACATGAATACTCAACATAAATTAGTGCATCAAGTCTTTTGTTGTGATCCAAAGATCAATTAAGGATGGTGTCTAGAGATGGTCAATAAGGAGCTAAGTATAGGCATTAACCCTTTTTCTCCTATTTAGGTTGGTCTTGTAGATGAATGCTTGACCATATGAGTTTTACATGATGTCTTCTGCCCTTATTGAAGAACAAGATAAAGCCTTCATAAGTTTTCTCTAATGCACTCTTACAAATGAAAAATCTAAAATCAAAAGCAGCAAAAAGGCACTTCAGAGTCCACTAAGCTGTGGAGAAACTCTTTCGAATCGCACCTCTATTTATGGAGGAAGATCTCTTGAGGTTGTTTGGTTAATAATAAAGTTTGGGAAGGTCATTCTATTACATAAAGAATGGGGAGTGAGGGTATAGAAAAGGTGTTTATAAGAATTAGGGTGACACAAATTCTTGGTAAGGAGAAATACCTAGTCCTACCTCATTATGCAAGCCAAACGTAGTGACATTCATACGCAAAGTATTATTACCGAAAAGCTTTCAATTATGCTAGGATTTACAAGTCCACTGGTCAAATGAAAGCCTTTTCTATTTGGTAGGCTTTCCTTTTAAAATGGTGAGAAGCATCAAGACAATCTTTGAATTGTATAATTATATACCAATGAAGGAGTGATCATACTAAGGATATGAGTGATAAATAAGTTTCCAAGTTAAGATCCTAGATACAACTAATTTATATGTTATAGTTATTTTCACTTATTTTGTCCTTGTGGCTACTTTTAGGATCTTACCAGAAACCTTGGTAAATGGCATAGAATTAGAGGCAAATTGTCCAATGAAATAGAAGACAAGGTACTTGACTAGAATGATTTGTCTTGAGTCATCTCAAGGTGGATGTGGTAAAAAGCTATACAAAGTCCTTCGACTCTTTGGTGAATATTATCACAACAACTAACATCTACCACTCAACAAATTCACACATGGTCCTCTTGTTGTATTGGTCACTACAAAAAAAAATGGTCATGGATATAGAAGACACTTCACCTAATAAGGTGGCATGTTCCTCTATTAAACATGGAGCTTTGGATCCTTTTGCACCATGACAAACCGCCGAGGTAGGCACTAACAGTTGTAGGTCTCGACTGAGGAGATCCTGAGCATAGGGAGATGATTGTCGATTATAGTTGGATATGGAGACGGATTCACCAAGCTTATTTAGTAAATGACCTTTGGTGAAGTCATCATATTTCAACAAAAGTTATCAAAGCTCTCCTAATAAATACAGATGCAAAGGGAAATAATCAATGCCAGAACTCCTGACCTTGTTTAGAAGAGGATTAGTCTTGAAAATGATTTCTTGACCCACATATTCTCCTAATAACTCATGAGGATAAGGTTCTCAAAGTCAAGAAAATACAAGTATATCTAGCATTCAAGGAGTCATCATGGTCCTAGAATAGTGCTCAATTGGTCTTTGTTAGCAAATTAATAGAGGAAGATGTTGATACTATAGAAAATAGTTCCTAAAAGCCAAGAGTGAAATTAAAACGTACACCCACATATAATTATTTGAATGATTAGGAGAAACTCCTTAGATGTAAGATATTCCACCTAGATAGCCTAAGAACCTATAGAAACAAAATGAGAGAAAGTAGCTTCCATGTTGAGGTTGATGTCTTCCTTTCAAGGTTATGGGTTTAATAATGCCCTTGTAAGATGTTATTTAGGTGTCGACTTTGAAAGAGGAAGATGCATAAGAGTAATATTCAAGTATTAGGACTATTGTAGGATGACGTCGTAACAACATCGACATCAAGAAAGGTTGGACCAACCATACCAAACTTAAAACTGAAAGAATTTATTGTTAATGGACTAAAATCCAATGAAACTAAAAATCATGTTCAAGTCAATTAAAAACATTTGTTGAGTACTAGGCTGCTACTTTTTTGAACTAGCTGGTGTATTTAGCATACAACTTAAGCCACATTTAGAGCTCCTTAGGGTATGTTTGGTTTGCAATGTTTGTGCCTTGTACCAGAATGGTAGGCCTAGACCCACATGAGATTATAATCATAGTTTCAAAGAACTATGGTTTTGTGTTTGATTTACGAGTGAAACTAATGGTTAGGTTTTCATGCAAGGTGGGGTAGCAACATGAGAGAGCAAGAGGTGCTTATATTTTCATGCAAGGTAGGGTAACAACATAAGAGGGCAAGAAGTGCTTAAGTTTTCATGCAAAGCTCATATATCCATTTCTTATGGCCTACTCACCCATGATGCCAATATATTTTACTCAAATTATCCTTATGGAACCAAAGTTCCACACGAGTAACGAGTTCTCCATTTGATATACAATAAAATTTAGAACTACAAGTACCAAAAGTCAATGTCTAGTTCACTTGGAACCATGAATCAAACACACTCTTACTCAACCAATCGAGTCAAAACCCGTCTTTTTGAAGGAGGAGCTTCAAAATGATTACTTTATTTGGGAACCTTATGGATATGTGTAATTATTGGTATTAGGATGAATTAGGTTTCATTGAAAGCCAAAGGTGAAACATGGTTCCTGGAGGTAGGAATTGGCTTGGGAGCCAACTTAGAGGAAGAAACTTGTATCTTGGTTCTTCACATCTCGGAAGCCATGCAAAAGTTAGAAAGGAAGTGAGGAAGAAGGGAAGAAATAGGAAAGGTTGGAACAACAATCTTGCAGAAATTTGGAAAGGTACGAAACAAATGAACACAATGGACGAAAGTATAAATCATGGAATGGTGGTTCTATTTTCTATATGCATGATTCAGAATCCAAAGTGGTGGTATAATCATCACATGACATTTCAAAAAAGATGATGTTTTTACCCATCATCTGAACCAAGACATGATAAAGTAGAGAAGGGCAATGGCATAATAATAAAAGCACAAGGCAGCAAGCACACAATAACACAATTTTCAAAAGAATTAAATCTTTTTGTTATCCTCAAGCCTCTCATGGAAGACATTCAGCTTGGCATCCTATTAAAGATCCCTTCACTGAGAAAACAACTATTGAAGCTGCTTGGATGCCATAGTACGATTTTAGGCTAAGTTCACCTCCTCTTCACCAATTGCCAAAATCTAAGATGGTAGATTAGAGAATTATGCAACCTCACTAGCCAAGTTTTAGAAATGTCGAGTTTATGATGGTAGAAGGCATCCAAGTGGTCCTCAAGTGTATGATATCTTGAGCCAATGGTATGTTGACTATCATTAAGGGCTTGAACATTGGAAGCTATCTCAACAACTCGAAGGACTTATGCAAGATGGGAGTTAACCCTTCTTGAAGGTAGTAGAAAGCTATGTTAACAACAAATTGACCTTTCTTGAAGAAAGGGAATGGATTTGAGCTATAGTACATAGGTAAGCTTATATTCTTCTTTAACCTTCAACCACCCATAGAGAAGGCCATACATGCTTAATGAGTCTCCACATTTATCCAAGTGATCAATAAGTAAAGCCCCATTGACAATTATAAATAACCTCGAAGGACTTGTGCAATAGGATAGACACCCTTATATTAGAACGATCTTTGTCCTCAAGGATTGAGGATACTTGCCTCAAGAGCTCCTAAATCAAGTTTAAGGAGTAAGTTTCTCTTGATGTTAGTAAGAAAAAAGAGGTTGTAACAATCTCTTCAACCAAAACCTACTTTTACTTGAGATCTGTAACGGTAGTGTCACATAAATAGCTTGGAGTTGCTTCAATTAGTGATGGAGTATTCTCATCACCATATGTTTTCTAAGAGGAGGATACAAATTCAACAACAACCACATCAGAAGGCCCTTGCAAACCTAGAATCAAGATCATGTTAGAATCATAAAATGCTTTAATGAAAAGGTGTAAAAATCTACCTCTCTCAACACGGTTATACCATAGGACAACCCTCATCCAAAAGGAGAGTCTACATTGATTACCCCCTCTCAAAGTATCGACCAATCTTCGCTATTTCATCCGGACCTTTTTCTTTGCCTTGAGTGATTGGATGCTATTCCTTCTTACACTCTTTTCTAATAACATGTGCACATGTGACTAATTCATGAAGGAGGACAAGATACTTCCACATGATGATGTGGATGAGGAAGCCAATTCTAACCTTGTAAGAGTAGGGCTTGTTATTGATAGTAATGTCCTTGTCATAGGAAATGAGTCTGAAATTGTACGATTTCAAACTATAGGACATCTACCAGTGCTCAAACTTCATGGACAGATGATAAACCAACAAAACCAAAGTAGAAGAAAAATATAATGTTCTTCATCCAAAACTCTCCTTTGTTCATTCCAAGAAAGTTATAAGCCAAGTTTCGGAGTCAAGAAGTTCCAATTAGACAGAGCTATTACTGAACCTTGAGACACCATCCTTCCAAGAAAGTTTCATTAAGACCAAGCTTGATACAAATCCTTTGTGTTCATTTAATGAATCTTAGACCTAAAATAAATCCACTAAGTAGTGATTATGTAAAAGCGCTTTTGTCAAAATAGCCCCATACGCATTCTTCCAAAACACTGGAACAACAAATTGAAAGTGGCCCCAAGTACTCCGCAAGTTCATATAGATAAAAAATGATTCGTCATTTACATTTTTTAACCAATGGAATTCTTTCTTCTAACAAGGATAACTATTGACAATAAAACGATCTCAAAGAGCTATGCATTACTAAAAGCTCAAAGGAAAGATAAAATCGCTCCCAGATAGATTAAGAATTTGATGTGCAATGAAATGAATCAACAGTGAACATCCTATTCTGTTAGGTTCAACAAACTTGTTTTATTAATTTCCAAATAAAGTGCACCATGCTCGAGAATAAAATGTTTTTCTTAAATAAATGTTAAACATACAACATACAAGAACAAATAAGAGCTTCCACCTTTCTTACATATACGTACTCATACTTTTAGTCTTACATTGTAAGTATTTCCAAACACTAAATTGTAGACTCCCGCGATAGAATACTAATTTCTATGTAATTAGAGGCTCTTACCATAATGAGTCAACCCATCTATGACAAAAAATCAACCAAATCCAAGGCCAAAGTTAGCCTTATACATTACTTTATCTTTTCAATCAAAAGTCACCCATTGACTCTAAACAAATGAGAGTTGGTATGTTGAGTCATAGATCTATCTTGACTGTAATTCTTCGCCATTGGAACAGAATTAATTTGTTGCACAAAAATCTTTTATCTACTTTTTTGTGAGAATTGGAAAATTAGATGTTGTCGAAAGTAACAATAGCTTGTAATGCAAGATAACATGGATAGGAAGAACTTAAATTGGCAGTACAATACTAAAAGGTTTAGGTTGATAGCATGTTCATATCTCAATTCTATTAGTAAGTTCAACAAATCCTCCAATAATGGTTTCCTTTCCTCAAGTTCTTCAGCAAAACGAGAAGGCAATTTGTCTTCAACATGTTGGCACTAGGAAGCCTACAAAGAACGACTCTACATGACTAAGTTAAAAATTGACAAGTGCTTTAGTTGTGTGATACATTTTCATCAACGAAGATTGAGATATGAAGCAAGTTTTCATATTGTATTATGCTTAGAGACATGAGGATAGAGTTAAGTCTATGATTCTATATATGACAAATTCAATTGTACTTATTGAGTACAACATAGAGGGACTTGGATAAATAGAAAGAGTTTGTTTTTCCGCAAGGGTGGTACAATGATTCTGGCTAAGTCACATTCTTAATATATAGCAGATAATTTTCTCTATAGGAAAAATACAAATAGAAAAAGAGCCAAGCATGGAGAGACCTTCTCTTTAATGAGCTTGTCCATCAAGGTTATGATGGAGTTGAGCTCTTGTAGATGACACATTGCTTGAGTAATTAATACTGAGAGATCAAATTTAGCACTCTAAAAGAAAGTCAGGATAACGCTATTCTTGAAGGCATGATAAACACTAACATTTAGGTTTATTTGCCATTATCGGTATCAAATAACTGAATGTAATGGACCTTGACAAACACCTTAAGGATTCAATGAAGACCTTGGTTCGTTTTGCACAAACGCAACCGAGTCGTAGACAAACTAATAAAGCAAATATGATGATGTTCCAAACTCAATTAGCGCTATAATTGAACTTGCAAGCTCTCTTGAAAACTAAGTAGGAAATGACTCACACAATAAGAGAAAAGTTGGATGAATCTTGTTTACAATACTACTATATATGAACATGGTAAAGATGTAACTCATGATATGCTACTAATAAGGATAATTATTACTCCAATAAGTAGGTCTTAATGCTAAAGTATGATTGAAAAATACTCAAGAGACAACAACTATATGTACTACTAATAAACATAATTATCACTTAAATAAGTGGTTCTTAATACTACAAACATGTTTGAAAAATTCTAAGAGTTTGAGACATTACATGTGCTACTAATGAGCACAATTATCACTCAAATAAGTGGCTCTTAATGGCACAAACATGGTTGAAAAATGTTCAAGATTTTCAGCCACTACATGTACTACTAATGAGCACAACTATCACATAAGTGAGTGACTATTAATGCCACATGGTTGTACTCATAACTTTCATATTTTTTTTGTATTTTGAAAATCACCCAAAAGGTCCCCATTGTTAAAGTGGTAGAATGGGAATGCATAGAATGTGGAAGAATCTTCCACGTTTCATGGCAAAAACATGTTAATTTTCTCATCCTAAAAAATAACTGGCTAATGGTAAGACCTACTGGTGCAACCAATTAAGGCTTATGAGAAAATCATGCATAAAAGATACTACTTCTAATTCTCTTTGTAGGTCATAGCGGGCGTATCAAAGTCTTGCTGCCTTTTGTTTTTGTTTCACTTCTAATATCATTGATATGAGACTTTCCGTTCTCTGAGGAATTTAGTATTAGCTAGTTGTTCGAAACCATTGATTAGGCGAAGGAATTGTCATGTTTCCTCCCTGTTAATGGTAGATCTTCATACTCCGAAATAGCTTGTAAATTTTTTCTCTGTCAATGCCACTAGTGCAAAATTTTGTTTTAACCATGTATCTTTCTCGTTCTGCTTTTTGAGTCATGGTGATGTGGCAAAACTTTAGACATGGATTGAGCCGGAAAGTTTTGTATCTTAACGAAGCTTCAAGTTTATCTATATAAGTATTCTTATACTCTAATTTTTGGGCCTGTTTTGGCCATCTGAAGTTGAAATTCTTGCCTCACTGCTGTTGAAACTAAGCCAACCACAGAGCAACTTTAATATTGGGTCCGGTAGATGATTAAATCTAGGTCTGTCATAAGAAATCTCCATAGTCTTGCTGAATTTGCATCACATGTTGGTTGGAAACATATCGGCAAGTGCAAAAGTTTGGTGTTCAGATGTTCTTCACGAGTGATGTTGAACATTTGTACTTCACAAGTTTACAATTTACCTTTACCCATATATAAACGTTCCATTTCTTTGAGATATTTTTGAAATGGATCTACAGCCCATTTGCATCTTATATCGATGGTAGTTTGGAAGAAAGCACACAAGTCTTCCACTTGCTGCCCTTCGCCTCTTCTGCTGGAAGCTTCGACATAATCCGATGTACTTGGATGCAATTGCCGATGCTGAACCGCAACCTCCTACCATTCATGAGCAGAGTGATGTCTTTGAGCACTGATAGTCTAGACCGGTTAAGGATAGGAATGCAAAAGCTCTTTGTGTTTGTTATATTCACCAGTTTCATCCCATCGTATGATGCAACGTAGGCCTAGCTTCGCAGTTGCTGATGGGTTCCCGACCACCTGCAATGTACTCTAGCCGTCTCTCTCTCTCCATTGCAGCAGCAAGCTTGCACGACTGATTAGCATGAAGCCCAGTGGGAACAATAGTCTTCATATGTTCCATGGCGAGGTTCTGGATTCTTGTGGACCAGTTTCCGCTAACAGCCTCCATGACTTTCACGGAAGCTAGATTGAAACTGGAGAATATACTGAAGTCTGCGACAAGGGCTGCTGCTGTGGAGCACCTGGGAACTGTAACGCAAGATATTGCAGGGAGAGACATCTCCGCATTAGGATCTACTGATATGTCATGCGGCATCCGCTCCACATTTTAATTGCAGGATTTTGAGGTGAATACAACATGTGAACCTTAACTGTAAGGAATTTTAGGTGCATACTTTGAGGTCCGAGCATTTAAAAGCCTCCTGAAAACCCACCTTATTCAAATTATGCACAATTCAGTTAGATCGGGCTCAGTTGCTAGACCGTAGCCCAATATGTGAGATCTCTGTGGCTGTGTGAATGCACCTGCCACAATCTTACCTTCAATCAAACATTTTTACTATTTCCCGCAGTTTATTTTTTAAAGTTTAAATGAATGTGTTTGTTGTACATGTGAAAATTTCACTCCAAGCCTATGTAGGGACTTAAGAAAACTTTTCTAACACTATTTTATTGCACGAGCATGCCAGCTAGTTTTCAAAAACTAGCAAAATTGTGAATCTGACTTTGCGATTGTGACTAAGCGGGATCTTTTTGCTTTACGCCTTCTTGAATCGATACTAAGGGTCAGCTTAAGCACTTTAAGGAATCCAAATGGACAGGTGATGTTTCAAATTCACGTGAAAATAGGGTGTTAACAAGAATAGACTATTGCACTTGGTTTTCAAGTTCAAAATCAACAAATTCTGAAAAACAGAAACTGATTATGTTTTCAGAGCTTATTTCTTGAATTGTTTTTATTAACTTAGAGACCTTCAAAATTTATAAAAAATTTACAGGATAGATTCTGAAATATGGAGATTCTAAGATACTTTTTGGTTTTAAATTTGAGATTTGGATGATGTAGAATTAAATCAGCAAAGTGCATCTACTGAAACACCCGAAACTGTTCTGTCACAGAAATATAGAGACCCAAAAACAAGTCTGTATCTCAGTGATCAGAGTTCCAAATTTAGTGCACTTTGTCGTGTTGGAAAGATATGGATGTCAGATTTTCAATGAACTAAGAATCATTAATTTTGGATAACTGTAGATAGAGTTATGAGATAAATACCTAGACTCTGTTGCAGGAAAACAAAGTTGATAGATAGTTTTCAAAAATTTTTCTAATCTTGCACAACTTTTAATATGTAGTTGCACGACCCTAAAATTCTTAAAAATTTTATTATAAGTGGGATTGTGTGTGCAAATATAATGTGCAAAATTTCAGGGTGATTAGAGTAGCGGTTTAAAAATTAAAAATCAAGCAATCAACGTATAAAATGATACTAAAAATAAGATTTCAGGTTTTTATAACATACATGGTGCAAAACTCACACGAATTAAAATGCAACAACACAACATCCCGAATTAAATTGCTGAAGGAAAATGAATTGAAATATATCTAATAGATTAAGCATAGAGGAGATTAAAAGATATAGAGTATTTATAACATATAGAGAGGTACAATGAAGAACACAAACACATAGAGTGCATAAGCGAGAAAAGGGAAATTTCAACATATCTACTTCTATTACATCATGGGGGGAGACAAAGCTCCATTAATACAACCCCTTTTGAATTGAATATGAAGAAGATATAAAGATGAATCAAGGTAGGACAATACTTACACAGATTCTTAAGAAACTGGCCTCCAATGGTGGTGCACGGCCCTCACCTTCCCTCTTTTCACTCTTCTTTATCACTCAAACCTAAGTGACAACATTTGCCTTGATCTTAACACTCTCTTCCCTCTCTAAACCTCTCCCTAATAGCCCACAATTCTCCAAAGCAACCCAAGGAGCAACACTTTCCAAGATGATTTGTCAAGAGATTTCTAGATAGAGAACACCCCCCCTCCCCCTAGCCTCTATTTATAGGCCAAGGGGGGGTCTTCTAGGCCCTTCCTTGGGGCAGGTGGCCCAAGACCCATATCCAGCCCCAAGACCTTCATGTTCACATGGATGAGTGGTCTTCCTTGGTTAAATATGGACCAGCCCCATGTGGGATGGTTGTGGGCTTGAATCATGTGCACCTAGCCATGATTGGCTAGGTCTTTGATGTCTCCAAGTGCAATTAGCCGATCTTGCTCTTCAAATTGACGTGGCTTCCCTTGTTGATTCATACCATTTAAAGGCTACGTAGGAATGCTATTTGATATTTAGCCCAAGGATTTAGGGTGAACAAGGCTAGAAAAATTCTGATATTGGTCGAATTAAGGCATTTGGTTCAAACTAGGTCATATTTCATGTTTAGCTCAAGTGAACCAAATCTAGGACTTAGTCAAGTTTAGCTTGGTTAGGTTTGATGAGCTATCCACTTGACTTGATCTTGGATGAGGACATGCCTTGATTCGACCTGATCTACTCCCTTGCTCCACGGCTTGACCTTCGTGAACTCGATCTTGGCTTGAAGCGGGCTCTAACCGTTGCCTTGATCTTCGCCCGATTTGTTTGAATCTTCTAGACCTTATCCTTTTAGCTTCAATTTGAAACCTTTAAAATATTTATTTTAAAGATTTAAAATTCTCATTTTAAAGGAAAAGGTTTTTAAAGCAAGTCTGCTTTCGAGGATGGGAGTGTTTTCATAAATCTTATTTAGGGTGTTTACATTTGTCATGGCTAATTTATTAGACAATAAGTTTGGACCAATTTGATCAGGACAGATATGAAATGGCAGTCAAATTTGATCAGGACATACCAAAACATGAGAGTAGATCTTGGGTGTTCTGCACTATGATATATAAGAAAAATTGGCGAAAACCATCCGAATTCAAGAGTGTCCTATTTTTTCTAGGGTCATGTTGCACAACCTTAAGCCACCGTTATTGGGGTCAATACCAACCGTACCTGATTGCAACAAAAACATTTTAAAGAAATTAAAATTTACATGCACATATGTATGTATATAGAGAAAGAGACCCTAGTGTATACTAGTAAATCTAAACAAATCTCAACTATATGAATGATTGAGATTTGAATCAAAAGTAAAAAGTACATGCATACTTTTTTGTTGGTACACTTTATTCCATGAGTATTATAAATTTCAAATCTCAATCATTCATTAGCAAATGGATAGTTAAAATTTATTTTGATTTGTTGGCACTTAAGTGTGCTAGTATGTACCTGTTTCTCTCCGTTAGTAAAGACTTCCGATCAGCTTTCCAGGCACACCCAACTTTGCAGATCCGATCCGAAAATGTCGCTGCCTTCTCCTCTTATACATAATATGTGGGTTAGCGAACTTCTGAGTCCCTATGCAGCATCACGAAAACCCATAACGGAGATTCAGTATATGTATTTACTGAAGTAAAATCAAAGAAAACCGGGAAAAATTTGTGGAAGCTTCTCCAGTTTCCAATTCAAAATAACATATAAGAACATTACTCTATTTGTTCCTCTTGCAGGAATCAAAAAGTCAATGTTGAGCAAGAAAGTCTAAAATATAAATAATTAGCTCACCAAAAGTACTAAACTTCTGTTCTGGGTAGAGGCTGCAAATTGAGCTGAGCTGCTCATTCTTCATTGCACCTCGATTTCTGTGCAAGACTAGCACCCAATGTTATCGATTCATGTCAGCTTGGTAGATTTTAAGTTTCTTTTAAATCCAGTTAGCAAGATCATGACATCTCGCTCTCAACTCGTCTCACATCAACGTGCATCGAATAGGCATGTAAGAGAAGCCACAAAACAAGATCAATAGAAGGCCCAGCTAGGTTAATTTAGCTCATTTTACAGTATATTTCTCATTGAGCTATACTTCAATATACGTTTAAATTGGAAAATTCCGCTAACTTTCCCCAATTTTCATTGTTAGTGCATAAGAACTTATACATCAGAGTCCACGTTCTCTCTCTGTGTGTGTGCATGTGCAGGAGAGAGGGAGGGAGAAGGAGGGATCTAACACAGTAAGAAATATCAAAAGCTTAAGGGAACTAAGAAATGTCTAAAGGATAAGTGTAACGAACTACGAGCAAATCAAAATTGTAGTTGCATAATTTCCAAGTCGAACTTATTCTTACTTCAAAACTTATTGTTCCCAGAAAACGCAATACCAAAATCGAGCCTTCTCCATAGTAAATGGAGCCACTAGGAGGCCATTCGGCTTCCGGCTGCTTGGCCCCTACAATCTCTCTCTCTCTCTGGGGTGATAGACTGGAGCAACGAGGAGTCACTTTTGTACCTTGGGGTGGTTGTTTGGCTTCATGTTGCTCGCCTCCCCTTTCTTTCTCTCCATTCTCTTCCACCCTCCCACCCTCTCTCTCCCCCTGTAGGGAGATATAGGGAGAGAACACAGCAATGAGAGAAGTGACTTTGTATACCTTGGGAAGGTTATACTTCATGCCTTCTTAACAATTTTTTATTGGTAACTTGATAGTTTGTTTTGTTCAGTGATTAACGTGCTTGGCTTATAACTTTCTTGGGATTGCTACCTGTAATGGGGAGTGTGGTGATTGGTAAAGCATCTAGGGTAGTAGGAGACGGGAAAATGAAAGCGACTTAACTTCGAGACCTTACAAAAGCCTCTTGTCCAAATGGATTGTCATCATGGAAAGAATTATCAGTTTGTAAATGTCCCCACCAAAGACGATCCAGGGATTTCTCTTAAGCAACTAGATACCATCTTGCATAGAAACATAAGGTGGCATTTACAAAGCGCAAACGAGAGAACAAGATGCTCAAGCAAGGGTGGTACCTTATGGAGAGAGGAAAATTTGAATTCTTTTTATCTGACTAGCCTTTGACCACCTTAATAATAATGTACTCTTCATAAATTATATTAAAAAGTTGGGCTAAGATTTTTAGCTTAAAATCCACGAATTATAACTCAAATCTTACGAGTTTCCATACAGTTGTAGGCGGGGAAAGTATTAATGCCGAAAATGGCGTACAATGCCTAAAGAAAATTCCCATAATCCTAGGACATGACCATAATATAAGCATTTAAAGCCAGGAGTGGAGACTTGAAGGTCGCATCCAAGAAAGGTGGACCAAAGAAATTTTTGGTAAGGAGGTTAATCCCTCGGGGGTATTTAGGAAATGGAATCTACAGAGTTTGAAAAGCCTCTGTGAGACCAACTCCAAGTATTTATAGGAGGGCATGACGATCAATCGCCTGTTTTTCGCCCTACTTTCTAGTCTTATTAGGCATTCTTTTCTTCTTTCCAGGATTCACTCTTAAGGAAAACAATTATCTTTTTCACTTTCTAGTTTCTTTCTTCATTATGTTTCTTTCCTTTTCTTTGGTTCTTACCGAATCCTGCTCCTCGAGGCAGGATCAATCAATCCCGACAGACTTTTCATTATTCACAAACTTTTCTCGAGTTCCAAGTAGTAACATAGAAAATTTGTTTGAAGGTTCCCGAAACCCATAGAATCGCCTACTGTCAATACCCTCGAAGGTGGTGGTCAGCACCCTTTAACAGTTCGCATACCTTTCACACAGAGAAGGGTTGCCCAAGCAGAGTATCCTACCAGTTCAAGGTGTTTTCCAAACAACAATAATGCAAAAATCTTTCAAGTATGCGTTCCACTATCAAATCTCATACCACACTTCGTATGAATAGATGCGACTGCATCAACCAAAGAAATTTCAGCAAGTACAGCAACTCTTTATATTCATATAGATAAAAGTAATACCACGCTCTTTATCTTCATATATATAAAAGAAGTAATACCTCGCAGGGAGAACAAAAAATGACAATCGAAAAAAATATTTCCAACCCCTGGCAGCAAGCAGCTTTCCTACTTCCTGTACTTGTTGATATTAGAGAGAACAAAGGATCTATTCTATGCTTTACATGCCTCTTCAAACCCAGCGTACAGTGAATGTGAGGCAGCAATCAGTGACGCTCCATTACCAGAACCGTCATTGGAATGTAGAAGCACCACACTTTCAGAAACTTCGTCCCCGAGTAGCTCCGCAAGAGTGCTCTCAAGGCACTTCCTGAAATAGGAATAATGCTCATATAGGCCGCCATCTACCGCCACAACTGTTCTCTGCCTCATCCCATCAAGACCAACTACATCTCTTCCCAATTTCTTCAATATGCCCAATATCCCCGCTGCTGCAAGACGGGCACCTCGCTTGGCAACAATATTACATACTTCAACAACAATTCTGCGGGTATCGAGTGAAGTATTTGACATCTGACAGAGGGAAAGCAAAAGAGAGATCAGCGGATGACACTGCATTTGTTCGTATGATAGCATTAAAGTTTTACGCTGCAACTTGAGAGAAACAGAATGACAAAGTGTTCACAACGCCTCCAACAGCCTACCCCTAGCATATCCTTCAGTTTAGCTCCAACTTCTGTCAAGTCAGGCGAGGTATCATGATGCATGGCTGACATGGCTGGAGTTCTGCCTCAAAACACAAACATATTATTTCACGTCACTTTATTTCCTCAGCAAGATGCGATTCAACTAAACTATACATAAAGGACGTACCACCCAGTCGGGCAGGTATAAAGATCAATTTAATGTTCTTAAAACTCACAGTACATTTTCAATAAAATGGCTTTATACATTAAAGTATCAAGAAATTGTTTTTCTAGTAAAATACATGTCCTTAGGTTCTGCTTTCGGCATCACAGTTTCACAAGGTCAGGTAGGTTTTAGTTCTCGGTTTGAGGCTATAATGCTGTCAAACGAAGCAATAAGATGCTATAATACCGTAGGGCGAATGGAGTTTCAAGTTGAGGTGGAACGTTATCACCGGAAAGAGCAGCCTCTTCAGCCATCCTCGATAAAACTATCCGCACAATTTCACCCAAGTACATTCCTGAGATCATCTTCTCATATATCTGCCAGGAGAATTGAAATGGCTTTCAATACATGAAGCAAGCACTTTAGAAAGGTTTAGGATTATCGTCAGACCTGTTGTCCGGGATTCAGACTCTCTGCGTCAAGTGCCTTGTCATATTCAGTGTATGGAAGATCAGCACATTGAAAGTTCCCCCATTCCATGTTTATGACCTACAATAGGAAACACAATGACCGCATAAAATTTCCTTCTTTCCTCTGTCTGGTTTTCTTATTGTTCCCGCATGTTTATGACCCACAGTGGCATATAACGAGCACCGATGTGTTACTAACCATTTGCTCCGACTTCGGTAAGGGGCCAGTCCATTTAGGAATCAATTCGGCACGCTCCACATATGCAGCGTTTGTCCCCGTACCCAAGATTACGGCAGCAACAACGTCGTTATCTTCATATCTGCCTCCAGCTAATGTTCCAACAGTATCATTGACCTAGTCATTAAGTTGCAAGTCCTACAGATTTAGAAACGCATGGAGGGGCTTCTCAAACATCATTTATAAGACTAGATACAAAAGCATATTGTACCAGTGCGGCGACACGCATATCAAGACCTTGTCTCTTAAGGGCAGCAGTCAGTTCAGCAACTACATCTCTTCCAACCTGAAATAGAGGAAATTGCGATGAGAAGAACAAGAAAAATTGCATAGTTCCATGCCTACTGTAAGGACAGAAGACATGGCTTAGTATGGCGGTTTTTTAACTTCAGTTGACAAGCATTACAAGTTAAAATAATAGGTAAGGCAGGTTCCCTTGTTAAGGATTACATTCTCTAAAGAGCGGAAAAGCATGAAAAAGCAAATCTCCCAAAATGACACATGATCGGTCTCAAACGATGCCATTGCCTCACTCTCCTCTGTCAAATAGCGGATAGTAACGCATACCACTGATGCGCTGGATCCGCATTCAGCTTCATGACATGCAGACTGGATGAAGAATAATATGCATATGCCTAACCATTCTACAATCTGAGTGCCAATGTGCACCTATTAGCCTATGTGCATAAGGCATTTATTATGACAAATAGCACGATGAACAGAAAAGAGCAGGTTACTCCAGCCACATGAATGCCACATTAGAAAAGAGAACAGGTTTGGTCCGACACAAGAATGCCAGGATTACTCCACACATCAGCTACTGAACATAACCTACCACTGGAATTAAAGAAATGCCACGGCTTTAAAAAAGATTGGGCCTCCTCTTAGCTATGCAGAAAATGGGACGCATGAAAGTCATATAGAAGACCCATAAATACACGTTGAAATTCTACACTTAGTCCGGCTATGCATCCAAACTATCACCTCCCTTCTAAAAATAACCCTACTACCCAAAGCGATGGCTCAACAGCAGTGTGCGTTGGAAGTTATCACCAAGGCAGGAGTTCGATTCCTGGTGGGCACACGGCGACGGCCTCCCCTTCTAACCAAAACGAAAGAAGAAAATAACCTAGCAACTTTTATGCCACGTAAAGAAAAGAAGCTTGCCGAACAAAGCTTGTAAACCTCGCATGAAATCTTTACCAACCACAGCTAGATTCGTCAAATGAAGAAATCAGTTACCAACGGCGATATTACAAACAAAAATTAATGAACAAAGAAAATAGTCACAACAGCTGCAGCAGATTCACGCATCAAGTAAAAGAATACTTTCTTATAAGCAAATGCTTTTCTCAAACCAAAATTTTCGAAGAAATTTCAACACTGAAATGATAATATAAGAGGAAATTGGTCAGGCGTTTCCAAATAAATGAGAACCAAATCATCCCATTTGAGGGAATAAACACTAACTGTTGCATCAATTGAGAATCCTTTTGTCCACTTAATGAGTGTCCCAGATGCGAGTGATATTTGCTTGACAGGGAAAGAAAACGTAAAACCAAGCTCCCTTTGCCTGTCAGATGGAAAGGAAAACTTGTCGCCTTCTGTAGCAACAAACTCTGCGAGAGCTTCTCCAATGAAGTCAAACAGTTCCTGCAATCACTTCCATCATCAGTTTCAGCTCTTCAACATTAACCACGACCCAATATATTCAAGCACAAACGAGAGGAACTCCAGTACCAACCTCAGTGGACCTAATCATAAGCTCAGGTGGAATAGAGACTTCTTTAGACTCCTTTCTGACTACATTGGATTCCTTTCCTCCAAGCTGTAAACGTAAAACTCTGAAATTTGTTCCACCAAGGTCTAAAGCATAGTATAGCCCTTCTTCATCCCTGAGAGACAAGAAAGAAAATCAGGATATATCATTAGGGTCTGTCACTTTAACTTTTATTTTCTGTTTTCTGGAGACAGCATTCTTTGTTTTGGTTAGCTGAAAACCAAGGGATATCGGAAATAGTGCAATTTTATTGCAATAGTTTCAACAAACAAAAGGGAACTCTATCACGATATTAGTACAAGAAATAAAAGCTTCTGCAACAATTTTCAAGGCTTATATGATACCCAAAAGATGAGCTTTTTTCCCTTCCATTTGCATCATAATACTGCCGTGGAAGAAACAGTTTTCAAGTAGATTTGCTTGTCGTGTCATTATTACTGAAGTGATACACTTGATAAGACAAAACCAACGGAAAGGGTCGGAAAAGTCGAAAGCTCATATAAGACTATCAGGATGCGACCGCACTACTTCCCCAAATATCATCTTCTTCAAAATAAATTAGTGCCTCCAAAACTTTTATAGCAATCCCGTAACGCATAAATCAATGAATATCAACGATTTAACAAGACTAGCGTCAGAAATTCAACAGACCAAAAACAAAAACATACCAATTATGAGTCGTGCATGAAGGTACCATATTTTTTTATCGACATTGGAAGTAACGAAGATAATAAGAAGCGAGAAGCCAAAAAGCGTTTTGAGAAACGAAAAACGGAAAGTTAAGGAAAGAAGAGTAGGAAGACTAACCCAGTGGGTAGATTATCCACATAGCTGATGATCATCTTAAGCAAGCTATTCTCTTCAGAAATGAGCCCGGAGCTCATCTCCGCCACCATTGCGTCGGCCACCAGCCGGAGCCGTTCGGTCGGAGCGTCGCATTGCTCCTCGAGCTCCCGAAGGATAGCCACGGTACGGTTCCCCTGATCGGAGCTCCTCATAGCCACCGGCACGCAGGCAGTTGCCGCACACATATTCGCCGCCCCCATCTTCTTCATCTCTTCCAAAGGTCACTCAAAGAATGAAAGAAAGAAAACGGGAAAGAGAGAGAGATCCCTCTCCGGCCGCTGTAATCTTTCCAAGAATCAACCACGGAAAGATCAGCCGAATTTTCGGAGGATCAAGAAAACTGAAACCGAGACCCCGGTCGGGAAGAATGCTTTTCGTTCTACAACAGAGACCAAAAGCACGTCGCTAGAAAACGTCCAAATACTGAAACAGTAAGCAAAAGATATCTGTCCCCGCGAGACCTTCCGAGGGATGAGCTCGCGTTTGCAACTAAGAAGGAAAGCGGAAGCGAGAGGGTGATGACGAAAGCAGACGCGAACGGAGACTCAACAGTGTCCGTTTAACGGGCGAAAGAGCCCGGGTAAAATAGGCTGCCCTCTCGTGCTAAAATAACGAAAACACCCCGAACCGGTGGTGCTTGGATAAGAAAGAGTATTAATATGTACAAGAGGGGAATAGGGAGCAAAACAAGGGGCAGGCTGTTATTACCATCTCTGGCCGCGTTCTATTTATCCCTTTATAGATAAAATAGAGGTTTCCACACTTTGTAATTAATTACTTTCCTTCCCAAACAAAATAAATGCTTCATTGCCTTTTTCTTATCTTCTTTGTATAATCACTTATTTTATTATTTTTAAATGACAAAGAAAATACTGGAATCTGCTTCCAGCCTTCAAGATTTTGATTCTCCCCCCTACTACTTCCTTCTTGCCAATGAAAAAGGATACGAGGGTTGAGCAAATTGCATTGTGCAATTTTGGTTCTAACGAAGAAGAGTTTCTTTCCTCCTTTTTAGCTTTAACGTATGTCTTTTCGACATAAGTAAACAAAACTATTCTATCCTTTTTAATAAAAGAATACAATATTTTTTATTGGGGACCCTAATGCTTGGATTTTTCATGAATAATGATGCTAAAGGTGCCTTTTATTGATACAAGGTTTTATAGGCTTAATTTAAATAAAAAAATTTAGTACCAAGGGAAGTGAGACACACAAACTAAACGTAAGAATATTTGCATGAAAACCCCAATCTTTATATAAACTACGAACCATTGTTCAAAGTTCATTTGGATTTCTAAATCTATACATGGAATTTAAACGAGACTTTAACGTATGGAACGCGCTTCTGCCAAGGCCAAAATCAAGTTGCAAGGTTAGGTGCGATCGTTACGTTATCGGGTATTCTTTTTAAAAAGGAGGAGGGCGAACCTTTAGCTAAATAAAATATATTGATTGCGGCGGAATATTATTATCTGGCGGATCATATAATTTGTTGCAAAACCCAACGTCTTATGCATTATTCGTGACAGTGAAAGGCCCATCTGTTTATTGGCCGTGGTTTTTTTATGGGACGGGCGCAGCCTACTTTTGGGATGTCATTAGCCCTTTGTCTTTTCTTTTTTTGGTGGCAAAAGGCTAGTCGCTAGATTCTGGTAGTAGTGAATGGATCGGGCCGGACGTGTTTTGGATCGAGATGGGTCTAAGCCTAGATTCTGTTATGGATTATCATAGCAATAACTTAAAGGTTTGAATGCATTAATCTAACTCGACCTTAGAGTTTGGTATAGTTTTTTTTTTTTTAACCACACCATCCCATACTCCGTGAACAAGTTATGGTTTTCTTACCATACCACACTTGATGATGAGATTCTCTGCCCGCCCGTCATTTGGTTCAGGTCAAAATCCGTGTATCCATTATTGTTTGCCGATTAAACAAAAGAAGTTGTCCATACTCTCTGTTGGTGACCCATTTAAACTCCCTTGCAAAAGTAGCGGACGTTGCGTCCGTCGTCAATGGCACTCCGTCCGTCCCGTCATCTCCCCCGGGTTTGTGAAATTCGGCCCAAATATGCCGCAGGCTAGATTCCGCCCGTCCCGTCACAGGGGTGGCTTCTCTTCTCCATTTCTTGTTGTTGGTAGTCAGTCCCAAAGAAGCTATCGATCCAAATGGGCCAGGCAATGAGTTCGATCCGATCATCTGATGCAGCTCGCGTAAAAAAGAAAATAGACCTGCTTTTGGCGCATGACCTGTACACATACATTTTGTTTCCTTTAACATAATTTGCCAGAAAACAAATGCACTTTCAAATTTAATTCACAACATAAAAAAAATTTCAAGACATAATAAATGAATTAGTTGTTAGAGTTATGCAGAAATATTCGATTCAAGTTATTATCGATGAAATCTGTAATAGGTTTGGGGCCGGCTGGGTGTCCCTAAACCCGATCTGGCCTGCGCCACACGAGAAGTAGTACCAACTCGGGTAAAGTGGAGTCAAACCGAAACTTAACACGTTCAAGATTGGAGTTGTGGGTTTCCGGTGCAAGCTCGAAAACCTTAGCTAGTTAGTATTTGTGAAGTTGACGAGGGGGTTATAGTCATTTAACCAAGGATTCCATTTCTGGGTCCAAGGAAGATTTTGGTGGGGTCCAGCCATCTATCAGGAGGTGTTTCCACACACCGGCCGTAGGAGGAGATTGCATTACGGTAATTTCGTCATTTTCGAACTAACGGAGGTGCTTTTCCGCACGCGGGAAGGCTGGTGGTGGTGTGGGGGGGGGTCACCGACGTCTGCTAAAAGCCAAAGGGCCCACCTCTTGCCATGTGGATGCTTACGTGGCATTCATGACTGGAGTTGAATGTAACCGAGACGAGACGAGACGAGACGAGACGAGACAAGACTTATTGCTGAAACCTTTCCTACAAAGTCTAAAGGCTGTCAAAAGCCGGATTTCGGCTTGTCGAGCCGCCGGAAGCTTCGGTCTTAAAGGCTTAAGTCATTCATTATTTATTGGTAGGCCGTTGAACTAGACAAGTAATACTGAATGGCCATTCATCAACATGCCCTCGTATGGCATGGCCTTGGGGGCCTAAAATGAGTTTTCATTTAAACAAACTTTTTTTTTAACAAGATGGGGTTAGGTAGACCCCCAACCAAAGGATCAAAAAAAAATTGTGTTCACTAAGAGAAAAAAAAGTTAAATACATAATAGCTGTGAATACCAACCAATTAAGGAAGGAAGGAAAAAAAAAAGACCCGGTTCCTCTAAGATCATGACTTCTCTATCACGAACCCAAAGTGAGGGACAAAGCTATACTCACTGTATCCTCTTCTTTCAACGAGTCACAAGTCCCGATGAACTAACTCAGAGTAATCTAAGTACAAACCTGATAATCCCACTCCACTTGTGTGCGCAATTGTCCTTCCATTAGAATGACACAAGAACTAGCATTCAACGCATCCCATCCTAATAGCTTACATTTCCTCACGTACAAAATGATGTTGTCGTAAGGTCCATCACTCAAGCGTATATATTTGGGTCAATCGTCTCTTTCTAGATATAACAGTGATAACAAGGGTCACTATATTTTTGCATGAATGTAGTGAATCAATTGCACAAAGGGTTTCTACATCATGATGGGTATGGATAAAGAAGTTAGTCCCGCTATATTGCCGTTCGAATGTAGTGAATAATTTAAAGAGAGGGTTTTCACATTTTCAATATGAACGGATGAGGGAGGTAAGAAAGCTAGTCCTATATAATAAAATTCGTATTGGTTTTTGAAATATCGGAACATTATCCGATAAGCTAATTGAGGTGATAGATACTATGATTTGAAGAAAGATTCATATTCTATTTTTATAAGAGATAAAGTGGGTTGGAGAAAAAACAAAGGAGATAGAGGATACAAGTTTTAAATTATAATACTTAGGTAAGGAAAAAACTTAAAACGGAGTTGGTCTTATCATAAATAAAGATTTAAAGGATTGTATAGTAGACATACAACAATATGGTGACCAAATCATAACGTTGAAATTAGTGTTAGGAGCAGATGTTTTGAATATAGTTTGTGCTTATGCACCCCAAGTAGGACTAGAAGATAGTATAAAGACAACTTTTGGGGAAGAGTTAGATAATGCGATTCAAAGGATTCCATAAAAGGAGATGATTTGTTTAGGAAGAGACTTAAATGGACATGTTGGTAAAGAGGCATTAGGATATTAGGGTATTCATGAAAACTTTGGTTTTGGGGATATAAATGAGGAAGGTAGGGAGATTTTAAATTTTGCTATGGTATTTGATCTCTTTATAGTCAACACAATCTTCAAAAAATGATATGAACATTTAATTCCTTATAAGAGTGGCTTATTACCAACACAAATTGATTACTTTATTTGTAGAAAAAAAGATAGAGAGTATTGCAAAGATTGCAAGGTAATTCTAGGAGAAAGTTTAGCTACCCAACATCGACTTTTAGTTATGGATTTATAACTAAAAAAATAGACAAAGAAGAAAAGAGTGCATCGAGCTTTTCGGACTAAATGGTGAAACCTCAAAAGCGAGAAAGAATATATATTTAAACAGAAAGCTCTTCAAGGATATGTTTGGAATTATGTTGGTACACCTTCTAATATGTGAAATAATATGGCTACACATATCAGAAAAGTGACAAAAGATATGCTAGGTGTATCTAAGGGAGGTGTACCTACACAAAAAAAAGCTTGGTGGTGGAATGAAGTAGTATAAAATAAAATCAAGGCAAAGAGGGCATGTTACAAATTACATTATGATAAGAAAACTAGTGAAACTTTAGAGGTTTATAAAAAAGCAAAGAAGGAAGCGAAAAAGGCTTTCAGTTAAGCAAAAGCTAAAATTAGGAGGATTTATATAAAACTCAACTCAGAAGAGGATGAAAGAGATATTTTTAGGATAGATAGGGTTAGAGATAAGAAAACTAAAGATCTTAATTATATTAGATGCATCAAAGATGAGGATAAAAACTCTAGTGGCAAATGATGATATAAAAAATAGATTAAAAAGTATTTTTATAAGCTTTTAATAAAAATGAAGATGTTAGTATTAGCTTAGGAGAGTTAGCCAAATCAGAAAAGTATATAAACCACAATTTAAACTAACATATTCAAAAGAATGAAGTCAAAGAAGCTCTTAAACATATGAAGGGTGGTAAATCAGTAGGACCAAACAATATTCCTATAGAAGTTTGGAAAATACTAGGAGAAATAGGAATCACTTGGCCCACGAGACTATTTAATGAAATATAGAGAAACCAAAAGATGCCTGAGGAATGGAGAGCGAGTACACTTATACCTATATATAAGAACAAGGGTGACATTCAAAATTGTGTGAATTATCGAGATATCAAGTTAATGAGCTATACTATGAATTTTTGAGAAAAAATTATCGAACGTAGGTTAATGCAAGTATCAAGTGCAATAGAGAACCAATTTAGATTCATGCTAGGCAGATCTACTGTTGAAGTGATTTTCCTTTTGAGACGTCTTATGAAACATCTTAAAGTAAAAACGAAAGACCTTAACATGATATTTATTGATTGAGAAAAAGTTTACAATAAGGTACCGAGAGAGGTTCTTTGTAGAATCTTGTAAAAAAGAGGTATCCTATTAACATGCATTAACCTTATAAGAAACATGTATGATGATGCAAAAATATGTGCGAGAACTCATGAAGGAATGTCAAACTTCTTTGAAATTAATAGTGAGTTACATGAAGGATCAACTTTAAGTCCATACTTATTTATAATGGTCATTGATGAGTTAACAAACATATTCAAGATGAAGTACCTTGGTGTATGTTATTTGCAGATAGCATTGTGTTAGTGGAGGAGTCTTAGGAAAAAGTTAATAGAAAATTAGAACTATGGAGAGAAACATTAGAAAGGAAAGGCCTCCGACTTAGTAGAACAAAGACAGAATATATAGAATGTAAGTTTGATCATTTGGTTACTTCAGAGGACATAGAAATTAAAATTGGTACACATTGCATCCTCCAAAAGGAAAGTTTTAAATACCTAGGGTCAATTTTTTAGAGTGATGAAAGGATTGATGGAAATGTTACGCATATAATTAATGTTGGTTGGCTACAATGGAGAGGAGCATTAGATATTCTTTGTGATAAGAAGATACCATTAAAGATAAAAGGTAAATATTATAGAGAAACAATTAGACCTGCCATGTTTTATGGTTCTCAGTGTTAGGCAGTTAATCATTAACATGTACAAAAGATATCTCTTACAAAAATGAAGATGTTGAGATGGATGAGTGGTCATAAAAGAAAAGACCATATATATAATGAGGTTATTAGAAACTGTAGATGGGAAAATTTCACTCCAAGCCTATGTACAGACTTTAAGTAAAGTTCTCAAATCTACGTTGCTTGCACGAGCGTGCCAGCTAGTTTCTAAAACTAGCAAAAGTTTAAAATCTGACTTTGGGCGATTGTGGCTAAGCGAGATCTTTTCGCTTTAGGCATTTTTGAACAGATGCTCAAGGGTCAGCCTAAGCACTTTGAGGATTTCATGTGTGTAGGTGAGATTTCAAATTCACGTTGAAAGATGGTTGTGATAAAAGCAAACTCGTGCACTTCGGCCAAGAAGGTGAAAATCTTCAAGTTCTCAAAAACAGAAATTGATTTTATTTTCAAAACTTATTCTCGAATTTTTCTTGGAGACTTAGATATCTCCAAAATTTATGAAGAATTTAGAGAACATAGAGTGGAATATGAAGATTCTAAATCTATTTTTACTTTGAAATTTAATGTTGTGTATTTACAGAATTAAATCCGGAACCACCCACTACTCAAATGTTTCATGATACTTTGTTATAGAAACAAAAAGGCTTAAAGAAGCCTCTGTATCTCGGTGTACAGAATTTCAAATTGTATGATTTTAATCTTGCTGGAAAGATATGAATATCAGCTTTCCAGTAAGACTAATTTTATCAATTTTGGTTCACTACAAACCCAGACCTGTTGTAGGAAAATGGACTGTACAGAAACAGAACCTGGATTTGAACGATCTTTCCTCGTTTTATTCACGCATCTACCCGGCCCTAAAATTCTTAAAAATTTTATCTCTAGTGGGATTGTGTGTGTAGATTTGGTGTCTTAAGTTTCAGATAATTTAGAATAGCAGTTTAGCAATGAAAAATATAACAATTGGCATGTGCAGGATGCAGAAAAATAAGATTTCAGGTTTTAGAATATAAATGCATGCAACTCACACGAATTTAAATTGCATAAACACAGTAACCCCAAAGTAAATTGCTGAAGGGAAATGAATGTAAATATGTAGATTAACTTAAGCATAGAGGGGATTAGGAGTTATAGGACTTTTATAGAATATAGAGATGTAGAATCAAGAAAATAAACAATTAGAGTGCGTAAGTAAGAAAAGAAATTGCAGCACATATACTTCTTATTACAACATGGGGGGAGACAAAGCTCCATTAATACAACCCCTTTCTTGAATTGAATGTTAAGAAGAGAATAAAGATGAATAATGGATGAGAAACACTTACTTGATAACTTCCAAGAAATGGATTATAATGGGGAACTCAACCCCTTTCTTCCTCTCTTTTTCCTCTCTTTTTTCTCTTCTCTCTCTCTTTCTCTAATTTGCAGTACTTCCTACCTCTCCTACACTCTCTCTCTCTCTCTCTCTCTCTCTCTCTCTCTCTCTCTCTCCACTCCAACCTAGAGGAACCTCACGAAATGCTCCAACCAAGGATGCCAAGATGATCAATGAATGCTGAAAACCGTCTCCCTTGGCCTCTATTTATAGGCCAAGGGGGGTCTTCTCTAGACCTTTCCATGGGGCGGGTGCTCCTTGGCCCAAAACCCAACCCATAATCTATGGTCTTCATGTGGTCCCCTAGGTCAATATGAACCCAGCAAGTGCAGCTCTAGGTGGGCCAGTTGGGTCTTGGCTCAAGCCACTTTGGTGCTTGATCCCATTATCTAGGCTAGGACGGTTGTGTTCAATGAAAAAGATGGGTCGGCTATAATGAGTTCGGCCAAGGTTAGGTAAGGTGATGTTAATTGTGGTTTGGCCATGGAGTGTAGGGTGGAGATGGCTAAGGTGAGTCAAATCCATTCGGTCTAGTTAAGGCCACTTGGTTAGAGCTAGACCATGGGTCATGGTTAGCCTAGGTAAATTGGGTCTAGGCTTTGATCAAATTTAAATAAGTTAGGTTGGTGAATGTCTTCATTCGGATTAGCCTTTGGTATTGCCTTCGATGGTGTCATGCCTTGACTCGATTCATGCCTTGGGTCTTCCCTTGGCCCATGTGCACTGAAGTCATGCTTGATGCTTGCTATAGCCATGATCCTCGCTGATTCTTCAGAGAGACATTCCGACTTTTATCCCTGTTTGACCTAGCTTTTTCTCAACTTTGGTTTGAAAATATTTAACTTTAAAATCTTTGTTTTAAGTGTCTTGCGAAAATTTTCAATTTAAAGCCAGGTTTGAAAACAAACTAATTTTCGAGAGTACGTTGAATAAGGTTTTTGCACAATTTATTTAGGGTGTTTATAGAAACAAATTAGGAGTGACACCAATAGAAGATAAAATAAGAGAATATCGTTTAAGATGGTTTGGATATATAGAAAGAAGATCAAAAGAATAACCTATAAGAAAGTATGAAAAACTAAATTTAGAAAGTATTAAAAGAGGTAAAGGATGACCAAAAAAGTGTTGAAAAGAAACAATAAAGAAGGATGTAGCTTATTGTGAACATGACACATGATAGGGCTCACTGAAAACAAAGAATCCATATAGCCGACCCGGTCTAGTGTGAGAAAAGGCTTAGTTGTTGTTGTGTCTCTTCCTAGATAGTCATCACCACAAGCTCTCCTCTTGATGACTTTGTCACATACCCTTGGGTTGCTGTGCTATGCTAAAAGTATCACCACCTCTGTTTACTCCATTCCAAGCAGTTCTCTTTGAGTCCAACGATTGTGAGGGGTATACTTCAATACTCGAGAAACTATACGTGAAGCATAATAAATAAAACTACCCAAAGAAAGCATTTTAATTGTCCTGCATCTCTACCTTCCATCATTATCTTACAATGATTGATATGACTCCCCTCACTCTGTTTATATATTGAATTGAAGTTCTCCTATTTTCTCATCATGTTCTCTTGGAGAGTGAACAAAGAACTTCCCTCCACCAAGTGGTTTATGTGGTGAGTGATAATGTCCAAGTAGTCTCTTGTTTTGTTAAAATTGAGATTTACAATTTTATAGAACCAATTACCTGCTATTGTTCTTCTTGCAAGATGGTTGTTCTCATTTTCTTTGTGGTGTCACCACCACATGATAGGAGTAACTCCATCTTCAATATATTCAAGATCTTGAAATTGTTTAGTAACACCAGGGTCTGGAGAGCAGATAGAGGAGAGTTGGCCACATACGGAAGTTTATCATTCCAGCAAAAGGATCCGCCTAAAGAGCCCAGTCGAGCCAGTAGATATAAATTTTTATTCCTTTCTTTTGGAATCTAGTGAAGCTGGAACCTTACAAAGATCATGATGAACAGTAAAGTAGATTTAGCTATTTTGATATGAGCTGTGTTACCTTGGAGCTTCATATTGATAGAACTCACCATGTCGATCCTAGAGGATTTTACGATGATTTTAGTATGTCTACATTCTGCTAGAACTTTAGGCCGCCACTTCCATTATGATTTATGATTGTTGCAAATCTTCTTTGATCCATTGTACCTTCACAAAATTCCCCAACTAGTCAGCTTGATTTGTGATTTGTGTGGCCCAACTAGTCAGCTATTCTCCTAGAACTACAATTGATCAAAATATGTGATAACGTTTCCAATTGATGTTTGCAAAACATGCAAGTACCTTCTGTGTTCATTTCCATCCGAATTAACCGATCTTTTGTTAGAAGCCCATTATCCATCACAAGCCGCAACATATAGGCTGCATGAGGTGAGTACCCTTACACCAAATTATATGTTGGAGGTGAAAGAGTGCACTACTTCCATATATATATTCCTAGGATTCTGTAGAGGTAAAATTAGTTTTGACAGACCATCTCAAGTAGTCCCTACTAGTCTCATTTAATCTTGCCCATGCCCTAGAATGAAAGGGGTTGCGCATAGGAGTCAGACCAGACTTGAATTTGGTTTTGCACCTTGGACACTATTTGTTGGTAGAAGTTTGTTGCCCACAAAAAAGTGGTAACCGCACCGGCAATTGTTTCTTTGGCCATCCACATTTTAATTGAAGTTGCTGGGTTCTATTGCCTGGTACTAATAAGGTGAAGAATGTTGATTTGGTGGCACTTACATGCATACCTGAGTGTCTTTCAAATTCAGTCATAATTTGCAGAAAGTGATCACTTTATCATGTACGAGAAATAATAAACCGTTTACAAAGAATGAGTGGTTCCATTTGACTCTTTTCAAATTTTGAGATAGGCTTTCCATAATCAAGAGAAATAGATAGGAAGAGATTAGATCCCCTTGACGAATCCCTTGCGAGTCAGTAAAAACACTGCCAACTTCATCATTTATAAGTAAATCATAACTTGAAGATTCCGCGCATGCCATCAGAAGCTGAATCCATTTAGTATGAAAACCAAAAAAGATCAATGTGTCTTCCGAAAAATGCCAGTGCACTCAATCATAGGACTTGGTTAAGTCAATCTTAATTAGAATGAAGGGCTTTTTACTGTAGTTCATAGAGTCAACCATGTCATGTGTAATTAATATGCTTCTTCCCTTAAGAAATGCTCTTTGATTACCCGATATGGTTCTCAATAAAATAGGCCGCATACGATATACTATGATTTTTGGCGACAACTTTGTAGAGGAAATTACACAACCCAATTTGCCCAAAATCCTTGACTTGATTCGCTTGGGTATGCTTTGGGATGAGCATAATATTGGTGATGTGAGTTTTCAAGTAGATCTTTCTTAGGTCTAAGTAGCTGCTTGTGGTGTGTTAGTTTTATTTGACTTTTGCATCTCACTATTAGGGACTTGTTTCTCGCACCAGTTTTCTTGCGAGATTTGTTATAGTGGGTTAGTGTTGCTCCATTATATGAGTCTGCCGCTCCTTTTGGTTTGATTCTGAGTTAGTGGAAACTAATCTTGGAGAGTAACCATATTCTTGCATTGCCTCTCTTTCAGATTGATCTTTATCCATTTCTTGGAAGGCCTGAAAGGAATTTGATATATCACTTATCATCGTTCCTTTGTCCTTCTAAACATTCTTTGGTTTTGGTGTTGTACATTGATCATGAGTGGGTGACTTCCTGTTGTCCTGCCCTAGAGATGAGACATAAGTACCTATCCGGTGATACGTAGATCACACATTTCACAAAAAGTCACACGAGCTTCAATTTATGCATGGAGAAGAATGCATTGGCCATCATCTACTTCTACCGGAATCTATGTTGGAAGAGGTTGGCTTCTAGGTACTTCTGAACATATGCGTGCAAATACCAAATGCTGTTGGGTCCTTGTGACTTCGTCCATTGTAAGGTAGTTGGGTCAGTGCTACAGAAGAAAGCCTCATGCCGAAGGTATGGGTTTAGGTCAAGCAATTTGATCCACACCGGAGCTGTCAATGTGACTTCTAATCGCATTCCTATCGGGAGTCTATCGATTCACCACCAACATTCTCCTCACGAGTTTCTAGATGCCCTGCTTCATGATATCCTCGTCTTTTTCTGCTTGGATCAGAAATAATCCCATCTCCTAGATAAAGTCTTACATCGTGCAATTGCCCCCACAATCTTTACAAGTTCTCGAAAATAAAATGAAATTCTATCCGTTTATAACGTACATCAGCGTTGAATCCTGCAATCATTATCTATCTCCAAGGCTTCTTCCATTCCTTGAACAATTCCCTTTGGGATGATAATCTTTTTCTTGTTGTTTGTCGCCTCAATGGATATCCCTGCCCCATCATGAATAGTGGCCAGAGGGTCTTCTTTACCAACTACTTGAGACCATGTTTGCATCCCAACAACTGCTTCAGGTTGAAAGAATGGGTCACCAATATCCGAAAGCCCACCAGAAAGGAACGTTGCTATCACAACCCATCCGGTTGTTTAGATAACTGACCAAACAGTTGGTGGGCAGGCCTCACAGATCAAGAGACGTTTAATTACACCGTGATTTAGACAAACCTTTTAATCTTGCAGTTTGAGAAATGACCTTTTTCACAAAAAATACTCATTTAATAAAAACGTTGGTCTTATAAGGTCAAACCTATCTTTTTGTGCAGCTCGTGAGAGGCAGAAGTAGTTCTTCATGGGAAGTGAATGTGGGCTTCAAAAAGTCCTAGGAAGTTACTGATGAAAACTATCAATTCTTTCACACTTGATAAAATTTGGATTGACGTTGGAAGATGTGTTAATTTTTCGTATCCATCTACAAATGGCGAAGTCTACTTCAAGCGGGTGAGGGAGGGCTAGAAGTGATTTTCTTTCCTGTAGAAGATATACAAGAGTAATTGAGGCATGTTCAAAGACTATTGGCAGCTTGTCCCTTCAGTACTAAAGCAATGGAGAATGCTTTCAAAGTCATCTAGGAATTCTTGGTAGGCTTTCGTGCCACAATCTTCAAGACAATGCGTTCCAAAAAGTCTTTTGGCGTCACCATGGCTTTTTAACAACATACGCCTCAGTTTGGGAGGAGAATATTAGGATTGAAGATGTAGACTTTGCCACATTTCTTATGTGGGTTCAATTTTGGGGATTACCTAAAACATCGTAAACCCTCGAAATGGTGGGAAAAATGGGCTCCAAGCCTAGCGTGTTTGAGGAAGTTGAAGAGTTTGCAATCAAAAGGGTTGAATGAGCATTTCTTGAAGACCACTTATCTGAAACACCCTGAAATGGCAAAGAGATCCCACTGTTGTGAGGTGGAGCGTGCCAAAAGGTGCTAATTATCACTCACTTGGAAAAGGTTAGTTGGAGCTCCTCAGAATCTGTCTATATCTTAATGAGGAATAATCACTATCGAGGTGCTAACGGCTTTCTCAAGGTTTTTAAGCTTCCTCGAGTTCTCTGGAAGCTTTTTTGAGGCCCAAAACTTGACAAAGTCTTGAGTTTCGATCGTCTCAGGATAAAGATCAGGTTAACCTCGAAAAACTTGATAAGGTTGCAGTATGTTGGCCATATCTTCCTTGATATAGCTCGAAACAAGGTGATTATTGATGTGTTGAAAAATAGACGGTTTGATTATGAGGGGAATTAAATTTTTGGTGTTTTTATCTTTATTGGAATCAAGTCGATAGCTTGGCTATAGGCCATATGAACTATGATGTGCATGATTGTTGATTTTTCAAAAGGAAGACGGATACCTTTCGAGAGGGTAAAAACTGTTTCAACTAGAATTGGCGAGTTATAGCATTTTTCCAAGAGATGTGCTTGGATGACTAAGACCCTAAATAAGGTTAAATTGTCTCCTTTGTACCTTAGTTGTTCGAGCTTGTATTTGTATGATTCATGATCCAGTTGAAAGCGGATGAGATAAGTTTTCTACGTGTCTAAGAATCTAGAAAATATGTTTAGAAATGGGACTTTGGTGAATTTTGAAATTCAAGGTAGATTTTATATAGTTTGACAGTGATAGGTTGATGATGTAACTAAATATAGAAAGACCAAAGTCATAAAAAAAACAAATGAGAACGAAAGGAAAATTTGATTAATTGAGAGGTATTACAACTAAGGACTACAATAAGGAAAAAGAAAGAACAAAGAGAAAAAAAAAAACAAGTTGGTGTATGATATGATGATCGATGATGGATGTATTTAAGGTGATCAACCACTTCCTTTTATAATTGCAGGTGGGCTAATTCTAGATCCTTTTCTCTTGATGATGCCTCAACTTTTCAACTCTTCAAACAATGGATTATAACTACAATGCCTAATTTTAGAAAGTGATTCTTTATATTGTTGATAGGTCATTACTTTTATTTTAGTAGTGATAATGACTAATTACTATCGGTTTTCATAGTTCAAGTTCATTGCATATGTCCATATTAGTAAGAGGGTAATTAGTCTTAGAAGTGGTCTTTAGGAACTTGCAAGTTTTTGCATTAATTTATCACCTCTCGAACCTTAACCTAAAATACTTGTGCTAAAAGTGAAGGTTGTATACTTTGATGTAATGTGAAAAAATTAAAATAAGTTTGGTATTAGAAGCTGAGGTACTTGTATTATTGTTAAAACACCTTTTTTTAAACACTCGGCTAGGTACAAGGTTCACCGATTTAGAAAAGCTTGAGTTACCAGAAGGTTCGAGTAGGCCATGTGACATTCTCATTATTGGGAAGGTAAGATAATTGATCTTCCATTTCTCAAAATGTCAATCATAGCTAAGGAAATTCCTTGAGTATGAGGTTGATTCTGTCATCTGATTCCACTTCTAGGCAAGCAACTTGAATATTTTGAGGCTGCACAATTTGAGTTGGTGTCATCATTGTAACCTTCCAAGTAGTGATCCTATGGTGAGTAGTTGTCAACGTCCGCATGGTTATTAAATTTGACATCGTCATTGTTGTAGTCATCTCATGATGTAGAGTCTTTGACATGTTACTCATTTTCTTTACCTTCTAATCTATCTATATCATCATTAGTGATTGACTCATACTTATGTATTTGTAGCAAGACCAAAGCATGCAATTGATAGTATATATACATCCTCAGGTAGTCATAAACTTTATTGGTCACATGTATTAGCATATTATTTATTTCTTCAATGGCATTCACCTCAACTCACTGAGATTATAAAGTTATTTGTCGAGCCTTAACCGAGCTCATCGAGTAGAATAGAGTGCTAACCGAGCAATTTGTTTGTTAGTGCTGGCTCAAAGCTAGTCATTTGATCAACGGTCGGTTCACCGTAACTGGAGATAGATGTTGAACGACGCTTGAATCACGAAAGAAATAATATTAAAATGCTGGACCTGCTCAATGAAAGTTCAAATGAGGTCCACATGACTCAGGATGTCCAAGCCTGGTTCACACAGAATAGAGGTTGACCCAAGCCCAGGTGTATCAAAATGAAGACCTTGGATTCAGTTGGAAATCAAATGAAGTTAATGAAGAATTCCAATTACTAGTGAAATTCAGGTTATGCGGAGTTTGCTTGCAGTTTTGACGAATGCAAGATTATGAAAGTGTGGTCACTACTTGGTTGAGAAATAATAGGTTTTTTTTAAGAGTAAAGTCTTCTTTTAGAAAAATTAGAGGTGCTTGAGTTGTGTAAGCAGATATCTGTGGTTTGATGAAGATAGGATCATTGGGTGGTGCTCTTTATTTTGTCACTTTCGCCTTTTATTTATGATTTTGTTCAATGAAACTGTAGGCTTATGCCTTGAAAGTGGAAAGATCAAGTGATTTTGAGGAGGAGAATAACAGGAAACTAAAGTGCATTAGATAATGGTAGTGATTTCTCCAAACAGCTTGATGAGTATTACGGAGAGTAGAGTACTAGGTACCACAAGGCCTCTGAAATGAAATGGCTTCATAGAGACGATAAATAGGACATTAGAGGGAGACTTCAACATCTGCTTCTAGAAACAAAGTTATCAAATTCGTTTTGGAATGAGGCTCTATATACCATTTCATATTTTATTAATTTGTCTTCTATGGTTTCTTTGCAAAATAATGTTCTAAATAGAAGACTAGAGTTTTTCTTAAGAAAGAATATAAGAAAAGTAAAATAAAAATCGAAGATGAATGAGAAAAAAGGAAAAATGAAATACATATTTATTTGGGTGATGAAAAACTAGAAAATCATAACTATTTTGATATTTTAGGAAAGTTTTAAATACCTAGGGTCAATTTTTCAGAGTGATGAAAGAATTGATGGAGATGTTACGCATAAAATTAATGTTGGTTGGTTAAAATGAAGAAGAGCATCAGGTATTCTTTGTGATAAGAAGATACCATTAAAGTTAAAAGGTAAATATTATAGAGCAACAATTAGGCCTGCCATGTTTTATAGTTCTGAGTATTGGACAATTAATTATCAACATGTACAAAAGATGTCTATGATAGAAATGAAGATGTTGAGAAGGATGAGTGGTCATACAAGAAAAGAACGTATACATAATGATGTTATTAGAAACAAATTAGGAGTGGCACCAATAGTGGATAAAATGAGAGAATATCATTTAAGATGGTTTGAACATATAGAAAGAAGATCAAAAGAAGAACCTATAAGAAGGTATGAAAAACTAAATTTGGAAAGTATTAAAAGAGGTAGAGGACGACTACAAAAGTGTTGGAAAGAAACAATAAACAATGATCTAGCTTATTGTGAGTTAACTACTAACATGACATACGATAGAGATCTGTGGAAACAAAGAATCCATGTAGCCGACCCCATTTAGTATAGGAGAAGGCTTAGTTGTTGTTGTTGTTGATAAAGATGGTGATAAGTAACTGTTAGATCTTGAGCATAAACACCCTAAAAATGTTTTTCAAAATGAATCTAGGCATGTTTTAAATCCACGGTTTGAACACAGCCTACGAATTTCATAAAATTCCATTTTATAAATGAAAATATTTTTATACTTGAGGTTATAAAACAAAGTTTTGAAATTCAAATTAAAAGGTGTTGATTGCCCAAAGACAGAGTAAAGCCCGAATCAATAGGAGATAAGGATGAATTCATAAAAGGAATGCAGATGATTCAGGGCCAAGTCTAGCCAAACTTGAAGCAAAGAATGGGTCAAGGCATGAGCAACTGTCAAACCCCAATCTCAAGGTCAAGCACGGTTCATCCCAAACTAAGTTCAATTCAATTCAACTCAAAGGGATGATCAATTCAAATTCAAACAGGTTCAAACTCAAGTGGATGCATCAAGGCAAAGTCAAAGACACCCTATGACCAAGACACAACAAGATAGCTTGATCAAGACTTGAGCTTGATCAAGGTAAGGTCAAAGCGAAGGACCATACCTGAATCAAGCCAAGATATGAAACTGACTCCATTCTTGATGTAATAGTTAAGGGTCATGCTGCCCAATTTCTTTTAAGTTCATTAGATGCATGCTATGTGTTTGATTTTTGGTTTCTCCTACCCCAATATCCATTGTAGACTCTTATATCTCTTAATCCCCTCTATGATTAAATTATAATCATACTTTTCTTCATTTCCTTCAGTCATTTACATTTTAATTATTGTGGATTGTCTTTAAAATTGGGACGAAATGTATTCATGTATTTTGTAAACCTGAAAACCTGTTTTCTACATCTTGCATATGTCTCATATTGGATTTTTAATTCCTTTCTCTCTATTCCGAATGCACCAAAACTTTGCACACCTAATTTACATTCATAGACCCACTATTAATAAAATTTTCAAGAATTTTAAGACCGTGCAATCTCATAAATAAAATAAGAAAAAATCTAGTAAAATCAGAACAAAGTCTGTGAAACCTGTATTTCCTGCAATAGAGGTTGGGTTATCATCCATAACTTTGTTTGCAGTGAACCAATTTTATTGAAAATAGTCTCATTGGAAAGCTGAGATTCATATCCAACAAGACTAAGTTAATAAAAATCAGATTTCAAAACCTTTCTATTTCTGTTACAAATGTGCACCAGGATACAACCATTTTTCTAAACCTCTCTATTTCTATTACATATCTATCCCGAATGTTTTAGTAAGGTTCATTGTCTAATTTAATTGCGAATGTCTACAATACTTAGAATTGAAACAAAAATAGTTTCTGAATCTGCATATCAACTTCTATTTCCTGTAAAATTTTTAAGAATTTTAGAGATTTAGAAGCTATTGAAAAAATCCAAAAGCAAGTCTATAAAAACAAAATCAGTTTATGTTTTTCAGGACTTTGAAACATTTTCTTTCAAAAACTAAGTTCACGAGTTTGGTTAAGTCCTTGGGAATTGAAAGTGAATTTAAAAAATACACTGGACCTAAAATAATCCTCAAAACGTCTAGGCTAACCCTTGAGTGTTAGTCCAAGAAGGCCTTATCGAAAATAATTCACTTACCCACAATCGCTATAGAAGTCAGAATATCATTTTTGCTAGTTTAAGTAAACTAGTTGGCATGCTCGTGCACATGACGTAGTTTGTGAATTTGATTTCAAGTCCCTACATAGACTTTGGAATAAAATTTCACATCTACATTGAACACTTCAGTATTTTTAGGGTTTTAGTCGACCTGATTTTGCTCCCGACTTGCATGGTGTGAGCTACAAGTTCGACCCCCAAGGCATGCATACCTGGCTCGGGCCTCCAGTTGTACCCAAAAAAAGAAAGAATCTTAAGCACTCCATTTTATATGTATGATATGAGGCACTAGAATTTCAAACAGTGCACTTGGCCAACACCATCTTTAAAGTTAGCATCCTCTGCCAAAAAATTAATGATCCACAAATTCGAAAGTAAGCGTCTCTTTAATATTGGGGAAACTTCTTTTTGATCAGATCACCTTTGTTAAACTTCAGAAGTGTAGTTTCTTCTTCTTCTCCTTTTTAAAATCTACAACCTGTGTTGTGTATTACAAGTCATTGAAAATGATCCATATTACAAGGAAATATTTTCTTAAGTGGAAAAAAAGTCCAACATTTTTATTTTTATCACTGGATGCTTTCTTATTTACAAGAACGCATCCGCCATTTATAGCTTGGAAAGATGGTAAATGGAAGTATTAGCTACAGATGATACCGTAAGGGGTATCCTACTTTGGGCAAGTTCTAATGTATCGATTTTGTAGTATCTGAACACGAGCTTGATCCGGAGTCCTTACAAGTCAACAACATCTATATGGTTATTGGCATCGGTGTGTGCATCTTATGTAAGATAAATCTTAGTCTGTGACCAGTCTCCGTAATACAAATTGGAGAGTGGAAATACTAGAAGCATTTCAACTGAGCTTGCAGCTGTCACTTCGTACTCAAGTCTTGGGATTTGAGGTCATTGACTTTAGGGTTTGATCAAGCTGAGCTTGGACCAAGTCTGAGCTGCTCTGTGCTTGTATACTTTCTCATCCTTTAAAAAATCTCAACCAGCTATCTTACGAGACGTGGTTAAGTATACTTAAAAAAAAATACATATATATATTTTGCTTTTCTATTTTTGAGCTTACATATAAATACATACATATATATGTCCTCCAAGAGTATACACTCCTGGATTTTAACCATCCAATTATCCTTAATGGGCCATCAAAGATGGCACCTTGTTGACTTTGTTCCCAAATACCTATTATCATTTCTCTCTCTCTCTCTCTCTCTCTATATATATATATATATATACATATATATATGTATATATATACATATATATGTATATATATACATATATATGTATATATATACATATATATGTATATATATATATATATGCAATGAGGTGTTTGATCAAGTCTAGCATGAGCGGGAGTTGCCAGACTCCTATGCCATACCCTCCATGCTTATTCAAGATTGTGTGATCGATGAGATTGATGGTCTATATTAGAAACAAAAAGTAAAAGTTGCTTTTCAAAATGCAAAAAGTACAAGCACAACTTGTAATTTTCACCTTCCCCTTTCTGTATGGTCTGAATAAGCAGGGAGGGCTAAGCATGAATAGGAGTTGAATTGACCAATCTAATTTTAAAAATGAATGGTTGAGATTTGAATTTAAAAAGCAAAAGTTACTTTTTTGCATCAAGTAATACAAGTATACTTTTTATTTTCAAATTCAAACCATCCATCCATAGTTTAAAATGGACTGTTGATATTCGTACGAATATACTAGCCTATAATGTTGTTAGCATATACCAAGCTTCCATATATAAATATGTAAAGTGCAAGCCCTTCTATATTCGTTTCTTCTTCCGGCCACTATCTCCCATCAAGAGTGGAAGCAAATCCATTTCAAGAATCAGCCATCAAGAGTACCTATAAGTGCCTTGAGTTGTTTGGTGAATTCCCAAATAAGGTAGGTTCTGAATTCAGGCAAGTTGCACTTCGTAACTCCGAAGTGTAGTCATGGGCACCCTGCGTTGAAGGCAAATATGCTTTGCGATAGGTAGGAAGAGAAGAGTCCATTGCTTCCTAATCGTTTCTTTAACTCTGGCGAAGTCCCTTCTTCAAAGTTTCTGATTTGTTGATTACTTAGCACCACCATCGTCTGCATCCAGCACAACAAGCTAATGATTGCGTCGTAATACATTTAGTGAAGCATGACGGGCTACATTTAAGGAGACTATGACTTTGGTGGAACTTATGTGAATTGTACCAGTCCAACTTGGAACCATGTTAACCCAGGTTAAGTGAGTACATGGTTGATTAAATAGTGAAACATCACTTGGAGCGTCAGTTCACCTGAGTAGCATTACAAGAACTTTTGGAATTAGCTACGGAAATGTCCTTTGCTATTTCCTTACAAAACATTTTGGCAAGAGAATTCCTACACATAAACAACAAATTTTGCCGTTGCATAATTTTGGTGGAAAATTAGCAACAAAGTGTTTTCATTGAAAATTGGTTGCCAATCCCTTGCCATTCCATTGCAATTCCCTTGCAAAATTTCTTCCAATTTTCCGTGACTAGTTTGCTACGAAACATCCCATAGTTGTTCCTTTGTCAAAGTGTCTTGCTAATCTCTGGTTAATTCACTGCAACATTATCATATTCTTGCTAATATGATTATATAATAAATAAATAATTATATATATAGTAATTGTAACCTGGATAATTCATAGAAAACAATTCAATCAACAAAGAGTTCCATGATAAAGCACTAAATAACACTTATACAAACAAGTTCATTTATGAAGTCCAAACATTTTTACATTATGACGTTCTTCTATTCTTGGTCCATCATTCTGGATCGAAGTTCTTGATAGGATGGCTTCAAGCTCATTTAGTTCATCAATGGTTGATTCATCATCATCAGAAGCAATCACTTCACCTATCAATGCATGGAGAAACACATAACAAGGATCAAGGGCATACTTATCACTATTTACGTAAAGCACATTAAATGCACATCCCATTTATCAAAATATAACATTGTTTATGTACAATTCACATCAAAGGAAGATGCATGGAAAAACATCGTGCACAGTGTTTTTCCTCTCTTTTTTTGGATAGAATGACTATCATGCACTGTCATATCCAGTTCATATGTGATCTTTACATTTGTCTGCGTGAGTATGCAGATAGTCAACTACCAGTACTGACAATACAATCTGAAAAACATGCTTCTATGAACCTCTGCTTGTGTTTCTTTGTATGCGCATATTGTGCATGAGCATGGAAGTCCATGTATGCTCACACGGATGAGCTATTAAACTCCGACTAATTTACAAGGAAGAGTTAGATCGCACAAATTTCACATGCCATAGCTAGAAAATGCTCATGCACCACATGCAACATGCAGCCTCGAATCACAGTACCTTTCAGTCAGTTTAGTAACTACAACAAGGTGAATGAATATGATCATGATGGTTCTAGAAAGAGCATGTTATCTTAAAATGGAGAAGAGGAGTTTAATGATCATAATACACATTTTATAAGTATCAATCAACAATAAGTATATAAGATTGCATCACCAAACAAAGTTGTGACACCTTTTGTCTAGCAACAAGAAATAAACCTCCTCTATCAGTAATCTCCTACACATGGCAAAAGAAAAATGCCAATCTTAATTGTCAAATAGGAAATGGTAAAAGAAAAAAATCCAATCATAACTTTTTTCATACCTAGACAGCCTTAATGAAGAACTAAATCATTTTAATTGAACCCAAACACATAGTACAAGAAATTTGTTAAGTATTTCTTTCCAAATAAAATACATATTAACCATTATATAGAACAGAGTATGATCAATCAACTGGAAATTGAAAGGAACAACAAACAATGGATAGATGAATGTAGTGCAAGAACTTGATCAATATGATACTCATTTGTGGGTGGCATGAAATATCATCCCCAAATGAACAACAAAAGAAGCATCAATTGATTTAGTAAGAACATTTTTTAGTAAATGAAGTACAACATTGCAAGTTTACTAACCAAAAATCACCAAAATCGTCTACCAAATAAACTTACAGACACTATTGGAGTTTATTCATGATTATCAAATGAATCAACTTTAAACCACATACCTCACTAATCCTTGTTGATGTGCCATCTTCAACATTAAACATATCAATGTTTAAAGTTTTCCGGGGCATATTTCTTCAAGCACACCATCCTTGTCAAACACCACCTACATATTAACAACAAAAAAGTTTCACCAACCAAAGCTCTTCATGGTTAAAATCACACTTAGCACCCATAAGCCCACCAACAATGTAGCTATTAAATATGAATACAATTCTCAAGACGTATGTTTAATATATCCTCCCCAAGCTCTTTGAACTAAGGTTTATGAGCTACCAACTATATAAAAGGACATATGGGTTTGTCTCATTCTTTAATATGGGACTAAGCTTTGTCTTCTCTTGGGCCTCACATGTATAAGTCCCTCACATGTGACTTTTACACTTTAGGACTTGCACATATATCAATGATTTATTAATTGAATATTAAGAGATACTAAACATGAATTAAACGTTATTAATGCACATGAGTTTAATTAGTCAAACCTTAATTAATAGTAAATCCAACAATCCCCACAAAGTCCTGAAATGTAAAGTCTCCTACCAAACCAAGTATCATATTATACTTTTTGTAATGATACCTTTCGGTTTGAACCATTACTTGAGTTACTCCAATATTATCCTAATAGAGACTAGGTGAACATACATATTGAGCCCGAACCTTGGGTGTAAAGGTGTCTATTGGTAATAACATGATCAAAGGGTATGGCATGATCTTTAGGGGTGATGTATAAATGGTCATGCATCTATATCTATTGGTGCCACTCTTAATTTGTTTCTAATAACCTCATTATGTATATGGTCTTTTCTTATATGACCACTCATCCATCTCAACATCTTAATTTCTGTCATAGACATCTTTTGTACATGTTGATGATTAACTGTCCAACACTCAGAACCATAAAACATGGCAGGTCTAATTGTTGCTCTATAATATTTACCTTTTAACTTTAATGATATCTTTTATCACAAAGAATACCTAATGCTTCTCTCCATTTTAACTAACTAGCATTAATTCTATGCATAGCATCTCCATCAATTCTTTCATCACTCTGAAAATTTGACTCTAGGTATTTAAAACTTTCCTTTTGGGAGATGCAATGTGTGCCAATTTTAATTTCTATGTCCTCTGAAGTAACCAAATAATCAAACTTACATTCTATATATTTTGTCTTTGTTCTACTAAGTTGGAGGCCTTTGCTTTCTAATGTTTCTCTCCATAGTTCCAATTTTTTATTAACTCTTTCCTTAGACTCCTCCACTAATATAATGTCATCTGCAAATAACATACATCAAGGTACTATCTTGAATATGTTTTGTTAACTCATCAATCACCATTATAAATAAGTATGGACTTAAAGTTGATCCTTAATGTAACCCAATATTAACTTCAAAGAAGTTTGTCATTCCTTCATGAGTCCTCACACATGTTTTTGCACCATCGTATATGTCTCTTATAAAGTTAATGTATGTCAATGGGATACTTCTTTTTTTCAAGGTTCTCCAAAGAACCTACCTCGGTACCCTATCGTAAGCTTTTTCTAGATCAATAAATAACATGTGAAGTTTTTTTTTTACTCTAAAATGTTCCATAATATGTCTCAAAAGGTGAATCGCTTCAATAGTAGATCTGCCTAGCATGAATCCAAATTGGTTCTCTATTATACTTGATACTTGTCTTAACCTACATTCGATAATTCTTTCTCATAATTTCATAGTATGGCTCATTAACTTGATACTCGATAATTCGCACAATTTTGAATGACTCTCTTGTTCTTATATATGAGTATAAGTATACTCGCTCTCCATTTCTCGGACATCTTTTGGTTTCTCCATATTTCATTAAATAATCTTGTGAGTCAAGTGATTCCTATTTCTCCTAGTATTTTCAAAACTTCTATAGGAATATTGTTTGGTCCTACCAATTTACCTCCCTTCATATGTTTAAGAGCCTCTTTGACTTCACATTTTTTAATACGTCGATAGAAATTGTGGTTTATATACTTTTCTGATTTGGCTAACTCTCCTAAGTTAATACTAACATCTATATTTTCATTCAAAAGCTTATAAAAATAGTTTTTCTATCTATTTCTTATATCATCATTTGTCACTAGAATTTTTTCACCCTCGTCTTTGATGCATCTAACATAATTAAGATCTTTAGTTTTCTTATTGTCTAGCCCTAGCTATCCTAAAAATATCTCTTTCACCCTCTTTTGAGTTGAGTTTTTTATATAAATCCTCCCAAATTTTAGCTTTTGCTTCACTGACGGCCTTTTTCACTTCTTTTTTTGCTTTCTTATAAGCCTCTAAAGTTTTACTAGTTTTCTTAGTATAATGTAATTTGTAACATGCCCTTTTTGCCTTGATTTTATTTGCACTACTTCACTCCACCATCAAGCTTCTTTTTGTGCCAGTACACCTCCCTTAGATACACTTAACACATCGTTCGTCACTTTCCTAATATGTATAGCCATATTGTTTCACATATCATAAGGTGTACCAACATAATTCCAAACATCTCTTTGAAGGACTTTCTGTTTAAATATATTCTCTTTCTTGCTTTTGAGGTTCCACCATTTAGTTCGAATAGCTCAATGCACTCTTTTTTTCTTTGTCTATTTTTTAATTTGTAAATTCATAACTAAAAGTCGATGTTGGGTGGTTAAGCTTTCTCTTGGAATTATCTTGCAATCTTTACAACATGCTCTATCTTTTTTTCTACAAATAAAATAATTAATTTGTGTTTGTGATAAGCCACTCTTATAAGGAATTAAATGTTCATCTCATTTTTTGAAGATTGTATTGACTATAAAGAGATCAAATGCCATAGCAAAATTTAAAATCTTCCTACCTTCCTCATTTATATCCCTAAAACCAAAGTTTTCATGAATCCCTTGATATCCTAATACCTCTTTACTGACATATCCATTTACATCTCTTCCTAAACAAATCATCTCCCTTTGTGGAATCCTTTGAATCACCTTATCTAACTCTTCCCAAAAAGTTGTCTTTATACTGTCTTCTAGTCCTTCTTGGGGTGCGTAAGCACAAACTATATTCAAAACCTCTACTCCTAACACTAATTTCAACGTCATGATTCGATCACCATATCATTGTATGTCTATTATACTATCCTTTAAATCTTTATTTATGATAATACCAACTCCGTTTCGAGCATTTTCCTTACATAATGGCAAACCTCAAACACAACATACAAAATTAATGCAAAATATTACAAATATAGTATGTTAGATAGAAAAGAACAATATTAATATGCTTAAGAACTAACTCCAACCAACGCTTGTGCTTAACAATCAGGCATAATGCTCCCAATGACTTTTGAAGCTAATATTCCTCGGTTCATGATGGGGAAACACTATACAAATTATGATACAAAGAGAGATAATTTTGTAGGAACATGTTCATACACAAGTATGTGACTGTGCATGCATCAATAAGCTGGAATATCTAATCAATAAAGAAAGAAAATATTGTAAACACCCAAAAAATTTGAAATAATTTTTTTTTACCTTTTAGAAAATTAGCTATTTTTGGCAACTTTGGGTTTTTAAATAAAATATATCAAATGAGCTCGTTTTGGTATCAAAATTTTATAGCAGCCTCAAAATGATGGAATATTGCATCCCTTTCTAAAAAATTTGAATTTGGACAAAATTTTATAAAAATGATGATTTTGCCCTCAAGACCAAATTGCTAGGATTTTGCCTTTTTAAATGATTGCCTTCAAAGAAAGGATGATTTCAAACAATTCCTTTTATATAAACAAATGAAAAAGGTAACGTTGGGAATCAAACCGAAAAATGTTTGCAAATTTATAAAATTTCAAAACCCTTGATATTCAAAAATAAATTAAATCAAACCAGACCTCATAAATTCGCTTGATTGAGGAGGGTCTTATTCCAAGACCTGATACCCAGGGTTAAAGTGGTTCGACACCTTACACCAGTTGAAGTGGTTAAAGTGGTTCGATACCCCACACCCATGAGAAGGGTTAAATGGTAAAGGTAGTTATAGACTGACTCATGGAGCAAAAGTAGGTCACCTTTGCAAACAAAAATTGGGAATGAAACCCAATGTCTTTTCAAAGCAATATTTGAAGATTTCATTAAATTTGATGTTTTCAAATATAAAATGTTTTTTTTTTTAAAGTTTTTGAAACCTGCCATATATAAAATTCGGACCGTACGGAGGCAAGTTCCTCGAAAAGAGGAGATAGCATAAAAAGACAACGATCAAGCACCTGCCAATTTTGGCATTATTGGGCAAGGTAACCTATCAATTTTAGTTTCAGGTATTAAAAAGGAAAGTCGACATTCAAAAAAGAAAAGTCGATGTTTAAGAAAGAAAGTCGATGTTTAAGAAGAAAAGTTAGCATTAAGAAAGGAAGGTCGACGTCAAAAAAGGAAGGCGGTGTCGAAGACAAGAAGTTGACATCCGAGAAGGAAAGTCGACGTTCAAAGAAGGAAAGTTGACATTCGGAAAGAAGACCAACGTTGAAGAAGGGAAAGTCATTATCATCCAAGAGAAAGGAAAGAAATATGTAATTTGGTAAGTTGTGACACTAAATTTGTCAAGTCACCAATAGGAAACTTACCGATTTCGCCGTAAATGAGTCATATGACTGGGCGTAGGTGGCTTCAAAATGCAATTTGGTAAGTCACCAAGCCATGTCATCTTCAATATAAAAGGAAGGTGACTTTCCATACTTATCCCGGTCACCAAGTGACTTAAATTGGAACGATTTTATCATGGGTTACCAAGATCGATGGGCTTCAATAAGGAAGGAAGCAAACCCGTGTGGCTTCAATTACAAGCAATGACAACTTACCATGTTCATTGGATGGCAATTCATTGCAGGATTAAGCAAAGGTACTTACTTTTTATGGCCCTTGTGGATTTCAACGAGAATCATAGTTGGACTTCAGTGAACAGGTCATCAAGATTGGTTTAGCCGGTCCCACAAAAGTTTGAAAAGGAGGATTAATCAAACCTAGACCGCAACCAAACTCAGCCACTTGTTATTTAGGTCTTAGCTTGATCCAGCAAGATCACTCACCAAATTTAAGGCAACATAGTGGACAGGTCTTGGCGTGATTCGGTACCCTTATAAGGCAACATAGTGCACCAGATTTGGCAAGGCTGCCAAGTCCTCATCGGTTCCAGCTGGGCTCGAAAATTTGGAGACGGCTAGGCAACTTTAGACAGGAGGTTCAAAGCAAACCTAAGCTTCTATATTCAAGATCAAGTCATAGTGCATCTTGATCATACTTAATTACCGTCATATGATTGTCACAATGGCATCTTAACATCAAATTCTCCCAAGTAGAAGACTAGGGAATTGTTACTGTGTGGCTTGCTGTACTTAAGACTCACCTTCTACTTGTAATTCCAGTTCACCAATCCACCATGACATAACTAAATCATATGAATTTCAAGCCCATGCCAAATACCTAGCCAAGACAGCACGATTCATGTCCGTTTTAAGTCGTTATCCTCTCTACCTAAGACCCGACCTACCACCTGGCCAAACCCACTTAGGTGAGCTTGTTCTTGACCAAACCTACTTACCAAAAGACAGCCAAGTGATGGATTTGGAAGGCCATGATCATCTACCAGAATCAACAACCACTTACCGTTACGATTTCAGTAGGAGCAACAATAGACATTGGCTGGATTTGGAAGATTTTGGACAGCCTTCTCTTGCTCTATTATAGCCAATCATAATAAGGCAAGTTGCCTTATCAACAGCTGCAGGTGATAGGAAACCCATGGCCTATAAAAAGGGAGCCAAGACAATTCCACAGCATCAGCCATCGATCCCCAAAATACGTTATTTACAACAGCTGAAAACTCCAACACGGTGGATGGTCCAGCTAGAGAGAAAGAGAAAAGAGAGAGAGAGAGGGGGAGGGAAAGAAGGGAACAAGAGGCCATTGTCTGCCTCTAAACACCTGCTACAGAGCCTCCGCCGCTGGCCGCCACAGGTTACTCTCTTTTCTTCATTTTACATTGAATGAAATAGGCTGAAATGTTGGAATTGAACATTCTGGTGAATGTATTGATCAAAACAAATGATCCTTCAATGCTTTCCTTTTAATTCTTTCTACTCCATGGATGATTGAAGATTATAAACCTCTTTTCTTCCACGGATTAAGGTTGATCATTAAGCTATAGGTTCTTTTAAGTTGAAACTAGAGGTTCTTTTAAGTTGAAACTAGAGCCCACAAACTTTTGCTGAAAATCTAGAATTTCGAAACTGCACTCTGCACACGACTGATCACAGATTTCTATGTAATTATATGCTATTCCAATCAAGTCGAGATTTGGCTTGTCTAAACTAGACATATTCATGAACATCTGGTAAATTTTTCAATATTTTATACATTACTAAACATCATTAATTAAATCTGGAAAGATTTACAAAAACTAGAACAGGAAGTTAGAAATTTCTATGATATATGTCTACTATTTTTTTAATATCTTTGTGCATGCTGCATCAAATCGATTGAAAATAGTCTCTTTGGAAAGCTGACATCCATACCTTTATAACATGACCAATTTCTCAAAATTTGAAGGTCTGAGTACTGAAATATCTTGGTTTTTTTGAATCTTTGATGTTTTGGTATAGATCTATTTTGAGTACCTGAATGATGTTTAGTTTTATATTTAATTATGAGAATATGTAGCATTAAAATTAAAAATAAAAATATTTTATGATTCTGTACATGAATGTCTACCTTCTGCAAACTTTTTAGAATTTTTTGAAACTCAAAAGTATTTTTAAAAAATCTGAAAACAGGTCTCTGAAAACAGTACCAGTTTCTGTTTTTCAGAATCCTGAAATTTTCCAAAGTGAAGAACTAAATCACGATTTCTTAAAACTTTCAAGTTGAGATTGTGTTTTTCGAAATTTAACGGATTTCAAATAATTTCCAAGCGTCTAGGCTGAACCTTGAGTTTCGGTTCAAGAAGGCCTATGTCGATAAGAACTCACTTGTCCACAATCATCTAATAAAATCAGAAATTGAATCTTTGTTAGTTTGAGTAAACTAACTAGCACGCTCGCGCATATGACGTAGTCTCGGGAATTTCTTTTCAAATCTCTATAGGTTTTGCAATAAAAATTCATGTCTACAAATATCAACTAATAAATGTGGGAGTTGGAACCATCCAAGAGACTGAAAGAAAATCTGCAAAACAAAACGTTTAGAAAAATACAAAAATTCTATTTACAAGAGGCTGCAAAATATGATAGTCAAAAATAGATTATTAGTAAAACAAAATGAATTGCAATTCGGAATTTTGAGAAACATAAAAAGATTGTAGCCTTATGGTTTGAAACACAAGTTTCCTTCTCCATCTAAATGAATTACAAAATGAATGATATAACAAACAAATTGACTTCAAATATGGTAAACATAATTCATGAAGTGTTCACAAGATAATGTTTGAGCATATGAACCTTCATGCATGGTCAAGTTAACAAAAGAATCAAAAGAATGACCAAAGTGACATAAAGAACCCAATTTTTACCAATTCTAAGTAGAAACCACATTGTCACTGTAGATATGAATTTTGTTTCAAAGCCTATGTAGAGACTCGAAACTTAATCCAAAACTACAATTGTGTGAGTGTGCCAGTTAGTTTGCTAAAACTAGCAAAGTTTTATAATTTTTTTAACTCTTTAGCGATTGCGAGTAAGTGAACTCTTTTCTCCATAGATCTTCTTGAATTGATGCTCAAGGATCAATCTAGGAGATCCGATTAGTTTTTAAAATTAAATTTCAATTCCAATGGATTCGCAAAAATCATGAATCTAACTCTTGACTCAAAACACTTCAAATTCTGAAAAATAGAAATTAGTTATGTTTTCAAAGACTTGTTTTCTATTTTTTTTATAGTTTTCGAACCTCCAAAATCTTCACAAATTCACAAAAAGAATAGTGGGATGTGGAGATTTGCAAACAATTTTATTTTGATTTTATGTATGTAGATATGTGCAATTAAATCTGAGAACATCCCTTACTCTAGTATTCGGGACAGATCTGTGATAAATACACAGAGGCTAAGAAAAGTGACTATATCTTAATACTTAGATCTCTGATTTTTATGAAATTAGTCTCGTTAGAAATATATGGATTTCTGCTTTTCAATGGGACTATTTTTAATCAAAATGGTTTAATGCAAATAAAGTCATGGAATTATGACCCAACCTCTATTGCAAGACATACTGGATTTATAGACCCTAATCCGATTTCATTAGGTATTCTCCAATTTTATTTACAGTCTTGCTTGATCCTAAAATTCTTGAAAATTTTATAGACAATTTGTTTGTGTGTGTAGATCAGGTATAAATTTCATCTCATTTGGAGCAGAGAGTGAGGAAAGAAAATCATTCATCAGATGTATACTAGATGCATAAAACTGAATTTCAGTTTCTAAAAAATACATGAATGCATTTTGACCGAATTAAAATGTAATCTACAATATCAAAATATAAATAACTAAAGTAATTGATAGAAATTATCATTATTACATAAGCATAAAGGAGATTAGGGGATATAAGATCTTACAATATATATTGGGATATAAGGAACTAAGAATCAAACACATAGAATGCATCAACAAGCATAAAAAAAATTGGGCAACATAACGCCTCATATATTACATCAAAGATGGAGACATAAGCTCTTAAATTACAACCCCATTAAATTGAATGAAAGAGAGTAAGAAAGTATTGAAAAGAGAAGGGAAGAAGGGACCTGAAACTTAGAAGAAGCCTTCGGTGGCTGGCGGCTAGGGGGAATGGGTGGCGCCTCCTCCTTCTTCTTCCCCTCTCTCTCTTTCTCTCCCTCTCTTGCTGCAGGAATTTTTCTCTCTTTGATGCCTCTAATTAGTCCTCAAGACCCCCTTTTATAGCTTTTCAAGGGGCTCTAGGGCCTTCCTTGGCTCAAGTTTTGGGCTCATTATGGGAGACCCAATTTGCATCATAATCCATCCAAAATTTCTAGATTTTTAGAGCTGCACATGGGCCATGTGGGACATGAGAGTGGTCCCCCATGAGTCCATGTGGATTGATCTTGGCCAAGGGTGCCGCCCTAGGTGCAATCGGTCAAAGTAAGTCACATGTTGGTGTAGTTTTGGCCATTGAATGGTGTGAACCGGGTGCAACCGTGTGAACTTGATATGGTGGCTCATCCTTGGCTCTATGCCACTTGAGTTTTGAGTGCAGCCTGTGGTGTGCTCCGCCCTCTTATTGCTTTGGCCCATTAATTTTGACTTGGTCATGGTGTAGCATGACTATCCCTGCCTTCTTGTTTGAACCTATTCAAGCTTGGATTATCTTGAACTTAAGAAAGGTGGTTTTGGTTGAACCATTTAACATTGAATCACCCCACCACTTGATTCTTATGTGAGCCGAGTTTCCATTTGAGCTTTGGCTTGGGTCAAGTCTTACCTGTTTGCTTTGGATGAACCTGACCATGCTCTTGTCCTTATCCTCTCTGGAAGTTTCATCTCCTGCCGATTCGAGCTTTGCTTTATCCTTGGTCGAATCAATCTTTCCTTTTGTATTTTAAATTTTGAATTTTATGATCCTAGGGTTTCAAAATATTTCCCAAAACCCTTTTTATTTTGAAAATGATGTTTTAGATTTTATGTAATCTATAGGACATGTTCAAATCATGAGTTTTTAAAATATACCTCAGTTTGTTTTAAAAAATATTTTTAGGATGTTTACAGATGCCCCTCTTTGGTATTAATCCAAATTTATTTAGATAATGGCAAAGAAGAAAACACCCCTTTGATTGTCTTTCCAAATTTATCTTGAGAATATGCATCTCTCTTTTGTTTCATAGCATCCTTTTCCTTGGATTTGTTTTTGCGAAGGAGGAGATCCTAGCCAAAGGGAACTTGACAAAAAAAAATGCCTATTCCTAGGATGATCATGCATGGACGACCCTTTTATCGATGCATGTGTGCATGGAATGTGAGGTGAGTGAAGTGGGTGCTTAGAGACCCATACATGTGATTTGGGAGCTTGAGAAGAAGCCTATGAAGGTCGGCTGCCCTAAGTAAGATGGTTCCCATATTGTTTCTTTAAATGTTTCGGGTTTTTAAAATTTTCTTTCTAAAGAGGACTCCTTTCGTTTCCATCAGAAAAAGGACTTCTAATTTCTTACGTTTTTCTTCACTCGGGTTTTAATACCCACTACTTGGCAAAGGTTTTATAGAAAATTTTGAATAGCATTTCAAAATTCAATTTCTCACACAACAAGGTCTAATTCTCAGACAAAATGAAATCCAAATAAGTAGGTCCTATTCCTACTCTAGGATTTTAATGGTAAACTTATGAAATCCAAATAAGTAGGTCCTATTCCTACTCTAGGATTTTAATGGTAAACTTTTCTCCATTGGAGAAATTGTGGGGATTTTGAGAAAGAGTTTCCCACAGTCCCTTCTGAAGCGTCCCGTGGTATAAGGCCAAGAAATTTTTGATAAAAAATCGCTCTTTTGAGCTTTGACTTATATTTTTCTTTTCGAAAGATCTCTATATTGAAGGTTTTACTTTTCTTTTGATTTTACCAATTTTTCTTTTTTTGGGAGAAATGAAGTGGGGCAATACAACTCATCCCTTTAGATACTCGATTCAATCAAGTATATCACATTTCCTAATAGCACCTATCATTTGAAAATATTCTCATTTTGTAAGCCAAAGATTTTTGAAATGTCATCAAATGATTTTGAAAACTCTACTTTTCATAAAGCATCAATTCCTTAATTCAAGGTCACATATTTCATTTTGATCATTCTTTCAAGAAATTCAAAGGAGGCCTATTTTAAAACTCTTTTCAAAAGAATTTAGAGTAGACCATAGACATAATATTTTTTTCAAATATTGGGCATTTATAGGGCCTGATAAATTTCTTCCTTGAGTATCAATCTATCAATATGTATTATTTGTGGTTGCCCCTCTTACAACATAGGGACCATCCCACTTGGGCACCACTTACCAAGTGGATGTGGGTCATGATGATGGATAGTTTTCAAAACAAGGTCTTCCACTTTGAAGTGGCTAGCTTTCATGTACTTTTCATAGTGTCGGGCTATCCTTTGTCGGTATGTGTATGCATGATCCATGATAAAGAGCATTTTCTCATCAAGTAGGTCAAGCTCAGCCATCGTAACTTGTTGTAGGGTCTCTATGGGCAAATCGAGTGCAAGAGATGTCTGAAATAAATGTAATTTGGTATGAATGAGAAGTATAACATTTATATCATAGACTAATTCAAGTGGTGTGGCATTTGTGGGAGTGCAGATGGAAGTCCTATAAGCCCACAAAGCTTCATCTAACTTCTTATGCTATGTCCTACCCTTCTCTAGAGTTTTCTTGATGATGCTTATGAGGGTTTTGTTCGTGGCTTCAGCTTGATTGTTGCCTTGAGGGTAGTAGGACGATAAAAAGTGTTGAGTAATGTCATAAGCCTTACATAACTTCTCCACTTTATTATTTTTGAATAGAGTGACATTATCTGATACTAGGTCTCTTGGATCTCCAAATTGAGCCAAGATATTTTTCTTAATGAATGTCAGTACATGTTGTCCTTGAACATTAGCCAAGGAAGTAGCTTCAACCAATTGAGAAAAATATTCAATGGCTCCTAAAATAAACATATGTCCATTGGATGCAGTGGGTGAGATTGATCCAATGATATCAAATGCCCACATGGTGAAGGGTCATGGGCTTACAATGGAATGCAATGCAGATGATGGAACGTGAATGGAATTTTCATGCACTTGACACTTATGACACTTCCTAACATGGTTATGACAATCTTCCTTCAAGGTAGACCAAAAATAACTTGCTCTAAGTATTTTCAGTGCCATCATGTTTGCATTTACATGACCTCTGAATTCCCCATTGTAGAACTCATGCATAATGGTCCTGGTCTCATCATGGTCGATAAATCTCAACAAGATGCTGGTAAAACTCTTTTTAAAAAGAACCCCTCCCAAAATCACATATTGGACTGAAATTTTACGAATAAAAGCCTTATCTTTAAAGGAAGCAAATTCAGAAAATCCTCAATTTTCTAAAATGTTTTTAATGTCTTGAAATCGAGGTTTTTCATTTAAATTTTGGTTATTTTGGCAAATCTCTAAATCATGAGTGAATGGAGTGGGTAAATGTAGGATCTCTAGGGATCGAGTGCCCATAGTAGGGTCGATCCTTAGAGATGACCCTAAAGAGGAGAGAGTGTATGCTATAGTATTGTCCTCCCTACCTATATGAGTGAGGGTGCATAATTTGAAAGAATCAACTAACTGGGTGGCCAATTCATGGTATGGAATGAGTTTTTTATTTTTGACTGCCAAATTTTTGAAACCTGGTTTACAACAAGCATAGAATGTCCAAAGACTTCAATGCATGATACCCCTAAATTTTTCAAAAAATTTTGACCTTGTATGAGTGCCTTTTATTCGGCCATATTATTTAAACAAGAAAAATCTAGTTAGAATGACATTGGGATCTCTCCCTTCTTGGGGGATATGAGAATAATTCCCATGCCTTCTCCTTATTGATTCTTTGCTCCATTAAAGTACATTTTTCATATTTTATCTTCATTACAATAATTTGATAAAACATGGTTTTCTAATTCATTTGTCAAGATGCCTTCATCGGGCATTTCATCAAGTATGGGATATGTATCTTCAAGGGGTAACTCAACCATGTGATTGGCTAGGGGTCAAATGTCAAGCTCCATGCCCAACCTATGGAAGTTTCTAGAGCCCCCCTTAAAATCTATAAATAGGGCCCTTAGGGGGCTAATCAAGAGAGGAAAAGTGAGGAAAACCCAAGGGTTAACCTAAAGGGAAACCCAAAGGAAAATTAAGGGAGAAAATTCCATCGGTCTCCAAGCCATTGCAAGGTCTTCAATCAAGGTCGATTTTCTTTTCTTCTCTTTTCATTCTTTAATTTAATTCAATTCATATTGTAATTAAGGAGCATTTGTCTCCAAATCATTGTAATATTTGAGGAGAGGTACTGCAAAATTTCATCCAAGAATAAAGGTAAAATTGTATATCAATTGTTTGATTTGTAGTTACATCTACCTCAATATACATTGTAAACTTATACTCTCTCATCTCTTCTATGCTTAAGATATATGATAATTTTCCTTGATTATTTCACTTCTTCTATTATAGAATAAAGTCCTCAACCAAAAATTTCTTGGGATGATCATATAAACCATTAAAGATCAATCGGATGTATTCATTACACTCTTAAAATAGAAAACTTTATTTTTAGCATTCTGCATCCGTATGATTATTGATTTTTCCAACCCGAATTTAAAAACATAAAATTCTAAAAATTGGTACACATACATAGGCCAACACTCTATAAATTTTTCAAGAATTTTAGATATAGGTAAGGTTGTGAATAAAATTAGGAAAATTGAAAAAAACCTAGATAGAATCTGTATGCACTGTACATCTTATAACAGAGTTTGGGTAAAAGTCCCTTAACTATGTTTGTGGTGATCCAAAAACTTTGAAAAGGATCTTGTTAGAAATATTATTTTCATAGCTTTTCAACATGACCTATTTCATAAAATTTCAATATATACATGTAGAGATACAAGCATTTCTTTAAGCCTCTATATTTCTGTCACAGAGTTTGTCCTGAGTTCTAAGGCTTGGAATTCACTGATTTAATTCAGGTCATCTTTAAAACCAAAAATAAAACAAAAAATATCTCAATAAACTTCACGCCTGGTCTTATCTTAGGTAAAATTTTTAAGATTTTTGGAGATTTTCAAGATACCAAAAAAATTAGGAAAATCTGTTATTGGAAACAGAACTGTTTTTGTTTTTTCATATTTGAACTTGAAATTTTGTCAACAAAAAGATCACACGATTTTGAAAAGGCTTTTAAAGTGGAAATTTGTTTCGAAAACTTATCGGATCATAAGACAATTTCGAAGCATCTAGGTTGACCCTTGAACATCAGTTTAAGAAAGCCTATGTCAAAAAAATTTACTTATCCACAATTACCAAAGAAGTCAAAAATCATCTTTATTATTTTGAGCAAACTAGTTGGCACGCTTGCACACTCATAGTTTGCAAATTTAGTTTCAAGTCTTTACATAGACTTCGGAACATAAATTCACATCTACATACACATACGGCTGAAGATAGGAGACAATAGGCCACGTGTAGCATTGTCATATATAGTTAACATCAGGATATAAGTTATGTCTACTCATAAGAAAGCAAGGAAGAACTATACTAGAAAAAGAAAGGTTTGTGAATGTGATTCATCTCCTTTTTACATATTACAATCGTTATTTACATGTCCCTCTCGAGAGGGTAACAATTAATCTAAACCCTTTTTGTGTGTATGAGTGTAGACCTCTTTCAAGGTGATGATAATTGTGCCCACCTTCAATGTACATGAGTTCCAACAACTTTTGATTCACCTTGCCAATCTATCTTTATACAGCAATATTAGGTATGGTATGACAACAGTCATTATCATTGCATCATGCCTCGAGCCTTTTTTGACATCATGGGCCTCAGTTGGTGTCTTTCTAGCCCCTTGAAAGCTTGCCAGGTACCCTTCTAATTTTTCAGCAAAACATGCCCCCTTGCAACTTTATGTTTGAAGTTGTTTTTCAAGCATATAAGTCATATTTTCGTCAATATTGTACACCAAAAAAGGTTTTGGTCCACATAATTTTCAGGATTCTCGTCCTTCCTAAATATTATTTGGGTTTTAAAGATAGCCCTCTTCTTTTTCTTTCATCTTTTCATTTGCACACACATTCTCTTAAGCAAAAGAAACCCGCTTTCGGGATTCTCATCCTTCCCCTATTACTTTGTCAATGATTGACCTCATCGAGCTTCATCTTACTTCTTTGTCGTTGACTCACGATGATTTTGTGATGTCTTGTAATTTCATCCACTCTTGGCCTCCAATTAACGAACTGTACATTCATTGGGTAGATCAAGTTAAGGAATAGACATGTTACCTTTGGATAGAATGAGGTATTCATGACTTTTCTTGCTTTCTTGCTTAGCCATCCATTTTGATGGCCAACTTCTATATTCTTTCCTCGTCTTTCGAATCTCTCGATGCAATTGTTTTCAATTCCCTTTTAGAGTGACGCCCCAATAATCCTAAACATTTGAGCAATCACCAGTTTGTCCATTGGCGGCATCAATCATGTTTCTATGGTCGATCAAGACTTTGGCAAATTCACTTGGTCTATTTTTGTCATTATGTCAGGTACAAAATTATCATTCATCTCTATTTTTCTATCTATGGTGTATAATTTGGCAAATTTCATTCTTGAGGCTCTCCAAAGTGGTGGTTCCATGCATTTAGGAGGACCACTATGGTTTCTTCACCTCTGAATTCACTTGTATTCCCTAGAACTTGGATTCTCTTGTCTCCCTTCTAGGCAAGTCACACTAGATTCACTAGGTGACTCTAAACTTCATTCCTCATGTTTCTCTATCTCTAGTAGATGTAATTGTCTGTTTATGGTCCCTTAGTATGGGTGAGGTAACTTTGTTTCCATCGTATTTTGGTTCTTTATGGTTTCTTCAATGTTGAGTTCATTGTGAACTTCTTGTGGATAGGAACGTTGAAATCTTCTCTCCTCGACTCCTATTTTGTAGTGTGTCAAAGTCGTCAAGATTCATCCCTATAAATACTAAACCATACTTTTCACACTGTCTTGCTCAACTATGGTTTTGACACGGACTCCCTCATATCATAGACACTTCGGTTGATCAACTCTATAAACAAGAATTTCATTTTCGATTTCTGAGTTTATATGCCTACTCTAGGGAGACTTCAAACTTTGTTGCTTCATAGGCTGACCTTCATAAAGATATGGGCTTAGTGGATGAATATCAATCAAGGTTCATCGACTATGGAATGAATGTTGCTACCAATAACAATCTCAAATCATGTGGCACTTGACATAAGCATTCTAGTCGATATTTTGTGCCCTCTCTCATCGGTCATTCTGAAATCACTGATTTCTCCCCCTTCTCAGAAAAGGATTTCAGAATCAACAATTCTGATGAGGTCTACTAGGAGCAGAATGAGATAAAAAAATCAAAAGTATACCTCAAGAATCTCATCGTCTTGTCTATGTGAGGCCGTGACTAATAGTGACCCTAACTCTATATCTAGGGCTATTTGTGAGGAACCTTCTACCTTTAAGATACCCATCATGCAAACTTCGGTGTAGTTTGATCATGGATCCACCAGTCACAACACCTCTCCTACACTAGATATCTCTTTTCTAGTTGTATTTCATGACATTTTAGCATCCATGATCTACCAACTTGACATGCTCCCTTTTGATGAGTCTTCTTTGGATGTGGTGGTTCATGGGTTGCATCTCGTTCACAACCTTTATGGCGATGTCTTGCCTCATGAGTTGAAAGATTAGGTGAAAGAATCTTCTAATATGTGCATTGAGATCCTTAAGAAGCCTGAGGTCTATTGTAACCAGAAGTTGGTTACACGAGTTAAACTTACTTCAAAAACACATCCAATCTTTCTCTCAATAGGCAACTATTGTTGGTGACGCCTAATATATTGTTTTTGAGAGGCTAATGAAGATTTCTTCATGCACCAAAGGTTTAGAGAGTAAGCAATTGTCTATTCTCAATAAGCTTTATTTCACCTCAATTCTCTAATATCTCAAGCATCCACTACAAGTGAAGTAGAGGTCATGGCATCTCAAGAGTTTATTCGAGAAACACACGAGCTGCATGTCGTAGTGGCCTAATGAGAAGTTCATGAGAAAGATGCCCAGCTCAATACCCTTAGAATTAGTGACTTCAACAAACATTAGGAGAAAAAGCAATTCTCTAGGGAAAGTTAGGGACACCATGCAAAAGATGAGAAAAAAATAATGTATTTGATGTCATCATTACTAACATTAATAACTACTCTGAAACATCTATTTGTGTTACATACCAATTAGTCATATATTTTTTGTTTTTACCCTCACTTTTTGTTTCTAAAAGGTTTCCAGATGGTAGGTTCAATTGTCATTTATACCCATGATGATGCATGATAAACCCTACTACCGCATGGGGATCCAATAGTCACTTTTAATATCAAGTTGAATGATCATGCAGTCTAACAGTGAAAAGATGCTTCATTCACCGTCTATAAGAAAGAATTTGTGCCTATTTCTCCTTTCTTGGGATTTTCACTAGAATCTACCTATCTAATACAGAATGATCATGCAGTCTAACAGTGAAATGATGCTTCACTAGCCATCTATAAGAAAGAATTTGTGCCTATTTCTCCTTTCTTGGGATTTTCACTAGAATCTACCTATCTCTTGTTCTTTAACCTGAGTCTTCTTTCCTTGTTCTCCTCCATCCTCATGGCTTTTGAAGTACCAACCCCATTGGTAATTGCAACTATAAGTTATGATGTATCATCCTGTATTACTGACTCTAAATACTTTCTTCTGGGTCCCAATAACCCTAGTGAGGGTCATAGGATTATAGAGGAGATGATCTTTCCTCAAATTTTTTCTCCATGGGAGTTGGTATTGGTATGATCATCTTCTTAAGGAGCTCCATACCTAGTCAAAGCCTTTCAAGGACAAAACTTTGGTGGCTCAACCATGTGAGCACCCAGTATATAAATAATTGGCATCAATAGGGAATATAAATTAGTTTCTTGACAAACCATATGCTCCTATTTAGCTTTTTAGGGTTCTAGTCCCCCAAAACTAATTGCTTCTTCTTCAAGTTGGGTATGGTCAGTCCTACTCTTTTAGACATTTGTGGCATCATTGGTCTTCTTTGTGATGACCTTGAACTCCATTCCTTTGGCTCTCTAAGCTTTTAGTTTTCTTTCCTCTCATAAAACTTATCCTACAAGGGATTCCTAGAAACCTATGTCTATCAAATGGAGGATATAACCACTGACAAACATACTAGCTTCCTTTTATTCTAGCTATATAAATTTATTATTTGCTCTGGTGATGTAGTGATTATCAAAGATTATTAGATATTTGTCAAAGCAATAATTTTTGGCTATCATTTTGATTTTTTCTCTTTCTTTTTGAGTATCTTCTTTCAAGGAGTTCATATTTTTCTTTCCCATCTTGCTAAAGGGAAACTCCTCAATACCACCTCCGGTCCATGGTGGTTTTAACAATGCTCGATCTATTTGTACTTCCCTTGGTTGAGTGCCATCAATAACCCAGAACAACTTGCCCAGTTCAAGGTGTAGGAATTCTTTATAGGTGGAGTGTTATTGAGACTCCAATCACAAATTGAGGTTTTATCGATTAGTCTCAATAAGTTACTCTGCCTAGAGTCTTACACTAGCTCCAACCTTTGTCCACTGAGTCATGGTGATCTTATGACTCAATATGTGTCACCTCTGTCCATTGAGTCATGGTGATCTTATGACTCAATATGTGTCAGAAATACTCTATGATCTCGTGAACATATCATTGATAGAATGGAAATCATTTCTTTGTTCTTTGTTCTTAGGATTTACTAAATGGAGTCTAGGCATCATCTTTATCTACTGATTAAATGATGATCGAACAATATCATCCCAAGGATCTAGCTTGTTAATTTGGGATCATCAAAGAAATGCATGTCTCCATTCACCCAAATGCAGTTCTAGCAAGTGGCATGGCTGCTTTGAACTCTACAATGTCCAAAGTGGTCATGGCCAACTTGAAGTTAGTGGAGAGGTTCCCCAGTAGTGGTTTCTCACATAATCCAAGAACCACTATTGAGTATGAGGAATAGTGATCATTTATACTATCTTTGACAAGTCCAAGGAGTTCCTATGGGTCTTTACTAGCTTGACTTTTACCAAACCAAATACAAAGACTCTTCCACCAGCCAACAATAGTGAACCACCATGAAAGTTGTAAACACCCTAAATAAATTTTTCTGAAAACACTCCCAACTTCAAAAGCTGACTTGTTTTAAAACCTTTGCTTTAAAATGAAAATTTTAAAAGGATAAGGCCCAGAAGATTTGAGCAAATCAGGCGAAGATTAAGGCAACGGTTGGAGCCCGTTTCAAGCCAGGATCAAGTTCGCGAAGGTCAAGCCGTGGAGAAAGGGAGTAGATCATGTCGAATCAAGACATGTCTTCATCCAAGATCAAGTCAAGTGGATAGCCTCACCAAAACTAAATCTAGCTGAACTTGACTAAGTCCTAAGCTTGAGTCACTTGAGTTAAACATGAAGCATGACCTAATTTAAATCAAATGCCCTAACTTAACCAAACCGAATTTTTCTAACCTTGTCCACCCTACGTCCTTGGGCTAAACATCAAATGGCACTCCTACCTAGCCTTGATTAAATGGGACGAGCCAACAAGGGAAGCCACATCAACTTGAAGAGCAAGTCTAGCCGGTTGCACTTGGAGACATCCATGGCCTAGCCGACCATGGCTAGGTGAACATGATTTGAACCAACAACCAGCCCACATGGGGCTGGTTCATCTTTGACCATGAGGGACCACATGATTACATCGAGAATCAAGCCTTAGGGATGGGTTTGGATCTTGGATCACCCGTCCCAAGGAAGGGCCTAGAAGAGCCCCCCTTGGCCTATAAATAGAGGCCAAAGGGGGGGCGTGAATTCTATCTTGGAGAATGGGATCTAGACATCTTGGAGTTGGAGAGTGGCTGCACCTTGGAGCTTTTGGGCATCTTGAGCTACATCTTGGGAAGTCATGGACTGCTAGAGAAGGTCTTAGAGAGGGAAGAGAGTGTAGGAATTAGGCTAAGTGCTGCCAATCAAGTTAGAGTAAAAGTGAGAAAAAGAGAGAGTGAAAAGAGGGTAAGGTGAGGGCTGTGCACCACCATTTGGGAGCCGATCCTTGGGAATCCGTGTAAGTATCCCTCTTCTTTGATTCATCTCCATCTCTTCTTCATATTCAATTCAAAAGGGGTTATATTAATGGAGCTTTGTCTCCCCCCATGACATAATAAGAAGTAGATGTGCTGAAATTTCTATTTCTTGCTTATGCACTCTAATTGTTTGTGTTATTGATTTTACCTCTCTATATGTTATAAACACTCTATATCTTCTAATTCCCTCTATGCTTAAGCTAATAGATATATTTCCATTCCTTTCACTTCAACAATTTACTATGGGATGTTGTGTTGTTGCATTTTAATTCAGGTGAGTTTGCATCACGTATGTTCTAAAAACAAATTTTTAGATTTTAACATTACTACATACATTGATTATTTTATTTTTTATTACCAAACCGCTACTCCGATCACTCTGAAATACTGTATCTACACACACAGTCTTACATGGAATAATATTTTCAAGAATTTTAGGGTTGTGCAACCATTTATTAAAGGCTGTGTAAGATCAGAAAAATTTTAGAAAACTTTCTGTCAACCCTGTTTTCCTATAATAGAGCCTAGGTATTAATCTCATAACTCTGTCTATAATTGTCCAAATTTAGTGAATCATGGTTCATTAGAAAGTTGCAATCTATAGCTTTCCAACAAGACTAAGTGCACTAAAATTGGAGCTCTAGGCACTGAGATACAGACCTATTTTTTGGTCTCTATATTTATGTGATAAAACAGTTCCAAGTGTCTAAGTAGAGGCACTTTATCGATTTAATTCTACATCATCTCAGTCCTAAATTTCAAATAAAAAAGTGTCTTAGAATCTCCACATTTCAATTTGTTTCCTATAAAATGTTCACGAATTTTGGAGGTCTCTATGTCACTCAAAAAAATTCGGAAAACAAGCTCTGAACTTGTTGATTTTCAAACTTGAAACCAAAGTGCACGAGTTTGTTCTTGTCTACACCTTGTTTTCACTTGGATTTGAATCTTTACCTACACATTTGAAATTCTCAAAGTGCTTAGGCTGACCCTTGAGTATCGGTTTAAGAAGGCCTAAAGCAAAAAGATCCCGCTTAGCCACAATCGCCAAGTCAGATTAACAACTTTGCTAATTTTTTTGAAAACTAGCTGGCACGCTCGCACAACTAAGTAGTATTGAAAAGTTTTCTTCAAGTCTCTACATAGTCTTGGAGTGAAATTTTCACATCTACAGAATTGGCACGCCCTGTGGGACTCGAGTCTTTTAGGATTTCAAACCTAAGTGATTTTTCAAATTCCAATCCTTGAAAATTTTCGTGTTAATACCTTTTTTGTGCATAGGTTTTTACAAATTTCAAGCATGTCTAGTTCAGAAGGATCTTGTGAAGTTTCAAGCCGAGCTTCATGCTCATCAAGTCATATTTCTAAAGGGTTTTCAAAAATGTATTATAAAAATTGGGAAGAATCACTTGTTTTCTTAAAGAGAGATTTAAAGATCATAGGAGAGAAGGTCGTCGCCTTGAGCCAAGAGGCCGAAGTAATTGAATCATGCTCCTCCCACGGAAAACAAGCAAGCACTCATAAAAAACCCTCGCACACAAGAAAACCCAAAGTGACCTCTACATTAGAGGAGGAACGAGAGCCGGAATCCTTCACAATGAAAGATAGAAAGGCCTTGCAACAATTGTTAAGAGGCCAAATCAAAGAGAAGAGATCATACACACTATCAGATTTTCTACCATCTGATTATCAAACTGATAGTGATGATGACATGCCGAATTTTCATCGGTATGATGGAAGTGGGGATCCTAGATCCTACTTTAAGCTCTTTTCTCGAAGAGCATATAAAAAGAAGAAGGATTCCTCGAAATGGATTTACTGATTCCCCCTCTCTCTCAAAGGAAATGCTTCTAAATGGTTGGCTTCATACTACTTGAGTCAATTCGCCACCTTCGAGGAATTCACGAATTGTTTCATGCAACGATTTTCCCACAACGTTGAAGTTACACCTACCTTAAATACCTTGAGAGATACGAAGCAAGCACCTAACAAGGATGCACATGCATTCATCGTTAGATTGAGGTCGCTATTGGGGTAAGTAAGGGAGCCCTTCTCTGAAGGATGTGTTGTAATGCTCATCCTTGAAAATTTTAAAAATGATTTAAAAGCTCTCCTCTCTCTTCATAAAATTTTGAATTTTCAAAAGCTTATAAAAAAGGCTTCGCTCTTCAAAGCTAACTTGAAAAAGGGAGTTTACGAAGATTTGTGGAAGGGGAGAAATTTTTCAAAAACCCCGTTTTGAAAAACAAGGGGCATATGGGCCACACGTGTCCGACAATGGGGCAATACCCCAAAAGGTTGCAAATGTCCGTATGGAGTCAAGCTCGGTCGGACCTTCTAGAACTTCTAAATGAAGACATGTTAGAAAAACTCGAAGGGATTTTGAAAATAGGGAATTTACATAGCTAGGATAACCAATCATGGAAATCCTAGACCTCCTCTTAGCCCAAGGATTGGTCACTCTTTCGGCTCTTCTCGAAGGAACACCCCTCAATGGAAAATTTTTGAACGAGTTTTGCAATTATCATAGGCTCAAGTGCTATGATACAAGTAAATGTTTTGCACTCTTGCATCAAATCGATAACTTGATTGAGCAAGGAAAGCTCCACGTCATAGAAGTACCAGAGCCCTCCCAAGCGATTTTGAAAGAACCTTTCCCTAATCATGCAAGCATAAGCGGGTAAGGAAAAGAGGTATGTCTTTTCTTACTCAAGGCTCATGGAATGGAACATGCATTGCATGCGGTACACACTACTTGTCACACACCACCTTATATCGTAATAAAAAAAGTCAAGCAAGTAGTGATCCGAAGAGTGATTAGAGTCTTACCCCGGTTAGAGCCTTAGTAGAAATTCATGGTGCTCTGAAGCATCAAGGTGTGGGTTAGGTGATTAGGTCTAGAAGGATCTATCAACCCCCACACTTAGCTAAAAATGCTAGCAATAAAGCAATCGTTTTACCTAGCCCTTCGAAAACATACATCCCTAATGCATCTCATGGCATGGACAAAGGTAAAAACGTGGTGTTAACCCCTTATGATTTGGAATTTCATCTTCCAAAACTTTTCATAAACATGTCTATCCTAGAGTTGATCCAAACATCACCTAAACATAGACGAGTTTTAGAGGAAATCTTAGAAAGAGCCAAAGTTAACCCATCCATCACTCTTGAGTCCTTATCCCTCTTGGTCTCCCCAATATGCGCTAAGGCCCCATCGTGTTCATGGAAGATGAATTGGAGAGACCAAATATAGCCCATAACCAAGCCATGTATATAGAGGTAGTTTTGAATCACCACACTCTAGACAAATGCTTGGTCGATGGGGGAGGAGGTCTAAACATCCTTCCACTTCACGTGGCCTTTCAAGTAGGATTCACTATGTCTAGGTTAGAACCTAGTTCCATCGTTATCACTGGATACGATGGTAATGCATTCCATTCCCTAGGAGCCATCGAGTTGCCCATGAAAGTAGGGGACATTCAACACACGGGGTTGTTTCATGTCTTAGACATAAACCCCATTACAACCTATTGCTAGGAAGGCCTTGGATTCGTAGTCTTTGGGGCATTCCTTCGACCTTTCACAAGTGTGTGAAAATCTCATGGGACAACCAAGTAGTGGTAATTCTTTGATAAGACCACCCCCAACTTAAAGGAATTTGAAATTTCCCATGCATATCAAGTCACTCATTCGATGAAGAGGTTAGGGAGAGGCCTCATCCATCCCTAGTTGACTACCCCCTAGGAGACCCTCACCATAGACTCGTCCACCTCCTAGGCAACCCCAAACATGTGGAGTCGTCCTCCCCTAGAATCATCCATCTTCTAGGGAAGCCCAAGTCATCTCCAATTTTCCAACAAGTAAAACCATCTTCTCCTAGGGTCGTATGCATCCTAGGGAAGCCCAAACCATCTTTAGACCATGTCTCCAAAACCTCATCAAAACCAAGTCGTGTATACATCCATGATATGGACGACACCATATTCCAAGGCCATCCACTTTACAAAAAAATTTCAAAACTCAAGAAGCCTTGGAATATGATGTTGAATATGGGATATGCACCTTATCAAGGTCTAAGAGCCCAAAGCCAAGGTAGGTTAGAGCCCATCTTGCCACTTCCAAACCCAAATTGATATGGATTGGGCTACATCCCATCCAAACCCCCTAAGCCACCACCTAAGACCACTTGGGTCAAGGGTGCCCTAGAACCCACTAATACTAAAACCTATGGCTTAGACCTCTTGTTTAGAGTCTAATTTATGCTGTTTACTTTATAGGTTTGATGAAAGATCCCTCTTTAAACAAAAATCTCAAAAATTATATATTTGGAAAACCAAAAAAAATTGGAAAACTTTCAAAATCCAAAAATATTTGAAAAACCTGAAAATCAAAAAAAGAAAGTTGTTTATGTTCATTCTCCTATTCTTTGTTTGGAAAAATCCAAAAAAATTAAAAAATCTAAAATTTTCAAAAAGAAAGTCTTTTACATTTATCCTTCTAGCATTTGTTTTGAAAAAGGATAAAAAAATTAAAACATTTGAAAACTCCAAAATTTTTGGCCATGTACAAAGCCCATTTTCGAGTTCTTCCAAACTTGTATATATTTCCAAACCAAAATAATCTAAGTTCATTACTCACAACCCCATTCTCTTGCATGACACTTCCTTAGAAATTAAAGTGCTTGAGATTGATCAAAGCAAGGAGGAAGATCCCCTCATCCATGAGGAACATCAAGCCTTCGAGCTTCCTGAATTTCATAAAATCCTTTTGGAAAACCCTTCAAATTTCGTAGGAGGGGATTTTGTAGAAATCAATCTAAGGAGTAAGTCTAACCCAAAATGTGTCAAAATAGGTGCATGTTTGCATGAGCATGAAAAAACATCATTCATTGGATTTTGAATTCATATGTGGATGTATTTGCATGGATCTATGAAGACATGCAGGGTCTAGACCCTAAGATCGTAGAACATCATCTACCCTTAGAACCCAATGTAAAACCCGTGAAGCAAAAGCTTAGAAAAATCCATCCCGATGTTTACTCCCAAGTGAAAGAGGGTTTAGAAGATCTTTTAAAAGTCGGATTTATAAAACTCATTGTTTATTCCGAATAGCTTTCAAATATTGTTGTGGTTTGAAAATCCAATGGAAAAATTTGAATTTGCATTGATTTTAGAAATTTGAACAAAGCCACTCCAAAAGATAATTTTCCTCTTCCAAACATTGATTTGATAGTGGATAGCACTACAAATAATGAAATGTTTTCTTTCATGGATGGCTATTTGGGTTATAATCAAATCAAGTTAGTACCAAAAGATCAGGCAAAAATTGCTTTTACTACACCTTGGGGCACATACTGTTACACGGTTATGTCATTTAGTTTGAAAAATGCCGGTGCCACATACCAAGGAGCTATGACTACCATTTTCCATGATCTTATCCATGAGCTCTTAGAAGTATATGTGGATGATCTTTTGGTAAAATCAAAAACCCGATACACACATATAGAATCTTTGCAAGAGGTTTTCGAAAGACTTAGGCTTTATAAAGTGAAGCTAAACTCCCAAAAATGTGTTTTTAGAGTAGAATCGGACAAGCTCTTAGGGTTTATGGTAAGTCAAAGGGGCATAGAAGTCAACCCCTCTAAGTATCGAGCCATCATAGACATGCCTCCACCCTCCAACTTGACCCAAATCCGAAGCCTCCAAGGTCGACTCCAAGCCATTAGGAGATTTATCTCCAATCTAGCAAAAAGATGTGAATCTTTCAATAGGCTTTTGAGAAAAATGGTGAAATTTGAATGGGATTCTAATTGTCAAAAAGCTTTTGAAAATTGAAAACCTATTTGGTAAATCCTCTGATTTTAAAACCTCCAAAGTAAGGAAAACCTTTATTGCTTTACATTTCCATTCATAAGAATGCATTGGGTACTTTACTTGCTCAATATGAGGACGATAGTCTTAAGGAGTATGTTATTTACTATATTTCAAAAACTCTGTTGGCATATGAAAGAAATTATCAAGCCATGGAAAAAACGTGCTTGGCCTTGGTATGGTCTTGCCAAAAGTTTAGACATTATTTTCTAGATCATGAAATTTGGATAGTATCTAAACTTGATCCAATTAAGCACTTGTTTGAAAAACCTATCCTAACGGGTAGGCTAGGTAAATAGCAGCTTCTCTTAATAGAGTATGATTTAAAATTTCATCATCAAAACTCCGTTAAGGGACAAGCCCTAGCCGATCATGTGGCCGAATTGCCTCTTGAAGATACGTAACCCATACTTGATGAAATGCCCGATGAAGGCATCTTTGCAAATGAACTTCAAAACCATGTTTTAGCAAATTGTTTTAAAGAAGATCAAGTATGAAGAATATATTTTTACAGGGCAAAGAATCAACAGGGGGCAGGTATGGGAATCATCCTCATATCTCCTGAGAAAGGAGAGATCCCAATTGCAATTCGGTTAGATTTTCCATGCTCAAATAATATGGCTGAATATGAAGCACTCATACAAGGCCTAAAAATTTTGAAAAATCTAGGAGTATCATGTATTTAAGTCTTTGGAGATTCTATGCTTGTTATAAACCAAGTTTCGAAAATTTGGCAAGTCAAAAATGAAAAACTCATACTATACCACGAATTGGTCACTCAATTGGTTGATTCCTTCAAGTCATGCACATTGTAAACATGAAAATTTTCACTCCCAGTTTATGAGACCAGAAATGAACCTTTTCGTGCCTAAGTCATTTTGCGAGCGTGCCAGCTAGCTTACTCAAACTAGAGAAGGTTTTTGAAATATTCTGACTTTTTGGTGATTGTGAGAAAGCAGGATCTTTTCATTTTAAACCTTCTTGAACCGATGCTCAAGGGTCAGTTTAAACGCTTAGAAACTTCGATTTTTCAAATCAAATACTAACTTCGAAAGATCATTATTTTATGAATTTTGATGTATGCCTTCTTTGCAATTTTTATTATGATTGTTGGACGATCCTAAGTCTTTTGAGTTTTATCTATTAGGCCTGATATGTGTGTGAATGTGTGGCCTATTTTCAACGTGGTTTGAGCGAGAATTCGGGGGCTTTTGAAAGCAAGCGAATGCAAGGATGCTGAAATCCTTTTCAGGTTTTTGAAAGATATGATGCGAGCTAGGCTCAAATTGAAAGTGCAACTCACACAGCTTTCACTAATGTAAATACCCGAAATGAAAGTGCAACTTACACAGCTTTCACTAATGTAAATACCCGAAATGAAAGTGCAACTCACGCGACTTAAATATAAATCCACACAAAGGGAACTGCAACTTGACTTCCACTAAAGTAAACTCACACGACTTGAAAATATATAAATATGTTTTATCCTAAGAGCGAAAAGGCTCAATGTGTGTGAGTGTAAAGAGCGGAAAGGCTCGAGTGCTTGTGGGTGTTTCTTATGTGAAATTGAAATTGCAACTCACACGACTTGAAATTAAATCCACCCGAAATTAATTGCAACTCACACAGCTTTCACTAAAGTAAATACCCAAATTGAAGTATATACGTTTAGCTTAAGAGCGGAAAGGCTCAATGTGTGTGCAATCATGTCCAATATAAGAGCGAAAAGGCTCAAGTGCATGTGGGTGTCTTTGTGTGTAGTTAAGAGCGAGAAGGCTCAAGTGCACATGTGTGGTTGTGTTTCATACACAAATATTACATCTCAGGGGGAGACTTCGCTCCATTATTACAACCCCGTTCCGAATTTAATTTAATTTAAATGAGTAATGTAAAACCGAATGTAAATGGCACTTATAAGTGTTCAGTTTTGCCTCTCGGGTTCGTCCTTCATTGCAGCCGGGAGGTAAGTCCCTTCAAGTGGGTTCCAAGGTGATGCTTGGGTGTGGGTCCACTTAGGCGCAGCCAAGTGAGTATGGGCTTGGTCTTGGCTGGGTTCGGAAGGGGCTAAGTTGGTCGAGTCCTAGTTAGTTCTAGGTTTTGGTTGGGGAGTTAGGGATGAGCTAGGTGCAGCCAGCACCTAACTTAGCTTGGGTTTAGAGGGGCGAGTTGAGGTGGCTTGAGAGGGTGCAGGCCGAATGGTGTCTTGGCCTAGTTTTGGGTCAAGCCAAAAGCTAGGGTGTTTGGGACAGGCCTAGGGAGTGGTGGCCGTGGCTGGGGTATATGGGTGCAGGTTAGCCTAAGGGCCAGCCAGCAAGGTTTGGCTGAGTGCGAGGTGGGTGCACTCGGCTGGGTGTTTAGCTAGGTTAGGTGAGGAGTTAGGCCAGCCAAGGGCAACCGGTTTGGTAGGGTGTCGTGGCTTAGTGCAGGCCAACTAGGGCTGGTGGCTGGGTGCAGACCGAGTGCCAAGTGCACTCAGTTTTCGAAACTTAGTTTATAACAAGCATAGAATCTCCAAAGACTTCAATACGTGATGCCCCTAGATTTTTCAAAATTTTTAGGCCTTGTATGAGAGCTTCATACTCAGTCATATTATTTGAGCATGCAAAATCTAGTCGAATGGCAATTGGGATTTCCCCTTTTCTCAGGAGATTTGAGGATGATTCCTACACCTGCCCCTTGTTGATTCTTTGTCCCATCAAAATACATTTTCCATACTTGATCTTCATTAAAACAATTTGTCAAAACATAGTTTTGAAATTCATTTGCAAATATGCCTTCATCGGGCATTTCATCAAGTGTGGGATATGTATCTTCAAGAGGCAATTTGGCCACATGATTAGCTAGGGCTTGTCCCTTAATCGATGTTTGATGATGAAACTTTAAATCATACTCCATTAAGAGGAGCTGTCATTTACCTAGCCTACCCATTAGGATAGGTTTTTCAAACAAGTGCTTGATTGGATCAAGCTTAGATACTATCAAAATTTCATGATGTAGGAAGTAATGTCTAAACTTTTGGCAAGCCCATACTAAGGCCAAGCACGTTTTCTCCATGGCTTGATAATTTCTTTTATATGCCATAGAGTTTTCGACATGTAGTAAATAGCATACTCCTTAAGACTATCATCCTCATATTGAGCAAGTAAAGCACCCAATGCATTCGCATGAATGGAAATGTAAAGCAATAAAGGTTTTTCGTACTTTGGATGTTTTAAAAAGGGAGGATTTACCAAATAAGTTTTCAATCTTTCAAAAACTTTTTGGCAATCTGCATCCCATTCAAATTTAACCCCTTTTCTCAAAAGCCTATTGAAAGGTTCGCATCTTGTTGCTAAATTAGAGATAAATCTCCTAATTGCCTAGAGTCGACCTTGGAGGCTTCAGATTTGGGTCAAGTTAGAGGGTGGAGGCATGTCTATGATGGCTCGACACTTAGAGGGGTCGACTTCTATGCCCCTTTGGCTTACCATAAACCCTAAGAGCTTGCCCGATTCCACTCCAAAAACACATTTTTGAGGGTTTATCTTTACTTTATAAAGCCTAAGTTTTTCGAAAACCTTTTGCAAAGAATCTATGTGTGTGTATCGGATTTTTTATTTTACCGAAAGATCATTCATATATACTTCCAAAAGCTCATGAATTTGATCATGAAAAATGGTAGTCATGACTCTTTGGCATATGGCACCGGCATTTTTCAAACCAAATGGTATAACCGTGTAACAGCATGTGCCCCAAGGTGTATTAAAAGTAGTTTTTGCCTGATCTTTTGGTGCTAACTTGATTTTATTATAACCTGAATAGCCATCCATGAAAGAAAATATTTCATGATTTGCAGTGCTATCCACTATCAAATCAATGTTTGGAAGAGGAAAATTATCTTTTGGAATGGCTTTGTTCAAATTTCTAAAATCAATGCAAAACGAATTTTTCCATTAGATTTTTGAACCACAATAATATTTGAAAGTCATTCGGAATAAGCAATGGTTTTATAAATCTGGCTTTTAAAAGCTCTTTCACTTGGTAGTGAACATCGAGATGGATTTTTCTAAGCTTTTGTTTCACGGGTTTGGCATTGGGTTCTAAGGGTAGATAATGCTCCACAATTTTTGGGTCTAGACCCGGCATGTCTTCATAGGTCCATGCAAATACATCTACATAGGATTTCAAAAATGCAATGAATGATGCTTTTTCATACTCAAGCAAACATGCACCTATTTTGACACACTTTGGGTTAGACTCACTTCCTAAGTTGATTTTTACAAAACCCTCTCCTACGGAATTTGAAGGTTTTTCCAAGTTAAGGATTCTATGAAATTTGGGAAGCTCAGAGGCTTGATATTCCTCATGGATGAGGGGATCTTCTTTCTTGCTTTGATCATTCTCATGTACTTTAATTTCTAGGAAAGTGCTAGGGAACTGAATGGAATTATGAACGACAAGCTTGGACGATTTTGATTTGGAAATATATACAATTTTGGAAGAACTTGAAAATGGGTTTTGTACATGGCCAATATTTTTGAGATTTTCAAAATTTTCAGTTTTTTTATTTTTTCAAACAAAAACTAGGAGGATGAATATATAAGACTTTCTTTTTGAGATTTTCAGATTTTTCAATTTTTTTGGCTTTTTCTAAACAAAGACTACAAGAAGGAACATAAACCACTTTCTTTTTGGAATTTTTAGGTTTTTCAAATGTGTTTGGGTTTTTTCTAAAATTTTTTAGCTTTTGCAAATATTTTTTTTTTTTGGATTTTTGGAAAATGAGGGGTCTTCCATCAAACCTACAAAGAAAATACCATGAATTATACTATAAACAAGAGGTCTAAGCCATAGGTCTCGGTGTTAGTGGGTTCTAGGGCACTCTTGACCCAAGTGGTCTTAAGTGGTGGTTCAGGGGGTATGGATGGGGTATAGCCCAATCCATATCGACTTGGGTTTAGATTAGGTAGGATGAGTTCTAACCTACCTTGGTTATGGGCTCCTAGACCTTGGTAAGGTGTGTATCCCATATTCAACATCATGTTTCAAGGCTTCTTGAGTTTTGAAAAGTTTTTATAGACTTGGCTAGGGTCTTGGAGACATGGATTAGAGATGACTTGGGCTGCCCTTGGATGCACATGACCCTAGAGGAAGGCGTTTCACTTAGGGATGGCTTGGTCTTCCCTAAAAGATGAATAGTTCTAGGGGAGGACAACTTCAAGGTTTTGGGCTTGCCTAGGAGGTGGACGATTCCTAGGTGGTGGTCGACTAAGGGAGACTTGACTAAGGATGGAAGAAGCCTCTCCACGATTTCTTCATGGGATGGATGACTTGATATGCAAGGGAAATTTTGGATTCCCTTAAGTTGAGGGTGATCTTCTCTAAGAATCACCACTACTTGATTTTCATACGGGATTTTCACACACTTATGAAATGTGGAAGGAATGGCCCAGAGACTATGGATCCATGGCCTTCCTAACAAGAGGTTGTAGTGGGGGTTTATGTTTAAGACATGAAACAGCCCCGTGTGTCGAATATTCCCGACTTCCATGGGTAATTCTATGGCTCCTAAAGGATGGGATGCATTACCATCGTATCCTGTGATAACGATGGAACTAGGCTCTAAACAAAACATTGTGATTCCTACTTGAAAGGTCACATGCAACGGAAGGATGTTTAAACCTCCTCTCCCATCGACCAAGCACTTATCTAGAGTGTAGTGATTCAAAACCACCTCTATATGAAAGGCTTGGTTATGGGTTATACATGGTCTTTCCAATTCATCCTTCGTAAACACGATGGGGGCTTAGCACATATCGGGGAGACCAAGAAGGGTAAGGACTCGGGAGTGATGGCGGGGTTAACCTTGGCCCTTTCTAAGATCTCTTCTAAGACTTGTCTATGTCTAGGCGAGGTTTGAATCAACTCTAGGATAGACATATTTATGAGAATTTTTGAAAGGTGAAGTTCAAAATCATAAGAGGTTAACACCATGTTTTTACCCTTGTCCATGCCATGCGGTGTATTAGGGATGCATGCTTTTGAAGGGCTAGGTATAATGACCACTTTCTTGCTATGATTTTTAGCTAAATGTGGGGGTTGATAGATCCTCCCAAACCTAGTCACCTCACCCACACCTTCCCTAAGGCTCGCTCCTATCTTGGCTCTATTTTGATGCTTTGGAGCACCACGAATTTCTAATAAGGCTTTAACCGGGGGCGGGACTCTAAGCACTCCCCGGATCACTACTTGCTTGACCTTGTTTATTACGAGAATAGGTGGTATGTGGCAAGTAGTGTGTATCATATGCAATGCATGCTCCATTCCATGAGCCACAAGTGGGAGAAGGCGTACCTCTTTTCCCTTCTTGCTGGTGCTTGCATGATTCGGGAAGGGTTCCTTTAGAACCGCTTAGGAGGACTCCGGTTCTTCCGTGACGTGGAGCCTCCCTTGCTCAATCAAGTCCTTGATTTTATTTAAAAGAGCAAAATATTTATTTGTATCATGGCTCTTGAGCCTATGATACTTGCAAAACTTGTTCAAAAATTTTCCTTTAGGGGGTGTTCCCTCGAAAAGAGCAGGGAGAGTGACCAGTCCTTGGGCTAGAAGGAGGTCTAGGACTTCCGTGATATGTTGTCCCAATTGAGTGAACTCCCGACGTTCGAAATTCCTTTGAGGCGTTTTGGCATGTTTTCGTTCGAAATTCTTGGAAGGGTCAGTCAAGCTTGGTTCCATGCGAACATTTGTAATCTTTTGGGGTTTTGCCCCATTGTCCGCCATGGGTAGCTCATATGCCCCTGATTTTTCAAATCGATTCTTTTGAAAAGTTCTTCCCTTTCATAAGTCCTCGTAAACTCCCTTTTTCAAATTGACTTCGAAGAGCGAAGCCTTTTTTATAAGTTTTTGAAATGTTGAGATTTCATGGAGAGAGAGAAGAACCTTCAAATCAGTTCTAAAGTTTTCAAGCATGAGCATCATGGCGCATCCTTTGGAAATGGGCTCTTTTACTTGCCCTAGGAGCGATCTCCATCTAATGATGAATGCATGAGCATCCTCGTTAGGTGCTTGTTTTGTGTCCCTTAAGGTATTCAAAGTGAGAGTGACTTCCATGTTATGAGAAAAGCGTTGCATGAAGCAATTTGCCAACTCCTCGAAGGTGGCAAATTGGCTTAAATCGTAGGAAGCTAACTACTTTAAAGCATGTCCCTTGAGGGAGAGGGAAAACCAATAAATCCATTTTGTTAAATCCTTTTTCTTTTTGTAAGCCCTGCGAAAGAAGAGTTGAAGGTGGGATCTAGGATCCCCACTTCCGTCATACCGATGGAAGTTTGGTATACCATCGTCACTATCGGTTTGATAGTCGAATGGTAAGAAATCCGATAGTGCGTATGACCTCTTTTACTTTATTTGGCCTTTCAATAATTGTTGTAAGGCTTTTCTATCTTTTAGAGTAAATGATTCATGTTCTCGTTCCCCTTCTACTATTGAGGTCTCCTTGGACTTCTTTGATCGATTTGACTTTCTATGAGCCCTTGCTTATTTTCCATGGGAAGAGCATGATTCGATCGCCTCGGTCTCTTAGCTTAAGGCGGCAATCTTCCCTCCTATGAGCTTAAAATCCCTTCTTAGGGAAACAAGCAAATCCTCTAGATTTTGTAATGCATTTTTGAAATATGACTTGATGAGCATGAAGCCCGGCTCGATACTTCACACAATCCTTCTGAACTAGACATGTCTTAAAATGCTTTGAGATATGTAAAAACCTGTGCACAAGTGAGAAATTAACATCATGATTTTAAAAGATTAGAATTGGAAAAGTTCACCTAAGCTTGGAATCCCACAAGACTCGAATCCCACCGGGCGTGCCAATTCTGTAGATGTAAAATTTTCACTCCAAGCCTATGTAGAGACTTGGAATAAAACTCTTAACTCTACTTCATGCGCTAGTGTGCCAGCTAGTTTTCTAAAAACTAGCAAAATTAAATCTGACGGGCGATTATGGCTAAGCGGTCTCTTTTCGTATTAGACCTTCTTAAACCGATGCTCAAGGGTCAGTATAAGCTCTTAGGGATTCCAACTAAATATGTGAGACTTCCAAATTCACATGAAAAGCAAAGATATTGAGAATGGAAAACAAGTGCACTTGATTTCAAGTTTCAAAATGAAAAGTTCTGAAAAACAGAAAACTTTGTTTTCAATACTTGTTTTTCAAATCTTTTTAAAATACCTTTTAGACCTAAAAAAATCAAAAAACATTTACAAACTAAGCTTGATATGTGGAGAGTCTAGGACATCTTTAATATTTTGATTCAGAGTTGTGGTGTTGCAGAATTAAATCCCGAAAGAGCTTCTACTTAGGCACCTAGAACTGTTCTATCATAGAAATACAGAGAATCAAAGATGAGTCTGTATCTTAGTACTTAGAATTCCAAATTTAATTAATTTGCTCTTGCTGGAAAGCTATTGATGTCAGCTTTCCAATGAACTAAAAATCATCGATTTTGGACACCTACAGACAGAGTTATTGGATGAATACCCAAACTCTGTTGCAGGAAAACTGACGGGATAGACAGTTTACAAAAATTTTCCTGATTTGCACAGTTTTAATTATGATGTTGCACTTACCCTAAAATTCTTGCAAATTTTATTAGGAGTGGGACTGTGTGTATAGAAGAAGTGTGAAAAGTTTTAGAAGAATTGGAGTAAAGGTTTGGAAATTAAAAATCAAGCAATCAACATATGCAGAGATGATGAAAATCAAATTTCAGGATTTTAGAACATACGTGATGCAAACTCACACAAATTGAAATGAAATAACACAACATCACGAATTAAATTGCTGAAGAGAAATGAATTGAAATATACTTAATAGCTTAAGCATAGAGGGAATTAGAGAATATAGAATGTTTATAGAATATACAGAGGTAAAATCAAGAACTCAAACACACAGAGTGCATAATCAAAAGAAAGAGAAATTTCAGCAACATCTACCTCTATTACATCATGGGGGGAGACAAAGATCCATTAATACAACCCCTTTTGAATTGAATATGAATAAGAGATGTGGAAGAACAAGTTAGAGCAGCACTTACCCGACTTACACAATCGATTGGCCTCCAAGGTAGTGGCCAGCCGTCACTTGATCCCTTTCCCCCTTTACTTGATCACTCAAACTCTCTCTAAAGCTCTTGACCTAGATCCTACACTCCCTTCCCTCTCTAGGCTCTCCCTTAGCAGCTCTCAAACTCTCAAAAACTCTCAATGTGCAGCACCCTTGATGGCCTCCCCCAAAATATCTCAAGATGGGATTCACGTCCCACCCTTAGCCTCAATTTATAGGCCAAGGGTTGGTCTTCTAGGGTCTTTCTTGGGGCGGGTGATCCAAGATCCAACCCAGCCCACAAGGCCTTCACTTCCACGTGATTTTGGTGGTCCCTTATGGTCAAAGGTGGATTAGCCCCATATAGGATGGTTTGAGCTTGAGTCATGTGCCTTGGTCCTAGCCAATTGGACCTAGGTGCAACCAGTTAGGCATGGTTCCATGCCTTGATCAACCTTCTTTGTAGCTCATCCTTCCTTGCTTGATGTAAACTTGGTGCATGGGCTGGATGTGGCTTGATAAATCTTCGAAATCAGCCCAAGATTCAATCTGTTTCATCTTGCAAAAGTTGGTCAATCCTTATCAAAAGGTTACATTTGATTCAAACAAGTTCTTAATTCGATTTAATACACAACTCGAGCTGCCTTGATGCTGGCCCATTTGATTTGATTTTTGATGAAGATAGGCTTAGACGTGGTCTACTCCCTTGCTTCCAGTCTTTATCCTTCATGAGCTCGATCCTAGCTTGAAGTGGGCCCCACCTGTTTGCTTGATTTGTTCATATCCTCCGGACCTTATCCCTTTAACTTTAGTTTAAAACCTTTAATTTGAAATCTTTTAAAAGGTAAAAAATCTTCATTTTAAAGTAAAAGGTTTTAAATCATTTGGGCTTTCAAAATTGGGGGTGTTTAAAAAAAAATTGATTTAGGGTGTTTACATAGGGTATCGAACCACTTCAACGAGTATAAGGTATCGAACCACTTTAACTACTTTAACGGGTGTAGGATATCAAACTACTTTAACAACTTTAACGGGTGTCGGGTATCGAACCACTATAACCTTTGGGTATCAGGTCTTGGAATGAGACTATTCTTGACCTTTCAAATTTATGATGTTTGATTTGAATTTAATTTGTTTTTAAATATCAAGAGTTTTAAAATTTTATAAATTTATCAATTTGCAAACATTTTTGGATTTGATTCCCAATATTCTCATTTTTATTTATTTATATAAAAAGAATTGTTTGAAATCATCCTTTCTTTGAAGGCAGTCATTTAAAAAGGCAGAATCTTGCTAATTTGGTCTTGAGGGCAAAATAGTCATTTTTAAAAAAATTTGTCCAAATTTGATTTTTTTGGAAAGGATGCCAATATATCATCATTTGAGATTGCTTGAAAATTTTGGTATGAAAATGAGTTCATTCAAGGTGCTTTTTATTTGAAAAACCCTTAAAAGGCCCAAAGCTACAAAAAAAAGTAAAATTTCTAAAAGATGAAAAAAAATTATTTTAAGAAAAAATTTGGTTGTTTACCGTCACTCTCTATGAGGAGTGATTGCCACTTACACAACCTATAAGTGAGTATTGGCTTCTTCAAAGGGTATCAGATGGGGTCTAAGCTAGAGACCACTTGAACCTTATAAGACGACATGTAGTGACGCAATTCTGAGGTGCCCACACTAATGCCAGAGGCATTCTTTCTAATTGATTATACTTTTTCTCCTATCTAACAAGCGTTTTTGAGTTATAGTATATGACAACTTTGATTTTTTCATTATCCTCGCATTGTGTGAGGGGGCTTCTAAGACTAACTCATGAACATATAGGTACAAGAGTAAGGGTTAGACTCATCATATACTTCTTCAGTCAGTCAAAGGACCTCTTAAACTCATGATCGCCCTCAAAGTGAATGTTTTTGCGAAGTAATCAATTGAACGTCTCATATTTTATGCGTAAGCTAGAGATGAACTTTTGTATGGCCTGTAAGTGATCTTAAAGGCTCCTAAGTTGTGACATGTCAATGATGGCTCGAATCATAGAGGGATTGACCTTTACACTAGTTTGACTGACCATTAAACCTAAAAGTTTTCTTGATTTGACACTGAAGAGTTTGGCTTCAAATTCTATTGATGCAAACAATCAAACACATGGAGACAATGGCTCTAAGTGTTAGGTTCTTTCTTTGGATTTTACTAAGATATCATCTATGTTGACTTTCATAAGCTTATGGATATAGTCATGAAAGGTCATCATACCTCACTCGTATATCGCTCCAGCATTCTTCAATACAAGGGCATTACTCTGTATATATATATGAGAGTAAAAGGTTGTCCTTTATATTTCTCCAAACACCTCGGTCTAATATATAGTTGAGTGTTTTGACATTATAAATGTGATTTTCATTCACTCAATACGTAAGGAGCTCTTGGGTGATGGTTTGACCTAGTTCAGTAACTGTCTTTCCGTCTCATTTCATCATCAGCCAATCATTAGAATTCATTTCTTTACTATTTTCAACTTGTCGTTAGAATTCACTGGATGAAAGAGTTATAATAGTTTTTGGAGGAGAACCTTGGGCGATATCACATTTATCTGATCCATCTGACTTCCTACGTTTACTACCTGTGTATCTTATTTATAAACCACGAGTCTCAGCTGGGGCCTGAAAGAGAATCAGAATCGAGCATTTTTCATTTGGGTTCGAGACTAAGTATTGTTTTCAACAGCTAGAATTTTTTATAGAAAAATACCAACTTACATAAATGTATTATGACAAGCTGAAGACATAAAACTACATATTCTTCTAAACTCCATGAATTGAGATTCACAAAATAGATGGATCCTATCCCCAGCCTACAAAGAAACGCTTGGGAAGGGATTTACGAAATAGATGGATTTTATCCCCAGCATACAAAGAACACTGGGAGATTGAGCAAAGAGAATATCTAAAAGAGGCTAGGATGACTAGGGCCCGTTCCCTTTATTCTTTGACTTGCCAAGGTAAAGGGGGCGTCATTTATCAAACTCGCCAAAAATCCAGGCGTATGGTAGTGGGCGTGTTGTGTGTGTGTGTGGGGGGGAAAATCAGGCATGTCCCCTAGAGGGTCCTCTTCTTTCTTCAACCCTGTCCACGATGAGTTTGTGACCAAGCGTGAGCTAGATCTACGTGAATCTCGTTCAAGTACCTTGGACCTGGAACCTTTCTCAATAAAAGAAACTTAAAGGCCTTTGTCCTGTTGAATCCTGGCTGACGGACTTCTATTCAGTTTGACCGGCTCCATGGATGCCACATATGTGCACACTTTTTTGGAAGCAAAGAATTCAATAAGAACTCGGTGACGCACTTATATACATGTACACAAAGAAAAGAGAGTCGTAAATGAATAATGTATTTGGTGTATAATCTTACATAAATATTTTTATCCGTGAAAATTCAAATTAAAAATATCATTGTACTTTTGTATTTTACATTCAAATTAAAAATAATATACAGGGTGCAATATGCATATACTTTTGTATCATATGTATTCTTGTGAAAAATATCATTGTTCGTTGAAAAAATAAGCTGTTTTAGCTAGGCTGGAATCATGACCCGGTGCCAAAGAGCCATTCCCCTTGTGGGATGTTTGATTGCGAGGGCCAAACTATGGAACTCCAACTCCAATTCCAATCCTAGCGGCAGTATTTGACTACGATGGGAACTGCACTAGAACCGTGGTTTCAATTCCGTAGTCCCAGGCACTGAACTTAGGTTGTGCCAGCCTAATATGTCATCACGACTATGCACAGGCAGCATGGCTTCCGCATAAGTTTCGGTAGTTGCTTACGAAATTAGGCTTAATAGAGATAATAAAAGAATAAAGTTAGAGCTGGACGACAGGAGTCCGGAGAATCGCAAAACAATGAAATGGACGTGGATATTCGTTGATTATATCTGAAAAGTTCAAAGCCAAATCCGATATGACCAGTGTTCGAGAAGAGTTTGGCATATCGAATCCATTTGATTTTTCATTGCCAACTATTCCAACTAAAGCATTACCAAGAGAACAGGTGAGAGAAGGCCGAAGCGAGGTGTGCAAGCCCCGGGAGTAGAACTCATTACCTGAGCAGCTCTGCCAGCCAGGTGAGCGATCGCTGTTAGTTGGCCTCCAGGGGATGTGTGTGATTTGCTTTGGGAAAAGTTGACGATAAAATCAGAAGTAGCTACTTTTTTATTCCGGTTGCCAAATTCAACGCTCCGCCCAGGCGCGTTCTTTATTTATTCCCGAGCAGTTTCTTAGCCCGTAACAGAAATGGAATAGCATGCCTTTGGATTTGTATTTGCGAGAAGTTAACGTCAAGCTTGAACAACAAACTCTTTTGATTCCAGTTTCCAAATTCAACGCTTTGTTCCAACGCTTTAGTTTGTACTTGAGCATGTCTTAACCACTACGAAATAAAGAACGTTTCATTTCATATCCTCTCTCTCTCTCTCTCGTGCAAAGCGTGCGCGTACAGGGTTTGGGTGAGGGCGACCGGTTTCTCTCCTATTCTTCCTTTGCTGCTGATTCCCAATTTCATCTAAAGTGGGTGCAGAGGGATGCAAAGAGAGGAGAAAGGAATGGCTATAGGGTTGGGTTAGACGCCGATGTCTTCGCTAAAAGGGAGAAGAAGTGCTTTAAAAAGACAAGGGTCCGTGCGTCGTTGCGGGTGATATGGGTGATGACAAATCGTCGAGTCCGATGGCCGCAAGAGATAACAGAGATCGCGAGCTGCTCATACCGGTCGCTGAATCCCACGAGGATGGCGACTCCAAGGCATCCTCTTCTTCTTCCGTTTCTTCCTCCCACCATTCAGGAAGGGAGGTCAGTTTTCTATTCCTCGTTTATCTTTATTTTTATTTTACACGAGAAATGTAATGTAATTGGGTGTTTTACATAGGACGGCAGAATTTGTTGACCTCATGTCACGGATGCCATTTGATTCTACGTGGACATTCCTGATATGGTCATGTTATTCCGTATTTACCTGAGTAAGTAGGCGGGCGTGCCGGTTTCTAGTCGCCATTGGAACTCAACGGGATCTTTTTGTTGGAAGGGATGAATGAAATGGGACTTTTTCTAAATTGAAGTTTTGCTTCCCATCTGGAAATGACCAATTTTCTGATTGGTCTTCTCCTTCTTCCTAGTGCATAATTTCTTCTTGGTTCTGGAAATTCAAAATGTCTACGAGATAAGAGTATACACTTTTAGATTTCTTTCTTAGGTTGGGATATGGCAGATCAAGTCGGTTCTGCACAAAGTTGTAGCATAGAGATCTTTCATTTTTTTTCTTAATTAGTTTTCCTGAAATGCAATCTGGACATATAGTCCTTTAGGTTCTACACAAGTTAGATTTAGGATGAAGTTCATGAAATAGCCTGCAAGTATATTATGAGGAGAGTGCAACGTTGAAGCTCTGGGTAAACTAAAAGCTGGATGAACGTCTCAGGAATTTCTTTTGTGTCCGCCAAGGATTTCTTTGCAGTAAAAGATAGGCAAGAACTTTCTGGATTGAAGGGGAACCATAAGTTTGCTCGAGTTAGAGGGAGGGAGGGAGACTTTGGCAAGAAAGAGGGATTGGGGCATCTTTCTGTCCCACTTCATGTTGTGGACATATGGTCCTTTAGGCTCTACACACGTTAGATTTAGGATGAAGTTCATGAAATAGCCTGCAAGTATATTATGAGGAGAGTGCAACGTTGAAGCTCTGGATAAACTAAAAGCTGGATGAACGTCTCAGGAATTTCTTTTGTGTCCGCCGAGGTTTCTTTGCAGTAAAAGATAGGCAAGAACTTTCTGGATTGAAGGGGAACCATAAGTTTGCTCGAGTTAGAGGGAGGGAGGGAGACTTTGGCAAGAAAGAGGGATTGGGGCATCTTTCTGTCCCACTTCATGTTGTGGACATATGGTCCTTTAGGCTCTACACACGTTAGATTTAGGATGAAGTTCATGAAATAGCCTGCAAGTATATTATGAGGAGAGTGCAACGTTGAATCTCTGGGTAAACTAAAAGCTGGATGAACGTCTCAGGAATTTCTTTTGTGTCCGCCAAGGTTTTCTTTGCAGTAAAAGATAGGCAAGAACTTTCTGGATTGAAGGGGAACCATAAGTTTGCTCGAGTTAGAAGGAGGGAGGGAGACTTTGGCAAGAAAGAGGGATTGGGAGGAGACTTCAGTCAGAGCGATAACTGTAGAAGTTCGTTGGTGGCACGTGAGTTCGAAGAGGATGAGAAGACAACTAGAGAAAGAAAGAAGTATAGACTTGAGAGGAAGGTTTCACTTTCTTTGACGATTTCATACAATTCAAGCTGTCTGTTTTTAAAGCGAGAATTACATTGACCAGTTAACACGATTTTATGGAAACCTCTAGAAACTTGATGTACGCCACCAGACTGGTATCTTCAATCTCGGGCAGAGGATGAGCATCTCTAGTCATAGCCATTGTTCATTCACTACTTCAAATTTCAAACGCTCAACCAACAAGTACCAATCAACTAAGTAGTGGTCCTATCACCATTAGTAGGCCTATTGATGTAGTGGCTTGGATCTTGTTCATGGTTCACATTCCACTTGTCGTAAATTGGAACATATGGACATATGAACTGGCATTCCAATTGAAGTGGAAACTTAAAATCCATAACCCCAATTGCTATGGGAATACCATTTAGTTTGCCTATGCCTGTTTGAACAGCCTCAGCTAAACCCGTCTCTATTTGATAAGAATAGATACGATCCCTATAAGGTTCTTCCTCAGAATGAAATTCAATAGGGTCTATAGAGACCATGTTTTCATCCATAGGATCCCAAGTGCCTGGATCAATCAAAAGTTCGATTCTATCTAAACTACTCATTTTCAAGTGGTATCCACATTGTTCACAAATATTCATTTTTGTTTATAATTTAATCCATAACAATTTTCACATTGAACCCATAAATGTCTGTATTTTTGATTTCTATCTAAATCATTCTGTCTTCCGAAATCAGTGTCACTAACACCATTTTTTATTTTGAGATTAGAGCTCTCAAGGTCACTCTCCCTTTCACTATCCTTACAAATGTAACTATAAATGTAATTGTCACTACTACAAAAACAACTAAGCCTTTTCTCATACTAGATGGGGTCGGCTACTTGAACTGTTACTACCATTCAAAATGAAACTATCCATATTGGGATTGGTTTCAGAACGAATATAACTGTCAATGCAACTATTAATGTGATTCTTCCAACTATGCTTAGTATCATACACGTAATCATCAGAATAGCGATTGTAACTCTTAGACCCACTATTTAGATTCAGATAACTAGAAAATAAACTTTCTAGTTCACCCAGAAAGTAACTATTGGTGTCAATCTCAAAAATATTATTTTCAATATCGAAATATACGGAATAACTGTCACCATTACTATCCCTAACCCAAAGGGTGTCATCAGAGATGAGACTACAAATGTCCTTGGGATCATCGAAATCTAGTAAATAATCAAGATTACTGTAACTAGAACTGCCCCTATTACTAACCAGTGTTGTTTGTACCGTATCATATCTTGTATCGTTTTGCTCCACGATACATGAGTATCGTATCATATTATAATTTTTTTTAAATAGTTCAAAATTATCAAAAATAGAGAAAAATTAGAAAAAAACAAAAAAAATGAGGACAATTTTAAACAATTCCTATAATTCAAAAGTTGAGTAAACATTCATTATTCACCATTCAAATTTCTATATATAAGCATTTAAGGCTTAAGTAGTACATCTTTATACTTAAACAAGTAGCAAAATTACAACTTTCATAATTGAAAAAAGAATTACATATTGTAATCCGGATCATCAATTAAATAATCTTCATCTTCTTCTCCTCCTTATTCAAGATCTTCACCATCTTTCATAGCAAAATCAATGTCATCATCCCTTACTGATATCCTCAAGGATGATATCTAGACAATGGGTTGCATACAGTTGTAATGAAGTCGATGCTTTAATGTAACAACGGAAGATTGATAACAAATATCACCTCAATTCGTCAAACACAAAGCCTTGAAAAAGGCTATAATCACATAAGTGCAACAAAAGACACTGAAAATAACGAATATCTATATTATTAAATGGTCACACAAAGGCTTTTGAAAACATGTACATGAGTGAGATATTTATAGAAGAGAAAAAGAGAAAGAGAGGAAGGGGTTGGTCACAGTTAGACCCCAATGGCTAGAAGGGCCTGGTAACCATTGGCTACCAACAGCTAAGGGCCTAGCCCCTGTTGCTCTGAGAGCCTGATGGGCTAGGCCCTAAGAGCAGGGCCTATCAGGCCCAAGCCTTGCTACATTTGCTAACAACGTTGTCCAATAAAAAGTCCCATAACTATCTTCTAACTCTTTTGCAACTGCTTTATAGTTAGTTGCATTATCTGTAATTAATTGGACTACATTTTCATACCAAACCTCTAATATCACCTTGTCAAATTCTTGCATTAGAACCTCTGCATTATGACACTCCTCTGACATGTGTAGTGATCTCAAAAACAAAAGTCCTTTAGGACAATAGAAAAAGAAGTTTAATAAAATTATCTGTCCATCCATCTGCACTGATAGTGTACCGTTTCTCCTTCCATGATTCCCTTAAAGTCGAATAATATTCTTGGACTTTAAGGGCGTTCTTTTCCAATAGTTTCTCTCTCAACTTATTATATGATGACATGAAACTCTGCGACATTGCTTAATGTAGTAACTAAATAGACGGATGATCTGTTCTCGATTGCTTTGGATGGTTTTCTCATACAGTAGTTACAGGAGCTCTAATTTTTATTTAGCTCATCTTGCTTGAACTGTGACAGGGGTTGTCATTTTCACTGCACTTGTTTGTGACCTTGGATTTGTTATTAATGGGTTTTATATGTTCTTACTTCTTGTTTTTTCTTTTAAATAATGGTGCCCCTATTGACAATCTCAGTTCTAATGATTTCCCTGTTTAGGCATTTTCTAAGGTGGTTCGCAGTTGGGCTTCAAAAACGTTTATGACAGGGTGGTGAGGTTCCTTTTTCTCCTAGTTCTTTCCTTAGTTTCTTTGTGGATAATTATGTCAATGTCAGCTCAAGTCTTTTACTTATCTCACAGTTGTCCTTGCCTGTATGGTATATCATTTAAAGGTTTAGCTCATTCTTAGACACATAAACTTGTACGTTCACACATAACCCCATGTTTCTTATATTTGTACTATTACAGGGGAAGTGAATCAAGTGATGTGTCCTATTGGATACTACAAGCATTACTGTGGAACTTATGTGATCATTGCACAAACATGCATATAATGCACCTTTGCTTATATTTATAAAGCTCCAATTTGTTGGAGGGCAAGAACAACAACAACAACGAAGCCTTTTCTCATGGGGTCGGCTACACAGATTCTTTGTTTCTATAGAGCTTGATCATGTGCCGTGCTAGCAGTTAACTCAATATAAACTCCAATACTTTTGCGGTCTTCTTATTTTTTTTAATGTTTTCCCAATATAGTTTCTCGTATCTTCTTACTAAAGCTTTCTTTAGTTGTCTTTCTACATGTTCAAACCATTTTAAATGATTTCCCATCATTGTATCATCTATTCGTGCCACACCCAATTTGTTGGAGAGGGCATGAAAGTAAAATTGATTGAATCCATCTTAACTAATAAAATTCCATATAATTGGTTAAATGAATACTGATATACGAAACAACTTACAAAGGGGGTAGGACGAGTATATGTGGGCGTGACTGAAATGAATGAGTTCTTTACTGCCAAGGATGATTTACAATATCATTACGCACTCGTTCCTTCTGTCTCTGAAAGACAATTTATGTTTGGAGCATGTCTGTGTGTGTTCACTTATTTATATGTTTGTGTGCATGGAAGAGGATGCCTGACTTTCTTTGTGCTAGTTCAGTTATTCTGAGGCCACTTTGTGTGCTACAGCAACCCACTAAAATATTGTTGTGAGCCAGTTCCAAATGGTGAAATTTGTATCCTTCAGAAGTCGGTGTTTGGAGTGTTTCTCATGACATGGACATCGCTGTTGGACATATTTAACTACTAGTATGATTGTTATAAAGTTGTGGAAGTGATGTTGGATGTCTTTGAGACATGCACGAACAGGAAAACGAGTGCCTTTGAGAGACATGGTTTATGCTGTCTTTAACATCTATGTTCTTTTAACATCCTGTCAATTATTGTTTTAAGAACCTTTGAAGTTTGATTAACTAAGACACCATATAACTCGAATGTCTTTCGTTTCTTGTGCATGTCGTTCTTGTTACCCCAAATAAGCTGGCTATAGGGTCTTAGGTATCTAAATTTCCCAAGGTTTATTTATCCTGTTAACACTGCAGAAGCTGAAAGCGGAGAAGAGGGCCTTACACATGGTTTATTCACTAGGATGCAAGTGATAGATCATCCCTCTTAATGACATGGAAGACCAAATTATCACTATTCCCTAACACTAGCTGGAAACTATACCTAAGCTCTACACAAATCTTGTACATGGCTAAGGAGATTTACAAAATACAAACTATAAGAGTATCTTAAATTGAAATGCATAACTTTATTTATTTTTTCACTTCAAAAAAGAAAATTCTAATGTGTTGTTTGCTTTTCAGTTTCATCCTATTTCCTATAGCAATCACTTTCTATATCACATGGTGGTTTATTCATTTCGTGGATGGTTTTTTCTCTCCAATATATGCACAACTAGGAATCAACATATTTGGTAAGTAAATTAATGACCCTACTGGAAAAATTCATACCTTTACAGTGTAACTTTGTCATTTACTTTGTTCAGGGGTTTGATTTTCTTGTGGTCTTCTTGTAGGACTTGGTTTCATAACCTCCATAACATTCATCTTCTTGGTTGGGGTCTTCATGTCTTCATGGCTTGGAGCTTCTGTTTTAAATCTTGGAGAATGGTTCATTAAACGGATGCCATTAGTTCGACATATATACAATGCATCTAAGCAAATTAGTGCTGCAATTTCACCCGGTAACTGACTCTGTCACTCTATTTAGACACGTGCATGCAAGCACATGCACATATATGCACAATGATACACATCTTTACTGATTTCTGTGCTTCTAAAATACAGACCAAACCTCCAAAGCCTTCAAGGAAGTTGTCATTATACGACACCCACGAATTGGTGAATATGCATTTGGTTTCATCACGTCATCTGTCGCTCTTCAGGTCTGTGTTGATCCGTTTTGCAGCTTTATCATACAACGCGCTGTGCAATTTTGCAAACTCTACTTCCATGAATCTTATTTTCCCTAACAATGCATGTTAAAGTGTTTTATATGCACAAAATGAGGCATTTCTTGATTTTCTGCAGTTTTATTATGAAGATTGTCCAGAAAGCACAAAAATTTCATCTGTTACAATAAAGGATACATCATATATTCTGTTTGTTTTAACAAATGGTGCATATCCAGGAGCTATTTTGTTGAGCTGTTGACTGGATTGGAACAAGCAAACTGTTTTTACCCACAGATAAAATGCCTGCTTACCGTTAGCACACATTCTATTTTGCTGCATCACAAGGTTTCTGACAAGATACACCGAAATGCATGTTGTTGTCATCATTGTGGAAAAACTAATAGTCTGGATAAGCATTTTCCCTTTCTAGATGTGATCAGGTACTTCCATCTGTTCCCTGCTGAAAGCATCCTTAATGTGGTTGCCCCTACAAGTAGCCAATATTACCTATGAACAATTCTTACCTCAAATCAACTTCATGCCTAAAAACAAATTATTCTATCTCCAATGTTCAATTTGACTACAATATTTATCATTAATTGTGGAAACTAAAGTTGTTTACAGGCATTTTCTGCCTGATACCCATGGAATGTGTTCCTTGCCGCCAGGGCTGTCATTTAGTCAATCAGCACAAAATAAATCAGGCTTGGGTAGCTGATGTGTAACCCAAGCTCAATTTTTCTTCCCTTTTCCTTTTCAGTGGAGAGACCAATTCAGTCAACACATGGGTTGTGATTGAACTGAGCTGTATCTTATTTGAGTCAGCACTTGCCATTTTCAAACTTAATAAGCATCTTATATGGTGGAAAATATCTTCGTTTTTCTTCTCCTGTCACTCTACTTTTGCCTGTACCTTATGAGTATTCAACTTTCCAATCGTCATAAGCAGCATAATTGGATTTGTAGCTTTCTTTGTGTGCTTTGCTGCTTCCCTACACATTTTCGTATATCTCATTTCCAAAGATAATAAACTATGTCCGGTGAAATGTACTCTTAAAAGTTTTCTGCTGGTTCTTCTAAGTATTTAATGGCTATTCTCCAAGGTGGGCAATATTGAAACTGTGGTTTCCAGTGGTGTTGCTGTTCTAATTCGTGTAGCTTTCTTTGCTGTTGGAACTATGTTGTGTGGTTCAGGCCTACTAGTTATCAGTGGGATCAGGCATATTTCCAGCAAGAACATATTGGAGAGTTAATGCCAGGCTAGCCAAATTAATGCATTTATTGAAATCTTTGTCTAAAATTTGCAATAAACTAGTTTTTCATGATTACAGTGGTTATTATGCGTCGAAAGAAGGATTGCTCACAGACAGCTCGATAGACATTGATGATGGAATTGCTGTTCCGTGATTAGGACCCCATATCTTTAGAGATGAAGGGACCTGGACCTTTTGATAGTCATATCAATAGTAAACTGTGCGGTTGTCTCCACGATTCTTTTCTGCCGACTCGAGGATGAAACCGTGGGAATGATTGTCTTGTGGACAGGAAGGAAAACAACACTCCCAACATTGCCACTGCCCTCATATCTGACTGTTGTTTAGGAGGAGACTTAAATGGACATGTCAGTAAAGAGGCATGAGGACATCAAGGGATTCATGGAAACTTTGGTTTTGGGGATATAAATGAGGAAGGTAGGGAGATTTTAAATTTTGCTATGGCATTTGATCTCTTTATAGTCAATACAATCTTCAAAAAACGAGATGAACATTTAATTACTTATAAGAGTGGCTTATCACAAATACAAATTGATTACTTTATTTGTAGAAAAAAAGATAGAGTGTGTTGTAAAGATTGTAAGGTAATTCCAGGAGAAAGCTTAACCACCCAACTCGACTTTTAGTTATGGATTTACAAATAAAAAAATGGATAAAGAAGAAAAGAGTGCTTCGAGCTATTCGGACTAAATGGTGAAACCTCAAAAGCGAGAAAGAAGATATATTTAAACAGAAAGTCCTTCAAGGAGATGTTTGGAATTATGTTGGCACACCCTGTGATATGTGAAACAATATGGCTATACATATTAGGAAAGTGGCGAAAGATGTGTTAGGGGTATCTAAGGGAGGTGTACCGGCACAAAAAGAAGCTTGGTGGTGGAGTGAAGCAGTACAAAATAAAATCAAGGCAAAGAGGGCATGTTACAAATTACATTATTTCAAGAAAACTAGTGAAACTTTAGAAGCTTATAAGAAAGCAAAGAAAGAAGCGAAAAAGGCCGTTAGTGAAGCAAAAGCTAAGATTTGGGATGACTTATATAAAAAACTCAACTCAAAAGAGGGTGAAAGAGATATTTTTAGGATAGCTAGGGCTAGAGATAAGAAAACTAAAGATCTTAATTATGTTAGATGCATAAAAGACAAGAATGAAAAATTCTAGTGGCAAATGATGATATAAGAAATAGATGGAAAAACTATTTTTATAATCTTTTTAATGAAAATAAAGATGTTAGTATTAGTTTAGGAGATTTAGCTAAGTCAGAAAAGTATATAAACCACAATTTCTACCGACGTATTCAAAAGAATGAAGTCAAAGAGGCTCTTAAACATATGAAGGGTGATAAATCGATAGGACCAGATAATATTCCTATAGAAGTTTGGAAAATACTAGGAGAAATAGGAATCACTTGGCTCACTAGACTATTTAATGAAATATGAAAAAACCAAAAGATGCCCGAGGAATGGAGAGCAAGTACACTTATACCCATATATAAGAACAAGGGAGACATTCAAAATTGTGCGAATTATCGAGGTATCAAGTTAATGAGTCATACTATGAAATTATGGGAAAGAATTATCGAACGTAGGTTAAGACAAGTATCAAGTACAATAGAGAACCAATTTGGATTCATGCCAGGCAGATCTACTATTGAAGCGATTCACCTTTTGAGACGTCTTATGGAACATTTTAGAGCAAAAAAGAAAGACCTTCGCATGATATTTATTGATCTAGAAAAAGCTTATGATAGGGTACCGAGGGAGGTTCTTTGGAGAACTTTGGAAAAAAGAGGTATCCCATTGACATATATTAACCTTATAAGAGACATGTATGATGGTGCAAAAACATGTGTGAGGACTCATGAAGGAACGACAGACTTCTTTGAAGTTAATATTGGGTTACATCAAGGATCAACTTTAAGTCCATACTTATTTATAATGGTGATGGATGAGTTAACAAAACATATTCAAGATAAAGTACCTTGGTGTATGTTATTTGCAGATGACATTGTATTAGTGGAGGAGTCTAAGGAAAAAGTTAATAGAAAATTGGAACTATGGAGAGAAACATTAGAAAGCAAAGGCCTCCGACTTAGTAGAACAAAGACAGAATATATGGAATGTAAGTTTGATCATTTGGTTACTTCAGAGGACATGGAAATTAAAATTGATACACATTGCATACCTAGGGTCAATTTTTCAGAGTGATGGAAGAATTGATGGAGATGTTACACATAGAATTAATGCTGGTTGGTTAAAATGGAGAGGAGCATCCGGTATTCTTTGTGATAAGAAGATACCATTAAAGTTAAAAGGTAAATATTATAGAGCAGCAATTAGGCCTGCCATGTTTTATGGTTCTGAGTGTTGGGCAGTTAATCATCAACATGTACAAAAGATGTCTGTGACAGAAATGAAGATGTTGAGATGGATGAGTGGTCATACAAGAAAAGACCGTATACATAATGAGGTTATTAGAAACAAATTAGGAGTGGCACCAATAGAGGATAAAATGAGAGAACATCGTTTAAGATGGTTTGGACATATAGAAAGAAGATCAAAAGAAGAACCTTTAAGAAGGTTAGAAAAACTAAATTTGGAAAGTATTAAAAGAGGTAGAGGACGACCACAAAAGTGTTGGAAAGAAACAATAAAGAATGATCCAGCTTATTGGGAGTTAAGTGCTAACATGACACACGATAGGGATATGTGGAAACAAAGAATCCATGTAGCCGACCCCGTCTAGTATGGGAAAAGGCTTAGTTGTTGTTGTTGTATAAAATTTTGAAGTGAATTTATCACTGGTTCTTTGTGAAACAAGTTTCTCTTGGAAATTCGGCAAAATACCCCTACTGCATTTGTTGAAATCTTTTTCCTTTTTCTGTGTATAATTGCATAAATCCATTTCTTAGATCACATTTTGTTCGACTTGGAACAAGATCGCATAAGAGAGCAAACCACACTCACGGGCAAAATGGTGACCCCTCCTTTGTGCTTTGCTGCAAGTGGCAGAACTTATTGGAGTTCAAATGCCTCATGTTCAAGAAATGGTTCTGCATTGGGAAGGCTGTGCATCACTTCTTTGGTTTGGCCTTTCATTGTCAAGAGCCTGAATCAAATTCTCTTGTTATTCTATTTCAAGGGATGTGAAGCAAACGTGATTTAACCTTTTGGCCTTCTGAAATCCCCCCCCCCCCCCCCCTTCTTATGTTTTCCATCTATTTATTACTTTTCTTGTTATTGTTCTTCTGTGAGCTTTATCTTTTGATTAAACTTCTTTGTCATGGAATGCTCTTTGGATGCAAAATATTGCGTAATATACTAATACTCATGTTGTTGGAACATGCATCCTTTCACAACTAATTCTGATACTCTATCTTGCTCTCGGAAACTCCCTATCTGTTTTCCTTTTCACTTTAAGCAGTTTTTTTTGGTAGAACATCTTCTGTGGCTTAAGGAGAAATTTTATACCCCTCATAAGCTGGATTCCTTAGATAATACTCATGTTCAAAAGTTTCAAAAAGAGTTCTTGTGCTTGTATTCATTCTGACATTTCTTACTTCTCATTACAACATGCACTGTAGTTGTGCATCTCATGCAGCCTATATCTCAGAGATTGTGTTTGCACTGAGAAAGCTAATTTTTTTTGTTTGGATCCTTCTAAAATTGGACTTGTTGGACCTATTTATTCAAATAAACTTCGGTTCTTAGATATGGTGATTACATGGGTATGGCTGAAAAAGGTACTGAAGTTATCTTTACTAGATAAGCACTCCTTTCCACACGAGCCCTCATGTATAACCTTGGACAGTGTGGAATTTGTTCACATGGTTTGTGTGCCACATTATGTGTATCTTTTCTGCTTTGAATTTAGTCTCGTATGCCGACATTATGATATGACAAGCCTTCATGTATAATCTCAGATGATGTGGAATTTGTTCGCATGGTTTGTGTGCCATTATGAGTGTCTGTCTGCTTTGAATTTAGTCTCTCATACACTGACCTTACGATATATATGCATTTAGAACTATTCTGGGGAAGAGGATCTTTACTGTGTTTATGTACCCACAAACCACCTTTACATTGGCGACGTATTCCTTGTCAACTCCAAGGATGTTATCCGGCCAAACTTATCGGTCCGTGAAGGAATTGGTAGGACTTCATCTTGCAGCAATTTTCTATCAATTGTCACAGAATTCTAACGTTTTATTTTGGACAAAAAATTGCAGAGATTGTCGTCTCTGTTGGGATGTCAATGCCTCAGACATTGTCAACTGTACCTTGAAGGGAATACAACTTGACAGGATAAGATCTCCTAGAAGCTAGTGCATATCAGTAACTTTTGTTGCTGATTAGCATGTTAGGTTACTGCTATCCACAAAATAGCGATGTCAGGGAACTGACAGCTTGTTAAATGCTTTCTTTTGATGTGAAAGTCGTGGCCAAATTTTTACTACGGGCAAAAACATTTGTTAGTGAGAAGAATGGCCCTTGATCTGTAACCCTCGAAATTCTTGGTACTTTTTCATGTAATATTTTTATTGCTCTTTGTAACATGTTTTAGCCTCTTTCTTCTCATGCTGTCCATAGCATTTTAAACGCTATGTTTCTTGCAAGATCTGCTGGCAGACATCACCTGTTCTTTCAGGCAAAAAATCACCTACCCTCTTGATCACATTGAATTTGGTAGAAGCCTGTCAATGGTGTGCAACTAAGATTTCCAGTGTAGCTGCCATCTTTTTGGAATGGTCACTGTTCTGCCATCGATTGCCTAGATCAAGTACAATGTCCATGTAGCACTTTAGTGTGGCAGGTGGCTTGCTTTTGGTTTTGGTCTGCCACCGGTTGTTGTAACTTGATCACCCAATTCTCTTCGTTGCAGTAAGAAATGCACTTAAATGCCATGTGCACTCTAATCAATGGAATTTTTCTTCTTAGTTGTCATAAATAATTAGCGGTACTAGCCATTCCAATTTTCTTTGGTTTTTTGGGGTGAGGAGAAAAGAGGTTATCGGTGCTGCTTATTTTTACAAGTTGTAATTAAAACAAGGACCCATATCTCTTCCGGTAGGGGATCAACCTAAAACCCAGCCTGTGCAAAGGAAAAAGGTAGCGATGTGACAAGATTTGGTCGGTGTGTCATCTATGAAGAGAAAAAGAAGGTTTTCAGGGATGTCTTTGCATTGAAATTTCGTGGATCACATTGGAACTTGTCTGGAATTTAGGTGGTATGAATTTTCATAAACTACACAGCTTTCTATATCAGCAAGTTCAAACTCAACTTTCCGTCAGCCGGTTAACCAAACTCTGGTTCTTCCATTTATTATTTGCTGTAACCAAGTTCATTTACTTCAAGAGTTGAAAGCATGCCAAATTGATCAATCAAGCAAGATATCTAAACTTCAATCGGTGCTCATGATTCCATTTTTGTAGCGCCGCAGCCTCTCTGTATCCTGGTTCATGTGGATCTCCCTTTCATATCTTTCTTTTGCATTCTGTGCGACGACTCCCTCCCTTCTCCCACTTCAGGTGGAAACCCAAATCGATCCTAATTGGAACAAAATTCACAAACTTAAGCTTATATCCTTGGTCCTGATCAAATCCATCTAAAGTACATTATTAGTTGTTGATATGATTGGATCCGGATCATTTTCTATCTGAAATCATCTCTCCATACCTTTTATCTCAAATGCCAATCTAGATTTAGAATCGATCCACTACTTGATGACCTAAAATCAGGTGTAACCTAAATTTTAGCTCCGAATCAAAGCCCTCAACCAAAGTTTGGATTTGAACCCAAAATCCAAAGCCTAAGTAGACCTAGATCTGATCTGATACCAGTCACCATTCATAGCCAGAAGTAAAATTTGGTTTTGGATATGAATTTGAGTATGAGTATATATATACTCAGATGTAAAATGAGATGCAAGATTAGTTAAGTTTTAACCTACATTGACAATTATAAGATTATCCGTACAGTCCAAATTCACCAACAAAGTTTTGATCTATTGAAGAATAAGCTTCATCGAAACCATTTCAGAGTTAGGGGAGGAGAGAGCATTACTAATCCTGATACCAATAACTAACTGGCAGACTTACATATGAAGTTTATTTATTCGAATTCCAACTAGGATAATGAATTTTAAGCCGAATTCAAATAATTTAGTCACGATCAGGTTGTTTGAACCAAACTGATAATTTTGTTTCCCTTGCTACTAATTTAGATATGAAATCTGGCAGTTCTTAGAGACATAAAGGAAGCTAAATACCATGCTTTTATGGTAAGACAAAAATAATTATCATTGGCATGACAAGTTGGTCAATATTAAAAATTAGGACTGTATCCCCCACGGAATGCGGTAGAGATAAAACTATCTAGCATGGGACAAGTGATGGCAAGTATAAGGGTCGAAGCGGATTTCAAGCAATTTTGGCTGTCAAAAAAATCTCTAGTTTTAAAATAAGAGCGTAAAGTATAGAGAATGGAGAACCCTTTCCAGAGCAGCCTTCTGATCGATTTGGGAGGAGGAAAGCCTATGTCGATAATATAAACTGGGGTTACTATTTGTATACTCCTTTTACTATTCACATACCCTTAATTTAAAAAATATCAAAACTACCTTTAGAACAATTTCTCTTTCCTTTCCACACCCAATTTATACATTTCTTTCTTTTTATTATAGCAACCGACATCCAGCCTATTTGGCTATTGTTGCTTTATTCGCAACCAAAAAATACATGATTATTATCTTACAAACCTGACAGGAGATACACAAAACAAGAAAGAAGAAAAAAAAAGAGGAGGCGATTGATCTCTCCGATTTTTGGATTTTTCAAAGTTTTGGGGTTGATTCTTAGAAATTTTTTCATATTTTTCTAGGTTTGTGTTGCTTTTGTATTTTTTCCGTTTTGGTTGATAATTCATGGTTTTGTGTCGAATGATTGACTCATCATATTTTCAACTCAAAATGCAGTGCAGGAGCACTTGTCTCGAAGGAGATATGTAGTGTAACAATGTCTCTCCTTAAAAAGGAGACACGGTTGAGCTGTGTCTCTTTCGAAGGAGAGATGTGCTTAGGCCATGTCTCCATCAAACTAAAGATGTGTATGTGCCATGTTTCTCATATTACATATATGCATATGTGCTTCGAACCTTATATCCTTTTATTTATCACAAAATGACAAACAACTCGAGTAAAAACACTTATGATGGAATAGATTTTAAAAAGATAATAACTGATCAATATAATTATTATACCAAGAATAAGGAGGCTGAAAATGATTGTAGTGCACCGGATAATGTATTTTTTGATTCATTGGTCGATGAAGTAGAAAAATATTTATTGATTGAGAGGGTGATGAACTTGACTATTCACTTATGTTTGTGACAGAAGATGTATTTAGTAGTCATAAATAAGCTTATTGAGTTTAGAAGAAATATTGAAAAAAGTATAATATTACTATTATCATTCTTCGTTCGAAGAGTAAAGGTATAACAAGCAAGGTTTGGCTTAAGTGTAAAAGGAGTAACAAATATAAGTCAAGTAAAAATATTGATATTGAAAATAGTAGATGGACAAACATTAAGAAGGTAGAGGGCCCGTCTTTTTTTGACAGGAGAGAGTGTAGTTGATAGTTATTGGAAGTATAAATGAGACACATAACCACCTTTTAGGCTTGTACTTTGAAGGACATGCTTTTGTAGAGAGATTGAGTGAATCTAAGTATAGTGTGACGACAGACCTTTAAAATTACAAATCGAAGCACATTTTGATGCATTTAAAGCAAGTTGATGAGGCAAATGTTAGCACGACAATGCATATTTATAATGTATGGATGAAAATTAGGAAGGTAGAGGAATTCTTGAAGTGTCTTCCAACAACTGCTACATGATCTAGACTACCACCAATATCATGTATGGTATCATAAAATCCTCGATATGGATATTGTTGGTGACATTTTATTTATACATTCTCATTCAGTGCAACTATGATATGCATTTCAATGGATATTGAAATTTGATAGTACATATAAGACAAACATATAAGAGTTTCATTTCACTTTTTTTAAATGATTGTTCATATATAGTGGATAACGATTATATATTTTGTATTTTATAGTTATGAGATGCCGTTTCTTGAGGTCATAAGGTTTATGTTTGAGTTGCATTTCTCATGTTATGTGTATACATATGCTTTAAACCCTATATCCCTTTATGTATTTTAGAATGACAAATAACTCGAGTGGAAGCACTTATGGTGGAATAGATTTTTAGAAGATAATTATTGATCAATATACTTATTATATCAAGAACAAGGAGACTGAAAGTGATTGTAGTGCAGTAGAAGATGTATTCTTTGATAGGTTGGTCAATGAGGTACAAGAAACATTTATTATTTACGAAAGTGATTGACTTGGCTATTCACTCGTGTTTATAACAGATGATGTGTTTAATAGTCATAATGAGCTTATTGAATAAGAAATATTATGAGGACGCATATTATTATCATTCGTTCGCAGAGTAACAACGTAATACATGGATGTGAAAGGAGTAGCATATATAAGCTGAGTAAAAATATTGATGTTGAAAATAGTAGTTGGACGAATATTAAGATGATAGATTGCCCATTTTTATTGACAAAAAATACAATTGATGGTTATTGGAAATTGAATGTAATAAATGAGACACATAACCACCCACTAGGCTTTTACCTTGAAGGACAAGCTTTTATAGGGAGGAGATTAAGTGAATCTAATTATATTGTAACAAAGGACTTTACAAAAAACCATTGCAAATCGAAGTATATTTTGACATATTTAAAGTGGGTTAATGAGGAAAATGTTAGTACGACAAGACATATTTATATATATGAATGAAAATTAAGAAGGAAGATATGAATACTCGAAGTATCATATAACAACTACCACACAATCTAGATTATCACCAATATCCTACACAACATCATAAAATCCCTGATATGAATACTTTCAATAATATTATTTTATACATTCTCATTCAGCGAAACTATTGCATGTATTTCCATAGGTATTAGAGTTTATTAACAAATATAAGGCAAATATATAAGACTTATTTTTTTTTTTTAAATATTGGTTAGTATGTAGTGTATAATGGTTATATATACTTCATATTTTATAGGTATAAGATATTTTTTCTTAAGGCTGGCGGGTTTACATCAACCTTCAAGAATTATTTTAAAGCCTTTACTTTATGAAAGAGGAAAAGGAAGATAATTATGCTTGGTTATTGAGGTGTGTAAGTTATAAAGTTACTTGATACTATATATTTTATAATCTACAATGCTCTTGGTCTAGCATTGACACTATAAAGTTACTTGGTTCTATATTTTATAGTGAGAAGTTATTTGCTCACTCATAAAGTTACACATTCCAAATAACTTTTCACATATAATCTACAACACTCTTGGTCTAGCATTAATGAGTCATTTAAATCATATTTTCAGATGCACTTCACTTTTATGGAGATGACATATATCAAAAAATATTGAAGCATTTATTATAAAACTGATAAGAAATAAAGAGACGACGAGTACGTTTGGTGCAAGTTAGAGGAACATCGTCCACTCATTAGATGAGAATAATTACAAGGAGGCAAAGTTGATAATAGAACAATTACAAGGAGGTAAAGAAACATCATTCACTTATGTTAAAGAGTAGTTGTTGGACCATATAAAGAGAGAACTATCTCAGTATGGAAAGATAGGTTGATTCGTTATGGTACTCATTACACTAATAGGTATGTGAAATTAGTTGTTAATACATATATCATTTATTGTTTTTGAATTTTATAATGATTGTTTATTAATGATTGTCAGAATGAAAAGTGCACATACAAGGCTGAAAGGGGGAGATTTAATACAATTAGAAGATAAATACATTTATTGATAATGGTTAGAAATACTTATAAATCCATGATTACAAGTTATATGTTTTAACTGTAGGCATGGATTTATAAGTATTTCCCAACTTTAGAATTAACATGCAACTAAAATGGCTAGACAAAGAACCACGAGTAGGCCAATTGATAGGAAATATCTATTGTAAGAAATCTCCTATTGATTAGATTATAAAATACCATAAGTAATTGGATTTTATGACAACTGAGCATGTATTTTGTGAAATGACAACTATGTTCTTAAATTTTTAATCAAACACAATCTTATAAGTTATGTTATACATTCTTATATTTTATTTTATACAATGCAGATTAATTGACAATTCAATCATCATGAAGGCATCCCTGTTGGGTCGATAAGGTTCTTCATTGCAAATAGACCTACGAAATACTATACGTATAAGGTACAATATGAGTCATGTAACACTACTTGAGAGACAATGCTCACATTTTAAGAGTTTGAGCACTTTGGTATCCCAACATTGTATCCTCATGAGTACAATGAGTTGTATATGGAGTGATACATTCTTTAGACGTATCAATTTATTTTGAGAGACTTTATCAATTGCATCCAGCTCCATCTAAGCAACACAATACATCATTCCTAATGCAGTTAAATAAATAATTGTATATATTAGTATCATTTTTTAATTTTAATTTTGTTTGATTATAATACTAAGTTTTCTCATAGTTACTTTCTTATATCATCATCTCACTACATTACATGACACACTTACACTACGCTTAGTACATCCAAAAAACATACTATGATCATTATCGGGTGACCCTGCATTATTAGAGTTGTTAAAGATATACAAATAATACTACGACAAGCATACCAAATGATTATATATGAGGATGATGGTAAGGATGCATAACATTCTGTAATAAAAAATATTTTGGACTATTTTTTATATTTGGGATATTCTTTTGTATAATTCAGTACATGTATATGTAAATGATATTTGTAATTAAAGAAATTTTATTTTTTTCACTCTTTTTCTTCAATATATACACAACTATAATGAAATCATGTTTTCATTTAAAATAAAAATAATTACATGTAAAAATTATAAATAACATCTAATCATCATCCTCAATATCATTTACAATATCATCTTCTAGTTATTTCATTTGTATATAACTCGCTACATTAATAAAATAAATTATCCCAATTCTCAATGCTTTCATGTTGATAAAGTGCCACGTGAGAAAGATATGAAGCATCAAAAAGCCATCGGCTACGTACATAAGCAAAAATGTATTAGCACAAGAGATAATTAATCACTACTTAGATAAACTAAATACCTAAAAAATCAAATTTTAAGATATTATGATTATCACTAGAAAATATCATGTAATATGATGATAACACATGTACCACATATCCCTCATAGCTAACTTCTGAGTGTTCATTACTAGTAGTGAAAAATTTGTCGACCTCATAGAAAGAAGTATCAATGCTACATTCCATCGAGTAGTAATGACCGAACCCATGTTTGACATAAACATCCAATGATCACAAGGACAATGCCCATCTTTCATATATACAATATGATGAGAATACACCAACAACTCGATGCTCACAATTTTCATCTACAATAACATTCACCTAAGCATTTACAAAGATGCTCATAAAGCATGATATTACAAAATGGTATGTCATTGCAAAGTCTACATGCCTTAAAATGTTCTTCTAAATGATTGAAAGATGATCATAACTCCCTTAAGAGGAATGACCCGCCTCCTAAAAGGCCCTACTTTCTTGACCACATATATGTCCATGACTTCTTCTAAGAGAGACATTCATGTATGCACATTTCTAAGCAAACAAATCCCTTTTCATAGATATGTTATATGGTCTCTCTTTAGGATAATGAATGAGTTACTCCTATAGAGTGGTGTACTCACAACTAAATTGCTCACCCAACATCTTTATAAATTTGTCTTGTTGTTGATAGTTTCCTTAACTTCCTCTAAGCGGTCTATATCATAGATGACTCTACATCCTCTCCTACGTGATCGGTAATATATGAACTATTTTTCTTTGTGTAGCTTCTTCCAAAATGGATCAACCATTGACAATTGTATCGATTCACAACTGATCTCGTGGGCACACGACAAACTATGTGAATGTGATGACATTATTGAATCTAAACCTGCTATCTCCACACGATTTTACTCTCTTACAATCAAGTCAAGAGCGTGTCATGATACTCTTCTTTAAAGATTTGCTAAAGATCTTTTGTTAAGTCAATCTAATGCATGGTGATAATACATGATTCTTCCTTGTCAATTTGGTAATATAAGTTTCAATATTTTTGTTATATACTATCTACATAAAAAGTGACCCACATTCAAAAATATTATTTGAATAACATTTACCAAAGGCAGATCATTGTCATTGCAGATGACATGTAAAAAGTTGTTCAGAGTGTATAATACTCTCACACACTGCAACACCCAAACATAATTCTCTTTTCTTCTCACTCATACAAGCAAAAGTTACATGAAAGTTCTTGAAAGTTTATGTGAACCCGACAACCTCAAGAAAAGATATTTTATACCAATAAAATATGAAGTATATATAACTCTTGGACACTATATAAAGGTGAACATTAAAAAATAAAATTGAAACACTTAAATGTTTGTATTATATGTAATAGTTGTATGTAACAAAATTATTTAAATATAATGTCCCTAATAATATTCATATTGGGAATTTTATGATGCCATATATGATATTGGTGACAGTGTAAATCATATAATAGTTGTTGTAGAACACTTGATAACTCCTATCCTCATTCCTAATTTTCATCAGCGTAGATCAATGTATCATATATAAATATGTCTTTACCTCATCAATCCATTTCGAATGTGTTAAAATATGCTTTAGTTTGTAATGACTTCTTGTAATGTCTTTTGTTATATTATACTTAAAGACACTCAATCTCTACAAAAGCATATCCTTCAAGATATAAATCTAGATGGTAGTTATGTGTTTTATTCACTACATTAAACTTCTAATAGCCATTGATTGCACCCTCTTCTCTAAATAAAACTGAACAACCTACCTTCTTAGTGCTCATCCACCTACTATTTTCAACATCAATATTTTTAGTTGGCTTATATTTACCACTTTTTTTTACACCCAAGCCATACCTTACTTGTTACGTGTTTATTGTTCGAATGAAAAATAACAATAACAATATTATGCTTCCTCACAACATTTCTTATTAATAAGCTCATTAAGATTGTTAAACACATCATAAGTCACAAACATGAGTGAATAATTAAGTCTATTACCTTTACAATCAATAATTTATTCTTCTATCTCATTAGCCAACCAATCAATGAATCCGTCATTTGGTGCACTACAATAACTTACACTCTCATTAGTCATGATATAAAAAGTATTTTGATTAGTTGTCATCTTTTCTAAATCAACTTTATCATAAGTGCTTTTATAAAGTTGTTTAATATTGTATAATATATACAAGGATATAAAGTTTCAAGAATAACATATAACAACACATGGTTCGGTTGATGACATGTTAAGGCAGACATGAAATAGGAGCATCTTTCTTTAAAGGGAGACATGATTGAGATACATCTTTTAATAAAAAGAGACACACTTGTACCACATTTTGAATCAAGGTTATGACGAGTAAATCATTTTAAAAAATAGGATGTGTGTATAATAAAAGGAATGTGCATATAGTAATCCCTTAAAATAATGTAGCAAACAATAATAATACAAATTCTTACCTAAAATAAAAAAATATATTCACTAAGTTGTGCCTCTATCTAGGATGCCTTTTCTAGCTACCTTTATAAGTAGGCCAAGGTTGCTATACCCAAAGCATATCTACTAACTCTCGAAACATCATATGCCAATACATACACGATCACTACTGACACTCTATATTTGGACTTATCTTGCTATAATATATAACCTAGTTGATATAAGAAATATAATAAAGCCTTGTTTTCATTACCGACTCTCCTACTTAAAAAATTACTTCGGAGCACCTCAAACTTAATGGCTTTAAACTTAATCTCTAGCACTACTTCATTGATGCTCATCTCAACATATCACTAAAAATGTCTTTCTTGCTTTTAGCCATCATCTATTGTATCAAGGCAATAAATTGTACCTCCATTCGAAGATCAAGTATCTCATGAACTTTATTAAGTATGATAGTCATCTCACAACATGGCATGTGAAAGCTATTTGTATCTCATTGCCAATGCTCAATAAAACCAATCAATAATGTATACACAATCGTCTGTAACTGACCCCATAGTTCAACCCGAAATCGAAATGACCACAAAACTGTTGGTAACTAGAATCAACCCTGGAACCGTAATCGGAACCAAAACCGGTGATTTTAAACCGCACGTTAAAAGCAATATCTATATATATTACGTATAAGTTTGCATATGTTGAAGCATTGCTAGAAGTGGTCAATCGTTGAGTAGGGTAGAAGTTCGAATTTGGATATATTGATATTGAATATACAATTTCACTAAAGCTCGAAATTATATATTCCATAATATCTTATAACCAATTTGACCTAGGAATCTCCTATTGATCGGCTTACTAAGTATCATAAGTAATTAGATTTGATGATAGTCGAGCATATATTTTGCAAAACAACTATGTTCTTAATTTGTTAATTACACACAACCTTGTATGTTATGTTATATATTTTTATATTTTATTTTATATAATACAGATTGACTAACAACTATATTGTACTACAAAATACATGGAATGTAATGCATATAAGTTGTCCAAATACCATAGTTGTATTCATTGGATGTTGTAGAATCTTATATGATAGATCTTGTAGTTTGTCAGTTTTGCCCTTATGAAGGCATCCTAGTTGTACCGATAAGGTCCTCCACTGTAAATAGACTTATAAAGCACTATGCATATAAGGTACAATATGAGCCACGTGACACTAATTGGGAGGCACAACCCTCATATTGTTTTGAGCTTGAATACTTTAGTATGCCAACACTGTATCCTCATGAGTGTGGTGAGTTGTATATGTAGTGGTATATTTCTCGGATGCATCAATGTATTTAATTAGTTGTGTCCAACTCCAGCTAGGCAACAGAATACATCATTTTTAGTGCAGGTAAATGACTAGTTATATATATATTAGTAATATTTTCTACTTTATTTTATTTAATTATAATACTAAGTTTTCTCATAATTACTTTCTTATATTAGCTTCTCACTTTAGTACATGACATACTTGCATTAGCTTTAGTACATCTAGAGCGTGTGCTACAACCATTATTGGGTGACCCTACATTGCTTGAGTTGTTAAAGACATACAAACAATGATGTAAACGAGCATATTGATTGACCATATATAAGGATGATGGTGAGAATGTGTGACATTTTATAATAAAAGAAATTTTAAAATGTTCTTTTGTATCATTCAGTATATGTATATGTAAATAACATTTGTAATGAAAAAAAATTGTTTCTCTACTCTTTGCCCTTAATATATACACAATTGTAATGAAATCATGATCTTATTAAATTGAAAATCAATTACTTATACAAATGCCAAATAAAATCTACTTATCATCCTAATATCGATGAGTAGCAATACAATAAATAACAACATTAACACTACCATCCTCTATAAAAACTCGTGCATATATATCATTTCTATGTTCCACTTTCTTTGAGTATTCTTTTCGAGCTTCACAACACCACTCCTCTCCTTATCTCGAAAGAGCACCAATGACTCAATACTCTCAATTTTCATCTCCAATAATATTCACCCGAGCATTAAAAAGATACAAATAAAGAATGATATTGTTGTCTCATATATAACTTCAAAGTCTAGCTGCCTTCAAATGTTATTCTCAATAGTTGAAAGAAGATCACAACTCCCTAAAAAAGAATGACCCATTGTAAGAGAGGCCTCACACCTTCAACCACATATATGTCTACACCTTCCTATGAGAAAAGTATTCTTGTCTACATACCCCTAAGTTGACAAATCTCTCTTCTTAGATATGTTACAATGTCTTCCTTTAGGACAACGAAGGAATGGCCCTTTATGATGGTGTATTTAAGACTCAACTGCTCATCCAACATCTTAACAAATCTGTCTTGTTGTTGATGATTCCTTAATTTTCTCCAAATGGTCTCTATCATTGGTGGTTTTGCATTCTCTCATACATGATCAACAATATATAAAATGTCTCTATGTCTAACATCTTTCAAAATAGATCAACTATTGACAATTGTATCAATTTAAAATATTTAAGAAAAAGATTGATCTCATCAGCACACAACAAATCATGTAAATGTCGACATATTGTTGGGTTGAGACCTACTATCTTGATAAGATTGTATCTTACAATAAAATTAAGAGCATGTCGTGATACTCTTCAACAAGGATTTGCTATAAGATCTTATGGCATGTCAATGTAATGCATGGTGATTATTCATGATTCTTTAAATGACTTCTATAATCTTCAACCTCATCAACAAATATAATTGTTTCTAAATTGTATCAAATCTCTCAATTGAGCTACCAATGAGTTCTTTCAACCTTGTGCATGCAATTTTCACTCAGCCACCATTAATACAATTATTATATATTTCAAAGACAATATATAAAATATATGCATTAACAACAAATTTTACATACCTATTTGTTGTATGAATACCATAATAAATCGTAGTATTCTCTCCTTATATAATTCAATCATTACTCTTTAACATAAGAAAGTAAAGCAAGAATGTTTCCCCCTTCAATTCCATTACATTCACTATCTCTTTGTAACCATTCTAATATGATGAGTGAACGACCTTCCTCCAACTTATACCAAATGTATTTGTTATATATTTATTCCTTATTCATTTAACAACAAATACTTTAATATTTTTTATTATATACTGTTTATATAAAAAGTGAGTCACATATAAAAATATTATTTGAATATCATTCACGAAAGCCATATCACTATCATTACAGATGACACGTGGAAAGTTGTTTGGAGTCCATGACTCTGTGAACCCAACAACCTCAAGAAAATACATCTTTTACCTCTAAAATATGAAGTATATAACCGTTAGACACTATATACGAATGAACATTAGAAAATAAAATTGAAACACTTATATGTTTGTCTTATATGTGTTATTAAATTCTAATACTCATGTAATGCATGTAATAGTTGTACAAAACAAGAATATGTAAATACAATGTCCTTGATAATATCCTTATTGGGAATTTTATGATGCAATGTATGATATCGGTGACAACCTAGATCATATAGTAATTGCTACAGAACACTTCGAGAACTCCTATCATTATTCCTAATTTTCATTAATTCATTATAAATATGTCATGTCATACTCATAATTACCACTTCAAATGCATTAAAGTATGCTTCGGTTTGCAATGAATTTTTGTAAGGTCCTTTGTTACACTATACTCAAAGACACTAAATCTCCTTACAAAACAGGTCCTTCAATATACAAGCCTAAAAGGTGGTTATGTGTCTCATTTACTATATTTAACTTCTAATAACCATTGACAACACCTTGTCTTCTCACTAAAAATGAATAATTTACCTTCTTAGTAACCATCTACCTACTAATTTTAATATCAATATTTTTACTCTGCTTGTATTTGTCACTCTTTTCACACCCAAGTCATACCTTACTTATTATGTATTTACTCTTCGAATGAAGAATAACAATAACAATATTATGATTTCTGTTAACATTTCTTACATACTCAATAAGTTTATTATGACTTGCAAACACATCCTCCATCACAAACACGAGTAAATATTGAAGTCATCACCTTCACAATCAATAAATTGATCTTATACCTCATCGACCAACTAGTAAATGAATACATCATCTAGTGCACTATAATAACTTTCACTCTCCTTAGTCATGGTATAATAAGTACTTTTGCCTAAGTTATTTGTCATTCTACAATATATATAGGGATATAAGATTTGAAGTATAACATATATCAAACAATACCTGTTCGGTTAAGGGAGACACAGGACATGAGTGTCTCATCCTTAAGAGAAAACACATTTGTACTATATCTTCCCTCAAAAAAGAGACACGATGAAACTACATCTCTTCCTTAAGGGGAGACCTGGCCCACATGTGTCTCTCTTCATGGAGAGACATGCTTAGACAATGTTTTGAAGCAAAATTCTAGCGAGTGAATCCTTCAACCTAAAATGATATAACATCTTCTAAAATAAAAACTTAAAAAACAAGACAAACCTACAAAAATATGAAGATACTAGTAAGAAGCAACCTTTCAAAACCAAAAAAAATCTAAAAATTGGCCGGATCAATTTCTCTTTTTTTTCTTGTTTCATTTAATTTCAGTGAGGTTCATAAGAAAATAATTGATACTTATTGGATGTGAAGAAAGCAACAATAGCTTTCAACAGACAAAATGCTGGTTGTTGAAGAAAAAAGGAATCGCTAAAATTAGGTGTAGAGAAGAGAGAAACTAATGTAGGGGTATTTCGGGTATTTTTAAAATATGAGGTGTGTGAATAGTAAAAAGAGTGTGCATATAGTAATCCCTTTTCTATAAAGAGGCACACAAAGAAAATGAACAATAAGGAAACCATCTTTAATTTCTCACAAGTTCACTAAACACAAGTTCTATAGAATTTGCATAAATTGGTACCATGGTCATAAAAATGGTTTATAAATCAACATGTCATTCCCACTTAGATATAACCAGACAAACCAGTACAAATATGTAAATAATTTGATGCATTTTCCAAACATTCACTAAAAACCGCAATAAAAGCAACACAAGTAAGCCAACGAGAAATCTTTGACTATGTATCCCAAAAGGCTCATAAATGGCACCTCTTTATTATAAAACTTCATAATTCTCTTGGCTTCGCCAGCATCCTCGTCAAAGGTCCCAAATATGCATGCTTAATGAACCAATCTCTCCTATCTGTCAAGATAGTATTCATCAATTTGACGAACTCTTGCTCCGATTCACGATGTTAATTCGCTTTTGTTGCTATCTTTCACCTAGTTCATCCTTCTTTATAGAGCTTTTTTGGCTTTTCATGAGCATTATAGCTTATCGAGAGAGAGAGAGAGAAAGAGAGAGAGAGGGGCAATGTGGAGGTTAGGGCTTTTCTTTTTACATATGACTGTTTAATATGATGCATCTAGTGGAATTTGTGATTGATGATGCTGTCAAACATTTCTCATACTTGTCATAGCCTTTGTAATTATTGTTTTTAACAAATATTTATTAGATATAATGGTGTTGTCTAGGATTTGTGATTCTTAGAACTTATTCTATACTATCATTTCATACATATACCTTTTCATTAATTTTATTTTTGTTAGCAGGAAATATGATAAACCTTCAAATATGAACGAAAGTGAATGTGCATCAAGAAACAAAGTGGAACAAAGCTTAGACATGAATATTTTTTCTCATGTAACAAGAGAAGACCAATAAAATTAGATTTATGGGTCAAAGCTAACTTTTCCTATGTGTGGATTCTTTAAGGTTAGTCTTGTATGCTATGTAATGCATCTTTTTTAAGTTTTGTAATAGAATGATAGTGGTCACCCTTTTTTTGATAGCCAATATTGTTTGTAATGCATCCTTTACATTTACATCATAACTTCCGAAGTTGTGGTAAATGAGAAAATAAACCAAACAGGATCCAAGGTGCAAAGCTGTTTATATTTTGTCAAGTGGTTAGAATTATAGTAACAAAAAAATTGAAGTTTGAAACCAGAAAGAGGAAAAGAGAGGACCTTAGGCAAACAAAGATAAAGAGTCCATTAATTTGATTGAGTGTCACTATCTCAATTCCATCCACTTGATTTAGTAGGAAACATAGGTGTAACTTAGTAGGAAATAGCGGAGAATGAACCAAGTCGATGAGCATTCAACATTTCACATTCAAATTTTGGATTACAAAATTAGAAAGAGAAAAGAGAGCAAAAGGGTATAACGTTGTTATTTGACAAATCAAAATACAATAAGCTTATTAGAATATGAAAGCTTCCTGAGAACATAAAATACAGTAAGGCATGATTATAACATGCCTATCAAAGTCTCATGCGAATATCAAATATAACAAGACAACAAAACAAAAAGAAGCCTTCCTAATAGCCTTTTGATATGTAACTTTGTCTTCTACTTGGTTACCGACTCCTCTCCATAGACAGTTGAAATGCTACCTTGTCTTGTATTAGATATTGAACTCCATATCTACTGATCATATTCCTAGTGAATGACTTTAAAAGCATCAACAACTTTATAGACTGCTCCACTATGATGGTATACACTTGTATGGTATTCTTCTCATGACATATATATATATATATATGTATATACACACACAACTTGGCTATGGTATTCTTCTCATGATATCAACAACTTTCTTGATGCACATTCACTTTTGTTCATATTTGAAGGTTTATTATATTTCCAGCATACACAACTTACATATACGATTTTAACCATCCAATCATTTGAATAAGCATGTATAACTTACATATATAATTTTAAGTACCAATGAAATCATAATTAAAATTGAGACATTTATAGTGGCCTTTTGTTCAATATCATTTCTCATAAATGCTTTAAGAGTCGAAATCCGAGACTTTGGGGGTGGTTAATTAACAAATACTTCAAACCATATTAATAATGTACTTTGCTCATTGAACTCAAAACTTGATGTTATTCAAGTGTGAGTCGGGTTTCTTTATTGGTAGTTTCATTAGCAGACATGACACTTATCCAGATTGGTGTTGTACATACCAAATCTCTTATGAGACCTTTCATTAGAGGATATGTACGATTTATTTCTAATCTAATATAGATAACATAACTGATCCCATTCTTAATTAAATCTCTCATAACTATGTCTCAAACCAATATGCCTAGATTTCTTGTTATATATTGGCAATATGCCTTTGATAGTGCATTTTGTCTGTCACAATTCATTGATATGGGTGTCATTGGCTTTGTTCATATATGAATCTCATGAAACAAATTCCTAAACCACTATGTTTCATTCTCCACTGCTATTAAAGTAATTAACTCGACAACTATAGAGAGTCAACAATTATGTTAGGTTCTTTGAAGCCTAAGAAACAATACCCAATCAATTGTGAAGAACCATATGCTACTAGAAGCAAGGTCTTTTATGTAGGTTACCCAATTGAAATTTGAATATCCTTCTAAAACATAAGGGTTTTCATTATACACTAAGTTATAGTCAATTATTTCTTGAAGTATTTTAATACTCGTCCAACAATGTGCTAGTGGTCCTTGGATTGCTTGTGTGCAAACTTAGCCAGCACATTATATCATCTAATATATGTTACTCATATGTCAAGCAACCAGTTACTTTTGTATATTCAAATTGTGCAATTGGACACCCTTTATTTAATCATCTTGCATTGGAGTCAAAAGAATTAGAAAAAGAAACACAATCAAAAGTATGAAGTTTCTTTAATATTTTTTCTATATAATAAGATTGAGAAAGTCCTATATTGTCTCCTCTAGTTATTTTAATACCTAGAATAACATCAATTACTTCCATATCTTTCATTTCAAAGTTGCTAGATAAGAATTTCTCAATATTTTTAACCTCATTTAAATTAAGTATATCATAACATATAAACAAATCAAAACACCTTTTTAAAACAAAATTTACTATAAATACATTTATCTAACTCTTTAATTTTAAAACAATTTATAAAAACCACTTGATCAAACTTTTGATATCATTGCTTAGGGCTTGCTTTAAACCATACAAGAATTTGACTAACTTGCAAACATTGTGTTCTTACTCGAATACAACAAACCATTGAGACTGCTCCATATACACCTCATCATCTAATCTCCTAAAAAATGTCATTTTGACATCGATTTGGTAAATGACAAATTTATAAATTGAAGCAAGTGCTAGTAACACTATAATTATAGTTGTTTTAGCCACCAACACACACACACACACACACACACACACACACACACACACACATATATATATATTGAAGTAGTCAATTATTTTTTTGAGTAAATCCCCAGCAACTAATCTTGTTTTGAATTTATTATGGTTCGAATTACAATCAATTTATTTTTGAAAATCCACTTACAACCTAATGCTTTAGAGGAGGGAGGTCTATTAATTTCTAAATTTTATTAGTCATTATTGAGTCCATCTCATTTGTAATAGCTTCTCTCTGAAAAGCTACATCATGAGACTTCATTGCACCTTTGTATGTCTTAGGATCACTTTTAGTGTTGTAGCAACATGGTGTGAAACTCATAATAGAGTTGTATGCCCCTTGAGTAGGAAAACTTGAAATTTTGATCTAAAGGTCGTTTCTTTCCTTTATCTTTTACTTCTTTTAAGCTCTTAAACCTCTAGAATATCATTATTAATTCTATTAAATCCTTGATCATGCTCACTTTTATGAACATGTCCTTTTGGTCAAAGAATTGAAATAAATATATCTTCCTCAAAAATAGCATATCTAGACTTACCATATTCATGGGATATAAGTCATTTGATTCAATCACTATTAATATATATGTTTACTATTTTCAACATATACCAAGAAGATAAATTTAACTTCTCTATCATCCAATTTCTTTCTTTTAGGTTCAGAAACTTTAACTTTAGCCCTACAACATCAACCTTTTAAATAGTTTACGTTAGACTTTCTTTTCTTTTAGATTTTGTATGAGATTATCTTCTTCCCTTTATTAGGAACTCTATTCAAATATAACAAGTTGTTAATAAAGCTTAATCCCAAAAGCTATTAGAAAGGTCTCAATGAAAAAGCATTGTATTTATTATTTCTATTAATACTCTATTTTTCTTTCAATCACACCATTTTATTGTGGTGTATAAGGAGCCACCACTGTTTGGTGTATGACCCTATTGACTGAAAATAATTTGGATCATAATATCTTTGTCTCATTCTATTCTTAAGCATTGATATATGATTCATGTTGCAGTTCAACTTGGGTTTTAAAACTTTTGATTTTTTCAATAATTTCCTTTTAAAATGCATAAAGTGTGTAGAACAATATCAAGAGCAATCATCAATAAAAGTAATGAAGTATTTCTTACCACCTATGGTATTTCTTTAGAGTCACACACATTAGAATATACAAAGCATGAGATATTTGAAAGTTCTTTATACTTTTTGAAAAGGCAATCTAGTTATTTTAGTGAGCATGCATGTGACACATTTATCAACATTTCAAAGCATATTAGGAATAAATTTGACTTCATTACGTCATTTAGTTTTCTAAAATTAGCATGTGCTAAGCGATGATGTCATAAATTGAAAACAATATAAACAGAAATATCATTCTCAAAAATCAAATTTAACTTGAACATGTTATATAAATATCTTTTTCCAATATTTATATACTCACTTATAGACAAGATAAATGTATCACCCTCAAATATACACTTGAACCCATTATTAACAGTGAAAAAACTAAATTCTTCCTTAGATTGGTACTTGCTTGATGTAAATTTAAGTTTCATCGTCTCTTTGCCTATGACTTGGAGTGTTGAAGTATCACTAATGTAAAAAACATGTTGATCTTCTTCATGAAAAGTTATGAAGAGAAACTTATTCTTATGCATGTTATGGGTAGTGCCTGACTCAACATCTTCATTCATGTTAACTATAGATATGATGATTATAAAGTTTTCCTTTTAAAAAAGCAAAATTGTTTTCTTAGTTTTTCATGTTAACTAGAGATATGATGACTATAAGATTTTCCTTTGAGAAAAGCAAATTTCTTTTCTTTGTTTTTCTTCTTCTATAATCGACATCTCTCTTATAGTAATCGGGCTTACCACAATGGAAGCATTTCTCTCTTTTTTTGTTTAAAATCACTTTCATTGTTACCGTGAGGCTTATGAAAATCTTGATTTTGCTTCTTTAATAGCCTTTTAGATTTTTCATCCTCAACAAGATGAACCTTCTCTTGTGTGTGGCTCCTTAGAATAATCTTGTTTACGATATTCTTCTTTAAGTCTGAGATGATTTCTAGGTTGCTCGAGAGATGTCTTTCTTTTTTTGCTCAAGGTTATGCTTGAAGTCTTTTTAATAAAGAGAAAGTTTATCTATGATGAAAGAGACAATTTTAATTTCATCCATTTCTATTTTATGTTGTTTAAAATTTTTTAAGATTATTTGGAATTTATGGAATTTCTCTGTGACAGATATTTCATTGTTCATTTATAATTATTTACATGAGTAACTAAGAATTTCTTACTTTTAGTATCGTAGGTGATGTACTGTACTCAGAGTTTCCTATAGCTCTTTAGCACTTGTTAAGTCTGGGTAACCATATGAACTAAGTAATTGGCATTCCATTGAGAATGTCCCCATGCATATATAATCATCTTTATCCATTTTTGCCTTGCGTGAGTCACTTCAATTGTTTCATTTTATTTTTCTTTCGGCCTTGGGGTGTTAAGGACTTTGACCACCTTCAATATTGTGAGGAGAAAACACATCTTTTATTGTCACCTTAAGAAGTTTCCACCATCAAACTTAGTTCATGAAATTGAAGGTCATTTCCCTTAAAGATGTTATATCATTAATATTAATGAAAAAACCTAAAAATGTTGGACTCTTGGGGGTTTGTAGAAGTCGGCTTCTAACTAGAAATTGGTGATGTACTTGAAATCAACAGTCGTGAGCACCTGAATACCACCAAGTTAATATTACTAACGTGGACTCTTTAGTAATATGGCTGTAAGGAAAAGGTTAGTGTGCAATTCTCTTCAAAGGATGCTAGGACACTAATCATTTCTTTATTTCTCTCGGATTCAATCTTTTCGAATGTAAAGACTACAACTACCATTGAGTTACCCCTCCATGGTAACTGTAAACAACCACTTTAATGGCTCAATCAGCATCACGTCCCCTCACTTATATAATGACCACACACTACAAGGCATTCACCTTATAGTCGTGGCTTTTAGCCACACATAAAATAGTCCTGTTGAAGTCGTGAAACATGGCTTTTCATGAAAATTCATCATGGCATGCTTATCATGGCCATTCACATGATACTTAACGTATTCATGTTCAGAACCAAACGGTTCTCCTCAAGTGAAGGTTTTGTGGCTTTTAGCTCATATGCCTGATCATTCGAACGGCTAATATGTCATTAGTTCATGTGCCAAACCACTCATATGATAGTGTTCACTTCGAATGAGTGTAACTATTCACCCATTTACAGAAAGATTTATTTTGTAAATAACCTTACATGAAGAAATGTTTGAACCAAAACATGGAACGGTTATGCCACAAGAGAAATGCCTTGAACGGTGAAAACCTACGCACATGATGCAATTTGGATTTTCATCGTAAGAATGGATTGACGTCAATATTGAAGATGAGACTGCTGTGGCCTTTGAAACGTTCGAAGCACGTTATGCACACATGTACCTCTTGACAAGCCGAGGGAATGCTCTCATTCATGCGTGAAAAAGCAGTATTCAAGCGATAATGCTCATAAAACTGGAATAACCCACAATTTTGTCCAACTCTAAATTACTTCTAATTACAAAGGCTCAAGTAAGGGAGCATTTTAGTCCTCAGTGAAAATGATATTATGTTGATCCGTTTGTGAGAGCTTAGAGTTAGGCCCTAGGAAAGGGAGATTAGAATAAGGCAGCATTGTTAGCTCTCACTTCAATAATATTGAAGTATGCTTAGTTTTCGTCAATGCTGTGTTTGAACGTCGAAGTATTACATTAAACTGAGGAGAACAGTAAAAAGTCCAACAACAACTAAGCCTTTTCTCGGGTCGGCTACATGGATTCCGTATAGTCCTTTTCATAATTTGTAGAATCTATGATACATAATACGACAGTTTTAGGTTGATTGTCGAAAGCCTAACACAACCCTCCTCCTGTATCGAGGCTTGGGAAGGAAGACTAGTTACAAACAACAACTACTACTACTAAAGCCTTTTCCAATACTAGACCGACAAAACAACCATAAAATAGCTTAACGCCACTTCTCCTACTTAAAACTAAACTACGAACCACAACCTTCATATTTGCGGTCGATATCTTGTTGTTAGGTCCTTACCAATCCAATGCTTTCTTTTGTTTGTTCAACATGTATAGTACAAATCCCTGCTAAAATCATCTCCGGTTGCTAACAAGAAGCCTATTCAAGACGACAGACCTAAAATATAAACTCTCCTCAACGTGTCTATTTTGTTTCATCTAAGACGAAAGGAAAAAAAATGTTTGCCCATCCCTTTGTTGGTATTCCTAATTTCCTCAACAGACTCCGTCATGCCCTTTTTTCCATGCAAGATAGGTTACATTTTTATCTAGACTCTCTTTATTGTCACGAACACCAGAAGAGTAACAGTCTTAATACAAATCCATAGCGAAAAAGAGGATGCAATGGACTGGGTGAAGAAAGGACAAGAATAAACATATGACAGATTAGGGTGAAGGGTATATGCTTGGCCTGCCATTTCATACTCTAAGAGAGGAACTTCGAAAGTTCAGAATACGATGATCAGAATAACAAAAGAAACACTAAATGATAGTAAAGTTTATTTAAAAACCATCAAGAAGGCAAACTTATCAGCATACAGGAATATGTCCTTGAAGAACTTGAAGAAACACAGACAACAAAGTTTGATATCTTTCCACTACTAAAGAAAATTTGCATAGTAACTGCAGTAGCCTTTAGAGAGTAAATTCTGTAACTTGCCAGCAGAAGATTATAGATCAATTAACAAACTGCAAAGAGGAGGGGCGAAAAGTAGGCAATTTTCAGAATAGTTACTGAAAATGTAACAAGATGCAATAGGAGAAAGTTAATTGCCAAGAAACTACTGAATCCTGCAAGATTCCATCAACATGCATGAACTTGCGTGTCAGATTGCAATTGGAGCTACAAAGTTCATCAGTCTGGAATATTTTAGTCTAAAATGAGTTCTATTTCTTATCTGGTAAATGAGTCCAATGACTTGCTAAATCACATGAATAAACACATTCCAACACTGAATCCAAAACAAATATATACAACAACTACAACAGCAACTAAGCCTTTTCCCATACCAGACGGGGTCGGCTACCTGGATTTTTTTTTGTTTCAACAGAGCCCTATCATGTATCATCGTGTTAGCAGTTAACTCAATATAAACTAGATCATTCTTTATTATTTCTTTCCAACACTTTTGTGGTCGTCCCCTACCTCTTTTAATACTTTCAAAATCTAGTTTTGCATACCTATTTTACAAGTGCTTCTTTTCATCTTCTTTCTATATGTCCAAACCATCTTAAACGATATTCTCTCATTTTATCGTATATTGGTGGTACTCCCAATTTGTTTATAATAACTTCATTATATATACAGTATTTTCTTTTATTACCACTCATCCATCTCAAAATCTTCATTTTTGCCACAAATATCTTTTGTACATATTCATGATTAACTGCCAACACTGAGAACCATAAAACATGACAGGTCTAATTGTTGCTCTATAATATTTACCTTTTAACTTTAATGATATATTTTTCTCACAAAGAATACTTAATGCTCCTCTCCATTTTATCCAATTTGTATTAATTTTATGCATAACATCTCCATCAATTCTTCCATTACTCTCAAAATTGGACCCTAGATATTTAAAACTTTCCTTTTGAGGATGCAATGTGTCAATTTTAATTTTTATATCCACTAAAGTAACCAAATGATCAAACTTACATTCCATATAGTCTTTGTTCTATTAAGTCGGAAGCCTTTACTTTATAATGTTTCTCTCCATAACTTTTTCCTTAGACTTATCCACTAACTAAATGCCATCTGCAAATAACATACACCAAGGTACTTCATCTTAAATATGTTTTGTTAACTCATCAATCACCATTATAAATAAGTATGGACTTAAAGTTGATCTTGATGTAACCCAATATTAACTTCAAAGAAGCTACCAAAATTAAAATCTAAGGAAATATGAAACTTTAGCACAAGGAAGTTTAACAGGATTTGAGGGAGTAGAAAATTCCACACTGTTTGGGATTTCGGGAATAAAGTTACATGCTGTGAATGTTTTGTTAGCCCTAGAGCAAAAACAAACCAGATACTAGGTGTTTTAATTCCCAATAATTAAGTGAAAAGATTATGAGATTCATACTAATAGCCCTAAATGTCAGTAACCTAATGGCATTGATATGAATTTCTTTTACGAGTCATGAGTTCTTGTCTAAACATTCAAACGGTGTTATAACGAGTTCCACAGACCCCACAAACAAGAAGGAATTGCAGGGTAGGTTTCGTTCTTTCATAACCTTATTTGATATGAGCCTGAAAATTGGAACAAATGGTGTTTAGTTTATTCTTACTAGATGAGGATTCTACAGTAAACTCTTTACCTTTATTGTCCTTAACGTTGAACCATATATTCGAAGCTCTACCATGCAAGGTCCTGAAAATTATCAATTCACTGCAATGGGAGTTTTTCTTTTTTGCTAAACCAGGCTTTCTTGTTAGTAGTTAATTTCGTGCAGATGCTTGTTCTTAAAAGCAAAGGTTGGGGAAATCTAGTCTTCGTTTTCCCTTAGTGCTTGTTTAGAGCCAGCATGAGTACACCTTGTATCAAGGTGTAGTGAAGACGTTTTGACTTGCTTGTGTCAGAAAAGAAATCGCCTTGCGTGGATTCTATTCAGTCATTTGCTATAAAGAGGATGTATATATATATAGAGAGAGAGAGAGAGAGAGAGAGAGAGACCCTTCTTCAAAGAGTCATTGTCACCTTTTCATGATTCAACATCAACCGAGGAAGATATACACCTTAAAAGTACCCCAAACAGAGAGGCCTTCAACTTAAAAGAAAATTGGTCTTTCATTTGTGTAGATGCCCTTCTGGAATTAGGTTGTGGGTTTGGTTTAGATAAAAAATTTAAGAAGTAACTTCCTGTTATGCGTCATTTTCCTTTTCTTTAATCTTAGGGTGTTACTATACATATACCTGTTTCACAAAAAAACACCCTTTTTCATCTTTTTCTTCCCTCTCATACAGGACCTTGTAACGGACCAGCTCCTCCATCACTGCCTATCATCGTTGTTCTCCACTGCGGCAAGTCCACTACTCCTTTTTTGTGCCGAGAAAGCCACGAAGATGGCTTGAATCGTCCATTCTTGCGTCAATTGAAGGATCATGCATGAGCAATGTCAACAACTTTGGGAATTTTCAGTTTTCAGTTTTTTGTTCGCGTGCTCACATCGATCATGCTTGTGAAGATTGAAGGATCGTGATTAAGATCGAGTTAGGTTTGCTTCATTTTTTTTCGGATTTCTATTTTTTTATTTTTTTTGGTGACCGTGAGGCCACGCTGGTCAAGAAAGAGACATGGTCTGGGCATGGCATCACGTTATAGGTGTTGCGCCTTGGTCGCCGGGTCTTTCTCGGTGACGCAGCCACAATGGCTCAGGACATAGTCATTTGCCTTACTTGACGCGCATTGGCCTTGTTCCTCTATGACACGTGCTTCTTTCTTATAGGATGCACTCAACTCATGTCTCTTACATGTATGTGATATGTATTATACATGTAATACTAATAGTGCTTATATTGGACACTTTCTTGCACATTCACATGAAACACTTGTTTGGTATTTTGTAGTAGGAATGATTCAAAGATATGATGATTTATCATATGGAATGAACAAATAGAAGGTTGTATTGTTATGACATTGTCAAGACGGCGAAATACTTTTGGCTTAGCATATAGTGACAACAAGAGGAAGGACATATGGAGTCATTATAGGTGGATCATGATCCAACCATACTTTGAGATAATTATGAGGCAACTTCTTGAAGGTACCATGACGAAGTTAGTCATTCATAGCTTCTTCATGATAAGTACTTTGTAGAGGGTGATGATAATGTCACTTCCCTTATCTCGAAGTTACTTCCCAACTTTGTAGGTCATATTGCATAAATGCTTTGGTAGGAGTATGTAATTCTAAATCCTTATATGATATATCATTTTGTCCATTATAAGTAAAAATTCTTAGATATGAATACACTAACAAAAATTGTGTATAAATATGTAGATTTTGTTGAGTAACTATTTTCATGAGAAAAAGTAGCAGTGCAAGGTAGCTAGTAAGATATTCTACAATTGTCTCAGTTATTTGAATAGAAAGGTTTGTCGTTTCGGGCTTCATACCAGTCATTGCTCGCTGTCTCTATAGAGAGATGGCAACCTCACATAAACAACTTCATATGTCATAGAGTGATGTGATTATTACTCCATTATATCAATAAGATCCCACCTTATAGCTTTCACAGAGGTCGTAGATAAGATATATATAATAGTTGAACTGATAGGCATGAACTATGATAAAGTGGAGTTACAGATGAAGTTCAAAAGTATGAAGTTCAAGATTCTCCAGCTATGTGCTCAAAGAAGGGGGATTATGCATGAGCAAAAGGCCATGTTAATTTTGTTGTATCGAGGATAAGTTGAGGGACAAGATATTGGTTTTCTATTGTGCAGTTGTTTGCTTCTGTCTTACTGAGGGCTATCCAAGCATTATACACAAAGTTAGGGAATGCTACCTACATAGAAACATACCATCTTATTGGTCATAATGGTTTGCTACATGTAATAACTATTTATTTGTATAAGTGTAGCAATATTAATTTTATGACTAAGTGATCAAAAAATATTTTATATGTTATAGGCATGGATTTGACAAGTATTTTCTGACTTTTAGAGTGAGAACATTTTGGTGGGTTGACGAGATAACCTCATGTGGCTAGGTAGATGAGTAGTATCACTCATAAGGATAGTCTCTCGATCATCTTGTTGTATATTATGAGTAATTAGACTTGATGCAAGCTCATGATTTGTGTGAGTATTGCTATGTAGTTGGTTGTATAAATAATAAATGTTACTATAATAATATTGATATCATTTTTCTATCTTTTTTTAGATATCACATGACAATCTTATGGTTGGAATAGATACATTGATAACACCTATCAATTATTCCAGTTTCATAAATGTATTAAATATTTGGACATCATGGAACCATATAGGTCAAACCAAGTTGCTCATTAATTTGGTCATCTTTATCAAATCTCAATTGATCCATTAAGGTCCATTGTAGCATGTCGGACACTCACCCTTCAACATCAAGGACAGTAGATAATGTAAAGTTGCCTTCTTTTATTTATCTTTCATTATATAGTTTATCCTATGAAAGTATTCACCCATCTATCATATTTGTTGTTATAGTATGTTATAAATGGCATGCAGGTGATGAGATCTATAATCCAAACAATCAAACAATACCTACATTTGTTGCCATTATAACGTGATGTGAAGGACCTACCCAACGATTGATGTGATAGAGTATCCAAATTGATGATTGACTACATGCACATTGATGATGAAGAGTAGTGATTGTTTTAGGGTACTTATTGTATTTGGTAGCACATGTATTTGTAATTAAGTGAATGCATGTGTATTTATAACTATATGACTAATTGAATTTATTTTTCCTCCTCTCTATCTCCATCTCTCTATATATAGAAACATAGTATGCCCACGGAACAGTAAATTTCAATTGGCAATGCTATAGATATGAAAGCATTGCAAAGATGAAAAGATAGGGAGCATGAAGGATCCATTTGTCATATGTATATGTAGAAAATGAGATGCAAGGTTAGTCATAAAATCTAATACAACACTTTAACATATAACAATTTAACAAACATGTCCATCCCATAAAAATTATATGGTTGAATCTTCATAGCACATGCATGATACATCTCGTATAAATATCTGGTCCTCGTTTGTGAATAATAGAAGGAACGCTATCTACCCAACCTTGGAGAGTTGTGTAACGCAACATTCTATAGAGTAGCTATGACTCAACTCATGTTAGGGATTGACATCTAATGCTTAAGAGAAAATTAACTATCCTCTTAATATGTAATGCAATGGAGAACAACCCCAACGCCTTCTTTTTCTATAAAATTTGTATGGTATATATGTCGATGGTGTGCAACTTCCTTAAAACACAATTTATAAGCTTTAAGGCACATGTCTCACCCTATTCTAAAAGCTCTTCGATGACATGGTTGTCGTAATTAACATCTTCAAAAAGCTCACCCATCTATCAACATATGAGATCATAAACTAAGGTATTTGTGTCTTGTTGAGTTGTCCAAAATCTTTCTATAGTCTTTTTCGTCACAAAAAATATAAATATGTAGAGTAATGAAGCCCTAGACAACATCGGATGTAGAGTTAAAACTACTTGAAAAAGAAAGACCTTGCCTAGAAAACACTCCACGCCCTCAACCATGCCTATGTCCTTGACCCCTACTTAGCTTTTGGCTTTTCTTGAGTAGCATTCCTCTTTGTATGGTCCCAAGAGGACAAGTCTCTTTCAGTATATTTATTAGTTGTCTTGCCTTTAAGATGGTAAATAAGAGACTCCAATATAATGTGATGGGATTCAAATGCTCGTCCAATAATAAGTCAACCAACTTATTCTCTTTTTCACATTAAGATGAGTCAATAATTATTAGTTATTAGACAATGTCATCAATCTTAGCTATCTTTCTTTGGCTCTCATCTTCTCACTCAAATGTTAAACATTTTCACCTTTATATCAAGTTCCTTTCAAAAGGGATCAATTAAGCAAAGTTGTAGTGACTCACCATTTTTGAAAAAACACTAATCTCATAAACTCACAACCTGTGTGATGGCTGCAATATGAGTGTGAAATTGAAGCATTACCTACTATTTCTAAAAAATTAATCTCTTTAACAATTAGATTAAGTCTAATGTAAGACCTTAATCTTTAAAATTTTCAACATGTTTTATGTACAAGACACATCATGCTAATAATTCATAATTCCTCAAATGACTTCTTTAGTTCTATAACCTACAACTCAATCAATGAATGTAGTTGAGTTAATATCCTCTTGCACAGCCCAGTAGAGTTGCAAAGGAACCCTTTTAACCTTGTATGTGTACTTTGAATCATGTCGACCAATATGTTATAAACATTATAAGATTCAAAATAAAATTTTATATATATATATATATATATATATATATATATATATATATATATATATATATATATATATATATATATATATATATATATATATATATGCAAACAAGCAAACTCACTTACTAGCTAGCTATACAAATATCGTAATGTATCACCTTGTTTAACTATGCTTATACTATCCTCTCTTTATATGGGTCTACCTATTATTCCTTAACATAAGAAAACATGACCTTGAATTTTTTTCACTTTCCCTCCATCACAACCAAGATGGAGGTATATACATGCTCTCATCTATAAAATCAACCTTCCTCCAACTCCCATAAAATACATAGAACTTGAATTAACGATATGAAATAGACCAATCGAACAATGATGAATACAGAAGTTCGGCCTCCAGTGAAAACATTCAACTGGTAAAAGCATCTGCTTATAATGTGTCAGTGGTATCCAGGAGAGAAATATAAGCAGACACTGACAGGAGGCCTAAAAGGATGCACGTGACGAGAAAAGCTTCAATTCTCTGCTTTCTCTAGCTTTGCATGCGTCCCACCATTCTCAACAGGATGCCCAAGCTTCCTGGGAAATCCATTACCACAAACTGCTGTTTTAACCGGAAACAAGGGAGGGACTGAATCTGCCCTTAACGAAGAAAGGGAATCTGTCGTTTGGGAAATTGCAGCACTTATTGTTGATACACCTCTAGCAATCCCATTTCCATGCAACGGTTTATAATTTTGATGCAACTGCACCTTGTCAGCATTAATAGCATTTTGTGATTCTGCAAATAAGTCGAGACGATTGCTTTAGCAAACACTGTAAGAAAATCCCTTTCAGAGACACAAGCAAGGTGTCACATGGATATAGCTGGGGATACAAGGACACAAGTCACTTCTTATGATGCTTTGATCATGGCCAACATGCAAGAGGACTGAATCCAGGAATCAAATGGAGCAGACTCATCACACGTCCACATGCACATAACCATGCAATTGTGTGCACACATTCTTAAAATGCATACAACTGATAACAAAATTCAGCTAGTAGATCATCCTTGGAGGATTGAACAATTTTGAGTAAGAATTTAACCATGTCAATTTACCTCTTATTCTTCCACATGTCATGAGCTTCTTAAGGCAATCCCGAAACTCTGTCAAAACACACCTTTCCTGCTCTGTGTAGAGCTCTGATAATCCATTAAAGCATGAATTGATCCTGATGCCATGACCCGGAACTCCACCATGGGATTTAGTTGGTATAAGCGTTGTTTCTTTCTCATCACATATCAGTTCTAGAGTTCTTGGTGACATAGGCCTGCTTTCCTGCACCTCAGCCTCTTCCAAGCCTAACCCATTCGCACACGTCTGATCTGACCTGTTTGCATTTTGACCATCTACTCCTTTGAAACTATCATCCTGCGATTCTGTCGCTAACTGCAGTTTTTCAGACTGAGGAATCCCTCCCATCTTCTTTTCCTTTTGGCTGTTTTTTCCTGCTAAAATTATATCATTCACTTTGTTACCAAGATCAGGATTAAATATCAGGCCTTTTACTGAACTGTGAATCACAAGAAAATTATCAGTCTGTATAAATGAAGTACTTTATAGATCACCATAACTAACGTGGGAGTCTCCAGCATTTAGCTCGGACTCTGATCAACTTACACGAAGGAACTGGTCCAGTTAATTAATGCATCTGTCTGTATTAATTAAACATAGTTCGAATTCAAGAATGAAGATAAAACATTAAAAGTTGGCAGCACCTCTCTCATCCGATTGGGGTGCACTTTGTCACTTTATTGGTTTATTTAAATAGCATTGATCTTTAGATCTTAAAAAGGGATCACCCTTGCATTGCCGGTCCCAAGCCCGGATAAAGGAGGAGGGTTGTGTTAGGCTTCCGACAGCCAGCGTAAAACTTTGTCGGATTTTTATAACATGGATTACAAAAATTATGAGCATTGCTTTGGGGTGTCCCCGCCTAGCGACGTGTTGTAGAGCCCGAATGCAATAATAAGTAAGCAAGGGCCACTACATTTTCCGAATGAAGTGAATCAATTGTAGAGAGGGTTCCCACATCATGGACAGGTGTGAGTAAAGAAGTTAGTCCCGCTACATTGCCGCCCGAATGTAGTAAAAATAATTCAGAGAGGGTCTCCGCATTTTGATTATGGACGGATATAGGGGGGTAAGAAAGCTAGTCCTAGATAATAAGATTCGTATTGGTTCTTGGAATATCGGAACATTATCCGGTAAGCTAATGGAGGTGGTAGATACTATGATTCGGAGAAAGATTCATATTCTATGTTAAAAAGAGACAAAATGGGTTGGAGAAAAAGCAAAGGAGATAGAGGATACTGGTTTTAAATTATGGTACTCAGGTAAAGAAAAGGCTCGAAACGGAGTTGATATTATCATAAATAAAGATTTAAAGGATAGTGTAGTAGACATACAACGATATGGTGACCGAATCATGACGTTGAAATTAGTGTTAGGAGCAGAGGTTTTTAATATAGTTTGTTCTTACACACCCCAAGTAGGACTAGAAGATAGTATAAAGACAGCTTTTTGGGAAGAGTTAGATTAGATGATTCAAAAGATTCCACAAAGAGAGATGATTTGTTTAGGAGGAGACTTAAATGGACATGTCAGTAAAGAGGCATGAGGACATCAAGGGATTCATGGAAACTTTGGTTTTGGGGATATAAATGAGGAAGGTAGGGAGATTTTAAATTTTTCTATGGCATTTGATCTCTTAGTCAATACAATCTTCAAAAAACGAGATGAACATTTAATTACTTATAAGAGTGGCTTATCACAAACACAAATTGATTACTTTATTTGTAGAAAAAAAGATAGAGCGCGTTGTAAAGATTGCGAGGTAATTCGAGAAGAAAGCTTAACCACCCAATATCGACTTTTAGTTATGAATTTAAAAATTAAAAAAATAGACAAAGAAGAAAAGAGTGCATCGAGCTATTCGGACTAAATGGTGGAACCTCAAAAGCGAGAAAGAAGATATATTTAAACAGAAAGTCCTTCAAGGAGATGTTTGGAATTATGTTGACACACCCTGTGATTTGTGGAACAATATGAATATACATATTAGGAAAGTGGCGAAAGATGTGTTAGGGGTATCTAAGGGAGGTGTACCGGCACAAAAAGAAGCTTGGTGGTGGAGTGAAGTAATACAACATAAAATCAAGGCAAAGAGGGCATGTTACAAATTATATTATGCTAAAAACACTAGTGAAACTTTAGAGGCTTATAAGAAAGCAAAGAAGGAAGCGAAAAAGGCCGTGAGTGAAGCGAAACCTAAAATTTGGGAGGACTTATATAAAAAAACTCAACTCAAAAGAGGGTGAAAGAGATATCTTTAGGATAGCTAGGACTAGAGATAAGAAAACTAAAGATCTTAATTATGTTAGATACATCAAATACGAGGATAAAAAAATTCTAGTGTTAAATGATGATATAAGAAATATATGGAAAAACTATTTTTATAATCTTTTTAATGAAAATAAAGATGTTAGTATTAGCTTAGGAGAGTTAGCCAAATAAAAAAAGTATATAAACCACAATTTCTACCGACGTATTCAAAAGAATGAAGTCAAAGAGGCTCTTAAACATATGAAGGGTGGTAAATCGGTAGGACCACATAATATTCCTATAGAAGTTTGGAAAATTCTTGGAGAAATAGGAATCACTTGGCTCACAAGACTATTTAATGAAATATGGAAAAACCAAAAGATGTCCGAGGAATGGAGAGCAAGTACACTTATACCCATATATAAGAACAAGGAAGACATTCAAAATTGTGTGAATTATCGAGGTATCAAGTTAATGAGTCATACTATGAAATTGTGGGAAAGAATTATCGAACGTAGGTTAAGACAAGTATCAAGTACAACAGAGAACCAATTTGGATTCATGCCAGGCAGATCTACTATTGAATCGATTCACCTTTTGAGACGTCTTATGGAACATTTTAGAGCAAAAAAAAAAGACCTTCACATGATATTTATTGATCTAGAAAAAGCTTATGATAGGGTACCGAGAGAGGTTCTTTGGAGAACTTTAGAAAAAAGAGGTATCCCATTGACATATATTAACCTTATAAGAGACATGTACGATGGTGTAATAACATGTGTAAGGACTCATGAAGAAATGACTGACTTCTTTGAAGTTAATATTGGGTTACATTAAGGATCAACTTTAAGTCCATACTTATTTATAATGGTGATTGATGAGTTAACAAAACATATTCAAGATGAAGTACCTTGGTGTATGTTATTTGCAGATGACATTGTATTAGTGGAGAAGTCTAAGGAAAAAGTTAATAGAAAATTGGAACTATGGAGAGAAACATTAGAAAGCAAAGGCCTCCGACTTAGTAGAACAAAGACAAAATATATGGAATGTAAGTTTGATCATTTGGTTACCTCAAAGGACATAGAAATTAAAATTGGCACACATTGCATCCCCCAAAAGGAAGGTTTTAAATACTTAGGGTCATTTTTTCAAAGTGATGGAAGAATTGATGGAGATGTTACGCATAGAATTAATGCTGGTTGGTTAAAATGGAGAGGAGCATCCGGTATTCTTTGTGATAAAAAGATACCATTAAAGTTAAAAGGTAAATATTATAGAGCAGCAATTAGGCCTGTCATGTTTTATGGTTCTGAGTGTTGGGCAGTTAATCATCAACATGTACAAAAGATGTCTGTAACAAAAATGAAGATGTTGATGAGTGGTCATACAAGAAAAGACCGTATACATAATGAGGTTATTAGAAACAAATTAAGAGTGGCACCAATAGAGGATAAAATGAGAGAATATCGTTTAAGATGGTTTGGACATATAGAAAAAAGATCAAAAGAAGAACCTGTAAGAAGGTTAGAAAAACTAAATTTGAAAAGTATTAAAAGAGGTAGAGGACGACCACAAAAGTGCGGAAAGAAACAATAAAGAATGATCTAGCTTATTGGGAGTTAACTGCTAACATGGCACGCGATAGGGATATATGGAAACAAAGAATCCATGTAGCCGACCCCATCTAGTATGGGAAAAGGCTTAGTTGTTGTTGTTGATCTTTAGATCTTAATAAAGCTCTATATATACCATTAGCCACACTAGACTTGAGCATCTCATCTCAGATTTCTATTAAGAGATTTAGTTTCCTTCTCACTCAGTTTTACTTTGAGTGTGAGCATTTCAAGATAGTGTGTACCTGGTTTTAACTTTACAGCATCAAATGGAGGTTGTTGAGTGAAGCGGTTAGTTCTTCAGCTTAAATGGCTAATAGTCCATACAACTTGGTAATGATAAAGCAAGTTCGAGTTTAAGTTCAAGAACACCAACAAAGTCTTTAAAATGGAAGAGGCAAAATTTGACATAGTTCAGTCAGTTCGTGAAAACTTTGGCAACCATTTGGATGCAGTGAAAGAAAGCCGATTCAAGTCGCAGATAACCATTTGAACATTTTGGATGATCAAAAAGTGAGCTTGTGGTCATCAAATTCAAGAAACATGCAAGAAAAACATCCAAGAGACAACAGGATCATGAAGGTAAATCCAAGATCACTTTTGGGAGAAGATGAAAAGTTAAAAGAAAAGAATAATTTTCTGTTGATAATACAACAACTAAGCCTTTTATTTTGTAACATTCACCAAACGACTACCATAAAAAAGGAGACAGTTTAAGAGTATCGTTCCGTCGTCCTTTGTGATGTCAAGGAGGCAAACAAAGAAAAATTAGTCTGCTTATTGGGAGCCCTACTCATTGAGATTTCTGAAGTAAAGAAGAGTACACACACAAGTTATACTAATTACATAATACAGTTTTCTTGTGTATGAAGCTACACCAAGATGCTGATGGGTAAATGTTTCATATTATTGTTCTAGTGAACTTATAATGCTTTTAACAATTTCTTAAATTCTGTAACTTATCAATTTTTGCATTTCTTTCTATCTTTAGTAAGAAAAAGGCGTACCTTTTTGTTAAGATACAACATGAACATGGTATCTGGAAAGTGTATCCTGACCCTTCAGATACAGGTTCAAATGTGATAGGTACAATGTTGGTCCCATAAAAGCATTGAATAAGTTGTTCAATTCTGTAACTTATGCTGCTTAAATGCTTATACATTGAAATTTGAATGGTGAATAATGAATGTTTACTCAACTTTTGAATTATAGGAATTGTTTAGAATTGTATTGATTTTTTGTGATGTTTTTTAAATTTTCTCTATTTTTGATAATTTTTAAACTATTTTTAAAAAATGATACGATACAATACAAAACAATATGATACACCTCTATCGTGGAGCAAAAGGATACACGATATGATACAGTACAAACAACACTGAAATTTAGCCTTAACTATCCCCTCTTTCACCTTCTTTTGAGTTGACATTTTTATATAAATCCTTTAAGTTTTAGTTTATACTTAAATGTCAACAATTTTTTGCTTCTTCTTTTACCTTCTTATAAGCCTCCCAAGTTTCATTAGTCTTGTCGATACAACACAATTTATAACATGCCCTCTTTGTGTTAATTTTTATCTTACACTACTTTACCATGAAGCATTTTTTACCAATATGCCTCTCTTATATTCACCTAACACATCTTTTGCAACTTACAACTTTCCTAATATGCTTGGCCATTCCACATGTCACAAGTTATACCTACATAATTCTAAGCATCTTTTGAAAGAATTTTTATTTTAAATATCTACTTTCTTATTTTTGATATTTCACCATTTTGTTTGAATAGCTCTATTACTATTTGCCTCTTTGTCCACTTTCTTACATGCAAATATATAATCAAAAGTTGATGTTGTGTAGTTAAGCTTTCTTATGAAAATATCTTATAATCCTTATAGCATGATCTATCTTTTCTCCTAAAGGCAAAATAATCAATTTGTGTTTATAGCAAACTACTTTTAAAAGTAATTAAATATTCATCTTGTCTTCTAAAAATTATATTGGCTATAAAGATATCATGTCATAGCAAAATTTAAAGTTTCTTTACCTTCCTCATTAAAATTCCTAAAGCCATAGTTTCATTAAATATCTTGATATCCTAATGCCCCTTTACCCACATGTTCATTTAATTCTTCTCCCAAACAAATCATCTCTTAATGGAATTCTTTGAATTATCTTATGTAACTCCTCTCAAAATGCCTTCTTTATGCTGGCACGTAGTCCTATTTAGAGTGCATAAGCACAAAGTGTATTTAAAGACTCTTTTTCTAACACTAATTTCACCATCATAATTCAATAACCATGTTGTATATTTACTACGCCATCCTTTAAATCCTTATTGATAATAACATCAATTCTATCCCGCTTTTTCTTTTCACGAGTATCATAATGTAAAGCTCCTTCACTTTTTTCCAAACCCACTTTATCTTTAATAAACATAGAAGGTAAACCTTTCTCCTAATTATAGTATGTATCACCTTCGTTAGCTTGTAAGTCAATATTATGATATTCTAAATACCAATATGAATCTTATTATCTAGGACTAGAGTTTTCTTATCCCAACGTCCATCTATACTGAAAATATTGAGACATTATGCAATTTGTTCACTATATTCAGGCAATAATATAATGAAACTAACTTCTTTACTCACAGTCGTACATGATGTGGGAATCCTCTCCATAATTGATTTGCTATATTTGGGTGAAAACATAAAAGCTCTTACTTACTTTTCACCAAATCGGACTTTGTAGTGCATCACCAAGAGGAAACACCCTAACAAAGTGCTCATAATATCTATAATACATGGTAGTAAATCCAACAAAGTTTCACTTTGGTTGTCAAGAGCTTGCCGCAACCCTTCTCCTTTCACCTCGAGCTTGGAACTGGCCATAGAAACTTATGACATTGAAGAATCAAAATGTTGGATGACACATACCGCAATATACTATGCAATACACACCAATCAATGGTGGATGAAACCATTACATGTACAATATAAAACTATGATCCTTATAAGATTCATTCATCAAACACTACACATGCCTGTAAAAGCTTTCACAGCTTCTCCTGAAACAACCACTAAGAGCTTGGAGAGCTCTTTCACGTCCTTTGGCTGTACAACATCTGCTAACAGAGACCTTAATCACAATGTTAAGGCAACCCACATGTTAGTCAAAATAACATGTGATATTCTATATTTCAAATCCATCATTTTTCAGACACAATGTTAAGGAATGTAAGGTACAGTACCTGTATGAAAGTTTTGAAGAACCCAATGATATGGAACCAGCAGGATGAACAACAGAAGGAGAAGTCACGGAGGATGCTGCTGCTGAAGATGAGTCCCTGAGATGATTTACCTATACAAAAATAACAAAAGCAAATCAGGATTCTCAGATTCTCACCAAAGATGAGTCCCTGAGATGATTTATCTAACCATGAGTGCCAACTATTTTGTTTCACCAAAAATGAAGTAATTTGTATTGAGCACTACTACAAAAGCAAATCAGGATTCTCAGATTGGAGACCTGTAGTTGAATCAGACACCAGATCAGTACATTGATAAGACAAAAGGTTTGCTAGAAATTTGCTACCAAGTTTGCAGTTAAATTTGCTACTGAAATGCTTTTGTTCTCACTAATACAAGAGATTGTGGATTGTTGAATTACAAACCATCTATAATGAGAATATCTGTAGTACCAAAGAGTAAATACAGCTCAAGGCTGAACCACATGTTAATGTAATAGGGGCACGGGCCATTAGGTCCCGTGCAGTCCCAGTTTGAGGCAGGGCCAGGGCCAGAATGGCCCTGACCATTACCGTTGGGAGCCGTTGGAGCTGCTCAACAGCTAGTGCTGGCCGGCCAGCACTAGTTCATCCTCTTGCTCCTTGTGTTATTTCTTTTAAATTCCATGTACATAGTAATGAGCCTATAAATACTCCATCACAACATGAATAAATAATGCAGTCTAGCACTGCTTTTTGACTCGTCTTGTATGTGCTTCCTCTCTCGTTGGTTATTCTTGAAGATCAGCATTCGTGATTGAATGTTATTTGACTCTTGGCGACTTGGTGAATTTGATTCGTGCAATATCAACATTCGTTCATTGACGAATATTTACATGGTATCAAAGCCTCGGATTTAAGAAATCGAGTGCATTGAGAAGCGTGCCACCGGTGCAAAACTTGAAGAATTTCACCAAACTTGAGATTAGTTCATAATTCTTGATTTTGCACAAAATGGAAGGTAAAAACAAGTCATTTAGATGTATCCTAGACCCAAAATGTTACCAAAGTTGGACTAGGACCGTAAAAAAGTATTTTTTGTTGAAAGATTTTTGAGATTACATCGATGGAACCATAAAGGATCCAACTTTGAACATTGATGGCTTAGATGATGATGAAATCGTCAAAGCTCATGAAAAATACAAGTTAGATTTGAAATTGTGCTAAAAGATTAATGCAAAAATTACATGGATTATTTGCCAAAATGTGGATGAAAAGCTTAGAAATTGGATTAGTGCTTTTGAAAATGCTTTTGAAACTTGGGAATACTTGAAAAAACTTCATTCTCAAGATGACTTTGTTTTCCAAATTGATCTAATGGAAAGAATGGTTATGCTTAAACAAGAGAACCTATGCATTAGAGACTACAACAACAACTAAGCCTTTTCCCATACTAGACGGGATCGGCTACATGGATTCTTTGTTTCCACAGATCCCTATCATGTGCCATGTTAGCAGTTAACTCCCAATAAGCTAGATCATTCTTTATTGTTTCTTTCCAACCCTTTTGTGGTCGTCCTCTACCTCTTTTAATACTTTCCAAATTTAGTTTTTCTAACCTTCTTACAGGTTCTTCTTTTGATCTTCTTTCTATATGTCCAAACCATCTTAAACGATGTTATATCATTTTATCCTCTATTGGTGCCACTCCTAATTTGTTTCTAATAACCTCATTATGTATACGGTCTTTTCTTGTATGACGACTCATCCATCTCAACATCTTCATTTCTGTCACAGACATCTTTTGTATATGTTGATGATTAACTGCCCAAAACTAACCATAAAATATGGCAGGCCTAATTATTGCTCTATAATATTTACCTTTTAATTTTAATGGTATCTTCTTATCACAAAGAATACCTGATGCTCCTCTCCATTTTAACCAACCAGTATTAATTCTATGCGTAACATCTCCATCAATTCTTCCATCACTCTGAAAAATTGACCCTAGGTATTTAAAACTTTCCTTTTGGGGAATGCAATGTGTGCCAATTTTAATTTCTATGTCCTCTGAAGTAACCAAATGATCAAACTTACATTCCATATATTCTGTCTTTGTTCTACTAAGTCGGGAGGCCTTTGCTTTCTAATGTTTCTCTCCATAGTTCCAATTTTCTATTAACTTTTTCCTTAGACTCCTCCACTAATACAATGTTATCTGCAAATAACATACACCAAGGTACTTCATCTTGAATATGTTTTGTTAACTCATCAATCACCATTATAAATAAGTATGGACTTAAAGTTGATCCTTAATGTAACCCAATATTAACTTCAAAGAAGTCAGTCATTTCTTCATGAGTCCTTACACATGTTATTACACCATCGTACATGTCTCTTATAAGTTTAATATATGTCAATGGGATACCTCTTTTTTCTTAAAGTTCTCCAAAGAACCTCTATCGGTACCCTATCATAAGTTTTTTCTAGATCAATAAATATCATGTGAAGGTCTTTTTTTTTTGCTCTAAAATGTTCCATAAGACGTCTCAAAAGGTGAATCGATTCAATAGTAGATCTGCCTGGCATGAATCCAAATTGGTTCTCTGTTGTACTTGATACTTGTCTTAACCTACATTCGATAATTCTTTCCCATAATTTCATAGTATGACTCATTAACTTGATACCTCGATAATTCGCACAATTTTGAATGTCTCCCTTGTTCTTATATATGGGTATAAGTGTACTTGCTCTCCATTTCAAAGAACAATGAAGGCATGTCAAAAAAGCCCATGGGACCATGACCCAACAAAGACTATATTTGCCACTATTGCAAGGAAAGTGGACACATCAAAACCACTTGTCATTTACTTCGGAAAAGAAGTGGAAATGTGGGAGCCATATAAGAAGAGGGTGTCTTACCCAACAACATCAAAGCATACATAGAACAAATCTTCAAGGAAAAAGCAAGCATCTCCGAGAATGCTCTATCCACTTCTCAAGGTATGTCTTGGTTTTTAGATTCCGGTGCATCTTTTCATATGACACATAATGAAGATTCTTTGATTAATTCTTGTGAAACCATTGGAAAACATGTGTTTACGGCCGATGGAACAACCTTTGAAAAATTCTTGTGAAGATCACCATTCGTGATTGAATGCTATTTGACTCTTGGCGACTTGGTGAACTTGATTCGTGCAATATCAACCTTCGTTCATTGACGAATATTTACACCACATTGTTCATATGAATGAGATTATAGCTCTCATACTCAAAAGTTAAAGTAATTCAATTTGCATAATAATGAATGGGTAACTATTTGCATAATAATGTACTTAAAGAATCAAGAAGGGGTAACTATTTGCATAATAATGAACAAAGTCCTGGGTGGTAATCTGCCAGAAATTTTGTAAACTTTTCTGCATAATGTAAGTTGTTTAAAAGTTATAGATCATACTCTTTGTTCAGTCACCATTTTCACTATTTGGAACAGATGCACTTGGTATTTTGGTATATAAGCAATCAAATGTGCAACTGAGAGGCAACATGAGGGATTATGCTCGTCAACAGGAAACGAAAGTACTGGCAATTTCAATGTACTTTCTTGAAGAATGGGATTTGGATATCTATCAATAGAGAAGTTTATCCACTTCAGCCAGAGAGAGGAACCTTTTTGTTGATCATACCTTCTTTTTACTCATGAGAAAAATTATAGAAAGAAATGAAATCTCCTTCCTAATAATCAACACATCCTAAAGGGCAACAAAGTGATTATGACATTTCTGCAGTCACACAATTGGTGAACACTTCAACAAATAACACCAGCACCAAGAAGAACAGCAACGAAAGAAGAACAGAAGCATCATTAAAAAGCTGCATCACACCTGCAAAAATTGAGAAAGCCTTTGATTTGAAGGGTCCCCAACAGCCAGGTTACAGTAAGTTTCTTCTTTTCTCCTCTTCTTGTTCAGTGGAAGAGAGGCAAAACCTGAGGATCCAATAGCTCCAACGATGGCAGCATTAGCTGCCTGCTGAATATAGCTCAGGGCTATGTTGGGTTCACATCGTGAGAGGGCCTTTCTCTCTTGACTACCATCAAAGTTTTTGCAATCAGAGCATTTGCAGTTCTCGGAGCAGAGAACACCAGCTTGAAAGCATTCACAATACTTCTTGAGACACCCTGACTTTTTGCAATGGCAGCCTTTGTTGTGCTTCCCTAACAGAGGGAGATCCCCGTTTTCATCCTAGAACCATACAAATCCATGAATATGTGAGTGAGATGTAGGGGGACCATGAAAACTGAAGGGAGAAATCTACTGGTATACTATATAAGCAAGCAGGTTTTGCACAAACTATATGAACGGGCCATTCATGCTCATGTTGTTGAAGGTGAAGATGGATATCACTTCGTAAGGCTCTAACCACAAGATAGAGGTGACTTTTATTTTATGATCTGTGTTGGTCATTCAGAATTGCTGAAATTTTCATGATATGAAATAATGAAGTACAACTAAAAAGCAAGTTCACAAGATAGAATACCATGGAACAATATAGAGCATCCAAAATGCAAAAAAGAAAGCAAAACGTGCATAACTACCAAAATGCTCGACAGAACAAGAAAATAAGGCAATTAGCTCCAATTGAGAGCCATAAAGCTCAAAAGTATTACGTAAGATCAGTTGTGAAGGGAACAGAATGTAGCTCCAACTAATGTTCATTGCAACTTAAAAAGATGGTTTATCATCATGGAGACTTCAATAAACTGAGGAAGGTGGTTTCTAGATGAAATGTCCCAGACTAAGTTATCAGTGAAAGTGAAGTGAAAAAACAAAGCTTTCATAAACTAAGAAAGATGGTACCAGATGAAATATCCCCAACTAAGTTACTCAGTTAAAGTAAAGTGGAAATTTAAGGATCATTTGTCCTCCTGAAGAGATGGAGGAAGATACATTCTTTCAGTGACAAGGAGTGACCTTACAAAATTCATGAACGGGCCTTGATATCAGACATGTTCTCACACTCTGCCATGATAGTTCATAAGAAACCAATGCTTAGAATTTCCATGACAGAAAGAGAAGTTAGATGAAGTTGTTTCAACACCAATGAATGACAAAGGGAAGATAATACTTACATAATGTCTGGTAACCAACCAAATAAAGCTAAGAAGAAAGATTTCCATAAAATGACAGTAATCATAGTAAAATCTTGGCTGTAGCACTTCCATGAGCGAGCAATTGAGCATGCATATGCACATATCAGACAAATTTAGAAGACAGACAACAGGAAATAGACTATGCATTTCAAATGGGGTAATTGGGGTAGTTATTCTTTTCAACTTTGCTATGACAGAGGATTTACCTGTCTGTCTTTAGAAGCACTAGGACTGCTCGCGATCTTTGGCCGAAATGCATTTGGATTACGCCCTAGGGTAGCTTCAACAGCATCCTGCCTAATAGCTTCATGTTCAACATTGTTGCAACAGTTAACACAGTTGCAACCATCACAATAGACTCCTGCAGCAAAGCACTCACAGTACCTGGACTTACACACACGTGCGCGTGCATACACAGATGTTACTTCAGCCCAGCTATTACACTCATGATAAAAAGGAAGAGTACAACCTAGCCATCAATGCATGTACATCTACCACAAGCCTCATTAGCAAATACAAAACCAGTGCAGGTGAAAATGAAAAAAATACATATCACTAACAAAACCAGAGCAATTCCAGTAGTTAAGAGAGGAGAAAGGGAATAGAGCTCATGTTCAGTAAAAAACTTGCAAGCTACAGACACTGACTGCAGAGTTGGTGTAGAAGTCTGAGAACAGCTAAGTTACCAACGCAAAACAAATTGCCTAGTAGCAATTTCCACATCCAACACACTGATAAAAGAAGCACTGTAGCATGCAATAAAATGCACACGGCCATAAGTTCACCCAGAGGTAATCTCGCATTCTTGTTGAAAATGTAAGCAAACTGGAAGTCTAGGAACTGCCCTTATATTAAAAGAAACTGGTTTGCAAATTAAGTACAGCATGCGTGCCAAGAAGAACAAGGATGCCTATTTTAACTAAATCATGAAAACCCAGAATATCCATGCCCCAAAAATCTTCTTCACACACAGGGAGAAAAACTAAAGCCTCCGGCATATGGCAAGAGTTCACCCTTACATAGACAGTCATGCTTGGGTATAGGAAAGTGTTGCATTAATTAACCTACGGCCAGAATGAAACTTTTTCAGACTGTGCAATACTTCTAGCACTGAAACATCGGTTATAATGCACCGACAGTGTTAGCTCAATGGCGGGGTGCTCTGGCACAGTTGCTGCTGGTGAGGAGTTTGACTCCCAGAGAGTGCAGGTGTGTGTGTGTCGGTTAAGCTTCGGCCTCCTCTTGTAACCAAAAGAAAAGAAAACACCAGTTCCAATAGAATTATGAAGTCAACCATGCTTCAGTGAGGATATTAACCTCCTAGGAAATGCTCATGCCGCATCTTCTGTACAACCCCATATAGTGTGAGAAAAGGCTTCATTAAAGTGCTAAGTGTTGCTGTTCACACAGAAACAATTATCCAAAGAGTCATTTTCATATAAGAATCAAATAGGATAAAATGCAAAGGAATAGGTCGGCCCATTTCTGGCTGCCGCCATCTTCATTCCAATCAGTTACACGTTTAACCTAATCCCAGACTACACTTATATAACACTGTTATAACTCAAAAGACATTATTGCCCATACTTAAGTAATTAGCAGGACCCGGATCCCAATGGATCAGAATCTGATCCATTGGGATCCAAACCACCTAAGACCTAGACTGACTTACAGATATACACTAACAAAAAATAAAACAGCGTTTCTAACTAGGACTTCAACTTGATCTTCAACACTAAGGTTAACGAAGATAGGAGCCAAAAGTTAATCAAGAAAAATGCCACCCTCCTAGAGATCAATCCTCTTGAGAACACTGAGCCTGAGACTATAGAGGACTGTCCAACAACAATTGGTACTACAGATCCCATCTCCATGTCCAAATCTTTGATGCTAGATAACCGACTGACATAGTAGAGAAATTTTCCAGGACAGCTCCTTTCACGTGACACACAGATTGATCTAATAAGCTCTTGGTCTCTCACGTGCAAGTTCTAAGATCACAAGCTCAAGGCTCTAGGCTGAGTTAGCAGGAGTAACTTTTAATTTGTTATCAGCCACACACCTACACACATGCATGCATGCTCACACAAACTGGACAAGCATTCACCCACACAATTGACACGCACGAGCACATGCACATGTGCAACTTCTGTCATCATTAACCATAATGACAAACACAATTTTATATCGTCCACAAGTGCCTTCAGAAACATGAAAAATTAGCACTTACAGTTTCAAACATTTTGAATGCTTGCAGTTGCACTGCTTTGGTTTCTTTGGCGTACCATCTTTTGAACCAAAAACAGGGAAAGGAGGCCTTGAAGATTTTGAAGATTTTGGAGATTCTGGTTTTCTGGGTAAAGAACATAAGAAAGCTGACAGTGAGACAATATTAACAAGACTCATGCTAAACGAATATTGTGTTGACAAAAAGACGGTGAAGGATGCAGGCCCATAATGTTTCAAATTTTCAATACATTCCCCTCGAAAGCCCATCATCAACTTCTAACAAGAATTCACGTAAAATGATAACTAAGGCGTGCTTATTTATGCAAAAGATGAGAGCATAATTCCAATGCATAATAGAGAAAAAATGCACGTCAGTGATAAAAGAATCATTATGAGTTTATGACTAGATGTCAAGCACATTCATCAAGAAGCTTACTTACATTGTATTTTATTTACAATGCCTTGTGCTTGTAGAAAAGAAATTCCAATTGATCAATAGAATACCATGAATGTGGCGTCGATGTATATGTAAATGAAGATGTAATGATGAATAAATGCTTTGTGCATCTACTGGTTGGCTTTCATTTCATTAAATAGATACATACATAAACACACACGTAAGATAAGAATACGAAAAGCTTCCCCACAGTTCTTTCTTCTTCTATGTCTTCAATCACATAATTTTTCTTTCTTCCATAACCAAAGGCAAGCCTTTTCACTCCTATAGTGGCCAGCTTCTTAGATTAATATCTCATAACATCCCTTTTCCGTACAAATAAAATTGTCCCACAAAAGTTGAACAATTTATCTACTTCACGACAACAGAACCTGCTCAGTCTTTACTAGATATCACCATGTGACCCATCAGTTTGCAGTCTCTTCGGTGTGGTATGGGATCTGACATACAAACGGGGATGTAACCTGCAACTATTATTGTCTTTAAGATTTTGAAATCAGAAAGATAGAGTAAGAGCTTTGAGTCATTTAGATATCTAGAAGTAGGATCTGGGTATCCTACTCCGTTCAAGACAAGGGGGAAAGAAGAAAAAATACTAAAACGATTTAAGTAGACAAATAAATCAAATTAATTAAAATTCAAAAGGAGAAACTTACTTTCGGTAGAGGTATTTCTGGGGAAGAATGACCAAAGAAGAGATCCGAGGAGAAAAAGCACGAATATGACATAACAGGATAACCACAAAATAAGGAAAATTACTTATTGGCTTAGAGACAATACAAATCACAATTTTGTCACCTGTTCCTTCATTTTCAAAGTGAAGGCCAGACAAAAGAAATACAAAATAAATTATCCGGTTAATTTTGTAAAGTTAACTCCGCCTATGTAAGGGATCACCCTTGCAAGGTCGGTCCAAAGCCAGGATAAAGGAGGAGGATTGTGTTAGGTTTCAGATAGCCAGCGTAAAACTTTATCGAACTTTTATACCATGTATTACACAAATTATGAGCATTGCGTTGGGACATCCCTTCCTAGCGACGCGTTGCAAAACCCGAATGCAGTGAAAAATAAGTAAGGGTCACTTCATTTTCGCTCGGATGTAGTGAATCGATTGCAGAAAGGGTTCCTATATCATGGACGGGTGTGGGTAAAGAAGTTAGTCATGCTACATTGCCGCCCGAATGTTGTGAATAATTTACAGAGAGGATCTCCGCATTTTCAGTATGGACAGATGCAGCGGTAAAGGAAGCTAGTCCTAGATAATAAGATTCGTATTGGTTCTTGAAATATCGGAACATTGTCCCATAAGCTAATAGAGGTGATAGATACTATGATTCGGAGAAATATTCATATTCTATGTTTATAACATACAAAGTGGGTTAAAGAAAAAGCAAAGGAGATTGAGGATAGAGGTTTTAAATTATGGTACTCAGGTAAGAAAAAGGCTCGAAATGGAGTTGGTATTATCATAAATAAAGATTTAAATGATAGTGTAGTAGACATACAACGATATGGTGACCGAATCATGACGTTGAAATTAGTGTTAAAAGCAGAGGTTTTGAATATAGTTTTTGAATATAGTTTTGTGCTTACGCACCTTAAGTAGGACTAGAAGATAGTATAAAGACATCTTTTGGCGAAGAGTTAGATAAGGTGACTCAAAGAATTTCACAAAGGGAGTTGATTTGTTTAGGAGGAGACTTAAATGGACATATCATTAAAGAGGCATTAGGATATCAAGGTATTCATGGAAACTTTGGTTTTGGGGATATAAATGAAAAAGGTAAGGAGATTATAAATGTAGCTATGACATTTAATGTCTTTATAGTTAATACAATCTTCAAAAAACGAGATAAACATTTAATTACTTATAAGAGTGGCTTATCGCAAACACAAATTGATTTCTTTATTTGTAGAAAAAAAGATAGAGTGTGTTGTAAAGATTGTAAGGTAATTACAGGACCTCAAAAGTGAGAAAGAAGATATATTTAAACAGAAAGTCCTTCAAAAAGATGCTTGAAATTATGTTGGTACACCTTATGATATGTGGAACAATATGACTATAGATATTAGGAAAGTGGCGAAAGATGTGTTAGGTGAATCTAAGAGAGGTGTACCGACACAAAAAGAAGTTTGGTGCAAAATAAAATCAACGCAAAGAGGGCATGTTACAAATTACATTATGCTAAGAAAACTAGTGAAACTTTAGAGGCTTATAAGAAAGCAAAAGAGGAAGCGAAAAAAACTGTCAGTCTAGCAAAAGCTAAAATTTGAAAGGATTTATATAAAAAACTCAACTCAAAATAGGGTGAAAGATATATTCTTAGAATAGCTAGGGATAGAGATAAGAAAACTAAAGATCTTAATTTTGTTAGATGCATCAAAGATGAGAATGAAAAAAATCTAGTGGAAAATGATAATATAAGAAATAGATTAAAAAACTACTTTTATAAGCTTTTTAATTGAAATAAAGATATTAGTATTAGCTTAGGAGAGTTAGCCAAATTAGAAAAGTATATAAACCACAATTTCTACTGATGTACTCAAAAGAATGAAGTCAAAGAGGCTCTTAAATATATGAAGAGTGGTAAATCGATAGGACAAAACAATATTTCTATAGAAGTTTGAAAAATCTTAGGAGAAATATGAATCACTTAGCTAATAAGACTATTTAATGAAATATGGAGAAACCAAAAGATGCTTGAGAAATGGAGAGCGAGTACACTGAAAGAATTATTGAACGTAGGTTAAGACAAGTATCGAGTACAACAGAGAACCAATTTGGATTCTTGCCAGGCAGATCTATTGTTCAAGCGATTCACCTTGAGATGTCTTATGGAACATTTTAGAGCAAAAGAAAATACCTTCACATGATATTTATTGCTTTAAAAATAGCTTACGATAGGGTACTAAGGGAGGTTCTTTAGAGAACCTTAGAAAAAAAGCTATCCCGTTAACATAATTAACTTTTAAGAGACATGTACGATGGTGTAAAAACATGTGTGAGGACTCATAAAAGAATGACAAACTACTTTGAAGTTAATATTGGGTTATATAAGGATCAACTTTAAATCCAGTGTTATCTGTACCGCATTGTACCGTACGATACGGTGCGATACGTATCGTATCGTAGGAAGCCACGATACGATATGGTACCGTATCATATGATATGGCCCGTATTGTACGATACGGGCAATACGCCCCAAAAAAATTCAAAAAAAAATTCAATTTTTTTTTTAATTTTTTTTTTGCAGGTATCTGGCCTCTCTTCACTTCTCTATGCTTGTAATTTGGGTTTATAATTTTATTTATTGAATAAGAATAATTTATAAACAAATAAAAATTATGACAAAATCATTTTCCTTTATGTTGCCAACCTTTAGGTATATCTCTGCTAGCAGTTTCTAATTTCATGAGATCGCAAACAATTAAAAATATTTGGTTGTCTCGGTTCATTGAGTGGGCATTTCACAACTTCACTATTTTAGGATTCACCTTACATGACTTCCATTGAGTTGAACATTATCAACGTGTGTGAGGCTTAACTCAATCTCTGAAGTGAGAAATGAAGCTCAAGCATTAGTTAAAAAGCTAGTCGTAAGAGAAAAAGGGATATCATCAAATAATAATATCACATCACTGAGGTGTCATAGAGTCAATAATCAAAGAAATTGAGCTCATTGTTTTGCTCACATATGAAAATTAGCAAATATGACAACTAAATGTACAAAGATAGCATATTGTTAATTTTGATATATTAGATGAGTAGATTATGAAAGATAACGAAGAAAATGCAATCCTAACCGAAGAAGACATTGCATGAATTAATTTGAAGTGCAACAACATCACGAAGGAGATGAAGATTTTCATTTTAAAGCAGAAAGTGATGAGAAACTTTGAATCTTTATCAAGTAGAAGATGAAGATTATTTAGTTAATAATCCTGATACAAATTTACAATATGTAAAATGTAAATATATTTCATTTTTTGCTTCAAAATATGTAATTTTGGATGCAATTATTCAATGTTGAATGTTCCATCTGTGCTAAACTTTGCATTATATGAATTTAAAGCAATTATCAGATTTTTCCAGATTTTTTTCGGATTTTTACTAATTTTCTTGATTTTTTCAATAATTTTTGTATTATTTTAATATTAAAGTACGATACGATACGCCCGCATCGTAGAGCCCAGCGACACGCGTCAGACAACACTGTTTAAATCCATACTTATTTATAATGGTGATTGATGAGTTAACAAAACATATTCAAGATGAAGTACTTGTATGCAGTGTTGTCCGACGCGTATCGTATCGCGTATCGCTGGGCTCCACGATACGGGCGTATCGTATCGTATCGTATCGTATCGTACTTTAATATTAAAAAACTATAAAAATTATTTAAAAAATCAATAAAATTAGTAAAAATCCGAAAAAAATCAAGAAAATTCTGGAAAATTTTGAAAAAATCTGGTAATTGCTTTAAATTCATATAATGCAAAGTTTAGCACAAATTGAACATTTAATATTGAACAATTGCATCCAAAATTATATATTTTGAATCAAAAAATGAAATACATTTATATTTTACATATTGTAAATTTGTATCAGGATCATTAACTAAATAATCTTCATCTTCTCCTTGATGATGTTGTTGTACTTCAAATTAATTCATGCAATGTCTTCTTCAGTTAGGACTTAGGAGTGCATTTTCTTCGTTATCTTCCATAATTCACTCATGTAATATATCAAAATTAACAAACTGCTATCTTTGTACATGTAGTTGTCATATTTGCTAATTTTCATATGTGAGCAAAACAAAGAGCTCCATTTCTTTGATTATTGAGTCTATGACACCTTAATGATGTTATATTATTACTTGATAATGTCCCCTTTTTCTCTTATTGGAGACTAGCTTTTTAACTAATGCATGAGCTTCATTTCTCACTTCACAGACTGAGTTAAGCCTCACACACATTGATCATGTTCAACTCAATGGAAGTCATGTAACGTGAACCTTAAAATAGTGAAGTTGTGAAATCCCTACTCAATGAACCGAGAGAATTAAATGTTTTTAATTGTTTACGATCTTATGAAATTAGAAACTGTTAGCAAAAATATACCTAAAAGTTGTAACAGAAAGGGAAATGATTTTGTCATAAAATTTTTTTTATACATTATTTTTATTAAATAAATGAAATTATAAACTCAAATTATAAGCATATTGGAGGATGCCTTTAAGGGAAGTGAAGAGAGGGAAAGAGAGGGTAGAAACATGCAAAAAAAATTTGAAAAAAAAAAATTTGAAAAAAAAAATTTGGGCGTATCGCCCGTATCGTACGATACGGGCCGTATCGTATGATACAGTATCGTATCGCACCGTAATACGGATAACACTGCTTGTATGTTATTTACAGATGACATTGTGTTAGTAGAGGAGTTTAAGGAAAAAATTAATAGAAAATTGGAACTATAAAGAGAAACATTAGAAAGCAAAGGCCTCCAACTTAGTAGAACAAAGACAAAATATATGGAATGTAAGTTTGATCATTTGGTTACTTCACAGTACATAGAAATTAAAATTGGTACACATTGCATCCCCAAAAGGAAAGTTTTAAATACATAGGGTCAATTTTTAAGAGTGATAAAGAATTGATGGGATATTATGCATATAATTAATGTTTTTTCAGAGTGGCGAAAGAATTGATGGGATATTATGCATATGTTGGTTGGTTAAAATAGAGAGGAGCATTAGATATTCTTTGTGATGAGAAGATACCAATACCATTAAAGTTAAAAGTAAATATTAAATATCAATAATTAGACCTGTCATATTTTATGATTACGAGTGTTGGTAGTTAATCATTAACTTAGAAAAGATGTCTATGACAAAAATGAAGATGTTGAGATGAACGAGAGGTCATACAAGAAAAGACCATATACATAATACCAATAGATGATAAAATGAGAGAATATCGTTTAAGAAGGTTTGGACAGAAGAACCTATAAAAATGAAAAACTAAATTGAGTTAACTGCTAACATGGGACTACGTGCAAACAAAGAATCCACGTAGCCGACCCCTAGTATGAGAAAAATGCTTAGTTGTTGTTGCTGTTGGTTAATTTTGTAAAGTTGTTAAAACAAATCCGTTTACATCATAAATTATCAGGGTTACTGCCGGAAATAAAGAGGAGAGAGTGCCATGATCGAAAATGACTGCACAGAAATCTGCATCGTCATGAGGATAGCCAAAATGACGTTCTTCACCCCTCCGTGCCAATAAAATAGAAGAAACCACGCGATACGAAAAACACAACATGAAAGAGAATCGTAGGAGGAAGTTTCAAAGAAAAACTCACAAGACAGGAATCACGGGGCGAGACCGAGTCTCTGATACGGCCGAAGACGTGCTACAGATTCCGGTGAAGTCGAGCTGCCTCGCAGTGAGCTTCCTCGATATTAAATCTTCCTGCAGGACGCCTTGCTCCATCGGGAGTCGGGAGGGCTCTCCCTCACCAGTTCACATGCCCAGACATCGGAGATTCTCCAATCCGGAGAGAGCTCGCTTATCGGAAACTACGAAATTCCTCGAACGATTGCGAGGAAGACGCCAAAACGCAGGAAGAAGAAGACGGCTTTGGACAGAATCCGGGGAGTGGGAGAAAGGCATGGCGGGGAAAACAAGCGAGGGGATACCAAAAAAGAGACGAAGCACCGGCAAAGCCTCCTCTCTCCTCCCTCTCCATCTTTTGAAATTGAATTCGTCGATGTTCTAGGGTGGGATCTGACTCCTCCTTCTCATCGGACGGTGGAGGACGTCGAGACGAATCTGACGGATCAAATTCAATATTTGTTCGGATGGTGGGCCCTGGGCCGTCCCACAATGCTTATCCGAACGAGAAGAGTCAAACGCCGCCTTCGTAAGGGCAAAACCATCTTATTTCTCATTTCCGCCGCACACAGGGCAGTCGCGAGATGGAAGGGTTCTTTGCAACGAAATTACTGAACTAGCCATCTGTTCAGTCCTCTAAATGTTCTACATGCGCCTACTTAATCTCATACCATCTTTTCGAAAAAAGACATGCACATCGTACGTCATTCTTCAAATAATGATGCACGCATAAAACGTCTTTCTTTAAGCAAAATGTGTTGTATGTAGTATCCATTAACGACATTTAGTTTATTTTAAAAAGTAAATGCAATAAAATCACATGTCCTTTATAATTAGTTTATAATTAGTAGCTCATAAACATTATTTCAAAAAGTTTGGAGAGGACATGTTATACCACACATGTGCACTGGTTCGAGCCCGACTTGATTTTGGGCTTCTTGAGGCTTATAGCTTGTGACTTGAGTGTTGGGTTTATCTTTTTACACGAAAAACTTTTGATCTAATAGTCAAGAGTCTTTCAAGGTCAAGAATATAGATAAGCCAATGGTTTTCCATAAACACATAGTTTTCCCTCTCTCTCTTCATGTCTCCTAGTTCTGTCTCTTTGCCCGTGGTGTTGCTTCCGTCCTTATACGTGTGGTTAGTCTCTCTTCCCAAATCATACGCGACTAAGGTGTATTTGAAGTTGACTCAAAGCGAAGTATGTATCTTTCGCATTATGTGTGTGTTTTATCTTAGGAGGAAGGCGCAAGTACCCGTACGTACTCATAATAGAGCGTTGATTTTTCTAAAGCAAGTTCATAAGGCCGACTCGCAAAGATAAGTTTCTCATTTTACTTTTGCTTTTGCTTTTGCTTTTGCTTTTTATATGGCTTGATTATCGCTTATTTTGGATTTGTAGTTATTTATGATTGGGGCATGTTTACATTTGTTGCATATTGGTTTATTATACATGTATGTCTACGGTTTTCCCAACAGTCTCTAATAAATCAATTTTTACCATAGTGAACATGTTTACAACTACTATCGTTTGGCCTAAGGTCAACTTGATGCCGAAAAAGTTTGAAGTTTCCCATTTTAAACATTGTTAGTAACATATGAAAATTTGGTTAACCATGTTAGAGTTGCTTCTATATATCGAGTCAGATTGTCTCTTATCCAATGATACTGACCCTAAAATCTCATATAGAATCGACGAGTGCAAGGAGGACACCCTATGCCATTGTTGTATTTTATCGACACTATCAAATGTTTTATTTGATGTATATAGTTTTTACTTTTCTATGACAGTGAAAGATCTCTGGGTTGTCTTCGATCGAAAATACAATATTGAAGACATCGGTCTTCAAAAGTATTTTATGATCAGGTTTCTTAAGTATCAAATGATAGAGAGAAAATCTATAACAAAACAAGCCTATGAGTTTTAGTTTTATGCCATAGTTTGAAAGAATTCGAAATTGAGCTTCCTGACAAGTTTATTGTTATGTCTATCATAGAGAAATTTCCTATGTCTTGAGAGGGTTTCGACCTACATCTCAAGCATAAGAAGGGCAAGATAATCATTCATGATCTAATGGTAGACATAGCAATAAAGATACAACATAAAAGTAAGAAACCCGTTATGCCTTTAGACAACAACCCTAGGGTTAACGTGACGGTCGAAAAAAAATTTTAAGGGAAAATAGGCGAAGTATAAACCAAAAGTCGTTATCCAAAATAAACCCAAGAACAAGCCATGCTGGCTTTGTGGTCAGGTTAGATATTGGATGAGAAATTTTTTCTAAAAGAAAGTCAAGAAATCTGCTATCATTGAAAGAGTTATAGTCAATATGGTGGTGACTATTACACTTATTAGTGACGAGTATCTATCCCTTAAACCTCATCTTCTTTTTATTTATGAGTCACATTATTGGATTGTAGACACTAGGGTTAATATGCACATTTGTGCTAACCAGTCTATGTTTCTGTCTTATCATGCCAATTATGGACAAACAATGACCTTAGGGGATCATTTGACTACTGAAGTCAAGGGTAAAGAACGTGTGGACTTAAAGTTTCCTTCAGGAAATGTTCTATCTCTTGAGGAAGTTAAACACATTCCAATGATTCACCATAATATCGTCATTGGTCATACTTTAGTTAGAGATAGATTAATGTTATATTACAAATGTAATAAAGTCGTCATTACATGACTTAGTATAGGGTATTTTTTTATAAAGGGTTATTTGTGTGATGTAGAGAATCTTTTTAAAATTCATGTAGAACCAATTATTGATTCTTGTTTGAATTTTAATGATAAAGTTTTACTTATGTTTTATCTTTTTCTTCTCCGTACAATGTTAAATTATCTTATATATGGCATGCTAAGTTGAGTCATGTAAACTTTGATTTCATGAAAAAAATGATAAATTTAAATCTTATCTCTAAAACTGTCATAGATAAAAAAAACACAAATATGGTATATATGTGCAAGCAAAGTAACTACGAAATCTTTTTATATGGTTGAAAAAAAATTCAAGATTTTGGATTTGATGCATATTGATATTTGTGAATTTAATTGAATAACTATAAGATATAATAAAAGATATTGTTATATTTACTTACTTAAAAGTAAAGATTAAGTTTTAGAAAAGTTTCAAATATTTAAAAATGAAGCATAAATTCAAAAATACAAGGTACTTAAATGATTAAGGTCTTATAGGGGAGAAGAGTGTACCTAAAACCTTTTTTAATAATACTGTCAAAACAAGGGTATTGTTCATGAGGTTGCTGCTTCGTACTCTCCTCAATCTAATAAGATAACTCAACATAAGAATGTAACCCTAAGTGACATGGTTAATGTTTACTTTAAAGTTCTTAGTTACCTATCTACATAGGGGGAAGCTTTGAATACAACTTGTCATATTCTAAATAGAGTTCCCCATAAGTATAATAAGAGTAGTCTCTTTGAACTTTAGAATGGTCAAAAGACCAATCTCAAATATCTTAAAGTGTGGGGTGCCTTGCAAAAATACTCATCCCTGAACACAAGAAAAAGAAATTGGAACCTAAAATGATTGATATTATATTTCTATTTTACGTAGAGACAAGCTATGCATACAGATTCATGATCATCACATCTAATGTTTCTAGCATAGACGTCAATACAAGCATTGAGCTTCGTGATGTTACATTCTTTGATAATGTATTTCTCATGAACACTAGAGTTTCTTAAAGTTTATCTTTTAGAGATTCTGATCCTATTATTGGTTTCATTTCTGATCATGTAGAAAGGATAACAAATGTGAGAGTCACTATCATTGCGTTGTTTCTAGATCAAATGACTAATGAAATAAATGAACCAAGAAGAAGTAAACGACCTAAGATATCAAAGGAATTTAAAAGTTACTTTGTTACTTTTAATATAGAGGATGGTCCTATCACCTTACAACAAGCTACGACCTCACCCGAGGTTAAGTGTTGGAAGAAAGCCATTAACAATTAAATCCAATCAATTCTTTCTAATAGTAATTGAGAATTAACGGATTTGTCTCCTAGTTATTTTACTGTGGGTTGCAAGTGGATGTTTAAAAAGAAACTAAATGCAGACAGAATAATCAATAAGTACAAGGTTATATTAGTTGGCAAGGGATACATACAAAAACAAGGAATAAATTATTTTGATACTTATTCTCTAATTTCTCAGATAACTACCATCCGAGTGCTTTGTGAGGTATGATTAGAATATGATGATTAGATTATTTTCATAATTAGATACTTATTCTCTAATTTCTCTTATTCTGAAAGCATAATATGATGATTAGATTAGAAGGACACTTTTACACTTAAGGACTTTGTGAGAATTGTTGGATTTAATATAAATTTAATATATATTAAATGCATGTTGGTATCTCTATCTATTTAATTAATATATATAAAAGTCCTAAAATGTAAAAAGTAACATATGAGAAACTTGTGTATGTGATATGACCAAAAGGAGATAAAGTTTCATATTAAAGAATATGACAAACTTACATATCCTTTTATATAATTGGTAGCTCATAAACATTATTTCAAAGAGCTTGGGGAAGACATGTTATACAAACATGTACTTCAATTTAGGATGGGCTTGGGTTTGGTTGTTGGGTCTATCTTTTTGTACGAAAAACTTTTAATCTAACAGTTAAGTCTTTCAAGGTCACAAATATAGATATAGCTCATAAACATTATTTCAAAGAACTTGGGGAAGACATGTTATACAAACATGTACGCCAGTTCAGGCTGGGCTTGGGCTTAAACTTCTTGTGGCTTGTGGTTGTTGGGTCAATCTTTTCGTACGATAAACTTTTAATCTAACAGTTAAAGAGTCTTTTGAGGTCACAAATATGGATAAGGCGGGATGATTTAGGATAAGATGGGACAGTTCCGGATAAGATGAGATGATTGCAAATAAAGTGGTGTGTCATTTGCATCGGATTCACGATCCGTGATCCAACATTCACCCTATAAATAGGTGATTAGGGGTCCTTTCTAAACACACAAGTTTCTTTCTCTGTCTCTTCATGTCTCCTGGTTTCGTCTCTCTTAGTGTGGTGATGTTTCAGTCTATGTGCTCCTGGTTGGTCTCTCTCTACCCCAACCATAGGCGACTGAGGCATGTTCGAGGTTAACGAAAAGTCAGGTACGTGTCTTTCGAATTGTTTGGGCATTTTATCTTGTAAGAAAGGCATAGGTATCCATACGTACTCATAGTGGGGAGTTGATTTCTCTAAGACAAGTCCGTAAGGGCAACTCACATAGATAAATTTCTGATTTTGCTTCTACTTTTATCTTTCATATGGCTTCATTATGACTTACTTTGGATTTACGATTGTTATTTATAATTGGGGCATGTGCATTGTTTGCATATTGGTTTATTATGCATGTTTACCTATGATTTTTTCCAACAAAATGTACCATAAAAATATTTCATCATATATTAAAAAGGATGATGCGGTTCAATCCCAACATCTCCGATATAAAAATGTACCTATCACATTCTACTCTTCAAATAAATAGTGGAGCATCATAAGTGTGTTTGTTCTTTAAATAAAATATGTATTAGGCATGTCTCATCATTGATCATTATTTTTCTTCATTCACTTGAAACACCTGAAGTGATTAATCTTCTAGAACTCTAATTTTTTATCCATTTTCTATGAACAAGATTAAAAGAGATCGTTGGAGAAAAATGATCAAGAAAGGTAGTTAAAAAAAGAAGAAGTTGACAACATGCAAACAGATCATTGGAAGGTAGAAAAATGGTTAGCAAAGTGGGGAGGAGAGAGAATGTGTAGTAAGAGTAGTTTGAGATTTTTTTGTAAAATGGTATATGTTTAGTAAAACGAGGTGTATGAATAGAAATTATGTTTTTTCCTTTTTTTTTGTATAGAAAGAGGGAAAACCAATTGAAATGCCTTAAGTGATCAATGTTCTAGAACTCTAATTTTTTATCCATTTCCTATGAACAAGATTAAAAGAGATCATTGGAGAAAAAAGATTGAGAAAGGTAGTTCGGAGTAAGAAAGAAGCTTATAACATGCAAACAGATCATTGGAAGGTAGAAAAATGGTGCGCAAAAAGGGAAGGAGAGAGAATGTATAGTAAGAGTAGTTTGAATCTTTTTGTGAAAACGGTATATGTTTAGTAAAACGAGGCTTCCATGGCTGATCTAGTACACCATGTGGACCATTGCATAGAGGCACTCTCCATGCAACCGGTGTCCTACAATTTGACAAAACTTCTTGGTGTACTTTCCTTATATTGGCTAGATCTTTTCTAACAATCGAGGTAAGCCCTTTAATATGGTCTCAAAATTAATGATGATTGTAGTTTAAGGACATTTCAAAGAGATTATTATAATATGAAAAGATTTTAATGTCATGATGTTCCTTCTTGGTTTTTAATAGGGTTGCATTAAATTGACAAGGCCAATTCTGTCACTAGCATCTCAATTGGTTGGCCCAGGTTAGGTTGGACATGATCTAGACCTACATAGCAGCCCTCACTCCTCGGTTACCATGGAGCATTCTAGTGGGTCCTCCCATAAGCGGTTGCAGGTAGCAAAAATATGTGTGAAAGAGAGATTAATGACAATGTTGTCTATAGATGAGGAGAAGTTGAAAGGGAGCCAAAATTTATGTAGGAAGTGGTGTTTGTCATTGGAAATTGGAGGTAATAGTTTCCCTTATTTCCCCTTTTTGTTTTCACCAAAATCATCATCCACAATCCTGTTTTCAACCAAAAAGTAGAGGAGGGAGGAAAATGGACCTCATGGGTCATTTATAAGGTATCGATAAAGTTGAAATCATCAGGAAAGAAAATGTGATTTAGATGACCTAATTCATTTTCCTAGTTTCTCTCTTTCTCTTAAAAAATATGGTTGAAATGCTGCCTCTTTAAGGTGATTTTTGACTGAAAATAGTCACCTAATGGGGGTAGATAGAGGTTGTTAAGGAACCGCTAGAACCAAATGAAACCACGAGAACTTAACCTAATCGGTAGTTCAATTCGATTCTAGATATCAAATAGTTTGGTTTGGTTTGGTTCTAAAAGGAGAAATAAAGGGTTTGAACAAAGCATGCCTTTTTTGACCTTTTGGCTTAGATGAAGTAGAGTATTTGTTTTTATTTGATACATAGTCATTGACTATATAATATTAAATTAATTGTTTTGGAGGATGTTGCTCATGACTATCTTTAGCCAAACCCTAAGTAAGTAGAACCATAGTTTCAAAATGCACCAAACAAGAGCTGTTAGTTTGATTCGGTTCTCACAATACTAGGAACCACAAGTAGCAATTTGTTTCAAGGTTAAGCCAAGAACCAAACCGTTAACACCCTTAGGGTGACTATAGACATACTTTGATGACTAAAGAAACAACCCTGATTTTGAGATATAGAGCAATAGCCTATGGTGGCTACTAAGATGGTGTAGTATCCATGTCCTGCAAGGAGTGTCATGTTAGGTCGGACTCGATTGTGTCTCATCAAGTCAGACATGATGTTGTCTTAATCAATCTATCTTAAGGGGAGGGACATGATTCTAGATCTATTTCTATTAAATGGAACTTGCAAATCGGACACAATCAAGTTAAAGAGACCTAAATCCCTTAATTGGGTCAGATCAAGAATAAAATAGATCCATATTGAGATTTGTGGTAATTTTATGGCTGTTGAAAGTCCAATTTCAATGTGATTTGAAGTGTTGGGTTCATACCCGAATGTAGTTTGTAAATAAATTTTTTATTAATATTTAGAAAATAAATAAAGTGATTTTACATTGAAAAATTTGGATGTAAGGTACTTATGTAGGATCCAATTAGGTATCTTGCTTGTGTAGGAGTCTTTTGGACATCAATTAACATGCGAGTTGTATCATTGGTTCTATTATTGAATAATTTATATTTTAATTATGATTTCATGTTTGTTTAGGTGAAAATGGAGTGATTGGAGAGGAATGATAATTGATTGGGAGGTTTATGTAGGTAGATGTGTTCCATCTTAAGACGCATGTTAGACATAATTTTGATTGATTTTAAGTAAAGCATATGACTATGAATTGTCTTCTAAATGCATTGAAATAATTATATATTTGTTGACTTAATGTTGCATTAGAAATTGCTTTATTATCGACATTAGTACATTGAATGCGTGTGTCTAAGTGTGAGGGAAACCTTATTAGATACACATCCACCCTCTTCACAATGGTATGGGATAATGCTTAATGGTAGATGGTTGTATCCAATAGTACTAACTTGTGGGTCTTTGTGTATGTAGGTGAAACATCAACTGGCATGGAGTTGTGATCTATAATTCATCTATCAAGGAGGTGTTGTATTGTTGTGAGGAAAGGGATGCTGATTCATGGATGAGCATGTTGGATTATACTAACCTATTAGCTACTTCATTAGTCATATGAGTATACTTATAGTTTGCATTTAGTAACTTGTGTTGTACAACATATTGAGATTAGGACATGTTGAGCAGCATGATAAACCAATGGGAGTAGTGAGTGTTTTAAAAGGTAATGGTTTTTTATACTGGATTCAAACATGTAGTTCTTGGTATTTAAAAATAAAAATGTGATATGGACCATTGTGAATGGATTGAGACTGGGAGATTACCTAGGTTGATGGATATAAGAGTTTTGTGTTTATGTATGTGATTGTCTCAAAGTATGACCCAACTTGTATGGTTTCTAGAAATTGTTATCCAGTAGACTTGAGGTATTAAACTTGATGTGTTGTTAACAATCCATCAAGTTTCAAAACCCAATGAGCATGTGTGATGGATGTCGGAGGTTACATATCGAGACATGAGAAGGGATTGGGAGTCTCCTATGATGCGGTTGTGGTTGCACACAATAGTGGTCCTGATTGAAATTAAATCTTGATTATTGTTTAGTGTTTGGGTATGAATATATGCTTGCGATAATGATACTAATTTGAACTTTAAAATAGAGTTTTCATATTATCTATGATTTAAAGCATACAAGTCTTTTACATGTTATAGAGCACAAGCATCCGTAACAAGGTATTATAGTGATAAGCTTTTGAAATTTAGGTCTTTTAATTGATAGAAAGTCAATTATAATGTATCAAAGTCAAATTTTAGTAAACCATAGAATAGTAATCTAATGTTTTTCCTTAATATTTTTAAAGGTTAAAGTAAATGTTGGATCCTACTTGAGTGAGATGTGAGATTGGGTTGTGATCGTATGATGTCAGTTTATCCATAGAAGGTTGGGTTGACTTATTATATTTAAATAATATGATTGAAAACTAGGATCTAGATTGTGATTTCAAGAACCATAGAACTTTTAGTTATTTAATAAACCCCACTATTCATCAATGAATGTGAAATATTTGAATTGTAATTGTATAAAGTTTATTGTTTAACTGTTTAATTTAAATAGTGTTGACTTTGACTTTTTGTCTCCTTCACTCTTTGTGAGTCACATTAAATGGGTTAAAGGGGTGCTTACCATCTCACTTGAGGTGTGACAAGTAGCATCAGAGTCTGGGTCGAGGATAATTTGGGTTTAGAAAGATCATGATTGGTGGAATTACTAGAGATTCATATTTAAAAAAACGCGAAGTGTTGGCATTAGGTTGAAGGTAAATAAAGAATGAATTATAAATGACAACTTAGTTTCGGGGTCATTAGAGCTATGACGATTATATTGAAGTCAAAACACTTGATGATTATATTTGAAGTATGACTAATTAGGAGGAGGTAAAATGTTGGATTTGGATATCAAAGTGAATGTAAAACTCAAATATCAAGATGAAATGGAATGGGTAGGTTCAAGAGTAGACTTGTTGAGGAACTATTTAGTTAAGTTGATTTTATGAGGCCAAGATTATGTTTAAGAACATAGTCATACTTTGTATATGTGATTTCATATCATCCAAATTCATAAATTTATTTTCAAGAAGTAATATGAATACTTTATATTATATATTTATTACAATTTTTATTTAAGTTTTAATTTGACTATTTTTTTATTTAATGAAAACTATATTTACTAAATTTTCATTTAAAGTACATATTATAAGTAGAAAGATATTTAGGGCTTACCTAATATCATAGACATAGAATATTTGTAAGATACTATATAGTGTCAGTATTGTTAGATCTATATCAATGCATTATTGATAAGGAGGTAGCTATAGCCTTAAAGTGGAGTGTCAGTAGTAAGTGTGGATGAAGCGGAAGCGAGAATATAACACAAACATAGAGGAGTGAAAAAATTTGCAAAAAACCAAACAATTATGTAATATCTACCTTTATATGACACATTAGGATTATTTAGCTACTATGTTGATATTATACATGCAAATAACTTAGCTAATGAGTGCAACATATCTAATGTGGGTTAAAAAATGATTTTTAAGTAGAACTAGAACATAATTTATGTCAAATATTCTAGTCAATTTTGAAGTCACTATCTTTAAGTTATAGCATAAACACAACTATACGATGTGTCTATTTGTATGTTAGTAAAATCTTTAGCATACAAATAGGGTAATATACATGGCATGGTCATAATCCTACGTGCATGGGTACTTTTGTAATTATCTATATCTTATTTAACAGCACACTAGTAAGAAGTCCGACCAATAGTAAACTCAAAATACTAGAAGGTATACAATTGGTAAAGATAGAGTACCAGTATGAATATATCCACCCTCTTGTTATACATATTATTGTTACTAATGAATTGAAAATATTAGAACAAATATGATGATATTCATATTTATGTCAAAGATGGTTGCAATTGAACTTAACAAACAACTATTATAGTTAGCAAATAAGTATATAAGCATATGCGTGCATTGGTTGATGAGCGTGCTTGTAAGGGTTATAATTAGAAATTAGATACTTATGCATTGGTAACTAGAATCTATTTTGGAGCTTAAAAGAGGCCAATAACATCCAAATAATAGTAACAAAAGTCAAAATAATAATCATAAATAAATATGATGAGAGAGTGGTGGAAGCATTGAAAAGTACTATGAATAATGATTTGTACGAGTGTATAAACATATTTTAGGATTAGACTAATAAACAGCATTCTAATAATAATAAATAAAATATGTGCATAATATATTAAGTGATATAGGATTTGTATATTATGTACTTAAGATTATCAACAAAAGTTATGTCACGAAGTAATGTGTACAATGAGTGCATGAATATATTGATATGAGGGGAATCGAGACATAAGAGAACATGAGAAGCAAGTTGCGTGGGCGTGGGTCGGCTGGATTCACATATAGAAACTGTAAAAAGGTAAGGAAAAAAAATTTATGTGTACAAGTATATATGTACTTTTTGAAACACATACTCATATATAATTGAATGAGAGTCCAAATACTACTGAATATATATGTATGCCATATATGTATGTGCTATGATGTATGTCACGATCATAGACATTTAGGTGCATTAATGTAAACACCCAAAAATTTCTCAAAAGATTTATCTTTTAGAAATTCTGTCTTTTTTAAGAAAAATATGGTTCTAGGTCTTTTAAGGGTTTTCAAATAAAGACATATTAAATGAAATCATTTCCGCACCAAAATTTTGTAGGAACCTCACAACAAGGGTACATTACAAACCTCTCAAAAAAAGTCAATTTTGGCAAAAATTCAGAAAAATGACTATATTGCCCTCAAGGCCAAATTTACAAGATTCCACTTTTTCAAATGATTGTCTTTAAAAAAAGAATGATTTTAAATAAGTTTTCAAAGAAACAAATGAAAATGAGACAACGGGAACCAAACCCACAAAATATTTGCAAAATGCTCAAATTGACAAAACTTACAAATCCTTTGAAATTCAAAACCAAACCAAGTCCAAAATAAAGACCTCAAAAACTCGTCTAATCGAGGATAGTCCTACACCGGGATCCTACACCTATCTAAAGGGTTAAAGCGGTCTGAGACTCTACACTTAAGGGTTAAAGAGGTCCAAGACCCTACACCCCAAAAGGGTTAAAGTGATCCGAAACCCTACACCCAACAAAGAGTTAAAGTGATTGAAACGTTAAAGACTAACTCATAGAGCGAAAGTAGATCATCCATGAAAATGAATGAAACTCAGTTGTTTTCCAAAAAAAATATTTAAAGATTTCGCTCGATATTTTCAAATATATTTCAAATAAAATATTTTAAATAATAAAAAAGAAAATATTTGAAACCATAAATCTTAACTGAAAAGAGAATCAAGCAACCCAAAATTCCTAAAGGTTAGGATGAAAGTACATGATCACCTAGAAAAAATAGAGTTTGAAGAAGCATAACTCCAACACCTACAAGGGATCAAATCAAATCAAATCAAATTAAGTAAAAAATGATACAAGATCAAGCCCAATATGAGTTCAAATGAAAAAAGGGTCATGTCAAGAAGCCCAAGTGAAATTCAAATTCAATAATGTCAAAGGATCACCAAACCAGTCAAGACATATCAAGATCAAGGTCGAGTCAAAAGTGACACCAAGAAGTCTAAGTGATCAAGTCATGGGCTAGATCAAGCCAAGAAGAGTTAAAGTCAAGGTAAAAGCAAGGATTGAGTAGTTAAGTCAAGGGCCTACTCATGCACCAAAGTGGCGGATTGTACCTAGACACAAGCCACAAGCACGACCATACCAAATCAAGCCAAGCAAGGGGGCGGGCTGCATTGCACTTAACCTAGGGCTACACTAAGGCTCATCCTTGACCAAAATGGGGACCATCCAAGTGCTCCCATATAAGCCATGTGACCAGCACATTTCAAAGTGGATTTGATCAAAATTTGGCCAAATATCAAGTTCCATGCCCAACCTATGGAAGGATCTAAAAGCTTCTCTTGAAATCTATAAATAGGGGTCTTGAGGGACTGATTAAAAGGAGGCAAAGTGAGGAAAACCCAACGATAAATCCAAAGAAAAATTAAGAGAGAAAATCCCAGCAAAGAGAGAGAGACAGAAGAGGAGAGGAAGAAGAAGAAATCGTCCACCAAAGTGGAGGTGTTGCCCCCCAAGCTATCAGTTTCCAAGCTATTCAAAGGTCTTAAATCAAGGTCAGTTTTTCTTTTCTTCTCTTTTCTTTCTTCAATTCAACTAAATTCATGTTGTAATTAATGAGCATTTACCTCCAAATCACTATGATATTTGAGGAGAGATGTTGCAAAATTTCATCTAATAGCAAAGGTAAAATCATCTACTATTTGTTTGAATTGTGGTTACTTCTACCTCAATATACATTGCTCTTATCTCTTCTATGCTTAAGTTGTATGATAATTTTTCTTGATTATTGCACTTCCTCTCTAATAGAATAACTTCTTCAACTCAAAATTTTAGTAGATGATCATCAAAATCATTAAAGATCAATCGGATGTATTCATTAGACTCTTAAAACATAAAACTCTGTTTTCAGTATTTTGTATATATCTGATCATTGATTTCTCTAGTGCGAATTCGTAAACAAAAAATTTTGAAAATTGGTACACACTTAACTTACATATAGGCCAACACTCCATAAAATTGGAAAGAATTGTAGACATAGGTAAGGTCGTGAATAAATATAGAACTTGTCTATACTGCATATCCTACAATAGAATCTGGATAAAAGTCCCTTAACTTTGTCTGTAGCAATCTAAAGCCTCTAAAAAGGGCTTGTTAGAAAGCTAATTTCTATAGCTTTCAAATTGACCATTTTCATGAAATTCCAACACGTACATACAGAGATACAAGCATTTCTTTAAGCCTATGTATTTCTGTCATTGGGTCTGTCTTGAGTTCTAAGGCTGAAAACTTCACTAATTTAATTATGTTCATCCTTAGAACCAAAAACAAAAACTAAAATATCTCATTCACCACCATGCTTGGGACTATCTTAGGTAAATTTTTCAAAATTTTTAGAGACCCACAAAATACCAGAAAAAAGTTGGAACACCTGTTGTTGGAAACATAACTGTTTCTATTTTTCATATTTGAACCTAAAATTTTGTCAAGGGAAATATCACATGATTTTGGAAAGATCATTTCAATTGAAAACTTGTTTCGAAAACTTACCAAATCCTAAGACAAATTTTGAAGCATCTAGATTGACCCTTGAGCATCGGTTCAAGAAGGCCTACGTCGATAAAAACTCACTTGTCCATAATCGCCAAAGAAGTCATAGATCATCTTGGCTAGTTTGAGCAAACTAGCTGACACACTCACACATTTATATTTGTGAATTAAGTTTCGAGTCTCTACATAAGCTTCGAAACAAAACTCTCATCTACAATCAACTAAAAAGTATTTTGAACAGTGGAGACATTATCCTTATTTTTGTTGTTCTCCATAAAATAGGATGATTTGGTGTATCTTGTGGTAACCTCAACTGTGCATATATTAAGTTGACATGATAGATGCACCAAGTATATGTTATGTGGTTGAGCCATTTCACGATTATGTGTTCCAAATAATGTTAAAGCATCAGTTCTACATCACCACCACCAGTAATTCCTTCCGCTGTCACTTCACTCCTTGTATACATCCTTTAACCAGTGGTGGATGGCTTCTACCCTTGCACCGACAACTTTTCTACTTTTATTGACCTTTAATCTATTTGTTTTCTCTATTTTCATCACTTTCTATCTAGTTGCAACCATATTCAATTTTTATACAAGCACTCAAAAGATATTGTGACACACCCATGATGTATTTCAAGAACTTCATTAGTGTAGAAAAAACACACAAAAAATTGTGTTCTAAAAACATCTATCATGAACTATTCAAGAGAGGTTACAAGCTAATGTTAGAAAAGAGTCATGCAAAAGGCACATTCTCATTGCAAAGGAGACACACCCATGACGTGTTGCAGAATTGTTGCATGTGTGCCACCCCTTCTAAAAGGTATTGTGACCTAGGCATTTCAAAGAGTTGCATACCTCAAGCTCATCTCTTCTTTAAGAGTGTTGTAACTAATGGTTTGTAGAGGTTGAATATGGTTAGTGGCATGCATGATGTCCTTTTAGGTTTGTATTTAAATGGGCATGCATTTGTAGATAAATTAAGTGATGATGAGTATAGCATGACAAAAGTCATTTCAAGCCCAAACATATTTTGTCGTAGTTGAAATATTTTGATGATCTAAAATTTAGCATAGTAAGACATATTTATAATGCGAAGATAAATATTAGGAAAGAGAGAATGGGTGATCGAATTGTTCTATAGTAACTATTGTATGAATTCAATAGTCACTAATACCAAACTTGGCACTAGAAGACACCCAATATGAACATTGATAGTGATATTGTGTTTGCATATCTGCGGGTCAGTTTACTTGTTACATGCATTCTCAAATGTGTCAAGAGTTTGATTGCACGTATAAAAGAAATAACTATAAACTATTTTTTGTTATAAATTTAGATATTTATATTAAATGGTAAGAATTTCACTATGACATTCGTAGGTACAATATGCTTTTTCTTGAGGTTGTATGATTTATCTTAATTAATAAGAATTTTCTATAGCATTTGCTTTCATTGTTGTGGAGAAAGAGGATAATTATACATGGGTGAAACAGATTTCCTAATGTAATTGATAGCAATCTTGATCTCACACTTATTGATGCAATTGGGATGATATTCATAGAAGCAATATATTTCTTATAAATACATCATATTCCTAAGAGTGTTAAAAGATTTATTATTTATTGATAAGGAATAAAAAAATAACCACCACATTTAGTAGGAGTTAGAGGAATATTATTGAATTAGTAGATGAGAGCACATATATAGGCATTAGATATGATGGAGGTGAAATGGACAATTTTCCTATAATACTTTCTTATATTAAGGAGCAGTGGTTGAAATCATATAAAGAAAGGATAATCTTAGCTTGAACGGATAAGCTGATACATTATGACACTCATAAAACTAATAGGTATTGAGCTTGATTGTTTGCGTATATGTACATCATTAGTTTGTTTTGAATCAGTTAATGCTTATAATATGTTTGTGTATATGGTTGAAAGTTCATATGCAAGGTTAAAAGGGTTGCTTGGCTGCTCTATTTGGCAGTTTAATATGATATGGACTCAATTTCATTCATTGATTGAGTTGCATATTATAGAACTGAACAAGTTATTTGAGGAATCAGGAACTGACATCATGCATTACCTTTATTTTATATAAGGTATTATATAAAAATGAAAGAGAAGAATCTCATGAGATTCACTTGGTTTAATTATAAAAGAGATAAATCATGTAGAAACAATAGGTATTGATCCTGCATTATGTTAGTGTACAATGCACTAGTCACATAGGTTATCGTGTGTTCATGAGATTAGTGTTATTTTCAAAACTGGTGAGTTGCTATATCTTTTTACAATTGATACCTTTTAGAAGAAGCTTGATACGGGGGTAGAATGGCTATACATGTCCAACCCCAAAGATAAAGAACAGAGAAAGATATCTAAGATGTATGGAGTTGTTTAATAGTTATTGACTCATCTTAATAAAGAAAAGTAGAGCAAGTTGGTTAACTTGTTAATTGAACATTTGATTCTTAGAACACTATCACGAGAGCATTCTAAGAGGAGTGCTGCTAGAGGAAGGCCAAAGAAGAGTTGAGGATGTGGGCATGGCTGAGGACATAGGATATCTCTAGGATGAGGTCTTTCCTCTTAAGGTAGTTTTGACTCATACTGATATTATTATAGTAATATTTATTATCTATGATAAAGAAAAACCAACTTTTATTATTAAAATATCAAATATACAACCAAAAGCACATCAATAACTACATACATTATGAGTCTTTCTCGAACCCAAATGCACATTGTACACAACAAGATGATCAATAGAATGACCCATATGAGTGATATCACTCATCCACCTAGCAATACAAGATTACCCATCAACCCACCCTGATCACTACCTTATTGTAAAGATCATGATGTACCTATAAATTCATGCCTATAACACAAAAAATATTTTTCATCACGTAATTATAAAATCATTATTGCTACACTAAAACATACAAAATGAGCAATTATTACTAACTGATGTTCCTCTATATCGAAAGCCTCACTGCATATACAAATAGCCCAATGTCTCTGCACCCAAGCATATCTGCCAACTCTATGCACTTTTGTTGTTCAACAACTATACAATAAAAACATGATACACAATATATCCAATATGATACAACAAAAGTAAAAATATCTTTTGCTCAGGCATAACTCCCCTCTCTTGAGTATATAGACAAAACATCTTGAACTTCACTTCACCATATTCAATGTATATGAGTTTTGAGACAATATCTATCTTATCCATCACCCCTACCGCCTACATGAAGGCTACAAGATACCTACCTATCAAAAGACCTAGAATCTTATGGACATCATGGAGAGTGATAGCCATCTCATCCCATGACATATAGAAGTTGCTAGTATCAGGTTCCCATCTCTTGATAAAGGCAATGAGCAATAGTTGTTTCAACATTTAAAACAACAAACCTCTATACTTAGATAACTCAAATCACTACACAATATCTTACCAAATACTTGGTACTCTTACATCTCTTTGCCAAAATGTCCACTCGACCACAACATCGTATCACATGTAGTATATCACTAGTTTTAACAATCCCTACATATTTACACACAATGTTTAACATAGTTCTATAAAATACTTGGATTGTAATACATATAAGTTGTCTAAATACCATATACGCATTCAATATATAGATATTATGAAATCATATATGTTATATCGCTCAATATAATGTACAATATGGCCATGTGATTCTATTTGGGAGGCACAACACTCACATTATTTTGAGCTTGATCACTTTGACATCCGAACAATGTATCCTAATGAATGTGACAAGTTGTACATTGATCAATATATTTCTCAAACGCATCAGTTTATTTAGAAAGATTCTATTAATCAATTACATCCAACTCTACTTAGGAAAGATGATACATCATTCTTAATGTAGGTAAATGAATAATTGTATATATATTATTATGGTCTTTAACTTTGTTTTGTTTTGATTATAATAAATAACTTTTCAATATTACTTTCCTATATCAATGTCTTACCGCAATACATGACACAGTAGCACTATCTTTAGTACATTTAGAATATGTGTCATAGTCATTGTCATGTGATGGTGAGGATATGTGAGCTCGATGTTGCAGATGATCCATGTGTTGGGATGAACATATTATATATGGGGTTTACATATTGTATTTTGGATATTCTTTTGAGTTATTTAGTACATGTATATATAAATGATATTTGTAATGAATAAAATTTTGATTTGTCACTCTTTGACCTCAATATACCAACTATTATAAAATCATGATTTCATTTTAATTAAAAAAATAATTACATGTACAAGCTATGAATAACATCTAATTGTTATCTTCAATGTCGCGTATAATATTATCTCTTGGTTTTCTCATTTGTATATATATCTTGATATATTCATGAAATGATTAATTTTAATTCTCAACACTTTCATGTCAATATCATTGACAAGATGAAAAGATAAGATACATTACAGAGCTATCGACCATGTGCATCTACAAAAAAGTAGGATCATAAGAGAGGATTAATTGCAAATTTGATAAAATGAATATTTAAATAATATAATTATATTTAAAGATATTGTGATTATCACTAAAAAATACCATATAGTATGATAATAACACATGCACCAAACATCTCTCATAATTGGTGGCTCACTGTCTGACATTAGTGGCAGAAATATCATCGACCCTCTCGTAGAGAGGAGTACTAATGCTATATTCTATCGAGTATGTTGACCAAACCAATGTCCAGCATGAACATCCAATAATCACTAGGACAAGACCCATCCTTTATGTATACAATACGGTGAATAGATGTGTCACTTTCTTTAAGTGCTCTTTACAAACTTTATGCCACCACTCCTACCTCTATCATAAAAGTGTATTGATGACTCGATACATATAATTTCTATCTCTAATAATATTCACCTAATTATTTACAAAGATTACCATAAAACGTAGTATTATTATCATTTATATGTCAATTCAAAGTCTATCTACCTCAAAATATTCTTCTCAAGGAAAAACTCAATACAAAAAGCAAAGAAGTTGATATTTAAGAGAGGATCACAACACCTTAAGAGGAATGATCAACCCTAGGAGAGACCTCATGCTCTCAACCATATGTATATTCATGTTCATGCCTTCCTTTAAGAGGTATTTTTGTTCGCATACTACCAAGCTAATAAATCCCTCTTTGTAGATCTTTTATATGATCTCTCTTTACGATGGTAAATGGGTGATTCCTATAGAGCAATATACTCAATACTTAACTACTCACCCAACATCTTAATAAATCTATTTTAATATGGATGATACCTTAACTTAATCTAAATGGTCTTCATCATAGATGTTCATCTATCATTTTCTACACGATCGATAATATATAATATGTCCTCCTTCATATCTAGCTTCTTCTAAAATGAATTAACTACTGACAATTATATCAATTCACCACATATAAGGAGAAGGTTGATATCGTGAACATACGACAACATGTGAATATCATAATACAATATGTTTTTATCTGAACCTACTATTTCCAAAGAATTGTACTCCCTTATAATCAAATAAATATCGTGATATTCTTCTCTAGAGGTTTGCTTTCATATCAATGTAATGTATGGTGATGGTTCGTGATTCTTTAATTGACTTATTCAATTTTGTGATCTTCAACTATATCAACGAATATAGTTGTCTCCAAATTATATCAAATCTCCCAATTGAGCTATCGAAAAATCTTTTTAACATTGTGTATACTTTTCACCTTAACAACCATTAATGAATAATTATTATAAGATTTAAATATAATAGATGATAGATATGTATTAACAACCAATTTCACATACCTATTAGTTGTATGAATATCATAATAAATCACCTTATCTGTACATAATGAAACAATTATCTCCTTATACGAGTCCCACCACTGCCCTTTAATATAAGAGAGTAGAGCAACAAAATTTCTATTTAAATCCTATTACCTCCACTACCTCCTTATAACTGCTTTCATCTCATAAGTGAACAATGTTCTTCTAACTTACAATAAATGCACTTGTCATCTCTTTATTCTTTATCAAATTTACAATAAATACAATATTTTTTGCTATGCTATTTACAAAAAAAGTGAGTTGCATCTAAAAATATGATTTAAATGACATTAACTAACGCTAAATTACAATCATAGCAGATTATACGTGAAAAGTTATTTAGAATACATAACTCTCTTACACACACCTCAATACTGAAACATAATTCTTTTTCTTTTCTACATTAATAAAAGCGAAATATAAAAATTCTTAGAGATTAATATAAACCCGACAACCTAAAGAAAAGTTATTTTATATATACAATATACGAAGTATATATAATCATTACATGCTACATATGACCCATATTTTTAAAAAATAATATAAAATAAAATAAATTTCTTACATATTTGTCTTATATACAACAACAATTAGACCTTTTCTCATTCTATATGGGGTTGGCTACATGGATTCTTTATTTCCATAGAGCCCTAGCATAATTTGTTGAATCCATGATAAATAAGTCTGATAAAGTTTTATGTTGGCTGTCGAAAGTCTGATGTAACCCTCCTCCCTTATGTGAGCTTGGGATCGGCCATGTAAGGGTGATCCCTTATATGTTTGTCTTATATATTCTATTAAATTCTAATACCCATAAAAATGTATGTAATAGTTGAATGAGGATGCACAAATACAATATCACTGACAATATTTGCATTAGGGATTTTATGGAATCATGTATGATATTGATGAGAGTCTAGATAATATAATTGTTGTTATAGAACACTTAGAGGACTCCTATCTTTTTTCTTAATTTTCATCTGTGTATTATAAATATACCTTGTTGTACTAATATTTGTCTCATTAGCTCGCTTCAAATACATCAAAATATACTTTCATTTGTTGTTACACTATAATCATATACACTCAATCTCTCTACAAGAACATATCATTCAAGATATAAGCCTAGAGGATGGTTGCACTACACTCAACCTCAAACAACAACTGATTACACTCTCTAATGTCAATAAAATAGACACCTTCTTAGTGCCCGTCTATCTACTATTTTCAATATCGATATTTTTACTCGCCCTATATTTGCCACTTCTTTGACACCCAAGTAATATCTTTCTTGTTACATTTTTACTCTTCAGATGGAGAATAACAATAATAATATTATGCTTCTTTCTAATATTTTTCACATTCTCAATAAGTTCATTATAACTGCTAAACACATGTTGTATAACAAACATGAATAGTCAAAAGACTATTACCCTCATAGTCAACAAATATTTTTTTCTACTTCATCTACCAACCAATTAAAGAATACATCATCTAGTGCACTACAATAACTTTTAGTCTCCCTAGTTTTGGTATAATAATTACTACAGTTTTGAGGATATAAATGAGTAGGATAGGGAGATTTCAAATTTTGTTATGGCTTTAAATCTCTTATAGCCAATACTATTTTAAAAAATGAAATGAACATTTAATTACTTATAAGAGTGGTTCATCACAAACACAAATTGATTATTTTGTTTGTAGGAAGAAAATAAATTGTGTTCTAAAGATTGTAGGGTAATTCTAATAGAAAGCTTAACTACTCAATAATGACTTTTAGTAATGGATTGACATGTGAAAAAGTGGACTAAAAAGAATAGAGTGTATACAACTATTCAGACTAAATGGTGAAACCTCAAGTGTGAGAAAAAAGATAAATTTAATCAGAAAGTTCTTTAAGTTGATGCTTGAAATTATATAGGTGCACCTTTTGATATGTGGAACAATATAACTATACATATTAGAGAAGTGACAAAAGATGTATTAGGTGAATGCGAAGGAGGTGTACCAATACAAAGAAGCATGGTGGTAGAGTGAATAGTGGAAGATAAAATCAAGGCAAAGAAGGTATGTTACGAATTGTATTATACCAAGAAGGCTAGTGAAACTTGGGAGGCTTATAAAAAAGTAAAGAAAGAAGTGAAAAAAGTTTTTAGTAAAACAAAAGCTAAAATTTGAAAGGATTTATATAAAAAACTTAATTCAAAAGAAAGTAAAAGAGATATTTTTAGGATAGCTAAGGCTAGACATAAGAAAAGTAAAGATCTTACTTTGTTACATGCATCAAAGATGATGATGAGAAGATTCTAGTGGTAAATAATGATATCTAAAATAGATATAAAAATTATTTCTATAAGCTTTTTAATAAAAATAAAGATATTACTATTAGCTTAGGAGAGTTAGCAAAATAAGAAAAATATATAAATCACAATTTTATCAATGTATTCAAAAGAATAAAGTCAAAGAGACTCTTAAACATATGAAGTCAGTAAATCTATAAGACCAAACAATATTCTTATAGAAGTATGAAAAATCTTAGGAGAGACGGGGAACACATGGCTCACAAAACTATTTAATAAAATATAGAGAACCCAAAAGGTGCTTAAGGAATAGAGAGCGAGTACTCTTATACTCGTTTATAAAAACAAGGGAGACATTCAAAATTGTGTGAATTATTGAGGTATCAAGTTAATGAGCCATAACTATGAAATTATGGAAAGAATTATCGAATGTAGGTTAAGACAAGTATCAAGTTCAATAGAGAACCAATTTGGATTCATGTTAAACAGATTTACTATTGAAGCAATTTACCTATTAAGATATTTTATAAAATATTTTAGAGTAAAAAAGAATAACCTTCATATGATATTTATTGATCTAGAAAAAACTTACGATAGGGTGCCAAGAGATATTTTTTGGAGAACCTTACAAAAGAAAGATATCCCATTGATATACATTTATCAAGAATGAAAAAAAGAATTATATTAACCCCTTTAGCTCCTCACAAACATCCAAAGGAGTTCAAGTTCAACCAACTAAAACTAAGGAGAGTTTGTTCGTTTCTCATCGAATTATAGAAAGAGCACTTAGACTGAAACAACCTACTTATTTGTTATTTGCTAAGTTAATGTCATTAGATCAATGGGAAGATGTACCAATAGAGGTTCAATAATTTATAATGGATTATAAAAATTTATTCTCAGTTGAACTCCCACCAGGATATCCTCATTCAGAGGAATAAAACATCACATTGACTTGGTGCCCGATGTGACCCTTCCCAATTGTAGATGTGGAAATTTTACTCTGAACTCTATGTAGAGACTTAAAATAAACTTTCACACACTACGTTATGCGCAAGTGTGCCAACTAGTTTTACTTAAAATAGCAAAGTTATATTTATGACTTAAATAATGATTGTGAGAAAGTGAGATCTTTTCGACTTAAGCCTTCTTGAACCGGTACTCAAGGGTTAGCCTAAACGCTTTGAAGATTGATTTAACTAGGTGTGTTTTTGAAGTTCACTTTTCAAACTCAAATAGCTTAACCAAATTTGTGAGCTAGGTCTTTGGAAGAAAATTTTTCTAAGTTAAAAAAAAAACTAGTTCTGTTTTCAAAACTTGTTTTCAGAGTTTTTTAAATAGCTTATGAATCTTCAAAAATAATGAAAATTTTACAGTCAAAAGAGGATCATATGAATATTTTTTATTCTGATTTTGGTTTGTGATAGTCTGTAATTAAATCAGGGAATAACCTTTTTCAGACGTCCAAAACAGTTCTGTGACAGAAATACAAAGGTTTAAAGAAACGTCTCTATCGCTGTAGACAAAGCTCCGATCTTTATGAACTTGGTATTGTTGGAAAGTTATAGATGTCAGCTTTCGAATGAGATAAGTTTCAATGAATTTGGTTTACTACAGACAGAGTTATGTGATGATAACCCAAACTCTATTGCATTAACCACAAGTTTTACAGATTCAATTTTGGTTTTGTTTGGTTTTCCCCAATTTTAATTACATAGCTACACGGACTTAAAATTTTTGAAAATTTTATAGAGTGCGGTTAGTGTGTGAGGATTCGGTGTTTAAAATTTCAAATCATTCGGACAGAGGATAGGAAATTAAAAATAAATTATCAGATAGATGCAAGATGTTCAAAATAGATTTTCATGTTTATAAAACACATGAATGCATCACATCTAAAAATTAAAGACAAATCACAACCATTTGGATGTAAATGACTGAAGAAAATGAATTGAAATATATCTATAGCTTAAGCATAGAGGAGATTCACAAATATAAGGGAGTATAATATATAGAGAGATAGAAAAAACTTGAAATGAAACAAGTAATGAGGGTAAATATAACGAAATGAAATGAGCAGTATATCTATTCTATTACATCATGGAGGAGACAATTGGTCCATTAATACAACAACTTTTAATGAATGAAAGCAAGGAAGAAGAAATTAAAGAAGGGACAAGAGTGTCGACCTTACAATATGAGCCTCCTTGGTACCGATTGTGAAAGAAATGGAAAGGATTGACCTCTCTTTCTTCCTCTCTTCTCTCTCTTTTCCTCTCCCTCTCCCTCCCTTTCTTTCCCTCTTGTTGCATCTCTCCCTCTCTTTCTTAGGCTCTTTCTCCTCTTCCTTCAATACTGGAAACCAGCCCCCAAGGTGTCTATTTATAAGCTTTTAAATGGATCGCGAATTGGGCATGGATTGGATCTTTTGGAGCCCAAGCTTGACCCGATTTCATTGTTAGCCACATAGCTTCATGTGGGCCTCTTGGTGGGCCTCCTTAGCCAAGGTAAGTCCAGCCTCATGTTGTTAGTACAACTAGGTGTGGTTCGGATAGCCTTGGTGCAGTCGAGTGCAGCCCTATGTGGTTCGGCTAGGTGCAGTCCCATGCGGTCTTGCTAGGTGTAGTCCTCCATTGACCTTAGCTAGGTGAGTTCGACTCAACCTAGCCCACTCCTTGCTTGATCTTGGCAGCTTGCCTTGAATCCTGATTTAGGGTATGGTTTAGACATAACCCATGGTGGTCTTGTAGCCCACTTGAAGCTTGTGGTCACCTCTACTTCGGTGCATGAAGTCCAACCTTGACTCGAGCTTGATAGCTTGCTTCAAGTCTTGATTTGTGTGTAGTCTTTAATTATTCTTTGAACTTGAGACTTAAATCCACCTTGGCTTGAGTCAGCTTCTTCTAGCTCATCTTAAGATCAACTTGAATTTTGAACTCAGGATGACCCTGTTTTGAGGCTTGATTTGGATGCTTCATTCGATCCTACCTTTAGGAATTCTATTTTGCTTGACTATCTTTTCAGTTAAGATTTATGGTTTCAAATATTTTCCTTTTTATTATTTAAAACCATTTCATTTGAGATATATTTGAAAATATCGAGTTTTAACGAAATCTTTAAATATTATTTTTGAAAAATAATTGAGTCTCATTCCCAATGTTTGTTTGTATGGGTGACCTGCTTTCGCTCCATGAGTTCTTTACCATTTCAACCACTTTAACCCTTTATTGGGTGTAGGGTGTCAGACCACTTCAACCTTTTCGATGGGTGTAGGGTCTCGAACCTCTTTAACCCTTGGGTATAGAGTTCTCGATTGCTTTAACCCTTTCGATGAGTGTAAGGTCCCAGAGTAGGACTATCCTCAATCGAGCGGGTTTTTGAGGTTTGATTTAGATTGATTTGGTTTTGAATTTCAAAGGTTTTTGTAATTTTATAAATTTGACATTTTGTAAACAATTTTCAGTTTGGTTCCCAATGTTCTATTTTCATTTATTTCTTTGAGGAAATTTGTTTGAACCATTATTTTTTTAAGGAAATCATTTGAAATAGCAAAATCGTGTCACTTTGGCCTTGAGGGAACAATGGTCATTTTTTGAGCTTTTGTCAAAATTATATTTTTTTGAGAGGGCTGCAATTTATCCTTATTTTGAGATTTCTACAAAATTTTGGTGCGAAAATAAGTTCATTTAAGGTGTCTTTATTTGAAAATTCTTAAAAGACCCAAAACTGCAATTTTTCTTGAAAAAGGTAGAAATTATAAAAGTTCAAATGTTTTGAGAAATTTTTTGGTATTTACACCAATAAATCATCTTATAAGAAAAATCTTGAAGACAACATGGAGTTGCAGAGGCAGGTGAAAGAGCTACTCAAGCAAGAATATATTCGTGAATCTATGAGCCCATAGTTGTGCCTTGAATAAAATTACTATAAGTAAAGGTATCCCATACCTAGACTTGATAATTTACTAGATGGTGCTAATTTGTTTTTCAAGATAAATATGAATAGTGGATACCATCAAATTCATATCCAAGAGGGAGATGAATGAAAGACAACATTCAAAACTAAATTTGGTTATATGAGTGACTAGTGATTTTCCACAAAAGGAGATGATTTGTTTAGTAGGAGACTTATATGGACATGTCAGTAAAAAGGCATTAGGATATCAAGGTATTCATGAAAATTTTGGTTTTTGAAATATAAATGAGGAAAGTAGGAAGATTTTAAATTTTGCTATGGTATTTGATCTCTTTATAGTCAATACAATCTTCAAAAAATGATATGAATATTTAATTACTTATAAGAGTGGCTTATCACAAATACAAATTGATTACTTTATTTGTAGAAAAAAAAGAGCATGTTGTAAAGATTGCAAGGTAATTCAAAGAGAAAGCTTAACCACCCAACACCAACTTTTAGTTATGGATTTACAAATAAAAAAATAGATAAAGAAGAAAAGAGTGCATCGAGCTATTCAAACATACTAAATGGTAGAACTTTAAAAGTGAAAAAGAAGATATATCTAAACAGAAAGTCCTTCAAGGAGATGTTTGGAATTATGTTGGTACACCTGTGATATGTGGAACAATATGGCTATACATATTAGGAAAGTGGCGAAAGATATGTTAGGTGTATCTAAGGGAGATGTATCGGTAAAAAAATAAGCTTGGTGGTGGAGTGAAGTAGTGCAAAATAAAATCAAGGCAAAAAGGGCATGTTACAAATTACATTATGCTAAGAAAACTAGTGAAACTTTAGAGGCTTATAAGAAAGCAAAGAAAGAAGAAAAAAAGTCCGTCAGTAAAATAAAAGCTAAAATTTGAGAGGATTTATATAAAAAACCCAACTCAAAAGAAGGTAAAAGAGATATTTTTAGGATAGCGAGGACTTGAGATTAGAAAACTAAAGATCTTAATTATGTTATATTTATCAAACACGATGAAAAATTCTAGTGGCAAATGATGATATAAGAAATAGATAAAAAACTATTTTTATAAGATTTTCAATGAAAATAAAGATGTTAGTATTAGTTTAGGAGAGTTAGCTAAATCAGAAAAATATATAAACTATAATTTCTACCGACATATTCAAAAGAATGAAGTCAAAAGGCTCTTAGACATATGTAGGATGATAAATCGGTAGGACCAGATAATATTCTTATAGAAGTTTGGAAAATACTAGAAGAAATAGGAATCACTTGGCTCACAAGACTATTTAATGAAATATAAAAAAACCAAAAGATGCTCGAGGAATGGAGAGCAAGTACACATACTCAGGTATAAGAATAAGGGAGATATTCAAAATTGTGCGAATTATTGAGGTATCAAGTTAATGAGCCATACTATGAAATTGTGGGAAAGAATTATCGAACGTAGATTACATCTTATGAAACATTTTAGTCAAAAAAGAAAGACCTTCACATGATATTTATTGATCTAGAAAAAGCTTATGATAGAGTATTGAGGGAGGTTATTCGGAGAACTTTGGAAAAAAGAGGTATCTCATTGACATACATTAACCTTATAAGAGACATGTATGATGGTGCAAAAACATGTGTGAGGATCCATGAAGGAATGACAGACTTCTTTGAAGTTAATATTGGGTTACATGAAAGATCAACTTTAAGTCCATATTTATTTATAATGGTGATTGACGAGTTAACAAAACATATTCAAGATGAAGTACCTTGTGTATGTTATTTACAAATGACATTGTGTTAGTAGAGGAGTCTAAGGAAAAAGTTAATAGAAAATTGAAACTACGGAGAGAAACATTAGAAAGTAAAGGATTCCAACTTAGTAGAACAAAGACAAAATATATTGAATGTGAGTTTGATTATTTGGTTACTGTAGAGGACATAGAAATTAAAATTGGCATATATTACATCCTCAAAAGGAAAATTTTAAATACCTAGGGTCAATTTTTTAGAGTGATGGAAGAATCGATAGAGATGTTACGCATAAAATTAATGTTAGTTGGATAAAATGGAGAGGAGCATCAAGTATTCTTTGTGATAAGAAGATACTATTAAAGTTATAAGGTAAATATTATAGAGCAACAATTAGACCTGTCATGTTTTATGATTCTGAGTGTTGGGGGCAATTAATCATCATGTACAAAAGACATCTGTGACAGAAATGAAGGTGTTGAGATGGATGAGTGGTCATACAAGAAAAGATCGTATACATAATGAGGTATTAGAAACAAATTAGGAGTGGTACCAATAGAGGATAAAATGAGAGAATATCGTTTAAGATGGTTTGAACATATAGAAAAAAGATGAAAAGAAGAACCTATAAGAAGGTATGAAAAACTAAATTTGGAAAGTATTAAAAGGGATAGAGGACGACCATAAAAGTGTTGGAAATAAATAATAACAAATGATCTAGCTTATTGTGAGTTAACTGCTACCATAGAACATGATAGGGCTATGTGGAAACAAAAAATTCATGTAGCCAACCCATTCCAATATGAGAAAAGGCTTAGTTGTTGTTGTTGTTGTTGTTACTTTTCCTCAAGCTCATTTCTTGAGGTATCTCATTTCAAGGTGAAGAAAGTACAACAGAGATTCACTAAACTTAACTTGCTTCTTATTGTGACGAAATCATGTCCTTCAACAACATCAATATCCGTTCTATGTCCAGACTCCAGACTTAGTTGCAACATCATCATTGTTATCGAACAACAATTGATTATTAGATTGTATATAAAGCATGCATTGAACTTGGACATGTAGAAAACATCATTTGATGAAAGACTTAAGTAGGCTGTAGTGCCCTCTACATAACTAGATCGATTGAATTGTATCTCTTCTGTATTTGGAGAGAACCTGGTCTTTTCGCTGAAGCTTTGGCAGAAATCTGTTTTGCTTTTCACCAGGACAACTAATTTCATGACTGTTCTGATTCACCTCTGTCTTCACTTTTTAGCGGCAACATCTGATCCTTTTGATGATTTATCTTCAGACTTGTGAAGTTTTGCTGAATAACCGCACGGCATGTTGTGAACCATTTGCTGAAGCAGGTTTGCAATTGCTGGAAATGGTAGGCCGAATCAGTACTTTCTCTTTGCTCATACTTGTTGCAGTTGCTGAATTAGCATAGGTAGGAATAGTAAAATCATCTTCCTCTCCAAGTTTAATCCCATCTAAATCCTTCAGCTTGCCAATCTCATTTGCATGATAGGAAGCAGAACTGACGGCTATGGGCTGAAAACCTGGGAAACCCACGTTGGATGTCTTTGAACTGATATTACCGACTTTTGGTTCAAATTGAGTGGATGTTACATTAGCATTTATTTCATCAAACGAAAGAGCTCAGCTGAGTGGACGGAATTGCACTGTAATAAAACCATGTAAAAGGACAATGACATTTCACCAATCAAGGACTAGGAACAAACCTTTACCATATTTCCAAAACCTAATGGTACCAAATGTAGAAGGAGAAAATGGTAGACATAAATGCAGCAGACAAGCTCACCTGCCCACAATTTGTAAGCTAACAACAATTGAAAAGCAGAACCAGATCAATAAAACTATTACATAAAGTCAAATTTTAACCAAATTCATAATAACAAACGGTAGTCAAAACCATAAGCACCAAAACGAAACTTCCACCGCATGGAAGCTCGAGAAAAGGTAAAAGACTTTAATAATAAAGAAGGCCATTTACCATAAAACCTCGATAAAACAGAAGGAGACTACAACACAACTTTACACTAAGAACAAACATAAAATTTCACAAGCAAAAATGTCCACCTAAATGAAGCACGAAGCGACGGGAGAAGCCCACAATTTCCCGAGAATGCGCTACTCAAGTGACCCGAGGACGCAGAAGAAAGTGAGTCGCATTGTTGTGAAGGCGAACGGAAGCGGAACGAGCAAAAGAAATGAATCTATGTGGAGAGAGAATAGTGAGCTTCTCGTACGGAGCCATATTGTTCCTTGGAGGTGCCCTCGGCCCTTGTTTCTAAGCTGCATTGTTGACGTGCATACTGTTGGGAAAAGCCGTATGATTGACATGCAACGATCATAAAACAGTGCAAACATTGCAAGGAACACTAAAGCAAAAGCAAAAACAAAAATAAGTAAACCACTTATTTGATAGAGTTGTTCGTACGAAGAAAAAGCAGATAGGGTTCTGGACATCCCACGGAAGGAGACTCTTTGTGGTGATATACATGTTCAATGGTGAAGCAACACGGCGATGCGGTGGTGCATGATTGAAGCGAGGGTGCGTGGGCTGGATCGTGATGCGGCGGCGGTGCTGGATGACTCACCGAACGGTGGTGCGGGGTGAGGCTCAAGGATGGCGGAGAATGGGCTGAGATGCGGGAAGTGGTTAAGCGCGGCACGGCGGACGAGCGGAGGCTAGGCTTCGCGGATGGGCTGGTTTTACGTGAGGCGGTGAGTAATGCAGTCTGGGTTCGAATTTTATTTTTATTTTGCGAAAGATTTCATCAAACTTTATAGAATTTATTATGGCTTTAAAACGCAAATTCGGAAATCGAGAGTCTATTTTATGTATTAGGATAAGGCCTGAAAACTTACTATCCCTCACTGTAAAGACCTATCAGCGTAAATGGCGGGCTAAAAATTAATCACGATCGCTTCTTAAGTTAATTATGCAAATACTTAATACTCCTTGATAAAATCAAATCAAATCAGTTACCCTAATTGCTAAATAAAATAGACGGTTCAAACAAATTAATTTATGGTGTCATTACGGACTACTTGGCTGATGGAATGTATGAAAGTGGCTCCTACGGTTATCGGGTTTTGCATGGTGGTCAAGGAGTACATAGTGGGTCTTGATGGAGAAAGATAATTGTGGATTGGTTATTTTAATTAATATGCCTTTAAAGATTTTTAATGAGAAAATATTGAAAAAGTCGTGTTACTTTATTTAAGATTAAAATGGGTGGCTAGTCATTTGATAGGTGAAACTTATCACGCTAAGGGTGGTAGTGATGAAATATGAAATATTGTTAAAAATTTTTAGTGTTTGAAACAAGTATGATCGGAAAGGTGATGAAATGAAATGGAGGTTGATTTTTTGCGGCAAAGATGTTTTCAATAGAAATGTTAAGAAATTTAATTTTTGACAGGAATAAGATGGTGGTAAAAAAAATGAGAGGATTGGTATTAAAAAGTCGTCGAAGAAAGTTGTTAATCCAACTTATGTCTTCCCAGGTTTGAATTCTTTATCAATCAACATTTTAGAGCCGTCACCCACTGTCTTATCAATGGTTACTTTATGTTAATTATTGTGCGCATTTTTATTTATTAATAAGTCTAAATTTATTTTTTATTAATTAGCGATCTTATAACAAATATGATCAAATATTCACAAGCTAACAAGTAAAAATGCTCAATGTGAATAATAATAATAATAATTGTGAAAATAATAATAATTTATTCATCAAATTTGAGCTAACTCAATGATATAACAAGAAAAAGGGATATAAAGGTTAGCGGCTGTCTGCAAAATAATAACCCATTTTTATTTTCATTTTTTTCTTGTAAACAAGGAAGTTGTATTTTTTATTTTTTATTTTTATTTTTATTTTTTATTTTTATTATTTTTATTTTTTGACTTCAAGAAACCATCAAGGTAAAGAAGTCTAGAAACCTAAGGATCCCATCCAAAGGGATCAAGTTCTATTCAAAATCAAAATACAACAAAATCATACAAAGATAATAATAATAAAATGATGACGGCTACCTTTTATGTATTGTGTTTCACGGCAGATTTTTATACTGCTACACATGAAAAGAATACCAAGACAAACACTTGTTTCTCATGGGAACAATGTGCCTTGGCCTCTTGGCTTAGGATAATAATTTTCCTTTCGATTTGTATCTCTCTTAGTTCTCTCTTTAAAGAGTTGATTCTATCCTTCCGAGTTTGAGAAGACTTCTTCATAGTTTTGGAAAACCGATTTGTAAAATTTGATGAGGTCTTCCTTCATGCATTTTCAAAGGAATCATCCAAACTTGACATGATGTTTACCAAAAAGTTTCGAATTTATGTCCAAGTTTTTTAAAAGAGTTTAAAACAAGTTTTTGGAATTAACTTGTTTTGAAAAAATGTGACCAGATCAAAAAGACTCTTCTAAGACCCAAGTCCCATCGAGCATGCCATTTTTGTTTCTATAAACAAAATTTTTCAATCGTATAATTGACTTAAAAATTCGTTTGCAAAAACTATGTGCGAGCATGCCAACAAGTTTACTCAAACTTGTAAAGTGATTTTGTGACTATTTGGTAACTTTCGATAAGTTAATTCTTATAATTATAGACCTTCTTAAACCAATACTCAAGAATCAGCCTAAACACTTAGGAAGAGTAATTTATGATCTAAGATTTTTTTTAGAACAAGTTTCAATCAAAATGGATTTTCCAAAACCAGTTTGTCATTCACTTGGCGAAATTAGTTTTAAAAAAAAGAATTGGTTTTGTTTCCAATAATAGAAATTTATAACTTTTTGTAGTTTTCTAAGCATCCAAAAATCTCGAAAATTTTACCTATATAAGATCTAGGTATGGAGTTTATTTTTTATTTTTGTTTGGATTTTTGGTTCTCTGGATAATCATAATTAAATCTAGAAAAATTCCAAAATAAATTTAGTTTTGATATTCAGAACAAATTCTGTTACAGAAATACAAAGGCTCAATAAAATGATTGTATCTCTGTACATAAAATTCAGATTTTTATAAAATTGGTTAGGTTAGAAATCTATATAAATAAGATTTCCAGCAAAACCATTTTCATGATTTTTCGATCTCTACGTACAAAGTTATGAGGGTTTTATCCAAGGTATATTGAAGGATTTTCAGCAAAGAAAGAGTTTGTCTCGGGTTGAGTTCGGTATTTAGTAATTTTATTCTCAACCTCAACCGTGTCCAAAATTCTTAAAAATTTTATTAGATGTTAACTAGCATGTGTACAACTGACTAAATTTTAGAATATTTTGGTTAGAGATGAAGGCTAGAAAATTCGGGGATCAGGCACGATTTATGTAGGATGCTAAAATCTGCAGAGTTTTCTTTAAGAAACTAATGATGTATCCGATTTGATCCTTAATGTATTAGTGATCATCCAAAAAAATTTATGTTGAGGACTTGTGTCTGTTTGGGGAGATAGCTCATTTACATATAAAATCTCAGGGCATCTCTCTCGAGAAGGATAATTCTGTTGGATATATATACGATCATAACCACTTGCCCACCCCTATACAAACTTATGGATATTTAATATATCATAAGAGCGATTTATATACTCATATCGTTGCATGTAAAACTTGGATTCTAATATCCCTTTTATGACTTCTTGATTTAATTGAGAGAAAATCCAGTAATCAAGAAAGGAAAGAAGAGATGATAATATAATTAAGCATAGAGGAGCTAAGAGTATAAGATACGACCTATATTGGGGTAAAAGAAACTGAATCTCAAACAAATTAGAGGGTCTCTTATCGATGATCCTTGGTATGAATTTACAACACTCCTTCTTGATTATTACAAACAATTGGAGACCATGACTCCCAAATATTACAAATGAAATGATATTGAATTGAAAAAAAGGAAATAAGGAGATGAGGAAGAACCTGACCGACCAACAACTTGGAATTCTTAGGCGACTTCTCCTTGGATGATGGCTAAGGGGGTTGATCTCATTCTTCACCCTCTCTCTCTCTTTCCTCTCTCTTTACTGAAACTACTCTCAATTTTTTCTCCTCTTAAAATCCCAACCCAAGGACTGAATTTATAGAGTTCTTGGAAAGTCTCTAGGGAAGGAATATTCCTTGGTATCTCCCTAGAGGCTTCCACGAATTGGGGTTGATTCTTGTTTGTCCTAAACTTGACCTAATCCAAGTTGTTGGTGTTGGTTACATGGGATCACTTGGGTGGTCCACAGTCTTGGTTGAAGATGGACTTTGATGCAATCCATTCCATGTTATAGAGGCCTTGAGTGGATTTTGGCCATGGTGCGGTTCATTTTGGCTAGGTGCAACCCACCTCCCTTTGGTGCATTCTTGGCTAAGTGCAGCCCGCCTCCATTTGGTGCAGTCTTGGCTAAGTGTGGACCCACCTTATATCTTGACTTTGCAACCCAACCTTGGTTCCACTCGTTTTGGCTTGATGCGGTCCAACCCTTGGTGTAGCTGGCCTTGAGTAGGCCTTACCATGGTGCAATTCATCTTGACTAGGGCGACTCCCTTGATGCAACCCGCCTCCATTTGGACCTAGCTTGATTCATGGATGGTCTTGTAACTTGTTTTAATTTGGTTGACTTGATCTTGCTTCATAGCCTTGGCTTGTCCACTTCAGCTTGATCAAGTTCACTTTGTTTTGGCTTGATTGAACTTGGTCCTCCTTGTCGTAGCCAAGCTCGTTCTTACCTTAGTTGAACTTGCTTTAGTTGGATGGCCAGCTCCTTTGATTCGGTTTGAATTGGGCTTGGTTATGTGTAGCCCATCTTGGCTTGAGTTCATTCAATCGAATTACATTTGGGAGCAATATATGTCCTTGATGTGTGTCTCTATTCCTTCGAGTGAACTGCCTCTGCTTTCATCCTAGCCTCCCGAGATCTTGTTATGCTTGATCCGATTTTCTTTTTAGGTAAGATTTCATTTTATGGTTTCAAATGTTTTCTTTTGATTATTTAAAATCATTTATTTTTAAGATATATTTAAAAACATCAAATTTTAACAAAATCTTCAAATATCTTTTTTGGAGTACAATTGAGTCTCATCCCGAATGTTGTTTGCATGAGTAACCTATTTTCACTCCGTGAGTTAGTTATTTATCGTTTTGATAGCTTTAATCCTTTCATAGGTGTAGGGTCTCATACCGCTTTAACCCCTTCATAGGTATAGGGTCTTGAACCGCTTTAACCCTTTGGTGAGTGTAGGGTCATTTGATGTAGGACTATCCTCAATCCGACGAGTCTTTGTGGTTATGATTTAGATTTGTTTTGCTTTTGAATTTCAAAGGTTTTATAAGTTTGAAAAATTGTCATTTTGCAAACATTTTATGTGTTTGGTTCCCAATGTTCCATTTTCATTTTTTTTTTTAAAGAAAATTATTTGTTCTTTCTTTGAAGAAAATCATTTAAAACTACAAAATCGTGCTTGTTTGGCCATGAGGGTAAAGTGGTCATTTTTTTGGTTTTATAAAAAAATGTTTTTTTCAAAGGGTTGAAAGTACCCTTTTTTGAGATTCTTACAAAATTTTGGTATGGAAATAGGTTTATTTACGGTATCTTTGAAAAAACCTTAAAAAACCTAGAGCCGCAATTTTTTTTGAAAAAACAGAAATTATAAAAAATCTTTTTTGGGTGTTTAAAGGATCAAATGATGTCTTGATACCAATATTGGTTTTATTTGCAACTGAGCAGCGCCATGGTACATTGAATCAATTGGCATGACTTCTTTGAGGTGGTTTTGCAACGTTGCAAAAAAATCAACATAGGACAGAAAAAGAGAGTGATTGCATTGTATTTCATTTATGTAACTCTCTTTCCATTTATCGGTGTATTCTTTTCCTTCCTAAAACGTGCATTTAAGTGAAACGGCTTCATATGCGTTGCCTCTTTGATTAATTACTTAAAAACAAATAAACTGTTGTATTTAATTTAAACGTTTTGTTTGGCAAAACTGAAAAACGGTCTATGCAATAAGAAAGAGGGCTCTCCTTCCTTTCTTATTGTATATCCAAGCCTTCTGACCATCCATAACTCCATAACTCCAGGAGTTATCATAAGAAACTGACTTGCAGAAACTATACTAACATGGAATCGTGTACCAACAATATGCACTTAACAGATTTATTATAATGACCTAGTGCCGACTCTATAGGATGATATGAATGATATATACAAGCGGATATCATGCGAATAATATTTTGCACCTAATATGCAAGTCATGCCTGAAAGATATGTATATATTGCACCTACGACTGTGGGGATCCGACTTAGAGAATCAAAGGAAGAAGGGTATAGAAACCCAAACTTCACGATTATTGAACTTTTATGAGGACCACCACGAACATCGACTGACCACTGCCAAGTGCACCAATATTCGGGACAAACATCATCTTCAGAATTGGATATCACCAATTAATCGATGAAGGAGTGAGGCAGGGCACCGACGCATGCACACACCAAGTAGTAGAAGAAAAAGAACGAGAGGAGGAAAAACTCAGAGAGAGTCACAAGAAAAGGAGAGAACTTGAATTGCTTGGAATTTCCGGATGGGCGCGCGACCCTGTTATACTTGAAGCCAGCCATCTTGTGTAGAAAATTTAGGCGGGACTACAACCAGCAGAATTTTCGTTGATATTTATCTAATCTAAAAATTCTAGAGCCTTATCTCTTCATCTTCTGTAGAAGAAACTAGGCATCCAATAAACGTTCATGCATCTCTCGATGAATTTGCAGCAGAAATTAAGCTTTCACGGGGTCTAGTTTATTTGATTACGCCCTTCGTTAGCCTTCTAACTTTGGTCCTTCCATATGATCAGGTCCACGTCCAGCTCTTGATCCTCATAACGTTGAGCCAACTTCAAATGCACTCAAATCTATATACTAAGTAATTGATGGCCTTGATACAAGTTGTAGCTTAATCCATTCGGTCCTCAAATTCAATCTTCATAGTGAGCCATCCAACTTCAGATGTACCGTCTATACTTATATATTTATATGTATACAATACATCCTATAGATTTAGCCTATAAACCAGACATGTGTATAAATAAATATATGCATTCATTTGATGCACAAGGGTGGATGTCCAAGATCAAGTGACCAACTAACTCCATTCTGCCCCGTACATATTTATAAACATACACACACACACACATGTATACATGCAGGTTAATCTATAAATAAATATGTGGAAGTGTTCATTAAGTTCATGAACAGGGACGTTCAGGATCAAGTGACCTGGAAAAGTCCATGTTAACCAAATGTAGAAAGATGTGAGGCTCTGTTGCCCAAATGTAACTTGACATGTACACATATTTATATACATATGCCCTGTATATATAAATAAGAATTACATAAACAAATATATCTAAATTATGTAGAATGGGGCTCAACAAGGACGTCCAGAACTGGATCAGGATCCTTTTGGCCAAGTGAACCCAGGTTGGATCAAATGTGGGCACACTAGACCAGGGGGTAATATACATACACACACATATTTACGTAGTGCAAATAATATATATAAATGTATGTAAAAAAATTATGTATAAAATCTATGGAGTGGGTTCAAGCTTAGTATGGCATGACCTTGGCAAGTATGGGCTAAAGCTGAGTCAAGTCACTTGAGATAGACTCGAGGTATGCTAGGATCAGGCCGAGCCACATGAATCAAAAGTTAGTCAAGATGGAGAATTCAACTAGGCCAGATGTGAGCCTGACTTGGGTTCAAACCTTGGATGGATCATGTGAATTAGTGTAGGCCATACAATAAGAGAGTTGGTTACATAGACTCATCAAGTTGACTATGCTCAGGCTCCCGGACTCACTCACAAAATGTGCATAAAAGGCTAGCTTCAGGGTTTGCTAGAGACTTGCATGGCTTCTTGAAGGCTTGGACGATTCCTTTCGGACCCCATGGTGCTGATGTTATCATAATGTAAGTGGCTGTCTGTGAACTACATTGAGTTTGTCCCTTGAATAAGATATGCATATCTTCTTGGTTTCTCATAAAATAGATTTAGATTTCCTTTGTAAATATCCATCTTATATCGATCCTGATAAATGGGTTTGGATCTGGATCTGGATCTGTAACTAGAACCTAAATGCTATAGAGGCCCAAAATTTCAAATGACGCCCCTCACACTATTCTTGGACAGAATTGCTGTGAGAGCCATCCTCGTGAAAGTTCAAGACTCTACTCTCTCATGTGCCTTAATTATTTTCCAAGTTAAAATGCAGGGAAAACTGTAGGAGTTTATACTCATACAAGTAAAGACCAAGGCCGTACATAATGTCAACCAAGTCTTGAAGTCATAGGCTAAGCTTGGGAAGCATAAACATGGCTTCACTAAGTGAAGAGGAATATCATCTACAAGACCACCCCCATATGACAAGTATGTACTTTAAAGTTTTCACATCATGTAACGTGAAGTGCCCAAGGGCTCATTGTATTGGGGGCGTCTATTTATACAAATCCCTCCATGTATGATGTAAACATACTTTCGCAAAATTTAATATCAGGTCTCTCTCTCTCTCTCTCTCTCTCTCTCTCTCTCTCTCTCTCTCTCTCTCTCTCTCTCTCTCTCTCGAGGTAATATTTAAATCTAGATATAGTTTCTCTCACTATCTCTTCCTCTCTTTATATTCTAATCCCTTTTTTCTCCTTTCCTCTCTCTCTCCTTTATCTGTCTACCTAACTTTCTATCTCTATTTATCTTCAAATCCTTATTTCTTTCATACGTCTCTTCCTCTACATGAGATACATCTTTCCATCTATAAAATATGCCAAAACTCAAAGATCATACCATTTTTCTTGCTACACCTTTGTGCCCATATTTAACCCTTCTTACAACCCTATTAAGGAGAAAAAAAACTCTTTCCACTACATATATTATACATACCAAAGTCCTTTTTTGAACGTATCAATTCATCCACCAAAGAAACTCGAATTCCAAGTTCTTGTGCCTATCGTCTCAAATCTGAATTTTACTCAAAGGTGCAAGATTGTACATAAAGACAATTTCAAGGATACCTTTCAACCATCCATTTTAGGGGGTTGTAACACTTGAATCGTGGCAGATCTAGAATTACTTGTACGGTGGCACTCCTAGCTCATGGGACTATTTAACGATACCTTTCTGGTGAGGTCGCCTCCCAACTCTGTGCTCAATCTTTACAAATTGTTTATTTATATTATTATAGTTTATTATTCAATAAAAATCAATCCCTCTCATTGCCACTTCTATTTGTCACCATACACCATGACACCGCAGCCATTTATCACCTAACAATAGCCATCATCAGCATTGCCATAATATAATTTACTGCTGCCAGTAGTGCAGCTGTCTTCTTCTGCCATAGACCACCACCTTTAACATCACTATATGCCATTATTGCCACTACAACCATCATCAACAATCACCACTATTGCTACAACCACCCCGCTACAGTTAACATGCTCTTTAAAAGTGAACTACGCGGCTCTAATATTTCAATAAAATGACTTGCATCTATGTTTTGTTTAGAAAGGAACGGAAAACACTCAAAGGCCCTCTTTTGAGGGTCAAACTGTTCTCACTCAAATTGTACCCAAGACCACAATTCTGTCAAATGTAGAACACCAAGTTTTACCTTATCAAAATAGTAGCCAAAGCGTATGGTTCCACCAGAGTCACTAGTACAAACTGTATCACTTTTTCTTTTTTCCAAGAAAAAGTGAAACCTAGTCTCTTGCCTGTGTAAGACTTGACCTTGTCATGCATCCAAACTAAACCGGAATGCGTTGCACCCCACCCACAGTCTTTCTCGTTCCGCTAACCTTTGTGAGAATAAATGAAATATAGTAAGTTTTATTTCAAACTTTTGATCCTGTTCAAAATAAGGCCTCTAATAATGGTAACCTCCATCGAGAACCTTACTGACTTTTCAATATAGCAAGAAAGGATCCTTTAAATCGGGCTCTCTCTTGCTTGTCCTGAACTTTGAACTTGCATAGAAAGAAAATTTAATTGCTAATCCTCTCCACGGAGTGAAATTAATATAGGCAGCTTCCTTCTGTTTTGTGATCCTATTAACGACGAGGCTTAATTAGAAGCTTGACTTAAAACCTTCCTGAGTTGCAAACAAGGCAATTCGAGGCTCTACACATTGCGACCTCTCCGGCTCGATATTAATGCTTAAATGGGTAGCACTTGATTTTGTTCCTTTTAAAAATGTTTCTTGCTGTTTATATCTCACAGTTTCCCCTCTCCAAGAAGACTTCGACGCGTATAAAATGGGGCCAACTTGTCCGGAGATTAATGTCAGACCTAAGATTTGAGTTGGGTTGATCATGGACAAGCTGTTTGTCTTGGTGATCGTTTCATTAGTACTTGCTTATGTTGCTGACTCGAGGGCCATCAAGGAAAACGCCTACGTGTTGCAGAGGCCTTCTGTCAAGCCGAGCGAGGCTCCTTTGAAGACCATTAAGGTCTGTACCGATGTTTTATTTCCTTGTCATTGAAAAAAGATTGTCATCGGCATTAGAAACCTACCCTTTCTTATAATTCCACTGGTAGCAGTCGTTGAGTACTTTGACGTCTGTGCATGCAGACCGAAGGGGGAGACGTGATAGACTGTGTGCACATATATGCGCAGCCTGCCTTTAATCATCCATTGCTAAAAGATCATGTCATCCAGGTCTTTCTCTTTCTTTCTCTGTCTCTTACATGTTACACTTTCCTCTCTCTACATTAATATATATATATATATATATATATGTGTGTGTGTGTGTGTGTGTGCGCGCGCGTGCGCACACCTTGCTCCAAGCGTGCTACTTGTGAGCCGCCGATCAGTTTAACGAAATCTGCTTTGGTATTAGATCTGCCATTTTGTCATGTCAACGGTGGTTTCAACTAACATCTGATATAGCTAGCTGGAACTTGCTAACCCAATACATAAAGCATATTCCTAGCATGTTGAAAAGCAACTTCATTCCCCAGATAAGTCCTCGTTGGTTACCCAATGCTGGCGGAGACAAGGGCAGTCGGCTTTGCCCGGAATGGAGCGTCCCTATACTGAGGCTTCCCAAGGATGCGAAAAGGGTCGTCCATCCACCACCAAGAAGGGTCAATTTGATCTCCTCGAATTTCCCAATGGCTGACGGCACCCCTGAGGTCTCTCGCTCTCTCTCTCTTAATTATGGTATTGTGATGTACACGCATTGAATTGTACAAAATCATTAACAAAGGCTATCTTGATGTGTGTTTTGACACTGTTAACGCATCGTTAGCTTTTATTAGTAACGCAAATTTCGCATCATCGAAGCAGTTACTCAAAAGCAACTGAAACATGAAATCAAGATGCTGAGAACACTTTGATCAAAGTACTTTCAATCCACTTCATTATTTCATTATCAACTGCCATGGATTAGACTTCCAATCTGGAAAGCACTTCAAACTTATTCCAAAATCTATAATACGAGAAGAGCTCTATCTATCTTTCTGTAACTGATAACGTCGACGCATTTGTATTTTAATTTGCTGGTCATGTAAATTTATTATTGCCTTACTTTAAGTTGAGTATTTTTCAATTTAGTTCTATGTTTAGATAATTAAGGTAGAATTGGAAAGGCTCTATTTCCATGCAAACTTTTGTGCTTAATCTTCCTGTAGCAGTTTCCTTCCCTGTTTACAGTGGAGTTTTCCATTTGCATTCTCAATGAAAATGAATTTCAGTTTCCCTTCCTAATATATTGCTTGACAACGTAAACGAATGACAGATATTTTTGTAAATATATAATTCTTATAAGGCGAAAATTGGATATACATTTTGGGTCTCTAGGGGCAAGGGTCCCTTGATCAATCGACCCTCTGGTTCAGCTCTTGGGCGTAGCCATTGGTTCAGCTATTTCTTGGTAACCCAAAGTTACTACGTTCTAATTTAAACGGAAGAGGTCTTTTATTTTGAAGACAAGTGTCACTATTGTTTTTCACCAGCGAAAACAGAAACTAATTTCCATTGAACGTCTTTTGGCGCAGTATTCTGCTCAAAGGGGCCGTTTTCCCGACGGTTACGATATATATGGTGGAAAGGCTTCTCTCAATGTCTGGAACCCGCAGACTAGTGTTGATGGAGAATATAGCACTGTCAGGGTTATTTTGCTGTCTGGTGATCATACTAGTGATGTCTATCAGGAATCTCTTGAAGCGGGATGGATGGTATTCTTTCTCTATCTTTCTGTCTACCTATCTATGTATCCCCGGGTATATATATAAAGAGAGAGAGAGACCCAAACTCTTTTGCAAGGCTGCCTGGGGTTAGTCACACCCTTAACAGGTTCATCTATAAAGAATCAACTGAGAAATGGACCCTTGAGTTGCTCTTGAATACCCTCCAGAGTGACCATGTTTTTGGAAATCCATCATTCTAAATTCAAGTTTGAGAATTCAGCAAAAAAAGATCGCCTTTTCCTTTCTATAAGTGCCATTACTGTTGAGGGTGTTTGAGTTAATTCAATAAGTTATGTGAAACTCAGTTGTGAAAAATATTAGATAACGCAGACACCATGTTGAGAAAGACCAACCGACTATGCATCGCACTGGTGACACAGAAACGGTCTTTCAGTTATCTCCAATTTAATGATGGGTTAACTCGAAAAATATAAAGTTATGCTTGTGAGGAGCTCTTTGTCGACTGTGGATTCTACTATCTCCTTCTGTGGGGCTCTTCAGAGCGCTCTAGAGATTGACATTACATTTATTATTGCCCCAGTTTTGTGTTCCTTCCTTTGTGTTTTCATGTTTCTTTATTGCATCTAAACAGTAATTGAATATGCAGGTTTTCAAAGCCAGGTATGGCGATCCGCTGACAAGATTTTATAGCTATTGGAGGGTAAGTTTTTCACCTCTTATATGAGTGTTAAGGTAACTCTTTATGGTCTCAGCTTAATGTATCTAATGTGAATTGAAGCTTCCACACACTTTGTCTCCACTACTACTTTTTTGAAAACAATGCCCCGAAATTAACTTTCTGCCATATCTGTAAACCGAAATCTGAATCTGCGTGGGCACGACCAACCTCAAAGAGAGGTCATCTCAAAAACCCATGTAGGCAAATTGCGTAAAAAGAGACAAGTTTGTATAACCATGCGTTGAGTTCGTTGAAAGGTATATATCTATCTATTTCCATATTATAATTAGTGCTTTTAATTCATTAAGTCGTTAATTAAGCCAGGCTTCATGTATAGTGACATATATGGAGTTTTTCTTTACCCATTGAGCAGATGTAGCCCTACACTTGTCCAGTTCTCATTCGGCCTGATGGGTTCAACCGTACCTAAACCGCCTATCCGGAACTGGAAATGGGGGAAGGAGAATCGAACTGAAGTCAGGTTCCCAGTTTCGGTTCTACCTATTGAAGTTACCCGAACTGCGGTTTGGAATTGCGGGTTCCAAGTGGTTTAATTTGGTTCCTGTTTTAAAGTACCACATTATTGTTCAAAATAAAAGTGGTACTGAACAAGATGTAAAACGGGAGGAGGTCTGGTGCGGTAATGGTTCTAAGTTTTGATATACGGATTAGATCTACCGCTTGGGCTTTTATTTTTTGTCAGGAAAATTATTGGAACATGGCAAAACTTTTTTACATGATTAAACGGCATTCTTAGTACATGTATGTTCTTTCCGTTCTCTGAGAACTCACTCGCATTTACACTATATGTTTCTGTGTTTGCTCAAGCATACGACCTACTTAACTCTCTCTCTCTCTCTCTCTCTCTCTCTCTCTCTCTCTCTCTCTCTCTCCCTCTCTCTGTTTGTCTGTGTAGAATGCTAATGGGGAGGGGTGCTACGACTTGGATTGCCAAGGTTTTATTCAAACCAGCTCCAATATACATCTTGCACAAAAACTTGAGCCTTCAGTTTATGGTGGACAGCAGAACACTATTGACATACAGATCTTTAAGGTAAATATGCTGACTTCCCCTTTTGACATTACCTTCTTCAAGAAACAAGTACTAAAACCTCTCTCTGTCTCTCCGCATCTGCAGGACTTTGACGACAATTGGTGGCTACTTTATAATGGTGAGAGGGTAGGATATTGGCCCAGTAATTTGTTCACATACTTGAATAATTGGGCCAATATGACGGAGTTTGGAGGGGAGGTATTGAACTCTAAGCCTGGAGGGCATCACACCTCAACCCAAATGGGAAATGGTCATTCTGCCTTTGAAGAAGAAGGTAAAGCTTGCAAGGTTTCGAATATGAGATACTTCAATAAAGACCGAAATGACAAGCAAATGGCCAACTCTTACGGGGTTGCTACGAATGAAGATTGCTACGAATATGCTTATTTCAATAGCCTTGGCACTCCTGAGCATCTTTTTATAGGAGGGTCCGGCTATGGTCCGAAGTGCCCATGAGGAGAAAGCTCTATATCTTTGATATGCTTCTCTTTTTGAGCTTCCATTTTCTCGACTTGTTTGGACTTCAATTTTGTATTGTGATGATGACAACCATCACCCTGCTTTTTCTTCAATTGAGACGGGGAAAATAGTTAATGGAGAAGTGGATATTCTGTTCGACAAGTACATGTGCTAATGCTTGAATGAAGAATGTTGGGATGAGTATACGACGACGTAAAACTGAATATGACAAAGTGAAAGACGGGTATGAAAATCCAAAAGCAAATGCTTTTCCTTTCCAACACATTTCATTGGATAAACGAGATAGTACAAGCCGCTCAAACATGATGAAGGGGGAATTAATTACCACAGTCAAAAACGTGTTCCTTCATAGAGAGAGATACGGTTACACTTGGTAGAGAAGACGGCAAATTCAAAAGTACTTTGATTTGAACCTATCTCTTCCGGAGTATGGTTGTTGCCAGGAGATGGAAAACTCTCACTCCCCCAACACGCACGCTATTGTGACTGCATATTAAGACAGCCAGCCCTGCCTTTGTGTTGTTTGGAATACTATTACACCTCGCCAACATGATCCACCCACCAATCACCTCTTGCCATGTGGCCAGCATAAACCATTGTCAAGTGCACGCAATTATGTAAAATAAATAACAAACAACAACAATTAAGCCTTTTTTCGTACTAGACGGGGTCGGCTACATGAATTTTTTGTTTGCACAAGTTCTATCATATGCCATGTTAGCAGTTAACTTACAATAAGCTAGATCATTCTTTTTGTTTCTTTCCAATACTTTTGTGGTGATCCTCTACCTCTTTTAATACTTTCCAAATTTAGTTTTTCATACCTTCTTATAGGTTTTTCTTTTGATCTTCTTTCTATATGCCCAAACCATCTTAAGCGATATTCTCTCATTTTATCTTCTATTAGTGTCACTCCTAATTTACTTATAATAACCTCAATATGTATACATCTTATGTCTACTCATCCATCTCAACGTCTTCATTTCTGTTACAGACATGATTAACTATCCAACACTCATAACCATAAAACATGATAGGTCTAATTGCTGCTATATAATATTTACCTCCAGCTTTAGTGACATCTTCTTATCATAAAGAATACCTGATGCTCCTCTCTATTTTAACTAACCGGCATTAATTCTATACGTAACATCTTCATCAATTCTTCTATCACTCTACAATTAAGTAAAGTAAATAAATATTAATAATTAAATTGAAAGGTCTTCAAAACCTAAATGGTATAAACTCCAATAGTACGTGAGGTTCGTGCACAAATCCTCATAAAATGAAATAAATTAAAGCATATTCTCCAGTCTCCCAATACCTAAGATGAAATCACATATTGTTCACCTCAAGTATAATTATAAAATGGTAGAATAAGTGGGTTAGCACAAAAAAAAAAACTAATACTCATTAGAGACGACCCACTTCGATAACATACTAGAAGTATGTACATTTTTAAATATCATTCAAATATATCTCTACACGACACATGTTACTCGCTGCTGCCGTCTTAGCCCTACCTCACAGCTGGTAACACACGTCCATCTTTTCCTTCATTTTTTTTTCTTCTTTTTTTCTAGTACATAATTGGCTAATCGACTGGCATGTAGCCGGCTGTGACGGTTTATTGAAACGTCACTCCCTTCTGACTGGAAAGAAGGTCAATCCACTATTATAGATTGTGCATTTCTTTGTCTCTCCGAGTTGTGGGCCTGAATTCGTCCAACCCTCACATAATTACCAAAGCCTGGAACTTGGTACAGCTTGCAAGTTTCTAGAGACTTCAAAAAAAAAAAAGAATATGATCAGTATATTTTCATCATTAAGCTTCAAACATTAGTTATCGTCACATCAATTAAAAGATAGCGTGTTAGGATGTTCCCAATCAAAACAACTCACACATGCACACATCGAAGTTCAAATATGCATGTTCAATTAAACCACATAATCAAGCATATTAGAACTCCAACGTATTTAATTCAGCATATTACTTAATTCGGCATCGTAGTTAATTTCAGCATAATTATTTTCTGCATATTAGATAAAATTATGCATCATAGCTAAATTCTGCATATAGTTTAATCCATTACACACTAGTTCGATTTATTGCATGATTAGCAATTCGGTCCAAACGGAATATATTAGCAAATCTGCCATATCGATTGGACAATTCTCTTGGATGTCGGCTATCAATATTGTTGCACATTGGTTTTCCCTTTTCTTGTTTCATTGCATAATTCCCTTGAATCAATATCTAATGGGTAGACCCTTTACTTATACTCATCTCCATTGCCGCTCGAATGTAGTGAATAATTTCCAGATGGTCCCCGCATTTTGAATATGAACGGATACGGGGGGCAAGGAAGCTAGTCCTAGATAATAAGATTCGTATTGGTTTTTGAAATATCGGAACATTATCCGGTAAGCTAATGGAGGTGGTAGATACTATGATTCGAAGAAGGATTCATATTCTATGTTTAGAAGAGACAAAATGGGTTGGAGAAAAAGCAAATGAGATAGAGGATACAGGTTTTAAATTATGGTACTGAGGTAAAGAAAAGACTCAAAACGGAGTTAGTATTAACATAAATAAAGATTTAAAGGATAGTGTAGCAGACATACAATGATATGGTGACCGAATCATGACGTTAAAATTAGTGTTAGGAGCAGAGGTTTTGAATATAGTTTGTGCTTACACACCCCAAGTAGGACTGCCTTTTGGGAAGAGTTAGATAAGGTGATTCAAAAGATTCTACAAAGGGAGATGATTTGTTTAGGAGGAGACTTAAATGGACATGTCGGTAAAGAGACATTAAGATATCAAGGGATCCATGGAAACTTTGGTTTTGAGGATATAAATGAGGAAGGTAGGAAGATTTTAAATTTTGCTATGGCATTTGATCTCTTTATAGTCAATACAATCTTCAAAAGACGAGGTGAACATTTAATTACTTCTAAGAGTGGCTTATCACAAATACAAATTGATTACTTTATTTGTAGAAAAAAAGATAGAGCGTGCTGTAAAGATTGCAAGGTAATTCCAATAAAAAGCTTAACCATCCAACATCGACTTTTAGTTATGTATTTACAAATAAAAAAATGGACAAAGAAGAAAAGATTGCATCAAGCTATTCAGACTAAATGATGGAACCTCAAAAGTGAGAAACAAGATTATTTAAACAGAAAGTCCTTCAAGGAGATGTTTGGAATTATGTTGGTATACCCTGTGATATGTGAAACAATATGGCTATACATATTAGGAAAGTGGCGAAAGATGTGTTTGGTGTATCTAAGGGAGGTGTACCGGCACAAAAAAAACTTGGTAGTGGAGTGAAGTAGTGCAAAATAAAATCAAGACAAAGAGGGCATGTTACAAATTACATTATGCTAAGAAAACTAGTGAAACTTTAGAGGCTTATAAGAACGCAAAAATGGAAGCGAAAAAGGCCGTGAGTGAAGCAAAAGCTAAAATTTGGGAGGATTTATATAAAAAACTCAACTCAAAAGAGGGTGAAAGAGATATTTTTAGGATAGCTAGGGCTAGAGATAAGAAAACTAAAGATCTTAATTATGTTAGATGCATCAAGGATGATGATCAAAAAATTCTAGTGGCAAATGATGATATAAGAAATAGATGGAAAAACTATTTTCATAAGCTTTTTAATGAAAATAAAGATGTCAGTATTAGCTTAGGAGAGTTATCCAAATCAGAAAAGTATATAAACCACAATTTCTACCGACGTATTCAAAAGAATGAAGTCAAAGAGGCTCTTAAACATATGAAGGGTGGTAAATTGGTAGGACCAGATAATATTCTTATAGAAGTTTAGAAAATAATAGGGGAAATAGGAATCACTTGGCTCACAAGACTATTTAATGAAATATGAAAAAACCAAAAGATGCCTAAAGAATGGAGAGCAAGTACACTTATACTCATATATAAGAACAAGGGAGATATTCAAAATTATGCGAATTATCGAGGTATCAAGTTAATGAGCCATACTATAAAATTGTAGGAAAGAATTATCGAACGTAGGTTAAGAAAAGTATAAGTATAATAGAGAAGCAATTTGGATTCATGTCAGGCAGATCTACTATTGAAGCGATTCACCTTTTGAGACGTCTTATGAAATATTTTAGAGCAAAAAAGAAAGACCTTCACATGATATTTATTGATATAGAAAAAGCTTATGATAAAGTACCGAGGGAGGTTCTTCGGAGAACTTTGGAAAAAAGAGGTATCTCATTGACATACATTAACCTTATAAGAGAATGTATGATGGTGCAAAAACATATGTGAGGACTCATGAAAGAATGACAGACCTCTTTGAAGTTAATATTGGGTTACATCAAGGATCAACTTTAAGTCCATACTTATTTATAATAGTGATTGATGAGTTAACAAAATATATTCAAGATGAAGTACCTTGAATATTCTATGATTTTGCAATATTGGGTTACATTCAAGATCAACTTTGGTTCTTGGAATATCGGAACATTATCGGGTAAGCTAATGGAGGTGGTAGATACTATGATTCGGAGAAAGATTCATATTCTATGTTTACAAGAGACAAAATGGGTTGGAGAAAAAGCAAAGGAGATAGAGGATACAGGTTTTAAATTATGGTACTCAGGTAAAGAAAAGGCCCGAAACGGAGTTGGTATTATCATAAATAAAGATTTAAAGGAGAGTGTAGTAGACATACAACGATATGGTGACCGAATCATGACATTGAAATTAGTGTTAGGAGCAGAGGTTTTGAATATGGTTTGTGCTTACGCACCCCAAGTAGGACTAGAAGATAGTATAAAGACAGTTTTTTGGGAAGAGTTAGATAAGGTGTTTCAAAAGATTCCAGAAAGGGAGATGATTTGTTTAGGAGGAGATTTAAATGGACATGTCGGTAAAGAGGCATTAGGATATCAAGGGATTCATGGAAACTTTGGTTATGGGGATATAAACGAGGAAGGTAGGGAGATTTTAAATTTTGCTATGTCATTTGATCTCTTTATAGTCAATACAATCTTTAAAAAACGAGATGAACATTTAATTACTTATAAGAGCGGCTTATCACAAACACAAATTGATTACTTTATTTGTAGAAAAAAGATAGAGCGTGTTGTAAAGATTGTAAGGTAATTCCAGGAGAAAGCTTAACCACCCAACATCGACTTTTAGTTATGGATTTACAAATAAAAAAATGGACAAAGAAGAAAAGAGTGCATCGTGCTATTCGGACTAAATGGTGGAACCTCAAAAGCGAGAAAGAAGATATATTTAAACAGAAAGTCCTTCAAGGAGATGTTTGGAATTATGTTGGCACACCCTCTGATATGTGGAACAATATGGCTATACATATTAGGAAAGTGGCGAAAGATGTGTTAGGGGTATCTAAGGGAGGTGTACCGCCACAAAAAGAAGCCTGGTGGTGGAGTGAAGCAGTACAAAATAAAATCAAGGCAAAGAGGGCATGTTACAAATTACATTATGTTAAGAAAACTAGTGAAACTTTAGAAGCTTATAAGAAAGCAAAGAAGGAAGCAAAAAAGGCCGTTAGTGAAGCAAAAGATAAGATTTGGAAGGACTTATATAAAAAACTCAACTCAAAAGAGGGTGAAAGAGATATTTTTAGGATAGCTAGGGCTAGAGATAAGAAAACTAAAGATCTTAATTATGTTAGATGCATAAAAGACGATGATGAAAAAATTCTAGTGACAAATGATGATATAAGAAATAGATGGAAAAATTATTTTTATAATCTTTTTAATGAAAATAAAGATGTTAGTATTAGTTTAGGAGATTTAGCCAAGTCAGAAAAGTATATAAACCACAATTTCTACAGACGTATTCAAAAGAATGAAGTCAAAGAGGCTCTTAAACATATGAAGAGTGGTAAATCGGTAGGACCAGATAATATTGCTATAGAAGTTTGGAAAATACTAGGAGAAATAGGAATCACTTGGCTCACAAGACTATTTAATGAAATATGGAAAAACCAAAAGATGCCCGAGGAATGGAGAGCAAGTACACTTATACCCGTATATAAGAACAAGGGTGACATTCAAAATTGTGCGAATTATCGAGGTATCAAGTTAATGAGTCATACTATGAAATTATGAGAAAGACTTATCGAATGTAGGTTAAGACAAGTATCAAGTACAACAGAGAACCAATTTGGATTTATGCCAGGTAGATCTACTATTGAAGCGATTCACCTTTTGAGACGTCTTGTGGCACATTTTAGAGCAAAAAAGAAAGACCTTCACATGATATTTATTGATCTAGAAAAAGCTTATGATAGGGTACCGAGGGAGGTTCTTTGGAGAACTTTGGAAAAAAGAGGTATCTCATTGACATATATTAACCTTATAAGAGACATGTATGATGGTGCAAAAACATGTGTGAGGACTCATGAAGGAACGACAGACTTCTTTGAAGTTAATATTGGGTTACATCAAGTATCAACTTTAAGTCCATACTTATTTATAATGGTGATGGATGAGTTAACAAAACATATTCAAGATGAAGTACCTTGGTGTATGTTATTTGCAGATGACATTGTATTAGTGGAGGAGTCTAAGGAAAAAGTTAATAGAAAATTGGAACTATGGAGAGAAACATTAGAAAACAAAGGCCTCCGACTTAGTAGAAGAAAGACAGAATATATGGAATGTAAGTTTGATCATTTGGCTACTTCAGAGGACATAGAAATTAAAATTGGCACACATTGCATTCCCAAAAGGAAAGTTTTAAATACCTAGGGCCAATTTTTCAATGTGATGGAAGAATTGATGGAGATGTTATACATAGAATTAATGTTGGTTGGTTAAAATGGAGAGGAGCATCAGGTATTCTTTGTGATAAGAAGATACCATTAAAATTAAAAGGTAAATATTATAGAGCAGCAATTAGGCCTGCCATGTTTTATGGTTCTGAGTGTTGGGCAGTTAATCATCAACATGTACAAAAGATGTCTGTGATAGAAATGAAGATGTTGAGATGGATGAGTGGTCATACAAGAAAAGACCGTATACACAATGAGGTTATTAGAAACAAATTAGGAGTGGCACCAATAGAGGATAAAATGAGAGAACATCGTTTAAGATGGTTTGGACATATAGAAAGAAGATCAAAAGAAGAACCTGTAAGAAGGTTAGAAAAACTAAATTTGGAAAGTATTAAAAGAGGTAGAGGACGACCACAAAAGTGTCGAAAAGAAACAATAAAAATGATCTAGCTTATTGGGAGTTAACTGCTAACATGGCACACGATAGGGATCTGTGGAAACAAAGAATCCATGTAGCCGACCCCGTCTAGTATGGGAAAAGTCTTAGTTGTTGTTGTTGTTGTATGAAGTACCTTGGTGTATGTTATTTGCAGATGACATTGTATTAGTGGAAGAGTCTAAGGAAAAAGTTAATAGAAAATTGGAACTATGGAGAGAAATGTTAGAAAGCAAAGGCCTCCGACTTTATGGAATGTAAGTTTGATCATTTGGTTACCTCAGAGGATATAGAAATTAAAATTGGCACACATTGCATCCCCAAATGGAAAGTTTTAAATACCTACGGTCAATTTTTCAGAGTGATGGAGATGTTACAAATAGAATTAATGCTGGTTGGTTAAAATGGAGAGGAGCATCAGGTATTCTTTGTGATAAGAAGATTCTATTAAAGTTAAAAGATAAATATTATAGAGCAGCAATTAGGCCTACCATGTTTTATGGTTCTGAGTGTTGGCCAGTTAATCATCAACATGTACAAAAGATGTCTGTGACAGAAATGAAGATGTTAAGATGGATGAGTGGTCATACAAGAAAAGACCCTATATATAATGAGGTTAGTAGAAACAAATTAGGAGTGACACAATAGAGGATAAAATGAGAGAATATCGTTTAAGTTGGTTTGGACATATAGAAAAAATATCAAAAGAAGAACCTGTAAGAAGGTATGAAAAACTAAATTTGGAAAGTATTAAAAAGTTAGAGGACGACCACAAAAGTATTGGAAAGAAACAATAAAGAATGTTCTAGCTTATTGTGAGTTAACTGCTAACATGGCACACGATAGGGATTTGTGGAAATGAAGAATCCATGTAGCCAACCCCATCTAGTATGGAAAAAGGCTTTGTTGTTGTTGTTGTACATTGATCCATTAATATTTAGTTGAAAACCTTACCCTTTCCTAATCCCTTAAAACCCATACTTAGTAGCTTCCTCCCCATCGGGCTGATTTAACCCTTAGAGATAGTGTTACCCAAGATCCAAAATAGAAAACACACCCTAAATCTACCCCAAACCAAGTAGAAATTAGGAACCCCTTTTATGCTTGCATTTCTTCTCAAGTGTATAGCAATTTTAGCTTAATTAGCTAAGTAGGTTGTTAGCACAAAGGCCGATCCTTTCTCAGGGGATCAAGAAAGCTCTTTGTAAAAAGAATCGGAACAGGCCCACAATGCAAAAAAGAATGGTTAAGGTAAATTCTTATAGACTTGGTTTTAATTTTACCATCTTTTTGTTAGCACATATTTTTGTTTGCATTCATGTGAGTGAATTCACTAGTGCAAGAAGGGCTATTTCATCTCGTGAAATGACACCCGTCACTAGAGGATATTCGATGACCAATTTAGTATTAGAGCAGTTGGTTGCTAGATTGAGGCATTCACCTAAAAAAGAGAGGGATAGAACAGTTTCTTGGTTGTTGCAAATAAGTCCCCATGACAACCATAGTTTTGATTGTCATAGGCACTGCCTTGAGACTTTAGATAGTTGGAGCTTTGTAGCTTGTTCAACATGCCATCGGTGGATAGTGATCCACTCACAATCTGGTGAAGTTTGGTGGTCGTGAAGAATGATTTTGGTGTACAAGGGCCTTATCATCAACTGCCACTAAGGGTTTAGGATCAACCCAAGGCTAGCAAGTCAAGTAGGTCTTAGTTTGATTCCTGCTAAGTTTCTCACGATAGTGGGACTTCAGATTGTGCTACCCCATGGGTCGACCTTCTCTACACTTGTAGGTTGATTTCCCTTTTCCATATGTTATGGACTCATAGTTAAATAGGTTGTGTCGATCTAGAGATGGATCTTCTAGGCACTACTTTTGGATGTTAGGCATGAGTCTGCACAAGGCACATTCTTGGTGTTGCCCAAGTGTCAACTAGTACGAGTAGCGAGCAAGTCAACCCATCAATAGTATCACTCATACCTAGTTTGGATGATACGAGGACATGTTGGGGTCTCTAGTGTAGTAAACCTTACAGCATGCTACTACTCAATCAACCTCAGGTTCTCAATCCCAATACCTTTGATGTAACTCGTAAATACTCAAAATATTGTGGAAACCTCAAAATGAAGGATCCTTTAAGCTCCATAAAAAATAATTGAACTTTGACAAAATCTAATAAAATGATTATTTTGCCCTAAAAAATATATTTGTGAAATTTTATTGGTTTAAACATGATTTCTTCAAACAAGAGGTTTTAAAAGTCAAAATGAGACATTTGATACCAAAATAAGATTCTACCTGCAAAACCTTTATAAAAGGATTGTTTTACTCCTACAAAAGTATTTTAGTTAAAAAGACAAAAAATATAACAAAAGCTTAAAACATGGTGAAGAAAATGAGCATGATATCAAAAGCTTAGAAGATTCAAATTTGATGATGGTTCAAACCCAAGCGAAAAGCATAAAGTGTACTTTTTTCCTTCACTTGCTACCTAACTGGGTTGTGTCATGTGTGATCAAGATCATAAGTACGGTAGGTAAAAGACACAAAGAGGAAGGACAAGCTTCTGCATTGGCATCCGAAGCCAAGAAGAGCAGGAATCAACTCTTGTGTAGTTTCTCTTGTGCAAATGGAGTCGGCTAAAACAGTATGAGTTTTGCTTGTCATTATGAGGTAAGAAACTTAATTTAAGTTGGGGTTAGACTTTATTTCGTTACAATTTGGTATCAGAGAATCTTCAACATTTGATCAGCTCAAGAACGGTATAAAACTAGTGGCTGGAAAGTTTGAAACAATCCAAAACATGCGCAACAATTTCTATACGTTGTTCAGTTAAAAATTTGGCCAAGGACAGGTAATTCGTACCTTATTCTCTTTGAATCAAAGTTCATTATTGAAGTATTACTTTGATTCAAGTTGGATTCAATTAGATTTGGCCAGAATCCACTTCGAATCCATGGTTTGATGTGGCTTCTAGGAATCACCATTTCATAGTAATGACTACCTCACACATGCACATGAAAAAAAAATCGACGAGTTGGAAAAATACTACTAAATAGAATCAAGATTGTCTGACCAAAAAAATGTATTAACTTTTTCTTAGAAAACTGAATGATCGTCTGTAAAAGCCTGCGATCTATAAAAGAATAAATTTACTATTATTAGTTAGTGTTATAAGGAAACAAAAATCACAAAAATTGGAGATCATTTGCTACCGTAAAATGAAGTTGTACTGAAGTTCGACAGAATAATTGATGCAAGAAACATGTTTGGGTGAATAGTTACTTTTCCTAAGCAAACTATGGAATTTTTCTATGAAATTTATTGTATAAGTGGTCGAAATTTGTATTTTTAGTCTGTCATTTTTAGGGACAGTCATGTGTAAGTGAGACCTGGTGCAAGTGTCGTAATTTGGGTATGTTTGGGTTGTAAGCCTGTAAATAAAGTTGCCTAGTGAGTCAAGGGTATGTTTAAAGTAGTAATTGAGCATGTAACGAAGTCTTGTAATCAGTTAAGACCAAGGATGGGGAAGAGTAGAAGAGGAGCAGTGGAAGATAAGGGATCTTCAGACCACATCTCATTGAAGCATGTGTTGGCACAAGTGATGCTGCTTCTAGACATACTCCAATAGCAAATTAACTCCATCCAAGTGTAGCAACAACAACCTAATCAGTCGGAGCCAGTGGTGCAGGCCCAAGGGCATGTGAATTCGGCTCAATCCAATCCAGGTTTTGTCGAGCAACCACAGCAGTGTGTGAACCAGGGTGATGGTTTGTTCTCTACCCAATTGAAACTACCCAAACTGAATCACTACAATGGGGTACAGGATAAGAAAGTTCTGGATAATTTTATTTGGAACTTAGACCGATATCTATGGATAACCCAAGTAACTGAACGGGACAAAGTCCTAGTCACAACACTATACTTAAAAGATGATGCTAAGTTATGGTGGCAAACTAGAGAGATGGCCGCTAGGAGTGGCGGCGAACCACTTCCTTCTACATGGGATGGGTTCCATCATGAGCTAAGAGTGTAGTTCACTCCTACGAACTATAGATGTAGGCAAGAGAAAACTTATGGTAACTCAAACAAAATGCATCGTTATATGAGAATGTAAAAAAATTCAGCACCATTTTGCTTGAAATTATCAACATGAGTGACGTGGACAAACTCTTCTATTTTGAGGAGGGGCTTCAACCATGCGCTCAAATGGAGCTTAGGCATAGGAATCCCAGCTCTATAGTTGAGGCCTTAGCTATTGTTGAATCATTTATAGATCCTAGGTCAAGAACCTAAGCACAAAAAGGAAGGCAAATCAAGTAAGAATGGAGAGAAAAACAATCACGGTAAGGAGAAGAGCACGGGAGACTTTTCCTCCATGGAGAGACGAGATGGAAAAAGAGTGGGGCCGTGATATGCATACAATGAGCCTCACCTCTTGAGAAATTACTCAAAAAAGGCAAAGTTATCAACCCTTAAATTGCAAGAACCGGTTAAGGTAGAGGAGGTTACTGAGACATCGGATAATGAAGTAATTCAAGCGACTCCATTCCAAGTGTTGAACACGATGCAACTAGAAGACCTGCATTGTTCTTTAAGTTTTATTGACGTAGAGATCAGGAAGCACAAATTTTAGGCATTAGTGGATTTGGGAGCTAGCTATTCCTTAGTCTCATCCTTGGTTGTGAAGACGGTGGGATTAGAGATAACCCCAACTACGCAAAGACTAAAGCTAGTAAAGTTAGCATTGAGCTATGTTGAGGGAGTTGCAAGGGGCTGAAATCTAAGAGTCGAACTGTGGGCAGGGATGCTAGGTATGGTCGTGACAACCATTGATGAGTATCCAATGATACTCGGGTATGACTTTATGAGGATTACACAAGCGATGCCCACACCACATCTTTAGGGACTTGTGATCATGCATGAAGGACAATCAAGATTCGTGTCATGCGTAGACTCGGGTAAAGCACCAACGATTATGAGCTATGTTGCCCTCTACCTCACTCTAGGATGGCCAGTTAAAGGGTTAGGAACCAATCTTCAGGTGCCTCAACAAAAAGTGGCCAGACACCGAGGCAAGAAACGTTTCCGGATAGAACAAATGAAAGATAGGACAACATTGACATGTAACCATGGAGCATGCGAAACATAAAAGGCATCGGTTTAGTAGGGAACAAAACTCAGCTGGGAAGATCTAGTCCAAGTTCAAGCGTCCGCGAGACCTCAAGGGCGAGGTCGTGTTCAACTAGAGGAATGTTGTCACAAAACATTTCCTGGAGTGCCAGCCCCAGGTGGGCGCATGTGCACGCCACACCATGGGACGTCATGATGCATGTCCACACCCAAGCATCACGCTCTAGCTAAAGCATGATGGCGCCATGTTCCGGCAACAACTGTCAGCACCCCACACATTGGCGCCATGCCCCAACCACTAGCACCCGCACGCATACATGCTACAACCACTATGGGTTTATGAAGTGTAGCTCGTGTTTAGGATTGAGTCTTTTGTACTGTTGTAGTTAGTAGCCCTAGCTCACTTGTAATTAGGACAACCTAGCTAAATGGGTCAAGTCGGATAAGCTAGGTTGGGCTAGGGGAGATGGAGTAAGTGATGGAAATGTCTAGAGGCCAGCCTGGCTCTACCCAACCCCCTACCTATAAAAGGGGCAGAGGGGCAGGTCTTGAAGCATTCCAAAATTGAGTTCTTGAGAGCTTGTGAGGTCGAGTCTTAGTTTAGAGTGTGAGTGTTGTCCATTGTAATCACCTTGAGGGTGTGGTCCTCTGTCGAGTGTAACAATCTTGAGTGATTAATAAAAGTAGTGATCTTCTTCCCTTCAATTGTTGTCTAATTGTGTTGTGTCTTGTGTATGATCAAGATTACAACTAGGATAGTTAGAAGACATGAAAAGGAAGGACAAGCTTCCTCAATGACATCCAAAGCCAAGAAGAGTAGGAACCAACTCATGCAATTTTTCTGCATGCAATTTGAGTCGGCTGAAAGCAATTTGAGTTATGCTTGCTATCATGAGGTAAGAAACTCACTTAAGTTGGGGTTAGACTTTATTTCATAACACCATGCACCCCCTACCAACGCATGCATCAGTGTGTCCCATGTATCCTCTAGCTTGTCTAGCCCTCTTCTCACGTGCCACATGTATCCAACTACTCCTCCAACCTAACAGATGTGTAGCAAGGTTGGTCTCCAAATGGATTGGATTTGGATCCGAATTGGGCCCGGTAATTCAAGAAAGATCTTGTTCGATTTAGTGCCAATAAAAGAAAGTATTTAATCACTCTTCTAATTCTATATTTTCTCATTTCTCATTTCTTTAGTGAATTGTTTGCCTTAACTCAACTTAGGAAGTCACAAGAGGGACGTAGTTTCCCGATTACATTATATGACATGAGTATGTAATCACTCTTATGATTGATTAATCATCCAAAGGTTTATGTTGGATATGGTATTGGGATATATTTAAATATATTTCTTAAATGAGTCGCCCTCTTAGAGAGATGCCCCGAGGATGCCTACATGGAAGAATTCCTCTCCGAATGAACATAAGTCTTCTACAAAAATCTTTAAGTAATCATTAACTGGATGCATCATTATCTTTTATAAAAAAATTGTAAATTTCAGCATCCTGCATAAACCTTTTGTGTTGTCGAATTTTTTCCGAATACATTTCCAAGCAAAATGCAGCCAAATTTTTTCCTTAAGTGATGCATAGGAAAATGTCTGCTAAAATTTTCACAATTTTTGGATGTCAGTAAGCTTTATAAAAAAAATCATCAAAGATCATACTCAACTCGAACCAAACTACTTATGATAGAAGTTTTGCAACCCTCATTCGGTAAAATTAATATAAATCGTTCTGTGGGTACCAAATCCCTCAAGGATGGTGTCATCAAGAAGGTAACCTTTATAGCTTTTTAGAGTGATAAATTGTAAGAAAATAGGAGACTTACACACAGATTTATAAGTGTTTTACTGAAACCCTAATTTCCAATTACAATCACTTTCTAAATTTTAGAATAGCATTCAATTGAAAACACTTCTTAAATTTTTGTGAGATCACTAGAGGATAAAAAATTGATAATAAACCTCACACTCAACACTTGGATAAATTTTTAGGATCTTTTGACCCCGAAAATTGCCTTGATAAAATACGAACTTTCATTATGTGAAATAGAATCGATTTTTTTCACAAAACTGAACCCAGTGTTGCTAAGTGAAACCAATGCATTTTTAGAAAAGACTCCTTCGAATCAAAATTGTTTTGGGAAAACTTCGGACTTCAAAATCACTCTTCCTAAGCATCTAGGTTGACCCTTAACGCCGGTTCAAGAATGCCTACGTTGACAGAGGTCGGGAAAACTTCAAAGACTTATGTTTTACAATGTGAAACTAAACCCTAAAAAGTGTATGTTCAGAGTGAAGTCAGAAAAACTTTTAGGGTTTATGGTTAGCCAAAGGAGCATAGAGGTTGACCCCTCTAAGTGTCAAGCCATCATAGACATGCCTCCACCTTCCAAACTAACTCAAATTAGGAGCCTCCAAGGTCATCTCTAAACTATTTGATGATTCATCTCTAATTTGGCAACAAGATGCAAACCCTTTGACAAATTTTTGACAAAAGAACTCATTTGGAATTCGGAGTGTCAAGAGGGTTTTGAAATATTGAAAAGTTATCTAATAAATCCTCCAATTTTGAAACCTCTAAATCAGGAAAACCTTTGCTTTTATATCTTTCCATAGATGTAAAAGCATTGAAGGCTTTATTAGCACAATATAAGGATGATAGCCTTAAGAAGTATGTCATTTACTATATTTCAAAAACTCTTTTGGGATATGAGAGAAACTACCATGTTATATGGAGAAGACATTCTTAGCGTTGGTGTGGGCATATAAAAGACTTAGACATTGTTTCTTCAATCATGATATTTGGATATTATCTAAACTCGATCCCATTAAGCATCTTTTTGAAAAACCTATCCTAACAAATAGACTAGGTAAATGATAACTTCTTTTAATGGAGTATGATTTAAAGTTTCATCATCAAACTTTCATTAAAGGCCAAGCCCTAACCAACCTACTCCTTGAAGATATATATTATATACTCAATGAGGGTATACTGATAGATAATTGGAACTATCATGTAGTGGCCATTGTTATGATGAGAATCAAGTATGGAAAATGTTTTTTGATGGGGCAAGAAATATGTAAGGGACAAGAGTTGGCATCATCACATATCCCCTGAAAATATAGAAATCCCAATGTCTTTGCACCTGAGTTTCCTTGTTTAAATAATGTGGCCGAGTATGAGGCACTCATATTATGCTTAAAAACTTTACAAAAATTAGGGGCATCATCTATTGAAATCTTTAGAGATTTCATGCTTGTTATAAACCAAGTTTGAAAAAATTGGCAAGTCAAACATGAGAGGTTGATTTCATACTATGAGTTGACCACCAAGTTGGTTGATTCGTTCAAATCGTACACATACACATTGCTAGAGAGGACAACACTATGAAGGCTAAAACCATGATGCATGAGTTTTATGATGGAGAATGTGAAGGCCATATCAATTCAAGTATGATGGCTATGAAAATACTTAGGGCGGGTTATTTTTAGTCTATCCTCAAACAAGATTATCCTGATCATGTAAAAAAATGTTAGCAATGTCAAGTGCATGAGCATGCCATTCACATTTCATCATCTTCACTACATTCCATCACTAATCAATGGGTATTCACAAGTGGGCATTCGACATCATAGGACAAATTTTCTCGATAGCATCCAATGGACACAGGTTCATCGTAGGAGCTAATGAGTATTTTTTTTAAATGGGTTGAAGTTGCATTCTTGACAAACATCTAAGGATAACATGCAGTGACATTCATTAAGAAAAATATATTTGCTATATTTGGAGTTACAAGAGACCTAGTGTCACATAATGACACTCTATTCAAAAATGAAAAAGTGTAAAGGTTGTGTAAGACTTATGGTATCACAAAACACTTCTCGTTACCATACTACCCTCAAGGCAATGGTCAAGCCAAAGTCACAAACAAGACCTTCATAAGCATCATTGACAAAATATTAGAAAAGGATAGGACATGTCATGAGAAGTTGGATGAGGTACTATGGGCCTATAAGACTTTCATATGCACTCCAACAAACACCACACCTTTTGAATTGGTCTATGGCACAAATGCCAGACTTCCGATTCATACCAAGTTGTGTTCATTTCAAGGCTTGTAGGGAGGTTTGAATGAGGCATAGGCATGCTCAATCAATGTCATAAGAGTTGGGTCATATTGTCTCGAGTAGATTAAGTTTTGGATCATCATGTTAGTCTAGTGTTATGGATTCAATATGGTTGGAGTTGGAGTTGGAACTGATCCAGATCCAATTAGGGTTTGTGTGTGGGTTGCCTCACATATAAAGAGTCCCCTAGATTTCAAGGGATATCTGATAAGAGGAAGGCATGGAGCGATTGTTGTCATTCCTTCTCCTTTTTCATGTTTATCTCGAGAGTTGAGAACTCCTAGGTGGTTGTGATTGAACGGTGGACTCTTCTGTTATTTGCCCACAAGAGTAGAATTCCTGTTTGTGCTACCCCTTGCACTAGAATTGATCAATCATAATGTATTATAATGCTTATTTTCATATAACACTTTTCTATTTGTGTCTGTGTGAGTGGATGCATTGGTGCAACAATGGTTGGTAATACCATGGGATGGCACTCGTCACCAAAGGGCATCGTGTACTAGATTTTGAAATATGTAGCTATAGTGGTTCTTAAAGTAAATGATCAGTTCTACCATGTAGAGACTTGCTTTAATTGAGGTTCTTAACTCCTATTTATGCTTGACCAGATGAGGCTAATAAACAAGTAATGTGGAGAAAATCATCTTAGTAGGCTTCTCAATATTCTGAACCATGGTTAACCATAGGAGACTTAATGTCACACCTCGAGTCTACTGGCTTGCTAAAGTAAAATCCCACATTGATTCGTCCAACATGGCACCACAAGATTGATGAGTAAGCTAACTAACATTACCATATATAGTTGGAAAATAATGATCCCCAAGATATCAATCTCATTAGGTATCAAACAAGTAAATATCTCAATGTCTATGAATTATAATGTTTCATTTGAGGTGATCCTCATTTGCAAACTAATACCATCTTACGTAAAGCCTCTAATCTACGCTATACCTGTCTCATTAAAAACTAATCATGATTGGGTTTGACTTGCAACTCCCATGTATAAAATGATAATAAAGTGGATTGAGCGCATGAACACATGTTGAGCAAGTGAATCAACCCCTCCAAATAAGGTTACACCAAAAGCATGCGCATCTTCATTATAATCGATAATACTAATTAACACAACTATCAAGTAGATAACTTATGATTAAATAAGTGAATGGAAAAAGCACATCAAGTATTCACAACCATAGATTCATACCACAAGAATGCAACCTCAATGACAAAGTAGTATATACACATACAATATTCAAAATTTATGCACAAGCATATTAATGCACGGTTCGTATCAACATTATCACCACCTTTGCACACATATACACAATATACAAATCTAGTACTATCCAATTTTCATGATCCATCACACGTTTATGACCATGCCACATAAGACGTCTCACCCTCCATCCGTAGACTTTGGTCCAACCCCAGCCTCTAGAAAGCTCAATCCCACATGCTTAGCCCATATTTAATTTCAGTTTCTTTTTATTTATTATTTCCCACTACTATCTCACAAGCTATGTAATAGCAGTCAAAGATGCCTTATCAACAATAATTACATATCCAAAACTTATTTCATATTTATCAACAGCAACACATCTGCATACATAAAAGTGAATACATCATAACACTAAATACACATAAACCATGAGCATGCACTCGAGGAGTTAGCACAAACTAATAAAGGGTCGTCCAATTAAGCACTTTGCCGATGTTCTGTACAAGGATTATAGGACTTCACACCTTTCTCCTTACTCTTGGGTAGGCTCATTAGTAGCCACATCTAGTTGAAAGAAACAATGTCTCCAAAGGCAAATAAGGCCTCCTTCTAGAGAGAGGAGCACCATCATTGATGTACCACTTTAGCAGAGCTATCAGTCTAACCTACCTATAATCTTGATGTATACAAGTTTATGATGTAGCTCTAAAAGTCTACATTTCTATCATTCCACAAAATCCAAAATACCTGGTGTGCATAAGTTTATGATGTAGCTCTAAAAGTTTGCATTTCTATTATTCCACAAAATCCAAATACCCTACAAAACCAAATAACTCTAAAATGCAAAAGCTTTTGAAACATGCCTTTTGTTGCATGACTATCCTATTCCTTGTTTTTCTCCACTGGCAGAATCTCAGAGATTCTTCTTTTCTTTATTGGAAGCCAAAGAGGAAGCAAGTTACCAAACTGAATATTCAAGTATCACTATACAACAACAACAACTAGGCTCTTTTCATATTAGATGGGGTCGGCTACATGGATTCTTTGTTTCCATAGAGCTCGATCATGTGCCATGTTAACATTTAACTCAACATAAGTTAGATAATTCTTTATTATATCTTTCTATCACTTTTATGATCTTCTTCCTCTTTTAATATTTTCACAATCTAGTTTCTTCATACCTTCTTATCGGAGCTTCTTTTGGTTATCTTTCTCTCATTTTGTCATCTATTGATGCCACTCCAAATTTGTTTCTAATAACCTCATTACATATTCAAGTATCACTATAATATGGTTTATTCTATGTTACCCTAAATATGCTAGTTCTTCATTATCCTGTCTTAAACAACACCTTTAAGAATGAAATGTCATCAAAGCCATATAAAGCACAAACAGATAAGGAGACAGACCTTGTTGTATTCCTCTAAAAGATCAAAAGGATGAGATAATTAGTTGTTGAGGAATACTTAGGAATAAAGGATGTCATCATTTGAACATGTGTTTTACTAGGAAGTGTTCTAGTATTGTTAGTGACACCCTTCGCCCACTTAGAACTCCCGAAGTCTTTTGCCCGAATCAGCATATTTGTGCATCACGTATCATACGAATAGACAAGCTGGCTCCATGCCATGTGATGGTTTGCTATAAAGTATATACAACTAGCCCTAGTATTGAATTACATAGAGATGCAACCCCACCTTAACTAGAATCAGTATCCACTCAAAAGCGAGCTGGATATGCATTGAAGTTACCATATCACCTCCATTTAATCAGTAAACAAGCAAAAAAATAATACAACAAATGTTTCAATAATGAATCTAATAGTACAAACTGGACCCAAATTGCTCTAGAATTGTCAAAATACTAAATTTGATCATCTACCAAAGTCTCCAGATCCAATTTAACCCACATAAACCACCTTGATTTGTTAATCACATACGGAACATAATATCGAAGCCTACTTTCCTACGAGCCCATCGGTCAAACCACAACAGAAACCGGCTCCGGACATTCCCCAAACCCAAACACCACAGCCAGTTGTATAAAGAGGACGATTTGAACCTAAACTAAGATCTCGATCTATTACTATTCACTAACTGATGTCATGTTGAAATCAAGCTAACATCATCAAGCTCTAAGATGACCATGACATAGATGTAGGACATGATAAGGTTGGCATCATGATGATTCCATCAAGACTAACGTTGTTCAACCCATCTCACTAAGTTGAACTTGCCAATCCAAATGGACTTGTCACCAACAGATCGACTGAGGTTAGTTTACCTACCGCCAGTGATCTTTAGTAGCTTTTGGTCAACCTTTGGTTGATTCTAGCCCCATATGGCTCATGTAAGTATCTATGGAACTGCATCTTCTAGTGGTACCATCTATTGCTAACGACTATCCAAAAGATGGCAAATCGTCGTGAAACAAACCATTCAAAAAAAAAAAACATAACTTATTTTTTGTACATTTGTAACCAAATCTGACATCAAAGTGGTTGACCTTGGTCTTCAAGTATCCGTTATAATAAGATCTACTGAAACTCTAACCTTGCCAGCCTCTATGTATGTTGATGACTATAAAGTCTAATGAAACTAAAGAAGAATAGACTTACATAAGGATGGCCACTAAAAACACTAATTCTGCCACCATTTGTAGCCTCACAAGGTTCTCCTTGATTGCTAGGATTCATGTGCATCTAGAACAACCCTTTGAACCCTATTTATAGATGTAGATCGATCAAAATCGAGAAAATCCTTCCCCTATTTCATTGGTTCTTTCCTGTGTTGTGTTTCTTGAGTTTTTATTTTTTTCTTCTTTTTCTTCACCCTTTTTTGGATCTTGGGTATGGGTTTAGATCATGATCTAGCCTGAAATACTACACTTGAGTGGTGGTCTTAGGATGAAAAACGTACTTTTTTAAGTTAGGTTGGCGGATATGCTCTAGATGAGCTATCAACTTGGGTAAGTATTCTTTAAATCCAATACAAGGGACAACCCTTATTATTTGAGCATCTTCCTTAACATCCAAATATTGTCAACCTTCAGCAAACCATTTGTCAAATAGTCCCCTTATGGTGGCAAGTTTACAGAGGTTTCTAAGAAATGGCGAGTCAACACTTTTTTGCTATGATCAATGGGTATCACCTCATACGGTGCTTGTAGTGGGTCACGATAAAGATGGTATATCAGGCGGTATAGCATTGAAGTATGCGACACTGTCTCCCCTATCAACAATTGGGATTAGGACAAGTTCATTCACCTTATTTCTCTACAGGCAGCCTTGTGGATTCATGCAATCTGACCAACCTCTCCTATAATGGGCACCCATTGGTGTAGGTAGGTAGCTCATCCAAGCGGTCCTTAGTGCGTAATGGTTATACGTTTATTATGAAACAATAAGGGTACATAATTGTCTTCCTGGAAATTCATTTGGCATTGGCTAGATCTTAAATGCATGAGAATGCTTGTACGCTTTGTTTCTCATTATTATCTTATGATGAACGTTTTGAGACACTAGATGTTTGGAACTTCTTATGCTTACTCTAAATGCTAGAACCAGAAAATTGACTAATGTACCAAGTGACTGTTACATTTATTCAAGGATTTGGATGAGTTTTCTACTCCTTGCGGTTGAAATGGGATCCAGAACATGTTGGTTTCTTTAGAACCAGTGAAACGAGTGTGTTCAATTCTACCATATATATATATATATATTTTCACAACATATTCAAACTACTCTTTTATACGTTGATTTAGCAAGGGATTGACGGAATATGTAGTGAAATATCATATGACTAACCAAGAGCCACCTATGATCTCAGTGGCAAAACCATTCAAAAGTTGGGGCTTTGTCAATTTTTGGGGCTGCTTTGTCAACTGCATCTCATAGTTTTGTAATATTTTGGGGCTTTGCCCTTCCCATGCTCCAAAAAGAAAAGAAAAAATCTACCAAAGTACCATGCGGTTTCTTTATTTTACATTTTGAGATCTCAATTTTTTTACTACTAAGAGGGATTAGGAGTAGAAGAGGGATGTACGATTTTTCCATCAACTAAATAGAAACCTAAGGTTTTTGTTGTTAATCAAGTGGAAATTTAAGGTTGTATACCTTATTGCCAAAAGTTAACATCGTTAGTTGTGAGGTTGTTGTTTGATTATCAACTGAAATCTCAGGTCCCCATTTGATTAATTGTGAAATCCTTAGTTGTGAATAAAATATTAAAAAGTTATTTCATAAAGTATAAAATTTGTAAACCAGAATACTCTTATGTGAAAGAAATCTCTCCGGGCAGAGAACTCGCATTGGAAATCCTCCTCCTTTATTTAACACATGCTTTTTCATGCTTTTCTTATGTACTCTTCATCAACCAGCATGGATATCGACAATAAATTTTTATTTTTTTCCATTTAAGTCAAGGTAGTGTCTGATAGCATGTCTTTGGACACGGAATAGAATGGTCTTACTATTTGTGAATGAAAACAATGAAAGCGCCCCCGTGGTCTGTGGTCCACTCATTTTATGTTTGTTTCACCAGGGTACAAGGCCACCATGCACGATGGATGCCGTGCACGGTACACCCTGAGCTAGAGAGTGTACACTTACTTGGGAACACCACCAACCTTGGGGCAAGGGATCATGTCCATAGGGCCTAATTGAACCAAAAAGCAAGTTCTCAATGGATCCTTGACCAACAAAAGGTTTTGCCTAGGGCTGGACCTAGAAGAATTAGGGTAGAGTCAAATGCAAGTGAACGTTGCACACATATCTCTCTCTCTATATATATACATATCTATGTATAATAAACATATTTCATCATATTGAAAGGAATCACCACTGTTTGTGTGTGGTAGGTGGATGATTAAGGTTTGAACTTAAAAAATAAAAAATGAACGTATATCTTTTTGTAGGTGCTTTTCATTCTCATGAACACATTTGTGTTTTTTTTAATTCAAATATCAATTAGATAGTTGATATTGTTTGGGTATGCTAGCATACAACACATACAAGGTTCTCTCTCCCCATATATATATATATATATATATATATATATATATATGTATGTATGTATAATATGAAAAGAGAGAAAGAGAAGATATAGTCCTTGCTGATTGGGCATGAGACACTAACCCTTGCGATCACTACTTTCTATCACTTCAACTACTAGCAACCACTCTCCACCACCTTCCACCACCCTCCTACAAGTCAAAACCTCCATCCTTCAGTTGAAACCCCACTGCCACCAACAAAATTACCTAAAAAACTACAAAACCACCTATATATCTAAACATTTAGACTTTTTAGATGTTTTTTTCGGTGACAGTTGGGATTTTGATCAAGTGGAGGATGGTTTTGACATGTAAAGGAATAATAGAAGGTGGTGAAAGGTGGCAATCGGTGGTCAAGACACCAGAAGACAACAAACAAAGGGTTTGTGCATCATGCCCAATTGAGCATGGATACATACTCTCTCTCTCTCTCTCTATATATATATATATATATTTTTTTATATCACACTTACTAAGGCTAGCATGCTTTTATATGCTAAACCACAAATGCATCTGTTTTCGTTTATGTACTCCGAAAGGCAAGTTGTCCTAGGAATTTTGATCTCCTTGGCAAAATTGTATGACAAAAAATAATTTCCGTTGCCTTAGTTCAGATCGAAGCCTCCATCTCTAGGCTATCAACTCAACCATTTCAAGCTACTAACACCTGCCAATATAGACATTGAGGACATGTTTGGTTCATCCAAAGGAGGGATTCATGTGAGAGAGATCAATTCTCTAAGTGTCTTTTATATCGCTGAGAGAGAGTAGGTTCTCTAAACTTTTAACTCCCATGAGGTCTGCCGGTGCATACCTCTCGAGAGAACCAAACTTGATCGTCTCTCCTGGTGTTGAAGGAACAGCCAGAACCGAAGCCAAACCAAACCAAATTGGCGGTTTGGTTCTAGATGTTGAGAGGTTAGGCTCGGCTCGGTTCTACCATGATTCTGATTCTGTCCCTGCTAAAATCCAAAATTATCTTGATACCCCTGACCGTATGAATCTCTCTTTCCATGTAATTTCTCCTCTTAACATTGATCGTCCTATGCCATTTCTCCAATGACCCATGATTTCAAGCTCGATCCAATGCACAATACTAAACTACCTACGGTTTGATAGTACTTCGAATTCGATCGAAAAAAGCAAAAAAAAAAAGAAGGAAGAAGAAGAATAAGTTAAGGAAGAAAAAAAGAGAAAAAAGAGAAGGGGGCAATTTTAAATGGGTTTCAGTAACTTGGTGAAGTATTATACTGATTTGATGTAATTTTATCTTTATTTCATGTATTCATTTCATTTTTTTATTGGAATCAAAATGAAAAAATAGTGCCAAATTACTGATGAAGGAGACACAATTGAGGTGCATCTCTTTAGTTCGAGACATATCCCTTTGTCGCGTCTCGAACTTTATGTTGTTTTTCATTTTCATTTTTTATGTGTTGATTTTTTTTCTTTTGTTCTTGATTATGATAGTTGTTGTTCTTCTCCTTCTCCTTGTTATTGATTTTATTTTTTCTTTAACTTTATTGTTCTTCATTCTTTTTCTACTTTCTTTTTCTTTGGGGATGCGAAGAAGGTAACAACACTCAAAACAAATGAATTATCGATAACTCGAGTAAAGAGATATAGTGAGAGAGAAATAAGGACTCTTCGTGGAATCGGGTGAGAGAGGAGATAGAAAGTGTTGAGGATTAAAAAGAATGTACACATAGTAATTCCTTAAGATTCAAAACCGAATCAAATGGGAACTGCCGGTTTGGTTCGAGGTTGAGGCTAGAACCAAACCGAACATGAACACCCGAAAGCCCCGGCCCCGATAACTCCACAGGTAATTCCTCCGACCCCGGTTCGCTTGCATAGCGTTTGGAACCGCATCCGTGTATATTCCACCTGGATCCAAATGTTGGACGCCTCTTCGTTGCGCGACAGCAGCAATTGGAAAGAGAGATCGCCGTTCGCCACTGCTGCCATCATAACAAATCATCAATCATCATGTGGCAAGCGATCTTCCTCACCCTGTTGGCGACGACCGGCAATAACGTCGGGAAAGTTCTGCAGAAGAAGGGAACCCAATTCCTTCCTCCTTTGTCACTCAAACTCAAGGTGAGGATGAAGGTTTTCCTTCCCTTCCCTTTGTTTGCTGATTTGCGAATTGCTTTGGATGTTGGTTACTGATCTAGGATTCACCATTTTCGTAACTGGGTTCAGATTGTGCAGTCTCTCTGTTGGATCTTTTAGATTCTTGTTTCGATCAGATCGTGAATTTCGAAAATAAGAAAATTAGCTTGCAGTTTTAATTATTTGGGTTCTCTCTAATGTTCTTTGCTGAGCCATCTGCGCTTATCTTTCACACCAATGATTCCTTTTCCTTCGAAAGTCTTGCTTTTCTATCGTCACTGGATTTCTTATCGAAACGCGTTCAGTTGGAATGTGTTTTTAAAAAGAATTGGTAACACGTGTTTCGATTTTACTTATCTTGTACAATGTCTTACGGATTGCTCGTTTTGAACGGTTTCTTCCGTCATTGGTGGTCGAGCATTGATTTTGGATCAGAGACTCGGGAGGCACTGAACTTAGGAGCCAGAGGAATTCGGAGATTCTGTGAAAATGGGGGGAAAATGTTAATGGGGACATCACCACCTTGATGAATCCATGGGAATTTGTGAACTTTTAGTGGCCAATCTCTCTTAGCATGTTATTTTTCAGTTAATTGATAAACAAAATGCTTGGTGTTTCTGATTCTCTTTTCTTTTTCTTTGTTGGTAAAATTAGTTATCCTTAGAAGTCAAGGTTTCATAATCCATTTTATGGTTCCTTCTCTGTATCTCTTCTTGAAAAAAAAAGGACTAGATGCAGATGTTAAATATAGTCAAACCTGGTTGGTTACCTAACCTGATTGATTTCTTTGTGGCTTCATTCTGAAGTTTATGATAGCTTCATTTTGATGTTGAGGCCCTATTTGGTTGAAATACCAGAAATATGTTTTCCTGCTTTTTTTCACTTTTAAATATTCTCACCATCCAGTGTAGTAAACGGAGTATTTGTATGTACTTCAGATTCTAGGGAAAAAGCCTATTTTTGCTTTTTGTTTCTAGTAAACGGAGTATTTGTATTTGTATGTACATAACTAAAAGCCTATTTTTGCTTTTCCGTAATATGCTTTAATTTCTTAGCCAAACTAAGTGCTTTACGGTTCCAATAACATAAAATCTGCAAAAGCAAAAGAAGCAGAACCCGAGATAAATAATTGAAGTTTCACTTGTATAGGGTCCAAGTAAGATCAGATCACCAAACCGATCAAGTTATCTCTGCTCGAATGTCTTTACAATCATTGGTCAGCACATTGGAAAACCCTACTCTTATTTCCTTTGATTCCTTGTCTATACACATAAACAAGGGGCCATACATATACATACATACATACATACATGCATATACACATATGTATATATATAATTATGTATTAAAACTTTTTGGAAACCATATAAGTTTGCTTGAAAACTCTGCCCATGTAAGGATTAACCTTGTATTGTCGGTCCCAAGCCCGGATAAAGGAGGAGGGTTGTGTTAGGCTTTTGACAGCCAGCATAAAACTTCGTCAGATTTTTATAACATGGATTACAAAAATTATGAGCATTGCTTTGGGGCGTCCCCGCCTAGCGATGTGCTGCAGAGCCCAAATGCAGTAAGAAGTAAGCAAGGGCCACTACATTTTCGCCCAAATGTAGTGAATCAATTGCATAGAGGGTTCCCACATCATGGACGGGTGTGGGTAAAGAAGTTAGTCCCGCTATATTGCCGCCCGAATGTAGTGAAAAATTTTGTCTCCGCATTTTGATTATGGACGGATGCGGGGGGTAAGGAAGTTAGTCCTAGATAATAAGATTTGTATTGGTTCTTGGAATATCATAACATTATCCGGTAAGCTAATGGAGGTGGTAGATACTATGATTCGGAGAAAGATTCATATTCTATGTTTACAAGAGACAAAATGGGTTGGAGAAAAAGCAAAGGAGATAGAGGATACAAGGTTTTAAATTATGGTACTCAGGTAAAGAAAAGGCTCGAAATGGAGTTGGTATTATCATAAATAAAGATTTAAAGGAGAATGTAGTAGACATACAACGATATGGTGACCGAATCATAACATTGAAATTAGTGTTAGGAGCAGAGGTTTTGAATATAGTTTGTGCTTACGCACCCCAAGTAGGACTAGAAGATAGTATAAAGACAATTTTTGGGGAAGAGTTAGATAAGGTGTTTCAAAAGATTCCACAAAGGGAGATGATTTGTTTAGGAGGAGATTTAAATGGACATGTCGGTAAAGAGGCATTACGATATCAAGGGATTCATGGAAACTTTGGTTTTGGGGATATAAATGAGGAAGGTAGGGAGATTTTAAATTTTGCTATGTCATTTGATCTCTTTATAGTCAATACAATCTTCAAAAAACGAGATGAACATTTAATTACTTATAAGAGTGGCTTATCACAAACACAAATTGATTACTTTATTTGTAGAAAAAAAGATAGAGCGTGTTGTAAAGATTGTAAGGTAATTCCAGGAGAAAGCTTAACCACCCAACATCAACTTTTAGTTATGGATTTACAAATAAAAAAATGGACAAAGAAGAAAAGAGTGCATCGTGCTATTCGAACTAAATGGTGGAACCTCAAAAGCGAGAAAAAAGATATATTTAAATAGAAAGTCCTTCAAGGAGATGTTTGGAATTATGTTGGCACACCCTATGATATGTGGAACAATATGGCTATACATATTAGGAAAGTTGCGAAAGATGTGTTAGGTGTATCTAAGGGAGGTGTACCGGCACAAAAAGAAGCTTGGTGGTGGAGTGAAGTAGTATAAAATAAAATCAAGGCAAAGAGGGCATGTTACAAATTACATTATGCTAAGAAAACTAGTGAAACTTTAGAAGCTTATAAGAAAGCAAAAAAGGAAGCAAAAAAGACCGTTAGTGAAGCAAAAGCTAAGATTTGGGAGGACTTATATAAAAAACTCAACTCAAAAGAGGGTGAAAGAGATATTTTTAGGATAGCTAGGGCTAGAGATAAGAAAACTAAAGATCTTAATTATGTTAGATGCATAAAAGACGATGATGAAAAAATTCTAGTGACAAATGATGATATAAGAAATAGATGGAAAAATTATTTTTATAATCTTTTTAATGAAAATAAAGATGTTAGTATTAGTTTAGGAGATTTAGCCAAGTCAGAAAAGTATATAAACCACAATTTCTACAGACGTATTCAAAAGAATGAAGTCAAAGAGGCTCTTAAACATATGAAGGGTGGTAAATCGGTAGGACCAGATAATATTCCTATAGAAGTTTGGAAAATACTAAGAGAAATAGGAATCACTTGGCTCACAAGACTATTTAATGAAATATGGAAAAACCAAAAGATGCCCGAGGAATGGAGAGCAAGTACACTTATACCCGTATATAAGAACAAGGGAGACATTCAAAATTGTGCGAATTATCGAGGTATCAAGTTAATGAGTCATACTATGAAATTATGAGAAAGAATTATCGAACGTAGGTTAAGACAAGTATCAAGTACAACAGAGAACCAATTTGGATTTATGCGAGGTAGATCTACTATTGAAGCGATTCACCTTTTGAGACGTCTTATGGAACATTTTAGAGCAAAAAGCTTATGATAGGGTACCGAGGGAGGTTCTTTGGAGAACTTTGGAAAAAAGAGGTATCCCATTGACATCTATTAACCTTATAAGAGACATGTATGATGGTGTAAAAACATGTGTGAGGACTCATGAAGGAACGCGAGACTTCTTTGAAGTTAATATTGGGTTACATCAAGGATCAACTTTAAGCCCATACTTATTTATAATGGTGATGGACGAGTTAACAAAACATATTCAAGATGAAGTACCTTGGTGTATGTTATTTGCAGATGGCATTGTATTAGTGGAGGAGTCTAAGGAAAAAGTTAATAGAAAATTGGAACTATGGAGAGAAACATTAGAAAGCAAAGGCCTCCGACTTAGTAGAACAAAGACAGAATATATGGAATGTAAGTTTGATCATTTGGTTACTTCAGAGGACATAGAAATTAAAATAGGCACATATTGCATTCCCCAAAAGGAAAGTTTTAAATATCTAGGGTCAATTTTTCAGAGTGGTGGAAGAATTGATGGAGATGTTACGCATAGAATTAATACTGGTTGGTTAAAATGGAGAGGAGCATAAGGTATTCTTTGTGATAAGAAGATACCATTAAAATTAAAAGGTAAATATTATAGAGGAGCAATTAGGCCTGCCATGTTTTATGGTTCTAAGTGTTGGGCAGTTAATCATCAACATGTACAAAAGATGTCTGTGACAGAAATGAAGATGTTGAGATGGATGAGTGGTCATACAAGAAAAGACCGTATACATAATGAGGTTGTTAGAAACAAAGTAGGAGTGACACCAATAGAGGATAAAATGAGAGAACATCGTTTAAGATGGTTTGGACATATAGAAAGAATATCAAAAAAGAACCTGTAAGAAGGTTAGAAAAACTAAATTTGGAAAGTATTAAAAGAGGTAGAGGATGACCACAAAAGTGTTGGAAAGAAACAATAAAGAACGATCTAGCTTATTGGGAGTTAACTGCTAACATGGCACATGATAGAGATCTGTGGAAACAAAGAATCCATGTAGCCGACCCCGTCTAGTATGGGAAAAGGCTTAGTTGTTGTTGTTGTATAAGTTTGCTTGAAATACCCAAGAAACTCAGAATCAATTAGTTTTGAAATATGAGACAGATTTAATAAGCCAAAATGGTTAAGGCTGCTGATTTTAAATATTCAATGAAATTGAGATATTCAGTCAAAATCATGTAACTTATATTGTATGGTAGCTCTATATCTCGATACCTACATAGTGTATCATTCCTCATCCATTTATCATCATGTATCACTATTGCACTGTAGTGTATAATATTATAAAGTATTTCTTTTGTAACTATCTTTTAGTTTTTTTAAAGTGTTTCAAAATACTTGTTCTGTTGTTCATCGTTACTAAAGAAAAATGTTATACTGTGTCATAGGATATGGTATAAATACGTAGTTCAGCGCCCTCTATAATAAGGAATCCATGATGAGAGCGAGAGCTGTTTTACTTTTAAACCAGTTTGGTGTGGTACTCTCTCTGAGATATGCAATTTGATTTGGAAGGTGATCAAGGCATACACAATGAACAAGACATGGGTTGCTGGATTTGTTATTGACATCGTAGGGGCAATATTGATGTTGAGTGCTTTATCTCAAGCTCCTGTGAGTGGTTTGACCTTTCTCAGTACTCAAGTTTAGTATTGTCATATATAATGCTATTCCAATTTCCTGTGTGGTTGCATTTTTACTCTATATCATTGTTGATTTTCAAATATCTTTACTTTTGCATGTACTTTTCCATTGCTTACGTTCATGGATGTGTCGTTATCCATGTATTGTGAGGATGTAATGTTTTAGCATTTTGGTCCACAGGGACATGGTGGTAATCTTTTCAAAGCTTTGTCATTTTCCTTTCTCCAACAGTTAGGAAAGATTTTGTGTTGCCATTCATTGCGTTAAGCCATGTCTCAATATGAATCATGATTTTAGTATAATTATCATTCATAACTAATTGGGAAAGGATTGTTGCAATTCCATGTCAAAAAGCTTGTCTTTATTATTGGCTACGTTTCACCAACAAATCTGACCAAATTAGGGATCCAGAGCCGAACTTTCATTTGGGACAAGAAGGATAATATGATAGGCATATCCTTTTGTAGTTCTGAAATGAGAGAGCTTCATCCTGATTGTGTGGAGTCTTTGGTATCAACATAGAGTACCTAACTTCACTCTTTTGACACAATCATCTTCTTCTGTTATAAGCTTGGAAAATGGTGGCTCCTCTTTTAGCTAGGGCTTCATTTTAATATTAAAGATTATGGATATATAAGTGCTGTCTGTACTGTATCATACCATGTATCATTTTTCTCCATAAGACGATATAGGCGTATCGTGCCGTATCATAATTTTTTGAAAGAAATATTTTAAAAATCAAGAAAAATAGAGAAAATTCAGAACAAATCAAGAAAAATAAAAAACAATTCTAAACAATTCTTATAAATCAAAATTTGGGTAAACATTTATCCATTGATCATTAATTCAAATTATAATTATTGAATAATCTTTATCCATAAACAAGTAGCAACTATTCCTGAAAATTACAACTTTCATAATTGAAAACGAAGAATTGTATATTGTAATCAAGACCATCAACTAAATAATCTTCTTCTCCTCCTCTTTCAAGATCACCACCTTCAACAACAAGCAACAACAACAACAACTAAGCCTTTTCCCATACTAGACGGGGTCGGCTACATGGATTCTTTGTTTCCACAGATCCCTATCATGTGCCATGTTAGCAGTTAATTCCCAATAAGCTAGATCGTTCTTTATTGTTTCTTTCCAACACTTTTGTGGTCATCCTCTACCTCTTTTAATACTTTCCAAATTTAGTTTTTCTAACCTTCTTATAGGTTCATTTTTGATATTCTTTCTATATGTCCAAACCATCTTAAACAATGTTCTCTCATTTTATCCTCTATTGGTGTCACTCCTACTTTGTTTCTAACAACCTCATTATGTATACGGTCTTTTCTTGTATGACCACTCATCCATCTCAACATCTTCATTTCTGTCACAGACATCTTTTATACATGTTGATGATTAACTGCCCAACACTCAGAACCATAAAACATGGCAGGCCTAATTGCTCCTCTATAATATTTACCTTTTAATTTTAATGGTATCTTATTATCACAAAGAATACCTTATGCTCCTCTCCATTTTAACCAACCAGCATTAATTCGATGCGTAACATCTCCATCAATTCTTCCACCACTCTGAAAAATTGACCCTAGATATTTAAAACTTTCCTTTTGGGGAATGCAATATGTGCCTATTTTAATTTCTATATCCTCTGAAGTAACCAAATGATCAAACTTACATTCCATATATTCTGTCTTTGTTCTACTAAGTCGGAGGCCTTTGCTTTCTAATGTTTCTCTCCATAGTTCCAATTTTCTATTAACTTTTTCCTTAGACTCCTCCACTAATACAATGCCATCTGCAAATAACATACACCAAGGTACTTCATCTTGAATATGTTTTGTTAACTCGTCCATCACCATTATAAATAAGTATGGGCTTAAAGTTGATCCTTGATGTAACCCAATATTAACTTCAAAGAAGTTTGGCGTTCCTTCATGACTCCTCACACATGTTTTTACACCATCATACATGTCTCTTATAAGGTTAATAGATGTCAATGGGATACCTCTTTTTTCCAAAGTTCTCCAAAGAACCTCCCTCGGTACCCTATCATAAGCTTTTTCTAGATCAATAAATATCATGTGAAGAAGATCAACAACAAAATCAATGTTTGTATCCTTCTACTGACATTGTTGTGCTCCTTTTAATTAATCCGTTAGACATCTTCTTCGGTTATGAGTAAACTTGTTTCTTCATCTTCCATAATCCACTCCTGTAAGACATCAAAATTATTAAGACTTTTGAATCAAATTGGTTCTCTTACCTACTTGAAGATAACTTTCTTAATTGCTTGCAAGAATGATACAACAACTATAACTAAGCCTTTTCCTATACTACAAGTTTGGCTGTATTCAAATCTATTCCACCAAACATCTAACAAAAAAGACAAATGTAAAGATCTATTGTACTATAAATGTAAGATTTAAGAAATATAAAGATAAAGATAAATGATTCATATGTTTATCAAGGCACATATTAGTATGGTTACGAATGGCTACAAGCAAGCACATCAAGTTAAGAGAATTATCATATATCTCCATCTTCCGATGTATAGCATATGCTCTACTTTAATCAGGGACCAATCTATCCATACAATCAAATACTAAATTTATATAGTAGGCTACTATATTAATAGATTGGTACAACTGTATGTTCCATCTATTATCAATAATTCTCCATATGGGTACATAATCACTTTGTCTTCCATTGAAGTTGCTCCTCCTTAGCTCTATTTATAGCTTCATAAAGGTAGCCATAGATGATTTCTCTTCACTGCCAATCTTAACCTTTATCAAAGAGCATGTGATATTTAATAACCTAATATAGGAGTTCTAAAATATAATCTTGAATCCCGTCTTTTAAATATCATTTAGTTTTTTGTTCCTCTTATTTTGAGGCAAATTTGCAAACTACTATCACCTATCTGAAGTTAATATTTCTCTTCAAGGCTTCCTTTTGTTTCATAATACTTTGTACGGATAAAAAATTAGTTGCAAACCGAGTTGCAGCAGTACAAAATAGCTTCGGCCATCAATATATCTCTTTATTGTATCACCTTATCAAATTCTTGCTTTAGAACCTTTGTAGTATGATTCTCCTATTTCCTTTCATGACTCCCTTAAAGTCGAACAATACTCTTGTACTTTAACAACGCTTTTGTCCAATAATTTTTCTCTAACTTGTTATAAGAGAGGATCTTATATCCTGAGCAAATGCTAGCAATGATATCTGTCATTCTTTGAAAAAAAATGAATTCATTGCATTAAAGGAAATTTATGCATAAAAAATCATCTCCCCCACTATAAGGTCTGCCTACTTATGCAATTCCTCAAATTTGAGATGGAGTACTGGGTGTAGTAGTTGGAGAAAAAAATGACTGAATGCCAGAATAAGGATATCTTCTTCTATAACTTGCATCTTCTTCCAAAACCCTTTGATCGAGAACTATTACTACCAACCTCTATCCTAGCATCACAAGAAACACTATCATCACCACCAACATCCTTTAACTCTTACTCAAACATCCATATATCTTCTTTTTCTTATATTTTCTCAACCCCACTCTCAATCATTGCCTTTTCTCAACCCTACTTTCAATCATTTATAAACATTGCTATTTATTAACTTGTGTCACTTTCCTAATTCTACCTGTACAAGGAGCAACCTCCTTCTCAATTCTTGCTATATGATATTGTAATCGAGAAACTCCAATACTCATAACTTTATCATAAAAATTACATGATATTCTCAATTTACTTCCCTCAACTTAAGTATTCCACTATCGTGCCGACTTAAAAATAAAAGCACTTTATAAAACAAATCTGCTCATTTCATAAACCCCCAAACACCAAAGACATTCACTCACTTCATAGATTGTCACAAATTTATCGAAAACATATACACTCACTTCATATATTGTCATTCAAAACAGAAAAAGGCGGATAGATATGATAGAAAATAAATATGGAAAACAACAAAAACAATATACTACAAGAAAACAAAAGGTGTCCAAAGGTATCGCTGTCATAGTGTTGTTGTTGTTGGATTGCCGGAGAAGCTTCACTTGAGCAAAAAAATGTAAAAAAGTAAAAAATTGCACTACACTTGGGTCACTTTTATAAATAAGGGACATATCACACATATCATACAACATGTGCGATACACCCGTATAGTGAGAAAAGTGGTACATAGTACCATAAGGGGCATGCCCACACATGGATAGGATCATGCTGGTGGAGTGTGGTTACAACTTGCACATACAACGTAGTAGGTAGGTGTTGTATGGGTGACTGTAGTTAGGCATTGTATGGGTGACTAGCCTTCTCCCACCTCGGTGCCCAATGAGCGTTATTTTCTTTAAGAGTCATCACAAGAACAAGCTGAAGCCTTTTGTCCTTCAATTGAGGGAATGGTCCCAGACCGGTGTAACTGAGTCAAGGTCAAGAGGCATGGCTTGGTTATGATCTATGATCACATCCCGTGCTTTGAAAAATTATGAGTCATGTGGGCCCTTAGCATCAGTGCATGTTGTTCCTATTGTGTATGAGAAGCGTGTTAAACCTGTTGAGTGTGGCATTACTATGTTTTTCTCTTGCACTTCATAGTGGTATGACTGTTCGTTGTGTGCATTGTGCAGGTCTCTATTTTACAACCTGTTTCTGGATCTGGACTGGCAATACTATCCATCTTTTCTCATTTTTATTTGAAAGAGGTTATGCATGCATTTGACTGGTTAGGGATTGCATTAGCTGGCTTTGGGACCATAGGTAATGTAAGTTCTGAAGGATTTTTCTTGTTATCTGTTCTTTTGTGTAATTCAAAATTGAGACAGAACTGATTCACTTAGTGAGCAAATTAGGTGGACACCTATGACAAGGTGGGCTAATGACATCCGAATGGTTTAGTAATATCATGAAAGAGCGTCTGCTCAAGCCGGTCTTTCTGTACTTGCTTTGCACAAATAAGTCTCAGCATTTTTCCTCACTTTGGAAACCAAAGGAAAATCATCTTTTTTTCTTTCTTTCAATAAAACAGAAGGAAAAACCATTTCCTAGAGGTTAACTTCCTGTGCCTATGGTTCCGTATAATAGGATCCTGGATTCTGTTTTGACAAATCTCAGGGGCTTGCTTTGACCATTAGGAGTAGGTTGTTGCTGAATTTTAATTTGGTTTCCAACCTGAAAAACTTGAGTGTAATTTGTTTTCTCTTCTAACTGGCAACAGTAGCAATGCCATCATACCTAACTCTCATTGCTAAGTTTAAACAGAACTCCAATGCTTTGCCACACGATAGGATTCTTCTTTTAATTGAGATGCTCTCTGCTTTTCCCGTCGGTTAACCTCTTCAACCACATCAATAACTATTACCTCCTCACCAAGTTCCATCTTATGGGCATCCTCTGTTTGCTGCTTATTGATCTTCACAATTTCAGTCTCTTGCCAGCTGCCTACAGATCCAACATCTGCCTCTGGTGGCCTTGTCCTTGGACTTACCACAAGTTCGTTGCTTGCATTAAGTAGAATTGAAAATATATGCAGAACATGCAAATCAACTTGATACACAGTGATATGAACAGTTATATAAGTGGATGAACTGGTCCTTGACATGGCCGTATGATGTTTGTGGTTCAGTTTGGATAATATGATTCACAATACAATAGACTGGTGGTGTACTACTAGCCATGACGCTCCTGGCACGATGTAACAGAAATAAAATTGGTATATGAAACTTCAATGTTACATGGAGTGCTTTCTAAACACAAATCTGTTAGCGTACATGCTACTCCTTTAGTGAGTGTATGTGCTACTCAAGATTGATGCACGTATACGGGTAGAAGTTCTTCATGTTATATTCATTTTGTTGGTCGTTAATCTCCATCTTACAAACAATATAACATGCCTTACCTTACCTTACCTAAGCCTTTCCCACACTAAGTGGCTGGAGGGTGCAACATGATGACTTTCTTGGAGGTCACCCATCCTAGTATTGTTCTGGCCTAAGCATGCTTAACTTTGGAGTTCTGATGGAATCCGGTGCATTCATGCCCGAAGTGTCACACCCTTAAAACCGACAAAGTTTTGAGCTAGTTGTCAACTATCTAACGAGTAAATATGGAGCTGGTTTTAATTACTTGAATACAACCTTGAGTGGGCTGTAATATGCTGTACTTGTTTGTTTCATTAACTATTATTCAATTTGGGTCCTGATGTAGCAGGTATAACTGAATGTGTGTTTCTTGTCGTACTCGAAATTTCCGAGTTCTTTTGTTACTCTATAGGTGTTGGCATTGGAGGAGAAGAGCAAGAAAGTTCTACTATATCACTTTTCAGTTTGCCATGGCTGGGTTTTACTGTTGCCATCTTGTTTGTAGGTATCAAACTTTATGCAATATAATATGATGGGTATAATGCATTTCATTCTTCACCATTTTACTTTAAGAATTGATGCTGTTCAGAATTTTGAAAGTGATGGTGCATGTTTGGTTACTTCTTTTTCATTGTTTGTTCTTTAGAATGATTTGGTTGGGCTCTATTCTAGACATGGCTGGTAGCTTATTCAAAATATTACGTGCATCTGATGAAATTTTAAATGCTGCTGTCAACCTCAATGAAGTCTTGTTTTAGCTGTGCTTTGGATATGCCATTGGTGGAAAATGTACTATGTTTTATTTATGAGGTTCTGTGTTGAGTATTACCTTTGTTAAGCCCATAAAGATAAAATTGTCATATAGCAGCAGGTGAGCGCTTGGTTGACAAGTTTTTGGCATTTCTTTGAACTAGATAATATGAAGTTTGCTCCTGAGAAAACTGGAAACTTTCTGCTAGAGCGGTGCAGCTGCTCTGCTGAGGATAGTCAGCATTCTGTTTATTGTTCGCAGCCATCCCTCTTTCACTAGTGTGGTTGATATGGGGATTTGGGATGCAATGTTTTAGAATGTTTTGATATTCTCCCATAGATCCTGTGGTAAAAGTTGATTTCCCTATTTCGGGGGCATGATGAAAGTTGTTTCAGAATTTATTACTGTTTTGGGTGGATTTGTTAACTTATCCTTTTGCATATTTGATTATGTTTCTTTTCTGTGTGTTGTTCAGGGTGTCCTAACTTCTCTGCATTAGGCTGTAATTTCTTTTTGTTGTTCTTGTAATCTCTCAATCAAGTACTAGATAGTTGTGGTTCACACTATTTGACTAACAGGCATTTCTTTTGCTTCAAAAAGTAGATACCTACAGTATCCTGCTGGGGCTATCTTTCTGTTATATCGAGGAAAGTGTTGGAAATCAAGTTGAAATCCTCTTTCTTTATTTTATTTTTAGTTGTGTCTAAGTATAAAGTTTAAAGTCTGTCTTATTATGATCCATTGGGAATTGAGTTATGTTAGTCACTAATTAGGGGTAATTAAGTCTTTTAAGTTAGGTTAGTAATATAAAGTCAGACTTTGTAATTAGGTTAAGGCGTAAGTAGGAATCGTGAGAGGCGGAGGGCGGCAGCCAAGGGCGCCGACCTGCACCTTCTTCTATCTTCTGATGTATTGATTGATTTTATCAAATAAAATGTTGATTTATTTAGCATAATTTCTTTATGGTATTAGAGCCTATCACAGATATTTCACATCAAGAAAAGTCAAAGGTGGGTGGCGACATATACTGGTTGTAGTAGGGACGATTCCAGGTGACAGATTTTTAATTATTCTCTCACATATTTGATTATATTGTTGGTGAGACTACAATAACAGTATATCCAAGAGAATGTCTTCTTAACAGACTCCTTGGATTGAAGCCATACATTATATTGTGCATTGAAACAATAGTGAAGCACGAGTTCCTTTTTGTTTGTGTGGAAAACTTGCAGTCGGTCTGCTGTGAAGATTATGGTGACAGCATAGTCCTCTTAATTGAAATCAATTTGTATACAAGGACACATTCTGCCCATGCGTGTGTCTGAATCGATGCTCTTATCATCTTTTTGATTTGTTCTTTTTGATCTCCAAGAGTACTGGAGACTAGAGTTTATATTTGTGATTTAAGAAATTGATATCAAGAAACTCACGTTTCTCATAAAGATGGAAAGAACAAAGATTGTTGATGGAAGTGACCAGAGTTCTTCACACAAAGGAGAATTATTTCAAATCACAAATATGAAGTTAGATGACAAGAATTATCTCCAGTGGACACGATCTATCGAATTGGCAATTATGGCCAGGGGCCGATGAGATTACTTAACTAGTAATATACCTCAACCCTCAGTTACAGATCCCCTTTATTCTCGATGGCGTAGAGAGAATGTACTAGTGAGTGCATGGCTGATTCAGTACATGACACCTTTTATTGGTAGTACATTCATGTTCTTAGAAACTGCTAAGGATATCTGGCTGGCAGTACATGAAGCTTACGCTCAACGAAAGAATATTGCTAAGAAATATAATCTCATAGAAAAAATTAGAAAATGCAGGTAGGAAGGAAGATGAGTAAGTGAGTACTATGCAAAACTTAGAGGCTTATGGGAAGAATTACAACTCTATTCTAAGATAAAATGTCAGAGTTGCACACAAGAGCGTAATAAGGAGTTTGAAGAACGCAAAATATTTGATCTCTTATGGGGTATTTCTTCAGAGTATGAGGCAGTTAAGAATAACATTCTCATTATAGAGGTGCTTCCATCCTTGAGTACAGTATACTCTCTCCTTCTTCGGGAAAAAGACAAAAAATATTTAGAGAAGGAAACCAAAATCAGTATATCGGAAACTTCTGTATTTGTAGGAAAAAATATGTCTACTCCTTCCATCTCTCGGGGAAGGGGAGGTTATGGACGTGGCAGGGATAGATCTGGACTTACTTATGAAGAAAATGATAAATTAACCTATTCTTATAGTGGAAAACTGCGACATACTAAGGAAACTTGTTGGGAATTAGTTGGAAGACCTACTCATTTTCAGAATCGATCCAATAAAGCCTATTTCAGCAGTGATCAGAATGAAAAACAAAAGACTGACGACAGTGCGACCTCATTAGCATATATGAAGAAAGAGATTGAGTTCCTCAAAGCCCGTTTGACTAATTCACACTCTCCATCTACATCCTCCCACATTGATTCATAAGGAGCTATGGCATATCCATTTTTATTCTTAACTCAGGGTAATATAAGTACTTCTCATTCAAGGATATGAGTTATTGATTCTGGGGCCACATATCACATAAGATATTTCTTTGAGTTGACTCAAGCAAACATTAATATTAGACTGGCAGATGGCTCTCATACTCCAATAGTTGGAAAAGAGAGTATTACTACATCATTTGGCACTTAAAAAAATGTTTTACATGTTCCAAATATATGAGTCAATTTATTGTCTGTCTTTGCTATGACTCAGGATCTAAAATATCGTATAATGTTTGATTCTATTGGATGTTTCTTTTAGGAACTTAGGACGGGGAGGATATTTGGTCAGGGTAGTGTGAGGAGAGGCTTTTATTTTTGCGAGGATAATAAGGGAACAACCTTATAATCAACTGTCATTACAGGAAAACAGAAGGAGGATATACCTAGCTGGCACCAGAGACTGGGATATGTACCATTATCAGGATGTTACTACCCGAATTTAATGATTGTAATAATTTAAATTTGAACTGTGAAACCTGCCAGAAGGCAAAACACATTGTATTTCTTTTCTTTAAGTGAAGAAAAATCTTCCATTCCATTCATTCAGATATTTGGGGTCCTTGTTGTACTACATCTGTGCATGGATATAAGTATTTTGTCTCATTCATTGATGATTGCACTAGATTCACTATAATATATCTCATAAAAACTAAAGATGAAGTGAAGAATATTCTTCTGATATACTGTCAGTTTGTGCATACTCAATTTCAACGAACTATGAGAATTTTTTGTAGTGATAATGGATGTGAGTTTATATCTCAATCCTTTCACTCATATTTTCTAGTCATGGAATTTTGCACCAGACCTCATGTGCCTACTCTCCTCAACAAAACAGTGTCGCTGAAAAGAAAAATTGACATATTCTAGAAGTCGCAATAACTCTTTTAATTGGATGTAATGCACCAAAATGTTATTGGGGTGAAGCAGTCTTGACTGCAGTTTTTCTTATAAATCGTATGGCAAGTAGGGTCCTCAGAGAGAGTACTCCATTTCATTCATTATGTCATTCCCATAAACAATTTCATCTTCTTCCAAGAGTGTTTCGATATACATGCTTTATTCATATTCATCATGGCTTAAGGGATAAGCTAGATGCAAGATCGATTAAATGTATCTTTCTGAGATACTCCTCTACTCAGAAAGGATACAAGTGTTATGATCTCCTTAGAAGAAAACTATATATTACAATGGATGTTACTTTTTATGAAGATACACCATTTTATAATATGTAAGAAGTTGTTCCATCAAATATACAGTTTCCACATGTGATACCACTTCCACCAGTTGAAGCTCAACCTATATATGAAGAAGGGGAGGAGATCATACTTTCTCAAGAGGGGAAAATGTAGGTATATACCAGAGGTGAAAGAAAGGTCTTTCTTTCACATCTATCAACTATCATGGATCATAATCCTCACCCAGAATTAGATCCAACTCCTACTCATGTAACCTCTCAGCATTCAGATAGTGAATTGAATGATTTACCTATTGCAATTAGAAAGGGGAAACGTAAAATTGCAAAATATTCATTGGGAAAGATGGTATCATATTCTAACTATCCTAGAGAATATCAGTTGTTTGTGATGAATGCAGATACTACTCATATTCCAAGAACATTTGAAGAGGCAAAACAACGTCAAGAATGGAAAACAACAATGGAAGAGGAAATCGCAGCCCTGGTACGACACAAGCCTTGGGAATTGACTAATCTACCTTCAGGAAGAAAGACAGTGGGATGCAAGTGGGTATTTTCAGTAAAGTATAAAGCTGATAGAAATATAGAAAGGTATAAAGAAAGGCTAGTAGCTAAAGGTTACAGCCAGTCATACGGCATAGATTACATGGAAACATTTGCTCCGGTGGCAAAGATGAACATCAGAATCATTATAAGTTTGGCAGTCAATAAAGGATGAGAATTATGGCAGTTGGATGTTAAGAATGCTATCCGTCAGGGAGATCTTATGGAAGACATTTATATGGACCTACCACTTGAGTATAGACATGAATAAAAGCAGAACAAGGTATGTAAGTTAAAGAAATCAATTTATGGTTTGAAACAATCCTCACGGGCATGGTTTGAAAAATTTAGTGATGGTGTCATAAATTTGAGTTTTAAGCAGTGTGTTAGTGATCATACACTGTTTATCAAACAAGATAAAAAAACTATTATGTTATTGGTATATGTTGACGATATTATCATTACTGGTGATGATACTAAAGGCATAATCGACTTAAAGAAAAGACTAAATATATTATTTGACTTGAAGGATTTGGAGAGATTACATTACTTCTTGGGAATAGAAGTGATTCATAAAGATGATTGCTTATTCTTAAGTCAAAGAAAATATATCCTAGACTTATTGAAGGAAACAAAAATGGAGGATTGTCGAATATGCTCCATTCGTATGGAGATACTTAAGGAAGATAGTTATAAGTGTATAGAACCATATGAGGATGTTGGTAAATACTAGAGATTAGTGGAAAAATTGATATATGTCATTATTACACGACCTGACATCAGTTTTGCAGTTGGATATATAAGTAGGTGGATGCACTGTCTATCTAAACATCATTTGAGCACAATGTTTCATATTATCAGGTACTTGAAATCCTCAATAACTTATGGCTTACTATATACTCCATATCCACCACTCGATATAAGGATCTATTCAGATGCTGATTGGGTAGGTTCAAGAACTGATAGAAAATCAACATCACGTGATGTAGTATGTTTCGGAGGCAACATCATATCCTGAAAAAGTAAGAAACAATATGTGGTGGCCAGGTCAAGTGCGGAGGCAAAATACCGTGCTATTGCCCTAGGCATGTGTGAAGGTCAATGGATTATATCGGTAGAACAACCCTTCAAATAGCTCAGAATCCGGTAGAACAACCCTTCAAATAGCTCAGAATCCTGTCTTTCATGAAAGAACCAAACACATTGAAATAAATTATCACTTTATCAGAGAAAAAATTTCCCAAGGTATCTTCAACCTGGTCCATGTACGCTCAGAAGATCAATTGGCATATATCTTCACTAAACCAGTTTCAGTGAATGGCCTTCAAAAAATACTTGCTCAGTTGAGAATTAAAAGTCTTCAAGAGTCAACTTGAGGGGGCGTGTTGGAAATCAAATTGAAGTCCTCTTTTTTATTTTATTTGTAGTTGTGTTTAAGTTTAAAGTTTAAAGTCTTTGTCTTGTATTGTAGATAGGTTCAGTCGTATGTAATTTGGATATCCATTGGGAATTGAGTTATGTTAGTCACTAATTAGGGGTAATTAAGTCTTTTAAATTAGGTTAGTAATATAAAGTCAGACTTTGTAATTAGGTTAAGGCGAAGTAGGAATCGTGAGAGGCAAGGGGCGGCAGCCAAGGGCACCGACCTGCACCTGCTTCTATCTTCTGATGTATTGACTGATTTTATCAAATAAGATGCTGATTTATTTAGCATAACTTCTTCAGAAAGTGCTCTACTTTCTGTCCTTTCTATCTTTTAATTGCCATTTCTGTACTTTGGAGATGGTTGCCCCTCTGTTGGCTTGTCTAAGTACTGACATGCTGTTAGAACTCGTAAACATCCTTAGATGGTTTGGTGTTCTTTCACAAAAAAGAAAAAAATATTTTATGCCTGTTTACTTCGCACGCCCTTCCTCTTATTTTAAATATGGTAACTTCTTGAGTTCCTTCATTTTTGTTTGCTTGGTTCTTCTCCTTTTTACGATGCTTGGTATGACATCTTGGCACTTTGTGTTTTCTTCAAAATTATTCCTAAGATGCATATCTATTAGACTATTACATCTTAGCAATGTGTAAGGTGGGGGATCTTAAGAGTGGCATCATGTGGAGTCTGCTTTTCTCACCCTGGTTATCTTTACGCAATAGTTCCTTGTTGCGTCCTGATGCTTATACTTCAGGAAACGTGCCTTTTGCCCTTCTACTCCTTTAGGTGCTTCTAAATAGTTCACTCCATATGCGCAAGCATCGTCGAAGAGATGAAGAGTTGGTTAGTTTTTGATTATGGCTGTAGGACATCCATTTAACATTTTGTGGAATGCCTGATTCTATCTGGTTGAATTACTTGCAGATGAATTTGGACGTTGTGGAGGAAATAGTATTTGGTTTAGAAGCAGGCATTTTGTTCGGGTATTTTCTAGTTGCTCCTGCTTCATTAGAGAGATTACTGTTTTTCATATGTAGGCAGTCCCTTATTTCCCATTCTTTTCTCTTCCTTTATTTTGACTGCACGACTTGTCACTAACATGCTGTTCCTTCTTGTGCCTTTGCTGGAAAAGAAATAAAAATGCTTTCTACATGTACCTATTTCTTTCATCAAACTGGTTTCTATCTTTGCATCCAAATCAATTTGGTTCTGTTAGGCTGCATGTTGAACCTTTGAAATAACACTATTACTGTGTGCAACTCTCGTATGAGCATATACAACTGAAATGAGCATATAATGAAATTGATATCTCTAATGTTCCAAGTGTTTATAGAGATGTCATTTGTATTGACATTGTGTGCCTTTGAAAAAGACAGTGACACCAGAAATGATATCATTGCCAAAAGTTAGCTTATATTCTCACTTGCTGTTATATGTCAGAAGAAACTTAGTCCATTTGAAGATAACATGTTTTGATTTACACTTGTGCTACAGCTATATGTTTCACTTCAGATTCACCCGCAGTTCTAGAGGTCATTTTAGATGTGACATTCTTGGGAAGACAATCATGATTCTGTTCTCCACCTTTTCTGTCATTTAGAACATGGATGTATCCTGCTTCCCATCCAATCTAGTTAGATTCCTGCCAAAAACCCTAACCAAAAACTTATAAAGGCAGTTAGAAATCAGAAGTTTCCACATGCAAGTCATTGTAGACTCCACAGTGGTACATAATAACATCAATATATGTGAAACAAAGGGCCATGCTCATATGTTATATAACGTCAGGTTACTTGCTGCGGCATCATTTGTAGAAGAGCTAAGGAGTGTGTAGCTGTAATGTATGCATGCATTTTTGTACTGTTGCGTGAATGTTCATGTCTATGCACCATGTTGAACATGGAGCTTCCATATGAGACGAGCAGAGCTCGTCTCTTGGCAACATGAGCTGCAAACAGGGAGAGCTCGCCCTGGTTTAGTTTGTATCAGCTTGTCTAGTTGTGCAGTATGTCTCAGCCAGCTCATATGGACTGGTCTCTAGTATGTATATGTAGCAGTTAAATGTATATATAGAACCTAGAGTTTTCCAAAGCAATAAATATTGTAAGAAACATATATTCAATGGATCAATAGCTATGTTATCAATAGCGGTTAGTGGGTTGTTAGTGGTCGACCCTAATATAGTGGTAGCGGGATATAGCGGTACACTTTTATTTATGATTAAAAAATTATACATATAATGGGTTCTCTAATTTCTAGGAAATATTAAGAAACACAATTACTTATTTCATAAATATGAATCAAACTAAATAAACAAATTTTATTTCTAACTTCTAAGACATACCTTGAGAAGTGGAGAGAGCATTTCCAGAAATGCCTGCATTTTCTTTGAACATTTCTTCTATTTATGCTTTGATATTGATAGGCAAAACTCCTCCATCCTTGTCCTCCACGGCTCCCACGTTTCTATATTTCTTTCGAAGAAGAGTATAAGTAGTTTTGATATGACCACTTTCCTTGCAATAATGACATATCGTGTCTTTATTTGACCATTGTCTTATGGGCATTTTGTTTGATACATCTCTTTGTCCTTCAAAGTTTTTCACATGAGGAGGTTTGTATGTCTTCATATTTACTCCCGATTTGGAGACGATAAGAACGACTTCTTTTGCTATATTTATGTTTTTTAATATAGTTTCCTCCATAACTAGATCGACCAACAAAGATTCTCCCTTTTACTTTAGGTTTTCTATGTACGAGGTTGAATCTAATATTTTTAAATTTATCTCTTAATCCACGCATAAACAAAAAAAATATTGGTTGTATAGAAACTCTTGAAATTCATCAATTTTCTAAAGTTTTTCAAATTTATCAAAACTTCTAAGTTGAGTCCATAACTCAGAAAATTCATTATGATATTCTCTAATGCTTAAATTGCCTTGTTTAAGCATTATTGTTCTTTTCATTAAATCAATTTGAAAAACAAAATCATCTTTAAAATGTATCTTTTTAAAATACTCTCAAGTTTCAAAAGCACTTTCAAAAACACTAATTCTATTTATAAGTTTTTCATTCACATTTGACAAATTATTCAAGTTATTTTTGCATTCATCTTTTCCTAAGTTTTTAAATCTTGCTTGTATTTTTCTTGCGTTTTGAAAGCATTATCATCATCTAAGTCTTCAATGTCTAAGATAGGTTCTTAAATTGTCTCGTCAATGTAATCCCAAAAGTCTTTTGACAAAAAATACTTTTTCATAGTTCTTGCCTAACTTTGATAGCATTTTGGGTTAAAAATACATTTAAAAGACTTATTTTTGGTATCCATTTTAAGAAACAATCAAAGATCTTAGTAAGTTTGAAGTGATTTCACGAACTTTCCAATTTTGACACACTTCCCAATGTGCTCGAATTCTTCAAAACGAGGCTCTGATACTATGTAAATATTTGTTGATGTACGAATGTTGAGGTGACCAAGTCACAAATCGTCATTACGTCGATAAGATCATCAAGATATCAAAGCATCAAAATATGTTTGTCATAAGTCACTACAAGAATAAGAGTCAGAAAGGAGACAAATCACAAATCAAAAGGTTGTACAAGACTTCTTATTCATTGATACGAATGAGAGCTCTATTTATATAGCATATTGTACATTAAATGAAAGAAGGAAGAAGAAGAAGGATAGGAAGTGCTGGCCGACCAACACTAGCCATTGGGTTGGAGAACCGTTGTAGCCCTCCAATGGCTATGACAACAGGCCCTCGTGGCCCGTGCCATACCTAACCACTACATAAGCCCTAGCGGCCCATGCCTTACCTATTACAATTAACAAAGATTTACAAAGTAGTTAAAGTTTTAAGAGCCAACATACAATACAAAAATAAGAAATAACCAATGCCCAAGAAATAAAATAGTAAAAGTTCAACATTTTGTCACATATAATGATGTTGAGACACAACATTCCCGTGCAGCAAATCCTCTGAATAAATGTTCATTTGCACCAGTTACACAACACCCGATTATGCATGGAACCCCAAATAGATCTTTTGAAGTAGCCCAACATCCACATCCATACATTTTAGTGAAGCCAACATGACCACATACCTGAAAGACAAACATAGAGGCACTTATTGCAATTGCTTTTTCCAACCTTTCAGGATCTATGGCTCGAAAAAAAGTTCCTTACTAGACCAAGAACAATCATGGATTTTTTATCAGGTTGAAGCGCATATCATATCAGGCAAGGCAATTTTATGACACTTAACGTAGCATATCATAAAAGTATTTGTTAAACAAAAAGCCAAAAGAATCAACAATGGTTCTACTACAACAACTATAACAACAACTAAGCCTTTTCCCATACTAGACGGGGTCGGCTACATGGATTCTTTGTTTCCACATAGCTCTATCATGTGCCATGTTAGCAATTAACTCACAATAAGCTAGATCATTCTTTATTGTTTCTTTCCAACACTTTTGTGGTCATCCTCTACCTCTTTTTATACTTTTCAAATTTAGTTTTTCATACCTTCTTACAGATTCTTCATCTGGTCTTCTTTCTATATGTCCAAACCATCTTAAACGATATTCTCTCATTTTATCCTCTATTGGTGCCATTCCTAATTTATTTCTAATAATCTCATTATGTATACGGTTTTTTCTTGTATGACCACTCATCTATCTCAACATCTTTATTTCTGTCATAGACATCTTTAATACATGTTGATGGTTAATTTTCCAACACTCAGAACCATAAAACATGATAGGTCTAATTGCTGCTTTATAATATTTACCTTTTAACTTTAATGGTATCTTCTTATCACAAAGAATACCTGATGCTCCTCTCCATTTTAACCAACTAGCGTTAATTCTATGAGTAACATCTCCATCAATTCTTTCATCACTCTGAAAAATTGACCCTAGGTATTTAAAACTTTCCTTTTGGGGATGCAATGTGTGCCAATTTTAATTTGTATGTCCTCTGGAGTAACCAAACAATCAAACTTACATTCTATATATTCTGTCTTTCTTCTACTAAGTCGGAGGCCTTTGCTTTCTAACATTTCTCTCCATAGTTCCCATTTTCTATTAACTTTTTCCTTAAACTTCTCCACTAACACAATGTCATCTGCAAATAACATACACCAAGGCACTTCATCTTGAATATGTTTATGTTATAGAATAATTTATCTTTGAAAACTATTCAACCAAACTAAAGTAGCGCATACTCAATTATTGCAGAGAGGGTTCCCACATCATTGACGGGTGTGGGTAAAGAAATTGGTCCCGCTACATTGCCGCCCGAATGTAGTAAAAAATTTTCAGAGAGGGTCTCCGTATTTTGATTATGGACGGATGCGGGGGGTAAGGAAGCTAGTCTTAGATAATAAGATTCGTATTGGTTCTTGGAATATCGGAATATTATCCGGTAAGCTAATGGAGGTGGTAGATACTATGATTCGGAGAAAGATTCATATTCTATGTTTACAAGAGATAAAATGGGTTGGAGAAAAAGCAAAGGAGATAGAGGATACAGGTTTTAAATTATGGTACTCAGGTAAAGAAAAGGCCCGAAACGGAGTTGGTATTATCATAAATAAAGATTTAAAGGAGAGTGTAGTAGACATACAACGATATGGTGACCGAATCATGACATTGAAATTAGTGTTCGGAGTAGAGGTTTTGAATATAGTTTGTGCTTACGCACCCCAAGTAGGACTAGAAGATAGTATAAAGACAGTTTTTTGGGAAGAGTTAGATAAGGTGTTTCAAAAGATTCCACAAAGGGAGATGATTTGTTTAGGAGGAGATTTAAATGGACATGTCGGTAAAGAGGCATTCGGATATCAAGGGATTCATGGAAACTTTGGTTATGGGGATATAAACGAGGAAGGTAGAGAGATTTTAAATTTTGCTGTCATTTGAGCTCTTTATAGTCAATACAATCTTTAAAAAACGAGATGAACATTTAATTACTTATAAGAGTGGCTTATCACAAACACAAATTGATTACTTTATTTGTAGAAAAAAAGATAGAGCGTGTTGTAAAGATTGTAAGGTAATTCCAGGAGAAAGCTTAACCACCCAACATCGACTTTTAGTTATGGATTTACAAATAAAAAAATGGACAAAGAAGAAAAGAGTGCATCGTGCTATTCGGACTAAATGGTGGAACCTCAAAAGCGTGAAAGAAGATATATTTAAACAGAAAGTCCTTCAAGGAGATGTTTGGAATTATGTTGGCACACCGTGTGATATGTGGAACAATATGGCTATACATATTAGGAAAGTGGCGAAAGATGTGTTAGGGGTATCTAAGGGAGGTGTACCGGCGCAAAAAGAAGCTTGGTGGTGGAGTGAAGTAGTACAAAATAAAATCAAGGCAAAGAGGGCATGTTACAAATTACATTATGCAAAGAAAACTAGTGAAACTTTAGAAGCTTATAAGAAAGCAAAGAAGGAAGCAAAAGCTAAGATTTGGGAGGATTTATATAAAAAACTCAACTCAAAAGAGGGTGAAAGAGATATTTTTAGGATAGCTAGGGCTAGAGATAAGAAAACTAAAGATCTTAATTATGTTAGATGCATAAAAGACGAGGATGAAAAAATTCTAGTGGCAAATGATGATATAAGAAGTAGATGGAAAAACTATTTTTATAATCTTTTTAATGAAAATAAAGATGTTAGTATTAGTTTAAGAGATTTAGCCAAGTCAGAAAAGTATATAAACCACAATTTCTACCGACGTATTCAAAAGAATGAAGTGAAAGAGGCTCTTAAACATATGAGGGGTGGTAAATCGGTAGGACCAGATAATATTCCTATAGAAGTTTGGAAAATACTAGGAGAAATAGGAATCACTTGGCTCACAAGACTATTTAATGAAATATGGAAAAACCAAAAGATGCCCGAGGAATGGAGAGCAAGTACACTTATACCCGTATATAAGAACAAGGGCGACATTCAAAATTGTGCGAATTATCGAGGTATCAAGTTAATGAGTCATACTATGAAATTATGGGAAAGAATTATCGAACGTAGGTTAAGACAAGTATCAAGTACAACAGAGAACCAATTTGGATTTATGCCAGGTAGATCTACTATTGAAGCGATTCACCTTTTGAGACGTCTTATGGAACATTTTAGGGCAAAAAAGAAAGACCTTCACATGATATTTATTGATCTAGAAAAAGCTTATGATAGGGTACCGAGGGAGGTTCTTTGGAGAACTTTGGAAAAAAGAGGTATCCCATTGACATATATTAACCTTATAAGAGACATGTATGATGGTGCAAAAACATGTGTGAGGACTCATGAAGGAACGACAGACTTCTTTGAAGTTAATATTGGGTTACATCAAGTATCAACTTTAAGTCCATACTTATTTATAATGGTGATGGATGAGTTAACAAAACATATTCAAGATGAAGTACCTTGGTGTATGTTATTTGCAGATGACATTGTATTAGTGGAGGAGTCTAAGGAAAAAGTTAATAGAAAATTGGAACTATGGAGAGAAACATTAGAAAACAAAGGCCTCCGACTTAGTAGAACAAAGACAGAATATATGGAATGTAAGTTTGATCATTTGGCTACTTCAGAGGACATAGAAATTAAAATTGGCACACATTGCATTCCCCAAAAGGAGAGTTTTAAATACCTAGGGTCAATTTTTCAAAGTGATGGAAGAATTGATGGAGATGTTACACATAGAAATAATGCTGGTGGGTTAAAATGGAGAGGAGCATAAGGTATTCTTTGTGATAAGAAGATACCATTAAAATTAAAAGGTAAATATTATTGAGCAACAATTAGGCCTGGCACGTTTTATGGTTCTGAGTGTTGGGCAGTTAATCATCAACATGTACAAAAGATGTCTGTGACAGAAATGAAGATGTTGAGATGGATGAGTGGTCATACAAGAAAAGACCGTATACATAATGAGGTTATTAGAAACAAATTAGGAGTGGCACCAATAGAGGATAATATGAGAGAGCATCGTTTAAGATGGTTTGGACATATAGAAAGAAGATCAAAAGAAGAACCTGTAAGAAGGTTAGAAAAACTAAATTTGGAAAGTATTAAAAGAGGTAGAGGACGACCACAAAAGTGTTGGAAAGAAATAATAAAGAATGATCTAGCTTATTGGGAGTTAACTGCTAATATGGCACACGATAGGGATTTGTGGAAACAAAGAATCCCCGTCTAGTATGGGAAAAGGCTTGGTTGTTGTTGTTGTTTGCTTTCCCTTACACACAATGATGTGGAAACATACCCTAGAATTGCTTCATTATAGCGGCATGAAGAAGCCCTTAAACTTCATCGTCTGTACTAGTCTTTGACCAGATAACGCTCCGTGCATGAACATGTAGCGAGTAAAAAACACAAAACAGAAGTGCTCCAAAATTTCTCAACTAATATTGACCCATAGAACTGGTTCCAGTTAGAGAGGCAGAACCTATCACCTTGTGAGCTTGAGAAAGATTGTTAATAATGTTCACATTTGCAATATGTGGGCCCACAGAACGCATAGGCTGAGATGTCCCAGTCACTTGAGGCTTACTAGCTAAAGCATCTGTTTAGAAAGAAACTGAAAATCCCACAAAAGCTAACAAGAATCAACCAAGAACCTTCAACATTGGAGCTTCAATGTTGCTGCTTAGTTTTTGAAAATATCCTATCATGATACTTTAATTGAAAAGTTGAGAGTCTGAGACTATTATATACCAAGCTGTTCAAATTGCTAGAGCAACTAGAGTTGGCATAGAGAAACCACCTACAACTCGTTGGAATAAAGAGAGCTGATTCATCAGAAAATAGAGAGAGATGATAAGGAAAGAGAAGGGTGCCCTAGCCGATGAGAGCCAATTCATCGAAAAAGAGAGAGGGAGAGAGAGAGAGAGGATTCGTAAAAGGAGAAAGGAAGGAGATTAGGGATTTATTCTGGCATTTATTTCTATTTACGAGGGTCCAGCCCTTGGGATTATGTTCCTATATGTTCAAATGATTCAAACCTATGGATTGTTCCGTATTGATTGAAAAAAGTCAGAGTTGTACATGTATGCTCACGAGCTATCCTTGCTAGTGGGGACTTTTGTTGGTAAAGATGAATGAAATGCAAATGAATTTTCAAAATAAAGCAAAATTCAAAAGAAGATGGTAAAAAAAAAGAATAACTCTGACTTAGAAGATGTGCCCTCCTTCTGTGACAGGCAAAGGAGCAACAAACCGAAATAGTGAGCTGTGAAGCGAGTGAGGATCTCTTCTTCGAGCCTACCACTTTCAGCTATGATGCTTACATTGTACTTGATTGTTATGGGCTAGTGGAGCCGTTCCCACGCCACATTGCCAGGATGACGGAAAGAGAAAGAGAGAGAGAAGAGAGAAAGTGGGAGAGTGAATAGAGAAAGGGAGAGAGCTTACCTGCGGCGGATGACAACGGAAGTTGAGATGGCTGTCGACGTGCATGTCAGTGGTGGCGGAGAGAGAAGCGGTGAGAGATGGGAGAGAGAGAGAGCAAAGGCGTTAGCTTAGGTTTTATTTAATTTGAGTTGGATTGATCCAATGGATATTGGATCGACACGACCCCAAAACGTTTGCATGCTAACTGCGCCCAAGCAGGTCACCCACTATCTATTGTGAGCTATAGCAGTCCGAGGTCCTCTAAAATGATATAGCGATGTTAGCGGCACTAACTGCGCCCAAGCAGGTCGCCCACTATCTATTGCGCGCTATAGCGGTTCGAAGTCCGCTAAAACGCTATAGCGCACTATTGATAATATAGATCAATAGCTTATTTTGATAACAAAGATTGCAAAAAAGTTAACCTTAGATTAAGTGAGCAAGCATTTGATAATTTCAATGAAAATTATACAAAACTTTAAGCTTCTTGGGTTTAAATAGCTGGCTTGTGTTCTAGTCATCAGGTCATCCATTCTCATCTTTGACACGCTGATGAGCTGAACAAACAGCCACAACTCGAGCAAGCTGGGAAGTGAGCAGGCCAGCTTGTCTCATTCAGTACTGTGACAGCCTACTGGAACCCAGAAAGCGGAGTATGTGGAAATATAGGATATGATACAAATACTGAAGTCTTGAATGTCGCCATCATTTGGGAGATCTCTGTGTGCCATTTAGGCCCAATCATTTGGTTAATAATCAGATGGAATTCCAATATCAGTCTTTTAATCTATACGTGTACTAATCTGAACTTATGTTAATATGTCACACAAAAGTTGACCATATTGATGCATTTCAATCCACTTAGTGCTCATATGAGGCCTCTGCAGTCTGAACCCATCCAATCTGTTGATTCCAAATTGAACAAAGAACACTCTTGAGGCTTGGTTTGGTCTGAGCATGATACATCAAAGAACCAGGTAAAGCTTACTGTGATCAATGTGCAAGACAAATGAGTTTTGAGAACCCAGTTATATCATCCAACTTATTAGGAGTGCCTCATACCATATCTTTTTTATTTCCTTTCACACATCATGCTGTATGACTACTACAACAACAACAACTAAGCCTTTTCCCGTACTAGACGGGGTCGACTATATGGATTCTTTGTTTCCACAGATCCCTATCGTGTGCCATGTTAACAGTTAACTCATAATAAGTTAGATCATTCTTTATTGTTTCTTTCCAACACTTTTCTCGTCGTCCTCTAGCTCTTTTAATACTTTCCAAATTTAGTTTTTCATACCTTCTTCCAGGTTCTTCTTTTGATCTTCTTTCTATATGTCCAAACCATCTTAAACGATATTCTCTCATTTTATCCTCTATTGGTGTCACTCCTAATTTGTTTCTAATAACCTCATTATGTATACAGTCTTTTCTTATTTGACCACTCATCTATCTCAACATCTTCATTTCTGTCACAGACATCTTTTGTACATGTTGATGATTAACTGCCCAACACTCGAAACCATAAAACATGGTAGGCCTAATTGCTGCTCTATAATATTTACATTAACTTTAATGGTATCTTCTTATCACACAAAATACATGATGCTCCTCTCCATTTTAACCAACCAACATTAATTCTATGTGTAACATCTCCATCAATTCTTCCATCACTTTGAAAAATTGACCCTAGGTATTTAAAACTTTCCTTTTGGGGAATGCAATGTGTTCCAATTTTAATTTCTATATCCTCTGAAGTAGCCAAATGATCAAACTTACATTCCATATATTCTGTCTTTGTTCTACTAAGTCGGAGGCCTTTCCTTTCTAATGTTTCTCTCCATAGTTCCAATTTTCTATTAACTTTTTCCTTAGACTCCTCCACTAATACAATGTCATCTGCAAATAACATACACCAAGGTACTTCATCTTGAATATGTTTTGTTAACTCATCCATCACCATTATAAATAAGTATGGACTTAAAGTTGATCCTTGATGTGACCCAATATTAACTTCAAAGAAGTCTATCGTTCCTTTATGAGTCCTCACACATGTTTTTGCACCATCATACATGTCTCTTATAAGGTTAATATATGTCAATGGGATACCTCTTTTTTCCAAAGTTCTCCAAAGAACCTCCCTCGGTACCCTATCATAAGCTTTTTCTAGATCAATAAATATTATGTGAAGGTCTTTCTTTTTTGCTCTAAAATGTTCCATAAGACGTCTCAAAAGGTGAATCGCTTCAATAGTAGATCTGCATGGCATAAATCCAAATTGGTTCTCTGTTGTACTTGATACTTGTCTTAACCTACGTTCGATAATTCTTTCCCATAATTTCATAGTATGACTCATTAACTTGATACCTCGATAATTCGCACAATTTTGAATGTCTCTCTTGTTCGTATATATGGGTATAAGTGTACTTGCTCTCCATTCCTCGGGCATCTTTTGGTTTTTCCATATTTCATTAAATAGCCTTATGAGCCAAGTGATTCCTATTTCTCCTTTTTTGAAGATTGTATTGACTATAAAGGGATCAAATGCCATAGCAAATTTTAAAATCTTCCTACTTTCCTCATTTATATCCCCAAAACCAAAGTTTCCATGAATCCCTTGATATCCTAATGCCTCTTTACCGACATGTCCATTTAAGTCTCCTCCTAAACAAATCATCTCCTTTTGTGGAATCTTTTGAATCACCTTATCTAGCTCTTCCCAAAAAACTATCTTTATACTATTTTCTAGTCCTACTTGGGGTACGTAAGCACAAACTATATTCAAAACCGCTGCTCCTAACACTAATTTCAGTATCATGATTCGGTCGCCATATCGTTGTATGTCTACTATACTATCCTTTAAATCTTTATTTATGATAATACCAACTCCGTTTCGAGCCTTTTCTTTACCTGAGTACCATAATTTAAAACCTGTATCCTCTATCTCCTTTGCTTTTTCTCCAACCCATTTTATCTTTTGTAAACATAGAATATGAATATTTCTTTGAATCATAGTATCTACCACCCCATTAGCTTTCCGGATAATGTTCCGATATTCAAAGAACCAATACGAATCTTATTATCTAAGACTAACTTCCTTACCCCCTGCATCCGTTCATATTCAAATTACAGAGACCCTATCTGAAAATTATTCACTACATTCGGGCAACACTGTAGCGGGACTAACTTCTTTACCCACACCCATCCATGATGTGGGAACCCTCTCTGCAATTGATTCACTACATTCGGGTGAAAATGTAGTGGCCCTTGCTTACTTATTACTGCAGTCGGGCTTTGTAGCACGTCGCTAGGCGGGATACCCCACAGCAATGCTCATAATTTTTGTAATCCATGTTATAAAAATCCGACGAAGTTTTACGCTGGCTGTCGGACGCCTAACACAACCCTCTTCCTTTATCCGGGCTTGGGACCGGCAATGCAAGGGTGATCCCTTACATGGGCGGAGTTGTCATTCTATATGACTAAATATATAAATTTCAGGAGTTCTCTATGGTCCTAGTACCAAGCTTTGCGGAAACTATAGAATATCTTCCAAGGGTAGCTACAATGTTAGTAATGCTTTGTTGGTAAAATCCTTTGTTTGTGTCTTGAGAAGCTGACATAAACATCATAGTGTAAACATTCTCCTTCCTTTCCGTGCGCTATATCCATTAGACCGAAAATGAACCCATGAGCCAATAATGATTGAAGAAGAGTGTCTAAGGAAAACTGTGGAAGATTCTATTTTGTGTGATAAATCTATTAGAGTTGTAAGCTGTTCGTGACAATGTTTTCAAACATGCTTTCAGTCTTTAAATGTTCAAATATTTTCTTACCAATAACATTAATTGAAGTTGGTCTACTAATAAAATTGTTTCCTTATTTCGCTTCATGCTACAATGAACCCGGTTATGCTTTTCCCATTTGTGACCATTAGGATGTTGGAAACCATAGTCGCTGATATTGTTTAGGTTGAATTACTCCATTGGTAAACCTTCTTTTTCATGACTTTGCTTTGCAAATCATGAATATTATCTGTTTAATCCTTGTCTTCCATTTCTAGGATGTGTTTGTGGATATGTTCTTTCCTTCTAATTCATGTATTGCGTACTGTTGGATGGATTCCTTGAGCTTAGACTTGTGTTCCTAGACACATTGGTCGTGATGTTAATGAAACCCAAATAATTCTATTAACTTTATAGTTTGATCCAGTAGAAGGGACTTTAATATAGCAAGATTCTCCTTTTACCACTTGAGCATTTTTAATTGATCATTGAACCCTTCATTTTCTTTGACAATTGAATGCAGCATGGCATCTGTCATATCAAAGATGGGTTTTATATTCACAGAACAAGGAATGTCGAAGATGTTTGTTCCTTTATGCATTGCCATCAGCGTATGCTGTAGTGCCATTGGATTTGTCTATCAGGTACCTTTAATATATGATTTGTTTCCCATTGTTTTTTATGTAGTGGGTGTTGGTGCAGTCCTGTCATGATTTAGATGTGTCTGACAAAAGCATTGCAAATCATTTGAATGAAACTGTTAAGCATAAGCATTTTGCATTGCTTTCTTCCTGACTGAGGAATGTACAGAATTGCAGTCCTAACAATGTTCTCTTATAACTCTGCTGAATTTAATTGTAACTAGATCTGAACTAGACTTACCAAAGGATGTGCTGAAGACATTTCCTACCTTACATTAAATACTCAAACTAGTGAAAGACAAAGAGAAAGAGAAAGTAAATGGTGAGATTTATGGATGAAAGTAGTGCGAACAATGCGATTATGGTGGGCTGGAGACTGGAGTCTATTTCAGCTGCCCCAGCAGTGGACATACTGTTCTATGGTAGTTCATGTCAGAAAACATAGGTACGTAAAAATGTGAAATCAAACTCTAAATCAAACTTTATTGGATGAACTCTCATAAGAGAGACATTTTAGAGAAAATCAAGCCATAAGGCTTTTTTTATTCATTGTATACAAGAGTGCAAACTCCGCCTATGTAAGGAATCACCCTTGCATGGCCGGTCCCAAGCCCGGAAAAAGGAGGGTTGTGTTAGGCTTCCGACAGCCAGCGTAAAACTTTGTCGGACTTAACAGGGATTCTACCAAAGAAAAACAAAGAATCCACGTAGCTGACCTCATCTAGTATGGAAAAGGCTTAGTTGTAGTAGTAGTGTATACAAGAGTGCTATTTATAGAGAAATAGAGCAGAAAGAGGAGCAACAAAAAGATCTGAGCCGTTGGGAGGGGTCCAATGTAGTTTAGTAGGTGTGGACCCCCTGAAGGCCATGATGGCCTGGGTGGCCCTTGGTTCTAGTGGCTCTAGTGCCTTGTGGCTTCAAATGTCCCTTCTTAATGCCCCCTCAAACTAACAGTATCAACTGACAGTTTGCTAGAGAGCAGTGTTGTCCGTGGTGCGATACGTCTTTGGGCCACCACGATTTTCGCAGATGCGGGCGTATATATCGTGCGATTGTTTTTTCGTGTTATTTCAGCTCCCTAAGAGTCGGTTTTCGCCTCCTTGGTGTTCAAAACTCTAAAATCGTGCCCTAATCCAAACTCGGATTTAGGTATATTTTTAATGTTTTTTCCCTTTTTTTCTTTTATATTTATTGTTTTTTGTGTTATTTCAGTTTTTTTTTTTGAATGACAAAATATGAAGTTATTAAGTGTGTGTATACGATTTTTATTGCATTCATGAAGTGGGAGACACTCGATTTGAGTGTTATTTGAAGATTGGGGGATTTACGAAGTGCTTTTATTTTTAGGTTTTTGCTTGAATTAATACTCCATTGAGATGGCAGGAAGGGGTGGTAGAGACTCTCATTCAAAGTCTGATGATCCGGCATGGCAGTGGGGTATACCAGTTGAGGGTTCAAGGTTAAAAATCATATATTTATTTTGTGAAAAGGTGGTTAGTGGTGGAATTTCAAGGTTGAAACACCACCTAGCAGGAACCAGGAAAGAAGTTGCTCCATGCACAGGCAGAGTTAGAAGTGTGCCAGAAGGTATTAAATGGCAATGCTTGCAGATGATTGAGAGCATACAGGAAAGGAGACAACAAAAGGATGATTTCCCGATGTGTGAAGAAGCTGATGATGCTACTGCCACTGGAGTTGGATTCACTGATAGTTTGCCTTCAGATGCTAGAACAGATATTGGTAGTAGCAGTTCGCGAGCACCTAGCAGAGGAAAGAGGGTTGCAGCTGAAGACTTTGGAGGTGGCAGAAGAGGAAGTTCAGGAAGGAGTAGAGGAAGAGCTTCTTCTTCTAGCATACATTCGTTCTTTCCTCCTTCCACTACACCTGGTGCTCAGTCAGGAATTCGTGCTGCTATGGCTTCAGAACAACTGCACGATCAAGCAGACCTTGCAGTGGGCAGATGGTTTTATGATGCATGCATTCCATTTAATGCAGCAAACAGTTTTCATTTTCAAGCAATGGCAGATGCAATTGCTAACATTGGTCCAGGATACAGGACGCCCTCTTATCAGAAGTTGAGAGGGAAGATATTAGATCAGACCGTGATTGAAGTGCAGCAATACTGTTCGACTTTGAGACAATCGTGGAAGGAAACAAGATGCACTATCATGGCAGATGGATGGACCGATAGGCGAGGAAGGACATTGCTAAACTTTCTTGTATATTGTCCTAAAGGACTCATGTTTTTGAGATCTCTAGATATATTAGAGGAGAGGCACACTGCAGAGATCCTATGAGAGGAATTTGATAAGGTTATACAAGAGGTTGGGCTAGAAAATGTAGTCCAATTGATTACAGATAATGCAGCTAACTTCAAAGCAGCTGGAAAGGAGTTAGCTGATATTTATGGGACTTTCTACTGGACACCATGTGCAGCCCATTGTTTAGATCTCATCCTCGAGGACATTGGTGAGATGGATGAAATAAAGGCAGCAACTGAGTGTTGTCAAGATATTACAAAATTCATTTACAACCATGCATTTATTTTGTGTATGATGAGGAGATACACAGAAGGTGCAGAGCTTCTTCGCACAGCAGCAACTCGGTTCGCAACAAACTTCTTATCTGTACAAAGTATTGTAAGACAGAAGCAAGCTTTAAAGAGAATGTTTTCCTCAGATGAGTGGCAACAATTTGCAGAGTTGCCACAAAACAGAAGGAACAGAAAGTTAAATGAGATTGTAGAAACGGTTTTTAGAAGTTCATTTTGGAATGCATGCATCATATTATTGAAAATTACTTGTCCTTTAGTGAAAGTTTTGAGATTGGCTGACAGCGAGGAGAAACCATCTATGGGCTACCTTTATGAAGCTATGGACAGGGCAAAAGAAGTGATCAGAAATAACTTTAATAAAAAAAAAAGAGATTATGTGCCCGTGTGGAAAATAATTGATAGTAGATGGAATAAACAATTGCATCAGCCTATTCATGCAGCAGCCTACTATCTAAACCTATTATTGAGGTACTCAACAACCTTCAAAAGGGACGGTGAGGTTAATCGAGGAATCATTGAATGCATCGACAGATTAGTCCCTGATGAAAGCATAGTAGATGCGATACATCGAGAGATGGAGATATATGATAATGCTCTTCACTTGATGGGGTTGCCTGTTGCAATTCGCAACCGCTCTAAGATGCGTCCAGGTACATTGTTTATTTTCATATTTAAGATGCATCTTACATTACTGTGGATTATTATGTCTCTAATGTTTATATATTTTTTTATAGATGTTTGGTGGAACAGGTTTGGAAGTGATTGTCCAAACCTTAGAGATTTTGCAGTTAGAGTCTTAAGCCAAACCTGTAGTGCAACAGGTTATGAAAGAAATTGGAGTGTTTTTGAACACATCCATACAAAAAAGCGCAACAGGTTGGAACATAAAAGGCTTAATGATTTGGTTTATATTCGTTGTAACATGCGCCTTCGTGAAAGGTAATGTTGTATTACTTTCAAATTTTCAATTCGATATTATTTAACTTCAGTTTTCAATTATTAATATTACTTACTAATTGTTTATCTTTGTTTGTGTCGTAGGCAATTGAAAAAAGTAAATAGAGAAGAAAGTCAGTTCGATCCAATAAGTTTGGATAATTTTGATATATTAGAAGATTGGGTTATGGAAGACACTAAAGAAAATGCCCTCTTAACAGAAGAAGACGTTGCCTGGATTAATTTGGAAGGAGCGCAACAACATTATGGAGATGAAGAATTTGATTTTGAAGAAGAAGGTGTGGGCGTGGCTGAGGATGATGAGGATCTGCAATAAGGAGAAGATGAAGATTATTTAGTTGATGATCCTGATTACAATTTGTAAAATGTAACATTATATGTAACTGTAGTGTACTGTAAAGTATAAACTATGTCTGTATTTTATTTTTTGGATTCAAAATATGTAAATTTGGATGCAATTGTTCAATGCTGAATGCTCAATCTGTACTAAACTTACATTATATGAATTTAAAGCAATTATCAAATTTTTCCTGATTTTTTTCGATTTTTTACTATTTTTTATTAATTTTTAATTATTTTTTGTATTATTTTAATATTAAAGTATGATACGATACGATACGATACGATACGCCCATATCGTGGAGCCCAGCGATACACGATACGATACGCGTCAGACAACACTGCTAGAGAGTAATTTGAGCTTTATATCTCTCTCCAATGCTTTTCTTTTCTATTCTTTGCCTAAGATTATGTTTTTTCTACAATCTTCTATTTTAATCACTGTTGTCTGACGCGTATCGTATCGCGTATCTCTAGGCTCCACGATACGGGCATATCATATCGTATCACCCGTATCATACTTTAATATTAAAAAAATATAAAAATTATTTAAAAAATCAAGAAAATTAGTAAAAATCGAAAACAATTGAAGAAAAATCTGGAAAAATCTGATAATTGCTTTAAATTCATATAAAGCAAAGTTTAGCATAGATTGAACATTAACATTGAACAATTGCATCACTTCACAGACTGAGTTAAGCCTCACACACGTTAATCATGTTAACTCAATGGAAGTCACGTAAGGTGAACCCTAAAATAGTGAAGTTGTAAAATGCCCACTCAATGAACCGAGACAACCAAATGTTTTTAATTGTTTGCGATCTCATGAAATTAGAAACTGGTATAAAAAATATACCTAAAAGTTGGCAACAGAAAGGGAAATGATTTTGTCATAATTTTTATTTGTTCATAAATTATTCTTATTCAATAAATAAAATTATAAACACAAATTACAAGCATATCGGAGGATGCCTTAGGGGGAAGCGAAGAGAGGCCAGAAACCTGCAAAACAAGCATATCGTATGATACAGGCGACACGGTACTGTATCGTACGATACAACACGATAATCTGTATCATACGATATGGCACGATAACCTTTATCATATGATACAGGTTACCGTATCGTATCGTAGCTTCGTATCGCACAATACAGATAACACTGATTTTAATACCTAAAAGAAAAATTTTTAGGATTAATCCTCAATGAAAGTGTTAAGATTCCATAACTACAAACTTGAAAACTTATGTTTTTCGATGGGAAATTTTTTTTTTCAACATAAAATGTGTCTCAAAAAACAAAAAATTCTTTTAATGCAATTTTTATCATTCTTACAAAATACTCAAAATATAAGAAATGAATAGTCAATACCCAAGGCAAAAACTCTTTTTATGCATTATTTTCAAATACTTGTATCATTCACAAGGTTATCAAGATAACAATAAATGCATTTTCAACATTGACTCATCTCCAGCCAATAGCCAACAACATGAAGCACCTTAATCACAAATGTTTTCAATAAAAGGCCAATAAACATGACATATAGCCACAACACAGAGATCTTAATCACATGAAAATACGACTTCAAAGTAATCAAGATCACAAATTATCAAATAATAATAAGTGCATCCTTGTAATCATACAAATAGATGCAACTTATTGTCTCACAAACAACGATCAAATTATCTTCTAGATGAGATGCCAAACAATTGATCCAGAAAATGTTAAAAATAAACAAGTTTGAAAGAGCGTACCTGGATGAACTCAAATCTAAATACTAAGCAAGATCAAATCGGATCCAGACATAGATATGGGTTTGGATCTTGTCCAACAATAATCTCATTTTTAACGTAGAATAAGTTTAGATCTAGGATCAGATCCATGACCCGACTAAATATAAACGTGTCCAGATCTCTCTCAGCGAGAAACTATCTCATCTCTCTCTCTGCAGAACATCGAGAGACCCCAACTCTCCTGCTAAGCATCGTCAATCACTAGTCGCCCTTACTGTCGACCACCAAAGACACAAAAAGATGACGTCTAAGACGAGCGAAGCAAAGTCTCATTCAACCAAATCACTCCCTTCCTCAGATTTCTCATCCTCTAGCAGTTTTGATTCCTTTGTAGTCCGACGAAGATCAGCTTGAGCAATTCACCAACGTCGTTATCGTTGTCTTCTGATGCTGGGGTGACGAGAGCCCATCATCTTCTCTTAATCTCTCTCTACTACCGAAAAAGAACTGAAGCGAATTTGCATATTGGAGGTAACGCTGAAGCGGATGAGCCTCACTGCATTTGCTCTCCAAGCCTCCGATGTCTCAACAAAGGGGCTCTTAAGCCTTTGTGTGTGCATGTGTGCCATCACAACTCCTTCCATCCATTAACAACCAACTACCAACCATCTTCCACCATCATTTTTGCCACCCAAAACCATTCGCCAGAGCCAAGCAGAAATCACCACCTTTTCACCGCCACTCTGCCCTTGCCGATTAACCATCATGCCTGCTCTCAAACCAATCTGCCATGGATCCAATCCTGCACTCCTTTTTCTTGTTGCTATTTTTTCCCCATCATCACCATCTTATTACAAGTTCAACCACCTTCAGCATTACATATGAAAAGAAGAGGACAATGCGACGTCCATAAGCTCTCAAACCCATTCGGCAAGGACCAACTCATGTATTCTCCTTCACGTTGATGTCGTCTAACATTCCGATGTTATGAATCACAACAACAAGATCGTTGTCGAGCAGGAGCGCAAGAGAGAAGCCACCATCGGTTGTTTAGGCTCTGATACCATGTCAGTAAATATAGGTATGTAAAACGTGAAATCAAACTCTAAATCAAACTTTATTGGATGAACTCTTATAAGAGAGGTATTTTACATAAAATAGTCATAAGCTTGTTTTTTTATTCATTGTATACAAGAGGCCTATTTAGAAAAATAGATCAGAAAGAGAAGCAACAACAAGATTTAAGAGCCGTTGGGAGGGGTCCAACATAGTTTACTAGTCGTTAGCCCCCCTAAAGGCTCGGGTGACCATTGGTTCTAGTGGCCTTGGTGCCTGGTGCTTCAAATGTCCCTTCTTAATGAAGCTTCATGTAACTTCTTATATAAGTTAACAAAGAAGAAAGTAAATGTTTAGGTCTTAAACTCCATGAGGTATATGTTCCCTTAATTTTCCAACTTGTTTTAGGTTGTTGCATTTAGTGGATTGTAGTGCGTCTTGTAAGTTTTATATAGCGGAGCATATGTCCAACAACAACAACAACAACTAAGCCTTTTCTCATACTAGATGGGGTTGGCTACATAGATTCTTTGTTTTTAGAGAGCCCTATCATCTGCCATATTAGTTAGATCATTTTTTATTTTTTCTTTCCAATACTTTTGTGGTCGTCCTTTACCTCTTTTAGTACTTTCAAAATCTAGTTTTTTGTACCTTCTTACAGGCACTTATTTTGATCTTCTTTTTATATATCCAAACCATCTTAAATGATATTCTCTCATTTTATCCTCTATTAGTGCTATTCCCAATTTGTTTCTAATAACCTCATTATATATATGGTCTTTCCATATGACCACTCATCCATCTCAACATCTTCATTTCTGCCACAAACATCAATTTTATGCGTAACATCTCCATTAATTCTTCACTATAAAAATTAACCCTAGGTATTTAAAACTTTCCTTTTGGGGGATGCAATGTGTGCCAATTTTAGTTTCTATGTCCTCAGAAGTAACCAAATGATCAAACTTACATTCCATATATTTTGTCTTTGTTCTACTAAGTCGGAAGCTTTTACTTTCTAATGTTTCTCTCTATAGTTTCAATTTTCTATTAACTTTCTCTTTAGATTCCTCTACTAACACAATGTTATATACAAATAACATACACCAGCATATTTCATCTTGAATATGTTTTGTTAACTCATCAACCACCATTATAAATAAGTATGAACTTAAAGTTGATCCTTGATGTAACCCAATATTAACTTCAAAGAAATTTGTTATTCCTTGATGACTCCTCATACATGTTTTTGCACAATCATACATGTCTCTTATAAGGTTTATGTATATCAATAGGATATCTCTTTTTTCAAGGTTTTCTAAAGAACATCTCTTAGTACCCTATTGTATGCTTTTTCCATATCAATAAATATCATATGAAGGTCTTTCTTTTTAATATAACATAAGATATCTCAAAAGATAAATCACTTTAATAGTAGATCTAAAAATTGGTTCTCTGTTGTACTCAAAACTTGTCTTAACCTACGTTCGATATTTCTTTCCCATAATTTCATAGTATGGCTCATTAACTTGATACCTTGATAATTCACACAATTCTAAATGTTTCCCTTGTTCTTTTATATGGGCATAAGTATACTGGCTCTCCATTCCTCGAACATCTTTTGGTTTCTCCATATTTCATTAAATAGTCTTGTGAGCTAAGTGATTCTTTTATCTCCTACGAGTTTTCAAATGTCTATAAGAATATTGTTTAGTCATACAGATTTACCACACTTCATATGTTTAAGAGCCTCTTTGACTTAATTCTATTAAATATGTTGGTCAAAATTATGGTTTATATGCTTTTTGATTTGGCTAACTCTTCTAAGCTAATACGAACATCTTTATTTTCATTAAAAGACTTATAAAAGTAGTTTTTTAATCTATTTTTATATCATCATTTGCTACTATAATTTTTTCGTATCATCTTTGGTGCATCTAACAAAATTAAGATCCCTAGTTTTCTTATCTCTAGCCCTAACTATCCTAAAATATCTCTTTCACCCTCTTTTAATTTGTTTTTTTTATATAAATCCTCTCAAATTTTAGCTTTGCTTCACAAACGGTCTTTTTCACCTTTTCTTTCCTTTCTTATAAGCTTCTAAAGTTTAAAAGTCTTTTTAACCTAATGTAATTTGTAACATGCCCTCTTTGCCTTGATTTTATCTTGCACCACTTTACTCCACCACCAAGCTTCTTGTTGTGCCGGTACACCTCCCTTAGGTTCACCTAATACATCTTTTGCTACTTTCTTAATATGTTCAACCATTGTTTTATGGTGTACCAACATAATTCCATGCATCTACTTAAAGGACTTTGTGTTTAAATATACCTTCTTTCTTGCTTTTGAGGTTCCACCATTTAGTTTGAATAACTCGATGCGTTCTTTTCTTCTTTGTCCACTTTTTTACCTCTAAATCTATAACTAAAAGTCTAAAAGTCGACGTTGGGTGGTTAAACTTTCTTCTAAAATTATCTTGCAATCTTTACAACACGCACTATCTTTTTTTCTAGAAATCAAATAATCAATTTGTGTTTGTGGTAAGCCACTCTTATAAGTAATTAAATGTTCATCTCGTTTTTTGAAGATTGTATTGATTATAAAAAGATCAAATGCCATAGTAAAAGTTAAAATCTTCCTACCTTTCTCATTTATATCTCCAAAACCAAAGTTTTCATGAATACCTTGATATCCTAATGCCTCTTTACCGACATGTCTATTTAAGTCTCCTCCTAAACAAATCATCTCCCTTTGTGGAATTCTTTGAATCACCTTATCTAACTTTTCCCAAAAAGCCATCTTTATACTATCTTCTAGTCCTACTCACTCGAACCAAAGTGGGATGCGTAAGCACAAACTATATTCAAAACTTCTGCTCCTAACACTAATTTCAACGTCATGATTCGGTCACCATATTGTTCTATATCTACTACACTTTCCTTTAAATCTTTATTTATGATAATACTAACTCCGTTTCGAGCCTTTTCCTTACCTTTATACCATGTATCCTCAATATCCTTTGTTGTTTCTGGAACCCACTTTGTCTCTTGTAAATATAGAATATGAATCTTTCTTCGAATCATGGTATCTATCACCTCCATTAACTTATCGGACAATGTTCCTCTAATGAAGACGATGCTTGAATATAGCAACAGAAGATCGATGAATATATATCACCATAATGTAACTATCACAAAGCCTTAAAAAAGATTGTAATCTCACTGAAGTGCAATGAAGGCACACTCAAAGTAGTGAAAAATGAATATTATTAATCAAACAACAAGTGTGCTTACAAGAGTGTACATTGAAAGAATTTATAGAAAAGAAGAGTATGGAGAAGAGAGGAGTTATTAAAGAGTAGGGAGTAGCCTGCAGCTAGGGCCCCAACCTTGCACCTTGGCCCTTGTGGCCTAGTGCCAGTGCCAGGAGTCCTTTCGTCTAGGCCCTGGCCCTATAGGCCATGTTTACAAGTTTACACCCCCCTTAAACTGACGGTGCCATGACCAAAAATGTTTGCTAACTAAAAATTAAAACCGAGGGGCTGACACTGATTTGGTGAAAACATCTATAAGTTGATATTCTGATCTCAGAAAGTGTAATGCCAAATTGCCTTATAGATGTTCCTCACGAATGTAGTGACAATTTATTTCAATATGTTTGGTGTGCTCATGAAAAGTATGATTATTGACTATATACATAGCACTCTTGTTGTTGCAGTATAGAAGTGGAGTGACTTTTGTGGTTGTGTTGGCCATGGCGCGATACTTAGCAAGAGGACAACACCTTTTATTATCTTTTACATTTTCATGAGATAAGAGAGTCACCAAGAAAAATACAATAGCTTGTCATTAATATCACCACTCCAATCAATATCAATATAAGTAATTAATGGAAGTAAAAATTAAGACGATAGAAATACACTCTATGTCGTGGTTTGCCGAACATATCGAACAATCCTCAACTGCACTCATATATAAAGATGTATATGTATGTTGGAACTGACTTACAGTGTGTATTGCATGAGTAATGTCAAGTCGTGTTATGGTTAAGTGCCCCAACCATCTGTTTGTAAGGAGTAGGATCTTTCAATGGTTCTCAATCAACAAATCGTATTTTCTGGTTGATCATCTCTAGGGTCTCAATAATTTTATCATCTTTAAGTCCTAATCTCAGAACAACATGATTAGCAAATTTAGTTTGAGATAAAAAAAGCCTCTAACATCTCTAGTTACCTCAATGTCCAAAAAGTATGATAGTTGTCCAAGATCTTTTATCTCAAATATCTTCCTAAGTTCTTGCTTGATTTTTAGAATTCCGAAATCATCACTACATGTAATGATCATGTCATTTATGTAGAATAGAAGAATAACAATACCTGCAACAAATTTCCTTATAAACCAGGCTAAGGCTGTGTCACTATAAGAGGTAGTAAAATCTTATAACACTATAAATTAGTCATTTTATCAAACCAAGCTTTAGGTGCTTGTTTGAGACCATACAAATGCCCTTTCTAGTAGTAAGACTTCGTGGATTAGAATATTAAGGCCAGGAGGAGGTTCCATATATACCTCTTACTTTAGCAAATTATTTAAACAAAACATTTTTCACATCCAATTGATAGATATTCCATTACTTAATAGCATAAACAACTATAAGAGTTCTGATAGTGATCATCTTAGAATCAAGGGCAAAAGTTTCCTCATAGTTAATCCCATATTTTTAAGAATAACCCTTTGCACCTAATATAGCTTTATAGTGGTCAAGAGAACCATCATCATTAGTCTTAATCTTATACGCTCACCTACATCCTATAGGTTTTTTGTTTTGAGATCTAGGAACAACCTCCCCGGTTTGAGCTCTATATAAGGATCTAATTTCTCAATCATAGCTTGAGTCCAGACTTGTGATGATTGTGTTTCTTTAAAAATTCTAGATTCCTTTATAGCAGAAATAGTAGTCAAGAGAGTTCTATGTCTTGGTTAAAAGCTACCATAGGAAACGAACCGTTCAGGAGGTTTAGAGTCCCGACTAGATTTTCTAAGTATAAGTAGTAGCATGAGAAGGTCATATAGAGTAATGTTGATCAAAAGGAACAATATAATACTTTGACGACGAGTGTTCATCCTGATAATTTTCTAGAGTTATCACATCATTTCCTAAAACTCCGCCCATGTAAGGGATCACCCTTGCATTGCCGGTCCCAAGCCCGGATAAAGGAGGAGGGTTGTGTTAGGCTTCCGACAGCCAGCATAAAACTCCATCAGATTTTATAACATGGATTACAAAAATTATGAGCATTGTTTTGGGGCGTCCTCGCTTAGCGACGTGCTCTAGAGCCCGAATGCAGTAATAAGTAAGCAAGGGCCACTACATTTTCGTCTGAATGTAGTGAATCAATTGCAGAGAGGGTTCCCACATCATGGACGGGTGTGGGTAAAGAAGTTAGTCTCGTTATATTGTCGCCCAAATGTAGTGAATAATTTGCAGAGAGGGTCTCCACATTTTGATTATGAACGGATGCGGGGGGTAAGAAAGCTAGTCCTAGATAATAAGATTCATATTGGTTTTTGGAATATTGGAACATTATCCGATAGGCTAATGGAGGTGGTAGATACTATGATTCAGAGAAAGATTCATATTCTATGTTTACAAGAGACAAAATGGGTTGGAGAAAAAGCAAAGGAGATAGAGGATACAGGTTTTAAATTATGGTACTCAGGTAAAGAAAAGGATCGAAACGGAGTTAGTATTATCACAAATAAAGATTTAAAGGATAGCGTAGTAGACATACAACGATATGGTGATCGAATCATGACGTTGAAATTAGTGTTAGGAGTAGAGGTTTTGAATATAGTTTGTGGTTACGCACCCCAAGTAGTACGAGAAGATAGTATAAAGACAACTTTTTGGGAAGAGTTAGATAAGGTGATTCAAAAGATTCCACAAAAGGAGATGATTTGTTTAGGAGGAGACTTAAATGGACATGTTGGTAAAGAGGCATTAGGATATCAAGGTATTCATGGAAACTTTGGTTTTGGGGATATAAATGAGGAAGGTAGGGAGATTTTAAATTTTGCTATGGCATTTGATCTCTTTATAGTCAATACAATCTTTAAAAAACGAGATGAACATTTAATTACTTATAAGAGTGGCTTATCACAAACACAAATTGATTACTTTATTTATAGAAAAAAAGATAAAGCGTGTTGTAAAGATTGCAAGGTAATTGCAGGAGAAAGCTTAACCACCCAACATCGACATTTAGTTATGGATTTACAAATAAAAAAATAGACAAAGAAGAAAAGAGTGCATCGAGCTATTTGGACTAAATGGTGGAACCTCAAAAGCGAGAAAGAAGATATATTTAAACAGAAAGTCCTTCAAGGAGATGTTTGGAATTATGTTGGTACACCTTGATATGTGGAACAATATGGCTATACATATTAGGAAAGTGACGAAAGATGTGTTAGGTGTATCTAAGGGAGGTGTACCGGCATAAAAAGAAGCTTGGTGGTGGAGTGAAGTAGTGCAAAATAAAACCAAAGAGGGCATGTTACAAATTACATTATGCTAAGAAAACTAGTGAAACTTTACAGGTTTATAAGAAAGCAAAGAAGAAAGCGAAAAAGGCCGTGAGTGAAGCAAAAGCTAAGATTTGGGAGGATTTATATAAAAAACTCAACTCAAAAGAGGGTGAAAGAGATATTTTTAGAATAGCCAGGGCTAGAGATAAGAACAACAACAACAACAACAACAACTAAGCCTTTTCCCATACTAGACGGGGTCAGCTACATGGATTCTTTCTTTCCACAGATCTCTATCGTGTGCCATGTTAGCAGTTAACTCCCAATAAGCTAGATCATTCTTTATTGTTTCTTTCCAACACTTTTGTGGTCGTCCTCTACCTCTTTTAATACTTTCCAAATTTAGGTTTTCTAACCTTCTTACAGGTTCTTCTTTTGATCTTCTTTCTATATGTCCAAACCATCTTAAACGATGTTCTCTCATTTTGTCCTCTATTGGTGCCACTCCTAATTTGTTTCTAATAACCTCATTATGTATACGGTCTTTTCTTGTATAACCACTCATCCATCTCAACATCTTCATTTCTGTCACAGACATCTTTTGTACATGTTGATGATTAACTGCCCAACACTCAGAACCATAAAACATGGCAGGCCTAACTGCTGCTCTATAATATTTACCTTTTAATTTTAATGGTATCTTCTTATCACAAAGAATACCTGATGCTCCTCTCCATTTTAACCAACCAGCATAGGGCTAGAGATAAGAAAACTAAAGAAATTAATTATGTTAGATGCATGAAGGACGAGGATAAAAAAATTCTAGTGGCAAATGATGATATAAGAAATAGGTGGAAAAACTATTTTTATTAGTTTTTTAATGAAAATAAAGATGTTAGTATTAGCTTAGGAGAGTTAGCCAAATAAGAAAAGTATATAAACCACAATTTCTACCGACGTATTCAAAAGAATGAAGTCAAAGAGGCTCTTAAACATTTGAAGGGTGGTAAATCTATAGGACCTGATATATAGAAGTTTGGAAAATACTAGGAGAAATAGGAATCACTTAGCTCACAATACTATTTAATGAAATATGTTAAAATCAAAAGATTTCTGAGGAATGGAGAGCAAGTACACTTATACCCATATAAAGGGAGACATTCAAAATTGTGCGAATTATCGAAATATCAAGTTAATGAGCCATACTATGAAATTGTGGGAAAGAATTATCGAATCTAGGTTAAGACAAGTATCAAGTACAACAGAGAACCAATTTGGATTCATGCCAGGCAGATCTATTGTTGAAGCGATTCACCTTTTTAGATGTCTTATGGAATATTTTAGAGCAAAAAAGAAAGACCTTTATATGATATTTATTGATCTAGAACTATCGAATGTACGTACGATACGGGGCCACCACGATACGATACGGGGCCCCGTATAGTAGGTACGGGAGTATCGCACCGTATCGTGCGATACGGCCCATATCGTACGATACGGGCGATACGCCCTGGGGCCCTTATAAAGGGTCCCGCTTTTGGGTTCTTCAAGCTCCCTAAGAGTCGGTTTTCGCCTCCTTGGTGTTCAAAACTCTAAAATCGTGCCCTACGGTGTCCGTCCAAGCCTCCAAACTCGGATTTAGGTATATTTTTAATGTTTTTTCCCTTTTTTTCTTTTATATTTATTGTTTTTTGTGTTATTTCAGTTTTTTTTTTTGAATGACAAAATATGAAGTTATTAAGTGTGTGTATACGATTTTTATTGCATTCATGAAGTGGGAGACACTCGATTTGAGTGTTATTTGAAGATTGGGGGATTTACGAAGTGCTTTTATTTTTAGGTTTTTGCTTGAATTAATACTCCATTGAGATGGCAGGAAGGGGTGGTAGAGACTCTCATTCAAAGTCTGATGATCCGGCATGGCAGTGGGGTATACCAGTTGAGGGTTCAAGGTTAAAAATCATATATTTATTTTGTGAAAAGGTGGTTAGTGGTGGAATTTCAAGGTTGAAACACCACCTAGCAGGAACCAGGAAAGAAGTTGCTCCATGCACAGGCAGAGTTAGAAGTGTGCCAGAAGGTATTAAATGGCAATGCTTGCAGATGATTGAGAGCATACAGGAAAGGAGACAACAAAAGGATGATTTCCCGATGTGTGAAGAAGCTGATGATGCTACTGCCACTGGAGTTGGATTCACTGATAGTTTGCCTTCAGATGCTAGAACAGATATTGGTAGTAGCAGTTCGCGAGCACCTAGCAGAGGAAAGAGGGTTGCAGCTGAAGACTTTGGAGGTGGCAGAAGAGGAAGTTCAGGAAGAAGTAGAGGAAGAGCTTCTTCTTCTAGCATACATTCGTTCTTTCCTCCTTCCACTACACCTGGTGCTCAGTCACGAATTCGTGCTGCTATGGCTTCAGAACAACTGCACGATCAAGCAGACCTTGCAGTGGGCAGATGGTTTTATGATGCATGCATTCCATTTAATGCAGCAAACAGTTTTCATTTTCAAGCAATGGCAGATGCAATTGCTAACATTGGTCCAGGATACAGGACGCCTTCTTATCAGAAGTTGAGAGGGAAGATATTAGATCAGACCGTGATTGAAGTGCAGCAATACTGTTCGACTTTGAGACAATCGTGGAAGGAAACAAGATGCACTATCATGGCAGATGGATGGACCGATAGGCGAGGAAGGACATTGCTAAACTTTCTTGTATATTGTCCTAAAGGACTCATGTTTTTGAGATCTCTAGATATATTAGAGGAGAGGCACACTGCAGAGATCCTATGAGAGGAATTTGATAAGGTTATACAAGAGGTTGGGCTAGAAAATGTAGTCCAATTGATTACAGATAATGCAGCTAACTTCAAAGCAGCTGGAAAGGAGTTAGCTGATATTTATGGGACTTTCTACTGGACACCATGTGCAGCCCATTGTTTAGATCTCATCCTCGAGGACATTGGTGAGATGGATGAAATAAAGGCAGCAACTGAGTGTTGTCAAGATATTACAAAATTCATTTACAACCATGCATTTATTTTGTGTATGATGAGGAGATACACAGAAGGTGCAGAGCTTCTTCGCACAGCAGCAACTCGGTTCGCAACAAACTTCTTATCTGTACAAAGTATTATAAGACAGAAGCAAGCTTTAAAGAGAATGTTTTCCTCAGATGAGTGGCAACAATTTGCAGAGTTGCCACAAAACAGAAGGAACAGAAAGTTAAATGAGATTGTAGAAACGGTTTTTAGAAGTTCATTTTGGAATGCATGCATCATATTATTGAAAATTACTTGTCCTTTAGTGAAAGTTTTGAGATTGGCTGACAGCGAGGAGAAACCATCTATGGGCTACCTTTATGAAGCTATGGACAGGGCAAAAGAAGTGATCAGAAATAACTTTAATAAAAAAAAAAGAGATTATGTGCCCGTGTGGAAAATAATTGATAGTAGATGGAATAAACAATTGCATCAGCCTATTCATGCAGCAGCCTACTATCTAAACCCATTATTGAGGTACTCAACAACCTTCAAAAGGGACGGTGAGGTTAATCGAGGAATCATTGAATGCATCGACAGATTAGTCCCTGATGAGAGCATAGTAGATGCGATACATCGAGAGATGGAGATATATGATAATGCTCTTCACTTGATGGGGTTGCCTGTTGCAATTCGCAACCGCTCTAAGATGCGTCCAGGTACATTGTTTATTTTCATATTTAAGATGCATCTTACATTACTGTGGATTATTATGTCTCTAATGTTTATATATTTTTTTATAGATGTTTGGTGGAACAGGTTTGGAAGTGATTGTCCAAACCTTAGAGATTTTGCAGTTAGAGTCTTAAGCCAAACCTGTAGTGCAACAGGTTGTGAAAGAAATTGGAGTGTTTTTGAACACATCCATACAAAAAAGCGCAACAGGTTGGAACATAAAAGGCTTAATGATTTGGTTTATATTCGTTGTAACATGCGCCTTCGTGAAAGGTAATGTTGTATTACTTTCAAATTTTCAATTCGATATTATTTAACTTCAGTTTTCAATTGTTAATATTACTTACTAATTGTTTATCTTTGTTTGTGTCGTAGGCAATTAAAAAAAGTAAATAGAGAAGAAAGTCAGTTCGATCCAATAAGTTTGGATAATTTTGATATATTAGAAGATTGGGTTATGGAAGACACTGAAGAAAATGCCCTCCTAATAGAAGAAGACGTTGCCTGGATTAATTTGGAAGGAGCGCAACAACATTATGGAGATGAAGAATTTGATTTTAAAGAAGAAGGTGTGGGCGTGGCTGATGATGATGAGGATCTGCAACAAGGAGAAGATGAAGATTATTTAGTTGATGATCCTTATTACAATTTGTAAAATGTAACATTATATGTAATTGTAGTGTACTGTAAAGTATAAACTATGTCTGTATTTTATTTTTTGGATTCAAAATATGTAAATTTGGATGCTGAATGCTCAATCTGTACTAAACTTACATTATATGAATTTAAAGCAATTATCAGATTTTTTCTTGATTTTTTTTATATTTTTTATTATTTTTTATTAATTTTTAATTAATTTTTGCATTATTTTAATATTAAAGTGTGATATGATACGATACGATACGATACGCCCGTATCGTGGAGCCCAGCGATACACGATATGATACGCGTCAGACAACACTGGTATAACAAAGACAAAATATATGGAATATAAGTTTGATCATTTGGTTACCTCAGAGGACATAGAAATTAGAATTGACACACATTGCATCCCCCAAAAGGAAAGTTTTAAATACCTAGGGTCAACTTTTAAGAGTGAGTGATGGAAGAAATGATGGAGATGTTACACATAGAATTAATGTTGGTTCGTTAAAATGGAGAGGAGCATCAGATATTCTTTGTGATAAGAAGATACCATTAAAGTTAAAAGGTAAATATTATAGAGCACCAATTAGGCTTGCCATATTTTATGGTTCTGAGTGTTGGGCAGTTAATCATCAACATGTACAAAAGATGTCCCTGTAAGAAGGTATGAAAAACTAAATTTGAAAAGTATTAAAAGAGCTAGAGGACGACCACAAAAGTGTTGGAAAGAAATAATAAAAAATGATCTAGCTTATTGTGAGTTAACTGCTAACATGACACATGATAGGGATCTGTGGAAACAAAGAATCCATATAGCGGACCGTGTCTAGTATGGGAAAAGGCTTAGTTGTTGTTGTTGTTGTTTGTTATCACATTATTTCCTAAAACATCATTTAAAAAGGAATAAGTAGAATCGTTAATAGAACTAACATAATCAATACTTTTAAACATATATTCATGTTCAAAAAATTTGATATCTCTAGATACATAGAGTTTGTTATTTTTATAACTATAACATCTATATTTCTTTTTATTTATTTCATACCTCAAAAATATACATTCTATGGTACAAGGGGACAATTCATCAATTTTGTCAGTATAAACAAAACATTTATATCCGAAAATTCTTAGTGTAGAGTAGTTGGGAGGAATTTTATAAAGCTTTTCTACGAGAGATATGGTTTGTAAAACGAAAGAAGGCATATGATTAATCAAATAAATAACAATCATGATTGCTTCTGCCTAAATTTTTTTTGGAACTCTACTAGATAAAAGTAATGCTCCTGTGGTTTCTAGAATATGACGATGTTTATGTTCTGAAATCCCATTTTGTTAGGGAGTCTTAGTGCAAGAAGATTCATGAATAATTCAAAATTTGTTAGATAGTTTTAAAATTCTTTAGACATAAACTCTTCTCCCGAGTCAGTTCTGAAAATCTTAATTTTAGAGGCAAATTTATTTTTTACAAGATTATAAAAAATAACAAAATTTTAAAAAATATCGGATTTGACTTTTAAAAGATACTCACGTATATCTAGTGAAGTCGTCATTGAAAATAACATCGTAGGAGGTACCTCCTTTAGATATAACAGGTACATGACTCCAAACATCCAAATGAACAATTTCAAAAGGTCTCGTGGTAAAATGCGTTTTGTTCAACAACAAAAGGTATTGCATTTTACCAAGTACATAATCTTTGCTAGAAAAATGCTCAATAATTTTTATTCCAAGAGAATATTAATATAATTTTTGAATATTAAGGTGTCCTAATCTCTTGTGCCACAGAAGAACATCATTTGATAAAATATTAACATATCCTATACTATAGAAGTAATCCATCTTAAAAAAATCTGTCTTCTTTATGGCCACGCTCAATCACCTTCTTCGATAGGCGATCCTTTACAATAAATCCTGTGGATGAAAAAGTTATAACACAATTATCATCCGTCGATTGAGATAAAGAAAGTAAGTTCAAATTTAGCTTTGGAACAACACTTATTTTAGAAATCTTAAAGATTTTGTTTTGAAGATCACCAATCTTATTAACATTTAATTTGGTTTAATCTGCATTATAAACACTAGATAGGGGCTTACTAACATATGAATTAATTTTTTTTTCATTAAAGTCATATGAAAAGAAACACCCAAATCTAGAAGCGAAGAAGTCCTACCTTGAGTTTCTTTAGTTTAAGAACAACAAACCACTCAAATTGTTGCTTTCCCATTCATTTGAGCTTCAGGTAGCTTCACTTTTTCTTGAAGTTTAAAAATAGAGGAGGAGGCTTGTTCTTCTACCATGACTGCCTTCTTTTTTAACTTAGACGAATTTGACCTAATATGGCCGACCTTTCTATAAAAGTGACAAATGACTTCTCTTCTAGCCTCACTTGACCATTCAATTTTAAAATGTTGAGGGCGATATGTCTTGACATTTGCTCCGAGTTTAGATGCGGCTAATGCAATATCTCTTTGAAGCCTAACTTCATTCATTCTTGTTTCTACCGTTTCAAGATCGGTAATAACCTTATCGTTAGTTGGAAAGGGTTTTCAATGGATGAGGGATAATCTTACTCCTTCAAATTCTTTTCAAAGGCTTATTTAGAATTGATAAATAAAGTCCTCATTGTCTTCACATTATCTTCCACAAAGATATTATATACATTTCTTTTAATCTCCATACAATTGATTCCACACGTTGGAATATTCACCAAATAATTTGTTTACCCGTTTCTCTCATTGTCTAAGAGATGCTAATTTATCTCGTAATGTCATTCCATGAGCCCCAAGCCTGGAAAAAGGAGGGTTGTGTTAGGGTTCAGCATAAAACTTTGTCGGACTTAACATTTATTATACAAAAAAAAATCCATGTAGCTTACCCCATCTAGTATGGTAAAAGTTGTTTGTAATTGTTGAAGATAGTGTTCTTTGTGTTACTTTCTGATGTTTTTGGGTATTATTGTACTTGTTCGAGATACTAGGGGTATTTTGGTAATTTTCTATACTAGAGGTATTTTTGGTCATTTTGGTCAATTTTCGTTTTACAACTCCTTATATAAGGGCTGGTAGGTTGTATTAGGTGTTGAGGCAGTGTGTAAGAAAGAGATAGAAAGAGGGGGGCGACCTCCATTGGAGGTCCGCCCCTTTCCTTCAATCTCTCGTGTTTCCTCCTTAATATTAATCATATTTTGTGTTTTTAATCTTCTGCGATTCTACTCTGAATTTCAACATGGTATCAGAGCCATTGTGCGTTTGTTGTTGGTTGGGTTTGATTTCTTTGTTCAGTATTTTTCGTTGGATTGCTGGTGTTAGAGATGGGTTTGGGTTTACACTGAGATTGATGATGGAAGGGATGGAGAACATGCAAAGGAAGCCTTTGATCATAAGAGAACAAGAAGACTATGAATGCCTCGTTAGCACCAAACAAAAGCAAGCATCAGAGGCCTGAATCTACAGTGTTGGCACCGCAAATATTTTCCCCTAAGGTACAAGGTCATGAGGAGCTGAAATACTTTGAAGGAAAGAACATAAGACAGGGTACAGAGACTCAAACTTCTCTTGTGAACCGCAGCGATGGGGACAAGTGGAGTGCCTGAAGAATTTTGATGCACTTGGAGCTGTTCCTGATTTTTCTGCTATTCATTCAAAGAAAGAAACTAAGGTAACCTCTCCTAAAAGTAAGAATAGATGGCGTGGTGCATTTCCAAGTCCTGCAAACCCAAGCTTTCATGGGCTTGAAGATGTCAAGATAACAGATTCCAAGTCATGCAAACTCAAGACTAGATGGCACCTCTTGATATGACTATGAAAGAGGCTGAAGCACTGTAGAGGAAAGAATGAAAAAAATTCAAGCGAGGAAACAAAGGATGATACCTGGAGCAGCTGTCGAAGATGATATTTAGTATGATGATGACATGGAAAATGAAGTGTCCAGGGTTGAAGATGTTAATAGTGATGAAGATGAAGGAATTGATAATGTTGAAGATGATTCTAATGTCAAGAGTTATCAAGATGATTCTGATGATACGATGAAGGTGATGGTGAACAAGATGATTCTGATGATACGATGAAGGTGATGGTGAACCATTTATGAAGCTGAAGTTGGATTTGTACAAAAGAAAGAATAATCGGCACCAGTTTGTATTGCATGCAGTTCTGGATATTATTCAAGACCACGCAGGAATTGTTCAAGCCAACTATAATTTCCAAGGCAATTCATTGCCTGCTAATGTGTTTAACGATTGCATAAGGTGGCACAACATTTATTATGTTGTGCAGGAAATTTAATGGTGTGAAGACTATGGTGGCTGCCTTTATTGGATTTGGCTATATTTATTGGATTTGACAGCACAATTAGTGCATATGGCGGCTGGATTTATTGAGCTTTAAATGTTAAAGGCGTTACAGGTGCTGTGCTGTGGTGTTTGTATTGTGAATTAACTGCTGCAACAAATACGTTGGGAAAGGAATATAAAGAAGAATTGAAGGATTGCATGGAGAATATAAGAGGCAATTAAAGCTAGCTCCTTCATTATTTGCTAGCAATAAAGATGGTGGCAGCTTCTAAACTTCGAGCTATTCAAACCAAAGCTGAAAATTCACGTGGCTCATGGCAACCATTTACTGCACTTCTGGAGGATGATGCTAGTGTTGATGTCAAGAAGAATGTTATTGTCACTAGTTCATCTGACAAGGGTCTTTGTGGTGGGATTAACTCTACATCTGTGAAGATTAGCAAGGCATTTATTGCACTTTAAGAAGATTCATGACAAAAGAGTAGATTAGTGTCAGAAATCTGAGAAAAATATTGTGTACATTTTTCAATAGTCTGTTGCACGTACCTGAAATTCCAGTTGGTTTTCAATTCCCACGCAAGCTGAGGAAGCAGAAGCCCTTGCAGTATGCTTTCATAAAGCGTAATGTCTATCTAGCAAAGGAAAAAAAAACGTAATGAAGACGATGGAATATTCTGCTCCTGCAGTGCTGCTCCTGGATCATCAACTGTTTGCCAAAAAAAGTGGAATATTCTGCTCCTGCTCCTGCAGTGGGATGCTACTATCTTGTTGCTCATCAAGTTGCCGCTGTGGAGACTGTTGTGCTAACAAGCCTTTCCAGAATCGTGTCAGCAAGAAGATGAAAGTGGTTAAGAGAAATGTGGATTAGGATTGATAAAGGAGGAAGATATACACCAAGGGGAATTTGTGATACGTTGGTGAAGTTATTGATGATAAAACATGTGAGGATAGGCTTGGGAAATGAAACTTTTACTTGTGTGAAATTAACAGGGATATGGTTATTGAAGCTACATACAGGGCAAATAAGTCTCGCTATATGAACCATAGCTGTCAGCCCAACACAGAAATGCAGAAATGGAGAGTTGAAGGATTGTCATATGAGCCATGCTTCTGCACACTGAAATGCATAACGGACATCTTTAAATCATGCAGAAAAAGACCACAGGCCACCACGGGCAACACTTTTGACATGCTGCACACTTTGGAAGCAACATGGACTTGCTTGATATGAATCTGCACATAGGAATCAACTGATACACACTCATCCAAGCTTCCCTTCTCAATATCAAGAGCTTTTGCAAGCACATGTTTTTGAGTGTTTGAGAAATTATCAAAAGCAAATATTCTTGCATAATCAGGTGGCAGAGATTCTTTAGGATCCCAAGAGGAAGTACGGAAAGATTTTAGGCCTCTATACTTAGCAAAACGCTTTCTGATGGTTATCATGTCAAGATTCTGGTGCTTGATGTTTTAACGGAATGTATAAGAATGTTGAACTGAGAAGAATTGCTGCAGAGGCAATATATGATGATGGCCCAAGTTGAGCCACGTACATGTCTATATCAGGTTATGCAGATGATGAGAATGATGGTTTGCTATATGGATGGTCATGCTGCTGCATTTGGAGATGACATTGATATTGAGAGTCTTGCTACTACTATGGTATCATGTGAAAGATGCTTGCTTAATTTGCAGACTAATGATGAAGAAGTTATGTTGGAAATAAAGCTTGTGTTGAAAAGCGTGTGAGCATATGAATGATGCATATGAAGATGTTTGATGAAAGGCTCAAGGAAGAGATGATTAACATGCACATGAAGTATTTGAGGAAATGTTTAAGAGAACTGGAAAATTCTTATGAAGTTTGCAGTAATGAGGACTGCTAAAATGTGTGTTGCAGCCAAAGTAGTTGCTTATGATGTTGTTACAGCCAGGAAAGCTGATTTGTTGTTGTAAAAGTCAGGAAGGCTGATTTGAAGTTGTTACAACCAAGATGGTTGATTTGAAGTTGTTACAGCCAGGATGGCTGATTTGATGTTGATACAGTCAGGATGGCTGATTTAAAATTGTTACAACCAAGCTGGCTGATTTGAAGTTGTTATAGCCAGGATGGTTGATTTGATGTTGATACAGTTAGGATGGCTGATTTGAAGTTGTTACAGCCAGGATGGCTGATTTGATGTTGTTATAGCCAGGATGGCTGATTTGATGTTGTTACAGCCAGGATGACTGATTTAATGTTGTTACAGCTAGGATGACTGATTTGATGTTGTTATAGTCAGGATGGTTGATTTGATGATGTTACAGCCAGAATGGTTGAGTTGTTATTACAGCCATGAAGGCTGAGTTTATGTTGTTACAGCTAGGAAGGGCAGTCAGAGATGCTGCTTGTGATGATAAGCTAGGAAGGCTAAGTTGAAGATATTTTCAGCCAAAGAAGCTTTTGAAGATCAGTGATGAAAAAAACAGATAAAGAATGTTGCAAACAGATATGAAGATTTTTGGCAAGTTTGGAGTTCGAAGTATCTCACTCCCAACTTGAGGGGGGTATTGAAGATAGTGTTCTTTGTGTTAGTTTCTGATGTTTTTAGGTATTATTGTACTTGCCCGAGATATAAGGGGCATTTTGGTAATTTTCTGTACTAGGGGTATTTTGGTCATTTTGGTCAATTTTCGTTTTACAGCTCCTTATATAAGGGCTGGTAGGTTGTATTAGGTGTTGAGGCAGTGTGTAAGAAAGAGAGAAAGAGGGGGGAGCGGCCTCCATTGGAGGTCCGCTCCTTTCCTTCAATCTCTCATGTTTCCTCCTTAATATTAATCATATTTTATGTTTTTAATCTTCTGCGATTCTACTCTGAATTTCAACAGTAATGTCACTCCATGAGCAACATTGTTTTCAATATGAGATTTTTTAAAATATTCCCGTGCTTCTTTGGCATTAGTGAAGTCCGCCAAAGTGTCCCTAGTGTGCTCATTTACATCATTCATTAGCACCTATACGACCGTTCAATGACCTTTTTCATATTCTTTCTTATGATCAAGCATGACATTAATAAAGGGTTCTTGAAATATCAAAACATTGTCGAGATTGAGGATACATGTTTTAAATTATGGTACTCAGGTAAGGAAAAGTATCAACTCTGCCCATGCAAGGGATCACCCTCGCATTGCCAGTCTTCAGCCCAGATAAAGGAGGAGGGTTGTGTTAGGCTTCCGATAGCCATCGTAAAACTTCATCGGATTTTTATAACATACAACAACAATAACTAAGCCTTTTCCCATACTAGACGGGGTCGGCTACATGGATTCTTTGTTTCCACAGATCCCTATCGTATGCCATGTTAGCAGTTAACTCACAATAAGCTAGATCATTCTTTATTGTTTCTTTCTAACACTTTTGTAGCTGTCCTCTAACTCTTTTAATACTTTCTAAATTTAGTTTTTCATACCTTCTTCAAGGTTCTTCTTTTAATCTTCTCTCTCTATATCCAAACCATCTTAAACGTTATTCTCTCATTTTATCCTCTATTGGTGCCACTCCTAGTTTGTTTCTAATAACCTCATTATGTATACGGTCTTTTCTTGTATGACCACTCATCCATCTCAACATCTTTATTTCTGTCACTATCATCTATTGTACATGTTGATGATTAACTGCCCAACACTCATAACCATAAAGCATGGCTGGCCTAATTGTTGTTATGTAATATTTACCTTTTAACTTTAATGGTATCTTCTTATCACAAAGAATACCTTATGCTCCTCTCCATTTTATCAACCAGCATTAATTTAATCATTTTAATGTGTAACATGTCCATCAATTCTTCCATCACTCTGAAAAATTGATCATAGGTATTTAAAACTTTTCTTTTGGGGGATGCAATGTGTGCCAATTTTAATTTCTGTCCTCTGAGGTAACCAAATGATCAAACTTACATTCCATATATTCTGTCTTTGTTATACTAAGTCAAAGGCATTTGCTTTCTAATGTTTCTCTCCATAGTTCCAATTTTCTATTAACTTTTTCCTTAGACTCCTCCACTAATACAATGTCATCTGCAAATAACATACACCAAGGTAATTAATCTTGAATATGTTTTGTTAACTCATCAATCACCAATATAAATAAGTATGAACTTAAAGTTGATCCTTGATGTAACCAAATATTAACTTCAAAGAAGTCTGTCATTCCTTCATGAGTCCTCACACATGTTTTTGCACCATCATACATGTCTCTTATAAGGTTAATGTATATCAATGGGATACCTCTTTTTTTCAAAGTTCTTCAAAAAACCTCCCTCGATACCCTATCATAAGCTTTTTCTAGATCAATAAATATCATGTGAAGGTCTTTCTTTTTTGCTCTAAAATGTTCCATAAGACGTCTTAAAAGGTGAATCACTTTAACAATAGATCTGCCTAGCATGAATCCAAATAAGTTCTGTGTTGTACTCGATACTTGTCTTACCCTATGTTTGATAGTTCTTTCCTATAACTTTATAGTATGACTCATATACCACGATTTCATGAACCAATACGAATCTTATTATCTAGGACTAGCTTCCTTACTCCTGCATCCGTCCATATTAAAAATGTGGAGACCTCTCTATAATTTATTGACTACATTCGGGCGGCAATGTAGCGGGATTAACGTCTCTATCCATACCCGTCCATGATGTGGGAACCCTCTCTGCAACTGATTCACTATATTCGAGCGAAAATATAGTGGCCCTTGCTTACTTTTCACTGCATTCGGGCTCTGGAGTGCGTCGCTAGGCGGGGATGCCCCAAAGCAATGCTCATAATTTGTGTAATTCATGGTATAAAAATCCGACAAAGTTTTACGCTGATTGTCGGAAGCCTAACACAACCCTCCTCCTTTATCTAGGCTTAGGACCGGTCATGCAAGGGTGATCCCTTATATGGGTGGAGTTTGGTGGTGGAGTGAAGTAGTACAAAATAAAATCAAGGCAAAGAGGGTATGTTACAAATTACATTATGCTAAGAAAACTAGCGAAACTTTAGAGACTTATAAGAAAACAAAGAAAGAAGCGAAAAAGGCTGCCAGTGAAGCAAAAGTTAAAATTAGGGAGGATTTATATAAAAATCTCAATTCAAAAGAGGGTGAAAGAGATATTTTTAGGATAGCTAGGATTAGGGATAAGAAAACTAAGGATCTTAATTTTGTTAGATGCATCAAAGACGAGGATGAGAAAATTCTAGTGGCAAATGATGATATAAAAAAATAGATGGAAAAACTATTTTTATATGCTTTTTAGTGAAAATAAAGATGCTAGTATTAGCATAGGAGAGTTAGCCAAATCATAAAAGTATATAATGAAGACGATGCTTCAATATAACAATAGAAGATCGATGAATAAATATCAAGATCGATGATTAGATGTTGCCACAATGTAACTATCACAAACCCTTAAAAAAGGCTATAATCTCACTTAAGTGCAATGAAGGCTCACTAAAAGTAGTGAAAAATTAATATTATTAATCAAATAAGTGTGTTTACAAGAGTACATTGGAAGAATTTATAGAAAAGGAGAGAGCGTGGAGAAGAGATGTGCTATTAAAGAGTAGGGAGCAACCTGTAGCCAGGGAGGTAGCCATTGGGGGCCTGGCACCTTGGCCCTTATGGCCTGGTGCCAGCGGTCCTTTCAGCCAAGCCCCCTCACCCTAAGGCCCTGGCCCTAAAGGCCATGTTTACAAGTTTACAGTTTACAATTCCGATATTCCAAGAACCAATAAGAATTTTATTATCTAGGACTAATTTTCTTATCCTCCTCATTTGTCCATACTTAAAATGTGGAGACCCTCTCTACAATTTGTTCACTACATTCGGACAACAATATAATGGGACTAACTTCTTTACCCTTATCCATTATCATATTTTAGTTGGAAAACATGCTTGGTCTGCGTAGTCCACCTATGTAGAGGACTATTTATTGTCCAGTGTTTAGTGGGGAAAGTAATAACCGTTGAGAATCTAAGATACCTTTGCTTGCCCTTTTGCTTTTCCCTATTTAAGCCGCTTTGTTGAGACATCTTTGTGTCCCGTTGAACAACATGGCTGCTGTATTGTAATTGCTCACTCTGGTGCTACACCTAAGAAAACAAATTGGAGGATTCAAGAATGACTTGCGGGTGCCAGAAATGTGAAAAGATGCTAAGAGGCATATATTCATAACTATTATGTTTATGCATTTTGTTTTCCACTCTCTTCCATGTTCTTAGATCTTTGGGAAATGCATAAATAGTTTTAACTAAGAATTAATTCTCAGACATGTTTAAATTTATCCGTGAATTGGTAACCTGCTGCCTTAATCTTTCCATTTTTCTTATTTTTCTGCTTCTACATGTTGGCAGTTCGAGTAATACTGCTTATAAATGTTCTGCAGACTCGTGGCTTAAAGCATGGGAGGGCCATTGTCGTGTCAACTTGTGCAGCTGTAGCAGCCATTTTAACTGGTGTACTTGCTGGTATGCTTGCACTAGGGGAACAGTTGCCTTCAAGTCCATTCGCACGCACTATTCTTTTGGTTGGATGGTATGCTATCAAAATTTCCCTATCCTCTTGTTAATAGCGTTGCAGACTATGGATCGTATCTAGTCCCATTACAATTATCCCTTCACATATACCTTGCTTGTTGCTTTCATTTAGTTTAAACAGTTTGGTTATCTCAGAGTGCCTAATTTGATGTTCATAATAAAATTGAATGTCACATTGACTGGAAAACTGTTCACACTGTATGTGTGTTGACTGTGGGAAGGATATAGGCAAACTGAATTGCAGGTCATGGAAGTCAACTGGGTTGAAACAGAAAAAACATTCTGTTAAGAAAAATGAAAAGATAACAGAGCATTTTAATTGTCAAGGCAGTGTTAAGTGCAGATATTTGCATATTTTGCCTACAGCCCTTCTTGTTTGTTCTTAGTTGACAAAGAGTTATTGTGCAGAATTTATAAACCAAGCAGTATGCAGATGCAAGAAACATGGTTTCACAGTCGTGTTGTGGTCTAGACTCTACGGAACAAATCGGTTCATTGTTTATATTTCTAAATTATAAGCTACATAGTTATGTTCTTTCAAGAGCTCGTGCATCAGCTTTGTGCTTCATTCAATGCGAAGTGTATCTTGTGCTGTACCATATTGTTATGTAACAAGATGCTTCCAAATATTCTTGATTAGTAGGGAACTTGTGTAGAACACATTTTGATGCCTCCTCCCAGTTGCCCTACTATCATTTGTTTATGTTCAATTCCTTTATTCTTGATTAGTTGGGAACTTGTGTAGAACACAGTTTGATGCCTCCTCCCAGTTGCCCTACACTAGTTTTGATATAGGTTTTAAATTATAGTACTCGGTAAAGAAAAGGCTCAAAATGGAGTTGGTATTATCATAAATAAAGATTTAAAGGATAATATAATATACATACAACGATATGGTGACCGAATCATGATGTTGAAATTAGTATTAAGAGCAGAGGTTTTGAATATAGTTTATGCTTACGCACCCCAAGTAGGACTAGAAGATACTATAAAAACAACTTTTTGAGAAGAGTTAGATAAGGTGATTCAAAAGATTCCACAAAGGGAGATGAGTTGTTTAGGAGGAGACTTAAATGGACATGTCGGTAAAGAGGCATTAGGATATAAGGTATTCATGAAAACTTTGGTTTTGGGGATATAAATGAGGAAGGTAGGGAGATTTTAAATTTTGCTATGGCATTTAATATCTTTATAGTCAATACAATCTTGAAAAAATGAGATGAACATTTAATTACTTATAAGAGTAGCTTATCACAAACACAAATTTGTTGAAGAATATGCATATTTAGTGTTCTTAGTGTTAGTTTTGTAATTTCTGATGTTTTAGGTATTATTGTAATTGCCCGTAGTACTAAGGGCAATTTTGTCATTTTTTGTTTTACAGCTCATTATATAAGGGCTGATAGCTTGTATTAGGGAAAAAGAGGTTTTGAGTAAGAAGAGAGAGAAAGAGGGAGGACGGCCTCCAATGGAGGCCGTCCCTTCCTTCGATCTCTCATGTTTCCTCTTCAATATTATTGATATTTGTTGTTTAATCTTCCGTTACACGATTCTGAAATCTTAACATGGTATCAGAGTATATTTTTGATCACTGGGAGCGCTAACAAGTGGTGACAGATTTGCTAGAACGTGTGAAAGGTTCAGAAACCACCAAAACTGGTGGTCTCAAGCATGAGTCATGTGGCTGCTGTTGTTGGGCTTCTTCATATTTCTGCCCATATGACTGCTGCCATTCTTCTCATGTTGCTGATGGAACTTGGTATTAAGACCTATATACGCCACAGGTTACTTGGAGCTCTACTATTTTTTATGTTGGGCATTAACTCATTCCTTGTCCTTGTCGGAGTATGAAAAGTTGAAGAAACAGATGAAACCAGATTTATTGGATATGGTTCCTTGGTACTCTGGGACATATCTGTTCAAGACTGTTTTTGATCTTCTAGTATCGGTAACATTTTTTGTTGGTCGCTTTGATGTGCGCATGATGCAGATATCCAAATCCATCTTCATTTACATATGAGAAGCGCTTCTTTCGCCCATTTGAGTATGCTTTGCAACCTCCTGAGTGGTTACAAGCCTGAACATATAGCAGTGAGCAAGCCAAAGATGCCTTGTGGCTTATTGGATCTGAAGCAGTATGATGACCCTCAGTACTTTATTATCCCTGGAAACCACGATTGATTTGATGGCCTGCACACTTTTATGAGATATACATGTCAAGCTAGCTAGGTGGTTGGTTTCTACCACAGAAAAAGAGTTATTTTGCTCTGCAACTTTCCAAGGTTGGAGTGGATGACTCCGTGATTGTTATCACACATGAACCAAACTGGCTTCTTGATTGGTACTGAAATGAGACAAGCGGCAAGAATGTGTGTCACCTAATATCTAACTACTTAAAGGGAAGATGTAAGCTTTGAATGGCTGGGGACTTGCACCATTACTTGCGGCATTCTTACGATTCAGGATGATACTTGGTCAGGTCATCTGAAGAACTTCTTTAGAACAATGTGGCAGGCATTCACGTACATGCTGGAGCACTCATACGAATCATCCATGGGAATTATGGCATTGTTTGTAGCCTCATTTTCGTTTGTTCCACCAAAAATGTCAAAAAAGGCGTCGTGCTGTTGTTGGGCTTCTTCATTGCGAAGAAATGAATCAGAATCTGAGATGTCAGGCTATGGTGGCGGCATTTATTGCATCTGGGTACAGAGCACGCACATGGAACAGGCTTTGGTGGCTGCATTTATTGGATATGGATGCACATTTATTGCATATGGTTGTACTATTTGAATTCCCAAGAAAGTGGAGCAGGACTTTATTGACTGCAACTTAACACATTAGAAGACCGTGAAGGTATTAGGACCATTAAATCTTAGGGGCCCATCATTTATGGTGTTTCAGGGGGCTTTGGAAAGGTCACAGCCGAACAAAGAGAAGTTATTGAGCAGTTTGGGCTCACAGTCTATTCTTGGAATGATTTTTTTTTTCCGGTGGGAGATAACAGGCAAATGTCCAACGATGAATGACATTTGTAAGTACACTAGTGGAACAACTAGTGTACCATAGATTTGATATCATGGAGAGGAAATGAGCTGAACATGGTTGACACACCAGGTCATGGGGACTTTGGCGGGGAAGTTGAACGTGTAGTTGGCATGGTTGAAGGAGCAATATTGGTAGTAGATGATGGTGAAGGACCGCTTGCACAAACGAAGTTTGTTTTAGCAAAGGCCTTAAGATATGGATTGCGCCCAATTCTTCTCTTGAACAAAGTAGATAGGCTTGCAGTGTCTGAGGAGCGATGCGATGAGGTGGAGAGTTTGGTGTTTGATCTGTTTGCGAATCTTGGTGCCACACAGGAACAACTTGATTTTCTTGTGGTTTATGCATCAGCGAAAGAGGGATGGGCTTCCTCTACCTTTGTCAAAAAACCCACCTGAAGAGGAATGGAATATGTCACTGCTGCTGGATGCTATTATAAAATTTGTTCCCCCACCCACAGCAAACCTTGAAGAACCTTTCAAGATGCTGGTTTCCATGATGGAGCATGACTTTTACCTTGGCAGAATATTGGCTGGTCGACATTGTTTTGTTGGCTGGATTGCTATCATAAAACTTATGAAAAAGAAGGGTATAAGCTATTGTTTTCATGCATCAAATCATGATTAATCAGATCAATAGGCATTCACACCGAAATGGACAGAAATAAGACTGTTGTCGCCTTTTTCCTCTGGCCGCCAGTCTCCCCTGCACCTCTTTATTAATCCATCTTAAGTACAAAACGGCAACCCTAATTACAATTTATACTAAGTACTGTTTTAACTTAAAAGACTATAATACCCCTACTTGAAGTACACTGTTCCTAATGAATCAGATGTGATTCATTAGGACCCAAACACTAGATAAGACCCAAGCTTCCTAACTAATTCAGAAATAAACTAAGAAAAGAACAAAATCTACTAAATCTTCTTGAAGACGAGACTTGATCTTCAATACACCCCCTCAAATGGAGTCTTTAAGAGTTGTGATTCCTATCTTGGCAAGGATTTTCTTGAAAGCGTTAACTTGCAATGATTTAGTGAGAATGTCTGCTAGTTGATCTTATGAGCGAACATGAATAAGATTGAATAAGCCTTGAGAAATTTTCTCTCTGATAAAGTGACCGTCAATCTCTATATGCTTGGTCCTCTCATGGAATACAGGATTTAAAGCCATTTGGAGAGCAGCTTTACTATCAGTAAAGAAATTAATAGGCATATTTCCTTTGAAACCAATCTCCTCCAAAAGTGATATAATCCATAGGCCTTCACACATTCCAAGAGCAATAGCACGATACTCTGCTTCAACACTTGATCTGGCTACCACACTTTGCTTCTTACTTTTTCAAGAGACTATATTTCTACCTAAATATACCATATCTCTAGAGGTAGATTTTCTATCGGTTTTGGAGCCTGCCCAATCAGCATCAGTATAAATCTCCAGATTCATTGATGAGTGCAGAGCATATAGTAACCCATGGGTGAGGGAAGATTTCAAATATCTAATTATATGGAATACAATGTTCATGCGATGTCTAGACGGGTTGTGCATCCACCTACTAACATATCCCACTGCAAAGCTGATGTCAGGTCGAGTTATAGTTATATATATCAGTCTTCCTACCAGTCTCTGGTACTTACCAATGTCTTCATAAGATGTAGACTTACTGTCTTCTTCGCTTGATATATCCATAGGTGTAGAACATATTCTGCAGTCTTTCATTTTGGTTTCCTTTAGTAAATCAAGAATGTATTTCCTTTGACTTAGAAATAAACAATTATCTTTACGAATCACCTCAATTCCCAAGAAATAATGTAATCTGCCCAGATCCTTCAGGTCGAACAAGGTGTTTAATTGTTTCTTTAATGCAACTATACCGTCTGCATCATTACCTGTAATAATTATATCATCCACATAGACTAAAAGTATAATAGTCTTTTGACCATGCTTGATGAATAATGTATTATCACTGGTACATTTATTGAAGCTCAACTTTATAATGCCATCACTGAATTTCTCAAACCATGCTCGTGAAGACTGTTTCAAGCCATAGATTGATTTCTTCAATTTACATACTCTATTCTGCTTTTGCTTCTGTAGGTATCCTGGAGGTACATCCATATAAATATCTTCCATAAGGTCTCCCTGTAAGAATGCATTTTTAACATCCAATTGCCATAACTCCCAACCTTTATTAACTGTCACACTTAAAATTATCTAAATGGTATTCATTTTCGCAACTGGAGCAAAGGTTTCAGTGTAGTCAATGCCATAAGTTTGACTATAACCTTTAGCTACTAATCTGGCTTTGTTTCTTTCAATATTGCCATCAGCTCTATACTTCACGAAGAACACTGATTTACACCCTACTGTTTTCCTTCTTGATGGTAAGTCAACCAGTTCCCAAGTGTTGTTTCTGACTAGTGCAACAATTTCTTCTTTCATTGCTTTCTTCCATTCTGGTATTTGTTCTGCTTCCTCGAATGTTTTCGGAATAAAAGTAGTATCAGTATTCATTGCGAAGATCTGGTATTCTAGGGGATAGTTGAAGTAGGATACAAATTTCTGCAATGAGTATTGAGCTACCTCTCTTTTCCCTTTTCGAATTGCAATAGGAAGGTCAATATCTGAATTATTAGAGGTTACCTGAATTGTAGATGAGTCTCAGCCGGAGTAACTGTCTAGGTCTGGTAAGAACACCTCTATTACCTCTGGAATACACCTGTCAGTTTTTATTCTGAGTAGGTATAATCTCTTCATCTTCTCTCTCGTGCTGCACCTGATTTTCTGTTGGAGGAATAGGTATCACGTTTGAAGAATCTGTTGCAGACGATGAATCTTCCTGGAAATTATAAAACGGTATATCCTCATGGAATGTAACATCCACAGTAACATATAATTTTCTGCTGATAGGGTCATAACATTTGTAACCTTTCTGAGTAGAAGAATATCCCACAAAGATGTATTTTCTTGATCGTGCATCTAATTTATCTTTAAGACCATGATGAAGGTGAATAAAACAGGTGCATCCAAAAATTCTCGGAAGTAAATGAAATTGCTTCTGACGTGGGCACAATAAATGAAAGGGTGTATCACCATCGAGGACTCTGCTCGGCATGCGGTTTATGAGGAAAACTGCTGTCAACACTGCTTCACCCCAATAATATTTAGGAGCATTACATCCAATCAATAAGGTTCTAGCCACTTCCAGAATATGTCTTCTTTCTTTCAGAAATCCCATTCTATTGAGGAGAATATGCACATGAAATCTGATGTAGCATCCCATGTTCTAAGAAGTATGTATCAAGTGACTAAGACATAAATTCTCCACCATTGTCACTGCGAAAGATTTTGATAGTACCGTGGAATTGAGTACGTATAAATTTACAGTAAGTAGGTAGAATATTCTTAACTTCATCTCTAGTTTTCATGAGGTATATCATTGTAAATCTGGTACAATCATCTATGAAGGTAATAAAGTATTTAAATCCATGCAGAGAAGTAGTAGCATAAGGACCCCAAATATCAGAATGAACAATTTCAAAAGGAACTGATGATTTTTGTTCATTTAAAGGAAAAGAAGCACGATGATGTTTTGTCTTCTGGCAAGTCTCACAATTTAAGTTCAAATTATTACATAAACTGAATTCAGGCAATAATATTCTAATTTTAGATAGAGGCAAGTGTCCTAATCGTTGGTGCCAACGAGATATAACTCCTTGTTTCTCTATGATGCTGATAGACTGCATAGCCGCTCCATTCTTTTCTTCATAGATGTAAAGACCTCTCCTTACACTACCCTGACCATAAATCTTCTCCGTTCTCAGTTCCTGAAATACACATCCAGTAGAGTAAAAAATTATTCGACATTTCAGATCTTGGGATAAGGCAGAGACTGATAATAAATTAACTCATAGACTGGGAACATGTAAAACATTCTTTAGTACACCAAAAGAAGTATTAATATTTCCCTTTCCCATTATAGGAGAATGTGATCCATATGCCAAGCGGATGTTGACTCGTTCTTGAATCTCCTCATAACTATCAAATAGTTCCTTCCTACTAACCATATGATCAGTAGCTCCTGAATCAATAACCCATATCTGAGAGTAAATAGTGTTTAAATTACCCTTGACCAAGAATGAAAAAGGATAAGCCATGGTAGCCTGAGCTTCATTACTAGAAGATGTAGATGGAGTTTGTGAGTCAGCTAATCGGGCCTTGAGTAACTCAATCTCCTTCTTCATGTCTGCTAGAGAATTGGTAGGGTCTTCAATGGTTTGTTTGTCATTCTTATCACTTGTAAAATACACATTGTTTGATCTATGTTGAAATGGAGGAGGTCTTCCAACTAATTCCTAACATGTCTCCTTTGTGTGTCGGGTTTTACCACAGTGAACGCATGTTAATTTTGCTTGTTCATCAGAAGTAGGTCCAAATCTGCCTCTACCACGACCATATCCTCCTTTGCCACGGGAAAAAGACGGATTTGATGGGTTCCTTCCAACGAACGCAGTTGTATGAGTATTGATTTTTGCCTCATTTTCCAAGTGTTTTCTGTCTTCCTCCCGAAGTAGAAGTGAGTAGACTGTGCTTAACGTTGGTAGTTCTTCTCTGCTCAAAATGTTATTTTTTACTGCTTCATACTCTGAAGAAATGCCCCATAGAAGATCAAATACCTTTCTTTCTCTGAGTTCTTCATTCCTCTCTTGAGTGCAATTTTGACACTTTGTTTTGGAATAAAGTTGTAGTTCTTCCCAGAGACCATGGAGTTCTGCATAATATTCACTCACTGATCTGTTTCCTAGTCTGCATCTTCTAATCTTTTCAATAATATCATATTTCTTGGCTATGTTTTTCCTTTGAGCATATGTATCATGCATCGCTAACCAAATGGTCCTAGCAGTCTCTAGAAACATGAAGGTGCTGGCAATTGATGGAGACATAGACTGGAGGAGCCAGGCACTAACTAGTGCATTTTCTCTATGCCACTTGGTGTATAAAGGATCATTTACTGGAGGTGGGATTGCATCACCAGTCAGATAATCCCAGTGCCCCCTGGCCATCACTGCTAGCTCTATAGATCTGGCCCACTAAAGAAAATTTTTCCCATCTAACGAGGTTTGTTATCTGAAACCCCTCACTCTTATCTGCAGAAAAACTCTCAGTTGTATCACCCATTTTGGTTTTTTCCATCAATCACTGGAGTAATCAGTTCCGATTAAGTTTAATTAGAGTAATATGTACCACACGATCTGAACTGAATCGAGACTTATTCATAAATAAAGCCCCAAACAAAGAGGAATCTGAAATATGCAGTCAGTCTTAATCACACGATCTGAACTGAAAATTACTAGGTAATAAAAACTGATTGTCCTTTTTTTTATTTTTTATTTTATAAGAATGAAATTCTTGTTTCAAGTCTCACCAATCTATATAACAATCAACCCACGTTTCACAAGAACCTGTGTTTCACAAGAGACTGCACAGTTGCAGATTTCTTGACTATAATGTTCAGCCGATTCCTTCAAAGACAGCCTGACAAATCTTCACCTCCGTGAATGTCAGTTGGTAAATGAAATGGCGTAAACAAAAAACTAGAGTCTTTTGTCGTATTTGAATGAAAAACATGAGCCAAACGATTGGATATACTTACAAGTTTTCCACCAAACAATACTTAGCTGCCTGTTGATAATCCACGATGGCCAAAAACACGAGTTTAGGCTCTGATACCATGTTGTTTTCATGCATCAAATCATGATTAATAAGTACTGTTTTAACTAAGTACTTATTAATAAGCATTCACACCGAAATGGACAGAAATAAGACTGTTGTCGCCTTTTTCCTCTGGCCGTCAGTCTCCCCTGCACCTCTTTATTAATCCATCTTAAATCAATAAGCATTCACACCGAAATGGACATAAATAAGACTGCTATTGCCTTTTTCCTCTAGCCGCCAGTCTCCCCTACACCTTTTTATTAATCCATCTTAAGTACAAAACGGCAACCCTAATTACAATTTATACTAAGTATTGTTTTAACTTAAAAGAACTCCGCCTATGTAAGGAATCACCCTTTCATGGCCGGTCCCAAGCCCGGAAAAAGGAGGAGGGTTGTGTTAGGCTTCCGACAGCCAGCATAAAACTTTGTCGGACTTAACATGGATTCTACAAAAAAAAAAAAACAAAGAATCCATGTAGCTGACCCCATCTAGTATGGGAAAAGGCTTAGTTGTAGTTGTAGTATTGTTTTAACTTAAAAGACTATAATACCCCTACTTGAAGTACACGGTTCCTAATGATCTCATTCATTAGGACCCAGACACTAGATAAGACCCAAACTTCCTAACTAATTTAGAAATATACTAAGAAAAGAACAAAATCTACTAAATCTTCTTGAAGACGAGACTTGATCTTCCAATACAAGCGAGGTGTTATCAACAGTGCAGGAGCTGGGGACATTGTTTAGTTGGCTGGATTGACAACTTCATCAATAGGTCACATCGTTTCAAATGTGGAGGTGATGACTGCATTGCCTACTGTTTAGCTGGATCCTCCAACAATTTCTATGACCATTGGTGTTAATGATTCACCTCTAGCTGGCTGTGATAGGGAGCTCGAAGATAAAAGACCTGTATGGCACTCGAAACTTGTGACAGGGAGCTCGAAGATAAAAGGAGGGAAGTCACTGTGATGTAGATGGGTTGAAAGCGGAAAAGACATCAAGTAGAGGTACTGGAGACTCTTAAAAGGAAGTCATAAGGATAAAAATGAAGTTGCAAATCAACTGTTGATGAAATATTAAGAGAGAAGTTTACCTGCATGATAAGTGTTCATTGAAATGCTCAAGAAGAGATATTTACCTGCACATCAATTGTTGGATGAAATGCTCAAGAGGTTGATGAAATACAAAAGAATGAAATTGGATTGTCAAACTGATGAGTTAAGTAAGAAAGAGATGTAGCCATGTGTGAGCGCCAAAGTAGAGTTGTAGGTAGGTTGGATGGAATGTCTCAAATCTGTCGATTCTTTGAAGATTACGGTCATGAGGACTGCTAAAATGTGTTCTACAGTCAAGATGCTGCTAAAGAGAAGGCTGAGTTGATGGTGCAGCTAAAGATGCTGCTAAAGATATCAGCCAGGAAGGTTGAATTGATGGTGCAGCCAAAGATTGCTGAGTTGATGGTGCAGCCAAAGATGCTGCTAAAGATGATCAGTGAGGAAGGCTGAGTTGAAGTTGTTGCAGCCAAAGAAGTTGTTGAAGATTGGATCAGTCTTGAAGATAGATGAAGAATATTGCAGTCAGGAAGGGTGCTGAAAAGAAAAAAAAATCAATGTTTTTAGCAAGTTTGGAGTTCGAAATATCTCACTCCCAACTAGAGGGAGGGTGTCGAAGAATATGCATATTTAGTGTTCTTAGTATTAGTTTTGTAATTTCTGATGTTTTAGGTATTATTGTAATCACCCGTAGTACTAAGGGCATTTTGGTCATTTTCTATTTTATAACTCATTATATAAGGGCTGATAGGTTGTATTAGGAAAAAAGAGGTTTTGAGTAAGAAGAGAGAGAAAGAGGGGGGCGGCCTTCATTGGAGGTCTGCCCCTTCCTTCGATCTCTCATGTTTCTTCTTCAATATTATTGATATTTGTTTAATCTTCTGCTACACGACTCTGAAATCTCAACAAAATTGATTATTTTATTTGTAGAAAAAAAGATAGAGCGTGTTGTAAAGATTAAGGTAATTCAAGGAGAAAGCTTAACCACCCAACATCGACTTTTAGTTGTAGATTTACAACAAAACAACAACAACAACTAAGCCTTTTCCCATACTAGACGGGGTCGGCTACATGGATTCTTTGTTTCCACAGATCCCTATTGTGTGCCATGTTAGCAGTTAACTCCCAATAAGCTAGATCATTCTTTATTATTTCTTTCCAACACTTTTGTGGTCGTCCTCTACCTCTTTTAATACTTTCCAAATTTAGTTTTTCTAACCTTCTTATAGGTTCTTCTTTTGATCTTCTTTCTATATGTCCAAATCATCTTAAACGATGTTCTCTCATTTTATCCTCTATTGGTGTCACTCCTAATTTGTTTCTAATAACCTCATTATGTATACAGTCTTTTCTTGTATGACCACTCATTCATCTCAACATCTTCATTTCTGTCACAGACATCTTTTGTACATGTTGATGATTAACTGCCCAACACTCAGAACCATAAAACATGGCAGGCCTAATCGCTGCTCTATAATATTTACCTTTTAATTTTAATGGTATCTTCTTATCACAAAGAATACCTGATGCTCCTCTCCATTTTACAGCATTAATTCTGTGTAACATCTCCATCAATTCTTCCATCACTTTGAAAAATTGACCCTAGGTATTTAAAACTTTCCTTTTGGGGAATGCAATGTGTTCCAATTTTAATTTCTATGTCCTCTGAAGTAGCCAAATGATCAAACTTACATTCCATATAAAGAACCTCCCTCGGTACCCTATCATAAGCTTTTTCTAGTTCCAATTTTCTATTAACTTTTTCCTTAGACTCCTCCACTAATACAATGTCATCTGCAAATAACATACACCAAGGTATTTCATCTTGAATATGTTTTGTTATCTCATCCATCACCATTATAAATAAGTATGGACTTACAGTTGATCCTTGATGTAACCGAATATTAACTTCAAAGAAGTCTGTCGTTCCTTCATGAGTCCTCACATATGTTTTTGTACCATCATACATGTCTCTTATAAGATTAATATATGTCAATGTGATACCTCTTTTTTCCAAAGGTGAATCGCTTCAATAGTAGAGATGCCTGGTATAAATCCAAATTGGTTCTCTGTTGTACTTGATACTTGTTTTAACCTACGTTCGATAATTCTTTCCCATAATTTCATAGTATGACTCATTAACTTGATACCTCGATAATTCACACAATTTTGAATGTCTCCCTTATTCTTATATATGGGTATAAGTGTACTTGCTCTCCATTCCTTGGGCATCTTTTGGTTTTTCCATATTTCATTAAATAGTCTTGTGAGCCAAGTGATTCATATTTCTCCTAGTATTTTCCAAACTTCTATAGGAATATTATCTAGTCCTACCGATTAACCACTCTTCATATGTTTAAGAACCTCTTTGACTTCATTCTTTTGAATATGTCAGTAGAAATTGTGGTTTATATACTTTTCTGACTTGGCTAAATCTCCTAAACTAATACTAACATCTTTATTTTCATTAAAAAGATTATAAAAATAGTTTTTCCATCTATTTCTTATATCACCATTTGCCACTAGAATTTTTTCATCCTCGTCTTTTATGCATCTAACATAATTAAGATCTTTAGTTTTCTTATCTCCAGCCCTAGCTATCCTAAAAATATCTCTTTCACCCTCTTTTGAGTTGAGTTTTTTATATAAGTCCTCCCAAATTTTAGCTTTTGCTTCAATCACAGACTTTTTCATTTCCTTCTTTGCTTTCTGATAAGCCTCTAAAGTTTCACTAGTTTTCTTAGCATGATGTAATTTGTAACATGCCCTCTTTGCGTTGATTTTATTTTGCACTACTTCACTCCACCACCAAGCTTCTTTTTGTGCCGGTACACCTCCCTTAGATACCCTTAACACATCTTTCGCCACTTTCGTAATATGTATAGCCATATTGTTCCACATATCATACGGTGTGCCAACATAATTCCAAACATCTCCTTGAAGGACTTTCTGTTTAAATATATCTTCTTTCTCGCTTTTGAGGTTCCACCATTTAGTCTGAATAGCTCGATACACTCTTTTCTTCTTTGTCCATTTTTTTATTTACAAATCCATACTAAAAGTCGATGTTGGGTGGTTAAGCTTTCTCCTGGAATTACCTTACAATCTTTACGACACGCTCTATCTTTTTTTCTACAAATAAAGTAATCAATTTTTGTTTGTGATAAGCCACTCTTATAAGTAATTAAATGTTCATCTCATTTTTTGAAGATTGTATTGACTATAAAGAGATCAAATGACATAGCAAAATTTAAAATCTCCCTACCTTCCTCGTTTATATCCCTAAAACCAAAGTTTCCATGAATCCCTTGATATCCTAATGCCTCTTTACCGACATGTCCATTTAAATCTCCTCCTAAACAAATCATCTCTCTTTGTGGAATCTTTTGAAACACCTTATCTAACTCTTCCCAAAAAATTGTCTTTATACTATCTTCTAGTGCTACTTGGGGTGCGTAAGCACAAACTATATTCAAAACCTCTACTCCTAACACTATTTTCAACGTCATGATTCGGTCACCATATCGTTGTATGTCTACTACACTATCCTTTAAATCTTTATTTATGATAATACCAACTCCATTTCGAGCCTTTTCTTTACCTGAGTACCATAATTTAAAACCTGTATCCTCTATCTCCTTTGCTTTTTCTCCAACCCATTTTGTCTCTTGTAAACATAGAATATGAATCTTTCTCCGAATCATAGTATCTACCACCTCCATTAGCTTACCCGATAATGTTTCGATATTCCAAGAACCAATACGAATCTTATTATCTAGGACTAGCTTCCTTACCCCCCGCATCCGTCCATAATCAAAATGCGGAGACAAAATTTTTCACTACATTCGGGCGGCAATGTAGCGGGAGTAACTTCTTTACCCACACCTGTCCATGATGTGGGAACCCTCTCTGCAATTGATTCACTATATTCGGGCGAAAATGTAGTGATCCTTGCTCACTTCTTACTGCATTCGGGCTCTGCAGCACGTTGCTAGGCGGGGACGCCCAAAACAATGTTCATAATTTTTGTAATCCATGTTGTAAAAATCTGACAAAGTTTTACGCTAGTTGTCAGAAGCCTAACACAACCCTCCTCCTTTATCCGGGCTTGGGACCGGCAATGCAAGGGTGATCCCTTACATGGGCGGAGTTTTAGTTGTGGATTTACAAATAAAAAAATGGACAAAGAAGAAAAGAGTGCATCGAGTTATTCTGACTAAATGGTGGAACCTCAAAAGAAGAAGATATATTCAAAAAGAAAGTCCTTTAAGGAGATGTTTGGAATTATGTAGGTATACCCTGTGACATGTGGAACAATATGGCTATCCATATTAGGAAAGTGACGAAACATATGTTAGGTGTATCTAAGAGAGGTGTACCAGTACAAAAAGAAGTTTGGTGGTGAGTGAAGTAGTGCAAAATAAAATCAAGGCATAGAGGGCATGTTACAAATTATATTATGCTAAGAAAACTAGTGAAACTTTAGAGGCTTATAAGAAAGCAAAGAAAGAAGCGAAAAAGGCTATTAGTGAAGCAAAAATTAAAATTAGGGAGGATTTATATAAAAAAAAACTCAACTCAAAAGAGGATGAAAGAGATATTTTTAGGATAGCTAGGGTTAAAGATAAGAAAACTAAGGATCTTAATTTTGTTAGATGCATCAAAGACGAGGATGAGAAAATTCTAGTGGCAAATGATGATATAAAAAATAGATGAAAAAACTATTTTTATATGCCTTTTAATGAAAATAAAGATGCTAGTATTAGCTTATGAAAGTTGGCTAAATCGTAAAAGTATATAAACCTTAATTTCTATTGACATATTCAAAAGAATGAAGCCAATGAGGCTCTTAAACATATCAAGGGTGGTTAATCGGTAGGACGAGACAATATTCCTATAGAAGTTTGAAAAATCCCAGGAGAAATAGGAATCACTTGACTCACAAGACTATTTAATAAAAGATGGAGAAACCAAAAGATGTCCAAGGAATGGAGAGCGAGTACACTTATAACCATATATAAGAACAAGGGAGACATTAGAATTGTGCGAATTATCAGGGTATCAAGTTAATGAGCCATACTATGAAATTGTGGGAAAGAATTATCGAATGTAGGTTAAGACAAGTATCGAGTACAACAGAGAACTTATTTGGATTCATGCCAGGCAGATCTAGTGTTAAAGCGATTCACCTTTTGAGACGTCTTATGGAACATTTTAGAGTGAAAAAGAAAGACATTCACATGAAATTTATTGATTTAGAAAAAAACTTACGATAGGGTACCGAGGGAGGTTCTTTGGAGAACCTCAAAAAAAAGAGGTATCCCATTGACATGCATAAACCTTATAAGAGACATGTACGATGGTACAAAAACATGTGTGATGACTCATGAAAGAATGACAGACTTCTTTGAAGTTAGTATTGGGTTACATCAAGGATCAAATTTAAGTCCATACTTATTTATAATGGTGATTGATGAGTTAATAAAACATATTCAAGATGAAGTGTTTTGGTATATGTTATTTATAGATGACATTGTGTTAGTGGAGGAGTCTAAGAAAAAAGTTAATAGAAAATTGGAACTATGGAGAGAAACATTAGAAAGCAAAGGCCTCCGACTTGGTAGGACAAAGACAGAATATATGGAATGTAAGTTTCATCATTTGGTTAGTTGAGAGGACATAGAAATTAAAATTAGCACACATTGCATTCCCAAAAGGAAAGTTTTAAATACCTATGGTCAATTTTTTAGAGTGACAGAAGAATTAATGGAGATGTTACATATAGAATTAATGCTGGTTGGTTAGAACGGAGAGGAGCATCAGGCATTCTTTGTGATAAGAAGATACCATTAAAGTTAAAAGGTAAATATTATAGAGCAACAATTAGGCCTGCCATGTTTTATGGATCTGAGTGTTGGGCAGTTAATCATCAACATGTATAACAGATGACTGTGACAGAAATGAAGATGTTGAGATGGATGAGTGGTCATACAAGAAAATACCGTAAACATAATGAGATTATTAGAAACAAATTAGGAGTGACACCAACAGAGGATAAAATGAGAGAATATCGTTTAAGATGGTTTGGATATATAGAAAGAAGATCAAAAGAACTTATAAGAATGTATGAAAAATTAAATTTGGAAAGTATTAAAAGAGGTAGAGGACGACCACAAAAGTGTTGGAAAGAAACAATAAAGAATGATCTAGCTTATTGTGAGTTAACTGCTAACATGACACACGATAGGGATCTGCGGAAACAAAGAATCCATGTAGCCGACCCCGTCTAGTATGGGAAAAGGCTTAGTTGTTATTGTTTGTTGTTGTATTAAAAGAGGTAGAGGACGACTACAAAAGTGTTGGAAAGAAACAATAAAGAATGATCTAGCTTATTGTGAGTTAACTGCTAATATGACACATGATAGGGTTGTGTGAAAACAAAGAATCCATGTATCCTACCCCGTCTAGTATGGGAAAAGGCTTAGTTGTTGTTGTTGTTGTTATATCTTTTACCTGTCTTATCTTCAGTACTGGATTAACCTTTCTGCTTTCTATTTTCTTTTTTGAAAACCTCATTCTCTTTATTATATGCTTATCTCATCACAATCTTTAATTTTGATTCATCCTGTACAGGTTTCTTATCATTGTTGGGGTAATCTTGCTTGTATGTTCGAGAAAGCTGGGCTCCCTCCTTCCCAGATCATGGCAACGACGTCTCCGTAATGGAGCTGAGCGGACTGCTAGCTTTAGAAAGTCTGGTCCCGTTCATGTTTGGGAATCTAGCTCTGTTGGTCTTGTCCCAACAAACCCCTTGCTTCATTTGAAAGCCTCTTCAGCAAAAACAAAACCCTGAAGCTTGCTGCTCTTTCTGAAAGAAATAATTGTTCGTTGTGAATATTGTGTTTCTTCTCATCTTGTAATCATTGCTACCAACATGGATTTCTGTAACTAAACGATGGCACTACTGTAAGATGACTACATATTTTGAACGGCCTGCACGGTCTCATTCTAATAATAGGTTTGGCGTTCCCTGTTTTGCTGTTATCGTGTGCATTGGGGCATTAAGGTCAACCTGCTACAGCTTCATCGTGGTATTAAGCCTATTTTAGATTAACTACTAATGTACCTGATATTTTCATCTCTTGCTCCAGGGTTGCATGTTTCGAACTGTAACATTTCTATTAACATGAAGATGAGGCATGTGTGCGATATGCCAGTGAACATGAAAGGGAAATGAGATGCATCATTCTTGCGTAATGTTCTAATTCAACTTACGGAAAGGGACATGAAACAATAACGATTGAAGTGTCCCTGTCGCAGTTTATGTGCTTGTGATGACGAAGATTGAACCACTAGTTAGCTTTTCTTAGTAGCGCCTTTCATCCTTTATGCCCTAAATGACTGGGTGGGGCTCATGTGGCACAATTTTATCCTAGCTTAAATTTTCTTTTCCTTGCAAGATTAATTTGACAATTGCAGAATTTTATTTTCTTCTATTTTCTAATTTTTGTCTTAAGATGTACAAATAATGGGCATACCAGAGCTTTTTCTCTTTTGATTTCGCTCAATTTTTTGGCCATCTAGACCAAATGAGGTCTTGCACTTGAAACTTGTTTCATTTTTTAATAAGCTGAGGTGCGGCCTCTGTCAACAAAGTTTTCATTGAAAATATGCAAGCATTGCAACCAAAAGGCCTGCAGGAAGGAATCAAGTGATGCGTTAGGTTTATGTTTTCATAGTTTCATCTTTTAATAAGCTGGATGCGGCCTCTGTCAACAAAGTTTTCATTGAAAATATGCAAGCATTGCAACCAAAAGGCCTGCAGGAAGGAATCAAGTGAGGCGTTAGGTTTATGTTTTCATAGTTTCCATCATTTTCTATTGATACAATAGCTAAAACTCAGTTCACTACGGTTGATAACAAAATGATTGAGGCCTCCAGAACTATTATCTTTATTATTTTGAAGCAGAATGGTGAATCTAGCGTCAAATAGTTTTTCCTAATTAATACCATCAAATGAACCGGTCCAAAATGATTGAACAGTTCCAACCCGGTGGCGTAGAAGTTGACCTTTTAGGGCTTCTCCGTCTCCTTCCAAACTGACAGGCCCACGTGAGCACCCTAGCCCCAGTTGAGTAGAGAAACTAAGGGCCAGTTGAACGCAATCTTCATACACACATACACACACCAGTTAACTTTCCAAATCTAACTGACCTAATAAAAGAAAAATTAGGCTATTTTGTGGTGGTACTTTCTAGCTGAACTTTTTTTTTTTCAGTGACGAGGGGGGCCTTGAGCCCAGTTAGAGAGATCGGGATATGCTTAGAAAGTAAAATCTCAATGCGTATAGATCCTGAGTACGTCACGGAAAACCAAAGGACTCGAACATATCTGTGCACTGATTCACTTTTCGTTCGGTACATATGTATTATCTTTACCTCCCACTTGCATCTGAGCAGAGCTTTGATCTTCTCTACTAACCTTCTAATCACAGGAGAGTATGTCTTGCTATTGTATAAATACGAGACTTAAGTCTTAGGAGTCCATCTCTAAAATAACCTCCCTGTGCCCTAGATCCCATGCCAGTTGAACACTCTCAGGGGATGGTTTCTTAAAATGCAGACACCTGTTGTCGTTACTATGGATGGTGACCACCGTCAGAGTTGAATTTGATCCATCCATATGCCGGTGGCCCCCATTTGATACTGACCTGCCTTTTGCTTGCTCCTGCATGATCCTGCTTCTGAGCTCGCACAATTTTGTATTGCTGAATCCACCATTTAACAACCAAAAACAATTGAGTTCAGCCTAAGAAAGAGTTGTTTGTTCCTCCACTTACACTGTAACCAAACACAGACTGCCACTCGTCTTTCTTATTTTATTTCATTTTTTATTGAAGGGTTGGGGCAAGGCAAGACCCCTACCAATAAAAAATGAGTATCTACGGTATGCATAATAAGGTAGAACAAATTACCTTCCAAAAACAAAACAAGAAAAGGCCAAATGTCCCATATTTTCGCAGATGGTTTTGGGACAACTCTATTAGGATTTAGAGTATTGTTATGCTTATGATCCTGCAAGTAGTGTTTACCTATGCTATTCAGAGTAAGGTGTTTGAATGTTGCAACGTGTTATCTAGTTTCGATTCTGGCTATTATAGGTATCTTGTGTCGTTGATACTTGGTATTTGTCCTTGTTTTTAGTGGCTTGTAGTGTGGACTCAGCCCATCTGTTATTGAAGAAGATTGTTTGACGTTCTACAGCATGTTGTTTTGCTTTTCTTCGGGAAATGTAAAGCAGTGTGGTAACCATGGAGGTTGTTGTCAGTTGAAGATCTCCATTTCCATCACTGTCTCTGCACAATTAAATGTATTGCATCCGATTATGGTTTTAGAATTCTAATATTGGTCTGCAAGGTGCCGGTCGCATGCTCTCATAATTGATCTACTGGGATGTGACTCAACAAGCTTTTAGATTGCTTGACTGCTTCCACCTAGTTGTGCTCCACCGTTATCATGTTCAATTATTTGTCCTCCTCTACTATCTGAATTAATTAGAGAAGGGGAGAACAAACCTTCCATAGCGCTGGCTAGTACTGCCTCTCCTTTACATGGAAGGCCCCCAATTGGGTGGTTTATCCTTCCAGTTGAAAGAGTGCCTATTGAGCCCATCTTGGCCAGAAGGTGTGGTAAAAAATTCCTTTCTTTAGGTATTCAATGAATTTGGATTCGGCTATATTGTTGAGCGACTTGTAGAGCTATTGATATCGATGCGGGTAGGTTTGCCTTGAAGCATCTTTAGGGTCGTTTGTACCACATCAATCCTTGATGACTCAATGATAACCTTGACCAATTCATGATTCCCATGTATCTGACTCGACCAACTCCATTCTGGCTTATGGCTGTTACTCTTCTCAGTTATCCATCCTTCTTGCAAAAACACAACTTTCCAATCTCTAACAGTATATCCCACCCACCACCGGTTACCCCCCTTGGAGTACATGGATAGTTCAATCCAATCTTGCGGGGGTGGTGTCTAACCATCTATAAATAACCACCTTGCGAATGTTGGTTGAGAAGAGGACGAAAGTGCTGGTGCAATTAGTTCTTTAACCCTGAATAAATTGTCTTTTAGAATTCGTTGTAGTGCACCCAAATTCATCGAGTTACTTCTTGGAATGAAATCAGCGAAGTCCCACTGAGTTTGTCCCATCTGCACAGTTTATCCCACTTGTAAGCCACTTGTCCTAAGTTCCTAGGTGGTTGCTAGTATATATATTGAAAAGATATGCAACTTCCTCCCAAAGTGATCTAGCAAAGGGGCAGGTTATAAAAAGGTGTGTTGTTGTTTCCATTGGGTGACTACAAAAACTACAATTGCTATCAATGATGAATCCCATATGCATCAGCCTAGATTTTGTTAGTAATTGCTCATCCAATGCTAGTCGAAGTGTATAGGCTGCTCTTGGGATGAAGCCTTAACACCATACCACCTTGTGTAAGCAATACGGTTCCCCTTTGTTCTAATAGCCTCCCATCCCCTAGATGTCTTAAACTTTGTTTGGTCTTCCCACCTAAGATGGTCCATCCCTCTTACATTTAAGTTATCCCACATCGCAAGTAATCCCGGTGGTATGTTCAACATGAAACCTTGCATATATAACTAGATCATTATGGGTTTCTTTAAGCTCTTTGATTGAGACCTTTCTAAGCACTTTGAATTGTTCCTTGGTGATAGCAAGAAGGATGTGCTGCACAAGAGATTATTTGTGATACCAAGGGTCAAACCATAACTCTATTTGTTCAGTCAATACCCTTGCTCCGATTATGACTGATTTTCAGCCAAAAGTTGTTAACATGAAGAAACTTCCTTGTTACTAACTCAGTCCAGGGCCCTCTGCTTTTGCTGCCACTTTCCAACCGTTATTGGCTAGCAATGCTTGTTCACTTCTGTCATTCTACGGATGCCGAAACCGCCTTCTTTGGTGGGCTTGCAGACTTGATCCTAGTTTAACAAATGCACCAATCTTTGTCTACGGTTTTCCGACCATAAGAATTTCTGCATAATTGCTTCAATTTGGAGTATGCATTTTTGGAGTAGGTAGAACATCCAGTGGAGCAACGTAGTAGAGAGAATGGACTTAATCATCGCGATCTGCCCCGCTAATGAGAGAATGGACGATGACCACGCTTGGAGATGGTTTTGGATCCTTATGACGAGTAGTTGGCATAATTTGTCGGAGAATCATTGAAGCAGCCTGAAGCTTTCTCCTTCGTCGGTTGCTGGAGTGTGATGACTTTCACTCTCCATCCAATCTCCCAAATAAACCTGCAGTGGAAATGAAGTTTGGGTGTTTGAGGCTTCCTCACAACAGCCTTTTCCAGAGAGACAGTATTTGATATTGTGTATCCTATATCTTTTCTTTATACACATTGCTCTATGTCTCTTGGCTTTTCATGTTGGGTTTCTCTCATCCGGACCATCTATATCCAGTCTGTTACAAGAAAATCTGGTAACGGTCCGGCGGTTAGAGGCCTCATCTGTAACTCCTGCCACGGTAATGGTCTGGATGACCAGTCTAGCCATTAGCAAGCTAAGTTGCCGAGAATGACCACTGTAACTTCCGTAACATCTCCCACTTGGCCATTCGAACCAAATTTACTAACATACTGGTTTTCTCTCACTTTTCTAGGGTTTACCTAGTAATGTCAATTCTTGATGTTGTGTGGTTATTTCCCTACACAACAACCTTCCCGCTGTGTGGTTATTTTCATGCACAATGTTTTATCTGTTGTGTGGTTATTTACCTACACAACAATCAAACATACCTCAAACCCATGTTTGTAACATGTTTTGAGAAAAGTTAATCAGTTATGCCTTTAGTCAAGGGATTTGCCAACATATCATTTGTTGGCATATATGAGATGAATATTTCCTTTCTCATAACCATATCATGAACATAGTGGTATTCACCATTATATGCTTGCTTTTTGAGCAATCAGCTCTACTCTTAATAAGAGTAATTGCTGCATTGTTATCATAGTAAATGATAACCGGCTCGTCGGTTATTTCCAACTTCAAATCACGTATGAAGCACCTTATCCAGACAATACTCATTGCAGCCATAGAGCAAGCTACATACTCAGCTTCCTGTGTATGCAATGCTACACATCTCTGTTTCTTACATGCCCAAGAAACATCATCACCTCCAAATAACAATATTTGACCCGAGGCTGATTTGCTGTCATCTTTGCTCCCAACAAAGTCAACATCTAAGTATCCTACAACAGTTTTAAGTCTCTTATTCCTTTTAGATATCTTAAAATCTATTTTACAACTATCTAGTGCTGTCATCCAAGGTTACTTTGATATCTACTTACAAGACCAACAACAAAGCTGATATCAGGTCTTGTACACAATATAACATACATCAAGCTACCCACAGCTTGTACATAAGAAACATTAGGCTTATCGTCTCCTTCACCGGGACAATCAACCTTACTAATTTTGACCCCTTTTGCAAAAGGTATATCAACAGACTTCATTCACCCATTTTGAACTTCTTGAGGATATAGTCAATATATCTCTCTTGACTCAAGCATAAGAATCTAGATTCTCTATCTTGAGAGATCTTTATTCTCAAGATATAGGATGCATCCCCATATCCTTCATTTCAAACTTGGAGTTCAATCATAACTTGGTTTTGACAATCATCTCGTTGTAGTTTCCAGTCAACAATATGTCATCTACATATAATGATAGGATGACAAAGTGGCTCCCACTGTTCCAAACATATACACAGTGATCAAGTTTATTAGCCATAAACCCAAGTTCTATAATGGCATTTTGAAAGATCAAATACCATTGGCGAGGTGACTGTTTCAAGCCATATAGGGATTTTCTCAACCTATATACTTTGTCTTCTTGGCCTTCAACCACAAATCCTTCGGGTTGTTGTATGTATATGATTTCATCTAAATCTCCATTTAGAAATGCTATCTTTATATCTAACTGATATAAATCCAAATCATAGTATGTAGATATTATCAAGATTATTCGTATGGATGCAACTTTCGCAACTGGAGAATATGTCTTAACATAATCTATCCCTTCTTTTTGCGAAAAACTCTTTGCAACCAACCTCGCTTTAAACTTGTCAAATTTGTACCATCAACCTTGTATTTCTTTTTTAAAACTCATTTACAGCCTATGACTTTAATTTCTTTTGGCAAATCAGCCAATTCCCAAAGTTGTTTTTTCTCAATGGATTCAATTTCCTCATCCATGTTTTTTCTCACTCTGATGCTTCCGATGAGTTCATAGCTTGCTGATAAGTCAAGTTATCAGTCAAATCATCCAAATCCACCGAATTACATACTTTTTCTGTAAGATAAGTGTGATAATCCTTTAAGTAGGACGGAATAGCCCTTGGCCTTTTATGTCCACTTAAGGTTTCGATTGTTTCAGGAAGATCTTCTATGGGCTGAAAAGATGATTGATCTATGTCTACTAGATCATTAACACATTCATCATTGTTTTTCAGAATGTCATTCTTAGAATCATTTAAAAATTCAACATCTTTGCTTTCAATTAATCCGTGGTCCTTATGATAAAACCGATATCCTTTTGAACCTTTCGGATATCCAATGAATATACATATTAAGGATCTACTTTCTAGCTTATCTCTAGACTGATCAAGAATCTTTACATGTGCAACAGATCTCCACCTTCTGAGATGACCTAGGTCGGGTTTTCTTCCAAACCACATCTCATATGGTGTAGTGAATACGGCTTTACACAGTACTCTATTGAGTATGTAAACCACTGTACTTACTACTTCTCTCCAAAATACCCTTGACAGAGAGACATCGATCAACATTGGCCTTGTCATATTCAACAAGGTTCTATTGTATCTCTCAGCTACACCATTTTGTTGAGGTGTATTAGGCATTATATTTTGCTTTGTAATACCAAAGTCTTTACAAAATACAAGAAATTCTGTCGAGCCATATTCACCACCTCTATCTAATCTTAAGATTTTGATTGAATGCCCTAGTTGGTTTTCCACTTCTTGCTTATATTCTTTAAAAAAATCCAATGCCTCAGATTTATATGCCAAAAGATATAAATACATATATCTAGAGTAATCATCAATAAAGGTTATAAATTAACCCTTTCTACGATGTCACTTTACTCTAAAAGGTCCACATAAATCCGTTAACCTCCAACAAGGTTGTTTCCCTTATTGATTCCTTGGGAAAAACTTTCTTATCATCTTTCCTTGTATACAAGCTTCACACTTGTTGAAAGTATTTTCCTCAAATCCAGACAATAAGTCAAAGTTGGATAGTTTCCTAAACTTTTCCAAACTTATATGCCCAAGAAGTTTATGCCACATATTCACATCAATAGTAAAGACACACTCAATATAAATAAAATAAGTACCAATTTCATTATCATAGAATTTAAACAGTCCATGCTCTACATCGAATTTCCTAGAGAATAATATTCTCCCATGTTTTCCCACAGTCACCTTTCCAGGAATAAACCTTTCTTTACTAAGGCAAGGACCGAGACCAGATTGCGCCTTATAGTTGGCATAATTAATACATCAGTTAATACAATCGGTTTTCCCATAGTTGAATCACTTGACCCGAGAAGCAGTTTCCTGTGATTTCTTAAAATTTTAACGGCCCTTCTTGTTATTCTTGTCAAACTTCTTGTTTGGTTTATTTTTCTTCTAGTTGGATTTGGAGCTAGACCCTATCTTATCCTATACCACTAGCAATTTTTCTTTCTTATTTTTGATCATATGTTCCTACTCTATTGCTAGTTTTAGGGGCAATTCAAAAAGGTTAATCTCAAGCCCTAATCTAAGGGCAGTGATGATCATGTTCCATGATGGGGGTGGACTGTTTAAGATAGTTGATATCTACATTACTAACATTTGATTTACATGTTCTACTACATTATCTCTTTCTTTCATTTTGAAGGAGTTGTACTTTTATGGTAGCAACTGCACATGTAATTTGGTAGTTGTGTCATACTTAGCTGTTATTGAATCAAACAGCTCTTTGGCAGTCTCGTATTCTTTGAAGACCCTAATCAAGTCATCCTCCATGTAGGTCAATATAATTGTCCTTGCTATTGTGTTGTCTTTTAGAAATGTTTTATACATTTCTATTTGTTGCTCAATTGCATCTCGTGGTGGCGGACACATGGTTTCCTTTAGTACGTATTCAACACTCTCAAGTGTTAGAGCAAGTGGGATTCTCCTCTTCCATGTTTGGAAGTTTAGACCATTCAATTTCATAGTTTTTCCCAATTCAAACACACATATTCTTGAACTCATTTTTATGTGTTTGGCAATTATAACAATTAGACGGTCTAAAAAGGAAATAAACAATAAGCAACAAACACACATAGCAGGGACCATGTTAGAACGATGCATGATATCATAAAAACAAACTAAAGACATTTCATAAGCAACTTGGGACAAACTTACAATTTTCTCAAGAAATTCTGCCTTTAGCATTTTTTAAATAATACTAAGGGTAAAATTATAATTTTAACTATCTGTCCACTTGAAATTTTTTGAAAAGCCTAAGGACAAACTCGTAAAATTACTCTTTGATAATTTTGTAAAATTCGTAACTCATCGGGGTTAAAACTATAATTTTAACCCTCAACCTGAATGTGCAATTTTCTCAAAAGTATAGGGACAAACCTGTCTTTTAACATAATGACAATTAACACAAACTGGGAAGGTCAATAACGTAAAATAGTAGCCTGATATTTTGTAATTTTTATAAACTACTAAAGGGTAAAAAATATTTTTTGTTCAATAAGGGCAAAACAATCTTTTTGATTGGGAGCAATTTCATAATATTCGAAAAACAACCGGGGCAAAATGGACTTTTTAGTCTACTGCCTGCCTACTACCAGCGGTTTTTCAAAATCAGGGCGGTTTCAACCCGCGGTTTTTTGAAAAATACCTAGTGATTTTCGATTTCGATTTTAAATGAAGAGAGAAAGAGAGTTTGTTTCAGACTCTAGAGAGAGGGGTTCAGCAGGCAGCCGCCACCGACCACGGCTGTTTCTTTTCCCAGCTGCAGCTAGTGACAGAGAGGGAGAGAGGGAGGCTTTCGGGAGAGAGAGAGAGAGTCTAACGGAGCTTCGCTCTGCTCCTTGGCCTATGGCCCTCTGAGGCAGTCGGCGGCCGGCAGTTTGCTGTGGTAGTTTCTGACCTCCTGGCCTACTATCTTTCAGCTTCCCACTTTGATAGGCTTGTGGCCTTTCACAGTTCTGTCACATTCTGGCCTGCGCTTTTTGGCCTGTTGCGGTTTTTTGCCACTTTTTGGCCTGCGACGGTTCTTTGCCGCTTTCTAGCCTACCGTGGTTCTTTGTTGTCTCACGGTCTTTCCTTCTCTCTCTCGTTTCTGCCTCCTCTTTCTTTTTCTTTTCCTTTTTTTTCTTTTTCTTCTCCCTCTTTCTGTTTTGTAGAGCAATAATGCGTATCTCTGATTTTTTTTTGCAAGGTCAAAACTGAGGCCCTGATACCAATGTCGAAGAATTGTTGAAGCCGCTTGAAGCTTTCTCCTTCATTGGTTGCTGGAGTTTAATGACTTTCACTCTCCGTCCAATCTCTCAGATAAACTTGCAGCGGAAATGAAGTTCGGGTGTTTGAGGTTTTCTCATAGCAGCCTTTCCCAAAGAGACAGTATTTGGTATTGTGTATCATATATCTTTTCTTTATATGCATTGATCTATTTATAGAGCAATGCCTGTTCCATGTCTCCTGGCTTTTCACGTTGGGTTTCCCTCATCCAGAGCAGCTATATCTGGATTGTTACCATAAAATCCGATAACGGTTCGGCGGTTACAGGCCTCATCTGTAACTCCTACCACGATAATAGTCTACATGGCCAGTCCAATCGTTATCGGGCTTAGTTGCCGAGAATGGCCACTGTAATGTCTGTAATATAATTGAGAGGTTAATGTGCCCAAAAAATGGGGGATCCCCAAATACCTAATTGGGAATTGTTGCTACAGCCACCCACATGCTAAATGTAAGTGGTGACCTTGGGTCTTAGTGTTGGAGAATATGATGAAGGCCGATTTCTCTGCACTCACGCTTATGCTTGAGTGGTGCTTGAATTCTGACGTAATCCCAAGAAAATGCTAAAAAGAGGGTCTGGTATCTCGGATGAAGAAAAGGGTGTCCTCTGCGAAGAGGGAGTAGCTCCATGTATATCCGACTAGAGCCAATTCTTTACGAGATTCACTTAGTTGTGGTTGTTGAGTGAGTCTTTCTCTAATCAATAGAAATAGGTAAGGAAAGAGGGGATCACCTTTGCAAAGACCACGAGTACCAGAAAAGAGGTTACCAGCTTTGCCATTTATGAGGAGAACGAAGCTAGTGGTTACCATGTATTCCATGATTATCTGCCATTTGCTATGGAACCCAAATAATACCAATGTCCCACATGCATGCATAATGCCAGTAGGAGCCAACCCACATGCTTCTCTAAGAATTCCAAGTACACTCAGTCATATATCCTTTATAGATTGGTTTTGATCAGTATAGATGATTTTATGCTTGATTGCATGGAGTATACCAGCTCTGTGCGATCAGAATGCTCTCTTCTATGCTTCTCCCCTTGAGGAAAGCTCTCTGATTGCTGGATATGATTCTTAGAAGGATGGGCTACATCCGCTCAATAATTATCTTGGCCACAATTTTATGCACAAAGTTGCTGTAAACAACCAAAATCAAAAATTTTCTTAAACTCCAGATTTCAAAAATACAAATGATTTAAAACCTTTTTAAAAAGTTTAAATCTTTTTAGAAACGCTTCAAAATAAAGGTTTTAAAATCAAGTTAAAAGCCCAAATGATTTGAACAAATCAGGCAAATAGGTGAGACCCAATCCAATTCAAGATCGAGATCAAGTCCGAAAGCGAACGGATGGACTAAGTCAGAGGCACATCTTCCTCAAACAAATCAAGCTACATGGGCCATCAAAGCATCTCGAATTGGTTATTAAAATTAAGGATACCATTTGGATAAGATGAAGATGGACTGGTTTACTTCGAATAAAGGTGGAAGGACATTTTGAAGCCTGTTCCATAAATGTATTAAAGCTTTGTTCAGCCCGTGTATCAAGACTCAAACGAACAAGACATGTTGAAGATTGGTCAAGGCGTCCATTCAAGCCTAGTCGAGCACATGTGGGTTTACATGACTAAGGATAAGTGTGCCTAATGGAGCCAACGACCAGCCCACATGGGGCTGGTCCATATTGCCTAAAGGGGGACCACACAACTAGCCCTTGGGGCTGGACTTGGGCCAAGGAGGACCCGCCCCAAGGAAGACCCTAGAAGGCCCCCCTTGAACTATAAATAGGGCCAAAGGGGAGGGGGGGGAGGGGGCGTGATTTCCATATGGGAGATTGGGAAGAAAGGGCTGCACTTAGGGGAAAGGGCCAGCAAGAGAGAGAATTTCCAAGGGAGGGCTGCACCTAGGTAGGTCGTGGGCTGCTAGGGAAAGAGTGGAGAGAGGGGAAATAGGGTAGTTTTTAGGCCAAAGTGCTGCAACACATAGGAAAAACCGTGGGTGAGATTAGGTGAGTGAATGAAGGAGAATTGTGGGCCGTATTGCATCTTGGGGAGTCGATTCTTGTAAAAAAATTTGTAAGTATTTCTAATCCTTGATTCCTACACATCTCTTCTTCATATTCAATTTGAAAGGGGTTGTATTAATAGAGCCTTGTCTTCCCTCATGATGTAATAAGAAGTAGATGTGCTGTGAATTTTCCTTTCTTATTTACGCATTCTATGTATTTGATTTCGTGATTCTACCTTAATATATTTTATAAAACACTCTATATTCTCTAATCCCCTCTATGCTTAAGCTAAGATACATATTTCCATTCATTTCCCTTCAGCAATTTGGTTGGTGTTGTTGGGTTGTTGTAATTTAAATTCGGGTGAGTTTGCATTCATGTATGTTCTAAAAACGAAATTCTGGTTTTCCAACATCTCCATAATTTGATTGCTATAATTTTAATTATCTGATTTGTAATCCAAATACTCTGAAATTTTAAGCACAATACCTACACACACCAACACATTTGGAATAAAATTGGCAAGAATTTTAGGACCGTGCAACCTTATTAATAAAATTGGGAAAGATCAGACAAACCTAGTTCTATTTCCTTTAGAGGGATATACCAAGGAAAGTGCTACTCATGAAAGATAAAGAAAGATACGACATGAGCAAAAGAATAGAAAGACATATACCAATGGCCATGGATGTTTCCAAGAACGTTGGGTGTCTCAATGATACAATCTTTTCTCGTCCTTTTCATCCTTTCTCTTATGTTGACTTTATTGTTGCATGCATTGTATCTCCATTTAGTAGAAAGACTTATAGAAGGCTGGGCTTTATGCAATTATAAATACAAGAGTTTATGGTCCCATATGTTTGACTTATTGTTGTTGAAGATAATTATGGGTACCATGCCATCAGAGAACTTAAGTAGAGAGAGAGAGAGAGACAAGGTGGCATAAAGCTCTTAAAGAATGCTATAGGGAGGTCATACTTTGTTGTCATCGATACTCTCGAGTTTTACAGGAAAAAATGTTGTTGATGTCGTTTTCTATCATATTGCATTATGGAGGATTGTCAGTGTTCACTTGGTTATTGGATATCAATAGGTTATGTCATCTCTACTCAATGGAGTGTTGGCAGCGGTATATATATCAAAGTATTGCTACTATTCTATACATATTCATGTGCAATAATAGTTGAGATGACAAGGTGAAGATAATGTTTATAGTATTGATTATGATAAACTTGTTAGTTCTATTATGTAAAATGACTTAATAAATTCAGTTATAGTTTTGTTTCAGTTAAACTTATTTGTTATTTGTGTTGTAATTGATATTGAGGAGTATCCTTTTCGGTTTTTTACAATATTAACTTTGTTGTGTCTTCTTTCATCGTAGATAAGTCGACTTTAACGCGTTTTCATTCACTTTACACACAAGAGTATAAGGATATGTGTAGATGTGAAAATTTTATCTCAAAGCCTATATAGAGACTTGAAATAAATTTTCAACCTACTTTATTCTTGCACGAGCGTGCTAGCTAGTTTCACTAAAACTAGCAAAGGTATAATTCTGACTTCATGGATCGATTATGGCTAAGCGGGATCTTTTTGTCCTAGGCCTTCTTGAACCAATGCTCAAGGGTCAACCTAAACGCTTTGAGGATTAATTTGTGTTGAGTGTGTGTTTCTAAAATTCACTTTGAAAGACAATTTTGATAAAGCACTTCGTGCACTTGATCTAGAGAATGAAAAATCTTCAAGTTTTGAAAAACAAAAAATGATTCTGTTTTGAGAGCTTGTTTTCTGAATTTTTTTAGATAGCCTAGAGATCTCCAAAATTCATAAACAATTTATAACGTATAGAAGAGAATGTGAAGATTCTAAAACTATTTTTATTTTGAATTTTGTACTATTGATTTATAAAATTAAATCTAGAAAAGACCAATATTCAGGTATTTCAGAATGTTTTATTATAGAAACATAGAGGCCTAAAGAAACCTTTGTATCGCGGTGCACAAAGCTCCGATTTCTATGATTTTAGTCTTGTTGGAAATCTATGGATATCAGCTTTCTAAAGAGATTAATTTCATCAAATTTAGTTGACTACAAACATAGTTATGAGACTTTTATCCAACCTATATCGCAGGAAAACAGACTGTGCAAAACTGACTCTAAATTTTATCGATTTTTTTCTATTTTATTCACGAGGCTACATGACTCTAAAATTCTTGAAATTTTTATTACTAGTGGAATAGTATGTGTAGATTCAGTATCTTAAATTTTAGATCATTTAGAGTAGTATTCTAGAAATGAAAAATGATACAACAGATATATGCAGGATGTAGGAAAACAAAGTTTCAGTTTTAGAACATATATGCATGCATCCATCCGAATTTAAAAGCCATCCACAACTAAATTAAAACAAATGGCTGAAGGGAAATGAATGTAAATACATATTTAGCTTAAGTATAAAGGAGATTAGGAGATATAAGAGTGTATAGAATATAAAGATGTAGAGAAACATGAAAACAAATAAGTAGAACGCATAAGCATAAATGAAATGAAATAGGCAACACTTCTACTTTATTACAACATGGGGAAAGACTAGAGCTCAATTAATACAACCCCTTTTTAAATTGAATATGAAGAAGAGAGGATTGAGACTAGCAAAAGAGAAAAGAAAATTACTTACACGTCCTCCAATGATACACGACTCCAAAGAGGGGACATTTCCTTCTATGGCTTCCTCTCTCACTCTCTCTTTTCTCTCTTTCTCTTTATTCCTCTCTTGTTGCAACACCTCCTCTCTCTCTTGGACCCCTTCCTACACTTCACTCAAGGCTTTGCAAATCCCTCCAATGCTGGAAATGAGCCCCCAAAGCCTCTATTTATAGGCCCAAGAGGGGGCTGCTATAGGCTTTCACAATGTGGATCGAGTGGAGCCTCTTTGGCCCAAGTTTGGATCCAATTGTGGGGCTGATTCACATGGCATCACGTGGCCCTTTGTGGTCCCCTTTGGTGAGTCCATCCAGCTCCTATGTGGGCTGGGTCATGGTGTAACCAAGGTGAGTCCGGCCCACTTTGACTTGGCCCTTTGATTCGGTTAAATCCAATGTAGGTTTGGCCAAACTTGGCCAAGGTGCAGTCCGGCTCGACTTGATGCAACCTAAAACAATCTTTGGTGCTATTTTTCTTGATCCAAGGTTAGCCTCTTCATGTTCATGGGCTGGGTGCAACCCCTTTTGAGCCCCCTTGGACTTGAGTGGGTGAGCTCAACCCACCCTAGTGTCTCTTGCTTGCCCCTAGTATCTTGGCTTGAGTCTTGACATGGGGTATGGTCTAGCCCATAGTAGTTTCGCCTTCCTTAGCCTACTTGAGACTTGATCATTTGTCTTGGTTCTTGTTTGATGAATGAGCTTGGTCCTGGGCTTGACTCAACTGTCGCCTTGATCCTCGCTCCCATCCTAATTTGTTCTTATTCTTGATTTGATATGTGTTTTATCCCTTTTCATTTATGGTTTCAAATATTTTCTTTTTTATTATTTAAAACCATTTCATTTGAGATATATTTGAAAACATCGAGTTTTATTGAAATCTTCAAATATTCTTTTCTTTGAAAACAACTGAGTTCCATTCCGAGTGTTTGTTTGCACGAGCGACCTGCTTTCGTTTCGTGAGTTAGTTTTTACCCTTTCAACTACTTTAACCCTTTGTTAGGTATAGGGTGTCGGACCACTTTAATCCTTTCGATAGGTGTGGGGTCTCGAACCACTTTAACCCTTGGGTGTAGGGTTTCAAACCGCTTTAACCCATTGATGGGTGTAGGGTCCCGGAGTAGGATTATCCGCAATTGGGCAATTTCTTGAGACCTGATTTAGATTTAATTTGAATTTCAAAAGTTTTTGGTAAATTTGACATTTTGCAAACATTATTGGGTTTGGTTCCCAATGTCTCATTTCAATTTGTTTCTTTGAAGAAAATTGTTTGAAACCATCATTTCTTTATATTAAATCATTTGAAAAGACAAAATGCTTCAATTTGGGCTTAAGGGCAAAGCAATCATTTTTTTGAGAGAAGTGCCATTTATCCTTATTTTTAGGTTGTCACAAAATTTTGGTGCGTAAATGAGTTTGTTTAAGGTATCTTTATTTGAAAACCCTTAAAAGACCCAAAACCACAATTTTTTCTTAAAAAGACAATTTCTAAAAATCGAATGTTTTGAGAAATTTTTTTGAGTGTTTACAGATGCCCCTCTTTGGCATTAACCCAAATTTATTTGGTTAATAGCAAAGAATAACACCCATAATTTTTTTTTTATTTTTTTGAATGCAAGAATTGATTTGAGTTGAATTAAGATTTCATGAAATTCACCAATCTTTGTTAAGGGGTTTATTTCCTGGACTTGGGTTATCCTAATTATGATAGAAGAGGAATTCTAGCAAGGGTGACTCAACATGGATAGTAGTCGACAAATACATGGATCATATGTGCATAAGGTCATTTATGAATGCATATGGGCATGAGATGTATGCAATGGATGAATCATGCATGTATTTTAGGGAAGATCCCATGAAAGTTGGCTTCCCTAAGTGGAACGACCTCAATGTTTATTTGCTTGATGTCTTGGTTTTTGTAAAAATCATTTTGAAAGGGATACTTTTTTTTTGTTTCTATAGAAAATGACTTTCATTTCCTATATTTACCTTCACTTTGGTTTTAATGCAAAATTACTTGGTAGAGATTTTATTGTTGGAAAAACTCAACATTTCAAAACTCAATTTTCCACACTAGGCCTAATCCTTAAACAAAATGAGATCCGAATTGGCATATTCTATTCCTATTTTAGGACCATACTAACAAACTTTTTTCTTTTGGGAGAAGCTGTAGGAGTATGGGAGCACGATCCCTTATGAAGCGTCCCATGCTATAAGGAAAAAAGATTTTTGATGAGAAATTGCTCTTTTGAGCTTTTGACATTTTTTTCTTTTCTTTTTTCAAAGGGGACCTCTATATTGGAGGTTTTTGTTTTTCTTTTTTCTTTTTAGGAAGACCTCTATATTGGAGGTTTATTTTCTTCTATTTTTTCTTTCTTTTTGGACTTTTGCCAATTTTTCTTTTTGTAGAGAATGAAGTGGGGGAAACAGCTTATCCCTCTAGATACTCGGTCTAATCAAGTATGCCATATTTCATAATAGCACATACAACTTGAAAATATTTTGCTATTTTGAACTAAGCCCTATCTTGTAAAAAAAAGACTTTTGAAATGTCATATAATGATTTTGAAAAGACTTCACTTTTCATAGAGCATCAAACCCTAGTGAAGAGGCCTATATTCGACTTGGTCCCTTCTTCAAGAAATTAAAGAAGATCCATTTTGCAAAAATCATTTCAAAATAATTTGTGGTAGACACTAAACATCATATCTTTTTTATATTGGGCATTTATAGGGTCTACCAAGTTTCTTTTCTAGGCGTCAATTAGCCAATAAGCATGGTCGATTTTTTTCGTTTTGCCCCTTTTTATGACATGGGGACATTCCCATTTGGGCAGCCACCTTTTTGGGTCTCTTTGGGTGAATGATATGCATTTGATGTATGATATGTAAAAATATATTCCATAAAAGATTATGGAGATACATGCTCTATGAAATGATTAATCTATTCAAATCTTCACAAAATGTGTTTAGGAAATGCATTCTACCTGCCCCTAGTTTGGTGGAGATGACATGATCATTCATACTATGGTCGACCCCTATTGTGGCATATGACGAATGATTTTCAATGAAATACATGAATGATTCTTAGATGCACTATGTCATTGGACATCTTATTTTTGATGTGAACTAGGGAGATGCATAATATGCAAAATATATCCCATACGAGATTATGGAGATACATGGAATGACATATGTTTCCATGAAAAGTGTTTGGGGAATGCATTCTAATGCCCCTAGTTTGGAGGAAATGACATGAGCATTCATACTATGGCCGACCTCTATTGTGGCATATGATTAATGATATTTAGTGTGATGAATGAGTGATTCATATATGCACACTCTCTGTTTTTGGCATGGCTTAGGAATATGCATGATATGATCCTAGCCTTGATGTATTTTGGGTATATGTTTGATTCTTATGTTGGTCACCTTCTAAAGAATTTGAAAGTTTGCCCAAGTCCATGATTTTCTTGATTTTGAGGAAGTTCATGTAAATTGACATCACTCAAATCAACTCTAAGAGAAATGGTTTTGATTTTTTTCAAAAATGGTTTTCATTCTTCTCTTTTTCTCTTTGAAAATTTTTGTATTTTTGGTTTTCTCTTTTTCAGTTCTTTTTTATTTTGGGAATAACCTGTATAGTATATACAAAATCCGAAGTTAGCTTTATATCTAAGGAGGGTCTGGGGGTTCGGGTGAATCAAGGATGTACACCCGGAGTGTGATTTTGGAGGATGTTCTTGGGAGGAATCCCAGGTGCAACTCAATGTGTCCCTAGAGGTAGATGATGTACATGGGTTTTGTCAAAATCGATTTTGGAATTTGTACACTGTTTTGAAAACCAAAATTTTTGGGATTTTCAAGTTTTTCAATTTTTTTGGATTTTTCCAGACAAATGTTAGAAGGGTGAACATAAAAGACTTTCTTTTTAGAATTTTCCTATTTTTTCAATGTTTTTGGGTTTTGAAAATTTTCTAGATTTTTTTAGTTTTTCCAAATATATACTTTTTTTGGATCTTTTTCTAAAAAGGAGTCTTCCATCAAACCTCCAAAGAAAATACCATGAATTAGACTCCAAACAAAAGGTCTAAGTCATAGGTTTCGGTTTTAGTGGGTTCTATGGCACCCTTGACCCAATCGGTCTTAGGTGGTGACTCAGGGGGTATGGATGGGGTGTATCCCAATCCATGTCGATTTTGGTTTGGTAAGGGTAGGATGGGCTCTAACCTATATTGGCTCTTGGCTCCTAGACCTTTGTATGATATATATCCCATGTTTAATAACATATTCCAAGACTTTTTAAGTTTTGAAATTTTTTTATAAAGTGGATGGCCTTGGAATAGTTTATCATCCATATCATAGTTATACACTTATATTCTTGGGTTTGCCTAGGAGATGTAGGGTTTGGATGGTGGAAGGGTTTGACTTAGATGCCTCTAGGATGCATGCAACCCTAGACAGTTTGGGATTGATCCTAGGTGCAACCCAATGTGTCCCTAGGGGTGAACGGTTTGAGTTTGTATGGATGCTAAGGGAGAACATGTTTGATCCCTTACAAAATTGAGAGGTATAGATTCCAAGGGAAAATATTGTCGGTTCCTTGGTGGGTTTATGGATGTTGGGGAAATTATGGTCGTAGGCTTGGGTTTATGATACAAACCTAGGCCTGAAAGATTTTTTTTGTTCATGATAGGGTTAGATGTACTTAGGATATCGATGCATGACTTAGGAGTAACCATGTCTACCACGTTTTGATTTTGATTTTGATCTTGTTTTTCATTTTGAAAATCTTTTTGTTGGTGCGGGACATTCAACACACCTTGAAAATCCACATTGTTTGGCACATCTTGTGGGTTTGTGGGTACATGAGTATGATTTGATGTATCAAATGCATATGGATGATTTACCGATCCTAAACTAAAAAGGGGAGGATTGAGTAAGGAGTTTTCGGGAAAATGAGTTTCAAACATACATTTTTCGAGCTTGTCTAGCTTTTCTTGGTGAGAGCAAGCCTCCTTGCATGAGTCCTGAGTTGGCTCTAGCTCATGCATGGCTTCGAACTCCCGTTGCTTTGCGAGGTCTTGGATTTCATCCTCCAAGCCTATGTGTGTGCAACACTCATTATCCTTTGTGTTTAAAATGGTGCTCATGAGAATGAAACCCATAAGAGCGTATGATTTTGAAATATTTGGAATGACTTGAGCGAAGTGATCCTCATGCCCCACTTCGCTTCTGTGCCTAGGGATGCCTTTATTTTGAGTTTTAAAAATTTTAACTTTTTGATTTTCAAATGTTTTTGATTTTTGAAGATTTTTCAGATTTTTTTTATTTTTCCCAATGAAGAATTTTTTTGGCTTTTCAATGGAAAAATGAGTGTTTGGATGATTGGCAAGGTTAGATGAGGCTTTTTCCCTCAAAGAGGCAAGTTTTTCATCTTGGGTTTTAGAGGATTTCTTTGTGGTTTTGAAAAACTGATTTGGGAAATGTGATGAGGCTTTCCTTGAAATGTTTTCAAAGGAATCATCCAAACTTGACATTATTTCAAAATCAACTTGTGCACAAAAGATAGATTAAAAAGATTTTCGAAAAAGTGAATTTAAAAATCAACACCAAATCAATCAACCCTTTGAGTCCCACCGGGCATGTCAATTCTGTAGATGTGAAAATTTTATCCCAAAGCCTATGTAGAGACTTGAAATAAATTTTCAACCTATTTCGTTCGTGCGTGAGCGTGCCAGTTAGTTTAACTAAAACTAGCAAAGGTATAATTCCGACTTCATGGGGTGATTGTGGTTAAGCGAGATCTTTTCGTCCTACGCCTTCTTGAACCGATGCTCAAGAGACGGCCTAGACGCTTTGAGGATTAACTTGTGCTGAGTGTGTGTTTCCAAAATTTACTTTGAAAGGCAGTTTTGATCAAGCAATTCGTGCACTTTGTCTAGAGAATGAAAAATCTTCAAGTTCTGAAAAACAAAAACTGGTTCTATTTTGGGAGCTTAATTTCTGAATTTTTTTGGATAGCTTAGATATCTCCAAAATTCATGAAAAATTCATAACATATAGAACAGAATGTGAAGATTCTAAAACTATTTTTATTTTGAGTTTTTGTGTTATGAATTTACAAAATTAAATCTATAAAAGACCAATACTTAGGTGTTTTAAAACGTTCTGTTACAGAAATATAGAGGCCTAAAGAAACCTCTGTATCTCGGTGCACAAAGCTCCGATTTATATGATTTTAGTCTTGTTGGAAACCTATGGATATCAAATTTCCAAAGAAACTAATTTCATCAAATTTGATTGATTACAACAGAGTTATGAGACTTTTATCCAACCTTTATTATAAAAAAACAACAAGAAGGACCAGCATCCACTTACCATATTCAATGGAGCAGATTTTTGGCAAGAAGGGCCAACATTCACTTACCAATTTCAGTCACCTTGAATAAGACAACTTGCCTTACAAAAATCTACAGCAAAGAGACATCCCTTTGTCTATAAAAGGGGCCTCAAGGGAGTTGCAAAGCATCAATCTCAGTTCCATCATCCAATCAATCTGAGTTCAATCATCCTATCAACAAATCATTTAGCCATCTAGCATCCCAAAACCCAACAAGAGAGAGAAAGAGGAAGAGAGGAAGAAGAAGGTGTGTTGCTACTAACCGCTAGCCATCCTCCAATCTTTCTGCCATAGGTCAATTCTTTCTTTATTTATAATTATCTCTTCTTTCATTAAGCTTTATGGGGTTGTAATTAAGGAGCTCATGTCTCCATTATGATGTATTAATCAAGGTTCATACGCCGTCCCATCTCTTTTTCATTCATATGCTATTTGTTATATGTTTTAATTTCAATCCTTTCTATTTCATAATACAATATAAGATCATATACCTCTAAGTCCACTCTATATTAGGATATAATTATAATTTTGTTTATTTTTAAATGTTGTAGATTAAATTTTAATTCGAACGAAAACACAAGCACAAATTTGAAAATCTGAAAACCTGTTTTGTTGCACTCTATACATGTCTAATAAACGAATTTTATTTCAATATCCCATGCTCCGAATGTTCGGAAACTTTACACTCTAATCTACACACTAGCACACTTTCAATAAAATTTTCAAGAATTTTAGGATTGTAAAACATCATAAATAAATCAAAGTTTTTATATAAATCCTCTCAAATTTTAGCTTTTGCTTCACTGACGGTCTGTTTCGCTTCTTTCTTTGCTTTTTTATAACCTCTAAAGTTTCACTAGTTTTCTTAGTACACCTCCTTTAGATTTACTTAACACATCTTTCATCACTTTCCTAATATGAATAGCCATATTGTTTCACATATCACAAGGTGTACTAACATAATTCTAAGCACTTCCTTGAAGGACTTTATGTTTAAATATACATTCTTTCTTGCTTTTGAGGTTCTACTATTTAGTCCAAATAGCTCGATGCACTCTTTTCTTTTTTGTCTACTTTTTTACTTGTAAATTCATAATTAAAAGTCAATGTTGGGTGGTTAAGCTTTCTCCTAGAATTACCTTGCAATCTGTACAACATGCACTATCTTTTTTTCTACAAATAAAATAATCAATTTATGTTTGTAATAAGCAACTCTTATAAGTAATTAAATATTTATATCATTTTTTAAGATTGTATTGACTGTAAAGAGATCAAATGTCATAGCAAAATTTAAAATATCCCTATCTTCTTCATTTATATCCCCAAAACTAATGTTTCCATAAATACCTTGATATCCTAATGCCTCTTTACCGACATATCCATTTAAGTCTCCTCCTAAACAAATCATCTCTCTTTGTAGAATTCTTTTAATTAACTTATCTAACTCTTCCCAAAAAGTCATCTTTGTGCTATCTTCTAGTCCTACTTGGGGTACATAAGCACAAACTATATTCAAAACCTCTGCTCGTAACACTAATTTCAATGTCATGATTTTGTCACCATATCGTTATATGTCTACTACACTATCCTTTAAATCTTTATTTATGATAATACCAATTTCGTTTCAAGCCTTTTACTTATCTGAGTACCATAACTCAAAACCTGTATCCTTAGTCTCCTTTGCTTTTCCTCCAACCCACTTTGTCTCTTGTAAATATAGAATAAGAATCTTTCTCCGAATCATAGTATCTACCACCTCTATTAACTTACCGGATAATGTTTCGATATTTCAAGAACTAATACGAATCTTATTATCTAGGACTAGTTTTCTTACCCCCCACATCCATCCATATTAAAAATGCGGGGACCCTCTTTGTAATTTATTCACTACATCTCTCACTCTATTAAATAATTTTTTTCATTGTTTGTATCATAAATATTAGAGAAAGCAAACTCCATCACTTCAATTTTTCTCTAGGATCAAACAAAAAAAAGCTTGTTTATCTTCATATGATCACTCTAATATTTATCAAATTTTAATTTTATTCTTATATCCCATAGACTTCACCTCCAAATCATCACTATTAGTCTACTTTAATATTTCTTCAACTATATCACTGATCTTTGTCCAAAATGTATTCGTTGTGATATATGATGACCTTGAAATTCGTATCATGATATTATAAAACTATTGTAACATGCTAGCCATCTTTCATATGAAATTTCATTCAATACAAGCAAATCCATCAGGACCATCACTATCACAACATCATTTGATTCCACCTCATGCTTGAAACATGAATCTTGTCTATCAAATAACTCAAATACCCTCTCAATTTTTTTTAATACTCAACATTTTATATGTAGAGTTCTATTTGATCGCAATATCTAAGCACAATTGACTCATACTATATATTGCTTCTTTAAACTTTTGTATCTTAGTTGGAGAATTCTTAATATATTTTACAGCTTTTCTTAACCAAGAAATGGAATCATTCACCTCCTTTAGACCATCTTGCATAACCAACTTTAATATATGCACAATACATCTACTACAACAACAACTATGCCTTTCCCCATACTAGACGGGGTCGGCTACACGATACATCTCATATATATAAATTATAAGTTATACCCAATTTTCAATTTATAAATTTCTTTTTAAATGTGAAATAACAACATCATTTGAACTAGTATTGTCAATTGTAATTGTAAATATGTTTTCAATACCCCACTCACTCAATCAATCAATAGGCAACCTAGCAACAAAATCTTCTTTTGTGGCTAGATATTGAAATTCAATATCTTTTTGTGCAAGTACCACCCATCATCAACAAAAGGGGTCATGATATACATGTTACATAAAGTTCATAACAGTCACATGATATGGTTTACCTAGATGGCATTTGAGCTTAGGGCATGTAGTACTGAGTACCTTCTTAAATCATTTACCTTCGACTATCTTAAATAACAATTCATCAACAATGACCATTTCTGCAATGACCTTCCTAATCGCCATTTAGTCAAATTTTTAAATACATAAAATGCTAAAGTTTTCAATTTCTCCTATTGGTTCGTGTCATTTTTTTGAAATCATAACAGAAATCTCTACTACAATAATTGTATTTTGCTTTGATATCATTTGATTCAATGGTAAACTTAGTGAAATACTCCCACACTTTAGGTCTTAAGTTTAGTGTCTTTAAAAAAGTTGCATCATCACTTGATCTTGATCATAGAGTATTCGAGTTTACTTTTTCGGGGTTACTTCATCTAGTCTTTGAGATGGATCTCGTAATTGAGACATCCCAAATAATAAAAAATATAAATAAATATTACATGAAGTATATATACACATACAAACACGTGCAATGATATATCTAAAACATATAACGTTACTACAAAAACATAATGAAGTAAAACAAAAACAACTAAGAAAACTAAATTCAACAATCCGAACCAGTTAGGTAAAAGGCTAGCAAAAGACAAAGCAATATCATGGAAAGGAAAAAAGTAAAAAAACTAAATAATGTAAGAGAACAAATCATAAAAAAACTCACCTTATTTGATGATCAATAGGGTTCCAGCTTCCAAACGAATTCAATGGAGAACGAACAACACGTGAGACTAATATAGGAAGGTGAGTTCTGGTGAGAGACAAAGAAAGATCGAGATATTGAAAGATAGAGATAAGGCCAAAGGGCAATCCTCAAAAAGAGGATGAAAGGTGCAACAAAAGATGAGAGACCTATAAATGGAGAGCAAGAGGGAGAGATAGACGTAGGGCGAGAGGATGAGAGAGGGAGCTAGATCCCGAGAGTAGGTGAGAGAGGGCAATAGAAGGTGAGAGAGGGAGGGCGATAGACAAACATTGCCGTAGAGGGTGATAGACAGACTGAGAGCAAGAGACAAATAGAGGACCATGATAAGAACTAGGATACGACTCGTAAACATAATATTTTTCGATCGAATCGGTTCTGGATATAGCAAAACCGAATCGACTATCAAAATATTATTAAAACATAAACCGAATCCGAACTCTATGGACCTAAACAGAACCTGAAGTTATGGTTCGGGTCGATTCGGTTTTTCAGTCGAACCCGAAATCTACTCACCCCGAATCGGGGCGAAGTGATCGGCGCCATAAATTGAAGTTCAAATGGTAATTGCATACACCATAACTTTCAAATCGGGTCAGAGGAAATGGACCGGCAGCCGAAGTCTTACGGTTGGGAGCGAATGGAAAGTGGAATGTGCAAGAGAGAGAGTTTCAGCAAACGGTAGGAGGAGGAGGAAACCTACGAATATGCGGACGGCGACGGTCGGAGGGCCTCGCCGAGTTCTTCGTCGTTTGTTCCGCTACGAATTTCGCGTACGCTTACGTGATTTTACCTCATCAACGATCACCTTCCCCGTCGAAGCCCTACAACAACCCTTCTCACGAAGCAGAAAGCCCTCGCACTCCTCGAATCCCTCGAAATCATGCTCGTATCGCTCTTCCGTATCGAACCCCCCTTCTTCTACTAATTCATGTCTCTCCGACTCTGAACGCCGTAAAATCGAAAACATATTCGGCATCCTGGAAAGTGGCAATTGGGATTTCTTGCGTTGCTTCGTATCCGACATCACTCCCTCGATCGTGACAGGCGTTTTGTATCAATGTAGAGGGAATTTGGAGTTGGGGCAGAAATTCATAAATTGGTTCCTTAGGCAGTCGGGATTTCGGAATTCGCCGGATTCCATGAGCGCCATGATTCATATTTTGGTTCGGAGTCGAAGACTTTCTGATGCACAAGCTTTGATTCTGAGGATGGTTCGAAGACGAGGTGCGTCGAGGACCGCCATCGTCGAAAGTTTGGTGCGTACTTACCAGAATTGTGATTCGAATCCTTTGGTCTTCGATTTGTTGGTTAAGACTTACGTCCAATCGAGGAAATTGAGAGAGGCCGTGGAGGCTTTCAGGAATTTGAGGAGTTGGGGAGTCTCGCCGACAATCCATGCTTTTAATAGTCTCTTGGGGGGATTAGTGAAGGCACATTGGGTTGATATGGCATGGGAAGTATATAAAGAGATGATTGGTAGTGGTGCAACTCTGAATATCTATACTTTGAACATACTGATAAATGCATTGTGCAAGGACCGGAAGATCAAGAAAGCCATCGAGTTCATTGCGGAGATGGAGATTAGGGGAGTTCTTCCAGATGTCGTGACTTACAATACATTGATCCATATGCATGCTCGTGAAGGTCTCACCGAGGAAGCATTCAAATTACTGGATGTTATGTCAAGTATGGAACTGCGACCAAATCTCGTGACCTATAATTCTCTTATTAGTGGATTGTCTAGGAAGGGGCAGTATGCAAAGGCTAAAGAATTAGTCCGCGAAATGTTGAGTGCTGGACTGGTCCCCAACACTTCAACTTACAATATTTTGATTAGTGGTTGTTGTCAGGTAGGCAATGCTGTTGAAGTTTCTGAACTCTACAAGGAGATGAGATCTTATGACCTTGTACCAGATATTATGACTTACAGCTCACTGATTGGTTTCTTTTCAAAGAAAGGCGATCTGGATACGGCATTGTGGCACTTTCAGGATATGAAGAATGCTGGGTTGATTCCTGACAGTGTTATATATACGATGCTGATTGATAGATTCTGTAAGACTCGTCGGACCACTGAGGCTCTAAAACTTCGGCATGAAATGGTTCAGAGAGGTGTTGTTCCAGATACTGTTACATATAATGCAATCATGAATGGATTCTGTAAGGAGAAGAAACTAGAAGAAGCTAATGAGCTATTGACCGAGATGTATGAAAGAGGAATAGGTCCAGATTATTTTACATTTACTACAATTATAGATGGTTGCTGCAAAGATGGATATGTTGAGAAAGCTGTGAATTTGTTTCAAAGGATGATCGAGAGGAACATAAAACCCGATATTGTGACCTACAATACTTTGATAGATGGCTTCTGTAAGGAGGGTGATGTCCAGAAGGCAATGGAATTCTTTGATGCTATGATTTCGAGAGGTATCTTTCCCAATCATGTTACATACAGCATTTTGATCGATGAGCTATGCAGCAAAGGTAATATGACTGAGGCAATATGTTTGTGGGATGAGATGAGGAGTAAATCCATTCATCCTAATATTATCACATACAATTCTATTATCAAAGGTTATTGTAGGTCAGGGAACATGAACAAAGCAGAAGATATTTTAAAAATGATGATCAACGAGGGTGTTGTTCCAGATAAGATAACATACAACACACTAATTCATGGGTTCTGTAAGAAAGAAATGATCCATGATGCTTTTTCTCTTTCTCATAGGATGAACGGTCAGGGAATACTTCCTGATATTGTTACATACAATGTTCTTTTGAATTGGTTCTGTACACACGGTAGAATGCGAGAAGCAGACTCCATCTTTAGGGAGATGATCTGTAAGGGCATAATTCCTGACAAATCAACGTATACATCCTTAGTTAATGGTTATGTTGCTGCAAACAATTTGAAAGAGGCTTTTCGTCTGCATGATGAGATGCTACAGAGAGGCTTCATAGTCGCAGACAAATTCTGAACTCATAGTGATTTCACATGTCCGTGCAGACTTGAGTTGAACCTGTTTCTGGATCATAGTCCAGTATTTGCTTCTGTTGTATAAACGAGTCCTACACAGGGTACTTCCCATTCCAAGTCCTTTGCGTCCTTGCAGACACGGCTTAGACAGCCTTGGCATCTTTGTTGAAGTACCTTTTGGGCTTGTTACATGGTAAGTATATCATACCTGATTATCTTCTTAGTTTTGTCTTGGCTTTTGAATTAAGTGGTATCATTTTGCGATGAAAGAAAACTGTTGGTGTGCTGATCTTTCTATTTCCAGAAGTAATCTGGAGCAGCTTACGGTTCCCAAAGGCACTATTTGTATTGATGCAATGCAAATGTTCCATGACAAGTACCCTTAAACGGTTGGTGCTTTGGCCTGGCATACTCAGGTCGAGTTTTTCTCTTGTAGTCCCTAATGCATCGCATAAAAAGTTCTGAAGAATCATCATTAATTATTTGGTATCAGTTACCTGAGGAAGAGAAACAATTGGGATTCAATTAGACTGAATTTCATCTAGTGATCCTCTGTCATTTCATTTGAGTAAATAATCTTGTTGGTTGGAAACTGAGTAGCTGGAGTTTTTCTCTTGTCAACAGGAATATGATGGGACTTCCATTTTGCCAAATATACTTGGGAACATAGTCATACATCTGCATGATGGTGTCACATTCATGGATGGGGTACTCAAAGGTGTCGTATTAACTGGTTGTAGGCTCCTTTGCCTTTCCTTTGGGCTTCTGCTGTAAGTCTCCTTGTTTTTTGTTGATATTTCATATGAATTACTAACAATGTGCTATTTGGATTTCATCCGTGCTCCATGCTTCAAAAGAGTGCTGTTTTTTGTGAGAAGTCGCCTAGAGATATGGCTCAAGCTTGTACTGCACTTTTTAATACTCTGTCCATGGTTTACCTAGGTGAAAACGCATGTTGTCCACTTTTCTCCGTGGACAAGAGCATTTGTGTTTCACTATTCAAATCATGTTGCACTCAAGTTTCAATAGCTATATTATCAATAGCGGTTGGCTGACTACTAATGCTCCACTCTAACGCAGATGTGGCGAGGATAAAGCGGGGATATCGGATAAAAATTCTATATAGTGAATTCCCTTCATTTCCAAAAAATAACAAAGAAACGTATATTCATGACATTCATAAATTCGAACCAATCTAACAAATTATATAAAAAACAAACAATAAATTCTATGTGATACATCATACATGTTGAATTGTTGAATTAAAAAGCAAAGATATAAATGTAAGCAACTATTCCAACTTGCATTGAAGAATATAACCTAAAAATACTGAAATTCTCTCTCTAGCCGAAACAAAATTAAGAAATTAATGCAACAATCTGCAAGAGCGAAGAACTTTCTTTGTAGCAAGAAAAACACCCTAGAGTAGGCAAAGAAAAACATAGACACGAAACATCCCTGATTAAAACATTCCAACATGATAGTAAATGTGAAATTAAGCTGATTATTATGACACTAAAACATAAACTAAATAAAGAACACTAAAACTAAAACTAAGCTGATTATGTGACACTAAGACATAAAGTTAGCTGATTATACTAAATGTTTAACACGATACTGAAATAATGTCATAAAGAAAACAAAAACAAAATAAAGAAAATATAAACTAAAACTAATTCAGAAAGCATAATTAAACCACTGGTCTACTAGAAACCAAAAAGAAAAAAAAAACGAGATAATGAAACTGTTTAACATAGAGTGTTTGGAAATGTTGAAACTGACACAAAACTAACTATACACACATTGTCATTTACCGAGAACTAACCGTATTCACAAACACAGAAGTAGCTTCTACGACTAAACCTTTTTATAAAAAATAAAAAATATAAAAAACCAGAGAGGAATAGAAAATGAGGAAAAAGTAAAAACTCATCTTTTTCTGTGACTTTACAGTTTACACTATGGCAAAGACATAGAGAAGAACGTTTTCCTTGGGATTGAGAATAGGAAGTGGAAGAAAGAAGAATAAAGAAGAGAAAAACTTAGTAATGTTTTCATTGGCCTTCCCGTCCTTCACCATTGCTGGTTGTTGCTGTTGATGGTGGTGGTATGGTAGAAGCAATATCGAGGAGAGACAGACAAATAGATAGAGAGACAGACGGGGTCAGGAAGCGTAAATATGCTTTAGGGTTTTAGCATTATTACATCTTTAACTTAAATCATGTATCAAATCGGGTCGACTCATATCTATACTTGTAAACCTATATGCTAATAACATCTTAGCAGGACCATCTTTCTATTGCAAGGTTTTCTTGCTCACTCATTTGTTCAACAGTTATAACAACCTGAATACTAAGTTGCCAAAGGAGGAAAAAATGACTTGATGAACAAGATGATCTTTTAACTTTCTTTCTTTGACATCTTGCATCCTCTTCCCTAACCCTCTTCCTCTTGCTCAGTCTAGAGCTATTACTACCAATCTCTGTCGTGACATTAAAATGAATGTTATTATCATCATTATCATCATCTAGCTCTTTCTGAAACATTCATATATCTCCTTCTTGCTTTTGTTTAACTATACTCTTAATAATTTACAAACATAACTATTTAATAGCTTGGCATTTTTCTAATTCTGCCTTGCAAGAAGCAACCTCCTTTCTTATTCTTACCAAATGGAGAAACTCCACCATTCATGGGTTTCTTATAGAAATTACATCTCTCTCTTAGTTTGTTGCCCTTAATTGAAGTATATTATTGTCATGTTGGGTCATTAGAATGTGCCTAAGATTGAGAACCTGTTCTTCACATTTAAAATCTTGATCTATCTAGCATAGGTAACTTGAAAATAAAAGTAATAACAAATAGATAAAATCATAAAATAATAAAAGTACTATATAAATGACCACAATAACTAAGACAATTTTAAACAAACAAGTAAAACATTGTAGATGAGTGAAATAAAGGAAACAAATGTTTCATAAAAGAAATACAACAAAACTATGAAAAACAAAAGTTTATACGTCAAAATATGAAAAAATCACTCATATGGTCGAAAAAGCGTAATTTTGCAAGTCAAGCGACAAAATTTTTTCCAATGAAAAAAGTAAAGAAAAAAGGCCTTAAAAGGGAAAAGTTTATGAAAGAAGAGGCTCAATTCATATAGGTTGTATCATGCTATATGGGATATGGCCTTATACAAGGTTCTTTTGTGATAAGGATCTTATTGTTAAAGACAATGTGATATTAGTACATACAATACGAACCGATACACCTAACACTGCTCTACCTGTCACAGGTTGAAACCCATTGAAACCCACCAAAGCCCATAGGTGAGCCTCCCTCTCTTTCCTTCCTCTGTTCCTATAAACCCTTCTAGAAAAGACGAGATGCACCTCACTTCATCTTAAAGAGAGATGTGCCTCACTGCGCATCTATAAGAAGCAATGTGCTTGGGGTTGTCTCTGGTAAAAATGTATATTGCGCACAGTTGTATCTGTGGACATGTATGCATTTTTTGTTTTTATTTCTTTAGTGTTGAAGGAGGCCAACAACAAGAGGTCTCAACGGCTAGAAATCTAACTATTTGAAGAACCTTCTTATTGGTGTCTCCTCCTATATAAGGCTTTCTCTTGTAGACTATTATTCTTGAGCCTCATGACTGATTAATGTGATTATATTCATAGGTTATTTCATTAAACATTGCTATTCAGTGGTTTTGTGCCTTATTTGAGGTCTTTTATAGTCATATTGGTGGCCTATCTCTTGTGGATACAAGTGGTGGATTGTAGCAGTCATCGGTGAAGTACTTGAAGTGTTGATCACATTTGAGATTGCTTTTGGAAGCATGCCATGTGAAAACATCTTCAACGAAGAAGAGTCATCTATTCAACTAAGAGTATTCATTTTCTTAAGAAACCTTAAACAAGTCTACAATTTTGTTTTGAGATTCTTTGTGGAAGAAGAGGATTTAATTTCTGTTTAAGTAATTCCAATTATAAAATATAGACCCAATCAATGAAAAAGTACTTATATTTTAGAAAATTATGGTGTTATATAAATAAAACCAAAGTAAAACCCTTTATAAATGCTATTTTAGAACAAAAAGAAGAGTATGAAGGAGGGATAGAACTATTATGTAGGTTCTTATGAACAGTGAGTGATCACATGCATGATGCTTTATCGGACTTCACGAATGCTAAAGATGTATGAGATTACTTTAAAAAAGCCTATATTCAAAGTGATGTGGTTCATAAGATTACCTTTTGGGATAACATTTCATCCCTTAGACAAGGCGATAAAGAGACAAATGAGTATTATGGTAATTTTTAAATGTTTGGAACCAACTTTGTAGATATGAAAGGAAATGATGTATTACCTTGATATAAGACAATGTAAACAAAATGAAGATTTTATCTATCAACTTCTTAAAAGAAGAATTTGAAAATGTACGATCCTCTTTTTGTATCGGAAGTTATTTCCAACAAAAAAAAGTACTTGTGGATCTTCTAATGACAGAAATAAGAATCAATAGAGCTAGGCTGAAAGAAGAATTTGAAAGTGTATGGTCCTCTTTTTGTACCGGAAGCCATTTCCAACAAAAAAAGTACTTGTGGATCTTTTAATGGCAGAAATAAGAATCAATAAAGCTAGGCTTAAAAAGATTCTACGTTGGTTGTATTTAGACCAGGAGCCAATATAAAGCTATATCAACCTCTGCATTTCAAGGAAGAATGATCTAACGACACCGAAAAGGAGACAACTTGTTTTTATTGTAAAGAAATTTGACACATTGTAAAGTGGTGGTCGAAATTGAAGAAGAAAGTTACCATTGTGGATGAGGAAGTAGATCAAACTTTCATTCTCCTTGCAATTTAAGACAAGATAATGTTAACTCAAAGTTTAATTAAAGGAAAATACATCTATTAGTGTAGTATGCTCCACCACCTCCAATAGAGTACAAGGTATAAATGTGTTGGTACTTGATTCCGGTGCTTTCGGACATGACATTCGATTAAAAACTTTTAAACAAATATACAAGAAAACTCTTTGATACATGTGTCTTTACCGCAAAAGCTAGTTTGGTTTCAAAACAAAATTTAAACGTACTTTCTATATCTCAAATTTCAGATAATGGGTGTGTTGTATCTTTTCATCTACATGTATTATAGAGACGATTGGATGTGGTGATAGAGAATGAGGCCTTTATATGATGTACTATACCTACACACTCTAAATTTCGGGCATTGTAATTTTGGACATTCCAATATTTTGCCAAATAATATACTCTTATGGTATAAAAGGCTTGGCCATTTAAATGTTTAAAAGTTGCATGAATATTTTTTATTAGAATAAAAAATATTGAAATAAGTACCCTTATTGTTATGCAGACTTGATATATATTGCACAAAAGACAACTAAGAAGTCATAATATTATTGTATTATTGAGACGATACAATACAATATATTATAGACGACCATGAGGATGATGAGGAGAATAAGAAGAGATTCACTTAGATACAACTCACCCTAGTTCTATACAAAGACCATGATGTTAATGTTAGTCATGATCATGAAGTCGGTCCTCTAAATTTCGTCATGATGAAGTCGGCCCATCAAAGTATCATGATAATGATTTAGATGTTGGCACTGATATTTTAGAGAGCGATGACAATGAACTCTTTAGTATTCTAGAGTTGATTACTAGTTTGGGGGTTATATCACTTATAGATGAGATAACTTTTAAGTTTACTTGGATTACTTATTTTATTAATAAATATAATATTCTTAAGGATGATTTCAGTTAACTATTCAAATTTACATATCGAGAGTTTGCTAAAGATGGTGACAAACACACATACAACACAATGTTTCGAAAGGATAAACCTTTATTAGAGAGGCCAATGTGTAGGTTGGGCAGTTCGATTGATATTTTACAGTAGGGTTGTCTGTGCAGGGAGTTTGCTATATGAGGGTAACGAAGACGGTGTAGCTGTGATGTATGCATACTTGTATGTACTGTTGCACGAACATTCATGTGTATGAACCACGTGCCAAATGCAAATCTAAACATGGAGCTGCCACATGAGACAAGCTGGGATCCGTTGGTGAGACGAGCTGCAAACAAGGAGACCTCATTTTAGCTTGTATAAGCTTGTCTGTTGGGCTGGTCTGCAGTATGTATACGTCAAAAACGTACATTCAATGAGCCAAGAGCTTATTTTACTATAAAGATTGCAAAAACGCTAATTTTATATCGAGGAAGCATTCGATTCTTCCAATGAAAATTCTATCAAAATTTAACCTAAAAAATCTAGCTTGTGTTTTCTAGTCATCGGATCGTCTACCATCACTTTGACAAGCTGTCATAAGCAAGCCCAGCTTGAATCGTTTGGTACTATGCCTAGTTGAACCCAGAAAGAAGGGTGTGAAGATTAAATACGTGAAAAACAATGAAGTGTGGAATGTGACTCATGATTAGGGATCTCTGTGTGCGATTGTCTCGATCAGTCTGTTAATGATGGAAGAGATTTCATCATCGAGTCTTTACGTGTACTAATTTCTTATTTCAAGACATCCAAGTCACTAACTACGTAGATGCATTTTAATCCGCTAACTTGGTGCCTGTACGAGGCCTCTGAACCTATCCAATCTGTGGCTTCCAAGTTGACCGAGAAAGCTCTCAAGGCTGAGACTAGAGTTAGGACATTGCCGGATCGTTAGTCGTGTGAATTCTCCAGCATTGGACTCCAAAGGTAAGCCTGTACTAGGATAAGTGACCTAAGATGAAGTGTAAAAGCTGTATGTAACAGTAATGATTTCCTCTTAATAGAATCAGTATTTACTTTTTTTAGGCTTGGAACAAGTGTCCAAGCAGTCTTGCATTTAAAGATGATGATGCAAAAGCAGTTTTTGACAAATAAATATAAGCTCATTCAATCCCCCAACTTCTTAGGGGAATACGGCAATCATAATTATGCGTTCACGAATGCTCTTTCATGGGAGTCAATGAGAACTTTCAGATTTAGGAGTTTTGTGGATCGTCCCACTCAAAATTGTTCTCATATCTTTTGGATTTGGTTTGACTTCAAAGTGGGTTGGTCTTAATGTCCGTCAGAGATCCATTCATCGTTCGTATCTTTTTCCTTCTAAAAACTAGATTTTCCATTATGCCGGAGGATATAGATAATCCAGCTTGCACATTCTAGCCGATATATGCTAGAGGAAGAATACAATCAACTTGCAAATTAAAGGATGCGATTTTGAAGCATGTTTGTCTTTGGGTCAATCAGTCCTATCTTGGTTTTGTACCGTGTGTCTCTGAGAGTTGCGTAATGCAGAAATAAAGCTATCTCACGTAAGAGCATGTTGGGTTCATGGCGACACAAAATGATTTAGGTTGTTTCTGTCGATCCAATCTGAGACATGGAAAGAATTGGATCATCTTTTCGTTGCCTTTGTGTCAACACCAATGTCAGTGATACACTGAACGCGAACTGATAACTCAAGTGCTACACAAAACCAAATCTATTAGAAGATGGTTCATCACTATTTAGATTGGATAATGACGTGACCCGCTTAAGCAACATCGAGCTGACTCATAAAAATCCAATATCCAATTCAAATGGAAGATCGAAAGAGGCACCATTTGATCCTAAATGATTCATACCTCAAGATCTTAAGAGCAGAATCCAAGTTAAAGGTCCAATGCAAATCGAAGAGCCAATCTCTCTTCCACCATGAACCACCAACCCTAACCGTTGCAGACAAACCTCCACCGGCCAGCCTCACTTCCTCCATCTTGCCGTGCACTGGTGAACACCTTTGAACCATCACCATTTACCTCTCTGTCGCTGCTTACCAGAATCTGTGGGCATTGCCATACCCGCATCTTGTGCTACTTGTCGCCTCTGTACCTCTTTCACCAACTTGAACCTCCATTTCAAAAGCTTAATTGCTATTCATACGCCTTTTTTATTAAACATACACTCCTTTTCAAATAAACCCAAAAATACACTCCTTATGTTTTTCTCTCATTCCACACCCCATTTCATATAACCCATCACTCTAGCAACTTCACCACCGGTTCTGCACCATTGCTGGAGTCCCACCGCTAGTTCTACACTATCCTCAACAGGGTTTTCCTCCTCTTAGTCTGTTTCACTTTCAATCATGATTTTCAATATATTTTCATCAATTTCGATCTATTTTCAACCTTATTCAATTCCTCACAACCGTAATATACACATATTATTGAAAGCCTTCCATCAATCTAGTAATCAATTGCACAAAAACTAACAAAACATATCAAGTTTCCATCAAGTTTTGAGTGAGGTGGGTATTGACAGTTGAAAAAGAGGCGGCTCTCGGTGCCTATGTCTTTATCAAGGGATGCACAACCTCTTAACAAGTCATCGCACTCTAGGCACGTTTGGCTTCCCAAAGGGACATACGCAAGGCATGATTCTTTGGAAGCAAAAACACAGACTGTGTGTGGCTCTTTTCTAAGAGACTCATGACTTAAGAACATCACCATTGAATTTCTAGACGCATGCAAGGTGATGAACTTGACGTACCTAATTAATATTTTTTGTTATATTAACCACATTATTCTTAACATGCAAATGTCAAAGAAATCAACTGACAATGTTCATTATCATATAGTAGATTTTAGATATACTACACATGATGATATTGAGATTGATCAAATGACCCATTTGTTGGTTGGTTGGGTGATGATGTATGCGATAATGTATTTCTTAAATGCGAGGGTGATGAACTTGATTATGCGTTTGCATTTACCACAGATGTAGTATTTTATAATTAAGATGATATGGCACAGTAGATAAGAGATGTTAAGAGGAAGTACAACAATATTATCCTCGTTATTTGATAAAAAAGTAAAGGTGTGAGAAGGAAAGTATGGCTTGAGTGTAAAAGAATTGACAAATACAAGAGTAAATAAAAAGTTGATGTTAAAAGTTGTCATTGAGTAGATACAAAGAAGGAGAAATGTCCATTCTTACAGGAGAGAGTGAAACTGATAGTTTATGGATATTGAATGTAGTTAATGATACACATAATTATCCTCTAGTGGCATGAGGTTAACCATCAACCCACCATGAACAATGTGTACTCGTAAATCAATACCTACAACATATAAAAATATTGTTTTCTTACTGAAACAAACAAGTAAGCCGATATTGATATATTGCTAAACTCAAACAAACATAATAGAGAAACTCGTACTTGCAATATAGTATTATAGCTACTAATCTAGTGTGCCTCTATATGAGAAGTTTTTCCTAACTGTATGTATAAGTAGGTGAATGTCTCTACATCCCAAGCAAACTCACTAAGACTCGGTAAGGCAGTTGAACTATAGAAACTGGGATCCTATCCCTTGACTAATCTTGATACATTGTACACCCTATGTAACACAACAAGAATAACAATGCATTTTGTTCGGGCGTAATCCCCCTTCTCTAGGTACGTACTCAAAGTATCTCGAACTTCACATGTTTAGACTTCATATGCAATTTCACTTTATCATAATCATGCTTATCAATTCAGCCATAATATCTATTTTATCCATCGCCTCCATCATACATATGAAGGCTACAAGGTGACTGCCCATCGAAAGATCTAAAATCTCTTGGATAACTCACAACGCTGCATAATCTCGTGCCAACTACTTGGTATGATGGCTTCTCATGGAAATGACCACCCAACCAAAGCATTGTATCTCATGTAGCATGTCACTAGTTTCAACAATCCCAACATATTTGTACAATCATTTGATACAAATATATCTAAGATATTTTACTTATAATTGACAAACTTAATTACTTGCTTCTACCAAATCATATATGCAATGTACCCTACAAGGCTAGAGAACAACTCTGAGATTGGGGAGCAACGTATGGGATACTCATTGGAATGAAGCTTTGAAGGTTAGGCTTGATCATGGTAACCTGAAGAAGATACTCGATAATCTATTTGAAACTGTGACTATATCGTTGGACGATCTACATATGATGACTCCATGCGTCCCTATTCATGTTGCCGCGATCATCTATTATATACTAACCCAAAAATGTTTTGCCTTTTTCATGATGCCATAATAATATGATTTTCTACTCATTTGCCTCCATAGGGTACATCATCATCTCTTTGAGCTATTCTTAAACTCGAGGTTTAATTTAAATATTTAAAAATACGCAATAAGCAACTAAGTGTATAACATAAACAATATAGTAAGAGATGCGAGCTCAGCGTATTCATCAAAACACATTCATGGAGGCAGAGAAATGTGACTTGGACGTATAAAGTATGCAATAAGCAACTAAGTGTATAACATAAACAACATAGTAAGAGAGGGAGCTCAATGTATTCACCAAAACATTTTCATGGAGGCAGAGAAATGCAACTTGGGCATGTTTGTGAGTTCAGAACCACTAGATGCACCTCAAATGCGATATTGACCATATGGCGCTGCATTTCAGTTGCTCTCTTTTCTAATCACCGATGCTCGAGCTTGCCAGTGAAACGAAAAAATGCCTTAACTTTTTTTAAAATAAAAAACTTACCAATCTTGATTTTAAACCAAAAATTGTGGATGATTCATAATGAATATAAGCACAATCTCTTCAATAGCGATCCAAGAATGATCGCTGAAGAAAGAATGATAGGATGAAGAAGAAATAAAATGTTGATTTTGAAGACCGACCCAATTGCTTTTCAAGCACTATGAAATCGCAATAGATACGACCACAATCCTAATAGACAATCTTCAATAACAAAGAGTTCAAGAATATGGATGCAAATTCGATGGTGGAGAAAATGAGAGTAAAAAAGAGAGAAAACCTACATAAGGTATTTATGAAAAAATCAGAAAAGGGTTGTATGTTTAGTAAAAATGGGTGTATGAATTTCAATACCCTTTCAAAAGCCATCATGATCTTGCCTGGTTCGACCTAAACCCAAAACTGAAATCCACGTTCATTAAAACTTGACCCTAGTTAACCTACGATTAAATGAAGTGTCGTTTGACTAAGCCTGGCATTGTTTAATGACACCCAACTACCTGAGCAGCCATAACTTGACCGCTCTTGATCAAAATCCTATTATTACATATATGTATGTGTATACACACATGACATATATATGTATATATATATATACATACATATATATGCTTATGTATATATACATATATACATAAACACATACATACATATATATATATATATATATAAATACATACATAAGATCGTTTGATGGTCTTGGACAAGATGTTGGCGAACAAGCACAAAGTAGCCCAAGTGTAAAACAAACACGTAGACCTAAGCGATATAAAGGAGATTTGGTATGACTTGCTGGTAAAAGGGGAAGATTCTACATTGGGAAGGGTTTTACATCATACTGAATGTTTTATCTAGAGGTGAATACTGGGTAGTAGAGATAGAAGGGAAAGAACACAATAAGATTATTAATAAAAAATCTTCGATTTGAGAAGAACAATTTATTTAACTAATTGAAAAGAATTAAAAGAATCAAACTATCATATGCCAATTGTCTAGCCGGAGAAAAAGCTTTTTTGAAGGTAGACAGGGTTCTAGACTAAGTGAGTTTACTCATATTCTTTCTCCAGTGTCTCCTAGTTTTACTATACGAGTAGAAGATCTTCAAAGCCAGATCAATCGAGACGGACTTCGCATTGGCTTTCTTGAGGTCCTTGATTTTCGTTAGTTCCTCCTCATAACTGGCCCGAGCTTCCACCAAATGTGGAAAAGAGTGATGTTTGTCTCTCGTTCAGCGATATGGGGTAAGATATTGTGCTTCAATATCTCAGGACGCATCCAAAAAGCTAGTGCCCCGAGACTCTATCTGGTCGCGAGCGGACCGTCATGGTTGATTCCGTCAAACAACCAAGGAACCAGATAATGGAGGCGACTTGGATATGCTTCTGCCTCTCCTGCGACATGTCGTAAGATAAGCTAGTCTTGCATTGGTATCTTTTAATCATTCTTGGTTTGCTGAAATTTGCTAAAATGCACATCAGCTGGTTGTTAGTTATTTTTATTAGGTTCCGACAAACCTGTGGAGCTGAAGTCAACACTCTTTGATCATGTGCTAAGTACTCTAGGTAGTTCAAGAGGGTCGCTCAAAGACCTAAACCTTCTCCAAGACCTCTGCTACGCAGGCCTTCGACCAACCTGATGTGAGCAGGAGTTCTGAGAGAGGGCATTGTGCCTTCTGATGGTATCCCGTCCTCGGACAGGATAGAGGTGGAAGCTTCGCCTTCATTGGATCTCAACGTTACCACACGATTGTCTCCTAAGGCAGTAAATGATTGGGGTGCTTCAGACACTTGCTCGGAGATACCTTCTAGTCTGCCCATATATATACACACATATATACTACATATATAAATATACATAAGCATATACACACACACACAGATATATATATATATATGATTATATGGATAAGGAATTTGGTCATCTCCTAAGCATAATGCAATGAGGTTCATATACTTATCCAAAATAGTGCAGCCGATGCATATTCATATACATATCCAAAATATTGCACCACAAGCATGTCACACTGAGTATTAAAGACTTCAAACGCAAACCAGAGAACAAGATGACAAGAGAGTTTTGAAAGCGAACGATGCATAACAGCCCACAAATCCCAGATTGCATGGATCAAAAGCTTTAAAGTATATAATTGTTATTTATACACCCTTTTGAATGAATTAAGTTTCTTTAATTCAAGATGATTTTGCAATGAAGAAGACTGGAAGTTCTAGTTAGATGGCTCTACATCAAAAGATAAATGGAGATTGAAGATAGACATATTACCTTTGAGATTATCTTATTAGCGAACTATATTGGCGAGGACTTTCTCAGGGCTCACTGAGCCCTGAGGTTTTCTCAAGAGACTTCACTAGCGTCCAGTTTTAAATGGGACAACCAAGAAAAGGATATTGTCTTGACTATTCAAAATACTTTTTAATTGGCACATACCTCAATGCCTATGATCGTTGATTACCTTATGCCATGGTATGCACTTCCACATGAATGTACGTTTGTGTATTCTGTATCATCTACACTCTTATTCTCTACCAAATATGCACGAGTATGTCCTGTGAACCTACTTGTATACTTTATTATTATAATAATTATTATTATTATTCTGTATACCTTCTTTAAAATTTCCATATGTGCGTCTTGTTGACTCCATTCCCGAGTCGCTTCTCATGTTCTCTTATGTCTCGACTTGACCCTCTTTATATCAATGTCCATATACATGCACTTATTCATACACATATTTTATGCATAATTTTAGTTAATTATTTTCAGTACATAACATGCAAATCTTCTTTACTTATTATTATTTGCAGTACTACCCATTATTAGTCTAATCCTATAAATAAGTTTATATACCCATACAAATCATTGTTCCAAGTACCTTGCAATACTTTCACCATTCTCTCTATTTTTTTGTTTTTATTTTTTATTATTCTTACCATGATTATCATTATTATTGTTATTTTCAGTTATTTTATTGTTATTTTAATGTTATCAGTCCCTTTAAAGCTCCAAAATATGTACTATTTCAGAATATATAAGTATCTAATTGCTTGTGATAACCCTTACTCACAGGCATGCTCATCGACCAATGTATGCGTATATTCTTATTCCCTAACTACAATAATTGCTTACATGTAAGTTCATATGCAACTATCTTTGATATGAACATGAATATCATCCCACATGTGCGAATATTTTCAATTCATTAGTAACAATTATATATTATCCTCACATTGTGTAATAAGAGGGCGGATATATTCATACTAGCACCTCATCTTTACAAATTTTACCCCTTTCTAGTGTATCTACTATGCAATTGGTCCTATACTGATTAATATGATACAGCAATTACGAAAGTACCCATACATGTACGATTACAACCATAGCATCTATGCGATGCTATTTGTAGGATAAAAGTTTTAAAACATACTGTTATGCACATCATATAGTCGTGTTCCTGCTATAACTTGAGCAGATTAGTGACTCGAGATTGACTAAAACAATTAACATAAATCATATGGCATTCTGTTAATCCGTATTGACATTCATATTCTAAGATACATTGTGATCATTAGCTAAGCCATCCTTAACCATGATGTCACTCATAGTTACCTCCTGATCAGTAACACATAGATATCAATTTGCCAATCCTACTACTACCGCATAGTACCTTGGAGATACTATGATCCGTCTAATATTGCTCTCGACTCGGAGTGTGAGGTGATGAAAATTCTAAGTGAAACAACTAGAGGACAAATTTCTACAAGCTAAAATCTGAACATTTCACATCTCTTAATGGATACTGGGGTCCATCTAATAGCTAATTCTACATTCACCAAATCTTAGTCTAGATCTTAATTCCAATCATATAATTAACGTAGTCACTCACCCTTCTATGAACATGCTGATATCCACAATCACAACCCATCTTTATATATCACTCAAACAAGATTTGATCTTTAATATAACTTATCAAAATAATAATAATAATAAAAATATTGAGTGAGCATCAATAACCATGTTCCATAGGTGGATATGATCTCTCCACAACCACAAGAACACTAAAGACATTCATATTTCAAATCATATAATATAAAATAGAAATCTATATATAATATAAAAACAGAAATCTATCTTAGAGTTTAGATCAACATCAACATCATAACATGCATTCATAATTAAGCACACAAGCATAATATATTTTACTTTTGATATCAGGACCACTATCGGATCCAACCACAAGTCATGCCGTAGGAGTCTCCTTATCCCTCCTCTCCATCCGAGTGAACTCCGACATCCATCACACAGGCTCGATGGATAAAAAATCGGTCGAGTCGACAAGGCAAAATCATATGACATGAAATATGGATTTTAAGGGATATAAGGTAGGTAGAACTCTAAAAACATTCAAATATAAATGGAGTTCACCCCGTTTGCAAAAAAAAATTGGTTCTGACCTGTATTTGAATTACGTTGGACTGATTTTAGTGAGACTTGATAAGACCAAATTATCATGAGAGTCCTAATGCCAAGGGATGCCTAATATGCTGAAATTCTTGTCGAAAATTGTGGTAAATCACTATATTAAGGGGGCATCTAGCTAGCTTGCAGTCCAAGGTAACTCCTAACCATGTTAGGAACTTATCTCTTAATGATACAAAATCCTCACTTTACTACGGTTACTTGCTAACTTTAAAAAGAGAGGGGAACGACTAGGTAAGGTTTCTCTTTCTTCCAAATACTCAAGAGTTCAAGGTGCATAAAACATAGGTCTTCTGAGAAAGATCTGCTTCTTCCTTAGGTTAACAGGTAATATCAATTCATCTTAGTTTCAATTAGCACATATTTACTGATTTGATCCCTTTGGTTGGTTCAATGCTCTCCTACTTTGATCGATATTATGCTTTTGGCTTGGATTATATTCTCTTGTGCTTTGATCATCCTATCCCTCATGCTCTACGGATTTCCAGTTTTCAATCTCACGCTCCATGACCTATTTCATACTCATGATTGTTTGCATCCTCATGATCAGGACATGATTTAACCGGTCATCTTTTGATTCACCTCATAATTTGGTCATGCCCTTTGAACAGTTTTATGTTGCCATGGTTTGATTCAGTCCAATCCTTTATGATCAGTTCGATGTTGCGTTGTTTATGGATTGACTTCGTACCTTGAATCGGTCCATATCATTGTTTCATGTTGGTTCAGTCCATGGTTGGTCCCATGCTTTTATTTAGCTCCATTATCCGCTCCAAGTTTTGAAGGGGCTCCTGCTTCATGACTCGACCAATGCCCTCATCAGTTCATACTTTGATTCAAGTGATGAATGATGCATACTTTATTGATGTCATGCTTAGATCAGTCTCGTACCCTCATGCTTCAATGAATCTCATGTTAATGGTTCAGCTAATGTCTTCGGTCAATGCTATTATTTGATTAACTTTTTACCAGATTCATGCTTTGTATTGGTCCATGCTCTTTCATCAGTTTTATATTTCTTAATTGATTTTATGTTCTCCCAATGACTCGATCTCATGCCATGCAATTTTGTGCTTCAATACTGGTTTCACACTTTGGTCATCCTATGTATTGATGCTTCATGGCTTAATTACTTTAATGAGTTGATCTCACCATGATCGATCTCATGTTTCTTTCTGTTCGATGCTTTTATTCGGTTCATGTGCTTTTATGCAATCAAGTGGACACGCTCTTTTCGAACAAGATTTGCGTGCATACTTGTTTTTTCATAGGCTCGCTTGTTTGCAAACAACCTTATACCAATTAAAGACAAAGTGAATCAAGACTAAGGTGATTTGGGCATTTAGAAACGCGACCACCTAGATCTAGTCAACGAGAATTTACGTAGTGAATACTCTAAAAAGGGGGAGCAGGGCCACTAAGAGTGTTGGAAAGAAATATTAGAATATGATCTTGCTATTTTAGAGTTCAGTGTTAATATGATACAAGATGGAGCTGAATGGTAACTAAAAATCAATGTAATCGAGTCCACATAATCTGGGTAAAGGCTTGGTTTTGGTTTTGGTTGGTGACTTTAGACTATAGACACAGTTATTATGCAACTTGCAATTCACTTTAAGTTTCAGGAAAGTTAAACTTGATTGACTCGACTATGTCGTGTCTAGTTGACCAAGTCATAGCTCAGTCAACTTCAAAAATATGTGTTTTCAATCTCATCAATTGCCCAATGGGTGACGTCGTTCAAGTCATCGAGTTAACCGAGTTGAACCGTCAAATGTACCAGTTAATAATCAAAGGCTGTGTCATAGTACCGAACACATACAATACCATGACAAAACCAATGTTTCTCTAACATTAATACATATTAGGCCTTTTCTGTTATAGCTTTGTTGTGAATGTGGTTCTCGTATGTGGTCATTTATGTATGCTAAAATGTTCATTACTGCCACCAAGACTTTTTGAAGTTATCATTGGGTCGCTGCCTAACACATGATATTGTATAGTATTGTTGGTGTTACTACTCTCAACTTTGTGGAACATTCATTCTAAGTATTCAAAATTAGCTTTGTTGAGAATAGAATATGTACGGGGACTTGCTTGGATACAATCGTAAAATTAAGGCTAATAAACAACAATTTGTTCAACTCATGTTGATCTTGGTGCGTCTTGAATCTTTACTTACACAACCTAAGCTTTGGCTTATTCCGTCTCGTATTATGGCATTCATATGGGTTTATATATATGCGAGTAACATACATGTATATACACACATATATATACACATGAAAATTCTTATTTCAAGAAAAAGATTTATTTAAGCTTAAGAAGACTAACTGCTTTCGACTCATCCAAACTCATCTCTTGGTCATGTTCAATTTCCTTCGTGAAACTAAGTTGTGATTGGCTCAACTCAGCTTGATCCAACTAAAGATCAATTATATAGACAATGATTTGAAAGACAAAATCGGGAAAAATTGTAAATTTGTAAGTATTGAATTGAATTATTAAGTTGTTTGGTTGTATTATTTTCCAATAATTCTTGATATAAAAAGGTTATATACCAAAATATAACAAAAAAAGGAGAACAAAATAGAAATGCTACTAAACTTCCAAAATCTAGCAAGCATAGATATGGCCAGCCGTGGACTAACTCTGTTGTTTGAACCAACAACAAGACGAATCCGAAATCGACTAAAACTAGAACCACCAAACTAGACTTAAAATTATAATTCTTGACTAGTTCGTAGCACTTTCAAATCGATATACAGTCTGACTTCATTTGAAGGGGCACGAAAATAGCATACGAGCATTTAGGATGCAGGCGATGGATGGGTCCCCTAGGAATCAATCCTTCATTAACGGTATCCTAGATAGAATTCAATCAATGAGCAGGAGTTAAAATTGGTTCAACGAGGAAGAAGAAGCAGGAACAAGGAAGGGATCTATGTTACTCGTACTCTTAGGAAAGTGGTGAAGGGCAAGGTAGGTAAAGGTGCATGAAAGTAAATCAACGAGAAAGGTGAACCATATGCAAAGGTAAAGTTGTAAGAAAGTAATCAATGCAATGTAAGTGAGACAAACATAAAAATGACAAGAAAGTAAAGAAGCTGATGGAAAGTAAAGGCAAATATAAAAGATAAGCTGCAGACGATTATTCAGAGATCCTTCACTACATTGATCAGACTCCCTTTTACATAAAAAGGGAGAAAGGTCCTAGAGACTAAGGCACACGAGAGAGAGAGAAAGAGGTTGTTCTAGAATCTTTGCCATGTCTGTTGATCTTAGGGTTGTTCTTAGATGGATGTTCCTCTTTGGTCTGTGGGTTAGCATCTAATCCACATAATCGACCCCACCTCTTTCTTTCCACGATCATTATTAGAGGCAATTCGATTTGCTCGTGTGGAATAATGGGGTGCTGATTCGCACTTGCGGCTGTTACAGACCTTCCTATTGTCACCCTCAATGTCTAGCTGCTTGCTTCCTAGGGTCAGAGGCGTATTCCTTTCGCATTAACCCCTTTCTGTGCATGAGCGTGGGGAAAGGAAAGGTGTCAATTGATAGGGGTGAAGGCCACATGACTGGTATCACCATTGACCTTCCTTTTCCCTTATCTGCAAGTTGCTATGCTATTAGCTACGATTGAATTTCCTAACCTAGGTTGATGGTTACATTGTCGATTGTCTGTGCCTCTTGACATTAACAATCACCACCCCCAAGCCAATAGCACCAATTAAGGTATCTGCAAGCAGTAGCCTACACACTGATACCTGTTGCGTTCCACCTAGCCAGATCTTCAAAGTTTGACACAAGCTCCCATAACACAATAATTTTGCAAGTTTCCATTAGGAAGAGAAGGTCTGAGATTGAGCAGAAGGAGGCCATCCAACAAGGCGACCAATAGAAACTGGAGTCTCATTATTGTAGCAGTTAGTGGATAGTGAGAGAAAGCTAGTCCTTTTATCTAGTTAATGGTGATTTCAAGGGGGATAATTGTATTTTTCTTACATAGTTCTGAATGCTCAATGTTACCAAGGTATCACTCGTTCAAACTCCTTGGCCCCTAGAAACCACGTGCATGATATGTTTCTAAGAACTGTGCATGCAAAGCGGAAGCCTAACATTTATTCACCCCCTTCTTGCACCGTGCCAAGGGTGATGGGTTGCTTTACCTTGTGTATGATTCTTACCGGAGTCCTCAATCGCCCAACGGAGAGTGGAAGGAAGGAAGAAAGACACGCTCTCCAAAAATAGAGGGAGAAGAAGAAATGAATACGGTTACCTTAGATAGATTACTAGGAAAGAACTGGTTTTTCTTTCTCTTGTGTATTCTATGTTTTCTACTGTAATCACTACCACATTCATAGTAAAAAACTTTATGTAAAACCGACTTCATCTTCCCTTTCCTATTCGGGGCTTTATGTTACATGCCTTTAATCTTATCGTTTCACGTTTAACGTATTTATCTAAGTAATGTATCCATGGAATCCAGGAAGATGTTTGTCTTTCCATTTTTCATGAATTTACTATTGAGAATGGCCAAATCCAACATTATAAAAGGCACCACAAGTAGCTTGTAGACACGTACCCATGAAAATATAGGAAGGTTTTGGAGGAGGAGATGGATGGGGGGAGCCAAGAAACATGTTGACAAGGGAGCCGTTGGTACTTCCATTGGGAGATGACATGACGAGAAAGGGGATTAACACCCAAGCTTTTATAAAAAGGTAAACATTTTTGTAAAAATGATTTTTGAGTGTTTGCTTTGAAAATACATGAAAAATGTGTCTTAAATCCTTATAGTTTTGAAAACCAAGCTCAAATGGTTGAAAATTTGCCAAATGGAGACCAATCAAAATCGAAGAGGCCCAAGCACATTAACATTTAAGCACTTGAGTTCAAAAGTCGAGATTAAAATCCAATTCACATCAACTGCGGATCATGGATTTAGGCTCAATTTAGATTCGGTGCATCGATCGGTAAATGCTCATTTGTATCACTTGTTATTGTGATGACTTAAACTATAAAGATAAAGATAGTTAACTAACTATAGATAATCTTGAAATTCTAGAACCGGCTGGTCAATAGAGAGCATCATGAAAATCCCAGTATCTTTGAACATATCCTTTCTCATACATAATAAATTGGGTAACCATTTTCAACAAAAATACAAAATGCATTTAGGTGTCTTCACCAATCCATTCTCGCTATTCCAGATAATGAAGATCATATCACATGGCCATCAATTGAATTATTGAACTCTAGGTGTTCACCTGACAAAGGAAAAAGCTTAATGCTACAATTCGCTGTAGCAAGACATGAAGTTACTGCAAGTAACTTAAGAAACATGGGCTTAATGCTACTCTATGTTCATTCTACTTGTATCTATCATGTACTCTCATATATAATAAAGAGGCCTTCAACCCAAAAAAGCATGGGCTAAATGTATATTCTTATCTTTGAGCAGATAATCAATTAATCTCTTTCTCCCTTCTCACCATCACGCCCTCTCTCTACACCAAAGTGTTTAAGTAGAGATACTTTAGTGTTGTGCAGGTGGAATTCTCTTTGTAAGGCAAAACCCCCCACTCTTAATGTGTTCTACGTTTATAGGGGGCTAATGCTAAGTTACTCTACATTTGATCCATAATTGAGTGTCCTTTCATTATATTTTATGATTGAATTTTAGTTTTCTTTTAGTTTCTTCCATACGCCACACTTAGTATCCTAGTAAAGGTTGGCCAGTGTAGAGTCTGGTTGTTATTGGATTAGTTTTATCATACATACTCTTTGATTGAAGTCACCCTACATATCTCATTTCATCAATAGGTTGTGCTCTCATTAAGTGTCAAATCCGCACCCATTTTCTTTGTGAAAAAACATATTTTAGGCTCTATCGCTTTGCCACTTAATTTGCTACTATTTGCGGCTTCAATTGAACTTTGTTATGCATCTAACAAGTTAGTGTTCCTCCTCGTGGATCTGTCATGGATGGCCATCACCTTGGCTCGTCCTATGGTTAGCCTGAATTAGATTTTGCATATACTAAACTTCGTATTGGCTATCGTCTAATTACTTCTCGTTATACTTAGAATTGTTCATACTTAGTATGCTACCTTGTTGTCAACCATAATTGCAAAAGTTGTCCCTATTATTTGAGTTGCTTATCATGGCAAATATCCCCCTCTAAATGCCTTTTTTCTCACCAACCCATTCTGATAGCCAGATCTAACCATGGTCTCATTTACCAACCATTGGTAAATACAAGCTTAGTTGGTCTCAAGCCTGTAGTGGATTTGACCCAAAACACAACAGAGAATGTTCTAACCAGATCCAATTTCCCTTGAGAAAGTCCAGTCTTAGGTTCAATTCCAACCGAGCCAAACCCAACCCAACCAAATCTAGGTCAATTCTCAGGTTTGACTTGGTTTAAGCTTCAAAACTGTTTGTACAATCATACCCAATTACGCAATAGCTTTCACACCACCTAGATCCTACACATACCTTTACCCTGTTCTACCTAGCCCAAACCAATCCATTACTTTTTTTCCTACCAAAGACCTATAACCTGCCTTGACCCCAAACATATCCTAATTAACCATTTCCAAATTCAAGATTTACCTAGCATCATAGCGATGCACTCACTCTCATATTTTAGTCAAGTATAAACGAAAGCACATTTAGTAACACTCAAGGATCAAAGCTTTTGGACCTACATCTAGAAAGACGATCAGGATGTTTTGTCCTTTCCCATATCAAATTATGGAGGATGATATTTATGCTTGTAGCGTGTGGGCCTCCTCATCAGGCCCTATTGGATCCTTCAGTTCCAACTCTATGTTGATACAAGAGTAAGGCTTGGAGCAACATAAAATGCCTTATGTTATCAAGCAATGAAATTGGTCCTCAAGAATCTGACTATGCATCTGCATACCCTAGTTTCGATTTTGTAGAAAGGTAAAGCACTCGATGTGTTTGGGAAGACAAGAAGGTTGTCTACTACTAAGAAAGAGAAAGAAAAAGAATTGCAATTGTATGATTATTTTTCTTCCTTCACATCTTTTATTACATATGCTTATTAGAGAGTGTGTGTCAACCTTTTTAGATATGATTCTTTGTAACTTTCAAATGTAGGGGCATGATTATGTTCATTCGCAGCTGCGATCTGCAAAGGCAACAACTCTTTTTCATACTTTCGTGCTTCTGTAGACTATTTCAAAAAGAAGCCACTTGCTAGAGTTGCCCCGTTTTCTTATTTTTGTGACTTCCTCTTTCGATATTGTCCTACCCTCAATTGAGAATCAATTTTGAGTCTCACCAACTTTCATATCAAAGTACTAACCTTGACTTAGAATAGCTTCTTAATGTCCTATTACCCAAACTTTATCCATCCCTAACCCATGACCAATCAACTGTTTTCAACGTAGACAGGGTTAGGAATAAAAAACACCACCTCTAGATACAATGAGATATCCATGACCTTATCATGTTGTCATGCCTGGTCATAAAATTTGATGGAAACCTCTTCTATTCTTTCTTCTTTTTACATTTCTCACCACAACTACTTCCAATTCCTTTTTGGAATGATGTCTCACACCATTCTAGACATTTTGGCTATCATGGGTCTTTGATCGTTTGTGTTGACCTTATCAGTTTAATCAATCAGAATTTTGATACCCTAAAACTCACACTACAACTTTCATGGGATTTTATTCATTGACATTTAGGTATTGGACTTATAATGGACGATGAACACCATGCTTTCTTGTTATTGTGGTTTTGTCATTATCTCATATACATTTGTGGAACCAAAGTTAATGACATGTATACAAATTATTTTTCTACTATTATGTTTGGTACAAAACTATCACTAGCTTCCTTCTTTTTGGTCATGGTTTATCATTTGGCCAATTCTTCTCTTGAGACCCTTTAGAATGGTGGTTTTACCTATCTTGTACAGGGTCTATTGTGGTTCCTTCATCTATGGATCCGTTTATACTTTCTTGAGTTTTGATTCTCGTGCCTCTCCTTTTAGCGAGTCATTGTCAATATACTAGGACTTGTTTTAAGCCTCATTGTCGATATACTAGGACTTGTTTTAAGCCTCATTTCTCCAACCTTAGCTTCACTTGTAGAGACCATTACTCAGTTATGGTTCATTAATTTTCACTCCCTAGATTCTAATTTTACCATCATGGATCTTTACAGAATTGGATTATATATAATCTTTTCTCCATGGTTCTTATTTTGTGGTGCTTGTAAGTCATCTTGATTCAATCTAATTGTTGTTGTCTTACTGTAAACACCATAAAAATATTTTTCAAAATAAACTAGGGCATATTTTAAAAACCCATGATTTGGACATGTCCTATGAATTTCATAAACTCAAAAACATCATTTTCGAAATAAAAAGGTTTTTGGGAAATATTTTGAAACCCCGAGATCATAAAATTTAAATTTTGAAATACAAAAGGAAAGGTTGATTCAACTAAAGATAAGGTAAGGCCCAAATCCACAGGAGACAAAACTTCTGGAAGAGATAAGGACAAGAGCAGGGTCAGGTTCATCCAAAGTAAGAGGGCAAGACTCGACCCAAACCAAGACTCAAAGGCAAACACGGTTCACATCCGAATCAAGTGGTGGGGTGATTCAATGTTAAATGGTTCGGTCAAAGCAATCATGCCTAAGTTCAAGACAATCCAAGCACATTCCATGGCCAAACTGCACCAAGAACACATGACTTACCTTGACCAATTGCATCTAGGGCTTCACCCTTGGCCAAGACCAGCCCACACGGGCTCATGGGAGATCATCTCATGTCCCTCATGGCCCGTGTGCAACTCTAAAAGGCTAGAAATTTTGGATGGATATTGATGCAAATTGGGTCTCCCATAATGAACCTAAAACTTGATCCAAGGAAGGCCCTAGAGCCCCCCTTGAAAAGCTATAAAAGGTGACCTTGAGGGGTTGATCAAAGACATCAAAGAGAGGAAAATTCCTAGAGCAAGAGAGGGAGAGAAAGAGTGAGAGAGGAAGAAGGAGAAAGGGCCACACATCTTCCCCAAGCCGCCGTTCACCAAAGGCTTCTTCCAAGTTTCAGGTCCCTTCTTCCCTTCTGCTTTCCAATACTTTCTTCTTCACTTTCATTCAACTTAATGGGGTTGTAATTAAGGGGTTATGCTACTCAATTTCTTTTATGCTTGTTGATGCATTCTATGTATTTGATTCTTAGTTCCTTCTACCCCAATATACATTATAAGATCTTATATCCCCTAATCCTCTCCATACTTATGCTATAATGACAATTTCCTTCACTTACTTCAGTTCTTTACATTTTAATTGTTGTACATTACCTTTCAATTCGGCCAAATTGCATTAACGTATTTTATAGAAACTGAAACTCTATTTTCTATATTCTCTATATGTTTGATGAATGATTTTTCTTTCCTTACTCTCTGATCTGAATGCGAAGAAATTTTGTATACCTAATCTATACACACAAACCCACTATCTACAAAATTTTCAAGAATTTTATGATCATGCAAGGCTATAAATAGAATCAGAAAAAAATGGAAGAAATCATAACAAAGTGTGTTAATCGTACATGTCTTGAAATAAAGGTTGGGTCATAATCTCATAACTTTGTTTGTAGTGAACCATTTTGATTGAAAATAATCTCATTGGAAAGCTGAGATCCATAGATTTCAAAGAGACCAATTTCATAAAAATCAAAGATCTCAATGCCTAGATACAATTACTTTTCTAAGCCTCTCTGTCTCTGTCATAAATCTATCCTGAATACCATAGTCAGAAACATTCTCAGATTTAATTACACTCTTTGTCTTTTTCTTTTTCTTTTGAATATAGCCAATTTTTCCTTTTTGGAGAGAGAAGTAAAATGGGGAGAAAGCTTATCCCTTTGGTTACTCGATTCAACCAAGATCATCCCATTTCCTAATAGCATCTGTCATTTGAATTTTTTTTGCTATTTTGAACAAGGCTCCATTTTGTAAGCCAAGGATTTTTGAAATGTCACCAATTTGTTTTTGAGAACTCTACTTTTTGTAAAGCATCAATTCCTTCATTTGGGGTCATACAATCAATCTTGATCCTTCTTTCAAGAAGTTTCAAAGGAGCTTAATTTTAAAAATCTTTTCGAAATAATTTAACATAGACCCTTTCAAGTATTGGGCATTTTCGGGGTCTACTAAATTTCTATCCACAATATCAATATATCAACATGTATTATTGATTTTTGATACCCTTTTTATGACATGGGAACATTCCTACTTGGGCTGCCACCTTTTTGGGCCTCTTTGGGTGAATGAGGTGTATATGATGTATGATATGCAACAATGCACTCCATGTGATTCAATGGAAATACATGCTTTATGAAATGATGACAATATGAAATGTATTCCACATGATATGATGGAGATACATGTTTTATGAAATTGATTCTCCATGGAAGGTGTCTAGGGGGATGCATTTTTAATGCCCCTAGTTTGATGAAGATGAATGATTCACACGGCCACTTGGTGAAGGGCCGTGTATTTTCAAAGGGAATTTTATGGGATGACATGTCCATGCACTTGACACTTATGACATTTCTAACATGATCATGACCATTTTTGCTTAAGAGTGGACAAACATAACCAGCCCTAAGTAATCTTCATGGCCATCATATTTGAATTGACATGATCTCCACATTTTCCATCGTGGGACTCATGTATTTATCCTCACCTCATCAAGGTTTTTATATCAACAAGATGCTGAAAATCTTTCTTTTCAAAGTCATATGTAGGGTTAAAATTGTTTCAATCAAAACTTGATCTTTTGAAGAAGTTTTTTTTAGGAAACTTTTCTTGGGAGATATGAAGATGATTTCGATATATATTTTCCATGCTTGATTTTCCTTGAAACAATTTGTCCAAGCATGGTTTTTGGAATTCATTTGGAAAATATGCCTTCATGGGGCATTTGATAAGTATGGGGAATGTGTCTCGAAGAGGCACTTCAGCTACACGATGTAGGGCTTGTCCCTTAATGGAGTCTCGAGGATGAACTCATACTCCATTGAAAGGGGCTGTCATTTATCTTACCTACCCATTAAGATAGGTTTTCCAAATAAGTGCTTAAATGAAACAACATTATTCCTTTTTCATGACATGGGAAGTAATGTCTTGAATTTGGAGGCCTATACCAAGGCTAAGCACGATTTCTCTATTGGCTTGGTAATTTTTTTCACATGCCAAATAGAGTTTTCGAATTGTAATAAATGGTCCACTTTCTATGGGTATCATCTTCATATTGATCAAGTAAAATACCCAATGCCTTCACATGAAATGTAAAGCATGCTTTGGAGGTTTTAAAACTTGGAGGATTTATCATGTTCTTTTCAAAATCTTTTTGGAAATTATCATTCAAATTTTAATCCCTTTTTCAAAAGTCTTATTGAGAGGTTTAGTATCTTTTTGGTATTTTTGGAATCAACCTTGAAGGTTTTGGATTTAATCCATATGGAGACATGCCTATGATGGCACGATACTTAGGGGGTCGATTTCAATACCCCTTTGGCTTGACATAAACCCTTGAATTGTAGGGGTAGACGATTTCATGATCTCTAGACCCGATATGGAAGTATGGATTTTCAAAATGCAATGCATGATGCTCATGTGAATATGCACACACTATGGGTTAGACTCACTTCTAAAAATTCCCAAATTTTCCAAGTCAAGGATTCTACGATTTCAGGAAGCTTAGAGGTGATTTTCCTCCTTGCTTTGATGGTTCTCAAGGATTTTAATTTTGAGGAAGCTCTAGGTAAGAGCAAGGGGTTATATCAAGCTTGGATGAATTTTTGGTTTGGGAGTATATACAATCTTGGAAAGTATTTTGAAACATGGCTTTGTACATGGACATTATTTTTGGAGTTTTTGAATTTTTTCAATTTTTTTGTCTTTTTTGAAATACAAATTCAAGGTCTAAGCCATGGAGGAATGAAATAGATTTTTTCAATTAAAGGTTTCTTTTTGAAACTTTTTCCAAATAAAGAATGGGGGAATGAAATAGATTTTTTTTTGAATTTTTCATATTTTTCAAATGTTTTTAAGATTTTGAAGGTTTTCAATTTTTTTTTGGTTTTTGGGAATATCTAATTTTTTTGTTTTTCTGAAAAGGAGGGCTCTTCCATCAAACCTACAAAGAAAACTCTATGAATTAGACTCTAATCAAAAGGTCTAAGCCATGGGTTTCGGTGGGTTCTAAGGGCACCTTTGACCCAAGTGGTCTTAGGTGGTGGCTCAAGGGGTATGGGTGGGCTGTAGCCCAATCCATATCGACTTGGGTTGGCCTTAGGTAGGACAGGTTCTAGCCTACCTTGATTTTTGGCTCCCAGGCCCTTGTAGGGTTTATATCCCATGTTTAGGATCATGTTATAAGGCTTTTTGGTTTTTGAAAAGTTTTTATAAAGTTCATGCCCTTGGAACATTGAATCGTCTATATCATGGGTATATACCCATTTTATTTTGGGTGGGAGATTCGAGTTTGGGGTGGTGGAAGACTTGGGCTTCTACACGACCCTAGGTTGGGAGATATGGTTTTTAAGGGAAGCCATGATTGGTCCCTTGAGGGTTTTGGGAAGGTTTGAGGAAGGGGGTTCATTTATGGTAGGGATTCCTAGGATGTTGATGCATGCCTTAAGATCTACCATATTTTGAACTTTATTTTGTTTTTGTTTTTGAAATTCTTTTTTGTGGTGCGGGGCGTTTGGCGCACCATGAAAATCCTCATTTTTGGGCACATTTTGTGGGTTTGTGGGTGCATGAGTGTGATTCAATGCATCCGATAACCCCACATTGAGAGGAGAGGTTAGAGGAGGATGGGTTTCAGGCATACCTCTTTCTGGCTCGTCTACCTTTTTGTGGTGAGAGCCGACCTTGTCCCCAGGTGACTCTATTTTGAGCTCCCATTGCTTTTCGAGGCATTCCTTTTCAAATCCTACCTTTATGTAACTTTCCTCCTTTTATGGGGTGTGGATTTCATGTCCTACTGTGTTTGTGTGTCCTCAATCAGGGATTTCATTTCTAGCTCCTAGAATTTCAAAGTTTTATTTTCAATTTTTTTGTGTTTTTGGAAATTTTCTAGATTTTTTTGAGTTTTTGAAATATGAAAATCTTTTTTTGGTTTTTCTTTTGAGGTTGGAGGGTTTGGAGGCTTGGGATTGGATGATTTGATCCGTCCTTGGGTTTCATTTCTAGCCTCATATCCTTCATCGAGTTTAGGATCGGTTTTCCTTTCATGATCTCTATGTGCCTGAGATAAGCTGCTATGCGACCGATGTGCCTTAATCTCATAACTTAAAGTGTTCATCTTTCTAAAAATTTCTTTGATAGTAGCTAGCTCTTCTTGGGCTTTAGATGATTTGAAAAACCGCTTTGAGTTACTCAACGAGGATTTCCGTGGCTTCTCATCCATTGCTTGCAAAATTTTTGGTGCACAAGTTTAAAAACACATTTTTTGAAAGTTTTGAAGTTTTTACTTGTTTGATTTGAGAAGCCAATTTTGTAAACATGAAAATTTCCACTCCCAAGTTAGAAAACTCGAAGTGAACCTTTTCCTACCTATGCTTGTGCGAGCGTGCCAGCTAGCTTACACAAACTAGCGAAGATTTTTGAAACGATTTTCTAACTTTGGCGATTGTAGGCAAGCAGACTCTTTTCGCTTTAAACCTTCTTGAACCGATGCTCAAGGGTCAATTTAAGCACTTAAGAACTTCGATTTGCAAACAAGTTTTTACTTCAAATTAACTCAACGATCAGTGTTTTGAAAGAATTCGATTCGTGCACTTTTGCCAGTTTTATCACAGGGTTGGACGACCCTAAAGTTCTTGCAAGTTTTATTTATTTTGGCCTGAGGTGTGTGGAGTGTGTGAGCCTAGTTTCAGCGTGATTTTGAGCGAGTGTTGAGAGATTTGCCGCGATGAGCGGATGCAAAGATGCTAGAAATACTGCTTTGAGTTTTTGAGAATGATGATGCGAACTCACCCGAATTGAAATTGCACTCACTCTACATCCGAAGTAAAACTCACGCGAATTAAAAGTGCATTCACTCTACGTTCATGAAAGTAAAACTCACGCGAAATGAAAGTGCATTCACTCTACGTTCACGAAAGTAAAACTCACTCGAAATGAAAGTGCATTCACTCTATGTTTCACGAAAGTAAAACTCACGCGAAATGAAAGTGCATTCACTCTACGTTCACAAAAGTGAAACTCATGCGAAATGAAAGTGCATTCACTCTACTTTCCCAAAAGTAAAACTCATACGAAATGAAAGTGCATTCACTCTATATTCATGAAAGTAAAACGAGAAATGAAATATATAATATTAGCTTAAGAGAGTGAAAAGGCTTGAGTGCACGTGATTGTAAAGAGCGAAAAGGCTCGAGTGCTCGTAGGTGTAATCGTGACAATCCACCAATTAAGAGTGAAAAGGCTCAAGTGCTTGTGGGTGTAATCATGACAATCCACCAATTAAGAGCGAAAAAGGCTCAAGTGCTCATGGGTATAATCGTGACAATCCACCAATTAAGAGCGAAAAGGCTCAAGTGCTCGTGAGTATGATCGTGTTCATCCACCAATATTACAACATGGGGGGAGGCTTTGCTCCATTAATACAACCCCTTTTCGAATTGAATTTAATGGAGAAAACGGTTTAAAACCAAAGTGTAAAGAAACTTACAAGTTTTCCCTATTTTCTTTTCTCTTTGGTGCAGCCCCTTCCCTCTCTAGGTTCGGTCCATGTTGCAACCTTCTTTAATTGGTCAAACCAGCCTTCTTAGTGCAGTTCGGCCAAGCCTTTGGTCGAGCCTTTTTGGTGGAGTTCGGCCTTGGTTCGTTCCAAGTCAGCCCACACAAACCCAAGGTGCAGTCGGCCTTGGTTTGGTCCACTTCAAGCTCACGCCTTCTTCAAGCTCCAAGCCTTGCACTCGGGTCCTTTGCTTTGAGTTTAGGCACTCACCTTGGTTGGGTCCTCCACTCCTTGCCAAGCCTTCCTTGGTGCAGCCGAGTCCTCCACAACGAGCGCCCTCTTGCCAAAACTTCCTTGGTGCAGTGGGGTCCTCCAACTTGGTCAGCTTCCAAGCCTTCTTCACTCCAATCACTCGTCTTCAAGCAACTTCACGGCCCCAAGCTTTACTCGGTTTAGGCTTACCTGCAAGCTTGGTCAGCCCCAAGCTTTCCACCTTGGTCGGGTCCTTGCTTGAGCTCCAAGGCGTCTTGCTTCAAGCCCTTGATGTAGTGGCCAAGCCCCTTCACGTGAACCACCTTGCTCCAACCTCTCTCCTCCCTTCCAACCTTCTCCAACTCCTTTCATGTGAACCCCCTTGGCCTTATTTATGGGCCAAGGGTGGATCCTTGGATCGGGTTTGGATCCTTGGGTCCAACCCGATCCAAGGGCTCTTCCTTGGGGCATGAATCTGGATCCTTTGGTCCAAATCCAATCCATTTTTTTTCTTTTGTGTTCTTCTTTGGGGCATGAAACAGAAGGTTTTTTGAGCGGGCTCCGATTCCTTAGTGACCCGTTTTAGACTGGGTTTTTCGTAGCCCCTTTAACCGACCGATGCTCCCGTCTCGAGCTTGCACTTGATGAGGTCGATCCTAGATTTTGAAGCGGATATTGATTTCCTCTTTGACAAGCTCGATTCTTGATTTTTGAGGGCTTCATCAGGGTCTTGGTTCCATTTTGCATTTTTGAAGCTGAACTTGCTTCAATATAAATATAGGGTTCGATCTTCAATCTGTCTTTCATCCAAACAAGCTTGGCCCATCATTCACATTTTGACTTGACCTCGAGCTGGCTTTTTGGATCGGGTTACACTTATCTGTTTTGATCTACTTTAAAATCCATGGGTTTTTAGATTGAATTTAAAACCTTTATTTTGAAATATTTCCCAAAAGGTTTAAACTTTAAACTTTTAGGTTTTTAAAAGTTTAGAAGGCTGTAAGCTGGATTTTGAATTTTAGGAGTTTTGAAAAACATCACTATTTTTCGGGTGTTTACAAGCTACAACACCCTCAGGATGCCTGTAAGGAAACTTGCTCTCACCATAGGAAGGTAGACAAGCTTGAAAAAAGGTATAGCTGAAACTCATTTATCTCAAAACTCTTTACTCGATTCGCCTCTTTGTTGTGTAGGACCAGTAGATCATTCATATTCAAATCACACTTATACACCCACAACCCCACAAAATGTGCCGAAGGATGTAGATTTTCAAGGTACGGCGAATGTCCAATACCAACGAAGAGAATTTCAAAATGAAAAGAAAAAAATAAAATTCCAAATTTGGTAGACATGGTTATTCCTAAGGCATGCTTCGACATCCTAAGTACACCTAACCCTACCTTATACAAACAAATTTTTTTGAGCCTAGGTTTGTACCATAAACCCAATCCTATGGCCATGATTTCCCCAAACATCAATAAACTAACTAAGGGAACAACTATGGTTTCCCTTGGAATCCATACCTTTCAATTGTGTGAGGAATCAAACAGGCTCTCCCTTAGCATCCATATAAACCCAAACGATCCACTCCTAGGAGAACATCGGGTTGCACCTAGGATTCATCGCAAACCCTCTAGGGTCATACGTATCCTAGAGGAACCCAAATCACCCAAGTCTTTCACTCCCAGGGTCATGTGCATCTTGGGGGAGTCAAATCCCTCCACTCCTAAGGCTATACACCTCTTGGGTATACCCAATAAAATTCAAGTGTATGACCATGTCATGGATGATACATCTTTCTAAGGCAATCCTATTTATCAAAACTTTTTTGAAACTTAAAGAGTCTTGAAATATGTTATTGAATATGGGATATACACCATACGAGGGCCTAGGAGGCAAAAACCAAGGTAAGTTAGAACCCATACTATCTCTACCTAACCTGGGTCGATATGGCTTAGGATATAACCCAACCATACCCCCTAAACCACCACCTAAGACCAAGTAGGTCAAGGGTGCCCTAGAACCAACTAAAACTGAAGCCTATGGGCTAGACCTCTTGTTTGGAGTGTAATTCATGGTGTTTTCTTTGTAGGTTTGATGGAAGACCCCTTTTATTGAAAAAGTCCCCAAAAAGTATATATTTTGAAAAACCAAAAAATTAGAAAACTCTCAAAATCCAAAAACATTTGGAAAAATCTGAAAATTCCAAAAAAGAAGTCTTATGTTTTCCTTCTAGCATTTGTTTGGAAAAATCCAAAAAAAATTGGAAAAGTCAAAAAATCCTAAAATGTATTGTTTTCAAAATCGGGTACAAACTCAAGTATTGATTTTGATGAAATCCATATACATTATCGAACCCGAATTGTCTCATAATCTTTTTGTACATAAACCTTCTTTGGTGCATAATACTTCCTTAGAAATTAAAGCACTTGAGAGTTATCAAGGCAAAGCGAAAGATCCCCTCATCCATGAGGACGATCAAGCCTCTGAGCTTCCCAAATTCCATAAAATCATTGACTTGAAAAAACCTTCAAATTCCATAGGAGAGACTCCCTAGAGGTCAATTTAGGAAATAAACCTAACCCAAAATGCATCAAAGGCTAGGATCATATCATTCAATGCAAAAAATCAAGATCGTACATGTCATTCATGCATCACATTGAAAATCATTCATCACATGCCACAATGGAGATTGGTTGAAGTATATGAATGCTCATGTCATTCCCTATAAACTAGGGGCATTTAGAGTGTATTCCCTAAACAGCTTGTATGGAGACTAAATACATTTATCATTTCATAAAGTATGTATCTCTACCATATCATATGGAATATATTTAACATGTCATCAATTACCCATAAGAGGCCCACATCCACTTGGTAAGTGGCAACCCAAGTGGGATGGTCCCTATATTGTAAGAAGGGCAAATAATGTATATTAGTTAATTGATGTTAAGGGAAGAAATTTAGCAGACCATATAAATGCCCAATACTTTAAAAAAATATTATGTATAGGGTCTATTTTAAATTCTTTTAAAAATATTTTGAAAATTGATCTACTTTGAATTTCTTGAAAAAAGGACCAAAATGGATTATGTGACCCTGAATTAGGAAATTGATGTTTTATGAAAAGTAGAGTTTTCAAAATCATTTGGTAACATAAAAAAAATCTATGGCTTACAAAATAAGGCTTCGTTCAAAATAGTAAAATATTTTCAAATGATAGGTGCTATTAGGAAATGGGATATTCTTGGCTGAATTGAGTATCTAAAAGGATGAGTTGTATTCCCCCACTTCATTTCTCCCAAAAAAGGAAAATTCACAAAATCAAAAGAGAAAGGAAGAAAAACAAAACCTCCAATATAGAGGTCTTCCAAAAAAAAAAACAAAAGAAAAGGGAAAACACAAATCTCCAATATAGAGGTGCCCTTTGAAAGAAAAGAAAAAGAAAAGTGAAAGCTCAAAAGAGCAATTTTCCATTAAAAATTTCTTTGCCATATACCCCGTTATACTTCAGAACGGACCGTGGGTAACTCTTTTTCGAAATCCCCATAACTCATCCCAATGAAAAAAAGTTTACAATTAAAACCTAGAGTAGGAATAGACCTACTTATTTGGATTTCATTTTGTTTGAGAATTAGACTTTGTTGTCTAAGAAATTGAAATTTGAAATGTTATTCAAAATCTTCTATAAAACCTCTACTGATTAGTGGGTATTAAAACCTGAGTGAGGGGAAATGTAAGAAATTGGAAGTCCTTTTGATAGAAACCAAAAGGAGTTTCCTTTTTAAAAAGAAATTTTGAAAACCCTAAGCATCAAAAGAAACAATACAGGGACCATTTTGCTTGGGGTTGCCGGCCTTCATAGGTTCCTTCTCAAGCTCACAAATTACAGGTATGGGTCTCTAAACATCTACTTCACTCACTTCATATTTCATATACATTCATAAATCAATCATCCATGCATAATTACCCTAGGCCTAGGTGTTCTTGTCAAGTCCCCTTTGACTAAAATCCCCTCCTATGCAAAAGTAAATCCAAGGAAATAGATGATATGGAATAAGGAAAATTTTATACTCTAAAGGCAAATTTGGAAAGAAAATCAAATGGATGCTTTATTCTTTGTCATTATCCAAATGAATTTAGATTAATGCTAAAGAGGGGCCTCTGTAAATACCCAAAAAAATTTAAATAATTTTTTTCATCTTTTAGGAATTTGGTTATTTTTGGCAGCTTTGGGTTCATCAAATAAACTAATTTTGGTATCAAAATTTTCTAACAACCTCAAAGTGATGATATACTGCATCTTTTTCCAACAAGACTAATTTCATAAAAATTAAAGGTCTGAGCACCGAAATATCTTGGTTTTCCTGAACCTCTACTGTTCTGGTAAAGGTCTGTACCAAGTACCTGAATGATGTATAGTTATAGATTTAATTATGATAATCTATAGTATTAAAATCCAAAATAAAAATATTTTCGATTCTGTATATGCATGTCTTCCTTTTGTAAAATTTTCAGAATTTTTCAAAACTCAAAAATATTTTTTAAAAAATCAGAAAACAGGTCTCTGAAAAGAGAACCGGTTTCTGTTTTTCAGAACCTGTAAATTTCCAAAATCAAGAACTAAATCACGATTTCTTCAAACTTTCAAATTGTGATTTTGCTTTTTCGAAATTTAACGGATTTCAAATAATTTTCCAATCGTCTAGGCTGACCCTTGAGCGTCGGTTTAAGAAGGCCTATGTCGATAAGAACTCACTTGTCTACGATCGTCTAATAAATTCAGAAATTGTATCTTTATTAGTTTGAGTAAACTAACTGGCACTTTCACACACATGACGTAGTTTGAGAATCTAATTTCAAATATTTACATAGGTTTTGAAATAAAAATTTACGTCTATAGATTTGGCACGCCCGATAGAACTTGAGTCTTAGGAATTTATTTAAGTTCATTATAAGTTTGTAAAACTAACCCGATTTACAATTTGTGATAAGTTCTTGTACAAAGGTTAATCATGTCTAGCTCAGAAGGATCTTGTGAAGTGTCAAGCTGAGTTAAGGATCTTACAACCCCACACTTAGCTGAGTTATGGGGTTAGTACAACACTTTTACCCTTGTTGATGACATGAAATGAGTTAGGGATGCATGCTTTTAGGGGGGCTGAGTTAAGGATCTTACAACCCCACACTTAGCTAAACAAGCTAACAAGGGGGCGGTCGTTTTACCCGCCCCCCTAAAAGCATGCATCCCTAACTCATTTCATGTCATCAACAAGGGTAAAAGTGTTGTGCTAACCCCATATGACTTAGAATTACACCTTTTGAAACTCTTATTTATCTATCCTGGAGTTAATAAGAACCTCTCATACACATAGACAAGTGTTGGAAGGAATTTTATAAAAGGCTAGGGTTAACACCGCCATCACAACCGAATCCCTATCCACCTTGGTCTCTATCTTTGCCAAGGCCCTAATTGTGTTTGTTGAGGATGATTTCGGAAAACCTGATAGGACTCATAACCAAGCTCTACACATAGAGGTGGTATTGAATCACCACCCTCTCAACAAGTGCCTGGTTGATGGGGGAGGAGGTCTAAATATCCTCCCTCTTCATATGACTTTTCAAATAGGAGTGGCCGTCTCTATACTAGAACCAAGCCCAATCGTCATCATAGGATACAATGGCAATCCATCCCATCCCTTAGGATCCATAGAGTTACCCATGGAAGTTGGCCAAATACCACACATAGGGTTGTTCCATGTCTTAGACATAAACCCTCATTACAACTTATTGTTAGGAAGGCCGTGGATACATTCCCTCTGAGTCGTCCCTTCAACCTTTCATAAATGCCTTAAAATCCCGTGGGATAACCAGGTTGTAGTAGTCTTTAGAGAAAACAATCCACAACTCAAGGGAATACAAAATTTCTCCTGTCTATCAAGTGAACCACTAAGTGAAGTAGAGAGGACCATGAAGATTTCTAACTCGCCCGAGCCATCTACACCTCCGCTTTTAATGCCAAAACCATCTGCCTCAAAGAACCCAACTCACACCTTTCCAAGGTCGTCCATCGCCTAGGGGCACCCCAACAACCTAAGTCTTCCAATCCTAAAGTCGTGTACATCCTAGGAAAGTCAAGCCTCTCCACAACTAAACCTGTACATCTTCGAGGTACATCCAAAGAAACCCGGGTGTATAACCATGCTATAGATGACACACAATTTCAAGGCCATCCCCTTTATCAAGATTTTTTGAAACTCAAAAAGCCTTGGAATATGTTACTAAACATGGGGTATACACCATATGAAGAACTAAGAGCCAAGACCAAGGAAGACTGGAACCTATCATACCTCTACCCAACCTATGTCGATATGGTTTGGGGTACGACCCATCCATACCTCTCGAGCCACCACCTAAGACCAATAGGGTCAAGAGTGCCCTAGAACCAGCTAATACTGAAACCTATGGCTTAGACCTTGTTTTCTTTGTAAGTTTGATGGAAAATTTATTTTTCAAAAACAACACAAAATAAAGCATATATTTTCAAAAAAAAAAAAAGAAAATTTTCAAAACCTAAAAACATTTGAAAAAACTGAAAGTTCCAAAAAGAAAGTTCTTTATGTTTTCCTTCTACTAGTTGATTAGAAAAATCCCAAAAAATGAAAAACTCGAAAAGCCTAAAATTTTGTTTTCCAAAACCAAGATTAAACTCAAAAATTTATTTTAACCAAACCTAAAATATCTTTTATGCATAATACTTCCCCAAAAATTAAAGTGCTTGAGAATACTCAAGGCAAGGAGGAAGATCCCCTCATCCATGAGGATGATCAAGCCTCTGACTTGCCTGAATTCCATAAAATCCTTGACTTGGAAAAACCTTCCAATTCTATAGGGGGAGATTTCCTAGAAGTCAATTTAGGAAACGAGTCAAATCTAAAAAATGTTAAAATAGGTGCTTGTTTGCATGATCATGAAAAAGCATCATTTATTTCATTTTTAAAATCATACATAGACGTGTTCGCATGGACCTATGAAAACATGCCTAGTTTAGACCCTATGATTGTAGAACACCATTTACCTCTAGAACCGCATGCAAAACTTGTAAAACAAAAGCTTAGGAAAATCCATCCTGATATTCACTCCCAAGTAAAAGAAGGCTTAGAAGATCTTTTAAAAGCTGGATTTATAAAACCTATTGCTTATTCTAAATGGCTTTCTATATTATTGTTAGAAAATCCAATGGGAAGATTCGCATTTACATAGATTTTAGAAATTTGAATAAAGTCACTCCAAAAGATAACTTTTCACATCCAAATATTGATTTGATAGTAGATAGTACTGCAAATCATGAAATGTTCTCTTTCATGGATGGCTATTCGGCTTATAATCAGATTAAGTTAGCACCAAAAGTTTAGGCTAAAATGGCTTTTACTACACCCCTGGGGCACATATTGTTATACTGTCATGCCTTTTGGTTTGAAAAATGCTAGGGCCACATACCAAAGAGCTACGACCACTATTTTCCATGACCAAATCCATGAGCTCTTAGAAATATATGTGGATGATCTTTTGGTAAAATCTAAAGCTTGATGCACACGCTTAGAATCTTTGCAAAAGGTTTTTGAAAGACTTAGGCTTTATCAAGTGAAATTAAACCCTCAAAAAATGTGTTTTTGGAGTAGAATCGGGAAAACTTTTAAGGTTCATGGTTAGCCAAAGGAGTATAGAGGTTGACCGCTCTAAATGTTGAGCCATCATAGACATGACTCCACCCACTAATTTGACCCAAATCTGAAGCCTTCAAGGTCGACTCCAAGCAATCAGGAGAATCATATCCAATTTAGCCACAAGATGTGAACCTTTCAATAGGCTTCTAAGAAAAGGGGTTAAATTTTATTGGGATTCTGATTGTCAAAAAGCTTTTGAGAGATTGAAAACTTATTTGGTAAATCCTCCAATTTTAAAACCTCTAAAGCCAGGAAAACTTTTGTTGCTCTATATTTCCATTCATAAGAATGCATTGGGTGCTTTACTTACTCAATATGAGGATGATAGTCTTAAGGAATATGCTATTTACAATATTTCGAAAACTATATTGGCATATAAAAGAAATTACCAAACCATGGAGAAAACGTGCTTAGCCCTGGTATGGGCTTGCCAAAAGTTTAGACATTATTTCCTAATCATCACGTGAGCATAGGGAGATTAAGAGGTTTATAATTTTACATTGTATTATGGAACAGAAAGAATCAACATTTAAAGTATATAATGAAGACCGTATGAACGAAAGAAAGATGGGACGGCCTATGGACCTGGATCAATACATCTTCATGGAGACTTAAGCTCCTTAATTACAAGCCCATAAAATTCAATGAAGGAGATAATCATGAGATCAATAAGAAAGAATAGATCTGTGGCGGAAGGTAGAGGATGGCTAGCAGGTGGTGGTAGGTGGTTATCGGCAACCTTCTTCCTCTCTCTTTCTCTCCCTCTCTTTCTTTCTCTCTTTCTCTCCCTCTTGCTAAATGGTTTGTTCAACTTGGATTGATGGTTTGTTGTACCTTTGAGACCCCTTTTATAGGCCAAGGGATGCCTCTTTGCTGTAAATTTTCATAAAGTAAGTTGCCTTATTGAAAATGGTTGTATTTTGATAAGTGAATATTGGCCATTCTTGCCAAAATCTGTCCCATTCATTTAAGGCAAGTGAAGTGTTGTACATGGCCTTCTAAATCGGTCATTTGGCAAGTGGGTTCAGCTAAAACCGTGTCCATTCAAGTGGGTTTGGCCAGGTGATAGGTTGGGCCTTAGGTAGATGGGACGACAATTTGAGATGGGCTCGAGGAGAAGTTGAATTCCACATTGATTCTAAAGGTGGAGCAGATGAAGCAGGATCTTTTGAATTAACTTCACTAGAAAAATTTGCTGTCATTTGTGTTTCTATTGGACATCTCATTCATGTTCTTCAACTCAAGTTATAGTCTTCATTCTGTTCATTATGGATTGCATGGATTCCAATTGTTTCCTTTTGGCTACTTCTGCATCTTTATCAACTTTTAAAGTGGACCTTGCCGCTCATAATCTTTCTTTGATTTCCTGTCGAGCTACCTGCTTTTTTGTACCAACCCATTTATCACGTCCCTTTTTTAAGTTAGCTCATCCACTAGAACTTGTGCTTGTCTTATATGTTCTTTCATGCCTTTTTCAATTGGCCTGGGAATTCTCACGATTGCATAAACTGGCTTCCTTCCTACTTCAACATCAACTTTCTTTGCATCAAAAGCAGAAAAGTTAGACACAACTTCTTTGTTGAGTGGAGATGAAGATGCACTACACTTAGATTCTTTGTCATTGGAAACAATCCCATTCATGTCAATTGCATCCTCTAACTGGATAGAAGCGCTGGAAAAGTAAGTGGTTTCATTGGATTCATCTAAGACATGGGCTTAGTAAGTGGTTGAGCCTTATTGTTGTCTAGGTTTGATTAGTCACTTCCTGCAATATTTGTTGGCACCGACTGGCATATGATATGGTAAGTGGGCATTGCTTAATCTTACGGGAACGGCCAACCAATGAATATGGTAAGTTGGTTTGGTAACTTCCAAACTGTGGACCACAACCTCCTATGGTAAGTCACATAACTCACCCATGTTGAGCTTAGTAAGTTTTTTGTTGTTTTGGTGGCTTGCCAAATCGAGCATGGCAGCTTACCAAATTGAGCTGGTTTCCTTCCTCGAACGTTGATTTTCTTCTTTGAATGTCGACCTTCCTTTTTTGAACATCGACTTTCCTTTCTAATACTTGAAACTAAAAATGATAGGTTACCTTACCCAACAATGCTGAAATTGGCACGTGCTCGGTCGTTGCCCTTTTTGTTCATGCCATCTCCTCTTTCTAGCGAATTTGCCTCCTTACGACCCGAGTTTTATATATGGTAGGTTTCAAATACTTTATCAAAAAACATTTTATATTTAAAATATCAAATTTAATGAAATCTTCAATATTATTTTGGAAAAACACTGGGTTTCATTCCCAGTTTTTGTTTGCAAGGGTGACCTACTTTTGCTCCGTGGGTTACTCTATAACCACCTTGACCATTTAACCTTTTCATGGGTGTAGGGCATCGAACCACTTTAACCATTTCAACAGGTGTAGGGTATTGAACCACTTTAACCCAAGGTATCAAGTCTTAGAATGAGACACTTCTCAACTGGGTGAATTTCTGAGGTCTGGCTTGAATTTAACTTTTATGAATTTCAAGGGTTTTGGAATTTTATAAATATTTAAATTTGTAAATATTTTTTTGTTTGATTCCCAATGTTCTCATTTTCACTTGTTTATATAAAAAGAATTGTTTGAAATCATCCTTTCTTTAAAGACAATCATTTAGAAAGGCAAAATCCTGCCAATTTGGTCATGAGGGCAAAATAGTCATTTTATAAAATTTTGTTCAAGTTTGTTTTTTTGAAAGAGATGCAATATATCATCATTTTGAGGTTGTTAGAAAATTTTGATACCAAAATGAGTTCATTTGATGTATTTTTATTTAAAAACCCGAAGCTACAAAAATAACCAATTTCCTAAAAGATGAAAAAATTTTATTTAAAAATTTTTAGGTTTTTACACACACTCACTCACATAGGTGGAGGGGACAACACCATAGCCGATGCCCTCTCGTCTTTAGGGTCATCTCTAAGAATCGACCCTATTATGGGCACTCGATCCCTAGAGATCCTACATTTGCCTACTCCGTCCACCCAAGATTTAGAGATTTGCCAAAATGACCAAAATTCAATTGAAAAACCTTGGTTTTAAGACATCAAAATTTTTTAGAAAATGAAAGATTTCTTAAATTTGCTTCTTTTAAAGATAAGGCTTTTATTTAAAAAATATCAACCAGATATGTGATTTTAGGAGGGGTTCTTTATAAAAAGAGCTTTTCTGACATCTTGTTGAGATGTGTCGATCTGATGAGGCTAGGACCATAATACATGAATTCCACAATGGAGAATGTGGGGTTCATGTCAATGCAAATATGATGGCTATGAAAATACATAGAGAGGGATATTTTTGTCCATTTTGAAGCAAGAATGTCCTCATCATGTTAGGAAGTGTCATCAATGTCAAGTGCATGGAAATGTCATTCATATTCCATTGTCCACCTTGCATTCCATCGTGAGTCCATGGCCCTTCACCATGTGGGCATTTAACATCATAGGACCAATCTCACCCACTGCATCCAATGGACATAGGTTTATTTTGGGAGCCACTGATTATTTTTCTAAATGGGTTTAAGCTTCCTCCTTGACTAATGTCCAAGGACAACATGTAGTGGCGTTCATTAAGAAAAATATCTTGGCTTGATTTGGAGTTCCAAGAGACCTAGTGTTGAATAATGGCACCCCATTCAAAAATGAGAAGATGGAAAAGTTGTGTAAGACCTATGGCATTACTCAACACTTCTCATCATCCTACTACCCTTACGGCAACAGCCAAGTCGAAGCTGCAAACAAAACCCTCATAATCATCATTGAGAAAACTTTAGAGAAGGGTAAGATATGGCATGAGAAGCTAGATGAAGCCTTATGGGCTTATAGGACTTCCATCCATACACCCACAAATGCCACACCTTTCGAGTTGGTCTATGGTACAAATGTCATACTTCCCATTCATACCAAATTACATTCATTTCATACATCTCTTGCACTCAATTTGCCCATAGAGACCGTACAACAAGCTAGGATGACTGAGCTTGACCTACTTGATGAAAAAAGGCTCCTTGCTATGGATCATGCACACGTATACCAGCAAAGGATAGCCCGACATTATGAAAAACATATGAAGGCTCGTCACTTCAAAGTGAGAGATATTGTCCTAGAAACTATTCATATCGTGGCCCACATCCACTTGGTAAGTGGTGGCCCAAGTGGGATGGTCTCTATGTTGTAAGAGGAGCAACCACAAACAATACATAGAAAAGGCTCATTTCCATGGATCATGCACAGCATACCGACAAAGGATAGCCCGACATTATGAAAAACATATGAAGGCTCGTCACTTCAAAGTGGGAGACGTTGTCCTGAAAACTATTCACCGTCGTAGCCCACATCCACTTGGTAAATGGCGGACCAAGTGAGATAGTCCCTATGTTATAAAAGGGGCAACCACAAACAATGCATATTGGTTGATTGATGTTGAGGGAAGAAATTTAGCAGACCCTATAAATGCCCAATACTTGAAAAAATATTATGTATCAGGTATAGTTTAAATTATTTTGAAAGGAATTTTAAAAATGGGTCTCCTTTTGAATTTCTTGAAAGAATGATCAAAATGGATTATGTAACCCCAAATTAGAGAATTGATTCTTTACGAAAAGTAGAGTTTTCAAGATCAATTGGTAACATTTCAAAAATCTTTGGCTTACAAAATAAAGCCTAGTTCAAAATAGCAAAATATTTTCAAATGATAGGTGCTATTAGGAAATGAGATGTACTGTGTTGAATCAAGTATCCAAAGGGATGAGTTTTCCCCCCACTTCATTTCCCTCCAAAAAAGGAAAAATGGCAAAATCAAAAGAAAAGGAAGAAAAACAAAACCTCCAATATAGAGGTCTTCTAAAATCAAAAGAAAAGGGAAAACAAAAACCTCCAAAATAAAGATCTTCTTTTCGAAAGAAAAGAAAAGAAAAGTCAAAGCTCAAAAAGAGCAATTTTCCATCAAAATTTTCTTTGCCTTAAACCACAAGACGCTTCAGAAGAGATCGTGGTAACTCTTTCCCCAAATCCCCATAACTTATCCCAATGGTGAAAGGTTTTCTATTAAAATCACAGAGTAGGAATAGGACGTACTTATTTGGATTTCATTTTGTTTCAGAATTAGACTTTGTTGTGTGAGAAACTAAATTTTGAAATGTTAGTCAAAATTTTCTACAAAACCTCTGCTAAGTAGTGGATATTAAAACCTGAGTAAGGGGAAATGTAAGAAATTGGAAGTCGTATTTGATAGGAACCAAAAGGGGTTCCCCTTTTAAAAGAAAATTTGAAAACCCAGAACATCAAAGAAAGCAATATGGGAGCCATCTTGCTTGGGGCAGCCGACCTTCATAGGTTTAGTCTCAAGCTCATGAGTCTCATGTATGGGTCTTTAGGCACACACTTCACTCACTTCACATTCCATGCATGTTCAAGAAGTCGTCCATGCATGATCATCCTAGGACTAGTGCTTTGTTTAAATTAAGTCCCCTTTTGGCCAAGATCCCCTCCTTCACAAAAATCTAAGAAAATCGATGCCATGAAATGAAGGAAACATCCATATTCTCAAGTCAAGTTTAGGGAAGAAAAATCAAAAGGGGTGTTCTCTTTTTTTGCCATTATCCAAATAAATTTGGAATAATGCCAAAGAGAGACATTTATAAACACCCCAAAATATTTTCAAAAATATATCTAAGCAGGTTTTAGAGTTTCCAAAACAAGTACAGGTGTATCCTTAAACCCTGATTTGAATACAACCTGTGAATTTTATGAAATACCAAAAACAAAGATTTTGAAATTAAATGTTTTTAAACTTGAAGTTACGGAATCAAATTTGGAAAATTGAAAAGATGTCGATGAAATAAAGCCTAGTTCTAGAGAGGATAAGGATGAATTCATGAAAATCATGTCGAAGATACAGGATGAAGCCTAGTACAAGGTTCAAGTCCGATTCAAAGACAAAGCTATAATCCAAGATGAAATCAAGATTCAAGGTAGCATCAACCTAGCTCAAGTCAATTTAACCAAATAAATAATCACACACACGACAAGCATGGATCAAGGCAAAGGGGTGAGTCTCAAGTGAGCCAGGAAAGAAGACACCAACATGGGCTAGACCATACCCAAATCAAAGAGCAACGACTAAGGTTAAGGGCAAAGACTTGACTACAATCAAGATCAAGCCCATGTGTTAGACTTAAACTAAGACATGGACTAGCCTAAGACAAGGGCTCAAGAGGACTATATCATGGACTAAAGGAGGACCAAGACCGAACCTAGCTGACTGCACCAAGACCAGCCGAACCACCCTAAATGGCACCCGACTGCACCAAGGCCAACCGAACCCACATGGTTGAATGAACCCATCTTCGCCGACCTAAGTCCCACCTACCTTCTCCCAAGAACCACAAGTTCACGTGAAGCCATGTGCAGCAATGCACCTTTGGAGTTGGATCAAAATTTGGGCCAAGAAGTCCATCCATGCCCAAACCGTGGAAGGCTCTAGGCCTTCCCTACCTTGAGGCCTATAAATAGGCACCTTGGGGGCTGGTTTTCTAGCATTAAAAGAGGTGAAGAAAGAGAGGGAAAGCTAGAGAGAAAGAGAGAGGGAGAGAAAAAGAGGGGAAGAAAGAGAGAGAGAGAGAGAGAGAGAGAGAGAGAGAGAGAGAGAGAGAGAGAGGGAGGGAGAGAAAAGAGGAGGAAGAAGGAGGAGCGGTCCCTTCCAAGGCCTTCCTCATTCGGTGCTAAGAGAGGTTGATCACAAGGTTGATTTCTTGCCTCTCATTTGCTTTAATCCTCTCCTTTTATTCATTTAATTTAAGGGGTTGTAATAATGGAGCAATTGACTCCCTCATGGATATAATAGCTATTTATGCTGCTCATTTTATTTCGTTATATTCATGCCTATTACTTGTTTGATTTCAAGTTTCTCCAATCTCTCTATATATTATAATCTCTTATATCTTCTAATCTCCTCTATGCTTAAGCTATAGATATATTTTAATTTATTTTCTTCAGTCATTTACTTTGAAATTGTTGTAATTTGTCTTTAAATTTCGGACGAGATGCATTCATGTATGTTCTAAACACAAAAATTTGTTTTCTATATCCTATATTTGTCTGATGTTTTATTTTTAATTTTCAACTCTCTGTTCCAAATGATCTAAAATTTCGTGCACCTAATCCTCACACAAATCCTATATATAATAAAATGTTGAAGAATTTTAGGGTCATGCAGCAACATAAATAAAATTAGAGAAAATCAGACAAAACCATAACCAAATCTCTATTGTCTATGTTTTCTACAATAGAGGTTTGGTTATCATCCTATAACTCTATATGCAGTGATCCAATTTTATTTAAACTAGTCTCATTATAAATTTGACATTTATATCTTTCCAACAATATTAAGTTCATAAAGATCGGAGATCTATGTTCCAAAATACAGTCATTTTTCTAAACCCCTCTATTTTTGTCATAAAACTATTTCGGATGTCTGAGTAAGGGTCATTCCCTGATTTAATTGCAGATTATCACAAATCAAAATCAAAACTAAAAATAGTCTTTGAACCTATATATGATCCTCTATTCACTAAAAAAGTTTTGTGATTTTTGGAAATTCAGAAGCTATTTAAAAAACTTTGAAAACAAAACTAGTTTATGTTTTTCAGAACTTAGAAAAATTTTCTTCCAAAGACCTAAGCCCACAAATTTAGTTAAGTCATTTTGGCATGAAAAGTGAATTTTAAAAACACACATAATCAAAATCAATCCTCAAAGTGTCTAGGCTGACCCTTGAGCATCGGTTCAATAAGGCCTAAGTCGAAAAGATCTCATTCCCCTCAATCACCATTAAAGTCAGAAAATATAACTTTTATAGTTTAAGTAAAACTAGCTGGCACGCTCGCACACGACGTAGTGTGTGAAAGCTTATTCCAAGCCTCTACACAGACTTTGGAGCAAAATTTTCACATCTACACAAATGAAAAACCTTGGTTTAAAGACATTAAAAACTTTTTGGAAAATGAAAGAATTCTCGAATTTACTTCTTTTAAAGATAAGACTTTTATTTATAAAATTTCAACCCGATATGTGATTTTGGGAGGAATTCTTTATAAAAAGAGTTTTCTGGCATCTTGTTGAGATATGTCAACCATGATGAGTCTAGGAACATTATGCATGAGTTTCAGGATGGGGAATGTGGAGGTCATGTAAATGCAAACATGATGACAATGAAAATACTTAGAGCAGGTTATTTTTGGTCTACTTTGAAGCAAGATTGTCATAATTATGTTAGTAAGTGTCATCAGTTTCAAGTGCATGGAAATGCCATTCACATTCCATCATCTGCATTGCATTCCATCATGAGCCCATGGCCCTTCGCCATGTGGGCATTTGATATCATAGAACCGATCTCACCCACTGCATCCAATGGACATAGGTTTATTTTAGGAGCCATTGAATATTTTTCTAAATGGGTTGAAGCTACCACCTTGACTAATGTTCAAGGACAACATGTAGTGGAATTCATTAAGAAAAATGTCTTGGCTCGATTTGGAGTTCCAAGAGACCTAGTATCGGATAATGGCACCCCATTCAAAAATGAGAAGATATAAAAGTTGTATAAGACCTATGGCATCCCTCAACACTTCTCATCACCCTACTATCCTCACGACAACAGCCAAGCTGAAGCCACAAACAAAACTCTCATAAGCATCATTGAGAAAACTTTAGAGAAGGGTAGTACATGGCATGAGAAGCCTTATGGGCTTATAGGATTTTCATCTGCACACCCACAAATGCCATACCATTTGAGTTGGTTTATGGTACAAATGTCATACTTCACATTCATACCAAATTATATTCATTTCATACATCTCTTGCGCTCGACTTGCCAATAGAGACCCTACAACAAGCTAGGATTGATGAGTTTGACCTACTTGATGAGAAAAGGCTCCTTGTCATAGATCATGCACATAGCCTGACACTATAAAAAACACATGAAGGCTTGTCACTTCAAAGTGGGAGATCTCATTTTAAAAACCATCCACCATCGTGCCCCACATCCACTTGGTAAGTGGCGACCCAAGTGGGATAGTCCCTATGTTATAAAAGGGGCAACCACAAATAATGCATATTGGTTGATAGATATTGAGGGAAGAAATTTAGAAGACCCTATTAATACCCAATACTTGAAAAAATATTATGTCTATGCTCTACTCTAAATTCTTTTAAAAAAAGTTTTAAAATGGATCTCCTTTGAATTCCTTAAAAGAAGGATCAAAATGGATTATGTGACCTTGAATTAGGGAATTGATGCTTTATGAAAAGTAGAGTTTTCAAAATCATTTGGTAACATTGAGTTATCATGTATCCCAAGTTGCTAACTCTCAATATTTCCTTCTTTGCACTATCATGTCTATAAACACCCAAAATTTTCATGTTTTTCAAAACTCCTGAATTCCAAAAAGCTAGCTCGAGATCAAATCGAGAAAAGAAGGAAGGCCCAAGCCTGTCCAGAGGAAAGCCAGATTGAAGATTGAACCTTGTGCCCATATCAAAGCAAGTTCAACCTCAAAAGGGTGAAATGAAACTAGGACCCTGATAAAGTCATCAAGAATCAGGCTTGTCAAAACGAAAATCAGAGTCCGTTAGAAAATCTGGGATCGACCTCATCAAAGACAAGCCCAAGACAGGATCAAACAGACCAAATCAAATATCAAAAAGTCCTAAAAAGCAAGACATCGGCCGGTTAAAGAAGCTGAGAAAAACCCAGCCTGAAATCAGGTCACCAAGGAACTAGAGCCCGCTCGAAAACCTTTTGTTTCATGCACCAAAAAAAGGACTCAAAAAAAAAGTTTGGATTGGATCTGGATAAAAAAATCCAGATCCAAGTCTCATTGAAGATTGGATCGGATTAGATCCAAGGATCCAAATCTGATCCAAAGAACCACCCTTGGCCTATAAATAGGGCCAAGGGGGTTCACGTGAAGGAGGCTTGGGAAAATTTGGGAAAGGAGGAGAAAGAGAGAGGGAAAGTCAACAAAGGTGGGCTTGACCTAGGGGGTGGGCTGCAACCAAGAAGGCTTGACTAAGGGACCGGCTGCAACCAAGAAGGCTTGACCAAGGTGGACACGACTGCACCTTGGAGAAGTGGGCTGGCCTAGCTCTTGACCACATGGTTGCACCAACGTGAAGGCTTGACCAAGGTGGACATGGCTGCACCTTGGAGAAGTGGGCTGACCTAGCTCTTGACCACACGGCTGCAACAAGGTGAGCTATCTCTTGACCAAACTCGGCTGACCTAGCCCATGGCTGCACCTAGCCCCCGGCTGCACCTGCACCGTGGAGACCTTGGGCTGACCAAGACCTTGTACTGCACCTAACCGACTTACCTTGGATCGGCTGAACCTGGCTGACCCACCTTGGACCGGCTGACCAAGACCTTGTGCTGGCCGAACCACCTGCATCAAGTGAAGCTTGAAGGACCTAGGGCTGCAACAAAGTGGGTTGACCTAGCTCTTGACCACACAACTGCACCTGGTCGAGCCCAGCTGAACCAAAACTGCATCTTGGGCAGACTTGACCTCGCCGAACCCAGTTGAACCAAAGCTACATCTTGGGCTGACTCGACCTGGCCGAACCGCACTAAGGAGGACCCGGTTGGCTTGACTCGAACCGAACCATGAGCTCGATCGAAGGGAAAAATTGTAAGTCTTTAAAACTTTTATTTTAAACTGCTTTTTCCCTTAAATTCAATTCGGAATGGGGTTGTAGTAATGGAGCGAAGCCTCCCCCCATGTTGTAATATTTGTGCATGAACACGATCGCACCCACGTGCACTCGAGCCTTTTCGCTCTTAAATTATTGGATTGAACACGAGCACACACACAAGCACTCGAGCCTTTCCGCTCTTTACACTCACGTGTACTCGAGCCTTTTCGCTCTCTTAAGCTAAATATATATATTTCAATTCACGTGGGTTTTACTTTCAAGAAAGCCGCGTGACTTTTACTTTCGTGAAAGTCGTGAGTTTTACTTTCGTGAAAGTCACGTGAGTTTTACTTTCGTGAAAGTCACGTGAGTTTTACTTTCATGAAAGTTGCATGAGTTTTACTTTCGTGAAAGTCGCATGAGTTTTACTTTCGTGAAAGTTGCGTGAGTTTTACTTTCGTGAAAGTCGCGTGAGTTTTACTTTCGTGAAAGTAGAGTAGTTGCACTTTCAATTCACGTGAGTTTTATTTTCGTAACTCGAAGAGTGGGTGCAATTTCAATTCAGGTGAGTTCGCATCATCGTTCTCAAAAACCCAAAACCAGATTTATAGCATATCTACATCTGCTCATTGTAGCAAATCACTCGAACACTCGCTCCAACCAAGCTAAAACTAGGCCACACATTCCACACACGTCAGGCCTAAATAAATAAAGCTTACAAGAATCTTAAGGGTCGTCCAACCCCGTAATAAAATTGGCAAAAGTGCACGAATCGAATTCTTTCAAAAATATTGATCGTTAAGTTAATTTGAAGTAAAAACTTGTTTGAAAAACGAAGTTCCTAAGCACTTAAACCAACCCTTGAGCGTCGATTCAAGAAGGTTTAAAGCGAAAAGAGTTTGATTGCCTACAATCTCCAAAAAGTCAGAAAAACATTTAAAAACCTTCGTTAGTTTATGTAAACTAGCTGGCACGCTCGCGCAAGCGTAGGCACGAAAAGGTTCACTTCGAGTTTTCTAACTTGGGAGTGGAAATTTTCATGTTTACAATGTCCACGAAAGAATGCCTTAGAATTGTTGATGAAATGATCATCCCAAAAATCTTCTCTATGCTATCGATATTGGTATAGTTGTTTTCCAAAAGACCTTTGTACTTTGCTAAAACCTTCTAAGGAATACATCCAATGGTTAGATTGAGTGAGTATTGTGCATGCATACGATAAGTGCAAGTACAAAATTTTTTACTTGATACAGTTGTCTAGTGGCAAATGATGATATAAGAAATAGATGGAAAAACTTTTTTTATAAGCTTTTTAATGAAAATAAAGATGTTAGTATTAGCTTAGGAGAGTTAGCCAAATCAGAAAAGTATATAAACCACAATCTTTACCGACATATTCAAAAGAATGAAGTCAAAGAGGCTCTTAAACATATGAAGGGTGGTAAATCGGTAGGACCAGACAATATTCCTATAGAAGTTTGGAAAATCCTAGGAGAAATAAGGGTCACTTGGCTCACAAGACTATTTAATGAAATATGGAGAAACCAAAAGATGTCCAAGGGATGGAGAGCGAGTACACTTATACCATATATAAGAACAAGGGAGACATTCAGAATTGTACAAATTATCAGGGCATCAAATTAATGATCCATACTATGAAATTATGGGAAAGAATTATCGAACGTAGGTTAAGATAAGTATTGAGTATAATAAAGAACCAATTTGGATTCATGCCAGGCAAATTTGGAATCACCTTTTGAGACGTCTTATGGAACAATTTGGAGTAAAAAAGACAGACCTTCACATGATATTTATTGATCTAGAAAAAACTTATAATAGGGTACCAAGGGAAATTCTTTAGAGAACCTTGAAAAAAAGAGGTATCCCATTGACATACATAAATCTTATAAACGACATATACGATGGTGCAAAAACATGTGTGAGAACTCATGAAGGAATGATGGACTTCTTTGAAGTTAATATTGGATTACATCAAGGATCAACTTTAAGTCCAAACTTATTTATAATGGTGATTGATGAGTTAACAAAACATATTCAAGATGAAGTACCTTGGTGTATGTTATTTGCAGATGACATTGTGTTAGTAGAGGAGTCTAAGAAAAAAGTTAAAACATTGAAACTATGGAGAGAAACATTATAAAGTAAAGGCTTCCGACTTAGTAGAATAAAGACATAATATATGGAATGTAAGTTTGATCATTTGGTTACTTCATAGGACATAAAAAGTAAAATTGAAATACATTGCATCCCCAAAAGAAAAGTTTTAAATATCTAGGGTCAATTTTTCAGAGTGATGGAGATGTTATGCATAAAATTAATACAGGTTGGTTAAAATGGAGAGGAGCATCAGGTATTCTTTATAATAAGAAGATATTATTAAAGTTAAAAGGTAAATATTATAGAGCAGTAATTAGACCTATCATGTTTTATGGTTTTGAGTATTGGACAGTTAATCATCAACATGTACAAAAGATGTGTGACAGAAATGAATATGATGAGATGGATGAGTATTCAAGCAAGAAAAGACCATATATATAATGAGATTATTATAAACAAATTAAGAGTGACACCAACAGAGGATAAAATGAGAGAATGTCGTTTAAGATGGTTTGGATATATAGAAAGAAGCTCAAAAGAAGAACTTATAAGAAGGTATAAAAAACTAGATTTTGAAAGTGTTAAAAGAGTTAGAGGACTACCACAAAAGTATTCGAAAGAAACAATAAAAAATTATCTAGCTTATTGTGAGTTAACTGCTAACATGGCACATGATAGGGCTCTGTGGAAACAAAGAATCTATGTAGCTAACCCCGTCTAGTCTGGGAAAAGGCTTAGTTCTTGTTGTTGTTGTATATAGTTGTCTCAAGTCACCTTCCCTTCTCAGCTCAACCTTCTCTATAACTTTTTAGGTTTTTGCTCTAACAAAATCAATTATTTTGTTCTCAAATTGGGTATGATTAGTCCTACCCTCTTAGATGTTCATGACATCAACAGTCTCCCTTTTGATGGTTCTAAGCTTCATTTCTTAGGTTCTTTCTCTTTTCTTTTCTCCTTCATTTTGAAAAATCTTTCCTACAAAGAATTTGTGGAGGGCAATGCACAACATTCAGGAGAAGTAACTCAAGATGAACACACCGGTTTTTATTATTCTAGTTGTAAAAGTTCATCATATGTTATAATAGCATAGCATCTGTCATAGAATATCACGTCATTATTGAGGCTTTATTCTTTGAGTATCCTTTTTGTTTTTGTTTCTTTTCTTAAGTACTCTTTTTCATAGTATACACACTTTTCTCTCTCAACTCTTGAACGAAAAAATACCCAATACTACTCACCTTAAATGGTAGTATTGCGCATATATGTACTTTCCGTAGTTGAGCCCTCTTTCTCTCCTACATTATCGACTTGCTAACCTTAAATGGTAGGAATTTTGTATAGGTGAAGTTTTATTGAAACTCAAGTCTCAAACTAGGGTGCTATCAATTTACCTCAATAAACTATTTTACTTAAAATTTAATAATATTTCTCACTTTCATCCATTGGGTCATTGAAATTTTATAACTCGATAGATGTCGGAAAGACTATCCAAACCTACTCAAATCTTTTCCTATCAGAGTGACATTGATTGGTCTACTCTCAAGATTTGCTGAATGGGGTTGGTGCATCCTCCTTCTCCACTAATCGTAGAATGATTGAGAGGTATTTCTCCCAGTGTTTAAGCCTGTCAATTTAGTCTTGTCCAAGAAATTTTCAGCCCCATTTATCTGATCAAGGTAACTCCACCCATGTACGGGATCACCCTTGCATTGCTGGTCCCAAGCCCGGATAAAGGAGGAGGGTTGTGTTAGGCTTTCGACAGCCAGCGTAAAACTTCGTCGGATTTTTATAACATGGATTACAAAAATTATGAGCATTGCTTTGGGGTGTCCCTGCCTAGCGACGTACTGTAGAGCCCGAATGCAGTAAGAAGTAAGCAAGGGCCACTACATTTTCACCCGAATGTAGTGAATCAATTGCAGAGAGGGTTCCCACATCATGGATGGGTGTGGGTAAAGAAGTTAGTCTCGCTATATTGTTGCCCGAATGTAGTGAATAATTTTCAGATAGGGTCTCTGTATTTTAAATATGAACGGATGCATGGGATAAGGAAGTTAGTTTTAGATAATAAGATTCGTATTGGTTCTTTGAATATCAGAACATTATCCGGTAAGCTAATGGGATGGTAGATACTATGATTCGGAGAAAGATTCATATTCTATGTTTACAAAAGACAAAATGGGTTGGAGAAAAAGCAAAGGAGATAGAGGAAACAGGTTTTAAATTATGGTACTCAAGTAAAGAAAAGGCTCGAAATAGAGTTCGTATTATCATAAATAAATATTTAAAGGATAGTGTAGTAGACATACAACGATATGGCGACTGAATCATGATACTGAAATTAGTGTTAGGAGCAGAGGTTTTGAATATAGTTTGTGCTTACGTACTCCAAGTAGGACTAGAAAATAGTATAAAGACAGTTTTTTGGGAAGAGCTAGATAAGGTGATTCAAAAGATTCCACAAAAGGAGATGATTTGTTTAGGAGGAGACTTAAATGGACATGTCAGTAAAGAGGCATTAGGATATCAATGGATTCATGGAAACTTTGGTTTTGGGGATATAAACGAGGAAGGTAGGGAGATTTTAAATTTTGCTATGGTATTTGATCTCTTTATAGTCAATACAATCTTCAAAAAACGAGATGAACATTTAATTACTTATAAGAGTGGCTTATCACAAACACAAATTGATTACTTTATTTGTAGAAAAAATGATAGAGCGTGTTGTAAAGATTGTAAGGTAATTCCAAGAGAAAGCTTAACCACCCAACATCGACTTTTAGTTATGGATTTATAAATAAAAAAATGGATAAAGAAGAAAAGAGTGCATCGATCTATTCGGACTAAATGGTGGAACCTCAAAAGCGAGAAAGAAGATATATTTAAACAGAAAGTCCTTCAAGGAGATGTTTGGAATTATGTTGGCACACCCTGTGATATGTGGAACAATATGGCTATACGTATTAGGAAAGTGGCGAAAGATGTGTTAGGGGTATCTAAGGGAGGTGTACCAGCACAAAAAGAAGCTAGTGGTGGAGTGAAGGCAAAGAGGGTATGTTACAAATTACATTATGCTAAGAAAACTAGTGAAACTTTAGAAGCTTATAAGAAAACAAAGAAGGAAGCGAAAAAGGCCGTTAGTGAAGCAAAAGCTAAGATTTGGGAGGATTTATATAAAAAACTCAACTCAAAAGAGGGTGAAAGAGATATTTTTAGGATATCTAGGGCTAGAGATAAGAAAACTAAAGATCTTAATTATGTTAGATGCATAAAAGACGAGGATAAAAAAATTCTAGTTGCTAATGATGATATAAGAAATAGATGGAAAAACTATTTTTATAATCTCTTTAATGAAAATAAAGATGTTAGTATTAGTTTAGGAGATTTAGCCAAGTCAAAAAAGTATATAAACCACAATTTCTACCGACGTATTCAAAAGAATGAAGTCAAAGAGGCTCTTAAACATATGAAGGGTGGTAAATCGGTAGGACCAGATAATATTATTATAGAAGTTTGGAAAATACTAGGAGAAATAGGAATCACTTGGCTCACAAGACTATTTAATGAAATATGGAAAAACCAAAAGATGCCCGAGCCCGAGCAATGGAGAGCAAGTACACTTATACCCATATATAAGAACAAGAGAGACATTCAAAATTGTGCGAATTATCGAGGTATCAAGTTAATGAGTCATACTATGAAATTATGGGAAAGAATTATCGAACATAGGTTAAGACACATATCAAGTACAATAGAGAACCAATTTGGATTCATGCCAGGCAGATCTACTATTGAAGCGATTCACCTTTTGAGATGTCTTATGGAACATTTTAGAGCAAAAAGGAAAGACCTTCACATGATATTTATTGATCTAGAAAAAGCTTATGATAGGGTATCGAGGGAGGTTCTTTGGAGAACTTTGGAAAAAAGAGGTATCCCATTGGTATATATTAACCTTATAAGAGACATGTATGATGGTGCAAAAACATGTGTGAGGACTCATGAAGGAACGACAGACTTCTTTGAAGTTAATATTGGGTTACATCAAGGATCAACTTTAAGTTCATACTTATTTATAATGGTGATGGATGAGTTAACAAAACATATTCAAGATGAAGTACCTTGGTGAATGTTATTTGCAGATAACATTGTATTAGTGGAGGAGTCTAAGGAAAAGGTTAATAGAAAATTGGAACTATGGAGAGAAACATTAGAAAGCAAAGGCCTCTGACTTAGTAGAACAAAGACAAAATATATGGAACGTAAGTTTGATTATTTGGTTACTTCAGAGGACATAGAAATTAAAATTGGCACACATTGCATTCCCCAAAAGGAAAGTTTTAAATACCTAGGGTCAATTTTTCAGAGTGATGGAAGAATTGATGGAGATGTTACACATAGAATTAATGTTGGTTGGTTAAAATGGAGAGGAGCATCAGGTATTCTTTGTGATAAGAAAATACCATTAAAATTAAAAGGTAAATATTATAAAGAAGCAATTAGGCCTATCATATTTTATGGTTCTAAGTGTTGGACAGTTAATCATCAACATGTACAAAAGATGTTTGTGACAGAAATGAAGATGTTGAGATGGATGAGTGGTCATACAAGAAAAGACCAGATACATAATGAGGTTATTAGAAACAAAGTAGGAGTGGCACCAATAGAGGATAAAATGAGAGAACATCGTTTAAGATGGTTTGGACATATAGAAAGAAGATCAAAAGAAGAACCGGTAAGAAGGTTAGAAAAACTAAATTTGGAAGGTATTAAAAGAGGTAGAGGACTATCACAAAAGTGTTGGAAAGAAACAATAAAGAATGATCTAGCTTATTGGGAGTTAACTGCCAACATGGCGCACGATAGGGATCTGTGGAAACAAAGAATCCATGTAGCCCACCCCATCTAGTATGGGAAAAGGCTTAGTTGTTGGTTTTGTTGTTGTTTGTTATTGATGTTATTTATCTGATCAAGGTATTAGTAGGTGAAGTAAAAACGTCAAGTTCCACAATTATTATGGTAACTAAGTCAACCTCCCATTCGTCGAGAAATTTCCCTTTGATAGCTTTACAAACAATCTAGTTATGGGGCTCTCATGCTTGTTTTTGTAAGTATCTCATAGTCTTTTTTGGATAGTTTGTCAACGGTCATTGCTTTCGGACAAGAATATGCTCCTATGGTAGGTGTTATCAATGCTCCTTAAAGAGAGATTTTAGTTGATATAGATGTGCCAAAATATGTTGTTGTGCTTATAGAAGAAGTCATGCCTCCACCACCTTCAGAAATCAATGTTGATGTAGAGTTCATTCGAAGCATTACCCAATAGCAATTCCGAGGAAGGGATGGGTCTTCAAGGTACTCTTTTTTCTACCTTTCACAAGCTAGCTAGCAATCTAGACATACCTCTCCTGACTCGATAGGTTTTCTTTAATCTTTAAATTGATAAGGATCTTTGTAAATCATCAACACGTATCATATCTCCATTCTAAGTTGGTCCTTCTTGTATAACAATGAGATCAATGAAGAGTGTCTCCTGGTAGATTTTAGTCTCATGCTTCCTATTTATGAGATAGCATGAACCATTGTCGAGAGGCTCGTAAGCATATTGATCTCCTTGGATGTGACTTTCTCTCTCTTGGGAAGTCGCTTCTCTTGCTTTACAACTTGCCTCCCCAATGTATGTTTGACCCTATACTACCAAGAACTAACAACTAGGACTAGAGCTTACGAAGAAGAATGATAAAAACTTTGAGATTTACTCAAGACCTATTTGGAAGCCCTCTCAAGGAACCAAGCATCTCAAGAACGATTGGTGGTTGAGAATCACATTAAGACACTTATACAACTAATAAGTACGTGAATATGTTTGTTTGTACATATGTACATCATTATTTTATTTTGGTTCTGGTTTTTGTTCTCCCACTTCCATTCTTACATTGTTCTAGCACCTTGGTGCAAGGTGAACCTCACATCTAAGGGTTGCTAATTCGTTGAAACCTTCCACAAGGCAGCTATCGTCAAACAAGACAACAAGAGCAATTGACTTTAAAGTGTGTGAGGTTTTTGCCCTAAACTTGAAAGATAAGACCAACTCCTTCAATAAGCAAATGATAAAGTGGGGGCAACTCCAGCGCGCACTCTCACATGCCTCCATTAGGAAAATACAATTGAAGCTCAAGAAATGTGATTATCACTGATGACTTCAATGATCCCATCGAGTGTGCTAGAAGAAAATATTGGTTTATTCCTAAAACTTTTGATGCCACATGCAACTTTACTCAACATGGAAGGGTGTGATAATGGAATGTGAGCTTAGGATCAAGGATAGATGGGTCAACTAGAAATGTTTCATTGACGGTAATCAGGTAGAAGTCGAAAAATAATGCATAGGTTGAAGCTAATTTCAGAAGGAAGAAGAATGGATGATGAGGAAGGGAGGCATGTTACTCCTGTTTAGGGCTGGTAAATGAATTGGGTTGCTCATTGTTCAGCTTGGTTTCGCTCATCTAGGGCTCCTTCATGTTTGTAATTATACATGTTCAACATGAGCTGGCTCATGAAGCAAAATACTTGTGAAAACACTTGATACGGCATGTTCGAGATTTCTCTAAAAAATCGTTTACTATGTCACCTTTTTGTTGTAAATAAATGAAAAGGGTAAGCCCTTTCTCCCATTGACCTACAATTGAGGTCAGCCATAGTCGAATGACCACCATCGTGCAACCATCCAGCCTCTGTTTCTCTTTTTTCTTTAGCTTTTCAAATTTGGTGGATTAGAGGTATTCACTATTAAGAAACAAATTGATGGATTTTCAGAGTCATGAGATTGATCGTGTGGGTTTCTAGAAGAACAATTTTAACATAAACACAAATAAGCATACTCTAATAAAATGGAGATTGGCTCGCTCATTAGCTACAAGTGAATGTGTTGTTCATGAACATGTTCAGACATGGTCCATTTGGAAACTCATGAACATGTTCAGACATGGTCCATTTGGAAACTCATGAACAAGCTCGTGCACCAAAGGAACCAAACATGAGCAGCAAAACCATGAAACCATCCGAGCAACAAACACCTTCTTCTTGGTTCATTTGGCTCATTTTCTACTTGTTTGCTGATCGTACTCCTATTATTAGGAAAGCGTGAGAAGCAAACGAAGTAAATGTAATACTTGCGCATGGTCGAACCCAAACATAAAACCCAATTTGAAAAACGATGTAGAAAAAAATGCAAAACTTATCCCGTAGGGTGGAAAGCGATAAGGATGAAAATCTTTATCTATTTGGCGAGGATTTATCTTCAATCGAGCATCCTTTTAGAGTACCTATGGAGGGCTTTCGAAGCTTGTTGCCTTATGCATAATCTAAGCTATCAAATCAAATCTGGTGATAATAAAATTTGAGAAAAAATCAGAACATCCTTATAGAGTACCTATGGAGGGCCTTCATTTTTTCTATTTTTTCATTGTTTTCCAGTGATTTGCCAGCAAACCAAGCTAAATTTTCAAACCTTAAGATATTTCAGACTCGAACTAAAATATGGACACCAAGTATGGCCGATTTGGTGACTATTTTCACTAGTAAATGATGGAAAAACAACCTAAGGTTTTGGTTCCACCATTATTAGACTTTTTCTTGCAAGGTTTCAAGCAACCAGGAGGTCTACTCACATCACCCATGTACTAATATGTAGCTCTTGGTGAGATGAGTTGGTGGAGTACCTATTTGACCCTAGAGATGGCCGATAAATTCCTCTAAACATGGGTATACCCGTAGTCACCAGTTAATCAAGCAACTAGCTCGCTAAGAAGGGTTCAACATTGGTGGTCTGTGTTTGAGTTTGCCACAACATGGTACCCAGATTCTGGAACCAATAGGCCGTGTCCACCCAATGTGTCAAGTCATATGCCTACTTCGTTTTAGATTGTGCCAATGTAAACAGTCAGACATGTGTATGTCTATCGATGATGTCACTATGACTTCATGATTTCATGATGACATTAATACCTGTTTGGATCATGTTTGTTTCGGGTTTGGGTTCATTTTTGTGTCATGTTCGTGTCAATGTTAGTATTGAGTTGATTCATGTCAAGGTTGTGGATCGATTTTGGATTGGGTTCTAGATCTAAAATCAACAGCAATCAGTTTGGGTTACATAATTTTGGATCTAGTAGGAATATTTCACTAGTACAAATATGACCTTTTGTGACCATTAGTACAACAATTTCGGTTGTCAAAACCCTTAGAATATATCGAAAAACAATTCTGAGGGTCAAACCATCAGAAATAGGACTTGAGTTTAGTTTTTTGGGCTTTTGGGAGTTATCAAGGTTCGATTAGAGTTATTGGGTTCTTGATTGAGTGATATATATTAATATATCATTTTATCATTTTCAGTGACTAAACCAAGGCCATTTGGGTTGAAGATGTTGGATCTTAGCAGTAAGACTTGGATTTGGGAATCATTTGAGGTATGTGGATATCTCTCTTTATATTGACATATTTTAAGTAATTTTCTATGGCATTTAAATTGTGCATGATTGTTATTATGGCTTAAATGACTTGACATGATATTTGTTTCATTAATTTGATAAGTGGTTTACTATGAGTATGTTTTAGACAGATGACTATGTTTGTATGTGAAATATTTGAATTGAAACTGTAAGAATATGATGATGATGGTTTTGATGCATATGATCATTTATTTAACTTAAAAGATATGGTTGACTTGATTGTGTATCCTTTGTATGTTTAACCAAGGGAGTGGCATAGTCAGGACCATGTACCCAAGTGTTGTTGCCGAGTATCGGATGACTCATGCCTCTTTAGTTTGCTACATAGTGATGACCATAGTTATTTGAGCATAAGTTAAGCATTAGATATGTGTCTTTACGTGGATTTTTGAAATGTTTTTAAAAGGATGCAATGTCTTACTATATTTATCTTAGGTGTGCTACTTATTATGAAACATCAATGCTTCTAATATGTTTAATAAAAAGAGTATAGTATTCAAATAATTGGTACATATTAGTACTTTCAATCAATCTATAGCTAGCTAAGCTAGAGACAAGTTGCTCAAGGAACCGTCCAAAAGAGTAGTAGCTAATTTCGAAGATCATTGTTGAAGGTTGATGGTCTCTTTCATAGAGGAAAGGTTGAAGGTCCTTGAGGTACCAGAGCATATATGAGAGAGAGAGGTTGTTCATAGAACCTTTGCCCACACCAATTGATCTTAAGGTTGTTTTTAGATGGATGCTCCTTTTTAATTAGTTAGTTAATGCCTAATCTAAGTAACCAATCCTACCTCTTTCCTTCCACTCATTGGTAGCCCATCGGTTATGTGCTTTACTCAAGCCAATAACACACTAGCACTGTCTCCTACAACCTTTCGTGACGGTTATTGCACTGTGGACCGTGTGGATACTCTGGTTTGGTTATTATTTTGACCTAATACTTTATAGGGATTACTATATGCATACTCTTTTTACTACCTATGCATTCCTAATTTAAAATACCAAAAATACTCTTGTAGTAAATCCCCTCTCCTCTCCGCACCTAATTTTGACATTCCCTTCTTTTTACTATGATGATAACATTTCATTTGGGTCAATTATTGCTTTCTTTGCCATCAAATAATACATGCTTATTATCTTATGAACCTCATTGGAGATTTATGAAATAAGAAAGAAGAAAAGAAGAAGAAGAAAGAGGTGATTGATCCAACCAATTTTCATATTTTTAAATGTTTTGAGAGGTTGATTCTTATAAATATTTTTGTAAGTTTGCGTTGTATTTTTATTTTTTTATTTTGGTTGATGTTTCATAATTTAATGAAATGTAGAGAAACCAAAAGATGCCCAAGAAATGGAGAGCGAGTACACTTATACTCATATACAAGAACAAGGAAGATATTCAGAATTGTCTGAATTATTGGGGTATCAAGTTAATGAGCCATAATATGAAATTATGGGAAAGAATTATCGAACGTAGGTTAAGATAAATATCGAGCACAACAGAGAACCGATTCGGATTCATACCAGGCAAATCTATTGTCTAAGAGATTCACCTTTTGAGACATCTTATGGAATGTTTTAGAGCAAAAAAGAAAGACCATGATATTTATTAATCTAGAAAAAACTTACGATAGGGTACCGAAGGAGGTTCTTTGGAGAACCTTGGAAAAAAGAGGTATTCCATTGACATACATAAACCTTATAAGAGACATGTACGATGGTGCAAAAACATGTGTGAGGGCTCATGAAGAAATGACATACTTCTTTGAAGTTAATATTGGATTACATCAAGGATCAACTTTAATCCATACCTATTATAATGGTGATTGATGAGTTAATAAAACATATTCAAGATGAAGTACCTTGGTGTATGTTATTTGCATATGACATTGTGTTAGTAGAGGAATCTAAGAAAAAAAATAGAAAATTGGAACTATGGAGAGAAACGTTAGAAAGTAAAGGCTTTTGACTTAGTAGAACAAAGACAGAATATATGGAATGTAAGTTTGATCATTTGGTTACTTTAGAGGACATAGAAATTAAAATTGGCACACATTGGATCTCCCAAAAGGAAAGTTTTAAATACCTATGGTCAATTTTTTAGAGTAATGGAAGAATTGATGGAGATGTTATGCATAAAATTAATACTAGTTAGTTAAAATGGAGAGGAGCATCAGGTATTCTTTATGATAAGAAGATACCATTAAAGTTAAAAGGTAAATATTATAGAGCAATAGTTAGACCTATCATATTTTATGGTTATGAGTGTTGGGCAGTTAATCATCAACATATACAAAAGATGTTTGTAACAGAAATGAAGATGTTGAGATGGATGAGTGGTCAAGCAAGAAAAGACCATATACATAATGAGATTATTAGAAACAAATTAAAAGTGACACCAGTAGAGGATAAAATGAGAGAATATCGTTTAAAATGGTTTGGACATTCAAAAAGAAGATCAAAAGAATAACCTGAAAGAAGATATGAAAAACTAGATTTTGAAATATTAAAAGAGGTAGAGGATGACCACAAAAGTATTGGAAAGAAACAATAAAGAATGATCTAGCTTATTGTGAGTTAACTGCTAACATGGCACATAATAGGGCTCTGTGGAAACAAAGAATTTATGTAGTCGACCCCATCTAGTATGGAGAAAGGCTTAGTTGTTGTTGTTGTTGGTTGATGTTTCACAATTTTGGGTCAAAGGATTTATTATTAGATTTTTTATTCAAAATATGGTACATGCATGTCTCTCTCTAAGAGAAGATGCGAACCAAGTCCATCTCTCCATCGAGAGAGACACGAGAAAATATATTTTGCTTTTGTTAGTATAGAAAATGGATAACATTATGTTTGGGTATTAAAGTATGTGAGAGAGTTATCAACTACAAGCAATTTTCTTCATGTAATTTACAGTGATCATGATTTGGTATGGGTGAATGCCATTCAAATCATATTTGAGGATGTGACTCACTTTTTATGTAATGGCATATAACAGAATCATTTATTATAAAATTGATATAAAATAAAGAGATAGTGAGTGTGTTTTGTGTAAGTTGAAGAAATGTCATCCGTTCATTATATAAGAGCAATTGCAAGGAGGTAGTAGAGGTAATGTAATTTAAGTGAATTTGTTTTCGCTCTACTCTTTTATGTTAGATAGGCAATGGTTGGACCTATATAAGAAGAGAATTATCTGAGCATAAATAAATATAATGATTGATTATGGTACTCATACAACTAATATATATGTAAAATTAGTTATTAATACATATATATCATCTATTATATTTGAATCTTATAATGATTGTTTGTTAATGATTGTCAGGATGGAAAGTACATACCCAAGATTGAAAGGATTCCTCAGTAGCTCAATTGGGAGATTTGATAGGAATACGTGGACATAAATGTACATGTGATTGAGGGTGTGAGACCTCTCTTGAAGTGAAGTGAGTCGTTACTCTTGAAATATCGACTTCTCAGGTTCTTGTATTAGATCTCTCCTTGAAAAGAATATTTTGAGGTAACTACAATTTAAACCGATATATGAGATGGTGATACCATGCTTTATGGGTATCTTTGTAAATGGTTGAGTGAATGCTATTTAAGATGAAATTATGGGTATTAAGTCATTGTTGCACTTATAGGATGAAGGAGGATGCATGGCATGAAGCTCGTACAAAGTGCTTGAAGGAAGTGACACATAAGTATAACATATATTCACGAGTTTTCATGAAGGATGATCATGTTTATGTTATTATTCGTCATATTTCATACATAAAGGATGAGTTATGTCCTAGTAATTATTGGATGTTTGTACTAAACATGGGCTCAATCATCGCTACTCAATAGAATGTAGTATTGGTACTCCTCATGTAGAAAGAGTTGACGACATTTTTTATGCTAGTGTCAAATGATAAATAGTTATCTATGAGGGATGTGTGACATATGAGCTATCATCATGCTACACAATATTTTATAGGGATAATCACAATATATTTAAATGTGAAACATTTAGTTTATCCTATTATCTTATACTCTTATGTTTTTGTATGCATATGACCGATAGCTCTCTAATGCCTCCTATCTTTCCATCTTGGCAATGATACTGATATACAAGCATTGAGAATTAGAATAAACTATTTCATGAGTGTAATGAAATGTATATATTAATGAGAGGACTAGGAGATGATATTCTATATGATATTGAGGACAATGATTAGATGTTATTTATAGTTTATGTAATTATTTTTTAATTAAAATAAAAGTATTATTTCATAACAGTTATGTATATTGAGGTTTAAGAGTGACAAACCAAAATTTTATTAATTATAAACACGATTACATATACATGTAATAAATAATACAAAAGAATCTCAAATAAAAGATATAAACCTTATATACAATGGTTCATCTCAACACATAGATCATCTGCAACACCAAACTCACATATCTTTATCATTATCCTCATATATAGTAAATTGATATGCTCATTGCTAACATTATTCATATGTTTGTAACAACTCAACCAATACAAGGTCACTAAACAATGGTTGTAGCACATGCTATGAATGTACTAAAGTTGTTGCTAATATATCACATACTATGGTAAGATACTAGTATAAAAGTAATTATGAACAAATCAGTATTATAATCAAATCAAAATAAAGTTAAAAATCACACTAATATATACAATTACTTATAAGAATGATGTATCGTGTAACCTAGCTAAGTTAGACGAGTCATACACAACTAATTGAGAGAATTTCTTAGAATAAACCGATGCATTCGAGGGATGTATCACTCCATGTACAACTCATTGCACTCATGAAGATACGATGCTAGGATGCTAAAGTACTCAAAGTCAAAATAGTGTGAGCCTTGTACCTCACAAGTAACATCACATGACTCATATTATGCCTTATACACATGGAGTTTTATAGGTCTATTTGTAATGAAAGGCATATTGGCACAACTGGGATACCTTGATGATGGTCGGATTATCAAAATACATGATTTGACATATATAGTTCTATAATATCTTTACATCGAATACATCCATGATATCTAGACAACTAATATGCATTACAATCCAAGTACTTTGCAGAATTATATTGATAATAGTAAATCTTCATTACATAAAATAAAAGATAAGAATGTATAATATTAAAGGTTTATAAAAATAAATAATATAATTACAGTTTCATAAAATACTTGCTTTAGTGTTATCAAATCCAATTGCTTACGCTACTTAATAAGCCGATTGATAAAAGATCACTTGTGATAGATATTTTTTATTTATCGGCTTACTTGTGGTTTTTCATCCAACCATTTTGGTTGTATGCAAACTCTAAAAGCTAAAATTAACTCATAACTCGATGCTTATAATTAAAATATATAACTTAGTTGTTAAATTATAAAAAATAAATATTTAAAAAAATATTATAGCAAAGAATAATAGTACAAATTCTTGCATGTAGCAAAGAAGTATATCTACTAAGTAGTGTTGCCTCTAACCAAGATGCCTTTTCTAACCGCTTGTATAAGTAGCCTAATGTCGTTGCACCCTAAACATATTATTAGCAATACAACTTTAAACTTATCTTGATATAATTTACAACCTAACTAATACAACAAATATAATGAAGCCTTATCTACATTATTGACTCTCAATAAAAATTTACTTTAGAGCACCTCAAACTTAATCACTCAAAATGACTTTTTTGCTTCTAACTATCATCTTTTCTATTGAGACAATAAGTCGTGCCTCCATTAGAAGACAAAGTATCTCATAGACATCATTAAGTGTGATATTCATCTCACTTCATGGCATGTAAAAGTTGTTTGTGTTTGGTTATTGATACTCAGATAAAAGCAATCAACAATGCATAGTCTATACTCCATATAATAAACCTTCTTGCCCTAATCTACCCACTCCTATCTGTAATCTCAATATAATTACTCGATCTTATATATGTTCTAATCACTAACTATGCCCTACCAATAACATACCTTATACGGATTGTTACCATTTTTTTTGTATTGTTTGCGTATTTATATTTACATATTAGCATAATGAGTACTAGTATTGAATATACAATTTCATTAAAGTAAGAAATTACCTATTTTTGCTAGATTTTATAAGACATTTGACCTTCAAAGCTAGAGAGTAATCTCATTATATTAGATAATCTCTCATCCTTACTCTTTACAATATCAATCTCAGTCTCTAAGATACATATATCCTCCTTAATGTGAAGGCTTGACTTTAGCAACATTTGTATCTGCCAAAATATTTTCTTCTCCTTGTTATTTGCAGGGTTATCTTCTCTATGATAAAACATTACATCTCCTAGATGAAGCAATGACATTATGCCCTTATACTCATGTCTTGTGAGCCATATTTGAATAGCCAAAAAGTAAAATTAGTTAATAAAATTGAAACAAGAGGGATGCACCTATAGCGCAGGTCTCTCCTTGTATGAGATGTACTTGGAACACGTCTCAAAATGAAAATCTAATAGTTTTCTTGCAAGAATTCGATAAAAAATAAAAATAATAAGAAAATGACAAAACCGAAACTAAATTAATGACATACCTCAACAAATCACCAAATCTCCCTTTAAATCGGCCTCCTTTTTTTTCTTTTCTCTTCTTCTTTCTTCTTCTTTTTTCTTTTCTGACAAATTATGATAGATCTTTTGCTACACCTTTTTTATCGATTTTGATGAGTTCCTTTGTTGCAAGTAGATATAGATCTAGAAATGAGATATGAAACCAAAGAGTGAAAAATAGACAAAAAATTGAGTGAAAGCAGCGACGGATGGTGGTTCACATAATAAGAGAGAGTTTGTTCACATGAAAAAGTATTTTGGTAATTACCGAAATTTACTAGAAGTATTTTGAGAAGCACATGCGAAAATGGGATGCTTTGACAAAAGAGTATGTGATTTTTAATAGTCTAATATAGGAGTTTCAAAACACTTATGCCAAAATGAGATCTTCTATTCCTTTCTCTTCTACTACTTGCAACCTCTTCAATAACCACTTTTTTGGTTGGACGAGAACTACTGTGATCAACCGTTGTCCTACCATTATTATTAGAAGGGATGTTATCATCACCACCACCACCAAGCGATGTTGTTTGTATCATATCATATCATGTATCATTTTGGTCTACGTTATGATATGTATCATATCGTATCGTATTATATTATATCATTTTTTATACAAAAAAATAGAAAAAAAATAAACAACTATAAAATTTAGAAAATCACGATAATTCTAAACAATTCATGTAGTTCACAAGTTGAGTAAATATTCATTAATCACCATTCAATTTTTAACATATAAAGAATTTAAACAGTACATCCTTACCAAAATTACAACTTTCGTTATTGAAAAATGAAATACATATTGTAGTAAGGATCAAAAATAATTTTCATCTTCTCCTCTTTGTTTGAGATCATTATTGTAAACATAAAAATTTTCACTCCCAAGTTATAGAAAACTCAAAGTGAACTTTGTCTTGTCTATGCTTGCACAAGCGTGCCAGCTAGCTTACCCAAACTAGCGAAGACTTTTTAAATGAAGACTTTAGGCAAACGGACTCTTTTCACTTAAACCTTCTTGAACCGATGCTCAAGGATGGTTTAAACGCTTAGGAACTTTGATTTGCGAACAAGTTTTACTTCAAATCAATCGTGAATGCTCAGTGTTTTGGAAAGAATTCGGTTTGTGCCCTTGGCCTATAAAAGGGGCCTCAAGGGGCTAGAAATCATCAATCTGAGTTCAATCATCCCATCCACAAATCATCCAGCCATCCAGCATCCCACGACCTAGCAAGAGGGAGAGAATGAGAGAGAGAGAGAGAGAGAGAGAGAGAGAGAGAAAGAGGAAGAGGAAGAAGAAGGTGCACCGCCACTAACTGTTGCCCATCCTCCAATCTTTTCACCACAGGTCCATTCTTCCTTTATTTATAATTATATATCTTCTTTCATTAAGCTTTATGAGATTATAATTAAGGAGCTTATGTCTCCATTATGATGTATCAATCAAGGTTCATACATTGTCCTGTCTCTTTTTCATTCATATATTATTCGTTATATATTTTAATTTCGATCCTTTCTACTCCATAATACAATATAAGATCATATACCTTTAAATCTCCTCTATGTTAGGATATAATTATAATTTTGTTTATTTTGAAATTTTGTAGATTAAATTTTAATTCGGATGAAAACACAAGCACGAATCTGAAAAATCTGAAAACCTGTTTTGCTGCACTCTATATACGTCTCATGCATGAATTTATTTCAAGATCCCATGCTCCGAATGTTCTGAAACTTTGCACATATAATATACACACCAATACACTTTTAATAAAATTTTTAAAAATTTTAGGCTTGTGAAACATCACTAATAAAATCGAAGAAGTTTTATTGAAATCAAAATAGATTTTGAAAATCAAAAGTTCTTGCAACAGAGGTTGGGTTATTACCTAATATCTTTATACACACACCATAGCTTTTCAACAACACAAATTTTATATAAATCAGAGGTCTGAGCATAAAAATACAATAGTTTTTTTAAACCTTTGACTTTCTAGCACAGGTCTATCCCTAATGTCTGAGTGGGATATGTTTCCAAATTTAATTAAGTAAATCTAAAACATATAAAATAAAAATAAAAATAGTTTATGAATTTGAACATAAAACTCTGTTTTCTGTAATAAAACTAAATTCATTGATCATTACATATAATCAGAAATTTTGGAGATTCAAAACTGTTCTAAAAAAATCAGAAATATGTATGTGAAAATAGAATCAGTTTCTGTTTTTCAAAACTTAGAATATTTTTTATTTGAGAAATAAAATCATGATTTTGTCAAACTTTTAGAATTATAAATTGGGTTTGGAAAATTCATTGGATCTCAAATGATTTTCAAAGCATCTAGGTTGACCCTTGAGCATCAGTTCAAGAAGGCCTACGACGAAAAGAATTCACTTATCTACTATCGCTATACTGAAGTCAAAAAATTAACTTTGCTAGTTTGAGCAAACTAGCTAGCACGCTCGTGCACACGACATAGTTTGGGAATTCAATTTTGTATCTCTACATAGACTTCAGAATAAAAATTCACATCTACAATGGTCAAGGACTACTACTATAACATATCTCATAGCATTAGAAGGGATAATATCATCAAGTCCAACAACATCATCATCTTCCTTAAACATCTCTATATCTTCCTTTTATTGTCTCTTCTCAACTATACTCTCAATCGTCTATAAACATTGTCATTTAATGTCTTCTAGTACTCTCTTAACTTTGCATGTATAAGAAGCAACCTCTTTTCTAGTCCTTACTAGGTGATGTTTTAAACGAGAAATTTTACCACTAATTGCATTCTCACAAAAACATATCTGATTTTTAATTTGCTTTCCTCAATTGTAGTACTTCACTACTACACCTTATCATCATACCAAGATTGGAATTCACTAACACCCCTTCTTGCCATCTTAATTTAATACTTCAATCTTAATAAACCTGAAAATAAAAATACTTCATAAATCTTCAATCTTCACTTCATAAATAACTAAAACACTCAAATAGAGTAATAGAGTCTCTCCCACTTCACACATACAATGAAAAATATTCACGCACTTCATATATTGTCATTAAAAAAATAAATAACATAAAAAATACCAAATACACAAAGAAAGAAAAAAGTTATGCCACAACCACCAGATTATCGGTGTTGTCACTGTCAAAGTGATGGTGGCATTGGAGACTCTTGAAAACTTTTGGAGATGCCTCACCATAGCTGGAAGTCGCATTGGAGCAATTGGAAGATAGACGGAAGCCAAAAATCTCGTAGAAATGGGGGTTCTATTCAACCAACAAGCCTTTTGTAAAGGTTTAGGGTATACGATACGGGTGATATATCTTGTATCGTGCGATATATCATCATGTATCACATGAAACAGAACGATAAGTTCTATGAAATGATACAAAATGGTGTATCGTATCGTAGTTATATCGTATGATACTGTGCGATACGGATAACACTCTCACCAAGTCCAACATCTTCTTTCTCAACCATCCTTGTATCCTTTTTTCTTGTCTCTTCTCAACCATACTCTCAATTATTTATAGACATTGTCATTTAATAGCTTATAGCACTCTTTTAACTTTGCGAATGCAAGAAGCAACATATTTCTTAGTCCTTTTTAGGTAATTTTTCAATCGAATAACTCAACCGATCATCACCTTCTCACAAAAATTATATTTTATTTTCAATTTTCTTCTCTCATTTGAAGTATTCCAGTACTATGTTGGATCATCGTATCGAGATTGAGATTGTGTAGCACTACTTGTTGCCATCTTAATTTACTACCTTCTTAAATCTTAATAAACTTGAAAATAAAAGTACTTCATAAATTGGCATGTACTTCATAAATCTCCAATCTCCATTTCATAAACCACCAAAACACTCAAAGAGTGTCTCCCATTTTATTGAATGCCACAAATTCAACTAAAAGATATCCACCCACTTTATATATTGTCATTAAAAAAAAAATTATACCACAACGCAACCGCTGAATTGCAGTTGTTGTCACCGAAGTGATAGTGTCATTTGGACGTCGGACTGGAGGAGATGCTTCTCCCTTGTTGGAAGTCATTGACAGAGTGTTGGAAGTGTTGGAGCACTCAAATAAAAGCGAAAAATTCACATAAATGCATGGTTGTACTTGGTTGGGGGGATTTTATAACCAAAAGGGCGTATTGCCCGTATCATAAGTAATTGATTTCTGACAATACGATATGAATAACACTCATACGAACGATTCTCATAAAATAGCAAAAATAGGATGAGATTTCAAAAAATTCCTATATTTTGGGTAGGTGAGGAAGCTCAGAGTTCAAATTTTACCGTTTTATGGTAAATTGAGAAAATATGGTTTATGCTTGAAGGAGCAGCTTAAATTTTACAAGCTCCATATGTTTTTTAGGATGATTTGATGATGGAACGCTTGAACGTCACATCTGTGATGGGTTTGGCTGAGGAAGAGCGGTTGAAATGAACCCCGCTATTCGGTTACAGAGTTTAAAACCTCTCTTACACCATTCTCCTATAATTTATAGTAAAAACAGAATATGGTCGACTTGCAGTAAAATGGACGCTGTCTTGCCAAATTGTAGTGGTGTTGATATTCAATTAGATAAGAACCATATTTTAGCAGTTCTACTATGCGATACATAGACCCATATTTTAGCACTCCTGCTACGTGATACACCAATACTTTACCCTATTACTTATGTAGGTTAAGTGGATCGTGTCAATCTAGGTATCAATAAACAGACAATGATAGAATGTTAAAAGACTATTTTATGAATTTATGACTCCATTCTTGAAACTCGTATGTGTCTAATAAATTCTTTTGTGATCCTTAATCTTGAAAGCTGGTGGTTTACAAATTATCAGTTTTTTGTTACCTTTAAATATCTGCTGCATTTTTTCTGCACTCTCAAGATTTGACTCTGATCAATATTGCAGAGAAAACAAAAAATTCACTGGAACAGCCAGATATGCGAGCATGAACACTCACCTTGGCATTGGTAAGCATCCCTTTGGAGTTGTGTTCTCATTTTCCTGCTCTCAATCTTTTATGTGGGTTATATTATAATAGTTTTTTGAACAATCTTGAAAAATACTTCATGCTTCTCTGTGTGCAAGGTATATTAACTTAAATAATTTTGTTCCTTTGTTGTCTAAGAGCAAAGGAGGGATGATATTGAGTCTCTGGGATATGTCCTTATGTATTTCTTGAGGGGAAGGTGTGTTTCCTTAGGGATCTCGTTTTGAGTTTTAAGACAGACTCTTTCTCTGCCTAATCCTGGTCTATTTGTGTTTCCATTCTTCCATGGCAAGGACTTAAGGCAGGAACAAAGAAGCAAAAATATGAGAAAATCAGCGAGAAAAATGTTTCCACATCTATTGAGGTACACGACCAAAATGCCTGTTGAATATCAGTTAAACATTTTCAGAAGATTGACCTTATTTTGCTTTCCCAGTCTCTTTGCAGAGGCTACCCTAGAGTGTTTGCTACCTATTTTCATTACTCCGATTCACTGGGTTTTGATGTCAAGCCAGATTATGCTTATCCAAAACGAATATTCCGTGATCTTTTTTCCGTGAAGGTTAAAATATTTTCCTTAAATATTGTAATGGAAATTGCTTTCAGCCACAAAGGTAGATGATTTGGAGTTTTCAGATGCTTATTTCTTAAAGAAGTAGCTGCAAACTGTCCATATAATCCTAATAGTGACACATTCCACCTCCTTTCAATTTATGTTTTTGACTGGACAATCCTGAAGTATCAGCAATCCCAGATTGCAAGTGCTCCTCCACATCCTCTTGTAAGTGATTCTTGTGTTGATTATATTATTTCCATCAATGTTGTATCATATAGGAACCCATGCTGTACACGGTAGCAATATGTGTGTCACTTTGCTTCGTACAATATGGTACAATCTTTATTTTTCTTCATTAATGAGTTAAAAAATGGTCTAAATATAAAAGGCCATAAAAAACAGAAAAATTCGATGATATCCTATGGAATTGTAAGTTTTTGTACATATCATAGAACAAATTGGATATATCCTTTTGGTACTTCATACATTTTTCATCATCTATATAAGTGGAAGGAAAGAAGTACAAGGATTTTGGTGATGGTCGAGAATACTTGATCAAACTCTCACATGGTATAGTTCCTTTTTTTTCTCCTTCTGAAACAAGAACAATTTCTCTGGGAATGTAGTGGAGTCTGGAGTTTTTTAGAATCTTTAGTATGTCTTTTGTATGTAAATAGTGCACCTCCTAGGTGATTAGTGATAAACTTAATTAAAAAAGCATGCTTTATGACAGTGGGTATCGTCTTTTGTGATGCACATGTATTATACGATATGGTCAGATGCATATTCTATAACAGTTGGTATCATCTTTTCTGATGCACATGTATCATAGGATATAGTGAGATGCATACTCGTAAATACATGAAAACGTTATAGGTATCCATCTTGGTACTGGTATACAATATTATCATATCAAACCTTATGCTACTGTTATATGAGATACGGCAAACACCATTTGGATATTAAATATCCTTAAGCTAAAAAATTATTATCCTTTAACCTGCAAACATATTGATAAAGGTAGGCATATGCTCCTGCTTGCGAATATGCAAAGTATCTCTAGATGCATAGAACCACTCATAGGACTACTCACTCAACTTTAACTTCGTGGTGAACTCTCAACCTACAGTTCATCATCTTAAGACAATCGACAGAATCAATATCGCCTCTATAGACTCTTCTCATATCGAAGATGCTGAGATATCTTGAGGCACTAGGGCCTTTCCAAACTCGGGGAAATATATGAGCTCATCAGGGCCAGAATCAGGCCCAAATGTAGGGTCATTATTATTCATGGGTTCCTGACCTCAAGCAGTATCTCACCATTGCAATAGGGCTCAAAATTAACTGAGCAACCAGCTACCTTGTGTTGCTCTGCAACAATGATAAGAAGCCAAAGGGTGACCTCACGAATGCATGTACATATAGGCAAATATGTGTGGACTATATGTACATGAGGGTGGAACGGTGAGATGCATGTAACGCATAAGCAAGAACATTACCAGGAGTAGGAAAACAATATGCTAGTGCACGAAAAGCATAGACCTCTGTAAACTTTTCTTAAACCAGACCCAGAACCCATGTTGTACAGGGTAGTAGTATGTGTGTCATTTTTCTATTGTACAGCATGATACAATCTTTATTTTTCTTCATTAATGAGTTAAAGATAATTTAAATATAAAAGCTAAAAAAATATAAAAATCAGAAAAAAATCATTGATATCCTATGGAATGTATGTTTTTGTAGATACAACAACAACTAAGCCTTTTCCCATACTAGACGGGGTTGGCTACATGGATTCTTTGTTTCCACATAGCCCTATCATGTGCCATGTTAGCAGTTAACTCATAATAAGCTAAATCATTCTTTATTGTTTATTTCTAACACTTTTGTGGTCATCCTCTATCTCTTTTAATACTTTCAAAATCTAGTTTTTCATACCTTCTTAGAGGTTCTTCTTTATTCTCTCATTTTATCCTCTATTGATGTCACACATAATTTATTTCCAATAACCTCATTATGTATATGGTCTTTTCTTATATGACCACTCATCCATCTCAACATCTTCATTTCTTTCACATACATCTTTTGTACATGTTGATGATTAACTGTCCAACACTCAAAACCATAAAACATGGTAGGTCTAATTGTTGCTCTATAATATTTACCTTTTAACTTTAATGGTATCTTCTTATCACAAAGAATACTTGATGCTCCTCTCTATTTTAACCAACCAGCATTAATTCTATGAGTAACATCTCCATCAATTCTTCCGTCACTCTAAAAAATTTACCCTAGGTATTTAAAACTTTCCTTTTGGGGATGTAATGTGTGCCAATTTTAATTTCTATGTCCTCTCAAGTAACCAAATGATCAAACTTACATTCCATGTATTCTATCTTTCTTCTACTAAGTTGAAAGCCTTTACTTTCTAATGTTTCTCTCCATAGTTCCAATTTTCTATTAACTTTTTCCTTAGACTCCTCTACTAACATAATATTATATCCAAATAACATACACCATGATACTTCATCTTGAATATATTTTATTAACTCATCAATCACCATTATAAATAAGTATGAACTTAAAGTTGATCCTTGATGTAACCCAATATTAACTTCAAAGAAGTATGTTATTCCTTTATGAGTCCACACATGTTTTTGCACCCTAAGTCACACAGACACTTCTAAGGGGTGGAGTGTCGACCTTGACACTTGTGCGACACCAACACCGTATCGGTACGGCATGGCAAAAAAAAATTATAGCTCATGAATAAATGGGTCCAGATAATGAAGATTGATTTGTGTATTATGATGAAATTAGTAGTTATTTACCATTTATTTGTTTTACTTTAATATAAAGTTGTGTACTTGCTATTGTAGTTGTATACAATATTAGCTTGAATAATTTTGGGTGCGGACAATTGGTTTCTTATTTCTTAATCTAATTAGATTCTTGACTCCATATTGTATGCCTTTATACAGAATAATATATATCACCAAACACATTTGAAGACCAGGAACATTACCAGATCAATAGAACAGAAGATTATGATGAAATTAGTAGTTATTTACCATTTATGTGTTTTTCTTTAATATAAAGTTGTGTACTTGCTATTGTAGTTGTATACAATATTAGCTTGAATAATTTTGGGTGCGGACAATTGGTTTCTTATTTCTCAATCTAATTGGATTCTTGACTCCATATTGTATGCCTTTGCATAGAATAATATATGTCACCAAACACATTTGAAGACCAAGAACATTACCAGATCAATAGAACAGAAGAGTATGACATCACTAGTGGATCATAGCACAAATACTAGTATATGCTATATCCTACAAAAGATCTCGAAACTCTTTGAATCCATAACTTGGATATTTTACAGCTCGTAAAATCATTCTAAGTTTCAGATCATTATGAGGAAACTTGCTAATTGATACCTACGTGCACCCAAAATTAGCAAATACTAGTTGTATTATGATTGATTTATGTAGTTTGAATATTATATATAATATATAATATTATATACCTTAGCCGTGTCTCCGCACTCAAAATTTTTGAAATTTTCCGTATCCCACTATAAACATGAAAATTTCCACTCCCAAGTTAGAAAACTCGAAGTGAACCTTTTCGTGCCTACGCTTGCGCCAGTGTGCCAACTAGCTTACACAAACTAACGAAGATTTTTAAATATTTTTCTAACTTTTGGCGATTGTAGGCAAGCAAACTCTTTTCGCTTTAAACCTTCTTGAACCGACACTCAAGGGTTGGTTTAAGCACTTAGGAACTTCGATTTGCAAACAAGTTTTTACTTCAAATTATATGACCGACAAGTATTTTGAAATGGTTCGGTTCATGTACTTTTACCAATTTTGTTACGGGGTTTGATGACCCTAAGATTCTTGCAAGTTTTATTTATTATGACCTGATGTGTGTGGGCCTAGTTTCAGCATGATTGGAGCGAGTATTGAGGGCTTTACCGCAATGAGCGGATGCAGAGATGCTAAAAATCCTATTTTGGGTTTTTGAGAACGATGATGCGAACTCACCCGAATTAAAATTGCACCTCACTCTACATCCGAAGTAAAACTCATGCGAATTGAAAGTACATTCACTCTACTTTCACGAAAGTAAAACTCATGCAAAATGAAAGTGCATTCACTCTACTTTTTCGAAAGTAAAACTTATGCGAAATGAAAGTGCATTCACTCTACATTCACGAAAGTAAAACTCACGAGAAATGAAAGTGCATTTACTCTACATTCACGAAAGTAAAACTCACGCGAAATGAAGGTGCATTTACTCTACATTCACAAAAGTAAAACTCACGTGAAATGAAATATGTATATTAGCTTAAGAGAGTGAAAAGGCTCTAGTGCACATGAGTGTAGAGAGCGAAAAGGCTCAAGTGCACGTGGGTGTGATCGTGTTTATCTACCAGTTATGAGCGAAAAGGCTCGAGTGCACGTGGGTGTAATCGTGTTCATCCACCAATATTACAACATGGGGGGAGGCTTCGCTCCATTAATACAACCCCTTTTCGAATTAAATTTAATGGAGAAAATGGCTTAAAAACAAAGTTTTAAAAGCACTTACAAGTTTTCCCCATTCGCTCGAGCCGATGGTGCAGCCCCTTCCCTCTCTAGGTTCGGTCCAAGCTCCCTTTGGTGCAGTCGGCCAAGCCTTGGCTCGAGCCCACCTTTGTTTGGGTGCAACCCCTTTGTTCGGTCCAAGTTGTCCCACGGCTGGCCTTGCTCGAGCTCCACTCTTGCTCCAAGGCATCTTGCTTCACTTCGGCCAAGACCTCAAGCTCCAAGGCGTCTCCAAGACCCCAGCTCCATGGCCAAGGTGCAGTCCCTCTTGGTTCAAGGCTTAACGTTTAGGCACTCACCTCAAACTCCAAGGTTGCACTCGGCCTTTGGCTTCTTCCCCAAGCTCTTGGCCTTCACGCCTTTTTGCTCCTTGACCAAGCCTTGTTCCATGGCCAAGGCTTGCTCGAGCCACCTCTCTTGGCCACGGTTTGCTCCAAGCTTCTTCACGGCCAAGGCTCCTTGTGCTCCTTCTCCAAGCCTAGCCAACCTTGATCACTCGGCCAAGGTGCAGCCCACACAAACCCAAGGTTAGGCTTACCTCAAGCCAACTCCCCTCTTGCCAAGCCCCAAGCCTTCACCCTTGCACTAGGCCAAGACTTGGCCTCAAGCTCCACTCCAAGCCCTTCACGTGCTCCACCTTCTCTCCTCTCTCCTCAAGCCTCCAACCACCTCTCAAGCCCCCCCCTTGGCCTTATTTATAAGCCAAGGGAGTGGATCCCTTGGGGCGGGTTGGATCTTTTGGTCCAACCCGATCCAAGGGTCTTTTCTTTGGGGCATGAATCTGGATCCTTTGGTCCAGATCCAATCCAAAAAAAATTCTTTGTGTCCTTCTTCGGGACATAAAATGGACGGTTTTTCGAGCGGTCTCCTGTTCCTCGGTGACCCGATTTTAGATTGGGTTTTTCCCAACCCCTTTAACCGGCTGATGCCTGTTTTTAGGACTTTTTTGTTTGCTGTTTGGCTTGATCCGTCTGGTCTCGTCTCGAGTATGCACTTGATGAGGTCGATCCCAGATTTTGAAGCGGACACTTATTTCCGTTTTGACAGGCCCAGTTCTTGATTTTTGATGGCTTCATCAGGGTCTTGATTTCATTTTGCATTTTTGAAGCTGATCTTGCCTTGATATGAACACAGGGTTTGATCTTCAATCTGACTTTCATCCAGACAGGCTTGGCCCATCCTTCACTTTTTGACTTCACCTTGAGCTGGATTCTGGATCAAGTTTCACATGTCTGTTTGATCTGTTTTTGCAATCCATGGGCTTTTTACTTGAATTTTAAAACCTTTATTTTGAAATATTTCTCAAAAGGTTTGAACTTTAAAATTTAGGGTTTTTTAAAGGTTAAGAAAGCCTATAAGTTGGATTTTGAAATTTAGGAGTTTTGGAAAACATCACCATTTTTTAGGTGTTTAAACCCGCACCCGTGTGACATAGTTTGCACCATCGTACATATCTCTTATAAGGTTTATGTATGTCAATGGGATACCTCTTTTTTTTCAAGGTTCTCCAAAGAACCTCTATCGGTACCCTATCGTAAGCTTTTTTCTAGATCAATAAATATCATGTAAAGGTCTTTCTTTTTTGCTCTAAAATATTTTATAAGATGTTTCAAAAGGTGACTCGATTCAACAATAGATCTACCTGGCATGAATTCAAATTGGTTCTTTGTTGTACTCGATACTTGTCTTAACCTACATTCGATAATTTTTTTCTACAATTTCATAGTATGACTCACTAACTTGATACCCCGATAATTCGCACAATTTTATATGTCTCCCTTATTCTTATATATGGGTATAAGTGTACTTGTTTTACATTCCTTGGGCATCTTTTGGTTTCTCCATATTTCATTAAATAGTCTTGTGAGTCAAGTGATTCATGTTTCTCTAAGGATTTTTCAAACTTCCATAGGAATATTGTCTGGTCCTACCGATTTACCACCCTTCATATGTTTAAGAGCCTCTTTAACTTCATTCTTTTGAATACGTCGGCAGAAATTGTGGTTTATATACTTTTTTGATTTGGCTAACTCTCCAAACTTCCATGTAACTTCGCCTATGTAAGGGGTCACCCTTGCATGGGCAGTCCCAAGCCCGGATAAAGGAGGGGGGTTGTGTTAGACTTCTGACAGCTAGCGTAAAACTTTGTCGAATTTTTATACCATGTATGTTTTTGTAGATATCATAAAATAAATTGGATATATCTTTTTGGTACTTTTTGCGTTTTTTCATTTGTATAAAGGGAAATGAACACAAGGATTTTGATGACAATAGAGAATACCTGATCGAGCTCTTACATAGTTGGTATTCCCCCTGAAACAATAATAGTTACTTTGGAATGTAGTGGAGTCTAGACTTTTTTAGAATCCTTTAGTATGTTTTCTATATATCGTGCACCTCCTAGCTGCCCAGTAATGAACTTGATGGGAAAACCATTGTATGATAGTTGATGTTTTTTTATGACACACGTGTATTATAGGATATAGTGAGTGGTCGTACTGATTCATAAATGCATGAAAGCATTATAGGTATCCGTCTTGGTATTGATGTTCAATATTATCATATCAGACCCTATGATGCCAAAGCAATATTTTATAACATTGGTTGGATATTGTGCTTTTAGTATTGGAAGTTGCATCACTTGTTTAATTTTTTATTTCAGGGCCAAGTTGCAGGGATAGGCTCTACTGCGATTCGGGGTGCTGCTAATACAGAGAAGCAAACTGGTATGCTTGGGTAACTTTCATGTGTTGAAGCTGACATCAACATTTTTACAAGATGTTCATATATTACTAGTGTAGTTTGTTGTTTTTCTTTTATTAAAGACCATTACTTGAGTCCAGGGGTTGGTTAAGTATTGTCCACATTGCTAGGGGGCATAATGTTAGCCACACAGTAATGATATAGTCAATATGTATTGCCAAGCATTCATCATATAATATTTGACTAAAACTAAGAAATAAGAACCTAAATGATACTAGAAATTCTAAACTCAGCATAATTTGATAAAACCAAAGTAATTTGGAAAACCATGCACATTAGATAACAACAGTAGCATATCAAAGAGCAATAAAACATTCGTACATGATTTAACATCTCTATAAAACTTCACTACTTCAAACCTTTGCTAGGATCTACATAATAATATCAGTAAGAGAAATGTCTAAAGATCTAAACCCTGATACAAAGAAACCATAGTTGAGTTTTAACTTTTAAACATAAAATCTCATCAATTAAAACAAAACTTCATTATCCGTTTGGATATTCATTTGCTATCATCTCATGAAGCTTCGTTAGTTTAGTTGTATCCTGTTGAGCCTAGCACTTCCAATTTCTCAATTATGTTTATCCTTTTTTTTATTTAGAACCTTCCCATGAGATGCTTCTTCATATTTAGAAGTTGTGGAAGAGAAGGCCATCAAAGACAAAAAGAAAATCAAAATCACTAAAATAATTAGAGAAGTACCAACCTGACACAAAGCTATACCTCAAAAGTGCAAACAAACATGATCAAACTGTAGACATGAAATTTTCACTCCAAGCCTATGTAGAGACTTAAAATGAAATTTTCAACTCCACTTAATGCGCGAGCGTGCTAGCTAGTTTTCTAAAACTAGCAAAATGTATGAAAATCTGACTTAATTGGTGATTGTGGCTAAGCGGGCTCTTTTCTCTCTAAGCCTTCTTCAACCGATGCTCAAGGGTCAGCCTAAGCGCTTGGGGATTTCGAATACATAGGTGATGTGTTCCAATTCATGTGAAAGTAAGGTGTTTTGCTAAGAAACAATGGGTGCACTTGGTTTCAAGCTTGAAAATCAACAAGTTCTAAAAAACAGAAACCGATCATGTTTTGAGAGTTTATTCCCCAAATTCTTTTGGTGGGCTAGGTATCTCTAAAATTCATAAAAATTTTGCAGGATACAGCCTAAAGTGATCCTAGATCAATTTTTACTTTAAATTTTGGGACAGTAAATTTGCAGAATTAAATCGGATATTGGACTTAACTCAACAGTTTTAGGATGTGTTATGACAGAAATACAGAGGCTCAAAGAATCCTCTGTATATCGGTGTACAAAACTCTAAATGTTATATTTTAGTCTTTTCAGAAAACTATAGATGTTAGCTTTCCGATGAAACTAATTTTATCAAATATGGATTCCTACAGACAGATATATGAGACTTTTACCCAACCCCTATTGCAGGAAAACCGATTGTGCAGAAAACAGAACTGTGTTTGTCCGATCTTGCCCAATTTTATTCATGAGGTTGCACGGTCCTAAAATTCTTGCCAATTTTATTTCTAATGTGTAGGTGTTGTGCCTAAAATTTTAGAGCATTCGGATCACATATTAAATAATTAAAATTACGGCAATCAAGGTATACAGATGCTAGAAAACCAGTATTTCGTTTTTAGAACATACATGAATGCAAACTCACCCGAATTTAAATTGCAACAACCCAATAACACCAAGCAAATTGTTGAAGGAAAATGAATGAAAATATGTATCTTAGCTTAAGCATAGAGGGGATTAGAAAATATAGAGTGTTTTATAGAATATATTGGGGTAGAATCACAAAATCAAACACATAGAGTGCGTAAGTAAGAATGGAAAATTCACAGCACATCTACTTCTTATTACATCATGAGGAGAGACAAGGCTCCATTAATACAACTCCTTTCAAATTGAATAGGAAGAAGAGATATGTAGGAATCAAGGATGAGAAATTACAAAGTTCTCCTCAAGGATTGGCTCTAAAGGATGAAGTTTGGCCACCCTTTCCCCTTGATTCACTCTTCTATCCTCACTCATGATTTCCCCAAGTGCTTGCAGCACTTTGGCCTAGAAACTACCCAATTTCCCCTCTCTCCCCTCTTCCCTTAGCAGCCCACGACCTACCTAGGTTCAACCCTCTCTTGGAAGCTCTCTCTCTTGCTGGCCCTTTCCCCTTAGTGCAGCCCCTTTCTTCCCAATCTCCCATATGGAAATCATGCCCCCCCTTGGCCCTATTTATAGGCCAAGGGGGGACTGCTTCTAGGGCCTTCCTTGGGGTAGACCTTACATGGCCTATATCTAGCCCCAAGGTCCAGTTATGTGGTCCCCCTTTAGGTGATACAGACCAGCCCCATGTGGGCTGGTTCTTAATTCCCATTATGCACACCTAGTCCTAGCCAATTGAGTTCAAACGTGCTTGGCTAGGCTTGAGGGAGGGTCTTGATCAATCTCCTGATCGCCCTGACCTTGTTTTGCTTTTATCTTTGATATATGGGTTGAATAGAATCCTGATAAGTCTTGGGAATCAGCCCCAAAATGTCTACCTTCTTCAATTTTGAAATGGACTAGCTCATCCTTATCTTATCCAAATGGCTCCTTGATTTTCGTAACCAATCCGATATGCTTTGCTGATGGCCCACGTAACTTGATTTGTTTGAGGAAGATGTGCCTTTAACCTAGTCCATCCCTTTGCTTTCGAACTTGAGCTTGATCCTGGATTGAATTGGGTCTCACCTGTTCGTCTGATTTGCTTTGAATTCTATGGCCTTTTTAACTTAAAACCTTTACTTTGAAGTATTTCTAAAAGATTTTAACTTTTCATTTAAAAAGGTTTTAAATCATTTGAATTTTCAAAATTGGGAGTGTTAGAAAAAAATTTGATTTAAGGTGCTTACACAAACTTGCTTAACTATGACCAAGGTAGTCTTTTTTAAATCTTGACTCCCACATGATAAAAAGAGAGCTTTCAAGAGCCACCCTTGAAAAAAGAAACTAAGTTTGATTAGGTTTTATAGATATGATTGCAATTGGGACTTGATATATTCACTACCATTATCATATCTAAAAATCTTAATGGTGTGCCCAAACTGAGTCTTAATGAGATTATGAACTATATGAAATATAGAGGAAACTTTAGACTTGGATTTCATAAGATAAACAATGGTGAGTCTTGAATAGTTATCAATGAAAGTAACAAAGTATTTAAATTTTCCTATAAAAGGTGCCACACATGGACCGTATACATCAGAATGAACTAGTTCTAATGGTACTGATGATCTAGACTCCCTACTTGAAAATGAAGCTCTATGATGTTTAACCCTTTGACAAGTGTCATGTTCAAGGACTAAATTATTTGGAATAACAAACGGAACAAACTCTTTAGCCTTTGACACATGCAAATGTCCTAATCCTCAATTTTGCCTCTATAGTAGTGGCTGCAAGTGCTCTTTTCTGTTTCATAAACCGATGACCAAGAAGAATATATAACCCATTCCCTAGTTTATCATGTCCAAAGATTTTTCTCGTCCTCATATTCTAAAATACACAACCAAAGGAGGAGAACGCAACTTAACAATTTAAGTCTCTAATCAAGAAGCTCACGAATAACAAATTTACTGGAAACTTGGGAATATAAATTACTGACTAAGTTTGACATTTTTAGTTTGAATCACAAGGCCATATGCACCTTCTTGTGTCATATCAGCCCATATTGTACAAAACAAGAATATCCTGTCTCATTCAGTGATACTATGGTCTTTGTTGTCAAATGCTTATTCGATATGATGCGGGACATGATTTTGGACAATACATATTGTATGATAGATCAGATGTTGATAACCCTGTGTTTTTGGGCACAACCAACTTGACCAAACTCTTCAAAACTAAAACACAGTTAACTAAGAACTTATACCTGGAGCTTCACATTCTTGATTTAGTGGAATCAGACTTTTGATTAATATTTGGCTTTTTTAGCAGATTTCCACAGTTTTGATTGGTGTATCATTGTGTTATGGACATGCTATATAAACGTTTTCTCATCATATCTTGTTCAGGTCTTGGAGAAGGCAGAACAGCTGGCTTGTCAGCACTTGATCCTTCTCGCAGAGTGTCAGGACAGGCTGGAAATTCTGGAAGTTTACTGAAGCAGAAGAGCCCAGCGGCGAATGATGCAATGGTGAATAAAGAGATAATAAGTTTCCAATTTGATGCTTAGTCTTTAGTAGTTTGCACATTTTCTTAAAGCTTCTGTCGGCTTGTTTCGTGTGGAGCTATGAAAAAGAAAGTATTTCACATTCAATTAAAGAAAAGATTTTACAGTCGAGACTCAAAACCATGAAACATGATCTGGCTTTTTTGGAGTTAAATGAGGCTATCACTGAAAAAAAATCATATGGTAAGCAAGAATTCACGTAGTTTACTAGACTTGTGTAAAAATTGGTTTGGTTTTGGTTCGACTTATATTAGTTTACCCTGAGGCTAGAATCCTTACTCCCAGGATCTATGCGGATGCAAGTTGGTTCTTTATCAGTTCGTTCAGAAAATGAGAAGGCAAACATTCTATATTACAATGTGAAGTTTGGATTTGTGCTCTTATTTCACTGACATCAAATAAGGCTAATAACATAGTACTTTATTGGTTTCAGCCTCCCATTCTATTTGAAGCAAGAAAATATCATGGGTCTATATTGTGGCATGATGATGTTTGCTGATTTTGGTAGGAATGAACATCTCAAACTGTTCATGGTTTGTTGATGTTGAGCAGACTTTGGTTGTCGTGGACACCATGGCAGAAATCTCGGTTTTGCAATAATGTTGTATATACATGGTTTCTCTATGTCTAGCTTTTACTCTGGCTGTCTTCGACGTAGTGACAGGAATCTTGGTTTTTCAATAACATCCTCTGGTTTTTATATAAGAAAAATCATTAGGTGGTGAAGTTTTTTAGTGAAGCATTTTCAAAATAAATGGGTTTGTCTCTTTGGGCATACCTCTACTTCAGGCAAAATGAAAATTTTAAAACCCTTCAATATAGTTTTCCAGATACAAACATGAAGATAATCACATTCAAATATCAAGATGTTCTGGTTAATTTTTTAAGTAAAAGAATAACTCGGCTTATAACTGACTGTATGTTCAGCATTCCGAACTCACTGATGGCACCTAAACACGTTGCACTCCAAATATATAAACTGAGAAAGCTATGTTTGTTTGCTAGTGAATAAAAATGGCATTGCAAGTGGTTATTTCACAAAACTGAATGTGACGCTTATATGGAGTGTCACAAGGCCAGTGTCTGTCTTGGGTGGGATACATATTGAAGATATCGTACTGGATTTCTCCCGGGAAAAGCACAGTTCTGAGTTTTTCTTTCGTTCAAAACAAAAACTTTAGTTTGCGTGCTTTGAAGCGCTATGTTTTGCAGTTTCAGTTGTTGGAGAAGGAAAAGAATGTATGCTGAAAGTTCTATAAATGTCTGAAATATTGAAATAGCTAGTTGGTGAATTGGCTATGTTACTGCTAGGGCATTCCTAAGATGCTGATATTCCCAGCATATGCTGTTCGAGTCTCTTAGTTGAATTAACTGGCTGTTCTTTTAGCATCTAGTTTACCTGCTGGAGTTTCCTATGCTTGTGTTCTTCCACCATTGTCTAGACTTGTTCTTTCTGTTTCTACAGTAGCCTTCTTTTACAACAACAACAACAACTAAGCCTTTTCCCATACTAGACAGGGTTGGCTACATGGATTCTTTCTTTCCACAGATCCCTATCATGTGCCATGTTAGAAGTTAACTCACAATAAGCTAGATCATTCTTTATTGTTTCTTTCTAACACTTTTGTGGTCGTCCTCTAGCTCTTTTAATACTTGCCAAATTTAGTTTTTCATACCTTCTTACAAGTTCTTCTTTTGATCTTCTTTCTATATGTCCAAACCATCTTAAACGATATTCTCTCATTTTATCCTCTATTGGTGTCACTCCTAATTTGTTTCTAATAACCTCATTATGTATACAGTCTTTTCTTTTATGATCACTCGTCCATCTCAACATCTTCATTTGTCACATACATCTTTTATACATGTTGATGATTAACTGCCCAACACTCAGAACCATAAAACATGGCAGGCCTAATTGTTGCTCTATCATATTTACCTTTTAACTTTAATGGTATCTTCTTATCACAAAGAATACCTGATGCTCCTCTCCATTTTAACTAACCAGCATTAATTCTATGCGTAACATCTCCATCAATTCTTCCATCACTCTGAAAAATTGACCTAGATATTTAAAACTTTTTTTGTTTGGATGCACTGTGTGCCAATTTTAATTTCTATGTCCTCTGAAGTAACCAAATGATCAAACTTACATTCCATATCTTCTGTCTTTGTTCTACTAAGTCGGAGGCCTTTTCTTTCTAATGCTTCTCTCCACAGTTCCAATTTTCTGTTAACTTTTTCCTTAGACTCCTCCACTAATACAATGTCATCTGCAAATAACATACACCAAGGTAATCCTTGATGTAACCTAGTATTAACTTCAAAGAAGTCTATCGTTCCTTCATGAGTCCTCACACATGTTTTTGTACCATCATACATGTCTCTTATAAGGTTAATGTATGTCAATGGGATACCTCTATTTTCTAAAGGTCTCCAAAGAACCTCCCTCGGTACCCTATCATAAGCTTTTTCTATATCAATAAATATCATGTGAAGGTCTTTCTTTTTTGCTCTAAAATGTTCCATAAGACGTCTCAAAAGGTGAATCGCTTCAACAGTAGATATGCCTGGCATGAATTCAAATTGGTTCTCTGTTGTACTTGATACTTGTCTTAACCTACATTCGATAATTCTTTCCCCTAATTTCATAGTATGTCTCATTAACTTGATACCCTGATAATTCGCACAATTTTGACTGTCTCCCTTGTTCTTATATATGGGTATTATAAGTGTACTTGCTTTCCATTCCTCAAGTATCTTTTTGTTTTTCCATATTTCATTAAATAGTCTTTTGAGCCAAGTGATTCCGATTTCTCCTAGTATTTTCCAAACTTCTATAATAATATTATCTGGTCCTACCGATTTACTACCCTTCATATGTTTAAGAGCCTCTTTGACTTCATTCTTTTGAATACATCAATAGAAATTGTGGTTTATATACTTTTATGATTTGGCTAACTCTCCTAAGCTAATATTGACATCTTTATTTTCATTAAAAATAGCTTATAAAATTGTGGTTTATATACTTTTCTAATTTGGCTAACTCTCCTAAGCTAATACTAACATCTCTATTTTCATTAAAAAGCTTATAAAAATAGTTTTTCCATCTATTTCTTATATCATCATTTGCCACTAGAATTTTTTCATCCTCGTCTTTAATGCATCTAACATAATTAAGATCTTTATTTTTCTTATCTCTAGCCCTAGCTATTCTAAAAATATCTCTTTCACCCTCTTTTGAGTTGAGTTTTTTATATAAATCCTCTCAAATTTTAGCTTTTGCTTTACTCACGGCCTTTTTCGCTTCCTTTTTTGCTTCCTTATAAGCTTTTAAAGTTTCACTAGTTTTTTTAGCATAATATAATTTGTAACATGCCCTCTTTGCCTGATTTTATTTTGCATTACTTCACTCCACCACCAAGCTTCTTTGTGTGTTGGTACACCTCCTTAGATACACCTAACACATCTTTCACCACTTTCCTAATATGTATAGCCATATTGTTCCAAATATCACACGATGTATCAACATAATTCCAAACATCTCCTTAAAGGACTTTCTGTTTAAATATATCTTCATTCTCACTTTTGAGGTTCCACCATTTAGTCCGAATAGCTCGATGTACGTTTTTTTTCTTTGTCCATTTTTTTATTTGTAAATCCATAACTATAAGTCGATGTTGGGTGGTTAAGCTTTCTCTTGGAATTACCTTGCAATCTTTACAACACGCTCTATCTTTTTTTCTACAAATAAAGTAATCAATTTGTGTTTGTGATAAATCACTCTTATAAGTAATTAAATATTCATCTCGTTTTTTGAAGATTGTATTGACTATAAAGAGATCAAATGCCATAGCAAAATTTAAAATCTCCCTACCTTCCTCATTTATATCCCCAAAACCAAAGTTTTTATGAGTCCCTTGATATCCTAATGCCTCTTTACCGACATGTCCATTTAAGTCTCCTCCTAAACAAATCATCTCTCTTTGTGAAATCTTTTGAATCACCTTATTTAACTTTTCCCAAAAAAGCTATCTTTATACTATCTTCTAGTCCTACTTGGGATGCATAAGCACAAACTATATTCAAAACCTCTGCTACTAACACTAATTTCAACGTCATGATTCGGTCACCATATCATTGTATGTCTACTACACTATCCTTTAAATCTTTATTTATGATAATATCAACTCTGTTTCGAGCCTTTTCTTTACCTAAGTACCATAATTTAAAACTTATATCCTCTATCTCCTTTGCTTTTTCTGCAACCCATTTTGTCTCTTGTAAACATAGAATATGAATCTTTCTCCGAATCATAGTATCTACCACCTCTATTAGCTTACCGGATAATGTTCCGATATTCCAAGAACCAACACAAATCTTATTATCTAGGACTAGCTTTCTTACCCCCGCATCCGTCCATATTCAAAATACAGAGACTCTCTCTGAAAATTATTCACTACATTCAGGTGACAATATAGTGGGACTAACTTGTTTACCCACATCCATTCATGATGTGGAAACTCTCTCTGCAATTGATTCACTACATTCGAGTGAAAATGTAGAGGCCCTTGCTTACTTATTATTGCATTCGGGCTCTACAGCACGTCGCTAGGCGAGGACGCCCTAAAGCAATACTCATAAGTTTTGTAATCCATGTTATAAAAATCCGACGAACATTGGCTGTCATAAGCCTAACACAACCCTCCTCCTTTATCCGGGCTTGGGACCGACAATGCAAGGGTGATCCCTTACATGGGCAGAGTTCAGTAGCCTTCTTTTAATCTTTGTTTTTTTGCAGAAGGAAAGGTTTTTGTATGAGCAAATTATGTTGCAGAGAGATGTATAAACCATGTGGAGGTTTACTTGCGCACTTTTCTCTTCCTCTTCCTGTTCAATATGAACTTGTTGGCTGTTCTTTATGAAGAGTTTCACTACTAACTTCTAGCAGTAGATGTTGTTTTTCTGCTTGAATCCTATAGGATAACAGTTCTAGTTGGATCTGAAATGAAGCGAGTAGCACTTCAAAGTAACTATTTGAGATATTCTTTTTTTGTCCAATCTTTTCTGTGAAAACTTTGAAACAGAGTATGAGCTGCTGTTAGTAATTTGGATGTGATGATTTGTAGAAAATAGTATGCCAATAATCTGGAAAGTTAACTTTGCATCAATATCATGGCTTTGGAGTTTGAATTGACCTAGGTGTGTAAAGTATGCATGGTTCGAGTGTCTTAGTCGTGTTTTGAGGTTGCTGTGCAAGTTAAGCATGTTCTCATTGTGTAAACAAGAATCATGCGATATGACCAATATTAATTTCTTTTTGAACTTGCAGTTGTCTTCAAGTGCTTATGTAGGAAGGCCTGGAGGCTCGTCAAGGCGTGCTGCTGTATCAAGCAGTCGAGAGGGACTGCCAGGAAGTGAAGCTGACCCTCGTCAGAGAACCACAGATGCAAGTCCAGGTGCGTTCAGGAAGGTGCTCAGCGTTCAAAGAAGTTCGCCGGTGGGTTCCTCTGAACCAAAACGGTCATCATCAGGCAGAAACCCCTCCAACATAAAGAACTACGAGTCAACTCTCAAAGGCATTGAATGTCTGCACTTTGATACAGAGGAGAGATTCTATTAAAACCGGTTTAGCTTTCTCATTTTCAGGATTCTGAAGCAGACTGAAAATCTTACTGGTGTACAATACAGTAGAGGGAGATTCTTTTTCTTTAGGTCATTTTGCGTGAGTTTGTGATGATGGTGATAGTTTAAGCATGAATGTATAATTAATTTGGCTCCCCAGAATGGTATGAAATAAAGCAATGATAGATAGGTCTAAGGAGCCAATTTAACGTAGTCTGTTCATATACACCTATTTTGTAGGCAAACTCTTCCATTTCTCCATAATCTCATGTCTCAGTATCTTCCGACATTTTTGTAGTCCTAGTTGTTCTCTTGTTGGAATATCATTTATCTGTATTCTCTGTTTCTCAAGGCGAAATGTTTCTTTTAAGCAATGGTAGATGCAAATAAAGTGGTTTAGCTCATGATATTTCCTTAATCGGTTCGGGCAGTTTACTGTATTGAGAATGAGTTGCATCGGCCAGGTTTAATTTGTCAATATAGAAACACTTTAATTTGGACGCTTGAGCTGTTAGTTGAACTCTACGTCTCTGGATAATACAAATCTGGTATGGTATTGTTTGCCCTTCTCACCCGAGTTGAGGTGTGGACGGTAGAACTAAAGGGTCTCAAACCCTTGGAATATGACTTGTCTTTTTTATGTACGAGTATTCAGCCACGCCATGGCACGTTTGAGTGGAAAATGATTCATTTGCCTCCATTGGGAGGAAAACGTACTTTCATTGAGATGATGCATGAGGAGATCCAATGCTCTTAAGGACTGTTGAAGCCGAAATGACAGGTGAAACCATTTCTCGTGTTCGCTTCAGCTGTGCCCACCAATTTAAGTTTACGAGTTGTCAACTTTATCAAGTTAAAAGTGCAGGCTGCTTTGCTTCACAATCGAAGTGTTTACCTGATGGGAGTTGTCTTCAAAATGGTCGCATCAGCCACAATGTTGTTAGAAGCGCGGGGCCATGAGAAGCATACCTAGACATGGCTGGTTTGGAATGGGTTCGGCAGTGAACCGGAACTTGAATTGACGGTTTTAAACTGTTTTTAAATAATATATTTTGCAGTGATATTTACACAATTTGAAGTTTGGCTTGATGGTAGACAGTGACTAACCGTTGAGTTAGAAGTGAAATTGACTTTCAAAGGTGTTAAACCTGTGTTTTTTTCTAAAAAATATTTTACCGATTTCAGAGCCGTTTTGGATCTGAAACTGAAACCATTTCAAAATTGACAATTCAGAAACCGGATCTGAAATCGCTCTTGAAGCGGTTGATTCTAGGTTTCTGACAACCCGAAAAGAAACATGTCTAAGCAAACCTGACAACTTCCACGAACCGGAGTGTGGGTACCAAAGTTGCGTGAAAAAAGTAAAGCCCGCACGCACGTGCATATATATATATATATATGCACCTTCGACGAACCGTATATTGACCGTTTTGAAGGAAAAAGGGTGACACTCCAAGTGTGCAATGATTATATGTGGTGCTCATTCGTGTAACAAAGTGTTGAGATGTCACCATGATACACTTTTGAGGTGTTACCATAAGTTTCTTACACCTGATTGAGTTCTACTGTTGTGACACTAACTTTTAATCAGATAACCTCATCATGGATCAGTCATTCCTTGTACTTATCAGATTCAACTTCCAGTGGAGAAGGAAAACCTAAATCATCTTCATTTATTATATCTGCATAGGATTTATGTGTCACAAATTGCCCTTACTTTGTGGAATATATGAGTATTTAACATCTACTTTTCAATTGAGTGGTATCATATGTATTGATTAAAATAGTGAATGTTTTATATGTTCTGTTATTGTTTTCTCCCCACATTTCAAAAGAGCTTTCATTGAACTCTTTTAAAGTGTTCACTATCTATATTTCTATATCTTGTTATTGAGCTCCATTGGGTGAGTCAACTCTTCAAATGTCAGAACTATATTAACTCATTTTGCCTTTTACATGTGCTATACTAACATTTTTTTAATGACATTATTAAAGATCTAGTCTTTTATTGTTATAACCATGAAAAACAAAAATTTATATAGAGAGAGAAAGAGAGAGATAACCTAATATGTGCAAGCATATTTTAGTACTAGTATATCCAAATAAATTTTAACCATCCATTTTATAAGATGGTTGGTTGAAATTAGAATTCAAAAAGCTAAAAGCACATGCATATCTTTTATGTGTCTACTTTATTTACATGTATAGCGGTTTGGTTCAATGAGGCTAGAAACAAACCAAACCAAAGCCTAGGGAGTGTATAGTCATGGAGGACCCTATCATTCCTATGTATAATATATATATACATATATATATATATGTATATATATATATATATATATATATATATATATGTATGCATATATATATATATATATATATATATGTATATATATATATACATATATATATATATATATATATATGTATGCATATATATATATATATAACCATCCATTTTAGAAGAGAAACAAACCAAACCAAAGCCTAGGGAGTGTATAGTCATGGAGGACCCTATCATTCCTATATATATGTATAACCATCCATTTTAGAAGAGAAACAAACCAAACCAAAGCCTAGGGAGTGTATAGTCATGGAGGACCGTATCATTCCTATGTATAATATATATATATATATATATGTATGTATGTATAACCATCCATTTTAGAAGATGGTTGGTTGAAATTAGAATTCAAAAAGTGAAAAGCACATGCATATCTTTTATGTGTCTACTTTATTTATATGTATAGCGGTTTGGTTCAATGAGGCTAGAAACAAACCAAACCAAAGCCTAGGGAGTGTATAGTCATGGAGGACCCTATCATTCGGGAGTGTATAGTCATGGAGGACCCTATCATTCCTATGTGTAATATATATATATACATATATATACATATACATATACATATACATATATATACATATATATACAATATATATATATATGTATATATATGTATATGTATATGTATATGTATATGTATATGTATATGTATATGTATATGTATATGTATATGTATATGTATATATATGTATATGTATATATATGTGTGTGTATCTGTATACATATGCATATGCATATAGAGACCTCAAAGTCCCGTTATCACTCTACGAGGACCGACTCTTACAAGCCAAGATTCCTCATTATCCTCTCCTCCCCATGTGGGCAAAATCACAAGATCTAGTAAGATCTACTAACCCAAACGCCTCAAGAACCCTCCTAAACTTGCCAGACTAGAGCCCATTATGATCTAGGCTTTAAGAGCTCCAGCACAAACCCAAGATAAGGGAAAAGAATGATTGCTCGAGTATGATCTCGAAGATCTCGAAAGCCATGTGGCCCAAATACAAGTCTACATGTCTATTCTCAAGCTTAAAAGATCCACACCTACACACATGAAGGTAATAAAGGACATCCTTAAAAAGGTCAAAGTCTCAAAAACTACCTCCTGCAAGTCCCTAGTTGTTCTAGTATCACCAATCTTGATACAAACACTTTCAACTTTCTCATATGATGATTTGCCTAGAACCATGTTTTTGCATGATCAAGTCCTATAGATAGAACTTATAGTTAATGACATACCCGTTTCTAAGTATCTTGTATGCGGAGGCAGAGACCTCAACATCATGCCCTATTAGGTTGCTCTCTAGATGGGAATGCCCAAAGAGCCCAATCCTATGGACATTCAAATCATTGGATATAACAGTGACACTTCTACTCCTGAAGGTATCACTATCCTCATCGTTGAGATATGTCCTATAGTTCATGTAGATATGAATTTGTTCTAAAGCCTATGTAGAGACTCGAAACTTAATTCAAAACTATAAGTATGCGATCGTGCCATTTAGTTTGCAAAAACTAGCAAAGATGATTTTTGACTTCTTTGGCAATGGTAAGTAAACTCTTTTCGCCGTAGATTTTCTTTAACCGATGCTCAAGGGTCGATTTAAGCTCTCTGAAAATTGTTTGAGATCCGATAAGTTTCTAAAATCAAATTTCAATTCCAAAACATTTGCAAAAATCTTGAATCTAATTCTTTACTCAAAACACTTCAAATCCTGAAAAACAGAAACTGACTCTATTTTAAAAGATATTTTTCTGATTTTTTTGAATAGTTTTTGAACCTCCAAAAATCCTCAAAATTTTATAAAAAGCAGAGTGGGATGTGAAGATTCGCAAACTATTTTTATTTTGATTTTAGGTATTATAGATGTGTGCAATTAATTCTGAGAATATCCCTTACTCTTGTATTTAGGACAGATATGTAACAGAGACACAAAGGCTTAGAAAAGCGATTGTATGTCCGCACTGGGATCTATGTTTTTTATGAAATTGATTCGAAAGTTATAGATCTCAGCTTTCTAATGGGACTATTTTCAATCAAAATGGTTTACTGTAAACAAAGTTATGAGATTATGACCCAACCTCTATTGTAAGACGTGCAGGATTTTCAGACTTTGTTCTCATTTTATTTAGTTTTCTTTAATTTATTTACGGTCTTTCACGATCCTAAAATTCTTGAAAATTTTATAAATAGTGGATTTATGTATAAATTAGGTGTGCAAAATTTTGTTGCATTTGGAGCAGAGAATAAGAAAAGAAAAATCATTCATTGGAAGTATGCAAAATACAAAAAATAGAGTTTCAGTTTCTATAAAATACATGAATGTATTTCAACTGAATTGAAAGGTAATCTATAACAACTAAAATATAAAAAACTGAAATAAATTAAAAACTTATCATTATAGCATAAGTATAAATTGGATTAGGGGATATAAGATCTTACAATATATATTGGGATGGAAGGAACTAAAAATCAAACACATAGAATGCATCAACAAGAATAAAGAAAATTGGGCAGCATAACCCCCTATTACATCAAAGATGGAGATATAAGCTCCTTAATTACAACCCCATTAAATTGAATGAAAGAGAAGAAGAAAGTATTAAAAAGAGAAGGAAAGAAGGGACCTAAAACTTGAAAAAAGCCTTTGGTGGCCGGTTGATTGGGGAAGATGGGCGACCCTTCCTCCTTCTTCTTCCTCTCTCCCTCTCTCTCTCTCTTTCTCTCCCTCTCTTACTGTAAGAATTTTCCTATCTCTTTCATGCCTCTAATCAGCCACCCAAGGCCCCCTTTTATATCTTTTCAAGGAGGGCTCTAGTCCTTCTTTAGATAAAATTTTGGGCTCTTTATGGGAGACCCAGTTTGCATCAATATCCATCCAAAGTTTCCAGATCTTTAGAGCTGCACATGGGTCATGTAGGACATGGGAGTGGTCAACCATGAGCCCATGTGTGCTGGTCTTGGCCATGGAATGAGCTTGGATTGTCTTGAACTTAGGCGAGATGGCTTTAACCGAACCATTTAACATTGAATCACCCCACCACTTGAGTCGAATGTGAGTTGAGTTTTTCCTTGAACCTTGGCTTGGGCCGAGTCTTGCTTGCTTGCATGCTTTGGATGAACCTAACTCTGCTCTTGTCCTTATCTTTTTCGGAAGTTCTGTCTCCTACCAATTTGGGCCTTGTCTTATCTTTGGTTGAATCAACCTTTCATTTTGTATTCCAAAATTTGAATTTTATGATCCTAGGTTTCAAAATATTTTCCAAAAACCTTTTTATTTCAAAAATGATGCTTTTGATTTTATGAAATCCATAGGACAAATCATGAATTTTTAAAATATGCCACAACTTATTTTGAAAAATATTTTTAGGGTGTTTACAGTCCATCAAGCCTAGTTCTATAATATGGACCTAGACTCCTCGTACAACCTCCTCTTAGGTCACCCCTAGATTCATGACTTAAAAGTCATACCATCTACTTACCATAAGTGTATGAAGATTTCCTAACATGACCAAATTGTCGTAGTAATAGGGGAAGACAATGCAATTCATTTCACAGAGGCACGAAATCCTAGTTTTGCCCTCTCCTTTTTTATCTCGCCTCAAAAAGGCTAGTTCACCCATTATGATTAATTCGAATGTGAGTCAAGTTTTCTCTTGAACCTTGGCTTGGGTCGAGTCTTGTTTGCTTGCTTTGGATGAACCTGACTCTGCTCTTGTCCTTATCTTTTTTGGAAGTTTCGTCTCCTGCAGATTTGAGCCTTTCCGTATCTTTGGTTGAATCAACATTTCCTTTTGTATTCCAAAATTTGAATTTTATGATCCCACGGTTTCAAAATATTTCTCAAAAACCTTTTTATTTCGAAAATGTTGTTTTTGATTTTATGAAATACATAGGACAAATCATGGATTTTTAAAATATGCCCTAGTTTATTTTGAAAAATATTTTTAAGGTGTTTAGCCCCTTTTTCACATTAATCTAAATTTATTTAGATAATGACAAAGAAGAAAATACTCTTTTCATTTTCTTTCCAAATTTATCTTCAGAGAATGAATTTTTCCTTTGTTTCATAGAATCCTTTTCCTTAGATTCATTTCTTTTTGCAAAGGGGAGGATTTTATCCCAAGGGGACTTGACCCGAAAAAAATGCCTAGTCCTAGGATGACCATGTATGGACGACTCTTTCGTGGATGCATGTGTGCATGGAATATGAGGTGAGTGAAGTGGGTGCTTAGAGTCCCATACATGTGGTTCTGGAGTTTGAGAAGAAACCTATGAAGGTCGGCTGCCCCAAGCAGGGATGTTTTGGGTTTTCAAAATTTCATTTCAAAAAAGAACTCCTTTTAGTTTCTATCAAAAGGGACTTTCAATTTCTTACATTTCCTTTCACTTGGGTTTCAATTCCCACTACTTAGCAAAGGTTTTGTAGAAAATTTTGAATAACATTTCAAAATTCAATTTCCCACACAACAAGGTTTAAATCTCAAACAAAATGAAATCCAAATAAGTAGGTCATATTCCTACTATAGGATTTTAATGGTAAACTTTTCTCCATTGAGATAAGCTGTATGAATTTTGGGAAAGAGTTTACCACAATCCTTTTTGAGGTGTCCTATGGTACAAGGCAAAGAATTTTGATAGAAAATTACTCTTTTGAGCTTTGGCTTTTATTTTTTCTTTTGAAATGGAGCCTCTATATTGGAGGTTTATGTTTTCTCGTTTCTTTTTTTTTCTTTTTATAAGACCTCTATATTAGAGGTTTTGTTTTTCTTCCTTCTTTTTATTTTACCAATTTTTCTTTTTGGAGACAAATGAAGTGGGGGAATACAACTCATCCCTTTAGATACTCGATTCAATCAAGTATATCTCATTTCCTAATAGCACCTATCATTCGAAAATATTTTGTTATTTTGAGCTAGGCCTCATTTTGTAAGCCAAAGATTTTTGAAATGTTACCAAATGATTTTGAAAACTCTACTTTTCATAAAGCATCAATTCCCTAATTCGATGTCACATAATCCATTTTAATCATTCTTTCAAGAAATTTAAAAGAGATCCATTTTTAAAGTTTTTTTAAAAGAATTTAAAGTAGACCCTAGACATAATATTTTTTCAAGTATTGGGTATTTATAGGGTCAGCTAAATTTCTTTCCTCAACATCAATCAACCATTATGAATTATTTATGATTGCCCCTCTTACAACATAGGAGCATTCCACTTGGGTTGCCACTTACGAAGTGGATGTGGGCCATGACAGTGGATAGTTTTCAAAACAAGGTCTTCTACTTTGAAGTGGTGAACCTTCATGTGCTTTTCATAGTGTTGGGCTACCCTTTACTGGTATGTGTATGCATGATCCATGGCAATGAGCTTTTTCTCATCAAGTAGGTCAAGCTCTGTCATCCTAGCTTGTTGTAGGGTCTCTATAGGCAAATCGAGTGCAAGAGATGTATGGAATGAATGTAATTTAGTATGAATGGGGAGTATAGCATTTATACCATAGACCAACTCAAATGGTGTGGCATTTATGGGTGTACGAATAAAAGTCTTATAAGCGCATAAGACTTTATAGACATGAAAATTTTCACTCCCGGTTTATGAGACTAGAAATGAACCTTTTCGTGCCTAAGTCATTTTGCGAGCGTGCCAGCTAGCTTACTTAAACTAGCGAAGGTTTTTGAAATATTCTAACTTTTTGGCGATTATGGAAAAGCGAGATCTTTTCTCTTAAGCCTTCATGAACCGATGCTCAATGGTCAGTTTAAATGCTTAGAAACTTCAATTTTTCAAATCAAATACTAACTTCGAAAGATTAGTGTTTTATGAATTTTGATGTATGCCTTCTTTGCAATTTTTATTACGACTATTGGACGACCTATGTCTTTTGAGTTTTATCTATTAGGCCTGATATGTGTGTGAATGTGTGGCCTATTTTCAACATGATTTGAGCGAAGATTCTAGGGCTTTTGAAAGCGAGAGAATGCAAGGATGCAGAAATCCTTTTCAGGTTTTGAAAGCGATGATGTGATCTAGGCTCGAATTGAAAGTACAACTCACACTGCTTTCACTAATGTAAATACCCGAAATGAAAGTGCAACTCACACAACTTTCACTAACGTAAATACCATAAATAAATGGTAACTCACGCGACTTAAATGTAAATCCACACAAAGGGAAATGCAACTCGACTTCCACTAAAGTAAACTCACACGACTTGAAAATATATAAATATGTTTTATCCTAAGAGCGAAAAGGCTCAATGTGTGTGAGTGTGAAGAGCAGAAAGGCTCGAGTGCTTGTGGGTGTTTCTCGTGTAAAATTTAAATAACAACTCACACAACTTAAAGTAAATCCACTCGAAATGAAATTGCAACTCACACTGCTTTCACTAAAGTAAATACCCAAATTGAAGTATATACATTTAGCTTAAGAGCGGAAAGGCTCAATGTGTATGAGTGTGAAGAGCGGAAAGGCTCGAGTGGTCGTGGGTGTTCTTGTGTGAAATTGAAATTGCAACTCACACGACTTGAAATTAAATCCACCCGAAATTAATTGCAACTCACACAGCTTTCACTAAAGTAAATACCCAAATTGAAGTATATACGTTTAGTTTAAGAGTGGAAAGGCTCAATGTGTGTGCAATCGTGTGTAATATAAGAGCGAAAAGGCTCAAGTGCACCTGAGTATCTTTGTGTGCAGTTAAGAGCGAAAAGGCTCAAGTGCACGTGTGTGGTTGTGTTTCATACATAAATATTACATCTCGGGGGGAGACGTCACTCCATTATTACAACCACGTTCTGAATTGAATTGAATTTAAATGTATAATGTAAAATCGAATGTAAATGGCACTTACAAGTGTTCAGTTTTGCCTCTCAGGTTCATCCTTCGTTGCAGCCGGGAGGTAAGTCCCTTCAAGTGGGTTCCGAGGTGATGCTTGGGTGTCTTTGGTCTTGGCTAGGTTTGGCCAAGGTATTTTGGTTAGGTTTAGGATATGGTTGGGGAGTTAGGGATGAACTAGGTGCAGCCAACACCTAGCTTAGCTTGGGTTTAAAGGGGTGAGTTGGGGTGGCTCGAGAGGGTGCAGGCTGAATGGTGTCTTGGCCTAGTTTTGGGTCAAGCCAAGAGCTAGGGTGTTTGGGACAGGCCTAGGGGGTGGTGGCCGTGGCTGGGGTATATGGGTGCAGGTTAGCCTAAGGGTCGGCCAGCAAGGTTTGGTCGAGTGCGAGGTGGGTGCACTCGGCTGGGTGTTTAGCTAGGTTAGGTGAGGAGTTAGGCCAACCAAGGGCAGGTCGGTTTGATAGGGTGTCGTGGCTTAGTGCAGGCCAACTAGGGGAGGTGGTTGGGTGTTGGGTCGATTGGGTTTAGTCTAGGGTATTATGCTAGGTTTAGGGTGGAGTCGGTTGGGTGGCTGGGTGTTAGGTGTAGGTTTAGGTGTGTGGGGAGGCAAGTTAGCCTAAGGGGCTGGTTGATGTGGGTCAGACCGAGTGCACTTGTGCACTCGGTTCTTGGTGGGTGAGGTGCAGGCCAACGAGGCCTGGTGACTGGGTGCAGACCGAGTGCCAAGTGCACTCGGTTTATGGGTGCTGCCTAGGTGTAGACCGAGTGCCAAGTGCACTCGGTTTTGTAGGGTTCAAGGGATGAGCTAGGTGCAGCCGACACCTGCTTAGTTAGGGTTTAGAGGGGTGAGTAGTGGCTGGTTTAGATGGGGTGTGTTGTGGGTGGGGCAGTGGAGTCGGTTTAGGGTGGAGTCGGTGGTGGCTGGGTTAGGTTTAGGTGGTAGTTAACTAGGTTCAAGGGAGAGTGGATTAGCTAGGTTTTGGCTAGGTTTAGGTGGGGTCGGTTAGGTCTAGGCGATATGGACTGGGTGAAGTAAAGACTAGGTTTAGGTACTTACCTCTTGGAGCCGAGTCCACCTTGTGCAGCCATGGTTGCAGCCCATGTCCACGCCATTTCACCTTGTTGTTGCAACCCCAAGCTAGGTCTAGATCCACAAGGCTTAAACCCACTTCACCCTTGATTGAGACCACATGGCTAAAGCTCACCAAAGTTGACTTTTCCACCCACTCTCTCTCTCTCTCTTCCCAAGCTTCCCCAAGGATTTCACGTGAACATTTTCACCTCCCCCTTGGTCCTATTTATAGGCCAAGGGGTGGGTCTTGGATTTGGATTTTAAGATCCAAATCCGATCCAAATATTATTTGGATCTAGATCTAGATATTTTTATCCAAATCCAATCTAAAATCTTCTTTCTTCAGTCTTTCTTAGTGTTTTGAAACGGGCGGTTTTGAACAGGCCCTGGTGTCGCCAATGACTCGTTTGGGATGGGTTTTTCCCAGTCCTCTTGTCCGACCTGCTTCTCACTTTTCGGACTCTGTTTCGGCTAATTTTTGTTTCCACCGGCTTGGGATTTGATTTCTGATAGCGTCATCGAGGCTTTGGCTTCGTCTTTCATATTCCAAGGTTGAAGTCTGCTTCTGGCCTGGATGCTCCTTTTGCTTTTTGGCCCTGTTTTCAGCTGGATGGGCTGAACCTGTACTTTTTGACCTGTTCTTGAGCTACTTTCTGATTAGGTTTCTCCTGCTTGTTTCAGCTGCTTTGAAAATTTGGGTTTTTGGCCGGGGTCTAAAAACCTTTATTTTAAAGGATTTTGAGAAGGAAGTTAAAACTTCGCAACTCCGGGGTTTTTAAAAGTTCAAAATAGGTTTGAAAATGGTTTTTGAAAACCAGGTGTTTGTTTAAAAATAATCCCATTTTGGGGTGTTTACAAGCTTTATCTAACTTCTGATGCCATGTCCTACCTTTCTCTAGAGTTTTTTCAATGATATTTATAAGGTTTTGTTCGTGGCTTCAGCTTGACCATTATCTTGAGGGTAGTAGGGCGATGAAAAGTGTTGAGTAATGCCATAGGTCTTACATAACTTCTCCACTTTTTTGTTTTTGAATGGGGTGTCATTATCCGACACTAGGTCTCTTGAAACTCCAAATCGAGCCAAGATATTTTTCTTAATGAATGCCACTGCATGTTGTCCTTGAACATTAGTCAAGGAGGTAGCTTCAACCCATTTAGAAAAACATTGAGTGGCTCCTAAAATAAACCTATGTCCATTGGATGCAATGGGTGAGATTGGTCCTATGATATCAAATGCCCACATGGTCAAGGGTCATGGACTTACAACGTAATGCAATGCGGATGATAGAATGTGATTAGCATTTCCATGCACTTGACACTTATACACTTCCTATCATGGTTATGACAATCTTGCTTCAAAGTAGACAAAAAATATCCTACTCTAAGTATTTTTATGGCCATCATATTTGCATTGACATGACCCCACATTCTCCATTGTGGAATTCATGCATAATGATCCTAGCCTCATCATGGTCACACATCTCAACAAGATGCCAGTGAAACTCTTTTTATAAAGAACCCCTCCCAAAATCACATATTGAGTCGAAATCTTCCAAATAAAAGCCTTATCTTTAAAGGAAGCAAATTTGGGAAATCCTTCATTTTCTAAAAAGTTTTTAATGTCTTGAAACCAAGGTTTTTCATTTGAATTTTAGTCATTTTGGTAAATCTCTAAATCATGATTGGATGGAGTGGGTAAATATAGGATCTCTAGGGATCGAGTGCTCATAGTGGGGTTGATCCTTAGAGATGACCCTAAAGAGGAGAGGGCATCTGCTATGATTTTGTCCTCTCTAGGTATGTGAGTGAGTATGCATGATTTGAAAGAATCAACCAACTGGGTGGCCAATTCATAGATATGGAATGAGTTTTTTTATTTTGATTTGCCAAATTTTCAAAACTTAATTTACAATAAGCTTAGAATCTCCCAAGACTTCAATACGTGATGTCTTTAGATTTTTCAAAATTTTTAGGCCCTGTATGAGTGCCTCATATTCAGTCACATTATTTGAACAAGGAAAATCTAATCGGAATAACATTGGAATCTCTCCCTTCTCGGGGGATATGAGGATGATTCCCATGATCAAAGTACATTTTCCATACTTGATCTTTATTACAACAATTTGATAAAACAAGATTTTCCAATTCATTCATCAAGATGCCTTCATCGGGCATTTCATCAAGTATGGGATATGTATCTTCAAGGAGTAAATCAGCCACATGATCGGCTAGGGCATGTTCCTTAATGGAGTTTTGGTGATGTAATTTCATATCATACTCCATTAAGAGGAGTTGTCACTTACCTAGCCTACCCGTTATGATAGGTTTTTCAAAAAGGTGCTTGATAGGGTCAAGTTTAGACACTATCCAAATCTCATGATCTAAGAAATAATATCTAAACTTTTGACAAACCCATACTAAGGCTAAACACGTTTTTTCCATGGCCTCATAATATCTATAGAGTTTTTGAAATGTAATAAATCGTATACTCCTTAAGACTATCATCCTCATATTGAGCAAGTAGAGCACTCAATGCATTCGAATGAATGAAAATATAAAGCAACAAAGGTCTTTTTGGCTTTGGAGGTTTTAAAATTGGAGGATTTACCAAATAAATTTTCAATCTTTTAAAAGCTTTTTGGCAATTGGAATCCCAATCAAATTTAACCTCTTTTCTCAAAAGCCTATTGAAGGGTTCGTATCTTGTTGCTAAGTTGGATATGAATCTCCTAATCGCTTGGAGTCAATGTTGGAGGCTTCGGATTTGAGTCAAGTTGGAGGGTAAAGGCATGTCTATGATGACTCGACACTTAGAGGGGTCAACCTCTTAATCCTTTTGGCTAATCATGAACCCTAAGAGTTTCCCCGATTATACTCTAAAAATATATTTTTGAGGGTTTAGTTTCATATTATAAAGCATAAGTCTTTCAAAAACCTTTTGCAAAGATTTTATATGTGTGCATCGGGTTTTTTATTTTACCAAAAGTCATCTACATATACTTCTAAGAGCTCATGAATTTGATCATGGAAAATAGTAGTCATGGCTCTTTATTATATGGTACTGGTATTTTTAAAATCAAAAGGCATAACAGTATAACAGTATGTGCCCCAAGGTGTAGTAAAAGCAGTTTTAGCCTAATCTTTTAGTGCTAGCTTGATTTGGTTATAACCCGAGTAGCCATCTATGAAAGAAAACATTCCATGATTTGTAGTGCTATCTACTAACAAATCAATATTTTGGAGTGAAAAATTATCTTTTGGAGTGACTTTGTTCAAATTTCTAAAATCAATTCAAATATGAACTTTCTCATTAGATTTTCTAACAATAACAATATTTGAAATCCATTCAGAGTAAGCAATGAATTTTATAAATCTGGCTTTTAAAAGATCTTCTAAACCCTCTTTTACTTCAGAGTGGATATTGGGATAGATTTTCCTAAGCTTTTGTTTCACGAGTTTTGCATTTGATTCTAGAGGCAAATGATTTTCTATAATCTTAAGGTCTAAACCAAACATATCTTCATAGGTCCATGCAAGCACATCTACACACGATTTCAAAAATGCAATGAATGATGCCTTTTCATGCTAATGCAAATAAATACCTATTTTTACACACTTTGGATTAGACTCACTCCCTAAATTGACCTCTAAGTAATCCCCTTTTATGAAATTTGAAGGTTTTTCAAAGTCAATGGTTTTATGAAATTCGGGAAGCTCGAAAGCTTGATCATCCTCATGGATGAGGAGATTTTTCTCCTTACTTTGACCACTCTTAAGTGCTTTGGTTTCTAGGAAAGTATTATGCATAAGAAAAGAGTTATGTACAAGAGGATTATTTACAATGGCATGAGACAATTTGGGTTTGAGAATATACATAGGTTTTGTGAAAACTAATTTTTGAGTTTGTACACTATTTTGAAAACCAAAATTTTTGAGATTTTTGACTTATCAATTTTTTTTTATTTTTCCAAACAAATGCTAGAAGGAAGAACATAAAAGACTTTCTTTTCAGATTTTTTAGATTTTTCAAATGTTTTTAGGTTTTGGAAGTTTTCAAGAAAGGGTCTTTTATTAAGCCTATAAAGAAAACACCATGAATTAGACTCCAAACAAGATGTCTAGGTCTTAGGTTTCGGTTTTAGTTGGCTCTAGGGCACCCTTTACCCAAGTAGTCTTAGGTGGTGGCTCAGGGGATATGGATGGGTTATACCCTAAGCCATGTCGACCCAAATTAGGTAGAGGTAAGATGGGTTCCAATCTACCTTGGTTCTTGGCTCCTAGACCCTAGTATGTTATATACTCCATATTCAATAACATATTCAAAGGCTTTTTAAGTTTTGAAAATTTTTTATAAAGAGGATGGCCTTGGAATAATGTATCGTTCATGACATTGTTATACACTCGAGTTTTGTTAGGTGTGTCTAGGAAGTGTATGGCTTTAGAGGTGGAGGTATTTGACTTTCCTAGGATGCACATGGCCCTAGGACTAGAAGACTTGGGTTCTCCTCGGGTGCGTATGACCCTAGATGGTTTGGGATGGGATGATTTTTGTTCTCGTAAGAGGTGAATGATCTTGGAAATGGAGGGAATGGAGGGATTGGAGGTGGACGACTTGGGTGAATTGAGCATCTCCATGGCCCTCTCCACTCCACTCAATGGGCTACTTGATAGGTAAGGGAAATTTTGTGTTTCCTTGAGATGTGGGTTATCTTCTCCAAAGGTTACCACAACCTGATTATCTCATGAGATTTTAAGGCACTTATGAAAGGTTGAAGGAACAAGTCAGAGGGAATGTATCCAAGGCCTCCTTAACAACAAGTTGTAGTTGGGGTTTATGTCTAAGACATGAAATAACCCTACATGTTGCATTTGGCCAACTTTCATGGATAATTCTATAGACCCTAAAGGGTGGGATGAGTTGCTATCATATCCTATAATGACTATTGGACTCGATTCAAGCCTAGATATAGATACTCCTATTTGGAAGGCCACATGAAAAGAAAGAATATTTAGATTTTCTCTCTCATCAACTAAGCACTTGTTGAGAGTGTAGTGATTTAATATCACCTCTATGTGCAAAGTTTGGTTGTGGGTTGTATGGGTTTTTCTAATTCGTCCTTGATAAACGTAATTAGAGCCTTGGCAAAGATGGGAAAGACCAAGAAGCATAGGGATTTAGGAGTGATGGCAATGTTAACCTTAACTTTTTCTAAGATTCCCTCTAGTACTTGTTTATGCTTAGGTGAGGTTTGTATCAATTTAAGATAGACATGTTTATGGAAAGTTTTGAAAGATGTAGTTCTAAATTATATAGGGTTAACACAACATTTTTACCCTTGTTCATGCCATGATATGCATTAGAGATGCATGCTTTTGGGGGGGCGGGCAAAATGACCACTTCCTTGCTAGCTTGTTTAGCTAAGTATGGGGGTTGATAGATCCTTTTGAATCTAGTCATCTCACCTATACTCCCTCTAGAGCTCAATCTTAACTTCACTCTAATTTGATGCCTTAGAGCACCTCAAATTTTTATAAAGGCTCTAACCGGGTATGGGACTCTAAGCACTCCCCGAATCACTACTTGCTTATCTTTTTCTATCACGAGAGAGAGTGGTGTGTGGCAAATAGTGTAAATCATATGTAATGCATGCTCAATCTCATAATTTTGAATTGAATGAAGACATACCTCTTTGTCATTCCCACTCGTATTTGCATGGTTTGGGAATGACTCTTTAAAAATGGCTTGAGGGGGCTCCAGTTCCTCTGAGATGAAGAGTCTATCCTGCTCTATCAAGTCCTCAATTTTGTTTTTAAGGAAAAATATTTATTTGTATCATGGCATTTGATACTTATAAAAGTCATTCAAAAATTTCTCTTTACGGGGTACCACTTCAGAAATTAGTAGGAGACTCACAAGACCTTGTGCTAACAAAATTTATAGGACTTCCGTGAGTGGCTGTCCTAGATTGGTGTATTGTCTTTTTCAAATTTTTTCTTATTTCTTGTTTTTTTCAAAAGATCTTTGTCCGAAGGACTTAGAGAGCCTGACCGAACTCTACTCCAGTCGAATGTTGGCCACTTTTTGAGTTTTTACTCCTCTTTTTGATGCATGTGGCCCATATGTCTTGAGTTTTTCAAATTTGGTTTTGAGAAATTTTTTTCCTTTTCACAGATCCTTGTAAATTCCTTTTTTTAAATTGGCTTAAAAGAGGAAAGCATTTTTTATCAATTTTTAAAAAGTTGAGATCTCATGGAGGGAGAGGAGTGCTTTTAAATCGGTTTTGAAATTTTTAAGGATGAGCATCATTATACATCATTTAGAAATGGGCTCTTTGACTTGGCCCAAGAGTGACCTCCACCTGACGATGAATGTATGTATATCCTCATTAGGGGATTGTTTAGTATCTCTCAAAGTATTGAGAGTGGGTAGGACTTTCACATTATCTTGGAAAAGAGTTGGAGATGGGATTGAGTGTCCCCATTTCCATTATACCGATAGAAACTCAGTATTTCATCATCACTATCCATTTGATAACCAGAATATAAAAAATCAAATAGTGAGTATGTTCTCTTTTCTTTGTTTGACCCCTTACCAATTGTTAGAGGGCCTTCCTATCCTTAATGGTGAAGGATTCGGGTACTAATTCCTCCTCTTCAAATTTGAAAGTCATCTTAGGTCTTCGTGAATGTTAGGATCTCTTATGAGCCCTCGGTTGCTTGCCATGGGAGGAGCAAGATTTCACCGCATCGGCCTCTTGGCTTAATGCGACGATTTCCCGCTCAATCCTTATCTCTTTTAGTTCCCTTTAGGGAGGCGATCCTATCTTCCCGTCTTTTAAAAGTCTTTAGAAATTCTTTTTGAAAAGTGACTTATAGAGCATGAAGCTCGACTTGACACCTCATAAGACCCCCTATATTATTTTGAACATTGCAAAAATCAACCTAAAGAAAAAGAGATGAGTTAAAAATCACGATTTTGAAAAGTTAAATAGTTTTGAAAACCAAGATTGGATTAAACAAATTTGAAAGATTCAAGTCCATCCAAGCGTGCCAAATCTATAAATATGAATTTCATTTCAAAGCCTTATATAGAGACTCGAAACTTAATTCAAAACTACAAGTATGTGAGCATGTAATATAGTTTGGTCAAATAGCAACGATGATTTCCGACTTTTTTAGTGATGGTGGGTAAGTAAATTTTTTTCATCATATATCTTTTTGAATCGATGCTTAAGGGTCGATCTAGACCCTTTGAAAATTGTTTGAGATCCAATAAGTTTTAAAAAACAAATTTAAATTTCAAAAGATTTACAAAAATCGTGAACCTACTTCTTTACTCAAAACACTTTAAATCCTGAAAAACAGAAACTGATTCTATTTTAAGAGACATATTTTACAATTTTTTAAATAGTTTTTAGACCTCCAAAAATCCTCCAAAATTTACCTTTACATTGCGAATTTCTTAGCGTCTCAGTCCTAGGGCTCGAAAGATTGGGACTTAAGGAACTGGGTGGGTTTGATGTTCCCTCTGTTCCATAGCAGTGCACATGCTAACACCATTACATTACGCCGGACCAAATTTCTCTAACGTTCTCCTTTAAAGGGCAGAAACAAATTTGCACTCCAATTCACATAAACAAAGCAGTAGTTTCAACTACCATGATCCAAAAATTAATTAAACAAGATACCAATCTTGTGGTTACACGATAAAGCTTGCAAATTATTCATTTGCAACAAATCCACACACACGGAGAGAAAGAGAGAGAGAGAGAACACAGCAAAGAAGAATAAAGGAACGAACTTTTCAACTGTACGTACAGGAACTCTCTGAGAACACAACAGGTTTCAGGTTGGTGTTGACGACAAGCGAGCAAGACACATGCTTCTTGTGTGTGGTCTTTACCAGCTTCCCAATTACGTAGCCTCGTGTCCTGATGCCAAACTCCAGCTGCAGCGGAACTCCGCCACTGCTGTCAGAGATGCCATTGCCACACACGACTAAGTTCGCCCCTGCTCCATACAGAGGAATCTTCTCTCCATGCAGAGTCACAGTCACAACACGTCGACTCTTCCGAGGTTGATAGTACTTCATCACCTGGCAAGAAATATCGGACACAGTGAGTTCAATTCCAAAAAAATTCAAGAAAGAATCAATATGGAGACGGTCAACAGGTGTTGGCCATAACAGATAGTTTGATAAAAGAGTTCTGCTAATCCTTACCTCTCCAGTGGCCACTGGTATCTCTGAGTATATGAGTTCAATGGAGGTAGATGTGACATGAATGCCGAACAATGTTGCGGGATTATAAATGTGTATTTTAAGTGTGGCATTCATGGTTGTCATCTTGGTTACAACACCGGTGCTATCTCCTCCGACCCCACATCGAAAATCATTCACCGTCAGGCTCTGCATCAGCACAAATATCACAAGTTTTATAAGGTTGGATGCCAAGCCTCAAAGAAACTATTCAATCTCATAATAAGATATATATTGGTTTTCTAGATGCTTTTTGGGAGCTAAACTACAGCATGAAAGACAAGATTCATATAAACGAGAGGATGCCTCTCTCTCTCTCTCTCTCTCTCTCTCTCTCTCTCTCTCTCTCTCTCTCTATATATATATATATATATATATATATATATATATATATATATATATATATATATATATATATATATATAACCAATTATAATTTTTTGCAATACTGAACTTTCAACATAGGTTTTCTCGATGATCTTTGGAAGTTTAAGTGTTCATCTAACTATACAATAAAAAATACAGATGCATACATACACAGTATGGATGAATCTCTCTCTCTCTCTCTCTCTCTCTCTCTCTCTCTCTCTCTATATATATATATATATATATATATATATATATATATATATATATATATATATATATATATATATATATATATATGTGTGTGTGTGTGTGTGTGTGTGTGTAAATATATACTTATATGTATATATGATATATGTAAACACACATACATGTAGTCTGAAAGTTGTATCGGAAATTGACATTAGTGTTGAAGCTTCAAGGACCATGCAGAAGGAAAAAAGAACAATTAAAAGCTCTGACTGAAGAAAAATAAATCATAATTTTAGCGTAATACATCATGGATATGCCATTGACTGCTCAGAAGAGCTACTCCTGACAAAAATCCAGATCAGCATTACAACAAAATATTTACCAGGGCTGACCCCCAAAACTGTGGTAAGACACACCAATATATGTATAGAAGCAGTCTTGCTTTACGCAGATGATGGGAATGCATCGCAGAAGCGACTACTGCTAAGGGCCACAGGCTTGTACTTCTTTTCAGGGAAAATAAATATTTCAGGTTGTACCACTCCCAAACAATCGATTTGAAACAAAAGTATAAAACTGAAGTATGGTTAATGAACAATATTATAAAGAAACCCCGATTTGATAAACAAGAGAAACGAGGAAGAGAATGCCACAAGAGGAAAAAATGAATGAAACTTTATTCAAAAGAAACAGTAAGATTGTGGCAACAAAAATACAAACAGGAAAAAAATGCATACCTTGACAATAATCTGTGCTTTATAAGGCCTGCTTGCACCCCATATGATGAGAGAAAACAAAGTGAAAAGGAATACAAATCCCACAAAAGCCACTAGAAATTGACACCGCCTAGACAGTCCTCTTTCCCCATCATCATAAGGCCCTTCTTCCTCAATCACGTTACATTCTGGCCAACCTTTGTCATTTCTTTTCCTGTGGACCTTACGACCTGAAGATGACCTAAAGGTACCAGAAAATCTGCTCGCAGAAGAAGTTCTTGAATGACGCCCAAAAGAAGGATGGGAAGGTGATTCCATTGGACTGTTGTAGACAGGGGTTGCATGGATAGACGAAGACTTGTCTCCATCATGAGAATCTCTGGAAGGACTTTGAACATAGTAAACAGGTCTTTTGGGAGATCTTGGAGGTGAGGAAGGTGCTAAACTGGTGACATCGGAATCTGACTTCGCATGCATCATTGTCATCTTTTTGTACTTTTAAGTATAAAGAATAATAATAACCAGATCTTTATGAAAAAGACAATCTCATTGAGATCCTGCGTTGTCTCATGAACCTACTGCAGTTCACTCAAAAACTGGAATTTTTTATCTCATAGCAAGAAGAAAATTCTGTGATTCAAGGACAGCGCTTTGTTAAGAGCAGAAAACACCAGCAAATAAGATAAGGCAAGACTCTTGGGGTTTTGTTTTCTTCAAAAGCTTCTAAAGACTTACTTTGAGTTTGCACCCGAGGGAAGGGGAAAGCAACGATCCCATGTAGCAGAAAAAAAAATTTGACAACTCAAGATATACACTTTGAAACAGCTAGGATTCCGATATAGTTTTTATTCTCTGCCGGGAAAGTGATTGATCCTCCAGAAGAAATTGTATTCCCTGCAAACATTCTGGAAAAAAAAACTCAAGAAGAGTTATATCCAGAACTTCACAAAAACGTTAAAAGCAAGCTTCATTATGGGCCTCTAAATCTTTTAATGCAACCCACAAAGAATAGTTTTTCTTTTTCCTTTTTTCTTAAGAAGCACAAAAAAATGGTTAAATATCAGAGAAATGATCACCATATAGGGAACTCATGGTCAGAGTATATACTTGAAATGAAAGCCATAGTAAGATCAACAACCCAACAATTCATACAGAAGTCTCACCACAATGCTTTTCACAAACAGAAGCACTAAATAATGCAAGTCAAAGCAAAGGATAGCTATTCTTGAGGCAATTGAAGCGTGTTCATAAGCAGGTTCCCATGGGACCTAGTGCCCCCTTGTTTGATACTTTTCCTCAACAACAAAGAGAACAAGAGTTAACAGGGCAGTAGGTGACCGCAATGAATCCGCCAGGGAACAGCAAAGGCGTATCTTGAGAGGGGCTCCCATCACTGGAGGAACTTGAGCTAATAAAGCATAACACGAAGAATATTAGAGGAGGAATGGAAAGAGATTTTGGTGGTTCAAGAACAAGCCCACAGAGGGAGGAAGATGGATGACTGGATGGTGGAGGAGTCAGAAGACCCAGAGCAACCTGAAAAAAGAACATAAAAGGACTCGCTTGGATTAAAGGAAGGCAAAAAGACAGAGGAGAGTGTTCCATTCTGGCTTCAGGAAAAGGTTGATGTCTCCCTGCAGAATTTACCTAAAGAAAGTAAGGGTGGAGAATGCGGACTCACAGAAACCAGCCATTGAAAAGCCGTGGCAGCAAGCCCTCATAGCAAAGTTAATGGAGGAAAAGATCGGCTACAATCTGATATTCAAAAAACTATATCAAATCTCCGCAAGAAATGGCAAGATTCTGCTGATTGATATTGGTAATGACTTTTACATTGTAAGATTCCATGGAGCATGAACATTTTGCCTGACTGGGGAGCCATGGATCACGTTGGACCACCACTTAAAAGTGAGGCAATGGCACTCTGACTTTAATCCCGAAATGGCAAAAGTCTGATAGGTTGTGGTTCGGATCAGGTTCCGTGACTGCCCGTTCAGTTCTATGACAAAAGTATACTCAAAACCAACCATAAGAGACCTGGCAGGGAAGACGATTGAGGTACATGTACTACAAGTCTACAACCAGACAGTCCAGAGGTTGTTTTTCGAGAGTATGCATGGAATTAGACCTGAAAAAACTGTTGAGATTAAAATATGCCGTTGATGATATGGAGAAGCTGTTTGAATATGACGGGGTGCACTTCATCTGGTTCACATGTGATCGCTTTGAGCATGATAAGAAGCACTGAACCCTGGCTGCTGAAAAACAAGCATGGAAAATGAAGACGTCATGGACAACGCTAACAGTGAGGATATGAAACTAATGATGAGACATAACAAAGGTTTGGCCCACGGATGGTAGTTCGGGAAGCATCCAAGCAACATTTCAGGGAACTTTATGCCAATCCACATTAAGGTGAGTGGAAAAACCTCTGCCTCAATTGTATGATATCCCTAAGAGAATGCATGTCCATGGCTCCTATCAGGGGATTTCAACGAGATTGCATCTTTACGAGAAAAGAAGGGTGGCGCACCAGTATAGCCAGCAAAGCTTTTATGCATTGGATAGAAGGCTGCAACCTCATAGATTTGGGAGTGGTTGGATTATGATTTACCTGACAAGGACCCAAATGGCCAGATATGATAGGGTGTTTAAGTGCTCAGACTGCGTGTTAAGTAATACTGAAATAGAGAACAAATTTCATGGAAGCAATAGCTCATGTGCTTCCAAGAATAGAATATGATCACCGCCCTCTTCTTATTGAGGAAAGACCCATGCATATGAATAAGGAGGTGAGATCTTTCCTACTCAAAACCATGTGGATGAATAATAAGGGCTTTGAGCATTTCCTAGTTACACAATGGAGCCGATGCCAAAATTTACACAAAGCACTAGAAAATATTATGCCCCAACTACAAAAGTGGAACAGTGAGGTCTTTGGCCATCTTACTCAAGAAGAAAAGATCGTTAGCACAATTGTCTGTGATAAATTGAGTATTTAGGGCATGAAGCAATCCGTTTCTAGAGAGATTGGAGAGCTGGCTCCAAGAAGAGCTAGAAGTCATGAAGGAGGAGGAAATCCTCTGGATGCAGAAATCACGGGCAGAATGGATTATGCAGAAATCACAGGTAATGGCAGCAAGATTTATAGGTCATACAGCAACAGGCAACGAATTTCTTTCACAAGCTCTTCAATGAGGGAAATGCTAACGTTGTCATGCCAAACATACCTAATAAACAAGTTCCAAATCTCACTATGTACTAGGTACCGAAATGTTGCATGACAGGACCAAACGACAATTCGAGCATGTAACTAAGAGTGTTAAAGCAGGCCTCAGCAGATGGAAGGCCCAATGCCTCTCACTTGCTGGAAGAATAACTCTAGTTAAAGCAGTCACTTCTGCAATGCCCCTATACCATATGGACACAATGAGTATGCCACAGCTGGTGATTAATTAGATAGAGAAGGCGGAAAGGCAATTATTTGGCAAGGCAACAACTCGGGAAAGAAGGCACACCTCTTCAGATTGTTATCAATATGCAGAGGGAAAGATGAAGGAGGTCTGGGAATCAAAACACTCAAAGAGATGAATGGCTTTTATAATGAAACTGGGCCAGAATATAATGATGAAACCAGAGGATTTGTGGGTTAAGGTTCTTACTAATAAATATAGAAACAGGAGCAATGGGATAGGGAGTATAAACTGCAAGCAAGGCGACTCGCATGCATGGCAAGACTTGACTGAACTGTCGCCAAAGTTGATGAAAGGCCTGCATTGAGAAATTGGCAATGAAGGTACAGGGCTTTTCTGGCTCAACAAATGGGTGGAAGGAATACCGTGACTGGACCAACACCTAAAGAAATTGGCAATGAAGGTACAGGCAAGTGTAAATGCATATGTTAATAGTGAAGGTAACTGGAACTTATCTACTCTCATATTTGCTACAGGAAAGAATTATAGAGAAACTGATGCCTACCCTGCCTCCAGCCAAAGAAGATGGAACAGACAAACTTAATTTGATGGCATGATGAATTAGGTAACTTCTCCATTGCAAGCTGTTATAATGTTCTTAGACGACATCATGTTGAGATCAATGATCCTCTATGGAACCTAATTTGGAAGTGATAGGCCCTGCCAGGACATGTAGCAAGTGGACAGGAGAACAGGAAGCCTGTAAAACTTGTGAAAGGCAAACTGAAGACACCCCGCACGCTTTGAGAGACTGCTGAAAGATTGCAAGAATATGGGCAAAACTTGTTGATCTGAACCAGGTATGCAGTTTCTTCTCTTTGAATCTGAAGGAGTAGCTAATGTGTAATCTTAAGGAGATCAGGTGTAGTGAGATTGGGTAGAATGGAGAATCCTATTCGGTGTGAGTGCACAGATGGCCTGGTAGTGGAGGAATAAGCGCTTTGCTGAGGCAGGAAATAAGATAGCTACTATTAAAGAGTATGTGAACAGAATTAAGGGCGCGACAAGTGGGATAGAAAAGCTTATGAGAATGAATCTGAGGGTGACCTGAGTTAAATGGCAATGTCCAAGTGCCGGATGGGTGAAACTTGATAATGATGGTTGTATGACAGGAAGGGAAGGCAAAGCAGGAGCTGGGGGGATTATTCGAGGGGAGTAACACCAACCAATGGACTGATTGCTGGCTATGCTACAATTTTCGGCAGATAAAGTGTATGTACTATGCAGCACAGCTATGGAGCTTCCTTAAAGGAATGGAGCTTGCACGGAAAGTGGGAGGTTGAAAAGTGATTATAGAGACGGATTTTTTGGCAGTAATACAAGCTATTCAGAAACAGAGTTCAGAAGCAGTGAGTTCACACTTAACTAAAAGAATCACAAGATGGAAAACTTGACATGGCAGGTGGAGATCAAGGACATCCACGGAGAGGCCAATTCTTGTCCAGACTGCATTGCAAAGCATGGTGATTCCATGTGATAACAGGACTGACACAGGAACTGCTGAAGTTAATCAATGGTGATGTTAATGGGCCGGAGATGCACAGAGTAACTGAAATAGTAATTTCCTTTGGGCCTTGGCACCGTCTAAACAACCAAAGAAAGCATGTAATGCAAGTCGATAAACAAGTAAATCTCTCTTGAATGTGTCACATGATGACAGCATTCTTCCAGCTTCAAGTCATGGCATCAGAGTGAAGCATTAATATTAGTTCTTTACCACAACAAGTGCCCTTCTCTGTCGAAGCATGCTTGCCGTAACATAAAGAAATATAAAAAATTGAAGTCCTTTGGTAGCTACTTAATCAGAGAATGATGAAATATATCTGACAGCTGCTTCTCTTTTCTAGAAGCAACTACACTGAAAGTATAGCCTTAAGAGAGTATGAACCCTTTTCCTACAATAACTGACAAAAAAATCAAAGCCAAAATTACAGGAAACAGAAACAAGGTCTTCCAGATCTACTTAACACTCGCATGATTGAAGGATAGAATTCAAGCGAGATGCCTAATATGCATAACGTCCCGCATTTTCACGATTAAAACAAAAATGAAAAGTTAATCTGTACCAGTATCACTCTACTCCAGATCAATTCGCTAAAGGAAAAAAAAGTACAACAATTGAAAATTTATAGGCTCTTTAAAGCTTAATTAAGTGGAACTTAAAGAGTCAGAGCTTAAGAAACCCCTCATATTCTCCGGGCCGCCAGAAACAGCTAAAAGCATGCACAGTTTCTCGAAGATCACAACACTGAAACCCTCAGATGTCGCAAAAACAAGAGATAACTCCGATCACCTTTGAGCGACACGATCTTTCCAACTAAACATAACCGGAACGCTACCAAGTGCATGATTTACATTTCTCACAGAAAGAAAAGAAAAGGAAAAAACAGCTTGCAGGAGGAAAACAGACAAAAAGAAAGCTCACGATATCCGAATTTCGCCTGGAAACACATCAGATTGATAAAGATAACCAATGCTTCATAAAGTTTATGAAATATAAGATATCATGATTGAAAAAGTTGAGTCAATAATTTCAAATTTTCAAAGCACGAGGGAAAAGAACAATATGAAACATCATCGTTTTATGATCATATTCATTCTATATTAGTTTCAAGATGGGATAAAAGTAACACTCCCTTGCATTGTTTGGCACATTCTTTAAATCCAAGATATTATGGGAAGAAATGGTTACATGAGAACAGTGGACGTAGTCCCCATAATGAAGATCATGAAATAGCAAATAATAGGCAAATGTATTTGGAAAGGATTTATCATGACTCATACCTACTTAGGCAAGTAAATTTTGAATATAGAAAGTTTTCTTGTGCAGACTTGATTCACTAGAAGCAAGAGATTATCAATATCCAGTAGATTGGTGGACATGTTATGGATTTGAGATGCCTCTTCTTTAAAAGCTTGCATCAAAATTATTATCTCAACTTGCTACTTCATCTTGTTGTAAAAGGAATTAGAGTACATATTCTCAAATTCACAATATCAAAAGACAATCTCTCAAGTAGTCGTACTGAAGACTTAGTTTATGTCCATTCAAATCTAAGATTGGTTTCAAAATCTAATGCTGAGTATAGGTAACTAATTACTAATCTTTCAAAATTATTTTATTTTCTATCAATCATGATGATTATAATTGATCTTTTATTGTTATTTATTTGAATATATTGCAGTGAAGGAGCATCAAAATATTGGGATACAAATCCGAAAGAATATCATTTAGATGACAACCAAGATTTGCATACCCTTAATATGGAACTCACTTATCTGATAGTCCCTTCAGTTGATAATATTGTTGATAGTGAAGATCTATAATTTATCAAGTACAGGTTCATTTCATTTATCAAACATTAAGATTCTGATTTTCTTTTGATTGGTTTGTGTATTATGATGAAATTAGTAGTTGTTTACTTGTTTTGCTTTAATATAAAGTTGTATACTTACTATTGTCGTCATATACTTATGTTAATTGATATCTCATTTGTTCTAGCTTGAATATTATATATATATATATATTATTATATATCTTAGTCATGTCGCCGCACTCAAAATTTTTGAAATTTGCCGTATCTCGCACCCGTACCTATGTCTGCACCCGCACCTGTGTATGCACCCGTGTGACATAAACTACAATTTAGTGTTATAGTTAGGGTACTAACAGAGAGAAGATTCATCAAAATTTGAAGTACATATAACACTCAAACAAGAAGTCCTAACGGTGTTCATAGTTTTCATTTTCTAGTTACTACTAATATAAAGGAATTATCAGTAAATTTAACCAAATAGTGCAATTATTGATAATCAATTAACCCTTCTTTGGATCTCACCATATGCTTTATTGCACCTGAATCAATAACCCATTATCTATCTAAAGAAAAACTAGAAGAATTACCACTTGTTTCAGCGTGGTCACCCTATGTTGTTGCCATAGTTGCATGATATTTATTTGATGATGTCGATGATGACTCAGTGTGGTAGATGCCTTATAAGCATTTAAGTATCATGTTGATAGCATCACTTGTATTATCTTACCTTGTTTCTTGAGTTCCTATAATAAAAATTTTATTTTTCATGTGGTTAGACTTACCAACTAGTTTCCAGTATTATTCTGTGGTATGTTTGGACTTCCTACAGTGTCTACATTTCAGCTTATCTCTTCCTTCTATAGTAATATCACCACGTCCTCACCCTTTGGTTCCTCCTCTACCTCTTATAGCCTGATTATAATTCTTTCCAACAAAGGTTGTCTTCTCAATAGCATGAATATCGTTTTTCTCTAAGTTTCTTCTACCTTCTTCTCTAATCAATAGTGTTTATATCGTTATAAGAGTAGGAATTTCTTAACTTGCAAGGATACACAACAACAACTAAGCCTTTTCCCATACTAGACGGGTAGTCCTCTAACTTTTCACTTGCAAGGATATTGGCCTTTATATTTTCATAGTCTAAGGAGATACCATGTAATAGATCAAATATTTTTCTTTTTTCGAATTAATTTACTCGTTCCTTAACACACTCTTTGCACTGCACCATTGTATAATACACCACCTCATCCCATAGTCCTCTAACTCTATATAATATTTATTGATAGTTCTTGACCCTTGTTTATATTTCTGAATTTTTTCTAGAAGTTCATACTCCTTCCCCACATTTTCCTTTCTTGAATAGGCTTCTTTTACTGTCTCCCGGATTTTATGGGTTGTTTCCTAGAAAGGAATGCCCCACATCAGGTATCATGTAGGCTACAACTAACACATCCTCTTTTTCCCATTTAGGATATTATAAACTCAGGATATTATAAACTCCCTAATTCTGGCTTCACGCATTGCTAAATGAGATATTCAGTCTTACCTTTTACCTTAACACCAAGTTGTATGGATCTAGACCATTGCAAATAATTTTTTTCATCAAGCTTAATGTTGGTTACGAGAAAAGCTCTTATCTGTTTGGGTGATTCGGTCTGCCATAATCTTTTTCCAAAATCCTTTATTTGTGATTAGGATTATAAGACAAACCTTAATAGGCTAATGCCCTAAGAAGATGATTGTGATCAGATTTGAGGCTACAACCGAAGACAATGACTTGCGGCGACAGCGGGATAGAACTTGGAAGCAACCTATGGTTGTTTGCATGCCTATTGAGGCTCGGATATCATGTGCATATAGCTGTTTACATGCGTATTGAGCCTTTGATACCATATGTGATATTGAATAAAAATAAAAGTTTATTTAATATAACAACAAATCAATCAAGTGTGATTCGACCCTTTTATTGGAGTCAACCATCTCTCTCTTTTGTTTCTATTCTAAAAATCCTAAAAAGGATTACAACAATATAAGTTTTTATATATAATGGGCTTTCTAACTCCGCCGGGATCACCCTTGCATTGCCGGTCCCAAGCCCGGATAAAGGAGGAGGGTTGTGTTAGGCTTCTGACAGTCAGCGTAAAACCTTGTCGGATTTTTACAACATGGATTACAAAAATTATGAGCATTGCTTTGGGGCGTCCCCGCCTAGTGACGTGCTGCAGAGCCCGAATGCAGTAAGAAGTAAGCAAGGGCCACTAAATTTTCGCCCGAATGTAGTGAATCAATTGCAGAGAGGGTTCCCACATCATGGACGGGTGTAGGTAAAGAAGTTAGTCCCGCTATATTGCCGCCCGAATGTAGTGAAAATTTTTCAGAGAGGGTCTCCGCATTTTGATTATGGACGGATGCGGGGGATAAGGAAGCTAGTCCTAGATAATAAGATTCATATTGGTTCTTGGAATATCGAAACATTATCGGGTAAGCTAATGGAGGTGGTAGATACTATGATTCGGAGAAAAATTCATATTCTATGTTTACAAGAGACAAAATGGGTTGGAGAAAAAGCAAAGGAGATAGAGGATATAGGTTTTAAATTATGGTACTCAAGTAAAGAAAAGGCTCGAAACGGAGTTGGTATTATCATAAATAAAGATTTAAAGGAGAGTGTAGTAGACATACAACGATATGGTGACCGAATCATGACGTTGAAATTAGTGTTAGGAGCAGAGGTTTTGAATATAGTTTGTGCTTACGCACCCCAAGTAGGACTAGAAGATAGTATAAAGACAGTTTTTTGGGAAGAGTTAGATAAGGTGTTTCAAAAGATTCCACAAAGGGAGATGATTTGTTTAGGAGGAGATTTAAATGGACATGTCGGTAAAGAGGCATTAGGATATCAAGGGATTCATGGAAACTTTGGTTTTGGGGATATAAACGAGGAAGGTAGAGAGATTTTAAATTTTGCTATGTCATTTGATCTCTTTATAGTCAATACAATCTTCAAAAAACGAGATGAACATTAATTACTTATAAGAGTGGCTTATCACAAACACAAATTGATTACTTTATTTGTAGAAAAAAAGATAGAGCGTGTTGTAAAGATTGTAAGGTAATTCCAGGAGAAAGCTTAACCACCCAACATCGACTTTTAGTTATGGATTTACAAATAAAAAAAATGGACAAATAAGAAAAGAGTGCAGAGTAAATGGTGGAACCTCAAAAGCGAGAAAGAAGATATATTTAAACAGAAAGTCCTTCAAGGAGATGTTTGGAATTATGTTGGCACACCCTATGATACGTGGAACAATATGGCTATACATATTAAGAAAGTGGCAAAAGATGTGTTAGGGGTATCTAAGGGAGGTGTACCGGCACAAAAAGAAGCTTGGTGGTAGAGTGAAGTAGTACAAAATAAAATCAAGGCAAAGAGGGCATGTTACAAATTACATTATGCTAAGAAAACTAGTGAAACTTTAGAAGCTTATAAGAAAGCAAAAAAGGAAGCGAAAAAGGCCGTTAGTGAAACAAAAGCTAAGATTTGGGATGACTTATATAAAAAAACTCAACTCAAAAGAAGGTGAAAGAGATATTTTTAGGATAGCTAGGGCTAGAGATAAGAAAACTAAAGATCTTAATTATGTTAGATGCATAAAAGACAAGGATGAAAAAATTCTAGTGGCAAATGATGATATAAGAAATAGATGGAAAACTATTTTTATAATCTTTTTAATGAAAATAAAGATGTTAGTATTAGTCTAGGAGATTTAGCCAAGTCAGAAAAGTATATAAACCACAATTTCTACCGAAGTATTCAAAAGAATGAAGTCAAAGAGGCTCTTAAACATATGAAGAGTGGTAAATCGGTAGGACCAGATAATATTCCTATAGAAGTTTGGAAAATACTAGGAGAAATAGGAATCACTTGGCTCACAAGACTATTTAATGAAATATAGAAAAACCAAAAGATGCCCTAGGAATGGAGAGCAAGTACACTTATACCCATATATAAGAACAAGGGAGACATTCAAAATTGTGCGAATTATCGAGGTATCAAGTTAATGAGTCATACTATGAAATTATGGGAAAGAATTATCGAATGTAGGTTAAGACAAGTATCAAGTACAACAGAGAACCAATTTGGATTTATGCTAGGCAGATCTACTATTGAAGCGATTCACCTTTTGAGACGTCTTATGGAATATTTTAGAGCAAAAAAGAAAGACCTTCACATGATATTTATTGATCTAGAAAAAGCTTATGATAGGGTACTGAGGGAGGTTCTTTGGAGAACTTTAGAAAAAAGATGTATCCCATTGACATATATTAACCTTATAAGAGACATGTATGATGGTGCAAAAACATGTGTGAGGACTCATGAAGGAATGACATACTTCTTTGAAGTTAATATTGGGTTACATCAAGCATCAACTTTAAGTCCATACTTATTTATAATGGTGATGGATGAGTTAACAAAACATATTCAAGATGAAGTACCTTGGTGTATGTTATTTGCAGATGACATTGTATTAGTGGAGGAATATAAGGAAAAAGTTAATAGAAAATTGGAACTATGGAGAGAAACATTAGAAAGCAAAGGCCTCCGACTTAGTAGAACAAAGACACATTAGAAAGCAAAGGCCTCCGACTTAGTAGAACAAAGACATAATATATGGAATGTAAGTTTGATCATTTGGCTACTTCACACGACATAGAAATTAAAATTGGCACACATTGCATTCCCTAAAAGGAAAGTTTTAAATACCTAGGGTCAATTTTTCAAAGTGATGGAAGAATTGATGGAGATGTTACACATAGAATTAATGCTGGTTGGTTAAAATGGAGAGGAGCATCACGTATTCTTTGTGATAAGAAGATACCATTAAAATTAAAAGGTAAATATTATAGAGCAGCAATTAGGCCTGCCATGTTTTATGGTTCTAAGTGTTGGGTAGTTAATCATCAACATGTACAAAAGATGTCTGTGACATAAATGAAGATGTTGAGATGGATGAGTGGTCATAAAAGAAAAGACCGTATACATAATGAGGTTATTAGAAACAAATTAGGAGTGGCACCAATAGAGGATAAAATGAGAGAACATCGTTTAAGATGGTTTGGACATATAGAAAGAAGATCAAAAGAAGAACCTGTAAGAAGGTTAGAAAAACTAAATTTGGAAAGTATTAAAAGAGGTAGAGGACGACCACAAAAGTGTTGGAAAGAAACAATAAAGAATGATCTAGCTTATTGGGAGTTAACTGCTAACATGACACACAATAGGGATTTGTGGAAACAAAAAATCCATGTAGCCGACCCCGTCTTGTATGAGAAAAGGCTTAGTTGTAGTTGTAGTAGTATATAATGGGCTTTTTAACTTAAAAGACTAAAATACCCTTAATAAGTAATCTTATCTCAAGTCTATCTTAACGTGCAGGTCTACTTCTTTCACACTAATATGTCCATCTGTGTTGCATGAATACGGGTATGATACCGGTATCCAGTATGGGTATGCACATTTCAAGAAAGAACTAAGGTATGGATATGCCACTATTAAAAATATGATAAAAAAATAAAATCTACATAAATGAATATAAATGCAATACCAACAAGTATATCATATCAAAACAAAAAACTTTCATTTAATAATATTTTCAACTTTATACATATAATTTTCATATCAAAATTCTAAAATATAATATCCGGCACCTAAAAAACACATTATACTAAAAATGAAAAGGCTAAAGCAAAGAGCATAATGCATCCACATACACATAGTATTCAGTAATGAGTAATACAAAATTTACTTAATACAACAAACGTAAAGAGAAAATGAAAGAAAAACTTAGCAGTGAACCCTTTTGAGAGTCAAATGACTCAAACAAAATGGATTTTCAATTTCTCACGGTGCGAGAGAAATTGGAATCCCAGGGGATGCTAAATGGGATGCCCTGGCATTCAGTGAGAATCTTCATATACTCACTTTTTCAAATTTGCTTTAAAGAGTGAAGCTTTTTTTCTCAACTTTTGGAAAGTTGAGATCTCATGGAGGGAGAGGAAGGCTTTTAAATCCATTTTGAAATTTTGTAAGATGAGCATTTACTGTATACACTTCGGATATGGGCTCTCTAACTTGGCCCAAAAGTGAGCTCCATCTAACGATGAATGCGTGTGCAACCTCGTTAGGTGTTTGTTTTGTGTCTCTCAAGGTGTTCAAAGTCTGGTGACTTCGACGTTGTGCAAAAATCTTTACATGAAACAATTCGCCAAATCTTCAAAGCTGCGAATTGGCTCAAATCATAAGAAGCCAACCACTTTGATGCATTTCATTTGAGAGAGTGGGGGAACCAGTATATCTATTTTGAAAAGTCTTTTTTCTTCTTATAGGCTCTTCGAGAAAAGAGTTGAAGGTGAGATCTAGGATCTCTACTTTCATCATATCGATAAAAATTCGATATGTCATCATCACTATCAGTTTGATAATCTAAAGGTAAAAAGTGTGATAGTGCATAAACTCTTTTCTCTTTTGCTTGCCCTTTTAGTAACTGTTGTAGGGCTTTCCTATCCTTAATAGTAAAGGATTCTGGGTTTGGTTCCTCCTCTAACCTAGAGGCTATTTTGGTTTTCTTCACATGAGGAGGTCTTTTATGAGCCCTCGCTTGTTTTCCATGAGAGGAACAAGACTCAACCGCCTCGGCCTCTTGGCTTAGAGCGGCAATTTTTTCCTCTATGCATTTGAGTTCTCTTCTTAGAGAAACAAGTGATTCATCCCAATTTTTTAAATACGACTTATAGAGCACGAGGCTCGGCTTGAGACCTCATATGAACCTTTCGAACTTGACATTATTTGAAGAAAAGAATAAACCTGTGCACAAAAAATGGATTAAACACTAAAATTTTTCAAAAAAGTGAATTTGGGAAAATTGACACCAACCTTAATAAATTCTCAAAGACCCAAGTCCCACCGGGCGTGCCAATTCTGTAGATGTGAAAATTTTACTTAAAAGTCTATGTAAAGACTTGAAATAATTTTTTCATCTACTTTGCTTTTGCGCGAGTGTGTCAGCTAGTTTCACTTAAACTAAAAAAGTTATATTTTTGACTTCATGGAACGATTATGGAGAAGCGGGATCTTTTCATTGCAAGTCATATGGAACGAAGCATCTGAATCAAGAATCCAAGAGATCATACCTTGAACTTCATTGGTTGAGGAAAAACAAACTCTTTACTTTTTCTTCAAATGCAACAATAGAGGATGAAGTTTGTTCTTCTACTAATGTCCCATTCCTTTTCAATTTAGGATAATTTGGCCTTATGTGATCGACCTCTCTATAATGGTGACAAATGATCTATTTTATTGCTTTTTCACTTTTGAAATGAGGAGGGTGATAAGCTTTTATATTTGCTTCGGGTTTTGATGCGGCTAAGGTGGTGTTTTTTTGAAGTCTAGCTTCTTTCATTCTTGTTTCCACCATTTGGAGATCGGTAAGGACATATTCTTTGATAAAAAAAGGTTTCTGATGGATAAGATGATCTTACCCCTTCAAATTATTCTCGAAGGCTTCTTAGGAATTGATATATAACATTTCATTATCCTCACATTATCTCTCACTAAGATATTGTGTACATTTCTTTTTATAGTCATGCAATTGATTCCAAACATTATAATATTTACTAAAAAATTCATTTACCCCTTTATCTTCTTGTCTAAGTGAGACCATTTTGTCTCTTAATGTGGGATTTTTTAAATATTCCCATACTTTTTTAGCATTGGTGAAATAAGCCAAAGTGTTCATAGTATGCTCATTTATATTATTCATGAGCACCCGTAAGACCATTCAATGACCTCATTAATATTCTTCTTTTTGCTAAGTGTGACATTAATAGAGGTTCTACCTTCGAACTACTTACATAAATCCATAAATTTTTAAAATATAGATAAATTTTCATGAATTAGGCTAATGTCTTTTAGTTTGAAGGTAATAAACGAAAGTTAAATCCTCCTTTTTATCATCCATATTTCAAGGAGAGAATGAAACTAAAGAGGTAAACTTATAATAAGACCAAAGATATGATCAATGTGCTTCTCGAGGAGATGATCAATGTTTTCACGATCGCAAATGACTCTGATACCATGTAATGAAGTTGATGCTTTAATATAGTAGCGAAAGATCGGTGAGTATCACCTCAAAATATCAATCATAAAGCCTTAGAAAAAGCTATAAAGCATATGGAACAAAGACACAATAAAGAGTAAATTGATATTATTTAGCCACAAAAGGCATAATTGAACATGTACATTAGGAAAATATTTATAGAAGTGAGAATGAGAGAGGAGAGTGAGAAGTGAGGGGCATGGCCTGGCGCCAGCGGCCTCTTGGCTTGCCGTGGACAGGACCCGAATGACGTTGGTGCCTTTAGGTTACAACAGAAGGTATTGTTGTCATCCACAGAAGCGGAATATTGAGCCATGATGACTACTGTTACTAAGATCTCATGGATTATTACAGAGGTGTTAAGAGACATGGGAGTCACCATTGAACAACCATTCACTCTGCTTTGTGACAACAAGAGTGTCATGTACATCATCTAACAATATCTTTCATGATAGAATGAAACACATTGAGATGGATTGTCACTTTGTCAGAGAAGAATGTTTGAAGAAGAATCTGACCTTGTGCTACATGCCCTCCGAACTAAACTTCTTGACTTTTTCACCAAGTTATTATCAACTCCTACATTTCATTTCTTATTGGACAAACTTTCAGTTTATACGTCATAAGTTAGAGGTGGGGTGTTAAAACATGCAATAGGCACGGGCTATTAGGGCTCGTGGACCACCTTGACCTGGCAAGGCTAATAGGGCCATGGCCATGGCCTTAGGGCCCCTAACTAGGTGTTGGGGACGGATCATTCAACTCCCAACGGTTAGTTGAGATAGTCATTAAGACTCTCTCTCTCCTATACACTCTAAATTATTGTATTTTGCCTTCACCCTTCTCTATAAATAGAGCTCATTCATTCCTTAATAAATAAGTTGTTTTGGAGCTCTTTGATATTTGGTTTGTTTCGTTTGCTCTAAGTTGTTTTGGAGCTCTTTGATATTTGGTTTGTTTCGTTTGCTCTTCTTTTGACTCAGTTTGTGGGTTTGAATACAAGTGTTTGGTGCATTGATCTCTTGGTGATTCTTGATTTGTAATTTGGCGAAAGCTCTTCAAAAGCAAGTTAAGGAGCTATTTTTACAGGATATCTACAAAGGAAATCAAACCGTTGAAAGTGGTAATAAAAGGGCCAAGCAGCAGGCCCATCCCTTGAATAGATAGAATGTAGGGCACGGTGTGGGAAACATAGCAGATGATCAAGGAAATTTTTTTGGTGCAAGTACACCATAACAAAACGATAGACCAAGGAGGAGATGGAGAGTTTCAAAATCAAGGATTAATGGATGGCCAAGAGGTAACAGCAGGGACTGAAGCTGATGTTGGTGAGACAGTTTCCATCGACTCCAAAATCCCAAATGATCCAGGTGAAGGTGTTCCAAATACAGAGGCCCTGAGTGAGATCCAGGGCCAACCTCCAGTGACAAAAACACATGAAATGAGAGGAACAGTCAGCCTTTGGAGAACGTGCAAGAGGCAAGCTGGATATGAACATTATGCAGTTGCGGTTTGCAGCTAAATGAAGACAACTAACCACAATAATTTGGTGTTTTATGCAAATGATAATCATGAATGTTTTGATATGGAATTGTTGAGGGGTGAGGAGAAGGGAGTTCAGCTGTGCCTTGAAATATTTTGTGAAGGAGCATAGACTCAAAGTTGTGGTGCTGCTACCACAAGTCAATGGGCAGCGAAGCAAGACATGCATCAGGAAATTAGGCTTCAAATTTTCTCGCATTTCAGTCGGTTTCACAGGCAGGATTTGGATATTGTGGAATGATGTGGATATCTCAATGAACCCTGTGATGGTACATCAATGATATGTGCATGTGAGCATCAGGGAAGCATCCAAGCAACATTTCAGGGAACTTTATGCCAATCCACATTAAGGTGAGTGGAAAAACCTCTGCCTCAATTGTATGATATCCCTAAGAGAATGCATGTCCATGGCTCCTATCAGGGGATTTCAACGAGATTGCATCTTTAAGAGAAAAGAAGGGTGGCGCACCAGTATAGCCAGCAAAGCTTTTATGCATTGGATAGAAGGCTGCAACTTCATAGATTTGAGAGTGGTTGGATTATGATTTACCTGGCAAGGACCCAAATGGCCAGATATGATAGAGTGTTTAAGTGCTCAGACTGCGTGTTAAGTAATACTGAAATAGAGAACAAATTTCATGGAAGCAATAGCTCATGTGCTTCCAAGAATAGAATATGATCACCGCCCTCTTCTTATTGAGGAAAGACCCATGCATATGAATAAGGAGGTGAGATCTTTCCTACTCGAAACCATGTGGATGAATAATAAGGGCTTTGAGAATTTCCTAGTTACACAATGGAGCCGATGCCAAAATTTACACAAAGCACTAGAAAATATTATGCCCGAACTACAAAGGTGGAACAGTGAGGTCTTCGGCCATCTTACTCAAGAAGAAAAGATCGTTAGCACAATTGTCTGCGATAAATTGAGTATTTAGGGCATGGAGCAATCCGTTTCTAGAGAGATTGGAGAGATGGCTCCAGGAAGAGCTAGAAGTCATGGAGGAGGAGGAAATCCTCTGGATGCAGAAATCACGAGCAGAATGGATTATGCAGAAATCACAGGTAATGGCAGCAAGATTTATAGGTCATACAGCAACAGGCAACGAATTTCTTTCACAAGCTCTTCAATGAGGGAAATGCTAACGTTGTCATGCCAAACATACCTAATAAACAGGTGTGCCTCCCTCTCCTGCACTTCTCTAGTTATAGAGTAGAAAATATATAAACAAGTTCCAAATCTCACTATGTACTAGGTACCGAAATGTTGCATGACAGGACCAAACGACAATTCGAGCATGTAACTAAGAGTGTTAAAGCAGGCCTCAGCAGATGGAAGGCCCAATGCCTCTCACTTGCTGGAAGAATAACTCTAGTTAAAGCAGTCACTTCTGCAATGCCCCTATACCATATGGACACAATGAGTATGCCACAGCTGGTGATTAATTAGATAGAGAAGGCGGAAAGGCAATTATTTGGCAAGGCAACAACTCGGGAAAGAAGGCACACCTCTTCAGATTGTTATCAATATGCAGAGGGAAAGATGAAGGAGGTCTGGGAATCAAAACACTCAAAGAGATGAATGGCTTTTATAATGAAACTGGGCCAGAATATAATGATGAAACCAGAGGATTTGTGGGTTAAGGTTCTTACTAATAAATACAGAAACAGGAGCAATGGGATAGAGAGTATAAACTGCAAGCAAGGTGACTCCCATGCATGGCAAGACTTGACTGAACTGTCGCCAAAGTTGATGAAAGGCCTGCATTGAGAAATTGGCAATGATGGTACAGGCAAGTGTAAATGCATATGTTAATAGTGAAGGTAACTGGAGCTTATCTACTCTCATATTTGCTACAGGAAAGAATTATAGAGAAACTGATGCCTACCCTGCCTCCAGCCAAAGAAGATGGAACAGACAAACTTAATTTGATGGCATGATGAATTAGGAAACTTCTCCATTGCAAGCTGTTATAATGTTCTTAGACGACATCATGTTGAGATCAATGATCCTCTACGGAACCTAATTTGGAAGTGATAGGCCCTGCCAGGACATGTAGCAAGTGGACAGGAGAACAGGAAGCCTGTAAAATTTGTGAAAGGCAAACTGAAGACACCCCGCACGCTTTGAGAGACTGCTGATAGATTGCAAGAATATGGGCAAAACTTGTCGATCCGAACCAGGTATGCAGTTTCTTCTCTTTGAATCTGAAGGAGTAGCTAATGTGTAATCTTAAGGAGATCAGGTGCAGTGATATTGGGTAGAATGGAGAATCCTATTCGGTGTGACTGCACAGATGGCCTGGTAGTGGAGGAATAAGCGCTTTGCTGAGGCAGGCAATAAGATAGCTACTATCAAAGAGTATGTGAACAGAATTAAGGGCGCGACAAGTGGGATAGAAAAGCTTATGAGAATGAATCTGAGGGTGACCTGAGTTAAATGGCAATGTCCAAGTGCCGGACGGGTGAAACTTGATAATGATGGTTGTATGACAGGAAGGGAAGGCAAAGCAGGAGGTGGGGGGAATTATTCGAGGGGAGCAACACCAACCAATGGACTGATTGCTGGCTATGCTACAATTTTGGGCAGATGCAAAGTGTATGTACTATGTAGCACAGCTATGGAGCTTCCTTAAAGGAATGGAGCTTGCACGGAAAGTGGGAGGTTGAAAAGTGATTATAGAGACGGATTTTTTGGCAGTAATACAAGCTATTCAGAAACAGAGTTCAGAAGCAGTGAGTTCACACTTAACTAAAAGAATCACAAGATGGAAAACTTGACATGGCAGGTGGAGATCAAGGACATCCACAGAGAGGCCAATTCTTGTCCAGACTGCATTGCAAAGCATGGTGATTCCATGTGATAACGGGACTGACACAGGAACTGCTGAAGTTAATCAATGGTGATGTTAATGGGCCGGGGATGCACAGAGTAACTGAAATAGTAATTTCCCTTGGGCCTTGGTACCGTCTGAACAACCAAAGAAAGCATGTAATGCAAGTCGATAAACAAGTAAATCTCTCTTGAATGTGTCACATGATGACAGCATTCTTCCAGCTTCAAGTCATGGCATCAGAGTGAAGCATTAATATTAGTTCTTTACCACAACAAGTGCCCTTCTCTGTCGAAGCATGCTTGCCGTAACATAAAGAAATATAAAAAATTGAAGTCCTTTGGTAGCTACTTAATCAGAGAATGATGAAATATATCTGACAGCTGCTTCTCTTTTCTAGAAGCAACTACACTGAAAGTATAGCCTTAAGAGAGTATGAACCCTTTTCCTACAATAACTGACAAAAAAATCAAAGCCAAAATTACAGGAAACAGAAACAAGGTCTTCCGGATCTACTTAACACTCGCATGATTGAAGGATAGAATTCAAGCGAGATGCCTAATATGCATAACGTCCCGCACTTTCACGATTAAAACAAAAACGAAAAGTTAATCTGTACCAGTATCACTCTACTCCAGATCAATTCGCTAAAGGAAAAAAAAGTACAACAATTGAAAATTTATAGGCTCTTTAAAGCTTAATTAAGTGGAACTTAAAGAGTCAGAGCATAAGAAACCCCTCATATTCTCCGGGCCGCCAGAAACAGCTAAAAGCATGCACAGTTTCTCGAAGATCACAACACTGAAACCCTCAGATGTCGCAAAAACAAGAGATAACTCCGATCACCTTTGAACGACACGATCTTTCCAACTAAACATAACCGGAACGCTACCAAGTGCATGATTTACATTTCTCGCAGAAAGAAAAGAAAAGGAAAAAACAGCTTGCAGGAGGAAAACAGACAAAAAGAAAGCTCACGATATCCGAATTTCGCCTGGAAACACATCAGATTGTACAATTAAGTTAAAGAGAAAAAAAAAAGAGAAGTTACAGGCTGGTGGAGGTACGAAACTAAAGTAAATCGAAGAAATTCTCACCGAAAGAGCCTCTCAGCAGACGCAGAAATGCCGTCACTTCCCGTTGCGAACCCTCATGGAGGACAATCTCTCACAGAGGCGAGAAGGACAATGGCCTGCACTTCGCCTTTTCCGAAAAAGGCTTGCTCAGAGAGAGAGAGAGAGAGTGGGGAGTGTGCTTTCGTGCCGTGAAATATGTGGGAGGGATGGTTATTGAGCTTCGGGTTTGCCGAGCCTAAAGCTCAGAGGGCGTTACCCGAGCCACGGACCTCCAGCTTCGCTGAAAGTGTCGGCAACGGTTGTTGCGTTAACCTTTTCCCGAAGTGTTATCCCTACAAGCCCCTGAAATCTTTGGTTATTACAATATACCATCCCTTTGTCTTTGTCATTTCGGTTTCAAAGACAAAAGAGGCTTGGTGGTAAAATCGCTATAGTTACGATTCGTTGTCTTATTGTAAAGAACCAGATAGACCATTGCAGACTTTAGACTGCCAATTTCACGGAAGGTTCATGTTTGCGTCATCAAGAAAAACCAAGTCTTCAACTCTCACCATCATCAAATATATCTTCTATTTCATTAGTCAAACAATAAAAAAATACATCATTTAGTATATCAAAATCAAATCCAGTCTCCTTACTCACAACAAATCTAAAAAATACTTCATTTTAACAAACATTTTTATCCGTCATCCATCATTATATTCTCATAATCTACTCCACTATAATATATGGTTTCGCTCGAGTTTTTTTATCATTTTGTAATACATTATAACAAAAATATAAGATAAGTGTTTATATATAACATGAGAGATACAAAGCAACCAAAACTCTCCTTAGAGACAAATAAGGTTGTATCACATCTTTTAATAAATGGAGACACGGCCTAGTTGTATTTTTGACACAGCTCTCTCAAAACAAAGATGTGGCTGTGTTGAGTCTCTACTTGAAAAATCGATGACTCAAGATTATCGGCCTAATTTTGTGAAATATTTAAAATATGACAAAAAAAAAATACAACACAAAACTTCAAAATTCTCAAAATTTCTCTAAGAATCAACATCTTCTTACTTCTTTTTCTTTTTTCTATTTTTTTCTTCGATAAAACTCATAGAAGTCTACTCATATATTATTTGACCATGGGAAAAGACAATGATGGTCAAATGTGAACAAAATGCTTGTAAGATAAAGAAAATACTGAAAAATGCTGGGAGCAGTTTCAATTTTTTTGAAAAAAATATGTGAATAGTAAAACAAGGTTTCCACACAATAATCTCGTTTTTCTCTTCTACATTTCACGTCCGAAACAAGTGAACCTAGCATAACTTAATTTTTTCTAAGTACTTTTGCAAAAGGTGATCTATGCTAGAATAGCTAGTATCAGCTAGCTCTGGCTCTGAGCTAGCAGGTACCACCGCCACTGAATCTTAGTTGGGTGGTTGAGTAAAAACCTCTTCATAATACCACAAAAAAAATCTTGAATTGGGAAGATTCCCCCTTAAACCCATAGTACAGTGATGGTTTTCCCAGACAAATCAGTCGCTAATATAAAAGAAAAAAGTTGTCATCGAAGTTGGTGTGGACTATAACATGGCCGGTTCTGGTTTTCCTGGAACCTGGAATCGAAACTAAATCGGGATCAGGTCAGTCTGGAACCACCTGTTTCGGTCTGGTTTTGATTCTGATTTAGGTCCTAAATTGTTCGAAATAAAAAATATTAAAATTTTTGAATCTTGGCAAAAAAATTAAATTATTATAGAATCGACAGTTCCAAACTGCCGGTTTCAATTCCAACATGGTTCCGATTCTATAGAAGTTGAACCACAACCAAACCAGGTCCTTCTCAATTCCGGATTTGATTCTGACGGTTTCGGTTCTAGCCGGTTTTTATTCCGGTTCGAATTTGATTGAAACCGTCCCACCAGTTCGGAACCGGCCATCTCTAGTGGGACTAGCACAGACTAGCCGGAGTACCACGAGCTAACTAGAACTTCGTAGCTAAGTGACTTTAGCTACAGAGGGAATAGCTGAAATTTCCTGAAATTAGCGACGGAACTGGCGAAGGAAATTTAGCGACAGAACGTTTCCACCACTAATTTCTTCTTAAAAGATTGTGGTCTCAGGTGTTTCTCCAGTCCTTTAAGTAGTATAAATCGAAAGCAACTTTAGAACCGTATGTTAATCTTAAGATATATGAAATAAGTACCAAGAATTTTCTTTCTCTAGGTAGAGAGTCAAGACTCACCGGTCTTAGTTGTGGTATTATGGGTCAAACCACAACCCAGACCCAGACCTGAATTGGGTCTGGGCATAGAGTGGTAACGCACAAAATCATGCGTTATTGAAAAAGGGGTGGGTGACGAAACTGCCACCCACTGCGAATCAATCATATTAAAGGCAAATATTGATTGTTCTAATAGGATTGTGAAACATACTTGCTTTTAGTATGACTTCTAATAATGAGTGTTAACTTTTTTACTAGACTAGACCATGGGGTCGAAACTCATCTTATTATTTTATATTTTATTCTGAAGCTAGCACTTTCAAGGAGTACGGTACCGAATAGCAGCTTTATTGGAGTTGTATTCCGATATGGTACAACTTGGTTTAGAGAGCTATCTTAGTTTTGATCTATCGAGGATTTTGTGGGTGGGTCTCACACCATTCTAAATAAATTGTTTAGATTTGTATACATTTCCAGTTGATATTTTGTTTGGATTAGTTATTTTTTGCTTTGATTATCATCTATGTTCATACTTGTGTGAGGACCAACCGCATGGTATCAACTCCAATCCGAGCATGATCATGAGTCATGCATATGTGACATTAGTACTATTCTCGCTCATGTTTAACACCAGCAAAAATCAGCAGCATTCCGGCTGGCTGGTGGCAGAAATATTCCGGTGATCAAACACATTTTATAACTTCACATGTAATTTGGTGTGATAGAGTGCATTGGTGCTGAAAATTAAGATGGCATCTCTTGTGGAAGGTCAGACGAAGCTTTACATAACTGAGTATATGCTTACTAGGGATATATCACCAGTACAAATCGGAGTTTTCCGGCGGTTAAAAAAATTCTATTGCCGACGGTTAAAACCGTCAGAAATAGACCTCCGCCACGATCGAAAAAAATCTGAACCCCCAAGAAATACTTGAGAAACCGTCAAAAAAGATGGCCGGTACTGTATACCATCTCAAAGTGCTGTCCACTATTTGTTGACCCATGGGAAGCTTCTTTGGTTCTTCAAATAAGAGGTTGATGCTCACGAAACGTTATTAATTAATCTGTTTGGGCCTTCAAATGGTTATCGCAAACTTCTCATAAGACTTTAATAATTCACCACTTGCAGATAACTACAATACTTTTGTAACTCAATTTAGAATTGAACACTAAAATTTATATATTCAGAAAACTAATCTACAGTCGCATTCAGATGATATTGCGTGAGTCCCCGAAAGACAATTTAAAGTTAAGCCAAAGACTAAATGGAACAATTTTAGAGGGACTAAAGGAATATATGTATATGTATATATATCGAGAGAGTGGGAGCTTCTAGACAACTTCTGATATTAGGCATTACTTGATTATCATCACCATTCATGTGATAATATGATGGTGGTGATCAAAGCACTTATCTCGAGTTGCATTTAATCCATGTATTAAATTGCACAGACAGTGTAGATCATGTAATAGATTCTGACATGATATGGTGTTTAGTATCTCTCAGTTTCTCTCTCTATATATATTATATATGTATATGTATGTATGTGCGTGTATATAGTGGCATGTTCTATTTCATGAATGATTAAATCCCTCCAACGTTTACATCATTCAATCGGTGTAATCAATGATGGAGATTTTAATTAAAAAAGTAAATTATATCATTATTCATTAAATGTGAAGTACAAAAAGTATAATGATACAATTTAGTTTTCAAATTCAAATTTCAATCATTCATTACGTCAATTGAACGGTAAAAATATTTGAATAGATTTGAGCGTGCATATATACATATGTATAGAGAGAGAGATTGGATTCTTCTCAAATCTCTATTGATTGCGCAAACTCAAGATTGGATTCTTCTCATGTTAATCACTTCACTAGATCATCTGTAAAAGTTGAATAAATAATACAAGACTTACAGCAGGTGTGATCTAGTTGTCAATGTAAGCATTTTAGGGTCAACTGTGAACAGAAGGATCCTACAGCAAAACTCCACCTATAGTGGAGGCGATGTAGCCTAGTCTTAGGGTTCTCATTTCAAGCAATAACCTTTCAATGATGAGAAAGCACTTCATTGCAAGTGAGTTCATATATCGTATCGTTAATGAACGTGCATATCGTATCGTTAATGAACGTGCATGTCTTGGCACGTGGAGGGTCAAAAGATCGATCCGCATGTCTAATGGATCTAGCTGAAGTCGACTGGTACTAACACATATGAATGTATATCGTATGGTATGCACGACACATTATAGCATTAGAACTAGGGATGATAATGGGGTGGGTTGAGACATGTTACGGTGATAAAAAGTTTTTTTTACCTTCTACTTCAGCCTGTTAAACTTATCTAGTACTCAATAATCGGCAGGCTCTTGCACATCACTAGAAGCTTTGACCTCTTTGATTTGAGTAATGGGTACAAAGTCTAAACGTTCAAGCTCTTTAAGTTGAGCTTGAAGCTCACTGCTGTTGAGCTTTTAGTTCTCTCCTTTTTTTCTTAATAAAACAGTTTAGCCTCGAATGTTAGTAAAATTAAACTCAATGTTCAATAAAAGGAATACATGGGTAGTACATATATTTATATTAAAAAAACATGGAGTTCGTTCAGATAATACAGGTGCCAATACGCTAAGATATTCATACCTAATAATCACATTGTCAAGGTCAGCCACACATACCATCTTGGCAGTATCAACATAAGAGCTGCATGAAGTTAATCACATGTTAAAGAAGGTTAATGTTTTTTTTTTTGTTATATACAAAGGAAGGTTAAAGCCTAACTCACATACGCATGCATGCCCTCAGAAATGGAATCGAACTCACCACCTTATCATGAGAGTCAACTGCCTCCTAGAAAAAGAAGATCAATGTTAAGCCATTCGAATTGATCTCTAACACCTTGCGTACATTTCAAATTAGTGTGGTAATGGCACGAACATAACAATGAGTGCAACCTTTTCACGACTAATTAGTGATACACCAAAATGCCCAACTGATGATAAAACTTTTATTCAACCACATGCACAAACACTTGGTGTGCGTTTCAAAGAAAAGCAATGACATGAGATAATATGATTCCGTCTTGACTTTGATACATTATCACAAAAACTAAGACTTAATTGCAGCCTTTTGTGATAAAGAGGAGGATGCATTAGGTGCGAGAGTACCTGATGGTGGTGTTAGACGGTAGATGATGAGACACGTCATAAAGAAACACCGAGAGAGGAAAAAGCGAATCATATCGTGAGGGAAATTAAGGCAGACACGAGATTTTCTTCTGTGAGAGAGAGACCGTTTAAGTAGTGGCTGCAACGGAGTGTAATGTACTATTTTTTCCGAACAATATCAACAATATAAATACATTGGGGATTACTATTTATTTGTAGTACACCTCAAATTATTATATACATACTTTTTTCCATAATTTTTAAAAATACATTCATTCATTTTCAAAAATTTCCATACTACTCGGATTACAATCACTCTTCTCCTGTGCTTTCATTGATACCAATGTCTTACTCTGCAGTTGGGTTCCTTGTTTTACTGTTAGACAATATATTACTCAACTCAGTTAAAACTTCGTCACCTCCTTTTCCAGAAAAAAAGAGGTTTGAGTGCCTGAACAGTATTTTACTTTTTATATTTGATATTGTCGATCCCACAACAGTAAATTCACTGGTAGAAATGCAGTTGAATTGTATCTCTCTAATTAAAGAGACGTGATATGACCAAGTCTCTATCAATCCAATAAAAACAAAGGTAAAAAAGAATAAGGTTTAATGAAGGACTTATAACACCTTTAATGACTTATCTAACCTCAAATATAATGAATTTTATTTTCCTTTCTTCTCTAATTCGATGAGAAATATAGTTGATTACTTTAAAGATTTGCCAGTTTGTTGATTTTTTATTCAATTATTTTTTTAAAATATTTAATATGAATCAGTAATGCTTAAATGTATGAAAAAAGACTTCAAACTGTTATCGGTTCCGATAACAATATCGGAATCGCTTACTGGATGTTTGCATAACAGAGACTGGGTCGGTGTGTTTTGGGTATTTTTGAAAAAACGTGCGAGTAGTAAAAGGATTTGTGTGTATCAATTTTTGTATAAATATTATATTGAATTTAAAAAGAACAAAACAAACGAGAGTGTAGACGAGCATAAACAAGTTTAAACTCGATTCAACTTGGTTGGACATGGCAAATCTATAAACAAGGGTACAACATGAAGGAAATGAGTCGAAAGGAGAAGCCTGTCTTCCAGTTAGTCAACTGTTTTCCTGGTTCTTTGTACTGTTTTCCTTTTATGGTCACAATTAGGGAGTGCGCATCAGTCAGTTCAATTACAAAACCAAATTAACCGACAATTGAACTAATTGTTGAGAATTGAAATCGAATCGAATTGTATATGTAACTAAATCGTACTACTAAATTATTTCCATCAGTTCGATTCGTTCATTTGTTTTGAGCTTGATAGCTGAATTATCATATGCATATACACACATACATAAATACATATACATATATACGTATATATATATATATATATATATATATATATACACACACACATGACCACGAATATGTTCATTTATTTATTTACACGTGCCTGTGCATATTTTCTACATTACAAAGTCCAGTTAAGCTCAAGTATTAATAAAGGTTCGTCATTAAACTGGTTCTGTTTGTGTGTTTAATCATCTCTTAATTCATCTCGAAGTTCATAAACACAAGTAAATCATGTGAGATAGACAACAACCTTGAATTACAATTACGTAGGACTAAAGTAATATCTTATGGGAGAGAGGCTTTGTAACCATTGACACAAATACATATTAAGAATTTAGTTATTCGGTTTTTGGGCCCTTGAAATCCGAATCAAACGGCTAAACTGGAATTTCATTAAATTGTAAACCGAAACCGATCTAAATTTGTATACAAACGAATAAGGAATTTTAATTCGGCTCACTTCAGTTATTTGGTTATAACCGAATAGCCTACCCTTAGATACATTGGAAAGTATGCCCGACCCAGGTATTGAACTCATGACTAACTGTTTGGGAGTCGAGACCCTAGCCAGAGAGCTCACGCTCTGAGTGCGAGCATTTTAGCTGTAAAGAGCTTCTCTCGCAACCGATTCCCAATCAGGATCCAGAGATTCATAGGGGAACACGTCACCTGTTTGCTCGTCGTGCCACGTCATCATCACTTCCACCCCCTCGGTAGCCCGCCACTGAGCTCCTCCTGCGTTGGGTACGGTTCCTACTTTTCCTCTCTTTTTGTCTTTGCTGCAACTCCCCCACTCACCTCTCTTCCCCTCTCTCTGGATTCTTGTAGTAAAGTGCAGAAGCATGCACGAGGGGAGCTCGGGTTTCCCCAGGATTTGAGACGCCATGGAATTCCAAGTCCTTTCTGCGCAACGAGGACCTCCACTTCCTTGCGTACCTCTTCGGTTCCAGTGGCATTCTAGAGCTCCTGTCAGGAGAAAACGATTTTTTGGTGGTTACGCCCCGTTCCGTTGTGAATCCTCCGTGAAGGCCGCCTACTCTCCTACTCCTCCCGATCGCGCTCTTCGCACTCCTCACAGCGGGTGGAAATTATTCCCTCTGGTTCTCCTAACAAAAGTTTTGTTTCTTCTCAAATTTTCTCACGGATATGATGACGATTTTATGTGTCACTGCATTTTGTGTTCGCTGGTGTTTGCGCTCAAGCGTGCGCACTGTGTCGTTATTTTCCTTGATTCCACGGGTAGTTGGATCGGCTTTTCGGACCAGTTGTTTGTTTCTGGAATTAAAGTCATAATTGGATTGCTTGGTCGACGAAATCATATTGTTCGATTTCTATTTCTTTGTGCTATCGATTCCAGGACTCGTCATTCTGCATTATCCCTTGCTATACGATTGCTTCGTAAATCACCATTTCACAAGGAACACAAAATTAGAAGGTTTTGTCATATGCTTCAATTTATGCTCTTTTCTTCGCTATGGTTTCATAGTATTCGAAGTCTATTCTTGTTTCACCTCAAGCATTTCATTATGGTGCAACCCATTTAATCATGTCCAATTTGGTTGTAATTCGCTCGCCCAAGGCGATCCTTCTTTGTTACGACTAAATGCATTGATCAACCTAATGGATCTGCATTAGACAATCTCGGAAAATATCGTGAGAATTGTGAGCCAATTGGATTTGAAACTGATTGCCTCTTGGCTTCGTTGCTTGTCTTGAATCAGGTACCACTTTGATGGAAGTGCGCGTCGGTTCTTTGAGGGTTGGTATTTTAGAGTCTCCCTTCCAGAGCAGAAGCAGAGCTTCTGCTTCATGTACTCCGTGGAGGATCCAGCCTTCCGCACGAGTTTGGGATGGGTAGAGCAAGCCATGTATGGGCCACGGTTTACTGGAGTTGGTGCTCAGATTCTTGGCCCGGATGAAAAGTATATTTGCCAGTTCTCTGAAGAGTCTAAATTCTTTTGGGCAAGTAAGTAGCAGGGTAAATATAATCAGTCTGTTCTTACTTCAGTTAACGTACCATGGTCGATCTATGAAATATTTGTTCGTACCATTTCAGCTCTATCAATCGATCTCCATACATATAGTCTTTCTCCAAATTATTGGTTCTCAACAGCCATTTCACAATGTATTTGACGCCTACTTGTTATGGTATCCATTGGATTTGCTTATAAGTTTATGGTTTGTCATTGAATGACGCCAGATCAGATAATGAATTCTTGGGCAGTTCGTCATTATTTTTTGTTTTGTGCTTATTTTATATAAGGAAATTCTAGTACATTTTTCTGTTTAATGTAAAAGTTCATATTTTCACCTTCATCTTGTTTTCAATAACCAGTCTTTAATTGATTCACTCTTTATTAATGCATAGGTAGGCAGGAGCTCACGTTAGGAAATACGTTTCTGTCAAGGAAAGATTTGCCGCCTCCAAGTGGAGAGTTGCCACCGCAGGTACATGTCTTTGCATTTGTAACTTATATATCCAAGTGGCGTGGACATGTTGTTTGATCTATAAAACTGTAGCATGATGTCATTTCTATTGGAACTTGGGGTATGTATTGATCACTGATCCATATCTACACATGGTCTGTGCTTCTTCTGAAGGACATCTATAACATTTTCCAATCAAATGCACTTGCGGTGGGAAGATAAGTATGCACATGAAGAACCAACGACTCTGTCATGAGATATGGATAACATCACATACTTCAATAGAAGTATATGGAAGAGATGTAATAAATCCATCAGGGTGCAGAAGTTCTGAAACATTGTCATTTGTTGAAGATATTACTGATGTTTCAACATGATATTTTGAATGTGGTGATACGTTAGTCAGGCTAATGTATTTACTTATTTTTAATACAATTTATTCCTGTAATCTTTAACATATGATTCTTCAAAATAGTTTTTTCTTTTAAAATCTTATTAAATTCTGTATAATTTTGGAGAAACCAACATGCACACAAACATTGAATCTTCTCTTGTTTACATGTTCTCCTTGTAAGTACTTCCGGGCATAGTTCTGGAATTTATGTTACAAAGTGCAGCTATTCCCGAAAGTGGAGGTTATAGCTTACTTTATGTTGGGAATGTATGGTTCACAAACCTAAGAATCTTAGATGTATTAGGTACCAATCATGATCTTTGTAATAGAGAATAATCTGAATTTATTCTAAAAGAAGCATGAAGCTAATGTTGGCCCATTAAGTTCATCCATGCTTTGATCACATATTTGTGATTTGCTAATGCTGAACTTCTTTTGATCAAGCAAGACAAACGGAATCATAGAGTCAGTCCAGGGATTTAATCCCAACCCTGAATTCCTATCTTGATTTGCTCCAATCGGAACCAAAACTTCTCTATGGTCTGCTGCATGTCCACAGTCATCATTGAGCTCAATGTTCAGCATTTAACTCCAAGAAAGCAAGATCATGTTTCATAATTTCCTTCCACTACTTTTGACTTCTTCCTTACCTGCTTTGAAGTCCTCACCATCTAAGTTCACACACCTTCTCTTTCGAGCTTCATTTGATTGTCTCTCCAAATGTCCAAACCACCTTACTTATTCCTCTCTCCTTTTACCTTCTGTTGGCCGCACAATGACATTTTCTCTAATAAGTATAACTTCATCCTCTAATTTCCGCTACATCTATCTTGATTTTTTATGCTTAAAAATTTAATACGATGAAGACCTTTATCTAGGACAAATTGATGACCAATTTTAATCAAATCTCCTTTTTGATTCGGTTAATGCTAGTTTTTTGTAGATGTCAGAAATTGTTCCCAAATCAATCATATCCTAATCGGAGCAAACCTGGTAGTAAGGCCGTTACTATGTTTAAACTTGAGAATAACAGATATGATGTTGAAGCTTCATCTTCTTGCAGTGCACGTATGAATGCTTCTTCATGCCTTTGTAACTAAACAGGCAACACACAAGTTTGATGAGTGAGCAGTGGAAATACCAATGAACCTTGAAATCCATATTTTATTCATCTAGTGTCAGTTTTCTCAATGTGGCATTAACTGTATGGTTTGCTCGTATGCTTCACTTGCTCATGAATTTCTTGGTCTGCTTCTGCTGCCATGCCTCGTTTCTTTTTCATAGAGTTAGTATAGTACATGAACTTCCATGAAGCTATGTCGGCTTCTTTTGTGTAGGAGTTTGACAAGCGTGTCCTGGAGGGATTTCAGGTTACCCCACTTTGGCATCAAGGATTTATTCATGATGATGGAAGGCAGGTTATCTTATTTCCTTAAAGCAATTACTTTGCGGATTCCTCCAGACATGACCATTTTCCAATTTAGAACTCATTATGATACTCCTCTATCAGGGGCAAAAGTATTTTCAATATCATTTTATTTCTTTCCTGCTTGGCACTAGACTGGACTCTCACCTTATTTTTAATTACTCTAAGTTGTCTCAAGGAATTGTCCTTGCAAAGTTGTAAACCCTTTGGCAACTATCTTTTATTTGAGTTCAGCTCTTTAAGTGATTCCAAGACTCTGTACTTTTTTACCTTTTTGGCATATGTATAAGTGTAACTGATTGTTTTTGTAGTTATTAATCTCCGTGGAATTGAAGAATATAACTCGGCATTGCTTTATTTTGTTGCCTTTACTGTGAAAATTGTGTTCTTTATATTTTTTTATTCTGGTTATTGACATCACCTACTAATCTTTTGCAACAGGTCAACATACGTCAACACTGTTAAAACTGCACGTTGGGCATATAGCACCCATCCTGTATACGGGTGGGGAGATGCTTCTTCAAAACAGAAATCAACCGCTGGATGGCTTGCAGCATTTCCAATATTTGAGCCCCATTGGCAGATCTGCATGGCAAGTGGTCTGTCTACAGGCAAGTGAGATTTTGTTTTGATCTGTTCTCACAGGCACATGCACACACTCACACATTATCCACAATTTCTGTTTTCACCCGTCATATTGGGTTAGATGTTTGTAAACTGAAATAGTTTACGCATTTGGTTGTGTACAAAAACCTGTGATATTTTGCTTTATAATTACTTTCTTTTAAGCGGCATTCTTATAAGTTCAGTTTTGTGTAACAGGTTGGATTGAGTGGGATGGTGAGCTGTATGAATTTAAGAATGCACCATCATACTCGGAGAAGAATTGGGGAGATTCATTTCCTAAAAAATGGTTTTGGGTACTTTTATTTGTTCTTTCTTTTTCATCACATGCGAGAAATGCTGGTATGCTAGTTACTTTTTCGACATATATGGCATCAACTTTCCCTTGCCATGGTTAAGTACATTTTTCTTCATCAACTGTTGGTATTCTTTTGATTTTCCTCCAAATGACTAGATTCTTTATACGAACATTGAATCAGTGGTTTACAGTACTTTTGTGAAAAGAAACGTGATGCATTTTGGTTGCTTTCTATTGTTTTGGAGTAAATAATGCCTCCTTTTTGTTTTAGCTGATGAAGCTGAGGTATCACCCTTGATTTGAACAGAAAAACTGTGAATCCAAGAAAAGCTATTATCAAAACCAGAGCCACCAATACCATTCTAGAAATGTCTCCGTGGGTTGTTCTTGGAAAATATATATTTCAAAAAACTCATTTCCCCCAAAACTGCAGGAAATTCCACCTTCTAAGATGTATTGTAAACTTTGAAAAGATCAAGAATACTTCTTACTACTATTTCAATTATGATAATACAAAAATAAAGAACTTGAGAAAGGCTTGTAAAGAAAAATGAACGAAAAGAAGAAAATACATTGCCAAAATAAGGAACAATTATTAGTATCCAGTTATTTATAACAACAACAACAACAACTAAGCCTTATCCCATACTAGACGGGGTCGGCTACATGAGTTCTTTGTTTCCACAGAGCCCTATCACATGCCATGTTAGCAGTTAACTCACAATAAGCTAGATAATTTTTTATTGTTTCTTTTCAACACTTTTGTGGTTGTCCTCTACCTCTTTTAATACTTTCAAAATTTAGTTTTTCATACCTTCTTACAGGTTCTTCTTTTGATATTCTTTCTATATGTCTAAACCATCCTAAACGATATTCTCTCATTTTATCCTCTATTGGTGTCACTTGTAATTTGTTTCAAATAACCTCATTATGTATATGATCTTTTCTTGTATGACCACTCATCCATCTCAACATCTTCATTTTTGTGACAGACATCTTTTGCACACGTTGATGATTAACTACCCAACACTGAGAACCATAAAACATGACAGGTCTAATTGCTGCATTATAATATTTACCTTCTAACTTTACTGGTATCTTCTTACCACAAAGAATACATGATGCTCCTTTCTATTTTAACCAGCCAGCATTTATTAAAAGATAATTGCATTTATTAAGATTAAGAACAACTTACAAAACATGGCAGATTGGAGGCATTCCTCCAATCTACCCCAATATGAAGAAATCGGCTGCCTGCTGCTGCCGCCCAACCACTAAAACTTATTAGACTAAACCCTAATTACTATTACTTATACCCTATCTAACTTGATTTCCTAAACTACCCCTGATTAGTACTAATTACTACTAAAGAAACATAACACGTTAAGCCCATTTAAACAACGTGAAATACATAAAGCGACATCCTTTAACACTCCCCCTCAAGTTGGGTGAAGGATGTTTATAACACCCAACTTGGATAATGTCTCCTTTAATTGTCTACTGGTAGTAGCTTTAGTTAAGAAATCAGCCCTCTGTTTGATAGATTGAACATACTCTAGCTTGAATTCTTAATTAGATATCTTCTCTCTGATGAAGTGATAGTCAATCTCTATATGCTTGGTTCTTTCATGATACATTGGATTAGAAGCCATCTGAATTATTGCACTACTGTCACAATATAGTGGTATAGAATGATTGGATGGAAATCCCTATTCACTAATCAATGAAGATACCCATTTTTCTTCACGCATGGCTTGTGCTATGGCCTTGTATTATGCTTCTGCAGTAGATCTGGCAACCACTTTATGTTTTTTACTTTTCTATGATAAAATATTACCACTGAGTAAAGTAACATAACCTTTAGTTGATTTTTGGTTATCACGTGAACTAGCCCAGTCTGCATCAGAATAAAGTTCAATGTGTAAATTTGATAATTTTGAATAAAGTAAGCCCATTCTTGAAGTTGATTTGAGGTATCAAAGAATTCTATAAACTGCATCCATATGATTCTTGGTAGGAGAATGCATATATCTGCTCACAATACCAACTGCATAAGTAATATCTGGATGATTAATAGTCAAATATATAAGCTTACCAACCAACTTCTGATATTTGTGAATGTCTTTGAACTCTTCACTATTACCACTGAATAATTTCTGATTTACTTTCATAAAAATGTCACTATGTTTACATTCTAGCATATGTGTTTCTTCAAGGAGATCCATTAAGTATTTCCATTGAGTTAGGAAGATACCTTGATTAGAATAGAGAACTTCTATGCCCAAGAAATAGTGAAGTCGATCCAAATCTTTAAATTCAATGGCAGTTTCTCCTTTAGGAAAGATTTCTCAACAACATCATCTCTTGATATAATGATATCATCTACGTACCTGAGAGGATACGGTCAACATGGTGTCACTTATCAATTGGTGTTTGATAAAAGTCTTTGAATCACCTTGAGCTTTGTCTAGGAGAGGGATCTACCAATAGTGATGGTTGGAGCTGAACTTAGCCAGCAAACTATGGCACCCAGGGTGCTTGTTTCAAGACCATATAAGGCCTTCTTCGAGTTTACAAACTTTATTTGGTGGACAAGTGTAATTAGGAGGTGGACGCATATAAGCTTCTTCCAAATCACCATTAAGAAATGTTTTCTTCACATCTATATGATTTAGAGTTCATTTAGAGTAAACTGTAATAGCAAGAAGAGTACAAACTAAAGTGATACGAGTGAATAGGTGCAAATGTTTTCATAATCAATGTTATATTCTTGAGTGAAACCTTTGGCAACTAAACGAGCCTTATAAGCACAACTATCTATTTAATAGTGAATACCCATTTGCATCCAATAATATTCCTATCAGGAGGTAACTGTGTGATGGTCCATGTGTTGTTTTTCACAAGAGCATTCAATTCTTCTTCAATTGCGGCTTTCCATAAAGGACACTTTTGCTTCTTCAAATTTTGAAGGAATCTTATGTTTCTCAGCATTCATAACAAAGGTCTAATAACTTTGAGAGGTATTGGCATATGAGACATAATCAGAAATTGAGTAACGTGCACATGTACGCTTACCTTTACGAATAGCAATAGGAATTTCGAGATCTTCTGTCCCTTTCACATGAGGATCTGAGTCAGGGAAAATATCTTTGGTGCTTGTATAAGGAGCTGGTTCTTCTTCAGTGTAGATAATGTTTCTTAATCCTCTTTTATATATTAAGATATTTTCTTGCTTACTGGCCTCATCTCTATTATCATCTGTATCTTCTTTGGCATCATCTGGGACTACTGGTAGGACATATGAAGAAATTTGCTGAGGTGTAGCTGACTCCCCTTGAGAAGTATAATAGGGAATAGATTCTGTGAAGGTAACATCCATGGAAACATATAGTTTCTTATCTAGGGGATCATAACATTTATATCCCTTTTGGGAGTTAGAATAGCCAAGGAAAATACATTTTACAAACTTGGGATCTAATTTATCACGATTAGGTAAATGAATATTTACAAAACAGGTACAACCAAAGATATGGAGAACTATATGAAATGGTTTTGATTCCTTATTGAGACACTTCATTGGACTTTCACCTTCAAGTACTGTACTGGGCATTCTGTTGATCAGGTGAACTGCAGTAAGAACGATTTCTCCTCAATATAATTTAGGAACATTATTTTGAAGTAAACGAGTCCTGGCTACCTCTAGAATATGACGATTTTTCCTTTCAGCGATTCTATTTTGTTGAGGAGTATAGGAACAAGAAGTCTGATGGACTATACCATGTGTGTGTAAATATTCTGTCAATTGCTTGATAATGTACTCCCCCCCATTGTGTGAACGAAGGACTTTCACTGAAGTATTGAATTGGTTGAGAATGAATTTATGCACAATTAGAAAAATAGACAAGACTTCTGACTTTGATTTTATTAAATATATAATTGTAAGGCGAGTATAATCATCAATAAAAGAAACAAAGTATCTCTGACCAAACAACGAAGTAACAGGACTAGGATCCCAAATATCTGAATGAAGAAGTTAAAAAGGCTGAGATCGTCTAGAGTCACTCAATGGATAAGTGGCTCTTTGATGTTTCCCAAGCTGACAGACTTCACATTCAAACTGATATTTATTGACTCTAAGATGAGGTAGAACATAAGGAAGTTTTGACACAGGTAAATGACCCAGACGACAATGCCATAACCGAATCTCTGAATCCTGAATTGGTGCTGCTGAAGCTTTATAAGAAGTTCCATGCTGAAGATGATCGTCCAAAATGTATAAACCCCTCTATAGTCTACCATGACCAAAGACTTTCCCCATCTTCAGATCCTGAAACACACAATCAGTAGGAGTAAAAGTTATACTGCATTTCATGGTATGAGTAAATGAACTGATTGAAAGTAGATTTATTGAGAAATTGGGAACATGATAAATTGATGTTAAATTACCAAACATGTGGGCACACTTCTCTGTCCACCATATAAGAGTAAGAGCCATCTGCTAACTCAGTATTCTGAAAAATAAGATGATTCACTTACCATATAATCTGTAGCACCTGAATCAATAATCCAAGTTTTTGAATTAGAATAAGAATAGTTACCCTTCACAATGTGAGTTGCCTAAGTTACTGAAGCTTGAGAGGTAGATGGTTGAGACTGTCCAGATAGTCTTGTCTCAAGTCATTCTATTCTCTTAATATGTTCTTGCATTCCATTTGTATTCGACATAGTATTCTCAGTAGAATGAGTAGAGTGATTTCTGTTTTTACAATAATCTGGTTTACCATGTAATTCCCAACAGTATTCTTTGGAGTGTCTTGATTTTTCATAATGAGAACAAATGAGCTTTTCTTTTTAATCAGAATGAGATCTACCACGTCCTCATCCACGACCTTGATATCCTCCTCTTCCACGATAATGTGGATTTTTTCCCCTTGTTTGGAGTGCATGTTGGTATGTAACATGAATATTATTCTTTTCAAGATTTCTTCTATTCTCTTCCCTGATTAATAATGAATACATTGTTCCCAATGAAGGTAGTTCATTTCTTCCCAAAATATTGAGTTTTATTGATTCAAATTCTGAATTTACACCCCATAGTAAGTCGAATACCTTTTTCTTTTTAGTTTCTGCATTTCTTTCAGTTTGACATGAAGAGCACTTGATACTTGTATAATACTGAAGTTCATCCCATAGTCCTCTAAGATCTGCATAGTAGTCACTGATAGAACGTGAGCACTGTTTACAATTCCTAATTTTTTCCAAAATTTCATATTCTTTTGTTACATTCTTCTTCCTGGAATAAGCTTATGATATTGCAGACCAAATTTCATAAGGTGATTGAAGAAACATAAATGTCTTCGCTATTGATAGAATCATAGACTCTAATAACCAAGATGAAATCAGTGCATCTTCGAGTCACCAAACAGGATAAAGAGTATCATTAATATCTGGAATAGGTGTCTGACCCATAAGATGAGCCCATCTCCCCCTCACTATAATAGCCAGTTCCCCGGACCTAGACCACTCCAGGTAATTTCTTCCATCCAACTTTATTGTGGTGATCTGAAAACTTTCTCCTTTTTCATTCATGCCCTGTTCAGATATCATGATTGAAGTTTCAATAGCCTTGCCTTTACTTGCCATAGATATTCAATTCCAAGACAAAAAAAAATGAATATCATTGTGTAATTTAATTAAAGTAGTAATACGAATAAAATTTTGTCTTCTGCACCACTTTGATTGATTTGAACTTTCAATATATATTAAGACAAAAGCAAACGATCAGGTATAAGACTGCCACCTCCAACAATATGTCCACGATGAAGATTAGTATTCATCCAAGAATAGCAATCGGCACCGGTGTGACTGCCCACAATAATGACTACTATTGATAGTCCATAAGTTTATCCAAGATAGGGATAAACTGAATCTGCACCAATATAAATATCCACCCCTTGGTTGTGAAAAAATGTGTTCACGATATGATAAAAGAAAAACTAAATATCAATCAGACGTCTGATGATGGAATATGAATCTGTCGGAGACTAGGTTTGTTAGAGATGACCATTGATCAACAAAAACAAATAATCTGAGGCCTCTCGCATATAGTCTTTCTTGATGAACTGAATTCGCCAATCATAAATCGCCAAATACGATCAAAAGAAGGACTGTCTTCTGTGCCTTCTCAATTTTAAGATGAAATTACAGCTAAAGTCACAAGTGAAGAGCCAATCCAGATTATTCCAAGAAACAATTTCTTTCTGATGTGGTGTTTATCTTCCCACACACAACACCAATACTTTTAAACAAAAAAAAAAGATTTGCAGTCCTTCTAGGCTCTGATACCATATTAAAAGATAATTGCATTTATAAGATTAAGAACAACTTACAAAATGCCCCAATATGAAGAAATCGATTGCCTGCTACTGCTGCCGCCCAGCAACTAAAACTTATTAGACTAAACCCTAATTACTACTACTTATACCCTATCTAACTTGATTTTCTAAACTATCCCTAATTAGTACTAATTACTACTAAAGAGACATAACACGTTAAACCCATTTAAACAACGTGAATACATAAAACGACATCCTTTAACAAATTCTATGCGTAACATCTCCATTAATTCTTCCATCACTCTGAAAAAATTAGCCTAGGTATTTAAAACTTTCTTTTTGGGGATGCAATGTGTGCCAATTTTGATTTCTATGTCCTCCGAAGTAACCAAATGATCAAACTTACATTCTATATATTCTGTCTTTGTTCTACTAAGTCGAAAGCCTTTACTTTCTAATGTTTCTCTCCATATTTCTAATTTTCTATTAACTTTTTCCATAATGTCTATCTTCAAATAACATACACCAAGGTACCTTATCTTGAATATGTTTTGTTAACTCATCAATCACTATTATAAATAAGTATGGATTTAAAGTTGATCCTTGATGTAACCCAATATTAACTTCAAACAAATTTGTCATTCCTTCATGAGTCCTCACACATGTTTTTGCACCATCGTACATGTTTCTTATAAGGTTTATGTATGTCAATGAGTCCACATACTTGTTTTTGCGTCATTTACAAATAACAATGTCCAATTATTTATAATATGGCCATTATTTTGGAAAGTACCAGTAGCTTTGATGACCTTCGTCAGCACAACAACAAACAAGAATGTCAAAGTATCTCATGATATAGGCAATAATGGTGACTCTGATATGAATTTGCTAGTTCGGTCATGCTTATTTTTTTCAAAAGACTTTTGTTGAAGTGAAAGTATTTTAGGCTTAACCTCTTATGGATCATGTGCTATATTATAATACAAAGTGCTGTACACATGTGTCATGAAGTGTTTTAACTTTTCCATTTATTAAGTGCTAATTTTCTGTCTTGTGACCTACCTATGCTAGCATTATTCTTATCATGACTAACTTGCATTTTGTAACTTATGCCTTGTCTAGCTCAGCTACTTTTCAACATTATGAGCTGAAACAACCAGTTTATGTTATATTTATTTACCATAAGAATAAAATTGTAATAAATATGTTGCTAAATCCATAAATGCCTGGCAATGCCTTAAAATGCAAAATTCCCATCCAAATTGCTTCATTTCTTCCACCCAAGTCTTTAGGAAACCAGGCCTACACTTTCTCCTGCTATCCCTGCTTTTATCCTTGCGGAATATCGAGATAAATTAATAGGCTTTGGTTGCACTCTCGAGAGCTTCGACTCCTTATATAAGGAAAAGCCCAACGCACTATAAGCTACTATTGCAACCCTACCATTGCCTTTGGTATTTGCGATTAAGTAGGCTATTACCAACCAACCTTATAGCTGGTGAAGTTTGGTTGATGGCCAAGCGAATGCATCATGTTGCTTCTATTGAGAACTTATATATAAAGTCTTTTATAACTTGAAAGATTAGTTTACCATTACTCTAATACATAATTAACAAACATTAATTAAGAGTAGATTTGAGCAGAACAGATCCATATTTGGGAACGTCTCCTCAATGCTTGCCTTCAAGTTGGGAGAAAGATAATGGTGACTCCCAACTTACCAAGATCATTCACAAGGCCAATTCTATTAACAACCTTTTTGAGAATATCGGCACACTAGTCAACATACTTGACATAAATCAGCTGGAGCAGTTTATTGGATATTTTTTATTACGAGGTGACAATCAATCTCAATGTGTTTTATCTTTTCATGATAAACATGATTAGAGGGAAGTTGTATCACAACTTTATTGTCACAGTAAAGGGAAATAGCACCTCCTATCTTGATGCCCAACTCTTTAGGAGACTTTAACCATAGTCGCTCATACATTCCTTGAGCAATTGCTTTATATTCTGTTTCTGCAATATGTCTTGCTACTACAACTTGTTTATTGTTCTTCTACAAAACAATATTTCCACTGATCAATGTAATATACCCAAAAGTAGATTTTCTATCATTAAGGAGCATGTCCAATCAACATATGAAAATACTTTAATATTAAGGTAGCCCTTATTAGCATATAGAATTTCATGGTTAGAATTAGTTTTTAGATATCGTAATATATGATATATTGTGGGCATATAGGTTTTTGAGAGAGCATGCATAAATATACTCACAATTCCTACTGCATAAACAATATCAAGACGAGTAATATTTAGATAAATCAATTTTTCTACTAACCTTTGGTACCTATCCAATATCTTCATACTTTTCTTATCACAAAGATATAATTATCACAAAGATATAATTGCTGGTTAGTTTCTATAGGAATTTCACTTCTCGTATAATCTATTACTTTTTTATCTTTAAGCAAGTCTATGGTATACTTCCTTTGGGTCAAGAATAAACCTTTACTTGAATAAAGTACTTCTATTCCTAAAAAACAGCCCAAGTCCTTTAGAGTTTAGATAAAACACTTGTGTAGTTTCACCTCAAGTCTCATAATTTCTTCAAGGTTATCACCTATAACTATAATTTCATCAACATAAATAATCAAAATAGATATTTTTTTACTATTGTTAACGAATAAGTTATAATCATTCACACTTCTATGATATTGCAATCTGATTATACCTTACTAAATCTTTCAAACCATACTTTTGGTGATTGTTTGAGACTATATAATTTTCTTCAGTTTTGCATACCTTGTCCTTCAATCCACTATTGTTTAACCATGGAGATAGTTTCATATAGACCTCTTTATTGAAGTTTTCATGTAGAAAAATATTCTTTATATCTAACTATCTCATATCCTAACCTTTGTGTGCAGTTAAGCTTAGGATAGCTCTTATTGAGATTAGTTTTGCAAGTGGGCCAAAAGTTTCATTATTGTCTATATCATACGACTGACTATATCCTTCATCTACTAACCTTGTTTTATATTGTTCAAGGTTTCCATCTACTTTAACTTTTACCGTATGTACCCACTTACAATTAGCTTCCTTCTTCAACTATGGAGATTGATTTTCCACCTCAATGTTCCTAGGTATAGGATGTAATTCGGTATTTATAATAAATTTATGATAATTTTATGAAATACTCTAGTAAGAAACACATAAATAGGATAACGAGTACATGTTCTTTTACCTTTTCAAATCACATTCAGAAGCTCAAGTTCATGATTTATGGGAGGACTTTGTTGTAGTATCTTTGAAGGAAAATGATTTGAATTTGAGGATGTCATTAATCCTATTAACTTGAGAATTGAGCATCACAACTTTCTTCTCTCCATGATCATAAGTCTTTATATCCTTAGAGATTGCGTTAGTCTCTACACTTTCATTGAACTCAGACTCCACATGAGTTGGACTTATAGGAAGAATAGGAGTGTGATTGACTACTGGATGGATCATTACTCTTCCTTAAGAATAATAAGTGGTCGACTGAAAGAAGATAACATCCAAGAAAACATAGGTGTTTTGATTCATTGGATCATAACACTTTTATCTCTTTTAAGATGAAGAATATCTAATAAAGATATGTTTAGTAGTTCTAAGATTTAGTTTATCTCAAACATATGAATAAATATGGACATATCAAATATACCTAAAGATATGAGGTTTATCTCACACATTAATAGATATGAACATAACAAATATACCTGAAGATATGAGGTGGGATATGAAACAACTTGTTCTAAAGATTAATAACTTTATATGGAGACTCTCCATTTGAAATAGAGCTTGACATCCTTATTAATGAGATAGACCACTGTCAGTCCTGCATCATCCCAATAACAGTATTACACCCGATAACCAAGGTTGTGTTAGTATAAGTCTAGATTAGTATAGTTAATTGTATTGTCTCTTTTTAGTTTGTATTGTGGTTCTTGTAATTCAGATCCTAATGGATCATATTCTGATCCATTAGGACCCGTGATTAATGATGTAAAGGTTAATACTTATTAAGGGTATATTAGTACTTTAAGTTAGATTAGGGTTATATAATAGTGTGCTATCATTAGGGTTATAAAGAAGAGAAATAATAAAAAGGAAGGTGGCGACAGGATGAAAGGGCTCACTAACTTATTTCTCTATTCTGCAATCATCTGAATCACTTTATCGATTAATACTTCATCAACCGACATGGTATCAGAGCGTGGAATGCAAATATAGCGGCCTGTCACGTTTGTTTAATCTTGAAAAAAGGTGTCAAGTAAGTATCTTGTTAATATTTTAAAGGTTTGATGGAAAAAAATTAGAGTATACCATTAAATATAGTGCAAGTTTATAACAAACTGTAGAAATCATATTGACTCAGTCGATTGTGAATAGAATCTCATATTCAAATCGAGATTGGCTGTGGTATTTGCTGAATTAGCCGTGATACAAGTTCATTGATTTCGTTTTTTTAAGAGGTGTGACTACAATCAATATCGTGGATAATATTGTGGATATTTATCTAGACAAGTTCACCGATTTCATAAAAGGGAAATATACATTAAGAGCATTGATATACCTTGGAAGTTGGAAGTGCACGATTTACAGATTCTCAGCGCCATTATATAAAAAAAACAGCAAGCATCGACATACCGTGGAGCAGGTAGTTTTTTCTGTACTACGATTTAAGTTAGCAAAACATCAACTTATCTTTGAGCCGCGGTGGACTGAAGTCAAATCAGCATCAAGAAATTCTGATTCTTGTATTACCTGATCAAGAGTAACCTACATATAGACAAAAGACAAAAATAGACTAAGTTGATTTTTCAGGAATATTTGCACAGTTTCAGTTTTATCAATCAATTGAAAGAAGAAATTTCAGTTCAAGCAAGCGTGAATTAATATGGAAGGAAGATTGAAGGAAGAATCACTATCGCCTACACGTGAAAATGATAAAAAAGTGGAACCATTCCAAATTACGAATATCCACCTAGATGGAAGAAATTACATAGAATGGGCGAGGTCTATTGAATTAGTATTACGATCCAAAGAGAAGATGCCTATTATTAAACAGAGCCCACCTCCTTTAGAAGGAAGCAGTGCAAAGTATGAAAGATGGTCTAAAGACGATGCCGTGGTCAGCTCATGACTAATTCATTCTATGAATCCTTCTATCAGTAAGACCTTTATGTATATGGAATCAGTAGCTAAAATTTGGTCAGCAGTGGAAGAAGCCTATTCCAGACAAAGAAATATAGCAAAAGAATATGAGATTATTGGAAGAATAAGAAAATGCCGCCAAGGGACAAGATCCGTCAATGAATACTATGGTGAATTAAGTGAACTCTAGAATGAACAGAGACTTATTGTGGAAAATAAGTGCAACCACTGTGTAAAGGAGAGAACAACTGAACGTGAAATTAGAAAAATGTTTGATTTACTCTGGGAAATTTTATCAGAATATGAATCAATCAAGTTGAATATTTTGAGTAAGGAGGAACTACCTTATCTTGGAACAGTATATTCACTTCTACTAAGAGAGGAAGACCGAAAGAATTTAGAGAAATGTGAACATATACAGGCTGAGAAATCGACATTTATTGGCAGAGGACAGAGTAGTTACCAAAGAGGAAGAGACTTATTTAGAGGCAGAGGAAGAGGAAGGAATCAGAATTATGATGGAGGAAGGAATCAGAACTATGATGATAAGAACAGATTACAATGCACACATTGTGGGAAAAGAGGATACACACGAGAGCATTGTTGGGAAATCAGTGGAAAACACCAGAATATAAAGCTTATGGCAGAAAGCCCGCAGAATACAAAGACTATGACAGTCATGTAGCAATAATATCTGAGAAGAAAGCAGAAAAGAATCCTCTTATGAAATGGCAGACTTGAAAAGAAACAGCTTGAGATTGAAACGCATCTACGGGATCAACCTTTAACCTCCTCATCAAAGACAGAATTGAGCCTTCCTACTTCCTGCAGTATTAGCGGTAATTGTTCTCTTAAAGATTCTACGATTTTTTTTAATTGGATAATAGACTCAGGAGCCACTGATCATATGGTAGAAAATAAGTCTAACTTGATGCAATATGAAGTAACTCCATTTTCTCAATATGTAAAAGTAGCAAATGGCTCTTTGATTCCTATGGAAGGAAAGGGATCAATTCAGAGAGATAACCTCAGGCTTAACTCAGTGATTTATATTCCAGAATTCCCAGTTAATCTACTTTCGGTAAGTTCACTGGTTAGAGACATGAATTATACAGTTACTTTCTCTCCATATGGCTGTGTTTTTCAGGATCTGAAGACGGGAAGAATCTTTGGATGTTGTGAACTACGCAATGGATTATATATTTTATATGGAGATTAGATCTTAAGGCAGAAAAGAGCATTGACAACTAGTACTACTGAAGACGAAATAAAGATCTGACATAGTAGATTAGGACATTTACCTGTTTTAAAATTAAGAGAGTTTGTTTCTTTTTCTATTCCTAGTGATGTGGTCATTCAGTGTGATGTATGTCAAAGAGCAAAACATCGTAGAGCTATATTTCCTAGTAGTGAATCAAGATCAGTTGTTCCATTTGAATTGATACATTCTGATGTTTGGGGACCATGTGTGATACCTTCTATTGAAAATTTCAAATACTTTGTTACCTTTATTGATGATTTCTTAAGAATTACCTTTGTCTATCTAATGAAATCAAAGTCAGAAATCTCTTCAATTTTTCCTCTAGTTCATAATCTTATCAAGACTCAGTTTGACTACAATGGCGGAGAATACTGTAATGCGCAGTTGGAATCGTGTCTTCAAGCTTATGGCATCATACATCAGACATCTTGTGTTTATACACCACAACATAATGGAGTAGCATAACGAAAGAATCGACATATCTTGAAAATTGCTAGAACCTTACTTATTGAACACAATGTTTCAAAATACTTTTGGCCAGAAGCAATTCTCAAAGTAGTATATATCATGAATAGAATTCCGACTGTGATGCTTGCAGGAAAATCTCCTTTCAAGGTAATTAAAGCTGGAGATAATTCATTTCATTTGATTTCCAGAATATTTGGATGTGTTTATTATGTGCATGTTCATCAACAATTCGGAGACAAGTTTGATCCCAGGGCAATAAAATGTATTTTCATTGGATAATTTTGTGAAAAGAAAGGATACATCTATTACGATCCTAACACTCATATAGAAGATATATTTCTATGGATGTAACCTTCTTTGAGACTACTCTATACTACAAAAGGTCGAATGTGGTATCTGACTCTACCTTTGAAGAAACAGTTATTCTACCACGAATCAGTATGAGTGAAAAACCAGAGGAAGACAATACAGATCAAATCTCAAAAGAAAAGAGCATGCAAATATACAGAAAGGGGGAGAGAAATATATTTATAGATAGACAAAAAGAGGTAATAAATCGAGGGAGAGAAACAGAAACTTCTTATTCAAGAGAAAGTGTAGAAGAAACAAGAGATGTGGACTAAGATGATATAGATGTTCCTATAGCACTAAAAAAAGGGAAGAGATCATGTTGTAAATATCCAATTTCTCAATATCTTTCCTATAATAAATTATCATAAAGTTACTATAATTTTGTGCTAAAGGCTGAGGTACATCAAATCCCTAAAAATTACCTTAAAGCATCTAAAGACAAGCAGTGGGTTGAGGCTATGGAGTTTGAAATTCGAGCATTAGAGAAGAATCAAACTTGGGAACTCAATGACTTACCTAAAGACAGAAAAGTAGTCTCATGCAAGTAGGTGTACACAATTAAGTACAAAGCAGATGGTTCATTAGAAAGGTACAAAACCAGGTTAGTAGCTCGCGGATATAGTCAAGCATATGTGATTGATTATGAGGAGACATCTGCACTGGTAGCAAAACTTACATCCATACGAGTTATTATCAGTATTGCAGCTCAAAGAAATTGGGTAATGTGGCAACTTGATGTGAAAAATGTTTTTCTGCAGGGAGAACTGAAAGAAGAAATTTATATGAAACCACCACCTTGATATCCAACTCCTGGAAGAAAGGTATGCAAATTAAGAAAGGCTATCTATGGATTAAAACAATCACCCAGAGCGTGGTTTGAGAAATTCAACAGAAGCATTATAAATTTGGGCTATTAGAAGAGTGTAAGTGATCATACATTATTCTTCAAAAAGGGGGAAAAATTGACACTACTATTGGTATTTATAGATGATATCATTATAACAGGTGATGACATTGAAGAAATTCAAACACTAAAGAAGGATCTCCATCGATTATTTGACATTAAAGATCTTGGAAGACTACATTATTTTTTAGGCATTGAAGTAGCCTATTCAGGTAAGGATATATTTCTGAATCAAAGAAAATATACCTTGGACCTATTGCAAGATGTTAAAATGGAGAATTGCAGACCTACATATACTCTAATGGATGTAAATCACAAGTTACAGATGGAAGATGGAGCTGAAAGAGTTGATATAATAAGATATCAACAATTGGTGAAAAAATTGATATACCTGACCATCACACGTCCAGATATAGCATATGCCGTGAGTATAGTAAGCAGATTTATGCAATCACCATCAAAACGTCATATGGATACTGTATTTCACATGTTACGATATCTGAAGACAACTCCAAGATATGGGATCATTTAAACATCTAATGGTCATACTGACATTGAAATTTATACAGATGCTGATTGGGCAGGTTCAACAGAAGATAGAAAGTCTATCACAGAATATATAACATTGATTGGAGGAAATATAGTATCATGAAAAAGTAAGAAACAATCAGTGGTAGCGAGATCAACAACTGAAGCAGAATATAGGGCAATAGCCTCAGGAATGTGTGAAGGAAAATGGTTGCGATCATTACTGATAGAGATAGACATATTTGCTGACAAAACTATATCTATATTCTGTGATAGTAAAGCAGCAATACAAATAGCCTCAAATCCAGTATATCATGAGAGGACAAAACATATTGAAATTGATTGTCACTTTATAACGAACAGTGTACATGCAAAAGAATTCCAATTAGAATATGTGCAATCAGGACATCAATGTGTAGATATATTGACTAAGGCAGTTACTAGAGATCAAATGCAAAGATTGTGTAGCAAGTTGGGTGTAACATCCATCTTTCACCCAACTTGAGGGAGAGTGTTAGTATAAGTCTAGATTAGTATAGTTAATTTATTATGTCTCTTTTTAGTTTGTATTGTGGTTCTTGTAATTCGGATCCTAATGGATCAGATTCTGATACATTAGGACCCGTGATTAATGATGTAAAGGTTAATACTTATTAAGGGTATATTAGTACTTTAAGTTAGATTAGGGTTATATAATAGTGTGCTGTCATTAGGGTTGTAAAGAAGAGAAATAATAAAAAGGAAGGTGGCGGCAGGATGAAAGGGCCGACTAACATATTTCTCTATTCTGCAAACGTCTGAATCACTTTATCGATTAATACTTCATCAGCCGACATGTTGTAGCAACTTGAAGGATATATCAATTCTTTCTTTTAACCACACCATTTTGTTATCGGATATGAGGAGCATTCTTGTTTATACCATATTATATCATGTATCATTTTCTCTATGAGATAAGTGTATTGTATTGTATTGTATCATAGTTTTTTAAAAAATAGTTAAAAATCAATAAAATAAAAAAATTCAAAAATATCAAGATAATTTTGAATAATTCCTATAAATCAAAATTTGAGTAAACATTCATTATTGAACATTAATTCAAATTATAAGCAAGTAGCAAAATTACTACTTTCATAATTGAAAAAGAAAAATCATATGTTTTAATAAGAATCATCAACTAAATAATCTTCTTCTTCTCCTCCTTATTCAAGATCACCACCACCTTCAACAGCAAAATCAATATCTTCTTCAGTTAGGAGTGCAATGTTGCATCATCTTTCATAATCCACTCCTCTAAGACATCAACATTATTGAGACTTGCTGGATCAAATTGGTTCTCATACCTACTTGAGTTTAACTTTCTTAATTGTCTACAAGAATGATAAGTAAATAAAAATTAAAACTAAAAAGTTTATGAATAAAAACATAAACTCAAACATTGAATTGGATACTTAATTAATAACTAATCTCTAATTACCTATGTCATAACCAAATGTTATAATAATGCAATGAAAAGTAAGCAAGGGCCCCTATATTTTTGCTCAGATATAGTTAATAAATTACATAGAGGGTTCCCATATCATGGATGAATGTGGATAAAGAAGTGTTAACTTGTGTAACAGGGCAGGTCGGGCCACTAGGCCCCCGCCCATGCTGGCCCTTGGTTAGGTCCTGGATGGTCAGGGGGCCCTGGACATCTAGGTAACCGTTGGGGAGCCCTACTCCCCAACTGTGCATTCAACACAATTATTCTTTTGTTCTCTCCTTGTTGTAATGTTTTGCTTTATAAATAGAGCCTCAATCAATAACAATAACAAGCTGTCTTGCACAACCTTTTGATTCGCGATTTGGCTATCTCTCTTGACTCTTGACTCTTGTTGTATTCTTGACTTCACACATCCATATTTGGGTGTTTTTATATCTTAACAATTTCACCAACATATCGATATTTTGTGACTTGTTCGATTCAATATTCAAGCATCAACATATATTTACATGGTATCAGAGCCTCGTTCTGAAGAATTTGAATGCATTGGGAAGCGTTCCAAGATTGTAAAGTTCATGAAATCGCTACAAATTTGAGGTAACACTAAGACCTTTGATTTTTGTCTAAAATGAAGAGCAAAAATGAATTTTTAGATGTATTGTTAACCTAAAATGCTACCAAAGTTAGGTAAGAACCATGAAAAAGTATTTTTTGTTAAAAGTTTTTTGGGATTATATTGATGGAACGATTCAAGAACCAACTTTAGACATTTAAGATTTGGATGATGATGAAGCTTTTAAAGCAAAAGAAAAATACAAGCAAGATCTTAAAACTTGAGAAAAGATGAATGCTAAAATTACTTAAATTATTTGCCAAAATATAACTTAAAAAACTTAGAAATAGAATTAGTGTTTTCGAAAGTGCTTTTGAGACTTGGGAGTACTTAAAGAAAATTCACTCTCAAGATGATTGTCTTTCAAATTGATCTTATGAAAAGGATGATAATGCTCAAACAAGAGAATTTAAGTATTAGAGACTATCACAATGATTTTTCGAAATTATGGTCTCAACTTGGAAGTTTTGGTAGATTTGGAAAACTTCAAAAAATAGATGAATTTTAAGAGTTTTTAGACAACCAATATTTCTTTTTATTCATGCGCGGCTTAAAGGATGAATTTGAAAATATTAGATCCAACTTAATACATAAAAAACCTAGACCAAAAGGAGACTCGTTTTTGGCCGATCTTGTTATGGAGGAAACAAAATTAAAAAACATCAATGTTACAAAAGAAGCAGTTCCTACCGCCTCCAAACTGGGAGCAAATATGAAGACATAAATGTCCCCTTATGTGAAAAACTTCGAAGGACAAAGAGATGGATCAAACAAAAAACTCATGCGACCATGACCAAACAAGGACACGATATGCCATTATTGCAAGGAAAGTTGTCATATCAAAACCACTTTTCATTTTCTTTGAAAGAAATATGAAAACATGGGAGCCATGGAGGACAAGGATGGAGGAGTTTTGCCTACTAACATCAAAACTTACATAGAAGAAATGTTCAAAGAAAAAGGCAATCATTTTCGGAAATGATCTTTCCTCTTCTCAAGGTATGTCTTGGTTCTTAGACTCAGGCACTTCTTTTCATATGACTTATAGTGAAAAATCTTTGAAAATTTCTCAAGATATATTTGAAAAACATGTTTTTACCGCCGATGGTACGAAACTTCAAATTAAAAAAATTGGAGACTTCGAAAAAGAAGATTTTAAAATTCAAAATGTAAGTTTTATACCTAAGTTAAATCTAAATCTTCTCTCAGTTGCTCAAATTTGTGATAATGGTTGTATAATCACTTTCTCATCTAAGAATTATGTGGTGCGGGATTACCAATCGAAGAAGGTGATTGGTAAGGTCATAGAGAAAGTGAAATATACAAAATGGATAGTTTAGTTATGCCAACTTTTGAATCTTATAATGTAGTTCATGATACTACTCTTTGGCATAAACGACTTGGACATTTGAGTATGCATAGACTATGTAATTTTCTTTTATTGAAGGAAAATGAGATTCATAATTTTGATTGTAACGAATGTATCCTTGGGAAAATGCATCATCTATCTTTTGGTGAAAGAAATTTTGTAATAAGTAAATCTTTTGAATTAATACATTTCGATGTTTGGGGACTAACCCTTGTTATTTCCAAAGGAGGAGTACAATATTATATAACCTTTATAGATGTATTAAAACATAAACCGGAAGTATTTGAAAAATATTTGATTTTTCACAATATGATAAAGAATCAATTCGGTTCTACTATTAAGATTTTTAGATCCGATTCGAGAGGAGAATATTTATCAAAGGATTTTCAAATTTTTTTGAAATAAATTGGATTATACATTAAAAATCTTACACCAAAACCTCACAACAAAATAGGGTTAGCAGAAAGAAAATATAGGTATATTATAGAAACTTGTAGAACACTTTTAATTGCTAGTAATGTTCTTAAGTTCTTATGGGTAGAGGCTGCTCTTACTGCCGTATATCTCATTAATAGAATGCCTTCAACCCATCTTGAAAATATTTCTCTTTTTGAAAAATTATATAATCTATCTCCTTACTATGAAAGGGTTTTTTTGTTGCAAATATTTTGTTTATATTGATAAAAATGATAAGTTGTCCCCTAGAGCTATTGAATGTATTTTTCTTGGATATGGAATCGACAAAAAGGGATATATATATTTTGATCCTATCATTGATAAATTATATGTTTCTAAGGATGTGAAATTTCTTGAAAATAACTATTATTATAAATCTAGTTCTATTGAAAATAATAAAGAATCTTCTTCGTATGATTTTTTTAATTTAGAAGATAGTGAAACTGATGATAGTGATCTTGAAGACAATCTTGATGTTATCCAACATAATGAGAATGATGTTAAAGACATACAACATATTCTTGACCTTTTTCCGTTGCACTACACTAGAAGACTTAGAATTTCAAAACCTCCTTAACGTTTTGTATCTTATGAATCTTTTAAACCTAACCGAAAAAACTTGATTCCCACTCTTTTACAAGTAAAAGAGCTTAGGTTCTACCATCAAGCTAAGGGCATTCTGGAATGTGAGGATGTCATGCAAGAAGAGTTGACTGCATTGGATAAAGCTAAAACTTGGTCCATTGTTTCCAAACCCAAGGATAAGAAAATTATTGGATATAAATGAGTTTATAAAATTAAAACTCATAGTAATGGTAATATAAAAAGATATAAAGCTAGATTGGTAGCCAAGGGTTCTGCTCAAGAACATGGAATTGATTATGATGAAACATTTGCTCCTCTTGCTAGAATGACCACTATAAGTATTCTCATAACTCTTAGTGCTATAAAAAACTGGAATATTTTTCAACTTCGTTAAAAATGTTGTGAAGAGCAAGTTGACAGAATGTTTAAAGCCTAGGTTGTGTCGTGTAATGTATTTATGTTCAGTTCTATGTAATTAGTGTGAGTTATGTACAGTTTGGATCCCAATGGATCTTATTCTGATTCATTGGGACCTGAATTCTATTAGTTACTAATTAGGGGCATTTTAGTCTTTAAGTTATATTAGTAGTATTTAAAATGTTGTCATTAGGGTTAGTGGGGTGTCAAAAAGCATGGGCAGCAGGTGGTGACAGCGGGTGCCGACCTGTATCCTTCTTCATTCCCTCTTGTATTCTTCTATTTTTTGATGAATAAAATATATTTTTGAGAGTCAAATCAGTATGATATCAGAGCCTAATCGCGAAGTTTCAGCCATCATGAAATGTTCTCATGCCGATTAAGTGGATTCAACCAAAATCGTAAGCCTATTTGATTGTTTGGTTGAATGTTTTCTTCTATTTTAATGATCATAGAAAGAATCCATAAAAAGAGGGGATTCTATCCATTGGATTGAAGATACCGTGATTCTCATATTTCATATTGAGATTGTGGAATCGGTGAAGTACAAATTATATTAGTGATTTTGTAGATTACATCGGTATTTTGTTTCTTCTTCATATCGTGTTTCACGATTTTATTAAGTACATAACAGCGGGTTATGCACAAGTAACTTAGGGTTCACGGGTTCTTGAAGTGAGAAGCAGATTCTTAGGGTATTTCAGTCCCTTGGTGTATTTCATACACACATAGTTTCTGATTTGATCATGTTTAAAGTGTATTTAATCTAAATTGTAGTTGATTAAAGAAAAAAAAGGATTACCTTGGAAATATTCATGGAAAGAACCAAGATGGGTGATACAAATGAACAATATTCTACAGATAAAAATGAAGGGTTCCAGATAACCAATCTAAAATTAGATGGAAAAAATTATCTCCAGTGGGCTCGTTCTATTGAACTAGCAATTATGGCTAGGGGGCGTTGGGATTACATAACGGGTGAAGTAACTCAACCCTCAAGTACAGATCCTCTTTATTCTAGATGGAGAAAAGAAAATGCACTGGTGAGTGCTTGGTTGATTCAGTCTATGACACCTTCCATTGGTAGTACCTTTATATTCTTGGAAACAGCCAGAGAGATATGGTTGGCAGTACAGGAGGCTTATGTCAAGAGAAAAAATATTGCAAAGTATGATCTTATAGAAAAGATTAGGAAGTGGAGACAGGAAGGAAGAACTATCAGTGAGTACTATGCAGAACTCAGAGGTCTGTGGGAGGAATTACAATTCTACTCCAAAACCAAATGCCAGAACTGAACACTTGAGCGCAATGAAGAATTTGAAGAGCGAAAAGTATTTGATCTTCTATGGGGAATTTCTTCTAAGTATGAGGTTGTTAAGAACAATATTCTTAGTAGAGAAGAACTCCCACCATTAAGTACAATATATTCTCTCCTACTTCGTGAAGAGAACAGAAAGCAGCTAGAAAAGGAAACCAAAGTAATATATCAGAAACTTCAGTATTCGTAAGAAGAGGTACATCTACTCCCACCTTTTCTAGGGGGGAGGAGGTTATGGACGAGACAGAGGCAGATTTGGGACCACTTCTGAAGACAATGATAAGTTAATCTGTTCACATTGTAGAAAATCACGCTATACGAGAGAAACATATTGAAAATTAGTTAGAGTACCTACTCAGTTTTAGAATCAGAATCGATTCAACATGGCTTACTTCAACAGTGATCAGATAGAGAAACCAAGGAATGATGTTAGTAGGCCTCATTAGCAGATATGAAGAAAGAAATTGAACTCCTTAAAGCTAGACTAACTGATTCTCAATCTGTGTCTACATCATCTCACAGTGATCCTCAGGCCACGGTGGCATATCCTTTTTCTTTCCTAACTCAGGGTAATATTGGTTCTTATTCACGTATTTGGTTATTGATTCAGGTGCGACAGATCATATCGTCAGTCGAAGAGAGTTTTTTGATAATTATGAATTGTCTCAAGACAACATTAATATCAAACTCGTAGATGGTTCCTATACTCCCATAGCTGGAAAAGGAAGTATTACTACTTCGTTTGGTATATTAAAGAATGTCCTGCATGTTTCAAATATCTCAGTCAACTTATTATCTGTGTTTGTTATGACTAGAGATAAAAAATGTAGTATAATATTTGATTCTATTGGGTGTTACTTTCAGGAGATGCAGACGAGGAAGATCTTTGGATAGGATAGGATGAGAAGAGGCTTATATTTCTGCAAGGATCATAAAGGAGCAACACTGCAATCAATTGTGATCACCAGGGAATACAAAGAGGACATATCTCGATGGCATCAAAGACTGGGACATTTACCATTATCTAAGCTGAGAATGTTACTACCAAAATTTAAGGATTGTAATAATTTGAATTTAAATTATGAGACTTGCCAAAAGACTAAGCATCATCGTGTTTCTTTTCCTTTAAGTGAAGACAGATTTGTTATTCCTTTTGAGATTGTTCATTCAGATATTTGCGGCCCTTGCTCTACTACATTTGTGCATGGATATAAGTATTTTGTTTCCTTTGTTGATGATTGCACTAGATTCATAATGATATATCTTATAAAAACTAAAGATGAATTCAAGAATATTCTTCCAATATACTGTCAATTTGTACATACTCAATTTTAGAGAGCTATAAGAGTTTTCCGCAGTGATAATGAGGTGAGTTTATGTCTCAATCCCTTAATTCATACTTTCTAGCACATGGAATCTTGTATTAGACTTCATGTGCCCATTCTCCTCAACAGAATGGGGTTATAGAGAGAAAAATAGACATATATTAGAAGTTGCAAGGACATTTCTCATTGGAAGTAATGCTCCTAAATACTATTGGGGTGAAGCGGTTTTAACTGCAGGCTTCCTGATAAATCGAATGCCATACTTCATTTCATTTATTGTGTTCCTCTTAGAAACAATTTCATTTGCTCCCAAGGGTGTTTGGTTGTACTTGTTTTGTACATATTCATCGTGGATTGAGGGATAAGTTAGATGCTAGAGCGATTAAATGTATTTTTCTCGGATACTCGTCTACCCAAAAAGGTTATAAATGCTATGATCCACTAAGAAGAAAGCTATATGTTACAATGGATGTCACTTTTCATTAAGATACTTCATTTTATGATTCATCAGAAGTTTATCATTCATCTATGCAGACTCCCTATGTCATGCTACTTCCACCAGCAAAAGCACATCGTATACATGATGAAGGAGAGGAAGAGATGCCATTTTCTCATGCAGAAAATATACAAGTGTATACCAGAGGGGAAAGGAAGGTTATTGCTCCTCTATCAATCACTCCCGATCATAATTCCATCCCAGAATCAGTTTCACATCAGATTCAGGAAGTCTCTCAGCATTCTAATGATGAGTTGGATGACTTACCTATTGCTATTAGAAAAGAAAAACGGAAAACAATGAAATATTTCTTGGAAAAAATTGTATCTTACTCTAATTATCCCAGAGAATATCAGGTGTTTATTATGAATGCAGATTATACTCTCATACCAAAAACCTACGAAGAAACAAGATAACATCCAGAGTGGAAAACAACAATGGAAGAAGAAATTGTAGTCCTTGTAAGCAATAACACGTGGGAACTAACAGATCTGCCTACAGGATGGAAAACAATAGGATGTAAATGGGTATTTTCTGTAAAGTATAAGGCTGATGGCAATATAGAAAGATATAAAGCTAGACTAGTAGCTAAAGGGTACAACTAGTCTTTTGGTATAGACTATATAGAAACATTTGCTTCTGTTGTAAAAATAAACACTATCAGGATTATTTTGAGTTTGGCAGTAAATAAAGGATGGCAATTATGGGAGGTAGATATTAAGAATGCATTCTTTCAGGGTGATCTTCTAGAAGACATTTATATGGATTTACCTCCCGGGTATACAATGGAAAAGACGCAGAACAAGGTTTGTAAGTTAAAGAAATCACTTTATAGGTTAAAGCAATCTCCACAGGCCTGGTTTGAAAAATTTAGTGATGGAATCATGAAGCTAGGTTTTAAGTAATGTGTCAGTGATCACACACTCTTCATCAGACGAGATCACAAGACTATTATAATATTGGTATATGTAGATGACATTATCGTTATAGGGGATGGTGCTGAAGGTATAACCTATCTAAAGAAAAGGCTCCATACATTATTTGATCTGAAAGATTTAGGAAGGTTACTTTATTTTTTGGGAATAGAAGTCATTCATAAAGAGAATGGATTATTCTTAAGCCAAGGAAATATATCCTAGACCTACTGAAGGAAACGAAAATGGAAGATTACCGGATATGCTCTATTCCTATGGAAATCCCTAAGGGTGATAATCTCGAGCTCGTAGAACCCTATGAAGATGTTGGAAAATACCAGAGATTAGTAGGAAAACTGATATATGTAACGATCATAAGACCAGATATCAGCTTTGTAGTTGGATATGCGAGTAGGTGGATGCACAATCCTTCTAAACATCATATGAATACAGTTTTCCATATTATTCGATATTTGAAATCCTCTATCACATATAGCTTGCTATATACTCCACACCCAACTTTGAATATAGAAATTTACTTCGATGATGATTGGGTAGGTTCGAAGACTGATCGGAAGTCAACATCAGGCTATGGAATACGTGTAAGAGGAAATACTGTATCCTAGAAAAGCAAGAAACAGTCTGTGGTAGCCCGGTCCAGTGCAGAGGCAGAATACCGAGCTATTGCTCTAGGTATGTGTGAGGGACAGTGGATTATCTCACTCTTAGAAGAAATTGGATTTAAAAAAAACTCTCCGATTACATTATTTACAGACAGAAAAGTTGCCCTGCAAATAACACAGAATCCAGTATTTCATGAAAGGACAAAGCACATTGAGATCGACTGTCACTTCCAAAGAAATTTTCAATCTAGTTTATGTTCGCTCAGAGGATCAATTGGCGGATATTTTCACTAAATCAGCATCAGTCAATGGCCTTCAGAAAGCACTGTCACAGTTGAAAATTACAAGTCTTCAGGAGTCAACTTGAGAGGGCATTTTGTGAAGAGCAAGTTAACAGAATGTTTAGAGTCTAGGTTGTGTCGTGTAATGCCTTTATGTTCAGTTCTATGTAATTAGTGAGTTATGTACAGTTTGGATCCCAATGGATCAGATTCTGATCCATTGGGACCCGAATCCTATTAGTTACTAATTAGGGGCATTTTAATCTTTTAAGTTAGATTAGTAGTATTTAAAATATTGTCATTAGGGTTAGTGGGGTGTGAAAAAACATGGGCAGCAGGTGGCGGCAGCCAAGGGGTGCCGACCTGCACCTTTCTTCATTCCCTCTTTTATTCTTCTGTTTTCTGATGAATAAAATATATTTTAGAGGATCAAATCAACAAAAAATGTCTTTTTGAATAGAAAATTTCATGAAGATGTTTATATGACTCCTCATCTCGGATTTGATGTTCTTGAAGATCATGTTCTTAAACTACAGAAAGTCTTGTATGGTCTTAAACAAGCTTCGAAGGCTTGGTTTGATCGTTTTGAATACTTTACGCATATGAATAATTGTCTCTTACTATACTAATAATGCATTATTTGTGAGGAAATTAGATGCAGGTATAGTAATTCTACTCTTTTATGTGGATGATGTGATCATCACTGGAAACTAGCATTTTGCAAGTTAAAAGTGATCTTTACAAAGAATTTAAAATGAAAGACCAGGGTTTGCTTAGTTATTTTTTGAGAATTGAAATTGTACGTAATGATAGAGGATACTTTATGTCTCAAACAAAATTTGTAAGTGAAACAGGTCTAATTGACTAGAAGGTGGATCTACCAGAGGTTCTTGGAACAAAATTGAGAGCAACAGATGGAGAGAAACTGGATGATACTACCCCATACAGACAACTTATAGGAGCATTGACCTTTCTCACTATCACTCGTCCAGACATATCACACGCCGTACACATTGCAAGCCAGTTTCAACAAGCTTCTACTGTGTGCTCACATGAGTGCAATTATTAGAATCATCACATACATAAAGTACTCTGTGGATAAGGGGGTACTTCTGACTTCTTCCGCTTCACTTGATTTGGCTGCATATAGTGATACAGATTAGGATGGAGATATCAATAATTGACATTCCACCATAGGTTTTTGTATATTTTTAGGTGAATCATTAATATCCTTGAGATGTAAAAAACAACAGAAGGTATCGCTTTCATCCACAGAAGCGGAATACCGAGCCATGACAACCATGGCTACTAAGATCTCATGGATTATAGAGGTGTTGAGAGACATGGGGTCATCCTTGAACAATCATCATAATAGTTTGGATTCCAATGGATCAGAATGTGATCCATTCGAAAAGTGTTATTAAGTAAGGGTGTTTCTGTCAGTTAAGTTAGAATCCTGTTCGTATAATTCCCTAAGTGAGTTCATTAGGGTAACATGATGAATAAAAAAAAGGGGGATGCTGCGGCTGCTAAGCATGGAGCCAACCCCCAATTCCTAAATCTGTTTTTGGTGTTTTTTGCTACTGTCTTTCATGAAAGTGTGAAACTGTTCAGGTGCTACACTAGATCTCTTCAGCTCATTTATAGTAAAAGATTCTTTTTCTTGTCAAACCCAATGAAAACTAGATTTTACGAGTAACATTTCATTTCTCCTGTGTTTTGCACGAACGATTTGATTCAAGTTTAGCCCCAAAGTGAAATTTGAGGGTATCAATAAGGAAAATACTGCAAGATCTTGCAAAAATCTAATTTTCATGTGTCACAGTAGAGAAACTGAATCCTGCACAAATGGACTCCTAAGGAAAGAAACATGATAAGCACAGGTTCACTAAGATGAAATCAGTCTAAATTGGAGAGGAAACAGTATTGGAACAGCCAAATCTAAAGGCCTGCCAAATGTAAGGTATTAAAGAGAACATTCCCTGAAATGCACTGATTCCAGAAGTCAACTTGTTGAACATGAGATATGTAATGGTGTTTCACACCAATATTGTACGTCAAGATGATACATTAATCCATTGCATGTCTGCACGATATATCAATCTATTTGTAGTCATTACATATGTATATATAATGTATAAATATTGTAACAAGGTGTGGTTTTGTATTATATCGTATGTTAATGCCTGCTAAGAAGGGCATATTAGCCCTGTTCTTTTGTAGCATGTCGGGTATGATAGTCTAGTCAAACTATAGTGGATCTTGACTCTGTGCTCTTGTTTGATGATCTTCTTTGCTGAGTAGAATTTGGCCAGTGCGTGGTTGTTCAGATTTTGTTGGTTGATGACTATTGGCTAACTACTATTCTTGTGTTCACAAAGTCTAAACGTTCTATTTCAGGTTCAATGTAATGTTTTTGAAGGTGCAACTGGGGAAGTTGCATTGACTGCTGGTGGCGGAAAAAGGAAGATAGTTGGACCTAGTGACACATACGAGGACGTGGCTATGGTTTGTGAAATTACATGAGGTTTTAATTTTAATAGCATATTGGTTTGTGTTTCTATCCATTCTTCACTTTATTCTGTGGGACATTACTATCTAAAATAGTACCTTTCCAGCCATCCGCTCTACATGATATTGTCTTTCAAGTTTATTCAAATTCAGAAATTGGTTTGCCATGGAATCTTATTGTTGCTTTTAATGAAAGGTGAAAATACCTATCATCTCATCCATATGTTATCATGTACAGTCCGATCAGAACTTCTCTGTATAGTTTTACACCTCTTCACGATATTTGGGGGAACTATTGCATTTGTGTTATCTTTCTAATTGCCATCATAATCCAAGTTCTGTCAGTTGTGGCCATACTAGCCATCCATGGTTTCAACTTCACTGGCTTGTCATTCTTCGTCCATTTTCATTCATGTCACTCTACATGTTGCTTACATATATAGTTAAAAGGGAAACACACGCTTATGGCAGTAGTAGTCCATGTACATGTGGACTCGTTTAAATTTTGTAGATGATTATTTCCTTTCGAGATCTTTGTTGAAGTCTGCCCTTCACTAGTCTCCACTCAGTGCATGTACTTTAGTATTATAATAGTTGTCTTACCTTGTCATGTATGGTGATCCTTTTTTATTTTTTCTGAACCACATATGAATATGTAAGACTACCCTTAGGGCTCATAGACAAGCAGAGCTGCATGTAGTTCAACTAAGTTTAGGCTGTTCTGATCCCATTCATAGTTGGTTTCCAGTCCACATTTACCAAATGTGGGATGTGTTGGCCTATCAAGCGATTCAAGATGAACATGGATACTGCATGTTTGGTTTGGTTTGGGTCATACGATTTCATTTATATAATATGATATTCATGTATATATTTATATGTATGTATATATGTTTGAGGACCAAGTTACCACAATAAATTTTTGATAAAATCAGAGATTTTATTGAGAAGTGATTGGAATAGACTTACAATCTGGCAGACATCACAGGTCTCTATACTCTCTTTCTCGAGATCTGTGCCCTTGTTCCTGGCGACTGCAGTTACTTCTTCAAATGAATCCCTAATTATTATTTATAAGCTATTCTAACTTAAAAGACAAAATTACCCATACTAAGTACAACTTAACACAAGATTAGCATAGAGTAAAATTGACATGTATGGGTCCACAATTAGGACCCGAATATGATTTCTCAACACTCCCCCTCAAGTTGAGTGGAAGATGCTGAGAACACTCAACTTGGTCAAGGTATCCACTAGACATTTATAACTGACAACCTTTGTGAGAAATTCTACTTTATAATCCTCACACTTCACGTAGATTAACTTGAATTCTTTAGATGATATCTTCTCCCATATAAAAGGGCAATCTATTTTAGTATGTTTGGTTCTTTGATGATAAACAATATTTGAAGCCATTTAGATCAGTGTTGTTCGATGTGTATTGTATCGTGTATCGTTTTGGTCCATGATATGATATATCGTATCGTATCCTATCATCCCTTATCATAATTTAATACTAAAAATTGATAAAAAAACTTAAAAAATTAGAAAAATTAGTAAAAAATATGATAATTACAAAGAATTCATATAATGCAAAAATATAGTACATATTCATCATTCACCATTTAATAATTGAAAAAAGAATTACATATTTTGAAGTTGTACGTGACATCCTTACCTTAGAAAAAATATAACTTTCATAATTGGGAAAAAAATACATTTATGCATTGTAATCAAGGTCATTAAGTAAATAATCTTTTATCTTCTCCTTGCTGAAGATCATCACCACCTTCTGCCTCAAAATCAAAATCTTCATCTCCTTATGATATTATTATTGCACTCTTTTTAAATTAATTCATGCAATGTCTTCTTCGGTTAGGAGTATATTTACTTCATTATCTTCCATAATTCACTCCTCTAATATATCAAAATTATCTAAACTTATTAGATTAAATTGGTTTTCTTCTCTATTTAACTTTTTTAATTGCCTGCAAGAAAGAAAGATAAGTAATTAGTAAATAAAATTAATAATTGAAGTCAAATAAAATATTAAATTGAATCTTTAGTAGTAACTAATACAAGATTACCTCTGTTGGAGCCGCATGTTACAACGGATGAAAACTAAGTTATTGAGCCGCTTATGTTCCAACCTGTTGCGCTTTTTTGTGTGGATGTATTAAAAAACACTTTAATTCCTTTTACAACCCGTTGCACTATAGGTTTTGCTCAGAACTCTTACTGTAAAATCTTTAAGGTTTGGGCAATTACTTCCAAACCTATTCCACCAAACATCTGATAGAAATAGACAAACATCATGGACTTACTCCACAATAAATATAAGATTTAAGAAACTTAAATATGAGCATAATCATTTCACTTGGATGCATACTAGTGCGGTTACGAGTTGTTATACGCAAGCCCATCAAGTGAAGAGCATTATTGTAGATCTCCATCTCTCGTTTTATAGCATCTGCTCTACCCTTATCATGGACTAATATGTGTATACAATCAATGATACCTCGATTTACCTCACCATCCCATTTAAAGTAAAGAGCATTATCGTAGATCTCCACTATATGCCAGAGTAAGCTCTTCCTCTATTCCTTCCTCTTCTATCACTTTTGCTTATAACATCTTCAACAATCTTCTTTCTCCTAGTTGGTGGTCAAGAACTACTGCTACTAATCTTTGTCCTATCATTAGAAGGAATACTATCACCCAATCCAACAACATCATCATTCTCTTCTTCAAACATCTCTAAATAATTCTTCTTTGTTTTCTCTCAAGTATACTCTCAATCATTCGTAGACATTACCACTTAATGACTTTTGACAATTTCCTAACTCTGCTCATACAAGGAGCAACTTCTTTTCTAGTCCCTCCTAGGTGATGTTTCAATCATAAAATTCCACCACTAACCACCTCCTCACGAAACAAACATTTTATCTTCAATCTGGTGGTATACTCCATTGTCATACTGGATCATCGGACCAAGATTAGGAGTCCCTAATACCCCTTTATGCCATCTCAATTAAACACTTCAATCTAATAAAAAACTTGAAAATAAAAGCACTTCATAAATCCCCAATCTTCACTTAACACTCAAATAGAGTGTCTCCCACTTCACGAATACAAAAAAAATCATATCCACGCACTTCATAACTTCATATATCGTCATTCAAAACAAGAAAAACACAAATAACACAAAAAACAAATACAAAGAAAAAAATTTTGAAAAACGCAAAAAAATACTACAATGCGTGTTGTGAGCCTTGCAAAGATGTCGTAGAGCACCTTGGGAGCCTTGAACACCTTGGGAGTCACTAAAAAGAGCCTGAGAGACTATAACAAATGCCAGAAACCCGTAAAAACACGAGTTTCAGTTTGGCGAGGGAATCACTCGTATTGTATGATACGGGCTATACATACTATATCACACGATACAACCCGATAACTTGCTACAAGCGATACACAAGGGTCTATCGACAATATGGATAATACTGATTTGGATAGTTGCACTACTATCATTATATAAGGAGATACGAGTTATCAACTCAAAACCCAACTCATAAATTAATGAAGCTAGCCATTTGCCTTCACACATAGCTTGCACAATAGCTCTATATTGAGCCTCTGTTATAGACCTAGCAACCACTGATTTCTTTTTACTCTTTCAAGGTACGATATTTCCTCCTAATAAGGTAATATATCTCGTAGTAGATATGTGATCATCTAGTGAACCAACCCTATATGCATCTTAATATATTTCAATATTCAATTTCCTAGTTCTTGAGTATAAAAGACTTGCCCCAAGTGTGGATTTAAGATATCGTAATATGCGATAAACAACATCCATGTGATTTTTGGTTGATGAGTGCATAAATCTGCTCAAATTTTGACTGTATATGTAATATCTGGTCGTGTAATAGTTAGATAGATGTGTTTACCAACTAACTTGTGATATTTATTGATGTCTGGAACTAGTGAACAACCTCTAGGGTGTAATCTGTGGTTGACTTCCATGGGAGTATCACATTTCTCGTAATCTGTCATATTAGTTTCCTTCAGTATATCCAAAGTATATTTCATTTGAGTTAGGAATATACCTTTCTTAGAGTGTAACACTTCAATCTCAAGAAAATAATGAAGTATGCTCAGATCCTTTAGTTTGAATAGAGTGTGCATGTTGTCCTTTAATGTATATATTTCTTTGATATCATCTTCTGTGATTATAATAACATCAACATACACTATAAGGACTATAAGGAGAGATAATTTTTTCCTTTCTTAAAGAATAAATTGTGGTCATTTACACTTCTTTGGTATTCCAGATTGCAAACACCTTTGGTGAATGTCTCAAACCATGATCTTGGAGACTGCTTAAGACCATAGATGGCCTTATTCAATTTGCATACTTTCTTTGAGGATGAGTTCACTTGCATTCCAGGTGGCAGCTCCATATAGACTTCTTCATTCAGGTCACTCATTAGAAATGTATTTTTAACATCAAGTTGTCATAGATCCCAATTTCTTGATGCCGCTATATTAAGAATCACCCGAATAGAGGTCAATTTCGCAATAGGAGCAAACATCTTGTTGTAATCTATGCCATAAGACTAACTGTATCCTTTAACAACCAAACTCGCTTTATGTCTTTCAAGTGAGCCATCTGCCTTATATTTTATTATATATAACCATTTGCATCCTTTAACAACCAATCTCGCTTTATGTCTTTCAAGTGAGCCATTTGCCTTATATTTTATTATATATAACCATTTGCAGCCTATAAGAGTTCGGTTGGGAGGCAAATCCATAATAGTCCATGTATGTTTTTCGCAAGAGCCTCTAGTTCATCTTCCATGGCTACTGTCCAGTAGGAACATTTCCTGGCTTCTTCAAAACTTCCAGGTATAGTATCTTTCTCAGCATTCATGATGAACTGTTGATAATTTTGAGATGTAAGGGATAGACAACATAATGCGAAATGGGATATTGTGTGCAAGTTTTTTTACCTTTCCTAATCACAATAGGTACTTCCAAATCGGTAATTGGCTGAGAATCTAAACACGAAGATGAATCCTTGGTCTCAGTAGTTGCTGATTGGTCTTGCTATATGATAACTTTGCACGACCCCCTTCTATAAACTAGAGGATGCCTTGTTGAATCTCTTGTTGCTCCACTTTTGGTTTTAGATTCCTCCACTTCAGGACATAAGAGAAGTATTGTCGTGTTGTCCACTGATGCTTGATGTTCTTCCATTGATACTTTCTCCCTCGTGGAAGAATAGTAAGGAGTGTTTCCAAAAAAAGTGACATCTATAGATATATAGAATTTTCTATGAATAGGATCATAGCATTTGTACCCCTTTTTGGAATGTAAATAGCCGAGAAAAATACATTTTATGGCTCTAGGGTCTAATTTGTCACGATTCTCAACATGAATATATACATAGCAGGTGCAATCGAAGATACAAGGTATAATGTAAAAAACAAGAGACTCTTTAGAAAGTGTTGTCATTAGGACTGACCCCATTTAGGACTGTACTAGGCACCCAATTAATTAAATAAACATTTGTTAGTATAACTTCCTCCCAATAGGATTTTGGAGCATTACTTCCAAACAAAAGTGCATGAGCAACTTCAAGAACATGATTCTTCCTTTCGGATACTCTATTTTGTTTAGGGGTATTAGGGCAAGTAGTTTGATGAAATATACCATGAATGTTAAGATATTCTTTCAGGGTACTCCTACTAAACTCCCCCCATTATGGACAACTGAAAAAATAGCTTAAAATTTAGCTTTTGATTTCATTAAGTAGACTGTTATAAGGTGAGTACAATTATCAGTAAAAGACACAAAAATATCGATGTCCAGAGATAGAAGAAACATGACTAGGATCCCAAACATCAAAATGAATAAGTTCAAATGGTTTAGATTTCTGAGACTCAATAAGAAAGTAAAGAGCTCTATGATGCTTTGCCAGCTGGCAGACATCACATTCAAGAGTTATATTACTAAAACCAAAAGATAAATTGGGAATGATAGAACCAATCTTGGAAGGCGGAAGGTGTCCAAGACAAGCATGCCATAGCTTTATTTTTGCTTGTGATGATGCAATGGAGGTGGAGGGAGTCAATTGGCCATCAGACAATGCGTTCACGATGTAGAGACCTCTCTCTAGGCTACCATGACTAAAGACCTTTATCTTCATATCTTAAAAAACACAACCAAGAAAAGAAAAGGTGATAGAGCAATTTAAAGACTTGGTAAGAGCATTGACTGAGAGAAGGTTAAGGGAAATGCTTGGAACATGTAACACATTTGATAGGTTAGCAAACGGGGTTTGCACACTGCCTTGTCCCACTGTATATGTGTAAGATCCATTAGCCAGTCGAATAGGATCTTTGGTATCAAGAAGTGTGTATGCTCAATTGATATTTATCGCCCACCATATGGTTAGCTCCTGAATCTGTAATCCAAACTCGAGACAAGGTAGTAAAGAATGATTTACCCTTAGAAATGACTAGTTGGAGTGCCGTAGCTGCTTAAAAAGTCGTGGCTTGAAAGTTGTCACCTATGCATGAGGTTGTGGCTTGGGAGCTATTCCCAATGCGTGATTAAGTCCTTCAATATGTTACATAAGTGCTTGAAGATCTGGACTAGCTGATTGGAAGTCTGAAATATTTGCAGAATTACTGCAATTTCTGGAGTAGTTGAGTTTGCCTATAAGCTCCCAACAATACTCTTTAGTGTGATGAGACTTCCCATAATGGGTGCACTTCAATTATTCTTTTTCATCATATGATATTCTACCACGACCTCTTCCATGATTAGCACCTCTCTCATGAGAGTGCAAGACATCTGCCATACCAATTAAAGCATTTTGATAAAGAGACATGGAACTTTCCTTTTCGAGATTTTTTCGATCCTCCTCTCGAAGTAGCAAGGAATACACAATGCCAAGTGAAGGCACTTCTCCCCTGGAACATGTAGAATACTTTATTGTAATGTAAAACTATAATTCTTCCCAGAGCTCCCTTAATTCTGTGTAGTTCTCACTGATTTGCCTCAAGCCCAGTTTGAACTTTCTGATATTTTCCAGAATTTCGTATTTCTTGGCTACATTTTTTTGCTTGGAATATGCTTCGGAGACAACTTTCCAAATTTCTATAGAGGATTCCAAGTACATAAGGGAATGATTGATTCTAGGCGTCATTGATTGCAAAACCTAAGACGAGACCATCACATCTTCCTTCCTCCACTAATGGTATAATGGATCATTTTCAACTCGACATGGAAACTGGCCAGTTAAGTAAAACCATCTCCTCCTTGCTAATACAATCAGTTCTATGAATCATGACCATTCAAGATAGTTTCAACCATCCAATTTGATCGTAGTAATTTGAAATGTGTCGATCTTCTCATCCCCACGAATATCTGATGTAGAATAAGAAATTTAAAGTGATTTCCCTTTATCTGCCATATGAAAAACTTACCACTTCAATGAACTATAGACAATAAAATGACTCACACGCAGATATGATTTGTGACTACTAAAGTTAACGCAGATCTACGATTTCTGATGACAAATCTGATCTGTAATGGTTGATGAACTTCTGGTCGACAACTTATGATGGAACTGCCTTGTCTTTAAACCACGTCGTGTAAAAATCGTGGGTTGTCAGAGCGTAAGCTCTAATACCATGATAAAATCAGCGATTTTATTGAGAAGTGATTGGAATACACTTGTACTCTCTTTCTCGAGATCTGCACCCTTGTTCCTAGCGGTTGCAGTTACTTCTTCAAATGAATCCTTAATTGTTATTTATAAGCTATTCTAACTTAAAAGACAAAACTACCTACACTAAGTACAACTTAATACAAGATTAGCATAGAGTAAAACGGACATGTATGGGTCCACAATTAGGACCGAATCTGATTTCTCAACAATTTTGTGGTTATGCATGCAGGTTAATGGTCAAATGATTCAGTTTTACAATGCAAGTTGCATGAAACTTGGACCGATGCTTGTTAAACTTAAGCTTTTAGAGTTTTAATGAGCAATTCATGTTCTTGATAACTCGGCTTATGTTATTCACATTCAGCTAAGCGCTTAAGTGAGCCAGCAAGCTGAACAAGGACAACATTTTAATTTGGTAAACGAGCATGAATCACCCCTCAAGTTTTGTTCGTGCATTCACCAGCCTTAGCTACCCACTTGCCCTAGCCAGCTTGCTCTTATGAGGGCAAGGATATGATTCTATTATTGGCATTCCCTACTTCTCTTGCTGTTTTCTGGTACAGTGTGGATTTATAGAATTTTGAAATTGATTGTTATTATAATTCACATATGTTCCTAGAACTAATATTGGGTTCGTCTCCATGCTTCCAGCCTACTCTATGGTGGTCCTTGTTACTTAAGCATGTGTGGTTGTAAACCAACAAAAGTCAACAGTAGGGTGATCCGGAAAAGTGGGTGTTCCTTACCCTTCTGTTGTAGACCAACAAAAGTGACAAACATTAGGTGGCAACATTATGGTGGTCCTTGTTTGATTTCTCGTGATAACTAGTCCTATTTTTGTGGGTATTTCTTACCCTTCTGTTGCATCTTTTTGTTTTCTCGTTTTTTTGTATGTGTGATGTTCTACATTCTCATTAAGGAGGTGTTACCTTTTTCCAACAGCTATTGGTATTTCTGTCCTCTTCAGTTGTCTTTGGTTGAGTATTGTCAGCATTCCTATCAATTGGTTTCATGCTCATTGGCACATGAGCTGCTTTAGTCTTCTAGCATCCTTAGGGGTTAGGCAACTTGTAATTCTTTTTAAATCATGACGGGGTCATACTTTTTTTAGTTAAAATACTTTCAGCTTTCTGTTTTTGATGCATAATTGATGCAAAAGAATTAACCATGATAACCAAATATAAAATAAATTGTAATGTCTTTTGAATCTTATTCAGTGGAACAAATTATCACTATTGTCAGCCTTTCCCCCCCATAGATGTACGCTGTCCTTATTCAAGACCATCATTTAAAAGGACTAATTTCCTATATATTTCTTTCTTTCTTTTTTATGAAATAGCTTTGCTTTTTCGTCATATCCTCATTCCTTTCTTGAACACATTCCAATGGGGCCAGATTATTTTGAACAAAAGAAAACCGTTATGATCATCATCTAAAAGTTTGTTTCACAAGGACTTTGATCTGGACTTAAGATTTTTCTGGGCCTAAGATGTTTCACACATTTAATTGCTGTCAAGGTAGGCTTGTTTTGAAGTTCTGTGGGCCTAGACTATGGTTTAAGACATTGTCAAGTTGGGTTTTTACCATGCACCCTAGGCAGCCTGATTAGTTGCGTCACTCCTTTTTGGTTTTAGAAGCCTTGTTATCTGCGTCTTGATACTTGTAGGCTGCAGTCATGAGATGATTATACTATCTTATGTAAAACTGTCATTTAGACATTCATTCTTCAGAGCAGCTTATGGTTTTTTATGTTAGTATGTTTGAATACTTTTGATCCCTCTAGTGCAGATCGGAGTGCACTTCAATGGGACATTCTATGAATTCGTACCATGGACTGGACCTGTTTCATGGGAGATTGCTCCATGGGGCTATTGGCATATATGTGGTGAAAATGATGCATATAAAGTGAGTTTTTCTTCTCTCTGTTCTTCAGAAAAGCCTGAGCACGTGCTCCATGAGGCTATGTATGTAATACATTTGAGCGTTATTTCTGTCATGATTTCAACTGTTCCCTATCCTGTCAGCGTGAGTCTGTGTTTTCTTTACTGCAGTTGAGAGTTTCTGTAGCTTAAGTCCAATCAGGCTGTGACCGTACCAAACTTGATACAACTGACTAAGAATTTGTCCTCTACCCATTTGGCTTGCTGCATTCGTTGTGCTTTCTGACCAAATGCAATTCCTACTGATTATGACCACATAAAAACACTGTTATCTGAAACTTAATATCTTTGTCATCTTAAAGGGACGCTTGTCTTGATTGAGATGCCTATTTGGTTTAGTGAAGCCTACCCTTTTTTGAGCCTCTTCCATCTCATTCCTTTGTAAATGGCTGGATAATTCCTCGCAATTCTTACGTATATATGTCTGATGTTTCTGTTCACTTTCTGAATGGTTTTGGTGGATCAGGTTGAATTAGAAGGAACCACAAAAGCACCTGGGACTGTTCTGAGGGCGCCAACTATAGATGCTGGACTTACTCCATATTGCAAGGACACCTGTTTCGGTGATATAAGGTTGCAAATATGGGAAAAGACATACAAGGGGACTGAAGGAAAGGTATTAAACACTTTCCGGTTCAATCATTCAACTGAGCTTATTTCTCTAGAGCATGTATACACTTAAATCGTGTCAAGGTCATTCCAAATGTTCGTAAGATCAACACGAGCAGCTTAATTTGGTTGCAGCATAGTGAACAGGGAGAAATCATCGTTGTCATGCTTTTTGAAATTGTATGTTTCAAAATTGAATGTTTTGTGATGCCAATGTTGGTTTCATTTACCATGCTACTTTTTTGTATTACAACAAAAAATAAGCCTTTTCTCCCCTTTTCCACAGTAAATGAGGTCAGCTATATGGAATCCCCCCCCCCCCCCCACACCCCCCACTCACCATAGATGTCAATCATATGACATGATAACATTTAACCCGATAAAAGGTAGGCCATTCTTTACATGTTTTTTCTCAATACTTTTGTGGTTTTATTCTTCTCTTAACATTTTCACCATTTAGCTTTTCATACCTTACATGAGTTTCCTTTGGTCACCTTTCACGTGTCAAAATCAATGTTGTGAAAATTGTATAATACGATATAATCTGAGTTTATCGTGTATCTTATGCTAGAATGATGTGGTACATGTAATTGCATCGTTTTCTCCTATTTATCGGGCCGTATCGTATTGTATCACACCGTATTATATGAGTCAACATCAATTTCTCTTAACATATAAACCTGAGACCTTTAGTTTTTTTCGAGTGTCCTGCATGCTCTCAAACCCTTACTGTCTATGTTTGCTTCCGAACCTTTTTTCTATCATCAATTTGTTTGATTTCGTTGAGAAATCACACGTTTTTCTCTCAAAACCATGAAAATCCATAGAATTTTTGTCAAATCCATAACATACTCCCTTCTTTTCATTCATAATCCTTTTTCTCTCGATTTTTCACTTGAAAAATTTGGGACTTTCATATTCCTCACCTTTATAGTCTTTTTTTAATGGTTCGATCCAATGTAGAAGTACTACATCCCAATGCATGAAGGCAATAGGCGAATAGGTGCATGTTCTATAATGAGGTTAAACATGAAAGTATTTCCTACATGAAACACCATCTTAGAAACCAAAAAAGATGTAAGTACTTGTCATCAGGTGCCTAAAGCTGAAAAGTATGAAATTCAATAAGTTTTAGAGGTTATAAAAATAATTACGACAGAAAGAGCAGAAATAGGTAATTAAAATATGTCTCAAGATGCTTGTGGAGATATATGCGATGAAAAAATTCATGGTATGATTAAGGAGGAGAAAACAAGGAGAAACGAGATAAGAGAAAGAATGCTTGAGGCATGGTAGGGGAGGTCTTAGAGGCCATGGAATACATTTATTTCTCCCAATATATGACTCTTTAAGCCCAACTAGGTATTAGATTAACTATGGTTTCAAAGGAGGTAATTGAGAAAGTAGATTTGAAGTGTGGAAGAGTTTTTTTTATGAAAATTGCTTTCCTTTTAATGTTATAAATTCAATTTTCTTTTAAGGCATGGAAGATGCTATTATTAGTATAAGAGTATGTTATAAGGTCTCTATTGATTATGCTTTGAGGGGTAAATTACTAGAAAAATTAGTTGATATTATTTATAAATGAAGTTATGAATTTAGAGAGTCATGGAAGGTTGTTGGTTGTTTTATTATACCTTATGGTTGAACATATGACCAATGTAGATCATTAGTAAACTTCTTAGTCTATTGTCCAAATGAGACATTATTTTTTAAATCCTATGATATTGATACAATTGTAGATAATTTACTCCTTGTTTTTTAATATGTCGAGGATGTTGATGTTAAAAATATTATTGATGTTGCAAATTTTAGAGCAACTGGTAAGATGCTTGAGAATCATCCATCCTTAGTGTGGATCTCATATTGCTTGAGGATTTGAGTATAATAGATGAAATCAAGGGGGCTATTGATATATGTATAAATGTCACAAAGTTTATTTATAATCACTTATGTATATTGCGTTTAACGAGTATTTACACTAATGGAAGGGAGTTCATTAGGTATTTGTTGATGATTTGTTACGAATGTTATTACTGTTCAAAGTCTTGTCATATATAAAAATACATTAAAAAATGAACGAGGATCTATAAGTTAGGTCAAAAAAGAGGGGAGATTATTGTAGTGAATTTTATTTCTAATACTAATTTTTGAGGGAAATGCAAATTATGTTTAGGATGACTATGCCTTTAGTCAAGGTAATCTAAATGATAAATTCTAATCTTAATTCTGAATTGGCGTGTCATTTTCAGTTTATACTAATAGTTTAAAACTTAAACTTTCTTACTCTTTTAGGTATTATTGACTGTGAAATGCCATTGCATGCCAATGCTTAATTGCTTATTAGTTATTACTTATTAACTACTTGTTAATTGTTATTAATTAAATTTTGATTATGTTTTCAAACAATTTGTTATTTTTGAATTATGTTTTCTAACAATTTGTTATTTTTGTTTCTTAATTTCAAAATTTTTAATTTTTAATTTTTTTTCCTTGTTACATATAATTAAATGTGTTGTATCGTACGATATGATACGATTATCATATATCAGTGTTTTGTGAAATATGAACATTGATACGATTATTATAATATTGATCAAAACATCACAAATGATTTTCTCTCATTTTATCATCTATTGATAATGCTTCTAATTTTTTTTATAATTTTGTTATGAATACCATAACTCTGCCCATATAAGGGATCACCCTTGCATTGCCGGTCTCAAGCCCGGATAAGGAGGAGGGTTGTGTTAGGCTTCCGACAACCAGTGTAAAACTTTGCCGGATTTTTATACCATTGATTAATAAACATTATTCTGGGGTGTTCCCGCCTAGGGATGCGCTGCGTAGCCCAAATGCAGTGATAAGTAAGAAAAGGCTACTACATTTTCGTCCGGATGTAGTGAATCAATTGCAGAGAGGGTTTCCACATCATGGACAGGTGTGCGTAAAGAAGTTAGTCCCGCTACATTGCCGCCTGAATGTAGTGAATAATTTACAAAGAGGGTCTCCGTATTTTCAATATTGATGGATATGGGGGTAAGGAAGTCCTAGATAATAAGATTCGTATTGGTTCTTAAAATATCAGAACATTATCCAGTAAGCTAATGGAGGTGGTAGATACTATGATTCGTTCAAAGATTCATATTGTATGTTTATAAGAGATAAAGTGGGTTGGAGAAAAAGTAAAGGAGATAGAGGATAAAAGTTTTAAATTATGGTACTTAGGTAAAGAAAAGGCTCGAAACGGAGTTGGTATTATCATAAATAAAGATTTAAAGGATAGTGTAGTAGACATACAACGATATGGTGACCGAATCATGACGTTAAATTTGTGTTAGGAGCAGAGATTTTGTATATAGTTTGTGCTTACGCACCCCAAGTAGGACTAGAAGATAGTATAAAGACAACTTTTTGGAAAGAGTTACATAAGGTGATTCAAAGGATTCCACAAAGGGAGATGATTTGTTTAAGAGGAGACTTAAATGGACATTTCAGTAAAGAGGCATTAGGATATCAAGGGATTCATGGAAACTTTGGTTTTGGGGATATAAACGAGGAAGGTAGGGAGATTTTAAATTTTGCTATGGCATTTGATCTCTTTATAGTCAATACAATCTTCAAAAAACGAGATGAACATTTAATTACTTATAAGAGTGGCTTATCACATACACAAATTGATTACTTTATTTGTAGAAAAAAAAATAGAGCGTGTTGTAAAGATTGTAAGGTAATTCCAAGAGAAAGCTTAACCATCTAACATCGACTTTTAGTTATGGATTTACAAATGAAAAAATGGACAAAGAAGAAAAGAGTGCATCAAGCTATTCAGACTAAATGGTGGAACCTCAAAAGCGAGAAAGAAGATATATTTAAACAGAAAGTCCTTCAAGGAGATGTTTGGAATTATGTTGGCACATATGTGGAACAATATGGCTATACATATTAGGAAAGTGACGAAAGATGTGTTAGGGGTATCTAAGGGAGGTGTACCGGCACAAAAAGAAGCTTGGTGGTGGAGTGAAGTAGTGCAAAATAAAATCAAGGAAAAGAGGGCATATTACAAATTACATTATGCTAAGAAAACTAGTGAAACTTTAGAGGCTTATAAGAAAGCAAAGAAGGAAGCAAAAAAGGCCGTGAGTGAAGCAAAAACTAAAATTTGGGAGGATTTATATAAAAAACTCAACTCAAAAGAGGGTGAAAGAGATATTTTTAGGATAGGTAGGGCTAGAGATAAGAAAACTAAAGATCTTAATTCTGTTAGATGCATTAAAGACGATGTTGAAAAAATTCTAGTGACAAATGATGATATAAGAAATAGATGGAAAAACTATTTTTATAAGTTTTTTAATGAAAATAAAGATGTTAGTATTAGCTTAAGAGAGTTAGCCAAATCAGAAAAGTATATAAACCACAATTTCTTCCGCCATATTCAAAAGAATGAAGTCAAAGAGGCTCTTAAACATATGAAGGGTGGTAAATCGGTAGGACCGGACAATATTCCTATAAAAGTTTGGAAAATACTAGGAGAAATAGGAATCTCTTGGCTCACAAGACTATTTAATGAAATATAGAGAAACCAAAAGATGCCCAACGAATGGAGAGCAAGTATACTTATACTCATATATGAGAACAAGGGAGACATTTAGAATTGTGCGAATTATCGAGGTATTAAGTTAATGAGCCATACTATGAAATTGTGAGAAAAAATTATTGAACGTAGGTTAAGACAAGTATGAAGTACAACAAAGAACTAATTTGGATTAATGCCAAGCAGATATATTGTTGAAGCGATTCATCTTTTGAGACGTCTTATTGAATATTTTAGAGCAAAAAGGAAAGACCTTCACATGATATTTATTGATCTAGAAAAACTTACGATACGGTACCGAGGGAGGTTCTTTGGAGAACCTTGCAAAAAAGAGGTATCCCATTGACATACATTAACCTCATAAGAGACATGTACGATGGTGCAAAAACATGTGTAAGGACTCATGTAGGAATGTTAGACTTCTTTGAAGTTGTTATTTGATTACACCAATGGTCAAATTTAAGTCCATACTTATTTATAATGGTGATTGATGAGTTAACAAAACATATTGAAGATGAGGTACCTTAGTGTATGTTATTTACAAAGACATTGTATTAGTGGAGGAGTCTAAAGAAAAAGTTAATAGAAAATTGGAACTATGGAGAGAAACATTAGAAAGCAAAGGATCATTACAAAAGATGTCTTGTGACAAAAATGAAGTTGAGATGGATGGGTGGTCATACAAGAAAAGACCGTATACATAATGAGGTTGTTAGAAACAAATTAGGAGTGACACCAATAGAAAATAAAATGAGAGAATATCGTTCAAGATGGTTTGGACATATAGAAAGAAGATCAAAAGAAGAACCTCTAAGAAAGTATGAAAAACTAAATTTTGAAAGTATTAAAAGAGGTAGAGGATGACCACATAAGTGTTGGAAAGAAACAATAAAGAATGATCTAGCTTATTGTGAGTTAACTGCTAACATGGTACATGTTAGGACTCTATGGAAACAAAGAATCTATGTAGCTGACCCCGTCTACAAACAACAACAACAACAACTAAGCCTTTTCCCATACTAGACGGGGTCGGCTACATGGATTCTTTGTTTCCACAGATCCCTATCGTGTGCCATGTTAGCAGTTAACTCCCAATAAGCTAGATCATTCTTTATTGTTTCTTTCCAACACTTTTGTGGTCGTCCTCTACCTCTTTTAATACTTTCCAAATTTAGTTTTTCTAAACTTCTTATAGGTTTTTCTTTTGATCTTCTTTCTATATGTCCAAACCATCTTAAATGATGTTCTCTCATTTTATCCTTTATTGGTGCCACTCCTAATTTGTTTTTAATAACCTCATTATGTATACGGTCTTTTCTTGTATGACCACTCATCAATCTCAACATCTTCATTTCTGTCACAAACATCTTTTGTACATGTTGATGATTAACTGCCCAACACTCAGAACCATAAAACATGGCAGGCCTAATTGCTGCTCTATAATATTTAGCTTTTAACTTTAATGGTATTTTCTTATCACAAAGAATACCTGATGCTCCTCTCTATTTTAACCAACCAGCATTAATTCTATGTGTAACATCTCTATCAATTCTTCCATCACTCTGAAAAATTGACCCTAGGTATTTAAAACTTTTCTTTTGGGGAATGCAATGTGTGTTAGTTTTAATTTCCACGTCCTCTGAAGTAACCAAATGATCAAACTTACATTCCATATATTCTGTCTTTGTTCTACTAAGTCGGAGGCCTTTGCTTTCTAATGTTTCTCTCTATAGTTCGAATTTTCTATTAACTTTTTCTTTAGACTCCTCCACTAATACAATGTCATCTGCAAATAACATACACCAAGGTACTTCATCTTGAATATGTTTTGTTAACTCATCCATCACCATTACCAAGGTACTTCATCTTGAATATGTTTTGTTAACTCATCCATCACCATTATAAATAAGTATGGACTTAAAGTTGATCCTTGATGTAACCCAATATTAACTTCAAAGAAGTCTGTCGTTCCTTCATGAGTCCTCACACATGTTTTTGCACCATCATACATGTCTCTTATAAAGTTAATATATGTCAATGAGATACCTCTTTTTTCCAAAGTTCTCCAAAGAACCTCCCTCGGTACCCTATCATAAGTTTTTTCTAGATCAATAAATATCATGTGAAGGTCTTTCTTTTTTGCTCTAAAATGTTCCATAAGATGTCTCAAAAGGTGAATCGCTTCAATAGTAGATCTGCCTGGCATGAATCCAAATTGGTTCTCTGTTGTACTTGATACTTGTCTTAACCTACATTCGATAATTCTTTCCCATAATTTCATAGTATGACTCATTTACTTGATACCTCGATAATTCACACACTTTTGAATGTCTCCCTTGTTCTTATATATGGGTATAAGTGTACTTGCTCTCCATTCCTCGGGCATCTTTTGGTTTTTCCATATTTCATTAAATAGTCTTGTGAGCCAAGTGATTCCTATTTCTCCTAGTATTTTCCAAACTTCTATAGGAATATTATCTGGTCCTACCGATTTACCACACTTCATATGTTTAAGAGTCTCTTTGACTTCATTCTTTTGAATACGTCGGTAGAAATTGTGGTTTATATACTTTTCTGACTTAGCTAAATCTCCTAAACTAATAATAACATCTTTATTTTCATTAAAAAAATTATAAAAATAGTTTTTCCATGTATTTCTTATATCATCATTTGCTACTAGAATTTTTTCATCCTTGTCTTTTATGCATCTAACATAATTAAGATATTTAGTTTTCTTATCTCTAGCCCTAGCTATCCTAAAAATATCTCTTTCACCCTCCTTTGAGTTGAGTTTTTTATATAAGTCCTCCCAAATCTTAGCTTTTGCTTCACTAACGGCCTTTTTCGCTTCCTTCTTTGCTTTCTTATAAGCTTCTAAAGTTTCACTAGTTTTCTTGGCATAATGTAATTTGTAACATGCCCTCTTTGCCTTGATTTTATTTTGTACTACTTTACTCCACCACCAAGCTTCTTTGGTACACCTCCCTTAGATACCCATAACACATCTTTCGCCTCTTTCCTAATATGTATAGCCATATTGTTCCACATATCACAGGGTGTGCCAACATAATTCCAAACATCTCCTTGAAGGACTTTCTGTTTAAATATATCTTCTTTCTTGCTTTTGAGGTTCCACCATTTAGTCTGAATAGCTCGATGCACTCTTTTCTTCTTTGTCCATTTTTTTATTTGTAAATCTATAACTAAAAGTCGATGTTGGGTGGTTAAGCTTTCTCCTGGAATTACCTTATAATCTTTACAACACACTCTATCTTTTTTTCTACAAATAAAGTAATCAATTTGTGTTTGTGATAAGCCACTCTTATAAGTAATTAAATGTTCATCTCATTTTTTGAAGATTGTATTGACTATAAAGAGATCAAATGCCATAGCAAAATTTAAAATCTCCCTACCTTCCTCGTTTATATCCCTAAAACCAAAGTTTCCATGAATCCCTTGATATCCTAATGCCTCTTTACGGACATGTCCATTTAAATCTCCTCCTAAACAAATCATCTCCCTTTGTGGAATCTTTTGAAACACCTTATTTAACTCTTCCCGAAAAACTGTCTTTATACTATCTTTTAGTCCTACTTGGGGTACGTAAGCACAAACTATATTCAAAACCTCTGCTCCTAACACTAATTTCAACGTCATGATTCGGTCACCATATTATTGTATGTCTACTACACTCTCCTTGAAATCTTTATTTATGATAATACCAACTCCGTTTCGAGCCTTTTCTTTACCTTAGTACCATAATTTAAAACCTGTATCCTCTATCTCCTTTGCTTTTTCTCCAACCCATTTTGTCTCTTGTAAATATAGAATATGAATCTTTCTCCGAATCATGGTATCTACCACCTCCATTAGCTTATTGTGAGTTAACTGCTAACATGGTACATGTTAGGGCTCTATGGAAACAAAGAATCTATGTAGCCGACCCCGTGTAGTATGAAAAAAGGCTTAGTTGTTATTGTTGTTGTTATGAATACCGTCTTTCTTTGTGTGACCACACATCCATGTTAAATCATCATTTCTACCATGACCATCTTTTGTACATGTTGATGCTTAACTGCCCAACACTTAGAACCATATAATATAGCATCTAATTGTTGTTGTATAATATTTATTTTTTTACTTTAATTATATCTTCTTGTCACATAGAATACCTGATGCATCTCTCTATTTTAACCAACTTATGTTAATTTTATATGGAACATCTCTATCAATTTTTCCATTGCTTTGAAAAACTAAACCTAGATTTTTAAAAATTTATAAGATGTAATGTGAGCTAAACTTAATTTTCATATTGTATAAAGTAACCAAATGCTCAAACTTTCGTTATGTATATTTTCTTTGTTCTACTAAGACAAAATCTTTTATTTTCTAATGTTTCTTTAGATAACTCCAATTTCTTTAACTTTTTTCATGGGCAAATCAATGAATGCAATGTTATCTACAAATGATATACATATGGTTATCTTAAATATATTTCATTAACTTGTCAATAACTAATATAAATATGAATTTAAAGTTGATTCTTGATATAATTCAATATTAACTTTAAATAAATCTATCATTCTTTTATGAGTCCTCATATATATTTCTGCACCATGATACATCTAAGATTGATGTACATCAATATGATGTTTGTTTTCAAGATTTTTTAAAGAACATCTCTTGGAACCTATTGTAAGTTTTTTAAATCAATAAATATCATATAAATATTTTTTTACTGTAGACATCTCAATAAGTAAATAATCTCAATAGTAGTTCTTCTAGATTGAAATTGGTTGTTTGTTGTACTTGATATTTGTCTCATTTTATGTTCATTATTTCTCATAATTTCATAGTATAACTCGTCAACTTGACACTTTGATAATTCATATAATTTTGAATGTCTTCCTTGTTTTGTATATGGGTATAATTGTAGTCTTTCTCTATTTGTTAGGCATCTTTTAATTTTTTTATATTTTATTAAATAATCTTATAAGCCAAGTAATACTTGTTTCCTTTGAGATTTTCTATATATTTCTATAAGAATATCATCTTGTCCTATTGATCTACCAACCTTCATAAGTTCGAGCTTTTTTAACTTTGTTCTTTTGAATATGTTCGATAGAAATTATGGTTTATATACTTTTTTGAGTTGGTTAACTCTCTTGATGTAATACCAACACTTGTATTTTTCTTTAAAAGCTTATGAAAATTATTTTTCAATTTGATATATTGCTTGTCGCTAGAATCTTCTCATCCTTATGTTTGATGTAAGATCCTTAGTTTTTAATCTCTAGCCTTAGCTATCATAAAAATATAATTTTTATCTTATTTTGAGTTAAGTTTTTTGTATAAATCTATTAAAATTTTGGGCTTTATTGTTAAAATGTATATGGGGTGGGCCACCTAGCCCTTGCCCCAATACCAAGCCATTCAACCCTAGTACATGAGGGCCAGCAGAGCCACAAGTAGTCATTGGGCCAGACCCTCTGTCTTCTCTCCTCTTCCCCCTTGTCTTCTTTTCTTCTCCTTTTCTCTTCTTCTACACCTTATGTACTCTATAAATACGATTTTCATATAACATATTTTCTCAAGCTTTTTGTGGCTAAATAATATTTCTTTTTAATATATTGTGCTTTTGTTGCATATGCTTTATTATAACCTTTTTTTAAGACTTTTGCGAATGATATTCATCAACCTTCTACTGCCACATTGAAGGATCGTGTTATTAAATGGTATCAGAGCTTCAAGTCTTTTTATCTTTTCTTTAAGTACAACGATAGATAATAAGGCTTGTTATTTTACAAATGCCACATTTCTTTTCAACTTTGGACAATTTGACATTATGTGTCTGACCTCTCTATAATGATGGAAAATAATGTCTTTTCTTGCTTCTTCACTTTTGAAATGAGGAGGATGGTAAGCCTTCATATTTGCTCCGAGTTTTGATGCGGTTAAGGCGATGTCTCTTTAAAGTCTAGCTTTATTCGTTCTTGTTTCCGTCATTTGGAGATCGGTTAGAACCTCTTCTTTTATAGGAAAAGGTTTTCTATGGATAAGAGATGATATCACTCCTTCAAATTTTTCTCGAAGACTTCTTAGAAATTGATATATGAAATCCTCATTATCTTCATATTGTCTCTGAGTAAGACATTGTATACATTTCTTTTTGTAATCATATAATTAGTTCCAAATATTAGAATATTCACCAAAAAATTCATTTATTCCTTTATCTTCTTGTTTAAGTGAGACTAATTTGTCTCTTAATGTCATTGTATGAGCCACATCACTTTGAAAATTAGATTTTTTAAAGTATTCTTATACCTTTTTAGCATTAGTAAAATTGACCAAGGTATCCCTAGTATACTCATTTACATTGTTCATGAGTACTCATATGATTGTTCTATGACCTCCTTCATATTCCTCTTTTTGCTAAAGTGTGACATTAATGGAGGGTTTTACTTTCGAATCACTTACATAGTCCCATAACTTTTTGAAATATAGATAAATTTTCATAAATTGGGCCCATATTTTATAGTTTCGAGCGTGTTGGACGAAAGTTAAATCCCTCTTTATTATCCATATTTCAAGGAGAAAAAAACTACAGAGGTAAACTTACAAAATACAATCGACATGCTTTCTAAGGCGATGAATAATATTTCCACGATCGCAAAATGACTCTGATATGATTATTACAAGTAGTGATGATTTTGGGATTCTTCAAATCAAACAAGAACTTGGTAAGATGTTTGAGATGAAAGATTTTTGATAACTCACTTACTTTGTGAGTATTGAGATAACTCGAAATATTAAAGTTTTTTTTTATCTCAAACTAAATTTGTTAATGACATTGTCCTTAGATGATGTCTTAATGATGATAAAGTTGTTGAGACACCTACGGTAATCAACCAAAAGATGCGACTTATTGATGGAGAGTCATTAAGTGACCCTACTCCTTATAGATAAATGGTCGGGACACTCACTTATCTCACCATCACACGTAAAGATATTGCACATGCTGTAAATACTGTAAGTCAGTTTCAACACTTCTACTTCTATGCATATGAGTGTCGTTACGAGGATTGTTCGATATATTCAACAGACAATGATTAAGGGAGTATTTTTATCATCTTCATCTTTACTTCCATTAAATGCATATACCGATGTCCAATCTACATGACAATTTGACAATATAGTTTGTTAGATCTGAGTATCAGTTTGGAGATGTCTTTACCAAATTGCTACCCACTCTACGGTTTCACTTCTTAGTTAGCAAACTTTCGGTGATGAAACCGTTAGTTTGAGGGGAGGTGTTAAAATGTATATGGGGTGGGTCACCTAGCCCTCACCCTAGGACTAGGGCCATTCGACCCCGGTACATGAGGGCCAACAGAGCCACAAGTAGTTGTTGGGCCTACCCTCCTCTTTTCACTCCTCTTCCTCCTTCTCTTCTCTTCTTCTCCTCTTTGACACCTTATGTACTCTATAAATACGACTTCCATGTAATATATAATATTCTTTTTGAATATATTATACGTTTGTTGCATACGCTTTATTATAGTTTTTTTCTAAGGCTTTTGCTAATGATATTTTGAGGTGATATTCATCAACCTTCCATTACTACATTGAAGCATTGTCTTCATTACATTTATATCTCACTTAGGGCTTTTTTCACTTTTTTATGCCTTTTTATGAGCCTCTCAATTTTCATTAGTGTTGTTGGCATAATGCAACTTGTAACAAGCTCTCTTTATCTTAATTTTATATTGAATAACCTTACTCCACCACTACAAAGCTTTTTTTTATGCTAATATGCATCCTTTAAATTCATCTAACACATCTTTTGTCACTTTTTTAATATGTTTTATCATATTATTTCAAATGTTTTATATTGTGCCTCAATAATTTTAAGTATTTTCTTAAATAGTTTTTTTTAAATATACCTTCTTTCTCATTTATGAGGTTCACACTATAGTTTGTTAGATCTGAGTATCAGTTTGGAGATGCCTTTACCAAATCGCTACCCGCTCCACGACTTCACTTCTTAGTTAGCAAACTTTCGGTAATGGAACCGTTAGTTTAAGGGGAGGTGTTAAAATGTATATGGGGTGGGCCACCTAGCCCTCGCCCTAGGACTAGGGCCATTCGGTCCTAGTACATGAGGGCCAACAGAGCCACAAGTAGCTGTTGGGCCAACCCTCCTCTTCCTCTTCTCTTCTCTTCTCTTCTACACTTTATGTACTCTATAAATACAACTTCCATGTAATATATTTTCTCAAGAGCTAAATAATATTCTTTTTTAATATATTATACATTTGTTGTATACATTTTATTATAGCCTTTTTCTAAGGCTTTTGCTAATGATATTTTGAGGTAATATTCATTAACCTTCCATTGCCACATTGAAGCATTGTCTTCATTACATTTATATCTTACTTAGGGTTTTTTTACTTTTTTATGCCTTTTTATGAGCCTCTCAATTTTCATTAGTGTTGTTGGCATAATGCAGCTTATAACAAGCTCTCTTTGTCTTAATTTTATATTGAATAACCTTACTCCACCACTACAAAGCTTTCTTTTATACTAATATGCATCCTTTAAATTCATCTAACACATCTTTTGTCACTTTTTTAATATGTTTTACCATATTATTTCACATGTCATAAATTGTGCTTCAATAATTTCAAGCATTTCCTTGAATAGTTTTTTTTTAAATATATCTTCTTTCTCATTTAGAATGATCTAGCTTATTAGGAGTTAACTGCTAACATGGCACACGATAGGGATCTGTGGAAACAAAGAATCCATGTAGCCGACCCCGTCTAGTATGGGAAAAGGCTTAGTTGTTGTTGTTGTATATCTTCTTTCTCATTTGTGAGGTTCCATTCTTTGGTTAGAATAACTCTATATACTCATTTGCCTTTTTGAGTAATTAAGTTTTCTCTAAAAAATTATTTTTCAATCCTTACAACACGATCTATCTTTTCTTATAAAAGAAAAACAATCAAATGACAAGCCACTCTTATAAGTAACTAAATGTTCATATTGTTTTCTGAAAATTGTATTGACTATAAGGAGATCATATGTCAAAGTAAAGTTTAAATTTTCTTTCCTTCATCATTGAAATTCTCAAAGTCGTAGTTTCCATGAGATATCTTATTGCTTATTTACCCATATATTTATTTAGATCTCTCAAATAAATCATCTCTTTGTAAAACATAAATTATATTCAAAACCTATACTCCTAATATTAATTTCACTATCATAATTCAGTCACGTTATTCTTGTATGACCAGTACACTATCTTTTAAATCTTTATTTATAATAATACTAATTCTAAGCTTCTTCTATTAAATACCATAATTTAAAACTTATTTTTTATAATTTCTTTAGCTCTTTTTCCAAACAATGTTGTCTCTTTAATTATGAAGTGTGAATCTTTTTCCTAATTACAATATCTACTACTTTCATTAGTTTGCCGGTTAATCTTGTGATGTTTCAAGTACCAATGCAAATCTTGTTACGCTTGCTTACTCCTCGTATTTGTGAAAATATGGACTCTCTCTTAAATTTGTCTATTATATTCGAGCAACAATACAGTAGGGCTAATTTTTTTAATTATACTTGCTTATGATGTGAGAACGTTCTTTAAAATTGTTTCATTATATTTCGAGTGAAGGTGTAGAAGTCCTTACTTATATTTGATTATGTTTAGGCTCGATAGCATGTCACTAAAAGGGGATACTCATGAAGTCTTAGAATCTATAATAGGTAATCCAACAAAGTGTTAAAGTGTTATGGTGGTTGTTTGAAGCCCAATTCAATCCTTTTCCTTTGAAATCCGTTCTTGGGACCGGTTTGAAATCCAGGCTTGGGACAGGTCATGGTTGTTGGAAGCCTATACAACAACTAAGCCTTTTCTCATACTAGACGGGGTTGGCTACATGGATTCTTTGTTTCCACCGATCCCTATCGTGTGCATTGTTAGCAATTAACTCACAATAAGCTAGATCATTCTTTATTGTTTCTTTCCAACACTTTTGTGGTCGTTCTCTAGCTCTTTTAATACTTTTCAAATTTAGTTTTTCATACTTTCTTACATGTTCTTCTTTTGATCTTCTTTCTATATGTCCAAACCATCTTAAACGATATTCTCTCATTTTATCCTCTATTGGTGCCACTTCCAATTTGTTTCTAATAGCCTCATTATGTATGTGGTCTTTTCTTGTATGACTACTCATCCATCTCAACATCTTCATTTCATGCTACTTTTTGGTATGATTAGAAAAAATCATGTATAGTTAAAGGCCTTGGTGGAATTCCTACATTGTCGTATCGTATTAATTGAAGCATTTTTTTAACGAGTAGACGCTACTTTAGATTGGTCAGTTTTCATTCTAATGCAATCGGTGTAACTTTAAGCTCACGGCAGCAGGTTAAAAGATTTCCACTTATAAAAAATAGAAAAGATCAATGGGCCATGTGAACCTAATGCTTTGGCTACTCGGAGGGTAGTATATTGCTAACTCTACTTGTTGGGTGTGTTTCCCATAATGCAGGTAATTCTTGATGTTACAAGTGACATGTCTGCAATGGAAGTTGGTGGTGGACCATGGTACACCACATGGAAGAGCACAAGTTTATCTTCTGAACTAATCAAGCAACTCCTGAGAGTACCAGTTAATGTGGATGGGTTCTTCGATGCGATTCCCTTTCTCAAACCGCCCGGCCTTTGATTCTTGAAAATATTGAGCTTCTCCGTTAAACTTGTTTGAAGATCACGCTTCACAATTGACATCCGCATAGCTTACTTGTATGTATCTCATTGTCATGACTAAATTTGACTTGATCCTCAGGGGATGTAAATTATGCTTGTTTGCACAAATAAAGTAAATAAAAATGTAGAGTTCCTTGTTTGCTCCCTTTCCGTTACAAACTTGCAAAGGGAGGTTGAAGCCTAAGGCAGGCTATGCATGCACACATTAGGAATCGAAGTAACGGCCTCTAACGTGGGAGATCACCTAGATGAGCTATAGCTTTGTGTATATATATATATATATATATATATATATATATATATATATATATATATATATATATATATATATATATATATATGTGTGTGTGTGTGTGTGTGTGTGTGTGGAGAGAGAGAACAAGAGTATGGTATGTGGTAGCAATATTACATAGCATATCCAAATTATAAAAATCAACCATCCAATTCCAATTTGAAAAATGAATAGTTGAGATTTAAATAAAAGCAACAAGTTATTTTTTTAATTAAATACAAGGGCGAAAGTAAAAATATATGTTGTGCTTCTAAAATTCTATATATCTATGTGTATATATATAATTAGTTAGTTAGTTTACATTCTTAAGCTGGAATTTGCATCAAACTCATGTCCTTCCGAGAATATTTACAAAAGGAGTGTTTCAATACATAAATATCAATAAAGACAACATAATTATGTGCTCCACGCCCATAAAATGGTCCTTTTTCGACGATGCATACTTTTTAGAAACATAGGAGCAAGTTCACCATGGTCTATATACATTTTCAAAAGGTCCAATTGGGATAGCAGAACGCATCATGCATACCGGTAGTTAAGTGAGGAAATTAGTAAACCTATGCCGTGAGGTCATTATCATTGTTTGAGCAATTATGTCTTAGAGCAACCCTGTGCAAGAAACTTGTTGGCATGTTTGATATTTCTTATGTAGATCATCAATCAATTATGGTTAGCATCGGGCAAATGCGAGCGGACAATGGCATTTCGGATGCTATTGCTGATGGTTTCTATTAAGCCGAGAAACTCGTCATTCTCGGTTGTTTCACCCACGAAAACAGCTAGATCGACCATCAATCCGTTTCTCGTAGAGGTTGTTATGAAATAAATCCATAACAACTAGACTATTATAGATTCGTTCTCTAAAAGTTGGATAAGGGCTTCATAACGGAAAGCCCAGTCTAGATATCTGGGAGGTAGAGCTAGGCGCTACTTTATAAATACAGAGTAGTGCACTGAAACTCATATCAGAGTGACAAAATACAAAGAAGAAAAGAAAACCTCCCTAGAATCAAAACCGATTGTGGGAAACCATGAAAACACTCGTACACACACTTTTTGTTCTTACCTACGGAATATTCGGTGTGAGCTAAAGGAAGACACCATAGGATCAAGAAAGAAGGTCGGGTTGCTGTTGTTCTTTAGTGTAGAAGGCTCAGTAGTCGTCGTCTTCATCAAAGTAAGGTTCTGCAAAAAAGAAAGAGGTACCAATAAGTTTTTTTGTTTATTAATAAAAACAATAAAGAGGAAGAGAGAAGGGAAGGACACTCCCTACTGAAAAAGGGGCTACAGGTAAGGAACTTGAGCCCAAAGGCTAGAAGGCCATAGCAAAAAGTCATTCAGGTTCTGCCAAAGGCCAGGCGATGCAACAGAAGGTTGGCCATGTTCTGAAAAAGGCCAGAAGACCGAATCAAAAGGCCAAAAGAAAAGAGGAAGGAGGCCAACGGCTGGTGGCCGTTGGCCAAACATAGTAGTAGGAGGGAGCAAAGTTGGCGGTCAACCGTTGGCCGAAGGTAGAAGGATAGAGCCAAAGCCAACGACTCGTGGCTGTCGGTAGAACACAAAGGATGGAGGGAGGCAACACTCTCCCTCTCTTGTGTCGCTCTCTTTGTCTCTCTCCCTCTCTTCCCTTTTATACCTCAAAAATCGCCCAGCGGTTTCAAAAAATCGTGAGCGGAAAAACCGATGGTTTTATAAAACTGATTGAAAAGTACATTCTGCCTCTTATCAGTTTTGAAAATTATGAATTGCCATAGGATAAACAAAATATCCAGATATTTTTGAGTAAAAAGTAAATTTTACCCTCAAATGGGCAAAAGGTCGATTTTCCCCAATAGTTGATTATAAAAATTATGAAATACCAAGAGGTTGAATTACTTTCCCGCTCTTACCCGATAAAAGGTTTATAGTTTTGTCACTGTGTTAAAAGACAAAGTTGGTCCTATCTTTTTGAAAACTTACAAATTCAAACTAAATAGCAAAATTACAAATTTACCCTTTATAAGTTATGAATTTTACAGAAAACCAGATACCAAGTTTACTTTTTTATCCTTGGTCATTTTGAAAAATTATAAAACCAGATAAACCAATAAAATTACTAGTTTACTCTTAAAGTTTGAGGAAATTTTTTTGTAGAAATGAGTCTATTTAAGATGTTTTTGAAAAACCTTTAAAAGATCCAAAGTTGCAAAAAAAGAAAATTTTCTAAAAGATGAAAATAAATTATTTTGAATTTTTTTTGGGTGTTTACAAATGCCCCTCTTTGGCACTAATCCAAATTTATTTGGATAACAGTAAAGAAAAAAACACCCGTTTGATTTTCTTTCCATATTTATCTTGAGAGTATGAAATTTTTCTTCATTCCATAACGTCTATTTCCTTGGATTTGTTTTTGCAAAGGAGGAAATTTTAACTAAAGGGGATTTGACAAGAGAACGCCTGGTCCTAGGATGATCATGCATGGACGACCACTTTGATGCATGCATATGTGCATGAAATATGAGGTGAATGAAGTGGATATTTAGAGACCCATACCTGTGATTCGTGAAATTGAGAAGAAGCCTATGAAGGTTGGCTGCGACAAGCAAGATGATTCCCATATTGTTTTCTTTAATATTTCAGGTTTTCAATTTTTTTTAAAAAAAATGGAACTCCTTTTGGTTTCTATGAAAAGGACTTCCAATTTCCTACATTTTCTCTCACTCGGGTTTTAATATCCACTATCTAGTAGAGGTTTTATAGAAGATTTTGAATAACATTTCAAATTTCAATTTCTCACACAACAAAGTCTAATTCTCAAACAAAATGAAATCTAAATAAATAGGTCCTATCCCTACTCTAGGATTTTGACGAAAAACTTCTCTCCATTAGGATGAGTTGTGGGGATTTTGGGAAAGAGTTACCCACGGTCTCTTTTGAAGCGTCCTGTGTTATAAAGCCAAGAAATTTTTGATGAAAAATTACTCTTTTGAGCTTTGGTATTTCTTTTTCTTTTCTTTCAAAGGATACCTCTATATTGGAGGTTTTTGTTTTCCCTTTTCTTTTTTTTCTTTTTTGGAAGATTTCTATATTGAAGGTTTTGTTCTCCCTTTTCTTTTATTTTGATTTTTGTTAATTTTTTTTTGGGAGAAATGAAGTGGGGAATACAACTCATCCCTTTAGATACTCAATTTAGCCAAGAATATCCTATTTCCTAATAGCACCTAGGGCATGAAAATGAAGGTTTTTATGCTTATATTGATTATGCTTTTAATGTTGATGTAAATGTGCGTTATAAACGCCTAGGACATATAAGTCTGAAAAGGCTAAGAAAGTTATTCAACTTTGACTTATTGCAAGGATTGTAGAAAAATACTTTTAGTAAGTGTGAAGTTTGTATATAAGAAAAAATATCGAGGAAAACTTTTCCCAAAGAAACAAAAAGGGCAACAACCCTGTTAAAAATTATTCACACTAATTTATGTGGACATTTTATAGTAAGATCATATCGAAGAAAGGTCTATTTTATAACCTTTATCGATGATTATTCGAGATATACATACATATATCTCTTATCACATAAATCTGAGGTACTTGAAGTATTCAAAGAATATAAAGAGGAAGTCGAAGGCATACAATTAAAGTCCTGATATCAGATAGAGGTAATGAGTACCCCTCAAAAGAATTTCTAAAATTTTATAATAACTTTAATATCACAAAAAAAATATAATACAAAGAACACCTTAACATAATTTTGTAACAGAAAGATATAATAGGACCTTACTGAATATAACAAGGTTTATGTTAATAGATGTTTCTCTACCAATGCTATTTTGGAAAGAAGCAATAAGTACAATTGTCTATATATTCAATAGAGTACCTTGTAAAGTTGTATTCTCTACAACATATGAGATATAGTTTGGAAGAAAATACAACCTAAGTTATCTTAGGAGGTGGTGATCTATCGTCCATGTGAAGATCCTTCAATCATATATAGATAAGCTAGATAATAGGTCATTAAAAAGTGTCGTCATCGGATATCCTAAAAGCTCTAAGGGATATCAATTTTATCATAAGGACCAAGAACTTAAAAAGAGTAGGGATGTTGAATTCTTAGAAAACTTTAAGAATGACATCCTTGAAAATGATATGAGTATGTTGACGATCTAGTAAATCTAGATCAATCATCTTTTAAACCTATAGATGATCTTCTCGAATTAACCGAAACTTTAAGTGAACAGAAAAAACCTATGGCCACACCATCCTACTTAAGAAATTATCACACCTACCATGCATATGAAGTGTGCAATTTGGTAGATTTAGATGAGCTCATTGATAACTTAACTTATAGTCATACTACTAACTCATCTGAATCAATAGATTGGGGAAAAGCCATGTATAAGGAAATTGAATCTATTAAGAAAAACCAAGTCTGTAATTAATTGATTTGCCAAAAGGAAGAAAAACCATAAGCTGTAAATAGATTCTAAAAAAGAAATATAAAGTCAATGGATCTATCGACAAGTTTAAGGTGAAGTTGGTTGCAAAGGGTTTTTTGCAAAAAGAGGGGATAAAGTATATTGAGACATATTCTCCTTTTTTAAAATTTACATCCATAAGAATAATACTAGCAATATTAGCATATTATGACTCAGATTTACATCAACTACATGTAAAAACAACTTTTTTAAATGAAGATTTAGATGAAATCACATATAATAACAACCCAAAGGATACAGAATTGAAGGCCAACAACAACAATAAATAAGCCTTTTCCCATACTAGACGAGGTCAACTACATGGATTCTTTGTTTCCAGAGAGCCCTATCATGCCATGTTAGCAATCCACTCACAATAAGCTAGATCATTCCTCATTGTTTCTTTCCAACACTTTTGTGGTTGTCCTCTACCTCTTTTAATACTATCTAAATTTAGTTTTTTATACCTTCTTACAGGTTCTTCTTTTGATCTTCTTTATATATGTCCAAACCATCTTAAATGATATTATCTCATTTTATCCTCTATTGGTGTCACTCTTAACTTGTTTCTAATAATCTCATTATGTAAATGGTCTTTTCTTATATGACCAATCATCCATCTTAACATCTTCATTTTTATCACAGACATCTTTTGTACATGTTGATGATTAACTGCCCAATACTCAGAACCATAAAAATGATAGGTCTATTTGCTACTCTAAAATATTTACCTTTTAACTTTAATGATATCTTCTTATCACAAAGAATACCTGATGCTCCTCTCTATTTTAACCAACCAGCATTAATTCTATGCATAACATCTCCATCAATTCCTCAATCACTCTAAAAAATTGACCCTAAGTATTTAAAACTTTCCTTTTGGGGGATTCAATGTGTGTCAATTTTAATTTCTATGTCCTCTTAAGTAACCAAATGATCTAACTTACATTCCATATATTCTGTCTTTGTTCTACTAAGTCGGAGGCCTTTGCTTTCTTGTGTTTCTCTCTATAGTTTCAATTTTTTATTAATTTTTTCCTTAGACTCCTCAACTAACACAATGTCATGTGCAAATAACATACACCAAGGTACTTCATCTTGAATAAGTTTTGTTAACTCATCAATCACCATTATAAATAAGTATGGACTTAAAGTTGATCCTTGATGTAACCCAATATTAACTTTAAAGAAGTTTGTCATTCTTTCATGAGTCCTCACACATGTTTTTGCACCATCGTATATTTCTCTTATAAGGTTAATGTATGTCAATGGGATACCTCTTTTTTCCAACTTTCTCTAAACAACCTCCCTCGATACCCTATCGTAATTTTTTTCTACATCAATAAATATCATGTGAAGGTCTTTCTTTTTTCCATGAAAATATTTCATAAGACGTCTCAAAAGGTGAATCTCTTCAATAATAGATCTGTCGGGCATGAATCCAAATTGGTTCTCTGTTGTACTCGATACTTATCTTAACCCACATTCAATAATTCTTTCTCACAATTTCATAGTATAACTCGTTAACTTGATACCCTGATAATTCGCACAATTCTAAATGTCTATCTTGTTCTTATATATGGGTATAAGTGTACTCGCTCTCCATTCTTTGTGCATCTTTTGGTTTATCTATATTTCATTAAATAGTCTTGTGAGCCAAATGATTCCTGTTTCTTCTAGTATTTTCCAAACTTTAATAGAAATATTGTTTGGTCTTACCGATTTACCACCCTTTATATGTTTAAGATCCTCTTTGACTTCATTCTTTTTAATACGTCAGTAGAAATTATAGGTTATATACTTTTCAAATTTAGCTAACTCTCCTAAGCTAATACTAACATCTTTATTTTCATTAAAAAACTTATAAAAATAGTTTTTCTATGTATTTCTTATTTCATCATTTGTCACTATAATTTGTTCATCCTCATCTCTAATGCATCTAACAAAATTAAGATCTTTAGTTTTCTTATCTCTAGCCCTACCTATCCTAAAAATATCTCTTTCACCCTCTTTTCAGTTGAGTTTTTTATATAAATCCTCCCAAATTTTAGTTTTTGCTTCACTGATGGCATTTTTCGCTTCTTTCTTTGTTTTCTTATAAGACTCTAAAGTTTTACTAGTTTTCTTAGTATAATGTAATTTATAACATGTTATCTTTGCCTTTATTTTATTTTGCGCTACTTCACTCCACCACCAAGCTTCTTTTTATACCGGTATACCTCCCGTAGATACACTTAACACATCTTTCGCTACTTTTCTAGTATATATAGCCATATTGTTCCACATATCACAAGGTGTATCAATATAATTCCAAACATCTCCTTGAAGGATTTTCTTTTTAAATATATCTTTTTTCTCGCTTTTGAGGTTCCACCATTTAGTTCGAATACCTCGATGCACTCTTTTCTTCTTTGTCTATTTTTTATTTGTAAATCCATAACTAAAAGTCGATGTTGGTTGGTTAAGCTTTCTCTTAGAATTACCTTGCAATCTTTACAACACGCTCTATCTTTTTTTCTACAAATAAAGTAATCAATTTGTGTTTGTGATAAGCCACTCTTATAAGTAATTAAATGTTCATCGCATTTTTTGAAGATTGTATTGACTATAAAGAAATCAAATGCTATAGAAAAATTTAAAATCTCCCTACTTCCTTCATTTATATCCCTAAAACCAAAGTTTCCATAAATGCTTTGATCTCCTAATGTCTCTTTACTGAATTGTCCATTTAAGTCTCCTCTTAAACAAATCATATCCCTTTATGGAATCCTTTGAATCACCTTATCTAACTCTTCTACAAAAGTTGTCTTTATACAATCCTCTAGTCCTACTTGGGGTGCATAAGCACAAACTATATTCAAAACCTCTGCTCATAACACAAATTTAACATCATGATTCGGTCACCATATCGTTATACGTCTACTATACTATCCTTTAAATCTTTATTTATGATAATATAGAATTAGACTAAATGGTGAACCTCAAAAGTGAGAAAGAATATATTATTTAAATATAAAGTTCTTTAAGGAGATGCATGAAATTATAAAGGTATACCTTATGATATGTGGAACAATATGTTTATGCATATTAAGAAAGTGGAAAAAGATGTGTTAATTGAATGTAAGGGAGGTGTAGTGGGACAAAAAGAAGCTTGATGGTGGAGTGAAGTAGTGTAAGATAAAATTAAGGCAAAGAGGATATGCTACAAATTGTATTATATCAAGAAGACTAATGAAACATGAGAGCTTATAAGAAAACAAAGAAAAAAGATAACCAAAAGCTCAAATTTAAGAAGATTTATATAAAAAATTAACTTAAAAGAAGGTGAAAGAAATATTTTTAAGATAACTTAGGCTAGAGATAAGAAAACTAAGGATCTTACTTTTCTTAGATGTATTAAAGATGAGGAGTAGAAAATTCTAGTAGAAAATGTATGGCCTTAAAAAGTTACCTCGTGAATGGTATTTGACCTTTCAAAATGTCATTATTGAGCTTGGGTTTGTGACTAATAAACTAGACCATTGTGTCTATGTTTGGAACAGTGGGAGCTACTTTGTCATCTTATCATTATTTGTATATGGCATATTGTTGACTAGGAGGTTTTCTTCTCAAAAGAAGAAATAAGTGAAAGATTTAACATGGATGAACTATTCACCAACACAATATTTGCAACTTCTTATGCTAAAGAGATAACTAGAAGGTGAGAGGAAAAGAGAGGACACAAATGAGAAAGAAAGGGTTCCCGTCTTTAGCATTCTGTTGGAAAACAACTTGGCAAGTGGTTGTTTGTCTGAATTTGAGTGATAGAAATTACTTGAGGATGAAATAGCTTGAGCTACTACATCGGTCGATGCATCGCACCAAAGGGGTGTCAATCATATAATTTAGATTCATGTCTAAATTTCATTACATGTTGTTTGTTTCTTATTTCATATTTAAATTTGTTAGACCCTCTATTTGTGATTTTTTCCAAACATATTAAAATGATTACTAAAGTGTATAGCTTTTAAAATGGTGAAATGGCCTCAACTTACATATTTGAAAAAGAATAATTCCTTTGGCCTTAACATTAAAGGGTGTGGAGTATGCTCTAAGAGAAATAAGAAGTTCTTATATTAAACAAGCAATGGATGAGGAAAGATAAAAATATTAAATCTTCCTTAAAGATGATGTGGAGGGTGACCTACTTGGGGTCCTTGAGAAGTCCAAAATAGCAAAGGAGCTATTTAACTCTATAAACATCAAATATGCTCACATAAAACGAAAGTAGGAGATATTGTGGTTCAACATATCAAGATGTTGAGATTTGGTTGTAGCCAAGTCTGTAATCCCAGACCCTATACGAATTTCACTTATTCTAAATCGTCTCTCTCTCTTAAAATATGACAATCACAACACTTAGATTGGGACCTGACTTTATCCTTTTCGAACTCCTTAAACTTGCTATTGAGCAAGAGCATATTAATAAAAATAAAAATGATAAATTACTCTTAGCTTAGGATGATTTAGGATCGTGTTAAAAAGAAACTGTAGGCGTAAAATTTCACTCCTAGTTCTTGAGACCGGAAATGAACCTTTTCGTGCATACGTTCGTTTCTAAGGGCGTGCCAGCTAGCTTGCTCAAGCTAGCAAAGATTTTTGAAATATTCTGACTTTTTCTGGTGATTGTGGGGAAGCGGTATCTTTTCATTTAAACCTTCTTGAACCGATGCTCAAGGGTCAATTTAAACGCTTAAAACTTCATTTTTACAAAACTTTGCAATATCAGTGTTTTGAAGAAATCGATGTATGCCTAGTTTGCAAGTTTTACTGCGACTTTGGAGGAACCTAAGTCTTCACAGTTTTTAGCTATTTAGGCATGATATGTGTGTGCATATGTGGCCTATTTTCAACGTAGTTTGTGCATAGATTTGGGGCGTCTTTGAAAGCTAACGAATGCAAAGATGCACAAATATTTTCAAGTTTTGAGATGATGATGTGAGCTAGGCTCGAATTAAAAAGGCAACTTACACAACTTTCATAAATGTAAATACCCGAAATTGAAGTGCAACTCACACAGCTTTCACAAATGTAAATACCCTAAATGTAAAGCAACTCACGCGACTTAATGTAAATCCACACAAAGGGAAATGCAACTCGACGTGAAGTAAACTCACACAACTTGAAAATATATAAATATGTTATATCCTAAGAAACTCCGCCCATGTAAGGATCACCCTTGCATTGCCGGTCCCAAGCCCGGATAAAAGAGGAGGGTTGTGATAGGCTTCCGACAGCCAGCGTAAAACTTCGTCCGATTTTTATAACATGGTTAACTGCTAACATGGCACACGATAGGGATATGTGGAAACAAAGAATCCATGTAGCTGGCCCTGTCTAGTATGGGAAAAGGCTTAGTTGTTGTTATATGTTATATCCTAAGAGCAACAAGGCTCAATGTGTGTGAGAGTGGAGAGCGGAAAGGCTCGAGTGCTTTTGTGTGCTTCTCATGTGAAATTGAAATGACAACTCACACAACTTTCACTAAAGTATATACCTGAATGGAAATATATACTTTAGCTTAAGAGCGAAAAGGCTCAATGCACGTGTGTGTAAGTGTGAAATTTAAATAACAACTCACACGACTTTCACTAAAGTAAATACCCGAATGGAAATATATACTTTAGCTTAAGAGCAGAAAGGCTCAATGCACGTGTGTGTAAGTGTGAAATTTAAATGACAACTCACACGACTTTCACTAAAGTAAATACCCGAATGAAAATATATACTTTAGCTTAAGAGTGGAAAGGCTCAATACGTGTGTGTAAGTGTGAAATTTAAATGACAACTCACACAACTTGAATGTACCGAATTGAATTGCAACTCACACAGCTTTCACTAAAGTAAATACCCGAATTGAAATATATACTTTAGCTTAAGAGCGGAAAGGCTCAATGTGTGTGCAATATAAGAGCGGAAAGGCTCAAGTGCACGTGGGTGTCCTTTGTGTGCAATTAAGAGCGAGAAGGCTCAAGTACACGTGTGTGGATATGTTTCAAGCACAAATATTACATTTCGGGGGGAGACTTCACTCCATTATAACAACCCCGTATTGAATTGAATTTAATTTAAGCGAATAAGGTAAAAACCGAACTTAAACAAACACTTACACGTGGTCGGCTTTGCCTCTCAAGTTGCTCGAGTCCGTCCTCCTTGGCAACCACGAGATAGGTCTCCTTAGGTGGGTCTAGACGTGAGAGTTTAGGTTCGGGTTCACTTGGGGCAGCCAAGTGTTTGATGGCTTAGGATGGGCTGGTTTCGGGCAAGGTTTTAGGCTAGTTAAGTTCTAACTAGATGAGGTTGGGCTGGGTTGTGGGGGTATGCTTGGTCAAGTGGGATAGGTGGCTTAGGTGGGTCACGGCTAAGGTAGGTTGGGGTGTGGCAGCAAGGTGGGGTGTTGGGGCACAACAGGTGAGTGGGCAGCTGGTCAGGATGTGGAAGTAGTGTGGGGTGCGAAGCAGATGGGGTATTGGGGTGTCGCGCAAGGTGCGGCAGGGTGCAGGGATGTCGTGCAAGGCACGGCAGGGGGTGTGTGGCACGACAACCGGATGCTGGTGACAGGGTGTGCTAGGGAGATGGCTGGGGCATGGGGTGTGGCAGGCGCTAGGGAGATGGCTGGGCCATGGGGTGTGGCAGGCACTAGGGATGCAGTGTGGTGCACGGGACAGGTGCAGGGACTCGGCTGTGGTAGGGTGCTGGGAGTCGGTTGTGGTAGGGTGCTGGCCGGGAGTGTTGGCGCGACAGAGGTGACAGCCGGGTGCTATGGGATGGTGAGTGGGTAATGAAGTGAGGCGGTTGGGATTAGTTAGATATTTAACAAGGTCGGTTTAGGGGTTTTAGTTAGGTTAGTTTGGTTAAAGGAACTAAACCTAGGCTAGGTCGGTCATGAGGAGCTGGGCTAGGTTTAGTTTAGGTCGGTTTGGGACAAATGGGTGGGGTTGGTTGGGATATATGGGTAGGTCAGTTTTGGTGAGAATGGTCCAGCTCTGGAGTCAAATGGAGTCGGTTTGGGGCATGTAGGCTAAGTGTAGGCTAGTTTGGGGTTAGGTTTAGTGGCTAGGTTAGGGTTAGGTTGAGAGACCTACCTCTTGGAGCCGGTCCACCTTGTGTAGCCCACGCCTTGATCAAAGTCCAGCCGTCCTTCATATTGGTGCAGTCCTAGGTTAGGTCAAACTCACATGGCTTGAGCCCATCTCCCCTTTGGCTAAGCCCATATGGCTAACCCACTTGACAAAGTCAAGCCCACCAATCTTCTCTCTCTTACTTTATGCTCTCTCCTAAGCCTCTCACTTGATTTTCGCGTGAACTTACACCTCCCTCCTCACCTCTATTTATAGGCAAAGGGGGTGGGTCTTGGGTTTGGATCTTGGATTTGGTTTTTATGATCCAAACCCGATCCAAATACTATTTGGGTCTAGATCTAGATATTTATGTCCAGATCCAATCCAATTTTTTTGTTTCTTCAGTCCTTTTTGGCGTTTCGAGAATGACGGTTTTCACGAGTCCTGGCTTCATCAATGCTCCGTCTTGGGCTGGGTTTTTCCCAACCTTTCCATCCGATCTCCTTCTCACCTTCTGGACTTCGTTTCGTATGATTTCTGGAATTTCAAGCTTGGGTTTGGATTTCTAATGGTTTTGCTTGGTGCTTTGGCTTTGCATTTCATGTTCAAAGGCTAAAGTCTGCTTCTGGCCTGGGCTCTTCTTTTGCTTTTTGGTCATGCTTTCATTAGGTTGAGATGAATTCTAGGTTTTGGACATGCTTTTGGAGCTGCTTTTCGATCAGGCTCTACCTGCTTGATTTGGCTGCTTACAAAATTGGGACTTGGCCCGAGTTTAAGAAAGTTATATTTCGAAAGAGTTTTTGATAAAAAGTTTAAAGCTTTGGAACTCCTGAGTTTTCGAAAGCTCAAAATTGGTTTTTGAAATGGTTTTACAAACCAAGTGTTTGTTTTGGAAATCATTTGATTTTGGGGTGTTTACAGATGCTCCTCTTTGGCATTATCCAAATTTATTTGGATAATGGAAAAGAAGACAACACCCATTTTTGATTTTTCCTTGGATTCATCCTCGAGAATATGGGATCGTCTCAGTTTTTGAGAAATTTTTTTTTTCTTATGCCCGATAAGAGGGGATTTTTGCCAAAGGGGAGTTTCCTAATGTGGTTCTAGTCCTAATTGGGATCAAGTATTTGATGTCCATGCGTGCATATATGAGTGAATGACATGGATGATGTGCTAGAAAATATGGTTTTGTAGAGACTTAATTATGGAATGGTCGAACTTAGGAGTCTTATGAAGACCTGCTGCATCAAGTGAGCTAGTCTTATGTTGCTTGATGTTTGGGATTTTTCTTAACTCGCTTTTGAAATAGGAAAGACCCTTTTAGCTTCAATCCTAAGGATTTTTAGCTTCTCGTATTTCTCTTTACTTGAGTCTTAACACTCGCTATTCTAGCGGAGGTTTTTATAAGAAAATCAAGTAGCATTTCAAAATTTCTATGCCTTACCCAACAACGTCTAATTCTCAAACAAAATGAGATTCAAGTAAGCAGATCCTATTTTTAGTTTAGGACTCCTTGAAATGAATCTTTCTTCACTTGGGATAAATAGCAGGGATGGAGAAAGAGTTACCACGGTCCCTTCTGGAGCATCCCATGGTTTGAGGCAAAGAGGTGGAAAATTGCTCTTTTGAGCTTTTTGGTAATTTTTTCTTTTTCATAGAGGGTCTCCCTTTGGGAGTATTTTTTCTTTGTTCCCTCTTTTCCATAGAAGATTGATTTTTCTTTGCAATTCTGCTTTCCTTTGGAAAACGACTTTTATAGGGATTTCCCTTTTTGCTTTTTGCCAAATTTTCCTTTTGGGGAGGAGAAGAGAAGAGGGGAAGGACTTATCCCAATGATCTTACTCAATTCATCCCAGATCAGCCTATTTAGAAATAGCACGTACTACCTGGAAGTATTTTGCTATATTGAACAAGGCCTTCCTTTGTAAGATGAAGATTTTTGAAATGTAACCCATCTGTTTTTGAAAACTCTGCTTTTTCACAAGCATCGATTCTCTCATTCCGGGTCACATGATCCACTTTGATCCTCACCCACGAAGTTTCAAAGGAGATTTCCTCAAAATATTTTCACAAAGGGGATTTAGCTTAGACCCTACACATGGTATTTTTTCAAATATTGGGCATTCATAGGGTCTGCTAAATTCCTACCCTCAGCATCGATTAACCAGTATGCATTGTTCGTGGTGGTTCCACATACAACATAAGGACCATCCCACTTGGGCCGCCACTTTCCAAGTGGATGTGGGCCACGATGGTGGATGATCATCAATACAAGGTCTCCCACTTTGAAGTGGCGAGGCTTCATATGCTTTTCATAATGTCGGGCTACCCTTTGTCGGTATGCATGTGCATGATCCATAACAAGGAGCCTTCTTTTATCTAATAAATCAAGATCGGCCATTCTAGCATGCTGAAACATCTCTAGGGGGAGGTCGAGTGCAAGTGATGTATGGAATGAATGCAATTTGGTATGAATGGGGAGAATGGCATTTGTGCCATAGACCAACTCAAATGGTGTAGCATTTGTGGGACTTCGGATGGAAGTCCTATAAGCCCATAAGGCTTCATCAAACTTCTCATACCACGTCCTACCCTTCTCTAAGGTTTTCTCAATAATACTTATGAGAGTCTTGTTGGTGGCCTTGGCTTGGCTGTTGCCTTGAGGGTAGTAGGGCGATGAGAATTGATGAGTTATGCCATAAGTGTTGCATAACTTTACCATCCTCTCATTCTTGAAGGGGGTACCATTATCAGACACTAGGTCTCTTGGAACTCCAAATCGAGTCAAGATATTCTTCTTGCCACTACATGTTTCCCCTGGATATTAGTCAAGGAGGTAGCTTCAACCCATTTAGAAAAATACTCGGTGGCTGCTAGGATGAACCTATGTCCGTTTGATGCATTTGGAAAGATTGGTCCTATGATGTCAAACGCCTACATGGTGAATGGCCATGGGCTAACCACAGAATGCAAGGTTGATGATGGCATATGAATGGCGTGTCCATGCACTTGACATGGGTGACATTTCCTAACATGATCATGATAATCTTGCTTCAGAGTGGACCAAAAGTAACCGGCTCTAAGTATTTTCATTGCCATCATGTTTGCATTTACATGCCCTCCACATTCTCCATCGTGGAATTCATGCATTATAATCCTAGCCTCCTCAAGGTCTACACACCTCAATAAGATGCCAGTAAAACTCTTTTTATAAAGAATCCCTCTCAAAATTATGTATCGGGTTGAAATGTTTCGAATAAAAGCTTTGTCTTTAGACAAAGCGAATTCTGAAAATCCTCTGTTTTCTAAGAAATCTTTAATGTCTTGAAACCATGGTTTTTCAGTAGAAGTTTGGTTGTTTTGGCAAATCTCCAAATCATGAATGGATGGAGTGGGTGAGTGCCATATTTCTAAGGATCGAGTTCCCAAGGTGGGATCGACCCTTAGGACTGAGCCTAAGGATGAGAGGCATCTGCTATGCCATTGTCCTCTCTTCCTATGTGTGTGAGTGTACATGATTTGAACGAATCGACCAGTTTGGTGGCCAATTCGTGGTATGGAAGGAGTTTTTCATTTTTGACTTGCCAAATTTTCAACACTTGGTTTATGACAAGTAAAGAGTCCCCAAAGACTTCAATGCATGATGCCCCTAGAGTTTTCGAAATTTGCAAGCCTTGTATGAATGCTTCATACTCGGCTATATTGTTAGAACATTCAAAATCTAGGTGAATAGGAATGGGGATTTCTCTCTTTTCAGGGGATATGAGGATGACTCCTGCACCAACCACTCTTTGGTTTCTTGCCCCATCGAAGTGCATTTTCCATACTTGGTTTTCATTTAAGCAGTTTGCTAAAATATGATTTTGAAATTGGTTTAAAAAGATGCCCTCGTCGAGCATTTCATCAAGTATGGGATATGAATCTTCTAAGGAGAAATCAACCACATAATCAGCTAGGGCTTGCCCCTTAATGGAGGTTTGATGGTGGAATTTTAGGTCATACTCCATTAAGAGGAGCTGTCATTTACCCAGCCTACCCGTGAGGATAGGTTTTTCAAATAAGTACTTGATTGGATCAAGCTTAGACACTATCCAGATCTCATGATCTAGGAAATAGTGTCTAAATTTCTAGCAGGCCCATACCAACGCCAAGCACGTTTTCTCCATGGCTTGATAATTTCTTTCATAAGCCAATAGAGTTTTCGAAATATAGTAAATAGCATACTCTTTATGGATATCATCCTCATATTTAGCTAATAAAGCACCCAATGCATTCATATGCACAGAAATGTAAAGTAAAAGTGGTTTTCCTTGCTTTGGAGGTTTTAAAGCCAGAGGATTAACCAAATACGCTTTTAATCTTTTGAAAGCTTTTCGGCAATCGTTGTCCCATACAAATTTTACCCCTTTTCTCCAAAGCTTGTTGAAAGGTTCACATCTTTTTGCGAGATTTTAAATAAACCTTCTAATCGATTGGAGGCGACCTTGGAGGCTTCGGATTTGAGTTAAATTGGAGGGTGGGGACATGTCTATGATGGCTCGACACTTAGAGGGGTCGACTTCAATGCCCCTTTGGCTTACCATAAAACCTAAAAGCTTACCGTATTCCACTCCAAAAACGCACTTTTGAGGGTTTAGTTTCACTTTGTAAAGCCTTAGTCTTTCGAAAACGTTTTGCAAAGATTCGATGTGTGTGCATCGGGTTTTTGATTTCACCAAGAGATCATCCACATACACTTCTAAGAGCTCGTGAATTTGATCGTGAAAGATCATACTCATGGCTCTTTGGTATGTGGCGCTGGCATTTTTTAAACCAAAGGGCATGACTGTGTAGCAGTATGTGCCCCAGGGTGTGGTAAAAGCACTTTTAGCCTGATCTCTTGGGGCTAATTTGATCTGATTATAACCCGAGTAGCCATCCATAAAAGAGAACATCTCATGATTTGCAGTGCTATCGACTCTCAAATCAATGTTTGGCAAAGGGAAGTTATCTTTTGGAGTGACTTTGTTCAAATTTCTAAAATCGATGCAAATTCGAATTTTCCCATTGGATTTTTGAACTACAATAATGTTGGAAAGTCAATCAGAATACGCAATGGGTTTTATAAAACCAGCTTTTAGAAGATCTTCTAAACCCTCTTTTACTTGAGAGTATACGTTCGGATAGATCTTTCTAAGCTTTTGCTTTATAGGTTTTGAATCTGAATCTAGGGGAAGACAATGCTCTACAATTTTTTGGTCTAGACCCGGCATGTCTTCGTATGTCCATGCAAAAACGTCTATGTAGGCTTTCAGGAATGCAATGAATGATGCTTTTTCATGCTCATACAGACATATGCCAATCTTAACACGTTTTGGTTTGGTTTCACTCCCTAGGTCGACTTCTATGAAATCCCCTCCTATAGAATTCGAAGGTTTTTCTAAATCGAGGATTTTGTGAAACTTGGGAAACTCGGAGGTTTGATCCTCCTCAGGGAGAAGGGGATCCTCCTCCGTGCTTTGATAGTTTTCAAGAATTTTGAATCCTAGGGGATTTGGATTTGATGCATGCTTTTTACAAACACCTGGTTTTGGTTTTGGAATTTCTGCAAGTTTTGAAGATTTTGGTCCTTTTATAAAGATGACTTTTTCTTCAATTTCCTTGGCTTTTTCCAAATTTCTACCAAGAGCTGGTATGTACACGATTTTGTTTTTGGTATTTTCTGATTTTTCTATTTTTTTGGTTTTTTGTAAAGACAAGACATTTGGAGAAATGCAAATTGCACTTTTTTTGGTTTTTTCGCAGTTTTCCAATGTTTTTAGATTTTTGAAAATTTGTATTTTTTTTGGCTTTTTAGTTAAAGAGGGGTCTTCCATCATACCTACAAAGAAAACGCCATGAATCAGTCTCTAAACAAGAGATCTAAGACATAGGTCTCGGTTTTAGCAGGTTCCAGGGCACCCTTGACCCAAGTGGTCGTAGGTGGTGGTTCTGGGGGTATGGTGGGAATATAGCCTATCCCATACCTACTTGGTTTTGGATTTTGAAAGATAGGCTCTAGACGACTTCTATTTTTGTTCCCTAAACTCTAGTAGGGCATGTAGCCCATGTTGAGCAGCATGTTCCAAGGTTTTCTTATTTTAGAAAACTCTTTGTACAAAAGATGACCTTGGAACTTACTGTCATCCATGGCATGCTCGAATGGTTTTAGGGATTTTGGAAATATGGAGAGTTTGGATTTGCCTAGGATAGTCATGACTTTTGGTGGGCCAGCTTTTGGCTACCCTTGATGTACACAACTGTCCTAGGGTTTTGGGGGACGAACTCGTATGGTTCGTCCATGGATTTGATGGGGTTTGTCCCGTAGGTTTTTTGAATTAACAAGCAAGGGAAGTTTTGAACTCCCCTTAGCTGTGGATGGCTTTCGCCCAGAATTACTAGGATTTGGTTCTCGTGGGGGATTTTTACACACCTATGGAAGGTGGATGCACAGCCCGAAGGCTATGAATCCATGGTCTTCCCAGCAGTAGGTTGTAGTGAGGGTGTATATCTAAGACATGGAACACCCCTGCGTGGGTTATTCCCCCTATTTCCATGGGTAACTTTATGGCTCTCAAAGGTTTTGATGCATTCTCATCGTATCTAGTGATAACGATCGGGCTTGGGTTTATAGAAGTCAAGGTGACTCCAATTTGACATGCCACGTGTAGCGGAAGGATGTTGAGACCTCCTCCCCCATCAACCAAGCACCTGTCTAGAGGATGGTGATTCAATACTACCTTGATATGCAGGGCTTGATTGTGGATTTTATATGGTCTTTCGATTTCATCTTCCGAAAACACAATTGACGTTTTTGCACATATGGGTGCAACTAGAAATGACAAGGACTCAGAAGTTATACTCGAGTTAACCTTGGCTCTTTCTAAGATTTTTTCTAAAACTAGTCTATGCGTAGGAGAGGTTTGTATCAACTATAGGATGGACATGTTTATCGTGATCTTAGAAAGATGATTTTCAAAATCATATGAGGTTAAAACGTTTTTACCTTTATCCATGATTTGCAAAGCCTTAGGAATGTATGCTTTTGAAGGGCCAGGAACACTGACCACTTTTTTAGCATTTTTTTCTAGGTGTGGGGGTTGATAGATCCTTCCGGACCTTGTCACCTCCCCCACATTTTGCCTAAGGCTCGCTCCTATGTTGGCTCTATTTTTGTGCTTTGGAAAGCCCGAAATTTCTAAGACGGCTCTAGCCGGAGGCGGGACTCTAAGCGCTCCCCAGATCACTACTTATGCGACCTTTTTGTATATGATGAGAGAAGGTGGTGTGTGACAAGTAGTGAAACCAGAATATGATGCATGCACTAAACCTTTCGAGGTTGAGAAAGCACATACATCTTTTCCCTTCCCACTAGTACTTGCGTGATTGGGGAAGGGTTTTTTGAGTACAGCTTGGGCAGGCTCAGGTTCTTTAGTGACTTAAAGCCGGCCCTACTCTATCAAGTTTTCAATTTTATTTAAAAGGAAAAAGCATTTGTTCGTATCATAGCCTTTGAGCCGATGATACTTGCAATACCTGTTCAAAAACCTCCCTTTTGGCGGGGTCCCTTCAAAAATTTCTGGGAGTACCACCAAACCTTGGGCAAGTAGGAGGTCTAGGACCTCTGACACAGGTTGCCCCAGTAGGGTATACTCCCGTTTTTCAAAAGTTTTTTGAAATTTTTCATTTTTTTGTTCGAGCTTCTTTGAAGTGCCCGCCGGACTTGACTCCACTCGAACATTTGCAATGTTTTGAGGTTTTGCCCCTTTGTCCGCCGTGGGTGGCTCGTAAGTTCTGGGTTTTTCAAATCTCATTTTGGGAAGTATTTTTTCTTTCCACAAGTCATCATAGACTCCCTTTTTTAGATTGGTTTCAAACAAGAAAGCCTTCTTTATTAACTTGTGAAAGGTAGAAATCTCATGCAACGAAAGAAGAGTTTTGATCTCTGTTTTAAAATTTTCGAGGATGAGCATGACTGCGCATCCTTCAGAGATGGGTTCTTTTATTTGCCCAAGGAGGGACCTCCATCGAACGATGAATGCGTGTACATTTTCGTTTGAAGCTTGTCTTGTGTCCCTCAAGGTGTTTAAAGTGAGCGTTACTTCCACATTGTGCGAAAATCTTTGCATAAAGTTGTTTGCTAACTCTTCAAAAGTAGCAAACTGGCTTAAATCGTAGGAAGCAAGCCATTTTGAAGCAGTCCCCTTGAGGGAAAGGGGGAACCAATAAATCCATTTGGTAGAGTCCCTTTTTTTTTATGGGCTCTACGCGAAAAGAGTTGCAAGTGGGATCTAGGATCTCCCATGCCATCATACCGATGGAAATTCGGTATGTCATCGTCGCTGTCTATTTCACAATTCGAAGGAAGAAAGTCAGACAAGGCGTACAATTTCTTTTCTTTGTTTTGCCCCATCAACAGTTGTTGAAGGGCTTTGCGATCCTTTAGTGTGAAGGAATCGTGGTTTTGGTCCCCCTCCATTGCGGAGGTTTCCTTGGTTTTTTTTTTTTTTTATCTTGGTAGGTCTTTTCTTGGCTTTGGCAGGTTCACCTAACCCAACCGACTCAAGTCAAGCACCTAAGCTAAACCCCAAAATCCCCTCGGCATATCCTGGACACCTATGTGTCCTTGACGCGCCCTGCCATGCTGCCTTGCACGCCCCACGACGGTGCCCTTCAGCGCCCTGCCGCGCCACACGCGCCCTGCAGTGCCCCTTAGTGCCCGACGCCCCTTAGCTCCAGGCGCCTTGCCCTGCCAGGCCAGTCACCTGACGCCAAGCTGTTGCCCCTTTTCACACCCAGCGCCTAGCGCCTTGTTGTGCCCTAGGACCTGCCTTGTTGCATCAACCTAGGACCGAACTTAGACAAACCACCCTTGTTCAAAGCCCACTCAAACTCTCTCAAACCTAGGTCCCTCCGGCTTCTAAACCCGCGCCTCTTCAAAGCCCACTCAAACTCTCTCAAACCTACCTAGGGAGACCCCTGGTGGACGCAAGCCCAAGGTGGACGCAAGCCCGAACGTGAGCGAGGAGAAGAAAAGCCCGAATCACTTGTAAGTGTTTAAAATTCGGTATTTACATTACTCCTTTCATATTCAATTTAATTCGGATACGGGGTTGTATTAATGGAGCGTTGTCTCTCCCCAGGATGTAATATAGATGCTTGACACACGAGACACATACGTGTATTTGAGCCTTAGCTCTTATCTCATACACGAGACACACACGTGCACTTGAGCCTTAGCTCTTATCTCGTACACCAAGCACCCACGTACACAATTGAGCCTTTACTCTTACTCCAAAGACTCTAGTAAGAGCCATATAAGCTGTAATTTCATTCGGGTTGTTACTTTAAAGTCTTGTGAGTTTGTCATTTCAATTCCACACTCGCACCCAAGGAACACCCGAGCACTTGCTCAAGCATTCACGTACCTTTTGGCCTTGGCAGCCACTAAGATATAGGCATATTTATATACTTTCAGCTGCGTGAGTTTTCCCGGTTCAGCTGTGTACATCTTTACATTCTGGGTTGTTAAATTTCAGTTGTGTAAGTTGTCTTTACATTTATACACAACACACACGCACACATTGAGCCTTTCCGCTCTTATATCTATATTTCCCCGTTCCACAAGTTAAATTTCAAGTCGTGTGTGAGTTGTCTTTCCATTTACACACAAACACACACGAACACGTTGACACCTTTGGCTCATATATATATAAGTATTTCCCATTCCGCACTTTATGTTTAAGTCGGGTGGCTTTTAAATTCAAGTTGCGTGAGTTGTCTTTCAATATATACACAACACACAAGCACAGCTTGAGCCTTTCCTCTCTTAAGATATAGTTGTATCTCCCTTCCGCAATTTCCCTTCAGCTATGTCTTTCAATTTCGGGTTTTACCTTCAAGTTGTGTGAGTTGCATAGCATATCCGCCAAACTCGAGATATTGCGCATACTTGCATCCAAAGAAGCCCCGAATACCTCGTACAAACATGCCAATCTTAGGCCACTTGATGCACACACATCCTGCCTAAGTAGATAAAACCTAAAGACTTGGATACGTGCATTCTCACGTAAATAAAATCTGCAAATAGGCATACAATCGCTCAAATACTTTCGTGTTCTTTTCAAAAATCCATGCTTGTTCAAAATCGATATTTTCTAAAGCGTTTAAACCAACCCTTGAGCACTGGTTGAAGAAGGTTTACAAAGAAAAGATCACACTTATCCATAGTCGCCCCATAAGTCAGATATTTCAAAAATACTTTGCTAGTTTAAGTAAGCTAGCTAGCACGCCCTAAAGTGACTTAGACACGAAAAATGTTCACTTCAGGCCTAAGAACCCAAAGTGAAAATTTTCGCGTGTCTGGATATAACATATTTATATATTTTTTTTGTGAGTTTACTTCAAGTCGAGTTGCATTTCCCTTTGTGTGGATTTACATTAAGTCGCATGAGTTGCTTTACATTTCGGGTATTTACATTCGTGAAAGCTGCGTGAGTTGCACTTCAATTTTGGGTATTTACATTTGTGAAAGTTGTGTGAGTTGCCTTTTCAATTCGAGCCTAGCTCACATCATCATCTCAAAACCCGAAAATATTTGTTTATCTTTCCATTCGTTAGCTTTCAAAGACGCCCCGAATCTACGCACAAACCACGTTGAAAATAGGCCATATGTGCACACACATATCAAGCCTAAATAGCTAAAAACTCTCAAGACTTAGGTTCATCCAAAGTCACAATAAAACTTGCAAACTAGGCATACATCGACTTCTTCGAAATACTGATATTGCAAAGTTTTGTAAAAACAAAGTTTTAAGCATTTAAACTGACCCTTGAGCATCGGTTTAAGAAGGTTTAAATGAAAAGATCCCGCTTCCCCACAATCACCAGAAAAAGGTCAGAATATTTCAAAAATCTTTGGTAGCTTGAGCAAGCTAGCTGGCACGCCCTTAGAAACGAACATAGGCACAAAAAGGTTCATTTCTTATCTCAAGAACTAGGAGTGAAATTTTTACACCTACAGATTTTTGGCACGCCCGGTGGGACTCGAGTCTTAAAACATCGATAAAACAAACAAAACTCTGCAAAATTTTTCCAAAAGTGTTTTAAATTTTCACCTATTTGTATTTGTAGGATTTCAAACTTTTGTTGAGTCATGTCTAGTTTAGGCTCTAATGAAGTGACTAGTCGAGCCTCGCACTCGTCAAGTTCCCTTTCAAAAAGATTTCAAAATCTCAACTCAAATGCAAAAAAGAAGAGTTAAAAAACTTGCATAGGGAATTCGAGGCTAAAATTGATGCAAGAATTGAGGCCCTTAGCCAAGAGGCTGAGGCGGCCGACTCTTGCTCGTCACTTAGTGAAGTGGGTTAGGTGATTAGGCTAAGATTTATGGGGATTAGGCTAGGATTAGGGGAATTAGGCTAGGATTAGAGGACCTACCTCTTGGAGCCGATCCTTCTTGGTTGAGCCCACTCCCATGCACGGTTGCAGCCTTCCTTAATCGAGCCCACCTTGGTTGCAGCCTACTTAGCCCACAAGGCTTGAACACACACTCACCCTTGAGCCCACGTGGCTAGGTTTATCACTCACTCTCTCTCCTCCCCAAGCAAATTCACATGAACCTTTGGGGACCCCCTCACTCCTATTTATAGGCAAATGAGGTGGGTCTTGGATATAGGTTTTGGATTTAGGTCTTGGAATCCAGATCCAATCCAAACACTATTTGAGTCTAGATCACGGATCTCGGATATTTTGGATCCATATCCGACCCAAATCCAAACATTTATATGGATACGGATTTGGATATTTTGGTCTAGATCCAATCCAATCCAAATACTATTTGAATCCAATCCAAATCCAAACACTATTTGGATATGGATCTGGATATTTATAGTCCAGATCCAATCCAAATTTTCTCTGGATAGTCCTTCTTGGCTTTTCGAGGTAGACATTTTGTGCGAGCCCTAGCTTCATCACCGCTCCGTCTGGTGCTGGGTTTTCCCCAACTTTGTTGTTCGGACTCCTTCTCGCCTTTATGGACTCTATTTCTGCTTATTTTCATCTTTTTTGGTTCAGATTTCTGTTGCTTCGATGGGGATGCTTGATTTGGCTTTTAGGTACTCTGGGCTTGCATTCTGCATCGGGCCTGGGCCTTTCTTTCGCCTTTTGATCCTGGCTTTTAACAGGCCAAGGTGCTGCTTTTGGGTTTCTACACCTGTTTCTGAGGCTGCTTTGGATTTGACCCTTTTGGCTTTTTGGCAAAATGAGACTTGGCCCGAGTTTAAGAAATCCACATTGGATACGGGGTTTCAAAACAGAATTTACAAGCTTTTGAAAGCTCCTGGGTTTTCAAAAATCTCAAATTTGGCCTCTTGGATTGATTTCCACACCAGGTGTATGTTTTTGCAAAATCGTTGTATTTTGGGGTGTTTACAATATCCTAAGAGCAACAAGGCTCAATGTGTGTGAGAGTGGAGAGCGGAAAGGCTCGAGTGCTTTTGTGTGCTTCTCATATAAAATTGAAATGACAACTCACACAGCTTTCACTAAAGGAAATACCCGAATGGAAATATATACTTTAGCTTAAGAGCGGAAAGGCTCAATGCACGTGTGTGTAAGTGTGAAATTTAAATGACAACTCACATGACTTTCACTAAAGTAAATACCCGAATGGAAATATATACTTTAGCTTAAGAACGGAAAGGCTCAATGCACGTGTGTGTAAGTGTGAAATTTAAATGACAACTCACACGACTTTCACTAAAGTAAATACCCGAATGAAAATATATACTTTAGCTTAAGAGCGGAAAGGCTCAATACGTGTGTGTAAATGTGAAATTTAAATGACAACTCACACGACTTGAATGTAAATACTCGAATTGAATTGCAACTCACACAGCTTTCACTAAAGTAAATACCCGAATTGAAATATATACTTTAGCTTAAGAGCGGAAAGGCTCAATATGTGTGTAATATAAGAGCGGAAAAGCTCAAGTGCACGTGGGTGTCCTTTGTGTGCAATTAAGAGCGAGAAGGCTCAAGTGCACGTGTGTGGATATGTTTCAAGCACAAATATTACATTTTGGGGGGAGACTTTGCTCCATTATTACAACCCTGTATCGAATTGAATTTAATTTAAGCGGGTAAGGTAAAAACCGAACTTAAACAAACACTTACACGTGGTCGGCTTTGCCTCTCAAGTTGCTCAGGTCCATCCTCCTTGGCAGCCACGAGATAGGTCTCCCTAGGTGGGTCTAGACGTGAGAGTTTAGGTTCGGGTTCACTTGGGGTAGCCAAGTGTTTGATGACTTAGGATGGGCTAGTTTTGGGCAAGGTTTTAGGCTAGTTAAGTTCTAACTAGATGAGGTCGGGCTGGGTTGTGGGGGTATGCTTGGTCAAGTGGGATAGGTGGCTTAGGTGGGTCACGACTAAGGTAGGTTGGGGTGTGGCAGCAAGGTGGGGTGTTGGGGCACAGCAGGTGAGTGGGCAGCTGGTCAGGATGTGGAAGTAGTGTGGGGTGTGGAGCAGATGGGGTATTGGGGTGTCGTGCAAGGTGCGACAGGGTGCAGGGATGTCGCGCAAGGCGCGACAAGGTGCGCTAGGGAGATGGTTGGGGCATGGGGTGTGGCAGGCGCTAGGGAGATGGCTGGGGCATGGGGTGTGGTAGGCGCTAGGGATGCGGTGTGGTGCACGGGATAGGTGCAGGGAGTCGGCTGTGGTAGGGTGTTGGGAGTCGGCTATTGTAGGGTGCTGGCCGGGAGTGTTGGCGTGACACAAGTGACAGTCGGGTGCTATGGGATGGTGAGTGGGTAATGAAGTGAGGCGGTTGGGATTAGTTAGATATTTAACAGGGTCGGTTTAGGGGTTTTAGTTAGGTTAGTTTGGTTAAAGGAACTAAACCTAGGCTTGGTCGGTGGTGAGGGACTGGGCTAGGTTTAGTTTAGGTCGGTTTGGGACAAATGGGTGGGGTCGGTTGGGATATATGGGTAGGTCGGTTTTGGTGAGAGTGGTCTAGCTCGGGGGTCAAATGGAGTCGGTTTGGGCCATGTAGGCTAAGTCTAGGCTAGTTTGTGGTTAGGTTTAGTGGCTAGGTTAGGGTGAGAGACCTACCTCTTGGAGTCAGTCCACCTTGTGTAGCCCACACCTTGATCAAAGTTCAGTCATCCTTCATATTGGTGCAGCCCTATGTTAGGTCAAACTCACATTACTTGAGCTCATCTCTCCTTTGGCTAAGCCCATATGGCTAACCCACTTGACAAAGTCAAGCCCACCAATCTTCTCTCTCTTACTTTATGCTCTCTCCTAAGCCTCTCACTTGATTTTCACGTGAACTTGCACCCCTCCCACCTCACCTCTATTTATAGGCAAAGGGGGTGGGTCTTGGGTTTGGATCTTGAATTTGGTTTTATAATTCAAATCCGATCCAAACACTATTTGGGTCTGGATCTGGATATTTATGTGCAGATTCAATCCAAATTTTTGTTTATTCAGTCTTTTTTGGCATTTCGAGTGGGCGGTTTTCACAGGCCCTAGCTTTATCAGTGCTTCGTCTTAGGCTGAGTTTTTCCCAATCTTTTCGTCCGATCTCCTTCTCACCTTCTGGACTTTGTTTCGTCTGATTTATGGAATTTCAAGCTTGGGCTTGGATTTCTGATGGTTTTGTTTGGTTCTTTGGCTTTGCATTTCATGTTCTAGGACTGAAGTCTGCTTCTTGCCTAGGCTCTTTTTTTGCTTTTTGGTTCTACTTTCATCAGGCTCGGTTGAATTCTGGGCTTTTGACCTATTTTCGATCAGGCTCCACCTGCTTGATTTGGCTGCTTACAAAATTAGGACTTGACCCGAGTTTAAGAAAGCTATATTTCAAAAGAGTTTTTGATAAAAGGTTTAAAGCTTTGGAACTCTTGGGTTTTCGAAAGCTCAAAATTGGTTTTTGAAATGGTTTTACAAACCAAGTGTTTATTTTGGAAATCATTTGATTTTGAGGTGTTTACAGAAACCAAAGAAGAAATTTGACAAAAAGGTGGTCAAAATCTTAAGAAATTACAGAAATATATTTCTCGTATTAAGTGCTTCAATTGTGAAAAGATAGGAAACTTCAAAAGAGATTACTACAACAAAAGGGAAATAAGAGCAACTCTCAATATGGCCCAAAGGAGAAGTATGATGTAATTTACGGTATTTTAAAGTGCTTGTACATGGACCACCCTACGACTAGTTGGCAAATGGATTATAGAACTACCCGACATATTTGAAAGAGCAGTCACAAAGTTATAGACTTAAAGGAATACAAGTTTGGGAAATATTTTGTGTATATGAGAATTAATTCTTTTATTAATGTTCTAAGAGTTGGATCCTTTAGTATTTTTATAGGAGGCAGTCATGTTCTACTCATTGATGTATTGATCATATAATCTATTAAACATAATCTAGTGTTTGTATATGTTCTAGTCAAAAAAGAGTTTGAGTCTAGGTTAGTCCCTAGAAAAGTTAATGTGGGAAATCAAGATCAAATAGCTTTTTTTAGTTCTTTTGATTCAGATCATAGATTGTTTAAATTAAACGTCAATGAAAATGAAGAATCATCTTATTCTCCTTATATTGAAAGTGCTTTTATTATTTGTGTGAATGTATGGCATAAAAGGCTAGGATATATAAATTTGAATAAGTTAAAAAATTGAAAACCAATTGAAGCATACAATTAAAGCCTTAAGGTTTGACCAAGGTAGTGAATACACATCTATAAAGTTTCTTCAATTTTTTTAAGACTTTGATATTTCAAAACTTAATACAATACCACCTCAACAAAATGGTATAGTTGAAAGATATAACATGACCTCATTGAATATAACTAGATTTATGTTAACAAATACTTCTCTATTTAGGATATTTTGGAGACAGAGTAACTATAATCATATGTATATTAAATAGAGTATCATGTGAGGCTATATTTTCTATACCATACGAGATTTAGTTTAGTAAAAAGTAAGACCCAAATCATCTATGGAAGTGAAGATCTATTGCTCATCTAAGGATCTTTAATCAGTTAGAGATAAGCTAGATAATAGACTATTGAGATGTATTTTTATTTTATACCCAAAAGGTTTCAAATGATATAGATTTCATAACAAAAACTATGATTTAATAGAAAGGGATATTAAATTTTAGAAGATACTAAGAAAGACATCCTTAAAAATGATAATTAAACAATTAATGATCTAATGGATATGGATTCATCATCATTTGAACCATGAATAATGATTCAAACAACCCTTGTTCAGACTAAAACTTTAAGTAGACATAAAAGACCTATAATAATACCATCCTACTTAAAGAATTATCACACTTACTTTGCAAAACAAATATATTATTCAATGAATTTATATGAGTTGATTGATAAGTTGACTTATTAGCAAGCTATAAGTTCATCTCAATCAATAGATTTAGAAAAACAATGGATGAGAAAATTGAATCTATTGAAAAAAATCTAGTTTGTAAATTGGTAATTTTACCTAAAGAAAGGAAAGTCATAGGTTATAAATAGGTTTTAAAAAAAATATAAGTCAACTCATATTGATTGAAAAAGATATGGATGAGGAAATTGAATGCATTGAAAAAACCAAAGTTTGCAAATTGACAGTTTTGCGTAAAGGAAGGAAAGTTATGTTGTAAATAAGTTTTGAAAAGAAATATAAAATCAGTGAAACAATCGATAAGTTTAAGGCGAGGTTGGTTACAAAGAACTTTTCACAAAATGAGAGAATAGATTATATAGATATATATTATCCTGTTATGAATTTTATATCTATAAAGATTATTATTCTATCTTTGCATTTTCTGATTTAGGTTTATATCAATTTGACGTAAAGATTATCTTTTTAATGGTGATTGAAATTAAATCATTTACATGTAACAACCAAAAAGGTATGCTATTAAAGACCAATAAGATAAAGTATATAAGTTGAAGAAATCCCTATATAGCTTTAATCATTTACCTTGTTAATGGTATTTGACTTTTCAAAATATTATATTAAAACTTGAGTTTGTGGCTAATGAACTTAACCACTTTGTATATATTTGGAATAGTGGGAGTCACTTTGTCATCATATGTAGATGATATATTGTTGATTGAAAATATCAATGAAAAGATTATGTCAAAAACCAAATCATGATTGAACTCTAAGTTTGAGATGAAGATACAATAGAGACATCATATATTTTAGGCATAAAGTTTTCTCATGACGGAGAATCTAAACTTTTGTATTTGAGTTAAGAGAGAGATATTGATTATATCATGAAGAAGTTTATACTAGATAATTGCAAACATGTAAAAACACTCATTACAAAGGAATCAAACTGAGTAAGGTAGATTGTCTTGTTGAAGGACAAAATAAGTCTAATGTTCTTTATGCACAAGCTATGGACAACTTAATGTATATTGTGCTATGTATGAGACCTAATATCAGCTTTGTTCTTAATCTTATAAGTAGATATCAAAGTAATCTTGATTGACAATATTGAGTTTTAAAAAAGATTTTTACACCCCTAAAAGAAACTAAAGGTTAAAAGTTATTCTTTGCAATATATGAATTAAAAGTGATAGGTTACTCAAATGCTGAATTTGTTAGGAGCAAATATGACAACAAATCAACATCTAATCAAATACTTTTATTTAGAGTTGTTGTTTATTGGGTTTATAAAAAACAACAAGAAACAAAATTATGTAGCATTGCATATAGAAAAAGTTAAGTATGTTGCCTGCAATATGGCTGTAACCAGATAAACCACTTCATATGTTGCTTAGAAAAATACTAACACATGTCCGTCGAAAGTTCGAGACCGGCTTCTGATTTCGATAGTATATAAAAAAAATTCACTCTCATGGGAGCTTGTATAACTCCCTTTCCAAAGAATGTTCAACACGTGATGTTAACATGAATACAAATCGAAACCAAAACTAGAGCAGTATACCTAAAAGTATGGAGAACGTATAGTAGCATGACAGGTTGACACCATTGTTGCAACCGAAAGATCACTATTGTTGCATAGTATCGGTCATGGTCTTGTTCTTGGGAGATATAAACTGCATGCTTTAGTAAAGTTATATGTATGATTTAAGATATTCTTTCCTCTTAACATATTTTGTTGTAAATTTTCCTAAGATGCACACATAATAAAGTTGCTAACATCCCTAGTTCAAAGTCACGCACCCACAAAATCCGGTAACTCTTTGTCGTCTAAAGGTAGCTTTGGATGCTTCCGGCTGAAACTCAGTCAAGGGCTACTGTTGCGTTCCGTAGGCTACATATGCAACCACCAAAAAACTTTTCGTGCCTAACCATGCGCTCTGATCCTCTCCCAATACTTTCAACAGATCAGAGAGTAGTTCGTCGTGTTCTTTGTGGCGATGAGAATCAGGCAGGATTGTACGCAATCAATGGCAAGGTTTTGTGTGACATTGGTGGGTTTGCTGGTCGTGCAGTTCATATGCATGGCTGAGTATGCATCATGCTTCGAGTTCACAGTGGGTGGTGACGTCGGTTGGAAAATTCCTCCTACAAACAACACCAATATGTACAACAAATGGGCCTCCCAGAATAGGTTTCAAGTTGGACACAGCCTACGTGAGTTTCCCCTCTCTCTCTCTCTCACACACACACACAAAGAGAAGGTGCCCCAGTTTTACGTCAGAAAACAAGTTCCAAATCCGTGCATGTGAGTGAGTGGGCGCGCGCCCACGAACTTGTGTTTATGCAAAATCAGTGCTAACATGTCACTTTTTTGTGTAGATTTCAAGTACAACAAAGACTCGGTAATGGTGGTGTGTGAGTCGGACTACAACGCATGCAATTCTTCCCGGCCGATGTTGCATCGATACCGATACGATACCGGTACCCGATACAAGAATGAGGTACACAATTTTTTTAAAAACAAAGGAATGCCAGTGCTACTATTAAAAATATAATAAAAAAATAAATTTACATAAATATATATAACAATTATATAGAGCATTCTATATTTTAAAGAGCATTCTAGTGTTTGAGAATAATTCTATTTTAACTATAAGAATGTCATTTATATTCTTCTTCAAAACGAGAACAATTAAACAGCTTACCCAAAGTCATCTACAAATTTTCTACCAAGACTCCTATTGCTACACCAAACAAGATGATCTTAAAGCAAATGCCAATGGGTATGATTTTGAAAATCTTCATGTATATATTTGCATTATTTTATATATTATATTATACATAAAGATATTATATTTATATATAGGGAAACTTGGATTTGTTCATTCATTACTTGTTCGCTCGTATTCTTTTACTTGGTTGCTTATATTCTTTTTTTAGATGGCATTAGGTAAGTAAAATTTCAAAACCCACCCATCCATTGTTTTAAGGTGGTATTAGACAATAAGAATTTTAAAACTCATTGCTTTTAAGTGAAATTAGGTAAGTAGAATTTTAAAAACGCATTGCTTTTAAGTGACACAAAGTAAAAAGAGTGACAAGAGCAAAGTTTAGAGTTTTATAATAATAAATATATTTTTATTAAACTAGTAAAACTTTAAGGAGCTTTGATGAGTAGAATTTTAAGTAAAATTCAGAAGTAAGGGTGTCAGTGTGGGTAAGATCTAATCTTTTTTCTCTTATATGAGCAAAATTACTTACCTTAAACCTTGTATAAAAAAGTAAGAATTATTGTTAACAACAACAAGAGTAATAGCCTAATCAACCTTCAGTGTTGTTGATGTTGATGGAGAGTGTGATTCCGAAAAAGTAATATGTAGGTGTGTGTTAGACTTCGGCTTCCTGTTGTAACAAAAGAAAATAATAATAATAATAATAATAGTTTCTTTGTCCGCCACTGGTGCTAAACCCAATTGAGAGTGGATCGGTTCTACCATTTGTTTGAAAATGTGAGAAGCAAAGAAAGACTTAGAGATGCTCGGTCCGAACAACGATCTCAACATTCATTCGGGTCTCCAACAAATGGTAGAACTGATCCATAACATTCCTCAAATAGGGTTTATCACACTCCCTTGGTAGAGCAAGACGCGTCCGATTCGCAAACCGGTTTGAGACTTATTCTGTGAATTGGGAAGAAGCTAACCCAAGTTCTCGCGAATCCAACTGCTCACCGATCCTTTTCCCGGTTCGATACGTTAGTTGAAGCGATCACCCAGAGCGTGGGGAGGCCTCGCTCTTTCAGCCCTAGTGACAACGATGCCGCCACCGTTCCAGGGAGCGGTGCTCCACCTCCGACAACTCCTCTGTCTCCGTGCGGCGGCGGAGCCTTTTCTGTTTCGCCGGTTCTCTGTCGCACAGATGATCGCCGACGAGCTCCTCAAGCCATACGACACCCCCGATGGACCGTTGCAGGATCGTCTGGACGTCCTCAACCCTAGCCTCGACCACCAAATCTTCATCGAGGCCCTCAATCCTTCCGGCGGCCGAGGAAATGCGGGACGGCGGCGAACGATGTACCCAATTGGGAGTGGATCGGTTCTACCATTTGTTTGAAAATGTGAGAAGAGAGAGAGAGAGAGAGAGAGAGAGAGAGAGAGAGAGAGAGAGAGAGAGAGAGAGATCAGGTATGGGTGACCCCAATTGTACTGGTACACGCCTACACATACCGATACGTGGTATATAGTATCGGTACGTACCTCACGTATCGATACGCATACACATATCGAGTACGTACCAGATACGGTACATCATCCAATTTGACGTACCGTGCAACATAGATCAGCCATGGCTGGTTCCTTATCCCTATCACTCGTTACTTCACACTTTGTTTCTCTCATGGTCCTACCATATTTCTCGACTGCCTTATAAATCAGTTATTTTTTAGTTTTTCTTATTCTTGGGGTTCCTTGTTAGCATTATTCGATCGGCATTTGACTTGCATCGATCACAACGGATTTTCTTTAGGTAAGAAAAGAAAAAGAGGTTTGTTAGTTTTTTCAGTTTTAGATAGTCGAATTTATGAGAGAGGCTTTTACTTGATGTGTGTTGCTATGTATTTGTATAACAGCGTACGACTCCTCCTCTCAGATATCTAGGTTGAGCTTTCCATTATCGAGCCCTTATCCGACTATTAAAGAATAAATAACAGTCCGAGTGTTATGGACACGATAAACAACTAGATGGTCGATCTAACCATTTTTCGTAGGTGAAACAATCGTGAATGGATAGTTTCTCAATTTAAAATCTCCCACTTAATCATCCGAGCCAAGTAATCCGACATACTGGTTTTACCTCCCTTTTGTGGGGTTTATGATTACTATCATTACCCATTGTGTAGTTTCTTACATTCACAATATTCAAACATATCTCAAACCTATGTCTGTGACATGATTTGAGAAAAGATCCTCTGTTATACCTTTAGTCAAGGGGTTTGCCAACATATCATCAGTTGACATATATGAGTTGGATATTTTCTTTTTATAACCATATCATGAACATAGTGATATTTAACCATTATATGCTTGCCTTTGAAGTTGTCAGCTCCGCACTTATTAGAGTAATTGTTGCATTGTTGTCATAATAAATGATAATTGGCTATGTCCAACTTCAGATCATGTATGAAGTAGCTTATCCAAATAACACTAGTTGCATACATACAACAAGTCACTTACTCAGTCTCCTATGTATGCAATGTTATACAACCCTATTTCTTACATACCTAAAAAACAACTCACCTCCAAATAAAAATATTTGTCATAAGGTTGATTTGTCGTCATCTTTGCTCTCAGCAAAGTCAGCATATGAGTATCCTATTACATTCAATTCATTTGCTTAAAAGCAAAGTTTCAAGTCTTTTGCTCATTCAAGATATCTTAAAATACTTTTCACAGCTATCCAATGTTGCTAACCAGGATTACTTTAAACCTACTTACAAGACCAACAACGAAGCTGATATAAAGTCCTGTATATAACACAGTATACGTCAAGTTTTCTACAACTTCTGCAAAAGAAACATTAGACTTATCATCTCTTTCACTAGGACAATCAGTCTTTACTTAATTTAACTCCTGTCGCAACGGGTGTACACAAACTTACATTTACCCATTTTAAATTTCTTAAGGATATAATCAATATATCTTCCTAACTTATTCATAAAAGTTTAGATTATCTATCTCGAGAAATCTTTATACCCAAGATAGGGTACTTCACCCATATCCTTTATTTCAAGCCTTGAGTTTAACTATGACTTAGTTTTTACAATCATCTCATTGTCATAACTAGTCAACAATATGTCATCTACAAATAATGATAAGATGACAAAGTAGCTCTCACTGTTCCAAACATAGACACAATGATCTAGTTTATTAGTCACAAACCCAAGACATTTTGAAAGGTCAAATACCATTTATGAGGTAACCTTTTAGAGCCGTACATTTTCTACTTGAATCTTCTAGTCCTCATCTTTAATACATCTAAGAAAAGTAAGACCTTTAGTTTTCTTATCTCTAGCTTAAGTTATCTTAAAAATACTTCTCACCTTCTTTTAAGTTAAGTTTTTATATAAATCTTCTTAAATTTTAGCTTTTGCTTTGCTTTTTTCTTTGTTTTCTTATAAGGTCTCATGTTTCATTAGTCCTCTTGATATAATACAATTTGTAGCATGCCCTCTTTGCCTTAATTTTATCTTACACCACTTCACTCCACCACCAAGCTTCTTTTTGTCCCAGTATGCCTCCCTTACATTCAATTAACACATCTTTTTCCACTTTCTTAATATGCATAAACATATTGTTCCACGTATCATAAGGTATGCCTTCATAATTTCATGCATCTCCTTGAAGAACTTTATGTTTAAATAATATATTTTTTCTCACTTTTGAGGTTCACCATTTAGTCTAATTCTATATTATCATAAATAAAGATTTAAAAGATAGTATAGTATACATACAACAATATGGTGACCGAATCATGACGTTAAATTTGTGTTATGAGCAAAGGTTTTGAATATAGTTTGTGCTTATGCACCTCAAGTAGGACAAAAAGATAGTATAAAGACAACTTTTGCAGAAGAGTTAGATAAGGTAATTCAAAGGATTCCACAAAGGGAAATGATTTGTTTAAGATGAGACTTAAATGGACATTTCAGTAAAAAGGCATTAGGAGATCAACGTATTTATGAAAACTTTGGTTTTAGGGATATAAATGAAGAAGGTAGGGAGATTTTAAATTTTGCTATAGCATTTGATATCTTTATAGTCAATACAATCTTAAAAAATCGCAATGAACATTTAATTACCTATAAGAGTGGCTTATCACAAACACAAATTTATTACTCTATTTGTAGAAAAAAGATAAAGCGTGTTGTAAAGATTGCAAGGTAATTCTAGGAGAAAGCTTAACCAACCAATATCGACTTTTAGTTATGGATATACAAATAAAAAATAGATAAAGAAGAAAAGAGTGCATCGAGGTATGTGGATTAAATGGTGGAACCTCAAAAGCGAGAAAGAAGATATACTTAAACAAAAAATCCTTCAAGGAGATGTGTTAGTTGTATCTACGGGAGGTATACCGGTACAAAAAGAAGCTTGGTGGTGGAGTGAAGTAGCGCAAAATAAAATAAAGGCAAAGAGGACATGTTATAAATTACATTATACTAAGAAAACTAGTAAAACTTTATAGGCTTATAAAAAAAGCAAAGAAAGAAGCGAAAAATGCTGTCAGTGAAGCAAAAACTAAAATTTGAGAGGATTTATATAAAAAACTCAACTCAAAAGTGGGTGAAAGAGATATTTTTAGGATAGCTAGGGCTAGAGATAAGAAAACTAAATATGATTTTGTTAGATGCATTAGAGATGAGGATGAAAAAATTATAGTGACAAATGATGAAATAAGAAATATATGAAAAAACTATTTTTATAAGTTTTTTAATGAAAATAAAGATGTTAGTATTAGCTTAGGAGAGTTAGCTAAATTTGAAAAGTATATAACCTATAATTTCTACTAACGTATTAAAAAGAATGAAGTCAAAGAGGCTTTTAAATATATAAAGGGTGGTAAATCGGTAAGACCAAACAATATTTCTATAAAAGTTTGGAAAATACTAGAAGAAACAGGAATCATTTGGCTCACAAGACTATTTAATGAAATATAGATAAACCAAAAGATGCACAAAGAATGGAGAGCGAGTACACTTATACCCATATATAAGAACAAGGGAGACATTCAGAATTGTGCGAATTATCAGGGTATCAAGTTAACGAGTTATACTATGAAATTGTGAGAAAGAATTATTGAATGTGGGTTAAGATAAGTATCGAGTACAATAGAGAACCAATTTGGATTCATGCCCGACAGATCTATTATTGAAGAGATTCACCTTTTGAGACGTCTTATGAAATATTTTCGCGGAAAAAAGAAAGACCTTGTTGTATGTTATTTACATATGACATTGTGTTAGTTGAAGAGTCTAAGAAAAAAATTAATAGAAAATTGAAACTATAGAGAGAAACACAAGAAAGCAAAGGCGTTCAACTTAGTAGAACAAAGACAGAATATATAGAATGTAAGTTTGATCATTTGGTTACTTAAGAGGACATAGAAATTAAAATTGACACACATTGCATCCCCCAAAAGGAAAGTTTTAAATACTTAAGGTCAATTTTTTCGAGTGATTGAGGAATTGATAGAGATGTTACACATAGAATTAATGCAAGTTGGTTAAAATGGAGAGGAGCATCAGGTATTCTTTGTAATAAGAAGATATCATTAAAGTTAAAAGGTAAATATTCTAGAGTAGCTATTAGACCTGTCATTTTTTATGGTTCTGAGTGTTGGGCAGTTAATCATCAACATGTACAAATGATGTCTGTGACAAAAATGAAGATGTTGAGATAGATGATTGGTCATACAAGAAAAGACCATTTACATAATGAGATTATTAGAAACAAGTTAAGAGTGACACCAATAGAGGATAAAATGAGATAATATCGTTTAAGATGGTTTGGACATATATAAAGAAGATCAAAAGAAGAACCGCTAAGAAGGTATAAAAAACTAAATTTGGATAGTATTAAAAGAGGTAGAGGACGACCACAAAAGTGTTGGAAAGAAACAATGAGGAATGATCTAGCTTATTATGAGTTAATTGCTAACATGGCACATGATAGGGCTTTGTGGAAACAAAGAATCCATGTAGTTGACCTTGTCTAGTATGAGAAAAGGCTTAGTTGTTGATGTTGTCATTCAATTTTGTATCCTTTGAGTTGTTATTATATGTGATTTCATCTAAATCTTTATTTAAAAAAGTTGTTTTTACATGTAGTTGATGTAAATCTGAGTCATAATATTCTGATATTGCTAGGATTATTCTTATGGATGTAAATTTTAAAAAAGGAGAATATATCTCCACATACTTTATCCCCTCTTTTTGCGAAAAAACTCTTACAACCAACTTCGCCTTAAACTTGTCGGTAGATCCATCGACTTTATATTTCTTTTTTAGAATCTATTTACAGCTTATGGTTTTTCTTTCTTTTGGTAAATCAGTTAATTAAAGACTTGGTTTTTCTTAATAGATTGAATTTCCTTATCCATAGCTTTTTCCCAATCTAGTGATTCAGATGAGTTAGTATTATGACGATAAGTTAAGTTATCAATGTTCTCACCTAAATCTACCAAATTACAGACTTCATATGCACGGTAGGTGTGATAATTTCTCAAGTAGGATGATGTGACCATAGGTTTTTTCTGTTCACTTAAAGTTTCGGTTAATTCGAGAAGATCACCTATAGGTTTAAACGATGATTGATCTAGATTTATTAGGTCGTCAACATACTCATATCATTTTCAAGGACGTCATTCTTAAAGTTTTCTAAGAATTCAACATCCCTACTCTCTATAAGTTCATGGTCCTTATGATAAAATTGATATCCCTTAGAGCTTTTAGGATATCCGATGATGGTACTTTTTAATGACCTATTGTCTAGCTTATCTCTATATTGATGAAGGGTCTTTGCATGGACGATAGATCACCACCTCCTAAGATAACTTAGGTTGTGTTTTCTTCCAAACTACATCTCATATGGTGTAGAGAATACAACTTTACAAGGTACTCTATTAGGTATATAGACAATTGTACTTATTGCTTCTCTCCAAAATACCATTGGTAGAGAAACATCTATTAACATAAACCTTGTTATATTCAGTAAAGTCCTATTATATATTTCTATTACACCATTATGTTAAGGTGTCCTTTGTATTGTATTTTGTTTTGAAATATTAAAGTTATTATAAAATTTTAGAAATTCTTTTGAGAGGTACTCACTGCCTCTATATGATCTCAGGACTTTAATTGTATGCCTTCGACTTCCTCTTTATATTCTTGAATACTTCAAGTACCTTAGATTTATGTGATAAGAGATATATGTATGTATATCTCGAATAATCATCGATAAAAGTTATAAAATAGACCTTTTCTCAATATGATCTTACTCTAAAAGGTCCACATAAATTAGTGTGAATAATTTCTAATAACCATAATTTAAAACTTGTATCCTCTCTCCTTTACTTTTTTTCCAACCCACTTTATCTCTTGTAAACATAAAATATGAATCTTTGTCCGAATCATAGTATCTATCACCTCCATTAGCTTATTGAATAATGTTTCGATATTCTAAGAATCAATACGAATCTTATTATCTAGGACTTGATTTCTTACCCCCCACATCCATCAATATTGAAAATACGGAGACCCTCTTTGTAAATTATTCACTACATTCGAGCGGCAATGTAGCGGGACTAACTTCTTTACGCACACCTCTCCATGATGTGGGAACCCTCTCTGCAATTGATTCACTACATTCGAACGAAAATGAAGTAGCCCTTTCTTACTTATCACTGCATTCGGGCTCTGCAGTGCGTTCGTAGGCGGGAACGCCTCAAAGCAATGCTTATAATTTGTGTAATGCATGGTATAAAAATCCGACAAAGTTTTACACTGGCTGTTAGAAGCCTAACAACACAACCCTCCTCCTTATCCGGACTTGGGACCGGCAATGTAAGGGTGATCCCTTATATGGTCGGAGTTACGGTATTCATAACAAAATTATAAAAAAATTAGAAGCATTATCAAGAGATGATAAAATGAGAGAAAATCATTTGTGATGTTTTGATCAATGTTGTAATAATCATATCAATGTTCATATTTCACAAAACACTGATATATGATAATTGTATCGTATCGTGTGATACAACACATTTAATTATATGTAACAAGGAGAAAATTAAAAAATTTAAAAAACTAAAAAAATTGAAATTAAAAAACATAAATAACAAATTGTTAGAAAACATAATACAAAAATAACAAATTGTTTGAAAACATAATCAAAATTTAATTAATAACAATTGACAAGTAGTTAATAAGTAATAACTAATAAGCAATTAAGCATTGGCATGCAATGGCATGTCACAGTCACAGGCAATAGACCTAAAAGAGTAAGAAAGTTAAAGTTTTAAACTATTAGTATAAACTGAAAATGACATGTCAGTTTAGAATTAAGATTAGAATTTATCATTCAGATTACCTTGACTAAAGGCATAGTCATCCTAAACATAATTTGCATTTCCCTCAAAAAATAGTATTAGAAATAAAATTCACTACAATAATCTCCCCTCTTTTTTGACCAAACTTATAGATCCTCATTCATTTTTGAATGTATTTTTATATATGACAAGACTTTGAACAGTAATAATATTCGTAACAAATCTTGTCAACAAAGACCTAATGAACTCTCTTCCATTAGTATAAATACTCGTTAAACGCAATATACATAAGTGATTATAAATAAACTTTTGACATTTTTGCATATATCAATAGCCCCCTTGATTTCATCTATTATACTCAAATCCTCAAGCAATAAATTTATGCAATATGTAATACATGAGGTCCACACTAAGGATGGATGATTCTCAAACATCTTACCAGTTGCTCTAAAATTTACAGCATTAATAATATTTTCAACATCAACATCCTCAACATATTAAAAAACAAGGAGTAAATTATCTATAATTGTATCAATGTTATAGGATTTAAAAAACAATGTCTCATTTGGACAATAGACTAAGAAGTTCACTAATGATCTACATTGGTCATATGTCCAACCATCATGTACTTCATATCTACTTTCTCAATTACCTCCTTTGAAACCATAGTTGATCTAATACCTAGTTTGGTTGAAAGAGTCATATATTGGGAGAAATGAATGTATTCCATGGCCTCTAAGACCTCCCCAACCATGCCTTAAACATTCTTTCTCTTATCTCGTTTCTCCTTGTTTTCTTCTCCTTAATCATACCATAAATTTTTTCATCGCATATGTCTCAACAAGCATCTTTGAGACATATTTTAATTACCTATTTCTGCTCTTTCTGTCGTAATTGTTTTTATAACCTCCAAAACTTATTGAATTTCATACTTTCCAGCTTCAGGCACCTGATGACAAGTACTTACATCTTTTTTGGTTCCTAAGATGGTGTTTCATGTAGGAAATACTTTCATGCTTAACTTCGTTATAGAACATGCACCTATTCGCCTATTGCCTTCGTGCATTGGGATGTAGTACTTCTACATTGGATCGAACCATTCGGACGCCATCAAGCTAACCAAAGATAAATCATAATAAAAAAAGACTGTATAAAGGTGAAGAATATGAAAGTCCCAAATTTGTGAAAAATCGAGAGAGAAATGATTATGAATGAAAAGAAGGGAGTATGTTATGGATTTGACAAAAGTTCTATGGATTTCCATGGTTTTGAGAGAAAAACATGTGATTTCTCTAAGAAATCAAGCAAATTGAAGATATAAAAAAGGTTTGGAAGTAAACATAGATAGTAAGGGTTTGGGAGCAAACAGGACACTCGAAAAAACCTAAAGTTTTCAGGTTTATATGTTAAGAGAAATTGGTGTTGACTCATATAATACGGTGTGATACAATAGGATACGGCCCGATAAATAGGAGAAAACGATGCAATTACATGTACCGCATCATTCTAGCATAAGATACATGATAAACTCGGATTATATCGTATTATACAATTTTCACAATATTGATTTTGACACGTGAAAGGTGACCAAAGGAAACTCATGTAAGGTATGAAAAGCTAAATGGTGAAAATGTTAAGAGAAGAATAAAACCACAAAAGTATTGAGAAAAAACATGTAAAGAATGGACTACCTTTTATCGGGTTAAATGTTATCATGTCATATGATTGACATCTATGGTGGGTGGGGGGGGGGGGGGGGGGGAATTCCATATACCCGACCTCATTTAGTGTGGAAAAGGGGAGAAAAGGCTTATTTTTTGTTGTAATACAAAAAAGTAGCATGGTAAATGAAACCAACATTGGCATCACTAAACATTCAATTTTGAAATATACAATTTCAAAAAGCATGACAATGATGATTTGTCCCCGTTCACTATGCTGCAACCAAATTAAGCTACTCGTATTGATCTTACGAACATTTGGAATGACCTTGACACGATTTAAGTGTATACATGCTCTAGAGAAATAAGCTCAGTTGAATGATTGAACCGGAAAGTGTTTAGTACCTTTACTTCAGTCCCCTTGTATGTCTTTTCCATATTTGCAACCTTATATCACCGAAACAGATGTCCTTGCAATATGGAGTAAGTCCAGCATCTATAGTTGGTGCCCTTAGAACAGTCCCAGGTGCTTTTGTGGTTTCTTCTAATTCAACCTGATCCACCAAAACCATTCAGAAAGTGAACAGGAACATCAGACATATATACGTAAGAATTGCGAGGAATTATCCAGCCATTTACAAAGGAACGAGATGGAAGAGGCTCAAAAATTGGTAGGCTTCACTAAACCAAATAGGCATCTCAATCAAGACGTAGGCGTCCCTTTAAGATGACGAAGATATTAAGTTTCAGATAACAGTGTTTTTATGTGGTCATAATCAGTAGGAATTGCATTTGGTCAGAAGCACAACGAATGCAACAAGCCAAATGGGTAGAGGACAATTTCTTAGTCAGTTGTATCAAGTTTGGTACGGTCACAGCCTGATTGGACTTAAGCTACAGACTCACGCTGACAGGATAGGGAACAGTTGAAATCATGACAGAAATAAGAAAAACTCACTCTATATGCATCAGTTTCACCACATATATGCCAATAGCCCCAAGGAGCAATCTCCCATGAAACAGTTCCAGTCCATGGTACGAATTCATAGAATGTCCCATTGAAGTGCACTCCGATCTGCACTAGAGGGATCAAAGATATTCAAACATACTAACATAAAAATCCATAAGCTGCTCTGAAGAATGCTTGTCTAAATGACAGTTTTACATAAGATAGTATAATCATCTCATGACTGCAGCCTACAAGTATCAAGGCGCAGATAACAAGGCTTCTAAAACCAAAAAGGAGTGACGCAACTAATCAGGATGCCTAGGGTGCATGGTAAAAACCCAACTTGACAATGTCTTAAACCATAGTCTAGGCCCACAGAACTTCAAAACAAGCCTACCTTGACAGCAATTAAATGTGTGAAACAACATCTTAGGCCCAAAAAAATCTTAAGTCCAGATCAAAGTCCTTATGGAAGGTCCCCAAGATTCACATCTTCATTACAAATTTTTAGATGATGATCATAACGGTTTTCTTTTGTTCAAAATAATCTGGCCCCATTGGAATGTGTTCAAGAAAGGAATGAGGAAATGACGAAACAGCAAAGCTATTTCATAAAAAGGAAAGAAAGAAATATATAGGAAATTAGTCCTTTTAAATGATGGTCTTGAATAAGGACAGCGTACATCTATGGGGGGAAAAGGCTGACAATAGTGATAATTTGTTCCACTGAATAAGATTCAAAAGACATTACAATTTATTTTATATTTGGTTATCATGGTTAATTCTTTTGCATCAGTTATGCATCAAAAACAGAAAGCTGCAAGGATTTTAACTAAAATAAGTATGACCCCATCATGATTTAAAAAGAACTACAAGTTGCCTAACCCCTAAGGATGCTAGAAGACTAAAGCAGCTCATGTGCCAATGAGCATGAAACCAATTGATAGGAATGCTGACAATACTCAACCAAAGACAACTGAAGAGGACAGAAATACCAATAGCTGTTGGAAAAAGGTAACACCTCCTTAATGAGAATGTAGAACATCACACATACAAAAAAACGAGAAAACAAAAAGATGCAACAGAAGGGTAAGAAATACCCACAAAAATAGGACTAGTTATCACGAGAAATCAAACAAGGACCACCATAATGTTGCCACCTAATGTTTGTCACTTTTGTTGGTCTACAACAAAAGGGTAAGGAACACCCACTTTTCCGGATCACCCTACTGTTGACTTTTGTTGGTTTACAACCACACATGCTTAAGTAACAAGGACCACCATAGAGTAGGATGGAAGCATGGAGACGAACCCAATATTAGTTCTTGCCCTCATAAGAGCAAGCTGGCTAGGGCAAGTGGGTAGCTAAGGCTGGTGAATGCACGAACAAAACTTGAGGGGTGATTCATGCTTGTTTACCAAATTAAAATGTTGTCCTTGTTCAGCTTGCTGGCTCACTTAAGCGCTTACCAGAATGTGAATAACATAAGACGAGTTATCAAGAACATGAATTGCTCATTAAAACTCTAAAAGCTTAAGTTTAACAAGCATCGGTCCAAGTTTCATGCAACTTGCATTGTAAAATTGAATCATTTGACCATTAACCTGCATGCATAACCACAAAATTGTTGAGAAATCAGATTCGGTCCTAATTGTGGACCCATACATGTCCGTTTTACTCTATGCTAATCTTGTATTAAGTTGTACTTAGTGTGGGTAGTTTTGTCTTTTAAGTTAGAATAGCTTATAAATAACAATTAGGGATTCATTTGAAGAAGTAACTGCAGCCGCCAGGAACAAGGGTGCAGATCTCGAGAAAGAGAGTACAAGTGTATTCCAATCACTTCTCAATAAAATCGCTGATTTTATCATGGTATCAGAGCTTACAAGGCTCTGACAACCCATGATTTTTACACGACGTGGTTTAAAGACAAGGCAATTCCATCATAAGTTGTCGACCAGAAGTTCATCAACCATTACAGATCAGATTTGTCATCAGAAATCGCAGATCTGCGTTAACTTTAGTAGTCACAAATCAGATCTGCGTGTGAGTCATTTTATTGTCTATAGTTCATCGAAGTGGTAAGTTTTTCATATGGCAGATAAAGGGAAATCACTTTAAATTTCTTATTCTACATCAGATATTCGTGGGGGTGAGAAGATCGACACATTTCAAATTACTACGATCAAATTAGATGGTTGAACTATCTTGAATAGTCATGATTCATAGAACTGATTGTATTAGCAAGGAGGAGATGGTTTTACTTAACTGGCCAGTTTCCATGTCGAGTTGAAAATGATCATTATACCATTAGTGGAGGAAGGAAGATGTGATGGTCTCGTCTTGGGTTTTACAATCAATGATGCCTAGAATCAATCATTCCCTTATGTACTTGGAATCCTCTATAGAAATTTGGAAAGTTGTCTCCGAAGCATATTCCAAGCAAAAAAATGTAGCCAAGAAATATGAAATTCTAAAAAAAAATCATAAAGTTCAAACAGGACTTGAGGCAAATCAGTGAGTACTACGCAGAATTACAGGAGCTCTGGGAAGAATTATAGTTTTACATTACGATAAAGTGCTCTACATGTTCCAAAGGAGAAGTGCCTTCACTTGGCATCGTGTATTCCTTGCTACTTCGAGAGGAGGATCGAAAAAATATCAAAAAGGAAAGTTTCATGTCTCTTTATCAAAATGCTTTAGTTGGTAGGGCAGATGTCTTGCACTCTCGTGAGGGAGGTGTTAATCATGGAAGAGGTCATGGTAGAATATCATATGATGAAAAAGAAAAATTGAAGTACACCCATTGTGGGAAGTCTCGTCACACTAAAGAGTATTGTTGGGAGCTTATAGGCAAACTCAACTACTCCAGAAATTACAGTAATTCTGCAAATATTTCAGACTTCCAATCAGCTACTCCGGATCTTCAAGCTCTTATGCAACATATTGAAGTACTTGAATCATGCATTGGGATAGCTCCCAAGCCACAACCTCATGCATAGGTGACAACTTTCAAGCCACGACTTTCTAAGCAGCTATGGCACAGTCATTTCTAAGGGTAAATCATCCTTTACTACCTCGTCTCGAGTTTGGATTATAGATTCAGGAGCTAACCATATGGTGGACGATAAATATCAATTGAGCATACACACTTCTTGATACCAAAGATCCTATTTGATTGGCTAATGGATCTTACACATATACAATGGGACAAGGCAGTGTGCAAACCCCGTTTGCTAACCTATCAAATGTGCTACATGTTTCAAGCATTCCCCTTAACCTTCTCTCAATCAATGCTCTTACCAAGTCTTTAAATTACTCTATCACCTTTTCTTTTCTTGGTTGTGTTTTTAAGATATGAAGATAAAGGTCTTTGGTGATGGTAACCTACAGAGAGGTCTCTACATCATGGATGCATTATATGATGGTCATTTGACTCCCTCCACCTCCATTGCATCATCACAAGAAGCAAAAATAAAGCTATAGCATGCTTGTCTGGGAAACCTTCCGCTTCCAAGATTGGTTCTATCATTCCCAATTTATCTTTTGGTTTTAATAATGTAACTCTTCAATGCGATGTCTGCCAGTTGGCAAAGCATCATAGGGCTCCTTACTTTCTTAGTGAGTCTCAGAAATCTAAAGCATTTGAACTGGTTCATTTTGATGTTTGGGGTCCTAGTCATGTTTCTTCTATCTGTAGACATCAATATTTTTGTGTCTTTCACTGATAATTGTACAAGCCTTATAACAATCTACTTAATGAAATCAAAAGCTAAAGTTTCAGCTATTTTTTCAGTTGTCCATAATGGGGGGAGTTTATTAGGAGTACCCTCAAAGAATATCTTAACATTTATGGTATACTTCATAAAACTACTTTCCCTAATACCCTTAACAAAATAGAGTATCCAAAAGGAAGAATCGTTATGTTCTTGAAGTTGCCCATGCACTTTTGTTTGGAAGTAATGTTCCAAAATCCTACTGGGAGAAAGCTATACTAACAAATGTTTATCTAATTAATTGGGTGCCTAGTACAGTCCTAAATGGGGTCAGTCCTAATAACAACACTTTCTAAAGAGTCTTTTGTTTTTTACATTATACCTCGTATCTTCGACTGCACCTGCTATGTATATATTCATGTTTAGAGTCGTGACAAATTAGACCCTAGAGCCATAAGATGTATTTTTTTCGGCTATTCACATTCCAAAAAGGGGTACAAATGCTATGATCCTATTCATAGAAAATTCTATATATCTATGGATGTCACTTTTTTTCGAAACACTCATTATTCTTCCAAGAGGGAGAAAGTATCAATGGAAGAACATCAAGCATCAATGGACAACACGACAATACTTCTCTTATGTCCTGAAGTGGAGGAATCTGAAACCAAAAGTGGAGAAACAGGAGATTCAACAAGGCATCCTCTAGCTTATAGAAGGGGGTCGTGCAAAGTTATCATATAGCAAGACCAATCAGCAGCTACTGAGATCAAGGATTCATCTTCGTGTTTAGATTCTCAACCAATTACTGATTTGGAAGTACCTATTGTGATTAAGAAAGGTAAAAAACTTGCACACAATATCCCATTTCGCATTATGTTATCTATCCCTATACATCTCAAAATTATTAATAGTTCATCATGAATGCTGAGAAAGATACTATACCTTCAAGTTTTGAAGAAGCTAGGAAATGTTCCTACTGGACAATAGCCATAGAAGATGAACTAGAGGCTCTTGAGAAAAACAATACATGGACTATTATGGATTTGCCTCCCAATCGAACTCTTATAGGCTGCAAATGGGTATATATAATAAAATATAAGGTAGATGGCTCACTTGAAAGACATAAAGTGAGATTGGTTGCTAAAGGATACAGTCAGTCCTATGGCATAGATTACAACAAGACGTTTGCTCTTGTTGCGAAATTGACCTCTATTCGGGTGATTCTTAATATAGCGGCATCAAGAAATTGGGATCTATGACAACTTGATGTTAAAAATATATTTCTAATGAGTGACCTGAATGAAGAAGTCTATATGGAGCTGCCACCTATTATGCAAGTGAGCTCATCCTCAAAGAAAGTATGCAAATTGAATAAGGCCATCTATGGTCTTAAGCAGTCTCCGAGATCGTGGTTTGAGAAATTCACCAAAGGTGTTTGCAGTCTAGAATACCAAAGGAGTGTGAACGGCCATAATCTATTCTTCAAGAAAGGAAAAATTATCTCTCCTTATAGTCCTTATAGTGTATGTTGATGATATTATAATCATAGAAGATGATATCAAAGAAATATCTACATTAAAGGACAACATGCACACTCGATTCAAACTAAAGGATCTGGGCAGACTTCATTATTTTCTTGGGATTGAAGTGTTACACTCTAAGAAAGGTATATTCCTAACTCAAATGAAATATACTTTGGATATACTGAAGGAAACTAATATAACAGATTACAAGAAATGTGATACTCCCATAGAAGTCAACCACCGATTACACCTTGGAGGTCGTTCACCAGTTCGAAACATCAATAAATATCACAAGTTAGTTGGTAAAACATCTATCTAACTATTACACAACCAGATATTACATATACAATCAGAATTTGAACAAATTTATGTACTCATCAACCAAGAATCACATGGATGTTGTTTATCGCATATTATGATATCTTAAATCCACACTTGGGGCAAGTCTTTTATACTTAAGAACTAGGAAATTGAATATTGAAATCTATTAAGATGCAGATTGGGTTGGTTTCCTAGGTCATCACTTATCTACTACAAGATATATTACCTTATTAGGAGGAAATATCATACCTTGAAAGAGTAAAAAGCAATCAGTGGTTGCTAGGTCTATAATGGAGGCTCAATACATAGCTATTGCACAAGCTATGTGTGAAGGCAAATGGTTAGCTTCATTAATTTATGAGTTGGGTTTTGAGTTGATAACTCGTATCTTCTTATATAGTGATAGTAGTGCAACTATCCATATCAATATTATCTATATTATGGAGCTCCATGATACGATACACCCTTATGTATCTCTTGTAGCAAGTTATTAGGTTGTATCGTGTGATATAGTATGTATAGCCCGTATCATACAATACGGGTGATTCCCTCGCCAAACTGAAACCCACATTTTTATGGGTTTCTGGCATTTGTTGGAGTCTCTCAAGCTGCTCTTTAGTGACTCCCAAGGTGTTCAAGGCTCCCAAGGTGCTCTATGGTGTCTTTGCATGACTCACAACTCTCGTTATAGTATATTTTTTTATGTTTTTTGGAATTTTTTTCTTTGTATTGTTTTTGTGTTATTTGTGTTTTTCTTGTTTTGAATGATAATATATGAAGTTATGAAGTGTGTGGGCATGATTTTTATTATATTTATGAAGTGGGAGACACTATATTTGAGTGTTAAGTGAAGACTGGGGATTTATGAAGTGCTTTTATTTTCAAGTTTTTTATTAGATTGAAGTGTTTAATTGAGATGACACAAAGGGGTGTTAGGGACTCCTAATCTTGGTCCGATGATCTGGCATGACAGTGGGGTATACCACCAGATTGAAGATAAAATGTTTGTTTCGTGAGAAGGTGGTTAGTGGTGGAATTTCACGATTGAAACATCACCTAAGAGGGACTAGGAAAGAAGTTGCTTCTTGTATGGGCAGAGTTAGGAAATTGTCAAAAGTCATTAAACAGTAATGTCTACAGATGATTGAGAGCATACTTGAGAGAAAACAAAGAAGAATGATTTAGAGATATTTGAAGAAGAGAATGATGATGTTGTTGGATTGGGTGATAGTATTACTTCTGATGGTAGGACAGATGTTAGTAGTAGTAGTTCTTGATAACCAACTAGGGGAAAGAGGGTTGTTGAAGATATTATAATCAAAAGTGATAGAAGAGGAAGGAATAGAGGAAGAGCTTACTCTGGCATATAGTGGAGATCTACGATAATGCTCTTCACTTTAAATGGGATGGTGAGGTAAATCGAGGTATCATTGATTGTATACACATATTAGTCCATGATGAGAGTAGAGCAGATGCTATAAAATGAGAGATGGAGATCTACAATAATGCTCTTCACTTGATGGGCTTGCTTGTAGTAACTCGCAATCGCACTGGTATGCGTCCAAGTGAAATGATTATGCTCATATTTAAGTTTCTTAAATCTTATATTTATTGTGGAGTAAGTCCATGATGTTTGTCTTTTTCTATCAGATGTTTGGTGGAATAGATTTGGAAGTAATTGCCAAAACCTTAGAGATTTTACAATAAGAGTTCTGAGTAAAACCTATAGTACAACAGATTGTAAAAGGAATTAGAGTATATTTGAATACATCCACACAAAAAAGTGCAACAGGTTGGAATATAAGTGGCTCAATGACTTAGTTTTCATCCGTTGTAACATGCGGCTCCAAAAGAAGTAATCTTGTATTAGTTACTACTTAAATATTCAATTTAAAATTTTATTTGACTTCAATTATTAATGTTATTTACTAATTACTTATCTTTCTTTCTTATAGATAATTAAAAAAGTTAAATAGAGAAGAAAACCAATTTATTCTAATAAATTTGGATAATTTTGATATATTAGAGGAGTGAATTATGGAAGATAATGAAGTAAATGCACTCCTAACCGAAGAAGACATTGCATGGATTAATTAAAAAGGAGTGCAATAATAATATCATCAAGGAGATGAAGATTTTGATTTTGAGGCAGAAGGTGGTGAGGACCTTCAGCAAGGAGAAGATAAAGATTATTTACTTGATGATCTTGATTACAATGCATAAATGTTTTTTTTTTCCAATTATGAAAGTTATATTTTTTCTAAGATAAGGATGTCACGTACAACTTCAAAATATGTAATTCTTTTTTCAATTATTGAATGGTGAATGATGAATATGTACTATATTTTTGCATTATATGAATTCTTTGTAATTATCATATTTTTTACTATTTTTTCTAATTTTTAAAGTTTTTTATCAATTTTTAGTATTAAATTATGATAAGGGGTGATAGGATATGATACGATATATCGTATCATGGACCAAAACGATACTCGATACGATATGCATCGAACAACACTGATCTAAATGGCTTCAAATACTGTTTATCATGAAAGAACCAAATATATTAAAATAAATTGCCCTTTTATATGGGAGAAGATATCATCTAAAGAATTCAGGTTAATTTATGTGAAGTGTGAGGATTATAAAGTAGAATTTCTCACAAAGGTTGTCAGTTATAAATGTCTAGTGGATACCTTGACTATATCTTCTACTCAACTTGAGGGGGAGTATTGAGAAATCATATTCGGGTCCTAATTGTGGAACCATACATGTCAATTTTACTCTATGCTAATCTTGTGTTAAGTTGTACTTAGTATGGGTAATTTTGTCTTTTAAGTTAGAATACCTTATAAATAACAATTAGGAATTCATTTGAAGAAGTATCTGCAACCGCCAGGAACAAGGGCATAGATCTCGAGAAAGAGAGTATGGAGACCTGTGATGTCTGCCAGATTGTAAGTGTATTCCAATCACTTCTCAATAAAATCTCTGATTTTATCAAAAATTTATTGTGGTAACTTGGTCCTCAAACATATAAATATATACATGAATATCATATTATATAAATGAAATCGTATGACCCAAACCAAACCAAACATGCAGTATCCATGTTCATCTTGAATAGCGTGATAGGCCAACACATCCCACATTTGGTAAATGTGGACTGGAAACCAACTATGAATGGGATCAGAACAGCCTAAACTTAGTTGAACTACATGCAGCTCTGCTTGTCTATGAGCCCTAAGGGCAGTCTTACATATTCATATGTGGTTCAGAAAAAATAAAAAAGGATCACCATACATGAGAAGATAAGAGAACTATTATAATACTAAAGTACATCCACTGAGTGGAGACTAGTGAAGGGCAGACTTCAACAAAGATCTCGAAAGGAAATAATCATCTACAAAATTTAAACGAGTCCACATGTACATGGACTACTACTGCCATAAGCGTGTGTTTCCCTTTTAACTATATACGTAAGCAACATGTAGAGTGACATATGAATGAAAATGGACGAAGAATGACAAGCCAGTGAAGTTGAAACCATGGATGGCTAGTATGGCCACCACAACTGACAGAACTTGGATTATGATGGCAATTAGAAAGATAACACAAATGCAATAGTTTCCCCAAATATCATGAAGAGGTGTAAAATTATACAGAGAAGTTCTGATCGGACTGTACATGATAACATATGGATGAGATGATAGGTATTTTCACCTTTCATTAAAAGCAACAATAAGATTCCATGGCAAACCAATTTCTGAATTTGAATCAACTTGAAAGACAATATCATGTAGAGCGGATGGCTGGAAAGGTACTATTTTAGATAGTAATGTCCCACAGAATAAAGTGAAGAATGGATAGAAACACAAACCAATATGCTATTAAAATTAAAACCTCATGTAATTTCACAAACCATAGCCACGTCCTCATATGTGTCACTAGGTCCAACTGTCTTCCTTTTTCCGCCACCAGCAGTCAATGCAACTTCCCAGTTGCACCTTCAAAAACATTACATTGAACCTGAAATAGAACGTTTAGACTTTGTGAACACAAGAATAGTAGTTAGCCAATAGTCAACAACCAACAAAATCTGAACAACCACGCACTGGCCAAATTCTACTCGGCAAAGAAGATCGTCAAACAAGAGCACAGAGTCAAGATCCACTATAGTTTGACTAGACTATCATACCCGACATGCTACAAAAGAACAGGGCTAATATGCCCTTCTTAGCAGGCATTAACATACGATATAATACAAACCCACACCTTGTTACAATATTTATACATTATATATACATATGTAATGACTATAAATAGATTGATATATCGTGTCGACATGCAATGGATTAATGTATCATCTTGACGTACAATATTGGTGTGAAACACCATTACATATCTCATGTTCAACAAGTTGACTTCTGGAATCAGTGCATTTCAGGCGAGCGTTCTCTTTAATACCTTACATTTGGCAGGCCTTTAGATTTGGCTGTTCCAATACTATTTCCTCTCCAATTTAGACTGATTTCATCTTAGTGAACCCGTGCTTATCATGTTTCTTTCCTTAGGAGTCCATTTGTGCAGGATTCAGCTTTCTCTACTGTGACACATGAAAATTAGATTTTTGCAAAATCTTGCAGTATTTTCCTTATTGATACCCTCAAATTTCACTTTGGGGCTAAACTTGAATCAAATCGTTCGTGCAAAACACAGGAGAAATGAAATGTAACTCGTCAAATCTAGTTTTCATTGGGTTTTACAAGAAAAAGAATCTTTTACTATAAATGAGCTGAAGAGATCTAGTGTAGCACCTGAAGAGTTTCATGAAAGACAGTAGCAGAAAACACCAAAAACAGATTCAGGAATTGGGGGTTGGCTCCATGCTAGGCAGCCGCAACATCCCCCTTTCTTTTATTCATGGTGTTACCCTAATGAACTCACATAGGGAATTATACAAACAGGATTCTAACTTAAATAACAGAAACACCCTTACTTAATAACACTAATCAGACCCGATTCCGAATGGATCAGATTCTGATCCATTGGAATCCAAACTACTCAAGACATCAACTTAAATACAAAAATATAAATTATGCAAAATTATAAAACTAGTCTTAATCTTCAACTTGATCTCCAACACACACCCTCAAGTTGGGCCTTCAAGACTTGAAACACCCAACTTGACAAGAGCTTTCTTTAATCCATTAATAGAAATTGGTTTCGTGAGAATATCTGCCAATTGATCTCCTGAACGGATATGGAGGAGATTGAAGATTCTTTGGGTAACTTTCTCTCTAATAAAATGACAATCTATTTCAATGTGTTTGATCATTTCATGAAAAACTAGATTAGAAGCTATTTGAAGAGTTGCTTTGCTATCAGTGAAGAAGTTTATTGGAGTCTTCTTTCCCAAACCAATCTCCTCAAGAAGTAATGTGATGCATAGATCTTCACACATGCCGAGTGCGATAACACGATATTCAACCTCTACACTCGACCTAGATACCATAGATTGCTTCTTACTTTTTCAAGATACTACATTACCTCCTAAACATATCATAACTGAAGGTTGACTTTCTATCAACTTTGGAGCCTGTGCAATCAACATCTCAATAAATCTTTATATCAAGTGATAAATATAGAGTATATAATAAACCAAAGGTGAATTATGATTTTAAGTATATGATGATATGGAATATTGTACTCATGTGATGCTTAGATAGAGAATGCATCCATCTACTAACATATCCAACTACAAAACTAATGTCAGGTCTTGTAAGAGTAACATATATTAGTCTTTCCACCAATCTCTAATATCTACCAACATCTTCATATGGTTCAATTGAATTATCTCATCATTATCTTCCTTCAGGAATTCAATTGGAGTAGAACATATCCGACACTCCTCCATTTTAGTTTTTTTCAGTAAGTCTAGAATGTATTTTCTTTGACTTAAAAATAGACAATCTTTACTTTAAATGATTTCAATCCCCAAGAAATAATGTAATATGCCCAAGTCCTTCAAGTCAAATAACTCGATTGTTTTTTCATAATAATTATGCCTTCTGTATCATCACATGTAATGATGATATCATCTATGTAAACCAATAATAAAATGGTTTTCTTACCTTGATTGATAAATAGTGTATGATCATTGACGCATCGTCTGAAACCCAAACTCATAACACCATTACTGAATTTTTCAAACCATGCTCGCGAAGATTGTTTAAACCATAAATTGATTTATTTAGTTTGCATACCTTGTTTGGCTTTTGTCCATGATCATACCCAGGTAGCAGGTCCACGTAAATATCTTCTATAAAGTCTCCTTAAAGAAAGATATTTTTACATCTAACTGCCATAAGTCCCATCCTTTATTGATAGCTACACTTAAGATAATTCTAATGGTATTCATTTTTGCCACCGGTGCAAAATTTCTATATAGTCAATGCCGTATGATTGATTATAATCCTTAACCACTAATCTCATTTTGTATCTTTCTATATTTCCATCAGTCTTGTACTTTACTGAATACATCCATTTGCATCCCATTATCTTTCTCTCTGGTGGTAAATCTACCAACTCTCATGTTTTGTTTCTTACTAACGTTGCGATTTCTTTTTTTATTGCTGCCTTTCACTCTAAGTGTTGCTCTGCTTCTTTAAATATTTTGAAATTATAAATGTTATCTGCATTCATCACAAACAACTGATATTCTTTGGGATAATTAGTATAGGAAACCATCTTCTCTAAAAAATATTTTGTAGTTTCACGTTTCCCTTTCTTTATTGCAATAGATAAATCATTAAGTTCAGTAACAAAATTTTGAAAGTCACTTAAGGAGGAGTCAAATCTGATTTAGGGTGAGGATTTTGATTCAGACTAGTAAACTGATGAAGGAGAAAGGCATTTCTTTCACCTCTAGTATAAACTTACCATTTCTTTTCTTGAGAAGGGTACATCTCCCCTTCTTCCCTTTTAGACTCTGGTTGATTTTCAATTAGTGGAAGTAGTATTACATTAGGTAAATAGACATTTAATGATTGACCTTTTGCTTGCCATAAAATAGAGTATCTTCATGAAAAATAACATCCATCATATCATATGACCTTTTGATAGGATCATAACATTTATACCCCTTCTGAGTGGCAAAATATCCTAAGAAAATGCATTTAATAGCTCTAGCATCTAATTTATCTCTCACACCACAATATAGATGAACAAAGCAAATATACCCAAATACTTTTGGAAGTAAATGAAATTATTTTTGGGAAGGACATAAGGAATAAAATAGAGTATTATCATTAAGAACCCTGCTTGACATACGGTTTATGAGATAAACAGTTGTTAAGACTGCTTCATCCAAATAAAATTTTTGAACATCATAACAAAGCAAAAGAGTTCTAGCCACCTCTAGAATGTCTACTTTTTCTTTCAGAAACACTATTTTGTTGTAGAGAATGGGAACATGAGGTTTGGTGTAAAATACTACGATGTAAAAAATATGAATGGAGTTATTGAGACATAAATTCACCTTCATTATCACTCCAAAGAATTTTAATGGTGTGCTGAAATTAGGTGTGTACAAACTGACAATATATGGAAAGAATATCTTTCACTTCCTCCTTGATTTTCATGAGATATATCATGGTAAACCTCGTGCAATCATCAATGAAGGAAATAAAGTACTTGTGATTGCGTAATGAAGTAGTAGAACAGAGAGTCCAAATGTCAGAGTGAACAATTTCAAATGGTTTAAAGGATTTTTCTTCATTCAAAGGAAATGAAACAGGATTATGTTTTGCCTTCTAATAGGTTTCACATTTTAAATTTAAATTATTACAATGAGCAAATTCAAGAAATAATATCTTAATTTTAGATAAAAGTAAATGTCCTAATCTCTCATGCCATAAAGGTAACTCCTCCTTTTACTTTTCTGTAATTATTGTTAACTGCATTGCTGCTCCTTTCACTTTCTCATAGAAATAGAGGCATTTTTGTATATTACCTTGACCAAATATCCTCCCCGTTCTCAGTTCCTGAAAGAAACATCTAGTAGAATTGAAAATTAGATGACATTTGAGATCTTGTGTTATAGCAAAGGCATATAATAAATTGATTGAAATATTTAGAACATGTAAGATATTTTTTAATATGCTAAAAGGTATAGTGATACTCTAAGTTATATAAACACTTCTAAGGGGTGGAGTGTCGACCTCGATATGGGTGCGACACCGACACCATGTCGGTGCATCATGGCAAAAAAATATATAATTTTTTTTTTTGTAACTCACGGTTCTACTGTCTATGGTGTATTTATCCTACAAAACCCGATCAAAGAGAGAGTAATTCATAAAGATGATGAAACCGAAGATTCTTAGTCGACTCGTAACCTTATCTCTCATGATGACCACCAGAGTTACCTCACCATAGTTTCTAAAATGCTCCTTCAACTTGTCTTCCATCATCTCTCATAAAACTCTACCAATAAACATAGAAAAATATCACAATGCGAACCTTCTTCACTTCCTTTTATGTGGATATTCCATGCTTCAAAATCTGGTATTGATTTTGAAGTTCGGGTCTTTTTGGATAAATGGGTTTGGATAGTGAAGATTGATTTGTATATTATGATGAAATTAGTAGTTGTTTACCATTTATGTGTTTTGTTTTAATATAAAGTTGTGTACTTGCTATTGTCATATACTTATATTAATTGATGTCTCACTTGTTATAGCTTGAATATTATATATAATATATAATATTATATACCCTAGCCGTGTCACCGCACTCAAAAATTTTGAAATTTGCCGTATCTCGCACCTGCACCCGTGTGACATAGGTGATACTTCTTTTTCCAACAATTGGTGTGTATGATCCATCAACCAACCTAATATTAATTTTACCTTGAGTCAACTCATAGTCATCAAAGAATCTCGCCTATTAACCATATGATTTGTGGCACCCGAATCAATAACCCATATCTTAGAACGAGAAATAAATACATTACCCTTGGCTATAAAAGAGAATGAGTATGCCATTGTAGCTTGAGAGTCAATATTATAGGAAGTGGAATGAGTTTATGAATCAATCAGATGACACTTAAGTATTTCAATATCTTTCTTCATGTCAGCCAATGAAGTTGCATTGCTTTCTATATTCGGTTTGTCACTTTGGTCACTACTGAAGTAAGCTTTATTAGGCCTATTCTGATAGGAAATAAGCCTGCCAACTAATTCTCAGCATGTCTCCTTTGTATGTCAAGATTTTTCACAGTGAGAACAAATTAAATTGTCCTTCTCTTCTGAAATAAGTAAGGTTCTACCTTTGCCATGCCCATATTCTCCTCTTCCATGAGAGAATGAAGAGTTAGAAGGGTTCCTACTCATAAATGAAGTAATCTTGGAACTAATCTTGGTTTCTTTCTCTAGATGTTTCTGATCTTTTTCCCGAAGTTAGAGAGAGTATACTATGCTTAAGAAAGGAAGTTCTTCTTTTCTAAGAATATTATTCTTCATAGCTTCATATTCTAAAGAGATGCCCCACAACAGATCAAATATTTTTCATTCCTCAAACTCTTCATTGTGTTCTTGCATGTAACTTTGACATTTTGTCTTAGAGTAGACATGTAATTCTTTCCATAAACCTCTAAGTTTTGCATAATATTCGCTTATGGCTCTTCCTTAATAGTATCATATTTTTTAACTATATTCTTCTTTTGAGCATAGGCATCTTGAATTACTAGCCAAATATCTTTTATTGATTCTACAAACATAAATGTACTACCAATTGAGGGTACCATAGATTGTATAAGCCATGCACTAGCTAGTGCATTTTTCCTATGCCATCTTTAATAGAGAGGATCCGTTGTAGGGGTTGTGGAATATCACCAATTAGGTAATCCCATCGCCCCTAGCCATCACAGCTAGTTCAATGGATCTGGCCCATTGAAGATAATTCTTGCCATCTAGCTTTAGGTTTATTATTTGAAATGCCTCTCCCTTGTCCGAAGAATTATTTTCACTACCATCTCCCATTTTATTTCTTTTCATTATAATATGAATTTGTCCCCTTCCATAAGGTAGATCTTTGTCTTCCTCTTCTTTACTTTAGAAGACAACCACTACTAAAAGACAATTGATTGCACCAAATACACGATAGAAAAAATGCAGAAGAGTGTAGGAAAAAAATGCAGACATAATTTCTATTTTGTATTATCTTTCTTTCTTTCATTGATGGAGATGATTCATAAGTGCAAAGGACTCATTAAAAACATATTGGTATGACTCTCAAACAAGTAGCAAAGTTGATGATGTTGATGCCTATTAGTGGTAAGGTTAAACCTGATATGATTTCATCAAACACTTCTGTAGATTTCATAGTAGAAGGCAAATCTATGGCTCCTGTTACAAAGCAACGAAAGGTGGATCTGAACAAGAAAAACGACGGTGGCATTGAAGTAGTGGTTCACTCCATTAATGACAATGGAGGATAATGTTGATAATAGAACTGCTCTTTCTGAAGAAAAATACTTATTGGAGGTCAATTTTGATAGATATTGGTGATGCTTTTTCTAGTTCCCTACGACTTAGATTGCATTGCGATGGAGCCTTACTAGGCTCTGATACCATGAAGAGTTTCATAAAATACAATAGCAGAAAACACAAAAAACATATTCAAGAATTGGAGGTCGGCTCCATGCTTGGCAACCATAGCATCCCCTTTTCTTGTATTCATCATGTTACCCTAATGAACTCACTTAGGGCTTTATACAAACAAAATTCTAACTTAAATGATAGAAACACCCTTACTTAATAACACTAATGAGACCCGATTCCCAATGGATCCATTGGGATCCAAACTACTCAAGACATAAACTTAAATACAAAAATGTAAATTATGTAGAAATATAAAACTAGTCTTGATCTTCAACTTGATCTCCAACAGCACCACTTTTAGAATACAAGAATTAGCCAAGAGAACGTACTTTCAGAAGCATCAAGATTCTAAATTTTGATATTTCAGAGTTTCTCATTGCTGACCATATGTGACTAAAAAGAATTAAACAGTGACCCTATAGAAAGAAAAAAAGTTAAAAGAAAGGGAAGCAGCAACCAACATTGGCAAGCTTAAAATAAAACGTAAAAAGGAAGATAAGAAATACAATAAAAAAATTATGAAAACAACCTCACAGGTAATTACAAAGATACCTTTCCTCTAACTTCACAATTTGGATATTACATTGTTCAAAAAAACAATTTAGATATTAGCACTCAGAGCATTAGCCCCCTAGTAGGGCTCTTCACTTTTGTATTATAGACAGCAAATTTGAATCCTAGGGTATGCATACCCGCTTCGGCCTCCCATTGTACCATAAGAAAATTTTGGATCTTAATTTATATATGGACATCTACTATTCATTCATAATTGTGATGTAATAACTGCAACAATCTTTTTTACTTATATTTGATGCTTGGACATTGTTCCTATGTTTTCTATCGATATTTTGTTTTCTAATTTTTATTTGAATTTTCTAAGGTTGCCAGTCTCATTTTAGATTTCTTTTATTCTTTAAATGAACTGCCAATATAGTATGATAACCATATAGATACCCTAGCATTAGAAGATTTAATATGCTATTAGAAAATTGCTTCTGGTCCCATGTGAAAACTTGAACATTGTTTCACGGGAAGGACCAGAAGTGAACTATAGAGATAGGCAAAAGGATGCACATGAATAGCTTACACAACTAGAGCATCAACCATAGATGCCCTTGTATATTAGAAGAGGCACCAACATATGTTAAAAATGCCCCTCTCAAGCACCCAGAGCATTAGCTCAACTTGCAGGGCTCTTCTGGTACGATCCACTCTGTAGGTGGGAGTTTGATTCCCAAGGGGTGAATGCGTATGTGTGAGCATTGGTTGCTTCAATTCACTGAACTAACTATAAACTGAAATTTCAGAGAATGCCACAAGCAAAGCCAAATTGATTTGGCTATACAACCAAACTAAACAAAAACAAAATTGGTTGGTTTGGTTTAGTTTAGGTTTAGTATTTCTTGGTCTTGTTGAAGTTTGGAAAGATTTGTTGAGTTTTATTAACTCCGAAAAACATCAGCTACATTGTGGAGGAACTTTACCCTCAACAATTGTAAAAGTAGCACTATAATTTCGTCAATGATGTCCACAAAGACAAACACAAATGATCTCACAAGATCTTTAACAAGCCAAATCATCAAACAATTAGTACACAAGACAAACCAAATAAATATACTACCAAACAAGTTAAGTGAGTTTATTTATTCATATATCTACATATCCTCTATTTATAAAGGTTTTTGTTACAAGTGAGAAGAGAGAGAGTGGGAGTTGTTGCTCCCAACGGCTACACTACTAGCCTTTGGGAGCTCCCAACTGATAAGCCTCTAAAGTTTCACTAGTCTTCTTAGCATAATGTAATTTGTAACATGCCCTCTTTACCTTGATTTTATTTTGCACTTCACTCCACCAAGCTTATTTTTGTACCGGTATACTTCCCTTAGATTCACTAAACACATCTTTTACCACTTTCCTAATATGTATAGCCATATTATTTCATATATCACAAGGTGTAGCAACAAAATTCCAAGCATCTCCTTGAAGGACTTTCTGTTTAAATATACCTTCTTTCTCGCTTTTGAGGTTCCATCATTTAGTCTGAATAGCTAGATGCATTATTTTCTTCTTTATCAACTTTTCACCTCTAAATCTAATGCTAAAAGTCAATGTTGCGTAGTTAAACTTTCTCGTAAAATTACCTTACAATCTTTACAATACGAACTATTCTTTTTTTACAAACAAAATAATCAATTTGTGTTTGTGATAAGCCATTCTTATAAGTAATTCAATGTTCATCTCATTTTTTGAATACTATATTGACTATAAAGAGATCAAATGCCATAGCAAAATTTAAAATCTCTCTACCTTCCTCATTTATATCTCCAAAACTAAAATTTTCATGAATACCTTGAAATTCTAATGCCTCTTTACCGACATATCCATTTAAGTCTCCTCCTAAATAAATCATCTCCCTTTGTAGAATCTTTTGAATCACCTTATCTAACCCCTTTCAAAAAATCGTCTTTATACTATCTTTTAGTCCTACTTAGGGTGCATAAGCACAAACTATATTTAAAACCTCTGCTCCTACCACTAATTTCAACATCATGATTCGGTCACCATATCATTTTATGTCTACTATACTATCCTTTAAATCTTTATTTATGATAATACCAACTCCATTTTGAGCCTTTTACTTTTCTAAGTATCATAATTTAAAACTTTTATCCTTAATCTCCTTTGCTTTTTCTCCAACCCACTTTGTCTCTTATAAACATAAGATATGAATCTTTCTCTGAATCGTACTATCTACTACCTCCATTAGCTTACCAAATAATATTCCGATATTCCAAGAATCAATACGAATTTTATTATCTAATTCATACTAAATATGTGGAGACCCTCTCCAATTTATTCACTACATTCGAGCAACAATATAGCGGGACTAACTTCTTGAAAATATTTGTTGATGCTTGAATATTGAATCGGCCAAGTCACAAAATGTCGATATGTTGGTGAAATCTTCAAGATATAAAACACCCAAATATGGATGTATCAAGTCAAGAATACAACAAGAGTCAAGAGAGATAGCAAAATCATGAATCAAAAGGTTGTGGAAGACAACTTGTTATTGTTATTGATTGAGACTCTATTTATAGAGCAAAACATTACAACAAAACAAAAGAATAATTGTGCATTCAGCTGAATGCACAGTTGAGAAGCATATCTCCCCAATGGCTATAATAACTAGCCCTGCTCCCCAACGGTTACATGGATGTTCAAGGCCCAAATGGCCCTAGCCATGCAAGACCTAACCAAGGGCTAGCATGGGTCGGGCCCTAGTGGCCCGACCTGCCTTGTTAGAAGTTAACACCGCCCTCAAACTTATAGTAAGTATATTGAAAGTTTGACAAGAAATTAAATCTAAGAGCCGATAATAACTTGGTGAAGAAGTCTGCCAGCTACATTTGAGATGGTACATAATATAAAATGAGCTTTTCCTTCAAGCATTCTTCTCGAAAAAAGTGACAGTCCATCTCAATATGCTTCGTTCTTTCATAAAAAATGTTGTTAGATGTAATATACATGGCACTCTTGTTGTCACAAAATAGAGTAGGTGATTGTTCAAGGATGACCCTCATGTCTCTCAACACCTCTATAATCCATGAGATCTTAGTAGCAGTGGTTGTCATTGCTTGGTATTCTGCTTTTGTGGATGAAAGCAACACCTTCTGTTGCTTTTTCCATCTCAAGGATATTAATGATTCACCTAAAAATGTATAAAAACCTGTGGTAGAATGTTGATTATTGATATCTCCACCTCAATCTGTATCACTATATTTAGTCAAAACAAGTGAAGAGGAAGAAGACAGAAGTACCCCCTTATCCATAGAGTACTTTATGTATCTGATGATTCTAATAACTGCACTCATGTGAGCACCAGTAGGAGCTTGTTGAAACTGGTATGTCTAAATGAGTGATAGTGAAATAGGTCAATGCTCATACAAGTTGTTTGTATGAGATAGGATCATCTAGTTTCTCTCCATCTGTTGCTCTCAATTTTGTTCCAAGAACCTTTGGTATATCCACCTTCTTCTTGTCGGTTAGACCTAACTTGTCAACAATTTCACTCACAAATTTTGTTTCAGACATAAAGTATCATCTATCATTACGTACAATTTTAATTCCCAAAAAATAACTAAGCAAACCCACGTCTTTCATTTTAAATTCTTTGTGAAGATCACTTTTAACTTGCAAGATGTCAATTTTATCACTTCCAATGATGATCATATTATCCACATACAAGAGTAGAATTATTATACATACATCTGATTTCCTCATAAATAATGCATTATTAGTATAGCAAGAGACAAAATTATGCATATGCATAAAGTCTTCAAAACGATCAAACAAAGCCTTCAGAGCTTGTTTAAGACCATACAAGGCTTTCTGCAGTTTAAGAACATGATCTTGATGAACATCAAATCCGGGATGAGGAGTCATATAAACACCTTCATGAAATTTTTCATTCAAAAAGGTATTTTTAACATCAAGTTGAAAAATATTCCAGTTTTTTATAGCACTAAGAGTTATGAGAATCCTTATAGCGGTCATTCTAGCAACATGAGCAAATGTTTCATCACAATCAATTCCATATTTTTTAGTATAACCCTTGGCTACCAATCTAGTTTATATCTTTCTATATTATCATTACTATGAGTTTTAATTTTATAAACCTATTTACATCCAATAATTTTCTTATCCTTGAGTTTGGAAATAATGAATCAAGTTTTAGCTTTATTTAATGCAGTCAACTCTTCTTGCATGACATCCTCCCATTCCGGAATACCCTTGGCTTGATGGTAGAATATAGGTTCTTTTACTTTTAAAAGAGTGACAATCAAGTTTTTCGACGATGTCTAAAAGGTTCATAAGATATAAAACGTTGAGAAGGTTTTGAAATTCTAAGTCTTCTAATGTAGTGCAACGGAAAAGGGTCAAGAATATGTTGTATGTCTTTAACATCATTCTCATTATGTTGGATAACATCAAGATTGTCTTCAAGATCACTATCATCAGTTTCATTATCTTCTAAATTAAAAAAATCATATGAAGAACATTCTTTATTATTTTCAATAGAACTAGATTTATAATAATAGTTATTTTCAAGAAATTTTACATCCATAGAAACATATAATTTTTCATTAATAGGATCAAAATATCTATATCCCTTTTTGTCGATTTCATATCCAAGAAATACATTCAATAGCTTTAGTTGACAACTTATCATTTTTATCAGTATAAACAAAATATTTACAATAAAAAACCCTTAGTCTTTCATAGTAAGAAGATAGATTATACAATTTTTCAAAAGGATAAATATTTTCAAGACGGGTTAAAGGCATTCTATTAATGAGATATATGACGGTAAGAGTATCTTCTCCCGATAAGAACTTAGGAACATTACTAGCAATTAAAAGTTTTCTACAAGTTTCTATAGTGTGCCTATGTTTTCTTTTTGCTAACCTATTTTGTTGTGGGCTTTTAGTACATGATTTTTTATGTATAATCCCATTTGTTAAAAAAAAATTGAAAATCCTTTGATAAGTATTCTCTTCCCGAATCGGATTTAAAAATCTTAATAGTAGAATCGAATTGATTCTTTACCATATTATAAAAAATCAAATATTTTTCAAATACTTCTAATTTATATTTTAATAAATATATCCAAGTAAAGCGGGTAAAGTCATCTATAAAGGTTACATAATATTGTACTCCTCCTTTGGAAACAATAGGGGTCGGTCCCCAAACATCGGAATGTATTAATTCAAAAGATTTACTTGTTACAAAATTTCTTTCACCAAAAGGTAGATGATACATTTTCTGAAGGATACATTCATTACAATCAAAATTATGAATCTCATTTTTCTTCAACAAAGGAAAATTACATAGTCTATACATATTCAAATGTCCAAGTCATTTATGCCAAAGAGTAGTATCATGAACTATATTACAAGATTCAAAATTTGACATAACTAAACTATCCATTTTGTATAGTCCACTTTCTCTATGGCCTTACTAATCACCTTCTTCAATTGATGATCTTGCACCACACAATTCTTAGATGAGAAAGTGATTATACAACTATTATCACAAATTTGAGCAACCGAGAGAAGATTTAGATTCAACTTTGGTATAAAATTTACATTTTGAATTTTAAAATCTTCTTTTTCAAAGTCCCCAATTTTTTTAATTTGAAGTTTTGTACCATCGACGGTAAAAACATGTTTTCAAAGATATATTGAGAATTTTTTAAAGATTTTTCACTATAGGTCATATGAAAAAAAGCGTTTGAGTCTAACAATCAAGACATACCTTGAGAAGTGGAGAGAGCATTTTCGAAAATACGTGTCTTTTCTTTGAACATTTCTTCTATGTAAGTTTTGATATTGGTAAGCAAAACTCCTCTATCTATGTCCTCCACGGCTCCTATGTTTCCATATTTCTTTCGAAGAAAATGACAAGTGGTTTTGATATAATCACTTTTCTTGTAATAATAGCATATTGTGTACTTGTTCGGCCATGGTCGCATGAGCCTTTTGTTTGATCCATCTCTTTGTCTTTCGAAGTTTTTTATATGAGGGGGCTTGTATGTCATCATATTTGCTCCCGACTTGGAGGCGACAAGAATGACTTCTTTTACAATATTGATATTTTTTAATCTTGTTTGCTCCATAACAAGATCGGTCAAAAACGAGTCTCCCTTTGGTCTAGATTTTTTATATATTAAGTTGGATCTAATATTTTTAAATTCATCCTTTAAGCCGTGCATGAATAAAAAAAAAAAATTGGTTGTCTAAAAACTCTTGAAATTCATTTATTTTTTGAAGTTTTCAAAATCTACCAAAACTTCTAAGTTGAGACCATAATTCCAAAAAATCATTGTGATAGTCTCTAATGCTTAAATTCCTTTGTTTGAGCATTATCATCATTTTCAGATCAATTTGAAAGATAAAATAATCTCGAGAGTGGATTTTCTTTAAGTACTCCCAAGTCTCAAAAACACTTTCGAAAACATTAATTATATTTCTAAGTTTTTAATCAAAAATTTGACAAATAATCCAAGTAATTTTAGCATTCATCTTTTTCCAAGCTTTAAGATCTTGTTTTTATTTTTCTTTTGCTTTAAAAGCTTCATCATCATCCAAACCTTTGATGTCAAAAGTTGGTTCTTGAATCGTTTCATCAATATAATCCCAAAAATCTTTTGACAAAAAATATTTTTTCATGGTTCTTGCCCAACTTTGGTAGCATTTCAGGTCAAGAATATATCTTAAAGATTCATTTTTGCTCTCCATTTTAGACAAAAATCAAATGTTTTAGTGTTACTTCAAATTTATAGTGATTTCACGAATTTTGCAATCTTAGCACGCTTCCTGATGCACTTGAATTCTTCAAAACGAGACTCTGATACTATGTAAATATTTGTTGATGCTTGAATATTGAATCAGCTAAGTCACAAAATATCGATATGTTGGTGAAATCGTCAAGATATAAAAACACCCAAATATGGATGTATCAAGTCAAGAATATAACAAGAGTGAGTCAAGAGAGATAGCCAAATCATGAATCAAAAGGCTGTGCAAGACAACTTGTTATTGTTATTGATATGATTCGCTTTTTCCTCTCTCGGTGTTTCTTTATGACGTGTCTCATCATCTACCGTCTAACACCACCATCAGGTACTCTCGCACCTAATGCATCCTCCTCTTTATCACAAAAGGCTGCAATTAAGTCTTAGTTTTTGTGATAATGTATCAAAGTCAAGACGGAATCATATTATCTCATGTCATTGCTTTTCTTTGAAACGCACACCAAGTGTTTGTGCATGTGGTTGAATAAAAGTTTTATCATCAGTTGGGCATTTTGGTGTATCACTAATTAGTCGTGAAAAGGTTGCACTCATTGTTATGTTCGTGCCATTACCACACTAATTTGAAATGTACGCAAGGTGTTAGAGATCAATTCGAATGGCTTAACATTGATCTTCTTTTTCTAGGAGGCAGTTGACTCTCATGATAAGGTGGTGAGTTCGATTCCATTTCTGAGGGCATGCATGCGTATGTGAGTTAGGCTTTAACCTTCCTTTGTATATAACAAAAAAAAAAACATTAACCTTCTTTAACATGTGATTAACTTCATGCAGCTCTTATGTTGATACTGCCAAGATGGTATGTGTGGCTGACCTTGACAATGTGATTATTAGGTATGAATATCTTAGCGTATTGGCACCTGTATTATCTGAACGAACTCCATGTTTTTTTAATATAAATATATGTACTACCCATGTATTCCTTTTATTGAACATTGAGTTTAATTTTACTAACATTCGAGGCTAAACTGTTTTATTAAGAAAAAAAGGAGAGAACTAAAAGCTCAACAGCAGTGAGCTTCAAGCTCAACTTAAAGAGCTTGAACGTTTAGACTTTGTACCCATTACTCAAATCAAAGAGGTCAAAGCTTCTAGTGATGTGCAAGAGCCTGCCGATTATTGAGTACTAGATAAGTTTAACAGGCTGAAGTAGAAGGTAAAAAAAACTTTTTATCACCGTAACATGTCTCAACCCACCCCATTATCATCCCTAGTTCTAATGCTATAATGTGTCGTGCATACCATACGATATACATTCATATGTGTTAGTACCAGTCGACTTCAGCTAGATCCATTAGACATGCGGATCGATCTTTTGACCCTCCACGTGCCAAGACATGCACGTTCATTAACGATACGATATGCACGTTCATTAACGATACGATATATGAACTCACTTGCAATGAAGTGCTTTCTCATCATTGAAAGGTTATTGCTTGAAATGAGAACCCTAAGACTAGGCTACATCGCCTCCACTATAGGTGGAGTTTTGCTGTAGGATCCTTCTGTTCACAGTTGACCCTAAAATGCTTACATTGACAACTAGATCACACCTGCTGTAAGTCTTGTATTATTTATTCAACTTTTACAGATGATCTAGTGAAGTGATTAACATGAGAAGAATCCAATCTTGAGTTTGCGCAATCAATAGAGATTTGAGAAGAATCCAATCTCTCTCTCTATACATATGTATATATGCACGCTCAAATCTATTCAAATATTTTTACCGTTCAATTGACGTAATGAATGATTGAAATTTGAATTTGAAAACTAAATTGTATCATTATACTTTTTGTACTTCACATTTAATGAATAATGATATAATTTACTTTTTTAATTAAAATCTCCATCATTGATTACACCGATTGAATGATGTAAACGTTGGAGGGATTTAATCATTCATGAAATAGAACATGCCACTATATACACGCACATACATACATATACATATATAATATATATAGAGAGAGAAACTGAGAGATACTAAACACCATATCATGTCAGAATCTATTACATGATCTACACTGTCTGTGCAATTTAATACATGGATTAAATGCAACTCGAGATAAGTGCTTTGATCACCACCATCATATTATCACATGAATGGTGATGATAATCAAGTAATGCCTAATATCAGAAGTTGTCTAGAAGCTCCCACTCTCTCGATATATATACATATACATATATTCCTTTAGTCCCTCTAAAATTGTTCCATTTAGTCTTTGGCTTAACTTTAAATTGTCTTTCGGGGACTCACGCAATATCATCTGAATGCGACTGTAGATTAGTTTTCTGAATATATAAATTTTAGTGTTCAATTCTAAATTGAGTTACAAAAGTATTGTAGTTATCTGCAAGTGGTGAATTATTAAAGTCTTATGAGAAGTTTGCGATAACCATTTGAAGGCCCAAACAGATTAATTAATAACGTTTCGTGAGCATCAACCTCTTATTTGAAGAACCAAAGAAGCTTCCCATGGGTCAACAAATAGTGGACAGCACTTTGAGATGGTATACAGTACCGGCCATCTTTTTTGACGGTTTCTCAAGTATTTCTTGGGGGTTCAGATTTTTTTCGATCGTGGCGGAGGTCTATTTCTGACGGTTTTAACCGTCGGCAATAGAATTTTTTTAACCGCCGGAAAACTCCGATTTGTACTGGTGATATATCCCTAGTAAGCATATACTCAGTTATGTAAAGCTTCGTCTGACCTTCCACAAGAGATGCCATCTTAATTTTCAGCACCAATGCACTCTATCACACCAAATTACATGTGAAGTTATAAAATGTGTTTGATCACCGGAATATTTCTGCCACCAGCCAGCCGGAATGCTGCTGATTTTTGCTGGTGTTAAACATGAGCGAGAATAGTACTAATGTCACATATGCATGACTCATGATCATGCTCGGATTGGAGTTGATACCATGCGGTTGGTCCTCACACAAGTATGAACATAGATGATAATCAAAGCAAAAAATAACTAATCCAAACAAAATATCAACTGGAAATGTATACAAATCTAAACAATTTATTTAGAATGGTGTGAGACCCACCCACAAAATCCTCGATAGATCAAAACTAAGATAGCTCTCTAAACCAAGTTGTACCATATCGGAATACAACTCCAATAAAGCTGCTATTCGGTACCGTACTCCTTGAAAGTGCTAGCTTCAGAATAAAATATAAAATAATAAGATGAGTTTCGACCCCATGGTCTAGTCTAGTAAAAAAGTTAACACTCATTATTAGAAGTCATACTAAAAGCAAGTATGTTTCACAATCCTATTAGAACAATCAATATTTGCCTTTAATATGATTGATTCGCAGTGGGTGGCAGTTTCGTCACCCACCCCTTTTTCAATAACGCATGATTTTGTGCGTTACCACTCTATGCCCAGACCCAATTCAGGTCTGGGTCTGGGTTGTGGTTTGACCCATAATACCACAACTAAGACCGGTGAGTCTTGACTCTCTACCTAGAGAAAGAAAATTCTTGGTACTTATTTCATATATCTTAAGATTAACATACGGTTCTAAAGTTGCTTTCGATTTATACTACTTAAAGGACTGGAGAAACACCTGAGACCACAATCTTTTAAGAAGAAATTAGTGGTGGAAACGTTCTGTCGCTAAATTTCCTTCGCCAGTTCCGTCGCTAATTTCAGGAAATTTCAGCTATTCCCTCTGTAGCTAAAGTCACTTAGCTACGAAGTTCTAGTTAGCTCGTGGTACTCCGGCTAGTCTGTGCTAGTCCCACTAGAGATGGCCGGTTCCGAACTGGTGGGACGGTTTCAATCAAATTCGAACCGGAATAAAAACCGGCTAGAACCGAAACCGTCAGAATCAAATCCGGAATTGAGAAGGACCTGGTTTGGTTGTGGTTCAACTTCTATAGAATCGGAACCATGTTGGAATTGAAACCGGCAGTTTGGAACTGTCGATTCTATAATAATTTAATTTTTTTGCCAAGATTCAAAAATTTTAATATTTTTTATTTCGAACAATTTAGGACCTAAATCAGAATCAAAACCAGACCGAAACAGGTGGTTCCAGACTGACCTGATCCCGATTTAGTTTCGATTCCAGGTTCCAGGAAAACCAGAACCGGCCATGTTATAGTCCACACCAACTTCGATGACAACTTTTTTCTTTTATATTAGCGACTGATTTGTCTGGGAAAACCATCACTGTACTATGGGTTTAAGGGGGAATCTTCCCAATTCAAGATTTTTTTTGTGGTATTATGAAGAGGTTTTTACTCAACCACCCAACTAAGATTCAGTGGCGGTGGTACCTGCTAGCTCAGAGCCAGAGCTAGCTGATACTAGCTATTCTAGCATAGATCACCTTTTGCAAAAGTACTTAGAAAAAATTAAGTTATGCTAGGTTCACTTGTTTCGGACGTGAAATGTAGAAGAGAAAAACGAGATTATTGTGTGGAAACCTTGTTTTACTATTCACATATTTTTTTCAAAAAAATTGAAACTGCTCCCAGCATTTTTCAGTATTTTCTTTATCTTACAAGCATTTTGTTCACATTTGACCATCATTGTCTTTTCCCATGGTCAAATAATATATGAGTAGACTTCTATGAGTTTTATCGAAGAAAAAAATAGAAAAAAGAAAAAGAAGTAAGAAGATGTTGATTCTTAGAGAAATTTTGAGAATTTTGAAGTTTTGTGTTGTATTTTTTTTTTGTCATATTTTAAATATTTCACAAAATTAGGCCGATAATCTTGAGTCATCGATTTTTCAAGTAGAGACTCAACACAGCCACATCTTTGTTTTGAGAGAGCTGTGTCAAAAATACAACTAGGCCGTGTCTCCATTTATTAAAAGATGTGATACAACCTTATTTGTCTCTAAGGAGAGTTTTGGTTGCTTTGTATCTCTCATGTTATATATAAACACTTATCTTATATTTTTGTTATAATGTATTACAAAATGATAAAAAAACTCGAGCGAAACCATATATTATAGTGGAGTAGATTATGAGAATATAATGATGGATGACGGATAAAAATGTTTGTTAAAATGAAGTATTTTTTAGATTTGTTGTGAGTAAGGAGACTGGATTTGATTTTGATATACTAAATGATGTATTTTTTTATTGTTTGACTAATGAAATAGAAGATATATTTGATGATGGTGAGAGTTGAAGACTTGGTTTTTCTTGATGACGCAAACATGAACCTTCCGTGAAATTGGCAGTCTAAAGTCTGCAATGGTCTATCTGGTTCTTTACAATAAGACAACGAATCGTAACTATAGCGATTTTACCACCAAGCCTCTTTTGTCTTTGAAACCGAAATGACAAAGACAAAGGGATGGTATATTGTAATAACCAAAGATTTCAGGGGCTTGTAGGGATAACACTTCGGGAAAAGGTTAACGCAACAACCGTTGCCGACACTTTCAGCGAAGCTGGAGGTCCGTGGCTCGGGTAACGCCCTCTGAGCTTTAGGCTCGGCAAACCCGAAGCTCAATAACCATCCCTCCCACATATTTCACGGCACGAAAGCACACTCCCCACTCTCTCTCTCTCTCTGAGCAAGCCTTTTTCGGAAAAGGCGAAGTGCAGGCCATTGTCCTTCTCGCCTCTGTGAGAGATTGTCCTCCATGAGGGTTCGCAACGGGAAGTGACGGCATTTCTGCGTCTGCTGAGAGGCTCTTTCGGTGAGAATTTCTTCGATTTACTTTAGTTTCGTACCTCCACCAGCCTGTAACTTCTCTTTTTTTTTCTCTTTAACTTAATTGTACAATCTGATGTGTTTCCAGGCGAAATTCGGATATCGTGAGCTTTCTTTTTGTCTGTTTTCCTCCTGCAAGCTGTTTTTTCCTTTTCTTTTCTTTCTGCGAGAAATGTAAATCATGCACTTGGTAGCGTTCCGGTTATGTTTAGTTGGAAAGATCGTGTCGTTCAAAGGTGATCGGAGTTATCTCTTGTTTTTGCGACATCTGAGGGTTTCAGTGTTGTGATCTTCGAGAAACTGTGCATGCTTTTAGCTGTTTCTGGCGGCCCGGAGAATATGAGGGGTTTCTTATGCTCTGACTCTTTAAGTTCCACTTAATTAAGCTTTAAAGAGCCTATAAATTTTCAATTGTTGTACTTTTTTTTCCTTTAGCGAATTGATCTGGAGTAGAGTGATACTGGTACAGATTAACTTTTCGTTTTTGTTTTAATCGTGAAAGTGCGGGACGTTATGCATATTAGGCATCTCGCTTGAATTCTATCCTTCAATCATGCGAGTGTTAAGTAGATCCGGAAGACCTTGTTTCTGTTTCCTGTAATTTTGGCTTTGATTTTTTTGTCAGTTATTGTAGGAAAAGGGTTCATACTCTCTTAAGGCTATACTTTCAGTGTAGTTGCTTCTAGAAAAGAGAAGCAGCTGTCAGATATATTTCATCATTCTCTGATTAAGTAGCTACCAAAGGACTTCAATTTTTTATATTTCTTTATGTTACGGCAAGCATGCTTCGACAGAGAAGGGCACTTGTTGTGGTAAAGAACTAATATTAATGCTTCACTCTGATGCCATGACTTGAAGCTGGAAGAATGCTGTCATCATGTGACACATTCAAGAGAGATTTACTTGTTTATCGACTTGCATTACATGCTTTCTTTGGTTGTTCAGACGGTACCAAGGCCCAAGGGAAATTACTATTTCAGTTACTCTGTGCATCCCCGGCCCATTAACATCACCATTGATTAACTTCAGCAGTTCCTGTGTCAGTCCCGTTATCACATGGAATCACCATGCTTTGCAATGCAGTCTGGACAAGAATTGGCCTCTCTGTGGATGTCCTTGATCTCCACCTGCCATGTCAAGTTTTCCATCTTGTGATTCTTTTAGTTAAGTGTGAACTCACTGCTTCTGAACTCTGTTTCTGAATAGCTTGTATTACTGCCAAAAAATCCGTCTCTATAATCACTTTTCAACCTCCCACTTTCCGTGCAAGCTCCATTCCTTTAAGGAAGCTCCATAGCTGTGCTACATAGTACATACACTTTGCATCTGCCCAAAATTGTAGCATAGCCAGCAATCAGTCCATTGGTTGGTGTTGCTCCCCTCGAATAATTCCCCCCACCTCCTGCTTTGCCTTCCCTTCCTGTCATACAACCATCATTATCAAGTTTCACCCGTCCGGCACTTGGACATTGCCATTTAACTCAGGTCACCCTCAGATTCATTCTCATAAGCTTTTCTATCCCACTTGTCGCGCCCTTAATTCTGTTCACATACTCTTTGATAGTAGCTATCTTATTGCCTGCCTCAGCAAAGCGCTTATTCCTCCACTACCAGGCCATCTGTGCAGTCACACCGAATAGGATTCTCCATTCTACCCAATATCACTGCACCTGATCTCCTTAAGATTACACATTAGCTACTCCTTCAGATTCAAAGAGAAGAAACTGCATACCTGGTTCGGATCGACAAGTTTTGCCCATATTCTTGCAATCTATCAGCAGTCTCTCAAAGCGTGCGGGGTGTCTTCAGTTTGCCTTTCACAAATTTTACAGGCTTCCTGTTCTCCTGTCCACTTGCTACATGTCCTGGCAGGGCCTATCACTTCCAAATTAGGTTCCGTAGAGGATCATTGATCTCAACATGATGTCGTCTAAGAACATTATAACAGCTTGCAATGGAGAAGTTTCCTAATTCATCATGCCATCAAATTAAGTTTGTCTGTTCCATCTTCTTTGGCTGGAGGCAGGGTAGGCATCAGTTTCTCTATAATTCTTTCCTGTAGCAAATATGAGAGTAGATAAGCTCCAGTTACCTTCACTATTAACATATGCATTTACACTTGCCTGTACCATCATTGCCAATTTCTCAATGCAGGCCTTTCATCAACTTTGGCGACAGTTCAGTCAAGTCTTGCCATGCATGGGAGTCACCTTGCTTGCAGTTTATACTCTCTATCCCATTGCTCCTGTTTCTGTATTTATTAGTAAGAACCTTAACCCACAAATCCTCTGGTTTCATCATTATATTCTGGCCCAGTTTCATTATAAAAGCCATTCATCTCTTTGAGTGTTTTGATTCCCAGACCTCCTTCATCTTTCCCTCTGCATATTGATAACAATCTGAAGAGGTGTGCCTTCTTTCCCGAGTTGTTGCCTTGCCAAATAATTGCCTTTCCGCCTTCTCTATCTAATTAATCACCAGCTGTGGCATACTCATTGTGTCCATATGGTATAGGGGCATTGCAGAAGTGACTGCTTTAACTAGAGTTATTCTTCCAGCAAGTGAGAGGCATTGGGCCTTCCATCTGCTGAGGCCTGCTTTAACACTCTTAGTTACATGCTCGAATTGTCGTTTGGTCCTGTCATGCAACATTTCGGTACCTAGTACATAGTGAGATTTGGAACTTGTTTATATATTTTCTACTCTATAACTAGAGAAGTGCAGGAGAGGGAGGCACACCTGTTTATTAGGTATGTTTGGCATGACAACGTTAGCATTTCCCTCATTGAAGAGCTTGTGAAAGAAATTCGTTGCCTGTTGCTGTATGACCTATAAATCTTGCTGCCATTACCTGTGATTTCTGCATAATCCATTCTGCTCGTGATTTCTGCATCCAGAGGATTTCCTCCTCCTCCATGACTTCTAGCTCTTCCTGGAGCCATCTCTCCAATCTCTCTAGAAACGGATTGCTCCATGCCCTAAATACTCAATTTATCGCAGACAATTGTGCTAACGATCTTTTCTTCTTGAGTAAGATGGCCGAAGACCTCACTGTTCCACCTTTGTAGTTCGGGCATAATATTTTCTAGTGCTTTGTGTAAATTTTGGCATCGGCTCCATTGTGTAACTAGGAAATTCTCAAAGCCCTTATTATTCATCCACATGGTTTCGAGTAGGAAAGATCTCACCTCCTTATTCATATGCATGGGTCTTTCCTCAATAAGAAGAGGGCGGTGATCATATTCTATTCTTGGAAGCACATGAGCTATTGCTTCCATGAAATTTGTTCTCTATTTCAGTATTACTTAACACGCAGTCTGAGCACTTAAACACTCTATCATATCTGGCCATTTGGGTCCTTGCCAGGTAAATCATAATCCAACCACTCTCAAATCTATGAAGTTGCAGCCTTCTATCCAATGCATAAAAGCTTTGCTGGCTATACTGGTGCGCCACCCTTCTTTTCTCTTAAAGATGCAATCTCGTTGAAATCCCCTGATAGGAGCCATGGACATGCATTCTCTTAGGGATATCATACAATTGAGGCAGAGGTTTTTCCACTCACCTTAATGTGGATTGGCATAAAGTTCCCTGAAATGTTGCTTGGATGCTTCCCTGATGCTCACATGCACATATCATTGATGTACCATCACAGGGTTCATTGAGATATCCACATCATTCCACAATATCCAAATCCTGCCTGTGAAACCGACTGAAATGCGAGAAAATTTGAAGCCTAATTTCCTGATGCATGTCTTGCTTCGCTGCCCATTGACTTGTGGTAGCAGCACCACAACTTTGAGTCTATGCTCCTTCACAAAATATTTCAAGGCACAGCTGAACTCCCTTCTCCTCACCCCTCAACAATTCCATATCAAAACATTCATGATTATCATTTGCATAAAACACCAAATTATTGTGGTTAGTTGTCTTCATTTAGCTGCAAACCGCAACTGCATAATGTTCATATCCAGCTTGCCTCTTGCACGTTCTCCAAAGGCTGACTGTTCCTCTCATTTCATGTGTTTTTGTCACTGGAGGTTGGCCCTGGATCTCACTCAGGGCCTCTGTATTTGGAACACCTTCACCTGGATCATTTGGGATTTTGGAGTCGATGGAAACTGTCTCACCAACATCAGCTTCAGTCCCTGCTGTTACCTCTTGGCCATCCATTAATCCTTGATTTTGAAACTCTCCATCTCCTCCTTGGTCTATCGTTTTGTTATGGTGTACTTGCACCAAAAAAATTTCCTTGATCATCTGCTATGTTTCCCACACCGTGCCCTACATTCTATCTATTCAAGGGATGGGCCTGCTGCTTGGCCCTTTTATTACCACTTTCAACGGTTTGATTTCCTTTGTAGATATCCTGTAAAAATAGCTCCTTAACTTGCTTTTGAAGAGCTTTCGCCAAATTACAAATCAAGAATCACCAAGAGATCAATGCACCAAATACACCAAACACTTGGTATTCAAACCCACAAACCGAGTCAAAAGAAGAGCAAACGAAACAAACCAAATATCAAAGAGCTCCAAAACAACTTATTTATTAAGGAATGAATGAGCTCTATTTATAGAGAAGGGTGAAGGCAAAATACAATAATTTAGAGTGTATAGGAGAGAGAGAGTCTTAATGACTATCTCAACTAACCGTTGGGAGTTGAATGATCCGTCCCCAACACCTAGTTAGGGGCCGTAAGGCCATGGCCCTATTAGCCTTGCCAGGTCAAGGTGGTCCACGAGCCCTAATAGCCCGTGCCTATTGCATGTTTTAACACCCCATCTCTAACTTATGACGTATAAACTGAAAGTTTGTCCAATAAGAAATGAAACGTAGGAGTTGATAATAACTTGGTGAAAAAGTCAAGAAGTTTAGTTCGGAGGGCATGTAGCACAAGGTCAGACATTCTTCTCTGACAAAGTGACAATCCATCTCAATGTGTTTCATTCTATCATGAAAGATATTGTTACATGATGTACATGACACTCTTGTTGTCACAAAGCAGAGTGAATGGTTGTTCAATGGTGACTCCCATGTCTCTTAACACCTCTGTAATAATCCATGAGATCTTAGTAACAGTAGTCATCATGGCTCAATATTCCGCTTCTGTGGATGACAACAATACCTTCTGTTGTAACCTAAAGGCACCAACGTCATTCGGGTCCTGTCCACAGCAAGCCAAGAGGCCGCTGGCGCCAGGCCATGCCCCTCACTTCTCACTCTCCTCTCTCATTCTCATTTCTATAAATATTTTCCTAATGTACATGTTCAATTATGCCTTTTGTGGCTAAATAATATCAATTTACTCTTTATTGTGTCTTTGTTCCATATGCTTTATAGCTTTTTCTAAGGCTATATGATTGATATTTTGAGGTGATACTCACCGATCTTTCGCTACTATATTAAAGCATCAACTTTATTACATGGTATCAGAGTCATTTGCGATCGTGAAAACATTGATCGTCTCCTCGAGAAGCACATTGATCATATCTTTGGTCTTATTATAAGTTTACCTCTTTAGTTTCATCCTCTCCTTGAAATATGGATGATAAAAAAGAGGATTTAACTTTCGTTTATTTTTAAAAATTTATGGATTTATGTAAGTAGTTCGAAGGTAGAACCTCTATTAATGTCACACTTAGCAAAAAGAAGAATATTAATGAGGTCGTTGAATGGTCTTACGGGTGCTCATGAATAATATAAATGAGCATACTATGAACACTTTGGCTTATTTCACCAATGCTAAAAAAGTATGGGAATATTTAAAAAATCCCACATTAAGAGACAAAATGGTCTCACTTAGACAAGAAGATAAAGGGGTAAATGAATTTTTTAGTAAATATTATAATGTTTGGAATCAATTGCATGACTATAAAAAGAAATGTACACAATATCTTAGTGAGAGATAATGTGAGGATAATGAAATGTTATATATCAATTCCTAAGAAGCCTTCGAGAATAATTTGAAGGGGTAAGATCATCTTATCCATCAGAAACCTTTTTTTATCAAAGAAAAGGTCCTTACCGATCTCCAAATGGTGGAAACAAGAATAAAAGAAGCTAGACTTCAAAAAAACACCACCTTAGCCGCATCAAAACCCGAAGCAAATATAAAAGCTTATCACCCTCCTCATTTCAAAAGTGAAAAAGCAATAAAATAGATCATTTGTCACCATTATAGAGAGGTCGATCACATAAGGCCAAATTATCCTAAATTGAAAAGGAATGGGACATTAGTAGAAGAACAAACTTCATCCTCTATTGTTGCATTTGAAGAAAAAGTAAAGAATTTGTTTTTCCTCAACCAATGAAGTTCAAGGTATGATCTCTTATTTGTGATTCAGATGCTTCGTTCCATATGACTTGCAATGAAAAGATCCCGCTTCTCCATAATCGTTCCATGAAGTAAAAAATATAACTTTTTTAGTTTAAGTGAAACTGGCTGACACACTCGCGCAAAAGCAAAGTAGATGAAAAAATTATTTCAAGTCTTTACATAGACTTTTAAGTAAAATTTTCACATCTACAGAATTAGCACGCCCGGTGGGACTTGGGTCTTTGAGAATTTATTAAGGTTGGTGTCAATTTTCCCAAATTCACTCTTTTGAAAAATTTTAGTGTTTAATCCATTTTTTGTGCACAGATTTATTCTTTTCTTCAAATAATGTCAAGTTCGAAAGGTTCATATGAGGTCTCAAGCCGAGCCTCGTGCTCTATAAGTTGTATTTAAAATTGGGATGAATCACTTGTTTCTCTAAGAAGAGAACTCAAATGCATAGAGGAAAAAATTGCCGCTCTAAGCCAAGAGGTCGAGGCGGTTGAGTCTTGTTCCTCTCATGGAAAACAAGCGAGGGCTCATAAAAGACCTCCTCATGTGAAGAAAACCAAAATAGCCTCTAGGTTAGAGGAGGAACCAAACCCAGAATCCTTTACTATTAAGGATAGGAAAGCCCTACAACAGTTACTGAAAGGGCAAGCAAAAGAGAAAAGAGTTTATGCACTATCACACTTTTTACCTTTAGATTATCAAACTGATAGTGATGATGACATCGAATTTTTATCGATATGATGAAAGTAGAGATCCTAAATCTCACCTTCAACTTTTTTCTCGAAGAGCTTATAAGAAGAAAAAAGACTTTTCAAAATAGATATATTGGTTCCTCCACTCTCTCAAATGAAATGCATCAAAGTGGTTGGCTTCTTATGATTTGAGCCAATTCGCAGCTTTGAAGATTTGGCGAATTGTTTAATATCATGTAAAGATTTTCGCACAACGTCGAAGTCACCCGACTTTGAACACCTTTAGAGACACAAAACAAACACCTAACGAGGTTGCACACGCATTCATCGTTAGATGGAGCTCACTTTTGGGCCAAGTTAGAGAGCCCATATCCGAAGTGTATACAGTAATGCTCATCTTACAAAATTTCAAAATGGATTTAAAAGCCTTCCTCTCCCTCAATGAGATCTCAACTTTCCAAAAGTTGATAAAAAAAGCTTTACTCTTTAAAGCAAATTTGAAAAAGTGAGTATATGAAGATTCTCACTGAATGCCAGGGCATCCCATTTAGCATCCCCTGGGATTCCAATTTCTCTCGCACCGTGAGAAATTGAAAATCCATTTTGTTTGAGTCATTTGACTCTCAAAAGGGTTCACTGCTAAGTTTTTCTTTCGTTTTCTCTTTACGTTTGTTGTATTAAGTAAATTTTGTATTACTCATTACTGAATACTATGTGTATGTGGATGCATTGTGCTCTTTGCTTTAGCCTTTTCATTTTTAGTATAATGTGGTTTTTAGGTGCCGGATATTATATTTTAGAATTTTGATATGAAAATTATATGTATAAAGTTGAAAATATTATTAAATGAAAGTTTTTTGTTTTGATATGATATACTTGTTGGTATTGCATTTATATTCATTTATGTAGATTTATCTTTTTTATCATATTTTTGATAGTGGCATATCCATACCTTAGTTCTTTCTTGAAATGTGCATACCCATACTGGATACCGGTATCATACCCATATTCATGCAACACAGATGGACATATTAGTGTGAAAGAAGTAGACCTGCATGTTAAGATAGACTTGAGATAAGATTACTTATTAAGGGTATTTTAGTCTTTTAAGTTAGAAAGCCCATTATATACTACTACAACTACAACTAAGCCTTTTCTCATACTAGACGGGGTCGGCTACATGGATTTTTTGTTTCCACAAATCCCTATCGTGTGTCATGTTAGCAGTTAACTCCCAATAAGCTAGATCATTCTTTATTGTTTCTTTCCAACACTTTTGTGGTCGTCCTCTACCTCTTTTAATACTTTCCAAATTTAGTTTTTCTAACCTTCTTACAGGTTCTTCTTTTGATCTTCTTTCTATATGTCCAAACCATCTTAAACGATGTTCTCTCATTTTACCCTCTATTGGTGCCACTCCTAATTTGTTTCTAATAACCTCATTATGTATACGGTCTTTTCTTTTATGACCACTCATCCATCTCAACATCTTTATTTATGTCACAGACATCTTTTGTACATGTTGATGATTAACTACCCAACACTTAGAACCATAAAACATGGCAGGCCTAATTGCTGCTCTATAATATTTACCTTTTAATTTTAATGATATCTTCTTATCATAAAGAATACGTGATGCTCCTCTCCATTTTAACCAACCAGCATTAATTCTATGTGTAACATCTCCATAAATTCTTCCATCACTTTGAAAAATTGACCCTAGGTATTTAAAACTTTCCTTTTAGGGAATGCAATGTGTGCCAATTTTAATTTCTATGTCCTCTGAAGTAGCCAAATGATCAAACTTACATTCCATATATTATGTCTTTGTTCTACTAAGTCGGAGGCCTTTGCTTTCTAATGTTTCTCTCCATAGTTCCAATTTTCTATTAACTTTTTCCTTAGATTCCTCCACTAATACAATGTCATCTGCAAATAACATACACCAAGGTACTTCATCTTGAATATGTTTTGTTAACTCATCCATCACCATTATAAATAAGTATGTCTAATGATCAAACTTACATTCCATATATTATGTCTTTGTTCTACTAAGTCGGAGGCCTTTGCTTTCTAATGTTTCTCTCTATAGTTCCAATTTTCTATTAACTTTTTCCTTAGGTTCCTCCACTAATACAATGTCATCTGCAAATAACATACACCAAGGTACTTCATCTTGAATATGTTTTGTTAACTCATCCATCACCATTATAAATAAGTATGGACTTAAAGTTGATCCTTGATGTAACCCAATATTAACTTCAAAGAAGTCAGTCATTCCTTCATGAGTCCTCACACATGTTTTTGCACCATCATACATGTCTCTTATAAGGTTAATATATGTCAATGGGATACCTCTTTTTTCTAAAGTTCTCCAAAGAACCTCCCTCGGTACCCTATCATAAGCTTTTTCTAGATCAATAAATATCATGTGAAGGTCTTTCTTTTTTGCTCTAAAATGTTCCATAAGACGTCTCAAAAGGTGAATCGCTTCAATAGTAGATCTGCCTAGCATAAATCCAAATTGGTTCTCTGTTGTACTTGATACTTGTCTTAACCTATGTTCGATAATTCTTTCCCATAATTTCATAGTATGACTCATTAACTTGATACCTCGATAATTCGCACAATTTTGAATGTCTCCCTTGTTCTTATATATGGGTATAAGTGTACTTGCTCTCCATTCCTAGGACATCTTTTGGTTTTTCCATATTTCATTAAATAGTCTTGTGAGCCAAGTGATTCCTATTTCTCCTAGTATTTTCCAAACTTCTATAGGAATATTATCTGGTCCTACCGATTTACCACTCTTCATATGTTTAAGAGCCTCTTTGACTTCATTCTTTTGAATACGTCGGTAGAAATTGTGGTTTATATACTTTTCTGACTTGGCTAAATCTCCTAGACTAGTACTAACATCTTTATTTTCATTAAAAAGATTATAAAAATAGTTTTCCCATCTATTTCTTATATCATCATTTGCCACTAGAATTTTTTCATCCTCGTCTTTTATGCATCTAACATAATTAAGATCTTTAGTTTTCTTATCTCTAGCCCTAGCTATCCTAAAAATATCTCTTTCACCCTCTTTTGAGTCGAGTTTTTTTATATAAGTCATCCCAAATCTTAGCTTTTGTTTCCTTTTTCGCTTCCTTCTTTGCTTTCTTATAAGCTTCTAAAGTTTCACTAGTTTTCTTAGCATAATGTAATTTGTAACATGCCCTCTTTGCCTTGATTTTATTTTGTACTACTTCACTCCACCACCAAGCTTCTTTTTGTGCCGGTACACCTCCCTTAGATACCCCTAACACATCTTTCGCCACTTTCTTAATATGTATAGCCATATTGTTCCACATATCATAGGGTGTGCCAACATAATTCCAAACATCTCCTTGAAGGACTTTCTGTTTAAATATATCTTCTTTCTCGCTTTTGAGGTTCCACCATTTAGTCTGCACTCTTTTCTTATTTGTCCATTTTTTTTATTTGTAAATCCATAACTAAAAGTTGATGTTGGGTGGTTAAGCTTTCTCCTGGAATTACCTTACAATCTTTACAACACGCTCTATCTTTTTTTTTACAAATAAAGTAATCAATTTGTGTTTGTGATAAGCCACTCTTATAAGTAATTAATGTTCATCTCGTTTTTTGAAGATTGTATTGACTATAAAGAGATCAAATGACATAGCAAAATTTAAAATCTCCCTACCTTCCTCGTTTATATCCCCAAAACCAAAGTTTCCATAAATCCCTTGATATCCTAATGCCTCTTTACCGACATGTCCATTTAAATCTCCTCCTAAACAAATCATCTCCCTTTGTGGAATTTTTTGAAACACCTTATCTAACTCTTCCCAAAAAACTGTCTTTATACTATCTTCTAGTCCTACTTGGGGTGCGTAAGCACAAACTATATTCAAAACCTCTGCTCCTAACACTAATTTCAACGTCATGATTCGGTCACCATATCGTTGTATGTCTACTACATTCTCCTTTAAATCTTTATTTATGATAATACCAACTCCGATTTGAGCCTTTTCTTTACCTGAGTACCATAATTTAAAACCTGTATCCTTTATCTCCTTTGCTTTTTCTCCAACCCATTTTGTCTCTTGTAAACATAGAATATGAATTTTTCTCCGAATCATAGTATCTACCACCTCCATTAGCTTACCCGATAATGTTTCGATATTTCAAGAACCAATATGAATCTTATTATCTAGGACTAGCTTCCTTACCCCCCGCATCCGTCCATAATCAAAATGCGGAGACCCTCTCTGAAAAATTTTCACTACGTTCGGGCGGCAATATAGCGGGACTAACTTCTTTACCCACACCCGTCCATGATGTGGGAACCCTCTCTGCAATTGATTCACTACATTCGGGCGAAAATGTAGTGACCCTTGCTTACTTCTTACTGCATTCGGGCTCTGCAGCACGTCACTAGGCGGGGACGCCCCAAAGCAATGCTCATAATTTTTGTAATCCATATTGTAAAAATCCAACGAGGTTTTACGCTGACTGTTAGAAGCCTAACACAACCCTCCTCCTTTATCTGGGCTTGGGACCGGCAATGCAAGGGTGATCCCTTATATGGGCGGAGTTAGAAAGCCCATTATATATAAAAACTTATATTGTTGTAATCCTTTTTAGGATTTTTAGAATAGAAACAAAAGAGAGAGATGGTTGACTCCAACAAAAGGGTCGAATCACACTTGATTGATTTGTTGTTCTATTAAATAAACTTTTATTTTTATTCAATATCACATATGGTATCAAAGCCTCAATACGCATGTAAACAGCCATAATGCACATGATATCCGAGCCTCAATAGGCATGCAAACAACCATAGGCTGCTTCCAAGTTCTATCCCGCTGCCGCCGCAAGTCATTGTCTTCGGTTGTAGCCTCAAATCTGATCACAATCATCTTCTTAGGGCATTAGCCTATTAAGGTTTGTCTTATAATCCTAATCACAAATAAAGGATTTTGGAAAAAGATTATGGCAGATCGAATCACCCAAACAGATAAGAGCTTTTCTCATAACCAACATTAAGCTTGATGAAAAAAATTATTTGCAATGGTCTAGATCCATACAACTTGGTGTTAAGGTAAAAGGTAAGACTGAATATCTCATTTAGCAATGCGTGAAGCCAGAATTAGGGAGTTTATAATACCCTAAATGGGAAAAAGAGGATGTGTTAGTTGTAGCCTACATGATACCTAATGTGGGGCATTCCTTTTTAGGAAACAACCCATAAAATCTGGGAGACAGTAAAAGAAGCCTATTCAAGAAAGGAAAATGTGGGGAAGGAGTATGAACTTCTAGAAAAAATTCAGAAATATAAACAAGGGTCAAGAACTATCAATAAATATTATATAGAGTTAGAGGACTATGGGATGAGGTGGTGTATTATACAATGGTGCAGTGCAAAGAGTGTGTTAAGGAACGAGTAAATCAATTCGAAAAAAGAAAAATATTTGATCTATTACATGGTATCTCCTTAGACTATGAAAATATAAAGGCCAATATCCTTGCAAGTGAAGAGTTAGAGGACTATCCGTCTAGTATGGGAAAAGGCTTAGTTGTTGTTGTGTATCCTTGCAAGTTAAGAAATTCCTACTCTTATAACGATATAAACACTATTGATTAGAGAAGAAGGTAGAAGAAACTTAGAGAAAAACGATATTCATGCTATTGAGAAGACAACCTTTGTTGGAAAGAATTATAATCAGGCTATAAGAGGCAGAGGAGGAACCAAAGGGTGAGGACGTGGTGATATTACTATAGAAGGAAGAGATAAGCTGAAATGTAGACACTGTAGGAAGTCCAAACATACCACAGAATAATTCTGGAAACTAGTTGGTAAGTCTAACCACATGAAAAATAAAAATTTTATTATAAGAACTCAAGAAACAAGGTAAGATAATACAAGTGATGCTATCAACATGATACTTAAATGCTTATAAGGCATCTACCACACTCAGATAAATATCATGCAACTATGGCAACAACACAGGGTGACCACGCTGAAACAAGTGGTAATTCTTCTAGTTTTTCTTTAGATAGATAATGGGTTATTGATTCAGGTGCAATAAAGCATATGGTGAGATCCAAAGAAGGGTTAATTGATTATCAATAATTGCACGATTTGGTTAAATTTACTGATAATTCCTTTATATTAGTAGTAACTAGAAAATGAAAACTATGAACACCGTTAGGACTTCTTGTTTGAGTGTTATATGTACTTCAAATTTTGATGAATCTTCTCTTGTAGTTTATGTCACACGGGTGCATACACAGGTGCGGGTGCAGACATGGGTACGGGTGCGAGATACGGCAAATTTCAAAAATTTTGAGTGCGGCGACATGACTAAGATATATAATAATATTATATATATAATATTCAAGCTAGAACAAATGAGATATCAATTAACATAAGTATATGACGACAATAGTAAGTATACAACTTTATATTAAAGCAAAACAAGTAAACAACTACTAATTTCATCATAATACACAAACCAATCAAAAGAAAATCAGAATCTTAATGTTTGATAAATGAAATGAACCTGTACTTGATAAATTATAGATCTTCACTATCAACAATATTATCAACTGAAGGGACTATCAGATAAGTGAGTTCCATATTAAGGGTATGCAAATCTTGGTTGTCATCTAAATGATATTCTTTCGGATTTGTATCCCAATATTTTGATGCTCCTTCACTGCAATATATTCAAATAAATAACAATAAAAGATCAATTATAATCATCATGATTAATAGAAAATAAAATAATTTTGAAAGATTAGTAATTAGTTACCTGTACTCAGCATCAGATTTTGAAACCAATCTTAGATTTGAATGGACATAAACTAAGTCTTCAGTACGACTACTTGAGAGATTGTCTTTTGATATTGTGAATTTGAGAATATGTACTCTAATTCCTTTTACAACAAGATGAAGTAGCAAGTTGAGATAATAATTTTGATGCAAGCTTTTGAAGAAGAGGCATCTCAAATCCATAACATGTCCACCAATCTACTGGATATTGATAATCCCTTGCTTCTAGTGAATCAAGTCTGCACAAGAAAACTTTCTATATTCAAAATTTACTTGCCTAAGTAGGTATGAGTCATGATAAATCCTTCCCAAACACATTTGCCTATTATTTGCTATTTCATGATCTTCATTATGGGGACTACGTCCACTGTTCTCATGTAACCATTTCTTCCCATAATATCTTGGATTTAAAGAATGTGCCAAACAATGCAAGGGAGTGTTACTTTTATCCCATCTTGAAACTAATATAGAATGAATATGATCATAAAACGATGATGTTTCATATTGTTCTTTTCCCTCGTGCTTTGAAATTTTGAAATTATTGACTCAACTTTTTCAATCATGATATCTTATATTTCATAAACTTTATGAAGCATTGGTTATCTTTATCAACTTCTCTCAACATCTTCCAAATAGCTCTGTGAATTCAAGAAAATATGATACCTTGTCCCACCATAAATCATTAAGAATAATAATTTTCACTGCTTAGGCCCTTGCTTGATCTTTAAACTTGTTACCACGATATAAATCCCAGCTTGGATCAATAACTATCTGAACCAATAATGTCTTAATTGTATTGAATCTTTTTACCATGACAATCAAAGAAGCAAAATGCGTTTTTGCAACCTTTAACAACTTTAAATGAGAATGTCTAGTGAATATGGCTGAAATTAAATGGTGATTCATTACAAAATTTCTTATCTTTATACAATCTATTGTCATATCTTCAATGCATAAACACAATTCATATGCACGAAGATTATATTTATCTTCTGATGGCTTACATATACGAGAATGAGCCAAATTTAAATTGTGAGCTACATAAGGTATCCAAAAAATGTGTGGATAATCACCTTCTAAACTTAACCCTGCATTTTTACAACTAGCTGTATTATGAGTGATTATTTGTAAACATTATCTAGTCCAACACTCTTAATAACTTGTACAAATAAATCTTTCAAGTAGTTTGCAGTTTTAATTTCTTCAGATGCATCAACAGACTTCAAAAATATTGGCCCACTAATTGAATAAGCAATGAAATTAGTGAGTGGACGCCATTAAATGTCACTCTATCCATTAGAAACAATAGAACACCATTAATTTCCCATAAAAACTTCTTATGTTCTAAAAGTCTTTCAATATTTGCTTTTCTTCTTTAAGAATCATGGTCCATAATTTTTCAGAACTTCGAGGGACATAACCATGTAAATTACAATTAGTCAATGAAGTGACAAGATCTTTACAATATTGATTTCTGCTACATTAAAAGGAAGTGAACTTGAAAAGAAAAATCTTTCAACCTTTCTATCTATCTCCTCCCTCCCAACTATATTAAATGATTTTTCAATTGCTCCTCTAAAACCTTTAAACTTACTTTACATTAACTTTTTTTTCTTTTCTACATCTTTTTTGTATCCACCAAATAATAGAATATTTGTTCATTTTTCACTCCTTTCGTTCTTCTTTTCATACTCATCTTGCTTTTTCATTAATATTCATCTTATTTTTTTATTAATTATCTTCGTAAATCCTCGTCCACATTCGAACATGCTCTTGTACCATGTTTTGATAATTTTAAAAGATGTGCTTTCACTCTAGTATACGATCGTGTAAAACTCATGTTGTAAAATTTACACATAAAACGAATATTACCTCCACTACCTTCTTATGATTCTCTCCTTTATACATACATCTAAAATGGTGCATCATCACGAGCTATTGAAATTTAAGGTTTTGTAACTTAAGGAACACTTCCACCAGAACTTCCAGTAGGGCCAGTATCAATTGATACTTCTTTTCCTTTTCTATTGTCGGCTATTTTTAGGGTCAACTCAATTCATAATTTCATAATGTGATGAAAAAACAAAATGTCAAAAACAACAAATAAGAGATGGAGTCAGTGATAACATTGATATACCAGAAGGCTTAATACAATAAGCAATTAGAATATGAGTCGACCAACAGAATAAAAAAAATTGAGGGTGATATTTTCAAAATGAAGGTGGACATGGGAAGATATTCAAACTGAAGGAAGGGGAAACACAATTGATACCATATATGCATGTAGCCGGTAGCTTGCTAAAGGAAGGGAAAACAAATAGGGGAAACACATTTAGCTTGCTAAATTGGAGAAAAACAGTAATATCCACTATCAACAAGGAAAGAACTTGGAATTAGTTAACACATAAAAGAGAGAATCATGATGCAAAAGAAGAAATTGATAAGGTTTGGTTTACGCGTAGAAGGGAAAAACATACTTGCGTTGTCTGTGAGGATGCGAGGGAGCGCGAAGAGTCTACTAAAGAGGTGCGGGTGAAAAGGCCGACTATCAATTGAAGAGGAGCAGGTGAAGAGGCCGACTGTCAACTGAAGAGGTGTGGGTGAAGAGGCACAGTGAAGAGGCACGGGTGAAAGGTCGAGCTTTTTATACATATGACCTAAACAACTTGGACGAATATGAACTCCGACACATTGACCACACCCAAACTTAGCCTCAACATGTTGACCGTGTTGACATTACACGACATTGTGTCGGTGCCGCACCGACATAGTGTCAGTGTTGCACACGTGTCGTCCAAGTCGTCCTTCGTCTTCTTGGTCTTCGCCGCTTCAGTCGAAATTCTTTCCCGTTTGGTGGTTGTTATGGCCGGCGGGACGACTGAATCAAGTTGGGCATCGTCTGAATTTATGTAGATGTCCTATGTTTCACTTCTTTTCCCGGCCTCAACTTTTCCTACCTCTTCCATCTTCCGATTGTCGGTCGTCAACGAGCTTCACCGAAGAGGGTCAGATGCAGATCCGTCGTGCCCGCCACTCGCTCCCTTCAATTCTTCTTGTAAACCCGTACGACAAGGGTCGAGATGGAAGAAGGCGAAAATGATGGGGGTGACATCGCGCACGCCGACAGCCACTGCTCTCTGCTCCTATTGATCGAATGACTGATACCATGTTGTAATTGGGGAATAGCGTAGCGGAAGATCAAACAACACATTGAAGAGGAAAAACATGGGAGATCTGAGGAGGGGGCAGACCTCCAATGGAGGCCGACCCCCCTCTCTTCCTCTCTTTCTTAATCTCAATCTCTTAACCCTAATACACACTTTCAGCTCTTATATAATGGGTTGTAAAATAAAAAATGACCAAAATGCCCTTAGTACTACGGGCAATTACAATAATACATAAAACATCAAATTTACTAAAACTGACCCTAAAAACATATTCTTCAACAGAAGTTTCCTTGAAGAAATATATTTTTTACATCAGTTTGCCACCTTTTCTATTCTTTGGTAATTGTCATGCTCATAAGAACACGTATAAATGTCATCTTTGCTAGTGGAACAAATATTTCATTATAGTCTATCCCATACGATTGACTATATCCCTTTGCAACGAGTCTAGCTTTGTATCTATCAATTTCTCCCGATGCTTTGTATTTTACAGAATATATCTATTTATACCTTACAACTTCTCTCCTTCTTGGTAATAATACAATTTCCCATTTCCTCCTTACCAAGTTGTCATTCTTTTAACAAGGTTGCATCCTCGGGTTTTTGGAATTACCACTTCTTTATGAGAAACATCATTTTGAACATGAGATTTTTTCAAATATTCCCATGCTTCTTTTGTATCAGTAAAGCCATCCAAAGTGTCCCTAGCGTGTTCATTCATATTGTTCATTAGTAGCTATAGGATTATTGTATGACGGTATGATCTCTTCCGTATTCTATGTACCTATAGGATGTATAACACAATGAAGAAGCATTCATACTATAACAAAAATATCTCCATAACAAGGCTACAAGCATCCATATTCCATGAATTAATAATCCATGATTCCATATTCCATAATCCATAGAATCCATATCATTAGGCATTAGCTATTAGGATCATAATCATCAAAGTTAAAGTATAACTTGCAATCATCAAAGATGAGAACGTTACAAAGTTACAAATAAAAGTTAAAACAAATTACAATCATCCACAACGTGGATCATAATCAACAAAACCATTATAATCAATGTAGTCAGGACCACCACCATCACCATCGTTATCATCTCCTCCCTCTTCTTCCTCTATAATAGGATAAGCCCATCCAACACATTCATATTCATTTTCATCGTCTCCAACTCCAAGTTCTGCTTTGGCTTGTAATGTCATCCAATTTTCATCCTCTAAAATGAGTGGGGGCTCCTCCTATTCGACCCAATCATCAAGAATATCAATATTTTCGTAACTCAATGGGTCATATGTCACCTTCCTTATCCTTCTTGCATCTTTTTGCATTTGCTTGTAAAGAAAGAATATTCAAATTATAAAAAATATCAAATATAATATAGCCACAACATTCGTTATTAATATGATTGAGAAAGAAGTCAAGAACTAGGCAACAACAAACAATATATATTTTCTAATTATTACCTTTGTCTTAACTTAATCTTATAGGCAACGTATATCAAATCACGCTGCTCTAGTCTGTTTCACTTTTTCGTGTGAATGCCTTCGAAAAGCTCCAATTCCTCTCGCACCCACTCGAAGTAGATGTTTGGCTCAATATACATTAAGCAAACCTTACCAAATTCGATGCATTTGCACCAAAACGAGGCCACCATTCATCTGAAATAAAACACGATAATGATTAATAAGAAACACATGAAATGAATCAATTAATAACTTAAATAAATATCAATAAAAACACAATACCTAGTCGCATATGGGAGCGGAGTTGGATTGCAATTGGCATTCCAAAATCTCTAACATTTTGTATATACTTGCTTAACTCTAAATGAATATTACAACGAGTAGATAGATCTTTAACAAGGTCAATTGCATTTAAGATACCTTTTTTCACTTCTTTATCCTCCATAAAGTTAGAAGAAAATTGAATAGAAGGGTTAAGGAAATATGCAATAACATACAAATTATGATGTATTTGACGGTTTCAATGTGGATAAATTATATTCTAAACTTTTTTTTAGAAGTGACCGCTTGCTGTCAAGGTTTGCTTGTATTTTCTAATTTGGCCTTATCCATAACATTATATATATAAGGCATAGCAAGTCTATCTTCACTGTCCACCATCCTTATCACCTTAATTAAAGGTATAATCATCTTAAAAAATTTGTTGCAACTTTTTCAAAAATTAGCATTAAAAACATCTACCACAACAATCTCCTCTCTCTTTGTAGACCAACTAATAGAGCCCCATTCATTAGATGCAAGCAATTTTTTAATGCATTTTTATGTATGACACCACTTCGCATAGTAATGACATTTGTAGTAAATCTTGTCAATGAAGGTCTAATCAATTCTCTTTTAGCTATATGAATTTGCATCAAATGTAATAAAGAATAATGATTATAAATAAACTTTGTAATATTTTTGCATGTATCTATAGTCCCTCTTATTTGATCCATTACACTCAAATCTTTAAACATTAAGTCTATGGTTTGCCTCAAGCATCTTACCAGCTACTCTAAAATTTGCAGCATTATTAGTAATGAATTGAACAACATTTGAAACACCGACTTATTCAATAACTTTCTTAAAAATAGGGATTAAATTATCTATAATTTTATCAATATGGGACAAGTCATATGATTTAAAAAATAATGTACCTTTAGGACAATAGACTAGGAAGTTTATCAAAGATCTATGCTCTTAATATGTCCAACCATCAGTCATAATAGAACATTCTGTATCCTTCCACGACTCCCTAAATTCAGAACTCCATGTATTAACAATATCAACCAATTTCTGCAATAATGTGCCCCTCAATGCATGATAAGTAGGGACTCTATACTCTGATCCCACACTAGCAATAACATCTGCCATACTTTGAAAAGAAAATAAGTTTGCAACATTAAAAGAGAGGCAATTTTCATAAAAAAATTCAGCACACTTTAAATCTACTTTCTCAATTGCTTCCTCGAAGCCATAGTTGATCTAATGCCTGACTGAGTTCCAGGAGTCGTACGTGGGGAAAAAATGAAGACATCCGACTAGAGTCACTACCTCCTTTGGCTCCTCTTCTAGTACCCCTCTTTGGCATCGAGCGAGTAGGAGCTCTTGCCGTGGAACAAGAGCCAAATCTATTGCTACTACCACCAAAACTTATACTTTTTTTCCTTTCTTGCCTTGTCTTCTCCTCTTCATCCATCTCTTCTTCTATCTCAGGTGCACCATGTAATTTATCACCACCATGACCATACATTCCTTAGTAGTAGGATCTTCAAATGGTTAAGGCATATCCCAACCACTTATTTCTGCCCTCTCTCTCACCCTTAATCTCTTCTTCTCCTTCGAAGCCTCTAATACCTTCTCAATTTCATACTTAACTGTTTTGGGAACCCGATAACATGCATTAGCATCCTTCTTAGTTCTCACAAGGTGATGTTTCATACGAGAAATACCACTATATTTTACAACATTATAAAATATGCACTTGTTTATAAGCCTATTGCCTTCATATACTAGAGTACAATATTTTCAAGCCGGATCAACTCAATCGGAAGCCATTAAGAAAAGAGTGGATAATCAATAAAAAGGAAAAGACCTTTTAGAGGTTAAGAATCACGAAATCTACAAAACTCCCAAAATTTTTAAGTGAAAAATTGTTGTGTTTTTCGACGCGAATCGTGTTATGTATCGTTTTGGTCCACGATACGGGCGTATCGTAGTGTATCATATAGTACTTTAATATTAAAAAATTAGTAAACATCTAAAAAAATAGAAAAAAATCCAAAAAAAGTTTGAAAAAATTAACAAAAATATGATAATTGCAAAGAATTCATATAATGCAAACTTTAGTACATATTGATCATTCACCATTAAATAACAACAAACTAAGCATTTTCCCAAACTAAATGGATTCTTTGTTTCCACAGATCCCTATCGTGTGCCATGTTAGCAGTTAACTCACAATAAGCTAGATCATTCTTTATTGTTTCTTTCCAATACTTTTGTGGTCGTCCTCTACCTCTTTTAATACTTTCTAAATTTAGTTTATCATACCTTCTTATAGGTTCTTCTTTTGATCTTCTTTCTATATGTCCAAACCATCTTAAACTATATTCTCTCGTTTTATCCTCTATTGGTGCCACTCCTAATTTGTTTATAATAACCTCATTATGTATACGGTCTTTTCTTGTATGGCCACTCATTCATCTCAACATCTTCATTTCTATCACATACATCTTTTATACATGTTGACGATTAACTGCCCAACACTCAGAACCATAAAACATGGTAGGCCTAATTGTTGCTCTATAATATTTACCTTTTAACTTTAATGGTATCTTCTTATCACAAAGAATACCTAATGCTGCTCTCTATTTTAACCAACCAGCATTAATTCTATGCGTAGCATCTCCATCAATTCTTCTGTCGCTCTGAAAAATTGACCCTAGGTATTTAAAACTTTTCTTTTGTAGATGCAATGTGTGCTAATTTAATTTCTGTGTTCTCTGAAATAACCGAATGATAAACTTACATTCCATATATTCTGGCTTTGTTCTACTAAGTCGGAGGCCTTTGCTTTCTAATGTTTCTCTCCATAGTTTCAATTTTCTATTAACTTTTTTCTTAGACTCCTCCACTAACACAATGTCATCTGCAAATAACATACACCAAGGTACTTCATCTTGAATATGTTTTGTTAGCTCATCAATCACCATTATAAATTAGTATGGACTTAAAGTTGATCCTTGATGTAACCTAATATTAACTTCAAAGAAGTCTGTCATTCCTTCATGAGTCCTCACACATGTTTTTGCACCATCGTATATGTCTCTTATAAGGTTAATGTATGTCAATGTGATAACTCTTTTTTCCAAAGTTTTCCAAAGAACCTCTCTCAGTACCCTATCATAAGCTTTTTCTAGATCAATAAATATCATGTGAAGGTCTTTCTTTTTTGCTCTAAAATGTTCCATAAGATGTCTCAAAATGTGAATCGCTTCAACATTAGATCTGTCTGACATGAATCCAAATTGGTTCTCTGTTGTACTTGATACTTGTCTTAACCTACGTTTGATAATTCTTTCCTATAATTTCATAGTATGGCTCTTGATACCTCGATAATTCGCACAATTTTAAATGTCTCCCATGTTCTTATATATGGGTATAAGTGTACTCGCTCTCCATTCCTCGGGCATCTTTTGGTTTCTCCATATTTCATTAAATAGTCTTGTGAGCCAGGTAATTCCTATTTCTCCTAGTATTTTCCAAACTTGTATAGGAATATTGTTTGGTCCTACCGATTTACCACCCTTCATATGTTTAAGAGCATCTTTGACTTCATTCTTTTGAATACGTCGGTTTATATACTTTTCTGATTTGGCTAACTCTCCTAATCTAATACTAACATCTTTATTTTCATTAAAAAGCTTATAAAAATAGTTTTTTCATCTATTTCTTATATCATCATTTGCCACTAGAAATTTTTCATCCTCGTTCCTGATGTATCTAACATAATTAAGATCTTTAGTTTTCTTATCTCTAGCCCTAACTATCCTAAAATATCTCTTTCACCCTCTTTTGTGTTGAGTTTTTTATATAAATCCTTCCAAAATTTAGCTTTTGCTTCACTCACAACCTTTTTCGCTTCCTTCTTTGGTTTCTTATAAGACTCTAAAGTTTCACTAGTAACATGCCCTCTTTGCCTTGATTTTATTTTGTACTACTTCACTCCACCACCAAGCTTCTTTTTGTGCCGGTACACCTCTCTTAGATACACCTAACACATCTTTCGCCATTTTCCTAATATGTATAACCATATTATTACACATATCATTGGGTGTACCAACATAATTCCAAACATCTCTTTGAAAGACTTTCTATTTAAATATATCTTGTTCCACCATTTAGTACGAATAGCTCGATGCACTCTTTTCTTCTTTGTCTATTTTTTTATTTGTAAATCCATAACTAAAAGTCGATGTTGGGTGATTAAGCTTTCTCTTGCAATTACCTTGCAATCTTTACAACACGCTCTATCTTTTTTTCTATAAATAAAATAATCAATTTGTGTTTGTGATAAGCCATTCTTATAACTAATTAAATGTTCATCTCATTTTTTGTAGATTGAATTGACTATAAAGAGATCAAATGCCATAGCAAAATTTAAAATCTCCCTATCTTCCTCATTTATTAAAAAAATTATATATTTTGAAGGAAAAAATAAAATACATTCATATTCACATATTGTAATAAGGATCATCAACTAAATAATCTCTATCTTCTCTTTGCTAAAGGTTCTCACTAGTGTTATCTGTATCATACATATCGCATCGTACGATACAACATCGTATTGTAGGATACAACACCTTATCGTACGACACAGTAAATTTTTTTTGCAAGTTTTTGTTCGCCTCTCTTCACTAATAATATCACATCACCGAACTGTCATAGACACAATAATAAAAAAAATGAAGCTTATCGTTTTGCTTACATATAAAAATGAGCAAGTGTGTCAACTATATGTACAAAGATAGCAATTTGTTAATTTTGATATATTAGAGGAGTGAATTATGTAAGATAATGAAGAAAATACACTCCTAACCAAAGAAGACATTGCATGGATTAATTTGGAAGAAGCACGACAACATTATAAAGGAGATGAAGATTTTGATTTTGAAGAAGAAGGTGGTGAGAATCTTTAGCAAGGAGAAGATGAAGATTATTTAGTTGATGATCCTGATTACAATATGTAAATGTAAATATATTTTATTTTTTGCTTTAAATATATAATTTTTTAATTGTTTAATGGTGAATGATTAATATGTACTAAACTTTGCATTATATGAATTCTTTGTAATTATCATGTTTTTTCTAATTTTTTTAGATATTTTCTGATTTTTTAAGATTTTTATTAATTTTTAATATTAAAGTATGATATGCTATACTACGATACACCCGTATCGTGGACCAAAAAAATATACGATACAATACGCGTCAAATAACATTGGTTCTCACCACCTGCTTCAAAATCAAAATCTTCATCTCGTTGATGATGTTGTTGCGCTTCTTCTAAATTAATCCATGCAATGTCTTCTTTGGTTAGGAGTGTATTTTTCTCATTATCTTTCATAATCCACTCTTCTAATATATCAAAATTAACAAACTGCTATCTTTATACATGTAGTTGGCATATTTGCTTATTTTCACATGTAAGTAAAACGATGAGCTCCATTTCTTTGATTATGGAGTATATGACACTCTAGTGATATGATATTGTTAGTGAAGAGAGGAAAACACATGCCAAAAACCCGAAAACAATAGCTTATCACAATACGATACGATATGGTGTGATACAGATAACACTGAAAAATCAGGTAGAATGTTAAAGGAAAGAGGTATGACACTGATTTTACAAAAACCTTATAGATGGGGAGTTGGATTGGGTGAAATATTTGAAAATTTTGTGAATAAACTAGGAAACCAATAAGAACAAGGTAAGAAGGGGATCTGAAACCAAGGAAATTACGTGAAAAATGGTTTGGGAAGAAGTAGAAATGAAATCCGTAAGTTTCGAATTTTTGGAATTTATAACTAGAAAATCGACATTGACTCGTACGATACGGGCGTATCACGTATCGTACGATACGATGTAATATACTCCGTATCGTACGATACAATATGATACAACACGATAAATCGCGATAAATGATACGTGTCCGTGTATCATACCGTATCTTCATACGATACGTGATAAAATTGTATCGTATCGTACGTTATGATACAACTTTTATAACATTATTCTAATCTTCTCAATAAGGTCATATTTTTTTGCTATATTCTTCTTCTGAGCATAGGCATCTTGAACTGTCAACCAAATATTCGTTGTTTCTAAAAACATGAATATACTGCTAATTGAAGGTACCATTGATTGTATAAGTCATGCGTTAACAAGTACATTCTTCCTATGCCATGGTTAATAAAGAGGATCTGTAGTAGGGGGTTGGGGTATGTCACCAGTTAAGTAATCCCATCGCCTAGTTCGATGGATCTGGCCCACGGAAGATAGTTATTGCCATCTAACTTCAGATTTGTGATTTGAAACTCCTCGTCCTTGTCATCGGAATTGTTTTCACTCCCATCTCCTATGTTATTTTTTTGTACCTTCACTTTAGAAGGCAATTTTTGCTGAAAAACGATTATACAAATCTGTGATGTGGCATTGCTAATGAATGATGATGGTACTTTAACTTTTTTTTATTGGAAAGCCGTGCATCAAGAACAAAGAGTTCAACACATATGACATTTAATGCCAACAACTTGCAGCCAAGGTCTTCACGTGGTGCGGTGAGTATGGATTGAACATGCGAACTTCAGATTCTTGAAGGCCTCCCAAGGACTTCACGTGAGGCGATGAGTTGAAGACTGCACATCAGTCTTTGAAATAACCTTAGGTTTTCTAGATTCTTCACACTCAGGCCTAAACATCAACGTTGCCTTAACATCAGTCTTTAATACCAAGACTCAACGACTTACAATGGCAGCCACTGATGAATATTTTTCCACATCTCAGCAGTCAAGAACTTCACGCAGAGACTGGTTCCCACACCTCAACAGCCAAGATCTCTACCGAAAAGCTCTGATACCATGTCGTTTTGTATCTTGAGAGGCATTAATAATGAATGATTGAGTACAGAAAATATGAAATGGAGGCCGGCAGACTATTGGCTCTCAAGATACTGTAGTCTGCCAGCCTACATTTCAATTAGTGTGTAATCCCTAATTAGTGTTTAATCCTTAAATATGAAACACCCTATTTCATATTTTTTGTACTCAATCATTCATTATTAATGCAGTTGGATATGGCATTCAAACAAAGGCCACACAGAGACTGTTTCATTCTTATTCATTCACTTAAACCCTAATAACATACTTAAGGCTTTATATAAACACCAATCTAACTTAAATGATTGAAACACCCCTAATTAGTGTGTAATCCTACTCGATTCCCAATGGATCAGATTTTGATATGTTGGAATCCAAACTACTTAAAAAACATAAGCTCAAATACAAATACATAACAGAAACGTAAACTCCAACTTGGTCTCCAACATAATGATCATATCGAATATCGATATCTGAATATTTTTTACTTTGCTTGTATGTTTGACTAATGAAGTTTGTCCTGTTGGATATGGCATTCAAACCGAATTCTTTGACTTATTTGGCAGGTTGACTAATCGGCTTCTCTTATTCTGCTCTTGGAAAGGAAAGAAGAATGATTGAATTAACCCTAGGCACTAAGTACCCGAAGGGTGTTGGCCTAGTTGAACTGGGCCTCAGCCATCACAGGAGTTGGGGTTTGATCCCTATGAACATCATGTCCATGCACAAATCAAAGGGTGAGGGGCCTCATCTCTCTGTTTCATGCCGGCCCATCCAAGTGCAGACAACAAGAGGGTGGTATCTTTCTTTAACTTGAAAAGCCATAAGAACCTCCTCATGAGCACCTTAATACTGTTTTTTAATCACCGTATTTGAGTAAGCATTTTCTTCTCTTATTTCCTCTTTTGGTGGCTTGAGTACACGACATATGGTTAGGGGCTTTAGCACAGATGTTCTCATGGAAGAGGGTAAGTGGGAGAAAACCGCCTTGCTGGTCATCGACATGCAGGTATTCTCTCTCTCTCTCTCTCACACACGCACAGCACACACTGTATGTATAAATTTTAATTATCGAGCAAAGAATAAATGCTCACAATACAACTATGTTAATTCTAATGATATGAGGTGAGCATGAGATGGGTCCGGTTTACATTGATAAGTCTTTCTCATTCCGGTGAATAAGTCAACTGTCCCATGCCAGGGATTGTTCTAAATTGGTCTAATGTGAAGAGATGTTTGTGAGGTTGGGTATGTGGTGCTACCAATACCAAGAGATGAGATATGGAGTGTCTAAGCTGAGATGCCTTAACAGGGTATAGTATAGGGACATGTTAGGGTATGGGGATTTTATATAGGTATAGGTAACTAACTAGGTGAAGACCAAGGCTGCGAGGTTGGTTGATTTGGCGGCAAGATGGTAGGTTGGGGCTTAGGCAGTTAGGATGACAAGTTGAGATGCGGATCAAATTGGGTTTGGCTAGGTGCTGGTAAGGGCTTGAGGTTCATGTGGATTGGCTAGGTTATGATGGAGGAGAGATGGATTGATATTTTCGGTGTGGTGGAGTTACAGCTAGAGGGTGAGACTGAAGCACGATAAGCAGGATAGTGCTTCGACAAAAGCATCATGACCTTCTACTCAAAGGGACTTGATATCAAGATGTGCTTGTGACAGTCTGAATCAGCATATGACAGAAGCTACATACGGTCAAATGTTCACCAAAACGGACCTCGAAGCAAGTGTAAATATTTGTTGATGTATGATTGCTGAAAAAACTCCGCCCATGTAAGGATCACCCTTGCATTGCCAGTCCCAAGCCCGGCTAAAGGAGGAGGGTTGTGTTAGGCTTCCGACAGCAAGCGTAAAACTTCGTCGGATTTTTATAACATGGATTAGAAAAATTATGAGCATTGCTTTGGGGCGTCCCCGCCTAGCGACATGCTGCAGAGCCCGAATGCAGTAAGAAGTAAGCAAGGGCCACTACATTTTCACCCGAATGTAGTGAATCAATTGCAGAGAGGGTTTCCACATCATGGATGGGTGTGGGTAAAGAAGTTAGTCCCACTATATTGCCGCCCGAATGTAGTGAAAAATTTTCAGAGAGGGTCTCCGCATTTTGATTATGGACGAATGTGAGGGGTAAGGAAGCTAGTCCTAGATAATAAGATTCGTATTGGTTCTTGGAATATCGGAACATTATCCGGTAAGCTAATGAAGGTGGTAGATACTATGATTCGGAGAAAGATTCATATTCTATGTTTACAAGAGACAAAATGGGTTGGAGAAAAAGCAAAGGAGATAGAGGATACAGGTTTTAAATTATGGTACTCAGGTAAAGAAAAGGCTCAAAACGGAGTTGGTATTATCATAAATAAAGATTTAAAGGATAGTATAGTAGACATACAACGATATGGTGACCGAATCATAACGTTGACATTAGTGTTAGGAGTAGAGGTTTTGAATATAGTTTGTACTTACGCACCCCAAATAGGACTAGAAGATAATATAAAGACAGTTTTTTTGGAAGAGTTAGATAAGGTGTTTCAAAAGATTCCACAAAGGGAGATGATTTGTTTAGGAGGAGATTTAAATGGACATGTTGGTAAAGAGGCATTAGGATATCAAGGGATTCATGAAAACTTTGGTTTTGGGGATATAAACGAGGAAGGTAGGGAGATTTTAAAGTTTGCTATGACATTTGATCTTTTTATAGCCAATACAATCTTCAAAAAACGAGATGAACATTTAATTACTTATAAGTGTGGCTTATCACAAACACAAATTGATTACTTTATTTGTAGAAAAAAAGATAGAGCGTGTTGTAAAGATTGTAAGGTAATTCCAGGAGAAAGCTTAACCACCCAACATCAACTTTTAGTTATGGATTTACAAATAAAAAAGTCGACAAAGAAGAAAAGAGTGCATCGAGCTATTCAGACTAAATGGTGGAACCTCAAAAGCGAGAAAGAAGATATATTTAAACAGAAAGTCCTTCAAGGAGATGTTTGGAATTATGTTGTCACACCTTGTGATATGTGGAACAATATGGCTATACATATTAGGAAAGTGACGAAAGATGTGTTACGGGTATCTAAGGGAGGTGTACCGGCACAAAAAGAAGCTTGGTGGTGGAGCGAAGTATAAAATAAAATCAAGGCAAAGAGGGCATGTTACAAATTACATTATGCTAAGAAAACTAGTGAAACTTTAGAAGCTTATAAGAAAGCAAAGAAGGAAGCCAAAACGACCGTTAGTGAAGCAAAAGCTAAGATTTGGGAGGACTTATATAAAAAGCTCAACTCAAAAGAGGGTGAAAGTGATATTTTTAGGATAACTAGGGCTAGAGATAAGAAAACTAAAGATCTTAATTATGTTAGATGCATAAAAGACGATTATGAAAAAATTCTAGTGGCAAATGATGATATAAGAAATAGATGGAAAAACTATTTTTATAATCTTTTTAATGAAAATAAAGATGTTAGTATTAGTTTAAGATATTTAGCCAAGTGAGAAAAGTATATAAACCACAATTTCTACAGATGTATTCAAAAGAATGAAGTCAAAGAGGCTCTTAAACATATGAAGGGTGGTAAATCGGTAGGACCAGATAATATTCCTATAGAAGTTTAGAAAATACTAGGAGAAATAGGAATCACTTGGCTCACAAGACTATTTAACGAAATATGGAAAAACGAAAAGATGCCTGAGGAATGGAGAGCAAGTACACTTATACCCATATATAAGAACAAGAGAGACATTCAAAATTGTGTGAATTATCGAGGTATCAAGTTAATGAGTCATGTCATACTATGAAATTATGGGAAAGAATTATCGAACGTAGGTTAAGACAAGTATCAAGTACAACAGAGAACCAATTTGGATTCATGCCAGGCATATCTACTATTGAAGCGATTCACCTTTTGAGACATGTTATGGAACATTTTGGATCAAAAAAGAAAGACCTTCACATGATATTTATTGATCTAGAAAAAGCTTATGATAGGGTATCGAGGGAGGTTCTTTGGAGAACTTTGGAAAAAAGAGGTATCCCATTGACATATATTAACATTATAAGAGACATGTATGATGGTGCGAAAACATGTGTGAGGACTCATGAAGGAACGATTGATTTCTTTGAAGTTAATATTGGGTTACATCAAGGATCGACTTTAAGTCCATACTTATTTATAATGGTGATTGATGAGTTAGCAAAACATATTCAAGATGAAATACCTTGGTGTATGTTATTTGCAGATGACATTGTATTAGTGGAGGAGTCTAAGGAAAAAGTTAATAGAAAATTGGAACTATGGAGAGAAACATTAGAAAGCAAATGCCTCCGACTTAGTAGAACAAAGATAGAATATATGGAATGTAAGTTTGATCATTTGGTTACTTCATAGGACGTAGAAATTAAAATTGGCACACATTGCATTCCCCAAAAGAAAAGTTTTAAATACCTAGGGTCAATTTTTCAGAGTGATGGAAGAATTGATGGAGTTGTTACACATAGAATTAAGGCTGGTTGGTTAAAATGGAGAGGAGCATCAGGTATTCTTTGTGATAAGAAGATACCATTAAAATTAAAAGGTAAATATTATAGAGCAGCAATTAGGCCTGCCATGTTTTATGGTTCTGAGTGTTAGTCATTTAATCATCAACATGGACAAAAGATGTCTGTGACAGAAATGAAGATGTTGAAATGGATGAGTGGTCATATAAGAAAAGACCATATACATAATGAGGTTATTAGAAACAAATTAGGAGTGGTACCAATAGAGGATAAAATGAGAGAACATCGTTTAAGATGGTTTGGACATATAAAAAGAAGATCAAAAGAAGAACCTGTAAGAAGGTTAGGAAAACTAAATTTGGAAAGTATTAAAAGAGGTAGAGGATGACCACAAAAGTGTTGAAAAGAAACAATAAAGAATGATCTAGCTTATTGGGAGTTAACTGCTAACATGGCACACGATAGGGATATGCGGAAACAAAGAATCCATGTAGCCGACCCCATCTAGTATGGGAAAAGGCTTAGTTGTTGTTGTTGTATGATTGTTGAAACGACCAAGTCACAAATCATCAACATGTCGATCAAATCGTCAAGATATCAGCACATCCAAATATAGATGTTTCAAGTCAAGAATACACAAATCGGATTAAGTAAGAGACAAATCCATAAGTCAAAATGTTGTGTTGAACAACTTGTTTTAGAGCTCTATTTATAGAGCGAAGGAAAGAAGATTTACAGCGAGGGAGATAAGGGAGGAGAGGAAAAATAAATGGACTAGTTGTTGGGAGCCAATAGCTAGCTCCCAATGGCTAGTTGAGGCCAGCCTGCAGAGGGAGCCATTGGTGCTCTCAACAACTAATAGCCGTTGGGGGCTCCAATGGTTACATTCATATTACATTTAACACCCCCTTTAAACTTACGGTATATATACCGAAAGTTGTCTAACAAAAACTGAAAACGAGTAGCAGACAATGATTTGGTGAAGAAATCAACTAATTGCATTTCTGACGTGACGTAACACAGACTAACCTTCTTATGTAAGTATTCTTTACGAACAAAATGATAGTTCATCTAAATGTGTTTTGTTCTTTCATGGAACATATTGTTGGAGGCAATGTACATTGCGCTTTTATTGTCACAAAACATAGTGGACGGTTGTTGTTGAATAATACGCATATCCTTTAAGACTGTCGTAATCCAAGAGATTTCTGCAGCAGCAGTAGCTATGGCACAATATTTCGCTTCGGTGGAGGAAAGCGAAACCTTTAGTTGTTTCTTGTACTTCCATGAGATAAGTGATTCACCTAAAACCACCCAACAATCTGTCATACAATGCTTGTTGTTGACATCTCCACCCAGTCAGCATGAGTATAAACAGATAACTCAAGTAACAAGAAAGAAGTTAAGAGTACCCCTTATTTATAAAACTCTTTAAATATCGAATAATTTTCATAACAACACTCATATGAACAGTGGTGTGTACTTGTTGAAATTGACTAGTTGTAACCAGGACGAGTAATAGTAAGATAGGTAAGAGCACCTATCAGTTGTCTATAGGGAGTCAGATCATCTAATTTTTCTCCATTAGTGGATCTTAACTTGGTGCCAAGGACGGTAGGAGTATCCACTTTCTTGCTATTAGTGATACCAAATCTTTCAATTACATCATTCACAAACTTGGTTTGTGATATAAAATATCCATAATTGTTTTTAACAATTTTAATACCCAAAAAGTAATTAAGAAAACCCAAATCCTTTATATCAAATTCTAGATGAAGGTTATGTTTAACCTCTGCAATCCCTGCTTCATCACTCCCAGTGATGATCATATCATCCACATTTAAGAGTAAGATAAGAATACCTTTATTTGACTTTCTTATAAACAAAACAGCCTCCTTATAACAAGATGTAAAGTTATGCAAATGCATGAAACTTTCAAATCGATCAAACCAAGCCTTGGGAGCTTGTTTTAAACCATACAAACATGATCCTAGGGAACATCAAATCCGAGAGGAGTCATATAAACATCTTCAGTTAAATATCCTTTCAAAAATACATTTTTAACATAAATATCCCAGTTTTAAATAACACTAAGAGTTATGAGTATCCTAATGGTCGTCATCTTAGTAATATGAGCAAATGTTTCATCATAATCGATTTCATGTTCTTCAACATAACCCTTAACAACCAGTTTGACCTTATATCTTTCAATAATAACATTACTATGTGTTTTGAATTTGTAAACTCATCTTCATCCAATAACCTTTTTATCTTTAGGTTTAGGAAACAGTCCAAGTTTGAGCTTTATCTAAGGCACTAAGTTCCTCATTCATTGCATCTTCCCATTCTTCATTGCATCTTCCCATTCTGGGATGTCTTTGGCTTCATGATAAAATCTAGGTTCTTTTACTTAAAAAATGGTTGCAATCAAGTTTTTTCGTTGAGGTTTAAAAGATTCATCATATGAGACAAAACGTTGAGAAGGTTTTGAAATGCTAGGTTCCAATCGTGAATGTCTTGTTCTCTATGTCGTCTAGTATAGTGTAAAGGAAAATGTTCAATAATAAGTTGTGTCAGAAGTTTCTTCTAAAATATCAATAGTGTTACGAGAAATATCATTATGATTGACCTCTAAATCACTATCATTGTCTTCCTCTAGATTGAGAAAGTCTTGCGAAAAGGGCTTTTCATTATTTTCAAAAGGTCTAAATTTATAATAGTCATTTTCAAATAATTTTACATCTTTAGAGACATACAATTTATCATTAATAGGATCAAAACATCTATATCCTTTTTTGTCGATCCCATATCCAAGAAACACACATTCAATGGCCCTAGGAGACAATTTATCAGTTTTATCTCTATAAACAAAGCATTTGCACCTAAAAATCCTTAACCTTTCATAATAAAGAGAAAAATTATATAATTTTTCAAAAGGAGAAACATTTTCAAGGGGAGTTGAAGGCATCCTATTGATATACTGCTGTAAGAGTGACTTATGCCCATAAAAACTTAGAAACATTATTAGCAATTAAAAGTGTTCTAGAAGTTTCTATAATGTGCCTGTGCTTTCTTTTTGCTAAGCCATTTTGTTGTAGACAGTGTTGTCCGTATCGCACCGTACGTACCACGATACGATACGGAGCCCCGTATCGCAGATGCGGGCGTATCGCACCGTATCGTGCGATACGGCCCGTATCGCACGATACGGCCTTGGGACCCTTATAAAGGGTCCCGGCTCGAGAGAAACCCGCGATTTCCTCTCTCCTTTTGGGTTCTTCAAGCTCCCTAAGAGTCGGTTTTCGCCTCCTTGGTGTTCAAAGCTCTAAAATCGTGCCCTACGGTGTCCGTCCAAGCCTCCAAACTCGGATTTAGGTATATTTTTAATGTTTTTTCCCTTTTTTCCTTTTATATTTATTGTTTTTTGTGTTATTTCGGTTTTTTTTTTTTGAATGACAAAATATGAAGTTATTAAGTGTGTGTATACGATTTTTATTGCATTCATGAAGTGGGAGACACTCGATTTGAGTGTTATTTGAAGATTGGGGGATTTACGAAGTGCTTTTATTTTCAGGTTTTTGTTTGAATTAAAGTACTCCATTGAGATGGCAGGAAGGGGTGGTAGAGACTCTCATTCAAAGTCTGATGATCCGGCATGGCAGCGGGGTATACCAGTTGAGGGTTCAAGGTTAAAAATTAGATGTTTATTTTGTGAAAAGGTGGTTAGTGGTGGAATTTCAAGGTTGAAACACCACCTAGCAGGAACCAGGAAAGAAGTTGCTCCATGCACAGGCAGAGTTAGAAGTGTGCCAAAAGGTATTAAATGGCAATGCTTGCAGATGATTGAGAGCATACAGGAAAGGAGACAACAAAAGGATGATTTCCAGATGTGTGAAGAAGCTGATGATGCTACTGCCACTGGAGTTGGATTCACTGATAGTTTGCCTTCAGATGCTAGAACAGATATTGGTAGTAGCAGTTCGCGAGCACCTAGCAGAGGAAAGAGGGTTGCAGCTAAAGACTTTGGAGGTGGCAGAAGAGGAAGTTCAGGAAGGAGTAGAGGAAGAGCTTCTTCTTCTAGCATACATTCGTTCTTTCCTCCTTCCACTACACCTGGTGCTCAGCCAGGAATTCGTGCTGCTATGGCTTCAGAACAACTGCATGATCAAGCAGACCTTGCAGTGGGCAGATGGTTTTATGATGTATGCATTCCATTTAATACAGCAAACAGTTTTCATTTTCAAGCAATGGCAGATGCAATTGCTAACATTGGTCCAGGATACAAGATGCCCTCTTATCAGAAGTTGAGAGGGAAGATATTAGATCAGACCGTGATTGAAGTGCAGCAATACTGTTCGACTTTGAGACAATCGTGGAAGGAAACAGGATGCACTATCATGGCAGATGGATGGACCGTTAGGCGAGGAAGGACATTGCTAAACTTTCTTATATATTATCCTAAAGGACTCATGTTTTTGAGATCTCTAGATATGTCAGAGGAGAGGCACACTGCAGAGATCTTACGAGAGGAATTTGATAAGGTTATATAAGAGGTTGGGCTAGAAAATGTAGTCCAATTGATTACAGATAATGCAGCTAACTATAAAGCAGCTGGAAAGGAGTTAGCTGATATTTATGGGACTTTCTACTGGACACCATGTGCAGCCCATTGTTTAGATCTCATCCTCGAGGACATTGGTGAGATGGATGAAATAAAGGCAGCAACTGAGTGTTGCCAAGATATTACAAAATTCATTTACAACCATGCATTTGTTTTGTGTATGATGAGGAGATACACAGAAGGTGCAGAGCTTATTCGCACAGCTGCAACTCGGTTCGCAACAAACTTCTTATCTCTACAAAGTATTGTAAGACAGAAGCAAGCTTTAAAGAGAATGTTCTCCTCAGATAAGTGGCAACAATTTGCAGAGTTGCCACAAAACAGAAGGAACAGAAAGTTAAATGAGATTGCAGAAACGGTTTTTAGAAGTTCATTTTGGAATGCATGCATCAGATTATTGAAAATTACTTGTCCTTTAGTGAAAGTTTTGATATTGGCTGACAGCGAGGAGAAACCATCTATGGGCTACCTTTATGAAGCCATGAACAGGGCAAAAGAAGCGATCAGAAATAACTTTAATGGAAAAAAAAGAGATTATGTGCCCGTGTGGAAAATAATTGATAGTAGATGGAATAAACAATTGCATTAGCCTATTCATGCAGCAGCCTACTATCTAAACCCATCATTGAGGTACTCAGCAACCTTCAAAAGGGACGGTGAGGTTAATCGAGGAATCATTGAATGCATCGACAGATTAGTCCCTGATGAGAGCATAGTAGATGCGATACATCGAGAGATGGAGATATATGATAATGCTCTTCACTTGATGGGTTTGCCTGTTGCAATTCGCAACCGCTCTACGATGCGTCCAGGTACATTGTTTATTTTCATATTTAAGTTGCATCTTACATTACTGTGGATTATTATGTCTCTAATGTTTATATTTTTTTTACAGATGTTTGGTGGAACAGGTTTGGAAGTGATTGTCCAAACCTTAGAGATTTTGCAGTTAGAGTCTTAAGCCAAACCTGTAGTGCAACAGGTTGTGAAAGAAATTGGAGTGTTTTTGAACACATCCATACAAAAAAGCGCAACAGGTTGGAACACAAAAGGCTTAATGATTTGGTTTATATTCGTTGTAACATGCGCCTTCGTGAAAGGTAATGTTGTATTACTTTCAAATTTTCAATTCGATATTATTTAACTTCAGTTTTCAATTGTTAATATTACTTACTAATTATTTATCTTTGTTTGTGTCGTAGGCAATTAAAAAAAGTAAATAGAGAAGAAAGTCAGTTCGATCCAATAAGTTTGGATAATTTTGATATATTAGAAGATTGGGTTATGGAAGACACTGAAGAAAATGCCCTCCTAACAGAAGAAGACGTTGCCTGGATTAATTTGGAAGGAGCGCAACAACATTATGGAGATAAGAATTTGATTTTGAAGAAGAAGGTGTGGGCGTGGCTGATGATGATGAGGATCTGCAACAAGGAGAAGATGAAGATTATTTAGTTGATGTTCCTGATTACAATTTGTAAAATGTAACATTATATGTAACTGTAGTGTACTGTAAAGTGTAAACTATGTCTGTATTTTATTTTTTGGATTCAAAATATGTAAATTTGGATGCAATTGTTCAATGCTGAATGCTCAATCTGTACTAAACTTACATTATATGAATTTAAAGCAATTATCAGATTTTTCCTGATTTTTTCGATTTATTATTATTTTTATTAATTTTTAATTATTTTTGTATTATTTTAATATTAAAGTACGATACGATACGATTCGATACGCCCGTATCGTGGAGCCCAACGATACACGATACGATATGCGTCAGACAACACTGGTTGTAGAGTTTTGGTGCCAAGACTTTTTATTTAAAATTCCATTTGTCTCAATTTTTTTTTTAAATCAATTGATAAGTATTCTCCACCAGAATCAGACCTAACAATCTTAATGGTGGAATCAAATTGATTCTTAACAATATTATGAAAAATAAAAAATTTATCAAATACCTCCGATTTGTGTTTTAATAAATATATCTAAGTAAATCGAGTAACTCCGCCTATGTAAGGGATTACCCTTGCATTGCCGGTCCCAAGCCCGGATAAAGGAGGAGGGTTGTGTTAGGCTTCCGACAGCCAGCGTAAAACCTCGTCGGATTTTTACAACATGGATTAGAAAAATTATGAGCATTGCATTTGGGTGTCTCCGCCTAGCGACGTGTTATAGAGCCCGAATGCAGTAAGAAGTAAGCAAGGGCCACTACATTTTCGCCTGAATGTAGTGAATCAATTGCAGAGAGGGTTCCCACATCATGGACGGGTGTGGGTAAAGAAGTTAGTCCCGCTACATTGCCGCCCGAATGTAGTGAAAAATTTTCAGAGAGGGTCTCCGCATTTTGATTATGGACGAATGTGAGGGGTAAGGAAGCTAGTCCTAGATAATAAGATTCGTATTGGTTCTTGGAATATCGGAACATTATCCGGTAAGCTAATGAAGGTGGTAGATACTATGATTCGGAGAAAGATTCATATTCTATGTTTACAAGAGACAAAATGGGTTGGAGAAAAAGCAAAGGAGATAGAGGATACAGGTTTTAAATTATGGTACTCAGGTAAAGAAAAGGCTCGAATCTGAGTTGGTATTATCATAAATAAAGATTTAAAGGAGAATGTAGTAGACATACAACGATATGGTGATCGAATCATGACGTTGAAATTAGTGTTAGGAGCAGAGGTTTTGAATATAGTTTGTGCTTACGCACCCCAAGTAGGACTAGAAGATAGTATAAAGACAGTTTTTTGGGAAGAGTTAGATAAGGTGTTTCAAAAGATTCCACAAAGGGAGATGATTTGTTTAGGAGGAGATTTAAATGGACATGTCGGTAAAGAGGCATTAGGATATCAAGGGATTCATGGAAACTTTGGTTTTGGGGATATAAACGAGGAAGGTAGGGAGATTTTAAATTTTGCTATGTCATTTGATCTCTTTATAGTCAATACAATCTTCAAAAAACGAGATGAACATTAATTACTTATAAGAGTGGCTTATCACAAACACAAATTGATTACTTTATTTGTAAAAAAAAAGATAGAGCGTGTTGTAAAGATTGTAAGGTAATTCCAGGAGAAAGCTTAACCACCGAACATCGACTTTTAGTTATGAATTTAGAAATAAAAAAATGGACAAAGAAGAAAAGAGTGCATCGAGCTATTCAAAATAAATGGTGGAACCTCAAAAGTGAGAAAGAAGATATATGAAAGTCCTTCAAGGAGATGTTTGGAATTATGTTGGCACACCCTGTGATATGTGTAACAATATAGCTATACATATTAGGAAAGTGGCGAAAGATGTATTAGGGGTATCTAAGGGAGGTGTACCGGCACAAAAAGAAGCTTGGTGGTGGAGTGAAGTAGTACAAAATAAAATCAAGGCAAAGAGGGCACGTTACAAATTACATTATGCTAAGAAAACTAGTGAAACTTTAGAAGCTTATAAGAAAGCAAAGAAGGAAGCAAAAAAGGCCGTTAGTGAAGCAAAAAGCAAATTACATCTTAATTATGTTAGATACATAAAAGACGAGGATGAAAAAATTCTAGTGGCAAATGATGATATAAGAAATAGATGGAAAAACTATTTTTATAATCTTTTTAATGAAAATAAAGATGTTAATATTAGTTTAAGAGATTTAGCCAAGTTAGAAAAGTATATAAACCACAATTTCTACCGACGTATTCAAAAGAATGAAGTCAAAGAGGCTCTTAAACATATGAAGGGTGGTAAATCGGTAGGACCAGATAATATTCTTATAGAAGTTTGGAAAATACTAGGAGAAATAGGAATCACTTGGCTCACAAGACTATTTAATGAAATATGGAAAAACCAAAAGATGCCCGAGGAATAGAGAGCAAGTACACTTATACCCATATATAAGAACAAGGGAGACATTCAAAATTGTGCGAATTATCGAGGTATCAAGTTAATGAGTCATACTATGAAATTATGGGAAAGAATTATCAAATGTAGGTTAAGACAAGTATCAAGTACAACAGAAAACCAATTTGGATTTATGCTAGGCAAATCTACTATTGAAGCGATTCATTTTTTGAGACATCTTGTGGAACATTTTAGAGCAAAAAAGAAAGACCTTCACATGATATTTATTGATCTAGAAAAAGCTTATTATAGGATACCGAGGGAGGTTCTTTGGAGAACTTTGGAAAAAAGAGGTATCCCATTGACATATATTAACCTTATAAGAGACATGTATGATGGTGCAAAAACATGTGTGAGGACTCATGAAGGAACGATAGACTTCTTTGAAGTTAATATTTGGTTACATCAAGGATCAACTTTAAGTCCATACTTATTTATAATGGTGATGGATGAGTTAACAAAACATATTCAAGATGAAGTACCTTGGTGTATGTTATTTGGAGATGACATTGTATTAGTGGAGGAGTCTAAGGAAAAAGTTAATGGAAAATTGGAACTATGGAGAGAAACATTAGAAAGCAAAGGCCTCCGACTTAGTAGAACAAAGACATAAAATATGGAATGTAAGTTTGATCATTTGGTTACTTCAGAGGACATAGAAATTAAAATTGGCACACATTGCATTCCCTATGAGGAAAGTTTTAAATACCTAGGGTCAATTTTTCAGAGTAATGAAAGAATTGATGGAGATGTTACAAATAGAATTAATGCTGGTTGGTTAAAATGGAGAGGAGCATCAGGTATTCTTTGTGATAAGAAGATACCATTAAAATTAAAAGGTAAATATTATAGAGCAGCAATTAGGCCTGCCATGTTTTATGGTTCTGAGTGTTGGGCAGTTAATCATCAACATGTACAAAAGATGTCTGTGACATAAATGAAGATGTTGAGATGGATGAGTGGTCATACAAGAAAAGACCGTATACATAATGAGGTTATTAGAAACAAATTAGGAGTAGCACCAATAGAGGATAAAATGAGAGAACATTGTTTAAGATGGTTTGGACATATAGAAAAAAGATCAAAAGAAGAACCTGTAAGAAGGTTAGAAAAACTAAATTTGGAAAGTATTAAAAGAGGTAGAGGACGACCACAAAAGTGTTGGAAAGAAACAATAAAGAATGATCTAGCTTATTGGGAGTTAACTACTAACATGGCACACGATAGGGATCTCTGGAAACAAAGAATCTATGTAGCCGACCCCGTCTAGTATGGGAAAAGGCTTAGTTGTTGTTGTTGTTTAACCTGATTATGTATACGGTCTTTTCTTGTATGACCATTGGCTTTATATAATATTCCTTGTCTAGGAGTTGCTTTTAAGTATCTTAGTATATGAAAGACTGCATCCACATGGAACTTTGATGGTGACTGCATGAATCGACTGACTATGATTACTGCATATGCTATATGAGAATGCGTAATAGTCAAATATATAAGTTTTCTAACAAGTTATTGATATTTGGTTACATCCACTTTATCAGCACCATCATCCATTCTAAGATTCTAATTAACATCCATGGGAGTATATATTGGTTTGCAATTTTCCAACTTGACATCTCGCAACAAGTCCAATTTATACTTTCTTTGATTTAAGAAAATATTAGTACCTGAGTAGGCTACTTCAATTCCCAAAAAATAATGTAGTCTTCCTAAGTCTTTGATGTCAAACAACTGATGTAGATCCTGCTTTAATCTTTGAATTTCTTCAACATCATCCCCTGTCACAATAATATCATCAACATATACAAGTAGTACTATCAACTTTTCTCCCTTTTTAAAGAACAATGTGTGATCACTCACACTCTTCTGATATCCCAGGTTAATAATACTTTTATTGAACTTCTCAAACCATGCTCTAGGAGACTGTTTTAGTCCATAGATTGCTTTATTTAATCTATAAACTTTATTCTCTGGATTGGCATAACCCGATGGTAATTTCATATAGACTTCCTCCTTGAGTTCTCCTTGCAAAAATACAATTTTCACATCAAGTTGCCACGTAATCCAGTTCTTTTGAGTTGCAATACTAATAATGACTCGTATAGAGGTGAGCTTTGCTACAAGTGCAAATGTTTCTTCATAATCAATCCCATATGATTGACTATACCCACGAGCCACCAGTCGTGCTTTATATCTCTCTAATATCCTATCAGCTTTGAATTTTACAGTATACACCCATTTACAACTTACGGCCTTTCTTCCTGGTGAGAGATCACTGACTTCCCATGTCTGAGTCTTCTCAAGTGCCTGTAGTTCAGATTTCATAGCTTCTACCCAGTGTTACTGCTGTGATGCTTCAAGAAAATTCTTAGGAACTTGATGTAATTCAACTTTTAACACAAAGTTCTGATAACTTTGAGATAACTGATCATAGGAAATAAATTATGAAATTGGATACTTACCACACAATCTTTTACCTTTTCTGAGAGCTATGGGAACATTCAAATCATCACTCCCTGCTTCTTTAACTGTTTCACTTGAATCTGAGAGAGGTAATCCCCCTTGGTTCGTGGTGTCTGTAGAATTGGGCATAAATATGTTTCTCTCCCCCTTTTTATATACTTGCATCTCCTTTTGTTCATATTGTTGATCATTTGCAGCAATCGAACTGTCTTCATATGCTTCATCGCTAGTACTGGGGACCGGGAGAATGGTCTCTTCAATAGTAGAGTTTGGCAAGTCGGTAGAATCTTTGAAATATGAAGAATTTTCAAAGAATGTTACATCCATGGAGATATGTTTCCTATGAGAATTGGTGTCATAACAAATATAACCCTTTTTCTCGCAGGAATATCCGATTATGTTAAATGGAGATTTTCCACCAAGAACCACAGAAGGAAGCCTGTTCATGAGATACTAAGCTGTACGTATCGCTTCAGGCCAGAAATATTTTGGAACGCTATGTTCTAGCAGAAGAGTTCGAGCAATTTCCAAAATGTGTCTATTTTTTCTTTTTTCCACTCCATTTTGTTGTGGGGTGTACACACAGGAAGTTTGATGGAGAATGTCATGACTTTGAAGATATGATTCTAAAGTAGAATTATAAAATTCCCCACCATTATCAGATCTAAGAGTTTTAATAGTATACCCAAACTGGGTCTTAATCAGAATGTGAACCATAGGAAAAATAGATGATATTTGTGATGTAGATTTCATAAGATAAACAAAGGTAAGCTTGCAGTAGTCATCAATGAAGGTAACAAAGTATTTAAAATTTTCCAAGGATGGACTCAAACACGGACCCCATATATCAGAATGAATTAATTCAAATGGAACTTCGACTTAGAATCACTACTAGGAAACGAGGCTCTATGATGTTTAGCCCTCTGACATACATCACACTCAATAACGAAATTCCTTGGGATTACAAATGGAACAAACTCACTAAGTTTTGACACAGGTAAATGTCCCAATCGACTATGTCAAAGTCTTATTTCTTCTTCTGCAGGAGTAACAATTAATGCTCCTCTGTATTGTAGTATGTGGTCCAGGAAGTATATATAATCTATTCTTTAATTCACCACGTTCAAAGGTTCTTCCCGTCCTCAGATCCTGAAAAACACAACCAGAAGGAGAAAATATGATTGAACAATTCATATCCCGAGCTAATGAACTTATAGAGAGTAAATTTACTGGGAACTAGGAATGAATATCACTGAGTTAAGTTTAAGATTTTCCCTTCAATTACTCCCATTCCTTTCATTGGAATTAAAGAATCATTGGCCATCTTTACATATTGAGGTGTTGGAGTAACTTTATATTCTCTCAAGTGGGATTTATCTCCCACCATATGATCGGTAGCTCCTGAGTCAATTACCCAGCAATTAGAATCTATAGAGTTTTTCCCTGAGAAGCTACCACTAATACTTTAAGAAGTAGGCTGACTCGTTTCAATTTTTTGTGAAGAGGTTGAAGGTTGATCACAAAGACGTATCTCTATTTCTGCAAGTTGCCTTTTTAATTCAGCTATTTCATCTATGGGACTTGGTTCTACTTTTTCTTTCTCAGATGTAGCTGCTACATGATTGCCATAGTTCTTATATTCAGCAGGTCTTCTAATAATTTCCTAGCAATGGTCTCATGTGTGTCTTCTTTTTTCACAATGAGTACATTGTAGCTTATTTTTATCTTCATAATTTTGAGTTCTTCCTCTTCCATGACCTCTGACGGAATCTCTACCTCGCTGATAATTCTTATTTTCTCTGCTCGCAAATGCAAATTTTTCGACTTGAGTCAGTTCTCCTTTCTCTAAGTTTCTTCGATCTTCCTCTCTTAATAAGAGTGAATAAACTATTCCCAGTGATGGCAAATCTTTTTTGCTAAGAATATTCAACTTGATTGATTCATATTCTGATGAAATTTTCCAAAGTAAATCAAATACTTTCCGAATATCACTTTCAGTCGTTATCTCTTTTATACAATGGCTGCATCTGTTTTCTACAAAGTATCTTTGTTCATTCCATAATTCTCGTAGTTCTCCATAATATTCACTGACTGATCTAGTTCCTTGACGACATCTCCTTATTTTCTCAATTATCTCATACTCTTTGGCAATGTTGCTTTGTCTCGAATATGTTTCTTCAACTGTTGTCCAAATTCCTGCACCTGAGTCCATATATATAAATGTTTTGCTAATAGATTCATTTATCGATTGAAGGAGCCATGAGCTAATCAAAGCATCATCTTTAGACCATCTCTCAAAATCTGCATTATCTTCATCTGATTGTGGCTGACGTGATTTAATAATTGATAACTTTCCTCATGCACAGAGAACTAGTTAAATCGACCTCGCACATTCTTTGTAATTTCTTCCTTCGAAACGAATATTTGTAATTTGGAATGGTTCTAGTTTCGGTACATTATCACCTGTGGCTGATTATTGTTCTTTCTTCATCCTTCTTTCCATTATATATCGAGTATGTATACTAATTTGAATCTATTTTTTGCAGATGCAGTGGTTCAGTCGTTTCCAGCAAGTTGTGTACCACAAACTTCAGCTTGATGTTTATAATATGCAACGGATATGCCAAAGATCGACAGTTGATATCACACGATATAATATGCAGCGGATATTGGAGCAAATAAAAAAAATGTGTACCTTGCTAGGCTTATTCTTTAATACATATTTCTCATATCATATGTTATTTAGATATGACCGTTTGTGTTCAGATTCTTCTAAGGTTTCTACCAAAAATATTTGGTACATTCACAAATGCTGAAGGGAGTCTGCCTATTTATGTGTTTCTTATGAATGACCCGATTGTCAACTTATCGGAACCTTCTTCAACTATTGTGATAGGAGGCTTGATGACAGTCGATGCAGATTCCTTATGATTGTTTCTGTGTTTCTTCCACAGAACTTCAACCAAAGCTTTAATGACGTTTCAATGCCAATTCTGCATTATTTAATACATATACCAATAATAAATATGCTTTGATACCATGTGCAAAGAAAGAGCAATGTCATATAGAATTTTTCCAAAGCTTTGATGACATTTCAATGTCAATTCTGCATTATTTGATACAGATACCAATAACAAATACGCTCTGATACCATGTGTAAAGAAAGAGCAATGTGATACAGAATTATTTCATATTAAACTTATCTAAGAAGATGGTTGAGTGTGGTTGTCTCTCTGTTGTCGCCGCTCCTGTGCACTTTTTTTCTCATAAATAAAAAAGAAACGTACAGGCTCATAGGGTTTTTCTCTCTTTAAATAACAGTAGTATAATAATCTAAATTACCTAAATGCCATTAATGAAGCTTATTTAAAACTACCTTTAAAAACGTAAAGTAAAAGATTAAACAAGGAATTAAACAGAACGAAGGATGACGATTTTCTGCTATCCCATTTGCAGGTCTTTGTTGTCCCATTTGCATGAGAGGAAGATAGGAGAAGGCTTGAGAAAAAGATAGGGTAATACTGGAAAAAGTGCATTCTATGGTAAAAATCAAAGTCACCAAGAGAGAGGAAGAGGAAATTATGGCAACCATGGTAGAGGTCGCGATTGCTCTTCCAATGATGAAAAAGAAAGACTCAAGTGTTCGAATTGTGGGAAAACATGACATACCAAAGAACAATGTTGGGATCTTGTTGGCAAACCTACTATATGGATGCATAAGAGAAGTCTACAGATTGCACAAATAAGAATACTAAAACATATTAAAGGATTAGATCCCATATTTGAAGACCAACCCTCCACCTTAGAGTCTCAGGTAACTGCCACTCACTTCACTTTCATAGCTAATGGTAACACTACTACTTTCTCTAGAGCATGGATTATTCATTTAAGTACTACAGATCATATGGTCATAAGTGATACTGCACTATGAAACTATTGCAAGCTACCTAATAAAGAACACATTTAATTAGTTGATAGATCTTGTTCCTACATGATTGGAAAGAGCATCATGAAGACTAAGTTTTTGTCATTCTATCATGTTCCTAACTTCCCAATGAATTTATTATCAATTAATTTTTTCACAAAATACCTTAATTGCTTAGTAACTTTTGTTGAAGAATATGTTTATCTAGTGTCTTTGTGTTAGTTTTATGTTTCTAGGTATTATTGTACTCACCCGAAACTGTAGGGGCATTTTGGTAATTTTTTGTATTAGGAGTATTTTGGTCATTTTACGTTTTACAACTCCTTATATAAGGGCTGATAAGTTGTATTAGGGTTTAAGAGTCTGTGAATAAGAAAGAGAGAGAAAGAGGGGGGGCGGCCTCCATTGGAGGTCTGCGCCCTCCTCCGATCTCAACATTTCCTCTTCGTTTATGTTTGTGATTTTAATCTTCGCTGCACATCCGCGTTTCCAACATGGTATCAGAGCATATTTCGATCGTTTGGAGCAATAAGAGCTATGGGATGATGATATGAGCACTAAGTGGAAAATCTTACGGCTTACATTTGAGGTATGCTTGTGGCTTCACCATCATAGTTTGTGTGTGCGTTGCCGTCATCTGAACAAAACTTGTTAATTTTTTGGGAGTGTAGCTGAAACCGTTTCAATTGAATCAACATAGAAGATGTTCCATTCTGTTGGTTATGCTCCTGGAGTTTCATTTCATGAAATGTCGGTCTTTTTCTGACGAGACATGAAGCTTTGCTTAACACAAATTGAGATGAAAACGAGTTCAGTTAGCATCCTGAGTTTTAAAGGCTTCTGCAACTCATAATCCACTATTCTGATTCTGTTTTGGTGAAGCAAATAACTTGTGATTAGACTTGAACCTGTTGGTGAAGTTGGTGCATTATGTTAAGAGATTCATATGGTGGTAGGAGTTTCGTATCATCAATTTGATCAATTAAAATAGTGTAAAGGAGTCTCGTTAGATCTTGGTTGATATAGAAACAGTATGCAAGTGACTTCTATGAGAGTAAACTTTGATGAGAACTCTGAAAAAGCTGGTGCGTCTATCTGAGGATTTAAATGCTGGTCTCCTGAGAATAGTTCCTGGCCCTTCACTTTGAGAATGATACAAGCAGAGAAATTACGGGAGCTGCATGCATTGTGAAGACGATAGTGGTTGCCTTTATTGGATTTGGCAGTACAGGTGAATTAGGTAGCACACTTATTGCATATGGCAGCTAGAATTAATTGCTGCAATATTACGTTAGAAAAGGAATATAAGAGGCAATTGCAGGATTGCATGGGGAATATGAGAAGCAATTAAACACTGAGAATTATTGCTGGACATTAATGAAAACCTGGGCGACTTTAATTGCACTATTCTGGAGAAAGATATTATGGACAATAATGACAGCCTGGATTGCACTATTCTGGAGGCAGATAATATGGACATTAACGAGCAGATAATATGGTCATTAATGACAGCTTGGGGACGTTAATTAAGAGTTATGGCATATGTTCTGTCCACTATTGTATTGGAACTACAAAGCACTTATGGCAGAAATTTTTACTGTTGGCTAGATTATGGAATATGAGATTTTATGGCGGCTGAAATTAAGTGCAAATGGATGTAAGGGCTGCAACGATTAATAAGGGTGGATATTGAAATGGATGATGGCTGCAACATTGGGCGTGTTTGGTTTTATGGCTGCATCTGGGCAGTAATGGTGATGATAAGGATGAAGATATTTGTAATAATGAAGATGATCATGATTATGGAGGTGACGTTGAACATCTACAACATGCAGATGGATGTAAGGGTGTATCTTTAAAATTAGTTGAAGGAGACCTACATTCAAGGAATTGGTGGCAGAAGTTGGAACTTGTGCATGAAATATTGCTAGAAAACATTGGAACAAATGATTGCTTGGAGGCTCTGATCTACTCTGCCATATACCTGAAGGTCAAGTTCCTTGCTTTAAAGATGGGGGCCATCGCTGGCCAAATAGGCATGCTGAAATACCAAGACTTATTTTTCGTCAACTGGAGAAATTTACTTATGAAAAAGATACACCACCACAGAAATTTAATCACAATATCTGCAAATGAACTTCACAAAGTAAACCTCCAAGTTATGCTAAAACACCAAGTGCGGTTTGGTGAATCTGTTGCTGTCATTGGTTCCAATGAGGAGCTTGGATCTTGGAAAAAGAAGGTCAATATGTCATAGACAGAGGATGGATGGGTAGCAAATCTGGTACTAAGAGGTAGTTGAACTGTTGAAGAGAACCACGTTGATGAAGTCTCAGTTAGAGTATTTGATTGAGGAGAGAGCATGATTGATTGAAGAGAACAATCAGAAAATATGAGGTTTTAGATTCACAACTAAAAGTTGAGTAGATGAATAATGCACATCAAGTGTTTGATGAAATGCCAAAAGAGAAATATTCAACTACACATCAAGTGTTCGATGAAATGCATATCAAGTGTTCGCTGAAATGCTCAAGAAGATATATTTACCTATACATCAAGTGTTTGAAGAAATGTCTAAGAGATGAAAATTCAGGAAAAGAGTAAAGAAGAGATTAGTACGTGATGATTGTCTCCATTTGAAAAACAACATGAAGAAAGTTTATAGAGAAGAGATATATGCTGAAGATTGCCATTATGAGGACTTCAAAAATGTTTTATTCACAGCCAGTGAGGTTGCAGGAATTTGCTGCTATGAAAGCTGCTTGAAAAAAAAAATGAAGGTTGATAAAGGTTTGTTGCAGCCGTAGATGCTGCTTGAGATGACAGCCAGGATGGTTGCTTTATTGTTGTGACAACTAGGATGGCTGCTTTATTGATGTGACAGCCAGGATGGCTGCTTTGATATTGTGACAGCCAGGATGGCTGCTTTATTGTTGTGACAGCCAGGATAGCTGCTTTGTTGATGTGACAGCTAGGATGGTTGCTTTATTGATATGACAGCCAGGATGGCTGCTTTGATGATTGTGACAGCCTGGATGGCTGTTTTATTGATGTGACAGTCAGGATGGCTGCTTTGATGTTGTGATAGCCAGGATGACTGCTTTGTTATTGTTACAGCCAAGAAGGCTGAGTTAATGTTACAGCCAGAGATGTTGCTTGAGATGATTAGCCAAGAAGGCTAAGTTTATATTGCAGCCAGAGATGCTGCTTGAGATGATTAGCTAGGAAGGCTAAGTTTACATTGCAGCCAGAGATGCTACTTGATATGATCAGCCAAGAAGGTTGAGTTAAAGATATTGCAGCCAAAGAAGCTGTTGAAGATTAAACTAGTGATAAAGACAGATGAAGAACGTTGCAAGCAGATATGAAGATTGTTTGGCAAGTTTGGAGTTCGAAGTATCTCACTCCCAACTTGAGGGGGGGTGTTGAAGAATATGTTTATCTAGTGTCTTGCCCGAAACTGTAGGGGCATTTTGGTAATTTTCTGTACTAGGGGTATTTTGGTCATTTTATGTTTTACAACTCCTTATATAAGGGCTGATAAGTTGTATTAGGGTTTAAGAGTCTGTGAATAAGAAAGAGAGAGAAAGAGGGGGGGCGACCTCCATTGGAGGTCTGCCCCCTCCTCCGATCTCAACATTTCCTCTTCGTTTATGTTTGTGATTTTAATCTCCGCTGCGCATCTGCGTTTGCAATAACTTTCTCTACTTCTGACTATGTATTTCAGGATCTAACAACACAGAAGATCCTTGGTCATGGTAGATTATGAAGAGGGCTTTACATTCTTGAAGAACCTATCTTCGTACGCAGCAGTATCCTAAAAAAAATTGAATATGTGGCATAGCTGATTGAATCATTTACCGGTATCAAAGCTCCAACTAGTAGTTTCACATCTCTGCCTTGAGTCCAATAAAGTTGTTCTTGAATGTGATATGTGTTAAAAGACCAAACATCATAGAGTTAGTTTTTCTTCTTGTGAGTCCGAGGCGTAACAACGATTTGAGTTAGTATATTCATATGTTTGCGGTCCTTCTCCTGTAGTCTCTTTGCATGGTTATAAATATTTTGTTTCTTTCATTTATATCTATTCTCGGTTTACTATGGTCTACCTCATGAAACCAAAAGATGAAGTTTCTACAATATTTATGTTTTTTCACAAATTCATTGAAAATCAATTCAATTGCTCCTTACTCTCATCTCTTGGAGTATTTAACCTATTTGTAAACTTCAACAAATGGCTTACATTTTGAATTTTGAAATCATCCTTTTCAAAATTTCTAATTTTTTAATTTGAAGTTTCGTACCATCAGTCATAAAAACATGTTTTTTAAAAATATCTTGAGAATTTTTGAAAGATTTTTCGCTATGGGTTATATGAAAAGAGGCACTTGAGTTTAAGAACCATGACATACCTTGCAAAGTGGAAAGTGTATTTTCAGAAATGGTTTCCTTCTCCTTAAATATTTCTTCTACATAGGTGTTGATGTTGGAAGGCAAGACTCTTCTCTCCTTGTCTTCCACGGCTCCCACGTTTCCATATTTCTTTTGAAGAAGAGGACAAGTGGTCTTGATGTGACCACTTTTCTTATAATAGTGACATATTGTGTCCTTATTTGCCCATTGTACTCTAGGTTTTTTGCTTTATCTATTACCGTTTTATCCTTCAAGGTTTTTGACGTGTGGAGGCTTGTATGTCTTTATATTTACTCCCGGTTTGGAAGCGATAAGAATGACTTCAATTGCAACACTTATGTTTTTTAATCTAGTTTCTTCCATAACTAGATTTGCCAAAAAAGTGTCTCCCTTTCGTCTAGGTTTTCTATGAATTAAATTTGATCTAATATTTTAAAATTCATCCCTTAATCCTTGAATAAATAAGAAGAAATATTGATTGTTAAAGAACTCTTGAAATTAATCTATTTTTTGAAGTTTTTCAAATTTGTCAAAACTTCGGAGTTGACTCCACAACTCGGAGAACTCATTATGATACTCTTTAATACTTAGGTTACCTTGCTTAAGCATTATCATTCTTTCCATCAAATCAATTTAAAAAACAAAGTCATCTTGAGAATTGCATATTTTTCAAATATTCTCAAGTTTCAAATGCATTTTTAAATATACTAATTTGATTTCTAAGTTTTTCATCCACATTTTAGCAAATTATCTATGTTATTTTTGCATTCGTTTTGTGTAAGTTTTCATATCCTGCTTGTACTTTTCTTGAGCTTTGAAATCATCATCATCATTTAAATCTTCAATATCTAAGATAGGTTCTTGAATTGTCCCGTCTATGTAATCCCAAAATTCTTTAAACAAAAAATATTTTTTCATGGTTCTTGCCCAACTTTGATAGCATTTTGGCTCAAGAATGTATTTAAAAGTCTTATTTTTACTATCAATTTGAAGGAATAAATAAGGATTTGATTACCTCAAATTTGAAATCAAGCACAAAATATCACAAACTTTTCAATCTTGGTATGCTTCTTGATGTACTTGATTCCTTCAAAATGAGGCTCTGATATCAATTAAACATTTATTGATGTATGATTGTTGAAGAAGCAAAGTCATAAATCGTTAATGTGTCGATCGAATCGTCAAGATATCAACACATCCAAATATGAATATTTCAATATGTATGATTGTTGAAGCTGTAAAGTCACAAATCGTTACGTGTCGATCGAATCATCAAGATATCAACACATCCAAATATGAATATTTCAATATGTATGATTGTTGAAGCTGTAAAGTCACAAATCGTCAACGTGTCAATCGAATCATCAAGATATCAACACATCAAAATATTGATATTTCAAGTCAAGAATACACAAATCAGATCAAGTAAGAGACAAATCCACAAGTCAAAAGGTTATGCAGGAAAGCTTGTTCATTAATGTACATTAGAGCTCTATTTATAGGGAAAAGGAATGGACTAGCCGTTGGGAGACAAGAGGGGAGAGGAGAAAGAAATGGACTAGCCGTTGGGAGCCAGCTGCTGGCCCCCAACGGCTAGTTGAGGGCAGCCTGCACCGGGAGCAGTTGGAGCTCCCAACAGGTAATAGCCAATGGGGGCTCCAACGGTTACATTCATATTACGTTTAACAGCAAGAAGCCTGGGCGGTCACAACCAAAAGACAAAATAAGGAAACAAAATTAGTAGAAATAGAATACTGTATATGCCTTTACTGACCTAGGACATAACACTAACCGTGGGATAAAAAGGACTTTAATGCATTGAAAAACAATGAATGTAGACACAACTTATCATTAAGAACACAAGATGATGGAGCCTACAACAAAATCAGACCTAGAACCAGTTAAATGCTTGACCAAACTCAACACAAAGCTATTTGATGGAGAAACTAAATAAAGTATTGGACCACAGGATGACTGGGATCATAAAACAACTATGCCGTGCTAACACAATGCCGGTGGGACTGCTTTGAGAAACTAGAGCTGTTTAACCACGGAAGTAAATATGCTGTCTATATGAACTTATAGTGAACCACAACCATTGCTATAGTGAGACCCTTAGGAGAGAGGTCTTTAAATTGACATTGGAGGACCGCTTCATTTGAAGTTGCTGGAAATTATTCTTCATAATTGATTTGTTCCCGAAGTTTTCTATCATAATGGTGGTGGATGATCCACTTCATGATATGCATCTGCTATGATGGATCAAATATATATGTTTTTGGAATTTATATGAACCATACCAAAATAATGTATATTATCTACAATTCTTGCATGTAGACCTGTCTGGTTTTGGGTAAACCAAGACTGCAAGTTTCAAACCGGCAGTTCTGGTTCCACCAAAACCTGGAACTGGATCTGAACCAGCCCCGCTTTGGTTTCTGGTCTAGTTTTGGTTCCACTAGTTCCAGTTCCAGTTGCAGGTATGGTTCCGATTCATTTTTAGGCTTTACTCTTAAAAATATAAAATATATCAAAAAAAGAACTAATAGAAAAGGCCTTGGAGCTTCCATTTCCAATTCAATTCTCCTCTAGGTGGAAGTGGAACCGAATCTTGGGGTTCCCTGGTTCCCAGGTTGGAGCACCCAGATGTACATAATGTGCATATGTATTTTTGATAGGTTGCGCAAGTATTTATGAACTTTCCATCTCTCTCTAAAAACATACATGTGTTTGTATAGGTATGAATACTTTGTGTATCATGAGGAGGCCGAACTTGAATTGATGCACATGACTTTCCAACTGTTGGAAGCCGACCAGCTCCTTGACCTCCCAAATGTGTGAGCTATGCCAGCAGCCATATGTGAACCTCCCTATGAACCATGTAGGAGCCCTGTAAATTGTCAGCCATTAGAGAACTTTCCTAGTCAGAAGAGAGTGAATGTAGCCCAACCTCACTTGCCTTTTCCTTGCTTATTGAGTGAGAACTGGCTATCAACTTGGAGAGGAACCCGGGTTGCTATTGGCTTTGACTTGACGGAATTGTCTTGGACATGTATCTGCGGGCAGGACATTATGAACGCTTCTTGGTGCCTTGGATTTGGGCTTCAAATTGGATCTTCTACGACTTGATCAATTTGGACCTAAAATTGATCTCATTTTGATGCTCTTTTTCTTATTAGAGCTCAAAACATCAAAATTTCATATGTTTTTAGCACTTTCTATGAATTTTCAAATTATTTACTTTCTAAGCAATTTCTTTATATATATATGGAGAGAGAACTTGATATATGCTAGCACACTTAGATGCTAGCAAATCCAAACAAATCTCAATCATCCGTCTTGTATGGTGGATGGTTGAAATTCGAATTTAAAAAGCAAAAAAGTTTCACATGCATACCTTTTACTTTTTGAATTTAAATTTTAACAATCCATCAACGCAAGATGAATGATTCAGATTTGTTTGGATTTGTTAGCACCTAAGTGTGCTAGCATAGACCGGGTTTCTTCACTGTATATATAAGAATATGCCTTCTCACTGAGGAAACAAAGAGAAAAAGATAATGATGGTGTTCACTATTTTCAATCCTTCAATTTCCCAAAGTTTCAGGCTGCAACTATATAATGGGTTAATGTTGAGCAACTGAACTCTCTTGGTTTTACAGAATGATTTCATACTACCAGGAGGCCCAATGCATGTAACCGGTGGTGCACCTATTGTGTCTTCTGTGAGGAAGGCTGTGGAAATTGGTAGGAAGAGAGGAGCCCTTATTGTTTGGGTATGGCTCAGACGACGTTCTTCAACTTTTCTCTAGGAAAGAAACAATGATTTATTCTTCATTATTGTTTGCAGTTCTGCTGAAGGCCCTAGTGTTTTGCATCAATTATTATTTCTTTTACTTGTTTTGAGGTCGGTTGCTGCTTACTAAGCCTTCTGTTTGACCTTAGTCTACTAGAATAAATTAGATTGCTATGAATATTCTGACTATTAGAGGAATTTCTCTACCACGTCCCCTTCAAATTTGTTTATGTCAGTGGAGTAGGCGTTCTTGCACCGCTTCCAATGCTGTGAATTCCTCTGAAAGATAGTTTCTAGTTAATTACTGAACCTGTCCATTAGCAATAGCATGGAGTAGTCTAAGGGTGATAGATATAACATAAGATGCGTTATATACCACATAGCATAAGCTTCACGAACAGCTAGGAAAAACTTTAAGATTGGCAATAATTATGTTGCAACAACGACAACTAAGCCTTTTTCCATACTAGATGGGGTCGGATATATGGATTCTTTGTTTCCACATAGCCCTATCATGTGCCAGGCTAGCACTTAACTCAACATAAGGTAGATCATACTTTATTGTTTCTTTCCAACACTTTTGTGGTCGTCTCCTTTCTCTTTTAACATTTTCACAATCTAGTTTTTTATATCTTCTTATAAGAGCATTCTTTGGTCGTCTTTATACATGTTCAAACCATCTTAAACAATTTTTCCTCATTTTATCTTCTATTGGTGCTACTCCCCATTTATTTCTAATAACCTCATTATGTATACGACCTTTCTTTGTGTGACCACTCATCCATCTCATCTTCATTTCTACTACGAACATCTTTTCTACATGTTAATGATTAATTGTGCAACACTCAAAACAAAACCATAAAACATAGCAGGTCTAATTGTTGCTCTATAATATTTATCTTTCAACTTTAATTGTATCTTCTTATCACATAGAATACCTGATGCCCCTCTTCATTTTAACCAACCTGTATTAATTCTATACATAACATCTACATCAATTTTCTATCACCCTGAAAAATTAACCTTAGGTATTTAAAACTTTTCTTGCGAGGGATGCAATGTGTGCCAATCTTAATTTCTATGTCCTTAGAAGTGACCAAATTATCAAACTTACATTCTATATATTATGTCTTTGTTCTACTAAGTCAGAAGCCTTTACTTTCTAGTGTTTCTCTCCATAGATCCAATTTTCTATTAACTTTTTTGTTAGACTCATCTACTAATACAATATCATACGTAAGTAACATACACCAAGGTACTTCATCTTGAATATATTTTGTTAACTCATCAACAATTAATATAACTAGATATGGACTCCCTTATGTAACCCAATATCAACTTCAAAGAAGTTTGTCATTCCTTTATGAGTCCTCACACATGTTTTTGTACCATTGGACATGTCTCTTATAAGATTTATGTATGTCAATAGAATATCTTTCTTCTAAGGTTATCCAAAGAATCTCTTGGCACCCTATTGTAAACGTTTTCTATATTAAAAAATAACATGTGAAAGTTGTTTTGTTTTATTAATAAATGTTCCATAAGATGTCTCAATAGGTGAATTGTTTCAATAGTAGATGAGCCTGACATAAATCCAAATTGGTTCTCTATTGTATTCTATACTTGTCTTAACCTACGTTCGATAATTCTTTTTCATAATTTCATAGTATGACTCATTAATTTGGTACCTCGATAATTCACACGATTCTGAATGTCTCTATTGTTCTTATATATGGGTATAAGTATACTTGCTCTCCCTTCCTCGGACATCTTTTGGGTTTTTCATATTTCATTACATAGGCTTGTGTGTCAAGTGAGCCTGTTTCTCTTTTTTCCATACTTCGATAGGAATATTATATGGTCCTACAGATTTACCAACCTTAATATGTTTAAGAGCCTCTTTAACTTCATTTTTTTAATACGTCGAAATTATGGTTTATATACTTTTTTATTTATCTCTATTTTCATTAAAAAGCTTATAGAATATTTTTTCCATCTATTTTTTATATCATTATTTGCCACTAGAATCTTCTCATCCTCATCTTTGATGCATCTAACAAAAGTAAGATCTTTAGTTTTCTTATCTCTAGCCTTAGCTATCCTAAAAATATATCTTTCACCTTCTTTTGAGTTAAGTTTTTTATGTAAATCCTCCCAAATTTTGGTTTTTGCTTAACTAACAGCCTTTTCATTTCTTTTTTTGCTTTTTTATAAGCCTCCAAAGTTTCATTGTTTTTTTTGGCATAATGCAATTTGTAATATACCTTCTTTACCTTAATTTTATCTTACACCACTTCACTCTACCATCAAGCTTTTTTTTAGCCGGTACGCCTCTCTTGAATTCACCAGACACATCTTTTATTACTTCCCTCATATGTATAACTATATTGTTCCATGTATCAAAAGGTGTATCTGCATAATTTCAAGCTATCTCTTTGAAGAACTTTTTGTTTAAATATATCTTCTTTCTCACACTTGAAGTTTCACCCTTTAGTATGAATAGCTCTATGCACTCTATTTTTTTTTTGTCAAATTTTTCACCTGCCAATACATTACTAAAAGTCGATGGTGAGTAGTTAAGCTCAATGTTGTAAAAAACCGTATCGGTGCCTGTATTGCATGGAGCACCGATATGGTTGTATCGTACCATATCATACGGTATGGTACAATACACAAAAACAATTCAAAACATTCAAAAATTAAAATTAATGAACAAAACATGTATAACACATTGAAGAAACATTCATACTATAACAAAAACATCTCCATAACAAGACTACAAGCATCCATATTCCATAAATATAATTTCATATTCCATGAATCCATAATCCATGGTTCCATATTCTATTATTGCAATTGGCCTTCCAAAATCTCCAACACTCTATATGCTTGCTTAACTCTAAATGAATATTAAAACGAGTAGTTGAATCTTCAATAAGGTCAATTGCATTTAAGATACCTTTTTTTACTTCTTAATCCTCTACAAAGTTAGGAGAAAATCAAATAGAAAGGTTAAGGAAATATGCAGCAACATGCAAATTATGATGTATTTGGCGGTTTCAACGTGCATCAATTATCTTCTAAACTTTCTTTAGAAGTGACCGCTTGCGGTCAAGGTTTGCTTGTATTTCCAATTTGGACTTATCCATAACATCATATAAGGTATAGCAAGTCCATCTTCACTGTCCACCATCCTCATTACCTTAACTAAAGGTACAGTCATCCTAAAAAATTTGCTGCAACGTTCTAAAAAATCAGCATTGAAAAATTTACCATAGCAATCTCCTCCCTCTTTGTAGACCAACTAATAGAGCCTCATTCATTAGATGCAAACAAATTTTTTAATGCATTTTTATGTATGACAAGACTTTGCACAGTAATGATATTTATAGCAAATCGTGTCAATAAAGGCCTAATCAATTCTCTTCTAGTTGTATGAATTTGCATCAAATGTAATAAAGAAGAATGATTATAAATAAACTTTGTAATATTTTTGCATGTATCTATAGTCCTCTTATTTGATCTATTACTCTCAAATCTTTAAGCATTAAGTCTATGCAACGTGCAACACATGGAGTCCACACTAAGGATGGTTAGTTTGCCTCAAGCATCTTACCAGTTGCTCTAAAATTTGCAGCATTATTAGTAATGAATTAAACAACATTTTGAAACACAAACTTACTCAACAACTTCTTTAAAAATAGGGACTAAATTATCTGTAATTTTATCAATATGGGACAAGTTATATGATTTAAAAAATAATGTACCTTTGGTACAATAGACTAGGAAGTTTACCAAAGACCTACGCTGACCATCTGTCCAACTATCAGCCATAACAGAACATTCTATATCCTTCCACGACTCCCTAATTCAGAACTCCATACATTAATAATATCAACTCATTTCTGCAATAATGTGCCCCTCAAAGCATGATAAGTAGGGATTGAGCCAATCCCACACTGGCAATAACATCTGCCATACTTTGAAAAGAAAATGAGTTTGCAACATTGAAAGAGAGGCAATTTTTATAAAAAAATTCAGCACACTTTAAATCTACTTTCTCAAATACCTTCTTTGAAGTCATAACTGATCTCATGCCTGACTGAGCTCTAGGAGTCGTATATGGGGAAAAAATGAAGGCATCCGACTATAGTCACTACCTCCTCTAGCTCCTCCTCTAGTATCCCTCATAGGCATCAGGTAAGTAGGAGCTCTTGCAGTGGAACAAGAGGCAAATCTACTGCTACTACCACCAGAACCTATACTTTTTTCCTTTTCTCCCCTTGTTCTCCATCTCCTCTTCTATCTCAATTGCACGATGGAATTCATCACCACCATGAACATAATCCCTTGAGTAGTAGCATTTTCAAATGGTTGAGACATATCCCAATCACCTATTTCTGCCCTCTCTCTCACCTTTAATCTCTTCTTCTCCTTCGAAGCCTCTAATACCTGCTCAATCTCATACTTAATTGTTTCGGGAACTCGAGGACATACACTAACATCCTTCTTGGTTCTCGCAAGGTGATGTTTCATACGAGAAATACCATCATGTTTTACAACATTGCAAAATATGTACTTGTTTATAAGCTTATTGCCTTCATACACAGCAGTACAATATTTCCAAGCCGGATCGACTCGATCAGAAGCCATTAAGACAAGAGTGGACAATCAATAAGAAGGGAAAGGCCTTTTACAGGTTAAGAATCATGGAACCTGCCAAACCCCCAAAATTTTTAAGTGAAAAATCGGGTAGAATGCCAAAGGGAAGTGGTATGACACAAATTTGACAAAAACCCTAGAGATGGAGAGTTGGATTGAGTGAAATACTCGAGAATCTTGTGAATAAACCATGAAATGAACAAGAACAAGGTAAGAAAAGAATTTGAAAGCAAAGAAATGGCGTGGAAAAAGGTTTGGGAAGAAATAGAAATGAAATTCGCAAGTTTTGGATTTTTAGAATTTATAACAGAAAAATTGTCATCGACTCGTACGGTACAGGGTATATCATATGATACGATGCGGTACACCCCCATATCATACGATATGACATGATAAATCGCGATAAGCGATACGTGCCCTGTATCGTATCGTATCTTCATATGTTATGCTATAAAATCATATCGTATCGTACGATACGTACGATTTTTATAACATTGGTTAAGCTTTCTCTTGAAATTATCTTGCAATCTTTATAACACGATCTATCTTTTCTCTTATAAACAAAATAATCAATTTGTGTTTGTAATGATTTATAAAATTATAACGGATATGTCAAACATGAAAAGACACTTTTTAACAATGTTATAAAAATCATATTATATCGAATTAGACATAATATATGAAATGTAAGTTTGATCATTTGGTTACTTCAGAGGGCATAGAAATTAAAATTAGCACACATTGCATCCCCCAAAAGGAAAGTTTAAGTACTTAGGGTCAATTTGTGACGGAAGAATTGATGGAGATGTTACGCATAGAATTAATGTTGGTTGGTTAAAATGGAGAGGAGCATCAGGTATTCTTTGTGATAAGAAGATACCATTAAAGTTAAAAGGTAAATATTATAGAGCAGCAATTAGACCTGCCATGTTTTATGGTTCTAAGTGTTGGATAGTTAATCATCAATATGTACAAAAGATGTCTGTGATAGAAATAAAGATATTGAGATGGATGAGTGGCCATACAAGAAAAAATCATATACATAATGAGGTTATTAGAAACAAATTAAGAGTGGCACCAATAGAGGATAAAATGAGAGAATATTGTTTAAGATGGTTTGGACATATAGAAAGAAGATCCAAAGAACTTTTAAGAAGGTATGAAAAACTAAATTTGGAAAGTATTAAAAGAGGTAGAGCCCTCTTCAGTATCTCTTCTTCCCAAATCCTTTTTCACGTCATTTTCTTGCTTCCAAATCCTCTTCTTACCTTGTTCTTATTGATTTCATGGTTAATTCATCTCAAGCGTTTCATCCAATCAACTCCCCATCTGTAGGGTTTTTGTCAAATACCCCTTTCTTTTGATATTCTACCCTACTTTTTAATTAAAAAATTTGGGGGTCTTACAAATTCCTTAATTCTTAACCTCTAAAATTTGGCTTACAATCGAGTTGATTCGTAATGAAAATATTGCACTCCAACCTATAAAGGCAATAGGCTTGTGAACAAGTACATGTTTTGCAATACAATAAAACATGGTGATATTTCTTGTATGAAACACCACCTTACGGGAACCAAGAAGGATGCTAGTGCATGTCTTCGGGTTCCCGAAGCAATGAAGTACAAGATTAAGCAAATATTCGATGCTTTAAAGGAGAAGAAGAGATTAAGAGTAAGAGAGTGCAAAAATAGGTGGTTGGGATATGTCTCAACTATTTGAAGATGCTTATTCTCAAGGGATGTATGGTGGTGATGAATTCTATGGTATAATTGAGATGAAAGAAGAAATGACTGAAGAAGGGAGGAAAAGGCGAGAAAAAGGAAAAAGTGTAGGTTCTCGTGTTTACAATGGAGTTAGCTCTTGTTTCATTATAAGAGCTCCTACTCGCTCGATGCCTACGAGGGGTACTAGAGGAGGAGCCAGAGGAGGTAGTGGCTCTAGTGGGATGCCTTCATTTTCCCCCCACATATAACTCTTGGAGCTCAACCAAGCATTAGATCAACTATGGCTTCAAAGGAGGTAATTGAGAAAGTAGATTTGAAGTGTGCTGATTTTTTTATGAAAATTATCTCTCTTTCAATGTTGTAAACTCAGTTTCTTTTCAATGTATGGCGGATGCTATTGCCAGTGTGGGATCCGGTTAATAGAGTTCCTACTTATCATGCTTTGAAGGGTATATTATTGCAAAAATGGGTTGATATTGTTAATGCATGGAGTTCTGAATTTAAGGAGTCGTGGAATGATATATGATGTTCTATTATGACGGATGGTTAGATAAATGGTAAATATAGGTCTTTGGTAAACTTCTTAGTCTATTGTCCTAAAGACACTATTTTTAAAATCATATAACTTGTCCCATGTTGATAAATAACAATAACAAACAACAACAACTAAGCCTTTTTCCATACTAGATGGGGTCGACTACATGGATTCTTTGTTTCCACAGATCCCTATCGTGTACCATGTTAGCAATTAACTCCCAATAAGCTAGATCATTCTTTATTGTTTCTTTCCAACACTTCTGTAGTCGTCCTCTACCTCTTTTGATACTTTCCAAATTTAGTTTTTCTAACCTTTTTACAGGTTCTTCTTTTGATCTTCCTTCCATATGTCCAAACCATCTTAAACGATGTTCTCTCATTTTATCCTCTATTAGTGCCACTCCTAATTTTCTTCTAATAACCTCATTATGTATACGGTCTTTTCTTGTATGACCACTCATCCATCTCAACATCTTCATTTCTGTCACAGACATCTTTTGTACATGTTGATGATTAACTGCCCAACACTCAGAACCATAAAACATGGCAGGCCTAATTGCTACTCTATAATATTTACCTTTTAACTTTAATGGTATCTTCTTATCACAAAGAATACTTGATGCTCCTCTCCATTTTAACCAACCAGCATTAATTCTATGTGTAACATCTCCATCAATTCTTCCACCACTCTGAAAAATTGACCCTAGGTATTTAAAACTTTCCTTTTGGGGAATGCAATGTGTGCCAATTTTAATTTCTATTTTCTCTGAAGTAGCCAAATGATCAAACTTACATTCCATATATTCTGTCTTTGTTCTACTAAGTCGGAGGCCTTTGCTTTCTAATGTTTCTCTCCATAGTTCCAATTTTCTATTAACTTTTTCCTTAGACTCCTCCACTAATACAATGTCATCTCCAAATAACATACACCAAGGTACTTTATCTTGAATATGTTTTGTTAACTCATCCATCACCATTATAAATAAGTATGGACTTAAAGTTGATCCTTGATGTAACCCAATATTAACTTCAAAGAAGTTTGTCGTTCCTTCATGAGTCCTTACACATGTTTTTGCACCATCATACATGTCTCTTATAAGGTTAATATATGTCAATGGGATACCTCTTTTTTCCAAAGTTCTCCAAAGAACCGCCCTCGGTACCTTATCATAAGATTTTTCTAGATCAATAAATATCATGTGAAGGTCTTTCTTTTTTGCTCTAAAATGTTTCATAAGACGACTCAAAAGGTGAATCGCTTCAATAGTAGATCTGCCTGGCATGAATCCAAATTGGTTCTCTGTTGTACTTGATACTTGTCTTAACCTACGTTCGATAATTCTTTCCCATAATTTCATAGTATGACTCATTAACTTGATACCTCGATAATTCGCACAATTTTGAATGTCTCTCTTGTTCTTATATATGGGTATAAGTGTACTTGCTCTCCATTCCTCAGGCATCTTTTGGTTTTTCCATATTTCATTAAATAGCCTTGTGAGCCAAGTGATTCCTATTTCTACTAGTATTTTCCACACTTCTATAGGAATATTATCTGGTCCTACTGATTTACCGCCCTTCGTATGTTTAAGAGCCTCTTTGACTTCATTCTTTTGAATACGTTGGTAGAAATTGTGGTTTATATACTTTTCTGACTTGGTTAAATCTCCTAAACTAATACTAACATCTTTATTTTCATTAAAAAGATTATAAAAATAGTTTTTCCATCTATTTCTTCTATCATCATTTGCCACTAGAATTTTTTCATCCTCGTCTTTTATGCATCTAACATAATTAAGATCTTTAGTTTTCTTATCTCTAGCCCTAGCTATCCTAAAAATATCTCTTTCACCCTCTTTTGAGTTGAGTTTTTTATATAAGTCCTCCCAAATCTTAGCTTTTGCTTCACTAACAGCCTTGCTTCCTTCTTTGCTTTCTTATAAGCTTCTAAAGTTTCACTAGTTTTCTTAGCATAATGTAATTTGTAACATGCCCTCTTTGCCTTGATTTTATTTTGTACTACTTCACTCCACCACCAAGCTTCTTTTTGTGCCTGTACACCTCCCTTAGATACCCCTAACACATCTTTCGCCACTTTCCTAATATGTATAGCCATATTGTTCCATATATCACAGGGTGTGCCAACATAATTCCAAATATCTCCTTGAAGGACTTTTTGTTTAAATATATCTTCTTTCTCACTTTTAAGGTTCCACCATTTAGTCCGAATAGCTCGATGCACTCTTTTCTTCTTCGTCCATTTTTTTATTTGTAAATCCATAACTAAAAGTCGATGTGGGGTGGTTAAGCTTTCTCCTGGAATTACCTTGCAATCTTTACAACACGCTCTATCTTTTTTTCTACAAATAAAGTAATCAATTTGTGTTTGTGATAAGCCACTCTTATAAGTAATTAAATGTTCATCTCGTTTTTTGAAGATTGTATTGACTATAAAGAGATCAAATGCCATAGCAAAATTTAAAATCTCCCTACCTTGCTCATTTATATCCCCAAAACCAAAGTTTCTATGAATACCTTGATATCCTAATGCCTCTTTACCGACATGTCCATTTAAGTCTCCTCCTAAACAAATCATCTCCTTTTGTGAAATCTTTTGAATCACCTTATCTAACTCTTCCCAAAAAGCTATCTTTATACTATCTTCTAGTCCTACTTGGGGTGCGTAAGCATAAACTATATTCAAAACCTCTGCTCCTAACACTAATTTTAACATCATGATTCGGTCACCATATCGTTGTATGTCTACTACACTTTTGCCAATTTTATTATGGAGTTGGTTGATCCTAAAAATTCTTGCAAGTTTTACTTACTGTGGCCCTGATGTGTGTGGAATATGTGGGCCCAGTTTCAGCGTGATTGGAGCGAGTATCGAGGGATTTGCCACAATGATCAGATGCTGAGATGCTAGAAATCCTGTTTTGGGTTTTTGAAAATAATGATGTGAACTCACCCGAATTGAAATTGCACTCACTCTACATTCGAAGTAAAACTCACACGAAATGAAAGTGCGGTCACTCTACATTCCTGAAAGGAAAACTCACGCGAAATGAAAGTATAGTCACTCTACATCTCCGAAAGTAAAACTCACACGAAATGAAAGTGCAGTCACTCTACATTCCCGAAAGTAAAACTCATGCGAAATGAAAGTGCAGTCACTCTACATTCCCAAAAGTAAAACTCACGCGAAACGAAAAGGCAGTCACTCTACATTCCCAAAAGTAAAACTCACCCGAAAATGAAAGTGCAGTCACTCTACATTCCCGAAAGTAAAACTCACCCGAAATGAAATATGCATATTTGCTTAAGAAGAGAGGGGATTCGAAGTATAGAAGGTTTATAAAGTATATTGGGGTAAGAGAGCGAAAAGGCTAAGTGCACGTGGGTGTAATCATGTTCATCCACCAATTAAGAGCGAAAAGGCTCAAGTGCATATGGGTGTAATCGTGATCATCCACCAATTAAATGACAAGCGAAGAGAGCTAATCAATATTACAACATGGGGGGAGGTTGCGCTCCATTAATACAACCCATTTTCGAATTGAATTAAATGGAGAAAACGGTTAAAAACCAAAGTTTAAAGGCGCTTACAAGTTTTTCCGAAATGCTGAAAATTTTGTGTAAAGAATCGGACTATCTTCTTCCTTTTAAGCTTCCCCTTCACTCAAGCCGTTGGTGCAGCCCCTTCCTTGGTTCGGTCCCACCTTTATCTCTCTTGGTTCGATCCAAGCTAGCCCACGGCTGCTTTGGTGCAGCCCACCTTCCTTGGTTCGTTCCAAGCTAGCCAAGTCTTGGCTTACCTTAACCGTGCTCCACTCGTCCAAGGTGCAGCCCCTTTGCTCCACGCCTTCACTCGGCCAACCTTGCTCCAAGCCTTCCCACTCGGCCAAGCCTTCTCGTGCTCCAAGCTTTCCACTCGGCCCAGCTTCTTGTGCTCCAAGGCGTCTCACTTTGCCCCAAGCTCTTTTGATGCTCCAAGGCGTCTTCTCCTTGGCCGGGTGCTCCAAGCTTGGCTCGAGCTCCCTTCTCTCTCCTCAAGGCAAGCCTCCAACCCTCTCACAAGCCCCCCCCCCCCCCCCCCCCCCCCCCCCCCCCACCCCCTCCTTGGCCTTATTTATAGGCCAAGGGAGTGGATCTTTTGGGGCGGGTTGGATCTTTTAGTCCAACCTGATCCAAGGGTCCTTTGGGGCATGGATTTGGATCTTTTGGTCCAGATTCAATCCAAAAATTCTTTTGTGTCCTTCTTTGGGGGCATGAAATGGACACTTTTTAAGCGGGTTGTGGTTTCTCTGTGACCCGATTTTAGACTAGGTTCTTCCCAATCCTTTTAACTGGCCAATGCTTGATTTCAAAACTTTTTCTTTTGATACTTGATTTGATTTGTCTGGCTCCATCTCGAGCTTGCGCTTGATTCTTGATGGCTTCATCACGGTCTCGATTTCATTTTGCATTTTTAGAATTTGAACTCGCCTTGAAATGAACACTGGGTTCGATCTTCCATCTCGCTTTTATCCAGATAGGCTTGGCTCCTCCTTCACTTTTTGGATTGATCTCGAGGTGGATTTTGGATCGGGTTTCACCTGTCCATTGGATCTGTTTTGGAATCCATGGGCTTTTAACTTGAATTTAAAAACTTTTATTTTGAGATCTTTCCCAAAAGGTTTAAACTTTAAAATTTTGGGACTTTTAAAAGGTTCAGAAAGGTTGGAAGCTGGTTTTGGAAATTCACGAGTTTTTAAAAACATTTGAAAATTTTTGGGTGTTTATAATTATAACCTTCAGTTTCAAAATCAAAATAATCATCCCCTTGATGATATTGTTGTGGTCCTTCCAAATTAATCCATTAAATGTCTTCTTCAGTTAGGAGTGTATTTGCTTCATTATCTTTCATAATCTACTCTTGTAAGATATCAAAATTATCCAAACTTATTGAATCAAATTGGTTCTCCCTATTTAACTTTTTTAATTACCTAAAATAATGATAAGTAAATAATATTAATAATTAATAAATCTAAAAAGTTCAAGAATAACATTAACAGTTAAATAAACTAAAACATTGAATTAAATACTTAATTAGTAACTAATCATTTATTACTTTTGTTAGAGCCGCATGTTGCAACGGATGAAAATTAGGTCATAGAGCCGCTTATGTTCCAATCTGTTGCACTTTTTTGTGTGGATATGTTCAAAGAAACTCCAAATCCTTTCACAACTAGTTGCACTATAGGTTTGAATCAAAACTCTTATTGCAAAATCTCTTAAATTTGGGCAATCACTTCCAAGCCTATTCTACCAAACATCTAATAGGAAAAGACAAATGTAAATATTTATTCCATAATAAATGTATGATTTAAGAAACTTAAAAGATAAATGATTCATATCTTTACATGAGCACATATTAGTACGATTGCGAATGGGTACAAGCAAGTCCATCAAATGAAGAGAATTATTGTAGATCTCTATCTCTCGATGTATAGCATATGCTCTACTCTCATCAGGGACCAATATGTGTATGCAATCAATGATACCTCAATTAACCTCATCGTTTATTTTAAAGTTTGCAGAATACTTAAATGATGGATTTAAGTAATAAGTTGTTGCATGAATAGGCCGATGAAACCATTTATTCCATCTATTATCGATAATCATATATATGGACACTTAATCTCTCTTTCTTCCATTAAAATTGCTTCTAATAGCTTCTTTAGCCCTATCCATGGCTTTATAAAGATAATTCATAGACAGCTTCTCCTTGTTGTCAGCCAATCTCAAAACTTAACTGAAAGATATGTGATCCTTAATAGTCTAATATAGGAGTTCCAAAATGTACTCTTGAGAACTATTTTTGAAATCTCATTTAGTTTTTTATTTCTTCTATTTTGAGGTAACTCTACAAACTGCTGCCACTCATTTAAGGAAAATATTCTCTTAAAGGATTGCTTTTGTTTAACAATGCTATATTGATAAAAAATTAGTTACAAACCGAGTAACAATTATATGAATGAGTTTTGTACCATCTATATATATCATCATCATACATAATACAAACCTTATAGTAGAGAGATACTTTTACACAACAACATGAATTCTAGGTTGTACACCAAGTATAGTATTAGGAATTTAGGAGTAAAAAATAGCTATATACCTCAATGAGATCTTCCTCTAGCCCTTTCTCTTCTACCACTTACAGCATCTTCAACAACTCTCTTTTCTTTGGTTGATGGATGTAAACACCCAAAAAAAATTTAAAATAAAAAATTTTCAACTTTTAGAAATTTTGCTTTTTTGGCATCTTTCGGTCTTTTAAGGGTTTTTCAAATAAAAATACCTTGAATGAACTCATTTTGGTATCAAAATTTTCTAGCAACCTCAAAATGATGGTATATTGCATCCCTCTCAAATAAATCCAATTTGGACAAAATTACACAAAATGACTATTTTGCCCTCAAAACCAAATTGGCAGGATTATGCCTTTTTAAATGATTGCCTTCTAAGAAATGATGGTTTTAAGCAATTATTTTTATATAAAAAATGAAAAAGAGAACATTCGGAATCAAACCCAAAAAAGTTTACAAATTGATAAATTTATAAAATTTTAAAACCCCTAATATTCAAAAACAAATTAAATTCAAATTAGACCTCGGAAATTCACCCAATAGGTAATAGTCTCATAACGAGACCTAATACCTAGGTTTAAAGTGGTTCAATATCCTACACCCATTAAAGTGGTTCAATACCCTACACTCGCTGAAGTGGTTAAAGTGGTTCGATACATTACGCCCATGAAAAGGGTTAAATAGTCAAGGTGGTTATAGACTGACTTACAGAGCAAAAGTAAGTCACCCTTGCAAACAGAAATTGAGAATGTAAGCCAGTGTTTTCTAAAAATAATATTTGAAGATTTCATTAACTTTGATGCTTTTAAATATAGAAATAATTTTAAAGAAAGTGCTTGAAATCATATCTGTCATATATAAAATTTGGATTGAAAGGAGGCAAATTCCTCGAAAAGAAGAGATGGCATGAACCAAAAAGGTAACGACTAAGCACCTACCAATTTTGGCACTATTGAGCAAGGTAACCTGTCATTTTTAGTTTCAAGTGTTAGAAAGAAAGGTCAACATTTAAGGAAGGAAAGTCGACGTTCAAGAAGGAAAGTTGGTGCTCAAAAAGGAAGATCGGCATCTAGGAAGGAAAGTCGACATTCAGAAAAGAAAAGTCGACGTTCAAAAAAGAAAAGTCGACGTTCAAGAAGAAAAGTCAGCACCCGAAAAGGAAGGTCGGCGTTCCGGAAGGAAAGTCAGCGTCATCCATAAAAAGGAAAGTGATGCTCAATTTGGAAGTTGTGATACCTAATTTGGCAAGCTGTGATGTTCGATTTTGCAAGCCATCGGTGACCTTACATAATTTGGCAACCTTGATATGTAATTTGGTAAGCTACCAAGCCTTACCATTTTCAGCATGGAAGGATCAAAGCAACTTTGGTATAAAATTTTAGAGCCCTCATATGCATTTTGGTAAGTTACCAAGCCTTAACAATTTTAACATGAAAGGATCAAAGCAACTTTGGTATACAATTTAGTAGCGACCTAGAGTTTTTGGGACCAATCTTGCCACAGAACATAGTCAAGGGCATAGCAAGAGGCAATCTTGATCCATTTACTAAAATACCATTTCAGGAAGAAATCAGGCTTGCTGATGAAATATACCATGCATTTCAACATTGATCACAGAAAAATGTGTTGACAAATTACTTTTCATTTGAGATTCAGTGGTGTCTTGATTCCACCAATATATGAAGCCTTCAAAAAAGCAATTTGGACATTTAGACATCAACGTGTCTATGATCCTGTTATTGAAGACATAGTACACCTGCCTGAACCCACACACCCTGACCGACCTAATTCCACTCACCTTGGCTGAACCCACTTGGTCGAACCCACTTACCAATTCAGGCGGAGCCAGCTTTTGGCAAGAAGGGCCAGCGTTCACTTGCCAAGTGCAACCATCTTTAGCAAATCTTGTCAATGAAGACCTAATCAATTCCCTGTATGGATTCGCATCAAATGCAATACATAAGAATGATTATAAATAAACTTTATAATAGTTTTGTATGCATCTATAGTCCCTCTTATTTCATCCATTGCACTCAAATCTTCAAACATTAAGCCTATTTAATGTGCAACACGTGGAGTCCATACTAAGGATGGATGGTTTGCCTATCTTACCAGCTGCTCCAAAATTTGCAGCATTATCAGTAATGGATTCAATAATATTTGAAACACCTACTTCCTCAACAACTTTCTCAAAAATAGGGAATAAATTATCTGTAATTTTATCAACATGGGTCTCCGCATGTAGTGAAAAATTTTTAGAGAGGGTCTCCGCATTTTGATTATGGACGGATGCGGGGGGTAAGGAAGCTAGTCCTAGATAATAAGATTCGTATTGGTTCTTGGAATATTGGAACATTATCGGGTAAGCTAATGGAGGTGGTAGATACTATGATTCGGAGAAAGATTCATATTTTATGTTTACAAGAGACAAAATGGGTTGGAGAAAAAGCAAAGGAGATAGAGGACACAGGTTTTAAATTATGGTACTCAAGTAAAGAAAAGGCTCGAAACGGAGTTGGTATTATCATAAATAAAGTTTTAAAGGAGAAAAAGAAGTGAAAAAGGGTATATTAAATGCAATTGACCTTGTTGAAGATTCATTTACTCATAATATCCATTTAGAGTTAAGCAAGTATATACAAAGTGTTGAGATTTTGGAAGGACAATTGCAATCCAAGTCCGCTCCTAGATGTGACCAGGTATTATGTTTTTATTGATATTCATTTAAGTTATTAATTGATTGACTTTGAGTGTTTCTTATTAATCATTATCGTGTTCTATTTCAGATGAATGGTGGGCTCATTTTGGTGTAGATGCACCGATCTTAGCAAGGTTTGCTTAATGTATATTGAGCCAAACATGCAGTTCTAATGGGTGCAAGAGGAATTAGAGCTTTTTCGAACGCATTCACACGAAAAGCGAAACAGACTCGAGCATGCTCGACTGCATGATTTGGTATACATTGCCTACAACATGAAGTTAAGGCAAAGGTAATAATTTTAAAATATATATTATTTGTTGTTGCCTAATTATTTCTTAATCTTATTAATAATGAATGATTGATTGATGTGGCTATATTGCATTTAATATTCTTTATAATTTGAATATTTTTTCTTTACAGATAAATACGAAATGATGCAAGAAGGGCAAGGAATGTGCTATATGACCCATTGAGTTACAAAAATATTGATATTCTTGACGATTGGGTCGAAGAGGAGGATGAAAACTAGAGGATACTTCAAGCTGCGGCAGAACTTAGAGTTGGAGGTGATGATAAAAATGAAGGTGTTAGATGAGCAGATCCAATTATGGAGGAAGAAGAGGGAGGAGATGATGATGATGGTGATGGTGATGGTGGTGATCTTGACTATGTTGATTATAATGCTTTTGTCGATTATGATCAATGTTGTGGATGATTGTAATTTGTTTTAACTTTATTTGTAACTTTGTAACGTTTTGATCTTTGATTAAGTTGTACTTATAACTTTGTTGTTTTTTAAGTTAAACCCAAATGTATTTAGTATGATCTTTGATTAAGTTGTATGGATTATGGAATATGGATGCTTGTAACCTTCTTCATAACTTCATTACGAGATGTTTTTGTTATAGTATGGATGCTTCTTCATTGTGTTATATATGTTTTGTTCACTAATTTAAAATTTTTACTTTTTTTTTATTTTAAAAATTTTTTAATACAAAAAAATGTTTACACTATATCGTACCATACCATACCATACGGTACAATACAGGCGTATCGGTGCCTAGTGCAATAGGGCGCCGATACGGTTTTTACAACATTGCTTTTTAGTCTAGAAGGTTCAACATCAATTTGAACATTTTTATACAAACAGCAAAATCAAGTGCTGTTAAGAATCAGAAGGGCAACTTCCGAGAATCATATATAACATAAAAACAGTATAATTGTTTGATCAGTACTAAACTAAAAAATAACCGAGTAAATAATATTCAAACATCACATTTGTCGTAGTTTCATGGTCCCGTCATGGGTATAACAACAATTTCTTAAGTCAATGATTCTTTATAACACATCTTAGCTCATTGCACTCATCTTGGCTCAATGTTGTAATTGTCATCATGATCAACAAGAAACAATTTCATTGTCTTCTACCTCTCCCTCAGCAAAATCATTTCCTTCTTGTGCTTGAAGTTCAGCCTTTTTGTCTAGCTTCATCCCTTTGGGAATGTTAGGATCTTCCTCAAGCCATTAACTAAAATATTAGCACTCTCTAAACTAATCATCATACTCGATCATTGTTCACCTTCTTCCTTTCATTTGAGATTTTTTGAAAGGTTATAAGAAATTTAAAATATCAGTTATATGTAAATTCTAATAAATTGAGTTTAGACATAAGTTATCAAATTATGTGCCTTTGCCTCAACTTCATGTTATATGCAACAAAGGCAATAACACTAAGATGTGAGTGTTCCAATGCGTTCATCTCCTTCATGTGGGTATATTTCAAGAAATCCACTTCATTCATATGCACTGAACCTACAAGTTTGACTTAATATACACTATAAAAACCTTGATACTTTTAGAATTTTTGAACCAAATCATGCACCCCATTTATCTAAATAATGAGTAGAAAGAAAATGAAAGTAATCTGTTCATAACTAAATTCAACTTACATAGATTTATAAATTAAACATACCTAGAGACGTTAATTGCAAAGTTGTATGGTAATTGGACTCCCAAAATGTTCTGCAGTGTGTACCTACCAAGCTCCAAGTGAATAGGGAGCTCTATGAGTCTATGAGTACCTTGCTTGCATCGCATATCCCTTCTGTGTTTCCTCATCTTCTACAAACTTTGGAGAGAATAATCTGATTGCAGAATTGGTAAAATATACTGTAATGTGCCCAACATGATGCATTTGCTTGGACCAATTACTGTAAATCTCCTTTGAAACTTGCATATAGTCTCTTTTTTACTTAAAGTGTGTTATCATTTGTTTCTTTTCCTATCCATTACAATATATCTATATCTGTACTTGTATACACAGATGACTTATCTTCACCTACTGGCGTATTCATTTTTAGAAACATATTGTACCTTATAAAGAATCAAACTGAATATTGTATCGACTATGTTAACCTGATCCTCTTTTTCAGTCATATTATTAAGCTTATCCTTTACGAGACAGCATACCTTTAAATGCATTTTATTCATAAGAATGTTCTGGACATTAATAATATCTGTAGCAAATCTTGTCATTGAGAATCAATTCCCTTTCACTTTTGTGGCTCCTCATCAAGTTCAAGAATGTTCTGGACATTAATAATATCTGTAGCAAATCTTGTCATTGAGAATCAATTCCCTTTCACTTTTGTGGCTCCTCATCAAGTTCAAGATGGTTATATACAAGCTTAGTAATATTGCATATCTGAGTAGTCTCCTCAATCCTATCCATCTCGCCAATGTCCTGAAGCATGAACTGTAAACAATTTGCAATGTCTGTGGTTCAAACTAAGATGGATTACTACATTCAAGGATCTTGTTAGCTGCTTTATAATTTGTAACATTATAACTAATAATTTGGCCTATTTCAACCGACTCCAACATCCATCACTATTTCCTACAAGTGATTGATAGTGTTCATTGTAACATATGATCTCGAAAACAAAGCATATGATCTCAAAAGGAAGGTACTTTTTAGGGAATATTCAAAGAAACTTAGCAAAATTCTCTCTTAGTCTGTCTGTCTGTCACAACAACAACAACTATGCCTTTTCCCATACTAGACGGGGTCGGCTACTCTCTTAGTCTGTCTGTCCATGAACCATAATTGAACACCTGTTATCGTCCAGGATTCTTTGAATTCAGAATACCACTTATTGATTAGGAACCAATTCTTTTACAATTTATCCCCCAATGCACGAGAAATGGGCCCTTTACCGCCCAAGCCTACACTTCAGTAGACGCAGCTCACTCTAGGATAAATTGTAAAACAATGATTTATAAAACTCGGTACATGGTGTCCCAACTATGTTATTCTTTGAGACTGCTTCATAGAACGATTTGCATGCAAATTACATGCTCTTTATTTAAAAATCTCCAATACTCTTTTTCATCATCATCAATTATTCCCGTGTTCCAAGCTAGTGCACTTGAGGTCATGCTCATATTGGTTATCCTTATTCCTATTCCATGCTGATGTAGGTTGTCCGTGAACATGACCCATTTGGTAGGGATGTTGAATTGTTCCGAAGGCACTTATATGGTGACAGAAAAGAAATGCCAGTGATCAAGGGATCCAAGGGTGCTGAACTAGTTGATGCCCTTGCGATTGAAGGAGGAGACTACAAATTGGTAAAGACCCGCTTCAGTGCATTCTTTGCAACACCTCTGGATGGTCTCCTTAAAAGCAACGGTGTTACTGATCTTGTCGTTGTTGGTAAGTAAGGACTTCTGATGCTGTGCTACATGTAAGTAGCCTTTAGTACGAAAAGTAGGTTTCTCTGGTGCTCTTTTCATGAATTTTAGACACTAGGGTACCAGTTCCGTGTTTACCTTGAATAAATTTGTGTTGGATAAAGTGATTTGGTAGACCTATTGAAGAAGCAGCCTAACTCTAATAGCTCAAAGCCTTGATGTGTCTAGGATGTAATATGCACATGCAATATGTGTGTAATCCTTTTGCAGTCATATCTTCTTCTAACATGTCCTTGTTTTCTCATGCATCAGGAGTTCAAACACCAAACTGTATTAGACAGACTGTGTTCGATGCAGTTGCACTAGACTATAAATCTGTCACAGTTATTGTGGATGCAACTGCCGCAGCCACTCCTGAAGTGCATGCAGGTATCAACAACTTCTGACAGCATCATCAACAAATAACATCTCAGCGTAATCTTCGTTTCTGTTTGTTGTGTGAAAATTCTCTGAGGTCCATTGCTTGGTGCAATGGTAAAGTTCCTGCGCTGTGTTTTCACAGTTTTGAGTCTTGAGACTGGCCATTTCTTGCATATGTAGAAGGTTCAGACTCTTCCAGTCTGTCCCTCCCGGCATCTCGGACTAACAGAGCATTCTGTAGTCTGAGAACTAGCATGTCAATGTTGTCATTTTATCCTGTTTCAGATTTGCTGCTGGTTTGTCTTGCTACGTAACTATTGATTACTTTTTGGGACTGATGGAGCTAATTATTCTTTTCTTCTTGAATTAGCCAATATATCCGATATGAAGAACATTGGGGTTGCAACGCCTACATTGTTGGAGTGGTGCCGTGTAGAAACTTGATCACTTTTTGCTGTTCTATTTGGCAAGCCATGTGCCACATGTTTTATCCTGCTGTAATGACTTGCTGGAATTGTACAGCAAAGAGCTCCAGTTACGTGATGGTTGCTAAATATACATGTTTGTATTTATTGTATTGTACGGCTGGTTTATAATTGTTCTCTGCAGGGTGCTTTACCACTGATCGGTTGAATACTGACGGGTCCTGTTAAGAAGAGTCTCTCTCTCTCTCTCTCTCTCTCTCTCTCTCTCTCTCTCTCTCTCTCTCTCTCTCCTGTGTGTGTTCCCAATAATTCACTCCGTATCCAGTACTTACCAACAAGTTGATCTTTTTATGCGTATAATTTGTGAAATTGATGGTACCAAAAATCCCAGTTACCTTTCTGTACTTGTGGGGAATGTATTTTTCACCTGAAAAATCCAAACAGACAATGCGAGCGATCAAAAGTTCAAGCTATTATTTTCAAAGAGAAAACAAACACGACTTTTTACCTTAACTTGAATTGTCTCTCAAATATTATACCATCTGTTTGCAACTCGAATCACAAATTGATTACTTTATTTGTCGAAAAAAAGATAGAGCGTGTTGTAAAGATTGTAAGGTAATTCCAGGAGAAAGCTTAACCACCCAACATCGACTTTTAGTTATGGATTTACAAATAAAAAAGTGGACAAAGAAGAAAAGAGTGCATCGAGCTATTCGGACTAAATGGTGGAACCTCAAAAGCGAGAAAGAAGATATATTTAAACAGAAAGTCCTTCAAGGAGATGTTTGGAATTATGTTGGCACACCCTGTAATATGTGGAACAATATGGCTATACATGTTAGGAAAGTGGCGAAAGATGTGTTAGGGGTATCTAAGGAAGGTGTACCGGCACAAAAAGAAGCTTGGTGGTGGAGTGAAGTAGTACAAAATAAAATCAAGGCAAAGAGGGCATGTTACAAATTACATTATGCTAAGAAAACTAGTGAAACTTTAGAAGCTTGTAAGAAAGCAAAGAAGGAAGCGAAAAAGGCCGTTAGTAAAGCAAAAGCTAAGATTTGGGATGACTTATATAAAAAACTCAACTCAAAAGATGGTGAAAGAGATATTTTTAAGATAGTTAGGGGTAGAGATAAGAAAACTAAAGATCTTAATTATGTTAGATGCATAAAAGACGAGGAAAAAATTCTAGTGGCAAATGATGATATAAGAAATAGATGGAAAAACTATTTTTATAATCTTTTTAATGAAAATAAAGATGTTAGTATTAGTTTAGGAGATTTAGCCAAGTCAGAAAAGTATATAAACCACAATTTCTACCGACGTATTCAAAAGAATGAAGTCAAAGAGGCTCTTAAACATATGAAGAGTGGTAAATCGGTAGGACCAGATAATATTCCTATAGAAGTTTGGAAAATACTAGGAGAAATAGGAATCACTTGGCTCACAAGGCTATTTAATGAAATATGGAAAAACCAAAAGATGCCCGATGAATGGAGTACAGTATACTTATACCTATATATAAGAACAAGGGAGACATTCAAAATTGTGCGAATTATCGAGGTATCAAGTTAATGAGTCATACTATGAAATTATGGGAAAGAATTATCGAACGTAGGTTAAGACAAGTATCAAGTACAACAGAGAACCAATTTGGATTTATGCCAGGCAGAGCTACTGTTGAAGTGATTCACCTTTTGAGACGTCTTATGGAACATTTTAGAGTAAAAAAGAAAGACCTTCACATGATATTTATTGATCTAGAAAAAGCTTATGATAGGGTACCGAGGGAGGTTCTTTGGAGAACTTTGGAAAAAAGAGGTATCCCATTGACATATATTAACCTTATAAGAGACATGTATGATGGTGCAAAAACATGTGTAAGGACTCATGAAGGAACGACAGACTTCTTTGAAGTTAATATTGGGTTACATCAAGAATCAACTTTAAGTCCATACTTATTTATAATGGTGATGGATGAGTTAACAAAACATATTCAAGATGAAGTACCTTGGTGTATGTTATTTGCAGATGACATTGTATTAGTGGAGGAGTCTAAGGAAAAAGTTAATAGAAAATTAGAACTATGGAGAGAAACATTAGAAAGCAAAGGCCTCCGACTTAGTAGAACAAAGACAGAATATATGGAATGTAAGTTTGATCATTTGGCTACTTCAGAGGAAATAGAAATTAAAATTGGCACACATTGCATTCCCCAAAAGGAAAGTTTTAAATACCTAGGGTCAATTTTTCAGAGTGGTGGAAGAATTGATGGAGATGTTACACATAGAATTAATGCTGGTTGGTTAAAATGGAGAGGAGCATCAGGTATTCTTTGTGATAAGAAGATACCATTAAAATTAAAAGGTAAATATTATAGAGCAGCAATTAGGCCTGCCATGTTTTATGGTTCTGAGTGTTGGGCAGTTAATCATCAACATGTACAAAAGATGTCTGTGACAGAAATGAAGATGTTGAGATGGATGAGTGGTCATACAAGAAAAGACCGTATACATAATGAGGTTATTAGAAACAAATTAGGAGTGGCACCAATAGAGGATAAAATGAGAGAACATCGTTTAAGATGGTTTGGACATATAGAACGAAGATCAGAAGAAGAACCTGTAAGAAGGGTAGAAAAACTAAATTTGGAAAGTATTAAAAGAGGTAGAGGACGACCACAAAAGTGTTGGAAAGAAACAATAAAGAATGATCTAGCTTATTGGGAGTTAACTGCTAACATGGCACACAATAGGGATCTGTGGAAACAAAGAATCCATGTAGCCGACCCTGTCTAGTATGGGAAAAGGCTTAGTTGTTGTTGTAGTTGTTGTTGTTGTTTGCAACTGGAATCCAACCCACTTCTTATGGTTGGTACCCGTGTTAAATACATGCCAACTTTAGGCTCTGCTGCCACTTATGACGTACTGAGAGTCCAAGCTAACCGAGCGGAGGGCTGCAAGATCTTTTCTTCCACAGAGAATGGAACTTCGCTAGTAATCAATATGCCCAGGTACCTCAACTGAGCGTTAGTGTTACCACTTCAGAACATATAAGACGTGCAACATGAAGTATTTCTGAGCAACTTGGCCGGAATCCTCCTCAAGTAGTTGTTAGCCAAAGTCCATGAATTTGTTTGATCAAGCCGGTTAAGTTTGTAATAAAAGTTGATCCAACCATGAACCTGTTGCATACCACCTCACCATTGTAGAACTAAGCAGAATGTAAATCTTAATGATCTAATCTCCTTTTACTGGGTGCTTAAATTTATAGTGCATTCTCCATTATTTAGCTGTTTTTCCACCTCCATCGGTCCCACATTTTGTGGAGCACGGTTTCTCCTGTATGAGACTGTTGAACTTGAATCCAGAAGTCTAACGTCAAGAAAGCTTACTTCCAGCCAATCCTTTGAGGAAATTCACAGGATGAAGGAAACTTGGAGTTTGTCAACAATTGTCCTTGTGAATGGGATCTCTTTCAACTTCACGCGAATACCCCATGCGGTTATTGGCATCTTATCGTGAGAGTCGATTCACTGGACATGAGGATGGTTTGGCCAAAGGTTGTGCATGGGAGGAAGTTAACACTTCCTTAGTTGCAATATCATAGTCCGGCCACGGAATGAGTGCAACACTATTGCTTTTTGGGGCTGGTAAACTCGGTTAACAGTCTAGCTTCAGCTAACCTCGAAATTTCAAATCGTTTGGCTCATGTAGTTGGAGAAAATACATGGTATTTACATGTAATCAATATGCATTAGAGCTACGGTTGAGGAACGTCTTTCAGTAGGGTAAGAGTTTTATTTTTACCATTGGAGTTGCATTGACAAGGTAATTTCATAGTAAATTGATAATATTTTCTAATGAAAATTTAAGTGTACCTTACAGTTTTTCTTTTGTTGTTGGAGTATATATAACATTTACATGTAGATTATGCAACTCCTATTGTTGCCAATTTCCAACTGCAGGGGTGGATCATAGTCCCGAAGCATCGGTCTTGTTGCTAGCTACCAAAGCCTTATCCTAACTAGCCTTCCTCGTCCGATGCCCACAAATCCAGCAACATCCCTGGCTTTAGAAGAGCGTGTGTTGACGGATGCGAGAGAACAAGTGTCAATGCTTGTGCCAAAAGGGTTTTTGAGCTCATCACTCGAGCTCGTTAAGGTTGCACCTTCCAGAGTGAGGAGTTAATACGATATGCAATAGCTCGTTAATGTATATCTCCAATACAAAGCATGTAAGATAAGATGAATCAACATTAAATTTGAAAAGTTAAAATCAGAGCATATATGAGGTATAAGCTTGGAAGCAGCTAGTTTGGAGTTGGACTTTGATGCTATCTCCATGGATGCATACCACTCTCAATCAATCAATTCGAAGAGGTTACATTTAAAAAGTAAAAGGTACTTTATACTTTTTCAAGTGTACACACTCAAAAGCCAAAAGTATACTCTTCTACTGGTTCGTTCATCTTTTTGATCGAGCAGTTAGAAGCAACTTCCCCAGGGTTTGCATCTTAAGTGATTTGCATACTTGAGTTTGCCTCTTTTTATCTCTCCTTCCCCCCCCCCCCTCTCTCTCTTTACATACATATATATATATATATATATATATATATATATATGTATATATATATATATGTATATATGTATATATATATGTATATATGTATATGTATATATGTATATATGTATATGTATATATGTATATATATGTATATATATATATATGTATATATATGTATATATATATATATGTATATATATGTATATGTATATGTATATATATATGTATGTATATGTATATACATACATATGTATGTATATGTATATACATACATATGTATGTATGTATATGTATATACATATGTATGTATATACATATACATACATATCTATACATATATACATATACATATACATACATATACATATATACATATACATACATATATATATATATATATATATATATATATATATATATATATATATATATATATATATATTAGAAGCAACTTCCCCAGGGTTTGCATCTTAAGTGATTTGCATACTTGAGTTTGCCTCTTTTTATCTCTCCTTCCCCCCCCCCCCCCCACCCTCTCTCTCTTTACATATATATATATATATATATATATATATATATATATATATATATATATATATATATATATATATATATATATATATATATGCAAGCACACACACATATATGTGTGTATCGGACATACATATATAAATATATGTGTGCATGTGTGTGGGTGTAATTGAGCCGAGTTGAACTCGAGTATGGGCAAGCTCAACTCTACTCATTTAGCAAAATGCTTGGCTCAAATTCAAGCTCGGGCCTTATCGATCTTGGATCCTTTAGCTCGAAGTTTGCTTGAATCATATTGGAGCAACTCGAGCTTGGCTTGTTTAACAAGAAAAGAGGAAAAACCTTTCTCTTTCTTTCTCATAACAATACCATCTCTCATATAATTTGGGAAACCCTAGATTCTTCCTTTTCTTTTTTTATTCCTTTTAGTAATGTCAAGCCCTTCACATGAGGAGGATGCATCCATGTATTGAATCAAACATGAAAGAGGGAAGAATGAAATGAAAGAGATAAAAAATAAAAGAATATGATCATACTTCTATCTGTATGATTCAGAGAATATATGGTGAGCATCTACACAATGCTATTTTGTAAATGTATGTACCATTGTCGAAGCACTAAATTCCTATAAAAGAAGCAAAGCGATCTTGCTGCTTGCTACTACGGTTCATCATCAACCCAAAATTGCTTTGAACCTGGCTCCACGAGAGTCAAAGCTAAACATAAAGATAGGTAGCTCGTAGCTAAAATCTTACCCTACATCCACCATAACATCAGTTCCCTCAGCTTTTGCTTGAATTATTCCCATACCCCTCTCAACGCCTTGCTTAGAAACTGGATCAAGGTATGACACCTGTTAATTATACGTCTACCGAGTGAAATTCGGTGCTATTAAATGCTATTGCCAGGAAGTTCAATAAGATAATGCTAAACAAGAAGAAACAGTACCGAACCTTATTTTCAAAACAAGAAGAATCAACAAAAAATGACAAAGAGATCGAGTCGGAAGAATCAACAGCAAACAAATGAAGACAGATCAAACTTCTATTTCAAAGTCTAGTTTAAACTTAAGAAATCAATCAACACTATCACAGACAAATGTAAACTTAAAGCTAGAAGCATACCTTGAACCAATAAATCTAATGATACGAAGAAAGAAACTTTTAGGATGCCTACGTCTTAGCCAGCAACTGCCCAAACAATGCTGTGTTTATACTAGTACAAAGTGGAACGTGTAAAATTTTCACTTTCTGACTACACAAGGGAAATAAAGCTTATTATTTTTATAAAAGAAAGAATAGGAGAAAAACTTCAATAGAAATCTTTACCCATGAAAAATTGTAAGGCAAATGCATCTCTTGGTCTACTCAAAAATCCATCATCAATTCAAATTTCCTTGCCTTGAGTTCTACATTGAGTACATTTTCCTTTTGAAAATAATGCCAACGCAGAAAATTAAGATTGTCAGAACATACAGATGAACCTACAAAACAAGGGGGGAAAAGCTATAGAGAAAAGAACAAGATGTCGCGTAAACAAAACAATACTTGTCATTGAGTGGGGAGAACCGAATTACTTGTAATTTATGAAGTTTGTGAAATAACAAAATTTTACTAGTGAGAGAAAATGTAAAGTACAATCATGTAAGAGTTTTTCTTGGCAATTGACAACCACAAACATAGAAATTCCATCACCAACATATGGTTTATCCAAAATTTACATCCTAAAACAACATAAGATGATGCTCCTGGTTTATATATATCAACATACTTACTTTAAGAGTCTCTACAAGCTCCTTGATAGAGAATAAATAAATTATATATTTAATGATTGAGAAAGAATAACTTCTATGGGTTTTTTCTTCTCTACATCGAATATAATATATATATATATATATATATATATATATATATATATATGTATATATATGTAGATTGATTGAGAAAAGGCTAGAAGGAAATTAGCTATTTACTGAACTTACAAAAAAGTTTTCTCACTATGTAGGAAGAATATATTCAATGGGTTTCTTCTCGAGAAGTATAAGTGAAAACACATTGAATTAGTTAAAACTATGGCACATTTTATGACAAGAAAATCAAAGAAAAATATTAATGCTGGTGCTAGAACCAAATCGCTACCACACAGCAAATCTTGCACTATTTTTGAAGATAACAACGAACAGTAAGGACTAATTACCATCGTACCGATACTAAAAGTGGCCTTTAAAACTATTACAGTGATAAAAATGGCAAAGATATAAAATATGGTATTTTTCACTCTCCCCTTCTACCAACTTGTACCATCAAACGAGTTCATGAATATAGAAACCCTCATCAAGATTCGTATCCAAATCCGGTTTGATTTGGACCTATTTCTATTGACATAATACATGTGACATTTAAGAATGATATTGAAATTTCAACTCCTTCACATTCATTGTGACATTTTGCACCTCATATTCTCTATAAAGTTCATATAAAGCCTTCATAACTTTTGCAATGCTTTCACAAGCAGCTTGTTCTGGACGTATTTGATGAAAGTAGAAATAAATAATTCTTGTATACCCCTAGTATCCAAAATAAAAGCAATTGTAACAATAGATTACACTCACACTAATATTTGTCTAATATATCTTTCATCCTTGTAGTTCTAACATGAATATATTTATCTTCTCCTTGAGACTTTTTATCCAATTAAACCTTAATTTGAGGTAATTAATTGAAAATAAACTAATAAACTGGATAATACTTCGAGAAATTATTTAGTTATTCTTTTTAAAAACTTCTAGGGCTTCACAAACTTTCTCAACTTTTCCCACTATTCTTTAGACAACAATCATAATTTGGTCTACAATCTTCAAAACTTGAAAATGATTCATTGAACTTTATTGCAGTAATCAACCTCTCATATGCTGAAGCCCAACATGCTTTGTATTCCAAAACAAGTCTTCTATTGTATAATTGGGGATGTAAAATTTCAAAGAAGGTTTGAAGTCTTTCATTATTTCCATTGATATAATCGACACTTGAAAATATTTTTAATTATAAGCTAAATTTTTTAAATGTTATCTTGTGCCATCATGTTTAACATGTATCTATAACATAGAATATCGACAAACTTGACTTCACATAATAATTTTGTGTTCCTAAAGAAGTTGTTATTCCAAATTTGGATAATGGCATCATCATTAAATGCATAATGTTTTGAAAACATGTAACTTGTTTTTTAGCTTCCTATTCCTTGAAACACTTATAAATGATATTTGTAATTCCTAATAAACACTCAATTTTTTTAGGAGAACCTTGTTTTGATTTCAAAAACTGGTTTTTCAAGGCACATGGGATGATGATATCTGGAGTGAATGTTCACAAAATTAGATCACATGAGAAACCAAGTTGATTTCTAAAAAGGAGAAAAATCCACTATTTAGGGTCTTTGGTAGTTGAGTCCAATACAACCACAAATCTAAGTCAATGCCCAAATAACCTCTCTTTATATAATTCTTTAAATCATCTTATCTAACTTTTCGCTATTAAGTTCATAAAATAAAATTTTCACAAATATCTTGATATCCTTATGTCTCCTTACTTAAATATTCACAAACATATCTTTCCAAACAAATAATCTCTCATTATACAATTCTTTGAATCACCTTATCTAACTTAACACAAAATGACTTCTTTATACTTTCTTCTAGTCTTACTTGGAGTATCAAAGTACAAACTATATTAAGAACTACTTTTAACACTAATTTCACACTCAAAATTTGATCTTATAGTATATCTATTGTATTATCCTTTAAATTCTCATCAACAAAATGGAAAATCGACAAATTTTCATCCAAATCGAGGCAGGTGAAGGTCTTCACTTCCCCTCCGTACCAAGATTATTCAAAACCTGTGTCCCATAACAAATCTGCTGCATGATGGGAGGATTTATGCGTGAATGCAGATTGAACCTTAGTTGCCTTTATTTTATGAAAAATATGATGACCTTGGCAGTAATTGGACAACTTTAGATCAAGCAGAGCTCATAGGATTTCACATCACAAAGGTTATCCAACACCCATATGAAGCATTTAGATCGATGCATGTTGAGAACAACTCCTTCAAAAAGGCATTAGTTTCTAATCTACTAAATTTTCCATTTAAGGGTTTCAGAAAGCTAAAAAGTATGCTTGATATAGAGTTTGATCTCTTGATGTTATTGAGCACCATGCTTTAAATTAGGGAATATAGTTTGAGTTTGGTATTCAATTTTGCTTAAATAATACATTCGACATCGGCCCTAACAGAGAAAGCACAGAAAACTTAATAGAGGTAGAAAGAAATTCTAGATTTGCAATTTATACATGTGTGAATTGATTCTCTTCTCTCTAAGGAAATCCTGTGTTCCTAACACTAAATTTAGTAGTCCGTAGCCAATGCAAACACATCACTTGTTTATATATTCCATCACTGTTGTTATAAAAGCACATGTAACAATTCTTGTGCTTCTTTTTTTAAGTCTAGAAAAAAGTGGTGAAGAGGTTGTACCCACACCAAAAGTCGTATCATATAGTTGTTTCCTATACTCGTGGCACTCCATCTAATACTACGTCAAGCCTGTGAGCAACTAATGTTGGTATTTAGAACTCATAAAGACTATGTAAATATTTACATAAAAGTAGAGCAAAGATTGATGGAACAATTTCTACATAACCCACCCATTTTATCTCGAAACTAGCTCATAACTATATTTTTCAATTATTTTCCTGTTTTACAATGTGCAATTTGTGATTACTGTTTTATAAGAAGTTAGAAAGAATGGCTGAATTGATCGAGTATATATACAGTAGAGATCTTTAAACCCCGTAGTCAAATTTATATATACAAAGACAAAGAGAGCAGCATAGTCTATGTTCACATCCATCAATCCTCGAGAGACTGTTTGATGAACAATAGAGATTTAAAAGTGATGGATTACGATTGAAAAATAGGATGATACTTTTCACTTTTTAAATTAAAATTTCCATTATCATGCCGAATATCTTGGATTTGAAGATCGATCGATGGGCGCGCACATCTACTTCTCTCTCTCTCGAAAAAGAAAGCGTTGAAGTTGATGCAACCCATTCGTCACAGTACCCCGCGTTCAAATTTAATGACACATGATCCTCCAAATTCCTGCATGCACGTTCCTTGAGAATAAGACGGAAACGAAGTAACGACAGCGATGAAGGCAGCCGATCGTCAACGCTCAATCTGCGAACTCTCCCATTCTTTCCTCGATGTTCCGCCCGATGCCATGAGCGCCACCACCATTCTCAACGCTCACTCTTCCTTCTCCTTTCCTGAGCTTCACAATCGCCGGTTAATGTAATGGACCGGAGGCTCTTCGACGCCGCAGTAAGGGGCGACGCCAAGGCTCTCCGCCGGCTTACCGAGGAGGACGCCTCGCTGCTCGACCAAGCCGTGCTGGTGACGCTAGCCACGCCGTTGCACATAGCGGCTAGGTTCGGCCACCTGGCATTTGCCGCCGAAGCGCTAAGGCTCCGACCGGAATTGGCCGCTGCCGAGGATGCGTCGCTTGAGACCCCTCTCCATGAGGCATGCCGGCAGGGAGGCGTCGAGATGGCTAGGCTCCTGCTCCGAGCCGAACCAATGGTGGCTTACCGGCTCAACCGCGATGGCGAGAGCTCGTTCGCCGTCGCGGCCGGCGCTGGTCATCTTAACGTTGTGAGCCTTCTGCTGAGCGACACGAAGGCTTCGCGTTTCGAGATTGACGCGCCGTTTACGTGCTTGCATTCAGCCTCCTTGAGTGGCCACACAGGTTAGTTTTTGATTCTTTCGATAAACGATTTTCTGGTAATTTGATGGTTATGTGATTAGCGACTTTGACCTAGTTTTTATTTATTTAGTTTGAATATTTTCTTGGTTCTGATCTTCCCCATATTCGTTTCTATTGACAATTTTTGGGTTCTGATCAGAGATTGGGGTTTTCCAATGAAACCAAAATTCTTTTCAATTTACCTTTTCTAAAGCGCGTGGAAGATTTTTGCTTACGCGATTATATTGATTGATGCGGATGTACTAAATCATATGTTGCATATTATTCTATTTCAAAATCATATGTTGCATATTATTCTGTTTCAAACAAAAAATGTTCCGCATTGTTAATTTGTCAATTTTTGGTTGCTCATCTTGATAGGATATTATGCTTGAAGAATCCTTTCTTTTCGTTATCTGCAGAAATTGTAGGAAATGAGTTTGACCATGGGCTTTTCTGCCTTCAAACATCTTCTCTGTTTCTTTTTCACGGTGAATTGATCCACATTTTGTTGGGCATACACTTTTTAGTTTGTCTCTGTTTTTGCAAAAGGAAGTAAACTAGTTGACTCTCATGTAACATCTTTTGTTTCACTTGCTTATGTGGCTTGCGGGGCTGCTTGCTTTGAAGATGTTGTTAAATAGATACCTGTACTTTTAGTACACATATCAAACATATGTATCTAAGCTGGTGGATTGTAGTTTTCATGCTGACAATGTAAGTGCACTGCGGAGGAACTTCGTGGATTTTATTAATTTTTTTTGTTCCCTTCAATCATTCAGTGTTGATGTAGGACATCACAATTTGCAATTTAACATCTCTTCTCATGCATAAAGAATGTATTTAAGTTGACCTATGGTCAAGCATGAGAGTGAAGTTTTCCCTGGGACGGTTTTCATGTAGCAACTTTTGCCTAAATAGTCCGTTTCATCTAATGAAGCGGGACAGAAATTCTGCGGATTTTCATTGCAAGTGCTGAATTGCCTAAAAGTTTGAAAGTTTTGCCTCCATTTTGTGTTTGTTGTGGTTCTATTAAGGTGGGAAGAACCGATAGAGTAGAAAATAAACTAGGCTCTAGATTGGCCGCTAATTTATCAGTGTTGCATAAAGGATAATATGATGGTAAACATTGAAAGATAGAAAGCCTTTGCATGAACCTTTCCAGAACTTTAAAGTTCAAAAGTATCTGAAATTAGAATCATATGTTTCTGTACTGACTTGACAAGCAGATCCAAGTAGTGGCTCTGTTATTATTCCAGCAGCTACATAAAGCATATGTCAAAATTCCTTGCTCTGTGGCTCCTCATGGAACCTTTGATGCATTAAATTAGGTATCAAGGAAAATCAATTATGGAAAATCCATTACGGCATCAAAGTGTGGTTGCCGCATGAGCCTTGGTTGTTGAGCACTTGCCTGGGTTGATTTGAATAATTATTTTTTGTGGATACGAAACTGTGTTGACTGTTACTTGTAAATTTACTTGAATTGCTCCAAATTGCAAGCCATGTTATTACGATGGACGGTTTCTATAAGTGCATACTGTTGGGAACAGGTTTGAATATTGGAAGCAAAAGAGAAGTTTCAGAAGATTCTGCAATTTTCTTCTCAGCAACATGCTGCAACTAAAACAGTCATTAACCTCTTGCAGTTAACTTGATCTGTTATATCAATTTATCATATGCACTTACCTAACAAACAGGAAGTTTGACATAAAAGAAACACCGAATATTCTTAAATCTAGGGAGCAACGTGAAGATATCCCAGGTTAAGTTACCCACGTCTAATCACATCTTTCTTCTTACAATGTGGACCAATCATGGAATGGAAGTGCTGGATTATGATGCAATCTCCCCCCCCGCCCCCCCCTTTCCTCAAAAGACTATTGATCTATGAAATTATGCAGAAATTGTTCAGGAGTTGCTCAAAGTGGAGCCCGATTTGGCAACAAAGTTAGATAAATATGGGTTTTCTCCTTTACATCACACTTGCTGGAAAGGTCATCTTGATGTCACAAGAGTTCTGCTGCAGTTTGATTCTGATCTATGCTCTCGACGGGCTGTGGATGGAAGAACTCCATTACATTTAGCAGCGACCAAAGGTTGGACTAATATTTTGGAAGAAATTCTTTCATTGAGACTGGACATGGCTGAGGTCTTGACAAATCAAGGAGAGACCATTCTGCACTTATGTGTGAAGAACAATCATTTTGAGACCTTTGAGTATCTAATGGGAAAAGTAGATACCACTGAGTTTGTCAACCTGCAAGATTGTAATGGTAACAACATTTTGCACCTTGCCGTGGCCAGGAAAAACATTCAAGTATGTCTCTCTCTCTCTCTCTCATTTATCTATCCGTCTGTATGTGTGTATGTATGGGTGCAAACAAGTCCATGCTGGGATTGATATTGTGATGTTTGATTTCCAATTGGAGCCTCAACTATTAGGCTCAGGGTTGATGATACAGCTTTATAAATAACAGGCATGAGAATAAGGTCTGCTTGACCATGGATTGTATCTCTGAGAATGGGATCTCATCCACATGCATATGTATATATGTATATGAGTGTTTCAAATAAGCTTCCCTGATTGTTTGGCTACTACACAGATTGAGTTGTTTTCTTGGAGAAAACCTTCTCTTAAAGAAAGGTGATTGTTCTCTTCTGCTTTCTCCCTCTTCCTTCTTCTCCTTGTCCCTGTTTGGAATTCATAGTTGGTACTAGAGCATGCTCAAACCAGGCACATGTCCATGCCAACAATGACTTTGAAACAAGTCCAGGCCAAGCTCTATCGGTCAAGGGTGAACAAAAGGACGCAAATCGAAAACTCTAGGAGTCAATTAGATAAGTCATTCGGCAGATGAGGCAGTTTGTCTTGATGGAATGAAGTCATGCAGTGATTGCTTTACTGGTGAGTGCAAGGACCTCTGCTAATGCCTTAAAATGGGAGGGCAGGCTCATTGAAAGATATACAGGATTGAGAATGATTGCTCATGCTTAAGTCTTGGAGCTTCCTCTAATCTAGATGTAATTCACATGCAATTCACTTGCCTAGAGTTTCCCAGGTTTAGTGGTGGAGATCCACTTAACTAGAATAGTTTGCGCAAGTTCACATGCAATATCACCCAGACACCTCTAGGAGGTGGGGTGTCGGCATTGACACGGGTGCGACACTGACAACGACACCAACATCGTGTTGGTGCGGCACCAACACGGTGTCGTGTATTGTCGACACGGTTAATGTGTCAACCCAATATTTGGGTGCGGTCAACGTGTTCGAGGTCACGTTCGTCCTGTTATTAGGGCAGATTTTTAAGAGGCTAGGCTGCCTTCTCATGCTCCATCCAGTCGCGACTTTCTCTCCCTTCTCTCACGCTACTGCCCTTCTCCCTTCTCTCACTTTGCTATGCTGCCCTTCTCTTATGTTGTGGCTTATGACTTGTGGCATTGTGCTCAATCACTCATCTGGTAATTAATCCATGTTGAGCTGGGGAATTTCAAATTGTCTGCTGATGTTGCTTTCTTATTTGCGATAGTTCATTCATAAAGGACGCAACTGGGACCTGAACAACAAGAAGATCAATTACGGTGTGTAAGGATATATAACACTACACTTTCTTGTCTTGCTATTTTTCCTATTTGTGTTGACAGAATGTTAGTGGAACCTCCTCATGTCAGCATACACCACATCACCCACTTGAATAGCCTAAAAGCATGCATAAGCCTAATGCGGGCTTAGAAGATGTATGAGTCTCATATTCTGTCATTTACATAAGCAATACCGGTAAACTTTATGATCAATCACCAACCGATCCAGAGTATGATATAAGCAGTAAATTAGGAAATTAATAATGGGGCTAATTAGTGGTCCATAATTTGTATACAAAGTTATTATCATAATTCAGTTAGTAAATCCTGATTTTCTTTTGATTGATTTGTGTATTATGATGAAATCTATGTTACACGGGTGCGGGTGCGAGTGCGGGATACGGCAAATTTCAAAATTTTTGGGTGTGGTGACACGGCTAGGGTATATAATATTATATATTATATATAATATTCAAGCTATATAAATCAATCATAATACAACTAGTATTTGCTAATTGTGGGGACACGTAGGTATCAATTAGCAAGTTCCTTCATAATGATCTGAAACTTAGAATGATTTTACAAGCTGCAAAATATCCAAGTTATGGATTCAAAGAGTTTCTAGATCTTTTGTAGGATATAACATATACTAGTATTTGTACTAGGATCCACTAGTGATGTCATACTCTTTTGTTCTATTGTTATGTTAATGTTCATGGTCTTCAAATGTGTTTGGTGATAGAGATTATTCTGTGCAAAGGCATACAGTATGGAGTCAAGAATCCAGTCAGATTGAGAAATAAGAAACCAATTGTCCGCACCCAAAATCATTCAAGCTAATATTGTATACAACTACAATAGCAAGTATACAACTTTATATTAAAGCAAAGCACATAAATGGTAAACAACTACTAATTTCATCATAATACACAATTCAATCTTCATTATCTGGACCAATTTATCCGTGAGTTACAAAAAAAAAGTATTTTTTTTTACATTTTTTTTCCATGCCGCACCGACACGGTGTCGGTATCAAGGTCGACACTCCACCCCTTAGAAGTGTCTGTGTGACTTAGGATGAAATTAGTAGTTGTTTACTTGTTTTGCTTTAATATAAAGTTGTGTACTTACTATTGTTGTCATATATTTATGTTAATTGATGTCTCACTTGTTCTAGCTTGAATATTATATATATAATATTATATACCTTAGCCCTGTCACCATACTCAAAATTTTTGAAATTTGCCATATCCCGCACCCACACGTGCACTTGCACCTGCACTCGCACCCGCACCCGTACCCACACCCGCACCCATGTGACATAGTTCACATGTATTAAGTCATTGAAGATGAGAAGGGAACATGGGTTACCCACCATCAAGAACCAGGTTGAACCAAGTAAGCTTCAAGTCGGTTCTCTTCACGTCTAAACCAAAGAGGCTAGGTAGGGTAGCTTGCAAGCTAGGTATCTTGTATCCAGGCTGCAGATGATAGGTTACCTTATGTCCGGGCTCCAGCTTATGTCTAGCACAAGCTAAGCTCAAAGAGCTGGATCCAAAGTAATTTCCTCAGACAGTGTTCTCTTCTCTCTCTGCTTTCTCTCTAGAGTCCTCTTAGAAACACTTAAGCTCAATCAGACAAAGTGTTTTGATCTCTTGTTCTCCTCCAAACACTTCTTTGCTCAGTTACCATCGTTCCAAATAAGATCATAATGCTTGAAGTCTCTCTTGAAGGGATGGTTTGAAGCCGATTTTTAGCCAATTGCAACCAGCTTCCTTAGTCAGGCAAAACTTTGTCAATTTGGGTTGAAGCAAGCTAGAGTTTGCGCCAAATCCAAGTGCTTCAGGATCTTGTGCGCTTATGAGGTTATCAACAACCCAATTCAAAATGGAAGTGGGTGTTGGTACCATATGAGGTGCATTTGGTCCAACAGTCCTTATGAAGGCAGCTCATACAAGTAGTCTCAAATCTGAATAAGGCTTATGACACTTACCTTCGTTATTCCAATGCAGCTTCAATAAGAGTTGGACAAAGTGGACTAATTTGGAACTATCTAACCAAATTTAAACGCCTCTCGATGTGGTAGGACAGCCTAAAGAAGATTTAAGTCACATTCATCATGGGCTCCAAAATGAGCCACAATTGGGGTGCAAACTTCGAAACTAGATTGAATAATAGGTTCCTTCAACATTTTCCATGCTATGTTATTGATAGTGGGATGACTTGTGACTGATATATTGGCCTTCATTTTGTGGTATCCGTTAAAACCACAATAATCTGAGCTGGCTCCATTGCAGCCTTGGTGGGCCAGGGAAAATGTGGGTTGGGCCAGGCCAGCCTATATTTCTGATGGGCCATAACTTGTCTGGCTTGGCCCATATCATCATAGTATATATGATATATATTATAGTATTAATATATAGAATATTTACAAACATATATATATATATATATATATATAAATATGTGTGTATCTATATGTATCATTTATATGTAAATGTATATTTGTTTATATTAATATATATGTATATATTATGTTTCCACATACAGGCGCATACATATACCGTATGTGTGCATATGTATATATGTGTGTGTGTTTGCCTCGGCAGATCTACTGTTGAAGCGATTCACCTTTTGAGACGTGTTATGGAACATTTTAGAGCAAAAAAGAAAGACCTTCACATGATATTTATTGATCTAGAAAAAGCTTATGATAGGGTACCGAGGGAGGTTCTTTGGAGAACTTTGGAAAAAAGAGGTATCCCATTGACATATATTAACAAAAACATGTGTGAGGACTCAGGAAGGAATGACAAACTTCTTTGAAGTTAATATTGGGTTACATCAAGGATCAACTTTAAGTCCATACTTATTTATAATGGTGATTAATGAGTTAACAAAACATATTCAAGATGAAGTACCTTGGTGTATGCTATTTGCAGATAACATTGTATTAGTGGAGGAGTCTAAGGAAAAAGTTAATAGAAAATTGGAACTATGGAGAGAAACATTAGAAAGCAAAGGCCTCCGACTTAGTAGAACAAAGACAGAATATATGGAATGTAAGTTTGATCATTTGGTTACCTCAGAGGACATAAAAATTAAAATTGGCACACATTGTATCCCCCAAAAAGAAAGTTTTAAATACCTAGGGTCAATTTTTCAGAGTGATGGAAGAATTGATGGAGATTTACGCATATAATTAATGCTGGTTAGTTAAAATGGAGAGGAGCATCAGGTATTCTTTGTGATAAAAAAATACCATTAAAGTTAAAAGGTAAATATTATAGAGCAACAATTAGGCCTACCATGTTTTATGGTTCTGAGTGTTGGGCAATTAATCATCAACATGTACAAAAGATGTTTGTGACAGAAATGAAGATGTTGAGATGAATGAGTGGTCATCAAGAAAAGACCGTATACATAATAAGGTTATTAGAAACAAATTAGGAGTGACACCGATAGAGGATAAAATGAGAGAATATCATTTAAGATGGTTTGGATATATATAAAGAAGATCAAAAGAAGACCTGTAAGAAGGTATGAAAAACTAAATTTGGAAAGTATTAAAAGAGGTAGAGGACGACCACAAAAGTGTTGGAAAGAAACAATAAAGAATGATCTAGCTTATTGTGAGTTAACTGCTAACATGGCACACGATAGGGATCTGTGGAAACAAAGAATCCATGTAGCCGACCCCGTCTAGTATGGGAAAAGGCTTAGTTATTGTTGTTGTATTGTTGTTTGTGTTTGCCTTGGCCCACCTTGGCTCGTAGGACCACACTAGTCGGGCTTGCTAAATATTACTGTTATACCAATGTCACGATAAATAATTAGCGTATCGGTGCCTATATCATATAGGGCACCGATACGTGATAATCGTGCATATTATACGATATGACATACTAGAAATGGAATAATTTTGTAAACTTTATAAAAAATTCAAAAAAATCCAAAAAAGGAAAAATTACAATTAGAAAACAAAAGGCAACCAAGTGGTATAGAACACAATCATAATACAACTGAAAATGACATTTTCACAATCAATAAACTAATACCATGAGATTACAAGCCTACAAGAGTAAGAAAGTTAAACTTAAAGTTAACAATATACCAATAAGCTTTTTAAAGTTTACAAAGTTAAGATTATAATTTACTATATAACACAAATACAAAGTTGTAAAGTATAACAATCCAATTTCATTGTTTTATTCCATAAAACATGAATCATAATCAACAAATGTATCATAAGCATTATAATTAGGGTCACCGCCATGATCATCGCTACCATTATCTCCCTCCTCTTCCTCCAAAATTGGGTTCTCTAACCCTTTGCCTTCTACATTGTCATCTCCAATCTCTTCTTCTGCTTCTATTCCAATTTGCATCCTATAAAATAATAGGAGACTCTTTTTTGACCCATTTTACCCAATCATCAAGAATATCAATATTTTTGTAGCTAAGTGGGTCATATGACTCCTTCCTTGCCTTTCTTACATCTCTTTGCATTTGTCTATAAAGAATACAATTTACTTAAAAAGAAAATATCAATTACTTATGAGTGATGAGTATAAGGAATAACAAACATATAACAAAAATATCTTTTACTTTTGTCTTAACTTCATATTGTATCCAATATATACCAAATCATGAACACGAGCATGCTCCAATTTGTTTCTCTTTTTTGTGTGAATGTGTTAAAAAAACTCTAATTCCTCTCACATCCATTCAAATTACATGTTTGACTTAATATGCTTTGAGCAAACCTCGACAAATTTGGTGCATCTACACTAAATCGAGTCCACCATTCATCTAAAATAAAATATAATAAATGAAAGAATTAAGTCTTAAGAAGAAACACAAGTGATAAGAATGAAGAAATAATAATTTATCAAAAAACCAAATCATATCTAGTCACATTTGGAAGCGGAGTTATATTGCAATTGGCCTTGTAGAATCTCTAATGCTATGTATGTACTTCCATAACTCTAAAAGGATGCTATACCTAGTAGATGAATCTTATACAATGTCAATTACATTCAATATCCCTTTCTTAATTTCTTCATCCTCTACAAAGTTGGAAGAAAATCTAATAGAGGGATTAAGAATATATGTAATAACATGCAAATTATGATACATTTGCCGATTCCAATGTACATTAATTATCTTCCAAACCTTCTTTAGAAGCGATCGCTTGCGGTCAAAGTTTGCTTGTATTTCCAATTTGGCTTTATCCATAACATCATATATATATATATATATATATATATATATATATATATATATAGACATAACATGCCTATCTTCATTGTATACTGTTCTCATTACCTTCACTAAAGGCACATTCATCCTTATAAAAATGTTACATTTCTCCCAAATCTTAGCATTAAAAATAAGATCTACTATAAAATCCCCTCTTACTTTCTCAAAACTTATAGAGCCCCATTCATCAGGTGCAAACATATTTTCCAATGCATTTTTTGTATGACAAAACTTTAAATAATAATATTCTTAGCAAATCTTATCAACGAAGGGCTAATCAACTCCCTTCTACCAGTATAAATTCTCATTAAATGCAATACAAACGAGTGATTATAAATAAACTTTATGATATTTCTGTTTGCATCAATTGTCCCCTTAATTTCATTAATTACACTTAAATCCTCAAGCATTAAGTATATGCAATATGCAACATAGAGTCCATACTAAGGATGGATGGTTCACCTCAAGTATCTTACCAGTTGCTCTTAAGTTTGCAGCATTATCAGTGATGAATTACACAATATTCTGAACACCAATATCCTCAATAACATCTCCAAAAATAGGGAGTAAATTATCAACTGTTTTATCAATATGGGACAAGTTATAGGATTTCAAAACTAATATCTCTTTTAGACAGTAGATTAAGAAGTTCACTAATGATCTATGATGATCATATGTCATAATGGATCAACTAGTAACCTTTCATAACATCCTAAATTCAAGAATTCATAAACAATATTAACCCATTTTTGTAGTAATTTACTCCTCAAAGCATGATAAGTAGGGACCTTATAACCAGATCCTACACTAACAATAACATCTACCATACCTTCAAAGGAAAATAAATTTGCAATGTTAAAAGAGAGACAATTTTCATAAAAAAGCTTTGCATACTTCAAATCTACTTTCTCAATTACCTCTGTAGAACCCATAGCTGATCTAATACCTTGTTGAGCTCCAGAAGTAGTACGCACCTGGTTAAGCTCCATAAATAGTACACTAATGAAATAGTGAATGTATTTCACTGCCTCTAGCACCTCTTCTACCACTCTTCATATCCAACGAGCGAATAGGGGCCCTCGTAGTAGAACAAGAATCAACCTCGTTGCTACTGTCACTAGAACCTAAACTCTTTCCTTTATCTTGTCTTTTCTGCTCTCCTTAGATGTCTCTTCCCCCTCCTCTCTAGTCATAGGATAAATCTCTTCTCGAGAAGCATCTTGAGACATATGCCAACTGCCTATTTCTATTTTCTCTTTTTGTCGTAATCTCTTTATTTTCTTTGTTAGCTCTCGAACTTGTTGAATTTCATACTTCACACTTTCAGGCACCTGATGACAAACACTTGTATCCTTTTTAGTTCTTATAAGATAGTATTTCATGTGAAAAATACTTCCATGCTTCACCTTGTTACAAAACATACACTTATTCACAAGTGTGTTGCCTTCATACACCTGGTTGCAATATTTCTATGCTAGATCGTATCGTTTTGATGCTATCAAGCTGAGCAAAGATAAACCATAATAAGGGCAAGACATTACGAAGGTGAAAAATCTCAGAATCTATGAAAGTCCAAAATTTTTTAAGTGAAAATCAGGGTACAAAGGAATAGGGATGAAAGAAAGGGAGTATGTCACAGATTTGAAAAAATCCTATAGGTTTTCAAGGGTCTCACACCAAAAATATATGATTTCTTTTGAAATCGAGTAAATGAATGGTATGAAAACCATTTTGGGAGCACGGCTGGGGGTAAGAAAGGGTTTGAGAGCAAGAAAAATACTAGAAAACCTGAGTTTCTTGGGTTTTATATCATGCGTATCAACATCGACTCATGTGCTTGATAAATCATATGGCATGATACGGTACTGTCACATTGTGTATCGTATCATGTTGCTCTATGATACACAATAAACTCGTACTGTATCATATGATACGGTACAAGTTTTATAACATTGGGGCCGACTACCCTTTAGGCAGTATGCTGCCAACCACTCTCTTGTCTCAATCCTATAAAAGGGACTGAGTGTAAACTTTTACTAGATGAGCCTTAGTGCGTGATTAATAAAGTTTTTTCTTCTAAGGTATTCCTTTGTTTTATGCACTCCAAGTGTTTGGTGTTTTATTCGTGAAGACTATATTGTGCAAATCTGTTGTGGTGGACTGTGGCAGCCACCGAAAGCTTGCAAGCTTATTTTATTATATGTTATTAGAGCTGAATCACATTTGGACTGCCTTAGAGGGCATATTAAGTGGTAGAGACGATTGTTAATAGGAGTGATACTTTCTTTCCATCATCTTTCTTCAAGAAAGTGTATCTCGTTTCTTCTTAAGGAATTCCAATGAAGCTTTGGGTTGTTTTTTAACATCTTGTAAATCATAATGGAGGACAAAGGTTTCACCTATTTAACGAACTATAAAACATAAGCCTATCAATAAAAACTATCTCTATTTCAAACAATTATGAGGATATGTGAGTTATACAAATATAGAGCCATCCCCTATTGTCACACAAAGAGCAAAAGGAGGAATATGAGGGTGGTCATAGAATTGTGCTATGGATTCTCACGAAGAATGTGATCGATCATGTTCAGAATAATTTTTTCAACTTCAGTAATGCTAAGGAAGCATGAAATACCTCAAAAAGGCCCATTTGCAAAATGACATTGCATATTGGATGACACTTAGAGACAAATTATCCTCTATAAACTAAGGTCATAAAGGAATGAATGATTTTTTTAGTGAATTTTCAAATATTTGGGATTAATTACGGGGCTATGAGAAAAAGTGTGCACATCGTTGTGATGCTAGATAAGGCGAACAAAACAAAGATTTTTGCTATCCATTTATGAGAGTTTTGAGAGAAGAATTTGAAAGTGTAAGAGCCTCTTTGATGCATAAGAAACCGTTTCCTACACTAGATGAAATTCTTGTGGACTTGCTTATGGCAGAAACAAGACTTGGAGAAGCAAAAATTTATAAAAAATTCGTCTTAGCTACTTCTAAACCTGGGGCATTCATGAAGCCTTATCGACTAACACATTTCAAAAATTAAGGAAACAATGATACAAGAAAGGAGGTTATTTGTTGCTATTATAAGGAGACTAGACACATCAAACCAAAATGTCCCAAGTTGAAAAAGAAAATTGCTTTTGTTGATGGAGAGGCTGACCAAGCCTCTACACTTTAAGCATTGTAAGAAAATATGAGACAAGTAAAATAACAACTAAAAGAAAGAGTCTCCATCTTTGGTGCTGCTTGCACTATAACTCCCTTATAGGGTATGAATCCTTGGCTGTTAGATTATGGTGCCTTCTTTTTCACGACATGCAATAAAAGGCTTTTATAAAATTACACAAGAAACAATTTTGACTCACATGTTATTATGGCCGATGGAATGAAGTTAAGAAAACATGTCATTTTCAAAACAAGAACTTTTTGATTTTAAGAGTTAGTTTGGTTTTAAAGTTGAATATGAATATATTTTCAGTATCTCAAATTTTAGATAGTGGATGTGTTATCTCTTTCTCACTAAGGGTTGTTTTGTACATGACCGTCTCTTAAAGAAGGTGATTAAATGCTATGTCACATGGGTGCGGGTGCGGGATACGGTAAATTTTAAAAAATTTGGGTGCGGCGACACAGCTAAGGTATATAATATTATATATATTATATATTCAAGCTAGAATAAGTGAGACATCAATTAACATGAGTATATGACGACAATAGTAAGTACACAGCTTTATATTAAAGCAAAAAAGTAAACAACTACTAATTTATCATAATACACAAATCAATCAAAAGAAAATCAAGATTTGCATATCAACAATATTATCAACTATGAACAATATTAATGTTTGATAAATGAAATGAACATATACCTGATAAATTATAGATCTTCACTATCAATAATATTATCAACTGAAGGGACTATTGGATCAGTGAGTTTCATATTAAGAGTATAAAAATCTTGGCTGTCATCTAAGTGATATTCCTCCGGGTTTGCATCCCAATATTTTGATGCTCCTTCACTGTAATATATTCAAATAAATAACAAGAAAAGATTAAATATAATCATGATTAATAGAAGAGAAAACAATTTTGAAAGATTAGTAAATTTTACCTGTATTCAGCATTAGATCGTGAAACCAATCTTAAATTGTCTTCGGCACGACTACTTGATAGATTGCTCCTTTTGATATTGTGAATTTGAGAATATGTACTCCAATTTCTTTCCAACAAGATAAAGTAGCAGGTTGAGATAATAATTTTGATGCAAGCTTTTGAAGAAGAGGCATATCAAATCCATAACATGGCCACCAATCTAGTAGATCTTGATAATCTCTTGCTTCTAGTGAAAAGTCTGCCAAAAGAAAACTTTCTATATTTAGAATTTACTTGCCTAAGTAAGTATGAGTCACAATAAATCCTTTCCAAACACATTTGCCTGTTCTTTGCTATTTCAGGATCTTGATTAGGACTACGCCCAGTGCTCTCATGCAACCATTTCTTCCTATAATATTTTGGATTTAAAGAATGTGCTAAACAATGTAAGGGAGTGTTGCTTTTGTCCTATCTTGAAACTAATATAGAATGAATATGATCATAAAATGATGATGTCTCATGAAGTTCTTTTCTCTCGTGCTTCAAAATTATTGACTCAACTTTTTCAATCATTGTATCACGCATTTCATAAACTTTATGAAGCATTGGTTAATCTTTATCAACTTCTCTCAACATCTCTCAAATAGGCTATGTGAATTCAAGAAAATATGATACCTTGTCCCACCATAAATCATTAAGAATAATAGTCTTCACTGCTTGGCCCGTGCTTGATCTTCAACCTTGTTACCACGATATGAATCCCAGCTTGGATCAGTAATCATCTGAACCAATGATGTCTTGATTATGTTGAATCTTTTTACCATCATAATTAAAGAAGCAAAATGTGTTTCTGCAACCTTCAACAACTTTAAATGGGAATGTCTATTGAATATGACTGAAATTAAATGGTGATTCATTATAAAATTCCTTATTTTTATACAATCTGTTGCCATATCTTCAATCCATGAACACAATTGATATGCACGAAGATTATCTTTATCTTTTGATGGCTTACATATACGAAAAAGAGCCAAATTTAAACTGTGAGCTACACAAGGTGTCCAAAAAATATGTGGATAATCACCTTCCAAACTTAACCCTGCACTTTTACAATTAGCTGCATTATTAGTGATTATTTGTACAACATTATCTGGTCCAACACTCTTAATAACTTCTACAAATAAATCTTTCAAGTAGCCTGAAGTTTTAATTTCTCGAGATGCATCAACAAACTTCAAAAATATTGACCCACTAATTGAATAAGCAATGAAATTAATAAGTGGACGCCTTTGAATATCACTCCATCCATCAGAAACAATCCATCATAAACAATAGAAATACCATTAGTTTCCCATGAGAACTTCTTATGTTATAAAAGTCTTTCAATATTGGCTTTTTCTTTTTTAAGAATAATGGTTCGCAATTTTTCAGAACTTGAGGAACATAACCATGTAAATTACAATTAGCCAATGAAGTGACAAGATCTTTCCAATATGGATTTCTTGCTACATTAAAAGGAAGTGAACTTGAAAAGAAAAATCTTCCAACCTTTCTATCCATCTCCTCCCTTCTAACTACATTAAATGATTTTTCAATTGCTCTTCCTCTAAAACCTTTAAATTCACTTTGCATTAACTTTCTTCTCTTTTCTACATATTCTTTGTATCCACCAAATAATGGAATATTTGTTTTTTTTTCACTTCTTTTGTTCTTTTTTTCATACTCATCTTGCTTTTTCATTAATTGTCTTCGTAAATCCTCATCCACATTCGGACATGCTCTTATACCATGTTTTGATAATTTTAAAAGATGTGCCTTAACTCTGGTATATGATCCTGTAAAACTCATGGTGCAAAACTTACACATAAAATGTGTATTATCTCCACCACCTTCGTATGATTCTCCCCTTTGTACGTACATCCACAATGGTGCATCATCACGAGGTGTTGAAATTGAAGGTTTTATAACTTTTGTTGTCGATCATAAACTTGAAGGAACACTTCCACCAGAACTCCTAGTAGGGCCCGTATCAATTGATACTCCTTTTTCTTTTCTATTGTTGGTCATTTTTTAGGATCAACTCAATTCACAATTTCACAATCAGATTGAAAAACAAAATAAAATATCAAAAACAACAAATAGGTGATGGAGTCAGTCATAGTCATAACATTGATATACCAGTAACCAGAAATCTTAATACAATAAGCAATTAGAATATGAGAACCAATATATAGAAGGAAGACATGGCTCTTAGCAATCATAGGATTAATGTCCAGATCTATGTCACACGGGTGCGATCTATATAAACTTTGAGGTCACTATCTAAATTTTCTATTTTGGACCTTTTGGTTGTGATCTATATACACTTGTTTCTGTTTTTTCCCTTGTCTACAAATATAGCTCGCAATTCACGTGTACATGCTCATGTGTGTGTAAGAATGAGGGTCAAGGGTGAGCCACAACACAAACAAGTTCTCAGAATCTCATAACACCAGGAAGCTCACAATTCACGTGCCATATAGAATGTATAATTAGGTAAGTCGCATGTAAGTTTGTAACCTAATTAATCATCAGAATTGTAAGTCGCATGTACCATATAGAATGTACAACATTTCAAAGCAGTGGTCAATGGTCACGGAGGGGACACAAGACAACACCATTAGCAGTCGATTCATAGAAAATGAAAAGAATGGAGTGCGACTGCCTTTGGGCACATACCAAAGAAGGTTCAGCAAAGATGTCAAAGATCAGAATAACTCAAAGAAGGCATCCAGACAGCAAAGATAGGAAACCAAGCAATGTGAGAAAGAATTTGATACCTTGTAGAATGAAGAGGAAATATTTTGGGTGCAGCCGTGCAGAGGTCGACAATGACTTGTGCACAAAGGCCTCTCAAGTTGATGTTAGTTAAATGTCTTGATTCCGAGGTTGGACAAAAGCAGCACAAGCACAATGTTTAAAGATTGAGGCCTTGGGGGTCAAGGGCAATCGCAGCACAACAACAACACAGAAGGGAGAGAGTCAAGTAGCTACTATCTGTAAGTTCATTTAATCGCAGAGAGTCTCAATAATTGTCTTGATTCTGAGGTTGCACAGCAGCAACACAGGCACAACGTCAGCCTTGAGGGTCGAGGGCAGTGGCAGGCTCGCAGCACAGTAGCAGCGAGAGTCGAGCGTTTGAAGATTGAGGTTTAGAAGCCTTTAGAGCCTTTTAATGATCAGACCTAAAAATAGGATAAACGTGACCTTCAACACGTTGACCGCACCTGTATATTAGGTCGGCACCTTGACCTTGTCGATAATACACGACACGGTATCGGTGCCGCACCGACACGGTGTCGGTGTCGCACCCGTGTCGATGCTGACACCCCACCTCCTAGAGGTGTCTATGTGATATAGATTAAATGTTACTACAAGTGAGACATCAATTAACATAAGTATATGACAATAGCAAGTACACAACTTTATATTAAAGCAAAACACATAAATGGTAAACAACTACTAATTTCATCATAATACACAAATCAATCTTCACTATCCGGACCCATTTATCCAAAAAGACCCGAAGTTCAAAATCGATACCATATTTTGAAGTGTGGAATATCCACACAAAAGGAAGTGAAGAAGGTCCGCGTTGAGATATTTTTCTATATTCATTGGCAGAGTTTCATGGGAGATGATGGAAGACAAGCTGAAGGAGCATTTTGGAAACTATAGTGAGGTAACTCAGGTGGTCATCATGGGAGATAAGGTCACGAGTCGACTAAGAGGCTTCAGTTTCATCGTCTTCACGGATTACTCCCTCTTTGATCGGGTTATGTAGGATAAATACACCATAGACAGCAGCACCGTGAGTTATAATTTTTTTTTTGCCATGCCACACCGACATGGTGTTGGTGTCGCACTCGTGTCGAGGTCAACACTCCACCTCTTATAAGTGTCTGTGTGACTTAGACGCACAATTAGTTGCAAAAGGATATGATCAGTAACATGGAATAAATTATGAAGAGACATTTGTACCAATAGCTATGATGACTATTATTAGAATCATTATTGCCATGTGTGCCATTCGTAATTGGCATATTTTCCAAATGGATGTAAAAAATGCATTCTTTAATGGATGTTTCGAGGAAGAGGTTTAGATGGAGCCTCCTTAAGGTTTTACTATACCACATAATTATATCCTTCACCTAAGGAAAACCTTGAATTACTTAAACATGTTCCTAAGGCTTGGTTTGATAAGTTTAATAATTTTATAATTAAGAATGACTTTGTCTCAACAATTGTCTTGATTCTGAGGTTGGACAGCAACAACATAGGCACAACGTCATCCTTGAGGGTTGAGGGCAGTAGCAGGCTCGCAACACAGCAGCAGCGAGAGTCGAGCGTTTGAAGATTGAGGTTTAGAAGCCTTTAGAGCCTTTTAATGATCAGACCTAAAAATAGGACAAACGTGACCTTCGACACGTTGACCGCACCTGTATATTAGGTTGACACCTTGACCGTGTCGACAATACATGACACGGTGTCGATCTCGCACCCATGTCGACATTGACACCCCACCTCCTAGAGGTGTCTGTGTGACATAGATTAAATGTTACCACAAGTGAGACATCAATTAACTAGCAAGTACATAACTTTATATTAAAGCAAAACACATAAATGATAAACAACTACTAATTTCATCATAATACACAAATCAATCTTCACTATCCGGACTCATTTATCCAAAAAGACCCGAAGTTCAAAATCGATACCAGATTTTGAAGTGTGGAATATCCACACAAAAGGAGGTGAAGAAGGTCCGCGTTGAGATATTTTTCTATATTCATTGGCAGAGTTTCATGGGAGATGATGGAAGACAAGCTGAAGGAGCATTTTGAAAACTATAGTGAGGTAACTCAGGTGGTCATCATGGGAGATAAGGTCACGAGTCGACTAAGAGGCTTCAGTTTCATCGTCTTCACGGATTACTCCCTCTTTGATCGGGTTCTGTAGGATAAATACACCATAGACGGCAGAACCGTGAGTTATAATTTTTTTTTGCCATGCCACACCGACATGGTGTTGGTGTCGCACCCGTGTTGAGGTCAACACTCCATCTCTTATAAGTGTCTGTGTGACTTAGACGCACAATTAGTTGCAAAAGGATATGATCAGTAACATGGAATAAATTATGAAGAGACATTTGTACCAATAGCTATGATGACTATTATTAGAATCATTATTGCCATGTGTGCCATTCGTAATTGGCATATTTTCCAAATGGATGTAAAAAATTCATTCTTTAATGGATGTTTGGAGGAAGAGGTTTAGATGGAGCCTCCTTAAGGTTTTACTATACCACATAATTATATCCTTCACCTAAGGAAAACCTTGAATTACTTAAACATGTTCCTAAGGCTTGGTTTGATAAGTTTAATAATTTTATAATTAAGAATGACTTTGTCTCAACAATTGTCTTGATTCTAAGGTTGGACAGCAGCAACACAAGCACAACGTCAGCCTTGAGGATCGAGGGCAGTAGCAGGCTCGCAGCACAGTAGCAGCGAGAGTCAAGCATTTGAAGATTGAGGTTTAGAAGCCTTTATAGCATTTTAATGATCAGACCTAAAAACAGGACAAACGTGACCTTCGACACGTTGACGGCACCTGTATATTAGGTCGACACCTTGACCTTGTCGACAATACACGACACGGTGTCGGTGTCGCACCCGTGTCGACGCTGACACCCCACCTCCTAGAGGTGTTTGTGTGACATAGATTAAATGTTACCACAAGTGAGACATCAATTAACATAAGTATATGACAATAGCAAGTACACAACTTTATATTAAAGCAAAACACATAAATGGTAAACAACTACTAATTTCATCATAATACACAAATCAATCTTCACTATCTGGACCCATTTATCCAAAAAGACCCGAAGTTCAAAATCGATACCAGATTTTGAAGTGTGGAATATCCACACAAAAGGAAGTGAAGAAGGTCGGCGTTGAGATATTTTTCTATATTCATTGGCAGAGTTTCGTGGGAGATGATGGAAGACAAGCTGAAGGAGCATTTTGGAAACTATAGTGAGGTAACTCAAGTGGTCATCATGGGAGATAAGGTCACGAGTCGACTAAGAGGCTTCAGAGTCATCGTCTTCACAGATTACTCCCTCTTTGATCGGGTTCTGTAGGATAAATACACCATAGACGGCAAAACCGTGAGTTATAATTTTTTTTTCCATGCCGCACCGACATAGTGTTGGTGTCGCACCCGTGTCGAGGTCAACACTCCACCTCTTATAAGTGTTTGTGTGACTTAGACGCACAATTAGTGGCAAAAGGATATGATCAGTAACATGGAATAAATTATGAAGAGACATTTGTGCCAATAGCTATGATGACTATTATTAGAATCATTATTGCCATGTGTGCCATTTGTAATTGGCATATTTTCCAAATGGATGTAAAAAATGCATTCTGTAATGGATGTTTGGAGGAAGAGGTTTAGATGGAGCCTCCTTAAGGTTTTACCATACCACATAATTATATCCTTCACCTAAGGAAAACCTTGAATTACTTAAACATGTTCCTAAGGCTTGGTTTGATAAGTTTAATAATTTTATAATTAAGGATGACTTTGGTACTTGTTATATTGATATTGCTTTGTTTGTAAGAAAATCCATTGTAGGTATAGTTATATTATTGCTTTATATCGATGACATGATAATCACTGGAAGTGATGAATTAGGGATACATTAGATTAAACAAGTACTCACTAACGCATTCGATACATTAGATTAAACAAGCACTCACTAACACAATTGATGAACAAGAATAGTAGAAAGCAAGGTCGTTGAAATCTTTTGAGCATTTTATTGGACATGTAAAATCAATAAGTTCTTTCTCTATATTCTAAGTAATATAATTATCCAACATGCATTTGTATATAACATAAGGTTGACCATGTTTTACGATGTATTTTTGTTTCTTAAAATATAAAATAGACCTACTTGATTTTGTATTGTTCTATGATTAATATTGTACTTGTATAACCTTGTATCATGGTTATGTTTTATATAAATATGCAATTTTTAAATGATTATATGGTTAAAGTAATCTCTTTGTGACTCTAGATTCCAATTTATGATCTATTTTTTTCGAGTACTTAATTCCTATAATCTAGTACATGTCATTATTGTATATGTGTTTTTGCTAGTGTAAGTTTTCAAAGAATTTTATATAAATATTTTTACTTTTAATTTTATAGGTTAAGTTACTCATTTGATTTATATTTATGAAATGTGTTAGATACATTTTTTAGATTATTGCTTCATGGTTGGTTATATTTTTATGCTTTTGATGATGGTGTATCACTAAATATGCTATATTTGCCTTATTGGAAATTATAATGTGGCATACCCATAAAAAGATTAAGGAAAAATGCATCATCACTTATGGCCTGGAGCTTATGGTAAACGAGCCTGGTCGAGCTCGACTTGACTCTAATTGCAGTCGAGCCCTAGCTCAGATATAAAGGCTCTGTCAAACTTGAGCTAGGTAAATCTTAATCGAGCTTGAGTTGAGCTTGGCAATACTAGGCTTTAATCAGCTTGATTACACCCCTAACTATAATCCATACGTTAAACTAGACTATGGGAATGAGTGAATACAACTAGTGAGATAAGGACAAATATCTTGTTCATTATGGATTGCCCATTTCGTAGTCCTTGAGAGTCAGAAGGTTGCCATAGGGTGGAGAAACGACCTCAGGTTGAGGTTGATGTGGAGGATGGTCGCAAAATCTGTAGCAGTGTTAGCCGTATCGCACCATATCGTATCATAAGATAAAGGTTATCGTGTATCGCGCGATATGCCCAGTAACTCGTATAAAGGGTCCCTGGTCGAACAGAAACCTGCATTTTTGCAGGTTTCTGTGGTTTTTTCAAAGCACCTCAAGCCATCTTCCGGTGATTCTCTCCCTCCTTAGTGTTCAAGGCTCTCAAAAAAGTGCTCTACGGTGTCTGTGCAAGCCTCCTAACTCGGATTATAGTATATTTTGAGTGTTTTTTAAATTATTTCTTTGTATTTATTGTTTTTGGTGTTATTTGCGTTTTTCTTTTCTTGAATGACAAAATATGAAGTTATTAAGTGTGTGAATATGATTTTATTGCATTCATGAAGTTGGAGACACTCTATTTGAGTGTTATGTGAAGATTGGGGATTTATGAAGTTCTTTTATTTTCAGGTTTTTTATTGAATTGAAGTGCTCAATTGAGATGACAGGAATGAGTGTTAGAGACTCTCAATCTCGGTCTGATGATCAGCGTGACAGTAGGGTAAAACAGTTGAGGGTTTCAGATTAAAGGTTAGATGTTTTTTTTGTGAGAAGGTGGTTAGTAGTGGAATTTCATGATTGAAACACCACTTAGCAAAAACTAGGAAAGAAGTTGCTCATTGCACGGAAAGAGAAGTTTGCCAGAAGGCATTAAATAGCAATGCCTTTATATGATTGAGAGCGTACAAGAGAAGAAACAACAAAAGGATGATTTAGGAATGTTTGGGGAAGATGATGATATGCTATTGGATTCATAGTATTCCTTCATATGCTAGAATAGTGATTGATAGTAGTAGTTCTCGACTACCAAACTGGAGAAAGAGAATTGCTGACGATTTTATAAGTGAAAGTGGTAGAAGCAGTGTTGTCTGACACGTATCGTATCGCGTATCGCTGAGCTCTACGATACGAGTGTATCGTATCGTATTGTACTTTAATATTAAAAAAATAGAAAAATTATTTAAAAAATCAAGAAAAATAGTAAAAATCCTTAAAAATCAGAAAAAATCAAGAAAAATTAGGAAAAATATGGTAATTGCTTTGAATTCATATAATGTAAAGTTTAGTACATATTGAGCATTCAACATTGAACAATTGCATTTAAATTTACATATTTTGAAGTAAAAAATGAAATACATTTATATTTTACATATTATAATCAGAATCATCAACTAAATAATCTATCTTCTCCTTGCTAAAGATCCTCATCATCATCATCACCACCTTCTGTGTGAACTGCTACTATCAATCTCTGTTCTGGCATATAAAGGAATACTATCAGTGAATCCAATAGCATCATCATCTTCCTCAAACTGCCCTAAATCATCCTTTTGTTGTCTCCTCTCTTGTATACTCTCAATCATCTGAAGACATTGACATTTAATGCCTTTTGACAAACTTCTAACTCTACCCGTACAAGGAGCAACTTCTTTTCTAGTCTCTACTAGGTGGTGTTTCAACCGTGAAATTCTACCACTAACCACCCTCTCACAAAATAAACATCTTATCTTCAATCTGAAACCCTCAACTGGTGTACCCCACTTACATGCCGGATCATCAGACCGAGAATGAGAGTCTCTAACACCCCTTCCTGCCATATCAATTGAGCACTTCAATTGAATCAATAACCTGAAAATAAAAACACTTCATAAATCCTCAATCTTCACATAACATTCAAATAGAGTATCTCCCACTTCAAGAATGCAATAAAAATCATATCCACACACTTAATAACTTCATATTTTGTCATTCAAAAAAAGAAAAACATAAATAACATAAAAAAATAACAAATACAAAGAAAAAAATTAAAAAAAATACTCCAAATATACCACAATCCAAGTTAAGAGGCTTGCACGAATATCGTAGAGCACTTTTTTGGGAGCCTTCAACATGAAGGAGGGAGAGAACCACTGGAGGAGTGCATGAAGAGCTCTCAAAAATTCATAGAAACCCTAAAAAATATGGGTTTCTATTCAGCCAGGGACCCTTTATATGGGTCCCTGGGCGTATCGCCCATATCGTACGTGCCATATACGATACGGGTGATACGACATGATAAGTTTAGTATTGCGATACACTTACCTGTATCGTATCATAGTGGTCCACGATACGATACATATCGTACCGTATCAGTGCGATACGGATAACACTGGGTAGAAGAGAAAGCTCGGAAAGGAGTAGAGGAAGAGTTGCTTTTAGCATACATTCATTTTTTCCTCCTAGCACTATACCTGGAATTCGTGGTGCTATGGCTTAAGAACAACTGTATGATCAGGCAGAGCTTGCAGTGGGCAGATGGTTTTATGATGCATGCATTTCATTTAATGCAGTAAACAATTTTCATTTTCAAGCAATGGCAGATGCAATTGCTAATATTGGTCCAGGATACAGGATACCCTCTTATGAGAAGTTGAGGAAAAATATTGGTCCAGGATACAGGATGCCCATGTGGAAAATTATAGATAATAGATGAAACAAACAATTGCATTAGCCTATTCATACAAAAACATATTATCTAATCCCAACATTCAGATACTCAACAAGCTTTAAAAGTTACAGTGCGATTAATCGAGGCATCATTGATTGTATAGATAGATTAGTCCCTGATGAGAGTAGAGCAAATGCTATACATCGAGAGATGAAGATCTATGATAATGCTCTTCACTTAATGGGTTTGCCTATAGTAATTCGCAGCCGCACTAATATGTGCCCAGGTAAATTGTTTATCTTCGTATTTAAGTTTCTTAAATCTTATATTATTGTGAATTAAGTATCTAATGTTTGCCTTTTTCTACAGATGTTTAGTGGAATAGGTTTGGAAGGATTGTCCAAACCTTAGATATTTTACAGTAAGAGCTCTGAGTCAAACCTGTAGTGCAACAAGTTGTGAAAGGAATTGGAGTATCTTTGAACACATCCATACAAAGAAGCACAATAGGTTGGAACATAAGCGACCGAATGACTTAGTTTTCATCCGTTGTAACATGCAGGTTTGTGAAAGGTAATCTTGTATTAGTTAGTAGTTTAGTACTTAAAGATTGACTTCAATTGTTAATGTTATTTACTAATTACTTATCTTTTTTTCTTCTAGGCAATTAAAAAAGGTAAATAAAGAAGAAAGCTAATTTGATCCATAAGTTTGGATAATTTTGATATATTAGAAGACTAGATTATGGAAGATAACGAAGAAAATACCCTCCTAACTGAAGAAGACATTGCTTGGATTAATTTGGAAGGACCGCAACAACATTATCAAGGAGATGAAGATTTTGATTTTGAAACAGAAGGTGGTGAGGATCTTCAGTAAGGAGAAGATGAAGATTTTGATTTTGAAGCAGAAGGTGGTGAGGATCTTCAGCAAAGAGAAGATGAAGATTATTTAGTTGATGACCCTGATTACAATATGTAAATGTAAATGTATTTCATTTTTTGCTTCAAAATATGTAATTTTTTTTCAATTGTTCAATGGTGAATGATTAATATGTACTAAACTTTGCATTATATGAATTCTTTGCAATTATTAAATTTTTCCTAAATTTTTCTGAATTTTCTGATTTTTTGGAATTTTTAAAGATTTTTACTAATTTTTTAATATTAAAATACGATACGCTACGATACGATATGCTCGTATCATGGACCAAAACAATACACGATATGTATGCATCGAACAACACTGATTTGTAGTGAAGGTGCGCTTATTGCTTATTGTCGATATGCAAGGGAAGAAGTTGCTTGTTGAGCCTCATTATCTTACTCATGTAGGTTGTGGATATCGTTTTAGGATACCTCGGTTTTGGAGATTCGGCCGAGTGAGACGGGATATCACCTGAATGTATATGAAATACAAAAGGGGTGGCACAAGACTGCGTGTTAGAGCATCATTGTTGAGAGACTTGGGAGGAATAAGAAGTCAGCAAATTCTCAAAACACTGAATGCATGACCCCTGTTTTACTGCTATGGCAAGAGAGTTGAAAAGAAAGCTTTTAACAGAGATCCAAGATGTTCAACCATGAACGCTGCTTGGTATTACGAAATTGTGTTCATGGAATCCTGCTGACTCCCCCATGTATGCTGGGAAAAGGCTTAGTTGTTGTTGTAGTTGTTGTTGGAATCCTGCTGACTCCCCCATGTATGCTTCTAGGATGGTTGCCAACATCATCGGCAGGAGCTCTAGCTAACACCTGTCCTATAGATACGCCATTACACCAAGAAAAAATGGATTCCTTGATGCCTATGTTTTCCAAACTGGACTTAAGGGTGGGGTACCACCAAATGTGAATGCAGCCTGGGGGATAACATGAGACTGATTTTCACATGCATGAAGGGTGAGTCCCTCATAATGCCATTTCGGCTAACCAATACCCTGACCACATTCCAATGGGTGATGAAAGAGATGTTCTGGCTGCATTTGTTACATTTTGTTTGGTGTTCTTGGATGATGTTCTTGTCTGTGACAAGGCATGAGAATACATCTCCAAGACCTCCAAATAGTGCTGCAAACATGCATTTCTTACTTGGAAGATGTATCTCTCTTCAATAGCAATGGAACCAACGACTAAGGTAACAGCTGTCAAAGAACTGTGTTTCTTCCTCGATGTATAATGCATTAAGGATATTTGTCAGGTAAGTTTGGTATTACTGGTGGTTCACACACCATTTTGCAAAACTGTCTCATGAAAAAACGATGCACTCACTTGGAACCTGGAAGTCGAGGATTTCTAAACAGGCCTTCGACAGAATCCCTGTGGTCGTACAGAACCCCTGTGGTCATATTGTTTGGTTTCAACTAAATATTTGGAATGTTTTTGGAGTCGTCCTTAGCCAAAATAAACATCCTGTTCCCTTAATCAGCACAAGTACCTTTAAGCAAAATGGTCATGTCTGTATATGAGATGTTAGTCATACTCCTGGGTGTAGATCATTGGGAACCCTATCTAGTGGGGCAGGATTTCATCATATTAACCTGCACTAAGCCTCATACATGCTGGATGAGAAGGTATCCACTCCCCTATAGCTGATAACCTGAAGGTTAGGAAGAGCCTGAGCTCTTGCCTGCAGCTGATCAGCTGCAGGCACCTTAGAATGATCTACTTTGATTACAAGGGAGAACTCGAAGACTCCAAACCCATGGGCAAGATTAAGGAAATCCTGCAGCAGTTTGACACCATTAGGACAACAGGTCATGAGGAATTTAACTGGATTGCATAAGGAGCATAGAACTGTGCGGGAATATTTATGCAATTGTACTACTTGAGATCAATTCAAGGCAAAGGGTGTAAAACTCCAGTCCTGCTTCATCCCCGTTGGATTTCTAAGTTGATAAAGAGTTTGACTTTGTGGAGGGACTCCGGCCAGTGGAAGGGAAAGCAGCCATTATGACAATGGTGGATCAGCTAACTCCAGTCACTTTTGGCACTCGGCCATCTGTTCAATGCTCGGAGACATTAGCAAGCTTCATGAGATGCCATGTGTACCATGATACGGAATCACTATACTTTGTTGATGCGAACCTTTTGGCAAGAATTTTGAGAATGTAATATGTACTTTCTCTTCAAGTCATCTCCAAATTGAAGCCACGCTATTGACTAGATCCTCTCCTACATCTACTATTTTGCCTCCTCTCAACAACACTCAAGGATTGAAGCTCATTAATATTAGGGACCAGCATCACCCAAGTCCTGGGAGCAGGGGTGACGTTAACTGGAAGGGTGAAGATCACCTCCATCAATTCCTCAAATTGGAGAACTTAAAACCTTGAGGACAAGGTTTTTGGAATATGGAATAGATTATGTTGCTGCATAGATATGTAACTGCAATTGACCCTAATGAGATCAACTTAACCTATGACGTCAAAGTTGAGCCTAGCTTTGATCTGACCTAGATCCGTGTGCATATGGATCTGAGTGCTAGAGTTAGGTCCTTATAAGAGTTCCTATTGTTGGTTAGGGCATCAAGTGAGTTGGTATGTTGAAGGAGGCCTTAAAGGAAATGTGATTGTTCTCTCTCTTTCTCTCTTTCTCGTGCATCGAGGAACACACCAGTTGAATGGATTCAACCTGTAACCTCTCCTTCAATGAAATGCAATAATTGCTATGCTTGAGGGGATCTTCATGTGCTTGTTTGGACGTGCTTATGCTCTTATATGCCATTTAGTATTGTGTGCGTGCCTGTGTAGGTAAGTACTGTTTCTGGGCAACAAGCATGAAAAGTTGAGTGTTGATGCTCCCGTCAAGCTTTTGATTCTGTTTCTAGATCTATGAACTCTTGTTAGCCTTCTGGCCTTTCCTTCAAATAATTCTCATGTTCGACATATCATGCTTTTACCATGATTCCTTGATATTTATATGACTTCACCTTTTACTTCAGATGGTAGAGTACATAATTGACAGGACCAGAATCAACATCCACGCTTGGAACCAACAAGGGCATACTGCTCTTGACTTGACACAGCAGAACGGTAGCAGTTCAGATATTCCCTCAATCCGTCTGATGCTTCTAAAAGCTGGAAGTGAAACAGAGAAGGGGATCCAATATGTGGCTCAAGTGTACCCTATGTCACTACAAAATCCAAGTATACCATCCCGGAACATACATAATGGTTTTGTTCAAGGAGAACCAACGACTAAATATCCTGATGAGCACTTCAGTACTGCTGCACAGACAGTAATGGTTGCTGCCACTTTGCTTGCGACCAATGCTTTTAGTGCATCAATCAGCCCTCCTGGAGGAGTTCATCAAGATGGTGAGGCAGTTGGTGCCCTGAGTACAGCTAATAAAGGGTTCTTCACATTTTTTACCATTACAAATGATTTGGCACTGCTGACATCACTAAGCATTGTCATGGGTCTGGCGACTATTATTCCTATGAAAAAGTCCATAGCTAAACATTTTCCAAAAATATATTGGTCCGTGTATGCCTCTGCTACGTTTACAATTTTAGCTTATCTATCATCCAGATTTGTAATCTTGCCACCACACGCTGGGTACACTAAATGGCTGATGCTTCCAGTTTGTACATTTTCACCAGTAGTATGTATTCTGTTCTTCTGGCGCCTGTGGAACAGGTCAAAACTTGAGAGAGGATATGGAGGAAGTGAGACAAGGGAAACTACCCAGACATTAGAGTCCTCAGGAACCAAGGAGAGTGAAATGATTGAGATTGATTGGAGAAGTTCCTTAGAAGCATCCCATTTAGTCAGAGGCATTGATTGGAAAGGTTCCTCCATGGCATCCAATTTAATTGGAGATGCTTCAAGAAGAGATGGTAGAAGAGACGTTGAGTTCCTTCATCAATTGTCTTTGTGCAGTCAGGAAACAGGCCATGTTCGCCCTATGAATGGTTTGCCTATCCGCCATAGTTACTGACTACACCTGGATGCCGATACTCATATAACTTGAAATATGGTTCGTACAGCTTAATATAGTTCTAAATTTGTTGTTGTAATTACTTTATGGAAAGCCTTTTCAGCTGTCTGTTAAATCATTCGTTTGATCTGTAGTAATCAAACATGAGATCGTAAATACTTCCTGTACGATAAATTATATTGATGTTTGATAAGGAAAGTTTTTTTTTTCAAATTCTTTTCTTTTTTGGTGGGGAGCCGGTGGGGTGGGGTGTTGGACATTATATTGAAGGGATCGGTTGTAGGAGGAAACAAGAACCGGGACTTATTTTGTAGAAATAGAGTTTTGGACTTGTAACTTTGGATTCGCTTCTTTTCCTTTATTTACGGCCTAAATATGCTGGATTAATAGCTCATGTTTGCTGAAAGTATATTGAAGGGAAATCCTCCAGAAGAACTTTAAACTCAACACGGTGATCGTCAAATCCAATACCAAGAGACTGAAGCTGTCAAAATGTGCTTTTTTGCTGAAAGTAAGGTGTCCCGTGGTGCGCTAAAAGTTGATCATCATAGAACACGGGAGGAGCTTGGTAGATTTGACATGGAACAAAATATGAAATAGTTCATGTTATAATTTGGCATTTGTATATGTGCATGTTTTATATTACCGTTGTGTTTATAACGTGCGTGTGAGTATAGACGGTTTTCTTGTGGTTTTAATACTTGGTAATGATGAAGAGTTATTTCCAGCATTCCAATGATATGTTAGATTGAGTGTATGATTTCAGTAGCATCTATTGATAAAATATTATGAACTTGGTGAAGCCCCAAAGGGACATAGCTCACTGGCTAGGCTGTGTCACTCTCTGACAAAAGGTCAGGAGTTCAATATCCAGGTGCACATCTGGGAGGGGCGTGCCTAACCCCATTTCCCTATAAAAGAAAAGGATCTCGCACCCTTGAACATGTATAGTGATTTTAACGGCCACTGATAACAATAGTAATAAATAGGCCATATACCCTCACGCACTCAGAATTAGTTCACCAAGCTAGGGGCATCGGCTCACAAGTTGCATGTAATGAGTTTGACCAAGAAGACATGTTGGGCATATATGACATTCTGCGGTTGAATTCAATTGGGATATATGGTTATTGCCATTAATGGACAATGCTGACTTGAAGTATAGCCAAGTGAAGACTTGTGATAATTGAATTCTATTGAAAGATATGGCCAAAATGTTTGCATTCAACAGTGTAAAAAACCAAATGTATAGTTGAAAGTTCTTTTCTACCACATAAATGAAGGTTGGGGTTTCTTACGCCTTTGGAAACATGATGGATGCACAGTGAGCAACCGCTCACCTGGCTAGGGGCTCAAATTACAAATTGAAAGCCGTGAGTTTAATATGAGGGGCATTCTACTGGATTCAGCCTTTCCATTATATCAAAAACAGTATATATATGTATTGGACGCTTTGGAAATGCATTATCTTACCTTCTAAATTCTAGTTTTTAATTACAAATTATACTTAAGGAACCACTCTTTGCCTTCATATTCTTTGTAAGATTCAGTTACTATGTTGCCTTTTGGGAGCTAAATGCTAACCTGACAAAGCATCGTGCTCAGTAGCAATCGAAAAAGAAGAAGAAGAAGAAGACTTACTCGAATGTCAGTACTCGGCCGTGTGGGAGAGAACCATGGTTGGATTTTGGCATGACTTATTAAATATCTCCCCAACCATATAATGTCAACATGCAGCACTATTAATTGAATACCTAATGGACGTGAAATGCTATCGCAGATGAATACCATCATTAAGTTGAGGCACGAGTCTCAAATGTGGCTTTGGTTGCCAAACAATGAATTCAATTGGCCCTATCATAGACCTTATGGTTGCCGGTGAAAGTCATTTTAAGCTGAAACTATACTAGGATTTCAAATATCGGTCCTCAGTGGCTAATTGGCGAACGTTGAATATAGCCATAGGTGGGGGAAATTTCAAGAATTTCCTTTGTACTATCATGGTAGAACACTCAAAGTGTTTTGAGCTTACTAGTTGGCACTCACAACTCCAGCTTCCAAAAACAGACGAATGGTTTTAATGGACGCTCAACTTGCATGAGCCCCTCTCTAACCGGAGCTTGAAGGACTTGTTAATGGTAAAATCTGTCATTGCAGCAACAATGCAGTATTTGTCCGTAACATGAGCTGACAGCAATATCAATCTATCTGTTTAAGAAGAAGCTGAGTTCAACAGCTAGCTTGATGAAGAATTGGTTCAGCTAGTACAACATCAACAAGAGCGTTCAGAAAAGGTTTGCTGAGAACTTGGTGATTGAAGCATGATCCACAAAATGATATTTTGCATACGAAACAAATTATGTGAGTTGTGCGAGAGCTCCAAGGTGCCAAACAATTGATTATGCTTCCAGAATAAGAGAAGCACTAAAGAGAAAAGAGAACACACACTATTTCAAGACGTTTTGAAAATGAAAAAGAGTTTGGTGGGAGAGAATACGTGATGAAGAGAATGGTTTGCTTCCTGCTCTTCACCGTGCTTCCAAAATGGTTTTTGGAAAGGTGGTGATATCACCATGTCAATTGACATAGTTTCCTTTTACTGTGAGATTTCCTTCTCTATTTGTGTAACAGCCCATTCAATTGATTTCCTTTTAAAATCCTTCCATTTTATCAATTGAATGTTATCAGAATCCATATGGCAAGGGTTAACCGTTATGGCAATCCGAGTGAATCCTTCTCTCTTTATCGCCATTTCTTTTTGAAATTAATTTTGAAAAATTTCATTCACATTCCCTCACCATTTTTCAAAATAAATTTTACTTAGTAAGTCAGCGTGGATTTCACTTATTCCAAAATACAATGGTAGACAAGATTTCAAATCATGTAATCCATATGAACTAACGTGCATAACTTACACATAAGAATCTCTGGCACCATTGGATTATCATATTTAATGTGACACATTTAACGTGGGCCTTGTCTTATATCCTTTCACAGTGCTTTAAGAGTCAAGCCCTTAACTTGAAGCTGGCCCCACTTCACACTCATATAGGTAGGCTCTATCAAAAGTGTTCTAATAATAAACACTTCAACAAATATATATATGCTATAGGTCTATTAAAAGCAAAGTTCAACCTTCCCTCTTTATTTTGTATGGGACCAATTACTTTTAACCTTGAGATGATATATAACTTAGTAAGTACTTGCAATCATTCTAATGATTTACTTTTTACTCATTGAACTCAAGACTTGATGTTACTCAAGGTATGAGTCGAGGTTCTTATTTGTGATCATTTAAATATGGGTTAGTCCAATCCCTATTGATGTTTTTTTTCACACTAAATCCTCTTGTCAATCCTTTCATCAATGGATTTGTAAAATTTTGTTTTGTTCTTATAAATAAATAATCACTCCATTTGTAATAAAATCCTTTCACATAGCTATGTCTTAGTCCAATGTGTCTAGACTTTCCATTATACACTTAGCTATATTCCTTTGCAAGTGTTGATTGACTATCACAATGTAGTGTGATTGGTGGTATTGGTTTTGGCCATATTGGTACTTCATGAAGCAAGTTTTTAAGTTATTCACTTCAACTCTTACCTATGCTACATTGGCTAGAGCTATATACTCTCTGTACCATGTGGAATATGTGATGCATGTTTATTTCTTAGATCCCAAGAAATGCACCTCCACCAAGAGTGAAGACCCAATCGCTTGTTGAAGTATGGTCTTCTATATAACTTACCCCAACTATCATCTAAATATCCTTCTAAAACCAAAGGACTTCGAGGCATTATAGGTTAAACTATAATCAATTGTTCCTTTTAGGTATTTTAATACCTTCGTGACATCATGTGTATGTGGTCCTTACTTGAATTGCTTGTATAATGACTCAGCTTTCCAACAAGCATAAGCAACATTCGGGTCTAGTCGAGTACATGTCATAGCATCCAATTATTTTTGTATAACCTTGTTGTGCAACCGAACATCCATTATTTGGTACTAATTTAATGTTTGAGTCAAAGGTGTAGCAACATAGATGACAATCAATTTGATCAAATATCTTTAATACATTTTCTATGTAATGAGATGGTGATTGGTCTAGAGATTGTGATAGTCCTAGACTCACTACCATATCTAGTTATTTTTATCCCTAAGATCACATCTTACTACTCCCATATCTTTCATGTCAAAATTACTAGACAAGAATCTCTTAGTATTTTCTACTTCATCCAAATCAAGACTAAAGATTAATTTTTTATATCATCTATATATAAACAAATCATGACTCTTTTTCCATCATGAAATTTAATGTGATACACATATTTGTTAGATTCATCTATTTTATATCCATTAAGAAGGTCGAGTTGCACCTCACCAAGTCAAGGCCGACTGTAGGTGGGTTGCAAGAGAAGCCATGGTCATGACCCATGTGGACGACCCATATGACCACATAGACCACCCATGTGACCAACAAAATTGGGTTAAATTGGAGCCAATTTGGATTAACCATGGATCAGCCCAACCCATAGAAGGCTAAGAATATTCTTGGTCTAGAGACTTCTTGGGAAGTATATAAATACCAACCTTGGGTTAGGTTTCAAGGAGACAAAAATTAGAGAAGAAAAACCGGCAAAGAGGGGAGAAAAGAGAGAGAGGAAGAAGAAGAAGGTGTATGGAGAAAGAAGCAGCCCAAGATCGCTAGCCAAGAGAGGCTCGCCGAAAAAGAAATCCGACCATGTTTTCTCCTTTTCTCCATTTTTCAAATTCCTTCATTTGTAATATTTGGAGTCTTCATCTCTAATCTATTATAAAAAGCAAAGGAAGTGTTGCAAAATCTCTACAAAAGGCCATCGGTAAGAGTCCTTTCACTTATATATAACTCAGTTTCTTTTACCTCAATATAAGTTGTATCTTTTACTTCCTCATCTTTTTTATGCTTAAATATATTGTCATCCCTTCTCCCCTTTCTTGATTGATATGATTACCTCCAAATCAATTCAAGAAGATATAACAGAGATATTAGAAATCACGTTTTACATTCAATGATATGAGTATATAAATCACTCTTATGGTGGATCAAATATCCAGAAGTTTGTGTAAGGGCGGACACTAGGCTATGATCACATATATTTTCCAATAGAGCTATCCTCCTTGAGAGAGATGTCTTAGGGATTTATATGTAAATGAGTTCCCTCCCCAAACAAACACAAGTACTTAATTAAATTTCTTTGAATGATCACTAAAATATTAAGAATCAAATCGGATGCATAATTAGACTCTTCGATTTCAACAACTTGCATAAGTCGTGTTTGATCCTTGAAATTTTCAACCTTCATATCTCGATGAAATATTCTGAAATTTTATCCAAAAGTTGCGTACACATGGTTAATATCCAATAATAGTTTCAAAAATTTTGAACATGGGTGAGTTTGAGTAAAAAAATTATTAAAAACCAAACTTAACCTGAAACAGATTTTGTCTGTACTAAAATTTCTGTAATAGACCTTTAGTAAAACCTTTATAATTTTGTTCCTAGATACCCAAAAATTATGAAAATAGTTTTATTAGAAAGCTGATATCAATAGCTTTTCAACTTATTTCAAAAACATTAGAATCATACATCCAGAGATACAGGCAATTTACTGTGCCTCTGTATTTCAATCACAAAGACTGTTCTGAATTTCATAATAGCATTTGATTAGGAGTCTTCTTGGATTTAATTATGATCATCCAAGGAACCACAAATACAAATAAAAATTGCTAACAAAGCTTCATACCTAGATCTTACTTAGGTAAATTTTTTTAGATTTTTGGATACTTGTAAAACAAAAAAAAATGAAAAACTCCTCTGCTGGAAAACAAAACTGATTCTATTTTACAGACCATCAACTGGTTTTTTCCATGTGAAGAACATACTCATTTTGGAAAAATTATTTTGGTTGAAAATTATTTTGAAAAATTTTGAATCATAAATTATTCTTCCTAGGTGTCTAGGTTGACTCTTGACCACCGGTTTAAGAAGACCTATGATGATAAGAACCTACCTATCCACAATCACCTAATAGTCAGAAAATCACTTTTCAAGTTTGAGTAAACTTGTTGGCACGCTCGCGCATAATTTTTGCAAATGACCAAAAATTTTGTTTACAACAACAAAAGGTAAAAAGAAGTTAACACCATTTTCTATAATTTCTCTACACTCCCTAAAACTTCTCTTCTCACATTGAGAGAAGAAAATTTATGTATATTTAAACAACAAAAAGTAAAAAGAAGTTACCACCATTTTCTACTTCTATACTCCCAATAACATCTCCACACACATAAAAAAGATAACTATTATAACTAAGTATTCTCCAAAAGAACCACTGTATGTAAATTTATCCCACAACTTTTACAAGTCTTAAAAATTAGTAAACCCACATACATGAACATCATCCACTAGATAAAATAAAAGATAGAAAAGCTTTTAATATACCTTATGTACATGCATCTCATTTGTAATTGTTTTTCAGTCGCTCTCCTTATCTCTTGACTGTGTCTTGTGCCAACACCCAACATAGGCTGGTATGCACTCATTTCTTCTTGTCAATTACTATATTTCTTTTGTATAAGTCAAAATGTGACTGTTTCTTGCGTTAACATTGAGAATTACGAAAATGGCCTTGTGATTGCCGTTGAAAATCTTTCATTGAATGTGGTAGCGCATCTATGGTGTACAGAACATGATAGCACATCTATGAGCACCTAAGATGGAGAATCGTTGGAGAATATATATAAGCGAAGTTTTGTTTACAAAAGCTGTTGTTTGTTAACACAGAATAGATGATCAATCATTTTGTAATCACGCAGATAAAAATACATGCACAAAGATCAAATTAAGGAATATTTGAATAATGAATTCACCCTACCTCATGCTAACCATCAAAGAGTTTAGGGTGCATTGCCTCCCCTTTGATTCCGGCCCATATTTTCCTTTTTGAGGTTTACCTGAGTAGTTCCATCCGCTAAAGGACACATTCCATTATTTATATTCCATTTGTTTTCCGTCTGAACTGGTGCATTCCATTTGTTTTCCTCTTACCTGTTGAGCAGATGACCGTGAATTCTTCTCTGTAGTTGTATCTCGACAATCTGCCTTAACACGTACGTGTTAATATGTTTGATCATTTTAATATGCAATGAACTACACATAGGCTGCAATAAGACATCAATGCTCTTGTACAACATTAGCCATCTGAAGTCAAGGAGAGAGAGGGAGAGAGAGTTTGCATAGTATAAGCTTCAACTTGTGAATATCCTAGAGCCAATTCCAAACAACAGAAGCACTCAAACTTTGCTAACAAGTGGGGCCACAATATTCTAAAACATTATTCTTTAACAATAAAAAATCAGCCATTGATGTGCTATTATGCAGTTCAGTTGTATGATGCCTAATGTTGAAATGCAACATTAGTAAAGATCCCCAATTGATGTTTCTAACAAGTGCATCAAATCTCTAGGTATTTTTTATGATAGCATTTTTTTAGATTTTCATATAAGTTGTATATCATCCATCCCACACTACAGTTTGGCATCTACTCTTGGTTCACTTCTTCTTGCTCCTGAGCACTTGCTCTTGGTGAGAATGACTGAAGACTTTGTTTCAATGCTCACATAGTTGAATGATAATTCTTGAGTTAGTTGCTTGACTTTAGTTGGTTGAGCTTCCTCTTCTTTGGTAGCTCATTTCATCAAGACTGTTGTAGCAAAACACGCTTGACTGGGGAATACACTACCAAGTTCGAGTTAATTTCTTCATTTGAGTCCCTTCATATAAACAAATACAAAATAAGTCATGGATCAAAATTATAGTTAGTCTTTGATCTTGTTAGGCATTGTGTTCGTCAAAGAAACACTAGTGGAATCAAGCCGACTCCGAAAGGTTTATTTACTGTTTTAGTCACACAAAAACCGTTGCAAATACTGATCGTAGATGGTTTTGCTTTCTGTGAGCTTCAAATAGCTAAATATCAGTGATTTTTACAATCCCAAATCCCGTTTGTGCATCATTTTCCTCTTTCATGTGGCACACCAATATTTAGTTTACTAAATTCATTGTGTTATCTCAATATCAACTCAAGAGTTTGTTACAAATAAACAATTGACAAGTTATGAGATTTTTGTAACTCGATTCAAAGTCCGCATATATCAAAATGATTTAAAGTATAATATGATAAAGAGTTTCAGATATTTTAATAATATAAATAATGAGCATATAATAATGATAGAGCCATGCGAAACAATTGATGTAGAGGTGTGATTTGGGTTACGGTATACGACTTGAAATACCAAAAATGAAGAGAATGACAAGAGGGAGAGAGAGCTAGGAGGGTGACCTCAACGTCAGGTTGGTTATATGGGAGAGAGAGAGGGGGATTATATATAACTTTTCCTAATATAACCTTAAGATCAATTTAACCACTTCTTAACCCTTCAATCAGCAACCTGATAGGAAACCAACTGACCACAAAATGGGCTGCAAGTTGCGGCCACCACTCTCTCTGATTGCTTAAAAATCCTTCTAGGTTTAGTATTAGGGCCAAAACTAATTGCTTAATATATCTGCAATTGGGATAATAAGTATGATAATTCATTCAAAAACAATTCAACAATCTGCCACTTGGATGTTATTAATCAGGTTATTAGAACAATTAACATAATAACAAAATTCTTAGTAAATAGTAATTAATTAGTGTATACTAAACCTTATCAAAATTCAAAAATGAAACAACACTGTCATTGAAGCCAATAGAGAAACAAATAATGCAAAATGTGATCACGAACAAAGTTTTAAATATCTTAACCGAGTAAAATATGCAAATGGGTTGAGGCCATTGATGATGTCAAATTACACCATAAGTACCTCCCAAGGACACAACCTAGAAGTTCAACACTCGATCATTGAATCCCCTCAAATTATAAAATGATCACTCGAGATGTGCGAATGAGCTTAACCCATTAATGATGTCAAATTATATCATAAATCCCCTTAAGGACACCATCCAAAATATCGTTAAATCTGATACAGAAGAAAATAACATAAAATGTTCATCCAAGATACATAAATGAGATTAACCAATTAATAAAGTCAAATTACATTATACATGCCCCTCAAGTCCACAACCTAGATGATCAGCACAAGATCATTGAATTTGGTAGAGAAATATATGGTAATGATCATCCAAGATATGCACACGGGTTTAACCCATTAATGAAGTTAAATTTACATCACGCATGCCTGTCAAGGACTCAACCGAGATGATCAACACATGATCATTGGATCCGATAGGAAAATACACAATATAAAATGATCATCCGAGACAAAGCAAATGGGCTTAGCCCGTTAATTATATAAAATTGCATCATACATGCCTCTTTAAGACACAACTCGGACTCCCATTTGACCAAGGCTATATCAAAGAGTTAAAACACCGATGTATTACATGATATGTAGGCCTTTTGTCAATCGATCCATAAGCATATGTTCAAAAAAATGTGAACTACATAAGTATGAGATTTAACACGGTTCTCAAAGAAAAATCACTTAACATGAAAAATGTTTAGCTTGAAAAGAACTTTTGTGACTTTGATTGAAACACCTAGCAGACAAAATACCCCAACAAGCAATTAAATGTCATTAAATAATATAAAAAAACAAGATGCATGCCGGGTATCATTTTTCAACCATGTACTATAGGTTGAACAATAGCATGTGTCACTGAGAATGACTCAACACAGAGATCTTGTTGTGTTGGGTTGATGAGGTGTTAGCATGCCAGATTGACCATTGTTCTCAGAGGGTTTGGATAAGGATCAAGCAATCATGGGTTCGTAGGACTCCATCTGCCAGTATCCTAGATAGCATTTATCATTATTGAGGCACTGGTTCTTTTCTAGAGCTCTTCTCAAGTTTTTTGCAGGTCTTATTGAGCTTCCTTGAGTCCTTGCCGAGCTTCGAGTCCGATTTGGGTTTAAACCTCATAAACTCCCCAATTTCAGCTCATCTCAAAATGGAAACCAGGTTGTCCTTGAATAACCTAATAGGGTCACGGTATTTTGTTTGTCTCCCATGAAATAGCTTCAATTGACACGAAATTGTAATTGATCATGTCTGTATGGTAATACATCTTGAGCAGCAGAAGACCACAAAAAAGATTGTCGGCGACGGTTGAGCGTTAGTATAGAAGCTGAAATGGCACCACCAAGATTGTCACCATGGAAGTGTTGGATTACACTATGGCCGTCACTGTAATGCCACTTTCTTGTAGCGAGGGGAAACATGTGTGTAAATTAGGTTGCTATAGTTATTTTTGTTGTTACAAGGTGAGACTAAGGCCAACAGACACACACATGCACCTCCCATGGGAACCGAAATTGTAACATGCATCGTGGGAGTTAGAGAATTCCAACAGGTGAGATAATGCCCTCGGTACTAGCTTTCTGGTTGTTTACTCCGGCATCTTTAATTGTTTTACCCGTTTGGTATTAGAATCCTAGTCTTAAGAGATGCTCTTGGTCTCTTGCCTTGTCGTTGTACTCTTGCTTTCTTCATATCTTTGGCTTCATTGAGTTAAAAGAAGAAATAAGAAGATGATCAAAGTAGGGAAAAGAAAAGGAGACAAATAAAGAATATACTTTTCTCCCTCTCAAATTGATAAAAGAAATGTGCATCTAAAAAACATAAAGCAAAAGAAAGTTAAAAGTAGCTACCATACATAACTGCATCACACAGCTTTTAGAGGTCATATAATTTAACATTATATCCAAAAAATAAAAACTTTTCTTAACTATCTACCTATAACTGACATACATGAGCATCATCAAATATTACTCCCTCATGATGAAAAATTCTTCAATAACTAGAGAAACTCTAAACTTCACAAATTTTTGAGAAGGAAGAGCTCTTGTGAATCTCCTGCTGTTTGATCATTTATGGAGCAATATTTGAGAATAATTCTGTCAGCTGTAATTGAATCACGAATAAAATAATGATGAATCTTGATATACTTTGTTCTTCCTTGAAATGTTGGGTTTTTCGCTATTAGAATAGCTGCCTTAGTCACAAAAATATTTTTGTTACTTTAGTTTGTTTCACTTGCAAATCTTCTACAAATTTTCGCATCCATATTACTTGACATGTTGTTGCTGATGCGGCAATATATTCAGCTTCTCATAAACATATTTCTTTCTTTGAAGGTTGATTAAGAAATTATTTGAGTTGCACCAAGCCATTTCATTTCAAACAGTTTGAAGAACCAATCCAACAACAGTTGGAGCTTTTAAAAAATAGGGTAAGCAAATACATGTAGTTGAAGCTTGTTTTTTTAACTCCATAGAATAGCTCTAGATCCGAGAACATATATGAAACCTCATGTCAGGGTGATGGAAGAATTGATGGAGTTGTTACGCATTTAATTAATGTAAGTTCGTGAAAATGGAAAGGAGTATTAGGTATTCTTTGTGATAAGAAGATATCATTAAAGTTAAAAGATAAATATTATAGAGCAGCAATTAGACCTGCCATATCAACATGTATAAAAAAATGTATGTGACCAAAATGAAGATGTTGAGATGGATGAGTGGTCATACAAGAAAAGACTGTATACATGATGAGGTTATTAGAAACAAATTAGGAGTGACACCAATAGAGGATAAAATGAAAGAATACCGTTTAAGATGGTTTGGACATATAGAAAGAATATCAAAAGAAGAACCTATAAGAAGGTATGAGAAACTAGATTTGAAACTATTAAAAGAGATAGAGGATGACTACAAAAGTATTGGAAAGAAACAATAAAGAATGATCAAGCTTATTGTGAGTTAATTACTAACTTGGCACATGATAGGGCTCTATGAAAACAAAGAATCCATGTAGCTGCCCCTTCTAGTATAGGAAAAGGCTTAGTTATTGTTGTTATTGTTATATGTACCAAGCTAAATGTACCATGCTCTTATTGCTTGTTTAAGACCATATAAAGCATTCTCCAACCTATAAAATTTTTCTTTTTTTTCTTCAACAATAAATCCATATTGTTACTTAACAAAAAGTTCTTCATTTAAGTAACCATTTAAAAATACAAAACCTTTCAATGGAACTAAGTTGCTACTGCTAAAATAATTGTATCTTGTCACAAGTGAAAAAGTTTCAAAGAAATCAACTCGTTACTTTTTAACATAACCTTTAATAACTAATCTTGATTTATAATTGGATACATTACCATTTACATCAAACTATATCTAATAGATGCTTTTAATGACAATTGATTCTCTTTTTGTGGCAAGTGTACTAGCTCTCACATATTCATTTTTCTCAATAACATGCATCTCTTGTTCCATTGATTTTGTCCAATTTTTATCATTATATGATTCTTCATAACTTATTGGTTTTGCAACCATTAAAAAAGTGTATTTCTATAAATTTCATCAAGTAATTTAAACTTTTTTGAGAAATATCTTCATCCAATGGATCAACATCCTTAACTCAAGGTCTTTGAAGAAAATAGTGTCCCATGAGATAACCCTTTTCTTTTAGGGGCTCCGTTGACTCAACTTTACGTTCAAAAAAGGTTATATGTTGATTTTTGTTTGTGTCAATTTCTAAAAAATGTTTTCATCAAAAACATCTCATCAAATAATTAGATTTTTTGAGATTTATATTATATAAATGACTACCTTTCATAACATTAGAATATCTAATAAATATAAATTTTCACTCTCTTTATCCATTTTAGAGTACTCAATAGAGTCAATGAAACATAAAAATTCATCCCAAAAGTATGTAAGTTACTCATATTTGACCTTTGTCTCCATCAAACTTCATAGAGAGTTTTGTTATGTACTACTCTTTTTGGTGAGATATTAGAGGATAAACTGATGTTCCCACTCTTTCTAGCCAAAAATAATTTAGAATATGACTTTCATTCAACATACTTCGAGTCAATCGCGATATTTTTCTTTTATCAACCCCGTTCTCTTCTGGCATCTCTCTTACTGTCAATGGCCTGCATATGTCATTTTGCCTAAAGAAAAGACCAAGTTCATCAAAGAAAAAAATCACTTTTGTTAGTATGAAGAACTTTTAATGTGCATCCACATTCATTTTCTAAAAATATTTTACTCTTTCAACCAATAACTACTTTTGACGTATTTATAAGAAAACATACATGACTTTCATACATGAAGTCATCAATAAAGAACCAAAATATTTATTTTTATTCAAAGAAAAAGTTTTATAGGGACACAAATATCTTGATGAATTAATTAAAGATGTCTTTTTGCTCTCCATGCTTTTTCAATTGAAAATCATAATTTATGTTGCTTTTTATAAATGCATGTTTCACAAATATCACTCTGAAAATCAACTGGTTGTAAGCTAGAGTCCATGATTTTTATGGAATAATAATGTCACATTAAAATGTAAATAGTCATAAGGCTTATACCAAAATTTTGACTGCTCTATAACATTTGTAAATAAGAACAATCATTCAAACATGACAATTGAAGAATAAACATTTTATTTTGCTTCATATTTAACTTAGAAACAAGTTCCCCATTTTCTTTTTTCTAATTTCACATGCAACTTGATCCTTTCTGAATTATTTAACCCATACTAAGCAAATTATGAGTGAGTCAAGAAATATAATAAATATCATGAACCAAAATTTCTATACATGACTTTAATTTTACCATATTTATTCCCTTTTATCAACTATTGCTCGGTTGTTATCTCCAAACCAAGCATGTGGCTTCACTGTATTATCAACAATGCAAAATTCTTTATCTCTTGTCGTATAGCTACTACAATCACTATCTATAAATTCAATATCATCTTTACTTTACTATCATCCATACATGTCATAAAAACATTAGCGTCCTCTTCAACAAAATTAGCATTTTGTTGTACTTTTTAAAAATAATTTACTTCAATATCTCCAAACCTTTTATAAAATAATATTGTTTTCCTTTAAAAATTGGTCTAAAGTTACCTTGTCTCTACCTTCTTTTGCTTCATTAAATCTACTTTATATTGGTCTCTTCCATGATAATAAGTGCTATTTTGATAACCACATTAGCCTCTCCATCTTACTATTTCTCTACTCTTTTGTTCACTGAATCTTTTACCATTCATTGCTTGTAATTTCAACCATGGACTTGAATGCCTACTCAACTATCTTTTCCTACAAATATATTCAATCTTTTTTCATATCCTAAAGTGAACTATTAATTTATTAATAATATAAGTAGAAAAGTCTTTAGATCCTTCGAGAACTATCACAACATGATCAAATTTAGGAGGCAAACTTCATTTATTTTTTCTACAACATTTTAATCTCAATATTCTCACCAAAAATCCTTATATAATTATTAATAACATAATGATCAGAAAAGAAATCCTAGACTGCCTCTCTACCTTCCATAAAAGAAGTCTTATCCCTATATAAGGTCTAAAGTTTTAGCATTATTCCCTTATTATCTCTATAATACTCTTGTTTTAAAAGCGTCGATGAATCTTTTGAAGTCTTAGCATTTACGTGAGAATGGTTTAGTAACAACTTGCTTTATCACGAGCAATGCTTTGGCATCCTTCTCTTGATGTTCTTTGGATTGAGACTTTTCAACTTCTTTTTCTTTTTTTTCACAACCATTTCTCCATCAAATCCCACAAATCCTGTAAAAGAAAAAATATCTGCATCTTGATGCTCCAAAAATCATAATTTTCTCAACTAAAATATGGATAAAAGACTGTGATAGATTAAGCACACTCTAATTATTTGACATACTAAATTATCCTCAACTTTGCTTTAGCAACACCCACTACTGTACAGTCATATCAAACTCGGTACTCGGATACAAGAAATTATACAAGTTAACATCATTTTCTATAATTTCTCTACACTCCCTATAACTTCTCCGCCCACATGAAAAGATAGATTAAGCATGCTCTAATTATTTGCCATACTAAATTATCCTCAACTTTACTCTTGCTTTTAGAAACAGCCACTACTGTACAGTCAGATCAAACTTGGTACTTGGATACAATAAATTATACAAGTTAACACCATTTTCTATAATTTTCTACACTCCCTATAATTTTTCCGCGCACATAAAAAGATAACTGTCATAACTAAGTACTCTCTAAAAGATTCTATAACTTCTTCCTACAACTTTTATAAGTCCTAAAATTTAGTAAACCCACGTACATGAGCATCATCCACTAGATAAAATAAAAGATAGAAAAGCTTTTAATATACCTTATGCACCTGTACGTCATTTGTAGTTGTTTTTCCGTCTCTCCTCTTATCTCTTGACTGTGCCTTGCGTTAACGCCCGACGGAGGCTGGTATCCACTCATTTCAGCTGGTCAGTTACTATATTTCTTTTGTGTAATGTCAAAATGTGACTGTTTCTTGCGTTACCATTGAGAATTACAATAATGGCCTTGTGATTGCCATTGAAAATCTTTTCATCGAGTGTGGTAGCACATCTATGGTGTACAGAACATGATAGCACATCTATGAACACCTAAGATGGAGAATCGTTGGAGAATACTTTACAAAAGCGAAGATTTCTTTACAAAAGCTGTTGTTTGTTCACACAAAGAATAGATGATCAATCATTTTGTATTCACGCATCTAAACATACAGTACAAAGATCAAATTAAGAATATTTGAATAATTAATTCACCCTGCCGCATTCTAACCATCAAAGAGTTTAGGGTGCACTGCCTCCCCTTTGATTCCGGCCCATATTTTTCTTTTTGAGGTTTACTCGAGTAGTTCCATCCGTTATATGAAGGATACAGTACATTGATGTCCTCTTCCTTTGCCTCCCTCTTTTTCCTTCATGCAGCTGCTGCACTCAGCATGCGAGCTTGAAGATCCTTGATCATCGGTATGACCAACGGTTTTGAAACTGAGGAGTATCGGACAACTGCACATCATTGTAGGATCCTAAGCTAGTAGATGTTGTGATGAAGTTGGAGATGTCTTGAGCTTCAACCTTTTCGCGACACAAGGGGCAGCTTGAGTTCTTGTCAAGCCACGCATTTATGCAAGTAACATGCAAAGCATGCCTGCACTGTGGTAGCATATGAAGGCCAGCTCCATCTTCATACTTTGAAATACAAATGGAGCACTCAAGGCCAATCTCTGAACCACTCATCAGCCTTGAGAACTTGTACAAAGGAAGAGAGGCAATTATTTTCTTGTCAACGCCCGATAATCTCGGTGGTCTCGTGGTCTGCAGAGTAGGATCCTAGTTGCTAGGATTGCGTTCTACGTCATTGAATGTGCGGCAGACACAAATTATGAGAAAGATGACAAATATGGACCAGATGATGTAGAAAGGAAGGTAAGCCAGGGGGAAAAGCTCAAGCAAATCAGAAGAGGAGATCTAATAAATTTCACTCATCCGGCTATATGCATTTTGTAGGCAGCAGCGATTCCTGAAGTTTCAATTATTCATCGTTGATTTGATGAATTTTGATCTTGGATGAGATGCACATTTGAAATGACTTCTGCTGAATATGAAATGCAAATTGGAAAAACTATTGCAAGACTCTTGAAATGCTAGGGCGTGTTCATGCACCCCTCGAGTGATTTCTACTGGATAAGCGATGACCTGCAACGTAGATTAGGTGTTTTTTTTTCTCGTTAGCTTGATGAACATGCCAATGTTGACACGCAGGTGGGCCATACAATAGAGTTAATTTTCTATTAAATAAAGTATATTGACCTTAATTACTAAATAATGTCAACGATTACTAAGGTGCGGATGTTTTAAGAATTACTGTAGTAGAACCCCTGTCAAATCCATACATTCTTTGGTAAATTTTGGAATCTCGAATCGATCCATTTCATATACATGGGATTGGTCTGGCAAGCCTGTGCAAGTTATAGACACTGACAACGATCAAATATAGCAAGATCTTAAAATCTTTACCAGATCTCCCTGCGAATAGACTTTAGGAAGCTGATTGTTTGTTGAATTAATGAGAGTTGTATTTCAAGAATCTATCGGCTTTCAGTTGCACTAAACTAGCTGATCCTTATCGATGCTTACTTATGAGATATCAATTACAAGATCGTCATTACCAATAAATTTAACAATTTTGCACCTAACAAAGAATAAGGTTGCGTGGTTCCAGATAAACAAAGTACCACTTTAAAGTCGTCGAGTGACTCTCCGGCTTTTGATAATTTTGGTTAGGAACCATTGGCGGTCCCATTTCAGACCAACAAGCTTTTCAATTCTCAAAAAAGAGAAATAACCTCAATTGGAATGCGATGGAACCGTAGAAACAGTTGCTTACGTTGTGTATTTCTCCAGTGTTTCTTCAAGGTTCAGTTTACAATACTGGAAAGAGGGAAGATCAAATGAGTGAGTGCCATTCAGTGCAAGGAATTCACTGCAAGTCACATCCTTGTGATATGCAGATCTGCTTCAGTAGATAGAATCCATCTTCTCTAATTGCTCAAAGAGAAAGCTGAACACTTCAAGACAGTTTCCAATCGTTCACATGTTCATTTCTGTATGTTAATTTTAAGTCTTTGATCTACCATAATCGGTTTTGTTTCGAATAAGTTGAACAATCATTGTATAAGATCCTATTTATACCATGCCGTGATCTGGTTTCTAGAGCTTTCCATGGCAGAAACTTGTTGGATGGAGTTGAAGCCAAGCGTTTGAGAACTCAAAACCATAAGATCTGACCCAGTAACATTACTGTGCCTTGCATACTGATGATCTACATCGGAAATTTGTATACCATGTTCAACCTTTGGAAACCTCCCTCTAATGCCTTCATCATACCCCTTCATGGAACTGCTGCCCCCAGCATCTGTCCCTGGTGATCTATGTCCGATTTCATCTTCCTGGTTAGGAAAATCATTGATGGTTCCTTCTGCCAATTCATGTCCGCTGATCGAATTTTGAAAGCCAGAAAATGGAGTAGAGGAGGAAATATCTCCGGCCTCAACCCTTTGCCGGCACAATGGGCAGCTTGAATGCATCTCAAGCCATGCAACAATACAAGAAACGTGAAAGGTATGCTTGCACTTTGGAAGAAGGTGAAGGATATCAGTGTCTTCGAATTTCGAAAGGCAGATTGCACAATCAAGGCCTACTCTGGAGATTCCCAAGGATGAGAATTGATAGAGAGGCAGAAACGCTATGAGCTTCTTGTCGATACCAGAAGATCGCTGCAGGATGTCCGGAGTGTCATCGGCAAAACCGGAAGTACGATACCTGAAACAGAGTCAAACAGAGTCTGCAACACATAATGGAGATGACAGTGAAGATGAAGAAGGAGGAGAAGGATAAGATGATGTAGGAGGAAACCAGCGCTAATGTTGGCTGAAAGCTTGCCATCTTGCTTATAACCGGTTTGAATCGAGGTTGAGCATGGAAAGGACAATAATCTTAAAATCATGCAAATCTAAACAATGCCATCTCTCTCTCTCTCTCTCTCTCTCTCTCTCTCTCTCTCTCTCTCTCTCTCTCTCTCTCTCTGCCTGCATTTCTAAGCAAATTTTCTTCCCGTGGACAGCTTTTCATGGTATTCGAAGTCAGACCCCTTGAGTAGCAAAATATACCATGGCTTTGACCACCCCAGATGAGCTGTGTCTCTGATGTTATGCATTTTAAAAAGCATCTTTATCATTGTCCGACTCTCAGCATGGACTTCTCGACATTAAAAATAGAGATGGATTACATGTATATGGCGTTGACAATAGTTTTCCAATTTATTATTGCAGTCGTCTCACTAAACCAAGTAGATAAACTTTTCAACCGCGTTTAGGAGGAAGAAAAATAGTTCCTTTTTTGACAAGATTCAAATCTCTATAAGGGGGTGAGATGAGGTTAAAACAATGTCATAAAAAATTCAGATACTAAAATTCAAATTAGTATCTGTTGCCGACAATCGAGTGGAGTGTCACTACAAGAAAATTAGGACTTCGCAATTTGTAGGTGCATTGCGTCATTAGATGAGGGAATAATGGAGGACGACAACCACTCGTCAATACCATGAGACGCAATGCGAAGGGGACGGAATAGCCATCGTTGAGTATTGGGAAGAGTTTGTGAGGGAGATTACCTTTAACTCAATCTCAAATTAAAAACCCATGACGATACATACCAACTGATATAAGATGCGTGTAACCAAAGAAGAACTTTCCCATTTCGCACCTTCCAACGTCTTCCCTAAAAGATCTCCCGCTTGCATCTGCTCTAGGTTGCCGAAGTTGCATAGACCATTGAGTTTAGAGAGTAAGGGTTGAATCTAACGGAGCTAGGTAAGAGTCTTTCTCTATAGATCGCCCTCGGCTTCTCTCTGCAGATCATTCACTCTATGTGTAGATCGCTCTGTTTCTCACTCTATATGTCGTTGTCTCCCTGTTTTCTAAGTGGAACTTTCTTTCTCTGGTGATATTTCTCTCTGGCTCTCTCGGTCTCTTTCTAGATTCCTGTCTTTCTCTCTTGGTAGATATTCATTATTTTGTTGAGACATGAATTTTTCTTTTGCTAATTCATAATTTCTGTTTTTTCTTTTGTTAGTTGATTTCGATGTAAGGTTCAGCATTTCCGCGTGTGGTCTTCAATTTACACCACAAGAAAATCTGAAATTTGAAAAGAGAATTACAACAACCAAAACTTTTTCCATACTGCATGAGGGTCAGCTACTTGTTTGTGTATAGCCATATCACGTGCTACACTATCACTTAACACAACATAAGCCGGGTCAATCTCTATTATTTTTTTCCAACACTTTTGTAGTTTTTTTCTTACGCTTCCAATATTTTCACAATCTAATTTTTTGTACCTTCTTATCAGAGCTTCCTTTAGTCGTCTTTCTACATGTTCAAGCTATCTTAAACGATTTTATCTTTTATTGATATCACTCTCAATTTGTTTCTAATAACCTCATTATGTATACAGTTTTTTCTTGTTTGACCACTATCTATCTCAACATCTTCATTTCTGTCACAAACATCTTGTATACATGTTGATGATTAATTACCCAACACCCATAACCATAAAACATATCAGGTCTAATGGTTGCTCTATAATATTTATCTTTCAACTTTAGAGGTATCTTCTTGTAAAAAAAAATACCAGATCCCCTCTCTATTTTAACCAACATGTATTAATTCTATATATAATATCTCCATCAATTTTTCTACTACTCTAAAAAATAAGCCCTAGGTATTTACAACTTTCCTTGGGAGGAATGCAATGCATGCCAATCTTAATTTATATGTCCTCTAAAGTAACCAAATAATCAAACTTATATTTCATATATTATACATTTGTTCTATTAAATCGGAAACCTTTACTTTCTAATGTTTCTCTCAAGAGTTCCAATTTTTTATTTACTTTTTTCTTAGACTCATCCACTAATACAATATCATTTACAAATAATACATACCAAGGTATTTTATCTTATGTTTTGTTAACTCATCAATGACTAATATAAATATATATAGACTTAAAGATATGCCTCATATAACCCAATATTAACTTTAAAGAGGTATGTCATTTCTTCATGAGTTCACACATTTTTTATACCATCTTACATGTCTCTTATAAGATTTATGTATGTCAATAGGATACTTTTCTTTTCTAAGGTTCACCAAAGAATATCTCTTCGCATTCTATCATAAGATTTTTCTAGTTCAATAAATACCATGTATAAGTTCTTTTTTATTCTAAAATGTTTCATAAGATGTCTCAATAAATGAATCACTTTAACAGTAAATCTACCTAGCATGAATCTAAATTGGTTCATTATTATACTTAATACTTATCTTAAGATATGTTCAATAATTCTTCTCATAATTTCATAGTATGGCTTATTAATTTGATACCCCAATAATTCACAAAATTTTGAATGTCTCCCTTATTCTTTTATATTAGTATAAGTGTACTCACTCCCCACTACTCAAGCATCTTTTAATTTCTTACTCCCCACTACTCAAGCATCTTTTAATTTCTTCATATTTCATTAAATAGTTTTGTGAGCTAAGTGATCTAATAATCTTATAGGATTTTTTAAACTTTTATAAGAATATTGTCTTATCCTATAGATTTACCAACCTTCATTTGCAAGGAGAATTAGCGAGAAAGAAATTCCTCATTAATTTCATGATAGTTTGACTATGGAAATTTACCAATATTTCTTTCGTACAAGATGCCTTCCAACTTGTAGTTATTAAAAATGAATTCTTTCTTACTCATGCTAAATTTGTTTTAACAGGTCATTGCCATTGTCTTGGAAACAAAGATAAGAGTGCATAACCATTTGTATGCAACTTGTTTCCTTTTTTGGTACCTTTAGTGTGTATGTGTCTTCTACTTTTTTGATGTTAAATTTGTTATATATATTGGGAAGGCATACGTAAATAGCATGTCAAACGTGAAGGATGTTGATATAAATAGATAGAACAATTAGAATAGTCTCACAAAAGAGGTATAAAGGAATTTTTTACACAGGAAATCTCAAATCATATGAAAGTTAGCTTGTGCTTTCTCACGCTAGAAATGTCAAAGGATGGATTATTGTGGGTATTGTTGGTTGCATGTAATTTGCATTTCATATATTTCAATACTGATCGTATATAATTGGATTTAGGACTGGGATCCTGCTGTGGACATGGACATAGCTTAACTATCATCATCTCAGAGCAGTCTTAGTAAGCTTTTAACTCAAGTACTAGTGTTTTGCTTGGTGGATGTTTAGTACTAGGTGTCTCACTCAAGCGAATGTGCCTCTTTGTCATATCTTTTTAAGCTACTTGGGATGATGATGATTGTCTATAGAAGGCCATTAACTTCTACCTTTTTTATTATAAAAATTGAATGAGATGTGTATAATGAAAGACAGGTCATTGATGCATCTACCTTCTCTCCCTCCTGTCATTGAAGATGACGTAGGAATTCTTAGATTTGGTTCTTTATGCCCGACAGCTGTTTTGCTAAAGCATTTTGCCTATCTTTTACTTAATTGTTTTCATGCTTTTCTATTGGTTGCAAGATAATTGTTGAATAAATATTTCACACCCAATCAATCTAAGCATACATATTTATAATAGCTTATCAAACACATTTTCTTGCAGGACTTAGTGAAGCCAGAACTATTCATCGAGTGGTAGGAGTGTTTAGTGGTTTGAAATATGGAAAAACTCTCAGGCTTTCATTGCAGGAACATGTTGCAAATGGATCCAAATGTGATGTCTGAGCAGAATGTTGGAGGCATTCAAATGGTTTGCCAATGCATCTATCGGTAGCAGAACATTTATGTTTCTTTTTAATAGTTTATATTTCTTCTCGATGACTTATTTGTAATCATTTGTGTTTGAAGAGGAGGTGTTTGCTGATACCAACCGCTTGATTTGATTTGTTTCGGATGGCTATCATGTTTATATATTTGCCTATGGCTAAACTAGAACCAGGAAAACTTACACAATTTAGTACAAAGTAGAATTACCTTTAGGAACAACAGAGTTTACTGCACTTATTTTAGTGCTTTAGACAGATCTTAAACATATAATATTAGAAAGCCAAGGAGTGAACTTCCTTACATTAAATGATCTATTTCATATCTTAGAACAAAGAAAAGATTCTTTTACCTACACCATTTCTGTTTCAAATGATTGAAATCTACAACGAACAAGTTTGAGATCTTGTCTGAGATAGTAAGGAAAGATATCTTTTTCATGATTTTCCTTCTCTCCATGTTCCGTTATTTTTGGCTTTGATGCAGACAATGATTCTAGAAAGAATGCCGATGTCTATGTAGCTAGGGCCTGTTGATGTTCTTACCGTTTCATATAGTCATGTTGTGAAGATGGGAAGTTCTTCAAGAGGTCATGGAATATTATAGAAGATCATCCATGTCTGAACAAGCTTGAAGTTCAACTCCTAGCATCGAGGACATTTACAATGCTACTGCAAAGCATGATCAACCAACTCTACATGATCAACCAGTAAAAGTTTTGAATTGCCACTGCAAAATCTCTTTTGTAGGAATATAAGTGCTCTCTTGCTTCTTTTACCAATTATTAACTCTGGAATTTCAGTTTGGAGTGCAAGGCACTTTACAATAATTCCAAGGTAATACTTATTTTATATAGTTATGTTTCTATGATATAATTTAATTCACTTTATTTTCTTTATGATAAATTTGTTACATCATTATAGTATGATTTTACAACCATAGGGAATATTTTTTACTTTTGCCTTTGCTAGATATGGAGTTTCGTGTTTGAACTTTAATTAATTGATTTATATGTAGGATTTTGCTCAAGGAGTATGTCTATGAGGATTGTTGGCCACCAACCATAAACATTATAACTAGGACCACCATTGCAACAATTGCAACGAGTAGTACTATGAGAGAATCATTAAGAGGACCAAGGTGATCATAATTTTTTCTATAAATGTTTTGATGTAAAAATGTTTGAACCAGTAAAAGAATTTCCTTGGATTCGGTTGTTGACTTAATTGTATGATGATCATTAACCTTGCAAAGGATTAAAGAGATTTCAACTACGAAATTCAGCATGAGAATAACTATGAAACATTCTGTCGCAAATTAGCAACGGAAATAGGGAAAGAATTTTCGGAGGGATCAACAACAGAATTGAGAAGGATTGGCAATGGATTTGCAATGAAAAATTATATTGCTAATTTGTGATCAAAATCAAGCAACAGAAGAATTATGTTGCTCGTTGCTTGCCATTCCCTTGGAACAACATTTAGCAAGAGAATAACAATGGATTGACAACAAAATTGTCCTTTACTAATTCTTAGAACTTTTGTAGTGTATATGACATACCCTCAAGAAATGTTAGGAAGAAGGGATGTGTGGTGAATCCTCGAGGGATCCCACCCACAAAAGAAAGATGATAGATTAGGCCCATGATGTAAACAAACCTCAAAGGGTGAAGTAGTGGAGGAGTTATTATGCCTTGCATTATACCGTAAACACAACAACAACAAGGAATATATAAAGTTATTGGGAGTCATGTCCATAAAAGACACCCATTCTCTCCTGCCTCAATAGGAGATCTATAAACCGTCATTGTAACCATCATTGGGATGAATCAATCAACAAAAGATAGTTCTTTCTTTCTTCTTGTGTAACACTTTTTTCTCCTTTCTTATCTTTAACCTAGTGTTCTCAACGTATACTTGAGTACCTCAAATGCTTCATGATGTTTATACATATAATTCTGCCGACAATCGGGACACACATTGTCTGATTCCTAGGAATCTATGCTCATCGCCTAAAGCCTTATCCACAATCTCTCTTGAAAATGAGGGTTAGAGTTCTCTAGCATGCCCGGTTCCATTTCGCGAGTTCTTATAGCTTCTATTCCAAATGCATCGTCACTTTTGGAGATCACACATTCTTTGACACAACTGATGGGATAACATGTTTTTTGTTGGAATCACTAGGTTTTTGCATAACTCTATTTTGTTCAGTGTACCTGATGACATCCTCGAGCACTGAGATGGGTAATGCATCACCTTCATCAATCCCAAGCTCACAAGTGTTAGGCCCAAATGATTCATCGAGTTTGGCTCCTTTTTCTCATACAGTGTAGTCCCAAAAGGAGAATCCACCATTTTCTATAAATACCCAATGAGATGACAAAATGATCTTCGAACTAGGAGGCCACCGAACTTGATGGCCTAAGTAGGATACTCATTATCGGCTCGGTCCTTCCCAATGGATTTTGCCAAGGGGTAACCGTTTTTAACTTTGGTAAGAATCTAGGTCCCGACCAACACACTGGAAGGCATACATCAGGTGCCTCAACCCATAGTGTTGCCTCTTGCTTCCAACTTTATGACAGCCTAGGAAAGTGTAGGGTTTACTCCATCTTCGTAGCCTTTGGAGTATGGTCCACAAGTCCCACCACAATGACTCGTGCACCAAGATGAGCCATATCAACCTCTAGTATACCAAATAACTTTCAACTGATCGACAGCAAAACATATGATGGGCAATCTAGTGCCTAATGAACCTATGAATTTTGAGGGCGCACCTTTCAACCATGATGATGTTAATCTAGTTTGAAACAAGTTTAATATCGAGCTCTATGCACTAGATGCAAGGTTGATTGTGAGTCGGACCCCAAATGGACAGACAGGCTTGCTCCTATCCCAAAGGGCTTCAAAGTGAAACTTACTACATTTTCAAAACAGGACGATAAATATTTGGGTACACATTTGGCTTGGTTCATCCTTAAGTGTGGAGAGCTAGGTGACAATGAGTTACATAAACTCAAGCTCTTTGTGTCTTCTCGAACAAACCAAGCATATGTTTGGTATACTCCGTTGAAGCTGGATTCAATTTAAATGTAGGAGAAAATATAGAAAACTTTCCTCAAACAGTACAACAAGATTTGTCGCAACCTACTCCCACAAATTTAATGAACCTCCAACAAAAGGTTAGAGAAACTATCAAAGTCTTCTTTGAAAAGTTTCATGATTTAGTCACTCATTGCTAGATTCAGTTTACTGAGGCCCAACATGTGACCTTGGCACAAAATTGTTTGTGGTCAGAAACCAAGACAGGATCGGTAGGTCATTGTTGCCCTACTCTAGTGCAACTAGCGAACTGAGTGTTGGAGTGGAACACATCCTAAGCAACCCCGATACACCATTTAGCAAGCAGGAGAAGTCGAAAAGGACTCAACACAAGGCTCTTATCTCTTACATCGAGAAAATGATGAATGAGACAGATGAAGAGTCTAAGACAGTCGAGGTTATGGTTGTTGAATTGATAAAGAGATTGCCTTACTTTTGCAATGCTCTACAACCTCCAAAAGGGAAGAAGTAACCATGATGTTTTGATACCTTAAAAACTAATCAAACTTTTGACATGCTCTTGGAAGACCGACAAATATGCCTTCCTAAGGGTCACTTGATACCCTATCGAGAGGAGCTCAATAACTTGTCAAGATACTGCAAATGGCACAACCCCACTTCTCATGATATAAAGTACATCAAATTTTATAGAGTGATACAACATGTTATTAAAGATGTTCATCTCAAGCTCATACAGAAGTGACTCACAACTCATACAGATCCATTGTCGCCAACTATATCCACCATATAGCTAAAGATGGTCCCATTCTGCCATTTATACCATCATAATGGATGATATGGGGGACTGTCAAAGTCGTAAGAAGCAAACGACACAACAATCATATCCATTCTGAGTCGAAATGGATCACTCAAAGTCGAGGAAGGAGTTTTGAGCTTATGATGAGTGAGATGTACCTAGACCCCTCCAATTTCATGATCAACCTACTGCTCGACAAGCCCGAGGTATGCCTTCGTGAAGATGGAGGCCTCATTCATGTACACAAGTGGTGTGATAGCCTTACTATCAGGTGTTGACCCGACATAGATCCCATGGTGCTCCATAGAAGGTGGACCTAGTTCGAGTAACCACAAGCTAATAGAGTCATAGGACAATGGAGTGAGATGGATTCCATCGGTTTGTATCCATCAGCGTCTGCCTTTTCAGGCAATTCAGGGGTTTGTGCGAGACAACATAATTGTTTTGGACATCTTGGTAGGAGATCATGCCACGATTGGAGGTTGCATGATCACACCAAGCGTCGATCCTAGGTCAGTCAATGGGTTGAGAACCCATGGCTGAGATGATGACCATAGCCCCACCAATAGTGGCCCATGCATGCATAGAAGCAATGTGCCCAAATGAAAAAAGGCACAACGGAGGAAAATGGTAAAACTCGATGAACCTTCGAGTCACTCAAAAGTAGATCCCATGCCTATTCGTTTTTGAGTTCCATCAGATTTTGATGAGGAATTGGAACTTGATTACCCTTAGGGGAGGAGAAGAAGTAGTGACAATTGAGCCCTTCGTGTCTCGACCCTAAAGGAGGCAACGACCACTAATTTAGGTCGCAAGGCTCACTGAATGAAACTCACATCAAATCAAATCATGAGGAAGAAGGTATCAGGGAAGCCAAACTTGATGGGTGGGCACCTATATTTGGATTGAAGGGGCTCTCGATGAATGAAGAAAGAGTTGAAAAGCCGTCAACGATGTCAATCAAGGACCTATTCAAAGGCTAGAAATAGGCACTATTCTTTGAAGAGAGGGATTTCAAGTATGATAAAACCGATATCCCTTTGAGACTTTAGGATATCCAATAAATATACATCTCAAGGACCTACTGTTTACCTTATCTCTAAACTGATCAAGAATCTTTACATGAGCAATACATCCCATATCTTAGATGACCTAGGTTGGATTTTCTTTCAAACCACATCTCATATAGTGTAGTAAATATAACCTTACACGGTACTCTGTTGAGTATGTACACTGTTATACTTACTGCTTCTCTCGAAAATATCCTTGGTAGAGAGACATCGATTAACATTGATCTTGTCATGTTCAGTAAGTTCCTGTTATATCTTTCAGTTACACCATTTTGTTGAAGTATTTTGGGTATTATATTTTGTTTTGAAATGCGAAAGTCTCTGTCTGCAGAGATGTATTCTCCACCTGTATCTAATCTTAAGACTTTGATTAAATGTCCTAGTTGATTTTTAACTTTCTGCTTGTATTCTTTAAATACTTGAAGTGCCTCAAATTTATGTGCTAAGAGATATAAATATGTATATCTTGAGTAATCATCGATAAATGTTATAAAATAAACCTCTCATTAATGTGATCTTACTCTAAAGGGTTCACATAAATCCGTGTGAATGACCTCAAACAAGATTGTTACCCTTCTTGTCTCTTTGGGAAAAACTTTTTTGTCATTTTCCCTTTATACAAATTTCGTATTTGTTGAAAGTATTTTCCTCAAATCTTGATAATAAGTCAAAATTGAATAATTTTCTCAACTTTTTCAAACTTATATACCCAAGGCATTTATGTCATACATTCACATCAATATTAAAGGCACAATCGATATAAGCACAAGATCTTTCATTCTCATTTACTCTCAATTTGAACAATCCATATTTTACATCAAATTCCTTAGAGAAAAATATTCTCTCATATTTTCTCACAGTCACCTTGGCAGGAACAAACCTAACCTCAAAACCTTTCTTCACCAAGATAGGGACCGAAACTAGATCGTGCCTTATAGGTGGTACAATCAACACATCAGTTAATATAATTGATATGCCTTGTACAAAAATTCTAAACGACCCAGTACCTAGAACATCCGAGAAAGTATTATTTCTCATGTACACCCGATGCTCTCCTAGTTTGTACTCTTTTAGATCAATTGTTCCTTACTTGGTCTTCGAGATATGTCTGATCACTCTTAAGTCAATCCATCAACCATTCACTGAGCGTTTCATGTAGAGATATTCTAATTTCAGGTAGATTATATCCTGTTTCTCCGATTGTTCGTGTTGCGGGTTGTTTCCTCTACTCTTCTTGTTGCGGTAATTTCTTTTTTAGTGTCCCATCTTTTTACAACTGAAACACTTTACCCGAGAAGCAATTTTTTATATTTTTTTAAAAGATTAACTACGTTTTTTATTATTTTTACGAACTTTTTGTTTGATTTATTTCTCCTTTGGTTGGGTTTGGAGCTACACCCTATATCATCTTATACTGCTAGTAATTTTTCTTTTTTCTTTTCATTTATGTGTTCTTGCTCACTTGCTAGTTTCAAGGGCAATTCTAAAAGGTTGATTTCGAACCCTAGAAGGGCAGTGGTGATCATGTTCTATGATAGGGGAAGATTGTTCAATATGATGGATACCTGCATTGATTTCGGGATGACTGATTTTGCCACGGCTAGGTCTCTTACCATTACCAGCATGTGGTTTACGTGTTCTACTACATTATCTCCTTTCTTTATTTTGAAGGAATTATATTTTTGTAGTAACAATTGAATATGGTTTAGTAGTTGTATCATATTTAATTGTTATTGAATTGAACAACTATTTTGTGGTCTCAAATTCCTCGAAAACCCTAATCAAGTCATCCTCCATGTACGTCAGCATGATAGTTGTTGTTATTATGTCATCTTTAAGAAATGTTTTATACATTTCTATTTGTTGCTCTGTTGCGTCTGGTAGTGGAGGATGCACAATTTTTTTTAAAACATACTCTACACCTTTAAGTGTTAGAGCGAGCGGTATCCTTCTCTTCCATGTTTGAAAGTTTAGACCGTTAGTTTTTTCACCTTTGCCAGTTCCGATACACATATTCTAGAGTTTATTTTTATGTATTTGGTAATTTTAACAAACAGACGGTCTAAAAAAAAAATATTCACCAAGCAATAAACTACAAATAACAACATTCACCAAGCAACAAACCACAAACCACAGAATATCCCAAAAATGAGTTGAAAATAACTCATTTATTATATAAAACAAGTTGGGATAAATCCATAATTTTTTTGAAAAAAATCCTGTCTTTATGAATTTATCAAAACACCAGGGGTAAAACAATAATTTTATTAGTTTGTTCGGTTTTGTAATTTTTCAGAAAGACTAATGATAGAACAATAAAATTAGTGTTTGATATTTCTAAAAATTCATCATTTATCAGGGATAAATTCATAATTTTTCCCCTTAGTCCAAATTTCACAAAAAGATAGGGACACATCAGTCTTTTGATACATTGGTAATATTATAAAATAGTTAATCAGTAAGGGAAAAAAAGTAATTCAGTCTTCCTATTTTTCATAATTTTCATAAATTGCTAGAGAGTAAAATTGACTCTTCGCTCGAATAAGGGTAAAATAGTCTTTTATCTGAAAATATCTGGATATTTTCATAATTTTATCCAGTGGCAATTTGTAATATTCAAAAACCGATCTAGGCAGAATATGATGGGTTTTTTTGTCGACTCTCTAGCATTCTCGACAATTTCAGTCGATTCTCTAACGTCCTCTACACCAGCTCTTAAAGCTTCAATTAGATACATAGCAGTGGATGAAAAGGTATGTGTGTTTTCTATGTTTCAAGGTTTTATCACAGTAGGATTTGCTTGATATAAATATCTGCTTGTATACGATTAATATGTCGTTCTCTTACGCTGCTCTATATTTATAGAGCAACGCCTACTCTAGTTTCCTCCTGAATTTTCTACTGGGCGTTTCTTTTTCTGGAGCCCTTATCCAGTCGATTACAAATAAGCTCTATAACCGTCCAGTAGTTTTGGCTAATTATGGTTGTTACGGCCTCCTTTACCGCAATCCTTCTACAGATAACGGTTGGATGATCAGTCCAGCCATTTATGTGATGGGATTGTCAAGAATGACTACTTTATTTCCTTATAGTAGACTCTCATCCTAGGAAGACCCATTAAGTTATACCTATTGCCTCATCAAATCAATTTTTTATCAGAGCGTTAGTTCACCTGGTAAAGGACTCCAGTCACAAGATGAAGGTTTATAAGTTTGACACTCGGTTGTAAAGACCGAGCTTCGTCCTCCCCATTGTAACGAGAAGAAAAAAGAAAGATGGCTTTCTCATGCCAAAAATGCCTTTCTAGAGGTATTTTATTAGTTGTGGCCGAAGGGGAGTCCATCTCAGTTGCTATATTAATAGTTCACTAGGCACAAGACATCCTTACAAGGTGCACATCCTCTTGAGCTGGGCATAATGCAAGGAAAATAAAGGAATACAACGGCTCGTCAATATATAAGATTACTTTGGCTTCGAGCCAGAAAGTTGGACATGCAAAATGCATAGTCTCTTTTGATCATTTGTTCAATAACGTATCATCATTTGTTTAATAGCGGTAACATATACAATTCTGGATTGATAAGTAAAAAAACAAGAACAAGCCTCCATAAAGAATAAAAATTACTGATCAAGGTCCATTCTGATTCACTCCAGTCCAAGCTGTGAGTAAAATGTTGCATAGTCTCTTCCATGAAATGTGAATTGACATCATCCGCACCCTTAACAAAATGATCAGCTTTATCCCTCACATGAACTCTTTAGCTGAGTACGTGGTTTACACAACCATGTAGACGAATCAATGCCAACATTATCCACTGACAATGTAAGTATTGCTTGAAAAGACAAACTTGGTATCCATCTTGAACTGTCTATCTTGAAATAGGTGGTTGAAATATATCTCAACTATTTAAAGATTCTTCAGCTCAAGGGATATATGGTGGTGATGAATTTCATGGTACAACTGAGATGGAAGAAGAGATGGCTGAAGAGGGGAGGAGAATGTGAGAAAAGGGAAAAAGTATAGGTTCTGGTAGTAGTAGGAGTAAAGTTGATTGTTCTTCCACTGCAAGAGCTCCTACTCGCCCGATGCCTATGAGGGGTATTAGAGGAGGAGCTAGAGGAGGTAGTGGGATGCCTTCATTTTTTCTCTCACATACGACTCCTAAAGCTCAATCAGGCATTAGATCAGCTATGGCTTTAAAGGAGGTAATTGAGAAAGTAGATTTGAAGTATGCTGATTTTTTTTATGAAAATTACCTCTCTCAATGTTGCAAACTCATTTTCGTATAGCAGATGCTATTGTCAGTGTGAGATTGGGTTATAGAGTCCCTACTTATCATGCTTTCATGAGCACATTATTGCATAAATGAGTTGATATTGTTAATGCATAGAGTTATGAATTTAGGGAGTCGTGAAAGAATATGGGATGTTCTATTATGGCTGATGGTTAGACAGATAATCAACGTAGGGCTTTGGTAAACTTCCTAGTCTATTGTACCAAAAGCACATTATTTTGAAATCATATGACTTATCCCATATTGATAAAACTGCAAATAATTTACTCCTTATTTTGGAAGAAGTTGTTGAGGAAGTAAGTGTTTCAAATGTTATTCAATTAATTACTGATAATGCTGCAAATTTTAGAACAGTTGGTAAGATGCTTTAGGTAAACCATTCATCCTTAGTATGGACTTCATATGTTGCACATTGCACAGACTTAATACTTGAAGGCTTGAGTGCAATGGATGAAATAAGAGGAACTATAGATGCATGCAGAAATGTTACAAAGTTTATTTATAATCATTTTTCTATATTGCATATGATGCGAATCTATATAGGTAGAAGGGAATTGATTAGGCCTTCATTGACAAGATTTGCTACGAATATCATTACTGTGCAAAGTCTTGTTATACAGAAAAATATATTGAAAAAATTGTTTGTATTTGATAAATGGGGCTTTATTAGTTGGTATAGAAAGATGGAGGGGATTTCTAATGTAGATGTTTTTAATGCTGATTTTTGAGAAAGTTGTAATAATTTTTTTAGGATGATTGTACCTTTAGCTAAGGTAATGAGGATGGTGGACAGTGAAGATAGACTTGTTATGCCTTATATATATGATGCTATGGATAGACAAAATTAGAAATAGAAGCAAACCTTGACCGCAAGCGGTAACTTCTAAAGAAGGTTTGGAAGATAACTCATGCATGTTGGAACGGCCAAATGCATCATGATTTGCATATTGATGTATATTTCTTTAACTCTTTTATTCGATTTTCTCCTAACTTTGTGGAGGATGAAAAAGTGAAAAAGGGTATATTAAATGCAATTGACTTTGTTGAAGATTCATCTACTTGTTGTAATATCTATTTAGAGTTAATCAAGTATATATAAAGTGTTGGAGATTTTGGAAGGCCAAAACCAATCCAACTCCACTCCTAGATACGACTAGGTATTGTATTTTTATTATATTCATTTAAGCTATTAATTGATTGACTTTGAGTGCTTCTTATTAATTATTATCGTGTTTTATTTCAAATGAATGGTAGACTCATTTTGGTGTAGATGCACTAAACTTGGCAAGATTTGCTCAACATATATTGAGTCAAACATGTAGTTCGAGTAAGTGCGAGAGGAATTTGAGCTTTTTTGAACGCATTCACACAAAAAAGTGAAATAGACTAAAGCATGCTCGACTACGTGATTTGGTATACGTTACCTAGAACATGAAGTTAAGGCAAAGATAATAATTTTAAAATATATTATTTGTTGTTGCTTAGTTCTTTCTTAATCTTATTAATAATAAATGATTGATGTGAATATATTGCATTTGATATTCTTTATAATTTAAATATTTTTCTTTATAGACAAATGCAAAAGGATGCAAGAAGAGCAAGGAATGTACCATATGACCCGTTGAGTTATGAAAATATTGATATTCTTAAAGATTGGGTCAAAGGGGATGAGCTCCCTATCATTTTAGAGGATGAAAACTGGAGGACACTTCAAGCCAAATCAGAACTTGGAGTTAGAGATGATGATGAAAATGAAGATGTTGGATAGACAGATCTAATTACGGAGTAAGAAGAGGGAGGAGATGATGATGGTGATGGTGGTGACCCTGATTACATTGATTATAATGCTTTTGTTGATTATGATCCATGTTGTAGATGATTGTAATTTGTTTTAACTTTTATTTGTAACTTTGTAACATTCTCAACTTTGATGATTGTAAGTTGTACTTCTAACTTTGTTGTTTATTAAGTTAAACCTCAAATGTATTCACTATTCAATATTTTGTTCACGTTACTTAATAGTTAATGGTAAGGATTATGGAATATGGATGCTTGTAGCCTTGTTCATAACTTCATTAGGAGATGTTTTTGTTATAGTATGGATGTTTTTTCATTGTGTTATAAATGTTTTGTTCATTAATTTTAATTTTTGTATTTTTTTTAATATATAAAAAAATTTAACAATATACGATACGGTACGATATAGCCATATCGGTGCCTAGTGCGATACGGGCACCGATACAATTTTTACAACATTGGTATCAACTTGATCCGGAAGCTCTAGAGTAAAGCTATTACTTTTTCTCCTGCAAACATTATCTCTTGATCGGCCATTATGGATTGAGAAATACCAAATCAGCAGATGTAATTATTAATGAATTTGATTACATCGTTCTCGGTAACTTCTTTCATCGGCCATGACTTCAACCCATTTGGTAAAATAGTCCATGGCCATTATTATGAATGTGCGGCCTTAGAAAATTTAATGTGAATCTTCCAGTTAAGTCTATAGCCCATCCTCAAAATGGCTAACTTAGCATAGTCAATGCGACCTTGATGCATGGTGGGTCAATAGTATCCATACCTATATATCAACCATTTTATTTTGGGTCTCAATTATTGAGCACCACAAATACCTTTGTGAACCTTGGCCACGACTATTCGAGCTTTTATCACCCTTAAATACTTTAGCAATAGGTTCTAATGATTTTGCTTATATAAATTGTCATATAGTAGAGCGTGAGTTGAATACCCTTCATCGAGTTTTAGGATCCAAACATTGGGATGGCTGATTCAGGTACTCCGCCAATTTGGTTCTCCAGTTGTTTGAGGCTTCTATTTCTTGTAGTCAAGGCTTGGCAGATGCGGCCCGTTTGTCATCTTGTAACCTGAGACGGATTGAGCCAACCTGCTCACTATGTAGTTGCCGTCTCTTGCTATATATGACAAACTTACCTTAGCAAAGGCCCCTCACAATTCTCTTGCTTCATGATGTAAATGTAATAAGTTAGAATTGTGACATTGGTAGTCACCAATAAACAAGCTGAGTACGACCTGAGGATCACCAAAGACTTTTAACTTCTTTGTACTAATGGCCGACAATAAGCCTAATCCATGGATTAGGGCTTGATATTCTGTCTCGTTATTGGTAACAATCGATTCTAAGGATATGGTAAGCATCCCTACCTTTTTTATTGGAGATATGATGCACACACCAATTTCCACATATTGGTTAAACTTAGATCCATTGAATATCATCCACCATGGATGTTTGAAGATCATCTCTTGTACAATGTCCAATAGATTGAAAACTTCGATGCACATGAAATGTACAAAGAAGTATGCTATGACATCTTCTATACATAGTTTAATCACCCATTTTACCAGCCTGCCTCGGAGAGCCAAATGACTAAGAAGATATTAAGCAATATTATTAGAGGGGTCATATTTCCTACGACATTGGTAATGAAATGCTATAAGTAACTGATATACCCATCAAGCTTCATAACTCTTTTTTGGTCTTGGATGATCTTGCATTGATGACAGCCTTGGCTAGTTTGCATCGACTTCAATTCTCTTGTTATTTCCCAAGAAAGCCAAGAAATCTCCCATGAAAACTGCAAAGGCACCCTTGTTAGGTTTCATTTTTAGATGTTTCCTCTACATTTTGAAAGGCTTACTTGAGATTAAATAGATGTTGTTTTAAATCTATTGGTTTAACGACAATATCATTGATTCATATTTCCTTTTTCTAAGAGAAATATAATTCATTGCTCCTTGATATGTGGCCCGTCATTTTTAAACCCAAATGGTAATGTTATTTAGTAGCGGTGTTTTGACCAATGAAAGGTGGTTTTAAGTAGTGAAGGAGTAAATAGTAGTTGAATCAATGAAATAGTGTGAGATTAGAAATTGCACACCATGCTCAATTTAGCATGGATTATTGCCTCATATATATATGTGGGTTTGCATGTGCACACAAGTTGTGTGTGTATAGAGAGAAAGAGAGAATGTCAAAAAAGTATTATGGTATTTTTTGTAAATGCATTAAATATACTTTATACCATTTGCTTTAAAAATCTCAATGGCATATCAAATGATTGAGATCTTTAATAAGATTTTAATATATGAATGTGCCCATGAACTATGTTCTCTCTTTATATATAATCACTAATGATTTGATTGAGATAAAAAAGTAAAAACAATATATATAAACAGAGAGAGAGAGAGAGACTGAATCGTTTCCTTCTAGTGCTAGACAATGATCATACATGTGTTCGTTTCCTGCTAGTGCTAGACATTGATCATATGTTCAGCACATATGAACTGTCTGTTTTCACCCATCTAAAATAAAATTGGATGGCTGTATTTAACCGAAGCTTAATCCTCTTGTTTCTCTCTGCAGCTCCCCTCTCTCTCCCCTCACGGATGCTACCACCATTCGTCTCTCTCTCTCTCTAAGCAAGAGGTGGAAAGATTCATGTGAAGGGATCATTAATAAATACAAACAAAGAATCTTTTTCCTCACAAGAAAGTTTCGTATGAGAGCCTTGTCTGTTCCCCATCTCCTCTTTGAATAATGATTGACTAGCGAATCTCTGGCATCAATGTACTCATGTTCCCAAAGCCATGGTGGTCTGAGACTAAGGAAGATGAGGGTCATCAACACTTGAAAGTGAAGATAGGTTGGGGTGTTGAGAAGGGATTGGTGGTTTTTTGGGTAGTTGGATTTTTCGGGTTGTGAAAAAGAGAACATATATACAACAATCGCTCCCAAGCCCGGATAAAGGAGGAGGATTGTGTTAGGTTTCCGACAGCCAGCGTAAAACTCCGTCGGATTTTATAACATGGTATGAGAAAAGGCTTAGTTGTTGTTGTTGTTGATATACAACAATCGCTCCCCAACACCTGAACTTCCCAAATCAAAACTGGCACCTCATAGAATTCACAACGGTTACAAATAACAAAAAAACACAAAAAATGGAAAAATAAACACACAACAAATGAAAGAAGTTTTCTATGTTTAGTTTGGTCTAAAGATTTAATATTTTACATATCATATTTAAAATCTTTGTTGAGTGCAAACTAATACAAAAATCTTGCTGGACTTTCATGTAATGCCATTGATCACTCTTTTTATCAAAAACTAATACAAAAACTGATCTTAGATATTTAAAAACTCTTTTTATAAGAGATATCAATCTTTCTATCACTTAAAATAACCAAATGATCAAACTTGTATTTCATATCTCATGTTTTTGTTATACTAAGTCAAAAGTTTTTTTACTTTCTAATATTTTTTTCATAGTTTCAATTTCCTATTAACTTTTTCTTTAGATTCATCTGCTAATACAATGTCATCTACAAATAACATACATTAAGGTATATCATCTTGAATATATTTTGTTAATTCATCAATGAACAATATAATTAAATATGAACATAAAGTTAATTATCGATGTAATTCAATATTAAATTCAAATAAATTTGTTATTTTTTCATAAATTCTCATTATGTTTGTGCACCATCATACATGTCTCTACCGAGATAACACTTTTTCTAAGGTATTCCAAAGAATATCTTTTAACATACATAAACCTTATAAGAGACATGTACGATGGTGCAAAAACATGTGTGAGGACTCATGAAGGAATGATAGACTTCTTTGAAGTTAATATTAGGTTACATCAAGGATCAATTTTAAGTCCATACTTATTTATAATGGATCTAAATTGATCTAAATTGGTTCTTAATTGGTTCTCTATTGTACTTGATATTTATTTTAATCTACATTAAAATAAATTTTCTCAGAATTTCATAATATAACTCATTAACTTGATACCTCGATAATTCACACACTTAAGAATGTTTTCTTATTCTTGTATATGAGTATGATTGTGTTCTTCCTTCATTCCTCAAACATCCTTTGATTTTTCATATTTTATTAAATAATCTTATAAGTCTAGTAATACATGTCTCTCCTATGATTTTTCATTCTTTTATAGGAATATCGCTTGGTATGATCGATTTACCAACCTTGATAAGTTTAAAAACTTTTTTGACTTTCATTCTTTTAGAGAAATATTTTAGAATGCTCTAAAATATCTGATCTTCTTGAATTGAACTTTTTATATAAATCCTCTCAAATTTTAGTTTTTGCTTTACTAATGACTTTTTTATTTTCTTATAACCCTCTCAGGTTTCATTAGTCTTATTGGCATAATACAATTTGTAACATGTTCTCTTCTCATTGATCTTATCTTGCACTACTTCACTCTATCACTAAGCTTCTTTTTGTACCGGTATGTCTCACTTTGATTAATCTAACACAACTTTTTATCACTTTTTTAATATGCTTATAATTACCTTGTAATCCTTACAACACGATCTATCTTTTCATTTAAAGGAAAAAAATCAATTTGTGTCTATGACAAACTCACTCTTTTAAGTAATTAAATATACATCTTATTTTCTAAAAATTACATTAGCTATAAAGAGATTATATTCCATAACAAAATTTAAAATCTCCGTACCTTCCTCATTTAAATCCCGTAAACCATAGTTTTCATGCATACTTTGATATCCTAATGCCTTTTTACCGACGTATCCATTTAGATCTCCCAACTTTGTACATTTTTTTTGAATTACCTTAACTAAGTCTTCCTAAAATACCTTCCTTATGCTATCTTCTAGTTCTTCTTGGGATGCATGAGCATACATTATATTTAAAGCCTCTACTCTTAATATTAATTTCAATATCGTAAACTACTGTATGTATAATACACTCTCTTTTAAATATTTATTTACAATAATACCAACTACATTTCAAGTAGTTTTTTTTTATGTGTACTACAATTAAAAACAATGTGTTTTCAATCTCTTTTGCTTTTTCTTCAACCCACTTTGTCTCTTGTAAACATTTTGTGTACTACAATTAAAAACAATGTGTTTTCAATCTCCTTTGCTTTTTCTTCAACCTACTTTGTCTCTTGTAAATATAAAATGTGAATCTTTCTCGTAATCATAGTATCTACCATTTTTATTAGCTTGCTAGTTAATGTGCATATATTCTAAGTATCAATACCAATATTATTATCTAGGACTACCTTAACTTCTCTATCCCTTGTATATGTCTATACTGTCTACATTAAAAATATAGAGACCTTCTTTACAATTTATTCACTATATCCAGACGGTAATATATTAGCATTAATTTCTTTATCAACACCCATATATGATATGGGAACCTTCTCTAAAATTGATTCACTACATCCGAGCGAAGACGTAGAAGTACTTGCTTACTGTTCATTGTATTTAGGTTATACAGTGTGTCGATAAAAAGGGACGCCCCAATATAATGTTCATAATGTCTAAAATCCATGATAGATAAATCTGACAAATTTATGTTGGTTGTCAAAAGCCTAACAAAACCCTCCTCATTTATCTTAGCTTGAGACCAGCCATGTAAGGATGATCCCTCGCATGGGCTTAGCTATTAGCAACTTCATACCAAAATGATAAATTGAAAACAATGACATTAAATTGGAATGATATTTCAATCTACTTGGATGAAAATGTAAACAAAAAATGAACGAGAAACAAAGTACAAACATTAGAGGTTCATGATGGTAATAACGAAGGCCAAGGAGTGTGTATATATATAGGTCTAATTATGCTTGACGAAGGTCAATGCGCAAATATACATGGTGAGGATGACCACAATGACGAACAAGATACTAATGCAGTGACTATGAACGACAAAGTTTAGGTGATAGTAGTGTTATTATAGATATAAAATTTGATAGCTATTAGAATGCATACAGGGCCATAATTTATATTTGTTAGGATGAGAGGTTTAAGTGGAAGCTTACTTTTAGAAAGTATAGAGGCAACTTCTTCAATATGCAAAAAAAGGATGGGACACAAAAAGACGATGAGAAAAGATTGAAGGTTGACACAAGATATGGAATAAAAAACAAGGATAATTGTCAAGTTTAATAAAAATGTACAAAAGTGAGTGATCAGTATACATCACACAGAACACAATCACTAATTGCAAGGGCCAAGCAAAATAAATATGCACAAATCAACGAAATAGTTATATTCTTCTCATCAAAGATGATGAACACATTGTTTAGTTTCTGGGTTGAACACGACAATTATGAATGTTATGTCAACTAATAGAAATGGCATTCAATATCTTCTATTCAATCAACACCATGTTAATGCACAGACACGAAAGCCACAACAGTTACTAAAGGATTGCTATATTGCATTACAATATTTTGATAAAGAATTAGTTGAGAATTCATACTTCTATCATGCGATTGAAAATACAGTTGAAGTAAAAAATTTGAGTTGCAAAAAAACTCTCGTAAAGATATTAAGTAATTCATGCTTTTATTGTGTTGTAGACATCTATGTGATTTAAACCCCAATGGAAATAGTCAAATTCATGCTCTCACTATATTGATTTGTAGACATCCTTTCTCATGAATGTATGTGGTCAGTATGAGATGCCCATAAGAAGTAACCTAAAGATTATTTAACCATTTTATTTGAATGCAATCTATGTAAGTGAACCATATATATTTTTTTAATTTCGTTGTATATGCAATTTGCACAATCAGCATATAATACGTCAAAAGACATGGCTTTTATAATTAGATCTTCATCAAAGATAATTGCAGTGTGAGGACGACAACCACTGTTTACCATCCTCCAAATACATAAATGAATGAATATGGTCAAGTGGATAATGTGTTTCACATTATAGTCCATGAAGATTGTTATTATTTTCATAATGTGATTTCCTTCAACACCGCATATTGAGAAAAAGAAACAAATATCTATTGTCATTTGCTCCTTTCACTAGGGACACTCATGAAGGTCAATCGGTAACTCTTGAAAGTGGATTGCTTGTTGATAGGAAAAAGGAAAAGAGTTTGACCCAATGCTTTATTTCGGTCATTACAAACAAGCATGATGTGGGTTTGCCAACTTTTCACCATAGTCCATGTAGCCTCTCTTATAAATTTCTTTCCTTTTTGTTTTCACCATCACAAAATTGGTTAAAATATAATGTCACTAATTCGAGTATAACATGGCACCTATGTGGCTAACTGAAGCCACTTTACATGGCAACTAAGGTATTTGTGATCCGTGTAGCATGCAAAACCAGCTGACCAAACAAAAATTAATATTAAACAGTAACCATTTATCCTTGCATGAATGGTCTTAAGCAAGGATAAAAGACGGTTGCGTGAGGCTTTCAACATTTAACTTTGCTCATGTAGGTAAAACTTTATTGAATTAACCTACCATAGATTTTAGACAATAGAAGCATTTCATTAGAGAGTTTCCTCTTAGTAATGCAATGTAGATCCCTAATGCAGTGGAGAGTAAGCAAAGACCTTTACATCTTCATCCGAATATAATGAATCAATTATAAAGAGAGTTTTCACGTCATCAACAGGTGTGGGTAAAGAAGTTAGTCATGCTATATTACTGCTCAAATGTAGTAAACCATTTGCAGAAAGGATTTCTACATTTTTAATATTGATGGAGGAGAGGAGTAAGGAAGCTAACCCTAGATAATAATATTCTTATTGATACTTAAAATATAAGAACATGGATTGGCAAGATAACAAAACCAATAAATACTATGATTATGAGAAAGATTCCTATTTTATATTTTCAAGAGACAAAATAAGAGAGAAAAAACAAAAGAGATTGAGAACACAAATTTTAAATGATAGTACTCAGAAAAAGACTTTTAATGGGATTAGTATTATTGTAATATAAAGATTTAAAGGATAGAATAACAGACATACAATGACATGATGATTGTATAATGATAGTGAAATTAATATTAAGAGTAAAAGCTTTGAGTATAGTTACTACTTGTGTACCTCAAGGAAGAATAAAAGATAATATAAAGAAGATATTTTGAATGTTAGATAAGATAATCCAAAGAATCTCATAAAGAGAGATGATTGTTTGATAAGAAAAACTAAATGAAGATGATGGTAAAGAGATATTAGGATATCAAAGTATTCATGAAAATTATCGTTTTGGGGATTTAAATGAAAAAGTTAAAGAAATTTTAGAGTGTTATTCATACACTTGGTTATAGATGAATTTTGTTATATCTTAAACAACACACAATTGCTGATTTCACCTCATTCATCTCTCTAATATCCTCCAATATGAGATCTAAACAATGGATTATATATTGTGTCCAATAAAAAGTCTCATAAGTATGAGTTAACTCATTTTCAACTGCTTTATAGTTAGTTGCATTATCTTTAATTAATTTGACTACATTATCAAGCCCAAACTCCAATGAGACAGGATGCACTATCATGACAAATAGATGAATAGATACTATGGACGGATGAAACTAACTATAAAGATGAGAAGTTTTACCCAATACGAATCTTATTATCATGACTGATTTCACGACATTTTCGCCAGAATGTAGTGAATCAATTGCAGAGAGGGTTCCCAAATCATTGACAGGTGTGGGTAAAGAAGTTAGTCCCGCTATATTGCCGTCCAAATGTAGTGAATAATTTTTAGAGAGGGTCTTCGCATTTTGATTATGGACGGATGAGGAGGGTAAGGAAGCTAGTCCTAGATAATAAGATTCGTATTGGTTCTTGGAATATCGGAACATTATCCGGTAAGCTAATGGAGGTGGTAGATACTATGATTCAGAGAAAGATTCATATTCTATGTTTACAAGAGACAATAGGTTGGAGAAAAAGCAAAGGAGATAGAGGATAAAGGTTTTAAATTATGGTACTCAGGTAAAGAAAAGGCTCGAAACGGAGTTGGTATTATCATAAATAAAGATTTACAGGATAGTGTAGTAGACAGAGAAAAAGCAAAGGAGATAGAGGATAAAGGTTTTAAATTATGGTACTCAGGTAAAGAAAAGGCTCGAAACGGAGTTGGTATTATCATAAATAAAGATTTAAAGGATAGTGTAGTAGACATACAACGATATGGTGACCGAATCATGACGTTGAAATTAGTGTTAGGAGCAAAGGTTTTGAATATAGTTTGTGCTTACGCACCCCAAGTAGGACTAGTATAAAGACAACTTTTTGGGAAGAGTTAGATAAGGTGATTCAAAAGATTCCACAAAGAGAGGTGATTTGTTTAGGAGGATACTTAAATGGACATGTCGGTAAAGAGGCATTAGGATATCAAGGGATTCATGGAAACTTTGGTTTTGGGGATATAAATGAGGAAGGTAGGGAGATTTTAAATTTTGCTATGGCATTTGATCTCTTTATAGTCAATATAATCTTCAAAAAACGAGATGAACATTTAATTACTTATAAGAGTGGCTTATCACAAACACAAATTGATTACATTATTTGTAGAAAAAAAATAGAGCGTGTTGTAAAGATTATAAGGTAATTCCAGGAGAAAGCTTAACCACCCAACATCGACTTTTAGTTATGGATTCACAAATAAAAAAATGGACAAAGAAGAAAAGAGTGCATCGAGCTATTCAGACTAAATGGTAGAACCTCAAAAGCAAGAAAGAAGATATATTTAAACAAAAAGTCCTTCAAGAGATGTTTGGAATTATGTTGGTACACCCTGTGATATGTGGAACAATATGGCTATACATATTAGGAAAGTGATGAAAGATGTGTTAGGTGTATCTAAAGGAGGTGTACCGGCACAAAAAGAAGCTTGGTGGTGGAGTGAAGTAGTGTAAAATAAAATAAAGACAAAGAGGGCATGCTACAAATTACATTATACTAAGAAAACTAGTGAAACTTTAGAGGCTTATAAGAAAGCAAAGAAGGAAGTGAAAAAGGCCGTGAGTGAAGCAAAAGTTAAAATTTGGGAGGATTTATATAAAAAAACTCAACTCAAAAGAAGGTGAAAGAGATATTTTTAGGATAGCTAGGGCTAGAGATAAGAAAACTAAATATCTTAATTATGTTAGATGCATCAAAGACGAGGATGAAAAAATTCTAGTGACAAATGATGATATAAGAAATAGATGGAAAAACTATTTTTATAAGCTTTTTAATGAAAATAAAGATGTTAGTATTAACTTAGGATATATAAACCACAATTTCTACCGACGTATTCAAAAGAATGAAGTCAAAGAGGTTCTTAAACATATGAAGGGTGGTAAATCAGTAGGACCAGATAAAATTCCTTTAGAAGTTTGGAAAATACTAGGAGAAATAGGAATCACTTGTTATTGAAAAACCAAAAGATGCCCGAGGAATGGAGAGCAAGTACACTTATACCCATATATATAAGAACAAGGGAGACATTCAAAATTGTGCGAATTATCGAAGTATCAAGTTAATGAGCCATACTATGAAATTATGGGAAAGAATTATCGAACGTAGGTTAAGACAAGTATCAAGTATAACAGAGAACCAATTTGGATTCATGCCAGGTAGATCTACTATTGAAGCGATTCACCTTTTGAGACGTTTTATGGAACATTTTAGAGCAAAAAAGAAAGACCTTCACATGATATTTATTGATCTAGAAAAAGCTTATGATAGGGTATCGAGGGAGGTTCTTTGGAAAACTTTAGAAAAAAGTGGTATCCCATTGACATACATTAACCTTATAAGAGACATGTATGATGGTGCAAAAACATGTATGAGGACTCATGAAGGAATGACAAACTTATTTGAAGTTAATATTGGGTTACATCAATGATCAACTTTAAGTTCATACTTATTTATAATGGTGATGGATGAGTTAACAAAACATATTCAAGATGAAGTACCTTGGTGTATGTTATTTGCAGATGACATTGTATTAGTGGAGGAGTCTAAGGAAAAAGTTAATAGAAAATTGGAACTATAGAGAGAAACATTAGAAAGCAAAGGCCTCCGGCTTAGTAGAACAAAGACGGAATATAGGAATGTAAGTTTGATCATTTGGTTACCTCATAGGACATAGAAATTAAAATTGGCACACATTGCATTCCCCAAAAGGAAAGTTTTAAATACCTAGGGTCATGGAGATGTTACACATAGAATTAATGGTGGTTGGTTAAAATAGAGAGGGGCATCAGGTATTCTTTGTGATAAGAAGATACCATTAAAATTAAAAGGTAAATATTATAGAGCAGCAATTAGGCCTGCCATGTTTTATGGTTTTGAGTGTTGGGTAGTTAATCATCAACATATACAAAAGATGTCTGTGACAGAAATGAAGATGATGAGATGGATGAGTGGTCATACAAGAAAAGACCGTATACATAATGAGGTTATTAGAAACAAATTAGGAGTGGCACCAATAGAGGATAAAATGAGAGAACATCGTTTAAGATGGTTTGGACATATAGAAAGAAGATCAAAAGAAGAAACTATAAGAAGGTTAGAAAAACTAAATTTGGAAAGTATTAAAAGAGCTAGAGGACGACCACAAAAGTGTTGGAAAGAAACAATAAAGAATGATCTAGCTTATTGTGAGTTTCCTACTAACATGGCACACGATAGGGATCTGTGGAAACAAAGAATCCATGTAGCCGACCCCGTCTAGTATGAAAAAATGCTTAGTTGTTGTTGTTGTTGTAGTGCATCCTGTCTCATTACATGACCCTCTCAAAGTCAAACAATATTCTTTCACTTCAAAGATAGTCTTATTAAATAGTTTTTCTCCCAACTTTTGGTAAGATGGCATCTAATACCCTAAACTGATGTTAGCAATGGCATTTGTCATTGCTTAAAAATGAAAAGAATTTGTTGCATTAAATGGAATGCACATGCACACATCATAAAATCATTTCTGTACTGTACAATTTGTCTGTTCAAGCAATTGTTCTGAAGTCATAGCAGCACGAATTCCAAGTCAAGCACCACGTGTAGTACTAGAAGGATAAAAAGATTGTATGCCAAAATAAGATTTTCCTTTAACCCTTCCTCTTCTACCACTTACAACCCCCCTACTTAGTTGACAAGAACTATTACTACCAATCTTTGTCATAGTATCAGAAGAGATGCTATTATCACCACCACCTAGTCCAACATCCTCTTCTTAACATTTATGTATCTTTTTTTCATCTCTTCTCAATTATACTTTCAATCGTCTAAAGACACTACCATTTAATTGCTTTTAGAACTCTCCTAACTTTGCTCATGCAAGGAGCAACCTCTTTCTTAGTCTCTGTTGGGTAATATTTCAAAAAAAAAAAATTCACTACTAACCACCTTCTCACATAAAACACATTTTATTTTTAATCTGTTTCCCTCAACTACAGTACCACACTGTCATGTTGGATCATTAGACTAATATTAGGAGTCTCTAACACCCCTTCCTGCTATCTTAATTAATACTTCAGTCTTAATATACCTAAAAATAAAGGCGCTTCATAAGTCTCCAATCTTCACTTTATAAACCACCAAAATACTCAAATAGAGTGTCTCCCACTTTACAAATAGAATGAAAAGATATTCACGCACTTCATATATTGTCATTTAAAAAAGAAAAATAAATAACAAAAGAAAATATCAAATACACAAAGAAAAAGAAAAAAAAGTTATACTACAACCACCACATCGTCGATATTGTCACTACCATAGTGATCATGGCATTGGAGATGACTCACACAAGTTGAAAGTCGCCTTGGACCATTCGAAACCCACGAACAGAAACTAGAAACCCCGTAGAAATGTGGGGTTCTGTTCCATCAAGGGGTTATTAAAGTCCAAGATGTATCGTCGTATCGTATAATACGAGCGATACACCATGTATCATATGATACATATTGTATCGCATGATACAAAACACAAAATGATAAGTTCCGTCGTGCGATTATAGTGTATTATATAATGGAATCCCACGATACGATATATATCGCACCGTATTGTACTATACGATGCGACACGGATAACACTACATAGAACTACTCAAAAATGGTATAACTTAAAAACTAAAAAAGAAGATATATTTAAAGAGAAAGTTCTTCGAGAAGAAGCTTGGAAGTATGTAAATACACCATTTCATTTGTGAAACAATATGGCTAACTGTATTAGAAAAGTGGTAAAAAATATGTTAAGTAAATCTAAGAGAGATGTCCCGACATAAAAGAAAGTTTGGTGATGGAGTGAAGTAGTGTAAGATAAAATAAAAAAGAATAAGGTACGTTACAAATTGTATTATGCTAACAAGACTAATCAAACTTTGAAGACTTACAAGAAAACAAAGAAAAAAGTGTAAAAGACCGTTAGTGAAGCAAAAACCAAAATTTGGAACGATTTATATAAGAAGTTAATTCAAAAGAAGGTAAAATATATATTTTTAGTATAGTTAACGGTAGAGATAAGAAAACTGAAAATATCACTTTTGTTAGATGCATCAAGGATGAGGATGAGAACATTTTAGTAGCAAGTGATGATAACAAAAAAGATAAAAAAATTATTTTCATAAGCTTTCTAATGAAAATATAAGTGCTATTATTAGTTGAAGAGAACTAGAAAAAAACAAATCAAAAAAGTATATAAATTATAATTTCTACCGATGTATTCAAATGAATGAAATCAAAGAGACTCTTAACCATATGAAGGTTGGTAAATGTGCACAACGAGATAATATTTTATAAAAGTATGAAAAATTCTAAAAAAGATGAGTACCACTTGGCTTTCAAGACTTTAATGAAATATATAGAAAACAAAAGATGCTTGAGAAATGAAGGATGTTACAATTATGTCTCTATACAAAAACAAGGGAGATATTCAAAATTATGTGAATTATCGAGGTATCAAGTTAATGAGTTATACTATGTGAAAGAATTATTAAGCGTAGGTTAAGACAAGTATCAAGTACAACATATAACCAATTTGCCTTCATGCTAAAGAGATTTAAGAATTATTAAGCGTAGGTTAAGACAAGTATCAAGTACAACATATAACCAATTTGCCTTCATGCTAAAGAGATTTACTATTGAGGTGATTTATTGAGATGTCTCATGAAACATTATAAAGTAAGAAAAAACCTTTACATGGTATTTGTTGATCAATAAAAAACTTATAATAAAGTATCAAAAATATTCTCTGAATAACCTTAGAAAAGAGAGATATCCCATTAACATATATCAATCTTATAAAAAACATGTATAATCGTGTCCAAACAAGAATGAGGACCAATGAAGAAATAATAAATTTCTTTGAAATTAATATTGAATTACATCAAGAATCACTTTAATTTCATATTTACTTATATTGGTCATTGATGATTTAACAAAACATATTACCTTTGAGTATATTTATCAAATGACATTATGTTAGCAGATGAGTGTAAGGAAAAAGTTAATAAGAAATTAAAAACAAAGAAATATTAGAAAATAAAGGCTTTCGACTTAATAGAATAAAGACAAGATATGCGGATTGAAAGTTTGATCATTTGGTTAGTTTAAGTGACAAAAATTAAGATAGGCACAAATTACATATCTCGTAAGGAAAGTTTTAAATACCTAGGGTTACTTTTCAAAATGATGAAAAACTAATGGAGATGTTATGCATAAAATTTATTTAAGTTGATTAAAATGGAGATATGCATTAGGTATTCTATGTGACAAAAAAATATTATTAAAGTTGAAACATAAATATTATAGAGCGATAATTAAAATGATTTGTTTTTATGATTCCAAGTGTTGGCCAGTATACAGAAGATGTGTATGATAAAAATGAAGATGTTGAGATGGATGAGTGGTCACACAAGAAAATATCATATATATAATGAAGTTATTATAAACAAATTGGGAGTAACGTTAATAATAAAATGATAGAAAATCATTTAAAATGGTTTGAAAACGTACAAAGATTATAAAAGGAAACTCCAGTAAGAAGGCATGAGAAACTAGATTGTGAGAATGTTAAAAGAGAAAAACCACAACTACCAACACATGATCACGCTTTATGGAAACAAAGAATTCATATAGACGACTCTATCTAGTATGGAAAAAGTCATAGTTGTTATTATTGTAAATAGTAAACATTTATTTAAATAAAATTATGTCAGTTCATTAATGAGTTTATATTAAAGAATGATTCATACTTAATATTTTTCTTAATTCATTACCATTGATAAAATTAAGTTTAACATAAATATCAAAATGTTAATCAATAATTATTATTTACTTTAATGTTATTTCTAAAATTAGATTAATTATGTAGTTAATATTATATATTTTTTTGATACTCAATAGTAACTTAGCATTATAACTAAGCTTTTTGATATAGTTTATTTAATAGAACTAACAAAGTATTTATATTTTATGTTTAATAATTGATGATCAAAACTATTTTATTTTGGTAATATTAAACTATTCTAATATGAACTAAATATTTAATTAATTTAATTATCAATTTATATTAGGTAACTTTTAAATTTCATATTTGTGTAACTAAATTAAACAATATATAATGTTTAATAGTGGTTATTAAATTATATTATTTACTTCATTGCTCAGCATTGTTTTACATGATATGACTGTTTTCGGTAAAATATCAATATGAAACTGTACTTTTAATTCATTTTACTCCTTGACCTTATTGCTTAATATATAAGCAAAAGTTTTTTTGTGAAAGATATACCAAATTTTACTTATGATAGCTCCATGTATTAACGTATAAAGTGAATCTTAAAATAATTTATTAGACTAATAACATTAAGCAATACTAATTTACTATGAATAACATTATATTAATATTGGACATTATATTATTAATATTAATCTTAATTTAACAATAGTAACATTAAGATTAATGAAGAAAGTAAATAACTCCACCAAGTAAACTTTTCTGGGATATAATGATATAGTTGTGTCCTAAGTTACCAAATAAACAAAGTATGTAGATTAAGTTTTAGCTCTCAAGTGCATTGCACACATATATACACACGCACACACAGTGACAGACGTGTGTGTGTGTGTGTGTGCGTGTCTATCTGTAAAGAAAGGTAAATATAGAGGTTTTGTAATCTAAAATAATCATTAAAAAACTGTAACAATCGAATCCAACCAATGAAGCATATTTTCTTGCGAACCAATTCCTTGAACCTCCAAATCCATTCAAACTCATAATGAGTAAGAAGAGAAACCTGGGAAGTTATCAATCAAAATTGCAAAATACAAGATTTATAGAGTTCTTATTCACGACAACAAGATTCCTGTTAAATCAATCACATTGACCAACAGCGTACATAGCCCTTACAAACCTTGACTCAGAAGAAAGAAAACTTCTCACTGATTTGTGAAACTAATTTAATTTCCATTCCCACATGATACAAACAAATCATTCAATAACACCTCCCATGAATTTGTAAATCTATTGAAGGTTATCGATTTCATGGGACTCCAAAATTAATTCTAATGCAAAGAGAAAATAAGAACAAGAAAGAATTATCTGAATGAAGCGTGAAGATGTTGAAATCAAAGAGATTTATGATCGTAATTCAAACTAGAGATGGGGGAGCACCGACACTTCCTTCCTCATGAAGCTTTCTACTTGAGAAAAAAAACTTTTGTCTTTATCTTTGTGGCTTATGCATCCAACTCTTTCCTCACACACACACACACACACACACACATATATATATATATATGTGGAGAGAGAGAGAGGATCGATGTAGCTAATAGTGTGCTGTATAGCGTATTTGCGCAAAGTTGGCATTCAACAGAGGCAGGGAGCGCTAGAGAGAAACAGGAGATGGTTCAAAGCCATGGAAAGAGAGACCCGGGAAGCATGAGAGAAATCGAAAATGGGAAAGAACAGTGGGAGAGAGAGATGGGGGGAGCGCCACAGACAAATGAGAGGGCAAAGAGTAGGAGTTGGTCAAAAAAGGAGACGATGACCCAGAAATGCTATACATACATATATATAACATATATGTGTAGCCGAATAGGGTTATGCACTTTGACATTAGATTGATATGGCCATCAATCTTGAATCTGCTTAGCGACATAACAACCATCTCTTCTACATGATGAAGAAAGTTATAATTCTTAAATATACTTAAGGAATTAAAGCTCTCCGGAGCACTCTCCCGCTATCAAGAGTAGTTTTCTATTGTGTTATTCAGAACACAACATGCACCTCAAATTTCAACTAGGTATGTCCTCTAACTTGAGAAAGATGCGACCACCCTTTTACGTTCACTACTGCACACTTTCAAGTGGCTTAGCTAGGTTGCCCAAATCAGCTCTTTTTTCATCAGAACCAGGTTTGACTTCGCTACAAAAAGTAGTCCAACCATATTATGCAATAACTGTACGTAGTGTATACAAGAAAATGAAGATGACACAGAATATTCATAGAAAAGAAAATAACATAATTAGAAAAGATGATAAAATGAGACCTTACAGTGGATAGATAAATAGGCTATACACATAGGTTTCAACAAAGACTCCATGGAGCAAATGATGGTGGTTCATCAACCATAAAAGTTTCTGCAACGAGTTTATGTTACACGAGTGCCTCTTCATTAAAAAATTATGGGGCAATAAAACCCTTAATGTAACAGTTTCTTTCACATAAACAAATGGGGCCATTTGTAGACAGTTTAGTATGATTCTGCTGCTAGCTGTTCTTCAGTTTCATCAGATACCATTTCATTCCTGAACAAGAGATTGAGGTAAGGCATTACCTTTGGAAGGATAGGGAGATCTGCCAGGTTCACACTCATCATGTCAAAGCCAATGCATGTGTTCGTGTGGGTGTCATCAAACACTGGTACTTTAGGGTATCGCTGGCTAAAATGGGTAAGAATGATGCGGTAAGCTCCCGCAGAAGTTCCAACCTCCACTGCTTCCTTTGTTGTGCTATGGTTTCTAGCAATAGCCTCATCAAGGAGGCTATCTTCAAAAGTGGCCTGCATGACCAGTAACAATCAATAACTTTAACAAAATAACGGTACATGACACATTAAAAAAAAACACGCAGACATTAGAAACTACTGTGCACAAACATCTTGTTACCTCATGTATCAACACTGTTGCACCACGAGAGGCATCAATGAGCGCCTTGCATGGCCTCGTATCACCAGAATATACAAGCTTCCAGCCATCAATTAATTTGCCTACAGAATTGACTCTGCTTGCAGCTTGAAGGACAAGGCCAAAGGCTTGAGGGCAATGTACAACAGGGACACTTATAAGTGATTCCAAGCCCGAGTCTTTCAATATGTTATTTAGTTTATTCAAACCAAAAGTGTCAATTGACGCCTCTCCCTGGAAACCTGCTTTCTTCCAAAAGCTTTCCATCCTACCCTTTGTAAACAGAGTCGTGCCCAACCTCTGAGATGAATTCCCACCGTCTGAACTTTCTAAAGAAGTGGAACCATTCTCATCAACACCATTGCCTTGTTGCATATTGCTATCAGTATTTACATTTACAGCTTCAAGGGCCTGCTCGGAAACATCTTCTGAAATTTCCAATGTATATCTGCAATCCAAGAACCGCAAATTAAGTTTCTCAAGCCTGCAGTAGGCGTCTAGAAATCTCTTCAGCTGTCTTGGTCCAATAACAAGTAGTGGATCATGGGTTTCATCCTTTAGCAACTGTGCTCGATGAGCAAGTATCCTTGCTAGTCCTGTATGATGATCTGCGTGGATATGAGAAATCCAGATAAACTTTAAACTTTTCACTGCAACATCAGCACCCTTCATGCCAAACCTGAACAACAACAACAAAACAACAACAGCTAAGCCTTTTCCCATAATAACAAGTTACAAGGTACAAGAACCACTACACCAACCATCATTAACAAATTTTATATTTACCTTCTCTTTAACTGCCCTAGAGTACCTTCACCACAATCTAAAAGTAAACTTCCCTTGGCAAAAAGATTGATATATATGGAACTAACATTGCGATACTTGGATGGTTGTGATGACCCAGTGCCCAAAAGGACAATCTCCATATCCTCTCTTGATACATTCTCTAGACAAGCTGGAGCGTGAGTGCTGCCTTCCTGATATGGAGTGTGATTTCCTTTTTGGGATTGAATATCCTCTGAAGATGTTTCATGGCTTAGATTATCAACCATGACAGAGTCAACTTCCATCCATGGTTCTTCCACAGGGAATGAATTGTTTGGAACGGAGTCATTCTGAGTGCCTTGAAGGTTCTCCCAGAGTTTCTTAACTTCCATTGAAGCGTCTTCAATTTCAGGAATTTCTGAAAGAAGCTCATTTATCAAATTTGAAGGCTCAGTGAAGCTTGGAATCCCAGATCGGTCCAAACCAAGATTTGCATAAGGACGTAAGTGGAACTGCAGAAGTTCACAATAAAATGATTAGCCTCTGCACAAACCTGAGGCAGAGAAAAACAAAAATGACCAGAAAAGAGCATCAGAAGTTTCTAAGGAGATGACGCATTTAGAAACGTGCAGCTCGTTTCATGAAGATGGCATGGAAATTTGTCTTTATAGTACACCCTCAGCAACCCAAAGAATTTCACTATGTCCGAGTCAAGTAGCAAAATGTTGATGTGACCAGTGCTACATGTATCGCTCTGTATCATGAGAAATCATGATATAATACGGTAAACCATACGATACAGGCCTATGTCACTCATATCATATGATACGGGCAATATACTCTTTAAGTTATATCTTCATTCAAACAGAATCCCATGTTTCTGCAGGTTTTTGGCTTGTGTTTGAGTGTCCCAGTAGCTCCAACACTCCGGTGATAATTTTCGGCTAGGGAAAAGCTTCAACAATAGTCCGACCTTCAATGCCACCATCACTATGACAATGATAACAACGACAATCCAGTGGTTACCCAATGGTATAGGGTTTTTTCTTTTTCTATGTTTATTTTCTATGTACTTGTGTTATTTATTTTTTCTTTTTTAAACGATAATATATGAAATGAGTGCACATCTTTTCATTGTATTTGTGACAATCAATGAAGTGGGAGTCACTCTTTTAGTGTTTTGGTGGTTTATGAAGTGGAGATTGAAGATTTATTAAGTATATGGCAATTTATGAATTGTTTTTATTTTCAAGCTTCTTAAGATTTAAGAAAGTAAATTAAGATGACCGGAAAAGGTATTACCCAATCTTAATCTCAATTCAATGACCCGACATATGGTAGTGGGGTTCTTATTGAGAGAAGTAGATTGAAAATAAAATATTTTTTGTGAAAAAGTCATGAGTGATAGAAATTCTCGAGTGAAACATCACCTAGCAAGAATCGGGAAAGAGGTTATTCCTTGTTGTATGAATAGAGTTAGGAGAGTGTCGAAAGGCATTAAATGACAATATGTATAGATTATTGAGAGTATGGTTGAGAAGAGACAAAAAAAAGACAGTGATATTTGAGCAAGAGATGTTTGAGGAAGAGGATGTTGGACTTGGTGATGATAGCATCTCTTTTGATGATAGAACAAATGTTGGTAGTAGTTCTCAACCAACCAAGAAAAATAGGGTTCTTGAAGAGGATGTAAGTCGTAGAAAAAAAAGAAATAGAAGATCTCATTTTGGCATCCATTCATTTTTACTCCTAGTATTACACCTGGTGCTCGGTCTCAAATTTGTACTACTGTAGATTCAAAGTAATTGCATGAGCAAACAAGCCTTATAGTGGAGAGATGGTTTTATGATCATGCATTTCATTTAGTGAAACAAAATCCTTTTATTTTCAAGCAGATGTTATTGCTAACATAGGTCAAGAATATAAGATGCCTTTTTACAATAAGTTGAGGAAAATTATTATGTAAGACCGTTTTGGAAGCATAAGAGTATTGTTCGACTTTGAGTAAGTCATAAAAAGAGACATGATGTACTATCATGACATATGGATGGCCAGATAGGTGAGGAAGGACTTTATTAAACTTTCTTTTCTATTATCCTAAAGGACTTCTATTTTTTAAGTTACTTAATATGTTATATACTGTAAGGTTCTAAATAAGAATTTGCTAAGGTGATATTAGATACAACAACAACAACAACTAAGCCTTTTCCCATACTAGACGGGGTCGGCTACATGGATTCTTTGTTTCCACAGATCTCTATCGTGTGCCATGTTAGCAGTTAACTCACAATAAGCTAGATCATTCTTTATTGTTTCTTTCCAACACTTTTTTGGTCGTCCTCTACCTCTTTTAATACTTTCCAAATTTAGTTTTTCTAACCTTCTTACAGGTTCTTCTTTTGATCTTCTTTCTATATGTCCAAACCATCTTAAACGATGTTCTCTCATTTTATCCTCTATTGGTGCCACTCCTAATTTGTTTCTAATAACCTCATTATGTATACGGTCTTTTCTTGTATGACCACTCATCCATCTCAACATCTTCATTTCTATACATCTTTTGTACATGTTGATGATTAACTGCCCAACACTCAGAACCATAAAACATGGCAGGCCTAACTGCTGCCCTATAATATTTACCTTTTAATGTTAATGGTATCTTCTTATCACAAAGAATACCTGATGCTCCTCTCCATTTTAACCAACCAGCATTAATTCTATGTGTAACATCTCCATCAATTCTTCCATCACTTTGAAAAATTGACCCTAGGTATTTAAAAGTTTCCTTTTGGGGAATGCAATGTGTGCCAATTTTAATTTCTATGTCCTCTGAAGTAGCCAAATGATCAAACTTACATTCCATATATTCTGTCTTTGTTCTACTAAGTCGGAGGCCTTTGTTTTCTAATGTTTCTCTCCATAGTTCCAATTTTCTATTAACTTTTTCCTTAGACTCCTCCACTAATACAATGTCATCTGCAAATAACATACACCAAGGTACTTCATCTTGAATATGTTTTGTTAACTCATCCATCACCGTTATAAATAAGTATGGACTTAAAGATGATCCTTGATGTAACCCAATATTAACTTCAAAGAAGTCTGTCGTTCCTTCATGAGTCCTCACACATGTTTTTGCACCATCATACATGTCTCTTATAAGGTTAATATATGTCAATGGGATACCTCTTTTTCCAAAGTTCTCCAAAGAACCTCCCTCGGTACCCTATCATAAGCTTTTTCTAGATCAATAAATATCATGTGAAGGTCTTTCTTTTTTGCTCTAAAATGTTCCATAAGACGTCTCAAAAGGTGAATCGCTTCAATAGTAGATCTACCTGGCATAAATCCAAATTGGTTCTCTGTTGTACTTGATACTTGTCTTAACCTACGTTCGATAATTCTTTCCCATAATTTCATAGTATGACTCATTAACTTGATACCTCGATAATTCGCACAATTTTGAATGTCTCCCTTGTTCTTATATATGGGTATAAGTGTACTTGCTCTCCATTCCTCGGGCATCTTTTGGTTTTTCCATATTTCATTAAATAGTCTTGTGAGCCAAGTGATTCTTGTTTCTCCTAGTATTTTCCAAACTTCTATAGGAATATTATCTGGTCCTACCGATTTACCACTCTTCATATGTTTAAGAGCCTCTTTGACTTCATTCTTTTGAATACGTCAAAAGAATGTTTTTGAGTCCTCATACATGTTTTTGCACCATCATACATGTCTCTTATAAGGTTAATATATGTCAATGGGATACCTCTTTTTTCCAAAGTTCTCCAAAGAACCTCCCTCGGTACCCTATCATAAGCTTTTTCTAGATCAATAAATATCATGTGAAGGTCTTTCTTTTTTGCTCTAAAATGTTCCATAAGACGTCTCAAAAGGTGAATCGCTTCAATAGTAGATCTACCTGGCATAAATCCAAATTGGTTCTCTGTTGTACTTGATACTTGTCTTAACCTACGTTCGATAATTCTTTCCCATAATTTCATAGTATGACTCATTAACTTGATACCTCGATAATTCGCACAATTTTGAATGTCTCCCTTGTTCTTATATATGGGTATAAGTGTACTTGCTCTCCATTCCTCGGGCATCTTTTGGTTTTTCCATATTTCATTAAATAGTCTTGTGAGCCAAGTGATTCTTGTTTCTCCTAGTATTTTCCAAACTTCTATAGGAATATTATCTGGTCCTACCGATTTACCACTCTTCATATGTTTAAGAGCCTCTTTGACTTCATTCTTTTGAATACGTCGGTAGAAATTGTGGTTTATATACTTTTCTGACTTGGCTAAATCTCCTAAACTAATACTAACATCTTTATTTTCATTAAAAAGATTATAAAAATAGTTTTTCCATCTATTTCTTATATCATCATTTGCCACTAGAATTTTTTCATCCTCGTGTTTTATGCATCTAACATAATTAAGATCTTTAGTTTTCTTATCTCTAGCCCTAGCTATCCTAAAAATATCTCTTTCACCCTCTTTTGAGTTGAGTTTTTTATATAAGTCATCCCAAATCTTAGCTTTTGCTTCACTAACGGCCTTTTTTGCTTCCTTCTTTGCTTTCTTATAAGCTTCTAAAGTTTCACTAGTTTTCTTAGCATAATGTAATTTGTAACATGCCCTCTTTGCCTTGATTTTATTTTGTACTACTTCACTCCACCACCAAGCTTCTTTTTGTGCCGGTACACCTCCCTTAGATACCCCTAACACATCTTTCGCCACTTTCCTAATATGTATAGCCATATTGTTCCACATATCAGAGGGTGTACCAACATAATTCCAAACATCTCCTTGAAGGACTTTCTGTTTAAATATATCTTCTTTCTCGCTTTTGAGGTTCCACCATTTAGTCCGAATAGCTCGATGCACTCTTTTCTTCTTTGTCCATTTTTTTATTTGTAAATCCATAACTAAAAGTCGATGTTGGGTGGTTAAGTTTTCTCCTGGAATTACCTTACAATCTTTACAACACGCTCTATCTTTTTTTCTACAAATAAAGTAATCAATTTGTGTTTGCGATAAGCCACTCTTATAAGTAATTAAATGTTCATCTCATTTTTTGAAGATTGTATTAACTATAAAGAGATCAAATGACATAGCAAAATTTAAAATCTCCCTACCTTCCTCGTTTATATCCCCATAACCAAAGTTTCCATGAATCCCTTGATATCCTAATGCCTCTTTACCGACATGTCCATTTAAATCTCCTCCTAAACAAATCATCTCCCTTTGTGGAATCTTTTGAAACACCTTATCTAACTCTTCCCAAAAAACTGTCTTTATACTATCTTCTAGTCCTACTTGGGGTGCGTAAGCACAAACTATATTCAAAACCTCTACTCCTAACACTAATTTCAATGTCATGATTCGGTCACCATATCGTTGTATGTCTACTACACTCTCCTTTAAATCTTTATTTATGATAATACCAACTCCGTTTTGGGCCTTTTCTTTACCTGAGTACCATAATTTAAAACCTGTATCCTCTATCTCCTTTGCTTTTTCTCCAACCCATTTTGTATTCTTTAGATGAAACAAACAATTGTATAGACAGTGTAGAGGATTATGTGATTATGTGCCCATATGGAGGATTATTAATAATAAATGGAACAAACAATTATATCGGCTTATTCATAGGATAGTTTACTACATAAATCCCACGTTTAGGTATTCTTAAATATTTAAAAGAGACAGTGAGGCTAACAGAGGTGTCATTGATTGCATAGACAGATTGTTCACTAATAATAGTAGAGCATATGCTATACATTAAGAGATGAAGATCTACGATAATGTTATTGACTGGAAGGGTTTGCCTGTAGTCATTCGCAACCATACTAATATGCGTCCAAGTAAATATATGAATTATTTATCTTAATATTTAAGTTCTTAAATCTTATATTTATAATAAAATAGATCTTTATATATGTCTTTTCTTGTTAGATGTTTTGGTGGAATAAGTTTAGAAATGATTGCCCAAACATGAGAGATTTTACAATAAGGGTTCTTAGTCAAACCTATAGTACAAATGGTTGTGAAAGAAATTGGAGTGTCTTTAAACATATCCACAAAAGAGTGCACTAAGATAGAACATAAGCAGCTCAATGACCTAGTTTTCATTCGTTGCAACATGCGACTTCGATAGAAGTAATTAAGGGTTAGTTACTAATTAAGTATTCAGTTTAATGTTTCAGTTTATTAAGATTTTATTTTTAACTTTTTGGTTTTAATTTTTATTTACTTATCATTCTTGCAGGCAATTAAGAAAGTTAAACTCATTTAGGTACGAGAAACAATTTGATCCAATAAGTCTTCATGATTTTAATGTCTTAGAGGAGTGGATTATGAAAGATACAAAACAAATACACTCCTAACTAAAGAAGACATTTAGTAGATCAATTTAGAAGGAGCGAAATAATATTAGCAAGGGGATGATGATATTGATTTTGCTATTAAAGGTGGTGATGATCTTGAATAAGGAGGAGAAGAAGATGAAAATTATTTAGTTGTTTAATCATAGAGTTGTACTGGTTAAGTCCTTAAAGTTTAAATTAATGGTCAATGATGAATGTCTACTCAACTTTTAAATTATATGAATTGTTTAGAATTGTCTTGCTTTTTCTCTATTTTTTTATTTTAAACTATTTTTAGAATATTTACGATATGATACACCTATCTCGTAGAGAAAAACTATGCACGATACAATACAATACAAACAACAGTGGCTATGACTTCAAAATATAACGGACTTCCTTCCCAAATTACACCAATGGCAATATGGAGGATAATAGGGTTACACTCAAAAGCATCCGATTTGTGCAGGAATAGGTCAACACCAAAACCTTTTGAAATCCCACATGGCAAGAACTCTCTGAATCCATCGTCTCGGCTCATAACAAATTAAAAGTTGTTCCCAATACTCAACCTAGAGCCTTTAGAAGGACGTACAAAAGGAGTAACCCATTACCTTCTGGGTGGAATTGCTAAAATATGGGCATTCTTCTTAGCAAGAATTATTTAAGTAGGATAATGGCTAAGAGTACTTGAAAGTCCTTACGATATTAAGATTTCCAAGGTTTAGCTCAGGACCCCACTACTCATCTATTTGGTTTGGTATTGCTACCGCACATGACTTCGAGAGTCATGATGATATCACTGAGAAACGTCTTTAGCAGAATATTTTTGCTTCACTTCAGGTGATTATCAATAATCTTTCTGTGGACTTCTGGTAATCTGTTTCATGTAGCTTGGCAAGGAAACTTTGAACTGAGTGCAAGTTGAGGATAGTTACAACTTTCAGTTGCAACAATTTCAGCAGCGGAACTTTGTGTCAAGATACGAAAATTCAGTTGCTCAAAATGCATCAGAGAAATGGCCTATGAACATTGCAAAGCAGTGATACACATTGCCATTTAACACAATGTGTGTAAGAAGACTGAAGCTCTTGGAAGATAGAAAGAACCATGCAACCAATACTTAAAACTTAAAAGAGCAGAACATTCTGTTCCAGACCTTCATAAGATTTTTAGCAGAAACGCACCGAGGATGCATCAATTGTACCTCCTGAAGAAAATAAAGAACGCATTATTAACTAACATGTCACATCAAACATCAGACCATGTCCCAAATGATAGAAATGGAGATTCTATATCCATAACATGGAACAGCAAGTTGCAATTTTGAAAGTTCAGAAATAACCTCATGTGAAGGAATGGAATCCAGGGGATTGTTGTCAAGGTTCCCAATTGTCCAGAAACCAGTTGAAGGGAAGAGATGTGGACAAACATAGTTCAATCTCGATGCGACTCTTGCATTAGCCTTGAAAATAGGGATTTCAATATTTTTCCTGCAAACAAGAACAATTTAAATAAGAAAAAAAGGCATGCATTAGACAGAAAGTTCTGCCATCACAACCTGTGCACCATTTTCATAGCAACAAGGCCGCATGCTCTGATACATATCACTCAGAAACGAAGACTTACATTTCATGTCCAGCCATGATATGTTGTGCCCCACCAAATCTTGACATCCATTTCTTATAATCCTCACTTGTTGTGACAGACCCAGGACCCAAGTGGATGACACAATTCACAGTCTTACAATGGCTCTCACTGGATCCAACAGAATCCACAAAGTATTCACTGAGTGATGGAACTGAAAACAATCCCTGGGAATGAGATGGTGTAGGACAGTCCACAAGAATAATAATTGGGCCTGGGATTGATGGACCAAGTACATCACTTGGGTGAACCTGCACAATTAAATCAAACTTTTTGACAACCAAACAGGGACCAGGAATGAAACCCGATCTCTTTTTATTCACCTACCATTATATTTTTCCGATCCGACTTGACGGAATGTCCAAGTTGCAGTTCACGATATTTTGGTCCCGCTTTCAGCCCAAGAGCGACAGCCTTTGAAGGATCGAACTTTCCCTTGATCTCAGGTAATTCACACACATATACAACAGCCATGTCACCAGGTTTTGGAACAACGCCTGACTTCCTAGGAGACCTTGAGGGACTTAAATGAGGTACTGTCAGCTCATCAGTTTCTGAGCCAGCAGAAAAAGCTTCTGAATGGTTGAGACCTTCATCATTTCCAGACAAAGCTGGGTATAAGATAATTGCTGATATCTTAACGACTTCATCATTCACAAGAACTATAGGATCTGAAAATAATCTGGGAACAGATCCAGGTGCAGGACCAAAGCTATTACTGTGTACCACAGCAGCATTTGGAATAAACATCCGCATTGCGTCTAGCAAATATTTGAGGTCAGAAGGGCCCCACATATTGACCTTCACAATATAGCAGAAACATGTTAGGGGAAGAAACAGGAAATGAACATCTACCATTGTACAACAAAGCACAACAGCAATGCAGATAATGTGCAGATTTTACTAAAAGGAAACTTGGTACAGGCAACTCTCTTTATAGTCTGGTGACTGGTCACTTCTCAAGTACAAATATAACTAAACCTACATGGAATATAAGTTTGGATCACTGTCCAAAGCTTCACAATTTGTAGAGTTGGGCTTCAAAGTGTTTGAAAATTGGTTGGGAAACAAGATGGTTGAGAATAAATGAGTTTGTGGACGAGATTAAGCATACTTACGGACATTCCTTCATCACCGATGTTGGCCATGGTCAATAGGAGTCCTGCAGAATACCGAACAATATTTCAAGATGATTTAAATCATGCTTCCAAAAAAAGAAGGAAAGAGCTGGTCGGGGTCCATGACCGTGTTACGTCAAAAACACACTAACCTGGAAGGCCACCGGCGGTTTCTGAGCAAACACGAGTCAGGAATATGTGGTCGATCTGAATAACATCATATAAGGCACTTCCATGACCTTAGAATCCATATTTGCAATCACAAATACAGGCATTTTTTAATCTAACGGAACCATGAAAAGACCAAAAGGGCCTCACCTTGGATAATTTAATCTTGTGCTCGGTGCAGAAACGTTGCAATCCCTAAGAGAGAAAGGAAAGATCAAGCAAAATGAACTTCAAATGCATACCATAAATCCCTTCAGAAGCACGAGCATATGGTAGAGAGAGAGTATTCATACTATTTCATGTGGTCACAAGTTTGGCAATGCAACTCCATTAGGAGATCAAAACATAATTATCGAATCAAAGATAAATACTTTATAGCAAGCCCAAACAGGACAGGAAGGATGATAAAGAGGATCACCTCTCCAGCATTGAAAATAAACCTCTGCTTATCAAAAAAGAGCAAAATCGATGGACTAGTGTCCTGTGTATCCATCCCAGTCCCCAGAATCTGTTAAAAGGAACGCAAATTAATCACACCCACTTGGAAAGAAGATTGTTTGACGTTAATGCACCCACCTCGTAAATATTGTTCTTTTAATCAGATAATTCAAAGATAAGAAAACAAAGACAATGAAAAGGAAGAAGATAACAACCTGAACGTAGCAGATGGTATTAACGGGATTCAGTTTCCTGGTTTTGAGTTGAAGAGTCTTTGGTTGGCGTTTTTCCATTCCTTCCGCCCTCCTTTTGTTGAAACCAATGGATTCTGTGTCTTTCTCTTCCATCTTTGACGGTTTCTCTCTGTTTTTCGGGTCAATTAGAGTTGAAAATCTTCTTCTAAAATGGGCTTTCTTGCTCAAAGAGGAGGATATAGCGGTGAGTTGAAGAGAGGAAGGCCTGAGTGAGATTGTTGGGGAGACAAGGGATGTGGTGCAGGAGAAGAAGAGCCTGAGGTTTGCGAGAGAGAGCATCCTCTACAATTCTATAAAACAAACCGTTGTTTTAGCGAGAGGACGCAAAACCCTTCAACCCCTCTCTCCGGAGGAGGAGGAGAAGGGCACATACCCGGGTGAGTTGCTTACCCGGAATTGAAAATGTCGGACTCCATAACTGGGATGGCTGTGAGCGGGTCGAGAACGGTAGACGTGTCCGATTCAGAAACAGTGTGTCGATTCGAATCGGAACCGAACTGTTAGTGAAACCAGTGATAATTGAAACCGGCCAAATCAGTCACCCTTCAACCCCTCTCTCCGGAGGAGGCGGAGACGGGCACATAGCCGGGTGAGTTGCTTACGAGAAATTGAAAATGTCGGACTCCATAACTGGGATGGCTATGAGCGGGTCGAGAACGGTAGATGTGTCCGGTTCAGAAACAGTGTGCCGCTTCGAATTGGAACCGAACTGTTAGTAAAACAAGTGATAATTGAAACCGGCTAAATCAGTTTTGGAATGGAGAACTTCCTTCCGATTCGATTACGGTTCCGTTTAAGAAACTGACATGAAATAGAAACCCGAACCAGCGGTTCAAATGGTCAATTTTGTTTATATAGTTTTTAACTCAATGGCAGGACACTATATGTCACCAGTTTGGATAATTAACGTTATGGTTACTTATGCAAATTACCATAGATGTGAGTGTCAGTTTGTTATTGAAGATCGAGATACATCTATAGATATTTGAGTATATTTGGAGGAAGATGTTTAGGAGCATGCATAAGGCTCTAAAGCCATGATTTGATGGACCATTCAAGGTGGTCCAATGGATTGAATGAGTTGCGTATCGACAACTTTTATCTCAGTGACTCGAGATTTATATTATATTCTATGTGAGTCACCTCATACTAGGAGGAGGGCGAGACAACCTCCATCTATAGCATGCAAAGACTTGGATCAAGTGATTGATATCGTTGCTTATGAGGTTTGAGGCACTCGATCTAGGTGAATGACTTTGTACTTCATTTGGTGGGTTGGAAAAGGATCCATACATGAAACTTGAATTTTCATCACAAACTTATTGGATTACGATCAATTGGTGCAACACTATCACATGATCTCGAGGAGGAGTTTGAATACTGATAACTGATAAGGGAGAGTTGTTATAGCACAGAGACCAACATCTCATAGGCACACGTAGAGGAGCTGGCTTGGCACCGGGGAGGTTTCTACTTGAGGATACTTTATTAGATTAGCTTGTTTATTTTTGGTTTCTTGATTGAGTTGTGAGAACTTGGGGGTCTTGCATGGATGCACATGAGTTGAATCGTTGTTTGGGTCGAGTTAGATCATATTTGGATCTATTAGAGTCTGTTGTCCTAGGCTAGTGAGTATAAGAGTCCAATAAGGAGTAGGATTGGATATGCTCTACACCAGTTTCAACTCTATGTAAGTGGATTTAGGTAGTCCTTGGTTGATGTTGAATCATTGAAGTATTGAGAGAAGAAAGAGAGGAAACAGTAAGGTGGGAGTCCATGACAATATTGCTAGTTTTCTTTCTTGAGTTTTTTAGAGGGTTGAGCCAAGTAGCACAATGACTAGGCAATCAGGTGGCTCCTTGTATTATCGTGCGGTCTCCTCTCCTTGATGTTTTGTATAATCAATGATTGAGGGTTGAGTATTTGATCCCTTGTGCTCATTAATATTATCTTCAAAAAATATACATATTTTTGTACTCACTCATTATTGAAAAATCGTTACTTTCATAGTTGGTTGTTTGAACGGAGGACTGGTTAGTATGAGGCACACACGGGCTCTCTTAAGAGAGACCTTAGCGTCCTCTAATAACATGTCACTCTTTCGGCTCTCTAAATGCGACAGTACAACTACAATCAATATGAGATTAGGCTATGTCTAAAGATAAGAGAGGTTGTCATCCCACAGCTACCTCAAAGTGGGAGTCTTGCCCATAACCGAACTCCTGTAGATATTATAAGAAAATTTAGTTATTTCAAAGAGATCAATCCAATTCTTTTGGCTAGTAGAGACAGTGCCTAAGGTACTCTTCCAAGAACATATTGATATGCTTGGTTTGTTGATCCGTCTGTGAGTAATTGGTTGTGGAATAGTTAATCTTTGACCCTATCCTGTGAAAGAGTTCTCTCCAAAAAGTAAAAGTGAAATGTCCGTTACGGTCCGAGACATTGCTCTCCGACACCCCAAAATGCTTTACCACATTCACAAAGAATACGTAGGCTACATCCTTAGGTGTGCACTCTCTTGGGACAGTTTTGAAGATCGCATATTTTGAGCATTGATCTACAATCACAAATATGAATTCGTTTTCACTCACATTAGACAAACCACAAATAAAATTCATGAAAACCGAAAACCATGGTCATTTGGATATGGGTAGGGCTGCAAGAGCCCAACCGGTCATGCTCTCTTTGTTTTGTCCTATTGGCATATATGATATACCTGCACATAGTCATTTACATTGCCATGATATATGGGTCAATGAAAAGAACAATACAAAAGGTCAAGAGTGCAATCTATCCTTGGGTGACTGATATATGGGAAATCACGTAGCTCATAGAGTAAGATATGCCTAAGTCACCAACTACAAGGATGTATAACTGGCCAGATCTCGTCCAAAGCAACTTGTCCTGCAACTCAAGTCAAATTGTCAAATTGGCCAGACATATGCAGCATCATTAGGTCCTAGCTATCTCACTCGGTCAAGTATGTCTCCTTCCAAGTGTGAAAGGGTTGCAATTGTCTCAATCACTATCTTACAACAACGCATCCATAATGAGGTTATGTCATCCAAACTGATGCACCCATGCAAAGTCATACTCTTCCGATAACTCCACTCATCATGTATGGTCCGCTGTCAACTTTTATTAGATCTTGAAGAATCTGTTGGCAATATTATTTGTTACCACGATAAATGACACACTTAGCAAATAAGCTCTCCAAACTTATAGGTTAACCATGGCTACAAGCTTCTTTTTGTGTACCAGGTATGTGGACTCAACACCCTTGAGCTTTCATCTCTCATAAGTAACTGTATGCCCATCCTATATCAACACCTTTACAATAGCAATATCACTAGCATCCGTATGGATCTCAAAAGGGACATTGAAGTCAACCAATCTCAAAATTGGCTTATGTGTATCAATTCTCTTCAATGAAGGAAACGCATGGTCATGATGGTCCATCCACATCCAAGAAGTCGACTTCTTTAGTAGCTCAATCAAGGAGGCAGCAATCCTTAAAAAGTTATTGGTGAACCGCCGATAGTAATTGACAAGTCTCAAGAAACTCCTCAACTCAATCAAATTATGAAGTGACTCTCACTCATCAATAGCATGAACCTTCCTCTAGCCTACCTTCACGAGTATGTAACCATTGGTATGACCTAAGAAATAAATCTCCTATCTAGCAAATTCACACTTCCTCTTCTTGACATAGAAAATATGCTCTCTAAATTTCATAAAGGCCATCCTTAGATACTCAACATGCTCACCCAAAGTCTTGTTATACATGACTATATCATCCAAATAAACAACACAAGTATCTAACAAGCCATATAAAATTTTATTCATATGCCTATTGAAGGTAGTTGGGGCATCGGTAAGCCCAAATGGCATCACCAAGAATTTGAAAGACCATATCAAGTAATCATAATCCTATTCTCCTTATCACCAGGAGAGATTCGTACCTATCAATGATCGAACCTAGGTCCATCTTACTAAACTAGCAATACTTAGGCAGTCAAATAAATAAGCAATCAATGGGAGGAGAAACCAATCTCTCATAGTAATCTTATTAATGCATGATAATCAACAAACATATGAAGTGACCCATCCTATTTTTCTTAAATAAAATGAGAGAACCATATGAGCTCTTCAAAGGTTGAATGACACCTATCCAAGCAACTCACCTCGTTGATACTTCAACTCAGTCAACTCGGAAGGGCCCATCTTATAGGCCAATCGGCAAGGAGGCCATACACCTAGAGTGGGCATAATTGCATGATCCATCTCACATCTTGGTAGCAATTTCTTAAGTAACTCAGGTGGTATCATCTCTCGAAACTCCATTAAAACAACTTGCACAATACCTAAAATATGTGTTGTGTAAATAGAAAGCTCCACCTCCAAATTTACAACAAGGGTCAACAATCCCTTCTTGAGGTCACGCTCCACCTAAATAGCAAGTAAAAAGGTAAGGGAAGCGGCAACACCAACCGATGTCCCAATTAGAGGTGGGGGCAGCTTAGTTGTAGGTGCAACAGGGCACCACACAGTTGTGATAGGGCCTTGGGTATGCATAGGTAGCGTCACGGTTGTGGTAGGGCATTGGGTATGCATAGATAGTGTCTGGAATGTGGGTGCAGGATCTATAGACAAGAGCAATAGGGGCATTTGACTTGTGGTAGAGCACAAACGATGCATGGATCATGACTAGATGCACAGGGTGCATGGGCATAAGGTTACAAGCCATATAAGGTGCTTGGCACGTGGAAGAGGGCATGAGCCGAAGGGGGTGCATGATGTCATTGCTAAAAAACTAGAAATGGTGTTGGGCAGCTTCAGTGCACCAAGGACCGTTTGCCTCCATCTGTCATCATGCAAGTTTTAGTGACTTACATTAGCACCTCGCACTAACCAACCCTTCATTCAAACAATGGTGTAAGTAATGAATTTTTAATAACAAGTGAAACCATAAACTCACATACTTCTTGACGATATTATCATAGAGCACAAGAGATATCAAATCATCAAAATAGGTTCCTTTATTAATCAATGACTAATTATACAAAGCATCAAGGAGAGGGCACCACATGATAATACTAAGGAGTTTTCTGGTGGCCTAATCCTTGTGCTACTTGGCTCGACACTCTAAGGGATTCAAGGAAGAAGATGACCAGCAATATGTCCCAGTCTCCCACCATACTCATGCCTAGCTATCCTCACTCTCATCTCTTAATACTTCAATGATACAACAACATAGAGCTACTCGGATCCACTTATATAGAGTTGGAACCAATTACATGGTTCTTAGTGTGGAGCAGATCCAATCTTGCTCCTTATTGGATTCCTGCTACACCCTAATTGTTCCAAATGTGATCAAACTCAACATCTTCATAACACTAGAGCAATAGGAGCTAGATGATAGAAAGCTAAAGCTAAGAGATGTGTCAATAAAAATGGAGGGCAACTTACCTATTGCCACCTCAAGAATTCTATAAATGAGAATGCAAGAGACAAATCGAGGAATTAATCAATCAATCAAAAACCCATCACTTATTTTCGTTTCTTTCCTTTCTTAAGAGTAATGTAATATAGCCTTAGCTATCTTTAACAACTTCTTCGTTGTTTACCTTTCTTACTTCTATCTTTTTGTTCTCTTCAATGGCCACATCATGATCTACCCAACCTCATAGTAACAAAAACACTGGGATATGCTCCGACGGATTCCAAGGGAGTCATAATCGTTGCTTGAGCTTTATCAAAAGCCTTTAAGAATGGAGGTCAACATTCTCTAGCGTACCCCATACTTCACGAATGCCACTCAAATGTAGTTTATAAAGACAACACATTCTTTAACACACTTATTGGATGTTACACCTTTTGATAGCATGCAACGCATGTGAACACAATCTTGTTGGGAATACCTAATGGCTTTAGCTATGTAAACACCCAAAAAATTTCTCAAAAGATTTGATTTTTTAGAAATTTTGCCTTTTCAAGAAAAATTACGGTTTTGAGTATTTTAAGGGTTTTCAAATAAAGACACCTTAAATGAACTCATTTCGCACCAAAATTTCGTAGGAGCCTTAAAATAAGGGTACTTTGCATCCCTCTCAAAAAGATTCAATTTTAACAAAAACCCAAAAAATAACTACTTTGCCCTCGAGGCCAAATTGGTAGGATTCTTCTTTTTCAAATGATTGCCTTCAAGGAAAGAATGATTTCAAACAAGTTTTCAAAGAAACAAATAAAAATAAGATATTGAGAACCAAACCCACAAAATATTTGTAAAATATCAAAATTACAAAAACCTTTGAAATCGAAAATAAGACCTCAAAAACTTGCCCGATCGAGGATAGTCTTACTCTGGAACCCTACACCTAGGAGTTAAAAAGGTTTGAGACTCTATACCTATCAAAAGGGTTAAAGTGGTCCAACACCCTACACTAAACAAAGGGTTAAAGTGGTTGAAACGATAAAGACTAAACTCATGGAGCGAAAGCAGGTCACTCATGCAAACAAACATTGGGGATGAGACTAAGTTATGCTCCAAAAAGTTTTGAAGATTTCGATAAAACTCGACATTTTGAAATATATCTCAAATGAGATGGTTTTAATAAAAAAGGAAATGTTTGAAACTATAAAATAAAATCTTACCTAAATCAAGCATAACAAAATCCATTTAAGCCTCAAGTTGCAATGACCTAAAAGGCAAGTCTTGCCTAGATCAAGCCCAAGTCGATTCAGAGACAAGTTGCAAGTTAAAGCCTGATCTAATTTAAGTAGTTAACCAAAATTTAAAGTTTAAGATAAAGTTGCAAGTCAAAACCAATGACCATATCAAGTCATAGACTCGACTAAACAAGGAATCAGACCATAACCAAGCCGTGAGTGGAATGAGCCAAGCTCAAATGTCAAGGGGGATACTCGGTCAGAGTGAATCAAAATTAAGTACAAGATGAAGGACACACTACTACACCTAGACACGAGTTGCAGTAGACACCAAGGATCAAGGCTATAATCCAACCAAGCAAGAAGGTGGGCTGATTAGAGGCCACCTTGAAAAGCAGATCTCCCATGATGAGTCCAAAGATTGATCTAAGGAAGGCCCTAGTGCAACCTTGAAAATCTATAAAAGGGAGTTTGGGGGCTGATTAGAGGCATCAAAGAGAGGAAAATTCCTGCAATTAGAGAGGAAAGGAGAGAGAGAGAGGAAGAAGAAGGAGGTGTCAGCCATCTCCCTAGAGCCACCGGCCACCAAAGTCTCCTTTCAAGCTAGTCTCATTTCAAGTTTCAGGTCCCTTCTTCTCTTCTCTTTTCAATACTCTCTTATTCTCTTCCATTCAATTTAATAGGGTTGTAATTAATGAGCTTATATCTCCATCTTTGATGTAATATTTGAGGGGTTATGCTGTCAAATTTCTTTTATGCTTGTTGATGCATTCTATGTGTTTAATTCTTAGTTCCTTCTACCCCAATATACATTGTAAGATCTTATATCTCCTAATCTTTCCTGTGCTTAAGCTATACTAATAATTTTCTTGAATTATTTTAGTTTTTTATGCTTTGATTGTTGTGGATTACATTTTAATTCGGTTGAATGCATACACGTATTTTTTAAAAATTGAAACTCGTTTTTTGCATCTTGCATATATGAAATGACTAATTTTTATTTCCCAACTCTATACTCATAATGCGATGAAATTTGGCACACCTGATTTACACACATATACCACTGTCTGTACAATTTAAAAAAAATTTAGAATCGTTTAAGGTCGTGAATAAAATTAGGAAAAATGAACAAAATCAGAACAAAGTTTGTAAACCCTATACATTCTGTAATAGAGGTTGGGTCAAAATTTCATAACTTTGTTTGCACTAAACTAATTTGATTGAAAATAATCCCATTAAAAAAAAATAAGAAGTATTTGTGCTGAGATACAATCGCTTTTCTATGCCTCTATATCTCTATCACTGATATGTCCCGAATAAGAGAGTAAGGGACCTTTTAAGATTTAATTATCCACAGCACGTCAAATCAAAATAAATATAGTTTAAGTCACATCTTTATCTATTTCACATAAAAATTTTAGCATTTTTGGAGATCCACAAACTATCAAAAAAATTAGGAACAATTGTTCTTGGAAAAGAATTGTTTATGTTTTTTTGATTTGAACCTGAAATTGTGTCATGTGAAAGATCACATGATTTTGGAAAGATCATTTCAATTAAAAACTTGTTTTGGAAACTTACTGGATCTTAAAACAATTTTCTAAGCATGTAGGCTGACCCTTGAGCATCGGTTAAAGAAAGCCTATGTCAATAAAAACTCATTTGTCCATAATTGCCAAGAAGTCAAAAATTTTTATAAAACTTTGCGCATGCTCACACAGTTCTAGTTTTGAATTAAGTTTCGAGTCTCTACATAAACTTGGGAACGAAATTCACATCTACAAGCTAGTATTGATATTCTCAACCATGAACATAGCTCACTAACTCACAATCATATACCAATGTTAAAGAAGCCATCCATTCTAGATTAGCTTCATGCATAGATGTTTGACATGCAAGGTTCTCATTTCCAACTTATAAAGGAGACCATCCCAACAATGATTGCCAATCATTTAGCCACAATGTGAGAACAAGACTTGATAGACAATCATTGTTGGTTTCCCACCAACTCCTTTGTCATCTCTTGTTGTGTTTGGCTTGTAAAAATTCCCACATAGGCCCATCTATCTGACCAAGTGTAACCAGTGGCCCCTCTTGTTCCACTCGAACAATTTTGTCCAAAGTAATTGACATCATTAGTAGGTAATTCTATTGGTGTGTCAACCACCCGTGAACCTAAGAAAGTTCATCTAAAAGGGAAGGGGTAATCGACCTTGTCTGTGACATGTTTATCATATAGCTTTAGGCTCCTCATGCTGAGGTCGACCCATAATCATATTCCGATTGGATGGACAAAGTTGTCCCATCTTAAGAGGTTTCGTAGCAAAGTTTACTACTTTCCTAGGACAAAATGACAAACACCTAGGGGAACACCCATATAGGTGAAAGTTCACCCTAGAATGCAAAGAGCTTGGTGATAAAGAATATCACAAGCTACAACTTCTTATTTCTTCATTAACTTATGCTTGACATACATTTTCAAAGTTCGGTTCAACACATACAGAGGATGAGATGTAGAAGGCCTTCTTAAAGAGATAAAATAAGATATGGCCTCAACCTACTTCCAATAACTTGATAAATCTAGGGCACAAGGTCAACAAAATTGTCATGATCTTCTTTGAAAGGTTCCATTATATGATGACACACTGCTAAATGCAATTTATTGAAGCCCAACACATTGCTTTAGCTAGCAACTATTTATGGCAAAGATTAAGAAGGGTTTGATGGATCATTACTAGCTTGGTGAAGTTATCTAACTAAGCAACTCAGGTGGAGCACATACTAAGTGCCCTCGATGCATTGACCATGAAATGAGAAGGATAACTGAAGAAATCATAGTGGAAGTCTCTTATCTCTTGCATTCAAGAGATGATGCAAGAAACTAGAAGACCCTAATCCTTTTGATATGGCAATCGAATTGATGCAAGAACCTATGTGTACCCATATTGTTTTACATCCTCCCAAAGGCAAAAAGAAAGAAAGAATCTAATGCTAAGGTTCCTTTCATCTTTGATATTACTAAGGCCAATTAGATTTCCAACATTTTGAGAGATCGACATATCAAACTCCTAAAAGAGCACTCCATTTCCTTTAGAGATGAGTTGAAAAAGTTGTTAAAGTATTGAAAATAGCATAACACTTACAATTACAATACAAACTAGTGCATCAAATTCTATGTTATTACATAGAAAACTATTGAAGAACACCACCTGAAGTTAGTGGAGAAGCAACTCAATGCTGATGTTGACACCTTCCTAGTTGCCTCTATGACCATTATACATGATGAGTTTGGTTTCCCTTTTTGTGTGGTTTCAACTGGAAGGATTAGGTTGCTAGTGGTTGACAGAGATCCCTAGCTTGTTAGTACTAGGTTGCAGTGGGTCTAGAAGCAAACTAAGCCGCACAAGACCATGGACATTCTTGTCCATAAATAACTTTATTGGATGAAAGTGACATCTCAAGATAACTATGCTTTTTGCTACAAAATGAGTTGAGGTGATTTCAAAAATTCTAAAATGTCGACCTGGAATTGCCGAAGTCATGTCCCACTTAATTTTTTGTCAATCATCCTAGACATGTATAATCTTCTCGAGAAAGACTACAATCATTCCAAAGCAAAGCTAGAGTTGTTTCGGTGAGAGCGCCAACATCCCCAAGGCCAATGGAGTTTGCTCCCCCCTTGCTAAGGCTGCATGATAGGCCTCTTCTATATATTGTGTTCGGGTGCGGGTCAAAAACCCATGACTGAAGCATCATCCCTAGGTTTATCATTCATGCCTTACATAGACAGAGAAGAGGCATTTGCAAAGGAGAAGTGCACAAAAGAGATTTCTAGTAGAACTTTTGGAACTCATCCATGAGCCAAATGAATGAGTTAAGAATCATCATCAAGTTAACTATGGATAGCATGAGGGTGTGAAAATGTAGGAGCAATAGTCCCAACCATGCAAACCAACCCCTCTTGGCTCTATGGATGAGTCAAAGCATGACTATCCATAGAGGTAGAAGTGTAACCATCAAAAGAGATTGAACCTATTTGTAGCTGAACCTGAGTCAAAAGGATTTCAATGAAGCACTTGAGATTATTTGGCAAAGAACTCGAGAACTGCTTCCAACGATGAATAGGCAAAATTTTCTAGAGATGCTCATAGGGTAGGGCTAGGTCAAAAATAAAAGTCCCCGCCTCCATCCCCATTTTAGAACCTTGTCCTGTCTCCATCCTTACTAAGGGAATCAAGGACCCCATCTCCATGTTCTTATAGGTCTCCGCAGGGATCCATCGAGAGAAAGAGAGATGCTTAAACACACATTGGAGCTTATTTTTACATATAAAATAAAATCCTAATTTATGTAAAATATATAAATTCAAGCATATTATTATGAATCAAATGTGGATAATGACAATGAGTTCATGAATTCAAAAAGAGGTGAAACTTTCTTTTATTTATTCTCTCATAGTTTGTCTTATTTTCATATTGGCCTAACTTTCTAGAATCAATGGGAGGAGGGGCCAGGGCCGGGTTCGTGGGGTGGGAACCAACTATCCCTGTCCCCATCCTAATCCCATCTCTATCTCGTTCGTGGGGTGGGAACCAACTATCCCTGTCCCCATCCTAATCCCATCTCTATCTCCCATTTCTATTCCCCAAATCTGCTCCATTCGGGGTGGATCCTCAAGAGGAACAAGAAATCCTATCGCCATGAACATCCCTAAACTCAATGACGGATATGATTGTCGAGACCAAAGGATGCATTTACTTCCTCCAAGAGGATGCAAACAAATGGATATGGGTGTGTATCGATTATTGGAAGAAAGGGCTATAGACAGTAATATCGAGAGTTAGGAGTTAGCATTATTTGGATATAACTGAATAACCGAACCAAACTAAAATAATTCGATTTGGTTTTGGTTTGGACTTTTATAAAATATGGGTTTATCAGTTTGGTTCAGTTTTTGAGGTTTGAAAATGAATAAACCAAATAACAGAACTGTTATATTAGTATAATGATTGTTTGCCTTGAGAATACCATCAGATGCTTGATTTATATCAGAATTTGATGGAATTCAATATTCACCTTAAATCAAGGGTGAAACCTCATAGGCAGCCAACTAAAAGGTTGAAACTGGAGATGTTGTTGATTATTAACCAAGAGGTTCAACGATCTTCTTGACATGAAGTTTATCTAGAGAACTTGCTACTTGGATTGGTTCTCCAATATTGTTTCTATTATTAAGAAGAATGAAAAGCTTAGGGTTTCCATAGACTATAGGGACCTTAATTAGGTCGTCCCAAAAGATCAATACATGATGCTAATGGTTTATATGCTTGCACAATACATGATGCCAATGGTTGATATGCTTGTACAAGCCACTGCTACTCATGTAATAATTTCTTTTATGGATGATGCCTCAAGATAAGACCAAATTAAAGTTAACCCTATAAATGTGCCTAAAATGACATAACAATGTTTAGGGGTGCTAGAAATCTATGAGTAGATCTTGATGCCATTTGGTTTTAAGAACACATGTTCTAGATATCAGAGAGCAACAAATTGCATATTCTATGATTTGATTGGTAAAAGTTAGGAAGTGTACATCAATGATGTGATAGTGAAGCCTATTGACTTCAACAATATTTGCATGATCTCTCTAGCAAGCCATCAAACATACAAGAAGGCATAATTTGAAGATGCATCCTAAGAAGTATGTTTTTACCATGGTTGTAAGATACTTTCTTTTCTTCATGGTGCACAACAAACGAATAGAGGTCAACATAGATAAAGCCAATGCTACCATAGAAGCAAGGCCTCCCAATAGTAAGAAAAGAATGAAGAGTTTTATCGGAAAAGTCAGCTACCTATGATGCTTTATTACCAACACAATAGAGAAATTAACATCTTTATCCACTATACTCAATCTAAAGGAAACTGGGAAATTCATTTGGGGACCCTATAATAGTCGGCCTTCAATAGCATCCAAAAGTATTTGGCTAACCATCCAATCCTTATACTGATGTTCTTGAGAAGCCTATAAAATTGTATGTAGCTACATCGGATGATTCAATAGGTGGCCTATTAGCATTAGTCACCGATGAGGGTACCGAGTGTGTTGTTTTCTATCTTATCAAGTTGTTGTTAGATACCAAGTCTTGGTATTCTCTAATAGAAAAACTCTTTCTATTTGGCTTTGTATCATGCTTGTATAGAGCTCGAACATCAACACTTTCAATGAAAGTTTATGGATTTGCAAAATCAACTTAATGAAGTACCCTCTCAATCGCTCTCCTTTTCAAGGAAGGCTCACCAAATAGGCCATAAAATTATAACCTTTTGCTTTGCACCACTTATCCCTCAAAGCAATTAAGGGACAAGTAGTGACAACCTTTCTCGCCCATCATCCTTTTATCGAGGTCACCAATCCGATAGACATAATGTCAGATATGATTGGCGGGTAACCATGAAAAGTAATGTTTGATGGTTCAAAATGTAGAAAAGCATGAGAATTGATGTATGCATCATTCCTTCAATGAGAAGAGGGGAAATGCTTACAATGACCTTAGAACCAACTATAACTAATAATGAATATGAGGATCATGCTCTTATCCATGAATTTAGAATAGTTCTGATTATCAAGGCCCAAAATGTGAAAGTCTCCTGGGATTCTCAAGTTATCTTGAGTCAATTAAACGAAGAATTTCAATTCAATAGCCCAAATCTTTTGCCTTTTCATCAGAAGGGAATAGAATTGGTACGTTCATTTGATGATGTTAGGTTATTATATATTATGAGAGAATAGACGAAAGTGAGGAGACAATAGTGCATGGTGATTGGTGCATTAAGTTACTACAATAATTAAATGAGTTCTCTAAGAAAGTCAACATAAAGATATGATGGAGGGCTTTAAAGTACATCCTATTGGATGGTGATCTCTAAGAAACATAACTATCAAGGCCTACTCCTTAAATATCCAATCAAAGCAAATGTTTAAATAGTAATAACTATGGTTCAGGAGGAGGGGATCTGTGGAGTACACCGATCAGGACCAAAGATGAAGTGTTTAATATATTATTATGGATGTTATTGATGCACGATGCACTAGGATTGCATCAACTACGTGAAAGAGTATCAATAGTGCCAACATTATGGTCCTTTATAGAGATTATCGGCTTCAAAACTCAACTACACAGAAGGCCAATCATTCATCATAGTGGCTACTCACTACTTCACCAAGTGGGTTGAAGTCCTGCCTATATAAATAATTACTCAGGAAAATGTTATCAAGTTTGTCAATAATTACATGTGATCTCGGTTCAACATTTTTGAGACTATAATTGTTGACCAAGAAATGATTTTATAGGCAAAAAGGTTGTGGCATTCATCAAAAACTTCAACATTAAATTAGTGTGTTCAACAACATATTATGCTCAAGAAAATTGACATGTAGATGCTACCAATAGGATAATCATTGACTTTATCAAGAAGTCTCTCATGGACAATCTACACCGATAGCTTGAGTCCTTATATGAGGTCCTATATGCCTACTGAACTTTGAAGACCTCGACAACAAGCTTAATGTTGTTTAGTTTGTCTTTACAAACAATACATTGTATTGCTAATAGAGATCAATGTGAAGTCAATGCATGTGGCAAAATAGAGTAATATACAATCCAATGAATACTTGCAATCTACAAAGATGAAACTAGATTTAGCGAATGAAGATCGTCTAGTGGCCTTAGATAACTTGCTAACAAGCGAAAAGCGGCACCGAGTATAAAATAAACATGTTTGACCTAAGCAATTTTAGGAAGGAGATTTGGTATGAAAGGTAATATTATTGATGTCAATAAAAACTCCCTAATTCGGCAAATAGTTCCCACCTTGAGAAGGGCCTTATATTGTGATAAATGTTTTGCTAGTGGCGTATATAGACTAACATAGAAAGGAGGAGAAGATCAAAATAGGAGTATTAATAGGAAATATTCAAGAAATATTACCCTTTAAAGTGAGAAGGGTAACTTATTCAGTAAATCAGAAATAACCAAAAGAATTCAAGAATGGGAGGATCACAATCCCACCATCAAGCCGAAATAAACCTCTTTTAAAGACCGACAAGGTCTTGGATGAAGTGAGTTTGTCATTGATAATTGTCATCCAACACTCCATATTATTTATCTTATACCTCCCAATTTTGTGATACAAGTAGAAGATCTTCAAAGGCCAATACACTCAAGACAAACTACGAATAGACCTTCATGAGGTCTCTGACTTTCACCAATTCTTTCTCATAAAGGCAAGATAGAACATTATGTTATTGATATCTTAGAACACATGTAAAAACTTGTGCATGAGAGCTCCCATCTTCTCATGAGCATGATGGTGAAAGTTACTTCTCTCATGTAGCTAAGCAACTAGAGAACTGAACCAAGTTAAATATACTTCTACTCTCTCCCCATCACGTCACAAGGCAATCCAATTTTGCATGAATGCTTGCCAACCATTCTTAGTTTGTTGAGATGTGTGTCAATTGGTTACCGATTATTTTTTACTAGATCATGGCAAACTCATCAAGTTGTAGGCAACACTTTGATCACGTGCTAAATATTCTAGGGAGCTCAAGAGGGTCACTTGAAGACCCATGGCCATTCTAGACCCTTGCTGAGTAGATTCTTAGTGAACTATATGTGAGTGATAATCGCGAGACGGGGGCACTATGCCTTGTGATGACATCCACTCTAAGTTGGTGTAGAGACAAAAGTTGTCATCATTAGGGCTTAGGGTCATGACTCAAGTGTCTCTTGGGGTAGTGATTTATGAAAGAACTTTAGGCACTTGCTTGGGGACACCCTCTAATCTGCCCTCGATGATGCCAAGTGACACTAACTACAATGTAGGAAAAATAATAGCCCATCATGGCTCTACACTTCATTCAAGGGCAAGAGCTCACTTACTAAGACTAGCTTTGTCCTCAAGAATGACACCACGCCTTGACCACACCTTTCAAAGGACTTGAAGAACCAAGCAACTCGTGAGTGCCTTGAATGTTGAAGGGTTGAAGGAGAGGTGCAACCTTGGAAGTAAGGATAACATAGACATCTAGGCCTAGGAGAATAGCTAGGTTTAGTTCTTGACAAATAGGCAAGCCAAACTTTAGAGCAAAAGCAGTCCCTCCTTCCAAAGATAAAAGTAGATGTTTAGAGGTCCCAAAATTGATAAGAACATTTTCTTTAATTGATGTAGACAATAAGGCGATGTCGAGGCCCATTTGAAGAGCCATAATATGAAGCTTTGCATCTAATTAAGATCCACAATTATCCTTTCAGGGGAACACCAGATTAAGGTTCTACAACTTTAGATGTCAAAACTTCCTAAATAGAAGCATAATTTGGGAATTCTCTAGATGTATCTACTATATGAACCTTTGCACCAACATTTGTGCCCGCCTTGGTGATGACTGATTCTAATCAAGGTTCTAGTCAAAAGAAAGCTGAAGTTGCCTCCATAGAGACCTTAAGAGGAATGCCTATGCTAACAAAGCCAATATCGAGTATCACTTCCACTAGTAAGTTTGGTTCCACCTCAACTAGCTTAGTTTCTTCAATAGAGGCAATGTTGAGAGAAACTATTGGGGCATGATTGGTAGCTAATTTTAGGAGCAATCCTAGAAGAAGTAGCCCTAGATGATGTATCCATCTATAGTTGGTGATGACCCTAGTAATAATTCGGTCATGCAAGAACCAAAATAGTGGATTAAAATAAAAGGGGTTAAATTTACTCATCAAGTTTGTATAAATGACAACAAAAGGGAGTACTCATCATCATCCTCCCCTTTGGCCTCAAATATAAGAACTTGCCAAAAGTGAAAGCAAATAATATGATTCATGTGGCTAAGTATGTGAGTGAAATCAAGGGAACAAGAAAGAGACATTACCAATGACGGTGGCTGATTGCCACTTTGTTTTTGGTGTTTTGAGGTAGGCGTAGTAGGATTAGGAGATGATGGGACCAATGAGCTGGACTCGATAGTAGTCGAACTAGTGTAGGGTTGAACAAAGCCATCTAGTTCCTTATCAAAAATCACTAAGAGCGTTAGGAACCACTATTTGTAAAACTCATTGGTTGTCCTTGGATTATAGGTGAACCCTTCGAGAGGAAACTTGTTCACCAAATTGTGATGACATCAGCAACCCTCACTACTTTGAAGTTTTAAGCAACAACTTCCTCTGAGAAGAAGAGCTCATGATATATTGGGTTAAGGATGCCCTAGACTAGCCTAAATTGTTGTATCAAGAATTAAGGATAGTATCAGTTGGAACATGTTGGCCTAGCCCCATTTAACAATTCTCAAACACAAAGGGATCAGTGTCAATCAGGAGATAAAAGGTATTTGGAAATGTGCAGTTTCTTTGAGAAAAGGTGGGTCACAAGCTAATTGACGCTCAGTAGGAAAAAGTTGGGATTATTCACATATTCGAGGTAGAGATGCTTATTGAGTGGGTGCATGTCTTTAACCTCAAAAGTAGTCCACCCATGAATAATTCATGCCGGTTAAGGTCTTCAAGGTAGCCTAGAATTTTAGCATTGCCGAGATGAGGAAAATACAAGTAAATCCAGTAATATAAAACCACTAAGATCTTGAGGCAATATTGATTTTATTGCTAGTTGGCAAGGTGATAAAATACACATGAATAACTTGTTAAAGGGTACTATAGAACAAGAAACAAAAATCAAATTAGTAGTTAGAGATGAGGGCTTCAACAATGAAACAATACTTCTTAGCGACCCTTCTGTCTTTAGAATACATGATGGACCTACAAAGCCAATACAAAAGAAAACTAGCTTACTCGTTCGAATTTACCTCTCTAATCTACGAGTATTCACTTCAATAAATCCCTTGTAAGACAAGTTTTATGAATTGAAAGAGAAACCTGCGCAGGAAAGATAGAGAGCCTCGAATTGAAGACCATCATAGTAGAGGCCCGTAATGGCATGTATGTCAAATAGGGTGTGGCTGACCATACCCAATTTCAAGACCAAGAAATTGATATTGACGGACCAAAAATCTAAGAAGTCAAATAGAAGATTGAGGTCCACAAGAAAGATAAGCCATGAATATTCAATGAGGTTATAGATGCCCCATTGATGACAACCATCTCCATACCAAGCACCAATACTATTAAAGAAGAAGAGAAACTTATGTAAGAAGTTTCAAAGAAGTGATAAGCATCAACAAAACTTATATGATGCCTTTATTAATGTCACCTTTAAACATCGTTTCAATAAGCAAGTGTGACTTTTTCCATGCACCTTGAAACAACAGTATAATCATCATATGATGTCAAGAGTAAAAGGTTGATAATACAGACTTCCAAAACTCGGGAGTAAACAACTAAGGGAGGGACAAAAGTGTAACTATGAAAAATAAAAGTGAGCAAAAAACAAGCACGTGGGAACAAAGATTTATATTTCAACTAAATCTGATTCTACTTTTACAACTATACCCTTTGCTTTCTTCAACCTTACCCAATATTCCTTGAGGCCAACAACCCGAGCAACATTGAGTTTGGTGTCCTCCCTCAATTCCTAGTGATGAAGCAATAAGACATTCAATTCTCTCGACTCCCAAGCTAGACCTCAAGCTGACCATACCTCTTACTTCACTAGCAGTTGACATTTGGGATGCCAAAACATTGAGATGAGATATGACTCGAGACACCTCACTCGAAAGCTTGCTAGGATGACTGTAGAGTTTATGGAGGTTCCATTTGAGGTTCTCAATCTTAGTCCTGATGAGGATCCAACAGCCTTCGGGTCTTAAATATGTGAGGTTGATTCCTCAAATTTAGTAAAGTCCTCACTTTGAGCTTAGGAAGTTGAGATAGACTGATCCAAGAGCGAACAAATCCTATCAATTAGTGATAGAGTTACAAACTTATGTACAAATATCAAGGGCTTCATTCGTCCTTCTAACTAGTTTTGGAGGGAGAGCTCCTTCCTATAAATCTAATAGTAGTCGAAATCCTTGAAGGTATATGATCGAGCTTACTATCCATAGAAGAGAGTATGTCTTAAACCAGGTCAAGAAAGAGGTAATAGAGAGATCAAGGCTAAGAAGGCATGCCAACATTGTCCAATCATAGATTAAAGACTTCCGAACTTTAGAAAATGGGTGAACAAACATGTCTCTACTAGTAGAAATCTCAAGATTGGGGTCTCAAATATATGAACCATGCTAGTTCCTTGACATTGTAGCCCCAGTCAAGTCCTCAATTGAAGTAGAAATTGGAAATATTTAAAATTTATCTATACTTTTCAATCTCATTATGCTCATAGTTATTCTAGGGGATAGTCAGGTCTTGCATTCTCTTTTAGGAGCACATAGGCATAGGGTCTCAAGTAGGTCAATAAGTATGATTGCACAAGTAGGTCAATAAGTATGATTGCAGCTTAAGGAAGTCTGCAATGTTGGTGTTGTCGAACCTAGGATTATTATTAATGGCTGAATTCTTGTTGTAGTTGATGAGCCAAGACCGATAATAATCAACTCATAGAGGTAACATGGTCATGCAAAAGCTAGTCCATCATATGACAAAATGGCAGGTCTCTCTAAGACAAGGATATTCATCAAGAAATTTGTATGAAAGCCAAGAACATTCACTACTTCTATCGACCTACCACTTGATAGATAAATGATAGCAGATAGAGGTTATTTAAGTCCAAGCTATCAAGCAAGACAATGAGGATAATAAGGTTTGATTACAATTAGATTGAATCTTGAGAAATATAATATCCCACAAAACAACAACTTGAGAAGATCTTTGATACGTCCAAATGACAAAGATCTTTGATAAAGTCTATTGCATTAGGTAAAAAGAGTGGCCCATAATACAAGAGAAGAAAATCCCTTTATGTCGATCATAGGTTGAAAAAAGTTGATTAACAATGCACTTAAAAAGTTGATAAAGTCTATTTCAATCCCTTTATGTGGCCGATAAAGTCTATTGAAAAAAGTTGATTACAATCAGGCATGCACCGAGTGAATTAGATAGGGGTAGACACATGTTGAGGAATCCGAACTCTAGAAAATATAGATGTATCAATAATAGAAAATATAGATGTATCAATAACTACAAAACCACAATGGGTCTTGTAATAAGTAGGATGTGCCATTATTCTAGAGTACTTTAAGAGTGGAACAACGAATGATACACCATGGTTTTAAAGGAGGCAAGCAACAATTTTGTGTCAAATATGATGGCCAAAATGTATGAAAAAAATTGTTAACCTTTATACTACAGATATAGACTACAAATTATTGTAGAACCACAACAATAGAAAAGCATGGGGTCCTCATTAGAGATGAAACCAATTTTCAAATATTTGTGAATAAAATCATCCAAAGAAAGCTACAATGAGAGCCTAGGGATGGCAAATAGGGGTAGACACATGTTGAGGAATCCAAACTCTAGAAAATATAGATGTATCAATAACTACAAAACCACAATGGGTCTTGTAATAAGTAGGATGTGCCATCATTCTAGAGTACTTTAAGAGTGGAACATCAAATGATACACCATGGTTTTAAAGGAGGCAAGTAACAATTTTGTGTCAAATATGATGGCCAAAATGTATGAAGAAAATTGTTAACCTTTATACTACGGATATAGACAACAAATTATTGTAGAACCACAACAATAGAAAAACATGGGGTCCTCATTAGAGATGAAGCCAGTTTTCAAATATTTGTGAATAAAATCATCCAAAGAAAGCTACAATGAGAGCCTAGGGATGGCAAACTCCTGACCCTCTAATAAGGTGGGACCAACTCCATGAATAAGTAAGTTGGTGATCACCCAAATGTCCAAGATCGTTGGGGTCATGATCTTAAATGAAAACAATAATTGATTATGCTGAGAAACCCAAAAAGCAGGAAAAGAATATAAGATCAATAATCAAAGTGGACGGCTAAGCAAGATAATATAATAAGGTTGGAAATGCCTCATTCCAGCCAAAATGATATTTTTGTTCTTCGATGCGAACAAACCAACAGACATAGAGTGTGATAAAGAACATTAGTACCAAATCTAGAAGCCATGACAACTAAGAGACATAGGACACAAATTACACAAAGGAAGCCAACAGGAGAAGGTGGAGAAGGAAGAGGGAATAAAGAAACCCGACCTTATAAGCCACCAAATGATGTCAAAAAGAGTGAGGAACTCAAAAATTGATTGAGAGGATCTCAACCGTACGGGGTGTTCTCGCTATATTGGCATTGACATTTAGTTTCACTTGTCTTGCTTATATGGTGGTCTCCACTTCCTTGTTAGTGTAGAAAATTTATATGAAGCGTCTTGCTCAGCTGCTTTCTCTACTAAATATTGTCAGTTATGTCTATCATGACACCAAATTCAGTGGCCATTTACTCTCTTCACAACAGAAGCTGATCCTCTATCTCCAGCTCCACCACAGAATGGCAGCAATCCAATAACTTGCATCTTTCCTAGTAAAGGATTTGATCCAGTGCTGAAGGTTATCTGCTAGAACAACCTCATGATGAAAGTCTAAATTTACTTTGGTCTTAAAGATGAGAACTGGTGGTAGTTGAGTGCTACTTACCACATGTTTTTTCTATTTTCCAGGTGCTTTCTTTCTTTAAGTACCCCAAAATTTTCGCCATTAATATCACCTCTCACCCTTGTTAAATTGTCATCTCCTATGCGGCAGGGCGTTCTCTTCTTGCATTACACCACAAGCCAATCACTGTGCGTCTCTTAGAGTCTAACTTCTTGTGAGTGACTTGTTGAGGGGTTGGGAGCTTGCTGAGGCTACCACTGTCCAACTCTTGTTGTCATTGTTTTGGCTCTACTTCGGGCATTCCGCTTGATAGTGTACATATCAACCAGACGTCGAACAAATTATGTGCAAACCTTCATATGAAGGCAATTTTATACCAGGAACCATGAAGCTAAACCTTTCCAGCGCAACCTAGAAAACCTCTCTTGCTCTTGTTGCCATTGTTTTGGCTCTACTTTGGGCATTCTGCTTGATAGTGCCACACATCGAACAGATTATGTGCAAACCTTCATGTGAAGGCAATTTTATACCAGGAACCATGAAAACAAACCTTTCTAGCGCAACCTAAAAACCTTTGTCTAGCTCTTGTTATCATCGTTTTGGCTCTGCTCTGGGCATTCCGCTTGATATTGCCCATATAAACCATAGGTGGAACAGATTATGTGCAAACCTTCATATGAAGGCAATTTTATACCAGGAATCACGAAGCCAAACATTTCCCACCAACAGGTTGTGTCAAGTCTATCTCGACGCACACTTTTGCAAACTCTCCCTCTCAGCGTCGAGTGTATTCTAGTCAACCCATATAGGTGTTCCCGTGCATGAAGATAATTTGAGCACATCATAGAGAAACTAGATTCATGCCAAGGTATACAAATCCATACTAGTGCGCATTAGCTTTACTAAGTTTAGGTGACAATTCGGTGACCACCAAACCGCCAACTAATTATCGAAGATCATCTAGGTGCTGCCCGTCATCACTTTCCAGCAATCAGCCGCCTATGCCAATTTCATAATAAGAAAGTCATTTCCAAGTGATTGGCATTCAATTTCCCCATCCAATTTCCACAAGACATTTAAATGTTCCTTGATGACCTTGAAACCCAGCAATTCCAATATCAAGGCATCATTCCATGGTTCACATAACATATTGAAGTAGGAAGTAGGTTTCGTCAAGAAATCCCTTTGGCAGTAGAGTACAACAGTTTTCATACTCAAAATAGAACATGCCTTCATTTAGGAGATTCCAAGGGTTCTCTCTGCACCACCAAGCTACCCTCAATCATCTTGTCCCTAAATGTAATTTTCTCCCAATGTGTTAGGTAGGTTGTTAGGGGTATCTAAGGGAGGTGTACCGGCACAAAAAGAAGCTTGGTGGTGGAGTGAAGTAGTACCAAATAAAATCAAGGCAAAGAGGGCATGTTACAAATTACATTATGCTAAGAAAACTAGTCAAACTTTAGAAACTTATAAGAAAGCAAAGAATGAAGCGAAAAAGGCGTTAGTGAAGCAAAAGCTAAGATTTGAGATGACTTATATAAAAAACTCAACTCAAAAGAGGGTGAAAGAGATATTTTTAGGATAGCTAGGGCTAGAGATAAGAAAACTAAAGATCTTAATTATGTTAGATGCATAAAAGACGAGGATGAAAAAATTCTAGTGGCAAATGATGATATAAGAAATAGATGAAAAAACTATTTTTATAATCTTTTTAATGAAAATAAAGATGTTAGTATTAGTTTAGGAGATTTAGCCAAGTCAGAAAAGTATATAAACCACAATTTCTACCGACGTATTCAAAAGAATGAAGTCAAAGAGGCTCTTAAACACATGAAGGGTGGTAAATCGGTAGGACCATATAATATTCCTATAAAAGTTTGGAAAATACTAGGAGAAATAGGAATCACTTAGTTCACAAGACTATTTAATGAAATATGGAAAAACCAAAAGATGCCTGGGGAATGGAGAGCAAGTACACTTATACCCATATATAAGAACAAGGAAGACATTCAAAATTGTGCAAATTATCAAGGTATCAAGTTAATGAGTCATACTATGAAATTATGGGAAATAATTATCGAACGTAGGTTAAGACAAGTATCAAGTACAACAGAGAACCAATTTGGATTCATGCCAGGCAGATCTACTATTGAAGCGATTCACCTTTTGAGACGTTTTATGGAACATTTTAGAGCAAAAAAGAAAGACCTACTATTTGGATTCATGCCAAGCATATCTACTATTGAAGTGATTCACCTTTTGAAATGTCTTATGGAACATTTTAGAGCAAAAAAGAAAGACCTTCACATGATATTTATTGATCTAGAAAAAGCTTATGATAGGGTACCGAGGGAGGTTCTTTGGATAACTTTGGAAAAAAGAGGTATCCCATTGACATATATTAACCTTATAAGAGACATGTATGATGGTGCAAAAACATGTGTGAAGACTCATGAAGGAACGACAAACTTCTTTGAAGTTAATATTGGGTTATATCAAGGATCAACTTTAAGTCCATACTTATTTATAATGGTGATGAATGAGTTAACAAAACATATTCAAGATGAAGTACCTTGGTGTATGTTATTTGCAGATGACATTGTTTTAGTGGAGGAGTCTAAGGAAAAAGTTAATAGAAAATTGGAACTATGGAGAGAAACATTAGAAAGCAAAGGCCTCTGACTTAGTAGAACAAAGACGGAATATAAGAATGTAAGTTTGATCATTTGGTTACCTCATAGGACATAGAAATTAAAATTGGCACACATTGCATTCCCCAAAAGGAAAGTTTTAAATACCTAGGGTCAATTTTTCAGAGTGATAGAAGAATTGATGGAGATGTTACACATAGAATTAATGGTAGTTGGTTAAAATAGAGAGGGGCATCAGGTATTCTTTGTGATAAGAAGATACCATTAAAATTAAAAGGTAAATATTATAGAGCAGCAATTAGGCCTGCCATGTTTTATGGTTTTGAGTGTTGGGTAGTTAATCATCAACATATACAAAAGATGTCTATGACAGAAATGAAGATGATGAGATGGATGAGTGGTCATACAAGAAAAGACCGTATACATAATGAGGTTATTAGAAACAAATTAGGAGTGACACCAATAGAGGATAAAATGAGAGAACATCATTTAAGATGGTTTGGACATATAGAAAGAAGATCAAAAGAAGAAACTATAAGAAGGTTAGAAAAACTAAATTTGGAAAGTATTAAAAGAGGTAGAGGATGACCACAAAAGTGTTGGAAAGAAACAATAAAGAATGATCTAGCTTATTGGGAGTTAACTGCTAACATGGCACATGATAGGGATCTGTGGAAACAAAGAATCCATGTAACCGACCCCGTCTAGTATGGGAAAAGGATTAGTTGTTGTTGTTGTTGTTGTTGTTATTGATTTGTTCTCTTGATGTTCTTAAGTGGTTAAAAGGGTCTTGCCATTTGTATTGCATACAAGGAGACATACATAAATCTAGGTAGTCTATTGTTTATATATGTCCTCATTGATAAAACTTGACTTGTTAATACAAAGATACTAAATTGGGAAAGTATTAACAGAGGTAGAGGATGACCACAAAAGTGTTGGAAAGAAATAATAAAGGATGATCTAGCTTATTGTGAGTTAACTGCTAACATGGCACACGATAGGGTTCTGTGGAAACAAAGAATCCATGTAGCCGACCCCGTCTAGTATGGGAAAAGGCTTAGTTGTTGTTGTTGTGTTAGGTAGGTTGTTGATTCCTCTGTTATAGTACCATCCGTGCCGTTGATGGCGATGCCTTCTTGGGATGAAGCATGGGGTTAAGATGTTAGGCACCCGATGACCTCTTGTGTGCCACTAGCTCACCAAAATCATTTAGTCATAGTTGCAATGACTAATGCCAGATGTGTGATTGTCGGCCTTCATTTCTTTGCTTTACTTCTTCCACCTAGCATTACCCGTGTGTATATATATATATATATATATTTTATTGCTACAAATCAAGATTTTCATGGACACCAAGAGTTTTATACAAGAAACGATGAAGGTATGGCTTCAATATGTTGAATGATGAATGCCGGTATTGCAATATCAAGCAGGGAATTGGCTTGGGTATTCCCTATTCTATGTTGTGCTTTCCAACAACAGGTTGATCTATTTTCTCCATCAACATTGATTAAAGTTTAGCAAATTTACATGGGTTATTGCATTACTTACATATCCCATCCTTGTGAATTAAGAATTGTGTATGGAAGTGAGGTTTATATGTTTCTCTTGTATTATGAGTAGCCAAGCCTCACTTACTGCCTCCCATTGGTTTTCTCAACTGACTATGATTGGGTTGCATTGATGTTCTCTTACATGAGGAAATTCATTGTACTTGAAATACAATTCTATCCCCTTCACTGTAGTATTGTAATGTCTCTTATGTATCACAATTGATTTGCACATGGGCTCCCAATTAATATGATACGATTGACCCCCAACGGTTGGAATCCATCACTCTCACTGTTATGTGCTCTCTCCCTTGATCTCATGCTCATCTCTTCATATCTAATGCTTGCTTGCAAAAGTCGAGAACAAAGGTTTAATGTTAGGAATATCTGCAACAAAAAGAGGTGAAATTACATGGACATGGTTATATCTTAATATGATTTCACCAATTGAGCTTTTTCATGTCAAATACTTTAGTAATGTTTTTTGTTAAACACATATAGAGAATTATGGGTATGGGTCAAAGTTTCTCACTGACCAATGTGGTAAGAAAGTTAGATATGAGCTTAGAAATCATAGGTTTAGTTGAAATGGATACGTTTGATGGTATTCTAAATGAATAAGATAATGACATGGATCTTGAACCAATGAATTGGAACAAGTACCAAAGAAGAAACTTGTATGATGATATCAAAGAAAAAGAGCAAGAACTTAGAGCATATGGTAGAAGAAGAAGACTCTAAAATGCAAAATCTATAGTCCCACTTTATTACATACCCTCTATTAGCATGCAATTGGACAGTTATGCAGATGCATATAATTTTACAATTTATATGTTAAGTATGGAAGATTTGAAATATGTAAGCATACTTTGAGAAAGAATAGACAGATACTATATTGAGCACTATTCATATGTAAGAAGAAATAATTATTAGATGTGGTTGCAAAGCAAGACTAGTTATTAACTTATATCCAAAAATAAAAGAATTAATTGTTAAAACGCATTACATAAAGCTCAACTGTAGGTTGCATTCATCATTAAAAAGATGTACATGCATAGGTCAACAAAGGAAAAAATGGGTCTGCATGAAAGGGTGACAAAATAAGTCATTGACGCTCAGAAAAAATAAGTCATTTTGTTTGGTTGTTTAATGAATGGACAATTGCAATGGGTAAAAAGCCTTCAAGTGCAATAATCACAAATCAAGATCTTACCCTAAAAGTGGTGATAAGGAAAGTATTTCCAAACGTAAGTCATTGACGTTGTTTTTAGCCCATAATACAAAATGCTTTAAAGCATATTAAGTTTAACACACATCCACAATTTAGTAGCAAATAGTATACATGGTCTTATTTATGAGAAAGCAAACTAGAATTTGAAGATAGGTGGCAAGAGATGACCACATTATTTTTTGAACTACTTTAGTATAATTGAATGAATGATATTTGGGTTGATCGCATTTCTTGGGCTTTTCATTAATCACTTGACACATGTATGCAGGATCGTCTGCAACTCAACATAGTGAGACCATGAAAAAATATTTAGAAAGTGTCTTGATGTAAACACTCCACTAAATCTTTTGATAGAAAGGTTTGAGTAGGCAATTGGTAAGAGGCACAAAAAAGAAAAGGTTTAATTATTGAATAAAGAATAATATTGAATCCTGTGTTGTAGAGATACCCTTGTTACGATCATTTTTTGAAAAGTTTCAAATCAAAGTTTAAAAAGTTGAAGGCATTAGAACTAAGTTTCAACTACGGTATTATAAATACCATAGTTTATCATGTGAATGCGTTTACCATTTTGCCCATGTTGCTTTTCTAGAATCTCAACTCTACCACTGAAGCGTTATGAATAAACTCAAGTCTGTGATATTTTAAGAAAAGTGTCTGAAATAGTTTATAAATATAGATATGATATATATTGCTATTTACACAATTGACTTGGTTCACTTTTCTGAAAATTATAGAAGAGTGTCTCAAGTGGAATTATTGTTCAGTCCAAGGACTTACCTAGAAATCATTAAATAGTTTAAATTTTATTTTAATACTAAAATATGAGTTATTTAACTCCACCCATGTAAGGGATCATTCTTGCATGGCCAGTTCCAAGCCCAGATAGAGGAGGAGAGTTGGGTTAGGATTCCGACAACCAGCATAAAATTTTGTTGGATTTTTATACCATAGATTACACAAATTATGAGCATTTTTTTGGGGTATTCCTACCTAGCGACGCACTGCAGAACCCGAGTGCAATGAAAAGTAAGTAAGGGCTACTACATTTTCACCCGGATATAGTGAATCAATTGCAGAGAGGGTTCCCACATCATGGACGGGTGTGGGTAAATAAGTTTGTCTCACTATATTGCCGTCCAAATGTAGTGAATAAATTACAGAGAGGGTCTCCACATTTTCAATATGGATGGATGCGGGGGTAAGAAAGCTAGTCCTAGATAATAAGATTCGTATTGGTTCTTAGAATATCACAATATTGTCCGGTAAGCTAATGGAGGTGGTAGATACTATGATTCAGAGAAAGATTCATATCTATGTTTACAAGAGACAAAGTGGGTTAGAGAAAAAGCAAAAGAGATTGAGGATATAGGTTTTAAATTATGGTACCCAGGTAAGAAAAATGCTCAAAATAGAGTTAGTATTATCATAAATAAATATTTAAAGGGTAGTGTAGTAGACTTATAATGATATGATGACTGAATCATGAAGTTGAAATTAGTGTTAGGATTAGAGGTTTTGAATATATTTTGTGCTTACGCACTACAAGTAGGACTAGAAGATAGTATAAAGATGGTTTTTTTGGAAGAGTTAGATAAGGTGATTCAAATGATTCCACAAAGGGAGATGATTTGTTTAGGAAGAGACTTAAATGCACATCTCAGTAAAGAGGCATTAGGATATCACGGTATTCATAGAAACTTTGGTTTTGGGGATATAAATGAGGAAGGTTGGGAGATTTTAAATTTTGTTATGACATTTGATCTCTTCATAGTTAGTACAATCTTTAAAAAATGAGATGAACATTTAATTACTTATAAGAGTGGCTTTAGAGGGCATGTTAGTGCCTCTTTATATAAAAAGCTAAAAGTTAATTAAATATTTTTAGGATATAAGAGATATTTATAAGAATCTCAACTCAAAAGAGGGTGAAAGAGATATTTTTAGGATAGCTAGGGTTAGAGATAAGAAAACTAAAGATTTTAATTCTATTAGATGCATCAGAGACGAGGAGCAAAAAATTCTAGTGGCAAATGATGATATAAGAAATAGATGAAAAAAATATTTTTATAAGCTTTTTAATGAAAATAAAGATGTTAGTATTAGCTTAGGAGAGTTAGCCAAATCAGAAAAGTATATAAACCACAATTTCTACTGACATATTCAAAAGAATGAAGTCAAAGAGTCTCTTAAACATATGAAGGATGGTAAATCAGTAGGACAAGACAATATTCCTATAGAATTATGTGAATTATCGGGATATCCAGTTAGTGAGCCATACTATGAAATTGTGGGAAAGAATTATCGAACGTAGGTTAAGACAAGTATTAAGTACAACAGAGAACCAATTTGGATTCATGCCAGAAAGATCTACTCTTGAAGCGATTCACCTTTTGATATGTTTTATAAAACATTTTAGAGTAAAAAAGAAAGACATTCACATGATATTTATTGATATAGAAAAAGCTTATGATAGGGTATAGAGGGAGGTTCTTTGGAAAACCTTGAAAAAAAGAGGTATCCCATTGACATACATAAATCTTATAAGAGACATGTACGATGGTGCAAAAACATATGTGAGGACTTATGAAGGAATGACAGACTTCTTTGAAGCTAATATTGGGTTACATCAAGGATCAACTTTAAGTCTATACTTATTTATAATGGTGATTGATGAGTTAACAAAACATATTCAAGATGAAGTACCTTGGTGTATGTTATTTAGAGATGACATTGTGTTAGTGAAAGAGTCTAAAGAAAAAGTTAATAGAAAATTGGAACTATGGAGAGAAACATTAAAAAGTAAAGGCTTTTGACTTAGTTGAACAAAGACAGAATATATGAAATGTAAGTTTGATCATTTAGTTACTTCAGAGGACATAGAAATTAAAATTTGCACACATTGCATCACCCAAAAGGAAGGTTTTAAATACTTAGGTCAATTTTTTAGAGTAATGGAATAATTGATGGAGATGTTACGTATAAAATTAATGCCAGTTGGTTAAAATGGATAGGAGTATCAAGTATTCTTTGTGATAAGAAGATATCATTAAAGTTAAAAGGTAAATATTATAGTGTAGCAATTAGACCTGCCATATTTTATGGTTCTGAGTATTGGGCAGTTAATCATCAACACGTACAAAATATGTTTGAGATAGAAACGAAGATGTTGAGATGAATGAGTGGTCATAGAAGAAAAGGCTGTATACATAATGAGGTTATTAGAAATAAATTATGTGTGGCACCAATAGAGGATAAAATGAGAGAATATCGTTTAAGGTGGTTTGGACATATAAAAAGAAGGTCAAAAGAAGAACCTCTAAGAAGGTATGAAAAACTAGATTTTGAAAGTATTAAAAGAGAGAAGACAACCACAAAAGTGTTAGAAAGAAACAATAAAGAATGATCTTGCTTATTGTGAGTTAATTGCTAAAATGACACATGATAGGGCATTGTGGAGACAAAGAATCCATGTAGTTGACCCCGTCTAGTATGGGAAAGGGCTTAGTTGTTGTTGTTGTACTCATATTTGAGTTATTTCTATATTAGTACTTGAGACAATTCATGTTTACAAATAGGTGTTGGTTACTATTTGCAGGCTGCTTCTAGTAATTTTAGAAATTATTGTTTATGATTACATTAGCATTAACTTATTAATAGTTTGCATTATTGGTGCTTTTATATTTTAGTTTAAATAGTTGCTTATTAAATATAGTTGTTTGCTTCTTGCTTGTTTGTCTAGGTTTGCTAGACCATTTTTTTGTGAAAAATTTGCCATATATAAAAAAATGACTTTAGAGTTTGTGTCTCTATAGTGGTCAAAACCCAAAAGATGAATGGTTTGAACTTTTAGACATGAAAAAGGCATATTCCTCTAGTCTAGACACTTAAGGATGTTGACTATATCCTAAAAGAAACAAGGACTAAACCCACTGTAAAAAGAACAATTAGGGAGGAGAAAGTTATAGATTTTTTTTGTAGGAATGACATTCTGGCTAAAATAATAATACATACCTATATCGAAGATGGCCTTATTAGGGCCTTTGAAGACTTTAAGAGTGCAAAAAAAAAGTCTGATGCATGTCATATGATATTATGGTTGAGTTAAATGTCCAGTTGCTCTTACAACAATACAATTCTTATAAAATAAAAGAGTCAACCATATAGTCAAGCATGAAAATAAGGTCATGACCATAGATTTAGCTGTGACTAACATGGTAATCCTAGACCCAATGCATAGCTCTATAATCTTGAACAGTCTCCCCTATGATATGGTTATCATTGCCCTTAGGATTAATGCTACAATTACCCTAGCCTAGCTCTACAATTAAACAAGAGTACCTTAAAAAGGATAAAAAGGAAAAGATGTTGCTTGCTTAGAATTATTTAGGCTCCACTTCCCAAAACAACCAAAAAAGAAAACCAAATAATTTTTTTGGCAAGTTTAACAAAAAAAAGGTCAAGCATTCTGTAATCACCCCCAAATGCTTTTCAAAAATATATACCAGCATGTTTTAAAATTTTCAAAATGATAGGTTTGTTTAAAAAAATCCCTAATTTGAATACAGCCTACGGATTTTATAAAATACCAAAAACAAAGATTTTAAAATTAAAAGTTTTAAACTTGAAGTTTCAAAATCAAGTTTTGAAAATTAAAGAGATGCTGAGGAAATGCAGTATTGATCAAAAGCAAATAAAGATGAATGGGTGAAATCAACGCTGAGGATTCAGGGCCAAACCTAGCAAAAGCCTAAGCGGGGAATGGGTCAAGGCACGATCGACTTTCCAATTCAGATCTTAAAGGAGGATCGTATGAAACAAGCAAAGTGTGTCAAATACGCATTTGCATCGATTTTAGAAATTTGAACAAAGTCACTCCAAAAGATAATTTTTCACTTTGAAACATTGATTTGATAGTGGATAGCATTGCAAATCATGAAATGTTTTCTTTTATAGATGGCTATTCGGGTTATAGCCAAATCAAACAAGCACCAAAAGATCATGCCAAAACTGCTTTTACTACACCTTGGGGTACATACTACTATACGGTTATGCCTTTTGGTTTGAAAAATGTCGGTGCCACATACCAAAGAGCCATGACTACTATTTTCTATGATTAAATCCATGAGCTCTTAAAAGTATATGTGGATGATCTTTCGGTAAAATAAAAAACCCGATGCACACACATAGAATCTTTACAAAAGGTTTTCGAAAGACTTAGGCTTTATAAAGTAAAGCTAAACCCTCAAAAATATGTTTTTGGAGTAGAATCGGGAAAACTTTTAGGGTTCATGATTAGCCTAAGGGGCATAGAGGTCAATGCCTCTAAGTGTCGAGCCATCATAGATATGCCTCTACCCTCCAACTTGATCCAAATCTGAAGCCTCCAAGGTTGACTCCAAGTAATTAGGAGATTCATAGAGGTCATCTCCAACTTTGCAACAAGATGCGAATCTTTCAATAGACTTTTGAGAAAAGGGGTTAAATTTGATTGAGATTCTGATTGTCAAAAAGCTTTTAAAAGATTGAAAACTTATTTGGTAAATCCTCCAATTTTAAAACCTCCAAAGCAAGGAAAACCTTTATTGCTTTACATTTTCATTCATGCGAATGTATTGGATGCTTTACTTGCTCAATATGAGGATGATAGTCTTAAAGAGTATACTATTTACTACATTTTGAGAACTCTATTGGCATATGAAAGAAATTATCAAGCTATGGAGAAAACATGCTTGGCCTTGGTATGGGCTTGCCAAAAGTTTAGACATTATTTCCTGGATCATGAAATTTTGATAGTGTCTAAACTTGACCCTATCAAGCAACTCTTTGAGAAACTTATCATAACGGGTAGTCTAGGTAAATGGCAGCTCCTCTTAATGGAGTATGATCTGAAATTTCATCACCAAAACTCCATTAAGGGACAAGCCTTAGCCAATCATGTGGCTGAGTTACCTTGAAGATACATATCCCATACTTGATGAAATGCCCGATGAAGGCATCTTTACAAACGAATTACAAAACCATGTTTTATCAAATTATTGTAATGAAGATCAAGTATTGAAAATGTACTTTGATGGGGCAAAGAATCAATAAGGGGCAGGCATGGGAATCATTCTCATATGCCCCGAGAAGGGAGAAATCTCAATGGCATTCCGACTAGATTTTTCATGTTCAAATAATGTGGCTGAATATGAGGCACTCATACAAGGCCTAAAAGTTTTGAAAAATCTAGGGGCATCATGTATTGAAGTCTTTGGAGATTATATGCTTGTTGTAAACCAAGTTTCAAAGATTTGACAAGTCAAAAATAAAAAACTCATTCCATATCATGAATTGACCACCAAGTTGGTTGATTCTTTCAAATCATACACACTCACTCACATAGGTAGAGAGGACAACACCATAGCAGATACCCTCTCCTCTTTAGGTTCATCTCTAAGGATCGACCCCATTATGGGTACTCGATCCCTAGAGATCCTACATTTACCCACTCCATCCACCCATGATTTAGAAATTTTTCAAAATAACCAAAATTCAAATGAAAAACCTTGGTTTCAAGATATTAAAAACTTTTTAAAAAATGGAGGATTTCTCAAATTTGCTTCATTTAAGGATAAGGCTTTTATTCAAAAAAATTCAACTCAATACGTGATTTTGGGATGGGTGCTTTATAAGAAAAGTTTTACCGGCATCTTATTGAGATGTATTGATCTTGATGAGGCTAGGGCCATTATGCATGAGTTCCATGATGGGGAATATGGGGGTCACGTCAATACAAATATGATGGCCATGAAAATAATTAGAGCGGGTTATTTTTTGTCCACTTTGAAGCAAGATTGTCACGATCATGTTAGGAAGTGTCATCAATGTCAAGTGCATGGAAATGACATTCATATTTCATCAGCCACATTGCATTCCATCATGAGTCCATGACCCTTCACCATGTGGGCATTTGATATCATTGGACCAATCTCACCTACTGCATCAAATAGACATAGGTTTATTTTAAGAGCCACCGAATATTTTTCTAAATGGGTTGAAGCTATCTCCTTGACTAATGTCCAAGGACAGCATGTAGTGGCATTCATTAAGAAAACTATCTTGGCTCGATTTGGAGTTCAAGAGACCAAGTGTCGGATAATGGCACCCCATTCAAAAATAAGAAGATGGAAAAATTATGTAATACCTGTAGTTACTCAAAATTTCTCATCGCCCTACTACCCTCAAGGCAATGGCCAAGCCGAAGCCACAAACAAAACCCTCATAAGTATCATTGAGAAAACTTTAGAAAAAGGTAGGACATGGCATGAGAAGCTAGATGAAGCCTTATGGGCTTATAGGACTTCCATCCGTACACCCACAAATGCCACACCGTTCTAGTTGGTCTATGGTATAAATGTCATACTTCTCATTCATACCAAACTACATTCATTTCATACATCTCTTGTACTCAATTTGCCCATAGAGACCCTACAACAAGCTAGGATAGTTGAGCTTAATCTACTTGATGAGAAAAGGCTCCTTGCCATGGATCATGCACATGCATGCTGACAAAGGATAGCCCGACATTATGAAAAGCATATGAAGGCTCGCCACTTCAAAGTGGAAGACCTTATCTTGAAAACCATCCACCATCGTGGCCCACATCCACTTGTTAAGTGGCGGCCCAAGTAGGATGGTCCCTATGTTATAAGAGGGACAACCACACATAATACATATTGGTTGATTGTTGTTGAGGGAAGAAATTTAGCATACCTTATAAATGCCCAATACTTGAAAAAATATTATGTATAGGTTTTACTTTAAATTCTTTTGAAAAGATTTTAAAATGGGACTCCTTTTGAAGTTCTTGAAAGAAGGATCAAAATGAATTATGTGACCCTAAATCAGGGAATTGATGCTTTATGAAAAGTAAAGTTTTCAAAATCATTTGGTAACATTTCAAAAATCTTTGGCTTACAAAATGAGGCCTAGTTCAAAATAGCAAAATATTTTTAAATGATAAGTGCTATTAGGAAATGGGATATACTTGGCTGAATCAAGTATCCAAAGGGATGAGTTTTTTTTTCCCTTCATTTCTCTCCAAAAAGGAAAATTGATAAAATCAAAAGAAAAAGAAGAAAAACAAAACCTCCAATATAGAGGTCTTTCAAAAAGAAAAAGAAAGGAAAAGGAAAAACAAAAACCTTTAAAATAGAGGTTTCCTTTGAAAGAAAAGAAAAAGAAAAGTCAAAGCTAAAAAAAAAGATAGCAATTTTCAAATTTCTTGGCCTTTTACCATGGGATGCTTCCGAAGAGACCGTGGTGAATTCTTTCTCAAATCCCCCATAGCTTATCCGAATAGAAAAAGGTTTTCCAATAAAATCCCAAAGTAGGAATATGATCCACTTATTTGGATTTTATTTTGTTTGAGAATTAGACTTTGTTGTGTGGGAATGGAATTTTGAAATGTTATTCAAAATTTTCTACAAAATCTCTGCTAAGTAGTGGGTATTGAAACCTGAGTAAGGGGAAATGTGAGAAATTGGAAGTCATTTTTTATAGAAACTAAACAAGAGCTCCCGTTTGAAAAGAAATGTTGAAAACCTGAAACATCAAAAGAAAAAATATAGGATTATCTTACTTGGGGTAGCCAGCCCTCATAGGCTCCTCTTCAAGCTCATAAACCTCATGAATGAGTCTCTAAACACCCACTACACTCCATTTGCATCACACACCATGCATGCATGCATGCATCAAAGGATCATCCATGCATGATCATTCTAGGACTAGTGCTTTGAAGTCCCCTTTTGCAAAGATCCCCTCTTTCACAAATCCAAGAAAAGGATGCTACGAAAGGGGGGGGGGATTCGAACTCTCAAGACAAATTTGGGAAGGAAATTAAAAAGGGTGTTTTCTTCTTTACCATTATCTAAATAAATTTGGATTAATGTTAAAGAGAGGTATATGTAAACACCCCAAATGCTTTTTAAAAATATATACCAGTATGTTTTAGAATTTTCAAAACGATAAGTTGTTTTAAAAAATCCCTGATTTGAATACAGCATGCGGATTTTATAAAATACCAAAAATAAATATTTTGAAATTAAAAGTTTTAAACTTGAAGTTTCGAAATCAAGTTTTGAAAATTAAAGAGATGTAGAGAAAATGCAGCATAGATCAAAAGCAGATAAAGATGAATGGGTGAAAGCAATGCCGAGGATTCAGGGCCAGACCTAGCAAAATCCTAAGCGAGGAATGGGTCAAGGAACGATTGACTTTCCAATTCAGATCTCAAAGGAGGATCGTATGAAACAAGCCTAGATCAAGTGAAGAATTCAAGGCCAATTCAAATCAGTCAACAAGTTTGAGTTGACTTCAATATGAACAATAGCAAAAGAGATCTAAAAGAGAATGGAAAAGGTCAAGATTGAGCTAGAAGGAGGTCAGGCTACATTACTTGGGGCATGGAACTAAACGAACCTTTTGAACATTCACCATTTCTTCAGTGACTCGGTCCATCAATTAAGCACCGTCCCTTTCCAAACCCAAGAACAAAAGCGTGAAGTAGTTTATATGATGTCTAAGTGCCTTCATCTAAACCGTGACATTTCTAGTTGGTGAGTTGATTATGGAGCAATAAATTACATTGCAAATAGCAAGGATAAAGCAATTAACCTTAAGGAGTACCGACCCAAAGAACATAATGTACATTGAAAATAAATTATACTCAGATATTCTTGGAGTCGGGTCCTTTAGGATCGACGTAACAAGCACTAATGTGTTACTCACTAATGTACTAATTATACTTTCTTTACGGAGCAATTTAGTGTCTTTGCCTATATTGGTCAAAAAGGTTTTTGAGATTAGGTTTTTTCCTAGGAAGATAACCATAGGAGAACATGGTCATGTATACTTTTTTGGTATTTTTTATTTCAATCATGACTTGTTTAAACTCCGTATTATGAATAATGAAAGACCATCTACTTCTATTTATGTTGATTGTGCAATGATTAATGATGTGAATCCATGGTATAGGAGGTTAGGACATGTTAGTCTAAATAAGTTAAAGAAATAAACAAAATTGACTTATTACCTGAATTTGATGAAACTATATTTAATAAATGTGAGGCTTATAATCAAGATAAAATAATGAGAAAATCATTTCTCAAAGAAGCAAGGAGGTCCTAAGTTCATTAAAAATCATTTACATTGATATTTCTAGACCTTCTAGAATAAAGTCTCATCGAGAAAATGTTTATTTTATAACCTTCATTGACAACTATTTAAGGTATGTATATATACCTCTTATCACATAAGTTTGAAGCATTAGTTATACTTAAAAAATTATAAGTAAGAAGTTGAAAATCAACTAGGATGTACAATTAAAGTGTTGAGATCTGATCGAGTTGATAAATACACCTCAACAATACTCTTCTAAATATGGTAAGGTCTATGTTAGTTGATGTTCTCTACCTAAAGTATTTTGAGAAAAAGCAATAGCTACATCCATGTATATACTAAATGTCTATCCACTACACCATATGAGTTATGAGTTGGTAGAAAATCAAACCTTAGTCACCTATGGAAGTAAGCTCCATATCACATATAAAGATCTTAAACCAATTTAGAAATAAACTAGACAATAGATATTTAAGGTATATCTTTATTGGATACCTAAAGAGATAAAAAAAGGTATCAATTTTATCATAACGAACTCAGGTTATATTAAGAATATTAATTTGTTAGAAGACACTAAGAATGATATTATTAGATAATGGTAAGAATGAAATTATCTTCTAGATCTTAATGAATCATCATTTAAACTCATACAAATAGAATCATATGATCTTTTCCTACAAAATGAAATGTTAAGTGGTTATAATAGACCATGAGCTCGTTCATCCTATTTGAAGGATTACCACCCTTATTTAGTTGAGGAGATATGTTATTAAGTAAATTTAGATGAGATGATTGATAACCTAACTTACGAGAAAGTTATGAGCTCATCTGAATCACCAAATTATGTAAGGGTAATGGATGAGGAAATTAAATACATTTCAAGCCAAGTATAAGAGTTGATAATTTTACATAAGAGGAAAAAAATAATTGATTACAAATAGGTACTAAAAAATAAGTACAAAGTTGATGGGTCAATAGTCAAATTTAAAGCAAAGTTGGTTGCAAAAGTTTTTTCATAAAAGGAAGATATTGATTATATTGATACATATTTTCTTGTAGTGAAGTCTATATCCATGAGAATAATTATGACAATTATAATATTTTATGATTTAGATTTATATCAGCTAGATATAAAGACTGGATTTTTGGATTGGTAACCTTAATGAGACTATTTATATAAAACAAAAAGATATATAATGACGTGGTATATGAGTTCAACAAATCCCTATATAACCTGAAGAAATCATCATATAAATAGTATTTGATCTCTTAAAATGTTATTGTAGAACTTAGATTCGTGGCTAATTAGTTTGATCACTATGTCAATACTGAGAGCTAATTTGTTATCCTATCAATATTTTTTTGATCGGTAATGAAAATGATATAATTGTTAAGATCAAGTCGTAGTTGAGTTCCAAGTTTAAAATGAAGGATATCCTATATCTTGGATATAAAGATTACTCATGATAGAGTATTTATTTGAGTCAATAGATATGTATTGATTGTATTCTCAAGAAGTTAAAAATGAGTGATTGTAAGTCTATAATCTCACTTATTACAAAAGGGGTCAAGCATAATAAAGTTGATTGTCCTCGTGATGGATAGGAAAAACCAGGTGTTCTTTATGATCAAACTATTGGTAACTTGGTATATGTTATGTTGTGTATGAGACCTTATATCAGCTTTGTTGTTAGTCCTACAAGCATATATTAAAGTAATCCAAGTTGGTAGGCAACACTGGTTTGCCTTAGTAAAAAGGATCTTAAAATATCTATAAAGAATAAGGGATTTGAAACTTGGATACTCAAAACTTTATTGGGAGAAAAGATGACACCAAATCAACCTCCGATTAACTCTTCTTATTAAGAGGTAGTGATATTTCTTGGTCATGGAAGAAATAGGGTTGTGTACCTTTGCATGCATAAGAAGTTTAATATATTACTTACAGTATGACTGCAACAAGTGTGATTTAAATAAGCCATTATTGAACGTGTGGCTAAGACATGTTTAGAATTTTTGGCTGAGTTGAAACACATACATGAATTATTATGTTGGAAAAACGTTTTGGTTACTAAAAACTGCATAATAGGTATAACTCATGAAAATTATACTTTAGTAGAACTGAAAAGCGATATAATTGAAAAAGGCACTAAATAATGAGAAGAAATCGTTATGTCATGATTTAGCTTATATAGCAAAGTGGAAGATCTCTTGGTTATGGTAAAGGTCATAAAGCATCTATCATAACGGGCATGCAATAGCAAAGTTGGGCCCTCTTCCATATTGCATGAACTATTTTCCTTTTTACACTAAACCAGTTTTAATTAAATAGAACAGTTCCCATTTTACAAACTAAACATTTCTGCTAGGCGTAACGGACATCCAAGGAAGGAAGGCAAACAATACAGGGATAAAACGAAATAGCAATGAAACAGAGAAGTGTGAAAAAATAAGATACAGATCTCTCTCGTCCTTTCTCGCTGGTTTGTTCTTGTGGTTTCGTTGGAAATCTTTCTTAACAACGAACGCCTTGCTAGAAGATTCAAAGCTCAACGATGCTGCTCCACTGCAAAAACAAGTCAACAATACAAAGATAGGTGTAGGTGTCTACATAAAGGAGATTACAACCTTCTTTTACCTCAAGGTTAAGAGAAACACTGGCACCAACAAAACATCCATATGCTCTTGAGGAATGACGGATTGGCTAATGATGAAGCGGGCAGCATCATGGGCAAAGTCACAAGACATTTCCAGGTCATTTTCATACATGAGGAAGTTATTGAACACGATTGGAGTGGGTTGTGTGATCCTCGTCCAAAAGGAAGAAAAAATGATAAACTCTTCCTACCCATCTCCAATGAGGAGATTAGACATCCAATCTTTTAAGTTAAAAGCCAAAAGTTCCTCGAGCCTCGACGCACTTCCAGGTACCTCTTATTAAGCTTTTTGGCATATTATTCATATATGAAGTTGTGAAAAGTCCATTCAAGTCGGGCAAATTGTTGAGAGAGACTAATAACACTTAACGTTTTTCTCATTCCGAAGGTAGGGATTGCTAATTAGCTAGGTGATCTTAGACTATTAGTTTGTGTAATTTTATATATAACTTGGTGTCTAAAATCGTTGTCAAGGATCAAATTGGAGATTCAGCATGTTTTTCTCAAAGGCGAAAGCGTTCAAGAGAGCTTCTTAATGCGTGGAACTTGCCGACTCGATGAGCATAAGCAGAGGAGCTTCAGTGATGTTTAAGACGGATCTCATGAAGGGCTATGATAGTGTTCTTGGATAAGATGTTTAAACTGTTTGGCTTTCACCAGGACTGAATAATTCAAGTGGTGATGAAATATGTTAATAAATGGCCAAGAGGGGATCTATTTACGAGTTTTGGAATTCGACAAGGAGGACCTATGTCGCCCCAGCTTATGGAAAGTACAGGTGGTAGTCATTCGACAATTCTCTTGAAGCCATTGCCTCTTTGCAGATGATGCTTTATTTTTTGTTCAAGATAAAGGCACCTCTCTTGACCATTTTGTAAAGATTTTGTGAAGGAACTTGACTCTCACTCTGACATGCAAGTTAGTGAAGAGAAATCTCTCTTTAAACCCTTCTGTCTTCAGGAATGAAGCACCGACCCATCAGATAGCTTGCCACACAGGGTGGCAAGAAAGAAGCATTGCCTCTAAAAGTAATTTACACATCAAACATGGGAGTTAGCTGAGAAACAATGGAGCAAACAAGTAAAGAACAAATATTTACATATCAATTCTTTCTGATATCCATAGAAAGATCACCACAAACCATGTGTTCTAAAAGGATTGCGCACCTTAAGACACAATGTTTGTTGGCAAATTGGATTATAGCAAACTGTTGAATTAGAGTTTGACCCTTGCTTCCAAGGTCATGCTCTAATCTCGCTACTCCAACGAAGTATTAGCCGATCTCAATATAATGAGGAATTGAAAAGAACTGTATGCAATGCAGTAGAAATGAACCACAGTAATTTGAGGGAGTACATTGCTGTCTTTTGTGCGTGAGGTTCCAACAACATATAACCATATGTGATGCTTGGACTTGTCAGTGGCATAGGATATACTTTTGTAGAGACTTCAAATCATACTATGCTTGGAGTGAAACTCAAGAGCATGGTGATGCCGATCTTAAGCCTCGTGCAGCACTCACAATTTGTCTGGTGATGGCGAATCGACCGCTTGGGGCGAACAATCTTGGAAGCATAGGCATAGGAACTAGAGGTTGATGCTACCTCTGTAATGAATCATAAGAAACAACTATCCACTTTTTCTATCAAGTGCATATTTCCAACTGAGGTGTGGATGGAGACAACTCACTTGTTTGATGGGAACTGACCTAGTGGCACAACAACTACTAAGCCTTATCACGTACTAGATGGGTTAGCTACATGGATTTTTTGCTTTCATTGAGGTCGATCATGTCCATGCTAATACTCGATCAATTTTTATTGTCTCCTTTTAATATTTGTGGCGTCTTCCTCTTTCTCTCTTAGCATTTTCATAATCTAGGTATAAATGGCTTTTCATTCACCAGACTCCAACTCCAGGTAGACAATGCCGTTCATCATCAAGGTAGGTTCATTCGGGTGCAATGAAATGCATTTGTTATATCTAACCCAGCATATGCACAATTTATTAAGAAATGTATTTCAATTAGAGTGTTTTCAATACATAATGAATCTTTTTTATTGATCATCAAGTTTGATGCATAGCGTAAGTTGAAATTTGAAACCCCACAAAAGCTAGTGTTTTGAAATTTGGCAACCTAATGCATGCTTATGACTAACCAAACCATATAGATTGAATTCTTAAGGTTAGATTTTGCAGGTAACTCATAAAGAATGATACAGATGCCGGTTCGAGTAGGGAGTAGATACAGAGTGTAGAAATGAATTTCCTAATAACGACTTGACTCGATATAACACAGATCCTCATAGGTCGGCTTGGTTTGACTTGTTGCCTCATTGTTCATGTTCCTTTCATGACCTTCACCAAGCTGAACACGAACAAGGTGTGTTTTGACTGAGGGTGCCTAGGAAGCTTGCCAAAAAGGACGAGATGTTTGTCAAGTGGACTGTTTGTCTCGTCTTGAACTTGTATGAACCTTCTCTGTAATGGTTATGTTAGATTATTTATGGATGAAGATGTACACGTCAATAACACAGAGATACAGCATAGACATGAATTTAAACAAACTCAAACGGGTTCAAACTTGACCCTCTATTTTAATCTCCGGCCTTTATGAAATAACAAATAGTTTGAGAATATCTTCATGCATAATCATTGGTAAGTCAAAGAACATGAGTTTGCTCATATATTAATAAACATACCAACCACAAGAAGCACATGCTCATTTACCAGCCACTAAGCATATGGCTTTACTCGCATAAGAGATGAAAAGCTTTGAAGAAACGGGTAGTATGAATGCTGTCACAGGGACACGTTCATATTAAGTGATGTACGACACCTAATATCAATGGGACAACCAAACATGTTGACGACCTTAAAGAAAGAGACGTAATTTAGTGTTAATTTTTTTAATTAACCTCTGTGTGTGTGGTACAAGTAGCTTTCTCAATGCATATAATATTAAAAATAGGCATTTCCCCCTATTTTACGAAAATAAAGTTCTTGAATAACGTGTTGGATTGGCTTACCATAATCGGATATCTGCTCGTGCCCTTGTTGTAATAGCAGTAAGGCACGACTTTGTGTGGGTGCTTTTGGTCACCAAACTTAACTACGTGAGGTTACTTTATCTCAACACAGTACAGCACTGCATTGTTTGTTCACCTACTCTTAAAAATTGTTGTTCCCCTCCCTTTCATCATCATACTCAACCATCAATCTTTAAAAAATCCCTTTCAAGAAAGAATACAAATCCCCTTCGGTTCATCATCATACTTAATCATCAAAAGGTCCTCAAAAATACATCCGAAATCCTGGTTTTCCTTTCTTCTTCTGCACACAAGTTGATGCAAATCGTCAACTACTCTGGGTAGCAAAGTAGAGTGAAAACTTTAACAACTTCACCTAAGCCACCACCAACAAATCAATTGTATCCTGCATCACTAAGACCATTCAGATTGGCCTAACCAGTTGCGCCCACAAAAATCTACACACACACACACACACACAGATTATATATATAGTCCTATACCTAGATCGTGTCATAACCCATGTCCTACAAGAAAAATCTAACCGTGCCCAAGAAAGAAATATTTTGAGAATTTTTTTTATGTGGAACTTTTTGTTGATTTTAGTTAAATGCTAATATGAGTTGAATAATGATTAATAATATGGTCGTGTTAGGGTGAGAAGACGCTTGGTTGGTTTAGCATTCAGAGCGTTTCCTCACCTTGTTAAGGGGCTTGACTCCTTTTGCGAGTTTGACACTTGGGATTGAACCTAGGGATGGCAATGGAGCGTGTTGGTACCCAACCCGCACCCGACCCTCAAATAAGGGGTTACGATTGAACCAGCTCCGACCTACTCCGTTGGTTTTGGAGTTTAAAACCTATACCCGCACCCTTGTGAACCTCCCGCGCCCCAGCCAGATCCGTGTTATTTATATTTTTTATTATTAAATGCCAATTAAATAAACTTGAATGTATTTATTAATCAAGAGAGTAAATCCTACAACCTATGATATATTCATACTCACGTTGAAAACTTTTTTTTTGAGAGCATAAATGCAATAAAATTGTTCTTTATATATTTTGAAATACTGTCCTAACTCATGGCCTCCCTAGGTATGAGTATGTTTGTGCCAATATTTGCACGATTTAGTTTTCATATTATAGATCCTTTTCACCGGTGAAACTATCCATCAATTTTTGACCATTATTTTTTAGGACAAGTGTAATGACATTCTTCTTCTTACATTTTGAAAACCTTTTAAAAATTAAATTAAATTAAATTTATGCAACCGAAAACCAATGAGTTTCTTAGATATATTATATATATATATATATATATTATATGCTAACATATCTAAACAAATACAAAAATAATAAATGATTGATATTTGAGTTTAAAAAATAAAAAATAAAGTTGTATCTTTTGTAATATGCTTACTTCAAAAGCAACTTTTTATTTTTTAAATTTAAATCTTAATAATTTTTCTTCTAAATTGAACGATTGAGATTTGTTTAGATACATTATCATATCCGACCATTGTTTTTTTTATTACGGAGTATAATTTTGAAAGTTATAAAGATATCTGAAAATAATGAAGGATAACTTTATTATAACTATATTATCAAGAAAACAATAATCGAATATGAGTAAATAACATTATATAAAAACTATTGACATGTTGATTGCTTTTGAGTAGTATGAATTATTTTAAAAGTTTTTAAGGTTTTTAAAAAACTACATACGATGTATTATAGTCATGTCTCTAAAAAATGGCAGGAAAACTACGTATTAGTCATTGGTAGCATGAGCGGTGGACATATCCAAACTCTCTCTCTCTCTCTCTCTCTCTATATATATATATATATATATATATATATATATATATATATATTCTTTTCCTTTACTGATATATCGAAAATCAATAAACGTTGCTTCACAAAGTATCCTTGAACAGATTTACCATCGATGGTCGGGATCGTCTTCAGTCTTCGCTGACCAGCAAAATCAGTTAAACAAGACGTTGGTCGTCGTATTTGGAAGGGAAGGCTAAAAGCAGAGAGAATCATTCTCACGTATAAATTGCTGCACTCATGATCTGAGACAGCAATGCAGCAACTTGCTCTACTATACGAAGCTCGAGACCTTTCCGGTTCGGACCCTGCCCTGAAATTGCGCCGCACTGCTTCGTGGTACTCAAAACGCAGGAAAGAACTGAGCAGAGAAAAGGAAAGAACAGAAGATGGAAGCTTATAGGCCTCTTCCTTATGTGTATGTGGGTATTCTTACTCTGTGGTTGATTTCTGGAATTTCCTGGACCACGAATACATGGAAGAGACGCCTTTTTCAGGTTCCTGTTCCCTCTGTGTGTGTGTGTGTGTGTGTGTGTGTCTGTCTCTCTCTTGCCTAGTTGTACGTTTTGTAATGTTTATTTCTTGCATGCGATCCGCGTTCCCATAAGTGGTGGCTGAATTATTAGTGTAGCAGAATTTCTAGAAAGAAAACGTTGCTCCGTTTCCCTTCAATTCTCAGCCATAAAATTCTTGAAATCGCATTTTCTTTTTCGTCAGCACTGTTTTTCATTCTTCTGGCTTGATGTTTTGTTGGCCTTTGATGAATATCCTTAAATATGATGCTGAGCCGTGTTTCTGCTGAGACTTGAGAACTTGGTCAACCAGTTTGGACGATAACTGTTTGCAGCTTTCAGACATAACCTTGCAAGTGTTGGTTTTCATTCTATACTTCGGTCTTGTAATGCATATGCTTGTGGATTTCTTTGTGTTGGTAACAAGCTTATTCCTGAGGATACAGTGAAGAAACGAATTCTTAAGAATATCTTAAGGATATACTGGAGGGTATGACAAAAAAGCCAAGCCTAGAATCGGCTGTGAGGAATCCGGTCGTAAATGCCACGACGGTCCTCTTCTTCAGAACCCGTGCTCCCATTTTTTTTATCTGATCCTCCTTCCCCTTCCTACGGGAAACTTCGGGCAGCAGAGACAGCTACTCCGTTTGAAATTACATGTGCTAATCTAATTCATAACAGCATCTTTGATGTCTTCTTCTTTCTTTTCATACTTATCCACAGGATAGAATAACACTTAATTTCTTTACATACTAATTATTTGGATAGTTTCTGAAAATGAGAATAACAATACGTAATATACCCACTAACAAACCCTTGCCCCAATTTGATATTGTATGCAACATGAGAACATTCAAATGGGAGTGCTCAACCTATTTCTTTTTTCTTGATGCGGATGGACTCAATATACTCCATTTCCTTCATCAGTTCAATATGTTTTGCTCAATATCTTTGTCAAACCTTGACAATGTTGGAGTATTTACTCCAAACCCACTAATCTGACAAGTAAACAAACCACATAGATAATTCAGCTAAGATATACAAGAAGACAAGTGCATACCTTTATATATCATACCTTGTAGAAGTGAAATTACTCAGTTGGATTGCATTCTTCCTATCAAAATCCCTCTTCCATGTAAACAATTTTCAAACTCAAAAGGAAAACTTTGTGCCCTTATTCATCTATATTGAGTTGATTAATTCTTCTCACCATGCTTTTCTTCGCTTCTTTGTCTTCTGCATATATACTTAGAGACAATTAATGGCAAAACTAAGGTCTCATGCAATTTTTGCATCTATACCTTGATCAATCACGAAGCTTATGGGCCCACCTCTAATATATGGCATTCAAACCAGTGTTATTCAATGCATATATCATGCATCATTTTGGTCCATAATACGATATGTATTATATCATATCATATCATATCACCCATATCATACTTTAATATTAAAAAAATGCAAAAATCCAAAAAATAAAAAACATAAAAAAGTTATGATAATTGCAAAGAATTCATATAATTTAGACCATGCTTGATTCAGGTTAAATCTGTTTTGTATTCATGTGATTGATCAGTTATCTATTGAGCTTAGGTTTTAGGTTTTTCATTTTTTCTATCTCATCATTATCATAATCTTAATTTAGAATTTCATGGTTGAATAACATTCTGATTTAACTTTAACATGTGATTGTTACAAAGAGTAGTGGTTAGTTAGTGAGCCTGCTCTTTTTTTCTTTTTTGCAACAACTAATGTGCAAGGTAATCTCAATTGTATGTCATTGCTTAATATCAAAATTATAAATTAGGTTGAATATGTTATATAAAAGCTTTGTTTTGTTAGGAGACAACATTTACGTAGCTAGAATTGTGAAAACAAGCACGCCATGTTGAAAATTAGTATTTTGCTTGTAAGATGTACTTAAGTTCATTATGTTTTCATAGTTTATTTTTGTTATACATTTTAATTGAGAGAGATATTTTGAACTAGTACTATTTCAAAAAATATTGTATGCTGATAACCTTGATATTTAAAAACATGTTTATTTTTCTACTTTAGAATGGGTATATCACCCGTATCGTACCCTACCCTTAAGCGAAGGAAGACATATTATCCTGCGCCATAAAAGAGAACGAGTAGGCCATAGTTGCTTGAGACTCTGCAGTTGTAGAGGAGGAGGAGGAGGCCTATGAATCTGCTAGTTGAGTTTCAAGTTCCTCCAACTTCTTTTTCATCTTTGCTAGTGAGCCTAATCCTGCTTCTAGTGAGATCTTTTTATTCTTATCACTATAGTAGGCCTTATTTTGCTTGAACTTGAGCCGGCCCACTAGATCGCAACAAGTTTCTTTGGTATGTCATGATTTGCCACAATGTGTATATTTCAGTTTATCCTTCTCATCGGATGTAGGTTGAGATCTATCTCTACCTTTGCTACTAGATCCGCCTGTACCTTTATATATATCAAGGTGTAGTATTTCTTCCTATAAATGTATTTTTTTTATTGGGTTTTCCTTCTTTTTCCAAATTCTTCTTGTCTTCCTCCCTTAGGAGTAAAGAATAGACAATACCTAATAAAGAAAGTTATTCCCTACTCAGAATATTATTCTTTACAACTTCGTACTCGGATGAAATACCCCATAATAAATCAAAGACCTTCCTTTGTTCAAACTCCTCATTTTTCTGAATAGTGCATGTTTGACATTTGGTATTGGAGAAGAATGGAAGCTCCTCCCAAAAGCCTCTAAGTTTTGCGTAAGTTTTGCGTAATATTCACTAATAGATCTTCTTTCTTGCTTATATTTTTGAATATTTTTTATATATCCGTACTTCTTTGCAATATTTTTCTTTTATACATATGCATCATGAAATGCTATCCATATTTCATTGGTTGATTCCAAAAACATAAACATGTTGCTAGTCGCAGGGATCATAGATTGGATTAGCCATGCACTTAATAGAGCATTTTCTCTATGTCACTGTAAGTAAGTAAGGTCATCCATGCTAGGCTTAGGGACTTCTCTTATTAGATGTTCCTATCGCCCCTAGCTATAATCACAAGGTCTATCGATCTTGCCTATTGCAAATAATTTTATATTTGTTATCTGAAAACCTTCTTTTTCTATGTTGGAATTTTCTGCATAATCCACCAACTTTCCTTTTTCTATCGTGATCACCCCCTTACTATAGGTTGTGACCCCTTTTTTTCTTCACACCAGAAATTTTTGCATTGAAAATCTCCATGCTCACCGCACCACTCTAGCACCCAAGAGTCTTCACATAGGATTCACCAAGCAACCACGCTTCCATTGTGCCACTTTGATGTTGGAACTGATCTGTGCCGCTTTGAATGACTGCACTGGATCACGAATCTTTCATAATCACGCTGAATAGGCTTTGATACCATGTTGAGTTTTTCACTCAAATCTTCATTAATTAATAAGAAGGTACATAAAAGAAGAAGATGGATGGAAGGGGGGTTGGCTTGGTTGCTGCCTTCCTCTTCCCTTTCTCTCTCTTGATTACACGATAAGTCTAGGACTGGTTAAAAAAATAAACAAAATGAATAATATGTTCTTATACTAAAGAAACTCTGCCTTATGGCTCCTATTGGATCAAGAGCAGGATCCAAATAAGGTCTCTCTAACAATTACTTATATCAATATCAATACTACAAATAACAACAATCTTTCCCTATTTATTGCCTCATCAACCATATCTCTTCATCATCTCCTTCAACACTCCAAACTAGTTGCTTCTTCTTCCATGAACCTATACCATTCAACAAGTACCTTGAACTATTGTTTGAGCATATCAAACACTTAGCTGCTGTCATTTTACTCTTTGTCAATTTCCTCTTTTCTATTTATATCTTCACAAAGTTAAGCCAGTTTATATGTCACTAACTTTGACAAGTTTCTCTATGTACACGATAAACTTTTGGTATGCACAATAGGGTTCCAAGCGTAGTCTCTTCATCAACATTGTAAATATCTTATTGGACCCCATATCACACAGGGTGTTGATACACCTATATCATACCGTATCATACAATACAATATGATACGGGTGAATTTTTATATTATTTCTTTAAAAATTTATAAAGAATGCAAAAGGATCTAAAAAAATCATGAAAAAATTATAGAACATGCATTAGACCAATATACATTGAATCAATATCAAAACAGACTCAATCACGGCAAAGAAGCTAACCTAGAGAGGTTTAGATTTAGCCGGGCCTTGATTTGAAAAAAAAAAACACAGTTTTCGAGATTCAAGCTAATCATATGACACGTGAGTGTATTATACGATATAATTTGTCCGTATCATACCATATCATACGATACACCTGAATATGGTGCAATGAATCATGTTCTGCAATAAAGGTACCTGAATTTGATACTGATACACACAACACACATACAATTTTTATAACATTGTTATTGATGAAACCATGCCTTAAGTTCACATTGATGATTGATAACCAATTTGTGTTTTCTAGTGTTGGAATGTGAATGTCTCCTATATGAAGTTATGAACATCCTCAAATCCACCATCAGTCGCTTAATGTAAGTTTTGGAGTTGCAAAAATAGGTGAAATTTGCAAGAAATGGAGTGAAAGTGTAATTTGAGGTTTTATTTAAGAAAATTCCCTCTACTGGTTTGGTTTTCTCCCATGGACAAAGAAGATGTTTGGACTGGTGGAGCAAATAATTAGAATGTTTTTCATGGTCGGTTATGAAGCAAGTTTTTTGTTTCCCATTCTTCATCGTACCATGATCTCTTCTTGTGAACAGTCATAAGCCGCATCTGCAGCCAATAGTTGCTCGTACTACCAAAAAGACACCCTTAGACTTAAATAGGACCTTGAACATCTTTTAGGAACCGAAAGACTTAGAGAAAGAACACCAGCTCATATGATATCACAGATATCATATGATGCAAATGAGATTTTGCCATATTATATGCTAAAGTCCGACTTCTAGGTTTAACTATTAGAGGACCTAGATTATATTTTTCCAAGCTGCTATACTTCTACTATTCCATATATTGTTTCTTATCATAAAATATAAATACAATTTTGGAAATACTAGATGGAAAAAGGAAAAGACCGTGCTCTCTCTCACATATATATTCTTGTTTGTAGCTGCTAGTAAAGGAATCCTTCATTTTTGTGCTATTATCTTATATAACAATTGATTTGAAGAATAGGATAAAGTTCTAGTGGATCAGGATCCATTTATGCATCTACTTTACTTTTGAATTTTGTTGGCCACATATGTTCGTTAGTAGTTCACTCTTAGAACTTTATATTTGTTCCTTATATGTTCCATAGACACAAAACACCCTCTGCGGGGAATGTTGTTTCTCCAATACTAAGATATATGGTGCTGTGTGCTTGTCAAAACAGAAAAGCCACCTGCAATGGATGCTTGCTTGGGTTCTCTTCATCAAAGTTTTGCAGTCAGGACTTTCGTTTTTGGTTTGGTATGTACATACTAATTACAACTTATACATATCTGATTTGGATTTTGCATGGGAGAATCGAGTCTTTTTTTTTTCGGTCTCCATGTTTATTAGCATGTATTGAATTTGGATGGATTACTGTTGTAGAGTTGTTAAGATTATTCAAAGCTGGATCTGCAAGTGCAAAGCTCTTCAGCATGAATGTGCTTCATTGGAGCATCATAAGTGAATTATAAACTTTCTGAGGGTTGAACCATTTAATTGATTCCTACCTAGAAAGTGACATCTTTCTCCTCATAAAGTTGTCTAAAGTATTTGCACTTCATGCACAAATTAATTTGAACAAAAGTAAGCAATAAAAGCAATGAAAGTTCTAGAACAATTTATAATTTTGATTACTGTAGAGAAAATTGAAAAGAATCATGTTCAACAAATCAGCTTGTTGAAATGACTGCGTAAGGTTTCAGATGCTATGTTCAACAGCCCACTTTTCAGAGCATACATCGAGGACACTGTTGGTCCTCAAAGTGTGACCAATTTCCCCTCATAATATTGGTTAATGGGACCTCTCATGAAAACCATACCGACAAGGCTGGAGACTTACTTTACACAAAATGAGTAAATACAAAAATTCCAACTCCATATTGTTCTGTGATGCAACATTTAAAACGAAGTCTGTAGAATGTAATGCTCGATAAGTTGGCAGTATGTGAGTATGTGACAGCTGATTAATGGGGAATGCATTTGTGAGTTTCTGAAGACAAGAACAGAAAGTACCAATAATTTTCTCAGTGAATAATTCAGTAACATACCATGACATTGTCATCATTCTCTTATGTTGGCAATATCCCATCGTGAGGGACTTCCTAAACATGTTTTTTCTCAAAAAGACAACTTTTAAACATTTAAAATGTTAAGAATTAATCATAAATCTGATGAGAATTACAAACTAAGATAAATAGCACAGGAATCAATGATGGAAGAACATTAATATAGAAAAGTGATAAGATGCCATAACAACGGAAAACAAGCTCCACAATAGTGAGCACCCTGCTTCTTCCCTTCTCCTTTTTTTGCCTTCTCTTTTTCCTTCCTATGTTCTTCCTTTCCTCCCTCTCCTTTTCGTTTCAGCCTTTTTTTTGTCTTCCTCCTTTTGCTCAGTTGAGCCCCTCTTGAGCACAACCTTTGTTAAGAACACCCTCGGTGGTGACCTTACTTCTTTACGTTTATTAAAACTATTTTATTCTAAATGCTTTCAATTAATTTATTTTCTAAAAGCTCCACTCATAGTGTTTTATTAAAATCTTTTTACCGTAAACATCGTTAACTGTTCTGTATATGGCGGGCCTTAAAACTTTTCTGGAATTCCCGGATTGTCCCCGCACTTTAGAGTTTAGACAATATCACATCAAATGTTCATGTGCAAAATTTGAAGATGAGGTTCGAAAGGTGCTAGGAAACCATTCTCACAACCTCTCTCAAGAGTTGGGCCTTAAAAGATGGTTGACACCGCAAGAGCCTTCTAAGATGTTCTTGCAACGTGATGCTTTAGAAGTTTCTTCTCCATGTAACATTGTTGCTAGCTCTTTAATCTAATTGGGCTTTGCCCCCTACCTTTTATCCCAAAAAAGAGGAAAAAGGACTTCCTAATGCCCTTTTACGTTAATGGCAAGGTCATTAGTAGCATTTTCTTGCATCGTAGCATAAGGGGATTGCATGTATCATAGCTTAAGTTATCCAGGGCAAAGTGTAAAATATGTGAACGAGCATGCAAAACTTTAAAATTAGCAATAACTATGGTAATACTATGAATGAAGCATGAAATATTATAACGTTTAAAAAGATTAAATGTATAGGTGCAGAATAGTCAAAACATACATAAATGTATTCAAACAAAGTAATTAATGTTTCTTTTAAACTACAAATGCAAACAAGTGTATAAGTAACTTTTCCTTACAGGTATGAATTTTTTAAATTCTAATTTTTTACAAACTATTAGATCAACATTTCTAAGATTATAGTCGAACTAATGTCTAACAAAAGGTGATAAAATGTTCTTTCCCACTAGTTTATGGACTTAAAGATAAAGTAATATCTTGCCTGAATATAACTTTCAAAAATATAAATGTAAATTGGTAGTGACTCAGGAAATTTGAAATTTTGTACTTGAATCTAATGGTTGACATTGTAAACCCTTGGAATTTTATTTTCTAATTATTGTTGACAAACTCAAATTGGGGGTTATTTTGCTGATTTACATGGAATGCCGTAAGTAAATGAAGAACAAAATGAAAATGAATTAAACGAGTATATTTACTTATTCATTATATGGTAATGATCACATTAATAAGCAAAAAAAACAAAACATCTACCAGATGAAACGTTAGAAAAAGAAATTGCACAATAGCATGCACTAGCTACATATTGTAGCATGCTGTGTAGCATGCATGCGCTATATAGCTTGCATAGTTCACGCTATATTATAGGCATGCAATCATAGTGCAATATCTAGTATGGGAAAAGGTTTAGTTGTTATTGTATCTCCTAGCCTGCCATTTTTGTTATGTATCATGCTATTAAGATCACTGATTAACTATATCAAGCTGATCCGAGTCTAACTCAATCTTCTTTGAGCTTTACTTAAGTGAGGCTGCAAAAGACATTTCTAGAGCAGCTGAGCTTACAATCAGTGTTGTCTGACGCGTATCGTATCGTGTATCGCTGGGCTCCACGATACGGGCGTATCGTATCGTATCGTATCGTATCGTATCGTATCGTATCGTACTTTAATATTAAAATAATGTAAAAATAATTAAAAATTAATAAAAAATCGAAAAAAATCGAAAAAAATCAAGAAAAAAATCAGGAAAAATCTGATAATTGCTTTAAATTCATATAATGTAAGTTTAGTACAGATTGAGCATTCAACATTGAACAATTGCATCCAAATTTATATATTTTGAATCCAAAAAATAAAATACAGACATAGTTTACACTTTACAGTACACTACAGTTACATATAATGTTACATTTTACAAATTGTAATCAGGATCATCAACTAAATAATCTTCATCTTCTCCTTGTTGCAGATCCTCATCATCATCAGCCACGCCCACACCTTCTTCTTCAAAATCAAATTCTTCATCTCCATAATGTTGTTGCGCTCCTTCCAAATTAATCCAGGCAACGTCTTCTTCTGTTAGGAGGGCATTTTCTTCAGTGTCTTCCATAACCCAATCTTCTAATATATCAAAATTATCCAAACTTATTGGATCGAACTGACTTTCTTCTCTATTTACTTTTTTTAATTGCCTACGACACAAACAAAGATAAACAATTAGTAAGTAATATTAACAATTGAAAACTGAAGTTAAATAATATCGAATTGAAAATTTGAAAGTAATACAACATTACCTTTCACGAAGGCGCATGTTACAACGAATATAAACCAAATCATTAAGCCTTTTGTGTTCCAACCTGTTGCGCTTTTTTGTATGGATGTGTTCAAAAACACTCCAATTTCTTTCACAACCTGTTGCACTACAGGTTTGGCTTAAGACTCTAACTGCAAAATCTCTAAGGTTTGGACAATCACTTCCAAACCTGTTCCACCAAACATCTGTAAAGAAAATATAAACATTAGAGACATAATAATCCACAGTAATGTAAGATGGAACTTAAATATGAAAATAAACAATGTACCTGGACGCATCGTAGAGCGGTTGCGAATTGCAACAGGCAAACCCATCAAGTGAAGAGCATTATCATATATCTCCATCTCTCGATGTATCGCATCTACTATGCTCTCATCAGGGACTAATCTGTCGATGCATTCAATGATTCCTCGATTAACCTCACCGTCCCTTTTGAAGGTTGCTGAGTACCTCAATGATGGGTTTAGATAGTAGGCTGCTGCATGAATAGGCTGATGCAATTGTTTATTCCATCTACTATCAATTATTTTCCACACGGGCACATAATCTCTTTTTTTTCCATTAAAGTTATTTCTGATTGCTTCTTTTGCCCTGTCCATGGATTCATAAAGGTAGCCCATAGATGGTTTCTCCTCGCTGTCAGCCAATCTCAAAACTTTCACTAAAGGACAAGTAATTTTCAATAATCTGATACATGCATTCCAAAATGAACTTCTAAAAACCGTTTCTGCAATCTCATTTAACTTTCTGTTCCTTCTGTTTTGTGGCAACTCTGCAAATTGTTGCCACTCATCTGAGGAGAACATTCTCTTTAAAGCTTGCTTCTGTCTCACAATACTCTGTACAGATAAGAAGTTTGTTGCGAACCGAGTTGCAGCTGTGCGAAGAAGCTCTGCACCTTCTGTGTATCTCCTCATCATACATAAAACAAATGCATGATTGTAAATAAATTTTGTAATATCTTGGCAACACTCAGTTGCTGCCTTTATTTCATCCATCTCACCGATGTCCTCGAGGATGAGATCTAAACAATGGGCTGCACATGGTGTCCAGTAGAAAGTCCCATAAATATCAGCTAACTCCTTTTCGGCTGCTTTGTAGTTAGCTGCATTATCTGTAATCAATTGGACTACATTTTCTAGCCCAACCTCTTGTATAACCTTATCAAATTCTTCTCGTAGGATCTCTGCAGTGTGCCTCTCCTCTGACATATCTAGAGATCTCAAAAACATGAGTCCTTTAGGACAATATACAAGAAAGTTTAGCAATGTTCTTCCTCGCCTATCGGTCCATCCATCTGCCATGATAGTGCATCCTGTTTCCTTCCATGATTGTCTCAAAGTCGAACAGTATTGCTGCACTTCAATCACGGTCTGATCTAATATCTTCCCTCTCAACTTCTGATAAGAGGGCATCCTGTATCCTGGACCAATGTTAGCAATTGCATCTGCCATTGCTTGAAAATGAAAACTGTTTGCTGCATTAAATGGAATGCATGTATCATAAAACCATCTGCCCACTGCAAGGTCTGCTTGATCGTGCAGTTGTTCTGAAGCCATAGCAGCACGAATTCCTGGCTGAGCACCAGGTGTAGTGGAAGGAGGAAAGAACGAATGTATGCTAGAAGAAGAAGCTCTTCCTCTACTCCTTCCTGAACTTTCTCTTCTGCCACCTCCAAAGTCTTCAGATGCAACCCTCTTTCCTCTGCTAGGTGCTCGCGAACTGCTACTACCAATATCTGTTCTAGCATCTGAAGGCAAACTATCAGTGAATCCAACTCCAGTGGCAGTAGCATCATCAGCTTCTTCACACATCTGGAAATCATCCTTTTGTTGTCTCCTTTCTTGTATGCTCTCAATCATCTGCAAGCATTGCCATTTAATACCTTCTGGCACACTTCTAACTCTGCCTGTGCATGGAGCAACTTCTTTCCTGGTTCCTGCTAGGTGGTGTTTCAACCTTGAAATTCCACCACTAACCACCTTTTCACAAAATAAACATCTGATTTTTAACCTTGAACCCTCAACTGGTATACCCCACTGCCATGCCGGATCATCAGACTTTGAATGAGAGTCTCTACCACCCCTTCCTGCCATCTCAATGGAGTACTTTAATTCAAACAAAAACCTGAAAATAAAAGCACTTCGTAAATCCCCCAATCTTCAAATAACACTCAAATCGAGTGTCTCCCACTTCATGAATGCAATAAAAATCGTATACACACACTTAATAACTTCATATTTTGTCATTCAAAAAAAAAACCCGAAATAACACAAAAAACAATAAATATAAAGGAAAAAAAGGAAAAAAACATTAAAAATATACCTAAATCCGAGTTTGGAGGCTTGGACGGATACCGTAGGGCACGATTTTAGAGCTTTGAACACCAAGGAGGCGAAAACCGACTCTTAGGGAGCTTGAAGAACCCAAAAGGAGAGAGGAAACCCGCGAAAAATCGCGGGTTTCCCTCGGCCCGGGACCCTTTATAAGGGTCCCAGGGCGTATCGCCCGTATCGTACGATACGGGCGATACGGTGCGATACGCCCGCACCTGCGATACGGGGGCCCGTATCGTATCGTGGTGGCCCACGATACGATACGTATCGCACCGTATCGTACGATACGGTGCGATACGGACAACACTGCTTACAATAGTCAACGCCTCAGCAGAAATGTGTCTTGCGCTCCTTGGTCAGACTCTAGTCTCTTTCATTTCCTCTACTAATCCTCTCCTTTTTTGTTTCTATGCTATTTGAGAAGTGTACAGCATTTGTCTCATGTGCTTATCTTCTGGACAGAGTTAACTTAAATATTCTTTTTCCTTTTTCATATGTAGAACACCTAGTATCTTACATCCACTTCTTTCAGTTCTGGATAGTTTACCACTTGAGTGTTCACGTTCTGGATGTTTCTGTGAGTTCATATAATTGAGATTTTTTGGCCCCTTGATCATCTCACCTTTCAGTCTCTTTCAGTTGACAAGATTTCTTACTTAATATTGTTAATTTAGTAGAGTGACCCAAACTTTCTAGGGTTTCATCAATATGGGCGTTATTCAGTTATAACCTTACAGGATGGTCCTTTGCAAGGGGTTCCTTATTCTGGAACTGTGAACATGTTATTTTTTTGAAATCTCCCAACTTCAGCTCGTTTAAATCTGAAGAGGGTGCAGCTTATTGCAGAAAATTAATTTTAAATTAATAAAGAAGTTGCTTTGGTGCCTTTGTTTTGTAGGAAACAAGGGAACCTCAAGATATGTCTCTTTCTCTTTTATAGTTTACCTATAGTTCATCTTTCAGGAGCTAAATATCCCATGTAAAACATGATTCATGTAGCAAAAGTTAAAGTTAACAGACGCTTCAACCCCACATGTTGAAACATGGTTCAAATAAAGCATAAAAAGGGAACTGTATATGCGCTATCAGCCTATAGTTCAACATGTATAGATTGCAAATGGAGCTTCGATCACAACTTAGAACAAGATTCACTTTTTTGTTTATGTAACTTTCTCACTTAGCTGATGCATATATATATGTTCCACTTATATGTCATTTACAGCAAACTTTTGTTCTTCATGCAAATTAGATCTTCTCAAATTCCCTTTCATGTATGATGATATTTTTAAGGATTTTAAGCATCTCCCGATCTACGACTTTCACGCCTCTTATCCCAATGATGTCTGACACTTCTTCTTGGCTTTATTTGTTTTAGGTATTCGTGCTTCAATCTTCGAACCTGTTCCTTATGGGCATCATTTGGGGTGTATATAACTGAAGCGTGCTTCCATGTTGCTTGCTTTATCTCATTTCTCCTCATTTCCCATGGCTATTGCATAACGTGTCAGCATCTTCCAATATTTGAGAGGAGACTTACAGCCTCCATTGGAATTTTACTGTATACGGTTCTTATTGGTTGCAAAGTGGAGGTGCCTTATTTCAGGGTGAGGATTTGTGTATTCTTGTTTCCAAATCTCATAGTGAATGCCTATGTTTAAGGTGATCATGTATTTCAATCAGATGCAGTAGTTTTTAAACACTTACCGAAAGGTTGATACATGTTAAGATTTTAGACATTGGATCAGGAAAGTATGCTACCTTAATAGTGGTTTCTTGTTCACGCATTTTTGTAGCGCCTCCTTAATCAACTAAAATGCCCCTGGTGCAGGTCTTGTTGCTGTTTACCTATTTCACTTCTTTCTGTATAGTATTTCATCATGTCTCTGAGAACCTTGTAATATTACGTCAACACTTGAGCTTCACAGAATCTGAGGGCATTGTTAGCATGCACGATGCAGTTCATGCAAAGTACATCATGTTCAGGTATGCAATATGACTTTAGTATATAGTAAAGTACCTGAAGATGGTAAACTTTAGTATAAATGTGCACAGAGTTGACAACTTCCTATTTACCTTGTTTACTGCTCTGTTAATTCAGGAAGTTTCAAGGTGCAATGACTGTTTTAACTGTAGCAAAAATATGGGTAAGAAAGTTCCTGTTGTTTCAAGTAAACCTTAGTTTATGTAGCTTTTTTGTCAAGTACTAAAAGACTCTGAATCATTAGATTTATATGGATGTGGATGGGATCAAAGACACTTTCTGGTTCCATCTGTTAGTCAGAGAGGTGGCACTATTCGGTATACTCTTCTATATTGGGTATGTTGTTCCAGATTTACATTTGTCAAGTGCTTAGTGCTGCTAATGTTTAAGCTTTTTTGGATTATAGTTATCTTTGTGTACCCATCTCAAGGAAATAATTATCCTTGCGCATATGAACTACATTTATGTATTTTTTTCTATCACAAGGAAGCTTACTACTACTACTGCTTCAGCTACTACTACTATTGCAAGTCTTCTTTCTTCTGATTATCATCATCAGCATTGTTGTTGTCATTGTGGTATAATTTTTACAATTATTTTTATTGTTGTTCTCTTTTTGTTATTATGATTGTTGTTAACATCATGATGATAATGATGGTGATCAGAAAACTCTATAGGCCTCTGTTGTATAGTAAACCCTATATTTGTTGGCAACGGTAATGGACAAATTCTTTGGACTTCTTATCTTGTCAGATGGACTTTTAGATCGAAGGAGGTACCACTGCATTTCACCATTATGCCTACACTGAAGTGCGAAGTGCAGAAAACCTTACCCCTGATCTACAAACTTGTATGCAACTGTTCTATGTTCCCTTCTCAGCGGTTCCATGTTTTTGTTTTTCTGTTTCATCAACTTTTAGATTAGCTAAATGTAAGAGCTGAAGGCATATTCTTATTTCTTACCCTGTGTGCAAGCTACCAAGTTATCATATTTGGTGTTTTACAGGAATTGGACTCAAAGGAATTAAATAATTTGGATTTCCATGAATGGCACATTGGAGTGGTAAGCTGGATACATACATTCAAGCTCATGTTAACAAGTTCTATCCTCATACTTATGACCAGAAAAATAACAAGCACAATTTGATGAACGAGTCTCCTAAGTGCTGTCATTAAGATTAACCAATACATATTTCACGTGCTTAGCACAGGCATTGTAGCTTATGAGATTGTTTAGCCTTTTTCTTATTTTTTCTGGTGATTTCACATAACTTGAGGTACTTGAGTTTTTCTTTTTATATGTGAGTAGTTTGTGATAGCTTACATAACCTTATCCCTACCCAAACATGAAATTGTTTAAGATGAATATTTGAAATTCTCATAGCTGTGTCACTTGTTTACCATCATTTAGTGCTTCTAGGCACATGCCATCTATGTTCTAAAATTGAAACGACTCACCTCAAACATTTAATAATCTAAGCAATACAGCTTGATCTCTGGAGAGATAACTATCAACTATGGCCGGGGCATGTAATAACTGGAAGATGCTGAGTTGAAGGCACCTGAGTCTAATTCTCCCTGACGGGCATCCGTAACTTTATGATGTGGTGCATGTAAGGTGTGGTGGTCATCACGTTGTGGTCTTTACCTCAAGAGGGTCCATATAAGAACCGAGATATTGATTAAGCACCATCTGTTGGTTAATCATATTTCTGTTAACATGTAAATTTCAAGTTATGATATTTTATTTCGATATATGCTAATATGTGCCCGTATCTGCATCCCCTGTCGTAATCATGTTGGGATCTGTACTTGCATCCATTCCTATGTGGAAGATGAGGAAAAACAAATTGAAACAAATCAAATGCTCTAAAGATCATTGTTTTAAATGAAAGTAGCTGCTCTGCAACGTTTCTGATGCTTTAAATAGCATTATAATCACCAATAATTGGCTATGGAAGATAGTTCTCATGTGAATACTAACTGCCTAATGTGGTTGTGCAGCCAACGGGTTTTCCTGACAAATATGCTGGAAATTCTGCTACTCTGCCATTTGTTATGGTGCGGAATCCTCGTGCATCTATGTGAGGCATTCCCATGAGAGCATAGAGTTATTGGTGCTGCTGTTTTTATCAAACAAGGCAACAGCTGAAAGAAGTCTGGTTATCCCTCGAAGATGGCAGTTATAGCAAAATTTGCTTGTTCTGCTTTGTATCATGTTTAGTCTCCTCTTATTCTCTACATATTAGGTGTACATGTGCTTATTTAATTTTTTGCTGGTCTCAGCTTATAAGAAATGTTTGGAATATGAACTGCAAAATGTGCCCCAAATGTTTATATTTCTCGGAAACGGTAAATGGTCGAAACATCCAATACCAAATTCAACCTATGCCTCAAGAAAGCAGGATTTAAGGTTGTCTAAAATGTTCAGAGAAATATATAGTTTCTTTTCATCGAACGGCGTTTGCAATAGTAACATGATATGTTTGCCCAGGAAAACGTCAACATTTAATATGTTATTCATTTCCTTTTCTGGTCGGGAAACGGGGAATTATGCCCAACAGAAAGAAAAACTCTCAAGCGACCACTTTGGACTCATGACACCGTTAGACCAAACAGAGACCCTAAAGGCATGCCTGAACTGACTTGCCACTCCACCGTTGGAATCCTTCTTAACAGGTGCATTCCATTTGTTTTCCCCTTACCTGCTGAGCAGTTACACATAGGCCGCAATAAGACATCAACGCTCTTGTACAACATTGGGGAACTTGGTGGATTAGCTAGTCTGAAGAGAGAGAGAGAGACAGAGAGTATAAACTTCAACTCGTGAACATCCTAAGCCAATTGCGAACAACAGGAGCATGCAAACTTCGCTATAAATGAGGCCTCAATATTCTAAAACATTCTTTAACAATAAAAAAATCAGCCTTTTTATGCTGTCCTTTATAAGGAGAAATTGCATAAAAGAAGTGCGTGGTGCATTAAAACAACTATCACTGACTACCAGAAGAATGCATGTGCAATTTCTAATCCGCACACAATGCTGTCATGTGAACAGTTATAACCGACACTGCAGGAACTAATATCAGAAGTGATGCACATGTAAGCCTTTTTCCATACTAGTTGGGGTTCCCTACATGAATTATTTGTTTCCATAAAACTCGATCATGTGACTATATGCTTTATTGTTTCTTTCCAATACTTTTACAGTCTTCCTCTTCCTCTTAACATTTTTATAATTTAGTTTATCATACCTTCTTATTAGAGATTTCTTTAGTTATCTTTCTATGTGTCCAAACCATCTTAAATAATTTTATCTATTGATCACTTTCAATTTATTTCTAATAACCTTGTTACATACACGTGTTTTCATATCCAAACTATACAAAATGGGTTGATTATATGATTTCTTTGTTCTCATAGAGCTCGATCATGTGTCATGTTAACTATTAACTCAATATATACTAAATCATGATTTATTGTTTCCTTCCAATACTTTTGTGGTCTTTCTCTTCTTCTTTTATCATTTTTACAGTCTAGCTTTTTATACCTTTTTACCATAGCTTCTTTTGATTGTCTTTCTACATGTACAAGTCATCTTAAATGATTTTGTTATCTATTGATCACTCTCAATTTGTTTATAATAACCTCGTTATGTATAACGTTTTTTCTTGTGTGACCACTCATTCATTTCAATATCTTTATTTCTACAACAAATATATATTATACATATTGATGATTAACTGCCCAACTCTTAGAACCATATAACATAGCAGGTATAATTGTTGCTCTATAATGTTTACCTTTCAACTTTAATGGTATCTTCTTATCACATAGAATAATTTATGCACCTCTCTATTTTAACTAACTTACATTAATTTTACATAACATCTCCATTAATTTTTCTGTCACTTTGAAAATTGAATCTAAGTATTTAAAACTTTTTTTATACGAGAAATAATATGTGTCAATCTTAATTTTTATGTCATTTGAATTAACTAAATGATCAAACTTGTATTCCATATATTCTATATGTGTTCTACTAAGTTTAAAGCCTTTACTTTCTAATGTTTTCTTCATAGTTCCAATTTTCTATTAGCTTTTTCCTTAGTCTCAACAACCAATGCAATATCATCCGCAAATAACATATACCAAGTGGCTTCATCTTAAATATGTTTTGTTAGTTTGTCAATAACCAATATAAATAAATAAAGACTTAAAACTCATCCTTAATATATATCATTCATTCATATCTCTTATAAGATTGATGTATGTCAAAGGGATATCTCTTTTTTCCAAAGTTCTTCAAAGAGTATCTTTTGATACCTTATCATAAATTTTTTCTACATCAATGAATATCATGTGAAGATTCTTTTTCTCTCTAAAATATTTAATAAGATGTCACAATAGATGTAGAAGTGCCTGACATAAATACAAATTGGGTAAGTGTTCTACTTGATATTTGTCTTGATCTACGTTAATAATTCTTTTCCATAATTCTAAAGTATAGCTCATCAACTTGATACCTCGATAATTTATACAATTATAAATATCTTCATTATTTTGGTATATATTATAATTATACTCTTCCTTCATTCCTTAGGGATCTTTTGGTTTTTGTATATTTTATTAAATAATCTTGTAAACCAAGTAATACCCGTCTCTCCTAAGATTTTCTATACTTCTATAAGAATATTTTTTGGTCTTATAGATTTACCAATCCTTATAAGTTTAATAGCCTCTCTGACTTATTCTTTGGAATATGTAGTTAGAAATTGTGGTTTATATACTTTTTTGAATTGGTTATCTCTCCTTAGCTAATATTAACAACTATATTTTTGTTAAAAAGCTTATGAAAATAATTTATTTATTTATTTTGATATCAACACTTACCACTAGAATCTTATCCTTCACATTTTTTATGCATCTAACAAAAGTAATATCCTTAGTTTTCTTATTTCTAACTTTAGATATCCTATAAATATCCCTTTCACCTTCTTTTGAGTTGAGTTTTTTATATAAATCCTCTAAAATTTTAGCTTTTGCTTCACTAATGGTTTCTTTCTTTCTTATAAGCCTCACAAGTTTCATTAGTCTTGTTGACACAATACAATTTGTAATATTCTCTCTTCACCTTGATCATATCGTTTACCACTTCACTCCATTACTAACCTTTATTTTGTGTTGGTATGCTCCCTTAAATTCACCTAACACATCTTTTGCTACTTTCTTAATATTATTAGCCATATTGTTTCATAAATAACAAATATTTTCTTGAAGAACTTTCTATTTAAATATATCTTAATTCTCATCTTTAAGGTTTAATAATTTAGTCCGAGTAGCTTTCATGTCATTTACCTTTTTCTCTATCTTTTTACTTATAAATCCATATAACTGAAAGTCAATATTGGGTAGTTAAGCTTTCTATTAAAATTACCTTACAATCCTTACAACATGATCTATCATTTCTCTTACAAGCAAAATAATTAATTTATGTTTATCACAAACCACTATTATAAGTAATTAAGTATTCATCTCATTTTCTAAAAATTATAATAGATAAAAAGAGATCATATGCCATAACAAAATTTAAAATTTCCTTATCTTTCTCATTTAAATCTCTAAACTCATAGTTGTCATGAATGCCTTGATATTCTAGTATCTCTTTACTAACATATCCATTTAGACCTCCATCTAAACAAATCACCTCTCATTGTAGAATATTTTGAGTTACCATATCTAACTCCTCCTAAAGTGTGCTTTTTATGCTATCTTGTAGTCCTACTTGAGGTGAATAAGTACAACTTATATTTAAAGCTGCTATCCCTCATGTCAGTGTTTGTCTGCTACATTATCTTTTAAATCTTTATTTATAATAATACCAACTCTATTTCGAACTTTTTTCTTTCTTGAGTACCATAATTTAAAACTTTCATTCTCAATCTCCTTTGCTTTTTCTCTAACCCACTTTGTCTTCTAAATATAAAGTGTAATTTTTGCTTCTAATCATATTATCTACCACTTTTATTAGCTTGCCGGTCAATGTTATGATATTGAAAGTATTAATACAAATCTTATTATCTAGAACTAGGTTCTTTACCCCTCCCCCCTCCCCCGCCCCGCATCTATCCATGCTGAAAATGTTGAGACCATTTCTATAATTTATTTACTATATTCGAACAACAATATAGTAAGGCTAACTTATTTACTCAACCCGTCCATGATATGGAACCCTCCCTATAATTGATTCATTGCATGTAGGCAAAGATGAATAAGCCCTTGCTCATTTTTCACTATATTTGGACTCTATACTGTGTTGCTAAGAGGGAACACCCCAAGACAATGTTGATAATGTTGAGAATCCATGATAGATAAATCTAACAAGTTTTACATTGGTTGTTAGAAGCTTAACACAATGCTCCTCCTTTGCCTGAGTTGTGATGAGAGTGCATTTACCAAATTGGGATAGTGCTTGAAATCTATGGTTAGTATTCTTAAATTCTTTATATTTTCTTGCCAATATATTTGTGAGGCCTTTTTCGTTAACGAGAAACACGTGAGGTGTCTTTACTGTTTTGAGTTTCTCAATCTTCTCATATGATTGAAATTTTATGCCGATCTTGTATGGCCTAGAAATTATATGTTTTTAAGTTTTTTTTTAAAATATGTGCGTTATATAGGGTCTTTGAGCTTCACAAACTTGTTAGCTAATGAATTTCACAAATTATATAGTAGATCAACATTAAATACCGACGTACTTAAGGATACATGAATGTGTTACTATGCAGTTTAGTTGTATGATGCCTAATGTTGAAATGCAGCATCAGTAAAGATATTAATTGATGTTTCTAACTATAAGTGCATCAAATCTCTAGGTAGAATAGACAAGACGGATTTCATCCCTTGTTTTCTCTTGGGAGGCACCTCCTCGCTTCACTAGTTTGTTTTTTATAATAGTATTTTTTTAGATTTTCAAATAAGTTGTATATGATTATCCATCCCACACTACAAATTGGCTTCTGCTCTTGGTTCACTTCTTCTTGCTCCTGAGCAGTTGCTCGTAGTGAGAGTAATTGAAGATCTTGTTTCAATGCTTACAATGATAGTTCTTGAGTTAGTCACTTTTGACTTTAGTTGGTTGAGCTTCCTCTCCTTTGTTAGCTCATTTCATCAAGACTGTTGTAGCAAAACACGCTTGACAAGGAAATACACTACCAAGTTCGAGTTCATTTCTTCATTTGAGTACCTTCATATAAACAAATACAAAATAAGTCACATCAAAATTATAGTTAGTCAATGATCTTGTTAGGCATTGTGTTCATCAAAGAGACACTAGTGGAATCGAACAAACATCGAAAGGTTTATTTACTGCTTTAATCACAACAAAACCGTTGCAAATACTTATCGTAGATGGCTTTGGTTGTTGTTTCATATCCATGAGCTTCAGACGGAAACATATCAGTGATTTTTACAACCCCAAGTCTTGTTTGTGCATTATTTTCCTCTTTGGTGTGGCACAATAATATTTGGTTTAGTAAATTTATTTTATTATCTTGATGACAACTCCAAGGTATGTTACAAATAAACAATTGACAAGTAATGAGATTTATGTAACTCGATTCAAAGTCCACATGTATCAAAATGATTTAAAGTATAATATGATAGAGAGTTTCAGATATTTTAAAAATATAGATAATGAGCCCAATAGAGCCATGCAAAACAATTGACGTAGAGATGTGATTTGGGTTACGGAATACAACTTGATAAGGAAGAGAATGTCAATAGGGAGAGAGAGCTAGGAGGGTGATCTCAATATTAGGTTAGGTATATGGGAGAGAGAGGGATAACTATCTCTAATTGCTTTATATGCATACGTACATACACACACACAGATATATATATATATATATATATATATATATATATATATATATATATATATATATATATATATATATATATATATATATATATATGCAACTTAGGCCAAATTCCATCTGGGTTTAGTATTAGGGCCAAAACTAATGGCTTATTATATATAAGCAATTGGTCTAATAAGTAAGTAATCCTAATCCATCAAAAATAATTCAACAAACTGCCACTTGGCATTAATCAGGTTATTCGAACAACTAACATAATAACAAAATTCTTAGTAAATACTTAACAATTAGTGTATGCTAAACCTTATCAAAATTCAAAAACGAAACGGTACAATCATTGAATCCAATAGAGGAACAAGTAATGTAAAGTATGACCATTGAATCCCATAGTTTTTAACATCTGAATCCAATAGAATACGCAAATGGGTTGAAGCCATTGATGATGTCAAATTATACCATAAGTGCCTCTCGAGGACACAACCTAGAAGATCAACACTCGATCATTAAATCCCCTCAAATTATAATACGATCACTCAAAATGGCCAAATGGGCTTGACCCATTAATGATGTCAGATTATATCATAAATCCCCTCAAGGACAGCACCCCAGTGATCAGCAGAAGATCATTAAATCTGATAGAGAAGCAAATGACATAAATTGTTCATACAACATACATTATAGATGCGCCTCAAGGCCACAACCTAGATGATCAACACAAGATCATTGAATCTAATGGAAAAATATCAGTGTTGTCTGACGCGTATCGTATCGTGTATCGCTGGGCTCCACGATACGGGCGTATCGTATCATATCGTATCGTACTTTAATATTAAAATAATATAAAAATTAATTAAAAATTAATAAAATTTAGTAAAAAATCGAAAAAAATTGGAAAAAAATCAGGAAAAATCTGATAATTGCTTTAAATTCATATAATGTAAGTTTAGTACAGATTGAGCATTCAACATTGAACAATTGCATCCAAATTTACATATTTTGAATCCAAAAAATAAAATACAGACATAGTTTACACTTTACAGTACACTACAGTTACATATAATGTTACATTTTACAAATTGTAATCAGGATCATCAACTAAATAATCTTCATCTTCTCCTTGTTGCAGATCCTCATCATCATCAGCCACACCCACACCTTCTTCTTCAAAATCAAATTCTTCATCTCCATAATGTTGTTGCGCTCCTTCCAAATTAATCCAGGCAACGTCTTCTTCTGTTAGGAGGGCATTTTCTTCAGTGTCTTCCATAACCCAATCTTCTAATATATCAAAATTATCCAAACTTATTGGATCAAACTGACTTTCTTCTCTATTTACTTTTTTTAATTGCCTACGACACAAACAAAGATAAACAATTAGTAAGTAATATTAACAATTGAAAACTGAAGTTAAATAATATTGAATTGAAAATTTGAAAGTAATACAACATTACCTTTCACGAAGGCACATGTTACAACGAATATAAACCAAATCATTAAGCCTTTTGTGTTCCAACCTGTTGCGCTTTATTGTATGGATGTGTTCAAAAACACTCCAATTTCTTTCACAACCTGTTGCACTACAGGTTTGACTTAAGACTCTGACTGCAAAATCTCGAAGGTTTGGACAATCACTTCCAAACCTGTTCCACCAAACATCTGTAAAAAAAATACAAACATTAGAGACATAATAATCCACAGTAATGTAAGATGCAACTTAAATATGAAAATAAACAATTTACCTGGACGCATCGTAGTGCGGTTGCGAATTGTAACAGGCAAACCCATAAAGTGAAGAGCATTATCATATATCTCCATCTCTTGATGTATCGCATATGCTATGCTCTCATCAGGGACTAATCTGTCGATACAATCAATGATTCCTCGATTAACCTCACCGTCCCTTTTGAAGGTTTCTGAGTACCTGAATGGTGGGTTTAGATAATATGCTGCTGCATGAATAGGCTGATACAATTGTTTATTCCATCTACTATCAATTATTTTCCACACGGGCACATAATCTCTCTTTTTTCCATTAAAATTATTTCTGATGGCTTCTTTTGCCCTGTCCATGGCTTCATAAAGGTAGCCCATAGATGGTTTCTCCTCGCTATCAGCCAATCTCAAAACTTTCACTAATGGACAAATAATTTTCAATAATCTGACACATGCATTCCAAAATGAACTTCTAAAAACTGTTTCTGCAATCTCATTCAACTTTCTATTTCTTCTGTTTTGAGGCAACTCTGCAAATTGTTGCCACTCATCTGAGGAGAACATTCTCTTCAAAGCTTGCTTTTGTCTCACAATACTTTGTACAGATAAGAAGTTTGTTGCGAACTGAGTTACAGCTGTGCGAAGAAGCTCTGCACCTTCTGTATATCTCCTCATCATACACAAAACAAATGCATGGTTGTAAATGAATTTTGTAATATCTTGGCAACACTCAGTTGCTGCCTTTATTTCATCCATCTCACCAATGTCCTCGAGGATGAGATCTAAACAATGGGCTGCACATGGTGTCCAGTAGAAAGTCCCATAAATATCAGCTAACTCCTTCCCAGCTGCTTTGTAGTTAGCTGCATTATCTGTAATCAATTGGACCACATTCTGTAGCCCAACCTCCTGTATAATCTTATCAAATTCTTCTCGTAGGATCTCTGCAGTGTGTCTCTCCTCTGACATGTCTAGAGATCTCAAAAACATGAGTCCTTTAGGACAATATACAAGAAAGTTTAGCAATGTCCTTCCTCGCCTATCGGTCCATCCATCTGCCATAATAGTGCATCCTGTTTCCTTCCACGACTGTCTCAAAGTTGAACAGTATTGTTGCACTTCAATTACGGTCTGATCTAATATCTTCCCTCTCAACTTCTGATAAGAGGGCATCTTATATCCTAGACCAATGTTTGCAATTGCATCTGCCATTGCTTGAAAATGAAAACTATTTGCTGCATTAAATGGAATGTATGCATCATAAAACCATCTTCCCACTGCAAGGTCTGCCTGATCATGCAGTTGTTCTGAAGCCATAGCAGCACGAATTCCTGATTGAGCACCAGGTGTAGTGGAAGGAGGAAAGAACGAATGTATGCTAGAAGAAGAAGCTCTTCCTCTACTCCTTCCTGAACTTCCTCTTCTGCCACCTCCAAAGTCTTCAGCTGCAACCCTCTTTCCTCTAGTAGGTGCTCGTGAACTGCTACTACCAATCTCTGTTCGAGCATCTGAAGGCAAACTATCAGTGAATCCAAATCCAGTGGCAGTAGCATCATCAGCTTCTTCATACATCTGAAAATCATCCTTTTGTTGTCTCCGTTCTTGTATGTTCTCAATCATCTGTAGGCATTGCCATTTAATACCTTCTGGTAAACTTCTAACTCTGCCTGTGCATGGAGCAACTTCTTTCCTGGTTCCCGCTAGGTGGTGTTTCAACCTTGAAATTCCACCACTAACCACCTTTTCACAAAATAAGCATTTGATTTTTAACCTTGAACCCTCAACTGGTATACCCCACTGCCATGCCGGATCATCAGACTTTGAATGAGAGTCTCTACCACCCCTTCCTACCATCTCAATGGAGTACTTTAATTCAAACAAAAACCTGAAAATAAAAGCACTTCGTAAATTCCCCAATCTTCAAATAACACTCAAATCGAGTGTCTCCCACTTCATGAATGCAATAAAAATCGTATACACACACTTAATAACTTCATATTTTGTCATTCAAAAAAAAAAAAACCGAAATAACACAAAAAACAACAAATATAAAGGAAAATAATGAAAAAAACATTAAAAATATACCAAAATCCGAGTTTGGAGGCTTGCACGGGCACCGTAGGGCACAATTTTGGAGCTTTGAACACTAAGGAGGCGAAAATCGGCTCTTAGGGAGCTTGAGGAACCCAAGAAGAGAGAGGAAACCCGCGAAAAATCGCGGGTTTCAGTCGGCCCGTGACCCTTTATAAGGGTCCCAGGGCGTATCGCTCGTATCGTATGATACGACCCGTATCGCACGATACGGTGCGATACTGTGGGTTTCACGATACAGGCCCCCGTATCGTATCGTGGTGGCCCACGATACGATACGTACGATACGGTGCGATACGGATAACACTGAAAAATATATGGTATAAAATGATCATCCAAGATATGCACATGGACTTAACCCATTAATGAAGCCAAATTTACCTCACAAATGCACCTCAAGGACTCAACCTAGTTGATCAACACAAGATCATTGAATCTGATAGGAAAACATACGATATAAAATGATCATCCGAGACAAAGAAAATGGGCTTATCCCATTAATTATATAAAATTACATCATAAATGCCACCAACTAAGATTCCCATTAGACCAAGGCTATATCAAAGAGTTAAGAAGACCAATGTGATTACATGATGTATAGGTGCTTCAATTGACGCAAAATTCTTAGTACTTGAAAGTAGACAAGTAGAACTATCTAACTGATTAAAAATCAATCTATTTTAAAAAGAATTGGATTTTTGGTAATTTGTTCAATTTTATTGGGATCTAGTTGACAACCTAATTATAGCCCTCCCAATATATTTTTATGTCTAAGCTCTGATTTATGTGATTCTTGATTTATCAAAAGAGAACACAGATACCTTCCAAAGATTTACAATTGGTCAATTTAGACTAGAATTGCCTAAGTTATAACCTTTTCTTGAGAATATATGCTCACCGTCTAAGACATTGTGTACCTCTAAGAAGGTCATATTATTTCTTCCATATTTTAGTGGATGAGATTGGATTTATGGAATTCTTGATATGTTGGAAAGTACATGAGATAGCATTCCAAATGGCTAAGAATTGGGAAAATCTGCATAGGGATGAATTTTAGAACTTAGGTAGAATTTTGCTAGGTTGACGATTGTGGATTTGATTATGCGACTAAACACAGGAAGATAAAACTCAATGGAAAGAAAATAGATAAGTTGATATATGATAATCAATTTTCCTCCAAGGTGTGTAGTCACATCCTTTTATAACCATGGGTGAACTGGTTCTGGTGACTTCTCCACTTCTCACAATGACTCTTCAACTTCTCCAATTCTTAGATAGTGGGTTAAAACTCCTTAACTAATTTTAAAAGGTAGTTCTTTATATTTGTTAATGTATAATTAATAATGACTCATTACTCATCGATGTTCATAATGCCTCTTTGAGTTCCTTCTATGTCTCTATATTGGAAAGAGCAATTACTTTTGAAAGTGGCTCCTTAGGTCCCATGTAGTTCTTAACAAATATATAAAACTTCATAGTTAAGGCAGTTGTGGCTGCCCATTTGACTTGCTTCCATGTAACAACCATGTCAAACATTATGAAGGTGTATCCACAAGCAGATTCATGATTATCCACACAAGATGCATATTCTATACCTATATAAGCTACAATTTGTGCAACTCTCTAACAATTTTTATGATTTACCAAGCACACTAACAACAAAATTATATCTAAATGAGTGCATACTCAAGCATACACAAGGCAAATAGATTTCTCACATGTTCAAAACAGAACCAAAATAAAATTCCTCTTAATAAATGATACATAAACAACATAATACAAATTTACATTATGTCCAAAAGTAAAAGTTTACCAAATAGACCCTATGTAATTAGCTACTTTGAGCACTTTTAAGTTTTGAAGATAGTATTCTACCTTCTCACTTGGCTTCTAAAGAATTTGCAACATGAATAGTTGCTTCATAATCCAACAACCAATAGTAAAATGTTATTTCAAGACTGTTGGACTTAAAACAAATTAAATAAAGCTTGAGGAACTAATATAGGGAATGCACCTTCTTTGCCACACTTCTTAAACTTGAAATATTATGATGTTTTATGGACAAGCTTTTACAACTTATATGTGCTCTTAAAACCCTTCTTCTTTGATTCTTTGAAATACTTACCACATTTTTTTATCCTAATATCTCTGATATAACCCAAGCAATGCATTTTCCTTAGCTCATAAATAATTCAAGCAAACTTAGTTTAGGAAAGCAGTGTTGAGATTCACCAAATGAAGGCATGACTCATATAATATCATTACCACCTCAGTGCAAGCACAAGAGGGAAAACTAACTCAAGATGGAAGACCTTGACAACAACTCTAGTTGGTTCATTTTGTCATATAACTACAACCAACCAGTGGTCTGATTGTAAGCGCATCCTCATATTAAGCAAGGAAGAATTTTGAGTAGAAGTTTCCTTCATATATTAATGCTTAAAACGTAAAGCCTCTTCTTCAAATGGGTTATCGGTGTAACAAGAAAGGCATCGATGAATTGATACTTGTATAAAATCTTTCATTGATCTCTCTCTATGTGGTTCCCGTTTCAACTCTCTCCCATTGCGACACCTCTTTGATCACCGTGGTTGATCAACTATCATCTGACCAATTTGCACCATCTTATGCCTCTCAACCTAGCCAATCTATCACCATCAACCACCACCCTATTGTTACTAGAATCCTTATCAAATTTCTAATAATTCAAAATCTCAACCTAGTGCAGCCACTATTGAAAAATAAACTTAATTTTTGAGGTATCTTAATTGTCTCTACCTAGGAAATATATGTTGAATTATTAGAGGTCAAATCTTGGGTTTCCTAATTAGGGGTGTGTATTGGTTAGAACCAAATCGAACTTCCATTGAATCTAAAAACCGAACCTGAACCAAATTATGTAGGTACCTGAACCAAATTATTTCGGTTCCGTTCTCTTATTGGGTTTACCCTCTATGACTGAATTCTTTCTCTCTCTATATATAGGTATGTATATGTATATACATGCATATATATTTTTATATATGTGTATATATTAAATATATGTACATGTATATATATATGTATATCAATATATGTATTACATGTAGGTATGTGTTGCTATATGTATATATGTGCATATATGTATGTATATATATACTATATACACATATGTGTATGTACATATATATGTATATATATTTGCATATGTATTATATATATAGGTATGTATATGTATATATTATATACATACATGTATATGCATATGTACACACATATTATATAAACATATATATATATATATATATATATATGCATATACATATATATGTGTATATGCATATAAACATATATGAATATACATATAAACATATATGTATATATAATATTTTGTTATTCAATTATATCCAAATAATGCTCATCCTGCTCCCAATGCATGGAAAATATGTGTGAAGTGAACCATTGTAATTACCTATGCATGGAAATATATATGGAATTAAGAATTGGAATTATTAATGAAGTTTTTTGTAAGTTTTAAGCTAGGTTAGTCAAATTCATATGAGAAATGTGTGGTCAAGCTTAGAACTAATAAAGTCATAATTTTGGGTAATTACTAACCTAGAAAGACCCCATATATATGCCTATATATATATATATATGGAAGTCATTTTCAATGAGATGTAAGCTTTTTTCAAGCAATACAAGCATCTTCTCTACATCCCAAAGCCTCTATCCGAGTATAGTATTTTCATAGTATTCTACCTCGCATACTTAGTTTTTCAATAATTGATATCAGAGCCTAACATGGCTTCCGACATGATGCAACTTCAAGTTCTTCGCTTCACTAAAGAATGCTATAAGAGATAGACTTTTCAAATGAAAGCAATTACTGAATGTCAAAATGCTTGGGAAGTAGTTGAAAAAAGATAAAGTAAGCCTTCAATTCAAGAAGTTATGAATGATCGACAAAAAGAGATTCTTCGAGACTTAAGAAAAATAGATAAGAAGGTTTTTTTTCCTATCTATTAAGAAATTGTTGATAGAGACTTCGAGAAGGTTGCAACCGTAAGAAGTATAAAACAAGCTTAAGAGACTTTTCAAAACACCTAGAAAGATATTGAGAAAGTGAAGAAAGTAAAGCTTCAAACTCATATAGAAAAGTTTGAATGCTTACACACGAAGAAAGATGCGTTAGTGCCAGACTACTTCACAAGAGTATTGATTGTGATGAACTAACTATAGAGATACAATGAAGGAGTTAGACAATTATGTCATCAAAAAATATTAAGCTCAATAGATTAAACATTTGATTGTGTTATATTAGCCATTGAACAATCAAATGATTTAGAATCCATGACAATAGACAAACTTATGGGATCCTTCCAAGCCCATGAACAAAGATTGATGAAGAGAAATGACCAATCATTGGAGCAAGGGCTTCAATTGAAGGTCTCTTTAGGAGATCAAAGAGAAGAATATGGACGAGGACGAGATAGAGGTCGAGGTCGAGGTGGAAGAGGTAAAAAGGTGTTTATAATTAAGATGAAAGGAAAAAAGCTTCAAGTTCGAATCGAGGATGAGGAAAAAGATATTTTGCATGAGGATCATAATAAAGATCAAATTCAATGCTTTGAGTGTAAAAAGTATGGTCATTATACAAGTGAATGTTGGACTCAAACTCATGAAGATTGCAATGAGAAGGCCAACTATATTGAAGAAAAGAATGAAGATGAACCTATGCTCTTATTAGTATACAAAGATGGTGAAAGTAATATGAACGATAAGTGATATCTTGATACCAATACTAGCAACTATATGAGTGGGAGAAAAGAGCTCTTTGTGAAGATAGACGAATCTATAAATAGAGAGGTTACTTTTGTTGATTCATCTAAAATATTTTTGAAGAAAAAATGTGACATCTTAATTAGAACAAATATCAGAAGTTATTAAGTCATCATTGATGTTTATTATGTACTAGAAATGAAGTGTACTATCATAAGCTTGGAACAACTCTTAGAGAAATGCTATCAAACCTACATAAAGAAAAATAGTCTTTCAATAAGAGATATAAATGACAAGTTGCTTTGAAGAGTGGAGATGATAAAGAACCAAATATTTCCTTTGAATCTTAGAACCAATGTATTGAAGTGCTTGATGACTTATACTGAAGAAGGCCCATGGCTTTGTCATTTGAGGTACAAACATGTTAACTTTGAAAGCCTTAAAGATCTTTACAAAAACAATATAGTAAAAGGATTACCTTGCATAGAGCATCCAAATCAATTATGTGAAGGATATATTTGTAGTAAGCAATATTAGAGCTTTTTTTTAAAGGAGTCACAATGAAAAGCAAGCAAATATCTACAATTCATCCACATGAATGTGTGCGGATTGATCATATACTATTATCACCCGGTAAGCATAAATACTTACTTTTATTGATGACTACAATAAAAAAAACTTGAGTATATTTTCTCAAAGATAAATGAAAAGTTTTTTATTGATTCAAGAAGTTCAAAGATTTTATAGAGAAGGAGAAAGGCCTCCATATCAAAGCACTAGGATTGGATCATCATTGTGTCCTCCATATTATGAAGAGAATGGTGTTAATCATGCACTTACTGCACTTTATTCACCTTAACAAAATGGAGTCATTGAAAGAAAAGATCGGACCGTTCTTAACATGGTTTAAAATATATTAAAAACCAAAAAAATACCAAAAGAATTTTCTACAAAGGAGATGGATGGTATGGTATATTTGCTAAATCGAAGTCATAGGAGGACTATGAAAAATAAAACTCCTCAAAAAGCTTGGAATTAGGTGAAGTCAAATGTTTTCTGTTTGAGAGTATTTGGAAGTTTTGCTTATGCTCGTGTACTTAAAGGAAAAAGATCTAAGCTTAATGATTGAAGCAAAGAATATATATTTATTGGATATGATGCTAAAAATAAGGCATACAAGATCTATAATACAACTAACGAAAGGAAAATCATTAGTAGAGATATTAATTTCAATGAGAAAGGATGTTAGAGCTTTAAAGAAGGAGAACAAATTTCAACACAACTTGTTGAATTTAAAGAAACTAACGGAGGACCCACCAATTCTACTACACTATTAGAAGATGAAGAAGATGAATGTCTTCTTCCAAAAATAAGATTGTTAAGTGATATTTATAATCAAAATGACCTCTTGTTTTGTCTTTGTAGTGATTGTGTACCGTTTTGAAAACGCCCTAAAAGATGAGCAATGAACGGAAAAATATAAGCAATAAAGAAGAATAAAATATGAGAGCTTACAACATTGCTCGAAAGACATCAAGTAATTGGAGTGAAGTAGATTTCTAACATAAAAAAGAATGTAAATATATCGATACTTGATACCACTTCTTAAGGGATCATGTAAATAATAAGATTGTGTAACTTGTTTATGTGAGACACAAAACCAAATTGTAGATATTTTACAAAGCCACTCAAGATTGAATTATTCATAAAGTTTAGTCATTTGGTCGGCATGAAGGATGGAAGGAAAATTAAGTTTAAAAGAGAATGTTAAGAAATAAACTTAATTTTCAAGGTATCTTAATTGTCTCTACCTAGGAAGCATATGTTGAATTATTAGAGGTCAAATCTTGGGTCTCCAAATACATGAGAAATATTTGTAAAGTTAAGCATTGTAATTACCTACACATGAAAAATTAAAAATTGAAATTACCAATGATTTTTTCAGTTCCAAACTAGGTTAGTTAAATTTGTATGGGAAATGTGTGGTCAAGCTTGAAATTAGTAAAGTCAGAATTTTGGGTAGTTAATAGCCTACAAAGATCCTCATATGTATACTTATATATGTGAAAGTCATTTGCAATGAGATGTAAGCTATTTTTCAAGCAATACAATCATTTTCTCTATAGCCCAAAACCTTTATTCGAGCATAGTATTTTTCATAATATTCTACCTCACATACTTAGTTTTTCAACATCCACCCCCTCTGAGTTTTCCCGTTATGAGACACATCACACCCATCCTTGTCACTGCTTGCCACCCGTGTAGTCCGCTGCCACCATAGTAGTCATGTCAAAGCCATCGGCCTTGCCAAATCACCGAACCTCCTCCCTGACTCTCCATTGGTATCACCATGGAAGTCTTCCCCAACCCGTCATATTGGCTTATTCATGAAACCATGTATGACCCAACTCAGTAAGATTCAATTTAGTGCCAAACCAAATCCATATGTCAGTTGACTGCACCTAAGTCGACTTAATTTGACTAAGCCTACTGCAGCTGATTCTCAACGAAAACACAAACATGCTGCCTCCATGAGCACTTTTTGACGGTACCCATTGTGAGACCATATTCAGTTTGTTAAATCTGAAGTTTCTGAATGTTCGTGCTTAACTCTTCATTAAATCGAAGTGAACTACAAGGGTTGAACCCAAGTACAAGGGTTTGATGTGGATGCCCTTGGAAGTCAGCATGAGCCTATAATCATATAATCTTGAAAACTCAAGTTCGTAATATCAATGCTCAACCCAGTCATTGTATTCCTATTGCTGAACAAAATAGGTAGTAATTGTCATTGTCAATTGTGTTATGAATATTGAAAAGGAATAACCCGAGAGACATATTGTTGTCTGGTTGACGGCTTCACTCAAATGATAGAGCATATTATACTCGATTAAAAGGCATAAGGACATGCCAGAGAACTCTTACCCTCATTGTCAAAGAAGAAGATGAATCAGATAAGGTATCAAGTAATGAAATGGGTCTCAAAGAATTTGATTTTGTCTATCTCGGTTGCTGATAGGGGTTACGTAGAAAGGTAGAACACTCAATATGCTCGGGAAGATAAGAGGCTATGTTATTGTTACTCCGAAGAATGATAAAAGAAGAAAAAATACAATTATATGATTGATTTTTCCTTTCCGTCTTTGATTATAAATATCTATTTATAGGCTTTTATAGGAATGACAAAGATTGTGCTAAACCTTTTGGGTATGATCCTTGATAACTCTTCACTTCTATGTTCATGCCATCCTTTTTTCTGTCACGGTGCTTTGAGTGTGTCAACTAACTCTATGATTTGTAAAATCGGCTTGAGATAATGGGCCTATTTCACATGCTTGAGGTCTTGACTCTTCATAAGCTAGATGTCCCTTCCTTTTTAAGACTCTTGATATTTTGTCATATATCCTCCAACATTTTTTGGCGACAACACATACTAAACTTCAATTAGGGCACCTAAAACAAATGAAATAGTGTATATCGAGATCTGAATTTTGCAACAAGGATTCAAAATTTGGTTGCAAAAGCTAAAACATGCATGTAAGATTTTGAATATTTGAGTTGAGGATAGAGTACAAAATGCAACTAACAGAATGGAAGGTCTAGCCTACCAATGGTATGGATCACAATTTCATCATTGGAATATAGACCTCAATGGGAAGATTCTAGAGAAGCAGTTTTGCAACAGTTTGGTACTAAGGTTTTGGGCAAGACTCATGATGAATCAAAGATAAGTCATGCTAGAAGAATATTAAACTAAGTTTGAGGAACTTGTCCCATTAGTACAACCTTACTCCCAAACCATTGGTCGGTACATATGTTGCTGGATCAAGGTACAAATTGAAGTATGAAGTCTTGTACTCAAAGGTTACCACCATCCTGGGTGGTTTTGTCATTGATAAATTACATGAAGAAAAATTGAGGTCAAACATCCAAGTCCAAAACCAAGGAGTCCCAACCTTTCAGGTTTCCCAATGAAAAGGAGGACGCGAAAAGGTCGCTCTAACCCCTAGGCAACTCGGGGTTTGTAACAAATGTGGTTTGTGCTACACACTATACGCACCTTCAAATTTTCACTCTTCCTAAAATTTTGAAGTTTATAAACTCTTTTTTCGAGAAAAATTAATTCAAGAAACTAAACTAAAAATTTCAAAAAAATATATTGAAAAAATCAAGGCTTTTAAAAGATTTTCAAAAATCAAAATTTTGAAAGAAATGAAAATTTTAGAAGATTTTGGGAAAGACTCAAACTTGACAAAGTAAACTTTCAAAAATCATGAAAGAAAAACAAAATTCAAAAGCATTTCCAAAATAGTTCCATTAAATATGTGTCTTGAAAATAAGTGCCCCAATAGCCCTCAGCAGGTAAACTAGGTCATAGCCCATTTACCATTTCCATAGACTATTACCTATTCATCGTGAAATTCCTAGCTGTTTCTTCTTGCGATGATAGTAGTCCATTTCGCTACCTCCTCTTCCATCTCACTAGAGCTAGGCATGGCCGGTTTGGACTCGGTCTGGCGGTTTGACCCAGAACTGAACCAGCTCACAAACGGGATAAAATTGGACCTAACCGTTTCGTTTCCAAAACCGTAATAAGACCCGGATATATCCCAGTTCAGTTATGGTTTGACTATTTGAAAAACAGGCTGAAACCAGAACCACTAGAGCACTTCCGGACCAAACCGCCGATTTCAGTTTCAGTTTCATGACGGTTCCGAATCCGTTTTTGGATGGTTTTGAATCCTATTTTGAGACGGTTCTGGATCTGTATCCAAATCTAATTTAGTTATATAACAATTAAATAATTTAAACTATATATAAGAGTTTTAAACTATAAGTTATATAAGAGTATATAAGTTTATAACTATAAATATTAGTGTATAATATATTATATTACATACATGATACATATATTACATTAAAAAAGGACATAATTACACTATATAAGTTATAACACATAGCATAATAATGTATTATATGTAAGTAATATATTATATGTAATACATTACATATATCATATATATCTAATATGCTATATACTAAGATAGTTACATTATTACATTATGTATATACTTGTATAGTTATATTACTACTAGTCTACACATACAATTTGTAATGTAATATATTATGTATACATAAATTAATTAATTAATATAATACTTATAAGTTATATATAAGAACTTATATAATGTAACTATACTCTTCTAAATATAATATATGTATCATGTATGTATAATATACATTATAGTCTTAGACTCTTATATGTAGTTTAAATTGTTTAATAGTTATATAACTAAATTGAATCCGGATCTAATTCCAGAACCGTGACGAAACAAGATTCGAAACCTAAAAAAACCCGGATCAGAAACCACTACAAAACCGGATTCAAACCACATAGAAATGGATCCAAATCTACTCAAAATCGGATCTGGATCCGAAACTGTAGTGAAACTAGATTCCAAACAGTCTAAAACAGGATTCAGAACCATCATGAAACCGAAACCAGATTCAGAATCGTCAAACCCATAACCAAAACCGGAACCGGACATGTCTATCTCGAGCCACCACATGCCGCCTCCCTCACTCGCCCCTTTAACCATTCTCCCTACTCCGCACCATTGTCTCTTCACCATGGGCCAAGCAATCCGTGTCTTTCTCATCTAGCAAACAACTATCATCTTCTCTGCCTTAGAATCAGGGTCGTCTCCCAGTTCCTTGGTGCAACCCTTGTCTTAGCCATTTCCTTCTCATCCCCATATACTTTCTGGTTCAAGAATCCACCTTCATTTCAAGAAGTGCATGTAATATATAGGTATAATTATTTCCCCTCGAGCTCTTTATTTCATGAAGAGGGTGATGAAGTCGTCAATTCAAGGAGTATGAACAAATGTTGATTCTTTGACACTCTTGAGTGTTGGACTCAGTGTTCGTGTTTCTTGCTTTTCATTTTGTGGACCTTCGCTCAAATGCTCAGATCCTTCCATAATCTGGGACTTGAGACTAGTCCTGCAAACTTGTTAATTGTTGATTTAAAACAAAAGCCTCCCATTCAATTTTAATTGGAGAAACCTATGATTCATCCCCTAGAACTAGTTTGTGGCCTTGGTTGATTGTTTATGTTTGCCATTACAATCCTTGGACATATTAATACGACTTTACTTCGTTGCTAATTGATATAATCTATGGGTTTTGGCAAAATATATCATTAGATATATCTTGACCGAGGATTCAAGTTTGGCGCAATCAATCTCATCTATCAATGGTATTAGAGTTGATTTTGAACCTGGTTTCAAGAGGTTGCCATCGATCAGGATGATTGTGTTAAGTCTGACGTGTGGATGGTCCTATATTGCTAGAACATGCATCTCTTGGTGAGTCATGTCAATATGCTCGACTTTTGTTTTGCAGAAACACTTTGTTAAACAAGAGTAGAAAATTTTCTTATACTTTCCACCCACTTTGTCCACGCATAACCAAAAGATTGCATGCATGAGGTGTCCATTTGATGTTTGTCTCACATAGGGAGGCTTCGGTTTGGATTAAATCATGAGAGATTCATGTTTATCATCGTAGATTGGTTCCTAATCATGTGCATACATTCTTGCTGAAAAAATTTCACAAAAATTCAAGATTCATATTGCTTGTTTGAGATTATACTTCACCTGATGCACGGTATGCTGAATCTTGTGAAATGCGCGCATATCAAAATCATGTGCATATGTGCGTAGTCCACTTTGATGTAACATTGATTTATGCTTGGCAATGATGCACGAGTTCTCACATTCACAAGAATTGAGTCCATACTTTCATGCTTGTTGCTGTAATAGAAGCACGCCTATGCATGAACATGTTGATGGCTTATGATTGACTCCCATAAGGTCCATATGCCAACTAACTGTTTGAGATTATGATTCAACGCCCATTGAACCTATATGTTATTGATCAAAATTTTGCAGCACAAATCAAGAAAAGAGAAAAAAGCCAGGTGCATCATTTTAGTAAGGGAAATCAGTAAAATGGAAGGAGTTCTAAACGCTGAACACAAGACTCCGTAAATTAGGATCTGAGTTGCGCGGCTAGTAGGTCTCAATTTACTAAGGATGCTAGAGACAAAGGTACCACGAGAGCTATACTGGAGCGCCTATAGCTGATCTGCTGGTACACTCAGGTGTTGTGGCCGATAGTCCAGTCACAGAGCTACCTTGGCGAGTATAGATGGTATCCCCTACAAGCCCGGTTTGCCCAAAATTTTCAAAAAAGATATACACAGTACAACCTAAGGAAGAAGATAAGGATGGCAAAGGCAGTAGTCATATGAGCCATTGTACGCTAGTAGGCTTGAAGGATAGAGAGCATGCGTGATTCTTCCACAGCTGTGACCGATGAATATGGTACAAAAGCAAGTGAACGAGAGAGAAAATGGACCTTCTTCAACAACAAGGTCTTTGAATTAAATTTTAATTTCAAATGTTTCTAGTTTCTTTTATGTAGGACTTTAATGTATTTGTCATGAGTCATTCTTCATGTTGCTTAAGCTCCCACTGCTTATAGTATCATCTCGGTTTTTTCATGTCGTTCTCCGTTCGGCGTCAACTAACTTATACTTGAGAAAACATATATCCTTTCGGTGAACCAAGCTATAGCCAAGGATGCTTGGAAAACCTAACGTCGCCCGATCAAGAGAGAATCCTTCTACCCGAGAAAGCATGTATCCTCAAAGGTCTATATTAGTTAAGGTTTTAACTAGCCATCCACCTAGAGGGTTGACCCTTCAAGATATCTATACCCATTTAATAGAATCTTGCTTCTTTTTTTATTTTTTTCCTTATTAATAATTGTAAATGTGAATTTGGATGCCTTTTCCATCAAACTTGTGGAATTTTAGTATCTCATAATCACTATATGTTTCGTAATCCATTGAGATTTGTATTTGTTTCACCTCTCAAATAATCTTGATATAATTTTCTAATGTCTTTTTCTTGAGAATTTGTTCTAGTTGACATGGAAACCTTCTTATGATGAATCCTAGTTCCTTTGAACTTGGTACTCTTTAAGCCTCACACAACTACACATAGATAAGCCTCATCCCACTATACCCTTTGAAGTTCATGCTTCTTGAGCTTTTCTAAGCCGTGTGAGTGCAACTCCTCAACGCTACATATGGTTCAACAGGTAGGTTTAAACACAAACTTTTTCTTGAAAAAAAGCTCTTTTAGGTTCACAAAGTTGTTTTTAAATATTAATTTTAAAATGTGTGAAATGATTTTGTTAACCTTGAATCACGGGATATTTATCCGGGATTGTTTATGATGAACTGAATTGGATATGAAACAGTCAATCCAAAAATGTTAGATCCAACTCATGAAAAAAACATGATATCGTGGCAGCCATCACCAATAGCCCCCACCAGAAGCTGCTTTGCTCGATTGACCAGGAAGCATCCTAAGCCACAGACCTCGTCTTGTTGAAGCATGTTTGATAAAAGCTTGGGTCTAATTGTGTCCACTTTGGTGACCTGGTCCTTACTAACCTATTTGATCAGCCTTAGCCCAACATAAACCCACCTAGTTAGTAAATCCAGGTATCACATATATTTACATACATCAATAGGTTGATGTATATGAGGTTGGGTCAGTCCATGCATTGATTATTCACATATACATGTGGATATATGCTTATACATTTGATTGAGTTGAGGGGGCATACAGACGTTGTCAATATATATATATACATATGTATATATATACATATATATATACATACATACATATATATATATATATATATGTATATGTATATATATGTATATATACACATGTATATGTTCACATGTGGATATATGCTTATACATTTGGTTGAGTTGAGGGGGCATACGGATGTTGTCAATATATATATATATATATGCGTATATGTGTGTGTGTGTGTGTGTTTTCACATATACATGTGGATATGTGCTTATACATTTGGTTGAGGAGGCATACGGATGTTGTCAATATATATATATATATAAGTTTACTATATGTGTGCACATAGAGAGCCCTAAATAAAGATATCTTTTGGGGTTTTACTTACATAAATATGATGTATGTACTATACACATTTGTATAATTTATGTAAGTAAATAATTTGACTGCATTTGGAAGCCTGTGGAGCTCACCTAGCTTACACAATTGAACCCTAGACCAGCCTTTGACCCTTGATTTCATTCATTGGGCGTACACCGAAAACCTCGCGACTTATAAGCCCAAGTGTGGGACGGTTCACTGACTCGTATACATTTAGAATGCTGGTTCATGATTAATTCAAGCAATAAAGTTAAAATAGAGGACACTTGGCTCATTGATGTGGACCCTAACCAAGTCCATTCAGCTCATGACAAAAGGAAGTCGTCCCATTCATGGTTCATGCCTAAGCTTGAAGACATCCAATTAGAAGGGAGCTGATATGAACAACATTAAGGGCTAAGAATTACAGATTTTCAAGAGAGCACTCGAGATAAAGCTCGATGCAAGGTTTGGAAAGACCAAGATAATGGTTGAACTTTAGATGAGAAGAATTGTTATTCTCTTGATAGATTTTTTTATTCATTGAAAGTGAAAAAAGAAGGTTGTAGTAGCAGGAATTTTATTGCAAAATCATTGTAAACTTGTTAATTTCATGTATTTCAGACCTCTTCTATAAAAAAAGAGTTTTCTCTTCTATTCTAAGCATCCAAAAAATTCAAGAGAAATCCAAGATAGCCATGAAGAAGTTGATTCCATCTTCTTTGCTTGGTGTATGTTGTGCAAGTTTTCAATCAAGAAAAGGAGAAGGTGCTTGATCCCAATTCCTTCCAAGTAACATATAAGATCTCGAATTTCCATTACTTTAGTTAGTCATCTTAGTTACTTTGCCTTCATCATTCAATCCATTGCATAATTAGGGTTGCATCAAAAAAGAAAAAGAAAGAAAATAACATCATACTTCTTATTAATTCATTACAAATTGATTCTAATTAGTTTCATCATATTTAGTTTAATTAGTTTCATTGTATACCAATTGCATGAGTATCATTGCATTATATTTAATATACAGCATGCACTGTAGTGCCATCATATTAGTTATATCATAGGCATTGCTTTTGCATAATTTAGGTTCTAAAGATACCATCTAGCATATTTCAATTTCTGTATCATTGGAATTTCCTTGAGAAGCGACAAGATACTTACATAATCCCTTGAGTGATCACAATAGCAAAAGAAAAAAACTGCTTATGCACACCTTACTTGTTGTCACATAACCAAATCTTTGCCAAAACCTAATCCCATATTATTCAAATTATTTCATAACACTCACATAGTTCATCCTCTACAATTCAACCTAGTTGAATTCTTATTCATCCATTAGTTATCCAACTAAAACCAAGTCCACAATCTGCCCCTAGAAATCTACGTAGATTAATCCAAGACACAAGTGTTACTTTTGATAGCACAAATTAGGAATTCAAGATATCTAACCTACTTGATCAAACCTATTCCAATTAGGAACCGGAGTTACTCCTTTAGAAGACCTAAATCGACATTAAAATATCTTTAGAATATCCTACATACAACTGGACAACAAGCAACTCCCTTTTGTTGCGTATCTTTACCTAAGTGTTGAGGAATTTTCTATTTCAATTAGTCAACTAAATTGCTAGCACAAAGGTTAATTCTTGTCCAATGAAATAAGAAGACTTTTTATGAAAATAACCAACGGGCCCATACGCATCTCAAGCAATCAAAGGGAAGCCTTAAAACATCTCTTCTGATTTGTTCTTTATCTTTTAAAAAGGTTGTTGCAAGTTTATGTTTCAATAAATGAAATTTACATACAACATACAACTACAATTACTAGAGATATCTCACCACTTATTTCATTTTGAATGACCTTATGCTAGTGGCCAACGTGGATGGGTAGGGGAGACGACAGGATCAGGTGAGGAAGCAATCCAAGGTAGGTTGGATGACATCCTAACACCACAAACAACAACAACAACAACTAAGCCTTTTCCCATACTAGACGGGGTCGGCTACATGGATTCTATGTTTCCACAGATCTCTATCGTGTGCCATGTTAGCAGTTAACTCCCAATAAGCTAGATCATTCTTTATTGTTTCTTTCCAACACTTTTGTGGTCGTCCTCTACCTCTTTTAATACTTTCCAAATTTAGTTTTTCTAACCTTCTTACAGGTTCTTCTTTTGATCTTCTTTCTATATGTCCAAACCATCTTAAACGATGTTCTCTCATTTTATCCTCTATTGGTGCCACTCCTAATTTGTTTCTAATAACCTCATTATGTATACGGTCTTTTCTTGTATGACCACTCATCCATCTCAACATCTTCATTTCTGTCACAGACATCTTTTGTACATGTTGATGATTAACTGCCCAACACTCAGAACCATAAAACATGGCAGGCCTAACTGCTGCTCTATAATATTTACCTTTTAATTTTAATGGTATCTTCTTATCACAAAGAATACCTTATGCTCCTCTCCATTTTAACCAACCAGCATTAATTCTATGTGTAACATCTCCATCAATTCTTCCATCACTTTGAAAAATTGACCCTAGGTATTTAAAACTTTCCTTTTGGGGAATACAATGTGTGCCAATTTTAATTTCTATGTCCTCTGAAGTAGCCAAATGATCAAACTTACATTCCATATATTCTGTCTTTGTTCTACTAAGTCGGAGGCCTTTGTTTTCTAATGTTTCTCTCCATAGTTCCAATTTTCTATTAACTTTTTCCTTAGACTCCTCCACTAATACAATGTCATCTGCAAATAACATACACCAAGGTACTTCATCTTGAATATGTTTTGTTAACTCATCAATCACCATTATAAATAAGTATGGACTTAAAGTTGATCCTTGATGTAACCCAATATTAACTTCAAAGAAGTCTGTCGTTCCTTCATGAGTCCTCACACATGTTTTTGCACCATCATACATGTCTCTTATAAGGTTAATATATGTCAATGGGATACCTCTTTTTCTAAAGTTCTCCAAAGAACCTCCCTCGGTACCCTATCATAAGCTTTTTCTAGATCAATAAATATCATGTGAAGGTCTTTCTTTTTTGCTCTAAAATGTTCCATAAGACGTCTCAAAAGGTGAATCGCTTCAATAGTAGATCTACCTGGCATAAATCCAAATTGGTTCTCTGTTGTACTTGATACTTGTCTTAACCTACGTTCGATAATTCTTTCCCATAATTTCATAGTATGACTCATTAACTTGATACCTCGATAATTCGCACAATTTTGAATGTCTCCCTTGTTCTTATATACGGGTATAAGTGTACTTGCTCTCTATTCCTCGGGCATCTTTTGGTTTTTCCATATTTCATTAAATAGTCTTGTGAGCCAAGTGATTCCTATTTCTCCTACTATTTTCCAAACTTCTATAGGAATATTATCTGGTCCTACCGATTTACCACTCTTCATATGTTTAAGAGCCTCTTTGACTTCATTCTTTTGAATACGTCGGTAGAAATTGTGGTTTATATACTTTTCTGACTTGGCTAAATCTCCTAAACTAATACTAACATCTTTATTTTCATTAAAAAGATTATAAAAATAGTTTTTCCATCTATTTCTTATATCATCATTTGCCACTAGAATTTTTTCATCCTCGTTTTTTATGCATCTAACATAATTAAGATCTTTAGTTTTCTTATCTCTAGCCCTAGCTATCCTAAAAATATCTCTTTCACCCTCTTTTGAGTTGAGTTTTTTATATAAGTCCTCCCAAATCTTAGCTTTTGCTTCACTAACGGCCTTTTTTGCTTCCTTCTTTGCTTTCTTATAAGCTTCTAAAGTTTCACTAGTTTTCTTAGCATAATGTAATTTATAACATGCCCTCTTTGCCTTGATTTTATTTTGTACTATTTCACTCCACCACCAAGCTTCTTTTTGTGCCGGTACACCTCCCTTAGATACCCCTAACACATCTTTTGCCACTTTCCTAATATGTATAGCCATATTGTTCCACATATCAGAGGGTGTGCCAACATAATTCCAAACATCTCCTTGAAGGACTTTCTATTTAAATATACTTTCTTTCTCGCTTTTGAGGCTCCACCATTTAGTCCGAATAGCTCGATGCACTCTTTTCTTCTTTGTCCATTTTTTTATTTGTAAATCCATAACTAAAAGTCGATGTTGGGTGGTTAAGCTTTCTCCTGGAATTACCTTACAATCTTTACAACACGCTCTATCTTTTTTTCTACAAATAAGGTAATCAATTTGTGTGTGTGATAAGCCACTCTTATAAGTAATTAAATGTTCATCTCGTTTTTTAAAGATTGTATTGACTATAAAGAGATCAAATGACATAGCAAAATTTAAAATCTCCCTACCTTCCTCGTTTATATCCCCATAACCAAAGTTTCCATGAATCCCTTGATATCCTAATGCCTCTTTACCGACATGTCCATTTAAATCTCCTCCTAAACAAATCATCTCCCTTTGTGGAATCTTTTGAAACACCTTATCTAACTCTTCCCAAAAAACTGTCTTTATACTATCTTCTAGTCCTACTTGGGGTGCGTAAGCACAAACTATATTCAAAACCTCTGCTCCTAACACTAATTTCAATGTCATGATTCGGTCACCATATCGTTGTATGTCTACTACACTCTCCTTTAAATCTTTATTTATGATAATACCAACTCCGTTTCGGGCCTTTTCTTTACCTGAGTACCATAATTTAAAACCTGTATCCTCTATCTCCTTTGCTTTTTCTCCAACCCATTTTGTCTCTTGTAAACATAGAATATGAATCTTTCTCCGAATCATAGTATCTACCACCTCCATTAGCTTACCCGATAATGTTCCGATATTCCAAGAACCAATACGAATCTTATTATCTAGAACTAGCTTCCTTACCCCCCGCATCCGTCCATAATCAAAATGCGGAGACCCTCTCTGAAAATTTTTCACTACATTCGGGCGGCAATGTAGTGGGACTAACTTCTTTACCCACACCCGTCCATGATGTGGGAACCCTCTCTGCAATTGATTCACTACATTCGGGAGAAAATGTAGTGGCCCTTGCTTACTTCTTACTGCATTCGGGCTCTGCAGCACGTCGCTAGGCGGGGACGCCCCAAAGCAATGCTCATAATTTTTGTAATCCATGTTGTAGAAATCCGACGAAGTTTTACGCTGGCTGTCGGAAGCTTAACACAACCCTCCTCCTTTATCCGGGCTTGGGACCGGCAATGCAAGGGTGATTCCTTACATGGGCGGAGTTGGATGACATCCTAACACCATCCCACCATAATGTCAGATACCTTGGATGTTGCATGCACTGTTTCAATTTTTGGTGTCAACTATATTATATATATGTATATGTATGTATGTGTGTGTATATGTATATATGTGTGTGTAACATACACACCATGCGATGCTAATGGTGGAGCAGATTCTCTGGCCAAAGTAGGGACCAATCTGGATGAAGATCTTGCGTTTTGGACGGTCCCCTTTGCATTTTGCACTGTATGAATTTTTGGTTTTTCCTTTAGCTGTTTGCCTATAAAGGTAAGCTCCTACTATTAGTTGAATAGAAAAAGGAACACAGGAAGGCACAATGATGTATGGTCGAGTATCATCATTTTAGTAGAATAAACTCAATCACCACTAAATTTCAAATGTCAATGTTGTTATTTGATTAGGATGAACTTGGTCATTAGTCGATGTTGAATATTGTGGTTGTGGATTCAATACATTATGTAACAGAGAGATTTCTGGTATTCATTTTTGTGGAGATGTTGAATGGCCTCTTTGAAAAGCCAATAGAGAAATTTTAAAATTGAGTAAAGGTAAATGAGGATGTGAGATAAAACTTGAGTCGAGAGTATCACACATGCTTACTGATTTTCTTACATACACCTTGGGTCGCCACACCTGAAGAGGGTGATAAGACTTAGTACACTCGCTACCCTTAGGAAGGATAAAGTGAGCTGAAGAAGCAATGCTAGAAACAACATAATGAGAATTACTAAGGCCTCATCCTATTTAACTTGCTATAAAGACTCTACTAGGAAATGAGCAATCACCTTATAAAATATTGATGCAAGCTTAGTCATCTATGACTCTTTAATTATTATTTCAGTAATTGTTAAGATCACTAAATGTAATTAATTAAAAACATTAAATTTGAATTGTTTGTCTCCAAAATTAGCTAACTAGAGCTACTAATTCTAAGAGATGCTAAGAATCTCCTAACTGGCTTAAATATGGGTTTCACTCTTGAGTGACCTCTTGTTGGAGTAAACAAATAGCCTTGAATTTGTTGAAGTTATTAATGCTCCACTCACTCAGAAACGATTTGAGTTCAAACAGGGTTGGGATGCTGGTTCTGCCTCGGGCACGAGTAAGAAGTCCCTGATAACGATTAGTGAGCCCATATGGCCAGGTTAGGTCATCAGTGCCCAGTCGTCTATTATCCTCCTAGGGTTGGTGAGGATTTGTCCTCAAATATGAATTCTTTGTATTTTCCTTTTAAAGAATAAGATACTTAACGTTGAAAGAATTAGAAATGTTGAACCCCTTCAGTAGATCTATCTTGTAAGCATTGTCATTTAACTTTTCCAAAATCTTAAAGGTTCCATTAACTCGAGGCATGAGTTTAGATTGGCGCTTGTATGGGAACATGACTTTGTTGAAATGTATCCAAATAAGGTCCTCAGGAAAAAAAGACAATGGATTTACATCTTTTGTTAGCTTGTTTGGCCTAGGTTGTTTGTTTCTCAATCTGTTACTTTACTAGTTGGTGTAAATCTTTGATGGATTCAATTCGACTCACTCCCTTAGGATCTACTTCAGCATGTTCAGGTATGGATACCAAGTCTAAGGGGTTGTGGGATTAACCCTATAGACTATTTCAAAGGGATAACAACCTGTAATGCTATGAACAAAGTGATTGTAGGCAAATTCTACCCAAGGAAGTTGTTCCTCTTAATTTCATTGGTTGTTGGAGATAAAAGCTCATAGAAGAGTGTGAGATTGTGGTTCACCACTTAAGTTTGCCTGTCAGTTTAAGAGTGTTACGTTGTGCTAAAGAGGAGTTTGGTTCTGAGCCTCTTCCACAAAGTCTTCCAAATGTAACTCATAAACTTAGCATCGTGGTAAAAAATGAGACTTTTTGGAATAGGATGGAGTTTCACGACTTCTTCGAAAAATGATTTGCACCATGAATTGCATCGTCAGACTTATGATAGAAAATAAAATGCGATATTTTAGAAAACTAGTCTACCACAACGAGGATAGAGATGGCATGTAAAGTTCCTGATTTGTCCCTTTCCCTTTAGCTAATTTGGAGATAACACATCTTTTAACAATTCTATGAACGTCACAGTTCATTCTCGACCAATAAAAGTACTTTTTAAGTATCTCTAGTAATTTTTTTCTCCAAAATGGCATGCTAACCCACCACCATTAGCATCTCGTATAAAGAGTTCTCGATGAGATTCTTTCAGAAAGTAGAGTTTTCCTTATCGAAACAAGTATCTGTCATTCTTGTAGAATCCATCTAACTCTCTTTTCTGGCCAACCGAACCAAAGGGTGAGAAGCTTGGGTCCCCTACATATTATTTTTTTAGGACTTTCAATCCAATATGCGAGCTTCGATAATGGTGATGAGTGAGTATCTCCATGATAGAGCATCACTATGTTAGATTTCTCTTTCTTGTACTGAATGGTGTAGGAAAAAGATTTGAAGAACTCGACCCATTTGTTGTATCTTTTGTTCAGTTTGCCTTGGCCTTGAAGATGTTTAAGAGATTTGTGGTTGTTGTGAATCACGAACTCTTTAGGCCACAGGTAATGCTACCACGTCTGCAAGGATAAGATCAACGCATAAAATTTATTCTCATAAGTAAAGTAGTGCAAACTAGGCCCTCTTAATTTTTCACTAAAAAATATAATGGGTTGTTGATCTTGCATCAACGCGACTTCAATTCCTTCTGCCTAAAATATTTTTCAAATAAATCAAGACACAAAATCCATGATTTGAGCATATATCCCAAATTTAATAAAGTTTCAAACATCATTGTCAAAATAAATATTTTAGAAAAATAATCTTTAAAATTATGAGATTGCTAAAAATCAAAATTTGAAATTCAAAAGGGAATGTTGATTTACCCAAAGATAGAACAAAATCTGAATCGGCAAGAGACGAAATTTCTGAGAAAAGATAAGGCTGAGATCAAGAGCAAGCATATCAAATCAAGAGGGCGACTCAAGGCCAGACCAAGTCTAGCTGACCAAGGCTTGACTCAATCCAAACAAGTCAAGATGTCAAACTAGCTCGAAGGAAAAATAGGTAGAAATCAACTCACAGCTCCAATGCAAACTAAATCTTGGTCCAAGAAGAGGTGCATTCAAAGCCAAACGTGCAATTTAAAACTACGCTAGATCTCATTCAAGCCTTAAGTGCAAGTCAAATGACCCAAGTCCAAAAAAGTGTCGAACTAGGTCATGGCTAAGGCATACAGTTGGGCGAAACATCAAAAAGGCATTTGGTTTTAAATCAAGTCAATCAAAGCTCGAATTAAATCAAGCAAAGGGTGGGCTGATTAGGCCCTATGTCATGTTAAGGTGAGTCACCCTCTAGCCAAGGCAAGGGACCAAGACATATGCCAAGTGAACCAAGACTCGATCCATCAAGCCATGGACCGCACCTAGTAAGATTGAGCATGTCACGTGGGTTAGCTCACATAGATTGCACCCAAGCTCATACCAGCCCACATGGGCTCATGGGGGACCACTCCTCATGCCCCGCATGACCCATATGTAGCTACAATTCTAGAAAATTCAGTTGGATCCAGATCCAAATCGGGTGTCCCATGGAAGACCCAAAATCAATCCAAGGAAGGCCCTGGAGTCCCCTCTTGAAATCTATGAAAGGGGGCCTTGTGGGGCTGGTTTGATCATCCAATAGAGAGGGAAATCCTTGTAGCAAGAGAGGGAGAGAAAGAGAGGAAGAAGAAGGAGGAAGGGCCGCCTATCTTCCCCAAGGCATCGGCCACCATCCACCAATCATCGGAGGTTTCTTCCAAGTTTCAGGTCCCTTCCACCCTTTTCTTTTCAATCCTTTCTTCTTCACTTTCATTCAATTTAATGGGGTTGTAATTAAGAAGCTTATGTCTCCATCTTTGATATAATAATTAAGGGGTTATGCTGACCAATTTTCTTTACATTTGTTGATGCATGTTATGTGTTTGATCTTTCATTTTTTCTACCCCAATATACATTGTTAGATCTTATATCTCCTAATCCTTTCTATGCTTATGCTATAATAATAATTTCCTTCATTTACTTCAGTTCTTTACATTTTGATTGTTGTAAATTATCTTCTAATTTGATCGAAATGCATTCACATATTTTATAAAAACTGAAACTCTGTTTTCTACACTCCGCATATATCTCATAAATGATTTTTATTTCCTTACTTCCTGCTCCGAATGAAATTTTACATGTGAAGGGGTCACCCAAAGCTGGCCCCCTCAAGGTTCTGACCCTTCTAGGAAGACCCAAACATCCCTTATTTCTAAAACCCCTGGACAAGAAACCCTATGTGCACGACATAGACGACAACAAGTTCCAGGACCACGAATTTGTATTCAAACTTCTCTAAAAACAAAAAATCGTAGAACATGCTGTTGAACATGGGCTATTTGCCATATAAGAGTCTAGGGGCACAAAATCATGGTCTCCTAGAACCCATACTTCCTAGGGCCAATCCAAGCCGATATGGGATCGGCTATACTCCCAAAATACTACCAGAGCCATCCCCTGTGACCATCTGGGTCAAGGGTGCCCTAGAGCCTACCCTAGAAGAAACCTATGATTTAGACCTCTTATTCTAAGTCTAACCCGTAGTGTTTTCCCTTTATAGGTATGACGGAAGATCCCTTTTACAAAAATACAAAAACATTTGAAAAACTCAAAATCAAAAAAATAGAAAAATTGCAAAAACCAAAAACATTAGAAAATCAAAAACTCGAAAAAAGAGTAGTTTGCATAGTTCCTAAGGTTCTAGTTTTGCAAAAACACAAAAAAATCAAAAATTTACAAAATTCCAAAAAGATTTTGTACATAGTTGCTCTTGGTAAGGCTTTGAAAAAAGAAAAGGATTTCGAAAGGAACGTCGTCTGCATAACTAGACCAAAAATTTCGAAATCAATAGAAATTCCAAGTATAAAACCAGGTCTTTCGAAAATCCATGCATCAAATTTCCTCAGGTCTATAACCCATGAGAATTATCGAAGCCCAGAAGTAGATCCCCTTGAGAAAGATCCCGCTTCTGAGATCCCAGAATTTCATAAAATTCTCGATTTTGAAAGACCTTCCAATTCAGTAGGAGGAGATTTCATAGAGGTGAACCTAGGGAGTGCTTCCAATCCCAAACTCATTAAGGTAGGCGCATGTTTGCATGAGCATGAAAGATCAGCATTCATTGCATTTCTACGAACCTACTTAGATGTGTTTGCATGGACGTATGAAGACATGCCGGGCATAGACCCCAGTATTGTCGAACATCGTCTTCCCTTAGATGCGGATGTAAAACCCATAAAGCAGAAGCTTAGGAAAATACATCCAAATGTACACGCACAAGTCAAAGAGGGTTTAGAAGATCTGTTAAAAGCCGGATTTATAAAACCCATTGCGTATTCCAATTGGTTATCCAATACCGTTGTTGTTCGAAAAACCAATGGCAAGATTCGAATGTGCATCGATTTCAGAAACCTGAATAAAGCCACTCCAAAGGATAATTATCCTTTACCAAACATAGATTTGATAGTCGATAGTACTGCAAATCACGAAATGTTTTCGTTTATGGATGGCTATTCAGGGTATGATAAAATCAAATTAAGTCTACGAGATCAGGGTAAGACCGCATTCACAACCCCATGGGGCACGTACTGCTATACAGTCATGCCCTTTGGCTTGAAAAATGCCGGTGCAACATATCAGAGAGCCATGACCACGATCTTCCATGATCAGATTCATGAGCTCGTAGAAGTGTATGTAGATGATCTCTTGGCAAAATCCAAAACTCAATGCACTCACATCGAATGTTTACAAAAGATTTTCGAAAGGCTTAGACTTTACAAAGTAAAGCTAAACCCTAAAAAATGTGTATTCGGAGTAGAGTCCGGAAAGCTTCTAGGCTTTATGGTGAGCCAAAGGGGTATAGAAGTCAACCCCTCTAAGTGTCGAGCCATCATAGACATAGCTCCACCCTCCAATCTCACATAAATTCGTAGCCTACAGGATCGATTACAATCCATTCGCTGGTTTATATCAAACCTTGCGACTAGATGCGAAACCTTCAACAAACTGTTGAGGAAGGGCACGAAATTTTCATGGGATGACGACTGCCAAAAGTCCTTCGAAAGACTAAAGGCATACCTAGTTAATCCCCCTGTTTTGAATCCTCCAAAGCAAGAAAAACCTCTTTTGCTCTACATTTCCGTGCATGCGAATGCCTTGGGAGCTCTATTAGCTCAATACAAGGATAACACCCATAAGGAGTATGCCATCTATTATATTTCGAAAACTCTCTTGGCTTACGAAAGGAATTATCAAGCCATGGAGAAGACATGCTTGGCCCTAGTCTGGGCCTGCCAGAAATTTTGACACTATTTCCTAGATCATGAGATCTGGATAGTGTCCAAGCTTGATCCAATCAAGCACTTATTTGAAAAACCCATTCTCACTGGTAGATTGGGCAAATGGCAACTCCTGCTAATGGAGTATGACCTGAAATACCATCACCAGATCTCCATTAACGGGCAAGCCCTAGTTGACTACGTGGCTGAGTTCCCCCTGGAGGACGCATATCCAACATTTAGTGAAATGCCTGATGAAGGCATATTACAAAACCATTTTCAAAACCACATTTTGGCAAATTCTTTCGAAAACCAAGTGTGGAAGATGCACTTCGATGGGGCACGAAACTAACGAGGGGCTGGTGTTTGGGTGATCCTAATATCCCCTGAAAATGGCGAAATACCCATAGCAATTTGCCTAGATTTCGAATGTTCCAACAACATAGCTGAGTATGAAGCACTCATACAAGGCTTAAGGGTTTCGAAAACTCTAGGGGCATCATGCATCGAGGTCTTTGGAGATTCGCTCCTTGTTGTAAACCAAGTTTTGAAAATTTGAGTGCGAAATGAAAAACTTCTTCCATATCACGAGTTGGCCACTCGATTGGTTGAGTCATTCCAATCGTGTAGACTCACACACATAGGAAGAGAGGATAATGGCATTGTCGACGCCCTCTCCTCCTTGGGTTCAGCCCTAAAGGTCGATCCCACTTTGGGAACTCGATCTTTAGAAATATGGCATGCGCCCAACCCATCCACACATGATTTGGATATTTGCCAAAATAATCCAGATTCTGTTGAAAAACCTTAGTTTTATGACATCAAATGTTTTCTAGAAAATGGGGGATTCGCTGAGGATGCCACATCCAAAGATAAGGCATTCATCCGTAAAATTTCTACCCGATACGCCATTCTGGGTGGGGTTTTATACAAAAAAAGTTTTACCAGCATCCTACTAAGATGTGTCGATCTAGAGGAGGCTAGGACTGTTATGCATGAGTTCCACGATGGAGAATGTGGAGGTCATGTTAATGTCAACATGATGACAATGAAAATACTTAGAGCGGGCTATTTCTGGTCCACCCTGAAAAAGGATTGTCACGATCATGTTAGGAAGTGTCATCCATGTCAAGTGCATGGACACGCCATTCATATCGCATCATCTGCATTGCATTTCGTGGTTAGCCCCTGGCCATTTACCATGTGGGCATTTGATATTGTAGGCCCGATCTTTCCAAAGGCATCGAATGGGCATAGATTCATTTTAGCAGCCACTGAGTATTTCTCCAAGTAGGTGGAAGCCATTTCCCTGACCAACATACAGGGGCAACATGTGGTGGCTTTCATTAGGAGGAATATCTTGGCTCGATTCGAGGTTCCAAGAGACCTCGTGTCCGATAATGGCACCCCATTCAAAAACGAGTGGATGGTTAAGTTGTGCAACACGTATGGCATAACTCACCACTTCTTCTCGCCCTACTACCCTCAAGGCAACGGCCAAGCCGAATAAGACTCTCATTAGTATAATTGAAAAGACTTTAGAGAAAGGTAGGACGTGGCATGAGAAGCTGGATGAATCCTTATGGGCTTATAGGACTTTCATCCGGACTCCCACGAATGCCACGCCATTCGAATTGGTCTATGGTACAAACGTCATTCTTCCCATTCATACACAATTGCATTCATTCCATACATCCATCGTACTCGACCTCCCCCTAGAGATGCTTCAGTATGCTAGAATGGCCGAACTAGATTTGCTAGATGAGAGGCGACTCCTTGCTATGGATCATGCTCATGCATACCGGCAAAGGATAGGCCGACATTATGGCAAACACATGAGACCTCACCACTTTGAAGTGGGAGATCTGATTTTGAATCCACTATCGTGGCCCACATCCACTTGGAAAGTGGCACCCCAAATGGGATGGACCCTATGTTGTGCGTGCAACCACCACGAACAACTCATATTGGTTGATCGATGTAGAAGGTAGGAATTTAGCAAATCCTATCAATATTCAATCCTTAAAGAAGTATTATGTGTAGGATTTGGGTTAAATTCCTATTTTCGAAAACCCTTAGGGATAACTGCTTTGAAACTTCGAAAGTAAGGTTCAAAGGTAAATCGTGTGACCCTGAGTGAGAGAATTCGCACTTGTGAAAGAGTGGAGTTTTCCAAACACGTAGTTACATTTCAAAATCCTTCTTCTTACAAAGAAAGGCCTAGTTCAATATAGCAAGATACTTGCAAGTAGTACATGCTATTTCTAAATAGGCTGATCTGGAATGGATCGAGTGTGACCTTGGGATAAGTCCTCCCCTCTTCTCTTCCCCTTCCAAAAGGAAAACGTGGCCAAAATAAAGGGAATTCTCCGTCAAAAAGTCTCTTTCTCAAAGAAAGAAACCAGAATTAAAAGAAAAAAATTGATTCTCTTATGAAAAAGAGGGACTAAAGAAAAAATACTCCCAAAGGGAGACCCTCTATGAAAAAAGAAAAAAAGGCCAAAAAGCTCAAAAAGAGCAGTTTTCCGCCTTCTATGCCTTAAACCACGGGACGCTTCAGAAGGGACCATGGTATCTATTTCCCATCCCTAGTTTATCCCATGTAAAACATGGTTCATTTCGAGGAATCCTAAAGTAAGAATATGATTTACTTACTTGAATTTCATTTTGTTTGAGAATTCGACGTTTCGAGTAAGACGTAGGAATTTTGAAATATAGCTTGTTTTCTTATAAAACCTCCACTAGATTAGCGAGTGTCAAGACTTAAGCAAAGGCAAAGACGAAGAGCTCGAGATCCTTAGGATTGAGGCTCAAAGCAGTGTTCCCTTTTGTAAATAGATTTTGAAAAATCGAACATCGAGCAGCATAGGGTCTGCTCACCTGGAGCAGCAGGCCTTTGTAAGTCTCAAGAGTTCGACCATGTCATCCGGTCTCTAGGAGGTCGCCATTTTTGGCGTCCCATCCATGTCATGCATCTGCATATCCACGCATGGACACTTGTATAAACATGATCCCGTTTAGGACCAGAAACCATTTACATATCCCTTTGGCGTGATATCTCCTCCTACTAGGGTTTAAAAGAGAGATCTTGCTAAAAATTGTGACGATCTCATATCTTCGTGGATAGATCTAGGGAGACATCGAAAGGGGTGTTGTCATCTTTGCCATTATCCAAATCAATTTGGATAATGCCAAAGAGGGGCATCTGTAAACACCCCAAAATCCCACGATTTTTCTCAAGTATACCTGGTTTTGCAAAAGCAGCCCCAAAGGGCTATTTTGAGTCTGGAAACCCAGGAGCCTTTCAGGCAACCTATACATATGTTTAAATCATATATATTTTAAAATATGTGTTATACAGTTTTAAAACCTTTAAAAATGTATTTTGAAACCCCGCAAAGCAACTTAGCCTAATGAAAGTAGGATCAGAGAAGTGAAAGAGAGCCCGAAACTGGAGCATATGTCAAGCCCGACACATCAACTCTCGTATCAGAATCATCCCCAAAATCTCGGACATCCAAGTCCCTGTTATCAATAATTTGTCTAAAATGATCTCCGGAAGGTGAGAAGAGAAGCGAACGACAATATTGGCGAAGACCCAACACAGAGTACTGATGCTGTCAGGCCCCACACAAACCGTTCATTTCGAAATACCATGAAGGAGTCAGAAAATCAAATTTGGATCGGATCTGAACCATATATATCCATATCCAAATCCAAACATGCATATGGATTTGGATTTGGATCCAAAGATCCAATCCAATATCCACATCCATGGCCCACATCACCTTCTCATAAATGGAGGTGGGGCCCACAAGAAATTCACGTGAAAAGCTTGGGTATGAGAGAGAATGGGATAAAGTATGAGTGAGAATTTTGTTGGGCTTGACTTTTGTGTCAAGTTTTGGGTTAATCATGTGGGTTTAGCCTAAGAGTGTGGGATTAAGCTTGTATGCACCTACACCTAACCTAGGGCTGCACCAACATGTTGCAACTAGGTCCATGGATCAAGGCCAAGGGGATGCTTCTAAACCTAGCCCTAAGCTAACCCACCTCACCTAGCCATTCCCCCCTAAACCCGACCTAATCCTAGCCACCCTCACCCAAAACCACCTAACTATACCTAGCTGACCTCACGTAGCTCACCCCACCTAACTAGACCACCTAGACCCTAGCTAGATTAAACCTAATCCTACCTTAACCCACCTAATTAGCCCCTAATCCTTAAATCCCATCCAACCTAACCGACCTACCCAAACCACCCCACCCTAGCCCACAACATCCTAAATATCTACCACCCAATACCATCCTAACCGACCCAGCCCAATGCCTATAAAACCCCCCCCTTTGGGGCGGGTTTTTGGGCTATCTTGGCTAGATCTTGGGCAGCTCTCAGCCCTCTCTCTCCTCTCTCACCTGCTCTCTCTCACCCATTTCACTCCCTTACCCCACCAGCTGCACCACCACCCACCGTCGCTCCACCCGGCTCCACTTCCATTCCGCTGCCACCTGCATTTCCACCCGCCTGCCACCATCTTCCAACTGCCACCTCCTTCCACCACCTCCGGCCACTACCACAGCCACCACCTCCAGTTAGTACTCCATCTCTGCCCTATCTAACTTCTCTCCCTCTTACCCAGCCACACTGTCCATCACCCGCCACCACTGCAGCACCCTAGACATCTCCCTTACACCCGACGACTGCACACCCTACATCCCCACCTTCCCTTAGCCACCCATTTTCCAGCCCTTAGCTAAGCCTTCCCCCTTTACCTTCCACCACTTAGCTAGCCCTCAACCTGCCACCACCCAGCTAACACCTTAACCTCCCCCAACTCACTCAACATCCCCCTTTGCTGCATTACCACCCGGTCTTCATCAAAGCACCCACTCGGCTAAGACCTTACTTGGCGCCCACCCGCATTCAAGGAGCTCCCCTTCGGCTGTCCAAGGCGACTCACTAGGCCAAAGCCAAGCAAGTCACACCCGGACCAGCTATACGTAAGTGCCTAACTCGGTCCTTGTTATGAACTTGTTTATGTTTGATTAAATTTGATACGGGGTTGTAATAATGGAGCGTTATCTCCCCCTGCTTGTAATAATGTGGTTTGGCACACCCACACACACGTGCACTTGAGCCTATTCCGCTCTTAACTGCACACGATTTTGACACACACATGGGCCTAATCAGCCCCTAAGATATAGCTATACTTATGTATATTTAAGTTGCGTGGGTTTTCATTAAGTTGTGTGTGTTGTCTTTCAATTTTCACACTCACACGCATTGAGCTTTCGCTCTTACTCCCAAGACCTTAGTAAAGGCCTATTGCAATTTCGTTTTAGGGTGTTTTAATTCAAGTCGTGTGCGTAGCATTTCAATTCTACACTCACACACATTGAGCTTTCGCTCTTACTCCCAAGACCTTAGTAAAGGCCTATTGCAATTTCGTTTTGGGGTGTTTAAATTCATGTTGTGTGCGTAGCATTTCAATTCTACACTCACACACATTGAGCTTTCGCTCTTACTCCCAAGACCTTAGTCAAGGCCATATTGCAATTATATTTGGGTTTACATTACAAGCCACATGAGTTGTCTTTCAATATAGACACAACACCCACGCACACGTTGGCGACCTTCGGGCCCAAATATATTATAAGTATTTCCCTTCGGCTATGTCTTTTAGATTTCGGTTTTAAGGTTCAGCAGTGTGCGTAGTCTTTACATATATACACGGCACACACTTGCACAATTGAGCCTTTCCGCTCTTAAGATATAGCCATATTTCCCTTTTGCAATTTCCCTTTTGCAATTTACATTAAGTTATTTCCCTTCGGCTATGTCTTTCAATATAGACACAACACCCACGCACACATTGGCGACCTTCGGGCCCAAATATATTATAAGTATTTCCCTTCGGCTATGTCTTTTAGATTTGGGTTTTAAGGTTCAGCAGTGTGCGTAGTCTTTATATATATACACGGCACACACTTGCACAATTGAGCCTTTCCGCTCTTAAGATATAGCCATATTTCCCTTTTGCAATTTCCCTTTTGCAATTTACATTAAGTCATTTCCCTTCTGCATTGTCTTTCAATTCGGGTTTTCCCTTTGGAGTTGTGTGAGTTTGCATTGCATATACGCCATACCACGAGTTAGGACGCATATTGCATCAAAGCAAGCCCCACACTCCTGTTCAAAAATCGCCAACTTAGGTCACTTGTGCACACACCTAGTTGGCCCGAAAAAAATAAAAAGAAAGACATAGGCACGTGCAAATCTCACGTGTAATAAAATTTGCAATCATACATACAAAGCCCCAAACACTTAGGGTATTTTTCAAAGAGGTTTACATTTTAAAAGACTTTGCCAAGTGTACAGACTGACCCTTGCGCATCAGTGCAAGAAAGTCTGCGACGAAAAGAGCTCACTTTCTCACAGTCGCCCCGATAAAACTCAGATTTTAAAAACTTTCTTCGCTAGCTTGAGTAAGCTAGCTGGCACGCCCTTTTGCTAAAATACGACTTAAACACACGAAAAGGTTCACTTCAGGCCTAAGAACCAGAAGTGAGGATTTTCCGTGTCTACAACCTTCTTAGAGGTTCTTCTTTTGATCTTCTTTCTATATGTCCAAACCATCTTAAACGATATTCTCTCATTTTATCCTCTATTGGTGTCACTCCTAATTTGTTTCTAATAACCTCATTATGTATACGGTCTTTTCTTGTATGACCACTCATCCATCTCAACATCTTCATTTCTGTCATAGACATCTTTTGTACATGTTGATGATTAACTGCCCAACACTCAGAACCATAAAACATGGTAGGTCTAATTGTTGCTCTATAATATTTGCCTTTTAACTTTAATGGTATCTTCTTATCACAAAGAATCCTCTCTATTTTAACCAACCAACATTAATTTTATGCATAACATCTCTATTAATTCTTTCATCACTTTGAAAAATTGACCCTAGGTATTTAAAACTTTCCTTTTAGGGGATGCTAAGTGTCAATTTTAATTTCTATGTCCTCTGAAATAACCAAATGATCAAATGTTCATTTCATATATTCTTTCTTTGTTCTACTAAGTCGGAGGCCTTTGTAAAAACCTAAAACTCTAAAAAAAATTAGAAAACTCTTAAAACTCAAAAACATTTGAAAAAATCTGAAAATTAAAAAAAGAAAGTCTTTTATGTTCTTCCTTCTAGCATTTGTTTGAAAAAATCTAAAAAAATTGAAAAAGTCGAAAAACCCAAAAATTTTGGTTTTCAAAACTGTGTATAAACTCAAAAATTGGTTTTGACAAAACCCATGTACATTCTCAAACCCAAATTATCTCATGTCATTGTAAATAATCCTCTTCTGCATAACCCTTCTCTTGTACATAATACTTCCCCAGAAATCAAAGCACTTGAGAGTCATCAAAGCAAGGAGGAAGATTCCCTCATCCATGAGGATGATCAAGCCTCTAAGCTTCCTGAATTTCATAAAATCCTTGACATGAAAAAAACTTCAAATTCCATAGAAGGGGATTTCTTAGAGGTCGATTTAGGGAATGAGTCTAATCCAAAGTATGTCAAAATAGGTACTTTTTTGCATGAGCATGAAAGGCATCATTCATTGCATTCTTGAAATCGTATATAGATGTGTTTGCATGGACCTATGAAGATATGTTCGGTTTATGCCCTAAGATTGTAGAACACCATTTGCCTCTAGAACCAAATGCAAAACCCATAAAACAAAAGCTTAGGAAAATCCACCCCAATGTCCACTCCCAAGTAAAAGAGGGTTTAGAAGATCTTTTAAAAGCTGGATTTATAAAACTCATTGCTTATTCTAAATGGCTTTCAAATATTATTGTAATTTGAAAATCTAATGGAAAAGTTCGTATTTGTATTGATTTTAGAAATTTGAACAAAGCTACTCCAAAAGATAATTTTTCACTTTTAAATATTGATTTGATAGTGGATAGCATTGCAAATCATTAAATGTTTTCTTTCATGAATGACTATTCGGGTTATAATCAAATCAGACTAGCACCAAAAGATCAGGCTAAAACTACTTTTACTACATCTTGGGGCACATACTGTTACACTGTTATGCCTTTTGGTTTGAAAAATGCTGGTGTCACATACCAAAGAGCCAAGACTAATATTTTCATGATCAAATCCATGAGTTCTTGGAAGTATATATAAATGATCTTTTGGTAAAATCAAAAACCCGATGAACACACATAGAATTTTGTAAAAGGTTTTCGAAAGACTTAGACTTTATAAAGTGAAAGTAAACTTCAAAAAAAGTTTTTAGAGTAGAATCGGAAAAACTCTTAGGGTTCATGGTTAGCCAGAGGGGCATAGAAGTCGATCCCTCTAAATGTCGAGTCATCGTAGACATGTCTCCACCCTCCAACTTGACCCAAATCCAAAGCCTCCAAGGTCGATTCCAAGCGATTAGAAGATTTATCTCCAACTTAGCAACAAGATGCAAACCTTTCAATAGGATTTTGAGAAAAGGGGTTAAATTTGATTGAGATTCCGATTACCAAAAATCTTTTGAAAGATTGAAAACTTATTTGGTAAATCCTCCAATTTTAAAACATCCAAAGCTAGGAAAACCTTTATTGCTTTATATTTTCATTCATACGAATGCATTGGGTGCTTTACTTGCTCAATACGAGGATAATAGTCTTAAGAGTATGTTATTTACTATATTTCAAAAACTCTATTGGCATATGAAAGAAATTATCAAGCCATGGAGAAAACATGCTTAGCCTTGGTATGGGCTTGCCAAAAGTTTAGACATTATTTCCTAGATCATAAAATTTGGATAGTGTCTAAACTTGACCCTATGAAGCACCTTTTGAAAAACCTATCCTAACGAGTAGGCTAGGTAAATGGCAGCTCCTCTTAATGGAGTATGATCTCAAATTCCATCACCAAAACTCCATTAAGGGACAAGCCCTAGCCGATCATGTGGTTGAGTTATCCCTTGAAAATACATATCTCATCCTTGATGAAATGCCCGATGAAGGCATCTTGACAAATGAATTAGAAAACCATGTTTTATCAAATTGTTGTAATGAAAATCAAATATGGAAAATGTACTTTGATGGGGCAAAGAATCAACAAGAGGTAGGCATGGGAATCATTCTCATATCTTCCGAGAAGGGAGAAATCCCAATAGCATTTCGATTAGATTTTCCTTGTTCAAATAATGTGGCTGAGTACGAGGCACTCATACAAGGCCTAAAAATTTTAAAAAATCTAGGGGCATCATGTATTGAAGTTTTTGGAGATTCTATGCTTCTTGTAAACCAAATTTCAAAAATTTGGTAAGTCAAAAATAAAAAAACTCATTTCATACCATGAATTGACCACCCAATTGGTTGATTCTTTCAAATCATGTACACTCACTCACATTGGTAGAGAGGATAATACCATAGCATATGCCCTCTCCTCTTTAGAGTCATCTCTAAGGATCGACCCCACTATGGGTACTCGATCCCTAGAGATCCTACATTTGCCCACTCCATTAACCCATGATTTAGAGATTTACCAAAATTATCAAAATCCAAACGAAAAACCTTGGTTTCAAGACATTAAAAACTTTTTAGAAAATAGAGGATTTCTCGAATTTGATTTCTTTAAACATAAGGCTTTTATTCAAAAACTTTCAATCTGATATGTGATTTTGGGAGGGGTTCTTTATAAAAAGAGTTTTACCGACATCATGTTGAGATGTGTCGACCATGATGAGGCTAGGACCATTATGCATGAGTTCCACGATGGGAAATGTGAAGGGAAAGTTTTAAAAATGAGTAGGAATAGGTTTTCATTTGGATTTTGAAATGGACCTACTTATTTAGATTTCATTTTGTTTGAGAATTAGACCTTGTGTGAGAAATTGAATTTTGAAATGTCATTCAAAATTTTCTACAAAAACCTATACTAAATAGTGGGTATTAAAACCCAAGTGAAGGGAAATATGAAAAATTGGAAGTCCCTCTTGATGGGAACCAAAAGGAGTCTCTTTTTTGAAAAGAAATTGAAAACCCAAAACATTAAAGGAAACAATATGAGAACCATCTTACTTGGGGCAGCCGGCCTTCATAGGCTTCTTCTCAAGCTCACGAATCACATGTATGAGTCTCTAAACACCCACTTCACTCACCTCCTATTCCATGCACACATGCATCCATCAAGGGGTCATTCATGCATGATCATCTTAGCACTAGGCATTTTCTTGTCAAGTCCCCTTTGGCTAATATTCCCTCCTTTGCAAAAACAAATCCAAGGAAAAAGATGTTATGGAATGAAGGGAAAATTCATACTCACAAGATAAATCTGGAAAGAAAATCAAAGCGGTGTTTTCTTTTTTATCATTATTCAAATAAATTTGGATTAATGCTAAAGAGGGGCATTTATAAACACCCTAAAATATTTTTCAAATAAATTAGGACATAGTTTGAAAATCCATGATTTGAACATGTCTCCCAAATTTAATAAAGTTTCAAACATCATTTTCAAAATAAATATTTTAGTAAAATATTTTTCAAAACCCTGGGATTGCCAAAAATCAAATTTTGAAATTCAAATTGGAATGTTGATATACCCAAAGATAGAATAAAGCCTTAATCTGTAGGAGACAAAATTTCTAAGAAAAGATAAGAATGAGATCAAGAGCAAGCATATCAAATCAAGATGGTGACTCAAGGTCAAACTAAGTCTAGCTAACCAAGGCTTGACCCAATCTAGACAAGTCAAGATGCCAAACCAGCTCGAAAGAAGAAAAAGCAGAAATCCAATTCAAAGCTCTAATGCAAACCAGATCTTGGTTCAAGAAGAGGTGCATTTAAAGCCAAACGTGCAAAGTTGGTTCAATTTAAATCCAAGCAAGATCTTATTCAAGCCTTAAGTGATAGTCAAATGGATCAAGTCCAAAGAAGTGTCGAACAAGGCCATGGCTAAGGCATACAATTGGGCGAAACACCAAAAAGGCATTTGTTTTAAATCAAGTCAATCAAAACTCGAATTAAATCAAGCAAAGGGTGGGCTGATCAGGCCCTAAGTCATGTTAAGGTGAGTCACCCTCTAGCCAAGGCAAGAGACCAAGACTTGGGTCATCAAGCCATGGACTGCACCTAGTAAGATCAAGCAAGTCACATGGGTTAGCTCATATGGATTGCACCCAAGATCATACCAGTCCACATGGACTCATGGGGGACCACTCCTCATGCCCCACATGGCCCATGTGCAGCCACAAATCTTGAAAATTCAGTTCGGTCCAGATCCAAATCGAGTGTCCCATGGAAGGCCCAAAATCGATCCAAGAAAGGTCCTAGAGCCCCCTCTTAAAATCTATAAAAGGGGGCCTTGGGGGGCTGGTTTGATCATCCAAGAGAGGAAAATCTTTGCGACAAGAGAGGGAGAGAAAGAGAGATAGAGAGGAAGAAGAAGAAGGAGGTGTCAACTATCTTCTCCAAGTCGTCGGCCACTGGAGGTTTCTTTCAAGTTTCAGGTCCCTTCTTTCTTTTTCTTTTCAATCCTTTCTTCTTTACTTTCATTCAATTTAATGAGGTTGTAATTAAGGAGTTTATGTCTCCATCTTTGATGTAATAATTAAGGGGTTAAGCTGACCAATTTCCTTTACATTTGTTGATGTATGCTATGTATTTGATTTTTCATTTCTTCTACCAAATATACATTTCTTCATCCTTGAGCATCAATTTAAGAAGATGTATGACAGAAAGAATTCACTTACCCACAATTGCCAAAGAAGTCAGAATCATCTTTTGGCAATCTCACGCACTCATAGTTTGCGAATTTAGTTTCAAGTCTCTACATAGACTTCGAAACAAAAAATCACATCTACAGTTAGGAAGAGCCAATATTGGTGCACTACTTATCTAAACTTTTATTTCATCAAAGTCACACTTACATGATGTAGTCTACCAAAATTCTTAATTTTTCTTGATGCAATTTATCAATGGTGTTGCAATACTACAGAAATTTTGGATGAATCTCTAGTATAATGAAGTCAACCCATGAAAATAGCGTACCTCAACCACGTTGGTTAGGTCTAGCCAGTCTTCGATAGCTTTTACCTTTTCAGGGTTAGCCTCAACTCCTTGCTCAGAGATGATGAAGCCCAAGAATTCCACCTGTGATTGGCAAAATTGATACTTTTTAAGCTTTCTATAGAGTCGCAGCTAAAGCAGAACCTCTAGAACCCTCTGAATGTGAATTATATATTCATCTATTTCATAGCTATAAATTAGGATGTCAAAATATACGAGAAATTTGTCAATAAACACTCATAATACATGGTTCATGAGCCACATAAAGGTGTTGGGTGTATTTGATAGGCCGAATAGCATCATGAGCCATTCGAATAGTACTAACTTCATTTTGAAGGCCATTTTTCATTTGTCTCCTTCCTTGATTCAAATATGGCGGTAACCACTCTTGAGATCAATCTTTGACAACAAACTTTAATCCTTGAGTTTGTCTAACATGTCGTTCAATCGAAGAATGGGATAGCAGTACCAGATAGTTATTCTGTTGATGTCTCGACTATCAATATCCATTTGAAACAATCCATCTTTCATGGGTACAAGAAGGACAGGTATCGCACACAAGCTCATGGACTCGTACACGAACCCTTTAGCGACCAATTCTTTGATTGGCATTGCAGCTCATTAGCCTCATTGAGGTTGTAACAATAGGCCAACTTGTTCGAAAGAGTTGCGCCAAGTAGCAAATCAATGTGGTGCTCAATACCATATATTGGAGGTAACCCATCAGGAAGCTCATCGGGAAACACATTAGTGAATTCCCTCAATAGTTGGTGAGCAGGGGATGTTTTTTGTTGACACACTGGTTTCCACTCCCTTGGCTACAACCAAGTATACGAAGCTAGCTTGTGCAATGACTAGATCAACCCCTCTTCTGATGAGTATCAAACTTTCTGTGGCCTGCAACTTCTTGGTAGTTGATGTTGGAGATAGGTGATATGATGCTAGTGGGGCCAAAGTGACTTTTTTTCATGCTTTGTAAACATATGCGAGTTCTTATAGCATCATGCAAGGCTCATCGGTCGACCTAGTAAGAGGTGACATACATTCATTGGAACCAACTCACATACAATGGAGTTTTGGTAAGTCTTACCAATGGATATTGGCCCACTAGCTTGTTGTTGAAGCAAGATTTCCCCTTCATCATTGAGACAACACATCTTATGACGATGTGAGTGAGTTATCGTGGTTATATTCAGCTTCTTGATTAATTTCGTAGAGCCCACATTGGTACAGTTGCTGCCATCAATGATGAGCGAGTAAACTTTATCAAGAATTATGCAGTGAGAATGAAATAGGTTCTCATGTTGCTCCTGTTCAGCAGCGGCTTGAGCGCTCAAGACCCTATGTATGACCAGAAGTTCTCCTTCATCTGTAATTTCAATAGTTTTATTATCAACATCTTTAGGAATCCGTTCGTCCTCACTATCTAGTGACTCGGAAGGCTTGTGTGCCATTGGGAAGTGATATGCTTGTGGTAGAGACATTTAAAACATTTAATGTCATGGCTGGGATAGGTAGGGCGAGGGGTTTAAGCCACCTCTTTTTTCTTTTAGTTTGGGCTATGTTGCAGTAGTAGGTCTTGCTTTCATGATTTCTTTGGAAGTACTAGATGTACCTAAGAAATCTTTGTTTTGGATTGTCTTAAGAACTGTATATATAAGGGGAGGGGCCTTCCTACATTGTCTTTTGACTTTAATAGCAAGCTGAAAGGCGTCTTTAACGAATGAATTCTACAATGTCAACTAATTCTTTGTTTAGCTCATTGAGAAATCGAGCAATGGTCTTCTCCTGTGGCTCCTGCACCTTGCAACGCAAGATCAAGGTGTCAAACTCTTTGACGTAATCATCCACGTTGAGCCCACCTTGTCGCAAGCTTTGCAACCAAAGGTAGAGCTCTTACCGATAGTAGTAGGGAACAAATCTCTTACACATGAACCATTTCATCAAGCTCCAGCTCATTATGTCCCCATCTCCTTCCCTCCATTATTAGTCTCGAAGTTTGGTCCACCAAATATTAGCATAATTGATGAACTCCAAAATAGTCATGCGACATTTCCTTTCTTTGGAGTACTGATAATACTCAAAGATCTTTTCCACGTGTTGCTCCTAGCGAGAAACTCTTCAAGCGAGCTTAATCTGGCAAAAGAGAGAATTTTGATTCGGACTTGGTGTTCCATGTCTCTTCGATCGGTTCTCAGTTCTTGGTGCATTCGTATAATTGAGCCCAACTCAAGGGAGTTTGGGTCCAAATCATGGTGATTGGTATTAGAGCGGTTAGGAGAAGGAACTCGTTGTCGCAACAGTTCCTCAAGGCTTTGGGTTAGTTGTGCCATCTAAGTTGTGAGTGCCTCATATCCACGTTGCGGTTTCATGATCTAAGCTTGCTCAAGAGTCATGCCTCATGCTACTGGGGGAGAATCGAGATCTTGTCATGTCATTCTCTCAATCTCAATGAAAGCACCAAATGATATAAAACTTGAGTCGAGAGGATCACACATGCTTACTGATTTCCTGACACACAACTTGGAGTGCCACACCTAAAAAGGGTGATAAGGACTACTACACTCACCACCTTGGGGGGAATAAGAGAGACGAAAAAGCAATGCTGGAAATAAGAGAATGAGAATTACTTAGGCCTGATCCTATTTATGCTCGAAACAACCCCCTGAGCTAGGTTCTAAAAACATTAACTAGATAATCATAACTTGCTATAAAGACACTACTAGGAAATGAGCAATCACCTTATAAAATGACGATGCAAAATTAACCATATGTAATTAATTAAAACATTAAATTTGAATTGTTTGTCCCCAAAGTTAGCTAACTGGAGCTATTAATTCTAAAAGATGTTGAGAATCTCCTACCTGGCTTAAATGTGGGCTTCACTTTTGAGTGACCTCTTGCTGGAGCAAACAAACAACCTTGAGTTTGCTGAAGTCATTAATGCTCTATTCACCTAGCAATGATTTGGGTTCAAACAGGGTTTGGATGCTGGTTCTGCCTCAGGCACGAGTAAGAGGTCCCTGATAGTGATCGGTGAGCCAGTTTGACCAGGTTAGTTTAGCAGTGCCCGATCCTTTATGTGTATGAGATTAACTCAGATAAAGATTTGTGAACCATTTGTGAACATATTCAAACATAAGCAGTTTGGTTGGTGGTGATAAAAGTCTCCTTGTTCAGTCGAGTTCATGTCCAAATTGATGAAGATGACTTGTGCAATTCTGTCGTGTGGTTTTCTTATAGAGTCGCTTCTTCAACAATAATCTTGCTTAAATAATGATATAAACCACGTTCTTCTTATTCCCATAGAGTACCTAGTTTCATGGGGTCTTCTGGAGATAACATACTCTCTAGAAAGGATAATGGTAGGGAGTATGTTATCTTGTGGTTATACTTAGTTTCACTAAACCACTTGCTTGAATTTCTCAATATTCTCTTCTCTTAGGCGGCTTAAGGATATTCAAACTCATAAAAGTAAGATGTTTTGCTTACTCGGAGGCATTTCGAATTGCAAAGATTGTATCAGTTAATTATCAAGATGTTCTGCTTATTTGGAGGCATTTCTGAATTACAAAGATTGTATATGTTAATTACAGGGCTTGTAAGAGGATGAAAAAAATGTTCAGACTGTTGATTCAACTGTTCTGATCGAACTCATAAAATACTTGTTTAATCATTATTGCACTCGGGCAAACATTTCCCCAATAATTGAATGGGCGTCCATATAAACCCAGCAATTCAGCTCAACCAATAACAACCACCTCACGAACTCCAAACAAATGCAACAGAAAAAGAAGATGAAACACATCCTTTTGACAAAATTTGAAACGAAGAACCAACAAATCCTTCTGCCATCAAATCCTTCCACATTAAGCAACAAAGATCAAACATTTGGGGTTCATTAGAAGCTTAATTCAACCAAAGAATATGAAACCATAAGAGCTAAAATATCCATTCAGATACTAAGAAGACCTAACAGACACTGGCGAGGAACAAAAGCCACCGGTAATCTTCACTCGTCAGACGTCAGAATGCAAAAAGCAGTTATCTGGTTCCTCCTCCAAGGATGTGAATCCATATAGTAACACAAAGACCATAGGAGAATAACACAAATGTAACAAAGAAAAATCCAGACTCGCAAAGTTGACTAAAATGTTAAATTAAGGATGAGAGAGAAGGGAAGTTTTTGCAAATGACCACATATGGGGCCCCATCTATTATCTTCCCAAAAATTTCAAGCTGCCTTTCTAATTTTTCCAAATTCAGGGGTGGGGATGGCTTCTCGAAAACCTTCCCTTTTCCTTTGATTTCCAAAAATTACATGGTAGCTAATTTGCTTTGTAGAAACCCCTCTGCCCCTAGCAGCACACAAACAGATCTGAGTTTCCACATTGCTCTGAGCATCGGCTTGAAATACTACTTCACTACGGTAAGAGATCTAGGTACTCCCGATCCAGCTCCCAGCATCAATTGCAACTTTTTTTCTCGAAAAACATCACTAAATTGTAAATTGTGTTTTTCGTCGATCCGTTTGTTATCAGCAAATGGTGAAGAAGAGATTATGAAAATTTGTTGTCGTTGATATCTGTCAAAACTTCACTGTGAACGACTCGTTTCTCAATTTGGTTTTCATGGCGGTATATGACTTAGACTACCATGAAGACTACCATGACGCACCACTGATTTATCCAGTGGGCGTACTGAAGCCCACAGGATCTGTCCTGAGCCATCAACTACTCTTTTCCACTAGATCCAACCAGTCAGTTGTGCTCGACGTGCATGGTGCTCTTCTTTTTCTATTGTAGAGTTTTTTCTATTCCAAGTTGACGCCATGATATTGGCATACAGCCAGCTACGTGAAAATCATGTCCAGCGTAAACTAATATTCATATGCTTGACATTTTCTGTTTCAGAAATTGCTGAATCAGATTGAACGCAACATTTAGGAATTCTTTCTTCAAAAGAACAAGGCTCACATGAAGGAATCTGGCTCTTTCATTGTGAGGGCATCTTGCCTTGCATACTAAAGCGTCTTTTCTCTTCTTTTTTTCTTTTTTTCTTGTGTGTGTGAGAGAGAGAGAGCTTCCCAGAAGACCATGCTTCTTTTCCTTGATTTGGAGTCATTCCTTCGTTCTATTGGAAGATGCATATATAACACTGGAACAATCTCAGTAGTAATTATGGAAATGACTGATCGAATAGCACTTAAGCATTGCGTTGAAAATTCAATTCCTTTCTAGCTGGGTGGGCGATCCCAAGAGGTTCTATGAGAGGATGGATCTGCGTGTAAGGTTGGCCATGAGATGTTAAACATTGCAATACGAACATGTCTTGGAAGAAAATATATTTGTGATTCAGTTGCCTAGACGAGCGCACCTACACTCGCACAGACACGCATAGCATTCTTCTAAAGGCCGCCTGCGAGAGATCAATTTGAATTCGATGCCAAGACCCTCCTTAGCTAAATTTAATTAACCATAACAAACTTTTAAGTGAACTTCGAAAATTCTGAAACGAGGAATCCACTTTGAATTATACCAAAGATTACATTACGTCTCATTTTGCTTTCTGCCAGACATGTCAGCTGTCAAGCAAGTGGAATCAGAAAAGTACTGCAGAGCGATATTAAAACTGCAGTCTTTTTTTTTTTCTCCGAGATATATATATATATATATATATATATATATATATAACAAACCAGGTTGGAGCTGTCTTTGATTGTCCAGATCTTCCTCTCATCCACGAGGCTCTTAGATCATCCACGCGGCTCTTAACTGCAGTCTTGAATTCTATGTCATGACACGAGGAGACACCGTACAAAAGAAATAGCCCTAAATCACTATACACATTCCTATCTACATGGAGTCTGCTAGATGGATTCTTTGTTTCCACATATCCCTAGTGTGTCATGTTAGCGGTTAACTCACAATAAACTAGATCATTCTTTATTTCTTTCCAACACTTTTGTAGTCGTCTTCTACCTCTTTTAATACTTTCCAAATTTAGTTTTTCTAGCCTTCTAATAGGTTTTCTTTTGATCTTCTTTCTATATATCCAAACCATCTTAAACGATATTCTCTCATTTTATCCTCTATTGGTGCCACTCCTAATTTGTTTTTAATAACCTCATTATGTATACGGTCTTTTCTTGTATGACCACTCATCCATCTCAACATCTTCATTTCTATCACAGACATCTTTTGTACATGTTGATGATTAACTCCCCAACACTCATAACCATAAAACATGACAGGCCTAATTGATGCTCTATAATATTTACCTTTTAACTTTAATGGTATCTTCTTATCACAAAGAATACTTGATGCTCCTCTCCATTTTAACCAACCAGCATTAATTCTATGCATAACATCTCCACCAATTCTTCCATCACTCTGAAAATTTGACCTTAGGTATTTAAAACTTTCTAAACATATTCCTATGTACTAGTTCACAATATTCTACATTAAGAAGATGAGCTAAAAATTTTCTTGTTGAAAAATTGTGTTCAAATATAAATGAAATTCTTTAAATTAAGAGTTGTTATTTTGGATGAATCAAACCATAAGCTATCTATTTTGATAATGACAATTAAAAATATGATGAATAGCCATAAAAGCCACGTTATTGCTATTACCGATTATATTTCGAGCCTCTACAAAGGAATGGATGTACCATATTCATATGGAGAATAAGACTTTCAGTCTCCTTAACTCACTATATTTTTTATGTGGTACTTAGAGATTTCATGCGATCAAAATTATCATTCCTTTTGTAGATAGGGTATTCCTTTGTATTCGCTTAGAGCGGGTGCCCTAAGGCCTACTGTATCCACTAAAGCTATCTGCATAAGCCCACAATGATCTCGTGAAGGAGTGGGTACAAATAATGCTTTTAGATTCTTTTGACGTGATTCATGCTAATAATTATATCCTTCGACAGCTTGGTTGATGACTAGTTGTGGCAGATCTCCATCAAATTCTTGACAATCTAAAAGTAATATTGATGAAGATTACAATAAGTGTGTTAATTATTTCATTTGGGTAAATGATACTGAGTTGGTGAATTTGACGTGGATTGAAAAGGACTTGGACAAATACAAAATGTGATGCGAACAAGGTACTAAGTTTAAATGTTGGTGTCGGATACTGTCATGCCCCAGGCCGCAAGCCCCATCGGATAATCAACACCCCTTTGACTCATATGATGTGGTTCATGACCCGAAGAGTGAGGAAAACGAAATATCAAAGGTCAATACTATCAAATAATTGAACAAATATTTTATAACTAAAATCCAAATTTTTACATTTCTCAATAAATAGTGGAATATATTTTATAACCAAATTCTACATTCTTCTAGAAGAAAGGTCAAACTATAAACAACCTATCAAATTCTACTATATCGCAACAGAATATCAAAGTCATATCCTCCAACAAACTTGGTCGGTTGTCTCCGTGTCTCCACTAACTAGGTCTTGTAAGGTTAAATAAAATATAAGCACCACAATCATGCTCATAGATGAATGTGATCTCTCCAAGCCACAGCATACTAAAGACATGTAGTTTTAAATCATATATATATATATATATATATATATATATATATATATATATATATATATATATATATATATATATATATATATATCTATATCACATTTTTAAGGTAGTATCATCATTACAAATATTCATACATAATGAGGCACTCAACAACAATGCACATTTAATTTTGAATTCAAGACCACTATCGTATCCAACCACTAGCCATGCTATCCAAACCCTTCTCTAGTCCAGCCATGTGGCCTCCGACTATACTCATAGTACGTTGGACCGAGGACCTTAACATTGAATCACCGACTCATCAAGTCCAGTCCCTTGGGTCTATGAGATAACTATATCCGGATACCACATGAGTAGGGTCATACATTCACACCATTAATCTCAACAAAACCACATATTCATCAACCTGAAACCACCTCCCAAATCCAAGAGATTCACCTAGGGCCACCTTGCAGCATCAATCATATCACGTCTAATTCAAATATCAAAATCACATATCCATATCTAATATCAAATCTGATTTACTTTAAAACAACTCTCTACTCTAACAACTAGTTTCATGTGTCTCTAACCTATGCATGTCATATAACAACATGAACGCCCAAATAAAACTAGTATGACTAATGAAGTAGCATACTCAACTCATTACTCTATATATAGTAACCTACGAGCTAACACTACCTAGTATGACCAATTAGCATGACTAATGAAGTAGCATACCTAACTCATAACTCTATACATAGTAACCTATGAGCTAACACTACCTAGCATGACCATCTACCATCTCATGACATCCCACACTGCTACATAAAGTAGATACATAACAATAATGGTATGCTCGTACACAATAACAACCTATGAGCAAGCACTACCTAATACGACCATCTACATATGATGCATCCCATACCGCCATAGAAAGTAAATTCAGCATAGATAATGATTTGCTCACATAAAAGCACACTCATGGAGTGTGACCATGAAATTAATAAAGCATTTCCAATCATATTCAATAAAGCAACTGATATGTAGTCATTTAAAAGAATTAACAAATTTTTCACAATCTCATATATCCTATAAAAGTAATTAAAACTCTCTCTAGCATACATCTAGAAAGAACACATCCACTTACCATCGCTTTTATATGGGTCTAATTCCAATGTGTTTATTCCTCAAATGAACTTTACTTACTCCGTAAACCATGATAAAAATATAATATTAATATGTTGCATTTTATTAAGAACCAAGCTGCATATTAATCAAACATCAAACAGGCCCAAAATAAAACACCCCAAAACTTAATCTGGATCATTTTAGTTATGTCTGGATTCAATTAGAAGATCTAGATCCATATTGCTTATAAAACTGGATCATGATTTCAAGTGTACAGACCCGATTCAGAACTGAAACTATATCTTTATCAGGGACACTGGTTCCAGTCCAACTCGGTATCACTACAGGCTAACACAACATGGCAGGGGACCCAACATGACACTATCAGTCAGATCCCACCGACCACCTATTCGAACGTTGGAAATGGCATTTTGCGGCATCTTTGAAGCCAACCACCACCAAGAAATGGCATGCCACTGTTAAGCAGACCGTTGCCTTCTATCAGTCATGGTTATTTGGTGGCCGTTTCACCGAAAAATTAAGGGAAAAGGGCGAACCCTCATTTCCATCAAATCCGTTTTTGGCGGTTGTCGTAGTCATTAGGGTCTTGGGAAGTCTGAAGGCCCTCTACCCCCAAATTCCTCTTTCTATTCTCACCACAATGAAGGTGACAACCAGATTTTTTGTAAAAAAAATCAAAATAAAGGAGAAAACCCTAACCTCAATAATAAAGAAAGCTAAGGCTGGTTTCCCGGTGCGCGACTCTGGCGACACCCACGACGATCGAAAACCTGCTGCCTTCTCTCTCTAGCATCCTCGCTTTTGTGGGCCTCAGGAAGGGCCATTTCCATCACCTTCCTTGGGTGCCCGCACATAGCCACGATTCAAGTATCGTGGTTGCTGAGCGGGGGTTGGCAGGGATCCTCCATGCGGCTCGAGGGTTCGGGTCAGGCCCAGTACGGACCGATCCAACCCAAGTATCACATATACAATAAGTCTTATTTTCTTTTGTATGATTTGAGTATTGACGATCCAAATGGTTTACATGATTTTATTATTACCTTATATTTTTCTCATTTAATTTTTAATGAAAAGGGAGGCAAAGAGAGAAGAACAACAACAAAAAGAAAAGGATCAGTTGGCTTGGTTTTACCATCATCGTGTTTCGAGTGACAAAGAGAAAGGGATCGGTATTACGATCCTCTCTTGAAGTTGGCCGAGGCACCGGGAAAAAAGGAGTTGAACAGTACTGGCGACGCCCTTTGATATGGTCGCTTTGCAAATGTACACATTCTGTTACATTTGCATAGTTTTGCAACGATTGGCAGGGAGCTCAGATCATGCCCCTCATAATTCCCAAGGCATCACCACCTAACTCATCAAAGCGACTATGACAAGGCTGGCGTGAAAGTTTTCCATCCTATATAACAGGAGGAGTTGCGAGGACTTAATGCTATCACTTGTTATTCAAGGGAATAAAAAAACTCACTTGAGAAAGAAAACCTTTTGTGGCATGAAAATAAATAAATAAACAATAATACATTAATGATTCTCAAAGCTTTTCACAAATATTATGTATATGCACCTTTTCACTAAACATATACCATTGTTTGTTATTACCCAAAATACCCCTGCACCTTCTCTCTCTTTGATCTCCGTTATTGGCTGGTTTCTCTCCTACCTTATGACGATCTCCCTTGATCTCACCTTATCGATCTCTCTCTCTCCAACTTTAGTTCTACGACTCTCGCGTGGTCTCTTTGTTGCTCTCTCTCAATCACAGTTTTCATATTTTTGGCATGTAAGATCAACCTACATTAAGATCCCTTGCAATGACGTCTCAGACAACTGAGAAATCCATCATTGATGAAGAGATGTGCCTGGTACAATTGCATTTGAAATAGAGACTTGCCAACGACACTTCTCTAGTGGCCAAGGCATGTTCAGTATGCACTCTCTTCATGCATGTCCTACTATATATATATATATATATATATATATATATATATATATATATATATATATATATATATATATATATATATATATATATATATATATATATATATATATATATACATATACATATACATGCACATATATAAACACACATACATAAATACATATATACTGGCAAAGCATTCATTATGGTAGAATAGATTACATATATAGGGTAAAATATAAAAGTTTTTATTATGACAAAGTAGATTATGGATCTACGACAAATGATAAGACTGATTTTGACTGCATTGATTGAAGGATACATTTCTTGATTGGTTAGGTGATAGATGTAACGATATTTTTCTTGATTGTGAAGAAGATGGACTTCATTATCACTTGTGCTTACGATAAAAAGTATTTTTAAAGTTAGGATGACTTAGATTCAGTATGCAAATAGATCTTCGGAAGAAATGACATTATTTTCATCATTCTTCATTTGAAAAATAAAGGTGTAATAGACAAGATATAGCTTCGGTGTGAAAGTAGCAATAAATATAAAAGCAACAAAAAAAATAGGTTGAAAGTCATCGATGGATCAATATAAAAAGATGAAATACCTATTTTCATTTATAAGAGAGGGTTGAGTTGATGGTTCATGGAGGTAAAATGTGGTTAATAACACACATAGTCTCCTTGTAAGTTTATTTCTCAAAGGACATGCATTGTAGGTAGATTGAATGATTCTCAGTATTATATTACAAAAGAAATGAGCCAAATCCGTTGCAGGTGTGACATATTTTAGCATAGTTGAGGCAACTTTATGACATTAATATTAGAATGGCAAGGCACATTTACAATGTGATGATGAAAAATAAGAAAGAAAAAATGATGGTTGAACTGTTCTCTAGCAACTATCTTATGAACTAGACTCTCATAGATACCACATATGGCATCAAAAGAGATCAAATATAGATATTGTTAGTAACATTGTATTTGAAATTCTCTTTTGATGTAGTTATGACATACCTCATATACTTGTGAATGCCACAATGAAATTCTTATTAGTTAATATAAATCTCTCCTTGAGGTTGCAAGATTTACCTCAACCAATAAAAATTTCTTATAGTGTTTGGTTTCATAGGTGCAAAGAAGGAAGATAATTATGTTTGGATGTTGAGATGTGTTGGAGAGTTATTTACCTCAAAAAGATTTCTTGATATAATTTGTAATTGTGATTTCGTATTGATAAATGCAATTAATACAATTAAGATGATATTCTTATGCAGACTTGACATTACCAAAAGAATTGAAAGATTTATTGTCTCATTGATAATGAATAAAGAAATAACCACTATATTTAGTGTAAGTTGGAAGAAGGTTGTTGAGTCGATAAATGATAGCATTTATATGGAAGCATTGGATAGGTAATACTATACTTGTAAATATGTACTTGTAAAAAACAAAAAACAAATAGATACCAAGTTAAAAGAAATGTTTGTTGAGACTCAAAGAACATACATGTGACAAGTGTAACACCTAACCACTCATGCTAAGTAAGTTTTATCTCCATATTATGGATAATATTTTATATAACCACTTAAATCAAAGTTAAAACATCACTAAAATGTTTAGGTGATATTTCGGTGGCAAATCCCATTTTGGTATCTTCCTTAAATGAGAAATATCACTTGTAAGATATTTTGTGCAACCTTGGTTAGCATGCATGCTCACAAGATCAATGTTCTTTTTAAAAGTGATGAACTAATAAAGCTCTCAACAATTAGTCTCTTTTCTAAGGAGCTTTACATAGTGATTGAAATGCCTTATACAACTAAAATGATAATGACCTAAGAGAGGCATCTGAGATAGAAACAATTTTCAAATAATTAAGCAAGCATTCAAATTGGCAATGAAGAAGTCAATTAATTAAGTTGTTACATGACCATTTAAATCATTAGCTCACTACCTTAGAGGAGTCACATTTTCACTATCCTAAAGTGAGGCAATATAACAAATCTACTAAGAGGAAGTTGTTTTCATGAGAGCATACCGAAAAGAGTACTACTCGATGATGGTCAAAAAAAGCATTGCAGTAGTAAAAGAACATAATGTTACAAGTTGCAGCTACATAATGTTACAAGTTGAAGTTGTGGGCATGGCCAAGGACATGGGGTATCTCTAAGACATGATCTTTTCTTGTTGGATAGTAGGTATAACCCTCTCTCTAATATTGATTTTTCTAGTTCTCATATTGTGTCTCCTTGTAGCAAAAGGACTTTAAGAAGGCTAGACTTTGAGTAATCAAATAATAGAGATATTATGGTCTATACTATGTTGATAAATGAAGATGTTATTGGATATGGGAAGTACAAGTACTCAGTCATCAAGAAGCTTTCGGGAGATGGTAGACATGGTGGCTTGAAACTTGCCAAGAATATTTTAGAGAGGTCACACATTGTCGTCATTTATACTCTCAAGTTTTCATCGGAGAGGGTTGAATTAATGATTTTCTCTATTGTATTCCATGTTGAGACAATTGTTAATGTTGCTATGATTATTTGATGTCAATGTCAAACATGAGTTGGGTTATCGCTACTTGGTGAAATGTTACATTATTTAGCCTTATACTAGGTACCTATAACAGAGGTTTCATGGCATATAACAAGCTTGCGCTTGTTCAATGTCTATAATGGCAAGTCTCTTTCAAGGCCAGGCACTAGTAAGTGCAACTTTGTACTCATCAGGCATGCCCCCTAGTATGGAAAGCTCCTCAATCTTTTTATCAGTTGAAAACAATTGTTGGACATTATTGCATCCGATATTACAAAATTCAAAAGAAAATTTCCATTCCAATATGCAATTTATTGCATTTGCGTAGATATGATGCATGAATGAAAGTTGTTGTGGCTAAAGCAATGTTAGCTAGTGTGACTGCCAAAGACTATCCTTTGGATGATACTCCGCCTTTTAAGGTATATGGCTTAACACCCATTTGAGATTGTGAGGGCCTTAATGGATTGACTTGGATATGCTGACGATGGTCAAATTTCCAAACATCGAATACAATCATGGAACTTGAAAAAATGATAGGTCTAGTTCATGCAGCTTCTTTAGCAATAATGTTGCCATGTGATATGTGATAAAAAGAAAATTAATATTAATATTATTTTAATAACTTTTTTATAATAAATAATAACTAACTTTATTGTTTACAGTAAAATCACAACTAAATATCTAATATTGATAACTAAATACCTTATGACTCCACTGAGTCCAACCGTTCACTATACGCAACAAGCCTATCAATAGAAAATCCTTATGAGTCACATTTCCCATCTAGCTAGCTAAGATGGAGTGCCTTTGTGCCATAAGCCTTTTCCAACTATTTAGAAGTAGGCTAATATTGTCATACCGTAATAAAACCTCCATGACCAAAACCGGTACCTGCCCCTCTACTTATCTTGGTACATAGTGAATCTGGTATGATATAGCAAGAGAAGAATGCATTGTACTTAGGTATAATCCTCCTCTTCTAAGTGCATAGCCAGAGCATCTTGAACTTCATGCATCCATACTTTATTTGCTATTCCACTTTATTGCAATCATGTCCATGAGTTCAACCATGATATTTATCTTATTTATCTACTACTTTACTTTATCATAATCCATGATTATGAGTTCGCCCATAATATTTATCTTATCCCTTACCTTCATTGCCTATGTGAAAGCTATAAGATAGCCACTAATTAGAAGGCTGAGAATCTCATTAACATCATAGAGAGTAATAATCATCTCATCCTATGGAACATGGAAGTTATTAGTGTCAGGCTGCCACCATTCTATAAAGGTGGTTTGCAATGGCTAGTCTCCCATTTAGTTTTGTCATTCTATACATTTGTTATCTTAGCATTGTCATCCTAGTGTCTCTTTCATAACATGTACATACCCCTTGCAACTTTGATTTATGCACCACATCACATCATATGCATAAGATGATGTAGCAATGACTTGGTGCTAACCATAACCATAAAGTACAAACCACAAGTCTTTTAAGTATTAAAAAAACTCACAAGGTACTCAACTAATGACTTTGCAAATCATAAGAACAAAAGTGTTCTCTTATATAATTGTATGCTTGAATCATGTTCAAATTAAGACCACTTTTCTAAAGGCATAATTTGTACTCTCTCCTTCATGGGATTGTTGTCGGCTTATGCAAATAGCTTTAGCTGGTATGACCAGTCTTAGAGCATTTGCTCTAAGCAAATAAGGAGGAATACCCTTTTAGGAAAGCATGGAAGGATAATTTTGATCATCTCAAATATCTAAGGCTATATATTTGTTAGAGTGAGTGAAGGAGGTTAAAGATTTTATTTTATATAAATACAACATATCCACCCCTTTATAGAGGCTTGAAATAAAATCAATTATAGTCATAAAATATTATTTTTACTGTTATTCATTATATTTTTAATTGTCATTAAGAGCAAACTCAATCATCATGTTTGTATCAACCTATACTATCTTCATTATTTGTGTAGTACTTACATGTCCATTTAATGACTTGTTCTCACCTTTTTATATACACAAGTCTCAGTTACTACGACATAATGTAAGTTCTTAAAAGAGGAGAAGAAAAGTGCAAAGAATTGGGTTTTGAGAATGTACCTCTGTAAGCTCCTAGTTCGATTGTGGGTTCATCTAGTGGTTCTAAAGATTTCAACACACTAGGGTAAAGGTGAGCTCAGAGATGCTTACTACCATGTCGGGTAGGTGAGGTATTAGGTATGATCTTGGGTAAAGTTGATTGGGTTCCGCCTAAAGATCCAAGGCCTAATATTGGGATTTGTTGGTGGTGAAAGTCATAGGTCACTAAAGTGTTACGAAAAACTACAGTGTACTAAAGTGACAATTTTACAAAGTGAAAGATACATGTATACAAGTTTTAAATTTTGCGAAACCCTCAACTTGTATTCAATCTTCTTAATTTTATGAAAGCAAAATAAAATTAAGTCAAAGAGACTCACCTTTAATTCCCTCTTCATTACGCATTGCGGGCCCAAATCCAGTTTTTTACACAATGACCTTGTTCTGGCATGTAAGTCTTGGTTTTTCCACTACAATATTCATAGCTGATAAAAGAGAAATTGCCTTCACATTCAAATTAAAAAGTGAGCACAAACAGGGTTCCTATTCTTATTGGTTTTTGTGCTAATTGGGTTTGGATCTAATTAGGATTTGGTTTATAAATTACATATGGATCTCTAATGTGCGTTATGGATCTAGGATTGGATGACTCTATCTAATGTAGGCTAATGTAAGCAATTATTTTATGATGCAATTATGCAAAACTAGAATGTATATATATATATATATATATATATATATATATAACTGAAATATTGCTGAAATAATCTATATGCTTATGATAAAATTTATGCCAAAAGTATATGCCTAAGATGCATGATTATGCCGGTTCATGCTGGAAATTTCATAAAAATATTAATGAAGAGAAAACTAATGCTGGAAATTGATTCTATATGATGAAATATAGTGGTGTTGATTGTAATCAATGCAAAAGTGCTAATCTAATGTATGTGTTATACTTATCTATATGCTGCTGAAATATTTCTAAGTATGCAGTAATGTATATGCTGAAATCAGTTTGTACAGGTATGCTGAAATTTATGCTATGCTGAAATTAAATCTATGTGATATGTTTATGTTGGAAAGTTCAGAAAATCCTAAATATCTAAAATGCACTAATTAGCCAAATGTATGCTACAATTATGTATGCAGGTCAAGGAGCTATGGTATGTTAAAAAAAATTTAATGCAGCTAGGATGTGTACGAAATTGGTGCTGAAATTAAAGGGAGGATATAGGCTAATATAAGGTTGGAAGTGAAATAGAATTAAACCATAGACAAGAATCGATGTTGCTGAACATGACCACGAATCCTGATGTAAAATTTATGGGAACTAATTAGAGTATGCCTGGGATGAAATCAGGAATTTAAGAAAAATGTCTATGGGTTTTTAGGGAAATAATTAGGTTCGATGAGTGCTATAAATCATAATAATTTGAGATTATCAAGGCAAGTTGATGGTGGGTGGTGGGTGCTAGGGTCACAACCGAAAGGCCTATAACAGATATTTATGATGTCGTCCGGTGGAAAGAAAATCAGAAAACTAATTTTAACTAAAGAGGAAAAGGGATTAATTAAGAATCTTGGAAAATCCTAGGATGTTGTGATCTAATAGTTACCCTAGACAAAATTTTAATGGAGACCCTAAACGTTAGATGCCTTTTGTTATGGTGTTCACTAAAAGGATCAAAAGAATCATGTATAGGCAAAGCAACTAAGGCATGATGCAATGTTTAACAAAAAAAGAGCTAATATGGCTAACGTAGGTACAAAAGAACAAATATGAACTAACGAATTCCTAGTATGAAAGGGAGATAAATTCCTTGTATAACAACGGCTAAAGGGAAGACGGGGGACTTGCTGCTAGGATGGTAAGATGCAATGAAGGTTGTTAGGGTAAGTAGGGCTAAGTTGAACAACTAAGGGTTTTATGTAGGTATAAGAGGAATCTAAGGGATTATACAAACTAGCCTATATTTAATGTCCAATATAAATAATTATTCTTTTAATCAAATCTTATGGATAAATAATATAAAAGCCAATTTGATTTTGACTCAAGAGGATTTTTCTAGGTAAAAATGGATGTAACTTACTCAAGAATTTTGAATGAAGTTCATTTAAGGTAAGAAACACCTAAAGAGGGATAGAATATGAGTCGTAGTCAACCCACTTCATGTAATACCTTTTTTTATGAAACTTGCTTTGTCATGAGAAGCCTTCGAAATTCTAACTTTTCTTCTTCTCTCTTCCAAAATATTTTTATTTCTCTTTCATGTGAGCTCTATTTTTTTTTGTAAAAGTCAAGACTTAGGATCTTACCCTATATACCTTGAAATTGGTCTTTTGAAAGCAATCTTTAAGAACATATTTTCTTAGAAAATATTTCGGTGTTTATAATACAAATATAAAGTTTTTCCTTTTATGATTTGTGTACTTCTTTATCAATTCACCATTGCTTCATCCGTTGGCTGGAGACTACTTCACCACTAACTTTAAATGCTACAATAGAGAAAACAAATCAAAGCCAATTTTGCAGTTAATTTTAATTGCTGCAATAGAGACAAAGAAGTTTCCATTACAAAAGCCTTGCTATTATCTTTTTGAAACGCCTTATTTATACTTCAAACTTCTTGTACGAATCAATGTTTTCTCACCCCAATTCTATTTTTGTGGACTATCACATGGGAACTTGTACTAGGGTGCTGTACTTGCCTCTAACATTGGACACTCATATTTTTCCATCCTACTAACTATGTTGAATTTTTTTAACCTAAACTTAGAAATAGTCTATATTTATCACTTATTACTTTTTCAGTGAATCATAACACATAAAAGTTGTGTTATAGGTTATAATATTACTTAAAATAATTATATAATTGATACTTATATATTGTCATACACATAAATCTTGATTCTTAAAAGTGTCGAATCTTGCAAACAACCCTTACCATAAAGTTTGAGCATATTTTTGATCTCATAAGTTGCAGTTGGATGCGATCCAGGTTTAGTATATATGTATAACTTTAATTGTCCACACCCAATTCAATATATCAATCAGATATTGTGGTTCCAACTTGGGTCAATAATTACTATTCTTTTTTATTAAGAGAGAGAGAGGGAGGGAAGGAGGGAAGGGATGTCTGTTCTACTTCCAGTGGATTGGTTGCCTGCGATATCTCTTTCTCTTCGTTATGTTCCTCTTTCTCTCTCTTCCTTCGTCCTCATCATCCTTTAAGAGTAGAAGAACATGAGTATAAAGACAAGAGGAGCTTTTTTCGGACCCTAAAAGAGAGCTATGGTTGTGTGGCCTCTTGCAACCGCTCTTTTTCTGTTATCTTCCTTTATATTTCTCTCACTTTCTCTCTCTTTCTCTAGGGTAAAAGTAAAAGGACATGTAGTGATGAATACAATTGCTTTGTGCTAATTGCTTTGAGCTAGTAGTAGTCTTTTTGTTCTTGCAAAGAGTTTGAGCATGTTTTGTTTATCAAAGAAGAAAAACTTAAAGTTTCCTTTCTATGGTAAAATGCTATTTTTTTAGTGGCCTTTTCAAGTCAATAGGTTTCTATCAACATTTATTTGTTTGTCATTATGTATTGTAAGATTTTTATACTTCTCATTTTAAAAGATTCTCTATTTTGTATATGTATTATTTTTTTATTATATGTTGCTTTGTAAAGGCCCCTTCTTTCTTCTTCTTACATGAATGAAGTTTTTATTTTTCGGCGGAAAAACCTGGCTCAATAACTAATGGATCTTTTTCTTCAAACACATTTCCAAACCCACCACTAATGGCCGGTGATCAAACCAGATCATATCATAAACCTTTTGAATCTTTGACTGCACATGTGCTATTTTTGCAGTCCCTTGCTTTGTGATGCTTTTTTCTACAATGCCTTAGACCACTCAAGATTTTATTCCTTGACATGAATGCGATTCTTCCTCATTTTTGACCGGTCTAAGAAATGAAAGACGTTCATTGGAGAAGTATCTTCGACTACGTTAGGGTCACCCACTTTGGCCACTAAATTAATTTTTCACCTTTTACCTCCATGATAGTACCCCACTGAACTTCAATAATTATATTTGTAATATTATAAGCATTACCTCCCAGTGATAATTCAGAATGAATGGTTTGCATAACTGATTTGTAAATGGAATCATTGCATGGGAGCAAGAGGGCCAATAGCAAACCTTTCCTTTGAATCCACTTTGGACAGCAGAAGATCATGCTGCATTTGTTAAAGTGTTTTAGTTCGTCCCTTTACTTAACATAGATTAATGTTGTCATCAAATAAAATTGAGTATTTATCCTTCAACTTTCGAAGAATGATAGGACTAACAAGAGTGTGTGATCCTCTCAATTGCAAATTAGGTTTATACTCAACTAAGAGCTTCATAGGTAAGTGCATTAATGCTTGATCAGTTACACCAATTTAAGTACATTTCTTTTAATCTAATTCCAGATGTATCTTGCTAGGGAAAACCATTTGCCTCTCATTTTCGCAATATGTTTGTTCTTTTTATTTTTCTAAACACTTATAAATTTCTAAATTACAGGCATGCCCCCAAAAATAAAGAGACAGTTGCACACTAGTTTCTACAAACAAAGTTACTCTAATGCACACACACATACATAGGTATATATATATATATATATATATATATATATATATATATATATATATATATATATATATATATATATATATAGTTATGAACTTGGTGCACTATTAGTAGTTGCTCTGGTTACAGCACGTAATGTGAACCCAATCCAGTCAAATTGACCTCTTAGTCTACAACCCTTGAGAAACGAAAAGTCTGGAGTTCGACTCCCATAGGTGATGCCCCCTTGAAAAAGTTTATTTGTCCAATCATATCCAAGCTCAACATTGGTCTTGGGCATGAATGTTCCATCAGTGGTAGATTATATTCATGCAAGGCATACGACCCAACCAAAAATTGGAAAGTCAAAAGAGAACTGTAGCCGACGGTTGGGTATAAATGCCCATGGTATAACCATGGGCTCTTCACTCTAGCTATAATAAGACCCGATGATTACATATATATACATATAAATATATATTCCTATGTTCTGGATTCGTCGATATAAGGGTTCAACTTAGTCACCTCCTAGAAGCGCTTTGCCCTTGTTAAAAAGATCAACAATTAAAAGTATAGAGAGAGAGAGAGAGAAACTGACAAGAAGGGTATCTCTGGCTGTTTGTTTGAACATGGGTATCAAAATATGCTACTGACGGGGAAAGGGGAAGAGTCAAGAAGACTTGGGCTAATTAAATAAACAAAAGGTGAGACGTAGCTGTAAATGTAGGTTGACAACATGATCGTATTGTCTGTACAAATATCTACTTTGAGCTAATGTTCTTGTTGTAATAATTGTCCCCAAGTGTGGAGTATTCTTCTACTGAAGATTCCCATCTTTTTGCGCCTACTATATATATCTGTACTCCTCAGGTAGCTCCTCTCATAATTGTTCTCGTTCAGGTCCTCCACTGTTCTTAATCCCCAGCTATGGCTTCTATTACCATGAGGCTTTCCGCAGTTATGAACCCTCCAACCTCTCCACCAGATCCCAGCAAGCCCGGTGGCGCTGTCGACAAAGAAAGGTCCCAAGCCAGTGTCAGGCTTTTCGGATCCACGAGGGGCAGGCGCTCAAAGGCAGCCCTTGAAAGTACAGCGATGCCGAAAATCTCACCGGAGATCAAAGAAGTTGCCGGAGCAACTTCACCGGCATGGGAAAGTATAAGGCAAGAACGGTGGGAAGGTGAGCTGGAGGTTGAAGGAGAGATTCCATCATGGCTGGTAAACATGCTACCTTTCTATAGCTTAAAAAGCCTTGCGAAATTAATAGGTATGCCTTGTGAAATTAAGTGCTACTTACAGGCAGCGGGCAGCGGCCGCTCAGCACTCCCATCTACCTTGAGTTTCCAAACACAAAATATACGTGCATCTCCTGTTAATTTTACGATGTCTTAGTTATGCATGCATCGAGCATTTAATTTATTGCTTAACTATATCAAGGTAAATTTGTAAAGGGTTTCGTTGTCTTGAGCAGTTAATCCATACAAGGAACCGTTTGTTTATAACAGCACCTTTCATGCAACGTAAGTATTGTTTGCTCGTGGAATTCGTGCATATATTATAATTGACTTGCAAAGTCTACCTCCTGTCACCTTTCGTACCTTCCCTTGCATTTCCAAATAAAGTAGCTCCATTGCCATATTTCGAAGTTCATGCGATCTTATCAAATACTCTTGCCTAAATTCTAATTCCTGGAGATCAACCACTTGGCTTTTTAAAAGTGGCAGTAGGAGTTGTCTTCCCCTGCAAGCGGTCACCCTCTCGTTATTGTCTGACACTGTGAAATTTTTACCCATTTTATTCTAAAAAGCATGCATCTACCAAAACTTATCTGCGGCTCCAACCTCCAGGTCTTGCCTAAGGGCATAAACATCTCTCTCTCTCTCTCTCTCTCTCTCTCTCTCTCTCTCTCTCTCTCTCTCTCTCTCTCTCTCTCTCTCTCTCTCTCTCTCTCTCTCTCTCTCTCTCTCTCTCTCTCTCTCTCTCTCTCTCTCTCTCTCTCTCTCCCGTGTGGGGGGGCGATCTACATTGTACAAACCGGTGACCCATACGAAACTATACAAAATATACGGTCTCCTTTCTTTAAACCAACTAGTATAGTGTTTGGCATACATTGATAAACTAAATGTGTATTAATGACTTTGGTGATTCAGAAATGGATATCATATTTTCTAATATTCTCAAGTTCAAAAAAATGTGAAAATGGCATGTTCTTATTAGTTTGAATGGAAAATAGCTTGTCTATGTGCATATATCTGCGTGTGTGATTGTGCATCCGCCTGCTTTTATGTGCGTATGGCATGCTTAGGCTTGTGTGTGCGTGTATATGTGTGAGAAAGAGAGGGTGGTCGGGCACCCACATGCAGGTGCCACGAAAATTAATTGCGATCGCCTAAAGACTGGAATTACCATCCGATACGAAGTTCATGAACTGCAACTTTTGGAGTCGGAGGCCTGCCCGTCTGCTGCTAGGCCGGGCGCCAGGCGAGGTCGCCGCTATGCCCCGCAGCTCTGCTGCGGCCGGCCCCCGGACTACGCAAAAGAATCGAGGCCGGGAGGTCTCGTCCGTCCCCCCCCCCCCCAAAAGGGGTACATGGCTACTGCATGAAATTCCACATGCTTCTTTGCTGCTCTTCCAAAGCTTTCTAACTTGTCCTCCTTCCGTGCATGCACGCCACTATTTCTAGAACGGCACGTACCTGAGGAACGGTCCTGGACTGTGGCACATCGGCCACTACAATTTCCGTCACCTCTTCGATGGCTATGCCACACTCGTCCGTCTCCACTTCGATTCCGGCCATCTGTTCGCCGCCCATCGTCAGATCGAGTCCGAAGCATACAAAGCAGCAAAGAAGAACGGCCACCTCTGCTACCGTGAGTTCTCCGAATCGCCCAAACACGAGAACTTCCTTTCTTACGTCGGCGAGCTCAGCGGACTCTTCTCCGGCGCGTCCCTTACGGACAACACAAACACGGGCGTAGCTCGCCTGGGCGACGGACGCGTCGTCTGCCTGACGGAGACCGTCAAAGGGACGATGTTGGTTGACCCAATGACCCTCCAGACAAAGGGTCGGTTCCAATACTCAGATAATTTGTCCACGTTAGTTCACACAGCGCACCCGATTGTCACAGACGAGGAGTTCTGGACTCTGCTTCCCGACTTGGTGCGTCCGGGATACGTCGTGGCGGTGATGAAGGCAGGAAGCAACGAGAGGGAGCTTGTAGGAAGGTTGAACTGCAAGGGCGGGCCCTCACCTGGTTGGGTGCACTCATTTGCAATTACAGACAGGTACATAGTTGTGCCGGAAATGCCGCTGAGGTATTCGGCGAGGAACCTGCTTCTAGCAGAACCCACCCCTCTGTACAAGTTTGAGTGGCATCCCGAGTCCAAAGCCTTCGTGCACGTCATGTGTAGGACGACCGGAGATGTGGTCTCTTTCTCTCTTTTTTCTGTCTTTTTCTTTATCAATATATATATATATATGTGTGTGTGTGTGAGAGAGAGAGAGTGAGAGCGCACACGCGTAAAAACCCGCATGTCTTCTGAAAATAAATACATTAATCTTCCTCCGTGCAGGTAGCAAGCGTGGAAGTGCCTTTATATGTGACTTTTCATTTCATCAATGCATATGAGGAATGTGATGAAGAAGGCAGGGCGACACATATTATTGCGGATTGCTGTGAGCATAATGCTAATACTGCAATTCTGGACCTGCTCAGGCTGGAGAAACTCAGGTCCTTTGATGGTGCAGATGTGCTGCCCGACGCCAGGTTTTTATCCTTTACCCACCAACTCACACGATAGGATTTCGGTTTGGTTGTAGTTTGTAGAATTCTCTGTTTCTTTTCTGTGCCTTTTCAGTCACAGTTCCTGTTTCCGACGCTAAATAAACGAAAATCTGCTCTAAATATAAGATCTTCTTTGCACTCAAAGCGTTAGCTCCCTGGCAGGGCTGTCGACCTCAAGTTATTTTGGCACTGTAATCAGGGGCATTCATTCTGGCTTCGACCTCCCGTTGTAAGAAAGAGAGAGAGAGAGAGAGAGAGAGAGTTATATAAGAAAATATATAAGATCCTCTTTGAGTGGTAGCCTGACCCATCTATGAGCTTCAATAATCCTCAAGTACAACTTCTGGGTTGGACCCATGCAAATATTCATGTACGAGCTCCCAGTAATTGACAGATTGATCAGTCAGAAATCCCTACCCACCAATAATTTGATGACAATTTGTCCCGATAATCTAATGACAAGCAATCCCCACAATTTGCTTGCTATCTGACAGGGCACTCTGACTTCCACGCTGCAAGTGGTGAGTTCGATTCTCGGGGCTTGCATGGATGCGCCGGTATATGTCAGGCTTCAGCCTTCCTTTGTAAGAACAAAAAAATACTGATTGGGTACACTTTACAGGGTTGGTCGATTCACAATTCCCCTGGATGGCAGCCCAACCGGGAAGCTAGAGTCAGCCTTGGACCCTGAACAGCATGGCAGAGCAATGGATATGTGTAGCTTCAACACCGATTACTTGGGAAAGAAGTATAGGTATGCCTACGCTTGTGGAGCCCGTCGCCCTTGCAACTTCCCCAATGCACTCACAAAGGTATAACTCTTAAGAAAACCTGCAAGATTCACACGTGGATTTCTAACTTTCAATGATTCTACCATGAATATGAAACGCCGGTTCTTTGATACAGCTTGATTTTGAGACGAAAACAGCGACCAACTGGCACGAGGAAGGGACAGTGCCGTCTGAGCCTTTCTTTGTAGCCAGACCAGGGGCTACTGCAGAAGACGATGGTAAGCAGTAGCAGGGAAAAGACAAGCATGCTTTACTATGAATAATTGCAGATTTGGGTTGGTAAATGAGCTGAACGAGCAGAACATAGACTGTTCGTGTTTGGCTTGTTTATAATACAAAGTTGGTTGGTGTGCATAGATTCACGAACAGTTCGTATGTGTAAATGAGTGTGGCTCTTAATTTTTTGCAGGTGTTGTGATTTCTATGGTGAGTGGGAGAGACGGTGGAGGATATGCATTGCTGCTCGATGGCACCACCTTCGAGGAAATAGCCAGGGCAAGCTTTCCATATGGTCTGCCTTATGGCCTTCATGGATGTTGGATAGCAAAGGCATGATGAATAACAGAAGGCCGGCACCATATGTGGCCACCTAAGTCCTTCATGGTTGATTAGCTTACTTGGGTGTCTTCTGTAAAGGTTGGATTGTGTAATGACCTTTAGATATTAGCAGGATCAATCCTACTACTAGTAAGTTGTTACTTTATTGTTGCTGATATATGCATATATGAAACAGTGCGGGCTTGGAAACAAATAATAAAATACCATTTATGTGAGGACGCCAGAAGCAGTGGAGCTTGTGTACAAAGTGCAATTGTGTGAATAAATGATCTTATTTAAATTTTAAACAAGTATTTTAATATTACCAGTAGGAATCCACAGATCCCCTAAGTATGTGTTAATTACTCTATTATGTTCAAAGGCCAAATAGAGCTTCAGCATCAACTTTTGCTTTTCAGGATGGCCAACTACTTGCAAATGAAGAGGCAAAGGAACCCAAAGACAAGCTTCAATGACTTGGAGCCAGCATTTAGGAGCTTTATACAGAAGGGAATCAAGGAGAAAACAGAATGTGGATGTCATGGATTTAGTTCGACCTCTGGTCCAAGTTTACCTTGTAACTAACATGGAAATATATAGCCAGTTAAAACCCGGTATTAAATAAAACCAAGGAACAAAAAGGGCTGCTCGAATACAATCAGCATCTAACCCAAGTTCAGACCGGCACTAAATAGCAGATCAAGCAGTCTGTCGCATACAGATCTAAGAGGTAAAAATGGACTTCGCTAATTGGCTTCCAAGAAAGAGTTGAAAGCCTCTGCCGCAGCGAGTTGAATCTCCGAAAACAGCATCTCATTTACCTTAAGCCAAGCCTAGTTGAACGAATGATTAAAAAAAACATTTTCATCATAAGAATTTTCTGAAGTGACGGTGTTTTCGGAAGAGAATGCTTTGTAGATGGTAACGTGCATCAGCTGTTGAGGTTGTGGAACTCCCATCGAATAAGGTCTTCGTTCCATACAGAAGCTTTCTGAGCAAGCTTGAATCTAGAAGCTGAGTAACATTTTACATGTACAGGTCAATCGCCTCACATCAAGCTTCCATTGTCCCTCGGCCTGTTGAGAGACCCCAAGCAAGCATGGTGATCCGTCTTTGTCAGATCCAAGCAACCAGACAGTTAATACTCAGGACCACGAATTTATCCGGTGAATATTCAGCGAAGGCTAATCACTTAGTTGACGATTTCCAATTCATCAAAGATCTTTGAAGAACATCAACTTGAATCGCCTATGTTCGATCATAAATCGAAGGCCATTTACCTCAAACTTTCACTCGTGCACCAATAGGTCTATCTATGAAAAGCTCTAATTCAACCGTTGCAGCATCCTCCAAGCACATCTCACCACCTGAAGGAGAAAATCAGTATATTGACTATCATGGATGGACTTTCACTTGGATGAAAACGGTAAACTCATCGCATTCCAATGCTATCTAGGTACATTACTTTTGAGAAATGGTTCGTCAAGTGGTTCCTTAGTTTATCAGTTATCAGGATATTTAGAGAGCAGTTTTTAAGTGTTATCAAACCAGGTTTAGAGAAACAAAAGATTCCCAAAACCATGTTTTGGAAAATCGAGGTCTCTTAGTCATCCTTTCATCCTTGGAGAAACAGTAGTTGGTAGGAAATTTATTCTTGCAACACTCATAGACTTAATCAATAAGGTTGCACATTTCTTTCTCAAGAAAGCCAAGTGGTAAGTTTTATGCCTATGACATGGAGAAATTAACCTTTATTTGGAAGTTTTGGTCATGATTTCTTTCCACAATAGTCAATACATTAGTAGGAGCACTAATGTTAGATATGCATGGGTTATTTGTCCTGCTTCTAATAAAATTGTTTGATTTATATTAGTTTCTTAACTATTTATCATGGTCATTTATATTTGATGAGACCCATCAGTAACTGGTTTGTTTGACTTGGGAACATTTTCCAGTAGTATGTTTTTTCTGAAAGAGTTTCTCAAGTGGTATCTATCTAGGTAGATTGTTTTTTAGAAATGGTTCCTCAAGCGGTTCCTTTGTTTATTAGTTATCAGGGTGTTAAAGTTCCACAAACTGTTGCATTCAACTTTCAAATCATGAAAGGATAGTGGAAGAGTGAGGATCATCAATGGTCATGCTCAAGAATGTCTTAGAAACAACAGTAATCATGTAAGTGTGTACGCACTCTAGGGTCAGAAGTTTATGTGCTTGGTACATGCAGCATCAGTTTCTCCCTCTGTAATCTTGTTGCATTTTAGTATCTGCCATATATTGGTGATAGCAAGGGAGCCATAGATGGGTACATCTCTGAGATTTTCATGGTGAAAGGAGCACAGTTATAGTGCACAACACTTGTGAGGAATCCTTGTTGACTTCATCCATCATCCTGGACCTGGTCTTTCTGCAGGCTGTGCAAAGCTTTAGAATCCAATTTAAGTTGAGGAAACGGTGTAGAGGATCAATATGGATGCTCATTGACGGGATGTGTTTCCTTCCAAGATCCTGGACTTGGTTGCTCGTACATTTTAAGTTGGTCAAGTGATATAGCTTCGTTGGTTGACATAGATTGTCATCAGGGGCTTGGTTGTTTGATGTGTTTCAGGCAAAGTTTTAGAATAGAATCTTGACCTTACATTAGTTTATTAGTATTCCTTTTTTTCGTATTACTTATACATAAAGAGTCATTGAAAGGGTCTATATAGAATTGTTAGATTTCTCTTTTGCGTGTGGGTTTGTTGGTAGTGTTAATGCTGCCCGTTGCCTTTTGTCTTTTATCAAGATTCACCCAAGGCAATGATTGTCTATGTTGTCTTTCATCAAATCAGCATTTATCTGTGTTGCTTTGTGCATATATGTACAGCAGCTTCTCTTAACAACTCATGGTGGATTATGGTGTTGAGCAATTGGCTTACATAATCATAGGATACTGCTTGGGAGCCTGGACATGGTTTTACATGGAATGCTTTTTATGGCTTCAGTGCCCGCAGCTAGCCTTCGATTGCTTCAGCCATCATGCTCTAGTGGTGAAACTTAAATGCATTATAATTAATAGAAACAATCTCTACAGAATTTTCTCATTCCATTTCAATCAACTATCGGCCGGTCTGCAGACTGAACACTTTATTTTGTCAACACTTTTGGCCAATCTGCGGAGGCGAGATAATTACACAGTGACAGACATGAATTCACCTTGGGGAATTTCCAAAAAAATTGAATCTCACAATCATTGTCTTAATCACGAAAAAAGACAACCCTTCTTCAGTATCTGATTTACTCCCCATATCGTTGTGCAGCGTCATCTACAAGATTCTGACCAAACCAATAGCAAATCGCCCAAAGTAGTTACTTCCCAAGCTCATTTCCTACAATCAATCAGCTTTTGTTCCAGATAGGTTAATTACCGATAACATCTTGGTTGCCTTTGAGATCATTCATCATATGAAACAGAAAAGGAGAGGACTTTCGGGCGAAGTCACGCTGAAGCTGGACATTAGTAAGGCGACACAGTTTGGTTTCATTGATACTTTCATTAAACTTGCTATGTTTTGTCTCTGTTTCCTACGAGGTTGGCACTGTTATACCTCAATGTGGGCTGTGACAAGGTGATCCACTGTCGCCCTATCTTTATGTTTTATGCGCTAAAGGCTTATCTCAGTTGCACCGCACAGCTGAGTAGCACAATGAAATTAGTGGAGTCAAAATCAGCCAGAACAGCCCCACAGTAACGCACCTCCTGTTCGCAGATGATTGCGCCTTGTTTTATAAAGCTACTACAAGCAAATCCCATGAAGCTCGTGTTACAATGAAATGGCCATTCTCAGCTCGGGTAACGGTTGGACTGGACTGACCATCCAGCCGTTACCCGAGAAGAGGCCGGATATATAACGGACAGCCATTACCGGATTTATAACTCCCAGACGAGATAAGCCACGAGAGGAGAAAGCCAGACGACGTGGGAGCGGGTGCCTATAAAAAGGCAGCCACTTACAAGGTGAAACATGGTTTTTTAACAGATCAAGAGATACACAGATTCACCGATTCACAGTCGTCTGAGAAAACCCTCGTATGAAAACCTCGCGACATCAACATCCGCTGCGCTCACTGAAACTCTGGCGACCCAGAAGACAGAAAGGTAAGAGCCGGAAATCTCCTACAGTGGTATTAGGGCCTGGTTCGCTGTAAAAAAAAAACAAAGAGAAGAGGGTTAGAAGTTTTTTTTTTAAAAGAGAGAGAAGTCGGCGGTCAACAGTCAGACAGGCAAAGCCAGAGGCAGGCAGGCGGAAAGCCCCAAAGGAAAAGCCAGAGGCAGGCCGGCGAAAATCCCCAAAGGCAAAGCCCGAGGCAGGCCGACGGAAAGCCCCAAAGGAAAAGCCAGAGGCAGGCCGACGAAAAGCCCCAAAGGCAAAGCCAGAGGTAGGTCGGCTGATAGCCATAAAAGCAAAACCAGAGGTAAGCTGCAGGAAAGCCCCAAAAAGGAAAAACAACGGCAAGCCGGAAAAAGCCTGAAGGCGAGACAGAAACAGCAAGTGACGAACAGTAGCCGGCTGGAGTGCCTGGAAGAAGAAGAACCCGAACCCCTCTCTCTCCCTCTCTCTCTCTTTGGAAAAATCCAGATTTGTAAAGCTTTTTTATTTTTCGCTTTTATATCGATATAAATAAAAAAATAAAAAATAAAAAAACCCGCGGTTTTCAGAAAACCGCGGTGGGGAAAACCAGCGGTTTTCAAAACCACCGTCGGTTTCCCGAAAACCACCAACGGTTTTTTGAAACCGCCAGTGGTTTCAGAAAACCGCCTCAGGTTTTGAGAGAGAAAGATAGAACTGTCCGCCGTCGTTTTCTGATTATTATGAAATTGCCACTGTAAAAGGACAAGTTTACCCTTGGTCGTTTTTGAAAATTACAAAAATATTGGGGGTTGTTAATTTACGGTTTTATCCAACCCGGTTTGGAAAATATTGTTTCTGCCATTCAGTCAAAAGACAGGTTTACCCTGTTCCTTTTGAAAAATTACAGATTCACCCTGAGAGTTAAAATTACGATTTTAACCCCGATCAGTTGTGAATTTTACAAGAATACCAAATAGTGATTTTATGAGTTTGTCCTTGTGATTTTTACAAAAATACAAAAAGGGACAAATAAGTAAAATTATAGATTTATCCTTTAGTATTCGTTTAAGGGTTTAGAGGCAGAAAAACCCTTAGGAAAATTATTAATTCTGCATCAAGTTAACGTGTTTCTTGCTCTATGTTTTTTCTTTATTTCCTTTAGAAAGAAAAAGACCGCTTACTTAGTATTTTTGCCAAACAAAAATGAGTTCTAAGATATGTGTATCCGAACTGGCAAAAACAGAAAAACTAAACGGTCTGAACTTCCAAAAATGAAAGAGAAGAATCCCGTTAGCTCTAACACTAGAAGGTGTAGAGTATGTGTTAAAGGAAACAGTGCGTCCTCCACCACCAGACTCAAATCAACAACAGTTAGAAATGTATAAAACATTTCTAAAAGACGATACCATAGCAAGAACTGTAATGTTAACTTATATGGAGCATGACCTGATTAGAGTCTTTGAAGAATTTGAGACTGCGAAAGAGTTGTTTGACTCGTTAACAGCTAAGTATGATACAACTGCAAAGTTGCATGTGCAGTTGCTACTACAAAAATACAACTCCTTTAGAATGAAAGAAGGAGAAAATGTAGTAGAACATGTAAATCATATGCTCGTAATGGCTAGGGATTTAGCTGTAGCAAAATCAGTCATCCCCGAACCAATGCAGATATCAACTATACTGAACAGTCTACCTCCATCGTGGAATCTGGTCACCACTGACTTAAGGTTAGGGCCTGAAATCAACCTTTCAGAATTGCCCCTAAAGCCAGCAATTGAGTAAGAACACATGCTCAAAAACAAAAGGGAAAAATTGCTAGTAGTCCAGGATGAGTTGGCATCTAGCTCCAAATCCAACCAGAAAAAGAAACCAAATAAAAAGTTTGGCAAGAATATCAAGAAAGGCGGTCAAGCTTTTAAGAAATCACAAGAAACCGCTTCCCGAATCAAGTGCTTCAACTGTAGAAAGATGGGACACTAAAAGAGGGACTGCTGCAACAAGAAAGGTGGAAGAAACAACCCATAGCACGAACAATCAGAAAAGTAGGACATAATCTGTGTAATTTCAGAATGCCTATACTTGGACTACCCAGTTATAGTTTGGTGGATAGACTCCGGAGCTATAAGAGACATCTCAAAAACTAAGGAATGGGCAATTGATCTAAAGTAATATCAACCTGGAGAACATCGTGTGTACATGGAAAACAATACTTTTTCCGATGTTTTGGGTATTGGATCCTTTAGGATATTTATACAAGGCAAACCAATTATACTGACCGATGTGTTCATTGTGCCATCTATAAGGCGCAATCTGGTCTCGGTCCCTACCTTAGTAAAGAAAGGTTTTGAAGTTAGGTTTGTACCTAACAAGGTGACTGTGGAAAAACATGAGAGAATCTTGTTCTCTGGAGAATTTGATGTAGAACATGGATTGTTCAAGTTATCCGATAATGAAAATCATCAATCTTCTGTTTATATTGAAAGTGTTTTTTCTATTGATGTGAATATGTGGCATAAACGCCTAGGGCATATAAGTCTGGAAAAGTTGAGGAAATTATCCTAACTTTGACTTATTACCCAAATTTGTTCAACAAATGTGAAGCTTGCATACAAGGAAAAATAACAAGAAAAGTTTTTCCCAAGGAAACAAAAAGAGCAACAACCCTGTTAGAGATTATTCACACAGATTTATGTGGACCTTTCAGAGTAAAGACACATCGAGGAAATGGTTACTTTATAACCTTTATCGATGATTACTCTAGATATATGCATATATATCTTTTAGCACATAAATCAGAGGCACTTGAAGCATTTAAAGAATATAAACAAGAAGTGGAAAATCAATTGGGGCATACTATCAAAGTCTTGAGATCAGACAGAGGAGGTGAGTATACCTCAGCAGAATTTTTAGAATTCTGTAAAGACTTTGGTATTACTAAATAAAATACAATGCCTAAAACACCTCAACACTGAAAGATACAATAGAACCTTATTGAATATGACAAGGTCTATGATTATTGATGCCTCTCTACCAAGGGTCTTTTGGGGAGAAGCGGTAAGCACAACTGTTTACGTGCTCAACAGAGTACTATATAAAGTTGTATTCACTACAAGATATGAGATGTGGTTTGAGAGAAAACCCAACCTAGGTCATCTCAGGAGATGGGGATCAATTACACATGTTAAGATCCTTGAACAGTCTAGAGATAAACTAGACAGTAGGTCCTTGAAGTGTATATTTATTAGATATCCAAAAGGTTCAAAAGGATATCGGTTCTATCATAAGGACCAAGGACTCATTAAAAGCAGAGATGTTGAATTCTTAGAAGATTCTAAGAATGACATCCTAGAAAACAATGAAGAGTATGTTGATGATTTGGTAGATTTTGACCAATCATCTTTTGAGCCCATAGAAGAACTTCCTCAAACTACCGATACCTTAATTGGACATAAGAGGCCAAGAGTCACTCCATCCTATTTAAAAGATTATCACACTTACCTTTCAGAAGAAGTGTGTAATTCGGTAGATTTACATGAATTGACTAATAACTTGACTTATCAGCAAGCAATGAATTCATCAAAAACAACAGACTAGGAGAAAGCCATGGATGAGGAAATTGAATCCATTTAGAAAAATCAAGTTTGGGAATTGGCTGATTTGCCAAAAGGAAGAAAAGCTATAGGCTGTAAATGGGTTCTGAAAAAGAAATATAAGGTCGATGGTACAATTGACAAATTTAAAGCAAGGTTGGTTGCAAAGGGTTTTTCGCAAAAGGAAGGGATAGACTATGTTGAGACATATTCTCCAATTATGAAATTTGCATCCATACGTATAATCCTGGCAATATATGCATACTATGATTTGAATTTACATTAGTTAGATGTAAAGACTGCCTTTCTAAATGGCGATTTAGAAGAAATCATATACATGCAGCAGCCCGAAGGATTTGTGATTGAAGGCCAAGAAGATAAAGTGTATAGGTTGAAAAAATCCCTATATAGCCTAAAACAGTCACCTCGACAATGGTATTTGACTTTTCAAAATGCCATTATAGAACTTGGGTTTGTGGCTAACAAACTTGATCACTATGTTTATGTTTGGAACAGTGGGAGCCACTTTGTCATCTTATCTTTGTATGTCGATGACATATTGTTGACTGGAAATGACAATGAAATGATTATCAAAACCAAGTCATGGTTGAACTCCAAGTTCGAAATGAAAGATATGGGAGAAGCATCATATATCCTAGGTATAAAGATCTCTTGAGATAGAGGATCTAGACTCTTATGCCTAAGTCAAGAAAGATATATAGACTATATCCTCAAGAAATTCAAAATAGGTGAATGCAAGTCTGCAGATACACCTGTTGCAAAAGGGGTGAAACTAAGTAAGGTTGATTGTCCCGGTGAAGGAGACGATAAGCCTAATGTTCCTTATGCTCAAGCTGTTGGCAGCTTGATGTATGTTATGTTGTGTATAAGACCTGATATCAGCTTTGTTGTTGGTCTTGTCAGTAGATATCAAGGTAATCCAGGTTGGCAGCATTGGATAGCTGTAAAAAGGATTCTAAGATATCTGAAAGGAACAAAGGACTTGAAACTATGTTTTCAAGCAAATGAATTAGAAGTGGTAGGATACTCAGACGCTGACTTTGCTGGGAGCAAATATGACAGCAAATCAACCTCAAGACAAATATTCTTATTTGGAGGTGGTGTTGTTTCTTGGGTATGTAAGAAACAGGGTTGTGTAGCATTGCATACACAGGAAGCTGAGTATATTGCTTGTTGTATGGCTACAACAAGTGTTGTCTGGATAAGCCGCTTCATACGTGATTTGAAGCTAGAAATAATAGATGAGCTGGTGGTTATCTATTGCGATAATAATGCAACAATTACTCTTATTAAGAATGGAGCAGATTGCTCAAAAAGTAAGCATATAATGGTAAAATACCACTATGTTCATGATATAGTTATGAGAAAGGAAATATCCATCTCATACATGCCAATAGAAGACATGTTGGCAGACCCCTTAACCAAAGGCATAACGAAAGAACTCTTCTCAAAACATGTTAGAAACATGGGTTTGAGATATGTTGTTGTATAGGTAAATAACCATACAATGGGTGATTTGTTGTGTAGAAAAATAATCACACAACGGGTGATTTGTTGTGTAGGGAAATAACCACACAACATGTTCTGATTGCAATAGTAATCAGGGATCGACATAACTAGGAAAAACCCCGGGAAAGTGGGAGGAAAACCAGTATGTCGATACACTTGGCTCGAATGGTGAAGTGGGAGATGTTACAATGAAATGGCCATTCTCGGCTCGGGTAACGGCTGGACTGGCCATCCAGCCATTACCTGAAGAGAGGCCGGATATATAATGGACAACCGTTACCGAAAAATCCGGTAACGGCCATCCGTTATCACTCCCAAACGAGGGAAGCCATAAGAGGAGAAAGCCAGATGACAGGGGAGCGGGTGCCTATAAAAAGGCAGTCACTTACAAGGTGAAACATAGTTTTTTAACAGATCAAGAGATATACAGATTCACTGATTCACGGTCGTCTGAGAAAACCCTCGTGTGGAAACCTCGCGATATCAACATCCACTGCGCTCACTGAAACTCCGACGACCCAGAAGGCAGAAAGGTAAGAGCCGGAAATCTCCTACAGCTCGTACTCCAACGCTATGAGCAAATTTCCGGCTAGGCAGCCAACCTGTTGAAATTTTGAAATCCGAAATATATTTCAGTGCTAATGTGATCCAATCTACTCGCCATAAACTCAAAGATCTACTTGGTGCCCATCAACCTCTTGGCAATGGTAAGTACTTGGATCTTCCTTAATTGGTAGAAACAAACGATAGGTCTTCTACTACCTCAAAGATCATGTCTGGGGACGTATAGTTGGAGGAACTGTTTACTATCATGGGCAGGTAAAGAAATCCTCTTGAAATCTGTTCTTCACATTCCATCTTTATGTATTCTATGTTGAGAAGTAAACTTAATTTTGGAGATATGTTAATTATCTCTTCATAAGAAATATATGTTGAATTATTAGAAATCAAATCTTGAGTCTTTCAAGAAATATGTGTGAAGTTCAACATTGTAATTATCTATGCATAAGAGATATGTATGGAGTTAAGAATTGGAATTACTAATAGAGTTTTTTTAAGTTTTAAGTTAGGTTAGTCAAATTCATATGAAAAATACATGGTCAAATTTGAAACTAATAAAGTTATAATTTTAAGTAGGTAATAGCAGCTTCCATATGCATATATGTATGTATATATATATATGTGTGTGTGTGTGTGTGTGTGTGTGTGCGTGTGTGTGTGTGAAAGTTATTTGCAATGGGAAGCAAGCCTTTTTTAAGTAATACAAGTACTTACTCTATAGCCTAAAACCCACATCCAAACATATTGTTTTCTCATACTTATTTTTTTAACAATTGGTATCATGGCCTATGGCTTCCGACTTGAAGTAACTTCAAGTTTCTCACATCACCAAAGAATGTTATGAGAGATAGAGTATTCAAATGAAAGCACTTCTTGGATGTCAAGATGCTTGAAAAGTAATCGAAAAAATACATTATGATTTCAATATAAGAAGAAATCATAAATGATCAACAAAAAGAGACTTCGAGATTCAAGAAAGATAGACAAAAAAGCTTTTTTTTTATCCATCAAGGAATTGATGATAGTTATTTTGATAAAGTTGCAACTGCAACAAGCACAAAGCAAGCTTGAAAGATTCTTCAAAACACCTATAAGGGTGTTGAGAAGGTGGGAAAAGTAAAGCATCAAGCTCTTAGAAGAGAATTTGAATCCTTACAGATGTAGAAAAGGAGTTGATGTCGTACTACTTCACAAGAGTGTTGGTCGTAGTGAACCAACTAAAGATTTATGGTGGAGGAGTTAAAGACAATCGTGATGCGGAAAAAATATTAAGATCAATACATTGATTATATTATAGTAGCCATTGAAGAATCAATGATTTAAAATCTATGATTGTGGATGAACTTATGGGATCCTTGCAAGCCTATGAGCAAAGACTGATGAAGAGAAAAGATTAATCATTAGAACAAGCGCTTCAATCAATGGTATATTTAAGAGATCAAAGATAAGAATATGAAAGAGGATGAGGTAGAGGTAGAGGATATAGCCGAGGTCAGGGTAGAAGAGGAGGAAGAGGCATCCACAATCAAGAGAAAAAATACAAGGTTTTAAGTTCGAATAGAGGGCAAAGAAAAGAAGGTTTTGGAGGAGTCTATGGTCATCATAATAAAGCTCAAATTAACTGTTTTGAGTGTAAGAGCTATGGTCATTATACAAGTGAATGTTGGACTCAAACTCGTGCATATTGTAAAGAGAAGGCTAACTATGTTGAAGAAAAGAATGAACAAGAACTCATCCTATTAGTATATAAGAATGATGAAGATAGTATAAACGAGATATAGTATCTTGATACCGGTGCAAACAACTATATGAATGGGAGAAAGGAGATCTTTATGAAGCTAGATGAATCTATAAATAGAGAGGTTATTTTTGGAGATTCATCTAAAATATTCATTAAAAAAATGTGACATCTTAATTAAGACAAGGATCGGGAGTCACCAAGTCATCACCAATGTCTGAGAATGAAGTGTAATATCATATTCTTAGGATAACTCTTAGAGAAAGGTTACCAAATCTACATGAAGAATAATAGTCTTTCAATAAGAGATATGAAAGGCAAGTTGCTTTGCAAAGTAGAGATGACAAAGAACCGAATGTTTTAGTTGAATCTTAGAACTGGCATACTGAAGGGCGTGATGACTTGCGCTAAAGAAAGCTCATAGCTTTGGCATTTGAGGTATGGACATGTTAACTTTAAAATCCTTACAGATCTTTACAAAAATAATATGATAAAGAGATTACCTTGCATAGACATCCAAATCAATTATGTGAAGGATGTATTTATGACAAGCAATATCAGAGCTCTTTTCTAAAGGAGTCACAATAGAAAGCAAGTGAACCTCCACTACCCATTCACATGGACACGTGCAGACTTATGACACCATCATTACATGGTGAGCATAAATACTTTCTTACTTTTATTGATGAGCATAATAAGAAAACTTAGGTTTATTTTTTCAAAGAAAAATCAAAAGTTTTTTATTGCTTCAAGAAATTCAAGAATCTTATAGAGAAGGAAAAAGCCTATATATCATATCACTAAGGTCATATCATGGTGAGGAGTTTATGTCAAAAGAATATGAAGCTTATTAGGAAGAGAATGATATTAATCATGTGCTTATCATACCTTATCCTCCTCAACAAAATGGAGTTGTTAAAATAAAAATAATCAGATTATTCTTAATATAGTTCAAAGTATGTTGAATAGAAGTCCTATAAGAAGCATGAAAAATAAAAGTCCTTAAGAACCTTGAAATACGATGAAGCCGAATGTTTATCATTTGAGAGTATTTGCGAGTATCGCTTATGCTCATGTACCTAAAGAAAAAAAGAGTTAGCTTGATGATAGAAACAAAGAATATATTGTCATTGGACATTATGTTGGAAGTAAGGCATATAAGCTCTGTGATCCAAGAAGGACCCACCAACTCTATTATGCCACTACAGGATGAAGAAGATCAACATATTAATCCAAAGACAATGTTGCTAAGTGATATTTATAATCAAAATGACCTCTTTTTTTATCCTCATGGTGATTGTGAACCAATAGGTTCTGAAGAAGTCCTAAAGAACGAGTAATAAAAATAATTGATGGATGAATAAATATATAATAAAAAAGAATGAAACATGAGAGCTTGTAACATTGCTCAAAGGATATCAAGTAATTGTGGTGAAGTGGATTTACAAGATAAAAAGAAATGCAAATTATGAAGTTCAAAGACACAAGATTCATTTGGTAGCCAAAAGATACAAGCAACAAGCAGGTATAGATTATGATAAGGTATTTGCTCACGTTGCTCGTTTTAAGACTATTAGGTTAATTATTTTATTAGCCACTAAATTGATGGAAACATTTTCAAATGGATATGAAATCTGAATTTTTGAATAGTTATCTAGAAGATGAATTTATATTGAACAAACTTTGGGTTATATCGAGAAAGGGCATGAAATAAAGTGCTTAGATTGAAAAAAGCCCTTTATTGATTGAAGCAAGCTTCAAGAGCTTGGAATAGTAAAATTAATAAGCATCTCATTGATGTTAGTTTTCTAAAATGTCCATATGAGTGCGTACTCTACTCTAAAACTTATAAGAATGATGGCATTTTACTTATGTGCATATATGTTGATGATTTGACTTTTATCGGTAATAATCATATGATGATTAAAGAGTTTAAGAAGAATATGGTTCAAGAGTTTGATATGATTGATAGTGTCCTCATGTCTACTTTTTTTGGAACTAAAGTGAGACAAATGAAAGATAGAATCTTTATTTTACAAGAAGGCTATGCAAATGAGATACTTAAAAGTTTAAGATGAATGATTGCAATCCGATTAACATGTCAATGGATTGTGGGATAAAGTTGACTTGTAATGATGATAGAGAATTAGTAAACTCTACTTATGAGTCTTATTATTGGAAGCCTTTGTTACTTGACATGTATGCGGTCGGACATTCTCTATAGAGTTGGAGTCATTAGTCAATTTATAGAACATCGTACAATAATTCATTTGAAAGCACTTTCCAAATCACGTGAAGCTTGTTGATGAGGGTTCAGAACCATCCGACCTAGCATTTGAATCACTACGGTCTTCTCAGCAAAAAGAATTCCACGTTATATCAAAGGTACTTCAAGTTATGTTATGTTTTATATACATGCTAACAATTTTCATCTTGTAGGATACTCCAATAGTGATGGGAATGAAGATGTTGATGGTAGAAAGAGTACTACCAAATTTGTTTTCCTCATGGGTGTTACCACTTTTACTTGGTTGTCCAAGAAACAAAGGATTGTCACTCCGACAATATATGAAGCATAGTATGTGGCGGCTTCATCATGTGTTTGTCATGCAATTTGGTTGAGAAATTACTTTCTACAATTCAATTTACTCAAAAGGTGCCCACAACTATATATACAAACAAGTTGGCAATTCAACTCTTGAAGAATCCAATCTATCATAAAAGAAGCAAACATATCGATACTTGATACCACTTCTTAAGGAATCATATAAATAACAAGATTGCGGAGCTTATTCATGTAAAAACACAAGACCAAATTATATATAAAAGGATAGTAAGAAAATTAAGTTTAAAGAGGAGAGTTTAGAAATAAATCTAATTTTGGAGGTATCTTAATTGTCTCTACTTAGGAAATATATGTTGAATTATTAGAAGTCAAATCTTGGGTCTCTCAATGCATGAAAAATATATGTGAAGTTAAGCATTATATTTACCTAATCTGAACATAATATTTTTTATAAGTTTTTTTAACATCCTAGCCCCCTGTTGTAGGGTCTAATGAATTCCTTGTGGCAAGACATGAAGCCTAATAGTTCAAAAGGATTGCGTTGGTTGCTGGTTGAGAAGGTGTGCAGCTAAAACTTGTAGTGATCTTGGGTTCCCCCACTATTGAAGTTTCAACCTTCCTCTGCTAACCAAGCAAGGATAATGATTCTTCTCTCACCCTGACTCTCTCGTCTCCCAGCTCTTCAAGGCTAAGTACTTCCTCCACTAGGATTTTCTTAGAACTCATGAAAGATATTTACCTAGCTTCATCTGGCACAACATAATGAAGGTGCAGCCCCTACTCAAGGCTGGCATCAAGTGGAAGGTTGGTGATGAAATGTTTCCAATGATCCTTAGATTATTGGCTCTTTCACCTTCCACCTGCCTCTATCCCATGATCTCAATCTTTCATGGTTAAAGATAAAAACCTTTTCACTCGAAATTCAATGGCACGGGATGTCAACAAAATCACAAATGTTATTCCCCATATCCCTCGAAGCACATATACTTGCCATCCTCCTACGGCTTATTCCTAACATTGACATTTGTATATGGCATTGGAATCCACATGAATTTTATACTTTATGTTTAGGGTATAGAAAGGTTTTGGAGCTCTTCATCATTTGCAACCGATAACATTGAAGGTCAATGACAGAAAATTTGGCAAACTAAAGTCCCTACCAAATTATCAACTTTTCTTCAGGCTGGACGAGATCTCCTTCCCACTCGCTAGCTACATTCATTGGTGAAGGCTTCAATATCTCACCCACCTGCTCTAATGTGGCAGCATGAAGGTATCAACCATATCTTATTTCTCTACTCACATGCTGCAACATGCTAGTGACTTGCTAATATACATATTCATGCAACCAACATTCATGACTTTATCTTAATAGGTTTGGCCACTCTTAATTCGGACAATGCTAATCAACTCTGGACCATTGTCTAGGCAATATGGAACTCTAATATATGGCATAAAAAAGACCATCCTACTAATCTATTTCCAAAGCCAACGACCTCCTCAACCATTGGAAGAAATCAAGACTTATAGCTAGAATCTTAAACCAAAAACATGATAACACTACAATGCAAATCCAATGGAATCCACCAGATTTGCATAGGCTAAAGTGCAATATGCCTCTATTACCATTACCCTACACAAGACAATTTTGCAGTCATCATACATGATAGTAAAGGAGTTCTTATCCCTAGCCTTTTAAGTTGGTTTTGCAGGAGTAACAGAGCCAAAGATAGTGAAAGCAGTTGCTCATAAAGAGACACTCCACTTGTTGAAGGGAAGAGACTAGCATCGTATTGATATTGAATCAGACTATGAAGAGATAACCTACAACATTTCATCAGTTATGTCAAATTGGTCTAAATTCAGGCCCATCATGGAGGAAGTGAAAGCTCTTAGTCAAGACATTCAGGATATCTCATTCCATTGAATCAGCAGATAAGCCAATATAGTCGTGCATGAACTCGCAAGAGCATCCTTCCACTGCGTCACCCTTCACAATTGACTCTTGCCACCACCCCACCTCCATGCTATGCTTCTCCAAAAGCATATCACTCCTTACTCGAAGACATCTTAAACTTTGAGCAATGTAATATACTTTACTTTGTACTCTAAAAAAACTAATTTTATAAAAGTGTCTTCGGATATAATGCACACATATAAGGACAATGTTACCTGCATTTTGTTTTAATTTTTTCATTGTGATTGCTTCAGTCATTATGTTTATGGCACTTATTTTGGTTTCTAGATATATATTTCCACTATCCATTACAAAAACCACCAAGGTAGTAGGGGTTGTTATCTCTCAACTTTGTTGCCTTCACCTTGTTTCTCCATAGCATTCAACTAGTATTATCAGGTATAGGATTTTTGCTTATCTATTTTTCTTGCATTTAAATTGGTTCCTCTCATCTTCATCACTATAATTATGTTGAGTTTGTTAATGAATTCATAGCTCGATTGATATTATCAGTGTGTTCTTGTTGAACAAATTATCAGGGATATTCTCACTCTATGCATGTTAATTTAGTGAGATGGTCCTTTGCATCTTAGTTCATCATCACATCAATTTAAATGCATACTACCTCAAGAAAAATGGTGATTTCATAGTACATGTATTAGTCCTCTGCACACAACTAATGTCTATTATATACATTAGGCAGTTTTTGTAATTCATGTCTATCATATACCTAGCCTTATACTAGAAAGGTTATGAAATGCAGTACTTTTGGATGTGCCAATTATCTCTTAGTTTCTTTATTTGGTTCATGAAAAAGTGAACACATGTTTTCTTTTTCTTTTGGATACCATCTAGGTTCCTTTTTATGAATAGTGATAGCAACAAAGGAATATTTATACCACAAAGATAAGACGCTACTAATTTATATTGTTCTTGAAACTACCATACTAAAATATCAAAAATACACAAATCACACCAAAGAACAAAGATGAGCTCTCACATATCATGGAGACATGGGTATGATGCCCAGCAGATTATCTAAGCTTACTTATTTTGATCATAATATAATGATTATTATTAGTCTAACGATTACAATTGCTACTATATATATGTATAGGAGTGATAGTCATGCCATATTAAATAGATGAGCAAAGAGGAGAAACAACCAACTATTCTAACCATATGTGAGACATCCCTCACTTTCTGGTTACACACTTTCCTAAGTTTTGTATGCACCAGTATGTATGAACGATGTTCTCTAAGATATTTATTTTGTTTAGTATAAGATCTTAAAATTTTGTTGTACGATATGAATTATTTTATATCCATTAATGTAGATTTGACATTTGAGTACTACAAAGAGTTCATCGTACATAAAATAATGTTGTTGTAATAATAGTCAGACCATGTATTATTGAGTTTTAGAAGATATTATTGAAGTTTGATATTTATGTACACCTTTTATGTTTTTGTTTAAGTATCTTTAGTATTATATGGAAGTTAGATATGAAGTAGATGAAATGAACTTAATGTCAATATGTACTTCTAAGCAGTCACATCATGATTAGTCATATATATTTTTTATGACAAGCAAGTTAAGTATAATATTTAAGAGACCAAACTAGATAAAAATGAGAGGTAGTTTGTCTTTAGAACATATTAGATTAAGACACATCAATGCTTGAGCAACCCATAGAAGTTATACATGACACTATCATTCCTTGTATTTGATTAAATCTAGACAATAGTACATATATATCAAAGCAAAAGCTATTCACTTTGAAAGAGAGAGGCAGTTAGTTAATAATTGAATGGTTTAGTGCATGTTTATATTGAAACTAATAGTATTATACTTTTACATGTTTATGTTATTGTAGTTAAATTTGTTTATATATCAACTTTCACAATATATTGATCTTGAAGTTAATGTTATTATGTTTTGACATGCTTATGTTATTATAATTAAAATTACTTATATATTAATGATTATGTATTTGTTGAAATTAATAGTAGTGTGCTTTCTCATATAATTGAGGTTAATGAGTATGTTTCTTTTATTTTGTAGAGAAAACATGCCTTCAAAAACGCATCAACATCAAAAAGGAATAGAATATGTTGCTTTAGTTAAAATATATATTACGTCTTTTGGGAACAACCAGAATAAACTATATTCCGACTATTTCTATGCCTATTCTGAGTGTTATATGCAGCTACGATAAACGTCAATTTTTACTTTGGGAACAACCGAAATATGTAGAAGAACAGTCGCAATATAATTTTTTTCATTGTTGCTTCGGTCTTTATTGTGATTGTCGCTAGAAAGACAAATGTTGGAACAGTCAGAAAAGTATTGTTCCGACAAAATTATTCTGGTGTTCTCTTTCCAACTGCTTGGACAATCGAAATGACGGTCAAAAATAAGATTTCCAATTGTTTGTGAATGTCAGAATTGGATCAACGACAACAGCCGGAATTGAGTCCCATTGTAGAGGTAGGTAATTTAGTATCATTATTATAGAGACACTAAGATCATGTATAATCTTGCACATAGTCGGGAAAAATATGCCGAGGCATACGACATTGCTGCAATTAAGTTCCACGGGTTGAATGTTGTGACTAACTTGAACGTATCTAAATATGACGTCGAAAGAATTATGGTTGACAGCAATTACTTTGGTTCTTGTATGCTTTTACATTGAAGTAGTTCAGGTGTATTTTTACAGTTAAGAAGTTTGGAATTAAAAGTATATGTTTGTATTGCTAGATGATTAAAGCATTCTCGTAAATTGATGAAGTAATTTTTAAAGTTATTTTCTCGTAATTTGGTTGAATATGTAAATCCAAGATCATCCATATATGATATATGCTGGTTTTATCCTGGAAAACTTGTAATCTTTGAATGATTGTTGAGTAGCAGCCACGAAAAAGCATTAATTCCTGACGCACAAAGGGTCCTCGCCAGAAAAGAATTTTACTGGCGGTGGTCATAATCGCCATATATCAGTTACTGATGCTTATTACTCTGGCAACTGGGTGCACCACAAAACTTTTTCAGACGCTCTGCACTATGTCCTCTGCAAACTGCCATTAAGATAACTTCAAAGGTTTCCATGCGATGGCATATTGTAGAGGGGCAGGCATTGGACACCTTCCAATGTAAGAAAATATTTGCTTCTTAAAATCCATAGGTGCTCAACTTCTATGATCAGAAAGAGTTAAGGATGCTACCAAGGATCGGTGTTCTTACACTGGAATGGCAGTTGCAAAGATTGGCCCAGCAAATTATTATGTTTTGAGCGGTCGCTTCACAAATTCACAGAATAAGATAGACTTGGGCCTGTGTGTTTCTAGTTCACGATCTAGTAAAATTCGATGTTAGTTTAAGTTTAGATTAATTAGGATCCTATCAAGAATTGGGCAGGGGTATGGTTTTGGCTAGATGAGTAAGGTTCAATATTACTTGAGAATTAGATGGGTTGAGTGTTTGGGGCTAAAGCGGTTCCGTTCCACTGTTTATGGAGTATATTCATGTCAGAGACTCGTCGGTCCCTCGTAACGGCCGGTGTTTTCTTTTTTGGTTGGAGGCTGAAGTCTATCACATACATGCATGCCCCAGGAATCGAACTCACCACCAGCAACCTGGAGTTAGAGAGCCCTGTCAGTTGAAGGAGCTGCCATAAAGGTCACGTTTTAAATATAGGACTCCAAAGGATAAGGTTGAACCCAAACAATGATTTGAAGGAAGCTAATGGATTTCAAACGGTCCAAATGAATTTGGGCCCAATTGGTAGGCAACAGGTTGAATATGACAATGCAGGCAGAGGAGTACTCTTCTTCCCAGATGTATCAAGGACTTGAGACTAATTTTCTTGGAATTCATCAAGATTGTTGACTCATTTTGCCATTGCAAGTACTAGCACTTCCTTTCATGGGAATGTACGCAGTGGTACTAAACTTGAACCAGACCTACCTGGATCAAAGAAACCGATATACTGGATTTTGGTGTTACTGGCCGGTCATCTTACAAGGGTACGTATTCCCTCATTAAGACATGGCCAATTCATTCGACTTCATTAATAATGTATGGGTAGGGCCCTATATATATATATTGCATATCAAGTCTAATGAATCATGACTGAGCACATGGATGCTCGCCACATTCTTATCCATTGGGTTAGGTAAACCAATTTGATATGCTTTATGACAATATCCCATTCCCTAATCCAGCCAGAAGAGATCGTGTTTTATGATTTTCTATCAAAAACACTTTCTTATTCCTTCATCGAATGGTTTTATGGTGCACCAAGTTTTCATGCTAGCCAGAACGTTTGTTGCGCAACGGGCTACGGCTCTCTGAGCTAGGAGGTCGACTTAAAAGAACCTTCAAGTAGACACCAGGAGTGTCCATATCTGTTAGTAAGGGTGTGTCCGATCATGCTTGTCTTTTGAAGAAAGAAAGAAGAAGAAGAAAAACAAGTCCATGTATATTTAGTATGTCTCTGTGTAACCCCATTTTTCTCGATTATTGGAAGGGATCGATGCACAATTTTTTACTCAGAAAATAATTATCATTCTCGATGATGAGCCCTTTACGCATGTGGAAAAGAAAAAGCAGTTTCGTTTGACCGGACTTATACCGAAGTCACTCGAAGGAATAATAGTATCTTTAAAAGAGAGAGCAATTCTGCCAGCATTATGGGCTTTCTTTTTTATATGCATGATCAAATTAATGCCATTATGTGCAATACCAAGGCCAATTGTTGCCCCACATTAGGTGGGGTAGGCCGCATGGGTTCTCAATCTCCCTTTGAGATCGATATATGCATTTGGCTCTAATGAAGGACCATGTTTTATTGTTTCCTTTCAACATTTATCAGACTTTCGATATTATTTTTTTCTTGTACAATGAGGAGGTGGACCGGAGATGCATGCCTCGATATCGAACTGACGACCATCTTGTGAGTTGACCCATAGCCAGGTGAGCTGTTCCTCGTTGTGCAGACCTTCAATGTATTTTACAACTTGACAGAAGGGATCACAAAGGGGTAGGAGCAATTCTTTTTGTAGTATTATAGTGAAGTCAAATTAATTGGTTAGGTTGCAGCATTATTATTGTATCTATGGCCAATAAGTTATTCCTAGTGAGCTCTTGCTTTGATAATTCTAGCTGCACGTTACTGTGGTGTTTAGTTGGTCCAGTGTCCTAATCGTCACCCCTTCGCATTGTCCACAAAGACAAATGGTGACAGATCAACAAACAGAACAATTCAATAATTCAAGATTGATTCTTTATTAGGCAACGTATATGAAGAGAAGCTCGAAAACTTTTATTTTACGAAAATCTCGGAAAATATGATACTTCAGTTTTCCTTGTTGATGAAAACCAATCCTGAAGGGACCACGTGTCCAGAGAATCATTAAAGCTGTGGGTCTTTACATTGTAATGAATAAATCACACGCAAGATGGAGCTTTCCCATGGCATAGAAAGCTCTTTCTTTGACAGCCAAACAAAGGAGTGTGTGCATCAACGTCGTCAGAAGCTACTTAGCTTCCTCGTTGATCTTCATCTCACATATATATATAAATAGAGAGAGAGAGAGAGAGAGAGAGACATCCACATGAACTTTTAACTATAATCCTAAAGAATCGTGTTTGATTCACAATTGTTACTGATAATTAGATTTTCATGCTAAACCAGCTAACAACGCAAGAGTGAAGGAGGCACTTAGGTTTTCATCTCAAGCCCTTGAGTTCTGAGGAATCATACCCTAGGTGGCTTTAGCATCCTAAGAGGGTGTTTGATTCACGGTACCATGTGGATTGGACCTTTAATTTTAGGACCTATGGTACCAAGTCCGCATCGTGATTCAAACGAGGAACTCGAGAGAGCTATAGAACTATAGTTCCATCGGCCTGATTTTACTTGAAAAACTTGGCCCAAGTCAAGGGGTTGGCCACAGAAGTTGGTACCAATACCCTAACCTCTCTCTCTCTTGATGTTCTCACTCTCCCTCTGTCTGAGATGCAACTTTCTCTTTTCCGCCTGTTGGAGCTCCCATCAGCCGCTTTCTTCCACCGTTTACAGTAATAAGTTTTTTCTTCTTCCTCATCTCTTTTTCATAGATCTTGCAAAAGCATGGAGACGGAGAAAATCCCCTTGTTGGCATGACAACAAATGAGACTTTTGTTATCTCTAACAAGAATTGTAATTACATTCTAAAGGGTGTGGGTTTGATTTTCTAACAACACTCCACACCGATTTCTGTTTGATAAAATGCTTGGAGTACTAGTTTTATGGAAACAACCTTACCAACAAGCAAGTTACCTCTTTGATGAAATGCTTGGGGTTTCTTTTTTCTTTCATTGTTGCAAACAGATGAAAGAATGAGCAGTTTTAACTAAGCAAAAATTTATTTTCATATGCTTTCAATAATCAAATGATGCTTTAAAGTTCGTGATTTTTTTTAATAATCAATCTCAATCATATGGGTTATCCAAGTATTTAGATATGACCTACACAATGTAATGTGTGTCTTTCATGCATAAAAGAGAAACTTTTTTTGCACACGAAGAATGTCCACTATTGATTCCATACCACCATTGATCTGGCGACTCCGAAGGTACCAACCAGTGAGTCTCTCTCTCTCTCTCTCTCTCTCTCTCTCTCTCTCTCTCTCTCTCTCTCTCTCTCTCTCTCTCATATACACACACAGAATCTCATTGACTAGTATAAGGATATAACTTTGGTGGGATGTCTGTTTTCGCTTTATTGTAGATTCACTATTTTCTTCTTTGATCAACTAGTTTTGGAAATTAATGGATTTCATGCTAGCTCCGTTTGCTTTCAACAAACGTTGCCTTTTTTGTTGCATATTGTTCCTGTTAGACAGCAATATCGTGCTGCTAGACTTGATATCCATCACTATGGAGCACTTTTTTTAGGAAAGCTTCCAGTTCCAATGCTCATCATAAGCGACTGAATTGAATTGAAAGTTAAATATGGTCGATGTTATTGATTGTTCTATTTATTGCAATTTAAATGATGAATACAAGTGGCTAATGGTTCTCTTTCATGAGTACTTATTAATAATGTATATTTTTATTATTTAAAAAATTTTGTATCCTGCCAAGCCCACATAAGCAGTGCTCAGCCTCACGGCATTTCGACTGCTTAAGGCACAGATAAGTGCTATTGATAACACTGATTTTGAGTCACATTAATGTCTTCTGTTTTTCAATTGAGAAAGTTTGACACAGAAGTCATATTTTTGGTGAAATTAGTTAAGTTAGAAAAGAGGAAATTCATCAAAGATCATTTGTGATTGATATTTAAAAGTTGTACACATTCTAAATAATTTTTTGTAGATATAAGTTTTGAACTCAGTTTTACTCAAGTTAAAAACCAGCTCATGTACGACATTTGAGCTTGTAGTCGTCATGTTTAACGAACTCAAAACAAAAACCTAGCAGAGGAGCCTCATTTTACGAACTCGAATTATACTTATCTCATTGAGATAACTTGAACAAAGCCATGCTCCGTTAAGCTGGGCTAAACTTTCCTGAAGTTTATAAGGAGATTTTAAGCTCGCTTTCTAGTGGGCGTGATTCATCGTCTTTCCGACAGTAAGGTCAAATAATATGGAGTTGTCAAACATTTATGTATGCCTAACCATTCACAATTAAGTTGAAGAGATCAATGATCTATATTATAAAAATATAAGTTATATTCTAAAATATAAAACATAGAATCCATCCTTTTACTTGGTAATGTAAGTTGTACATCTCTTTTATCCCTGAATTCACAGGCAGTCTATCATGAATGAGAGTATGGAAACTCTCTCTCTTCCTCTCTCTCCATATAGAGTCTGTTTAATATTTTTGCCCATACTTGAAAATCAAGTATATATATATGTATATATATATATGGAGAGAGAGAATATAGGTCGTAATCCTTGGTTCACTATCTTTCATTACTCTACTGTCAACTACTATCTTTCACCCCCTTTTACTATTCTCACATGTCAAAACCATCATTCTCGATCAAAATTACTACCATTGTTAGGGCCACTTAATATATACATATAAGTAGTTTTGATATTTTAAAGAGGGTTTTGGTCAGTGGATGATGGTCTTCACATGATGGCAAAGAACAACAGTTGCAGCAATAAGAAGCCAGCAAACCAAGGTTTAGTGCAATTAATCTCTCTCTCTCTCTCTCTCTCTCTCTCTCTCTCTCTCTCTCTCTCTCTCTCTCTCTCTCTCTCTCTCTCTCTCTCTCTCTATATATATATATATATATATATATATATATATATATATATATATATATATATATATATATATAAAAGCTCCATAAGGGATGATCCTTGCATGATCAATCCTAACTATGAACAAAAAACAACGATATAAGGGATGAGCTGTGTATGATCAGTCTTCAGTTCGAATAAAAGATGATTACGTTAGGTTAACCGACAACCTACTTAAAACATTTTAAGAAACTAAAGTTAAACACGTTTGCACGAGATTAGTCCTCGAACATGTGATCTTAAAGAAAGTCTTCGTGTTGAATGTCATATAAGGATATATATATGTCTGAGAATGAGAAAAGCAATAAAGAATTTATTTTGTTTGGGTGTGAATGAGAAAAGCAATAAAGAACTCTCCTTCTCACTGCCCCACTCCAGCAGAGATTGAGAGGGAAGCTTTTCAGCACCCTTCTGTTGTGGCGATCGTGTTGCCCCCAATGGAGGAACTCTCTCTTTTTCTCTCTCCACAACAAAATCTTTGCAGTCTCTTCTTCTTCTTAACTGCTCGTTAAGATCCGATTAACGGCGCGAACCCCGTGTTCCTTTCTTCGCGATCTTTCCTTCTCCTCATCGCCTTCTCATTCATTTTCTTCCTCTACTATCCGTTTGTAATCGCCTTATCACCTTTTGCTTTTTCCCTTTCTCTCTCAGCAAATCCATGGCTATTGCCATGGCGATCTCCGTTTCGCTAGTACCCAAAAAACATTATTGCTGAGATTTGTTGCTTCATTCTTTATAGATGGCACGCTTCTTTAGAGAGAGAAACGGCAGCGAGGCATCAAAGAGAGGGATGGTTGTGCCGGAAAACGGTGTCTCCGATCTCCTTCCGCCGTTCGGCGAATTGGGTATTGAGCTTTCGTCGTCAGAATTGAGGGAAACGGCATACGAGATCTTCGTCGCCGCATGCCGGCCGTTGGGAGGGAAACCCCTTACTTATGTTTCTCAGTCTGAGAGGAGCGGCGAAAAGGAGAGATCGTTGTCATCGTCGCCGTTGTCTCTGTCTTCGCTATCATTCTCTTCGTCCCCATCCTCTTCGTCTCCATTGCACAAATCGTTAACGTCCACCGCCGCTAGCACGGTGAAGAAGGCTCTCGGTTTGAAGTCTTTAAGGAAAGGATCATTCAAAGAAAGTCCCGGTAGGTCGCCGAAGAAGCCGATGACGGTGGCGGAATTGATGAGGGTTCAGATGAAGATCTCCGAGCAGAAGGATGGTCGAATTCGGCGTGCATTGTTGAGGATTGCTGCTGGACAAGTGAGTCGAATTGAGTTTGGGGTTTAAAAGTTATAGCATTATCTGCTTTGTCTGAAATGTTTGTACTGAGGTGATGGATTATCTAGATTTTGTAATCCTGACTGATCCATCCGTTGATTGTTTGCTTTCGGGTAGATCTGCCCCTACTGTACTGAATTGCTTGGTTAGATTTGGTTGTGTTGTTTTGTATTTTCTTTTGGTTGGTTTAAGTGGTTCAGAAATGTTTTAGAAGATTGTTGCTGTTCTGTGTAGTGATCCATTTCGTGGGATCAGTTATATTTCTGGAAATTTGGGGCATAAGCGCCACTGAGACGAGGTGTATATGATGCTCAAATTGGGTCTGGAGGTTACAGAAGTTCTGACCTCTGTTGAGTTATGGTTTGGCTGACTGGAATTTTGTATTTATTCCAGTTTTCTGGTTTTCCGAGTCTGTCTAATTGATACTGAGATTGTACTGTTGCTGATCTAAGTAGGAAGCTATTAATCTGAACATTCAGTCAGAAGGTACGATCTTGTCTTATTTCCCTTAAACGAGTAATTAGTCATTGGTTTCTCTTCTGCCTTGTGCGTTGTAATTTGCAAATATATCATATTCATTTTTTTCCATAAAATGGCTGGATCCTAAAAGCATACAACAGTTCTTGCCTTGTGGAAGAACAGCTTGTTGTTCTCCTAATTTGAAACCAGTGGCCGGCAAAATTTGCAGGAAGCAACTATGTGGTAAAAGGGACATATCCCTTTCCGGTTCCATCACAATTTCTGGAAAATCAACTACACAAACAAAGTACAAAGAAAAAGTCTGTTTCACGTTATGTTGAAGCAAAACACAGATGAAGTAAAAGCAACGTCCCTGGAAAAGGAAGGATAATTGAAGTAATTCTCATAAAGACTGCCCTTTTGGTGTCCAAGCCAAAGCTTTTCCTTAATTCGTTGATTTTCTGAAACTGTATCCTGTTCAGTCCTTTGGCACCTTCCTCATTTTGATGGTATGTGCTTATGTGTGAAAATGGCTTTACAATTTTTGTTTATCTATTCAATGGAATACCGTGTTCTGTTTCTTCTTATTCATTTTGTTCATTTTGTATTTTTTGAATTCTGTGTTCCTGAACTTTGGTAATTACTTTAACAGCTTGGGAAGCGCAGTGAATCAATGGTTCTGCCTCTAGAATTTTTGCAACAGTTCAAGGCTTCAGATTTCTCTGATGCTGAAGAATATGAAGCCTGGAAGGCCAGGAACTTGAAGATCCTTGAAGCTGGTCTTCTTCTGCACCCTGCCACTCCTTTGGAGAAAAACGATTCAGCTGCTGCAAGGCTTCGACAGGTTCTGAAGGGAGCTTCTGAGAGACCTATAGAAACTGGAAAAAATTCTGAGTCTATGCAAGTCCTGAGAAGTGCTGTAATGCCTCTTGCGTGCAAACAAGTGGATGGATTTCCTTCAGAGACATGCCACTGGGCTGATGGATTGCATTTTAACCTTGTACTTTACCAGATGTTATTAGAGGCTTGCTTTGACTGTCAGGATGATTCAACAATAATTGAAGAGCTTGATGAGGTTATGGAAGTTTTGAAGAAGACATGGGTGATCCTTGGAATGAATCAAATGCTCCATAACCTCTGTTTCTCTTGGGTTCTGTTTCATCGTTTTGTTGCAACTGGACAAGTGGAACATGATCTCCTCTTTGCAGCACGGAATCAACTGGCAGAAGTTGCAAATGATGCAAAAGCAACAAAGGATCCAGCATATGCTAATATATTGAATTCAACACTGTCTTCAATGTTGGGCTGGGCGGAGAAAAGGCTTCTTGCCTATCATGACACCTTTCAGACTGAAACCATTGATTTGATGAGGGGTGTTGTTTCCTTGGCGGTTTCAGCTGCAAAAACTCTGGTTGAGGATATTTCAACTGAATATAGGCGCAAGAGGAAGGGAGAAGTTAATGTAGCTCGCAACAGGGTTGAGACTTACATTAGGTCTTCCATGCGCACAGCTTTTGCACAGGTAAAAAGTTCCTGAACTATTTTGGTATTCATTGTAAATTTAATTATTGGATTGTGTTTTGGCACGGTGTTATGCATAGAGTGTGTTTGCATCACGCTGAAGCTTCTGCAGAAATTCTAAAGGAGTTGATGCATTTCTGTGGGAGATATTGTGTCACAAACATCTGAGTCACGCTTTTGTGTGGAAAATGACTCCCAATGTAATCTGATTCCTTGTATGGAGGTCTCCCATGCTATAGAAACACATCCTAGATGTCCGTTTTCCAGTTGGATTTGAGGTGATCTCGAGCTTGCCTGAGAGGAGGGGAAAGTCATGGAAGGAAATAACATGTCTTTCCTTTCCGTCATGAAAAGCTCGTGAAGGAAAATTATGTGCCTTCTTTTCCCCTTTTTTTTACGATTAAGACAAGCAACCCATGCCCATTCCTCTGTATTGATAAATTAGCGTCAAAGATCTCGACTATAAGACAGCTACTACCTACTACCTGTAGTTCGGCTTTGCATGTTCATTCATTAGGGACGGAAGATAATTGCTTTTTTTCTTTGAATTTGACTCCACTCATGAGGAGGAAAAGCTTGTATCGTTAGTTGGTTTATCATGGCCCTCTTTTTTGGCTACTCCTAGGGCGAAGATAAGAAAACGCGAAGCGTTCTCTTGGTTTCCCAACCCTTCCCTTCTAAAGGCTGCCCTCTCTCGGCTGGATGTTGGTCCAGCCTACTACGAGGATCCCGTATCCCGTACACTGTTACAGCACTTCTCCTGGGTCCTGTGGGTCCTATGCTGCATTGTTTGGTGATCCTTCTCTTTTAGTGCTTCAACCCAAAGAGAACGATTCTAGCTAGTTCAAAAAATAAGATGGATGTGCTCCAGCTCACTCAAGAATGGGCCGGCAGTGGTCTGTCCCTCGAGAGAAAACTAAGGGGGGATCAAACAATGTGAGACATTCATTGATCACTTCCCTGATTGCCATTACTTTCCCATGTCCTAGCAATATAGACTGTTACCTGGTCATGGATACTGTTTGTACCTAGTTGTCACTCCTTTCGGCAATGCATTCTCCTGCCCTTGAGAAATGCTGATACTGAGTTCTGAGTTCTGACACTTTTGGAGTTAAAACATTCTAACGAGGTTTATTTGAAAATGCAGAAAATGGAAAGGGTAGACTCAAACAGGCGTTCATCTAAAATCCAACCAAATCCTTCCCCGGTGCTTTCAGTTCTGGCAAATGATATCGGTATTCTCGCAAAATATGAAAAGGAAGTGTTTAGTCCTATATTTAAGGAGTGGCATCATCTAGCAGCGGGTGTGGCTGTTGCAACACTCCATGATTGCTACCGGAGAGAGCTGAAGCAATTCATGTCAGGTGTAACGGAGTTGACTCCTGATGCTGTTCTGGTTCTCAAGTCTGCTGACAAGTTAGAGAAACAGCTAGTTACAATTGCTGTAGAAGATTCTGTCGACAGTGAGGATGGTGGGAAGGGGATAATTCGTGAGATGCATCCTTATGAGGCTGAATCTGCAATGACTAATTTGGCCAAAACATGGATAAAGTTAAAGGTAGATAAGCTGCGGGAATCGGTTGACAGGAGCCTACATCAAGAGGTAATCTGTGGTATTCTTGTCTACAAATGACTGCATAAAATCAGTTATAGTGTATTTGTGGCCCCAAACTTTCCTAGCTGTATTATTGAGGCAATAAAAAAATTGCAGATAATGGTACGCACTTATATGGAAAATGTTCGACAACTAATTTTAATACTTGCAACTGTATAATATTGCGGATTTGTTTTGGCATGGACTTCCATCTTATCTCCATTCTGATTTTTTTGTTATAATATTATTTTATATTATGAAAATGCGCTGCATGTAGTTGAGTTGGTATGAAGTAGCCATTCACGTTGAGTGCACATTCAACCTTATGCCGTAACTAAACCCAATTACTTATCACCGCTTCGTACTTGCTTGATTTGCAGAACTTATAGTTTATAATGTCTTTCAACTTCCTTTTGTTTGTAGGTCTTGGACCATCTTCTATTTCATCCACCATAAACATGTAAAGTTTGTTGCTGAAGTGAAGCCACCCACACTTCAAAATATTTCTTATAACCACTGCTTTTCAAAGTTTATCTTATATGGCTTCACAAGGATGAAATTTGCAGTTCTTTTTCCGTTTTTGTGCATAATCACTCCCCTTGTGCGTGACAATACACCAATCTATATCATCTTGGTGACCAAGCACCAATCCTGATTAGGACCAAACATGTTTTTGAAATATGGTTTGAAAAAGCAGGAGGCCAATAGGTGGCATTTTCAGATAGTGGATTTACTTATTCAAGCCCGGATAAAGGAGGAGAGTTGTGTTAGGCTTCCGACAGGCAGCGTAAAACTTCGTCGAATTTTTATAACATGGATTACAAAAATTATGAGCATTGCTTTGGGGCGTCTCTGCCTAGCGACGTGCTGCAGCCGTAATAAGTAAACAAGGGCCACTACATTTTCGCTCGAATGTAGTGAATCAATTGCAGAGAGGGTTCCCACATCATGGACGGTTGTGGGTAAAGAAGTTAGTCCCACTACATTGCCGTCCGAATATAGTGAATAATTTTCAGAGAGGATCTCCGCATTTTGAATATAGACGGATGCGGGGGGTAAGGAAGCTAGTCCTAGATAATAAGATTTGTATTGGTTCTTGGAATATCGAAACATTATCCGGTAAGCTAATGGAGGTGGTAGATACTATGATTCGGAGAAATATTCATATTCTATGTTTACAAGAGACAAAATGGGTTGGAGAAAAAGCAAAGAAGATAGAGGATACAGGTTTTAAATTATGGTACTCAGGTAAAGAAAAGGCTCGAAACGGGGCAAGTATTATCATAAATAAAGATTTAAAGGATAGTGTAGTAGACATACAACGATATGGTGACCGAATCATGACGTTGAAAATAGTGTTAGGAGCAAGAGGTTTTGAATATAGTTTGTGCATACGCACCCCAAGTAGGACTAGAAGATAGTATAAAGACAACTTTTTGAGAAGAGTTAGATAAGGTGATTCAAAGGATTCCACAAAGGGAGATGATTTGTTTAGGAGGAGACTTAAATGGACATCATCGGTAAAGAGGCATTAGGATATCAAGGGATTCATGGAAACTTTGGTTTTGGGGATATAAATGAGGAAGGTAGGGAGATTTTAAATTTTGCTATGGCATTTGATCTCTTTATAGTCAATACAATCTTCAAAAGCCGAGATGAACATTTAATTACTTATAAGAGTGGCTTATCACAAACACAAATTGATTACTTTCTTTGTAGAAAAAAAGATAGAGCGTGTTGTAAAGATTGTAAGGTAATTCCAGGAGAAAGCTTAACCACCCAACATCGACTTTTAGTTATGGATTTACAAATAAAAAAATAGACAAAGAAGAAAAGAGTGCATCGAGCTATTCAGACTAAATGGTGGAACCTCAAAAGCGAGAAAGAACATATATTTAAACAAAAAGTCCTTTAAGGAGATGTTTGGAATTATGTTGGTACATCGTGTGATATGAGGAACAATATGGCTATACATATTAAGAAAGTGGCGAAAGATGTGTTAGGTTTATCTAAGGGAGGTGTATCGGCACAAAAAGAAGCTTGGTGGTAGAGTGAAGTAGTGCAAAATAAAATCAAGGCAAAGAGGGCACGTTACAAATTATATTATGCTAAGAAAAAAACTTTAGAAGCTTATAAGAAAGCAAAGAAGGAAGCAAAAAAGGCCATGAGTGAAGCAAAAGCTAAAATTTGGGATTATTTATATAAAAAACTCAACTTAAAAGAGGGTGAAAGAGATATTTTTATGATAGTTAGGGCTAAAGATAAGAAAACTAAAGATCTTAATTATGTTAAATGCATCAGGACGAGGATGAAAAAATTCTACTGGCAAATGATGATATAAGAAATAGATGGAAAAACTATTTTTATAAGCTTTTTAATGAAAATAAAGATGTTAGTATTAGCTTAGGAGAGTTAGCCAAATCAGAAAAGTATACAAACTACAATTTCTACTCACATATTCAAAAGAATGAAGTCAAAGAGGCTCTTAAACATATAAAGGGTGGTAAATCGGTAGGACCAGATAATATTTCTATAGAAGTTTGGAAAATACCATAAGAAATAGGAATCACTTGGCTCACAAGACTATTTAATGAAATATGGAAAAACCAAAAGATGCTCGAGGTATGAAAAGCAAGTACACTTATACCCATATATAAGAACAAGGGAGACATTCAAAATTGTGCGAATTATCGAGGTATCAAGTTAATGAGCCATACTATAAAATTATGGGAAAGAATTATTAAACGTAGGTTAAGACAAGTATCAAGTACAACAGAGAACCAATTTGGATTCATGCCAGGCATATCTACTATCGAAGCGATTCACCTTTTGAGACGTCTTATGAAACATTTTAGAGCAAAAAAGAAAGACCTTCACATGATATTTATTGATCTAGAAAAAGCTTATGATAGGATACCGAGGGAGGTTCTTTGGAGAACTTTGGTAAAAAGAGGTATCCCATTGACATACATTAACCTTATTAGAGATATGTATGATGGTGCAAAAACATGTGTGAGGACTCATGAAGGAATGACAGACTTCTTTGAAGTTAATATTGTGTTACATCAAGGATCAACTTTAAGTCCATACTTATTTATAATGGTGATTGATGAGTTAACAAAACATATTTAAGATGAAGTACCTTGGTGTATGTTATTTGCAGATGACATTATATTAGTGGAGGAGTTTAAGGAAAAAGTTAATAGAAAATTGGAACTATGGAGAGAAACATTAGAAAGCAAAGGCTTCCGACTTAGTAGAACAAAGACAGAATATATGGAATGTAAGTTTGATCATTTGGTTACATCAGAGGACATAGAAATTAAAATTGACACACATTGCATCCCTAAAAGGAAAGTTTTAAATACCTAGGGTCAATTTTTTAAAGTGATGGGAAGAATTGATGGAGATGTTACGCATAGAATTAATGTTGGTTGGTTAAAATGGAGAGGAGCATCGGGTATTCTTTGTGATAAGAAGATACCATTAAAATTAAAAGGTAAGTATTAGAGAGCAGCAATTAGGCATGCCATGTTTTATGGTTCTAAGTGTTGGGTAGTCAACATGTACAAAAGATGTCTGTGACAGAAATGAAGATGTTGAGATGGATGAGTGGTCATACAAGAAAAGATCGTATACATAATGAGGTTATTATAAACAAATTAGGAGTGGCACCAATAGAGGATAAAATGAGAGAATATCGTGTAAGATGGTTTGAACATATAGAAAGAAGATCAAAAGAAGAACTTATAAGAAGGTATGAAAAACTAAATTTGGAAAGTATTAAAAGAGCTAGAGGACGACCACAAAAGTGTTATAAAGAATGATCTAGCTTATTGTGAGTTAACTACTAACATGGCACACGATAGGGATCCGTGGAAACAAAGAATCCATATTGTTGGATTTACTTATTCAAGTTTTACATAGAATTGAATTTCCTTGTATTCAGGTTTTCTGCATCATTCCAGTCCACTTGTTTCTTAACAAAACAACCGTAATAAGTTTAGGATGATTTTACGCCTTCTTTAGGTCTGGAACCCAAGGGCCACTAAAGAGAAGTTTTCACCTTCAGCAGTGGAGGTTCTTCACACGATCGATGAGACAATCGATGCATTCTTTAAGCTACCCATACCAATGCATCGAGACTTGCTTCCAGATCTGGTATCTGGCCTTGACCGAGTACTTCAGCACTACATATCGAAGGCAAAATCTGGCTGTGGTAAGAGCAGACTTGCATACATTCTTTCGCATGTGGTTAGGTTCTTAATCAATCTGATAATTTCTCTTGCATTTTGTAGGAACAAAAAGCAGCTTCATGCCCACCCTACCAGCGTTGACAAGGTGTACCGTCGGCTCAAAGTTGAGAAGTTTTAAGAAGAAGGAGAAGCTATCCATATCGCAGAACAAGAAATCACAGGTATGCACAGTGAATGGCGATGATTTATTTGGCCTGCCACAACTTTGTTGTCGCACAAACACGCTTCATCAAATCCGGACAGAGTTGGAGGTTCTGGAAAAAAGTATAGCTTCTCATTTGAGAAATGTTGAATCTGCGACCACGACTATTATGAATGGGATGGAAGCCAAGTTCGAACTTTCTCATGGTGGCTGTGGTGAAGGGATCCAACAACTCTGTGAAGCAACTGCATACAAGATTGTTTTCCATGACGCGAGTCATGTTCTCTGGGATGGTTTATACATTGGGGAACCCGCAAGTTCAAGGGTTGAACCTTTTCTCAAGGAACTAGAGCCGACTCTTGAGTTAATTGCGAGCATCATTCAGAACAAAGTCCGTAGTCGTGTTCTGACCGCCTTAATGAAGGTCTCCTTTGATGGGTTCTTGCTGGTGCTCCTCGCTGGAGGGCCATATCGGTCTTTCTGTCGCCGAGATTCTCAGATAATAGAGGAGGACTTCAGGTCACTCAAAGCCTTGTATTCTGCTGATGGCGATGGCTTGCCACAGGAGTTGATTGAAAAAGCAGCGTCACCCGTAACAAATATCCTTCCTCTCTTCCACGCTGAGACAGTGGATTTGATTGAACGGTTTAAGAGTGCAGTTTCACAGATGTATGGCCCTGGCAAATCCAAGCTGCCTCTCCCTCCAACTCCTGATCATTGGTCACCATCAGACCCCAACACGATCCTGAGGGTCCTTTGTCATCGCAACGATGAGACAGCAACAAAGTTTCTCAAGAAGAATTACGGTCTTCCAAAGAAACTGTAAGGTTTTGAAGCACGTCTTGTTTAAGGGACTCCGAAGCAGTTCTCCATGTATCTACTGTGTTTCTGTAGTTAGACGAGGACTTCTCAGGTGTATCTTGGTCAATCCCTGTCTCATCCAATCTTACGATGTTGTAGAAGATAGAGAGGTACTGGCACCTTAGCCGATCATTTTGCTGGTTTGGTGTCGCACCAATGCACTGGCTGGCTCCGCTGATTGATCTTATTGTAGATTGTTCTTGGACCTGGAGTGATGATGATTCATTCATTTCATTTATACGAGCTTCGAGTTTTAATTCAGTTGGGCGTTAAGCAAGTGGAGTTTTCACAATTTCTGCTGTTTCCTTCATAGATTGTCTTTATTGTTTATAAAGATAGTTTCCGAGGGTTGATTAAGAAATGTTGCGAGTGATACATGTTGGTTTAGTGACTTATTTTCTTTTCATTGTAAACTTGTTTCGTGCATCGGTTAGTGGAAGTTGGATTCAGTCCTTTTGAAATTTTCTACATGTTATTCCTGGTTAAAGATTCATGTGCGTCAGAGCGTTTGCTCATTTGGCGGGGCATTCTGACTCAGGCGGCGAGTTTGATTCCTGGGGAATCATATATGTGTGTTAGGCTTCGGCCTCCCGTTGTACCCAGCGGTACCGATACCGATTAACGACGCTTAACCTCCTCCTATGCGGCTAAGCACCGCATGTGCGCACTTAGTGGGACACAAAAATTTTAAATAATAAAATATATTGTTATTAATAATTAATCATAAGAGGCGTTCATCATTTAAACTGCAATATAAAGAGAAAACATCCAGCCATTGTGTTATATTCGTAGAATCACATATACATAAGGAATTTAAAACCAAAGAGACGTCCAACCAGCCACCTTATTCATCATTTAAGTTGCAATATAAATGAAACTAAACGAGAAAACATCCAGTCACCCGTATTCATTCATTATATTCCTAGAATTATATATAATATAATTAAAATGACTTCAAATTCAAAAGAGACATCTAACCGATTGTACTTCATGTTCATAGAATCATATATAATCACAGTGAAATTAAAACCAAAAGAGAAAAATGGATGATGTTTTGGATATGAAGCCAACTATATTCATTTTTTATATATTATATGTTTCAAGTCTAACTGAGCAGTTCTAAACCAAGAGGATCAAGTGGAACCACGCTGGTCAAGGTTCAACATAATGGCATCCTCTTCTGCAATTCCTCCAATCTCTCCTGAATTTCAGCCTCTTTATTCGGTCTTGAAACATTCTCCAATGTTTTTCTTTTAGTTTCTTTACTCAAGTTTACGTCTAATTTTTATCCTTTATTTTAATATATGAAAGAAAACTTGTGGAATAAAACTTGAACGAAAATAATTAAGATCCCAAAAATAGAATAATATAAACTTGAAACATAAAAAGTTACTAATCTTAAAAACATCAAGCAAGATCCTAAGATTTCAAAAAAGTTTTTGAAATATTTTACTAAAAACATAAGAAAAAGTTTATTCAATGAAAATTATTGATCACTTAAAGTGAGATTCTCTAATACAATAAATAAGTTCATGAGTCTCAATAATTGACAACATTACAAAGGGCTAAGATGCATCAATTAGATAAACAAACACCAACCAAGCTTAAGGTAGAGCTTGAATCATTCAGAACCAAGCTTTAAGGCTAAGCTTGATGATGTGGATATCAATTCAAATTCACCAACAAGGCCCACTCGGCCACACACCAAGTCCATGAGAAGACAATTGTCTCAATCTGTCCAATTGGTTCACAAATATGTTAATAAGAATTTTCCACTATAAGTAATTGGAATCCCATGGTAGAAAGTCCCAAAAACATCCTCTCTTCAAGAACTACAAGTCTTAAATGTTGAAAACTTGTCAACTCGAGAATTAATTCTTGGTGGTGTTTTCTAGGGTAACCAAAGCATAAATTCTTCCTGAAAAACAATCTAGAAAATCAACTTTTGTGTTCTCAGTACTTGGGAAAAATAGAATGATCATTCACCACCCTTGGAACCTCCATTATGAGTTAATATTTTTATGAGAACTTGTGTTTTGAGTTATTTTTGCATGGCTAGCTTTGGAGCCTTTGTCTAAGCTTAAATAAGCCTCTTGTTAGAATGAAAAGGAGCAACATCCATTATCTAACTAATTTTGTGTTCTCTTATCTAATTCAACTTAGAATTAGTGGTGAGATTGATTTTTTTGTTCTCTTATCAATCAAGATTGTTGCGAGGGAACAAGAATCACCCTTAGTTCAATTGTTCGTGAATAGCAATTTGGATCATTCTGAATCGGCGGACACCTTGCTGAACAGGGATGCATCACTCGAACCATCAAGAACCAAGCTTTAATGTTAAGTTCAAACACGAGCTTTAAAGTTGAGCTCAAACCATCAAGACAATCACAAGTCAATCAAGACACCAAGGCCCTGATATGCAAAGGTGAAACGCGAGTCTATGAATCCAAGGATAAACAAGATGATCAAATTTTGGTATATGAGTAAATTTATAATTAACAATCATATAAGTTAATTTAAATAAATTTTTCAAAAGTCTTTTTCAATATAAAGAAAGTTTGTCTTAATACAACAAATACAATATTTGACAAAAAATACACCTAAGCAGTTGGATGGTGTCCTTGTAAATAATACAAAAATAGAAGATATTTCCTCCACCACCCTAACTGATAAAGCCACTTACAAGAATGCCTAAAATAGAAAGGCATAGTTCGGGTCTGGATGTCGGGAGACAGAGTCCCGTGAATCCGACCCGACCATCTTGTCACACTATCACGATCACATTCTTTAGAAAGAGTAGTTTCACATACACCCAGTTTAGGAAAACCGTCTCTTAAAGACCTAATTTGCTAGCATCCATGGTGGAGAAGACATTGCGGGCCAAGGTGCTCACGTTCCTCAGTTGGGGCCTGTCTCCTCTCGACGGCACTTACATGGTCACTCAAGATGGTTAAGCGGTGATGATTCCGACAAAATTTGACTAAAGATGATGATGAACAGTTTTGGTAGACTCTTGTGATCTTGTCGAGAATAGTAGCAACATATACCTACATAATGATAAAATGGAGAGTTTTTGTGCATTTTTGAAGAAGCACTAGTGCGAAATCAACTTTATGACACCACAGCAACAACTTAACTTGTCGTCAAGTACCGAGACTCGTCAAAGGATCTTGCTACTAGCAACGTCAAGGTCATCGACGAGCAGCTCTATGATGTTACAGCAAGCCCATTTGCAGCCTGAAGCTTCTCTTAATGTTCTTCATCTTTGCCCCATTGAATGAGAACAAGAAGTTTGGCCCGACTTCTTGGTCAACCTGATATTTGTTTCTACACTACGCCTGAGTACCAGTACTATCGTTCTCAATTAACACAATGACCAATTCTTCAATAGAGAGAAGTCCTCTTACAGCTATTCGTGGCCGGTAATAGCAATGAAGCACTTGGTTGTATTTTACCACAAAAGACATGATATGTTGCAGCTCTCCACAACATAGGAAATTCTGTAAAAAGCCACAAGTTGATGCGCAATGATCAATAATACAACAACAATGCTTTCAATGAGTCTGTCACTACCCACAATTGCTCTAGCAACCATGCTCACTCTAATACTATATAAGAAAAGCATGCAGTATGTTGCAATGAATGAAACGATTTGATTGTAGAAACCTCTCAAAAGAGAGGAATAATAAAATTGAGCCATCTCACTTACATAGAAAGTGTACACATCTCTTTTATAGGACGGAGACAAGAAGGAATCTAGTAGCATGTTGCCAATATTTCAATATTTCCCCTACCTATTATAATAAGTATATGAATTACATCTTATATATTTTTAACATATGTAAGGGTCAAATGGAAGAAAATGGGTCATAGACTCAAATCATTCAACCAAAATATAAATACAAAATCACTTCTCTAAACACTTAGGTAAAGACTAATTTGGTTCTCCAAGGGAAGAATTAAAGATCTACATTCAAATTAACTATCATTATAATCATCCATGCCAACATATTCTCCTTCTTCTTGTTTACTTTTTTCAGAATCTAAATCTTCTTCATATATTTTCCTTTTCTTTCATTTCCTTTCTTACTTTGTGTTCTCATTTTATTTTTCGCACTAGTAGGAGCTTCTTTATAGGTAAATGCTCCTTTTTGTACATCAATGGACATGATTGAATCTTTTACATTAATGAACTCATCGTCCATTGGCCACTCAATATTATCCTCAAGTATTTGCAACATAATTGGATCGAGATCTTTTCCTTTTGCCTTTTATGCGTCAAACCTTTGGCATAATTTTTTATTGTATTGCCCAAGGGCTAAATCATTTAGCTTTTTGTACAAAATCCTATTTCTTTTCTTCATATGAATTTGTATAAAATAATCAAATATGAAATTAAGAGTTTAAAGTGAAGTGTATAACACAAAATATAATAATTTAGAAAGATCAATTTTCTTTTTTTATTATCATTTCAAATGTACTCCAATTGTGATCGCATAGAGAAATACTACATGCAAGACCTAATATTCATATTGTAAAACTTTGCAACTCTAGACACCTAGTACAAAAAGATACCTACTACTCAATTGTTATATGAAAAGTTAAAACATATAAATATAAAAAAAATGTTAAGCAAATAAAATAACAAATGTTATGCCAAGCCCAAAGTGTATTATTTCATTGAAATATTAACTCATATATATTCTTTTATCTTCAGTATAGTTACAACAATTGCAAAACCTCCCTGCATTTTGGTAACTATACAATCGATCATGAATAAATCTTATTCAAAGCTGCTTAGGCAATGACATTTATCCTTATATTCAATAAATTGCAGGACTGAGATAAAGTGTTTCTACATGCTAAGGTTGGTGCTTTTGATGATTCCATCTTCCTTTCATAATCCTTCAAATGGGCATGTATCTTGACTCTTTGTATTTCAAGTTTATCTATTACAGTAGTCAATTATAACATGAAATTGATAACAAGTAACATTTCCTATGCATGAAAGATGCTAAAATATTGAATATTGTTTATACATCGATTTGATCTTTCATTGGCTTTATCTTTTCATAAATGTAAGCTACGGTTATTTTTTATCATTATCAAGATGTAAATAATTAATTAGTAGATTCATCACTCTAAGGTTATAATTGAGACCCTTCTGAAATCGAGTTATCCTAAGCAAGTGTAACTCTCCACCACCAATATATTTTTTTATCATATATAGCACCTTTCCATGATTATGTATGAAAATGATGAAAGGCCTTGCTTTTCCAAAAATTAGCTTCATTCTCTTTTAACTCACTAATATCTTTCAGCATCAAGTTACAAGAAGTTCATAATAGCTTAGAGGATCTTAATATTAACATGAAGCCTACTTTGACATAATTTGATGCATTATCTGTGACAATCCTAACTATATTATTCTCTTCAAAAATTATACTTTTGAAAACTTGAATAATAAGTTTGCATACTTAACTTTGTTTGATGCATCCACAGATCTCAAAACCAATCATTAAGGATTAATAAGCCAGAGATTTAATGTATCTTGTTTCTCTTGTCCAACTAAATGTCAGACATGATTGATCATCCATGTTTTCTCCATTGCTTCTTAAACTTGCTCAAAAATTCAGTGGTTCATATTACTTCACTAGTATGAGCTCCCTAAGTTCAGATTGTCTCATGCCATAAATAAACCCGTATACTTAAAAAATCCATTGGACAAGCGGATTCACATCTCTTACAACCTACACAGTCCTCCGTTCTTGGTGTGGAAGCTATTTGCTTAGCTTTACATTCGGGCGAGGGTATCATTTCCAGGACATGCCTTATTCTTAGGTCAAGTTGTCATATTGCTTCAATCATGACATAAATACTTGATAATCTTGTTGCATTAAAATAACGGTGGCTTGATAAAACCAGTTGCTAATTGAAGTACATAATATCTCTCTCATCCTTCTTGATCATACTTTCTATGGTACTTTATTGCTTTATGCTTGGCATTAATGGCCTCATTCCAAATGACGAAGAGGTTCACATTTTCTTTTGTAATAGTGAAAATCTTGTATGGCATCATAATCTCCAACTAATGGTATGAAGTGAAATAAATTTGGCTAACCCATAACCAATTTGATGGATAGATTTTTTCCTCTAGCTTCCACCACCTTCTTAGGTTGCTCTACTTTCTCTAGAACTAACTAGAACTACCACAACAATCAGGAACCCCTCGTTGCAACCAGTTAGATGTTGTATAACTAAAATTGTCGAAAAACATACTTTTGAAAGTATTTGAGTCCCGAACCACCACAAGTGATTCCCATATTTCCACCAGCTACCTTCCATAAATAAAAACACCTCCTTCAGTATTGTACATGGTGGCTCAATGGGATTTGATACCAATCTATCACTGGTCCTATATCGGATCCGTTAAAATGATCCCTAGAAGTGTCCAATGATAGTAACAACGCACTCGATTGTCTAAGCTCGTTTCTACTCAACACATAGCGAAATAATCTTTGTCTGAACAACCTCTCTTCTAATAGATCATGACCTGATACTCCACGTAGCTTGAATCACCCACCACCTATGACCTCTTGACTCCCCTTCTCTCACACTACACACATGCACTCCCTTGAAAGGAGGAAGAATAATAATTTGCTCTCTAAATGTGAAATCATTATTCAATAATTGAATGAAAGCTTAAATAATAAAGTTCTACCAAGTGAAAACGGATTCAAATGAACCACCTCAGACCCAAACCAAATGATCCAAAACTATATTCAAATGACATCAAATTGAATCCAAATAACCTGTACTCTCTAAAACATGATTGTTATTATATAACCAAATCAAATAACAAAATACCTAAACAACTACTCAAAGAGGCTCCAATGACTCAACCCTGACGCACACATCCTATTACACACCCCACATGACACACGTGTGTGGATTAGCTAGAAAAAACTTTGCAACACAAGATGCATAACCAAACTAGGACCAAGCTTGTTTTGGTTCTAATTTGATTTCTAAACCATTAAAAATAATATAAATATTTTAAAAAATTATTAAAAATAACTGAACATGTAGTCAAACTTAAAAATAAAAAATTTATTAAAAATCATAGAAAAATTATTAAAAACCATTTAAAAAAATTATTTCTAAACCTATACTCTGTCGACCCTGATTTCGGTTGAAACAATCATGAGATCAATTCTAAACTGAACATGTCTAGTGTCAACTACATGAAAAGTGTGACCTCATGAGCTGAGTGACCAACCTCCTCTTTGTCTACTGAGTTTTGCTATCATATGGATTGCAAGATTTTTTGTTACCACGAAGCCTAACACTTCACAACCCCGCCTTCAGTAGTCGAACTTGTCACATGTGTCGTGGGGGTAAATAGCCCTGCCAAGTGAGCTAACACGGCGAAATTTGTAGAACTGATCCAAGCTCAGCTGCCTGAAGTTTGGACTTGGTCTCGTCCTCAAGTCCCCAACCAACCATAAAAAGAGAGTGATGTATACGGAGACAAGTGGGTCTCTGGAAATTCAGGCCAAAAAGGAAGTGGTTATAAGAACTTCCTTTGAAAGTTTCAATCCTAAAAGAACAACTCCGCATAATTGAATACCTTTTCTATTGCTCTTTTTCCAAAAGAAGGTTTCGAAGCCTAAGAACCCCTGTGGGAGTCGAACTGCCTACCAGCAGCAAGGTCGTCATAGCGCCCTGCCGGTGGAGCTAATGCTCGGGTCCTGTGCTTCCCATTTCACTATTCAAAAGGACGACGACTTTTTGGGGGGGAAACCTTAATTTTGAAATATCCAGGGGAGATCATCGCTCTCTCTGATAACTCCTCCTCTGAACTTCACATTTAGAAGCAGGAAAGCGGCATCGAAGCTGTGGATCTTGCTGTACATATTTGTCAAATTATTCACACAAACCGTGAGCTAAGCTTATAAGTTTTGGTTTATTCTGGGGTTTTCCTGCGTATTAAGATTCAGCAGCAACGTCCCGAACAATCTGATCGTCAACTCGGTTTGTGTTCTTCTTCGTCCGTTTCGAATCCACAGAGGGAGAGGCGAATTTCCCGTAGGGTTTAAATAGGCATACCTGTTAGGGTTTTCCTTCTTCCCATTGAAGAAAAATGACTACTCAAGTGCACAAGAGCCCCAAAACCGGGCGCCAATCCTTGTTTTATAGGGATTTAGCGTCTCCGGTCTGCCAGAAAGGAAAATTCTCGACTCCCGGACAGGCCGCTGCAGTATCGGCGTTATGGAAGGAGAATTTCGGGGGTGCTGACCCTCCGCCGCCGCCGGTGTTCACTCTCGGTGACCGAGCGGACTTCTCGCCGGAAGCCGGCGTTAGAGAGCTCGCCACGTCTCCGGATTTGAGGTTGGAGAAGGGATCTCCTTCAATTGATTCCGTGACTCCGTTCAAGGGGAAATTGAGCTTCGGTGGGGTTGATGCCACTCCATCTCGTGGGCTTTCGGCATCTCCGAGCCCTGGCAGCTCCAATTGGTGGACGCATGGGAAGGGACCCATTGCCAACTGTGAGGAGCAAAGGAAGGGCTCGCCGGTAGATGGAATAGTTCTTCCACCGGAGACAAGCAGCAGCGGCTTGCTTATGCTGCCACCGCCAAGGGAGGTTGCTAGGCCGGAGGTGCAGAAAAACAACGTACCTGCAGCCAATCCTGATGAAGAAGAATGGGTTACAGTTTATGGGTATGCCTAGTTTCTACCTTTTTCTCCTTCTGAATTTTCGTATTTGGATTGATGTTAGTTATTTGAAAAGAGAAATACTTTGCCTGTGACCTCGCAATAGATTTCTGGTTTGCATCATAGTCTCCATTTCCTAAGAAAAAAATTAAGGCTGCTTCATTCAGCATCCATGCGATAGTTGTCTCCTTTTGTTCTTTTGGAGTTCTTAACCGGCTATGCTTTTGATGGTACCGAAGATGGGGGATGATTACTTTCTAAGTTAATACTTAACGTTTTATATGCATTTCTTTTACCTTTCGCCGTCAGGTTTTCTTTAATAGAGTGAAACAACCATTTGCTTTAAGGAAAGATTATTTTCCATTTACTGCATTCCGCTCGTACAGGTAGTTAGTTGCTTGTTTATTTATCGTATTTCATCCGTTTTACTGGCTTTATAAACTAGTATCTTTTCTACTGGGAACAAAATATATGAACCAATTATATGATTCTTATAAACACAAATTCTGGTATATTTCCTTCTTCCCGCTCTTCTTACAAGGTTACTTCTGTTTTTGTATACTGGACCTAAACCTATTATATCACATATCTAACAAAAAGTGAATAAAAATATAAGATGTAAGACACTTAATTAAAACAAAATATAAAGATAAGTGATTCATGTGTTTGTTTGAGCGCATATTAGTATGGTTCTAAATGACTGCATGTAAGCCCATAAAGTGAAGAGCATTATCGTAGATCTCCATCTTCCAACATACAGCATTCCTTCTATTATCATCAGAGACCAATATATCTATACAATCAATGACACCTCTATTGACCTCACTATCTCTTTTAAATATCTTAGAGTACCTAAATGTTGGATTCAGACATTAGGTTGCAGTGTGATTCATATCGCCCCATAAGAACTTATTGTCCTGTACTGTGCGATATAGGCCGTATTGCATGTATCGTACGATATGCCGTCACCATGGACTCTCACACACGGACACAGACATAACTCTTTTTTGTGAAAGGTACATAGCCATGTCAGCAGATGAAGAGTTGTAGATGTGTGTGAGAACCCACACACGTGCATCCATGTGCACATACTGGCTTTCTGCTATTTGTGTTGAGCGCACACATGTGCATCCATGTGCATATACTCCGCTATTTGTGTCGTGAGCCCATACACACACTGAGGAAGACTTTAGTAGTCACACAAGTACATGGATACACCTAGAACATTTAAACTGGTAATTGCTTTCCGCTATTTGTGCTCAACCATGATTTCCTATGTCACCTATCCTATGAACTCCTCTTAGGAGAGCCACGCACTCCATGTGTGTTAACGTTTTAATACACATCAACAACAAAGATATATAAAGATATATATATATATATATATATATATATATATATATATATATATATATATATATATATATATATATATATATATATATGAGAAAGAGAAACTAGATGGTAAAAAAACTAAAAAATAAAGAAAAAACCACAAAAATAATTGGAAGGAAACAGTAAAAAAGTTTATGTTCAGTGAACTGTTAGCATGACATATGAACGGTTTTGTGCAAACAAAGAATCCATGTAGCCGATCCCATCTAGCATGAGAAAAGGCTTAGTTTTTGTTATATATGAATATCATGCATTTGAATTTCAGTCATTTAAAACATTGTTAAATCTCATTTAAAACCTTGCAAATTTTGATTTATAGGAATTGTTTTTTTATTTTTGTTAATTTTTCTATTTTTATTTATTTTTTGAGTTTTGAAACTCCGCCCATGTAAGGGATCACCCTTGCATGGCTGGTCCCAAGCCCAGATAAAGAAGGAGAGTTGCGTTAGGCTTTCGACAATCAGCGTAAAACTTTATCGGACTTAACATGGATTCTACAAAAAACAAAGAATAAGGCTTAGTTGTAGTAGTGTTTATTTTCTGATTTTTAAAATATTTTTTAAAAATTTACAACACGATACAATACATGTCTCATAGAGAAAAACAATACACAATATGATAAGATAAGTGTTATCCGTATCGCACCGTATCGTATCGTATCGTGGGCCACCACGATATGATACGGGGGCCCGTATTGTGAAACCCAGAGTATCGCACCGTATCGTGCGATACGCCCTAGGATCCTTATAAAGGGTCCCGGGCCGACTGAAACCTCTCTCTTCTTGGATTTCTCAAGTTCCCTAAGAGCCGGTTTTCACCTTCTTAGTGTTCAAAACTCCAAAATCGTGCCCTACGGTGTCCGTGGAAGCCTCTAAACTCGGATTTTGGCTGAAACCCGCGATTTTTCGTGGGTTTCCTCTCTCTTCTTGGGTTCCTCAAGCTCTCTAAGAGCCGGTTTTCACCTCCTTAGTGTTCAAAGCTCCAAAATCGTGCCCTACGATGTCCGTGGAAGACTCTAAACTCGGATTCTGGTATATTTTTAATATTTTTCCATTTTTTTCATTATATTTGTTATTTTTTGTGTTATTTCAGTTTTTTTTTAATGATAAAATATGAAGTTATTAAGTGTGTATACGATTTTTATTGCATTCATGAAGTGGGAGACACTCGATTTGAGTGTTATTTGAAGATTGGGGGATTTACGAAGTGTTTTATTTTCAGGTTTTTGTTTGAATTAAAGTACTCCATTGAGATGGCAGGAAGGGGTGGTAGAGACTCTCATTCAAAGTCTGATGATTTGGCATGGCAGTGGGGTATACCAGTTGAGGGTTCAAAGTTAAAAATCATATGCTTATTTTGTGAAAAGGTGGTTAGTAGTGAAATTTCAAGGTTGAAACACCACCTAGCAGGAACCAGGAAAGAAGTTGCTCCATGCACAGGCAGAGCTAGAAGTTTGCCAGAAGGTATTAAATGGCAATGCCTGTTGATGATTGAGAATATACAAGAACGGAGATAACAAAAGGATGATTTTCAGATGTAAGAAGAAGCTGATGATGTTACTGCCACTGGATTTAGATTCACTGATAGTTTGCCTTTAGATGCTAGAACAGAGATTGGTAGTAGCAATTCACGAGCACCTACTAGAGGAAAGAGGGTTGCAGCTAAAGACTTTGGAGGTGGTAGAAGAGGAAGTTCAGGAAGTAGAGAAAGAACTTCTTCTTCTAGCATACATTCGTTCTTTCCTCCTTTCACTACACCTGGTGCTCAATCAGAAATTCGTGCTGCTATGGCTTCAGAACAACTGCATAATCAGGCAGACCTTACAGTGGGAAGATGGTTTTATGATGCATGCGTTCCATTTAATGCAGCAAACAGTTTTCATTTTCAAGTAATGGCAGATGCAATTGCAAACATTGGTCCAGGATATAAGATGTCCTCTTATCAAAAGTTGAGTAGGAAGATATTAGATCAGACCGTAATTGAAGTGCAACAATACTGTTCGACTTTGAGACAGTCGTGGAAGGAAACATGATGCACTATTATGGCAGATGGATGGACCGATAGGCGAGGAAGGACATTGCTAAACTTTCTTGTATATTGTCCTAAAGGACTCATGTTTTTGAGATCTCTAGACATGTCAGAGGAGAGGCATACTGCAGAGATCCTACGAGAAAAATTTGATAAGATTATACAGGAGGTTGGGCTACAGAATGTGGTCCAATTGATTACAGATAATGCAGCTAACTATAAATCAACTGAGAAGGAGTTAGCTGATATTTATGGGACTTTCTACTGGACTTTCAACTGAGAAGGAGCTAACTAGAATGAGAAGATTTTTATCTACCTCTTCCTCTTTTACGATTTTTATTCTCTTCCATAACCTTTTTTTCCTTGCTAGGTCTAGAACTATTGCTATCCACCTCTGTCTTAGCATAAAAAAGATACTATCATCACATCAACATTCCTCTTCCTCAAAGATCCCTATATCTTCTCTTTCTTGTCTTTTTTAAACCACATTCTCAATCATTTGCAAACATTATCATTAATAGCTTCTCGCACTTTTCTTGCCTATAGAAAGAGCAACCTCTTTCCGAGTTCTTGCTAAGTGATGCTTTAGTTGAGGAATTCCACTACTCATGGCTTTCTATAAAAGTTATATGGTACTTGACTCTTCCCTCAATTGAAGTATACCACTACTATGTTGTGTCATCAAACCATGTCGTAGATTGAGAACCTCTTCTTGACATCTCAATTTATCCTCTTAGGAAACCTGGAAGTAAAAACAAATAATGACAAAATAAAAAAATGCTTCATAAATCACCATATATTCACTCACTTCATAAACCGCCAAAACACGCAAAGACATTCACCTACTTCATAAATTGCCACATATTCATCAAAGACATATTCACCTGCCTCATAAATTATCATTCAAAAAAAGAGAGACATAACATAAGTATATACAAAGTCAACACAGAAAACAACGAAAACATGTATAAAAAGCTATATACCACATGTAAATAGAGTGGTACCTAAAGGTGTCATACTTTCGTTGCTGGAGCGGCGGTACCATCAGACTGCTGGAATAGCTTCTAACTCATCGTAAATGGTTGCACCCTTGCAGCACTCGTGCAAAATAAAAATTTGCTGTGAAAAAGTCGAGTATTTAAGTCTTCCTTTATAAACCAAAGTTGTATCACCCGTATTATGTGATACGGGTCAATACGATGACACTGTGTGATGTAAGTCCTTTATTATTTCAGTTTCTCTCATGATGAGATACGATGTCTCTTATTGTACGATATGAAGTGATATAGATAATATTGACATTAAGAACACAAGGTTGGAATAGGTGGTGTAAACTTCAATACGTTCAACTTGAAAAGTCCTCGAATTAACAAATTTTGAGCTTATGTTGCGAGACACTTTTTTTCTAGGATTGGAATGGTCAGTCACACATACTTCTATATCTATGTGCTCTGTATCCTTTTCAGGCCATAGTGATTGTACTTAACATGTTATCAATAAGGTTGCCGTGGATTACATTTAAAGAAACTAAACAGTCATTTTATCACTTTTAAGACAAACATCTCACGTTATGGTTTTTATGAAGTGATCTTTTCAAGTTTTCTTGCTTCATCCTACCTCCAAATTGTCGATGCCAGTTTTGGACTCGATTATGTTGCCAGGGAATGGCCTTTTCTCTTGAAGGATGTTTTTCTTAGTTTAATCCTCAGGCAAGAAGTGAATGATGCTCTCAAAGATCAGGTTTTATTGTGGGAAGAAAAAGAACAGTACAAGTTTCATTTATTTCTATGCTTCTGAATTTTTCTTTTATTCATCATCTATTTGATTTTGTCAAATCCTATGCATGCTATAGAAGGTCTGTAATCCCTGGAGGCTAATCCCTCAGGTACTACTGTTGCAATGTTTGAAAACATCTGAAACTTTAGAAACTTTCGACCAATGGGCTTGCTGGAAATTGGTGTTAGTTTGGGGAAACAACTGAGTGATACGACGGCTATCTTAAACTGCATCACATCATTCGCTGGCAATAGACTCTTTTTTTCTCTTTTTTGCCTGATGCAGTTGGTGGATATTAGCTTGTTCTGTAGCTACATGATTAGTGATTGCTTTTGCAAATTTCTGCTGCATGAGTGGGCCTTTCTTTGCACTTGTGCGGTTTGTTCATCTTGAATGTCATTGTTAAAATGTCCCCTGCTCTTGCCTAGCACTTAATTTTTTTTTGAGAACTTCTGCTGTTTTCCAGATTCAGTCCAGGAGATACCAACTTAGTATTGCGAGAGTTTGAGAAATGTGGTATTATACTGAAGCAAATTCCTGGCCCAAGAGATTCAAACTGGATGCATATTTTATTTCAGGTGCAGTTCTTTCCTGGACTCAAGTTTGATGAGACTTAGGTTTAATGCAGTATTTAGTATTTACAAGGTTTCAGAGTCGGTTACAGCATTGTGATAAGTTGTAGGAACAAAATGGATGATACCTGCCTTTGATTTTCTTCAAAATGAGGATCCTTGTTAGGTGGTCTTTATAATTTCATAATACATCACAGGAACAGACTTTTTTTTGTCCCTCGTTTATAAAGTACATATTTTTGCTCTTTGTCGTTAAAAAGATGTTCCTTTTTACTTTATTACAAATGTAATAAGTAATTCAATAAACTTTTCTGTTATTAGGGTCACAAGGTCCTTTTGTCGTTTAGTTGCATATAATGGACCAAGTCATGGGTCCTCTCTTTACAAGTACATGGGCTTAGTTTAACAGTCCATCCTGGTAGGAAGATCTCTAGAGCCTTTGTTCAGCAAGCATCAGATATGCTTCATTGCTGAACGCTGGAAATCCAGTAATACAAGCATGGGGCGTTAAAATGGCCAAGGTGAGATAGACATGCAAAGACAATCTGGATGCTGAGGAGTTCATTTCTTATTCCAAACATGCTATTTGCTATTAATCTATACTTTATATGCTTAAATGACAAAGTATTTTGTTATAAAATATCCAAAAATTAAAACATTCAAATTCTCTAGGTAATTTGTCATCTCGCTTCAAGCACCCTCCCATTAGTAATACACTATTTGCTTTGATGAATAACACTCTCCTACAGTAATTCATGCAACGAGCACTGGATTGAACCTCTTTATATTATATTTCTAGTGATCTATGTTATCAATAGCGCGCTATAGCGGGCGACCCGCCAAGGCTGCTATAGCACAGTTAGCGCGCAACCACTATTTGGATCGGGTTGATCCAAGTGGATCAACCCGATCCAAATGAAAGGAAATAACCTAATGCAGACTCTCTCTCTCTCTCTCTCTCTCTCTCTCTCTCTCTCTCTCTCTCTCGTGGCTCCTAACGATGCAGACAAGGGGGGACATCCTTCAATCATATGAGAAAGCTTATAATCAGTATTGGGGTTTTGCCATTTGAAGATGGCCCCCATGCATGTCGAGAATGTTCGGGAAGTTCCAGAATATGAGATTGATCCAAAGGAGATTGACTTCACTGAGAGTGTTCCACTCATGAAGGTGTTTGTTGGTTTAGAGCTATTATTGCATAAAACTTCTTTTAGTTATATTTTACGCAATCTTTGAGTTACTTTATGTGACATGAGTATGTGCGTGCACGTGGAGTGTGAAATAGAGCAAATCAATGGATATGTATGTACTTTACATATACTAGTGAGATCCCGATTGTCTTTGAGTGGCAGGAACACGTGTGTTCTCCACTTTTCCTCATTGAGCCTTGTAATGTGTCAGTTCCCACCCTAATTGGTTGCATTATGCTAGAATCATCACCCTCCATGTATGTTAGAAGTTTTGGATGCACCGCATGTTCTATGTTTGTTGTTTGGTGGATGTTGAAACAATAAGAAACGAAGTAAATAGGCTTTAGAGAGAGGAGTGAAATGTAGGCAACCTTGAAATGCCTATGATTTGCTCCTACTAATTGGCTGAAATTAGTTAAGTTAGTGTTGTAACATAGCAGTATACATTTTTCTTTTGATCATATCTACAGAAGCTACAAAAAGTATCAAGAGACATGCAGGGGACACCTTCTTGACAATTTGAACCATGAAAAATACATTAAATGCTCCGCTGCAACTCCAACTTCAAATCAATCAACAGCAACTGTCCATCCCATTTTGTCTTCGGCACATCCCATTTGGATGTCAGTTAGAGCAGCATAGAGCTGCCTGCTTATTGGTCCAGGTCGTCCATTGTTGTACACTACTCTGTAAATTCATAGATACGAGTATTGTAAGCATTGAGAAAAACTTGTTCCAATGATGACCATATGCTCGTATCAAATGGTTCTATAGAAACTTTGGAGAGAACAAGATTATCCCAATCAGAGAAGTCTTCTCCCTTATAATATCATAAGAGACTAAGAGTGCAAGACGTGGACCTTGAACAAGTAAAACAAGAATGAAGTTACAAAGAACGTCTTAGTGTGACCTTACATGCAAAGGCTCTCTCTCTCACACACACATACACAATTTTTGTCTACCTCTTTGTGCATGGACATGTTCCTGTATACCCTTTCACCTTATGCTTCATTTGTTTATATACATTGCTAATAGTTACCCTCGGGTAGTTAAGCTTCTTTTTAGATTGGAGTCCTTGCTATACAATCAAGCTCTTCCGTTCGAGCAAAATAGTGAATATGTTTGGATAAACTACTTTTACAAATATTCACATACAAATTCAGCTAAATAATAGGAGCAAATCACATACAAATTCTTCCAGCCACTCTTTGAATTTATGCTTGATATGACAAGTTTATGTTGAGTGAGTTCTTCCCATATGTACCATATTCGTAACTCCTTTGAGATTTTGACACATGAAAGATAAATAGGCTTGTTTAGAAGTTAAAAGTAGAATTTGTTTATTTAGTTTGATTCATATTTATGAAAGAAGTTGTGTTTCTTGATATTTCTTAGAAATTAGAGAACCCAATATATATATATATATATATATAATTATAAATAAAAGTGTACCGCTAAATCCACTATATCCCTTCTGCCGCTACATGAGGGTCGACCTCTAACAACCCGCTAACCGCTATTGATAACATAGCTAGTGATGGAAATGTCCGTGAAATGAATGATTGATTATGCATGGTCATGAGCTTGTATCTTTCTCAATCTCAATTTTTTTCTTGTGAATGGTCATGGTTTTTTATGGTTTACCTCTTGCCTCTTATGATCTTTTCCTCTTTCATATGTAGAGCCGTTTTGATGCTCAGAAGGCTCTCGCAAAGAATGGTATGCAGATAAATGGTCTTCTTATTATTGGAGTGAAGCCTTTGGATCCAGCAGTGCGTCATTCTCTTGAGACCAAACTCGGGAACCAAGGATTCATGGTTTCAATGCCACAGACATCTGGGAGAAGCTTTGCAGTGAAGGCTTCCCTGCGTCCATATTACTTGCAAGCCAGTGATAACAACAGCCAGTCTGGTGGTGCCGTTGCTTTACCTTCAAAATCAAAGCTGTCGAAGGTGATGGATCTGATGTTTGGCATATGAGTTGGATTTATAGCCCCAGTGAAACTTCTGTTGGTGGTTCTTCTTCACTATGCTGTTTCGAAGTTACAACTTATTTCTCTATGCTTACCATGTTCTTTATGTTCTCTTGGCCTAACTTTTCTCTTGCTATACATTTTTATGCAAACTGTTGTCTTGCAAACTGTGATCTTCGTGTACTTTCAAAGTATTAAGAGAGAATTTTTCGTTAAAATTTCAGTGATGCTCAGTTTGTAGAAGCAATCGCCTGTCAAGAGGTTCACCCTGTTGTTTTCTTGTTGAGTCTTGTTCCGTAGATTTATGATGATTACACGACTCTGCCACTTGGAAACCTAAAATGTCCAAGACTGATGAGAGTGTTATAGGAGTGCTAGGGCTCCGCCATAAGATTTTGCCCTGGTTCAAAATATGATTGTGGTTGGCAGACTTAATCAACAACAACAACTAAGCCTTTTCTCATACTAGACGGGGTCGGCTACATGGATTCTTTGTTTTCACAGAGCTCTATCATGTGTCATGTTAGCACTTAACTCACAATTAGCTAGATCATTCTTTATTGTTTCTTTCCAACACTTTTGTGGTCGTTCTCTACCTCTTTTAATACTTTCAAAATCTAGTTTTTCATACCTTCTTAAAGGTTTTCTTTTGATCTTCTTTCTATATGTTCAAACCATCTTAAACGATATACTCTCATTTTATCCTCTATTGGTGCCACTCCTAATTTGTTTCTAATAACCTCATTATATATACAGTCTTTTCTTGTATAACCACTCATCCATCTTAAACAATATTTTCTCATCTTATCCTCTATTGCAGACTTGATCATTCTCCCTTTTTCTGAAACCCTCTTTTTTATTGAAGACCTAAGTAACAGTTTCCTATGAGTGCTGGGATCCAGGTTTGAGGCGGTATCATTTTTCTTGCAGCAATGTAGGTCTCCAGCATTGAACTTGTCGGGAATGTCAGAACGAGTAGCCAATGATGCTATAAGGGGACAAAGTGGCTGCTTTCTTCAGAGGATACGTAGAGCACTTGGGGGATGAGTTAGATGCTTTTGGCATCCCCTCAAAAAGCTCTGTAGGAGTTTCACGGTTTAAAAGAGAGTACAGTTTGGTAATGTCAAATGCATTTTTGAACTAAATTTAGTGTGGTAAGCATTTTTGAACCAAATCATAAAGGGTAAAACTGCTCTTAGGCCTAAACATAGAGAAACATCTGCACCTTGTGCCACTAGAGAGATTAAGAAAAGCCTTGTTGATTTGATAGTGTGCCGAGATGAACCATATGCGCAGCAACTTTTGAAATGCCCTTTAGATGGTTGTATGGTGCCCACCGTGATCTACTTTTTTTCCAAGGTTTTCCCCGAGTACAATCTATATCTGTGCACTTATTGGATGTTTCAAAATTACTTCTTTTTTACAGTTTTTGCCATCCATTGGCTCATGATAATATCACAAAGATACTCAGCTACAAGTATTATTTATGTTCATACGGTTGGGGTTGGCCCTCTTTTCCTCTAGATCTTGGGTTTTGATGTTACAAAAGTACGTCAACAAACATTATATTGAGCATTCTTATGCAGGAACCTCTCAACTTTCCATGGCTACAAAGGTTTTGGTTTACTGCACCTTCTACATAATTTTATTTGTAATGGAGAAAGGGACTACAGGTATGGGTACAAGTCGGTCGTTAATCTTATGCTTATAGTGCTATTTGACATGTTCAACATTTTTCGGTTTACCATAACAAACAGTGGCGGATCTACATTGAGGCGAGGTGGGGCAGCCTCCCCACCTGAAATTTAAAAAAACAAATGAAATTTTTACAGGGCATGGTTGAATTCCTGATTATTATACATACTTCGCCTCACCCAACAAAAAATTTTATGATAACAAAGGTAGGAGGTAAGGGATGTGATTACTATTTTTCTTCATTTGCCTGTGAAACCGAAACCTTTTTAAGCCATTGGCTTCTCAGCCAAAAGTGATGAATTCCGTCTCATCTCTCACATGGCAGAGGGAACCAGTCAATCACATTGTGCCATGTAACCTGACTCTTGGTGGTGTGCGAAACTAAGAATAACGGCACACAAAACCATAATGTAAACCAAAATGTCGAACGAATACTACTATCGACATTATCTATCATTTAACATCTTTAAATTAGAATATAATTTGTGGTGGCAGGTTCCACCAAGCAAACCCAATCTGAATCAAATCATTGCAATGATCGTATCTACACACCATATCTATCAATGTTATTAAAATGTATCGTATTGTACAATACAATAAGATTTTATTGTGTATTGGTACTTGAATCGGTACAATTCAGGTATCAGCATTGCTATATATAATTTATCAGGTCGTACCACATCATATCATATGATATGGCCCTTGTAACATAAATATATTCATGTATAGCATGATATGATATGGATTTTCTTTTGAAAATCATGTTTTTCAACTTTTGAGGCTTGAGGTTGTTTTAAACCCCCACATTTACTTTCTTCGTCTTTCTTATCACTTCCTCTTTTAGAAAAAAAAACTACTCTCTCCTTCAAAGGGCAAAGTCTTAAATTTCTTATATTTGTTAATAACTGACAATTTTGATTCGTATTCAATTGAGGGCTACTATATCAAGGAAGTTTGAGAGCAACACAAATAAACAATGGTGGTGAGATGCAATATTTATGGACATATGATGTATAATTGAGAGTCGTAGAAGACATCATATAGTTGGGAACCGGAATGAACTTGCACCCATGCTTTGCTATCACTCAACAAGTATGTAAATGCTAAAAGAAACAGAAGATATATGCAAGCGAGAAGAGAAGAATACCTAGCATCAAGAGGAGGAGGAGCATGAGAAAAAGCACAAGGAAAAAGAATAAAGAAATAGCTAGGTTTTCTATGTTTTATTTATTTTCAAGTTTAAAACTTTGAAAATCTATTACTCTCCCAATCTATAGTACCCTAAAACTTTAATGTAGCTTCTTTCAACTTTTTTTTATAAAGTTAGTATTTTCTTTTATGCATGCATGTAATGTACAAAATTGTTTGATTTTTTTCTAATATGTTTTTATTTGTAATACTTTTTTTAATTATAAAGAAATCATATATCATACCATGATCATATCATGTGAAGGAGTTGGAAGGAAACCAACAACTATAGGAGATGTTGTGAAACCAGTCACAGGTGATGGCTTGCGAAAGTGAGGAACTTCATACATGCCCCCTCGATATGTTGATGGGTATATGTATTCCTCCTGAAGGATGGAATGGTTGTATGATAGGAATCGCCACAGATGGTATAGACAGTGAAGAACGATATGATGGTTAGCAGTCAATTTGAGGGCTGCATAACTCTCAATATACATCCCAAAAAGTAGGCCGAAGGCTGGGATTGAGCTTGGGGGAGGGGGCAATTTCGGTAGCCGACCTCTACTTCTCGGATAGCAATTCTTATTCGTCCATCGCAACCAGCTGACTTGAAATCATTGTTAGCATGGTCTTTTTCATGAGTTGAAACAGAGACTCTTGAATATTTATCGTGTGTATGAAGTTATTTCTGAATAGTCGGCTTCAAGTGTTTGAAAGTCGACAAATGGATGACAAATGGTTGAAAGTTGGGTTGTCCAGTCTCGTAGTGAGTGCTTAGGATGTGAGGCCAAAGATTGGCCAGACAAATCGATTATCTCTGACACTGTTGTACGCTTGCTATGAATCGGAGAACTATCAACATGGCTAGGGGCCTCAACACTACTTGAAGCCGTTGGATACACCCGATTGAATCGTGATTGCATTTACTACTTTGCACCAAAGGCGATAGAGTCCCACTGAGCATGCCAAAAAAAAATGTACATCGAGAACGACTCAATTCAAATGATATAAACAGTCCCGTTGGATGTGTGCACTATTGGGACAGTCGTCAATCTCCAAAGTCGTACGATTCGATTGTGCGCAGTGAATGTTGACTGTCTTTATGGTTTTCTTCCTTGCTTCATTTTCTTTTTGGGTTTCCTGTATCAAGTGTAATGAAAGTGTATTTGTTTTTGGGGTTACTCGCAGAGCGTTTTCTCAAGACTTAGAAATAGTCTCAGATTTTTTATTTTTATATGTACGAGTTATGTAAACTCTGATTTATTTTTCTGTCTTCCATGTTTATCTCTCTATGCTTCTTCTTTTTAACAATCATATCCCTCTTTTATATGTACAACTGTCCCAATAGTCTCCAAAGTCGTCCGATTCGATTGTGCGCAGCGAAAGTTGACTGCTTCTATGGTTTTCTTCCTTACTTCATTTTCTTTCTGGGTTTCCTGTAGCAAGTGTAATGAAAGTGTATTTGTTTTTGGGGTTACCCGCTGAGCGTTTTCTCAAGACTTAGAAATAGAGTCTCAGATTTTTTATTTTTATCTGTACGAGTTATGTAAACTCTGATTTATTTTTCTGTCTTCCATGTTTATCTCTCTATGCTTTTTCTTTTTAACAATCATATCCCTCTTTTATCCAGGAGATGCGTAAGTTTCACTTTTGGAAAACTGAAAATCGTTTTATGAACATTTTAACTTTCGAAAATACGATCTCATAAAATCCGAGAAGCAGACCTTCTTCCCACATTTCATGGTCGTTGTTAGCAATGGGGCCGAGAGTGGTCATCCACTACCTACATCTCCCACTTAGCCACTAGAGTCAAGCTTTTGATACACTGGTTTTCCTCCCACTACTTTGGGACTTACCAAGTTGTATCATATTTCCTTGTTGCAACTAAATTGCAACTTACATTCATTATATGGTTTTTCCACAAGTAATGTGTTTTTCTTACATAACTCTCAATAATAAAGTGTATTTTCTACACTTATACATTAGGCATATCTCAACCCCATATGGGTTACAAGTTTAATAAACAAATTTTTTGAGGTGCCTTTTGTTAAAGGGTCAGCCAACATATCAATTGTTGGCATATAACATATAGTTATTTCATTTTTTTTGAGCATATCATGAAGATAGTGATATTTAACCATTATATGCTTGCTTTGTGAGCTATCAGCACCACTCTCAATAAGAGTAATTGCTACACTATTATCACAATATATAATAATCGGCTCGTTGGCTATATCTAGCTTCAAATCACGTATAAAGTGATTATCCAAATGACACTAGTAATAGTCATACTGCAAGCAACATACTCAGCCTCTTGTGTATACAATGCTACACAACCTTGTTTCTTGCATGCCTAAGAAACTGCACCACCTTCAAATAAAAATATTTTTCCTGAGGTTGATTTACTATCATCTTTTCTCCCAACAAAGTGAGCATGTATCTTATCACTTTTAGTTCATCTGCTTGAAAACAAAGTTTCAAGACTTTTGTTCCTTTAAGATATCTTAGAATCCTTTTCACAGCTATCCAATATTGCCATCTAGGATTACTTTGATATCTACTTACAAGACCAACAGCAAAGCTGATATCAGGTCTTGTGCATAATATAGTATACATCAGGCTGCCCACAACCTATGCATAAGGAACATTGGGCTTATCATCTTTTTCACCCAGACAATCATCCTTGCTCAATTTAACCCCTTTTGTAACAGGTGTAGATGCAGACTTACATTCACCCATTTTGAACTTCTTGAATATATAATCAATATATCTCTCCTAACTTAAGCATAAAAGTTTTGATTCTTTATCTCAAGAAATCTTTATACCCAGGATGTAGGATGCTTTTCCGATATCCTTCATTTTGACCCTTGAGTTTAACCATAACTTGGTTTTGACAATCATCTCATTGTCATTTCCGGTCAACAATATGTCATATACATATAAAGATAAGATGACAAAGTGACTCCCACTATTTTATACATATATACAGTGATCAAGTTCATTAGCCACAAACCCAAATTAAACTATAGCATTTTGAAAAGTCAAATACCATTGGCAAGGTGACTGTTTCAGGTCATATAGAGATTTTCTCAACCTATATATTTTATCTTCTTAGCCTTTAATTTCATATCCATAGACAAGGTGATTGTTTCAAGTCATGATTTCATCTAAATCACCATTTAGAAAAATAGTCTTTACATCTAGTTGATGTAAATTCAAATCATAATATGCTGATATAGCTAGGATTATTCTAATGGATGTAAATTTTGCAACAGTGAAATATGTCTCAACATAATCTATCCCTCTTTTTACGAAAAACCATTTGCAACCAACCTCACTTTAAACTTCTCGATCGAACCATCAACCTTATATTTCTTTTTAATAACTCATTTGCAACCTATAGTTTTCTTTCCTCTTGGCAAATCAGCCAACTCCAAGACTTGGTTTTTCTCAATGGATTCAATTTTTTGATCCATGGCTTTTTCAGATTTTGACGATTCAGATGAGTCAATAGCCTACTGATAAGTCAAATTATCAGTCAACTCATCTAAATCTATCGAATTATACCCCTCCTCCATAAGATACATGTGATAATCCTTTAAGTAGGACGATGTGGCCCTAGGCCTTTTGTGTCCACCTAAAGATTTGGTTTGTTCAAGAAGCTCATCAATGAGTTCAAAAGATGATTGATCTAGTACTAGATCTTCGACATAATCATCATCATTCTTAAGGATGTCATTCTTAGTTTTTTCTAAGAATTTTGCATCACTGCTTTCTATCAGTCCATGATCCTTTTGATAAAACCGATATCCTTTAAATCATTTTGGATATCTGATAAATATGCATCTTAAGGACCTACTGTCTAGTTTATCTCTAAACTAGTCAAGGATCTTTAGATGAGCAACAGATCCTTGGTTGTTGTCACCATTGGTTTTTTTGTTGCGGTAGTCTTTTTTATAGTATCCTATCTTACCACAATTGAAGCACTTTACTCGAGAAGCGGATTCTTATGATTTCTTAAAATTTTGATTATTTTGTTTTTTATTTTTACCAAATTTTTTATTTGGTTTTCTTTTTCATTGGTTGTTTTTGGAACTAGACCCTAAATTATCTTGAGTAACTAACCATTTTTCTCTTTTGTTCTTGTTCAATTGCTAGTTTCAATGAAAGTTTAGAAAGGGTAACATCAGGTCCAAGTCTTAAGGTTGTGGTTACCATGTTTCAGGAAGGGAGAAGACTGTTTAGGATAGTGGATATTTGCATCAGCTTAGGAATGACTGACTTAGCTACAACCAAATCTCTAGCTATTATCAGCATTTGGTTCATATGTTCAACTATGTTGTCACCTTCTTTCATTTTATAGGAATTATATTTTTGAAGGAGTAGTTGTATATGTCGCTTGGTTGTTTTATCATATTTAGTGGTAAGGGAATCGAATAATTCTTTTACCATTTCAAATTCCTCAAAGACCCTAATTAAGTCGTCTTTCATATATATCAACATAATGGTCCTCGCTATTGTGTCATCCTTCAAAATTTTCTTATACCTTTCTTTTTCCTCGTCTGTTGTAATTAGAGTAGGAGGTAAAACAATTTCCTTTAGTATATAATTGACTCATTCTAAAGTTAAGGCCAATGGTATTCTTCTTTTTCAAATTTGAAAATTTAGGTTATTCAACTTTTCTATCTTTGCCAATTAATATGCGAAATTTTTTTAAGTTATTTTTCTTTTTAAACTTTTGACAGAAACAATAAGTAAAGAGTTTGTACATTTTAAGACAGAAAACATAAAACATGCATTAGATAGATTTACATAAGATATTTCATAAAGAACCACAGAAAATTAACCAAGCACTTAAATGCAATATCTACAAGTTTTATGTACTAAATGGTAATATAACATGAATATGTATTGCACTTTATTTAACCTACAAGTACTATTCTGGAAATACAGTAAAAATTGGAGAGTTAAAATTCTCAAGCACCATTCTTCAGTTTATTTAACCTGCAAGGACTGTTATGAAAAAACTGTAAAAAATAGGACTAAATATGGAAAACTATGGTTCACGGCATTTCCCAAAAAGTGCAAGGACATTTTTGTACTTTCTAGGAAGGAATAATGAAAATTTGTAAGACAAACAGGGCTATATCCGTAAAATCACCAAAATCCCAGGTTTTGTAATATTTTAAAACATCCAAGGGTAAAACATTAAAACTACACCCTGATATTATGTAGTTTCACTGATTATCAAGGGGTGAAAAAGTTTTTACATTGACAAGCGTACAATTATCTTTTCACCCAAAATATTTGGATATTTTTGTAATTTTGCCCCTTGGTATTTCGTAAATTCTATTTCTGTGAAGGGCAAAATAGTCATTCCACACTTCAAAACCGGTACCCTAAGCGATTTTGCCGCCCATGGTTTTGCAAAACCGTTGTTTTCATGGTTATATTTATACAAAGAGAGAGAGACATAGAGAGACTGAGAGGGGTTGCCGCTGGTGGAGGGCGGCCCCTGTCACCGACCGACCGCGGTCGTCGACCTTCCTTGTTCTTTCTCATCCGACCTTCTTTGCCTCGGGCCTTTCAGTCTCTAGCGTCTTTTCGTGTTCAACCTTGGCTGCCATGGCCTCGCCTCAGGCCATCTTGGTCTTTGGTCGTCATGGCCTGCCCTCGGGCCACTTCTTGGCCTCTGACCGCTTTGAGTTTGCCTTAGGCTACCTTCATCTTGTGACTTATGGTTGTCTGCCTGCGGCCTTTCCCTCTTTTTCTTCTTCTCTCTTACAGTTTTGTTTTTGAATGGAGGATCGCCTACTTGTTTATCATTGTCGCAGAGCTCCAACACGCTGTAATACCAGATGTTGGGGTAGTTGTCAATCTCGAAAGTCGTCCAGTTCAGTTGTGCGCAGCGGAAGTTACTCTCTCTATGGTTTTCTTCTTTGCTTCCTTTTCTTTTTGTGTTTCCTATAGCAAGTGTAATGAAAGTGAATTTGGTTTTAGGGTTACCTCCAAAAGGTTTTCTCAGAAGACTTAGAAACAGAGTCTCAGATTTCTTATCTCTCTCTTTACGAGCTATGTAAACTCTTATTTATTTATGGCTTTTTGTCTTCCGTGTTTACCGCTCTGGGTTTTTCCTCTTTAACAATCATATCCTTCTTTTATCTGAGAGATGCATAAGTTTTACTTTTGAAAAATTGAAAATCATTTTATGAACATTTTAACTTTCAAAAATACAATCTCATAAAATCCGGAAAGGCCTTTCTTTCTTCATTTCATGATCGTTGTTAGCAATGGGACCGAGAGTGGTCATCCACTACTTACATGCACAATACCGAGTGTGCGAGAGAACGTTAACATCTGTTCTCAAAGGATTCGGATAAGGCCCAACCAACAATTATGAGTCGTAGAGAAACTGTGTGAGTGTATCCCAATGTCTTTCGTCCTATGCCTACGGTGATCGAGGTTGATCACGCTGTAATAGACAATGAGGTTAACAGGATGGCAATCAGGCAATAGCACTCCCAAATTGAGCAATGGGAAACTGCTCCTTCGAAAGAAATGGAACTGAACGAAACTTATATTCTAGGGTGTGTGTTGATGCCTTTCTTTGATCTTTTCCATTATTTTTATAGAGTTCGTGGGGCAGCAACCTGTAACCCTTTTTCACTTTCATCGACATGTCTTCTAGCTTTAGCTTCCCATTATTATTATCTCCATATCATTTTAGTGCCTTGAAGATAGGTTTAATACTCATTTTTAAGTGTCAACTGTCATTAACTATCTTAAAGCACCTTGATTCATTCTAAATAACTGATAAAGTCTCCCTTGATTTCGAGTACCATGGATACCATCCATGTTGCCTCGATCTTTCGCTATCAGAGGTCCCTAAATCCTTTCTTAAGCATTTGATTCAAAGACTCTTTTGCTCTAACATATCAAATGTGTCAAAACTGATTTTTTCTTTTCTGTAAGACTCACGAATGAAGTCAATGAACTCATATTCCTCTGGTTCTCTGGTTTTATGGAAGAGTTGTTTCTGAGGAACTGATTTCTTTCAACAATATATACTATAGATAAAGTACCTTCTGGCACGGCATTGCGTATACATCGACAAGTGAGATAAAAAGTGCCTGGCAACTCCCGTACCTCGTTATCCTACCAAGTGACAAATATTTCTTCTCCCAAGTTCCTCGTTGCTTCAAAGCTGCATTAACCGCATCAAAACACCAGTAGCAAAACTTATCACCCATTATTTCCTTCTGAGACATCTTCTAGTAGAATTTGTTGCTCCAATCGTGTCTTTACTAACCACACAAACCATATCTTTTTTCCAGCGTATGAGCATCCGTATGGAAGGAACTAAATACCAAATCAAGAATTTGAATTCCAATTAAAATTCACATAAGTCCAAGGCGAGAGAACGTTCAGAAAAGAAATCTTCTACCGCGAGGATCTGACGCTCCTTACTGGGACCTCCATTAATAAAAGGTAAATCCAGCAAGACCTGGAACCAGGTTGCCATGCTACCAAACGAAAATGGGATCTTCACATGGACATAGAAAGGGTTCCACCCGTTGACAACGTCAGGATGACCATGACTACAAATATTACCTTTCCCTTCTCACCCAAAGAAGATGCGAAGCGTAGACATGTTGAAAGGAAAAGGAGGTTACATGCATCCACAGGGTTGGTTAGCTCACCGGCAGGGCTCCCAGACGCCCATTTATAGGCGGGAAGTGCAATTGCATTCGTGTGATGGTAACTGAGAGACCCTGTAGGTAGAACATCTGGCTGGGCTCCCTGAGTTCCATGTGATGGTGCGAGAGGGAGAGAGACCACCTAAAAGAGGAAGCAAATTTTGCTCCTACGAAAGCAAAAACCTTGAAAGATACATGTGCACAAAGAACAAAAAGGGATCAGATACGGGCCAATTATTAATTAATTTGAACTCCAAATTGAGGCACTAAAACAGAACAATAACCCCAAAATCGCTATACAGATCCAAATTTAACCGTATATAGCACAAACAAGGTTGAAAACATACAGTTTTGCCCAGCAGTGAAACAGTTTGATCTAAAAAGAAGGCAAAGTCCAACACAAATCTCATCTAAAATCCAAATCCAAACTAAAAATGATACAAGAGGGGAAGTGTCAACCAATCTAGATCACTTCTTACTGACGTCATATGAATCTCTAAAATGTATCAAAGGCGTCGATTCATGGTGCGTTAGCGCCTGAGCTACCCAGTAGTGAAAGATCACGTGTTCATATAAGAAAGGCCACTTCATACACGCCAAGAAAAAGTTCAAAAAAGGAGATGCAGTTCCGTTTTCTCATCGAGGTTGGTATATTGCTTGTCCGAGTCCAAAAGAATCCTAGAAGGCGTTCACAAATGAAAAACATGATCCTGCTCTTCCAGCGATCAACTTTCATTAGCATATATATACCAGTACATAACAGGTATGCTCCTCGGCTATAAAACAATCGACGATTCCACGTCTTCATCACCCTAACAAGTACTATGACCACAATAAACCATAGAGCAAAAAGCAACATCACAAAAGAAGGCAGCCATAACATAGCACAAAATCCTCATTACAAGGAACCAAGAAAACAACCAATCCCCGTGTTCGTTGCACACCACAGTAACAAGAACCTAGAGTATCCTGTTGAAACTCCATTTCATAAAAGAGAAAAAGCAAGTAACGCATTCTACATGGACATGATCACGGGATGACCAGCGTCAAATGCTATCAAGCATGACATTTTACGAATACACTAGCTCATCATGCAATAAGTCTAACCGTGCACACCATCATTATGTTTGATACTATCCATTCCAATGACCTAAACACAGAACAAGAGCAATTCTCATATTAGGAAGATACATGATCTCCAGCTTTGTGGCATGCAAAGAACAAAGCCTTTGACCAACACGCCCACTAGTACATGTTAAGATCATCTAGAACAAGAGCAATTCTCATATTAGGAAGATACCGGAAGAAACTATGCAGGCGATGCAGAAGTGATCAGCGTAACATGGAAGGAAGCAAATGACGTAAACAGCCTGATTGCACATCTTAACCTCCAAACAACCATATGCATCTGCTTACAAAAATCTTTTCTATTTCAATATCCTTGCCTTCAAATCTAGTACCGGTTCAGTTGTTGACACGAGTCGTCTGGTCTCTAGACGAGAATACATGTTGCATCTTGTCCTATTCTAGAACTTGAAGTCTTTCTTCTTTGGCTTGCCCTCCTTCTCCTGCATCTTGCGCTTTCTTTTCTTCTCAGCCTGTTACAGCCAATTCGAACACATGAAAAACCAAAACGAGACAACAAAGAATCATCAACGAGTTGCTATTTGTTGGTTGAAACCATGCATACCTCTGCCACCATGTCACTGAAGTCTTCGCGTTGATTTCGGACTTTCTCTTCTTCCCTTGCCTCCTCATACCTACAAGAATAACCCAGAAAATATGACATGAATATGATCTTTACTCATCCAGTGAACATGGCAATGATAAAGATGCAATTTTTACTTGGCCGCCAAAGTAACATCATCCAAAGCCTCCAGTTCCTCTGGTCTGAGTGTGACATCCACTTTGTCTGACTTTTGTCCTCGAAGAAGATCAACCTGCCCTCAAACCACATGGAATAACAAGATTAATGCTTCAAAAATTGTTTTTTTATCCACTTGGCATTCTCCAATCAAGTAAAGGACGATCTACCTTTTTATAAAATAGTACTATAGAAATTACGAAACACCGGTGCAACAAAATCATTGATTATGTATTTCTATCCGTCTTAACCAGAACCAGAGTGCTCTTATGAGATGTTATATTGATTGTTTAAGAAACTACGTGAATCAAAAAGTTCAGATAATGCACCAACTGACTTACCCTTTTAGGATTATTTTTGTCTGCCGCACCGAGCACATAGCTGCATTGGAAGTGCACATCATGATGATTGCAAAAGATTAAATTGAAAGAAAAGAAATAACAAGAGCTTGCTATTAATACTTTGTCTTATCAAAACAAATTATTACAAAACTTACGTGTGTGTAGTGCCAAGAAGGGTACCCGGAGCAATCCTTTCTTCTTTTTCCTCAAGGATCTGTTGTTCAGCATTAGATAGACCGTCACCTAAGCATTTAGGTAAAATTCTTCACTATGCACAGATCTTTGTTTCTACTTACTTGATATAGAGGCTTCTCAGGCTCTTTACGTTGTTGCTTCCGTAGGTCGATAACATCAGGTGTCTCGACACCAGTTGGTGTGCTGAAACAACATATAACATAGAAGAGTAAGTTTGTGGTCCAGAAATCACCATCAGATGCCTTTTGTTTTCAAGGGAACTATCAGATACATCGATAAAAGGAGCAACAAATAGAGTACCTCGAAAGGCTGTCCACTGACTGAATCCCTGCTTCCAATTCTTCCTCTTCGATTTGCTCTTCTTCCTCCTCTTCCTCTTCTTCTTCCTCCTCCAAATCTCCCCAATGTTTGCTTCTATCAACAGGCTCTTCCTACATTCACAAGCATAATCAGCATTTTTCTCGAAACAACTGGCAAAATGGCCAAGCTTCTGAAGAAAAGAATCGCTAAAATAGCATTATAGATGATGCGTCAGAAAAAAAACATTTCTCGAGACCACAAAACATGCATACATCATAGTTAGGTTGATCTTGTTGATAGACTCCAAACACATCTCCATATAAGGGAACTCCATCCTACACATAGAAAGAGAATAGCATCAAATAACATGGAATACATACTGTACTATTGCATACATATAAATGCCCAGTAGAAGGAAAACAACAGTCAAAACCAACTCACTTGATCAACAGGAGGTTTACCCCAACCACCTGGGTGATAGCCAAAGCTGGCCCCTGGTGGGATAGGTGCATTCAGACCAGCAATTTTAAGGTGTGGATAGGAAGGCGGAGGGCCATACCTCTGCAAATGCAAATTGGCTAGTAAAAACAGTGTTTTAAGAGGCTCAAAATGCACATTATTTACGGAAAGCTTTGTTTTGTTTGCGCACCTGCATATTAATAAGCCAAGGAGGAGGTGCACCTTCAGGCATCCCCAGAGCTTCTTTTAGCACCTTGGACAGAATTCCCGGTTTCATCTCCCTAAGTTTTACCTAAACAGCTAACCAATCAGTGGAAGTACCAATATTTCACACAAGGTAAAAAGAATTAGTTGTCAGTACACAACAAACGCATGGTATCTAGAATGGAAAGCTGAACCACAATCATGGACCGCTACTAAAGGAAAAAAAACTGCAGAGAACAAAAGATGCAAGAACTAAACAAAAGAGCAACAAGAGATTGAAAAAGAAAGAGAATAGTTTGAAGATGAAACAGCAGCATTATTTACAGGTGTAAAAGGAAGAATGACAGAAGACACCTATAAAAGTATCTGTAACTTGTAGGAATACTCACTTTCTGTCCATTAAATAATGCCAAAATGTTCAGATAAGTAATGATTCGTAACCAAGGATCAGAACAGAAGTCACCTTCTCTGTCTATAGTTAACTGTACTTAAATGGATGGAGGTGGACTGCATAACATAAGTAATTGGTAATGAAACAGAAATTTGCTACCTCAAACTCTTTTCCTTCATAGTAGAGATCACCATGGCTGGTGAGCTTGGGTTTTGTCTGATATTTGAAGAAGGCATCATGAAGTACCTGCAAAGTACAAATAGCACTTTGAATCACTAAAATTTCCCTAAAAGAAATAACAAATCATTGACAATGACTCAGCTAGCAGCTTACGTTAGATGCATGAGTATCTGAATAAATGATAGCAGATTGGCAAATATATACAATACAACTATGATAAAACAAGACGAGTAACAGCATGCACACCTGATAATCAATATCCATCTTTCCCATCTTGGGCTGCATACGCTCCCTCTGTTTCTGTTTCAACTTCTTGCTATCTTCCTTCTCGATATATGCCTGCAAAACAGTTCTATAAGGAAATAAAATAGAAAAAAATTGACATAGATGCAGAAAGCTCAGGAACTGAGATAGTGCAAGTTAGCAACTGCAGAATGCTTAACTCTAACTACTCACCTGTCTTAATTTTTCAATTCCAGTTGCGGCAATGAAATCAGGAAGCTGAAATGGCTGTTTCTCAATACCACGCTTCCCCTGCAAATAATTAACAGAAGGTAAGTGGCACACTTTATATTGTCACTAGAATAAGAAGTTGCATTCTCATTCTAACAAGCACGATTAGAAAGAGAGTTCTTAAGGTGGTGACAAGGCCCGTAAGCTCTGCAATCGAAAAAATTGATTCAGTCAAGTTTTGTGGAGAATGCATAAACGAATCCAAGCCTATGCCAATTAGAATAAAACACCCTCTCAGATGCAGAACCAAATAATAGAACTCCATAACAAGGATTTTGAAGATAATATATATTATATAGTGTCGCATAATGTGCCCCTCATTCCACTGAAATTAATGACATGCTCGCTAGGCCCTCACCCACCCTAAACATTCAACACCAAGAGAGGAACCACTCAAGTCAAGGGTTCTTGCTTTGCAAGCAATCACAAGTACTGCCTCCATGATTTGCATGGCTGGTGATCAATTCCCCCTGCAAGAACCAGATGTAAAAATAAGAGGGTGAAAGCTTATTGATTCTATGCTCCCTCACCCCCTTATATGCCCCTCTCCTCAATATGCAGCATGCACCCTCAAGCATGCACACATACAAACATCTAGATCATATTGACAAATGGAATGATCCTCACCTGTAGAAATTTTCGTTTTTGACACCAATGCCGTGGCACAGGAACAGTATTGCGGTAAGATTTCAGATAAACAAGCAACTTTGGGTCTGCAGCTGTTGCATCCCAGATCTGGATTAGGAAATGAGGAGTTTAATCACAATATCAAAAGACACAAATGTCATTCAAAATTTAATCCAAATAAAACCATAGCCATGCTCAAAAGGAAGAGAAGCGAGCAAGCAGTGGGATGGTGTACCAAAACTACATGTTACATGGAGTCAGTACATGGATATCTTAATTCTTAACTATTAGTAATGGACTCATGTACGTGCTTGTTTATTTACGTGTAATATCTTAAGTGAATAGAGAAAAATCTAAATAAATAATAATCAAGAAATTTTTGCAGATGAGATGCATGTAAATGCGTACACAATCCATATGACACACTCAGTAATGGTGGTTTATTGACGATGTTGCATTGCAAGATACACCCATACAGGTAAGGAAGTTAGGGTACAATGCAGCAAAACACTTGCAAGGCTTATGTACAAGCATTTCCTAAAGTTGGGAAAGTTGAACTCAGATAGCCTTTTCCAAAAGAATATACTGACATTGTAGATGGTAAGATAACATATATTTCAGTACTGTCTAATGTCATTATCACTCTGACAATCATGGAAGACAACTTTATTTTTCTTTTTAAGTCATCCATGAGAAATGGATCTGCCCTTTTGGGGGGTTTCTAAAAGTTAAACCACCTTTTAGCCTATTTTAGCCTATATTGGTAGTCAACACCTATTTGATAAGTTGTTACACACTCTTAAACATAGTGAAGACCTGCCCATAAATGACATAGGGAACAGTAAATGTACCTACTTTTGCTCCAAAAGCGAACATTTAACACACAACGACATCATATGTTGTAGTAAGACCACTATTTGTGTAGGGTGAGCAACAGATAAAAGTCACAACAATCAGGAACCAGGAAAGCTAATTAAACAGCTGAAGGAAAACAATGGAAGCCGAAAAGTGAAATAAAGGAACAATGGAAAGCATACCTCAACCACGTCAGGCTTCGAGCATATCTGTTTTAGTTCCGCAATCTTCATTCGACGTTGAAGCTGCAAAAACCACAACTTATGGTGATCTCGAACTGTTATGAAATGAGGAAAGATAAAAAAGAATATCAACTGCTTATAGAACAGCTGACCTTTTTCTTCTTGTTTGATATCCCCTTTTCCTTTTGTTGTGCATCCTGCTCATCTTCTTCAGAGTCAGAGTCGGCTTTCTTTTTAGAAGCTGCATCCTGTGCAGCTTCATCTTTCTTATCACCAACCTACGCATAAATAATAGCCATATATAAGTAAAATTGACGACATGAAGTGGATAAACAATTTTCTCTAATATGTCATCACAATCAACTAAAACAAGCACTGATTTACCTCTGCAGACACTGTGGTGTCCCCAAAACAGAACCTGTCCAACACTTTTTTGAAATCATCAAGAAGCTCATCATCTAATTCAGCTGTTTCTGGCACATATTCCACTTCAACCTTCTCCAAACCCTACAGTTACAAACATCTTAGGAGCGATGAAGCACGGACCTTAAAAGGTAAATGTGTAAAAGAAACCTTGACCAAAATTATTGTGTTTCTAAAAGTCAAAAGAAGCATTAAAAGGCATGAAGAGAGACAAGTTTATTATCATAACATAAGATTTCCAGTTTTTCTCACACACGACAATAAGCTTAAAAATGTGAAGAAGTAATACGTGCATACATGCCATAACCATATAGAACAGAAAATTTCACTATTCCCTGGAGTTACAAGAAGAATTTATCCAACTTCACCAACTATGACAATGGGAGAATATCCTTTTAACGAATAAATCATGAATAGCACAGGAACCTGGAAAAGGAAAACTCAAGAGGTCGTCAACATAAGAAGATGGTATAGACTACTAGCTGACAGTTCGAATGATTGATCAACTTATGGGAAACCTAAAACCTCCCAAGATCTAACAAGCAATCATTCTGACAACTACAAAAAAAAACTACTAACGTCTATGTCATATCCAAGTCGTGCTGATCAGTGACTTAAGATTTCGCCACTGAAGGGAAATCTGACAACTAAAATATCCAACAATAACCTCATTACAGTAACAAGTTGTACAAGGAAACTACACCAAAATAAGGGGTAATTGTTGACATTTTCGACAAGGAGCGAATGCAACCGTAATACCGGCATACCTACTTCTCTTGGAGAGCGGACTCAGTCCTACCTTAAATTAAGTCATAAATGCAAGAAAACCACACAAAATACCACAAATCAAGGATTGACTAAAGCGCCTCACGTAATCGAAACAGGCACTCAATCCTATAAGCCAACCGGAACGCCTCAATAAGCTCAAGTTCACAATCCAAATGAATAAACCCTAGATTCCAGAGGGAGTTTCCCCAAACACGCGAGCAATCAATTCGCTTCAAAGTAGTTATTTGCGAGCAAGAGAAAAGAGATAGGAGATCCCATGAACCTGATCATTTTCACGGACTTCTCCGTCCGTATTAGCGTCGCTCTCGTCCTTGCCGTCGGCTGAGACGGAGTCGTTCTTGTTATTTCCCTTCTTCTGCTTCCTCCGCCGCCTTCTCCTCTCGCTCTCCTTCGCCTTCTTCTGCAAAGCAACGCCATTGCCTGCAGCAGCGTCAAACCCTAACCCTAGTTGGCCTCTCTCGGCATTCCCGTTAACGTGTTGGATCCCGTTATCTATTATCGCTGTCATCCTCGCGACCGATTTGGGGGGATCAAAAACAGCGAATAGAGACGGATGGAAGCCAAGAGCGGCCCTTCTTTATAAGCGCAGCCCGGTGGCAATTTTTGTTTCCTGCATTAGCCTTAAACTATTGATAAATTACCATATTCTCCTAACAAAATCTCCTCCATCCTTTCCTCAAGTTTCCCGCTTGTATCGGGCACGTTTGATTCCCATGCGTGAGGGAGGGACTTCACTATTTCAGGCTGGTAAGCGAACTAAGCTTCTCGTGGTTAAGCTCACTTTGGCTTGAATGATGCGTTGCCGTCATTGAGGCCGTGCGATCCGTCAAGTTATCATGAATCACAACAACATCGGGAATAACCCGCATCGGCCTTTTATCTAGTAAATGTGCCCTTTCCAAGAGTCGACGATTGGTATGTGTATTGGCTCTAGCTTTACTACAGTTATCCGAAATAATGAGTATCATCAAACTGATTTAACGAGTCATTGGTAGTTTGACAATATGAACTTGTTGATACTTACACATGCATTGCTTAATTTTTGAAACAAGCATATGACTACTAATAGTGAGTAGCACCATCGAAGACACCCCACGGAAGGGGTGTGTTGCCACCCAACCACCGTGGGAGCGTCATCCTAGTCCAACATGTCGATGCAAGAAGGAGTCCCGCAAAGGGTCCCCTTCAAGATCAAGCAAGCATGAAGCATCCGAAAGCCCAGGGAACAATGGCACGAAGCCAAGGAAGCCTACACAAACGCACCTGCAAGCCCTCCATCAGCTGATCAGGGCAAAGGAAACGCACAAGGCAACCATTCTGTGTACTCACGAAAGCCCGAAGAAGGGCCATTTGTTAACCATCTAAGGAGAATTTCTTGTCAAATTGGATAAACTAGGCTCAAAAGAGGTACAAAACAATTGCGAATACGTCCGAAAAAAGGTAGGTTAGGTTAATAGTTTTACATGGAAAACAAGTCGAACAAGGGTTGAAGAAATAAGTAAAGACGATTTTATGCAGCTAGGGGCTGGTAAACGAGCCGGTCGAACCGAACAAATGCACTCTTCAAGTTTGGCTCGTATTGTATATGAGTTAGTTAGTGTGTTCATATGTTTAAAAACAAGTTATATTAAAGATGTTCATGAGTTGTTCATTTTTTCATATCAAGCCACGTTCAAACTCATTTGTGCTTGTTCCTATTCATGTATGAGCTCGTTTGTCTCTTTGTTCATTTTCAGGATTGACACCTCTTTTACTATACACACTTCTTCTTCTTCTTCTTTTGTTGTTTTTCTCCAAAAAAAATTGGTCATTTTCATTAATTACGAAAATACCTTTAAGATAAAAAAATGAGACCTTCTCTCCCCTTCTGCATGAAACTGCTTTTGACCCTCATTTCTAGCTATTTTTCCTTTCATTCTTCACTCACCGGCTCATTTCAACCACTTATTACTCGATCTAGAATCATTTCTAGTAAAAGAATATATCGAAATCCATAAAAAAAGGACCGAAATGTGAGATTTGGAAAGAACGAATAAGAAAAAGAGAAAAAAGAAAAATAAGATTTCTTGGGCTCATTTGAAGGAGGATTCATCAATTTGTCAAGGTATGTTATTGATTTGATGTTGTTTTTTCATTTTACAATCATTTTAGGTAGGAAAATAGGATTTTCGCTCGATTTGTCATAAGAAAACATTCGGCTAGAGAAGTGTCTCAAGTGCATCTCTTATGTTTGGGATTTGCTATACATGATATGCTATGCAGATATGGCTCTTAGGGCATGAGTAGAAGGGTGTAATTTTATTATTTTATCTTGAAGATACAACGTTGTATCGTATAGAGGATGTTTTCATAGACTAATACGAGATGAAGAAGAAGTCAGCTCTTCACGTTATAAGGAGGATACATCAACCTCAAATACTGAGATCGATAGTGTAGACAGTAAGGATGAGGGATCAATGATATGTCAAAATTACTCTCGAGCTTTGAAGGTCACATTGCCTATTAGATCTAAGAAGAACAGATAATTTTTAACTTTAGTGTAATTTTATATTGGATATTAATACTCTCTATTCTAATTGTCTATGTAAATATATATTTGCAGACAATACGGAAAGTAGTAATAGCTTACACATATTATATTCTTGGTAGAGCCTAACCAATGAAGAAGACAGATGTGAGGCCCGGTAGTTGGGTTGAGATTGCATATAGGAGTGGGTTGATTGAGCAAACATATTTATTATATGAGGTAATAGATCATGTGTTGCTATATGCTTTTATCAAGTATTGGTAACCAACCACAAATAGCTTATATGTGTCATAGGGTGAGATAACTATCACACTTCATGATGTCCACAAGATACTTGGTCTTCTAATGGAAGGACAACTTATCACCTTAACACATGAGACGATGGCTAGAAGTAAGAAAGATATCTTGAGTGATATATTAGGAATGAACATCGATGAAGTCATATATGATATTAAGCCTTAGGCCATTATGTTTGAGGTGCTCCAAACAAATTTTTGTAAGAAGAAGAGCAAGTAGCAAAAATAAGGTTTTATATTATTTGTTGTATCAGTTAGGGTATATGCTATATCAAGATAAGTATAGAGATAGAGTACCAATAATGCTTGTGAATTTGTTGCATATGATGTTTCGAGGGTTGACAGTTATGCATGGGGTGCCACAACATTAGCCTATTTTTACTAGATGTTATATCTAGAGAAGGCATCCCAAATAGAAGTACAACAACTTGGTAAACATACTTATTTACTCCAAGTAAGAGTGTGTACTATTGTTGCTTGCTATATATCTTTCATATAATCATTTCTTAAAATTTAACAAGTATTTGATTTAATTATAGACATTGATTTATAGGTTCTTTACAACTTTCAGAGTTAATGACCAGATGGAAAATCACAATTAAGCTGATGGATGGGAAGCGTGTGTCATAGGTAATCTCCTATTCATCAGTTTACTAAATATAATAAGTAATTGGATTTAATAATGGTAGAATGTGTATTTTGTGAATTTCTAACTATGTTTGTAATCTTTTAATTAAACAAATCTTATATATTATATATTCTTACTTGCTATTTTATTTAATGCAGATTGACTGACAACCATATAATTTTATAAAATACTTGGGTTGTAATGTATATCAGTTATCTAAATATCACAGATACATTCATTGTATAGATGTTATGGAACCTTATATGCTAGATTGTGTAGTTCACTAGTTTGGTCATCATTAAAACATCCCAATTGCACTGATAAGACCTTCATTGCAAAGAGACATGCAAAACTATGTACATATAAGATACAATGAGTTACATGACGCAATTTGTGAAGAATAACACTTACATTATTTTTAGCTTTAGTATTTTGAAATCCCAACACTTCTGAAAAACTAAAGATAGCTAGGGTTAGAGATAAGAAATCTAAAGATCTTAATTTTATTAGATACATCAAAGACGATGATGAAAAAATTCTAGTAACAAATTATGATATAAGAAATAGATAGAAAAACTATTTTATAAGCTTTTTAATAAAAATAAAGATGTTAGTATTAGCTTAGGAGAGTTAGCCAAATCAGAAAAATATATAAGCCACAATTTCTACCGATGTATTCAAAAGAATGAAGTCAAAGAGGCTCTTAAACATATGAAGGGTGGTACATCAGTAGGACCAGACAATATTCCTATAGAAGTTTGAAAATTTCTAAGAGAAACAGAAATCACTTAGCTTGCAAGACTATTTAATGAAATATGAAGAAACCAAAAGATACCCAAGGAATAGAGAGCGAGTACACTTATACCCATATATAAGAACAAGAGAGACATTCAGAATTGTGCGAATTATTGGGGTATCAAGTTAATGAGCCATACTATGAAATTGTGGGAAAGAAATTCGAATGTAGGTTAAGATAAGTATCGAGTACAACAGATAACCAATTTGGATTTATAATAGGCACATCTACTATTGAAGTTATTCACCCTTTGAGATGTCTTATGGAACATTTTAAAGCAAAAAAAGAAACACCTTCACATGATATTTATTGATCTAGAAAAAGCTTACAATAAGATACCGATGGAGGTTCTTTAGAGAACCTTGGAAAAAAGATGTATCTCATTTACATACATAAATATTATAAGAGGCATGTATCATGGTACAAAATTATGTGTGAGAACTCTTGAAGGAATAACAGACTTCTTTGAAGTTAATATTGGGTTACATCACGCATCAACTTTAAGTCCATACTTATTTATAATGGTGATTGATGAGTTAATAAAACATATTCAAGATGAAGTACCTTGGTGTATGTTATTTGTAAATGACATTGTATTAGTGGAGGAGTCTAAGGAAAAAGTTAATAGAAAATTGGAACTATGGAGGGAAACATTAGAAAGTAAAGGCTTCCGATTTAGTAGAACAAAGATAAAATATATGGAATGTAAGTTTGATTATTTGGTTATTTTAGAGGACATAGAAATTAAACTTGACACACATTACATCCCCAAAAGGAAAATTTAAATACCTAGGGTCAATTTTTCAAAGTGATGGAAGAATTGATGGAGACGTTACGTATAGAATTAATGTTGGTTGATTAAAATAGAGAGGAGCATGAAGTATTCTTTGTGATAAGAAGATACCATTAAAGTTAAAAGGTAAATATTATAGAGCAGCAATTAGACCTGCCATGTTTTATGGTTATGAGTGTTGGGCCGTTAATTATCAACATGCACAAAAGATATCTATAACAAAAATGAAGATGTTGAGATGGATGAGTGGTCATACAAGAAAAGATCGTATACATAATGAGGTTATTAGAAATAAATTATGTGACACCAATAGAGGATAAAATGAGAGAATATCGTTTACAGTGGTTTGGATATATAGAAAGAAGATCAAAAGAAGAACCTATAAGAATATATGAAAAACTAGATTTTGAAAGTATTAAAAGAGATAAAGGATAACCACAAAAGTATTGGAAAAAAACAATAAAGAATGATCTAGTTTATTGTGAGTTAACTGCTAACATGGTACATGATAGGGCTCTGTGAAAACAAAGAATCCATATAGCCGACCCCGTCTAGTATGAGAAAAAGCTTAGTTGTTATTGTTGTTATTTGATTCTAGTAGCCAATTGCATCCTTCTCATCCTACTCAAGCTAGGCAACATGATATATCATTCTATATGCACGTAAATGAATCATTGTATCTATATTAGTAGTATTTGCAACTTTGTTTTGTTTTTACCCCACATACTAACTTTTTTTCCTTAAATTTCTTATACTAATATTTTGTTGTGATACATGAGACACTTGAAATAGTTTCAATACATTTAGAGTATGTTTCATGATTACTATCGAATGACCCTATGTTACTGAAATTGATATAGACATATGAGCATACCAAAAAACAAATCCACTGGTTGACACTTGATTATAATGAAAGAAATTTGGTTTCTTTATCGCTCATGCCTAAATACATAACTACAATGAAATCATGCTCTCAATCAATAAAATACATTAATATCATTTAAATCTAGAAATCATGTAATTATATATACAAGTAGACAATAACACCTAGTTATCATCCTTAATATTGTGTACAATATTCTCTTGGTCCTCTCATTTGTATATACAAGTTGATACGTTCTTAAAATGAAGCTGACCAACTCCAATACTTTTATCTTGGTAACATTGTCATGTTGGAAAGATAGGAGGCATGAGAGAGCCATCAGCCATATACATCCGCAAAAAAAATTAAATAGAATCAAGGATTAATAGCTACTTCAATTTACAAATGCCTAAATAATATAATAAAATATACATATATTACAATTACTATTAGAAAATGTCGTATAGTATGATGATAGTATATGTACAATGCATCCCTCACAATGGACTATTGAGTGACCTACACTATCGTCAGAAATATCATTGACCCTCTCGTAGAGAGGAGTACAAACATTGTATTACATCGAGTAGTAATAACCGAACCCATATCTGACATGGATATCTATACTAACTAGAACAAGGGCAATCTCTCATATATGCAATATGTTGAATAACAACATCAACATCATCATCATCATCTACAAAAAAACTCATGCACCTTGAAGCACTCTTTATGAGCTTCACGTCACCACTCCTCTCTTTATCTTGAAAACGCACCAATGACTCTATACTCATAATTTTCATCTCAAATAATATTTATCCAATCATTTACAAAGATGCTCATAAAGTGTGATATCATCATCTTATATGTTAGTTCAAAGTTAAGTGGCTTGAAAATATTCTTCTCAATGGTTGAGAAAATATCACAACTCCTTAAAGAAGAATGAATCTTCCCAAGAGAGGCATCATATCCTTGACTATGTTTATGTCTATGCCTTCTAAAATGTGAGGTATTTCTCTTTGAATGCTCCTAAGCTGACAAGTCTCACCTTATAGATTGGTTAAATTATCTCTCTTTAAGTCGACAGATTAGTGGTTCTTGTAAAGTAGTATACTCTCCTATCTGATCGGTAATATATGGGATATCATCTTCCATGTCTAACTTCTTTCAAAATTAACAATTCTATCGAAGCACCATATTTAATTAGAAGACTGAGCTCATGAGCATAAGGTAGACCATGTGAACATCATAAATTATAATGACATATTCTTATATCTCAACCTACTATCTCCACACGATTGTAGTCCTTTATAATAAGGTCAAGAGTGTATTGTGATACTCTTCTTTGAAGAATCACAATAAGATCTTTTATTACATCAATATAATGTATAGTTATAGTTTTTGATTCCTTAAATGACTTCTTTAATTTTATAATATGCAACTTTATTAATGAATGTTATTGTTTCCAAGTTGACAATAAATACTTCAATATTTTTTATTGCATATTGTTTATACAAAAGTGTGTGTTGTATCTGTAAAAATTATTTGAATAACATTTATCAAAACCAAATCACGGTCACTAAAGATAGCACATAAAATTTTGTTTAGAGTGCACATCTCTCTTAGACAACTCAGGCACAAACATAATTCTCTTTCTTTTCCACACTCATAAAAACAAAAACTACGAAGTTCTTGGAGGTTGATGTGAAACCAACAACATCAAGCAAAAGCATCTTATACCTTCAAAATATAAAAAATATAATTATTAAAGACACTAATAGAAGGTTAACATTGCTACACAAAATAACTAGTCTTATACACTTAATAAGTTCATTACAAGTATTAAACATATCGTCTATTGTAAACATGAGTGAATAGTCAAGCCTATCACTATCTCAATCAACAAATTAATCTTCTACCTCATATGTCAACTACTCAATGAATACATCATCCGGTGCACTATAATAACTTTCACTTTCTTTAGTCATCGCATTCTCTAAATCACTTCCATCGTAAGTATTTTCATTCAAGTTGTTTGCCATTCTGAAATATGTACATGGATATTATTGTAGAAGCATCACACTAAACAAATGCTATTCGGTTAAAGGAGATGTTAGATAAGAGCATCTCTCACTTAAGGGGGAAGTGCCTAGGTCATGTCTCCCCTTAAGTGGGAGATATTGTTCTACCATATCTCTTCCTCAAGGGAGATGCAACCCAAGTGTGCCTCCCCATAAAGAGAGGTGTGCTTTTACTGCGTTTCGATGCAAAGTTTTGACAATTATTAGGATTTTACCCAAACCCACGAATCATCTTTAAACATTAAAAAACCTAGAGAAATTAGGCAAAGTAACTAAAATACAATGATCTTAGTAAGAACCAACCTTTCAAATTCAAGAAAAATCCAAAAATCGGTCGGATCGATCGTCTCTTAATTTTTTTTTTGTTTTTCTTCTTTCTTGGTTTATTTGATTCCAACTAGGTTCATAAGTAATTAATCAATTGTAGTTGGTTGCAAATAATACTATATCAACTCTCAACAAGATGAAAATTGATTGTTGAAGCAAGAGGAAAAATCACTAGAATTTTCATTGGAGAGAAGAGAAAATGCTATGAGTGTATTTTGGGTATTTATAAAAATTATGGTGTGTATAGTAAAAGGAGTGTGTATGTAGTAATGCCCTTTGTTTTAGTTAATAAACAATAAATTATGATAGTTCCTAGAAAATATGCACATTTGATATTTAAATGATATACAATAACCATTGAAGAACCAAGCAACACACAATAGAGTTATGTAGGTTTGCGAGTTTATGAGATGAACACCTCATGAGTGATTGGTCCTTCTTGGTGAGCTCATGAGCGAAGCATAGCCGAACATACACCATTCATGCTCACCTCAGCTATGGCCATCAGTCAAATATGAATAAGCTAGGAGTGAGTTGAACCAATCCGATGTATAAGTGATTGCTTCATTCGCCAACCCATGCAGTTATGAAATTGAGAGGGGCAAATCTAAATGATTTCTTAGGTTGTATTGATGCCAAAATATTGAAGGGTATGTGGTAAGCTCTTGATGGGCTTGAAAGGGGATGTTATTTTAGGTCTACGATATAGATGAGCCTCGAAGTATGAAGTAATGGTGGTGACAATTGGAAAATCATATCTAGCATTATAGTGTAAAAGGTAGTAGAAACGAGATGAGTGAAAATCATTTGCATAAAGATGAAGGATGGATTCAACTATTGCTGCTTTAAGGAAAAGGTCTTCAAATAACAATTGTAATGTTGAACCAACATATCGAACGAATCATATCACAACTCTTTTTGTTCCTAGTTAGTTTTTTCTAGCTTTTTGTAGGAGTAGTATTAACTTAGCTTATCAATATTTCTTTCAACATAACAATTTTCCGCTTTCCTGTCTCATTTCATCATCTTTTATATATGAATACATAATATTGATGGTAATTGAGATATATTCAATCAAATTCTTAGGGACTCATATTTGTTGCATGAAATCTTATTCATCTTCTCCTTTAAGAATGGGGATCAGAGTTCTCTAGCATGCCTCACATCACGTCTAACTCAACTAGCAAGATCCTACAAGTGTAGTTGGAATTATGTCATCACTTGTGATAACAACACATTTTTTGCACGATCGATGGGATGACACATTCTTCTAGTATTACACATGTATGTGGACTCGATATGATTTGGTGTATCCATTTTCTCCTTTGAGAACAAGGGTAAACATTCTTTGGCATACCCTGCATCACATCTAGATCAACTAACAGGTTCCTACAAGTTCCATTAGAATTACACCATCACTTCTAATGATAACACATTCATTGGTGCACCTAGTAGAGCGATACACCTTTTTTCAGTATTACATAATGTATGTAGACTCAATCTGGTTGGGTGTATTCAATGACCTCTTCTATTACTAAATTTGAATATGACCCACCATTCTTGAGTTCACAAATACTTGTGTACTAACGATCCATCTAGTCAAGTCTCAACCTCTCACACAACATTGACACAATGTGAAAATACTCCATCCACTTCACATCCACGGGTTGATGATGAAGTGGCATTCGAAAGATTAATGTTGTCTATCTTTGACTAATTAGATGCTCGAAGATTATGCTCACCATTATTTTGAATAAGTTAGTTGCATCACTAGAACAAGAGATACTAGCTAAGAAGCGGAAATAGGTTGCTAAAGCAGCAACTCAGGCTACAACCCAACAATGGCCTACTTCCATTATGTATACCAAAAGTTACATTATTCTTGAGACTTCAATGTCCGGGTGGCTAGACTTGCAATCTGCTCACATCAAATTTGCTCGAAGGCCTCCTGAATTGATGGCTCAAGTGGGGTAGACACTTCCAACGACATCCTTCTCATCAACAAACCATTGAATGGAGACAATGTTGTCAACTTCATTCGCAATACCTTTAGAATCAAGCTCTATGCATTAGATGTTGAGGTTGATCGCAAGTTTTATCATGAGTGGGTTGACAGGCTTACTCTCATTTCGAGGAGCTTCTAGGCAAATGTCACCACCTTCTTAGGATAGGCCTGGTGAACATTTAGCATGATTCGCCCTTAAATACAAAGAGTTGGGTGGCAAGGAGTTCAATAAGCTCAAGATCTTTGTGTCCTAGTTGATTGGTCAAGCATATGCTTGGTACACATCTTTAAAGGTCGGCTCGATTCAGATATGGGAGGAAATGAAAAAACCTTTCTCAAGAGATATAACAGGACTCAACCTCAACCTACTCTCGTAGATCGAATCAATCTGAAAGAAGATTGGTGAGACCATTGAGGCCTTCTTCGAGAAGCTCCATGACATGGTCACTCATTGTCAAATGCAATTCACTGAAACTCAATATGTAGATTTAGTGACAAATTGCTTACAGTCAAAGATAAAGAAGGGACTAGCAATTCATTTTTGCTCAACTCTTGTCTAGTTGGCAAACCGAGTAACTGAAGTGGAGAATAATATGAATGATCTTGTTTCTTTGGCTACCAAGCAGGATGAACCAAAGAAGTCCCAACAGGAAACCGTTATCTCATGCATCAAGGAAATGATATGTGAAGCATATAAAGATCCCAATTCAGTCATGGTAGCTGAATTGACATAAAGGCGTCTCTACACCTATAATGCTCTACGGCCTCCAAAAGAGACATGACTGTTTTATACTTCTAAGGTTGATCAAATCTTTGATTTGTTACTAAAAGATTGGAAAATGTATCTTCTTGAGGGCCACTTCATTCCTTCTTAAGAGGATCTCAAAAAGATATTGAGGTATTGCAAGTGTCACAATGTCAACACTTATGACATCAACCAATGCGTTAAATTTTACATTGTGATACAATAAGCCATCAAGGAAGGTCACCTAAAGGTTGCAAAAAAATAGCTCGAGACCGATACAAATCCATTTTCAGCCATGTCTACTTTGACGGAAGATGGTCAATCTTGTCATTTTGTATCATCTAAGTTGTAAATACCTACAATAAAAAAGGCTATAAATGGGACCATGTGCTAGTTCGTCCCAACACACGACGGACTTGCAAGACCACAAAGCATCGAGATGAGTTGAGCAATGTTAATCCAAGAAGGGAATGGTGGTTGGATGATGAGTAAGACAAGCCTAAACCCCTCAAGTTGTCTCACCATAAGGACATGTATTATCCTCGATGAACCTAAGGTCCACCTCATAGACAATGGAGGCCTCACCAACGTGCATCTATTGAATGAGACCTTACTACTGGGGACTCCCTCAACAAAGGTCTTCATCCCTTCATACATGAGACATACTCACCTTAATGATCACGAGAGGATAATATCCTACCCAAGGTGAGTCAAGTAGGATTCACCCATGTGTCATGACCATGTTGCCTCTTCCTTGGGTAGTCAAGGTATTCATTCGAGACCGAATAACTACTTTGGACAAATCAGATGGAGATCTAGTCTTGAATCGAGTTTGCATGATCAGACCCCAAGGTTGGTCAATGGGTCAAGAACTCACGACTCAATGGTGCCTCATCCTTACCTATCGCAACTCACATGAATGCAGAAAAGTATGCCTAGAGAAAAAGAGCAATGAAGATCATAATAGCACTCAAGAGATCCCTCGAGGAAATAGAGGCACTCTCTCACATAACTTGTACTTGAGTTCTCCTAGATTCTAATAAGGAGTTGAACACAACTACCCTAGTAGTGTAAATGGGCAAGCAACGAGAATCTAATCTTTCATAACCTAATCTTGAAGGAGATGACGAGCACCCATTCTTGTTGTGAGGTTCAATGAAGGAGTTCAACATCACTCTAGATTACAAACAAGTACATTCAGCAAAAGACACACTAACTAAGTCAGCATGGTGAATGTATTTTCTTCCTAAAGAGACCAATGAATTGTTCAAAGTAGTCCTTGACTAGTGGATAAATGATTTGGAAGCCTTGGTTGATTCCAACCAAGAGGAGACTAGTCATAAGGTCAAAGTGGCCACTGTCCTTTGGAGAGTGGGACTAAAAGCATTCATGGCTAAGCACATGGAGGAAGCCAAGAAATAGGATTCATGGGTTTCCATATCCGAAGATCAAAATGCTAAAAAAGATGAAGGATTGACTCCAATGATAGAATGTGGTAACTCAACTTCTCAAAGAAACCCTAACCTTGGGGAAACATCAGTTAATTTAAAGACTCACAACAGAATAGAAGAACAAAAGTTAGAAGATCCTATTACAGATTCTGGGTCTGTGGATGAAGGAGGGAAAATAGCCCTGGTTCATCGGTGAACCACAGAAAGAAGCCTTGGTCACATCCCCAAGTCGATCTCCCATAAGTGTTATGGTGTACCATGTTAGGAAGTGGTTATTCCTTGAGTAATTGTTATTTTTCCAATAAAGACTTTGATGTTGATGTACTCTCTCCAAGATAATTTGATCATGATCTTTCTAACAAGTTTTGCTCTCATCGGACATGAATAGGCCAATGAGGATGAAGTGGAATTGACTTGCTGATAATCCTTCAGTCAATTCACTTATTATACCCAAGGACCTCGAGAGCATGGGATTTTCTCAATTAACTACTTGAGGCTTCACTTTTGATCAGGCCGATATAAAGTTTATCCCAAAGATTATTTATCGATAATCATTACCAAGTGATCATCAATTGCCCCTAGTGAATTAAGGTCTCTCATATCAAGTTGAGGTTCAAAGTGAGGAGGCAAGGAATTCAATTGCCTTACTCAAAAGAATGACCCAAGTTTCATCTCTGTTGGTATGCTAGTAGAGGTAAATCTATGCATAGACGAAGCATCAAGGCTAACGAAGATAGGCATTATCTTGAACAAAGAAAGTTGATTGTGATTGCTTGAGTAATTGCAATAATACAAAGATTGTTTCACTTAGGAATATTATGAAATGTTAGGCTTATCTCAAGACTTGTTGGATTTTAGGATTCCCTTAAGACATGAGGTTGGACCCCATAGAGAGCCGACCCCGAGATTTAAGCCCACGATATTGTCGGCTATCAAACAAGGGACTTGATGTCTCACTGATGCTAAGTTTATATGAATGACTTGATACATCGACTGGTTGTCTATCATTATCATAGCCATCAAAATGAATGGAAAGCTTAGAACCTATAGTAGACTACAAGAATCTCAATTTAGTCATATCAAAAGATCAATATGTGATGTCTATCATCGATATATTAATCATCAATTATGAAATATTGTCTTTTAAGAAAGGTGCCTTAGGATATAATTAGAGCAAGGTGATCCCTGAGGATACACACAACGATGTTCTAGTGCCCATTGGCATTAGGGATATAGGAATGAGTTGTTATGTAGTTTGGACTTAAAATGTTGGTGCCACATACTAATGAGCAACAAATTGATTCTTCTATGGCTAGATTGGGAAAGTATAAAAGTATATATCGATGATATGGTAGTGAAAATCAACATATTTTTTGTGATGCTCAATCACGAGCAAATATTCCAGTGTATTCTAAAGGTAAAATTTGAAAATGAATCCTAATAAGTATGCTTCTCTTGTTTATGTAGGACATTTTCTAGCTTTTTTGGTACATAATAAGGAAATTAAAGTCAATGCAAACAAGACCAAAGCCATCATCGATACAAGACTGCCTAGAACCAAAAAGGAACTTCAAAGTCGCATTAGGCATGTCAATTACTTACAGTGTTTTATTGTTAATGTTGTATGATAGATGACACCTCTAACAATGTTTCTTAATGTTGCATGTTGAGGACTTCATATGGGACTGAGAACCACAACAAGCTTTCAAAAGGATAAAAAATGTCTAGCAAAACCTTTGGTGTTAATGCTCTTGTACTTGGGAAACTACTAAAATTGTACATAGCTGCAATAGATGACTCTATGGTGCATTTATTAGCACATGATACCATTGATAGTATTGAGCATTATTATTTTCTATTTAAGTTGGTGACTCATCAACACTAAATCTTGATATTTTCAAATAAAAAAGTTATGTTTGGCCTTGTATCATGGTTGTACAAAATTAGAGTATTATCTTTTGCTATTGAAATACATGTGATATGCAAAATCGATCTCTTATAATATCTTCTTAGTCGTTTGGCTCTCTAGGGCAAGCTAGTAAAATGGGCAATTAAATTATGCTCATTGGATTTGAAATAGTGATCACTTAGATCAATTAAATGATAGGTTGTGATAGAATTTCTCACACATCACATTTGTGTTGAAGTCATCGACCCACTGAAAGTAGTACATGGGATGCTCATAAACAATCATGGAGAATGATGTTCAATGAGTCCAAATGTGGAAAGGTTTAGGGATTGCCTTATACATTCCCTATGGGAAAAGTTAGAATACTCACTATGTCTTTAGAGCCTACTCTAACCATGTAGAAAATCATGCTCTTATCCAAAGAATGGGTATGGCATTAGAAAATGGTGTTGAGAAATTAGAAGTAATTGGTGACTCATATTGTTGGAAGTCAACTCCCCAGTAACTACTAATTTCACAATCCCAATTTATTACCCTTATATAGAAGCAAGGAAGAGAGTAGATCGAAGCATTTACCAAAGTAAATTTATTATAAAGAGATGATAACTATATCGCAAATTATTTGACAGACACAATTCAATGGTCAATAGAATTGATAACAAAGCAAGGTCAGGAGGTGAAGGTTATGAACAGTTGGAGGACAAAACTAGTACAACTTGAATAAATTGTCCCAAAGTTAATATTTTAAAACTCAATGAAGGACTTTGAATTATGTCTTATTGGATGACAATCTATATAATGGAGTCACCAAGGTATGTTATTGAAATGCTTATGCACGAGAGAAGCTCAAACAATAATAGCTAAGGTTAACAAGTGGATTTGTGGCACTCACTAATATAATCCAAAATAAAGTGTTTGATATAGTGACATGGATCTTATTGGCTCACTATGCACCAACATTATATCAACTATGCAAAGGGGTGTTGGTAGTGTTAACACCATGGACTGTTGTAGAAGGTATTAGCTTTGGAACTTCACCCGATCATCAAGTCATCGCTATTTTGAGGATGGGTTATGGATCTAACCAAAAAGATTCATCCAAAATCATCAAGGACCATGCATTCATAATAGTGGTCACTACTTACTTTATTAAATGGGTTGAAGCCTTGCCTATAGAGGCAGTTACACAGGAGGATGGGCCATGTATTGTGTCTAAGGCCTTACCAGGAAGAGCATATAAACTAGCAGAGATTAAGAAAAAGAACATTTGAGGAGCTTTAGTGGCAACTACTTAAAGAAATATTATCTTTTGATTTGAGAATGATAGTTTATTCAATGAATTCAAAGAATAGGATAATCATAGGCAGATTCGTCTAGCTAGAAGAAAATTCTTTCTTCAAGGCAGATAGAGCACCCGACCAAGCAAGTTCATTGTGGACAATAGCTATCTTACATTCCTCATACTCCTCGAGCGTTTCATAACTTTATGATGTCACTAAAAGATTTTTCAATGATGGGACCTAAGTAAATTTTGCCACCACTTTGTCAATATGGTGGTAGCTTGGTTTTGGTCACCATTATGTTGAATACAATCATTCAGTGAGAACCAATGTCATCTTAGTGTAATAACATTGGCTAAGGCGACAATTCTAAAACACCATATTAACTGGTAAAATATGGTAGTTGGTTGGTTGGTTTCAAAAGGCCATAACTACTTGCATCAGTTTGATGGCGGATGAGAAACACTACTTTTTTACCAATAAATTATATTGTATCAGTTGCTGCCATTAATTATCCATAAATGAACTCCATAACACTTTTTTTGGTATAATAATATGTATATTGTGGTTATCACAATAATTCTGTAGTAGGTCCTAAATGACAGGACAAGTTAACTATTATTAACAATTCAAACAATAACCTAGAACACAAAAATCTATATATTGATGAACAAATAAGTTAGGTACATTGTCTATGATATAACAAAATGAAGCAAATACAAATGCAACGTTTAGTACCCATACTCAAACAAACCTGAGAATTGTACAATACAAATCCACAAATAACATAACTAATCAAGACTTTTATGATCTTGAGATTGACTTCCTGGTCTTGAGGTTGATGAGGTCTTCAAGGATCACCTTGCTTGACTAGGTAATGTGACCCCATTGTTTAAATCTAGCGCTTATAACTAAAAAGAATGAAAAGAGGAAAGAATAAATCAGCAATTGCAGTACATGAACTTCTTGTTCCTAAACTAGAATTTGCAACAACAAAAATGCAATTATAGTACATAAGAAGCTGAAATTTGCACTCATTGCAAGTCATCACCAGGTCAAATATACTAGCTAACTCTGAAAAATATCCTTTCTCCTTCCTTATTAGCAATATAGGCAAACATTGTTTCTAATTCATATGAAGAACCAATTACTAAGCATTTTAGATCTAAACTAGATAGCCTGCCACTAGATAAATTTACATGTGTATTCTTAAAAGCAAGAGATGGGACTGCATTCATTACTAGCCCAGGGATATGTTGAAGGTGATATAGCAAAAAGACATAACTATATCACTGTTAAACATAAGATTGTTGAGTATTTGCATAGACTCTTTCAAGCGATAGTCAACAAAAATTCCTCACAAACAACCAAAATGTCAAGAAGAGCACTCAACAAGTTTGAATTCTAGACTTTGTTGAGTCATATATTGCATTTCATAATCTAAGTGTTAAATCTCTTTGCTTTCTTCATATTGGAAAACAAACCTTTCTAAAATATCATCCTCAACCATGAAATAATGACTAATATATGAGGATGTGCAACAACAAAGAAGAAATAAAAAGGATAAATAATTGAATGAATAGAAAAAGCACAATCAATGTGCTATATGCCTTGATGCAATTGTTCTAGCATTTATTAATATGATGATTTGGCATATTTTACCATGAGTTTAAGCTAATTAAAAAGAAAATAGCATATGAAAGTAAGTAGCTACCTACAAAATCGATGCAAGTAAGCTAGCTCCATTTCTAATAGGTCTTTTATATTTATTCATCACACTCTACCACACTACTCATCTAGTTATTCATATAATTATAAACATCCTCCAACTTCATCTTTATTTTCCTCATTGCCCTACATGAAATAAATAAGTTAAATAGCTTGATTAATTTAAAAAACACAATACTTAAATCATTAACACATACACCTGCATTATTTAGCAATTAATAGTGGTATGTTCAATATCCTTTTTTTTCTAGATGTTGATGGACCTGGCTAGAAGGGAGGGAAGAGTTCAGACTATGGCAAAGGTGGCCTAGCTAGAAGGTGGATCTCTCTTATAGAGGAGTCGTGGCAAGTAGGGATAGCTTGGCTTGAAGGGGGGGTTCAAATAGTAGAGCGGCCATAGTTAGAAAGAGAGGTCTCCCTAGAAGGGAGGGTCTACTACATAGAGAGGTCGTGGCTGATGGGTTAGCCTAGCTAGGAGTGGGGGTTAGGGCAGCAAGGTCGGCCTGGGAAGGAGTTGTTGGTAAATGAAACAAACTTCTAAGAAATAAATATCTATTCTTTTTTGTCATATATGCACATATACTTCAAACAATAAATCATATTGGCATACAACATTTTTGAAAAAAAGAAAAACATCACAGCATCAATGATGCAACTAGTTTAATTTCAAATTTAGAGAGTAACATATAGAAAAGGGTTACCAATTTGAAAAACACAATATGAAAGTAAAGTATATCATAAAATAAACACTTTGCCCTTATCCATGCATATGTTCACCTTTACAACCTCTTATTAATTGACATCACACTCAACTACCTACTTCGACATTGATATCTTCCCATAAGCCCGTTTACATTTGAATAAGGTAACCCTAAAGCGTTCATAGTAGTTAAGCTCAATTATGTCATCTAATTTGCCATAATATGACAAATCGGCTTGCCTTAAGTTCCCATCAACACCACTAGCAACACTGAAGATGTGGAAGAAGTTAGAAAAACTCCTTTGTTTTGGGTTTTCAACCCATGTTCTCTAGAGCTTTGTTGTCAGAAATTTGAACCCATTAATATTAAATGCGAGAAAACCTTCTAGCATGTCGTGTTGGACCTTTTGCTAGAATCTTTAGATCATCTAACATAGAATCCGCAATGTCCGGGTTCATAAGCTAAAGAATAGCATTAAAAGTCTTAGTTATAGTTTCAAATTAACAAAAAAAATAATATAAGAAACACAATTTCATTACATTTGGAACCCACCTTACGAGGAAACCAATCAATGAAGTCTTTATTAACTATCTTCTCTAACTCTAGTCATGTAGGCCTTCGCCCTTAGACCGCCTCGGACTTGATCCTTAAATTCACTATATACACAATTAATATTAATACTACATCTTAACTAAGTGCTTTCATCTTGGTCATAAGTGTTATGTAGACTTTGCCTAAGTACTCACTCAATGTATGGCATGACTTGTGCACAATTTAGTAACACATATCGATGTGCTTGTCTTTTCTCCATAGTTGACAACTCAAAGGTTGAGGCTCTGTTGCTACTGCCCGTTGGTGGAAAAATGCTAGGCAAATATGAAGAGTCTCTATCACCGAGATAATCATTAACTCGTGCGGGCCTATTAATTCGTGTCTCTCAATCCCTTCTATATAGAGAGAAGCAAAAGGTAAGAACCTCTTGACTAGGTATCCTTCAAGCAATGGAACCTTACTGGTTTGTGCCTTGTTTCGTACAAATGACTTTAAGTGTCCCAAATACCTAAGAGGTTGTAAGATTGAGAATTAATTAAGAGATATGAGATATTAACCTTAAAGAATAGCCTACAACAAAAAAATTAGATATTTACCTTTCAATTGGATACATCCATCGATAATGTCTTGGGCCTCCAAGTTTGGCCTCACCAACTAGATGACAAGTTAAATGAACCATGATTTGTAAAGAATGATGGAGGAATAACATTTCTAAGTGACAAAGGGTGAGAATGATTCGAGGATTGGATCTTGTCAAGATCTACTAGACTTAAGCTTTTGGCACATAATTGTCGGAAGAATGAACACAACTCTATTAACACCTTGACAACTTTGTACGGCAAAACATTACGTATGGCAAGTGGTAATAAGCTTGCTCCATAAGAATGTGACAATCATGACTCTTCATTCCATAATGCATTCTTTGTTTTAAGTCATTCCACATTGACATGATTGAATCTAAATCTATCATTGTGACTTTACCCATTAAGTATCATTTTATACTATAGGTCAGCCTGCAAGAGTCTATGTCAAAGTTGCCTATGGGTAAACAAGCTAAGTGTGAATATTCAATCTAGGCAAGGTACCAAGCCAAGAAAGCCAATAATCAACCATATTAGAGTTCCTCACATTTTTGAACATTTTGTTCTTTGAAGAGTTAAATGTTTGGACTCCATCACAGCGTAATTTTTTCAACTCTTGAATAATGGGTTGTAGGTGCACATCTATATCATTTCCTAGAAATTGCTTTCCAAGAATGATAATTGAGAGGAAAAACAGCTTATGCATGCTCAATGAAAGGTGATTGTGAGGGATTAATACCATCGACAAGATGCTATAGTTTGTACTTGTGGTTTCAAAAGGGTTAAGAGCCATCACTAGTTGGCCAAGCCGTACATTTAAAGGATCTATAACAAATTCAAGGTAGACTAAGTAGATGCCTTCATGCCTTAGAATTTCTAGAGTGTCTCACCAATCCATCTCAATTTGTCTTGTCATCTCGTGGACTCAATAGTCTTAGAAGACATCTTTCAACCTTGGTATTAGAGGAAAGAAACAAAATTGTTGTTGGCTGCTTTTCCTTCGTGTTAGCCTTCCACCTAGAGGTTTTGTATATATTGCATTCTTGTAACTCTTCATTAAATGTGCTCTTACATAACACACATTCTTTTGGACATTCATGTATATTGGTATAACTAAGGCCGAGTTTGTTAATGATTTTCTTCATATATATTGGTATCTTTCAGGGCAACTGTCAATAACTCTAAGATCATAGTTGTCATTCTACATAAGCTCTTGATATGATACAACTTCACTAGAAAAAATGCCTTTGAATAATTTGTACAACCTTTATACAGTGACTGATTGCAATCTCAGAGTAAAGCCGAAATCTCAATATATTCTTCATTATACACATAATGAGTTCCTTCATTTGAATCTTTCTCCATTTACAGGTTTATAGGGCTTAAGTAGCTTCTTCAACATTGCTTTCAGCTAACCCAAACACGTCATGGATCATAGTCATTATCTCGTTTTCAACTTGTGGAGTATCTTTGGCTACATTATTGTGTTTCCTATTAATGTTACTCAAAAATTGTATTCCTCCATTGAATCTTTATACATTTGCGGTAGTCCATTCCTTGACATTTACATGGATGGGCAACTTGGTGTGGATCCAGAGAATTCCTTGGTTCCTATTTTCTTGGACCAGTTTCTTGATCTTGTTCCTCCTTGCTGGTTAGGTGATGAACCAGACTCTCATATAAATAGGCAATTGAAGGTAATATTCATTTTTCAGGTGTGCTTCAGATCACTATTTTTAGAATGGAAGGGGGTGTGAGGAGAATCAGCTGAGTAGACCAGAATCATGGCAATTTGGTGCTGAAACAGCTGAATTTGAAATTTTTTAGCATCAACTGCTTAGAGAAGAATATACAATGTATGTTTTGTGCTCGTGTGCCGAGTTTTAAATGCCAGTTCTGACTGAATTTATTCGACTAATTCTCTGCATTCTTTTTAAAAACCAACTTGATTTGAAAACTATTTCTGACAACATTGGTTCACATAGCTATTCTTATCTTGTCACTCACTGAGTTCTATGGCAGGTTCATTCAATTATAGCAAGGGAAGTGATGTCACTGGCAATTGACAGTTTGGGGGGTCTGTGGATGTGTGTACTTGCCCTCAACTTAGTAGTGATGCTACTGATGGGATTTCCTCCCTTGTTATCTTTCCCGTTTCTCAGCCTGTACGGTTTTCCTATGGCCGTTGTGTCGTAAAGGTTGCATGTGGAAATGAACATGTAGTAGCCCTTGTTACTCCTGGGGAGACTGTTTCTGGAAGTGATCTCTTATACTATTCTTAGGGCAACAACAATCATGGCCAGTTAGGACTTGGACAACGAATACATGGCACAGCTTCGAATTCTGAAACCATTGGACTCAGAGTCTGAATGGAGTGTTGGACTAGCTTGTGGAGAATTCCATACTGCCAAACTTGCCTGCATAAAGGCGCATTCAAAAGGCATGCATCTGACTAATATTGGACGTACAGAGCTTGAAAATAGATTTAGTGTTTGCTGGACATTTGGTCTTCGTGATAATGGACAACTAGGCCATGGAGTTGCCAAGAGATCAAGTTTTCCGGAAACAGATGATGTGCTGTTGAAGTCGGTCGATTGTGGCTTGTTCCACACTTGTGTTGTTTCTGAATCTGGTCATGTGTAGGTGTGGGGGGATGAAAGGCCAGGGTCTCTGTCCTGGCGCTACTTTTTCAGGAGAGGATTCCGGTGATGTTGTCTGACCTTTAAAGTCTTGTGCAATGAGCACCAAGGTGAATTTTTTGATGGCCGTGTGCAAGTAACACACACTGCAGCCCACACTGTGATTGTAGCAAATGATAGGTATAGATATGGTCTTGGGGTCGAGGACATAGTACTGTTCTCGGAAATCGTAGCACAACCAACATTTCCACTCCCTGCACAGTGATGTGGCCGCCATTTCATATGGATTTTCAGACAAAGGACAGACTTCACCATGTGCATAAAGAACATGAAGGATCTGCTGAATTTGCAGAAACAACTGATAATAAGAAAGGATTGCCATCAACTACGGACTTAGATGTTCTTAATTCAAAGATGGTTCTGATGGAAAGACATAAATGTATTACATACATACATATTTGGTGATATGTTTGAGGAGCTAGGTCTTCCTTTATTGCTAGATAATTCAGTGGCCGATCTTCAGGAAATTTGGAGGATGGTGTTGAATCCAGCCGATGACGAGAAGCTCAATCAGATGGAAGTGATTTTATCAAAGAACGCTGGCTGGAGTGGAGGAACAATTGATGAGGAGAAGGGTACAAGAAATGGTGCAAGAGTGCTTGAATTCCTTATGCACTGATCAAAATATCCCCTCAAGGACTCGTTGACATTTCAACAAGGTATGGAGATATGCGGAAGGCATCCACAAATTGTTGCACTATCAACGACATGAGAAGGCAAATTTCTGTTGCTCAAAATACAACTCATGCTGGATTAAAACTTCCATGAATACAATCCAATGCTGCCATCATTTGCAGCTTCCAGCTCTCGTGCATTAAGTGTTGTTATTCTAATCCTGTCTATTTGTCCCACAAATAAAAAATTTGTGCAGCATTAATAAAGGGTGCTATCAATATGTTCAGTTGTTCCTTCTCTCTGTACAGTGAATCATGTAACTTAAAACCTTAGCATTTGGAAACTCATACTTCCATTTGATGTTTTCATGACTTCGCTTATCATGGAGAAAATTGAAAACATTTAACAAAGTAGATCACATAATGGCGAAATTAGATTGATTCATATGTAATTGTACACTCCTCCGTGAAAAAAATAAAATATTGAAATAACATGAGGGGGTACAGGGAAATGGAAAAAGGGTGACAACATGAATGGACTTGAAAACCCTTCATAATGCCCTATCATTGCTCATCTTGTCCGATCTCTCGAATTGCATAGTTACTGAAACTCAAGATCCATAGGAGGAAACGAACCCATACCTTGACTTAGCTTGCCTAAGCCTTTCGGTGGGATTGGCAATAACACAGGTCGCCCGATATATAATAAAGCTGAAAATATCATCATACCCGTTGAGACCTGACCGCGTTGAGACCTAACAAAGTTTTACGTTGGTTATTAGGTACCATGTAGCCCTCCTCCTTTCTTTGGGATGGGACTGGCCATGCAAATTTGGTTCTTGACATGGGCAAAGTTGGGAAGAACGAGTCCACAAAAGCTTTTTTTTGCTAAGATCAAATAAAGGTGATGATGAATTAGATCACATTCAAATCCATGATTTTTCCTTGTGCTTATGCTGCCAACAAGGGCATCGCCCTCATTAAATGGCAAGATACTATTCACATTAAATCTCTAGGATGCATGTTTTATACATACAAATACACCTGGTATCATGACATATTTAAGTTTTCAATCAACTGCTCCCCTTCAGTAACCACCTTATCCTCTACAAGGAGATATTTACCAATAATTTGGAAAACAAGCACTATTCATCATTCTCCTCGAGGCTTCTGCACAGCTAGCCAAGTATCAAATGACGAGACTACTTTTAACTTTAGTTAAAAGTGAAAATATGGAAGAAGTGTTTCCAAGCATAAATGGTCGAGGAGAAACTTCTGTTTGAGAAACAATGTGTAGGTAACAGGAAATAGTTCTCCATGTAAGAGTTTGATACCTCATATATGTTGGATTTTAATCTTAATTATGGTTGGGTTAATTAAATAATGTACATTAATAAAAATCCCTAAACATTCAATTGATATATCACTGATATATATATATATATAAGTCCTAAAGTATAAAAAGCCATATGTGAGGGACTTGTGCATAAGACCAATAGAATAGAAAGTTTAGTCCATATTTAAGAATAAGACAAACCCACGTGTCCTTTTATATAGTTGGTAACTCATTAACTTTAGTTCAAAGAGTTTGGGGGAGGATATGCTAGACTACACAAGCATGTGCACACATGCTGATCCGGGCTGGGCCATGATCCATCGTTGAGGTGTGTCATTTGGATCATATCCGTGACACATGATTCACCGTGCAACCATAAATTAAGGGTTAGAGCTCTCCAATCAGGTTACCATTTCAAACGTTGGTAGTAGCATGTGAAAATCTGGTTAACCATGTTAGGTTTGTATTTGTATATCGAGTTACATTGTCCCAACCCAATGATATTTACCCTAGAAGTTCGGATTAAATCATCGAGTGGAAGGAAAAGGACACCCTATGCCACTATTGTATATTATCGGCACTTTCAAATGTTTTATTCGATGTTTATAGTTTTTTTTCTTCCACGATAGCAAAAGATTTGTGGGTTATCTTGGATTTAAAATATAATACTGAAAACCTCATTCTTGATTGTTTGGCTAAGTTCCTTAAGTAACAAATGGTAAAGGGGAAATATGTGATCAAACATGCCCACGAGTTTTAGTTTCTATGCCATAGTCTGAAAGAAGCCGAGATGAAACTTTCTGAAAAAGCATAAACCAAATGTTAAGATCTAAAAAAAACTCAAGAACAAATCGTGTTAGTTTTATGGTCAGATTAGACATTGAGAGAGGGATTGTCCCTTAAAAAAAGCCAATAAACTTGTGGTTGCTCAAGGAGCTATGGACAACATGGTAACCACTACTACGCCTACTAATAATAGGTATCTATTTCTTAAACCACATCTCCTTTCCATTTATGAGTCACACTACTGGATTGTAGACACTAGAGCAAATGCATACATTTGTACTAATCAGTCTTTATTTATGTCTTATGAAGCCGTTTATAGCAAAATTGTGACCTTAAGAGATCATTCATCTACTGAAGTCAAGGGAGAATACCATATAGACTTAAAGTTTCCTTCAGTAAAGGTTCTAACTCTTCAGAGAGTTAGATACATTCTAATAATTCGTCAAACCTTAGTGGTCCTACTTTATATAAGAAAGGGTTAAGGTTAGATTGTAAATGTAATAAAGTTGTAACTACATGATTTAGTACAATGTGTTTCTTTTGAAGGAGTTATTTGTGTGATCTAGAGAATCTATTTAAAACTCATGTAAAACTAATTGTGATTCTTATATGAATTTTAATGTTAATAAGCATCTACTTCTTCTTATTCTTCTTCTTTTGTGTATAATATTTAATCATCTCATGTATGACATGCTAGGTTGGGTCATGTAAATTTTGTCTTTATAAAAAAAAGATGAACTTAAATCTTATTGCTAACACTATCATAGATAGAAAACACAAATGTGGTATATGTGTACAAGCGAAACAAGCTAAGAAACCTTTTCATACGATAAAAAAATTCAAAAAAATTAATGTACACTTATATTTGTCAATTCAATGGAATGACTACTACGGATAACAAAAGATATTTTATTATGTTTATTGATAATTATAGTAAATACTGTTATATTTACTTGCTTAACAGTGAAGATGAAGCTTTGAAAAAGTTTTAAATATTTAGAAATAAGAAACAAACTCAAACTGACAAGGTAATTAAATGATTAAGGTATGATGTAGGAGGAGAGTATACCTCAAATTTTTTTCAAGTATATTGTCAAAACAACGGTATTGCTCATGAGGTTATTGCTCCATATTCTCCTCAATCTAATGGGTAGCTGACTATAAAAATAGAACCATGTATGATATGATTAATATTTTACTTCAAAGTTCTAAGTTACATACCTACATGTTTGGGGAAGTTTTGAATATGACTTGTCATATTATGAATAAAGTTCCCTATAAGCATAAGAAAAGTAGCTTTTTGATCTTTGAAAGAGTCGAAAGACCAGTATCAAATATCTCAAAGTGTATGGTATCTTGCAAAATTATTCATCTCTAAACACAAGAGAAAGAAATTGGAACATAAAACAGTGAATGTTATATTTCTAGGTTATATGGAGACGAGTTATGCATACAAATTCTTGATCATTAGATCTGAAGTATTTGGCATAGATATCAACAAAATAGTTGAACTCCATGAGACTATTTTCTTTAAGAATGTATTTTTCATGAAAACTAGAGTTTTCCAAAGTGTGTCTTATGGAGATCTTGATCCTACTAGTGGTTGTATTTCTAATCACGTGAAACATATGACAAATGTACAGGTGATCATGATTGTATTATTTCTAAATCAAATGACTCTAAGAAAATAATTGAACCAAGGAGAAGTAAATGGATAAGATATGAAATGACATTGAAAATGACTTTGTCACTTTCAATATCGATGATGGTCCGATCACCTTTGAGTAGGCTATGACCTCATCCGAAGTTAGGTTTTGGAAGGAAGTCGTTAAAGATGAAATTCAATCAATTCTCTTGAACTGTCCTTGAGAATTTGTAGATTTGCCTCCTAGTTGTTTCATTGTAGATTGCAAGTGGATTTAAGAAGAAATTGAATGCAGACAAAACAATTAACAAAAAGAAGGCTAGGTTAGTTGTCAAAGGATACACACAAAATGAATGAATATATTATTTAGATACATATTCTTTAGTTTCATAAATGACCACCATCTGAGTGCTTATAATATTGACATCTATATATGACCTCATAATCCATTAGATGGATATGAAAGCTATTTTCCTATATAATGACCTCCATGAGGAAATTTATGTGGATCAGATGGAGGGATTTGTGGCTCCTAGAATGTGTTTAAGGTATGTAAGTTTGTTAAATTATTATATAGTTTGAAACAAGCTCATAAACAATGGAATAAAAAGTTTGATTATGTGATATCATCCTTTAGCTTTATTTTTAATGATTATGATAAGTGTGTCTACTATAAGCCAATCAATAATGCATTCATCATTCTTTACCTGTACATAGATGATATATTATTGTTTGGTTCTAATATGAGGATAGCAAATAAGACTAAGTCGTTCTTATGTAGTAAGTTTGAGATGAAGTATATATGTGTAGTTGATGTGATTTTAGGGCTTAAAATTACAAGGTCTATTGATAGTATAATAATATCTCAATCTCATTATGTTGAGAAAGTTTTAGATAAATTTGGATATACAAACTATAGACATGTTAAAACCCCATATGATTCATCGAAGGCTTTGTATAAAAATGAAAGTAGTATTCTTGTTTTTTAACTATGATATTCTCATATTATTGGTAGTTTGATGTATCTAACTAATTGTGCATAATCAAATATTGCTTTTGATGTGTGCAAGTTGATTAGATACACTAATTGTTTAGATATAACTCACGAGGATGCTCTAAACACATTACTTTGCTATATAAAGGGAACAATTTCTCTTGGGTTGCATTACGATACACATCATTTTGTTCTTGAAGGATTTAGTGATGCCAATTGGATAACAAAGAACTTGTAGTAATGGAGTCACTGGATATATGTTTCTTGTGAGAGGTGACACTATCATATAAAAATCAAAGAAACAAATTATTTTAGCTCATTCTACCTTTATTTTTACTATGTGCTTTGATGAGACTGTTTGTATATAGAGTATAATAAGACTATGTGTATATAGAGTATAATATTAACAAATGATCTCGTCTACTCCAATAAGACCCTCTTTTGCACATTGGCATAAGAAGATATGTGTATATAGAGTATAATACAACTCATGAGATAGTACTTAAGAGACACAAAACTCACATCACTTCTAAGCTCAAAGCTTTGGTATCCGAGCGATGTATCCACATTAGTGTGTTTCTATATGGATTCGGCTTGGACACATCACTTTATAGAGTACAATACAACTCATGATTCTGTTTGTTTATTCATTTATAAATATCTATTATAGTTTTTTACATATGTTTATATTATAAATCATTGAATGATAATATTAACCATATTTTTAATTATTATTTATAGTGTCTTACAATCATATGTGACACAATGACACCTTTAGTATAGAGCTTGGAATTTTACTGTGTTCGTTATCAATGTACCATCATCGTACAGTTCATGGTGCCAATGAAGCATGATTTAGACTTTTTGCCATAATTTAGCTGTTGATGGTATGATATACATCTTTTTGTTCACTAAAATGTTCATATGCATTTGTTTAAATTTAACCATTTATTTAAAGAGTAGAATTGTATGATATTTTCATGTGGTCATTTTTCCTTTTTTACATAAACTAATTATCAAGAGTGATGATTGTGCCAACATTGGATTCCCTCAATTATAGATAATCTTTAATGAATACACAAAATAGCAAACCCCAATTAACAATATTTTCATCATGATATTGTCCAAGAAGAAAAGGTGAGTGCCATTGGGGATCCATCAACCATGTACAACTCCATAAAAATTGAAACACAAATTAAATAATACTATACATAGGCAAGAAAAGAATAAGAGTAAGAATGAAAGAAGTAACATGTAACAAGAGTTAAAAATATTTTTACCATAAAAGATATACTCATGATAACACATAAATCAAACATCCATCTCAATAGGATTGATACCATTTGATACTAGTGATAGGAATGCAATGACAAAAACCCATGTCTAATATCAACAACTACTTATAAAGTGTATACAAATAGTTCTCCCAACGTGCAATCCGATGCAAAATAAGATTAATACTATCCTCTCCTATAAAAACTCAAGAATATATGAGGGCGTGATTGAACCTTCACAAATCATTCTCTATGAATTTTGAACCAATATATCTCCTTTTTTTGTAGATCCTCCTTAATAACTCAATACCTATAATTCCAATTTCCAAAAACATCCACCCATCTAACAATTTATAAAATTATAAAGTAACATATCTTATTACCATATTATATACATGGCCAGTCTAATGTTTTAGATGCATGTCAAAAACACGGAGATTTAGAATACCGATACAATGAGTTAACATAAAAAATGACTCCATAACATATGATGAAGAATAAATTTGATGTCCTTGAAACACCCTATGACCACGACCAGAATGAAGTTGAGTCTTCATCATATTAAACCTCCTAGTCGAGGTTGTAATAAATCCTTATTAACTTCATGCACACACTCTAAACCTTGCTCACTAAAAATTAATAATTATTATATTTAAATACAATAAATATGAAACTATATATATACATGTGGAATATAAGCCTGAGATTGATCCAACTTCTCCACTGCTTCTCTTTGAAAAGAGAGACATGGAGAGCATGCTGCTTAAAACGAAGATGCGACTAGGTCGTGTTGGCCTCGTTTCTCATATGCGATATTCATTTCTCTTTGTTAATGAGAATGTGGTAGGCTTGCGTTTTTAGGAGAAAGAAAACCAGAAACAAAGAGTACTTAGAGATACAAAGAGAGAAAGGAACAATGAGATGGAGGGAATAGGGAGAAGGGAGGAAGGAAATGAGAGAGAGGGAATAGGGAGAAGGGAGGAAGGACTTATGGTAGCGGTAGCTGTAAGATGGGAAGCGAGGAGCAGCAGATAGAGGAGGAAACGATGGAGAAAAAGGGTGTATGATCAAGAAAAAAAGATAATACAGAGAGTAACAACTCAGGCACTGCTTATTAAAAAAAGGCATGGCAGCACTCATAGCTTTAGCTCAATGGTAGGGTGCTCTAGTGGTGTTGCTGTTGGTTTGGAGTTCGACTCCCTGAGGATGTATATGTGGGTGTTAGTCATCGGCCTCCTCTTTCTTTATCTTCTTTTTAAAAAGCATGGCATTAGTAATCCGATAAAGCAACGTATTGTTCCTCCTGTTGTTATATACTTAGATTTGGAATCTCCTTAAAAATCTAAAGGATTCATGGGATTGCGTCATATCACTTACATGTCAATCTAAAAGAGAGGCGCTGCCAAAATCCCTTAAAAGTTCTCCACTTCCTCTAGTTCCTGCGCGGACTTTTGTTTGGAACCTTTCCAACTGTTGCCAAAATGCAATCTGATTAAACTTCCTTGCTTGTCGTATGTGACACTGGTGTTTTGGAGTTTGAGGGACAGGGTGTTTTGGAGTTCTCTCTCTCTCTCTCCCTCAATGGACAGGAGGAACAAGAGTCCATTGCCGTGGCTGAGCGCACTGACGACGGAACCATTCTATCTTTTCCACTCGCTTCTCTTTTTCTCCTACCTATCTCTCCGCCATTCCGCCTCTCCGTCTCTCTCCCCGGAATTTTCTAGTCGTCTTCTTCGAGGGGTTCTCTCTCCCCGTCAACACATTCAGACATTCTTGCTTTGTAGATTCATGTAATTTGATCGTTTTTTTTTCTATGCGTTTTCTCAGGAAGCTCAAGCGGTCTTGGCGCTATTGGTTTTTGGGGCAGTGAAGGTAAGGAGTCGTTTCTTACCCCTAATTGTTTATAGATGGCCATTACTTTTGACCGCACGAGGAAGAAACCAGTTCGATCGTCATCTCATCTTGCCCATCCTGTTCTGTACAGGGCTCAGGAAGCATATTCCTGAGTATCTGATTTGAAAGCATAGAACGATGGAATGATGGCTTTCAGAGCATCCTAATAAGCACGATTTCCAACTTGCGGGATGCACACATCCTTGATTCAGGAAATGCTGGGAAGCATGCTCTCTTCTTTCCTAATATTAGGAATTGCGAGTCTATATCAGGAAGAACCATTTCCTACTTATAAGTTCCTTCAAGGAATAATGATTCCCTTTCCGAGGATCATAGTTCATGTTTTATCTTGTATATTATGTTTTACTATAATTATTTCTAAAGTTTGAGAAACTTTAATTTTATAGTGGATTATAATGAAGTTAACCTTTTATCTGTTGTAACGAAAGGGGTTTAAGCACTAAAACCAGCCCTAGACCCCCTTTCTCTGGCATCCATCCTTTTGCTTAGTAATATCCAGAGGGGATCTCTCTCTCTCTCTCTCTCTGTCTGTCTGTCTATATATATGTCGTACTCTTCGATTTCTTGGTTTCATCATTTTCTTCTCTGTTTTCTTCACTTCTCATCACTCATCTCTCTCTCTTCCCCGTTCTTCTTCTTCTTGTTTACGGAAAAAGTCATACATGCATAGTCGTGATTCCTTAACCAAAGCCACATTTAGGAATCCTGGTTTCCTTATATGCTTCTCAATTGTTAGAAGCATCATTTGATCCAAAGAAACACAATTCCTTGGTAGTTGGGAAGCATGCTTCCTGCCCATTAGATAATCTTGTTGTTTCACATACATGAGAGTCGTGTTTTAGGAATGAGTACATCCTTCAACCTGGCTTCTTTCCAGAGGAAAATTTGAGTTTAAACCTTGTTGACACACTAGGCATGATCTAGGCAAGGTATCCTTGGCATCAGAACAGTAACATAAATGGAAAAGCTGCCACCTCTAACTCAGGGTGTAGTAAGTCATATGTGTTTACTGATAAACCTGTCATTTAGTTGTCAAGCGCTTTTCTCAGTCTTGTAATAGAATAACATATTATGTGCGGAAAGGGAAGATTTTCTATTCAGCTTTATGCTATAGAGGTTGTCAAGAGTTGTAATTAAGCTTCAATAGTTAGTGAGCAGTCTTATTACCTCACAAACTGTACAATGTTTAGAATCTTAGTTGTGCTTGTAGCTGGAATATTAGCAAACTGCATCCTAGTAGTTGAAATCTGCCTATGCTGCCTGGTCCATGCACGCACATCCTCAATCCTTCGAGCAACTAGGCGCTTAGGCAAGTATCTTGGTACAGCAGCACCAAAAGTAGCATTTTCTAAGTATCTTTGTTTTGTACGAAGATATTTTTTCAACTTCTTTATTACCATTCATTTGTTATTACTTTGTGTAATGCTTTTATATTCCTTTCTTGTTTCTTTGCCATCCGTTCCCATGTACTAACAACTAGTCTGGCTTAGTTTCTAGGTCTTTTAGGTGTCTGGTGACTAGGTGTCAATATTTGTTATAGGTTGGGTTCAAGCAAGTAATGACACATGCAATTGCTAATATTGGTTTAGGATATAAGATGCATTCTTATCAGAAGTTGAGAGGAAAACTATTAGATAAGATTGTCCTTTAAGTACAAGAATATTATTTGACTTTGAGAGTCATAGAAGGAGACATGATGCACTATTATGACAGATAGATGAAAACATAGGTGAGGAAGGACTTTGTTAACTTTGTTAAACTTACTTGTCTACTATCCTAAATGACTTATGTTTTTGAGATCTTTAGACATGTTAGAGGAGAGACATTATATAGAGATCCTAAGGCAAGAGTTTCATAAGGTGATATGCGAGGTTAGGATAGAGAATGTAGTCGAATTCATTATAGATAATGCAACTAACTATAAAGCAATTGAGAAGGAGTTAATGGATACTAATGAGACTTTCTATTGGACACCATGCACAACCTATTGTTTATATCTCATCCTTGAGGATATTGGTGAGATGATGAGATAAAGGCAGCAACTGAGTTGACAAGATATCATCAAATTTATCTACAACCATGTTTTTGTATTATGTATGATGATGAGATATACTGATGGTGCAAAGCTTCTTCGTACAACTCCAACTTGGTTCGCAACTAATTTTTATGTGTACAGAGCATTATGAGATAAAAATAAGCCTAAAAAAAAATGTTCTTCTCATATAAGTGGCAACAATTTATAGATTTGCCCTAAAATAGAAGAAATAAAAAGTTAAATGAGATTTCAGAGATAGTCTTGAGGAGTATATTTTGGAATGCATATGTTACAGTATGAAGGATTACATGTTCTTGAGTGAAGGTTTTGAGATTGACTGATAGCGAGGAGAAACCATCTATGGGCTATCTCTATGAAGCCATGGATAGGGCAAAAGAAGCCATTAGAAGTAATTTCAATAGAAGAAAAAGAGATTATGTGACCGTGTGGAACATTATAGATAATAGATGAAACAAACAATTTCATCAACCTATTTATGCAGTATCATATTACCTAAACCCAACATTCAGATACTCAATAAGCTTTAAAAGAGACAATGAGGTTAATCGAGGCGTCATTGATTGTATAAACAGATTCGCCCCTAATGAGAGTAGAGCAGATGCTATACATCGAGAGATGAAGATCTATGATAATGCTTTTCACTTGATAGGTTTGCCTATAGCAATCCACAACCGTAGTAATATGCGCTAGGTAAATTGTTTATCTTCATATTTAAGTTTCTTAAATCTTATATTCATTGTGGATTACGTTCCTGATGTTTGTCTACAGATATGTAGTGGAATAGGTTTGAAAGTGATTGCCCAAACCTTAGAGATTTTGCAGTAAGAGTTCTTAGCCAAACCTTTAGTGCAACAGGTTGTGAAAGAAATTGGAGTGTCTTTAAACACATCCACATAAAAAAGTGCAACAGGTTGGAATATAAGCGGCACAATGACTTAGTTTTCATCCGTTATAACATGCGGCTTCAACAAAAATAATCTTGTATTACTTAGTACGTAAAGATTCAATTAGAAATTTTGTTTGACTTCAATTGTTAATGTTATTTACTAATTACTTATCTTTCTTTTTTATAGGCAATTAAAAAAGTTAAATAGAGAAGATAACCAATTTGATCCAATAAATTTGGATAATTTTGATACATTAGAGGAGTGAATTATGAAAGATAATGAAGAAAATGTACTAACCGAAGAAGACATTATATGGATTAATTTCGAAGGAGCGCAACAACATTATCAAGGAGATGAAGATTTTGATTTTGAAGAAGAATGTGGTGAGGATCTTCACCAAGGAGAAGATGAAGATTATTTAGTTGATGATCTTGATTACAATATGTAAATGTAAATTTATTTTATTTTTTGCTTCAAAATATGTAATTGTTTTTCAATTGTTGAATGGTGAATGATGAATATGCACTAAACTTTGCATTATACGAATTCTTTGTAATTATCAAAATTTTCCAATTTTTTCTTATTTTTTTAGATTTTTACTAACTTTTCAGTATTAAATTACGACACACTACGATACGATATTGTATTGTGAACCAAAACGATACATGATACAATACGCGTCGAACACCGCTGTCTTTTAGACATTGAGAAGCTTGCTCTTAGTTTTGGAAGACTGTAGTTAATAATATCTTACTTCCATCTGAGACACAATCTGAAGCGTCTCATGTTCAACAAAGTGTCCTTACTGAGGACTTCATTTGAATAAACTCTTTGCGAACATGTACTTCTGTTGTCATATGAAGCTGGAGACCACATAGTGGAGAGTGTTTCTTCTTCCTCACAATTGTGAGTAGTGGCATTTTTTTATTATGAAAAATTTGCAGCTATTTGAACGGCTTCTTGTTTCTTCATCCTTTCTTCATACAGTTAGTACGAGATGAGACTTGGGAAGGCTACATATCTCATATTCTTCTTTCTGCGAAGGTATGCATTTTATCCTCATTTTTTTATCACCAATATATGCTGTTTCCTTCTTCAATCTCATGTTGCTTGGAATTCACATTCTGTTATCATTTCTTCCCTCCTCTACATTTATGCTCGAGTGTTTTATGACCCATTATATTGTTGTTTTTTTCTTAACTTCTGATGTGGAATTTTTCTTTCTTAACTTCTGATGTGGATTTTTTTTCTGATTTACTTGTGTATACGTGTGTGTGTGTGTGTTTGTTTCTTGGTAGTGGAACCATTGTTGTTTATGACTGCAATTAATTCTCTCTATATGATTGTGTAGGTGTTCATGGTTAGGTTAGGTTTGGTTTATGCTCCACCTAGAATTGCTTCTCAGTTTTGGGAAACCAAACCAAACCCTCATGTCATAAAACTGAACCACAGTAATGATTCTTGTTTGGATACATCCAGAATCATGACTCATTACACTTTAACATGCCAATATATCGCACTTATACTGTATAGTGTACGATCAATCACATAGACAAATAAACTTAGTGAATACGTTGTTAACATATGAAGCACCATCATAAAAAACTATATTGACAATCCACTAGACCGTGACAATTTCTAGCACTTACACTTCAACCATGACTTCAAATAAATAGCAAGTTCTGCTACTTTACCTCCTTAAAAAGGTTTTAATATGGTATATATGATATATATGTACATATCAATGTATTTACATGGTTCTAATGGTTCGATTTAACCTTCAAACTGTGAATGAAACCATAAAATGTTACTGAACACAACCAAACCACAAAACAAAGCGAACCTCAACGAAGCCACCTGTTTGTATCCTTTAATCGGTTCAACTGGATTGAATCAGTTCTCTGAACACCTCTATATGGTGGATTTAGATGTTTTATGTTTTTCTTTTAGGAGTACGATATCCTTTGATAAAATAGATCCATAACTGATATAAAATGCTCGAATAAAACAGAAAATTAAGAGAAACAAAACAAACATAGAGATCGTAGTGGACTTCAAGGGGTCTCTGGAGGCATCAACTGCACTTGATTCAAATATGACTCTGTGTAGGGGGTAGCATAGTTGAGTTGAGAGGGCCTTCAACTGTTAGATAACTAGTTAGGGGTTCAATTCCTATGTGCGCTCTCGCCCTTGTGGACACTGGCTCTCAACATAGGCCATAGGGCTAGAGTCCCTAGTCTTAGATGTGGTAACTCTCACCCTTGCATAAAAAATAATGACTGTTAGGTTGGCAACTAGTGTCATTGGATTGTGTCACTAGAGCTTTCATGCCCAAACAAGTCAACCTGAACTAACTCAAATTGCTTCACTGGTTACCTTGTGTCAACCCTGAACATGATATGTGTTCACAACCAAACAATGTCTATCTACAAAGATTCTTAACTAAGTAGTTAATAGCATGCTATAGCGTTTTATCAATCCTCTAGCCATTATAATCAGTGTTGTCTGACGCGTATCATATCGTCTATCGCTGGGCTCCATGATACAGGCGTATCGTATCGTATCGTACTTTAATATTAAAATAATGCAAAAATTAATTAAAAATTAATAAAAAATAGTAAAAAATCGAAAAAAATCAGGAAAAATCTGATAATTGCTTTAAATTCATATAATATAAGTTTAGTACAGATTGAGCATTCAGCATTGAACAATTGCATCCAAATTTACATATTTTGAATCCAAAAAATAAAATATAGACATAGTTTACACTTTACAGTACACTATAGTTACATATAATGTTACATTTTACAAATTGTAATCAGGATCATCAACTAAATAATCTTCATCTTTTCCTTGTTGCAGATCCTCATCATCATCAGCCACGCCCACACCTTCTTCTTCAAAATCAAATTCTTCATCTCCATAATGTTGTTGTGCTCCTTCCAAATTAATCCAGGCAATGTCTTCTTCTGTTAGGAGGGCATTTTCTTCAGTGTCTTCCATAACCCAATCTTCTAATATATCAAAATTATCCAAACTTATTGGATCGAACTGACTTTCTTCTCTATTTACTTTTTTTAATTGCCTACGACACAAACAAAGATAAACAATTAGTAAGTAATATTAACAATTGAAAACTGAAGTTAAATAATATCGAATTGAAAATTTGAAAGTAATACGACATTACCTTTCACGAAGGCGCATGTTACAACGAATATAAACCAAATCATTAAGCCTTTTGTGTTCCAACCTGTTGCGCTTTTTTGTATGGATGTGTTCAAAAACACTCCAATTTCTTTCACAACCTGTTGTACTACAGGTTTGGCTTAAGACTCTAACTGCAAAATCTCTAAGGTTTGGACAATCACTTCCAAACCTATTCCGCCAAACATCTGTAAAAAAAAAAATATAAACATTAGAGACATAATAATCTACAGTAATGTAAGATGTAAATTAAATATAAAAATAAACAATGTACCTGGACGCATCGTAGAGCGGTTGCGAATTGCAACAGGCAAACCCATCAAGTGAAGAGCATTATCATATATCTCCATCTCTTGATGCATCGCATCTACTATGCTCTCATCAGGGACTAATCTGTCGATGCATTCAATGATTCCTCGATTAACCTCACCGTTCCTTTTGAAGGTTGCTGAGTACCTCAATGATGGGTTTAGATAGTAGGCTGCTGCATGAATAGGCTGATGCAATTGTTTATTCCATCTACTATCAATTATTTTCCACACAGGCACATAATCTCTTTTTTTTTTTTCATTAAAGTTATTTTTAATCACTTCTTTTGCCCTGTCCATGGCTTTATAAAGGTAGCCCATAGATGGTTTCTCCTCGCTATCAGCCACTCTCAAAACTTTCACTAAAAGACAAGTAATTTTCAATAATCTGATACATGCATTCCAAAATGAACTTCTAAAAACCGTTTCTGCAATCTCATTTAACTTTCTGTTCCTTCTGTTTTGTGGCAACTCTGCAAATTGTTGCCACTCATCTGAGGAGAACATTCTCTTTAAAGCTTGCTTCTGTCTCACAATACTCTGTACAGATAAGAAGTTTGTTGCGAACCGAGTTGCAGCTGTGCGAAGAAGCTCTGCACCTTCTGTGTATCTCCTCATCATACACAAAACAAATGCATGGTTGTAAATGAATTTTGTAATATCTTGGCAACACTCAGTTGCTGCCTTTATTTCATCCATCTCACCAATATCCTCCTCGAGGATGAGATCTAAACAATGGGCTGCACATGGAGTCTTCAGCTATAACCCTCTTTCCCATGCTAGGTGCTCGTGAACTGCTACTATCAATATCTGTTCTAGCATCTAAAGGCAAACTATCAGTGAATCTAACTCCAGTGGCAGTAGCATCATCAGCTTCTTCACACATCTGAAAATCATCCTTTTGTTGTTTCCTTTCCTGTATGCTCTCAATCATTTGCAATCATTGCCATTTAATACCTTCTGGCACACTTCTAACTCTGCCTGTGCATGGTGCAACTTCTTTCCTGGTTCCTACTAGGTGGTGTTTCAACATTGAAATTCCACCACTAACCACCTTTTCACAAAATAAACATCTTATTTTTAACCTTGAACCCTCAACTGGTATACCCTACTGCTATGCCGGATCATCAGACCGATAATGGGAGTCTCTACCACCCCTTGCTGCCATATCAATGGAGTACTTTAATTCAAACAAAAACCTGAAAATAAAAGCAGTTCGTAAATCCCCAATCTTCAAATAACACTCAAATGGAGTGTCTCCCACTTCATGAATGTAATAAAAATCGTATACAAACACTTAATAACTTCATATTTTGTCATTCAAAAAAAAAATGAAATAACAAAAAAAAAATATAAAAAGAAAAAATAGAAAAAACATTCAAAATATACCTAAATCCGAGTTTGGAGGCTTGAACAGATACCGTAGGGCACGATTTTAGAGCTTTGAACACCAAGGAGGTGAAAACCGACTCTTAGGGAGCTTGAGGAACCCAAAAGGAGAGAGGAAAATCGCGGGTTTCTCTGGTGTATTGTGCGTATCGTACGATACGGGCGATACGCACCATATCGTGCGATATGGCCCGTATCGCACGATACGGTGCGATACACCCGCACCTGCGATATGGGTCCCCATATCGTATCGTGGCCCACGATACGATACGTACGATACGGACAACACTGGTTAAAATGGAAAGGAGCATTAGGTATTCTTTGTGATAAGAAGATACCATTAAAGTTAAAAGGTTAATATTATAGAGCAGCCATTAGGCCTGTCATGTTTTATGGTTTTGAGTGTTGGGCAGTTAATCATCAACATGTACAAAATATGTCTGTGACATGAATGAGTGGTCATACAAGAAAAGACCGTATACATAATGAGGTTATTAGAAACAAATTAGGAGTGGCACCAATAGAGGATAAAATGAGAGAACATCGTTTAAGATGGTTTGGACATATAGAAAGAAATCAAAAGAAGAACCTGTAAGAAGGTTAGAAAAACTAAATTTGGAAAGTATTAAAAGAGGTCGAGGACGACCACAAAAGTGTTGGAAAGAAACAATAAAGAATGATCTAGCTTATTGGGAGTTAATTGCTAACATGGCACACAATAGGGATATGTTGAAACAAAGAATCCATGTAGCCGACCCCGTCTAGTATGGGAAAAAGGCTTAGTTGTTGTTGTTGTTGTCTTATTGTCAGTCTAATATCATTATAGTGTACACTGTACAACAAAATGATATTGCTGAATGAAAAAATAGACACATCTTAGAAATAGCAAGAACCTTAGTTTTGGAACATAGAGTTCTTAAGTCCTTTTGGCCCAAAGCCATTTTCACTGCCGTGTATCTAATAAATCGATTACCATCCATGACCGTTGCTCAAAAATCTCCCTTTAACATGATCAGATTAGAAACTAAACCCTTTCATACTTTATCTCGTGTATTTGGATGCCTTTAATTTGTTCATATCCATGAACGTTTCAAGATAAACTTGATTCGAGGGCTGTTAGGTGTGTGTTCATCGTATATTCCAATTAGAAGAAAGGGTATGTATGTTATGATCGTGAAAATCATAGGAAATGTGTCGATGGATGTAACCTTTTTTGAAAATATACTCTATTTTCAAACACAAACTGAGCCCATTCAATCCAGTGTAGAAGAACTTGTACTTCCAAGGAATGCTATTGATGATGAAGTGTTTGAGGAGTTGATCCCTGAAGTAAAGAATAATATACAAAAGAGAAAAGAAGTAAAAGTATACACTAAAGGGGAGATAAAGATTGTTATGCCCAATCCTTTGGATGTCCACAATCAAAAGAGAGATTCCATTGAAGGACCAAGCAATGATGCTTTGAATCTTTCGATAGCTCTGAGGAAAGGTAAGCGACAATGTGGTATTTATCTAATTTCCCAATTCATATCATATGCTAAGCTATTAACAAGTTACTATAATTTTGTGTTCAATGTTGATACTTATCAAGTGCCCAAAGATTTTTTTGAAGCATCACAACATCCTCACTCGGTAGAAGCTATGAAATAAAATTCAAGCACATAATAAGACGTGGGATTTTAGTGACCTACCATCAAGAAGAAAGGTTGTGGGCTGCAAATGAGTATATACCATTAAGTTTAAAGTAGATGGAATTTTGGAAAGGTATAAGGTAAGACTTGTGGCACGCGACTATAGTTAAGATTGACTATGAAGAGACCTTTGTCTCAGTGGCAAAACTCACCACTATTCGAGTGATTATAAGTATGGCTGCCCAAAGATAATGAAATATGTGACAAGCTAGATGTGAAAGATGCATTTTTACATGAGAAATTGAAAGAGGAAGTATACATGGAGTTGCCACCCGGTTACCCAGATCATAAGAAGAAAGTGTGCAGATTGAGAAAGGTGATTTATGGGCTGAAACAATCTCTTATAGCTTGGTTCAAAAAATTCAGCAAGAGTGTCATTAATTTGGGATACGAGAAGAGTATATGTGATCATACATTGCTTATTAAGAAAGGAAAGAAATTAACATTAGTGTTGGTATAGTTGATGGCATAATTGTAACAGGAGACGATGTTGAAGAAATTCAGAAATTAAAACAAGAATTACACATTATTTGACATTAAAGACCTTGGGAAACTACACTACTTCCTGAGTATTGAAGTGGCATATTCAGGAACCAATATCTTCTGGAATCAAAGGAAGTATACCTTGGGCTTACTTCGAGATACTAAGATGCAAGAATGTAAGCCGTTGAATACCCCAATGGATGTAAATCAGAAACTATGAATGAATGATAGAGGTGATAAAGTGGATGTGATTAGACATCAATAACTTGTTGGAAAGCTGATCTATCTTATGATTACTCGATCAGACATAGCCTACGTTGTTGTTATGGTAAGCTGATTTATGCAGTCTCCATCTAAGCATCATATGAATGTAGTTTTTCATATTCTAAGGTATCTTAAGGTTACATCTGGACATGAAATTTTGTATGGAGCTAATGAAAAAAATTGAAGTATACACATGGAGATTGGGTTGGCTTTATGGAGGATAGAAAGTCAACCTCCAGATATGTAACATTAGTAGGAGGTAATATTGTACCATGTAAGAGTAAGAAGAAAACAGTTGTAGCTAGATCAATAACTGAAGAAAAGTATTGAGGAATTACATCTCAGATATGTGAAGGAAAGTGACTTCATTCCCTATTACAAAAATTGGATTGTACATAGAAGATTCAATTCCAATATATTGTGATAGCAAATCCACTATCCAATTTGCATCTAACTCAGTGTACCACGAGAGAACAAAGCATATAGAAATTTATTGTCACCTTATATAGGACAGTATGAGTACTAAGGAATTTAAGCTTGAACATAAACACAGATAATCAGTGTGCAAACATGTTAACTAAAGCTCTTAACAAGAATCTCCTGCAGAGACTTTGTAGCAAGTTGGGTGTGATTTCTATCTTCCATCCAATTTGATGGGGAGTGTTAAGAATACGGAATCGTGAAGTGAAGTCACGACTTGATACATGAAGCAAAGGTGATACTTTACTTCAATTTTCCTCTTGTTTCTTTGTTGTAGTTTAGTATAGTGTTTTGTAATTAAGTTTTATTTTTAAAGGTAGCTTTAAATTAGGTTTATTAATGACACTTAAGTAATATTTGTATTAGTGTAATACTGGTATTTAAGGGAACACCCTACCAACAACTATTATCAAGTTTTGGAAGAGAAGAAAGAGATAGGGGTGCGGTGGCTAGGAGAGGACTGCACAACCAATTCCATCTTCAATTTATTCGTGTTGTCTTTTATTATTTGATTTTCTTAAATCGCACAACTGTTTCAGTTGGTAATTTAGTTAAATGTTTTGATTGATGGAAATCGAGCTTTATGCACATTGTATAGTGTTGGTTTGACGCTTGCCTCCTGCCACACAAGTATGTTAAATACAACATAAGTAGTTTGAATTAAGTGGATTTGTTTTTGCAGAGATTTGCATTTAGTACTTGGATCATAAGTAGTTAAATGCAACATAATTTATAGTGGATTCTGATTCTTCTATAATCTTTGATTTTCCAACTCTTCTTCTAAATCTTGAACTGATGATTTGTATTTGCACTTTAAGGAATTATCAATGAGAAATAGTTGTTACTTAGAATAACTTGGTTACATTTATGTATTTATTTTTTAATTTAAGTTTAATAGTCGAATATGCATGTGTTTCTCTTCTTAGAATTTGTTTATTTAGTTTGATTCATATTAATGAATGTGGTGGGTATGTGTTTCGTGTATTTCTTAGAAATTAGAGAATTCATTATATATTAAATTTTAATCATAAATGAGAGTGTACCACTGTATCTTTACTATCGCTATATTAGGGTCAACCAGTAACAACCTACTAACTACTACTGATAACATAGATTCTTAAAAGCTCCACACAAATTAAAAGCCGAGAAAGAAAGGGTCTTCAACAAAATACCATGTCAACACTCATAAAGTAAGTTTTTCATGAAATAATACATAGAAGGGAACACAAATAATGAGAAAATACATGACTAGGAAAGCCAAGTGTAAATAGAGTTATAAGATCATCAACGGTAACCACAAGCCCAAAACATACAAAAAGAGGAACTCAAAAGCTGAAATCAGATCACACACAAAGGGGAGGTAGGGGCCTTTCCTACGTCTTGGGTGGATGGCACACGGGAGTGCATGATGTGGGGTGTGCATGTGAGTGTGCATGGGCTGCTCATCCCGTGACAATAGGCGAGCCCATACCTAGTGAGTGGATCCACTCAGAGTTAATAATGGGCATGGATTTTCCCGTCCCATGTAGGGCATTATCATTGTTGTGTCATGCCTCTTGTGATATAAAAGGGAGTCAGGTAGGCGAAAGAAGGAATCCAACCATTGAGAGAGAGAGAGAGACTTAGAGAGTGAGCTGAATGCGTCGGGTGTTTGGGATACTCGAAAAGCATCCTCTATTTCCATAACCTCCATTGGTATTGCCAAGCCGACCAAGGAAGAAGATTGCCTAGTGGTGCCTTTGCCAGTTGCGTGGTTTCACTTTGGAGTGCCTAGAGTCCAGTGGTTAAGGAGAGTAAACCTCTTTTGTCTTTTGTAATAAAATCCTTCTTCCCTTCATTTGGTTTCGTGCCTTACATCAAAGAATGTAACAGAGCAAGGCTGGTGGGTCTTAAAGGCCTACTACATATCAGAGCTGGTTTCATGAGTCCTCACACATGTTTTTACACCATGATACATGTCTCTTATAAGGTTAATGTATGTCAATGGAATATCTCTTTTTTCCAAGGTTCTCCAAAGAACCTTCCTCGGTACCCTATCATAAGCTTTTTCTATATCAATAAATATCATGTGAAGATCTTTCTTTTTTTTCTCTAAAATGTTCCATAAGACGTCTCAAAAGGTGAATCGCTTCAAGAGTAGATCTGTCTGGCATGAATCCAAATTGGTTCTCTCTTGTACTTGATATTTGTCTTAACCTACGTTCGATAATTTTTTCCCATAATTTCATAATATGGCTTATTAACTTGATACCTCGATAATTCACACAATTCTGAATGTCTCTCTTGTTCTTATATATGGGTATAAGTATACTCGCTCTCCATTCCTCGAACATCTTTTGGCTTTTCCATATTTCATATTAAATAGTCTTGTGAGCCAAGTGATTCCTATTTCTCCTAGTATTTTCCAAACTTCTATAGGAATATTATCTGGTCCTACCGATTTACCACCCTTCATATGAGCCTCTTTGACTTCATTCTTTTGAATACGTCGGTAGAAATTGTGGTTTATATACTTTTCTTATTTGGCTAACTCTCCTAAGCTAATACTAACATCTTTATTTTTATTAAAAAGCTTATAAAAATAGTTTTTCCATCTATTTCTTATATCATCATTTGCCACTAGAATTTTTTCATCCTCGTCTTTTATGCATGTAACATAATTAAGATCTTTAGTTTTCTTATATCTAGTCCTAGTTATCCTAAAAATATCTCTTTCACCCTCTTTTGAGTTGAGTTTATTATATAAATCCTCCCAAATTTTAGCTTTTGCTTCACTCACGGCCTTTTTCGCTTCATTCTTTGCTTTCTTATAAGCCTCTAAAGTTTCACTAGTTTTCTTAGCATAATGCAATTTGTAGCATGCCCTTTTTGCCTTGATTTTATTTTGCACTTCACTCCACCACCAAGCTTCTTTTTGTGCCGGTACACCTCCTTTAAATTCACGTAACACATCTTTTGCCACTTTCCTAATTTGTATAGCCATATTGTTCCACATATCACAAGGTGTACCAACATAATTCCAAGCACCTCCTTGAAGGACTTTCTGTTTAAATATATATTTTTTCTTACTTTTGAAGTTCTACCATTTAGTCTGAATAGCTCGATGCACTCTTTTCTTCTTTGTCTATTTTTTTATTTGTAAATCTATAACTAAAAGTTGATGTTGGGTGGTTAAGCTTTCTCTTGGAATTACCTTACAATCTTTATAACACGTTCCATCTTTTTTTCTACAAATAAAGTAATCAATAATCTTTTTTTTCTACAAATAAAGTAATCAATTTGCATTTGTGATAAGCCACTCTTATAAGTAATTAAATGTTCATCTCGTTTTTTTGAAGATTTTATTGAATATAAAGAGATTAAATGGCACAACAAAATTTAAAATCTCCGTACCTTGCTCATTTATATCCCCAAAACCAAAGTTTTCATGAATACCTTGATATCCTAATGCCTCTTTACCGACATGCCATTTAGGTCTCCTCCTAAACAAATCATCTCCCTTTGTGGAATCCTTTGAATCACCTTATCTAACTCTTCACAAAAAGTTGTCTTTATGTTATCTTCTAGTCTTACTTGGGATGCGTAAGCACAAACTATATTCAAAACCTCTTCTCCTAACACTAATTTCAACGTTATGATTTAGTCACCATATCGTTGTATGTCTACTACACTATCCTTTAAATCTTTATTTATGATAATACCAACTACGTTTCGAGCATTTTCTTTACCTGAGTACCATAATTTAAAACCTGTATCCTCTATCTCCTTTACTTTTTATCCAACTTATTTTGTCTCTTGTAAACATAGAATATGAATCTTTCTCCGAATCATAGTATCTACCACCTTCACTAGGTTACCAGATAATATTCCGATATTCCATAAACCAATACGAATCTTATTATTTAGGACTAGCTTCCTTACCTCCCGCATCCGTCAATTGTCAAAATGCGGAGACCCTCTCTGTAAATTATTCGCTACATTCGAACGGCAATGTAGCGGGATTAACTTCTTTACCCACACCCGTGCATGATGTGGGAACTGTTGGATCTTATGGATGAAGATTATGATCGCAGACCATCTATAGAACCTGTTTTTGATTATTATATTTATATAGATATATATCTTAAGTATGTTTTTAACGGTAGTTTTAAATAAGCTTCATTAATGACACTTTAGTAAATTTGATATTGTAATTCTATTATTTAAAGGGGTGAACCCTTATTAGGCGTGTAATTTTCTGAAACAAGAAGAAAGAGTTTTAAAGGTGGCGACAGTTGTTGGCCAATCACACCTCCATCTTCTTTGTAATCTCTGTAATCTCTCCATTAATTTCTCCATTAATTTCTGTGTAATCTTATGTGATTATTGAACATGGTATCAGAGCGGGATATGTAGAAGCAACAATATCTTTGAAGAAAGTCAAATCAACCGTTCAATGGAAGATAAGACAGATCTTGTCTCACGACAACAGGATAAAAGTTCTGTATCTTTAGGACAGGCAAGACAAATCCACTCCCATGACAACAAGATAGAAATTATGCATCTTCAGGACAGGTTTTTTCTTTCTGATTCATTTGGGGTTAATTGTATTGTACTGCACCATTGATAGAAATCTGCACAGTCAAAAAAATTCTGGATCAGAAATATCATGTTGTTTTACAACCACATTTGATAATCAAGTCCAGTGTTGTCTGACGTGTATCGTATCGCGTATCGCTGGGCTCCACGATACGGGCGTATCATACTTTAATATGAAAATAATGTAAAAATTAATTAAATAATCAATAAAAATTAGTAAAAATAAAATAAATAAAAAAAGTTTAGAAAAAATTCAAGAAAAATCTGCTAATTGCTTTAAATTCATTTAATGTAAGTTTAGTACAGATTGAGCATTAACATTGAATAATTGCATCCAAATTTACATATTTTGAATCTAAAAAATGAAATACATTTACATTTTACAAATTGTAATCAGGATCATCAACTAAATAATCTTTATCTTCTCCTTGTTGCAGATCCTCATCATCATTAGCAACACCTTCTTGGAAATCAAATTCTTCATCTCCTTGATGTTGTTGTGCTCCTTTCAAATTAATCTAGGCAATGTCTTCTTCAGTTAGGAGGGCATTTTCTTCAGTGTCTTTCATAACCCAATCTTTTAATATATCAAAATTATCCAAACTTATTGGATCGAACTTACTTTCTTCTCTATTTACTTTTTTTAATTGCCTACGACAAACAAAGATAAATAATTAGTAAATAATATTAACAATTGAAGACTCAAGTTAAACAATATTAAATTGAAAGTAATACAACATTACCTTTCACGAAGGCACATATTAAAACGAATATAAACTAAATCATTTAATCTTTTATGTTCCAACCTGTTGCGCTTCTTTGTATGGATGTGTTAAAAAACACTCCAATTTCTTTCACAACCTGTTGCACTATAGGTTTGGTTTGATAATATGCAGCTGCATGAATAGGCTGATGCTAATCCCTCTTTTCTCCATTAAAGTTATTTCTAATTACTTCTTTTGCCCTATCCATGGCTTCATAAAGACAACCCATAGATGGTTTCTCCTCGCTATCTGTCAATCTCAAAACATTGACTACAGGAAAGGTAATTCTCAACAATCTAACACATGCATTCCAAAATGTACTTCTGAAAACTGTCTCTGTAATCTCATTCTAACTTTCTGTTTTTTCTATTTTAAGGCAACTCTGCAAAATGTTGCCACTCATATGAGGAGAACATTCTCTTCAATGCTTGCTTCTGTCTCACAATACTCTGTACAAATAAGAAGTTAGTTGCAAATCGAGTTGCAGCTGTACGAAGAAGCTCTGCACCATCTGTATATCTCCTCATCATACATAGTACAAATGCATGGTTATAGATGAATTTGGTGATATCTTGGCTGTTAATGTAATAGGGTGCACGGGCCCTTAGGGCCCGTGCCATATTGAGTATAGAAGGGCCAGGGCCATGCTGGCCCTGGCCATAGTCGTTGGGGGCCCCTAACGGCTAGTAGCCATTGGGAGTCCCCCAACGGCTAGTGCTGGCCAAGACCAATACTAGCTTTCTTTGGTCTTCTTTGTTGTGTATTTTGTACATCATGTAAAGCCTATAAATACTCTATCAAACCATGAATAAAGTATGCAGTCTAGTACTGCTTCCGCTCTCGTTGGTTATTCTTCAAGATCGGCATTCGTGATTTAATGCTATTTGACTCTTGGCGACTTGGTGAACTTAATTCGTGCAATATCAACCTTCATTCATTGACGACTATTTACATGGTATCAGAGCCTCGGATTGAAGAAGTCGAGTGCATTGGGAAGCATGCCACCGATGCAAAATTTGAAGAATTTCATCAAATTTGAGGTTAGTTCATAATTCTTGATTTTGCACAAAATGGAAGGTAAAAACGAGTCGTTTAGATGTATCTTAGTCCCAAAATGTTACCAAAGTTGGGCTAGGACCATGAAAAAGTATTTTTTGTTAAAAGATTTTTGGGATTACATCGATGGAACTATAAAGGAACCAACTTTGAACATTGATGGTTTAGATGATAATGAAATCGTCAAAGCTAATACAAGTTAGATTTGAAATTGTGGGAAAAGATGAATACAAAAATTACATGGATTATATGCCAAAATGTGGATGAAAAGCTTAGAAATAGGATTAGTGCTTTTGAAAACGGTTTTGAAACTTGAGAATACTTGAAAAAACTTCATTCTCAAGATGATTTTGTATTTCAAATTGATCTAATGAAAAGAATGGTTATGCTTAAACAAGGGAACCTAAGCATCAGATACTACTATAATGAATTTTCGGAGTCATTGACTCAATTAAGAAGTTTTGACAAATTTGAAAATCTTCACAAATTAGATGAATTTTAAGAATTTCTAGACAACCAATACTTCTTCTTGTTTATGCGTGGGTTGAGAGACGAATTTGAAAATATTAGATCAAACCTTATACATAGAAAACCTAGACCTAGAGGGGATTCCTTTTTGGCTGACCTTGTTATGGAGGAAACAATATTGAAGAATATGAATGTGGCCAAGGAAACCGTGCTTGCCGCATCAAAATCGGGAGCAAACTTAAAGACCTACAAGCCTCCGCATGCAAAGAACAATGAAGGCATGTCAAAGAAGCCCATAGGATCGTGACCCAACAAAGACACTATTTTCTACTATTGCAAGAAAAGTGGACACATCAAAACCACTTATCCTTTACTTCGGAAAAGAAGTGGAAACGTGGGAGCCGTAGAAGAAGGGGGTGTCTTGTCCAACAACATCAATGCATACATAGAAGAAATCTTAGGAAAAAGCAAGCATCTCCGAGAATGTTCTATCCACTTCTCAAGGTATGTCTTGGTTTTTAGATTCTAGTGCATCTTTTCATATGACACATAGTGAAGATTCTTTGATTAATTCTTATGAAACCATTAGAAAACATGTGTTTACGGCCGATGGAACAAAACTCCAAATTAAAAAAATAGGAAACCTTGAAAAACAAAACTTTAAAATTCAAAATGTAAGTCATTTATACCTAAACTTAATTTAAACCTACTTTCGGTTGCTCAAATATGTGATAACAATTGTATAGTCACTTTCTCATCTAAACATTGTATGGTGTAGGATTACCTATCGAGCAAGGTGATTGGTCAAGGCCATAGAGAAAGTGAACTATACAAAATGGACTGTCTTGTTATGCCAAATTCCGATTTTTGTAACGTAGCCCAAGATGCTAAGACTTGACACTTGGACTCTTAAAAATTATGTAATATTCCCTTCATGAAAACCATTAGAGAGAAAAAGTTTGAATGTAAAGATTGTATTATTGGAAAAATACATCATCTTCCTTTTGGAGAAAGAAACTATGTACCAAAGAAAGAGATGTAATACATTTGGATGTTTGGGGCCCCGCGCCTGTTGTTTCAAAAGGAGGAGTGCAATACTATGTGATTTTTGTGTATGGCTTTACTCGCTTTACATGGATATATCTCTTGAAACACAAATCCGAAGTATTTGAAAAATTTGTAGTCTTTTGTAATATGATAAAAAACCAATTTGGAGCCACCATTAAAATCTTTAGATTCGATTCGGGAGGAGAGTACATGTCGAATGAATTTAAAAAATTTATTGAAACTAATGGTATTTTTCATAAAAAATCATGCACTAAAACATCCCAACAAAATGGTCTAACGGAAAGAAAACATAGACATGTTATTGAAACTTGTAGAACTATGCTAATTGCTAGTAGGGTTCCTAAATATTTATGGGCCGAAGCTACTCTTACCGCATTATATCTTATAAATAGAATACCTTCATCTAACCTTGAAAATACTTAACCTTTCGAAAAATTGTACAACATCCCTCCATACTAGGAACGACTTAGAGTTTTTGGATGTAGATGTTTTGTGTATACAGACAAGAATGATAAACTGTCACCTAGAGCTATTGAATATATATTCCTTGGTTATGACATTGATAATAAGGTTATAGGTGTTTTGATCCTATAGAAGACAAATTGTATGTGTCTAAGGATGGAAATTTTTTTGAGAATGATAATTATTATGAATCCAAACTCTTGGAAAATTCTGAACCATTCATTCCTCAAGATTTTTTTGATCTAGAAGAAGATAATGATTGTGACTCAGTAGATCATCAAGACATTCAAGAAAATCATGTTGAAGACAATGACACTTCACACACAACAATTGATACTCAATCGATTGTCGAACCCTTCCCCTCACATTATACAAGATGTCCTAGAGAAACCAATGATGCCCACATAGAACCTGATATTACAAGATTAGAACTCAGGGTTTCAAGATCTCCTCAGCGATTTGTGTCCTATGAATCTTTTGAACCACAATGGAGAAATTTGATTGCTACCCTTCGTCAAGTTAAGGAACCTAGGTTCTATGATCAAGCTAAAGGTATTCCAGAAGAGAAGATGTTATGAAAGATGAACTCAACACCCTAGACAAGGCTCAGACATGGATAGTTGCCCCCACACCAAAGGATAAGAAAATCATTGAATATCGATGGGTATATAAAATCAAAACTCATAGCAATGGTCACATTGAGAGATAAAAGGCTATACTAGTTGCTAAAGGTTATGCCCAAGAATATGGAATTGACTATGATGAAACTTTTGCCCCTGTAGCTAGAATGACTACGATTAGAATCCTCATAACCATTAGTGCAATTAAACAATAGAATATATACCAACTTGATGTCAAAAATGCCTTTTTGAATGACTACTTGAACGAAGAAGTCTACATGAGTCTTCCTCCTTTATTAACCTTCCTCCTTGTCATGCTCTTAAATTGCGAAAGGCTTTGTATAGTCTGAAACAAGCTCTTAAAGCTTGATTTGACCGATTTAAAAAATTCATGCATTTGCATAATTTTGTGACTTGCTATACCGATATTGTATTGCTTGTACGAAAAACATCTGATATTGTTATCTTGCTTTTGTATGTGAATGACATGATCATCACAGGAAGTGATGAAGCAGGAATTGTTGAAGTTAAACTTAACCTTCATCATGAATTTGATATGAAAGACTTGGGCTTGCTGAATTACTTTTTAGGTATTGAGATAACAAAAAATAAGTGTGGATACTTTGTCTCAAACAAAGTTTGCTAATGATATTATTGACAGATCTGGTCTTACAAATACTAAGGTTGTTGACACACTGGAAGTCCTAGGCACAAAATTATGATCCACTGATGGTGAGAAATTAGACGACCCACCCCTTATCGACAGCTCATAGGTGCACTTACTTATCTCACCATTACTAAACCAGATATTTCTTATGCAGTATATACAACAAGTCAATTTCAACAGGTACCCACTTTTGTTCATATGAGTGCTGTCTTGCGCATTATTCGATATATTAGAAATACTGCCCACAAAGGGGTCCTCTTAACTTCTTCATCTTTTGATTTATCTGTATATACGGATGCTAATTGGGGTGGAGATGTCAACGATGGACACTCTACAACTGGTTTTTGTGTGTTTTTAGGCGAATCTCTAGTTTCCTAGAAGTGCAAAAAACAACAAAAGGTGTCTCTCTCATCCACGGAAGCTGAATATCGAGCCATGACTACAGCTGCGATGGAGATCTCTTGGATCACAACCATTTTAGCAGACATGGGAGTCACTGTACAACACCCTGCCATCATGTATTGTGACATCAAAAGCGCTATGTACATTGCCTTCAACAACACTTTTTATGAGAGGACAAAGCATATCGAGATGGATTGCCACTTTGTTCGTGAAGAATGTCTGAATAAGAAGATTTCGCTTTGTTATGTCACATCTGAGATGCAACTAGTAGATTTCTTCACCAAATCTCTTTCGGCTACTCGGTTTCAGTTTTTGTTAAACAAACTATCAGTGTATACCCCATAAGTTTGAGGGGGGGTGTTAATGTTTAATGTAATAGGGTGCACGGGCCCTTAGGGCCCATGCCATATTGAGTATAGAAGGGCTAGGGCCATGCTGGCCCTGACCATAGTCGTTGGGGGCCCCCAACGGCTACTAGCCGTTGGGAACGGCTAGTGCTTTTCTTTGGTCTTCTTTGTTGTGTATTTTGTACATAATGTAAAGCCTATAAATACTCTATCAAACCATGAATAAAGTATGCAGTCTAGCACTACTTTTTGACTTGTCTTGTATGTGCTTTCGCTCTCATTGGTTATTCTTGAAGATCGGCATTCGTGATTGAATGCTATTTGACTCTTGGCGACTTGGTGAACTTGATTCGTGCAATATCAACCTTCGTTCATTGACGACTATTTACATTGGCAACACTCAATTGCTGCCTTTATCTCATCCATCTCACCAATATCCTCAAGGATGAGATCTAAACAATGGGCTGTGCATGGTGTCCAATAGAAAGTCCCATAAGTATCAACTAACTGATTCCGAACTGCTTTGTAGTTAGCTGCATTATCTGTAATCAATTGGACTACATTCTCTAGCCCAACCTCATGTATAACCTTATCAAATTCTTGTCGTAGGATATCTGCAGTATGTCTCTCCTGTAACATATCTAGAGATCTAAAAAACATGAGTCCTTTAGGACAATATAAAAGAAAGTTTAGCAATGTCCTTCCTCGCCTATCTGTCCATCAATCTGTCATGATAGTGCATCCCGTTTCCTTCCATGACTGTCTTAAAGTCGAACAGTATTGTTGCACTTTAATGACGGTCTAATCTAATATCTTCCCTCTCAACTTCTGATAAGAGGGCATCCTGTATCCTGGACCAATGTTAGCAATTGCATCTGTCATTGCTTTAAAATGAAAAATATTTATTGCATTAAATGAAATGCATGCATCATAAAACCATATCCCCACTACAAGGTCTGCCTGATCATGCAGCTGTTCTAAAGTCATAGCAACATGAATTCCAAGTTGAGCATCAGGTGTAGTGGAAGGAGGAAAGAATGAATGTATGTTAGAAGAAGCTCTTCCTCTACTCCTTGTTGAACTTCCTTTTCTACCACTGTCAAAGTCTTCAGCAACCCTCTTTCCCCTGTTAGGTGCTCGTGAACTGCTACTACTAACTTCTGTTCTACCATATGAAAACAAACTATCAGTGAATCCAAATCCAATAGCAGTAGCATCATCAACTTCTTCAAACTACCATCATGCAGCTGTTCTGCCATTTAATACCTTCTGGCAGGCTTCTAACTCTGCTTGTACATGAAGCAACTTCTTTCGTAGTTCCTGCTAGGTGGTGTTTCAACCTTGAAAATCCACCACTATTCACCTTTTCACAAAATAAGCATATGATCTTTAACCTAGAACCCTCCTCAACTGGTACACCCCACTGCCATGCCGGATCATTAGACCGAGAATGGGAGTCTCTACCACCCCTTCAAACTTGAAAAGGAAAGCAGTTCGTAAATCCCCAATCTTCAAATAACACTCAAATGGAGTGTCTCCCACTTCATGATTGCAATAAAAATCGTATACACACACTTAATAACTTCATATTTTGTCATTTAAAAAAGAAAAATACGAAATAACACAAAAACAACAAATATAAAAGAAAAAATGAAGAAAAACATTAAAAATATACCAACATCCGAGTTAGGAGGCTTGCACGGACATCGTAGAGCACAATTTTGGAGCTTTGAACACCAAGAAGGTGAAAAACGTCTCTTAGGGAGCTTAAAACACTCAAAGGGAGAGAGAAAACCCGCGAAAAATGCGGGTTTCTGTTCAGTCGGGGACCTTTTATAAGGGTCCCTGGCCGTATCGCACGTATTGTACGATACGATGCGATATAGGTCGTATTACGATACGGCCTGTAGTATCGATACGATACATATCGCACCATATCATACGATACTTTGCGATACGGATAACACTGATCAAGTCTAGTAGTGCATCATTGACAACAACCTGAACAATCGACATCAACCTATTATGACAAAAGAAACAAGTGGATATAAAGGAGATTTAATAAGACAAATATTACCTGAGATATTTTTGTGTGTAGTAACCATTGACATGTGTGAGGACTCATGAAGGAAGACAGACTTCTTTGAAGTTAATATTGGGTTACATCAAGGATCAACTTTAAGTCCATACTTATTTATAATGGTGATGGATGAGTTAACAAAACATATTCAAGATGAAGTACCTTGGTGTATGTTATTTGCATATGACATTGTATTAGTGGAGGAGTCTAAGGAAAAAGTTAATAGAAAATTGGAACTATGGAGAGAAATATTAGAAAACAGAGGCCTCCGACTTAGTAGAACAAAGACAGAATATATGGAATGTAAGTTTGATCATTTGGGACATAGAAATTAAAATTGGCACACATTGCATTCCCCAAAAGGAAAGTTTTAAATACCTAGGGTCAATTTTTCAAAGTGATGGAAGAGTTGATGGAGATGTTACACATAGAATTAATGCTGGTTGGTTAAAATGGAGAGGAGCATCAGGTATTCTTTGTGATAAGAAGATACCATTAAAATTAAAAGGTAAATATTATAGAGCAGCAGTTAGGCCTGCCATGTTTTATGGTTCTGAGTGTTGGGCAGTTAATCATCAACATGTACAAAAGATGTCTGTGACAGAAATGAAGATGTTGAGATGGATGAGTGGTCATACAAGAAAAGACCGTATACATAATGAGGTTATTAGAAACAAATTAAGAGTGGCACCAATAGAGGATAAAATGAGAGAACATCGTTTAAGATGGTTTGGACATATAGAAAGAAGATCAAAATAAGAACCTGTAAGAAGGTTAGAAAAACTAAATTTGGAAAGTATTAAAAGAGGTAGAGGACGACCACAAAAGTGTTGGAAAGAAACAATAAAGAATGATCTAGCTTATTGGGAGTTAACTGCTAACATGGCACACGATAGAGATCTGTGGAAACAAAGAATCCATGTAGCCGACCCCGTCTAGTATGGGAAAAGGCTTAGTTGTTGTTGTTGTTGTTTAACCATTGACAGAAATATTTGTAAAAACACAGAGAACTGAGAAAAGGAAGAGACAAATCAAACAAGTGAAAAAACATATTCAACATTAAATTAACATGGAATGAAGAATGAAAGAGGAATCACTATCAGTTGCGTATGGAAATGATAAAAAATTGGAACCATTTCAAATTATAAATATCCAACTAGATGGAAGAAATTATAGAGAATGTGCACGGTCTATTGAACTATATTACGATCTAGAGGATCAGACAGACAGATGCAACCACCATTAGAGGGAAGCAGTCCAAATTTTGAAAGGTGGTTCAAGGATGATGCCCTAGTAAGCTCATGGCTAATTCAATCCATGAATCATTCCATCAGTAAAACCTTTATGTATATGGAATCAACTGCTGAAATTTGGGAAATTTACTCCAAACAAAAGAATATAGCTAAAGAATATGAGATTATTGAAAGAATAAGGAAATGTCGCCAAGGAACCATATCAGTGAGTGAGTACTATGGAGAACTGCGAGAACTATAAAATGAACAAAGACACCTTGTGAAAAGTAAGTGCAGTCACTGTGTAAAAGAGAACATCAGAAGGAGAAATTCGAAAAGTGTTTGACTTATTCTGAGGAATCTCATCGGAATACGAATCTATCAAGTTGAATATCCTAAGCAAAGAAGAACTTCCATCTCTTGGAACAATATATTCACTCCTACTAAGGGAAGAAGATCGGAAGAATTTAGAAAAGGAAGAAAATATACAAGTCGAGAAATCAGCATTTACTGGTAGGGAACAGAGTAATTATAAGAGAGGAAGAGATTCAGTCAAAGGTAGAGGAAGAGGCAGAAATCAAAATTATGATGATAAGAACAAACTACAGTGTACTTATTGTGGTAAAAGAAGACACATACGAGAATATTGTTGGGAAATTATTGGAAAACCCATAGAATATAAAGATATGGCAGTCACGTGGCAACTATATCCGAAAAAAAAGTAGAAATAAATCCTATAGATGAAATGACAGAATTGAAGAAACAAATTACAGAAATCGAAACACGTCTACGTGACTAACCTTCAACCTCTTCATCAAAGACAAAATTAAGTCCTACTTCTTATGATATTAGTGGTAACTACTCTCTTAAAGATTCTACATCTTTTTATAATTGGATAATAGATTCAGGGGCTACCGATCATATGGTAGGGAACAAATATATTCTCATGTAGTATGAAGTGACTTCAACTCCTCAGTATGTGAAAGTAGCAAATGATTCTTTAATTCCTATGAAAAGAAAAGAGTAATTCAGAGAGATAATCTCAGACTTAATTCAGTGATATATATTTCGAAATTCCCAATAAACCTACTTTCAGTAAGTTCCTTGGTTAGAGATATGAATTGTTCAGTTACATTCTCTCAATCTGGCTGTGTTTTTCAGGATTTGAGGATTGAAAAAACCTTTGGACGTGGTGAACTACGGAATGGGCTATATATAATACATGGAGATAAGATTTCGATGCAGAAAAGAGCACTGGCAACGATTACTGCAGAAGAAGAAATAAAAATTTGGCACAGTAGATTAGGACAATTGCCTGTGTCTAAAATTAGAGAGTTAGTTCCTTTTTCAATCCCTAGTGATGTGGTCATTCAATGTGATTATGTCAAAGGGCAAAACATCATAGGGCTAATTTTCCTAGTAGTGAATCAAAATCAGTTGTTCCTTTTGAGTTGATACATTCTGATGTTTGGGGACCATGTGTGATACCTTCTTTGGGAAACTTTAAGTATTTTGTTACTTTCATTAATGATTATTCCAGACTTACTTTTGTTTATCTAATGAAATCCAAATCAGAAATATCCTCGATTTTCCCTTTGATTCACAATCTCATTAAGACTCAGTTTGGTTATACCATTAAGACTCTCAGATCTGATAATGGTGGGGAATTTTGTAATTCTCAGTTGGAATCATATCTTCAGCATCACGGTATAATACATCAGATACCTTATATACCTAGTGAAGTCGTCTATAAAAATCACATAATAAGAAATTATTCCTTTAGACAAAACGAGTGTTGGTCCCCATACATCTTAATGGTGCCCATTCGAATAAATCTGAATGCACGATTTCAAAGGTTTAGGGGTAGTGTTTGTTTTGTTTGGAAAAGGTAGATGTTGCATTTTATCGAAAACACATTCTACAAGAAAAATGTTCAATATTTTTTATTCCAATAAGACATTGATACAACTTTTAAACATTAAGATGTCCTAATCTTTTGTGCCATAGAAGAACATCATTAGATAAAAGATTAACATATCCTATACCATGTAAATAATCCATGATATAAAGTCCGCCTTTACTATGGCCACGACCAATCACCTTTTTCGAGAGACGATCCTATAGAATACATCTCATGGATGAATACAACACAACTTTTATCTGAAATTTGAGATACGAAAATCAAGTTTAAATTTAATTTTGCAACAACACTAATTTTGGAAACTTTAAAGTTTTTGTTTTCCAAATCAATAATTTTATAACATTTAATTTTGTTCACATGATAAAGATTTTTGAACACATGAATTTAAATTTTTTTCATTAGAAGTCATATGAAAACTCTGCCCATGTAAGGGATCACCCTTGCATTGTCGATCCCAAGCCCGGATAAAGGCGGAGGGTTGTGTTAGGCTTTCGACAGTCAACGTAAAACTTTGTCGGATTTTTATAACATGGATTACAAAAATTATGATCATTGTTTTGTGGCGTCCCCGCCTAGCGACGTGCTACAAAGCCTGAATGCAGTGATATGGAAGCAAGGACCACTACATTTTCTTCTAAATATAGTGAATCAATAGAAGAGAGGGTTCCCACATCATGGATGGGTGTGGGTAAAGAAGTTAGTCCCACTACATTGCCGCTCGAATATAGTGAATAATTTGTAGAGAGGGTCTCCGCATTTTGAATATGGATGGATACGGGGGTAATGAAGCTAGTCCTAGATAATAAGATTCGTATTGGTTCTTGGAATATCGAAACATTATCCGGTAAGCTAATGGAGATGGTAGATACTATGATTTGGAGAAAGATTCATATTCTATGTTTACAAGAGACAAAATGGGTTGGAGAAAAAGCAAAGGAGATAGATGATACAGGTTTTAAATTATGGTACTCAGGTAAAAAAAAGGTTCGAAATGGAGTTGGTATTTATGATAAATAAAGATTTAAAGGATAGGTAGTAGACATACAACGATATGGTGACCGAATCATGACGTTGAAATTAGTGTTAGGAGCAGAGGTTTTGAATATAGTTTGTGCTTACTTACCCCAAGTAAGACTAGAAGTTAGTATAAAGACAACTTTTTGGGAAGAGTTAGATAAGGTGATTCAAAAGATTCCACAAAGGGAGATGATTTGTTTATTAGGAGACTTAAAATGGACATGTCGGTAAAGAGGTATTAGGATATCAAGGGATTCATGGAAACTTTGGTTTTGGGGATATAAATGAGGAAGGTTGGGAGATTTTAAATTTTGTTATGGCATTTAATCTCTTTATAGTCAATACAATCTTCAGAAAATGAGATGAACATTTAATTACTTATAAGAGTGGCTTATCACAAACACAAATTGATTACTTTATTTGTAGAAATAAAGATAGAGCGTGTTGTAAAGATTGTAAGTTTATTTTAGGAGAAAGCTTAACCACCCAACATCGACTTTTAGTTATGGATTTACAAACAAAAAATTGGACGAAGAAAAAAAGTGTGCATCGAGCTATTGAGACTGAATGGTGGAACCTCAAAAGTGAGAAAGAAGATATATTTAAACAGAAAGTCCTTCAAGGAGATGCTTGGAATTATGTTAGTACACCTTGTGATATGTGGAACAATATGGCTATACATATTAGGAAAGTGGCGAAAAATGTGTTACGTGAATCTATGGGAGGTGTACCGGCACAAAAAGAAGCTTGGTGGTGAAGTGAAGTAGTGTAAAATAAAATGAAGGCAAAAAGAGCATGCTACAAATTACATTATGCTAAGAAAACTAGTGAAACTTTAGAGGCTTATAAGAAAGGAAAGAAAGAAGCGAAAAAGGTCGTGAGTAAAGCAAAAGCTAAAATTTGAGAGGATTTATATAAAAAACTCAACTCAAAAGAGGGTGAAAGAGATATTTGTAGCATAGCTAGGGCTAGAGATAAGAAAATTAAAGATCTTAATTTTGTTAGACATTTACGATGGTCTAAAAGCATGTGTGAGAACTGAAGGAATGACAGACTTCTTTGAAGTTAATATTGGGTTACATCAAGGATCAACTTTAAGTCCATACTTATTTATAATGGTGATTGATGAGTTAACCAAACATATTCAAAATGAAGTACCTTGGTATATGTTATTTGCATATGACATTGTGTTAGTGGAGGAGTCTAAAGAAAAAGTCAATAGAAAATTAGAAATATGGAGAGAAACATTAGAAAGCAAAGGCCTCTTACGTTGTAGAACAAAGACATAATATATGGAATATAAGTTTGATCATTTGGTTACTTTAGAGGACATAGAAATTAAAATTGGCACACATTGCATCTCGCAAAAGGAAAGTTTTAAATACCTAGGGTCAATTTTTGAGAGTGATGGAAGAATTGCTGGAGATGTTATACATAGAATTAATGCTGGTTGGTTAAAATGGAGATGAGCATTAGGTATTCTTTGTGATAAGAAGATACTATTAAAGTTAAAAGGTAAATATTATAGAGCAGCAATTAGGCCTGCCATGTTTTATGGTTATGAGTGTTGGGCAATTAATCATCAACATGTACAAAAGATGTATGTGACAAAAATGAAGATGTTGAGATGGATGAGTGGTCATACAAGAAAAGACCGCATACATAATGAGGTTATTAGAAACAAACTAGGAGTGACACCAATCGAGGATAAAATGAGAGAATTTCATTTAAGATGGTTCGGGACATATAGAAAGAAGATCAAAAGAAGAACCTGTGAGAAGGTATGAAAAACTAAATTTGGAAAGTATTAAAAGAGGTAGAGGACAACTACAGAAGTATTGGAAAGAAACAATAAAGAATGATCTAGCTTATTGTGAGTTAACTGCTAACATGGCACACGATAGGGATCTGTAGAACAAAGAATTCATATAGCCGACCCCGTCTAGTATGGGAAAAGGCTTAGTTGTTGTTTTGTACAAGTCATATGAAGTGAAGCATCCGAACCAAGAATCTAAGAGGTTATACTTTGAATTTCATTTGTGGAAGATGAACAAATCACATAAACCATTGTTTTCTTTCTTATTGGAGTTTAAGTTTCTTTACTTTTTCTTTAAGTGTAAGGTCGGAGGATGATGCTTGTTTTTCTACCAATTCCACCTTTATTTTCAGTTTAAGATAATTTGGCGTTATGCAGTCGGCCTCTTTTGAATGGTGACATATAATCTCTTCTCTTGATTCACTTGGTCCTTCATTTTTGAAATCAAGAGGGTAAGCCTTCATATTTACTCTGGGTTTAGATGCGTCTAGGGCGGTGTCTTTTTGAGGTGTAGCTTCATTAATTCTTGTTTCTGTCATTTAAAGATGGGTGATGGCCTCTTCTTTGATAGAAATTTTTTTTCGATAAATAAGGAATGATGATATCCCTTCAAATTCTTTTTGGTGGTTTCTTAGAAATTGATATACAAAATCCTCATTATTCTCACATTGTCTCTAACTAAGACATTGTGTATATCTCTTTTTATAGCCATATAATTGATTTCAAATATTGAAATATTCATCAAAAAATTCATTTACCTCTTTATCTCCTTGTATAATTGAGACCAATTTGTCTCTTAATGCTATTTTATGAGTAACATTACTTTGAACATGAGATTTTTTTAAGTATTCTCATGTTTCTCCAGCGTGGTGAAATTGGCTAAAGTGTTCCTAGTATGCTCATTTACATTGTTTATGAGCACCCATAAGACCATTCTATAACCAACTTCATATTCTTTTTTTTGCTTAAGTATGATATTAATGGGGTTCTACCTTCAAACCACTTACATTGGGTCCATGTTTTGTAGTTTGTGAGTATTTAACGAATGTTAAACCCTCTTTATCATCCATATTTTAAGGAGAAAAAGAACGTAAGGAGGTACACTTACAATCAAATCAAAGATACGATCGGTATTTTTCATGAGACAACGAACAATGTTCCCACGATCACAAATGACTCTGATACCATATAATGAAGTGGATGCCTCAATGTACCAGTGAAAGATCGGTGAATATAACCTCAAAATGTCAATCACAAAGCCTTAGAAAAGGCTATAATAATTATTTAGCCCTAAAAGGCTTGAGAAAGTATGTATATGAGTGAGGTATTTATAGAAGAGAAAAAGAGGAAGAGAGAGGAAAAGGGAGCTTGTCATAGCCAGCCCACAACAGCTAGAATTTCTAGCCGTTAGGCCCCCAACGGCTAGGGGCCTGGCCCTTGTGGCCCTGGCGGCTTGATCGGCCAAGCCTTGAGGGCAAGACCCAATGGACTAGGCCTTGCCTCAAATAATGAAATACAAAAAAATATAAAATATAAAAATACATTTTCTAACATCTTGTACATGCATCCCTTCATATTCTGTAATACCTTAAGTTGGTCTGTGTGTCTTAGTGTGACCCTTTGCCTGCCATATTGGCATATTGCCACTTCCTTAAGGGAAGTGCCTCTAACTTACTAGTATAACACGTTGGGATCACACTTTTGCCTTATGACTTTGCCTTACATGTGTCTTGTTGCTTTTGCTCTTAAGTGTTTATCGTGTTGCGTGGTGTGAATTAAATGAATGCCAAGGTCTACTCTAAGCCTTCGCATCGGGGAGAAGGGCTCAAATCACATTCCCAATCGAAAGCCGTTTAAACTACTTATCCACTGCATCATTTTAGAAATCTGCTAAGGCTGATTCGGCCTCCTAATGAGGTGTCGGTCATGTTGTGAGACCCGTTAACTCTTCCGGCGGTTAGGGCGTGACATTAGCACCAAAATTGTTTAGTTTTTATTATCTTGTATCACATATTTTTTGACAGTCTTGGTTTACTGTTCTTATGGGGCTTTTGTTTTGGTAGGTGCTTCTTATTGGGCTAGCTACACTGTGGGATTATCACTTGGCCTTCTTTTATTTGATGGGGTTCTTAGGTATACTCCTCAATCTCATATAATTGGTTCTTTGTTAATGTTACGGTGAAGACCCTTAGAAGTGTATATATGCATTTAAACCCAACTGATTGTTCATTTATTACTTTACCAGAATTTCTATTGCCATGACTATTACAGTTATTTGCTACTATATGTGTTGGTGCACCGACCTACTTGTTAGAAGTGCTCACGTTTTTCTTCTTTTATGACAAATCAAGCCATAATAATGTGGACATTTTACATCAGTCAATGTCATTATTTGCAGTTTGTTGGAGAGATTTGAAATTCAAGGATACCGAGCGCATCAAAGTTTGATGTTATTCTAAATGCACTTGGAATGCCAAATTTGTCAAGCAAAACACACACATGGCTTTTAGATAAAGGACACCATGCCTTGGACTGTAGCGATTGTTACCCTATAATTCTAGGTATTATTTAGATCTGGCTGACGTATATTGATCTGACATGGTGACATGTCATAAGTATGAAGCTTTTTGCAATTTTCTTGCACATAAAATTAAAAGCTGCCAATATGCAAACTTGATACTTATTTCTTGTACATTGGGGTGATCTATGTTCGTTTTTGCAGTTGTCACTATCCTCACTCAACAACCTGACTATCCTGAATCAGGTATCAAGGAGTTCTATTTTTTTCAAAAAAGCTTCTTATTTTATGACATTTAAGTTACAAATTGCACAGTTATTGAACAAAAAAAGTGTGCCCTACTAACCGTGGGCCTACACAGACAAAGAAAAAGAAAAGGAAAAGGAAAAGGAAAAGAGAAAACAAAGCATACACAGAAATTCATACACACACTGGATAGATGGAGAGAATTATTCCATATACATGCAAAAACATAGTTTCACGTCCCTCTGTTCTATAATGTCTTTTGGTCTGCTCTTAATCTTCTCATTTCTAGGCTAGGTGACAAACTGGAAGCACGAGTCCTGGTGTGCTTTTGCATACAAAGTGCGCTTTTTATTCGTTCTCTTGTATATTAGTTACAGGTTTCTAAGAAACCACATTCTCCATTATCATAATTTAGACAATGTACTTCAAGTTCTTCGTTAGTAGATTTTTATAAATTTAGGACTATGAGAGTACATAATTTGCATCCAATTGAACATTGATTCATACATTAGCTCTATTAGTCAATTTCCCTTGATGGTGTTTTGAGTAGAATTAGCCGACCTCATTTACTATGGGAAAAGGCTTAGTTGTTGTTGTTTTGAGTAGAATAAAACAATTATAAACTGATAATGCTTTCTTATTTTGAAGTTATCACTAAATTCATATGTCAAGGCATCTTTTTTATAATGTAGTGCCAAATTTCCTCTTGTTGTTTCATTGTGATAGGCAACTCTTGTCAATTGACTCCGCTGCAGCTGGAAACTATACTAACAGAAGCTAGCACCTCAAGATACTGGCTGGTTCATCTTTCGACTCATCGTATAGCCTTCCATATTTTACATTCTAGCATCTATAATGGTAATACTTGGGTGCCAAGGGATACAAAGTTCCATACAGATTTTCAAACCATGTACATGTAAAGTTTCTATTTTAATAAATAAGCAAGAAAAGGAACTTTACATGTACATGGTTTAACAAGATGTTTGAAACTTTGTGCCTCTTGATACCCAAACACTACCATATACATGAAAAGTTACAAAGTTCCATACAGATTTTCAAACCATGTACATGTAAAGTTTCTATTTTAATAAATAAGCAAGAAAAGGAACTTTACATGTACATGGTTTAACAAGATGTTTGAAACTTTGTGCGTCTTGATACCCAAACACTACCATATACATGAAAAGTTAAAGTCAATATGCTTTATTTTCTATCTTTTGTATATTGATTGCCATATTTCTGATGTTACTAATGTTAAAGCCGAATTATTTATTGATAGGAATTTGCCACAAGGACATCATAAGGAATAGCAGGGGCACACACCTCCCTCTCTACTTAATCTCACACACCTTACACTTTTCTAATTTGATAATCACAAAATACTTAACTAAGGCTTATAACTTAAAAGGACTAATATAGCCTTATCCTACTACACGTTTAACAAGTAAAGGAAATAAAGTAGATAAGACAAAGTTGGACTATTCTATAGGTTGAGATGAGATCCATATCCCAACACTCTCCTTCAAGTTGGGAGGAAGATATTGATGACTCCCAACTTGGTGAGTGTATGCACTAGCCCACTTCGATTTATAGCTGTGGTGAGGATATCAGCATATTGGTCAACAAATTTGACATAAACTAGTTTGAATGCCTTCTTGATCACTTTCTCTCTTATGAAGTGGCAATCAACCTCAATATGTTTTGTCTTTTCATGATAGACTAGATTATAGCAATCTATATATGAATAATGCTGTCACAATAAAGGAGAATTATACCACATGTTTCCATTCCCAACTCTTTCATAAGAGACTTTAATCGTTGTTCCTCACACATCCCTTTAGCGATGGCTATATATTTGACTTTTGCAATGGATCTAACAGCTACAACTTGTTTCTTGCTCTTCGATTAAATAATATTTCCTCCAATAAGTGTAATATACTCAGAAGTAGACTTGTTATCATTTAGGGATCCAGTCCAATGAGCATATGAAAAAACTTCAATATTGAGGTGGTCTTTGTAGTTCAGTATTCATAACAAACTTTTGATAGTTTCTTGAAGTATTTTCATAAGAGGCAGAGTGAGAAATAGGATAAAGAGTACATGATCTCTAACCTTTTCGGATAGCAATGAGAAGATCATATTCAGGAACTATGAGAGGTAACTGAACTGAACTAAGAAATTATTAGTCATGTTGACTTGAGCATGGGACATCACCAATTTCTTTTCTCCACAAATATAAGTTTGAATATCCTTAGGAGCAATATCAGGCTCTTTATTCCTCATGAGATCAAATTCCACTCTAAAGGGACTATCCTTAGGAGCAATATCATACTCCTAATATTTGACAAAAGTAAATGCTCCAAGCGATCATGCCACAATCGAAATTTGTGTAGTAGTCGTGGCCGAATGAGTATGGAGCTGTGGATGTCATTGTAGGATCTTCAAGGACGTAGAGTCCCTTCGTCAAACTATCATGATTAAAGATTCTTCTCATCTTCAGATCCTGAAAGACAAATAAAAAAAAACTAAGCAATTTAGATGCTTTATGAGGGAGTTTACTCGTAATAAGTTTGACTGAAAAACTTGGGACATGCAAAACAGAGGGTAAGTAAAATAAAAAATTTTGCGCTTCTTGTTCCCATCATGAATGTCTTAGAGCCATCAACCAATATTATGGGTTTCTTGTTATGAAGGAACTCATAATTAGACAAACAATTTTTAATCCTAACCATATGGTCAGTTGTACGAGAATCTTCAACCCATATACGAGAAGAAATAGAATTACCCATCACCAATGATGAGGTCTAAGCCATAGTGGCTTGGGACACAAAAGTGAAATGTTGCTCACCAAATTGTGATTCCAATCCTTCTATATGCTTTAACAATTTAGTAATAGTACTCATATTTGTGCTCTTTGATGAATTTTTTGAGAGAGTAGGATAGTTTATCTTATTCTTGATAAAATTGGGTTTACCAATTAGATCCAAACATTGTTTCTTTGTATGATGATTCTTACCACAATGAGAGCAACTCAACTTTTTTTCCTCAGGTATCACGTCCTCTACCTCGAGAACTAGATCCTCCTCTCCTACGATTAGATTGATATTGATTTTTACTAAGAAATGACAATCTTATTAGGGTTGGAAACATCTTTTTTTTTTTATAGTACTCTTCTATCATAAAGAGTAAATTATACCTAAGGAGGAAAGTTCTCTTCCTAGAATGTTAACCTTAACTTCATTACTTAGAGCAGACCCTTATAATCAGTCAAATACCTTGTGTTTTTCAGCCCCTTTGCTTCTTTTCTTAGAACATGTGATCCACAAGTCATGTAGGTGTGCATAATATTTACTAATCATCCTATTTCTTTGTTTGCACCTTCTAATCTTTTGTAAGATATATTCTTTTATAACATTCTTCCTCCTACAATATATTTCAGATAAGGCTCTGTAAATGTATGATGCCGAGTCTAAATACATGAATGTTCTTCCAATTGAAGGTACCATGACACCGAAGTGTCATGTCTTCTCCATTTGAAATCGGCCGGGCTGCTGTCATCAGGGCTTGGGTGTGCCTATAAGAAAATCCCATTGCCCTCTAGCTAAGACTACCAATTCTATGGATCTGACCCATTCTAGGTAGTTCTTGCCATCCAGGAGTTTCACATTTTCTATATGAAATGATCCTAGCTTGTCTCCTGTTTGACCTTCTGAAATTTGATATGAAACTCCAACTTGTTTGCCTTTATCTGCCGTTCTCCCTCTTGTTGCACAACAACCCACTCAAACAACCTAGTAAACATGTTTTATGCTCAAACAATTGTGGTAAGATTTTTGTTGTAATCTCGTAGACACTTCAATCAGCTAATCCCCTAGCTTCTGATGTCTAAGACACTGACCTAACACTCTATTGGTCATCTTTCCAATACCATACCCAACGATCCAAGCTAGCTATACGTGATTCAAAAAGGCGGCAGAATCAGAAAACACAACAACCATCCACTATGTTCTCGTTTTATGGAGAAATATACGGCCAACAATCTGTCGACCTGCTCTCCATTCAAAACAGTCAATCTCCAGCCACCACCACAGCTACGAGTCATTCACACACAAACCTGTAATGTGTGAAACACAACCTCGTAGAATAAAAAACTAACATGATCCTACAGAAACTGCAGCCAGTCGGCTTGTTCTACACTCAACATCATATGATGATTCTATTGAATATGTCAACCACCACTAGTGGTCAATAGCAGTGATTGACGTCTCAATATTGCTCTAATACCATGTTAAAACTGAATTGTTTATTGAGAGAAATATTCTTTGATAGGAGGAGACCCAAGCTAAACTCCGCCCATGTAAGGGATCACCCTTGCATTGCCGGTCCCAAGCCCGGATAAAGGAGGGTTGTGTTAGGCTTCCGATAGCCATCGTAAAACTTCATCGGATTTTATAACATTGATTACAAAAATTATGAGCATTACTTTGGGACATCCCCGCCTAGCGACGTGCTGCAGAGCCCGAATGCAGTAAGAAGTAAGCAAGGGCTACTACATTTTCGCCTGAATGTAGTGAATCAATTGCAGAGAGAGTTCCCACGTCATGAACGGGTGTGGGTAAAGAAGTTAGTCCCGCTACATTGCCGCCCAAATGTAGTGAAAAATTTTTAGAGAAAGTGTCCGCATTTTGATTATGGACGGATGCGGGGGGTAAGAAAGCTAATCCTAGATAATAAGATTCGTATTGGTTCTTGGAATATCAAAACATTATCGGGTAAGCTAATGGAGGTGGTAGATACTATGATTCGGAGAAAGATTCATATTCTATGTTTACAAGAGACAAAATGGGTTGAAAAAAAAGCAAAAGAGATAGAGGATACAGGTTTTAAATTATGGTACTCAGGTAAAGAAAATGCTCAAAACAGAATTGGTATTATCATAAATAAAGATTTAAAGGAGAGTGTAGTAGACATACAACGATATGGTGACCGAATCATGACGTTGAAATTAGTGTTAGGAGCAGAGGTTTTGAATATAGTTTGTGCTTACTTACCCCAAGTAGGACTAGAAGATAGTATAAAGACAGATTTTTGGGAAGAGTTAGATAAGGTATTTCAAAAGATTCCACAAAGGGAGATGATTTGTTTAGGAGGAGACTTAAATGGACATGTCGGTAAAGAGGTATTAGGATATCAAGGGATTCATGGAAACTTTGGTTTTGGGGATATAAATGAGGAAGGTTGAGAGATTTTAAATTTTGCTATGGCATTTGATCTCTTTATAGTCAATACAATCTTCAAAAAACGAGATGAACATTTAATTACTTATAAGAGTGGCTTATCACAAACACAAATTGATTACTTTATTTGTAGAAAGAAAGATAGAGCATGTTGTAAAGATTGCAAGGTAATTCCAAGAGAAAACTTAACCACCCAACATCGACTTTTAGTTATGGATTTATAAATAAAAAAATCGACGAAGAAGAAAAGAGTGCATCGAGCTATTTAGACTAAATGGGTGAACCTCAAAAGCGAGAAAGAAGATATATTTAAACAGAAAGTCCTTCAAGGAGATGTTTGGAATTATGTTGGTACACCCTGTGATATGTGGAACAATATGGCTATACATATTAGAAAAGTGGCGGCAAATGTGTTAGGTGTATCTAAGGGAGGTGTACCGGCACAAAAAGAAGCTTGGTGGTGGAGTGAAGTAGTGCAAAATAAAATCAAGGCAAAGAGGGCATGTTAGAAATTACATTATGCTAGGAAAACTAGTGAAACTTTAGAGGCTTATAAGAAAGCAAAGAAGGAAGCGAAAAAGGCCGTGAGTGAAGCAAAAGCTAAAATTTGAGAGGATTTATATAAAAAACTCAACTCAAAAGAGGGTGAAAGAGATATTTTTAGGATAGCTAGGGCTAGAGATAAGAAAACTAAAGATCTTAATTATGTTAGATGCATCACAGATGAGGATGAAAAAATTCTAGTGGCAATTGATGATATAAGAAATAGATGGACAAACTATTTTTATAAGTTTTAATGAAAATAAAGATGTTAATATTAGCGTAGGAGAGTTAGCCAAATCAGAAAAATATATAAACCACAATTTCTACCGACGTATTCAAAAGAATGTAGGCGAAGAGGCTCTTAGATATATGAAGGGTGGTAAATCGGTAGGACCACATAATATTTCTATAGAAGTTTGGAAAATACTAGGAGAAATAGGAATCACTTGGCTCACAAGACTATTTAATGAAATATGGAAAAACCAAAAGATGCCTGAGGAATGGAGAGCAAGTACATTTACACCCATATATAAGAACAAGGGAGACATTCAAAATTGTGCGAATTATCGATATATAAGTTAATGAGCTATGCTATGAAATTGTGGGAAATAATTATCGAACGTAGGTTAAGACAAGTATCAAGTACAACAGAGAACCAATTTGGATTCATGCCAGTCATATCTACTGATAAAGCGATTCACGTTTTGAGACGTCTTATGAAACATTTTAGAGCAAAAAGGAAATACCTTCACATTATATTTATTGATCTAGAAAAAGCTTATGATAGAGTACGGAGAGCAGTGTTGTCTGATGCGTATCGTATCGCGTATTGCTGGGCTCCAAGATACGGGCGTATTGTATCGTACTTTAATATTAAAAAAATAGAAAAATATTTAAAAAATCAGGAAAAATTAGTAAAAATCCGAAAAAATTTGGAAAAATTAGGAAAAATTAGAAAAAATCTGCTAATTGCTTTGAATTCATATAATGCAAAGTTTAGTACATATTGAGTATTCAACATTGAACAATTGCATCCAAATTTACATATTTTGAAGCAAAAAATAAAAATGAAATACATTTACATTTTACATATTGTAAATTTGTATCAGGATCATTCGCTAAATAATCTTCATCTTCTCCTTGATGAAGATTCAAAGTTTCTCTTCACCTTCTGCTTTAAAATCAAAATCTTCATCTCCATCATGATGTTGTTGCACTCCTTTCAAATTAATCCATGCAATGTTTTCTTCGGTTAGGAGTGCATTTTGTTCGTTATCTTCCATAATTCAGTCATTTAATATATCAAAATTAAGAAACTGCTATCTTTGTACATGTAGTTATCATATTTGCTAATTTTCATATGTGAGCAAAACGATGAGCTCCATTTCTTTGATTATTTAGTTTATGGCACCTCAGTGATATGATATTATTACTTGATGATATCCCCCTTTTCACTTATTGGAGACTAGCTTTTTAACTAATGCTTGAGCTCCATCTCTCACTTCACAGACTCAATTAAGCCTCACATACATTCATCATGTTAAACTCAATAGAAGTCATGTAAGGTGAATCCTAAAATAGTGAAGTTTAAAATGCCCACTCAATGAACCGAGACAACCAAATTGTTCTTCATTGTTTGAGATTTCATGAAATTAGAAACTGGTAGCAAAAATATACCTAAAAGTTGGCAACAGAAACGAAAATGATTGTCATAATTTTTATTTCTTCATAAATTATTCTTATTCAATAAATGAAATTATAAACCTGAATTTACATGTTACATACACAGCTTGCAATCCCAAACAAGCATATCGGAGGATGCCTGGAGAGAAGTGAAGAGAGGCTAGAAACCTGTAAAAAAAAAATTTTGAATTTTTTTTTTAAAAACTTTTTTGGGCGTATCGCCCGTATCGTGGCTTCCCACGATACGATACGTATGGTGCGATACAGATAACATTGATGGAGAGAGGTTCTTTGGAGAACTTTAGAAAAAAAGGTATCCCATTGACATACATTAACCTTATAAGAGACATGTACGATGGTTCAAAAACATGTGTGAGAACTAATGAAGGAATGACAGACTTCTTTGAAGTTAATATTGGGTTACATCAAGGATCAACTTTAAGTCCATACTTATTTATAATGGTGATTGATGAGTTAACAAAACATATTCAAAATGAAGTACCTTGGTATATGCTATTTGCATATGACATTGTGTTAGGGGAGGAGTCTAAAGAAAAAGTCAATAGAAAATTAGAAATATGGATAGAAACATTAGAAAGCAAAGGCCTCTTACGTTAGAACAAAGACATAATATATGGAATATAAGTTTGATCATTTGGTTACTTTAGAGGACATAGAAATTAAAATTGGCACACATTGCATCTCTCAAAAGGAAAGTTTTAAATACCTAGGGTCAATTTTTGAGAGTGATGGAAGAATTGCTGGAGATGTTATACATAGAATTAATGCTGGTTGGTTAAAATGGAGATGAGCATTAGGTATTCTTTGTGATAAGAAGATACTATTAAAGTTAAAAGGTAAATATTATAGAGCAACAATTAGGCCTGCCATGTTTTATGGTTAATTAATCATCATGTACAAAAGATGTATGTGACAGAAATGAAGATGTTGAGATGGATGAGTGGTCATACAAGAAAAGACCGCATACATAATGAGGTTATTAGAAACAAACTAGGAGTGACACCAATCGAGGATAAAATGAGAGAATTTCATTTAAGATGGTTTGGGACATATAGAAAGAAGATCAAAAGAAGAACCTGTGAGAAGGTGTGAAAAACTAAATTTGGAAAGTATTAAAAGAGGTAGAGGACAACTACAGAAGTATTGGAAAGAAACAATAAAGAATGATCTAGCTTATTGTGAGTTAACTGCTAACATGGCACACGATAGGGATCTGTAGAACAAAGAATCCATGTAGCTGACCCCGTCTAGTATGGGAAAAGGCTTAATTATAGTTGTTGTTTGTAGGAGCAGACCCAAGTCGACCCCGTCTAGTATGGGAAAAGGCTTAGTTGTTGTCGTAGGAGCAGACGCATGGGGGCACAACCTCCCTCTCTACTCAATCTCACACACCTTACACTTTTCTAATATGATAATTACAAAATACTTAACTAAGGCTTATAATTTAAAAGGACTAATATACCCTTATCCCACTACACATTTGACAAGTATGGAAATAAAGTAGATAAGACAAATTAAGAGTGGCTGATTATAGGTGTTCTAGGACCCAAAATCCAATGGAAGGATACCAGATTTTATGTAATTCAATTATATGTTAAGTAATACTTAGTAAATGTATAAGTGTCTTTAAAGTTAGAAAGCTAAGTGTAATGTTGTTATTAGGTTTAATAGAGGAAAGAAAATAAGAAAAGGTGAGCCTCCACCCAAGAAGGGGCAGTGCATCACCCTATTTCCTTCTTCTCTATTTTCCTTTATCGTGTGCCATTTTCACTCATTGTACCTATTGATTTCAATCAATATGGTATTAGAGCGGGGAGATTGAAGAAAAAGGGAAATCAGGTTAATGTTTTGCGCCAAATATCAAGGAAGGACCAACAAATCATCCAATAAAACCTCTCCTCAAGATCTTTTGCGATCAAATATTCAAATCATTATTCAGGTATGATCCAATTTTTTTTTTACGCATAGATTGAACCATGGCAGATCGGTTAGGGCAGACTAATAGAAGTGATTCGTTTGTCATTACAAACATTAAATTAGATGACAAGAATTACCTAGAATGGTCTACATCAATTTTACTTGGAGTAAGAGCGAAAGGGAAGAGTGAATATTTGACTGATGGCTAGATTAGACGAGAATTAGGAAGCCCACTACCCATGTTGGGAGAGGGAAGATGCTCTGGTTGCAACATGATTGACAAACTCTATGATGCCTGGGCGATCTTTTTTGTATCTTGAAACAACTCATAAAATTTGAGAGGCTCTGAGAGAGGCATACTGTAAAAAAAATATTGCGAAGTTATATGAACTATGAACTCCTTGAAGATCCAAAAATGTAAGCAGGGGTAGAAATCTATTTGTGAGTATTACATTGAATTAAGAAATCTCTAGGTTGAACTATCTTATTTTACAATTATTCGGTGTAAGGAATGCACCAAAGAAAAAGCTAACAAATTTGAGAAACGTAAAGTATTTGACCTTCTGCATAGGATATCACCTGAATATGAAAATGTGAAGAGCAACATTCTAGCAAGTGAAGAGTTGCCCTGCCCTAGGTAAAGTTTATTCTTTACTGATTAGGGAAGAAGAAGAAGATAGAAGGAACTTGGAAAAAACTGAAATTCCAAGTTTAAATAAAATGACATTCTTTCGAAAAGGGTATGGGCAACCCATGAGAGGTAGAGGTAGTTTTAGAGGTAGAGGACATGGAGACAACACTACCGATGGAAGAGAAATCGTGAAATGCACACACATTGGAAAATCCAGGCATATGAAAGTTAATTAGCCATCCTAATTATGTAAAAGCTGAAGCTTTGATTATAGGCAACTAGGACATTGGAAATGAAAGTACAAATGAAGCAATCAGCATGATCTTAAAAAGATTGGAGGGCTTAGAGTAGTGAATTAGTAAAGCATCGACCTTATCTTCCACTTCTTCTTCAGATAGAATTCTTGTGACTATGACTACCACTTCACATGATCAGGCAGGGTCCAATGGTAATGTGTTTGATTTAAATTTCTCATTGCATATATGTTGGGTGATTGATTCATTGCCTTTGAACATATGGTGAACTCCATGGATGATTTGTTTGACTATAGAGAATTGTATGAAAAAGTAAGAATCACTGATGATTTATTCGTCCTAGTAAGGGGGAGAGGAAAGTTATGGATATCTCTTGTCTTATTAGATGCAGTACTTTATGTCCCGCAAATTTCAGTGAACCTATTAACTCCGCCCATGGAAGGGATCACCCTTGCATTGTCGGTCCCAAGCTCGGATAAAGGAGGAGGGCTATGTTAGGTTTCCGACAACCAACATAAAACTTTGTCGGATCTTTATATCATGGATTACACAAATTATGAGCATTGCTTTGGGGCGTTCCCACCTAGCGACGCGTTGTAGAGCTTGAATGCAATGAAAAGTAAGGGCCACTACATTTTTGCTCGGATGTAGTGAATCAATTCTAGAAAGGGTTCTCACATCATTGACGGGTGTGGGTAAAGAAGTTAGTCCCGCTACATTCCCGCCCGAATCTAGCGAATAATTTTTAAAGAGGTTCTTTGCATTTTGAATATAGACGGATACGGGGGGTAAGGAAGCTAGTCCTAGATAATAAGATTCGCATTGGTTCTTGGAATATCAGAGCATTGTTCGGTAAGCTAATGGAGGTGGTAGATACCATGATTCAGAGAAAGATTCATATTCTATGTTTACAATAGACAAAGTGGGTTGGAGAAAAAGCTAAGGAGATTGAGGATAGAAGTTTTAAAGTATGGTACTCATACAAGGCTCGAAACGGAGTTGGTATTATCATAAATAAAGATTTAAAGGATAGTATAGTAGACATACAATGATATAGTGACCGAATCATGACATTGAAATTAGTGTTAGGAGCAGAGGTTTTGAATATAGTTTGTGCTTACGCACCTTAAGTAGGACTAGAAGATAGTATAAAGATGACTTTTTGGGAAGAGTTAGATAAGGTGATTTAAAGAATTCGACAAAGGGAGATGATTTGTTTCGGCGGAGACTTAAATGGACATGTCGGTAAAGAGGTATTAGGATATTAAGGTATTCATGAAAACTTTGGTTTTAGGGATATAAATGAGGAAGGTAGGGATATTTTAAATTTTGTTATGGCATTTGATCTCTTTATAGTCAATAAATCTTCAAAAGACGAGAGAACATTTAATTACTTATAAGAGTGTCTTATCACAAACACAAATCGATTACTTTATTTATAGAAAAAAAGATAGAGCGTGTTGTAAAGATTACAAGGTAATTTCAGGAGAAAGCTTAACCACCCAAGGATGGTAAATCGGTAGGACCAGACAATATTCGTATAGAAGTTTGGAAAATCACTTGGCTCATTAGACTATTTAATGAAATATGGAGAAACCAAAAGATGCACAAGGAATAGAGAGCGAGTACACTTATACATATATATAAGAATAATGGAGACATTCAGAATTATGTGAATTATCGGGGTTTAATGAGCCATACTATGAAATTGTGGGAAAGAATTATCGAACGTAGGTTAAGACAAGTATTGAGTATAATAGTGAACCAATTTGGATTCATGCTAGGCAGATCTAGTATTGAAGTGATTCATCTTTGGAGAAGTCTTATGAAACATTTTAGAGCAAAAAAGAAAGACCTTCACTTGATATTTATTGATCTAGAAAAAGCTTATGATAGGGTATCTAGGGAGGTTCTTTAGAGAACCTTGGAAAAAAGAGGTAAACCTTATAAGACACATGTACGATGGTGCAAAAACATGTGTAAGGACTTATGAAGGAATGACCGACTTCTTTGAAGTTAATATTGGGTTTCATCAAGGATCAACTTTAAGTCAATACTTATTTATAATGGTGATTGATGAGTTAATAGAACATATTTAAGATAAAGTACCTTGGTGTATGTTATTTGCATATGACATTGTGTTAGTAGAGGAGTCTAAGGAAAAAGTTAATAGAAAATTAGAACTATGGAGAGAAACATTAGAAAGTAAAGGCTTTCGACTTAGTAGAACAATATGGAATATAAGTTTGATCATTTGGGGTTACTTCAAAGGACATGGAAATTAAAATTGGCACACATTGCATCCCGCAAAAGGAAAGTTTTAAATACCTAGGGTCAATTTTTCATAGTGATGAAAGAATTAATGAGGATGCTACACATATAATTAATGCTTGTTGGTTAAAATGGAGAGGAGCATGAAGTATTCTTTGTGATAAGAAGATACCATTAAAGTTAAAAGGTAAATATTATAGAGCATTAATTAGACCTATCATGTTTTATGGTTATGAGTGTTGGGCAGTTAATTATCAACATGTACAAAAGATGTTTGTGACAAAAATGAAGATGTTGAGATGGATGAGTGGCAAGAAGAGACCGTATACATAATGAGGTTATTAGAAACAAATTAGGAGTAACATCAATCGAGGATAAAATGAGAGAATATCGTTTAAGATGGTTTTGGGCATATAGAAAGAAGATCAAAAGAAGAACCTGTAAGAAGGTACGAAAAACTAAATTTGGAAAGTATTAAAGGAGGTAGAGGACGACTACAAAAGTGTTGGAAAGAAACAATAAAGAATGATCTAGCTTATTGTGAGTTAACTGCTAACATGACACACGATAGGGATCTGTGGGAACAAAGAATCCATGTAGCCGACCTCGTCTAGTATGGGAAAAGGCTTAGTTGTTGTTGTAAATTTTAGTGAACCTATTATCGATTAGCGCATTACTATAAGATTGAATTATACTATATACTTCTTTGCTTCTTAGTGTGTTTCAGGAACCAAAGATGAAAAAGATTGTTGGAGTTGGTAAAAGAGCTGTTGCTCGTATATCTATGAAGGAAGACTAAGAGGATAGCAACAAATACAACATCGATAGAGAGTGAAAGACTTTACACTGGCACCAACATCTTGGGCACCTACCGATTGCAAAATTGGAGTTGTATTTAGTGTTGTCTGACGCGTATCGTATCGTGTATCACTGGGCTCCATGATACGGGCGTATCGTATCGTACTTTAATATTAAAATAATACAAAAATTATTTAAAAAATCAAGAAAATTAGTAAAAATTCAAAAAAAATCTGGAAAAATTTGAAAAAATCTGATAATTGCTTTAAATTCATATAATGCAAAGTTTAGCACAGATTGAACATTCAACATTGAACAATTGGATGCAAAATTACATATTTTGAAGCAAAAAATGAAATATATTTACATTTTACATATTTTAATTTGTATTAGGATTATTAACTAAATAATCATCTTCTACTTGATAAAGATTCAAAGTTTCTCATCACCTTCTGCTTTAAAATGAAAATCTTCATCTCCTTTGTGATGGTGCAGTTCAAATTAATTCATGCAATGTCTTCTTCGGTTAGGAGTGCATTTTCTTCGTTATCTTCCATAATCCACTCATCTAATATATCAAAATTAACAAACTGCTATCTTTGTAAATGTAGTTGTCATATTTGCTAATTTTCATATGTGAGCAAAATAATGAGCTCAATTTCTTTGATTATTGACTCTGACACCTCAGTGATGTGATATTATTACTTGATGATATCCCTTTTTCTCTTACAATTAGCTTTTTAACTAATGCTTGAGCTTCATTTCTTACTTCACAAACTGAGTTAAGCCTCACACACATTGATCATGTTCAACTCAATGGAAGTCACGTAAGGTGAGCCCTAAAATAGTGAAGTTGTGAAATGCCCACTCAATGAACCGAGACAACCAAATGTTTTTAATTGTTTGCGATCTCATGAAATTAGAAACTGCTAGCAGAAATATACCTAAAAGTTGGCAACAGAAAGAAAAATGATTTTGTCACAATTTTTATTTGTTTATAAATTATTCTTATTCAATAAATAAAATTATAAACCCAAATTAAAAGCATAGGAAAGTGAAGAGAGGCGAAGAGAGGCCAGAAACCTGCAAAAAAAAGTTAAAAAAATTGTTTTTTGAAAATTTTTTTTAAAATTGTTTTGGGCGTATTGTATCGTACGATAACCTTTATCTTACGATACACGTTACCGTATCGCACCATATCGTACGATACAATGCGATACGGATAACACTAGTTGTATTACCGCGATCAGTGGAATTCAAGAAGGATGTTAATATTGAATGTGAAGCATGTTAATTAGGGAAATATGTTAGAACTGTTTTTCCAAAGAGTATATCAAGTACTCAAAGTCTATTTAGTTTGATACATTTTGATGTATGGGGTTATCCCCAATCTCTACCATTACTGAACACAAATACTTTGTTTCTTTTGTAGATGAGTACTCTCACTTCACTATTATTTACTTGCTGAAAAGTAAGGATGAAGTTGCTTCAATATTTCCATTGTTTCACAAATTTGTTGAGAATCAATTTCAGGCAAAGATCAAGATGATTCGATTAGATAATGGGGGGGTGAATTTACATCGGGCATACTACAAAATTACTTGGCTGCAAATGGAATAGTATGATAAAAGAAAATAATATCCATTGATCTAGGAAAAATAACTTACACGTTTCATCATATTAGAGGCTTTCCACCAATCTGTACGAAAGCCAATTTCGTTTCCTCTCAGACTGCCGACCTGACTCTTTCTCTTCTGTTATGACTAAACCCTAAAGACACCTATTAATACCCTGTCTAACTTGATTTCCTAAACTACCCCTAATAAGTATTAATTATTACTAAAGTAACATAGCACTTAAAATGACGTGAACATGCATTACACGACTCTATTAAACTACACGACTCTATTAAAACTACTCTATTAGCATCCTTTAACACTCCTCCTCAAGTTGGGTGAAGGATGTTGATAACACCCAACTTGGATAATGTCTCCTTTAATTGTCTGCTGGTAATAGCTTTAGTTAAGAAATCAACCCTCTGTTTGATAGATTGAACATGCTCCAGCTTGAATTCTTGATTAGATATCTTCTCTCTGATGAAGTGGCAGTCAATTTCTATATGTCCAGTTCTCTCATGATAAACTGGATTAGAGGCCATCTGAATTGTTACACCACTATCACAGTATAGTGGTATAGAATGATTAGATGGAAATCCCAGTTCATTGATCAATGAAGATATCCATTTTCCTTCACACATGGCTTGTGCTACAACTCTATATTTTGCTTCTGTTGTAGATCTTGCAACCACTGTCTGTTTTATACTCTTCCAAGATACAATATTACCATCGAGTAAGGTAACATAGCCTATAGTTGATTTCCTGTCATCATATGAACCAGCTCAGTCTTCATCAGAATAAAGTTCAATGTCCAAGTTTTTGATATTTTGAATAAAGTAAACTCATTTCTTAAGTTGATTTGAGGTATCGAAGAATTCTATACACTGCATCCATTTGATTCTTGATTGGCGAATGCATATATATGCTCACAATACCAACTGCATAAGTAATGTCTGACTGAGTAATAATCAAATATATGAGCTTACCAACCAGCTTCTGATATTTGTGAATGTCTTTGAACTCTTCACTATCACCACTGACAAATTTCTGATTTACTTCCATAGGGATGTCACTAAGTTTACACTCTAGCATATGTGTTTCTTCAAGAAGATCTATTAAGTATTTCCGCTGAGTTAGGAAGATACCTCTGTTAGAATAGAGAACTTCTATGCCTAAAAAATTATGAAGCCGACCCAAATCTTTAAGATAAAATAATTTATGAAGATTCATTTTCAACTTAGATATTTCTTCAAGGTCATCTCCTGTGATAATAATGTCATCAACATAAACAACAAGAATGAATATTTTGGTTCTTTTCTTAAAGAATATTTTATGATCACTGAGGCTCCTGCTGTATCCTAGACTGCAAACTGCCTTGCTGAATTTATCAAACCAAGCTCTTTGAGACTGTTTCAACCCATATATTGCTTTATTGAGTTTACACACTCTATTAGAAGATGTTTTTATATTCATTCCTGAAGGTAGTTCCATATACACCTCTTCATTTAAATCTCCTTATAAGAAAGCATTTTTAACATTCAGTTGCCATAAATTCCATCCCAAATTTGTTGCCATACTTAGAAGTATTTTGATTGAAGTGAGTTTAGTCACAGGTGCAAACGTTTCTGTATAATCAATGCCATATGACTGACTGTATCCTTTAGCAACCAATCTGGCTTTATATCTCTCCACTGTTCCATCTACTTTATATTTAATAGTAAATACCCACTTGCATCCTACAATATTCCTACTAGAAGGTAGCTATGCGATGGTCCATGTATTGTTTTTCACCAGTGCATTCAATTCTTCTTCAATTGCAGCTTTCCATAAAGGGCACTTCATTGCTTCTTCAAACTTCGAAGGAATCTTATGTTTCTCAGCATTCATAAAAAAGTTTTGATAATTCTGAGAGGTATTAGTATATGAAACATAATCAGAAATTGGATAACGTGCACATGTACGCTTACCTTTGCAAATAGCAATAGGGATCTCCGGATCATCTTTCACTTGCCCTTGAGGATCTGATTCAGGAGAAATCTCTTTAGTATATGGTTCTTCTTGAGAGTAAACAATCTTTCGCAGTCCTTTCTTGTACGTCAGAATATCGTTTCGGCAGCCACCAAATTTGTTTTCTTATCTTGCAATCTAAATAAACTTCAATCTGTATTCCAACGAAACATTTCAAACAACTATCAGCATGATATAGAGGAGATCGACTCAGACTAGTCCTCCAATCTGATTTGAATCTTCAAAAAATAACGCACCCTAAGATTTGAATAAATGATTTCTTCTTACACCACAATCAGCAACAGATTATCTGGCATGATATAGTCCAATCGACAACAATCTTGAGTTTCATCAAATCTGATTTGAGACAACAATCTTCTTATACCATTCGGCAACAATCTTCCAGTGATAGTCCACTCGTCAGCAACAAACCAAAAAAAGAAATTCCAATAGGCGTGACTCAAATCTGATTTGAGACTTCTCTTCCACACATATATTTCGATCTTCTAATGATGAAATCGCAACTTTTCAGGCCTTGTAGGCTCGGATACCATGATAAAAGAAAATAATATGCATTGATCTAGGAAAAATAACTTACATGTTTTATCAGATTGGAGACTTTCCTCCAATCGGTACAAAAGCAGATTTCGGCTCCTCTCAGGCTGCTGACCTGACTCTTTCTCTTCTGTTATGACTAAACCCTAAAGACGCCTATTAATACCCTGTCTAACTTGATTTCCTAAACTACTCCTAATAAGTATTAATTACTACTAAAGTAACATAGCACTTAAAATGACGTGAACATGCATTACACGACTCTATTGAAACTACACGACTTTATTAAAACTACTCTATTAACATCCTTTAACATAGTACACCAAACATCTTGTGCTTACTCACCACAACAAAATGGTGCAACATGATGGAAAAACAAGCATATACTAGAAGTGGAACAAACCTTGATGATTACAAGTTCAACTCTAAAGTACCTATGGGGTGAAGCAGTTTACCTAATAAACAGGTCACCCTCAATAGTTCTTGAAGAGAAGGTACCTTTATAAATGTTGTTTCCTAATGAAAAATTGTTTAACTTAATGCCTAGAGTGTTTGGATGTGTTTGTTATATGCATAATCAAGGCCGAGATAAACTTGATCCACAAGCTATAAAGTGTGCATTTGTATGCTATTCTCTATTCCAAAAAGGATATCGATGCTATGATCCTGTCTCAAAGAGATTCTTTGTGTCTAAAGATATGACTTTTCATGAAACTATGTACTACTATAGTAGTAAAGGGGAGTCTAAAGAAAAAACATAGGTCGATGAGCCACTAATACCAATTCTGACTGAAGAAGACAGTGAAGATGACCTTGAATAAACTCAATAAAAATCTAGCATTGGAGAAGAAAAACAATATGACAGATTTGTTAATAAGGTGTATAAGAGAGGCATGCAAAACAAATTTCCCGTTGATAAAGAAGATGGTTAGATTCAACTATTATCATTAGTCTAAGATCTACCTATGAAAGGAGAAAAGGAGATGTACATATCACATTAGTAACTTTGTGGATTATGATAAAACTTTAAAAAACTACAAATCATTTGTAATAAATTCAGAAAATAAAGAGATTCCAAAGACATGGTAAGAGGCTAATATATGAAAAGAATGGCAGTGTGAAATGCAGGAGGAAATAAATGCATTAAAAAAAAGTCAGGAAATAAATGCATTAAAGAAAAAACACACTTGGGAAATTATATCTCTACCAAGAGAGAGACGTGGTTGGATGTAAATGGGTGTACACTATAAAATAAAAACCTTCAGGAGAGATTGACAGGTACAAAGCTCGACTTGTGGCCAAGGGGTACTGTCAGTCTTACGAGATTGACTATACTCAAGCCTTTGACCCTATGGCAAAGATGACAACTATACATGTTCTTGTTAGTTTGATAGCCAATAAGGAATGAAATGTGGCAAATAGATGTTAAAAATGTGTTTTTGCAAGGGGATCTCAATGAAGAAGTGTACATGGAGCATGGATTGAGATAGCTCTATGGCCCTAATGATGTATGTTTTCTAAAGAAAGCATTGTATGGATTGAAACAGTCTCCACGTACATGGTTTGAGAAGTTTACTAAGGTATTATAAGTCTTATATATGAGAAGCAGAAATGACCACACATTATTCTTTAAATTGGGGGAAGGTATCTCAATGTTAATTGTATACGTTTATGATATAGTAGTGACATGTGACGATGAGAAAGAAACCAATCTTCTTGAAGAAGAAATTACATTACTTGTTTGACTTGAAAGATCTTGGAGCCCTACATTGTTGGAGATCAACTTAAATCTTGTCAACTAAGTTTAAGTTCATGAGTCGTGTAGTTTATAAGTATAAGTTAGTTTATAAGTCTTGATATGTTAGTCGTGTAGTTTAAGTTTAAGTCAAATGTAGTATGGATCCTAATGAACTAGATTTGGATCCATTAGGATCCGAGTCTTATTAGTCACTAATTAGGGGTATTTAGGACTTTTAAGTTAGATTAGGGTTATAAATATTTAGAGTGTGATTAGGTTTGAGGAGAGAGAAGAAACGTGAGAGTGGTCACGACAGCCATAAGGAGGCCGACCTCTTCTATCCTCTCATTTTGTAATTTTCTTTCATTCTTGAATGAAGATGATGATGATTTAGTGTAATTACAACATAGTATCAGAGCCTAATCGTGGCGTTTTTGTTGGAGATCAACTTGAATCTCGATTACCTAGATGCAAAATTTATTTTTTATATATAGATTTAGTTAGTTATGTAAATAAATGTAATGTGGGTCCTAATGGATCCTTCTTGGATCCAATAGGACCCGTATCCTACCAGCCACTTATTAGGTGTAGTTATGTCTTTCAAGTTAGAATGTTAGTATAAATTAGTGAGTCATTAGGGTTATGGTCTTAAGTAAAAAAAACGTGATTTGGAGATGGCGGCTGGAAGCATGTGGCCGACCATCCCATGGGAGCAACCTTTGATGTAAGTTGTTTTCATTTAGTAATAAAGTGATTTTTCTTGGTTAATCTCAACATGGTATCAGAGCCTAGAAGGCATGCAAATCTGCGTTTTCATTGTTTAAAAGTGTTTGATTAATTTGTGGAAAGCATCAAGGAGAAATCGACTTTTGAAAGTCTGTAAATCTGCATGATCAAAATATCGTGAGGTGCAGATAGTGTGTACCTCTACAGTTTTTTCTTTATTGATTGATGGCAGTTGTTGTTTGGTGAACATAACATCAAGTATTGTGAGGCCCATATTATCTTGAGAAGCCATTTTTTAAATAGAACAGTCCGTTGGAAACATAATATCAAGTGTTGTGTTCAGTGGTATCGTATTGTGTTCCGTGAAAAGGATAAACAAAATTACTGAAGGTGGTGACAATTTCTCAGACAAAGGATAAACCTTCCAAATTACAAATGTGAAACTCGATGGGAAGAATTATCTCTAATGGGCCCGATCTATGGAGCTTGCTGTCATGGCCAGGGGGCGATGAGACTATCTGACTGGTGAAATTCCCAAACCTCCTACTATAGATCCCTTATATTCTCGATGGTGTAGGGAAAATGCACTTGTTAGTGCTTGACTTATACAATCTATGATACCTTCGATTGGTGACACTTTTATGTTTTTAGATTCAGCAAAGGACATTTGGCTAGCAACCCAAGAGGCATATGCACAGAGGAAGAATATTACAAAGAAGTACGATATTATTGAAAAGATCAAAAAGTGCAGACAAGAAGGTAGATCGGTCAGTGAATATTATGCAGAACTTAGAGGTTTGTGGGAAGAATTACAGTTGTATTCAAAAACCAAATGTCAGACGTGCACACAGGAGCAACACGAAGAATTTGAAGAACGTAAGGTGTTTGATCTTCTATGGGGCATATCTTCAGAATATAATGCAGTAAAGAACAACATTCTCAGCAGAAAAGAACTTCCCTCCTTGAGTACAATATACTCACTTCTTCTTCGGAAAGAAGATCGGAAACATTTAGAAAAGGAAACCAAAATCAATACTGAGACCTCAGCATTTGTCGGAAATAATGCTTATTTTCCACCCTTTGCTCGAGGAAGAGGAGGCTATGGTAGAGGCAGAGGCAGATCTGGACTGACCTCTGACGAAAAGGATAAGTTACTGTGCACCTATTGTGGAAAACCGCGATACACCAAGGAAACTTGCTGGGATCTGGTTGGAAAGCCTACTTACTTTCAGAATAAATCTAAGGTATATTTTAGCAGTAACGAGACTGATAAACCAAAGACTGAAGATACCTCAACTTCAATGGCAGATATGAAAAAGGAGATAGAACTATTAAAGGCACGCCTGACTGATTCGCAATTGCCATCTGCTTCTTCTCACAGTGACTCACAAGCAACCATGCCCTATCCATTTTCATTTCTAACCCAGGATAATGTAAATTCTTTCTATTCAAGAATATGGATTATTGATTCTGGAGCTACAGACCATATGATCAGCAGGAGAGAATTCTTTAATACGTATGAATTGACACCGGAGAATATCAATATCAAACTAGCAGATGGATCTCTTACTCCGATTGTGGGAAGAGGGAGTGTTATTACATCCTTTGGAACTTTACAAAATGTTTTACATGTTCCAAATATATCAGTGAACTTATTGTCTGTATTTGCTTTAACTCAGGATTTGAAATGTAGAATAACGTTTAGTTCTACTAGATATGTATTTCAGGAAATCAAGATGGGAAAGATCTGTGGTCAGGGTAACATAAAGAGAGGCCTCTATTTTTGCAAAGATAATAAGGTATTTGCACTACAATCAGCTACCATTACAGAAAAGCAAATAGAAGATATACCCCGTTGGCATAGGCGATTAGGCCATTTACCGTTTTCAAAAATAAAGTTGTTATTACTTGAATTTAGTACTTGTAATGATGTGAACTTGAATTGTGAAACTTGCTAAAAGGCAAAATATCACCGTATTTCATTTCCATTAAATGAAGATAGAGCTTCTATTCCCTTTGATCTTGTACATTCTGATATTTGAGGCCCGTGCTCTACGACTTATGTGTAGGGATATAAGTATTTTGTGTCATTTATCAATGATTGTACTAGATTTACTATGATTTATCTTATGAAGACTAAAGATGAAGTGAAGAAGATCCTCCCAGTATACTGTCAGTTTATACAAAATCAATTTCAAAGAACTATAAAAAAATTTCGTAGTGACAATGGTGGAGAATTTATGTCCCAATCACTTCACTCCTATTTTTTACAGCATGGAATCTTACATCAGACATCATGCTCTCACTCTCCTCAACAAAATGGTGTTGTTGAGAGGAAGAATCGACATATCTTAGAAGTGGCACGAACACTCTTAATTGGAAGCAATGTACCAAAATATTATTGGTGTGAAGCAGTTCTGACATTTGTGTTCCTTATAAATCGCATGCCAAGAATAATTCTTAGTGGGAATACTCCCTTTCACTCTTTATATCCATCTCAGAAACAGTTTCATGTACTACCGAGAGTTTTTGGGTGTACTTGCTTTGTTCATATTTATCAAGGGGTTCGAGACAAATTAGATGCAAGATCAATCAAAGTGTATTTTCTTGGGATACTCGACTACTCAGAAGGGATATAAGTGTTTTGATCCACTAAAGAGGAAATTTTACATTACAATGGATGTGACCTTTCACGAAGACACACATTTTATAAAATACAAGAAGATTCCTCATCAGATATGCAGTCCACTCAGGTGTTTCCACTTCTTCCTGCTGAAATTCCATCCATTAATGAAGAGAAGTAGTGACAAGTGTATAATAGAGGTAACCGAAACATATTTTTTTCAGATCCGATTGGTGATACAAGAATTAGATTTATCTCTTCCTTCAGTTACTCCTTCTAATCCAAACAGTAAATTGGATAATCTACCTATTGTTATCAGGAAAGGCAAACGTGCAGTCGGGAAGTATGCCTTGGAAAAAATGGTATCTTATTCTAATTGCCCTCGAGAATATCAGCTGTTCGTAATGAATGCAGAGAATACATTTGTTCCAAGAACATACGAAGAAGCCAAACAACTTCCAGAATGGAAAGTTGCTATGGAAGAGGAAATTTCAGCTATTGTGCGCAATCAAACTTGGGATTTAACTGATCTACCATCAGGAAGGAAAACTGTGGGATGCAAGTGAGTATTTTCTGTAAAGTATAAGGCTGATGGTAATATAGAAAGATATAAAATTAGATTAGTAGCTAAGGGATATAGTCAGTCTTATGGGATTGATTATACAGAAACATTTGCTCCTGTAGCTAAGATGAATACTATCAGAATCCTATTGAGTCTGGCAACCAACAAAGGATGGAAACTATGGTAGTTGGACATGAAGAATGCTTTCCTCCAAGGTGATCTCACTGAAGATATTTATATGGATTTACCCCCTGGATATTGCTGTGGGCAGAAACAAGAGAAGGTATGTAAATTAAAGAAATCAATCTATGGATTGAAACAACCTCAACGAGCATGGTTTAAAAAATTTAGCGATGGGGTTCGAAAGCTTGGTTTTACACAATGCATAAGTGATCACACTCTCTTCATTAAACAAGGTCAGAAAATTATCATATTACTGGTATATGTTGATGACATTATCATTATAGGAGATGATACTGCTGGCAATATTTATCTAAAGAAGAAACTCAACACTCTATTCGACTTAAAGGATCTGGGAAGACTGAATTATTTTCTGGGTATAGAAGTTGTTCATAGGAAAAATGCCTTATTCCTATGTCAAAGAAAGTATATCATGGACTTATTAAAGGAAACAAAAATGGAAGATTGCCGTTTACGCTCAACTCCTATGGAGATACTCAAGAAAGAGGATAACAATTATACATAACCATATGAGGATATGCGCAGGTACCAAAAATTAGTTGGAAAGTTGATCTATGTTACTATTACACGTCCCGATATCTGTTTCGCAGTTGGTTATATTAGTAGGTGGATGCATAATCCTTCCAAACATCACATGAACATCGTCTTTCACATTATCCGATATCTGAAGTCTACAATAACATATGGCTTATTTTATACCTCCAATTCATCACTAGACCTGAAGATATACTCTGATGCTGATTGGGCAGGTTCGAAGATAGACAGAAAATCAACTTCTGGTTATGTGGTATGTTTAGGGAGAAATATTATATCGTGAAAAAGTAAGAAACAATCTGTGGTATCTAGATCTAGTGCAAAAGCTGAATATCGTGCAATTACATTGGGTATATGTGAAGGATTATGGGTGTTATCTCTGTTAACAGAACTTGGTCTAAAAATAACGACTCCAGTTCCCTTCTACACAAATAGCAAACAGCCCTTCAAATGGCACTCAATTCAGTTTTCCATGAATGGACCAAACATATTGAGATAGATTGTCATTTCATCAGAGAGAAGATTTCACAAGGCATTTTTGATCTAATTCATGTATGTTCAGAAAGGCAATTAGCAGATATACTCACAAAACCATCATCAGCAGGAGGACTCCAGAAAACTCTTCTACAGCTGAAAATTACAAATCTTAAAGATTCAACTTGAGGGGGCGTGTTGGAGATCAACTTGAATCTCGATTACCTAGATGCATAATTTATTTTTTTATATATAGATTTAGTTAGTTATGTAAATAAATGTTGGATCCATTAGGACCCGTATCCTACCAGCCACTTATTAGGGGTAGTTATGTCTTTCAAGTTAGAATGTTAGGATAAATTAGTGAGTCATTAGGGTTAGGGTCTTAAGTAAAAAAAACGTGATTTGGAGATGGCAACTAGAAGCATGTGGCCGACCATCCCATGGGAGCAGCCCTTGATGTAAGTTGTTTTCATTTAGTAATAAAGTGATTTTGCTCGGTTAATCTCAACAGTTTTAACATCCGAGGTAAGTGATTTCTTTAAATTTGTAGCAGCAAGCAATAATTTTTTGATTTGGGCCAGATTTGAGGTATGATTTTTGGTTTATATCGTGGAGAATCGTGAAACACAAGCACTTTTTTTTTGTTCTTCGAGATAAATCTTTGGAAACAAGATAAGAGTAGCAGATTCAGAGTTACAGCAATCATTGTATTATTCCATTCAGTCGAACGATATCGATATTATGTGGTCTTGAAAAAAAAAAACTCGATTAAGTATTTAGCCGTGTATGTGCAGAACTGAACATCAACATACATTTGCGCCTAGCTAGCTATTGGAATTAAGACTTGATTGTTTGCGAAATCTATCAAGATGGAAAGGACAAAGATTATCGATGGAAGCGAAACTCCTCAGAAAAAGGAGAATCATTTCAAATTATAAATCTGAAGTTAGATGGTAAGAACTATCTTCAGTGGGCCCGATCTATTGAACTGGCAATCATGGCAAGGGGGCGATGGGACTACTTAACAGATGATGTACCCAGATATCTAGTTACTGATCCCCTTTATGACACCTTCTATTAGCAGTACCTTCATGTTTCTGGAAAGTGCTAGAGATATTTGATTAGCAGTAAATGAAGTTTATGCTCAGAGGAAAAATATTGTTAAGAAATATGATCTTATAGAGGAAATCAGAAAATGCAGGAACGGAGGAAGATCAGTTAGTGAATACTATGCAGAACTAAGAGGATTATGGGAAGAATTGCATTTCTATTCCAAGACAAAGTGTCAAAATTGCATACAAGAGCGCAATGAAGAATTTGAAGAACGAAAAGTATTTAATCTCCTTTGTGGTATTTCTTCAGAATATGAGGCACTAAAGAATAATATTCTTAGCAGAGAGGAGCTTTCACCATTGAGTACTGTATACTCACTATTACTTCGGGAAGAAGACAGAAAACAGTTAGAGAAGGAGACTAAAACCAACTCAGATACATCTGCATTTGTGGGAAGAAACACTTCAACCCCTTCTTTCTCTCGAGGGAGGGGAAGTTATGGACGTGGCAGGGGGAGATCTGCATTGACTTCAGAAGATAAGGATAAATTAAATTGTTCTCATTGCGGGAAATCACGACATACAAAGGAAACATGTTGGGAATTAGTTGGCAGACCTACTCACTTCCAGAATAGATTCAATAAAGCATGATCAAAATGAGAAACAAAGTAATGAAACCAGTGAGAATACATTGGCAGACATGTTGAAAGAGATTGAATTACTGAAAGCTCGGTTGACTGATTCTCATGGTCCATCTACTTCTTCCAATAGTGATTCTCAAGCAGTTGTAGCATATCCTTTTTCCTTCTTGACTCAGGGTAATACCACTATCTCTCATTCTAGGATATGGGTTATTGATTCTGGAGACACAAATCATATGGTCAGTAGGAGAGATTTTTTCGATAACTATGAGTTGACTTAGGAACAAATTAATATTAAATTAGCAGATGACTCATACACTCCAATAGTTAGAAAAGGAAATATCACTACATCTTTTGGTATATTGAAAAATGTTTTACATGTTCCAAATATATCAGTCAATTTATTATCAGTTTTTGCCATGACTTAGGATCTGAACTGTCGAATGATATTTGACTCGACTGTATGTTTCTTTTAGAAACTGAGGACGGGAAGGATCTTTGGTCAGGATAGTGTGAGAAGAGACCTCTATTTTTGTAAGGAGAATAAGGGAGCAGCTATGCAATCAATTGTTATTACAGGAAAAATACAGGAGTTACCTCGCTGGCACCACAGACCAGGACATTTGACATTATCAAAACTTAGAATGTTATTACCTGAATTCAGTCATTGTAATAATTTGAATTTGAACTGTGAAACCTGCCAAAAGGCAAAACACCATCGTATTTCTTTTCCATCTAGTGAAGAAAAATCCTCTATTCCATTTGAAATTGTTCATTGTGATATTTGGGGTCCTTGCTCTTCTACCTCCTTGCATGGATACAAGTATTTTATTTCTTTTATAGATGATTGCACTAGATTTACTATGATATATCTCATGAAACATAGAGATGAAGTGAAGAATATTCTTCCCATATACTGTCAGTTTGTGCATACTCAATTTCAACATACTATAAGAATTTTCTGCAGTGATAATGGAGGTGTGTTTATGTCTCAAGCACTTCATTCATATTTTATGGATCATAGAATTTTGCACCAGACTTCATGTGCCTATTCTCCTCAACAGAACGGTGTAGCGGAGAGGAAAAATCGACAGATTCTAGAAATTGCTAATTGGAAATAATATCCCAAAATGTTATTGGAGTGATGCCGTCTTAACTGTAGTTTTTCTTATTAATCGTATGCCTAGCTGTGTTCTCAAGGATAAACTCTATTTCATTCGTTATGATCTTCCCACAAATAGTTTCATCTACTACCAAGAGTATTTGGTTGTACCTGTTTTATTCATATTCATCATAGCTTCAGGGATAAACTAGATGAAAGATCAATTAAATGCATTTTTTTGGGTACTCTTCTACTCAGAAAGGATACAAGTGTTATGATCCTTCCAGACGAAAGTTATATATAACAATGGATGTTACCTTTCATGAAGACAATATTTTATAAAATGCAGGAAGACCACCCATCAGATATGTAGTCTTCTCATGTGATACCACTTCCACCATTGAAGTTCTATCAATATGTGAAGAGGAAGAGCAAAAAATGTTACCCCCTGAAGAGAAGATATGGCAGGTATATAATAGAGGGAACAGAAAGACTTTTCTACCACAACAGACGATCACGACCACTCTGGACCAAAATCCGCACATTGAATCAGATCTTGCTCCTGCTCAGATGACTTCTCATAGTTCACAGAGTGAGTTGGGTGATTTACCTATTGCAATGAGAAAGGGAAAGCGTACTGTTGCTAAATATTCATTAGAAAAAATGGTATCATACTCCAATTATCCTAGAGAATATCAGTTGTTTGTGATGAATACAGACACTACCTTTATCCCAAGAACATTTGAAGAAGCTAAACAACATCCTAAATAGAAGGCAACTATGGAAGAGGACGCAACAAGATGTGGGAACTCATAGATCTACCATAAAAAAGAAAGACAGTGGGGTGGAAGTGGGTATTCTCTATAAAGTATAAAGCTAATGGAAATATAGAGAGATATAAAGCAAGATTAGTAGCAAAAGGATACAGTCAGTCATGTGGTATAGATTATACAGAGACATTTGCTCCAGTAGCTAAGATGAATACCATCAGAATTATTTTAAGCTTGACAGTCAATAAAGGATGGAAATTATAGCAGTTGGATGTTAAGAATGCATTTCTTCAGGGAGACCTCATGGAAGACATTTATATGAACCTACCTTTTGGATATATTCATGGGCAGAAACAATGCAATGTATGTAAATCAAAGAAGTCAATTTATGGATTGAAATAATCTCCACGGGCATGGTTTGAAAAGTTTAGTGATGGAGTTCTAAATTTGGGCTTTAAGCAGTGTGTCAGTGACCATACTCTTTTTATTAAGTGGGGTTAGAAAAACATCATGCTATTAGTATATATTGATGATATCATCATTACAGGAGATATACGAAAGGTATAACTGATTTGAAGAAGAGACTAAGCATATTATTCGACTTAAAGGATTTGGGAAGATTACATTACTTTCTTGGTATAGAGGTGATCCATAAAGACAATGGATTATTCTTAAGTCAAAGGAAATATATTCTAGACCTATTAAAGGAAACAAAAATGGAGGATTGTCGGGTATGTTCTATTCCTATGGAGATACCTAAGGAGGATAATAATCAGATTGCGGAACCATATGAGGATATTTTTAAGTACCAGAGATTAGTGGGTAAATTAATATATGTTACTATCACACGCCCGGATAGCTTTGCAGTTGGATACGTTAGCTAGTGGATGCATTGTCCATCTAAACATCACATAATACAACAACAACAACAACAAAGCCTTTTCCCATACTAGACGGGGTCAGCTATATCTAAACATCACATGAACACAATATTTCATATCGTCAGATATTTGAAGTTCTCTATAACTCATGGCTGGTTATATACTCCACATTCATCTCTTGACCTAAAGATATATTCAGATGTTGATTGGGCATGTTAAAAAATAGATAAAAAATCTACTTCTAGTTATGTGGTGTGTTTAAGAGGCAACATTGTATCATGGAAAAGTAAAAAACAATCTGTGGTAGCCAGGTCAAGTGCAGAGGCAGAGTATCGGGCGATTGCTCTTGGCATGTGTGAAGGTTTATGGATCTTATCACTTTTAGCTGAAATTGGTTTCAAAGAGAATACACCTGTTACATTCTATACTCACAATAAAGCAACCCTTCAAATTGCCTTAAATCCAATTTTTCATGAGAGAACTAAACACATTGAAATAGATTGCTACTTTTTTTTCTAAAAGATTTTGCAAGGCATCTTCAACCTGGTTCATGTATGCTAAGGAGACCAATTGACCGATATCTTCACTAAGCCTGCTTCAGTTGGCGGATTTCAGAGAGCTCTTCTTCAGTTAAGAATTACAAGTCTTCAAGATTCAACTTGAGGGGCATGATGGAGATCAACTTGAATCTTGTCAACTAAGTTTAAGTTCATGAGTCGTGTAGTTTATAAGTATAAGTTAGTTTACAAGTCTTGATATGTTAGTCATGTAGTTTAAGTTTAAGTCATATGTACTATGGATCCTAATGGACTAGATTTGGATCCATTAGGATCCGAGTCTTATTAGTCACTAATTAGGGGTATTTAGGACTTTTAAGTTAGATTAGGGTTATAAATATTTAGAGTGTGATTAGGTTTGAGGAGAGAGAAAAAACGTGAGAGAGGTCACAACAGCCATAGGGGCGCTGACCTCTTCTATCCTCTCATTTTTGTAATTTTCTTCTATTCTTGAATGAAGATGATGATTTAGTGGAATTACAACATACATTACTTCTTGAGAATCAAAATAATGAGATAAAAAGGGGCATTTTCCTTACCCAACGTAAGTATAAGATGGATTTATTAAAGGAAATAAGTACCTATGGATCACGACCGAGTGACATTCTATTAGATCTCAACCATAAATTGGGAATAAATACGGACAAAGAAGTTGTTGAGGTTAAGAGGTACCAACAACTAGTTGAGAAATTGATTTACTTGATTATTACAAGTCTCCACATAACCTATGCAGTCAAGATTCTTAGCAGATTTATGCATGCACCAAAGCAAACACATATGGATGCAATGTTCAAAACACTTAGATACTTAAAGAATACTCGTAGAAATGGGATTATATATTCTAATCATGGATACACTAACCTAGAATTGTATATAGATGCAAATTAGGCATGTTGTATATATGATCGAAAGTCCACTCCATGTTATATTACATTGTAGGAATTTAATCTCTTAGAAGAGTAAAAAGCAATCGGTGGTGGCAAGGTCGAGCATAGAGTTAGAATATAGGGCTGCAAACCCTATACAACATGAGACAACTAAACACATAGAAGTAGACCGACACTTAAGAGAAAAGATTGAAAACAAAGTGATACAAGTGAAACACGTGAAGTCGAAAGACTAGATTATAGATATCCTCACCAAGGCATTCTCAAAACCCACATTGGACAAATTGTGCAACATGTTGGGAGTCATATTCCTCCCAACTTGAGGGGAAGTATTGTAGGACCCAAAATCCAATGAAGATTTTATGTAATTCAGCTATATGTTAAGTAATACTTAGTAAGGATATAAGTGTTTTTCAAGTTAGAAAAACACTATATAAGTGTAATGGTGTCATTTGGTTTAGTAGAGGAAAAAAAATAAGAAAAGGTGAGCTGCCGCCCAAAAAGGGGTGGTGCATCACCCTATTTCCTTATTCTCTATTTTCCTTTGTCGTGTCATCTTTCACTCATTGTACCTATTGATTTCAATCAATAATAGGTAAACCAAAACCGGCATTTTAGAACTACCGATTGTAGTTCTCCCATAACCCTGAAATGAACCTGGATTAACCCGGTTCAAGTTTTGGTTTGAGTTTTAAACCGTCCAAAATTGGAAAAAATATTAAGAAAACTTAAAATGTTCAGAAAGAAGACAAACTAACTATTTGGAAGAGTTGGTTCCGGTTAATCGAACGTGAGGATCTATGGTTTCAGTTCTAGTTGTAGGCTCGGTTCAACTGATTTCATTTCCAATCAGTTCCTAGTTCTGTTTGGTTCCTTTTGGAACCATTGGTATGGTTCCCAATTATTGTCCTTGTTTAGTGTAGGGTATTTACTTTTGTACTGTCAACTTTGTTGGTGAGATATGTGAAGTAGGGCAGATATGTGGTTGTGATCCAAATATGTTGCTGTAAGTTTTTCTTGTTTTATTTCATTACACTACTTAGTGTAGTATTCTATGTTTAGTTGTTTAGTTATGTTTTTAAAGGTACCTTTAAATTAGATTTCATTAATGACACTTAGGTAATAAAGTAGAGTGTAATGCTGGTTATAAAAGGAGGAACCCTACCAGCCGATTGTGTAGAGAAATCAGAAGAAGAAATAAAAGGTGGCATCAACTTCTAGCTGAACCAGCATACCAAATTCCATCTTCCTTCAATCTCTCATCGTTTTGTGTTTTAATCATCTTCTAATCTTACATGGTATAAGAGCCTATAAAACTGGTCCACGCGTGAAGACATTAAGTATAACTGCGAAACAAAAAGGTATGAAACAAATCTGCCCGCCATCTGTTTGTGAGTATAAATCTGCCTAGAAAAAGAAAGAAAATGGAAGGACGATTGAAACAAGAATCACAAGTCACTACATATTATAATGAACAAAAAGTAGAGCCTTTTCAGATTACAAACATTCGACTTGAGGATCGAAATTACAGGGAATGGGCAAAATCAATCGAACTTATCCTAAAATCTAGAGAGAAACTAGCTCTTATTGATAGAAATCAGAATCGGCTAGATGAAGACAATGCATAATTTTAACGTTGGTCTAAGGATGATGGATTGATAAGTTCTTGGTTGATATAATCTATGACTCTCATGATCAGCAAGACTTTCATGTACATGGAGTCTGCTGTAGAAATCAGGACTATAGTAGAAGAGGCATACTCCCAACAACTCAATATCGCCAAGGAGTATGAGATTCTTCAAAAAATAAGAAAGTGCCACCAAGAGAAAAGATCTATAAGTGAATACTACGGGGAATTACGAAGTTTATGGAATGAACAAAAGTTTATTATGGAGAACAAGTGCAGCCACTGCATTAAGGAATGTACAACTGATAGTGAAGTGTGAAGGGTATTTGATCTCTTATGGGGAATATCCCCAGAATATGAGTCTATTAAGCTTAATATTCTAAGCAAGGATGATCTACCCTCAATTGGGACAATTTATGCTCTTTTGTTAAGAGAAGAAGATCAAAGAAATTTAGAGAAAGGAGATCAAACTTAAGCAGAAAAATCTGCATTTGTTGAAAGAGGTCAAATTAATTTTCAGTGAGGTAGAGGTCCTACAAGAGGCTGAGGAACATGTAGATTCTACAATTATGAAGGCAAAAATAAGTTATTGTGTTCACATTGTGAGAAGATGAGACATATACGCGACCAATGATGGGAAATTATTGGTCGACCAACTGATTATAAAGAGTATGAAAGTTAAGTAGTAGGCTAGCAACCACCTCTGAGAAGAAGAATGAACTAAATTCTATGGAAGATATGATTGAATTGAAGAAGAAATTAGTTGATATTGAATTAAGACTGCGTGAACAACCTTCTACTTTCACTCCTAGGACACCTTATAGCATCAGTGGTAACACGTTTTTTAATTCTTCAATTCCTAATTTTTGGGTTATAGATTCTGGTGCTACAAATCACATGATAGGAGATAAGTCAAAATTTATTGGGTATGAAAATACTTCCATCCCATAATACGTGAAAGTCGCTAATGGATCCTTAGTTCGAATGGAAGGAAAGGGAGTGATTCAAGCAAGAAACTTCATATTTGATTCAATGATATATATTCCTAAATTTTCAGGCAATCTATTATCAATTAGCTTTTTAATAAGAGACTTAAATTGTTCAGTTATTTTTTCTCTCTGTTGTGTTTTTTAATATATGAGGACATAAAGAACTTTTGGACGTGGTGAATTGAGGAATGTGCTATACATTCTTCCAGAAGAGGAGATTTCTTTGCAGAGAAGAGCATTAACAGCTACTACTGCTGAAGAAAAATTAAAGATATGACAGTCAGTTAGGTCATTTGTCAGTTTCGAAAATAAGAGAGAGAGTTCCAATGGATAGTTTTCATGATTTAGTCCTTCAGTGTGATGTTTGTCAAAGGGCTAAACACCATAGAGTATCATTTCATTGTAGTGAGTCTAAGTAATTAGGTACATTTGAGTTGATACACTAAGATGTATGGAGTTCATGTTTCATACCTTCTCTTGGAAAGTTCAAATACTTTGTTACTTTTATTGATGATTTCTTTAGACTTACCTTTGTTTATCTTATGAAATCAAAATCTGAGGTCTCTTCTATGTTTCCAATTGTTCATAAACTTATCATGACTCAGTTTGGATATTCTATCAAAATTTTAAGATCAGACAATGGTGGTGAGTTTGTAAATAGTAAGTTGCAAATGTATCTTCAATCCCATGGAATTTTACATCAAACTTCTTGTGTTTCTATTTCTCAGCAAAATGGTATTGCTGAACAGAAAATACACATTTTAGATAGAATATAATATACCTAAATTTTTCTAGCCTAAGTTAATTCTTAGAGTTGTATTTCTAATAAATAGATGGAATTTTACATTAAACTTCTTGTGTTTCTATTCCTCAGCAAAATGGTGTTGCTGAACGGAAAATAAACATATTTTAGATAGAACATAATGTACCTAAATTTTTCAGGCAATTCTTAGAGCTATATTTCTAATAAATAGACTGCCATCAATAGTTCTTAAAGGGAAGTCACCTTTTCATCTGATTAAACCAGGAGTTGATCCTTTCCCAATTGCTCCACGGATCATTGGATGGCTTTGCTTTGTCCATGTACATGACCTATTTCGAGACAAGTTAGATCCAAGGGTTGTTCGTTGTGTGTTCATTGGATCCTCTATGAAAAAGAAAGGTTACGTTTGTTATGACCCCCAAACTCATAAGAAGTGACCATGGATGTTACCTTTTTGAAACTACTCCTTATTACTAAATTCAAGAAGAGTCTACTATTTCCAACCTTGAAGTATCGATACTAAAGGGGAGAGGAAGATTGTTTAACAATCTCATAAGAAGTGACCAATGAACACAACCAATTATGAATTATTTAAAGAACCAATTGTTGAAGAAAAAAATGATATGAAAGAAGGGAAGGAGTTAAAAGTATATACTAAAGGGGAGAGGAAGATTGTTATGCCCCATCTTCATGACACTACCGATAAGGGGAAGACTCTTCCTTATATCTAAGTGGTGACGTCTACGTTAAAGAACAATGCAAGGAAGATGTGAACATTCTAATTGCTCTTAGAAAAGGTAAGAGGGCTTGTGTTAATTATCCGATTTCACAATTTCTATCCTATGGTCAATTATCTTCAAGCTATCTCAATTTTGTGTTAAATGTTGATTCTTACCAAGTACCTAAAGATTTTTCTGAAGCATCACACTATGAACATTAGGTTGATGCATGAAATTGGAAATACAAGCACTTAAAAGAATCAGACATGGGACATTACTTATCTACCACCAGAAAGGAAAGCAGTGGGCTATAAATCGGTATATACCATCAAATTTAAGGCCGATGAAACTTTAGAGAGATATAAGGCCAGACTTGTGGTACGAGGATACAATCAATCTTATGGGATTAATTATGAAGAAATATTTGCACCAGTGACTAAACTTACTTCTATCCTCAGTCTTGTTGCCTAAAACAAGTGGACTATGTGACAACTAGATGTGAAGAATGCCCTTTTACAGGGGGAGCTCAAAGAAGAAGTTAAAATGAAATTACCACCAGGCTATTCAAGGCAAGGAAATAAAGTTGTCGACCAAAAAAAGGTAATTTATGGGGTAAAACAGTCTCCTAGAGCTTGGTTTTAAAAATTTAGTAAATGTATTATCTGTAATGAAGTCTATGCTTCAATATAGTTGCGGAAGATCAACGAGTGGACAATACCACAAAGTAGCAATCACAAGCCCTTAGAAAAGGGAATAGCCGAGAGCAACAAGTGTATGCGAAAAGGAGAATAAACAAAGCACGAGCTTGAATAAATAATCATTATTCATTAGCCATCAAAGGCTTGAAATTACAATGGTTTACAAGGAGTATTTATAGAGAAAAGAGAGTGAGAGAGAGTGAGAGGAAGTAGAGGGAAAAAAGGAGAAAAAAGAAAAAAAAGCCAGCCCCCAACGGCTAGTGGCCCTGGCCCTGATGGCTACAGTATGAACAGCATGAGCAATATCAGGCCGTGTTATAGTGAGATATGTGAGTGCTCCAACCATCTGTCTATAAGGTGTGGGATCACTCAGAAGTTCACCATCAACTAGGCGCATCTTCTGGTTGATTACCTCTGGTGTCTCAACGACTTTGTCATCTGTAATACCTGATCTAAGAATAACATCATTAGTAAACTTAGTTTGTGATAAAAAGAAACCTCTATCATCACGGGTTACCTCAATGCCAAGAAAATAGGAAAGTTGACCCAGATCCTTCATTTCAAACACATTACCAAGTTCTTGCTTGATTTGTTGGATACCTGTGTCATCACTACCTGTAATAATCATATCATCGACGTAGAGCAAAAGGATAACAATACCTGCTGATGATTTTCTTATAAACAGGGCTGTGTCAGTATAACAGATAGTAAAGCCATGCAATGTCATAAATTCAGTCATTCTATCAAACCAAGCCTTGGGAGCTTGTTTGAGACCATATAAGGCTCTTTTGAGCTTTAAGACTTGGTTTCTAGGAAGATTGAGACCCGGAGGAGGCTCCATATATACTTCTTCCTTCAACCAACCATTCAAAAAAGCATTTTTAACATCTAACTGATTAATATTCCAATCATGAATGGCACATACAACTATAAGTGTTCTAACAATTGTCATTCTAGCTACAGGAGCAAAGGTTTCTTTATAATCAATTCCATATTCTTGAGAATAACCCTTGGCAACCAATTTAGCTTTATAACGATCTAATGAGCCATCACCATTCGTCTTGATTTTATAAACCCACCTACATCCTATCATCTTTTTGTTTGATGGTCTAGAGACTACATCCCAAGTTTGGGCTCTAAATAAAGCATCCAACTCTTCATTCATTGCATGAGTCAATTCTTGTGATAATTGAGCTTTTTTAAAGGTTCTAGGTTCCTTTATCACTGAAATATTTGTTACTAAAGCTCTATGTCTTGGTGTAAAACTATCATATGAGACAAATCTTTCAGGAGGTCTAGAATCACGATTTGACCTTCTAGGAATAGGCATAGATCTCCTATTGTAATGTTGATTAAAGGGTGTAACAGAATGTCTGGTAATAATAGGTTCATCAAGTTCATTTTCTTGATGAATTACCTCTTCACCTAAAATATCATTCAAGAAGGAGTAGGAGTCATTAATAGAACTATCATCATCCATGCTTTTAAAAACATATTCATTTTTAAAAAATCTAACATCTCGAGATACATAAAGCTTATCATTTTTACAATCATAACACCTATATCCCTTTTTGGTTATTCCATATCCTAGAAAAACACATTCGATGGCCCGAGAGGATAATTTATCATCTTTGTCAGTATAAACAAAGCATTTACATCAAAAAACACGCAATCTTGAATAGTTAGGAGAAACTTTAAAAAGTTTTTCTATAGGAGATATATTTTGTAAAACCGAAGAGGGCATCTGATTAATTAAATAGACTGCAGTCATAATAGCTTCTGCCCAAAAATTTTTGGGAACGCCACTTGACAAAAGCAAAGTTCTTGTGGTTTCCAAGATATGTCTATGCTTTCGTTCGGACACACCATTTTGTTGAGGAGTCTTAGAACAAGAAGTTTGATGTATAATCCCAAACTTATTGAGGTGGTTTTCAAAATCCTTTGACATAAACTCTCCTCCTGAATCCGATCTAAAAATTTTGATTTCTGAATCAAATTTATTCTTTATAAGACTATGAAAAATAACAAAATTTTGAAAGACATCGGATTTTGCTTTTAAAAGATATACCCATGGATACCTAGTAAAGTCATCTACAAAAATAACATAATAGGAAATACCTCCTTTAGACAAAACAGGTGCCGGACCCCATACATCTGAATGAATTATTTCGAAGGGTCTTGTTGTAACATGTGTTTTGTTTGGAAATGGGAGATGTTGCATTTTACCAATAACACAATCTTTGCAAGAAAATGATTCCTTAAATTTCATTCCAAGAGGACTTTGATACAATTTTTGAGCATTAAGATGTCCAAGTCTCTTGTGCCATAAAAGAGCTTCATTTGTCAAAACATTAACATATCTTATACTATGCAAATAATCCATAATGTAAAGTCCACCCTCTCTATGGCCACGCCCAATCACCTTCTTCGAGAGGCGGTCCTGTACAATACATCCGGTGGATGAAAAGGTTATAACACAATTTTGATCCGAAATTTGGGATACGGAAAGTAAGTTTAAATTTAGTTTTGGAACAACACTAATTTTGGAAACTTCAAAATTCTTGTTTTGCAAGTCACCAATTTTATCAACGTTTAATTGTGTACCATCCGCCGTATAAACACATGATAAGGGTTTTTGAACACATGATTTTAAGATATGTTCGTTACAAGTCATATGAAACGAAGCACCCGAGTTAAGAATCCAAGAGATCATACCTTGAGTTTCTTTTGTTGAGGATGAGCAAGCCACACCAACCGTTGCTTTTTTCTTCATTTGGGCTTCAAGTTGCTTTAATTTTTGTTAAGTTCAAGAATGGAAGAAGATGAAGCATGTTCTTCTACTATGGCCACCTTCTTTTTCAATTTTGGGCAATTTGGCCTTATATGCCCGGCTTCTCTACAATGATGGCAAATGATGTCTTTTCTTCCTTCTTCACTTTTAAAACGAGGAGGTCGGTAAGTCTTCATATTTGATCCGGGTTTTGATGCGGCCAAGGTGGTGTCTTTTTGAAGTCTTGCTTCATTCATTCTTATTTCCGCCATTTGAAGATCGGTAAGAATCTCTTCTTTTGTAGGAAAAGGTTTTCTATGAATGAGTGATGATCTTACCCCTTCAAATTCTTTCCGGAGACTTCTTAGAAATTGATATACAAAGTCCTCATTGTCTTCACATTGTCTCTCACTAAGACATTGTGTACATTTCTTTTTGTAACCATATAATTGATTCCAAACATTGGAAAATTCCTCAAAAAATTTGTTTACCCCTTTATCTCTTTGTTTAAGTGAGACCAATTTGTCTCTTAATGCCATCCTATGAGCCACATCGCTTTGAATATGGAATTTTTTAAAATATTCTCATGCTTCTTTAGCGTTAGTGAAATCGGCCAAAGTGTCCCTAGTGTGCTCGTTTACATTATTCATAAGCACCCATAGGATTGTTCTATGGCCTCCTTCATATTCCTCTTTTTGTTCGAGTGTGGCATTAATAGAGGGTTCTACCTTTGAACCACTTACATAGCCCCATAATTTTTTAAAATACAAATAGTTTTTCATAGATTGGACCCATGTTTTATAGTTCAATGGTGTTAAACGAAAATTGAAACCCCCTTTATCATCCATAGTTCAAGAAGAAAGAAGCTAAAGAGGTAAACTTATAAAATATGATCGACACGCTTCCTGAGGCAATGAATAATACAAAATACGCTTGGTACGCTTCCCGAGGCAACGAGCAATACTCCTACGATCGAAAAATGGCTCTGATACCATGTAATAAAGTCTATGCTTCAATATAGTTGCTAAAGATCAACGAGTGGACAATACCACAAAATAGCAATCACAAGCCCTTAGAAAAGGGAATAGCCGAGAGCAACAAGTGTATGCGAAAAGGAGAATAAACAAAGCACGAGCTTGAATAAATAATCGTTATTCATTAGCCATCAAAGGCTTGAAATTACAATGGTTTACAAGGAGTATTTATAGAGAAAAGAGAGTGAGAGAGAGTGAGAAGAAGTAGAGGGAAAAGAGGAGAAAGAGGGGGGCTGGCTGCAATGCCAGCCCCCCAACGGCTAGTGGCCCTGGGGGCCCTGGCCCTGATGGCCCAGTGGCCAGGGCCACCAGGGCCGGGCTACTCTGGCCCAGTTCTTTAACATTATCAACTTGGGATATAAGAAGAGTGTTTGTGATAGTACATTGTTTATTAAGAAAGGTGAGAAACTATCGTTGGTGCTATAATTGTGAAGTGATGAATTAGAAGAAATTCAAACATTAAAGTGGAAATTATATAGGTTGTTTGATATCAAACATCTTGAGAAATTGCACTACTTCCTTGGTATTGAAGTAGCATATTTAGGAACCCGTATCTTCCTAAATTAAAGAAAGTATACCATAGACTTACTGCTAGATACAAAGATGCAAGAGTGTAAACCATTGCACACTCCGATGGATATAAATCACAAGTTACGGGTGGATGATAGAAGTGATAAAGTAAATGTGGTTAGATATCAATAAATTGTTGGAAAGCTGATTTATCTAAGTATTACTCGACCAGACATTGCCATTGTAAGTCGATTTATACAATCTCCTTCTAAATATCATATGGATGCAATTTTCCATATTCTAAGGTATCTTAGATTCTTAAAGCTACACCTGGACATGGAGTGCTGTATAAAGCTAATGGAAAAATTAAATTGAAATATACACGTATGCATCTTGGGCTGGATCTATGAAAGATAGAAAATTAACTTATGCAAATTTAGCTAGATCTATGGAAGATAGAAAATTAACTTCTAGATATGTAACATTGGTAGGAGGCAATATCGTGTCGTGGAAAAGTAAAAAACAATAAGTTGTTATTAGATCTACAATAGAAGCAGAATATAGAGCAATTGCATTTGGAATATATGAAGTAAAGTGACTTCGTTTCTTATTAATGGAGATTGGATTGTCCATAGAAGATCCAATTCTAATTTATTGTGACAGCAAGACAATTATTAGAACAAAGCATATAGAAATTGATTGTCACTTTGTTTGAGAGAAGGTGCTTTCAAGGGAGATTATCACTTGAATTTATTAACTCAAGTGATCAGCGGCAAACATCTTCACAAAGTCTCTCTGTGGTCCTCGAATACAATATATTTGTAACAAGGTTGATGCATATGATTTATATGCTCTCCAACTTGAGGGGAATGTTGAGGAGAAATAAGAAGAAGAAAGAGAAGGTGGCGGCAGCTTCTAGCTGAACCAGCACACCAAAGTCCATCTTCCTTCAATCTTTTGTCGTTCCGTGTTTTAATCATTGTCAAATCTTACATACTTGGATGACATTCTTGGTCTTACAACTCATCTTCCTTATCCATTAAACATCTTTTAAGTATATATCTGATTGGATGTAAAACTACAGAACTTAAGGTCACAAATACGTAGATTATGATGTGAATAACATGAGGTATCTTAAATTAACCATAAAAGGAAAATGGAAAAACTAATGATGTTACCGGGCCCTTGAGAATGGATATTTTATCCATCAACAATGAGCTTAAGCTTAGGGTTTCTATGTTTTCTATCCAAAATCTACTTTTCATAATGCTATGATACAACAACAACAACAACAACAACTAAGCCTTTTCCCATACTAGACGGGGTCGGCTACATGGATTCTTTGTTTCCACAGATCTCTATCGTGTGCCATGTTAGCAGTTAACTCCCAATAAGCTAGATCATTCTTTATTGTTTCTTTCCAACACTTTTGTGGTCGTCCTCTACCTCTTTTAATACTTTCCAAATTTAGGTTTTCTAACCTTCTTACAGGTTCTTCTTTTGATCTTCTTTCTATATGTCCAAACCATCTTAAACGATGTTTTCTCATTTTATCCTCTATTGGTGCCACTCCTAATTTGTTTCTAATAACCTCATTATGTATACGGTCTTTTCTTGTATGACCACTCATCCATCTCAACATCTTCATTTCTGTCACAGACATCTTTTGTACATGTTGATGATTAACTGCCCAACACTCAGAACCATAAAACATGGCAGGCCTAACTGCTGCTCTATAATATTTACCTTTTAATTTTAATGGTATCTTCTTGTCACAAAGAATACCTGATGCTCCTCTCCATTTTAACCAACCAGCATTAATTCTATGTGTAACATCTCCATCAATTCTTCCATCACTTTGAAAAATTGACCCTAGGTATTTAAAACTTTCCTTTTGGAGAATGCAATGTGTGCCAATTTTAATTTCTATGTCCTCTGAAGTAGCCAAATGATCAAACTTACATTCCATATATTCTGTCTTTGTTCTACTAAGTCGGAGGCCTTTGTTTTCTAATGTTTCTCTCCATAGTTCCAATTTTCTATTAACTTTTTCCTTAGACTCCTCCACTAATACAATGTCATCTGCAAATAACATACACCAAGGTACTTCATCTTGAATATGTTTTGTTAACTCATCCATCACCATTATAAATAAGTATGGACTTAAAGTTGATCCTTGATGTAACCCAATATTAACTTCAAAGAAGTCTGTCGTTCCTTCATGAGTCCTCACACATGTTTTTGCACCATCATACATGTCTCTTATAAGGTTAATATATGTCAATGGGATACCTCTTTTTCCAAAGTTCTCCAAAGAACCTCCCTCGGTACCCTATCATAAGCTTTTTCTAGATCAATAAATATCATGTGAAGGTCTTTCTTTTTTGCTCTAAAATGTTCCATAAGACGTCTCAAAAGGTGAATCGCTTCAATAGTAGATCTACCAGGCATAAATCCAAATTGGTTCTCTGTTGTACTTGATACTTGTCTTAACCTACGTTCAATAATTCTTTCCCATAATTTCATAGTATGACTCATCAACTTGATACCTCGATAATTCGCACAATTTTGAATGTCTCCCTTATTTTTATATATGGGTATAAGTGTACTTGCTCTCCATTCCTCGGGCATCTTTTGGTTTTTCCATATTTCATTAAATAGTCTTGTGAGCCAAGTGATTCCTATTTCTCCTAGTATTTTCCAAACTTCTATAGGAATATTATCTGGTCCTACCGATTTACCACTCTTCATATGTTTAAGAGCCTCTTTGACTTCATTCTTTTGAATACGTCGGTAGAAATTGTGGTTTATATACTTTTCTGACTTGGCTAAATCTCCTAAACTAATACTAAAATCTTTATTTTCATTAAAAAGATTATAAAAATAGTTTTTCCATCTATTTCTTATATCATCATTTGCCACTAGAATTTTTTCATCCTCGTCTTTTATGCATCTAACATAATTAAGATCTTTAGTTTTCTTATCTCTAGCCCTAGCTATCCTAAAAATGTCTCTTTCACCCTCTTTTGAGTTGAGTTTTTTTATATAAGTCCTCCCAAATCTTAGCTTTTGCTTCACTAACGGCCTTTTTTGCTTCCTTCTTTGCTTTCTTATAAGCTTCTAAAGTTTCACTAGTTTTTTTAGCATAATGTAATTTGTAACATGCCCTCTTTGCCTTGATTTTGTTTTGTACTACTTCACTCCACCACCAAGCTTCTTTTTGTGCCGGTACACCTCCCTTAGATACCCCTAACACATCTTTCGCCACTTTCCTAATATGTATAGTCATATTGTTCCACATATCAGAGGGTGTGCCAACATAATTCCAAACATCTCCTTGAAGGACTTTTTGTTTAAATATATCTTCTTTCTCACTTTTGAGGTTCCACCATTTAGTCCGAATAGCTCGATGCACTCTTTTCTTCTTTGTCCAGTTTTTTTATTTGTAAATCCATAACTAAAAGTCGATGTTGGGTGGTTAAGCTTTCTCCTGGAATTACCTTACAATCTTTACAACACGCTCTATCTTTTTTTCTACAAATAAAGTAATCAATTTGTGTTTGTGATAAGCCACTCTTATAAGTAATTAAATGTTCATCTCGTTTTTTAAAGATTGTATTGACTATAAAGAGATCAAATGACATAGCAAAATTTAAAATCTCCCTACCTTCCTCGTTTATATCCCCATAACCAAAGTTTCCATGAATCCCTTGATATCCTAATGCCTCTTTACCGACATGTCCATTTAAATCTCCTCCTAAACAAATCATCTCCCTTTGTGGAATCTTTTGAAACACCTTATCTAAGTCTTCCCAAAAAACTGTCTTTATACTATCTTCTAGTCCTACTTGGGGTGCGTAAGCACAAACTATATTCAAAACCTCTACTCCTAACACTAATTTCAATGTCATGATTCGGTCACCATATCGTTGTATGTCTACTACACTCTCCTTTAAATCTTTATTTATGATAATACCAACTCCGTTTCGGGCCTTTTCTTTACCTGAGTACCATAATTTAAAACCTGTATCCTCTATCTCCTTTGCTTTTTCTCCAACCCATTTTGTCTCTTGTAAACATAGAATATGAATCTTTCTCCGAATCATAGTATCTACCACCTCCATTAGCTTACCCGATAATGTTCCGATATTCCAAGAACCAATATGAATCTTATTATCTAGGACTAGCTTCCTTACCCCCCGCATCCGTCCATAATCAAAATGCGGAGACCCTCTCTGAAAATTTTTCACTACATTCGGGCGGCAATGTAGCGGGACTAACTTCTTTACCCACACCCGTCCATGATGTGGGAACCCTCTCTGCAATTGATTCACTACATTCGGGCGAAAATGTAGCGGCCCTTGCTTACTTCTTACTGCATTCGGGCTCTGCAGCACGTCGCTAGGCGGGAACGCCCCAAAGCAATGCTCATAATTTTTGTAATCCATGTTGTAGAAAATCCGACGAAGTTTTACGCTGGCTGTCGGAAGCCTAACACAACCCTCCTCCTTTATCCGGGCTTGGGACCGGCAATGCAAGGGTGATCCCTTACATGGGCGGAGTTTTTCATAATGCTATGATATTTGCCATTATTTCAGAATGAATTCATTGCTATTATATATGATGTCTCCGGTTTCCTCAAACTGCAGGTGGAATTTTGTCCGTCATGGTTTATCCATCAGCAATGAGCTTAAGCTTAGGGTTTCTATGTTTTCTATCCAAAATCTACTTCTCATAATGCTATGATATTTGTCACTATTTCAGAATGAATTCATTGCTATTATACATGATGTCTCCGGTTTCCTCAAACTGCAGGTGGAATTTTGTACGTCATGGTCATCAAGATGCCGACATGCTAGTCGCTCTTTTGCTGATTTGTCAATCACGTAAGTTCATGTTTTGTAATATGTTGTTTCTTTGGAAGAGTATTGAGCTCAAATTATTATGACACAACACTTGAGTATGTCTTGTAAAGAACATTTTTGGCTAAATATAGATAGGTCACTTTATTTGCTAGTACCATGTTGCTTAGTATGCATCTACATGTTATTGGCTTGCGTGCATGCTCTGTTTTATAACCATGCTTAGTGTTGTATGTATGCTCCCATTTTAGAAATTTATTGTCATGCCCAAATCCTTGGGCCCCATCTCTATCAAACCTCGTGCCCACCCGTCTAACATAGCATGTTGGCCAAAGGAATGAGATGCTCAGAAAGATCCAATCATGGGCAAATCTTTTTCTGCCAAAATGTCCAATCTTATTAAGCTTAAAACTTTTTACATCTCAATGACCAAGTAATACGATCTTACAAACCAAATATACAAGTTAGAGAATTTACAAACTAGTACAACCTTTTGAATTATAAATACATGACTTGTCTTGCTTTATTGCCTCTACCGTCACCAACTCCCTCCAAAAGCTGCCTTTTTAATTAATTTTCAATTAAGTGCAGTGAAGCAGGATGAGCGCAAACCATCTCACACCATAGGTGAATATACAAGGCACAATAGGTTAATGCTAAGAGCATGCACGTTTCAAATATTGATGCATGATCATGGTTATCAAATGTGGCAAATTCTAATAGGAACTTTATAACCATGCATTTCCACACATATCAGCATGCATTTCCACACATATCTTATTATTTATTTCCGATCTTATGTAGTGCATGAAAACCAAGGCTAGACGAGTAGGTTGACACGTGCCAACCACCTTGGGTATATCGTACCATCACATATGTTCACAATCACGTCCAGGCACACGACCAGGGTGCTCGAGACTCCACCCTTTCCTTGGTTGGATGCCCAAGGGTTACATCACATCACAACCAAATCTCTAGATACAAACACCCATACTAAGATCAGTACTTTCATGCAATTATATTTTCAAGCTTCTTTGTTATTCTTGTTCACAAATAATATGCAAGAAGCTCAACATGATACCTCGCCAATTGAGATCTCATAAATAAATCTCGATACAGTGTCATAATATCTACAAATATCTCAACAAAAACATATTTATCTCAATCATAATAAATCAATGCCCATGCAACCAACACCACACCTACCAACGTGACTCATATCAAACATTCATGTTATAAATCAATTATTAACAAGATAAGAAGATGTGCAGATTTGGATCATGTCGTCTAGATCTGTTCCTACTTGATGTTTGTTAGTTAGTATATTGGTGTAAGGGTAGTTTCTTTTAAGTTATAAAAGTCTTTAAATATGTACTATTATTAGACTAAGAAACCCTAAGACAGAAAAGGTCTTAAGGAGGCAGCAGCTTCCGCCTTTGGTTCTCTGTCTGTGTATGGTGTACTGATTTATATAGATTAATAAAAATAATTATCTTCAATTTGATATTAGAGCATTAATGGTGTAGATCCATGTGTTCCATTATCTTGGACGTTAAAATCAGAACCGCAGGAGTGATGTGGAAGGCTCACGAAGATCTTAGGAAGCTGAGTTGCTGCGGTGAAGACCTTTTTCTCTGCTGTTGTGGTGCTGAGGGCACAACAGATTGCTGATTTCTGTGGTACTGCACAACAGAGCGTGCAACAATGTTGCTGTGCCCATCATGGGGCGGTTGGACAACCGTAGGAGTTGTCCAAGTGCTGATAGTTGTCGTCTTACTGTAATACTTCTCCTTATTGAAGAATCAAAAGGAGGGAGGATGACTGATAAGATCCATTGAGTTAGCTGTTCTTGTTTGAGAAAGAAGGGATCACCTTATAGGCAAGTGTTGTGATGAGTTTCACCTATTTAAAATAGAGGAAAGAGGATAATTTGGTATCATGATCATTGCTTCAATCGATGGTTCTATCTGTAGGAAGAACTTTTATGTATTTAGAGAAATTTGAAAGGTAATTTTAAAAACCTATTGAAGAAGGAAAAATGTGACCAAAGAATATGAGATACTAGAGAAAGTTGGAAAATATAGACAATGAAATTGAATGATAAGTGAGTATTATACAGATTTGTGGGGCCTGTGGGATGAACTATAATTTTTTATATTTATCAAATGTATTACATACTCAAAAGAATAGAATGAAGAAGCAAAAAAATGTAAAGTTTTTGACCTATTATTGAGGATTATCCTCAAACCCTGAGGTAGTTAAGGTTAGCATCTTTGGCAAGGAAGAATTACCTTCATTAGGTATTATTTATTTTTGCTTCTCAAAGAGAAAGATAGAAGATGACTTGAAAGGAGGATGCGGTTAATAAAAAAACAATATTCTTTATAAGATATCAGAATCAACAAGGTAGAGGAAGAAGAGGATATGATAACCATGGCAAAGGTTGTAGTACTCTATCCAACGATAAAAAAAATTAAGATGCTCCCATAGTGGTAAGAGTTGACACACAAAAGAATAGTGTTTATTTAATTGGTTAGCATGCTGGAATAAAAATTAAGGTATACTATACCAATGCCTTGGAGAAACCATTAGAAAGTACTAATACAAGCACCATAATCGAGCTGATGAATCATAGGTTTAAGAATTAAAATATAACTTCCACCAAATGACCAAAATATTTATAATACTTTTGAAGTAACAACTGTAATATACATCAAATATAACAACTTAACAAATAACAAGTCCAAAACATTCATATGTTACATTGTTCATAATAGGGGAGTAAGAGATTACACACTAAAAAGAGACAATTAATGGTAACTACTAGACTTATGGGTAAACAATGTAACTGCTGTTTTTTTTAATATATATATGATATTCGGCAGGAGCCAAAGAGCATAGGAGAGGGAGAGCTATGTCCAAGGGTGTGGGTAGTGAAGGGGCTCAAGTATCGCAAGAGCCAGAGAGCATTAACAAATAAAGAGAGATGCAAGTGCAAACAAAGAGCTGTTGTTTGCTGAGAGAGAGAGTTAGTGGTGGTGGGCTCTGTCCGTCACTGGTGGATGACAGTCTATTGCTGGTGGCGGTGTGATTGGCTGGTGGCAACGGAAGGCATACAAACAGAGAGAGAGAGAGAGAGAGAGAGAGAGAGAGAGAGAGAGAGAGAGAGAGAGAGAGAGAGAGAGAGAGTTGCTCGCTTAATCACTGTAGTTTTTTTAATTTGGGTCAGGTCGACTCATCCATTGGATCGACTGGACCCTGAATGCTATTGTGGATATAGCAGACCGCTATATCGCTTTTAACGGCAAGGGCTGCCTGTACATCGAACTGCTATAGCGTTCAAATTGACACTAATTCCCTATAGCGGATGCTATACCGCACTATTGATAACTAAGTCAATGACATAGACTTATCTTTTGTTGAGGAGTTACTTTCTCTAGCAAGAAAGTTTACTTGTGGTTTCAAGTCAAACGGTATGGTGATTAGAATTCTCTAAAATTGCTATAATTAAATTTTAGATATGCTTTTGGAATTTGAATTCTTATAGTGAAATGCCAAGAAGACAAATGATGGAGAACCCAACGTAAACAAAGGATGGTGGAAACTCCAACAAAAGGAGATAAAAATGTCAATCTCCTACAGATGCAAAGAGTATATTGACATCGATCTTCCATAATCTTATGGTGTTTACCAAATCCCGCTTTTCTTTCCGCTATGTTTGAGAAGAGTGGGGGAGGAGTTGTAATAACATCAATTTTCATGTTTTTCTTGTTCTATTTTCTTTTACGAATTTTTGGGAGACTAGTCATTGATTTTACTCAGCAGCTAGTTCAACTGGCTGTTGTTTGCTGCTAGTGGCTAGTTGACTAGCTGTTTCTTTCAGTCCATCTTGTGTGCCTTCTCTAGTAAATAGAGATTTCATTCTCTCTGTAAATGTATCCTCTCTCTTTAGAGGTTTCACTAGTAAAGGGTATTTCTTGCATATTGTTGATGTGTTGGTTTAGTAATTTGCGCCTTTGATCTCTTATCCTCTTAATGGAGTGTCATTACACTTCTTGGAGGTTTTCTAACATCATGCTGAGTAGTCGAAATTACGTTGTGTTTGTTGCTTTCAAAACAATCACACATCAAGTGACCTCATAAGATTAAGAGAGCATACTGTTTATCAAAATAAAAAGGGGTACAAATGTTCATGTTCATTTCTCAAACTACCCATAAAACATATGATATAACTCTAATTGCGTAGAATTTGCTGTCCTCTTTTACCAGGTACTCAAATCAAATTATTTCTTTTGGGACGGTAGACCTGGGGCTTTTCCCAAATGTTGCAGATAAATTCGGAATCTCATTAGATGGTGAGTTGTCCACGTAAAGTAACAGTAGTTTTCAATCTTCATGGTATATGAAATGCTGATTCTTGGGTGAACTTTCGTGATTGTAGCAAGTGCAAGTCAGCTTCCAACATACATATTATTTGACGGTGCTGTTGAAGTTGCTCGCTTTCCAGATCTTGATACTGGACATGGGTTACTCTCACCAGCAATTACTAAGGTGAGCTTATGTGAAGATGATTTTCTTGTACTTCTGTCTCGTTCATTTAAATTTGGGAAAACTTCACATTGATGGTTTGACTCTTTCACATATGTTTAATCAATTTGGTCTCAGCAGTTTGCTGCATTATCACTTTAGCTTTTAAGAATTCCTGACATTCCTCTACATGGTTGATGGAACCTGATTGCATATCGAAAAAACAACAACCAAATAGGTGGAACGTTGGATAGGATAGACAATGTCTTAAAGGTAGCATGGAAATGATAACAGGGACAAACCTGAGATGCTGAGTGAAAAGAAATCTGCCGTGTATCCAAGTGAAAATGGCCACTCAGTGCTACTAAAATGAATTTTTCATGAGCTTGAATTATCAGATGTTTGCCTTGCTTTGTTTGTGAAATGTGTGCATGATTATCATGTATCAACAGTAGTTCTTGCATGGTTTTCCATGGGATTCTTCTGTGCTTTTCAATCGCAACCTGGTGATCGGATTGTCGGTTCACTTGTCTTGCAGTACTAGGCCATCTAGAGCCAAAAATATTTTCTTTCAGCTTTATAGTTCTGGTTCCTCCTAGCTATTTAGGCACTGCCATGATTCTAAAGTTGACCTATTTGGTTTGTAATTGAAGAATGTTGAACCTGCATTTCGATCTTCTGATTCTTTTCTTGGCACATCAATGTACAGCTTCCTGAAATATGGTTTTAATTTTTAAATCATTATAATCCTGGATCTTTTGTGGCAATAGTAGTACACAAGGAAGAGTTTATCTGTTTCCTTAAGGATCCACACACGCACTGCCAATGCCTGAGGACTAACTTCTGTGGACTTCATGGCTTGTCAGTTTATGTCAAATATTATGTAATTTTCCAATTAGCTTATTCCCCAGTAACGTGTAGTAGCCATGATAACCTTCTGCTTTTACTATGCAGAGTCAGCTGTGCAAACATTTTGAGCTTGACCGGCGTCTTATTGAATACATGTCTAGCAAATAACTCTTCATTCTTAACCAATGGCAAACATTTGCTGCTGTCTCCTGTGATTTTTAACTTCCATATTGTTGTATAATTAACTATGAGAGAAGTCCCTTTTCCCCTAACCTCAGCTTTCTTCGGTTGATTGTATAACTAATTATGTATGAGAGAACTTTTATTGCAAGTCCACTACATTTTGAGCTTTCTGAATGAAGCCTCCATTTCCTGCGCTATGTTGGTTCATCCGTGTGCATGCACCTGTCTAACAATCTAACTGAATGGCACAGCTTGGCCTGTTCTTTTCGGATCTCGTTGCCAGGGTTTTCTGTTTTTCAAGATGGAAGGTCAAGGAGCCTTGTAGGTTTAATTCTGCCCCGTGTAGGAGTCTGTTTGTCGTGGTTTCAAAGTTTTGCTACTTTGTGTTCCCAACATATGGAGGGCCAGTTTTGGTGGTGGTGGCGCTGATGGTAAAGATGGTAACCATACATGTTCAGTTCGGATGTTGGATTACCTGAGCCCTTTTGTCTGGGCTTGGTAACCAAAAACAGAATCCAGATTAGCAATTCAGTGTTGATTAGTTAGTTCAATGACTGAAAAAAAATCCACAAGTCAGTTGTCATTTCTTACAAACAAAACAGCAACGCTTTGTTACTCAGGTTGAATTTGGTATTAAAATGTCATAAGAACCTAGCCTTATTATTGTTAATGCCAGTTTAGATAAGCTCTTAACCTGTTAGACTTGTGGCGTTAAGAAAGTGAACTAACAAGACAAATTGGTTGCTTTTCCAAAGCGATCCAATCATCAAAATAGGCAGTTACCCTATGTCACATAACGCAGACCAGATGGCGATACTGTCCACACATAATTGGTATGGTGCATGGGTTTGGAATTGGAGGTGTTTATTTGAATTTGATTTGGTCTAGTGTAGTTTGGATTTTATTTGGATCTGTTTGGTTTCTAGTTTAGGTATTGGATTTGGATTTGGATTTAGATTAGTTGTGATCCTTATCAGTATCGTGGTGTTGTATTTAGTGTGCTCATTTTAAGTGTTTTCTTTCCATTAGTGTCGTGTCATAGTGTTTGTGTATTAGATCTTCACATTTTGGTCTCTAGACTATGATAAAAGTATTGGTCGTTATTGTAGAGGGGATTTTTTATTATAATCTATATTTTTCTTCTGTTTTTCGTTGACACTTAGACAATCAGTCGCGAGGGAGACAAGCTCAATTATTCATGTGTGAAACATGTTTTCAAGTTGATTGTTCGACATACAGTTGAGTCATCATAGATTGAGTCGGTGATGCTTTTGTATAGCTTTCGAGATTCACGGACCTTGATTTGTGACAATTGACACGGAAGCATCATCGTTCATGTGATTCAATCTGTTTAATTGTGTTCCAATTGCTAAATTTCTTCAGGTAACCCAGCCAAAGAAAAGCAGGTTTTCAATCGGATAATGATCCATTTGTTGTCTTTTCTGTCGTGAATCTATCATTTGCCGATCCATCTATAAACAGGAGTGTCGTGCTTAACTTGATTATTGCTGTCGGTGTTTGAAATCATATTAGGATAGTTGGAAACTAACAAATAGATGAGAGGGAAAACCTAGCAAATCACCTAGCTGTTGCCCCCTCCCTTCCTTTTTGTTCCTAGTGACTACCAGCCGCTGCTTTGCCCTTGCCTCCACCACTGGGCCACCCCTTGGTTGCCTGCCACCTCGGGTAGCTGGAATCCCACCCTAGCTGCCGTTTTCCCACTGTGGTTTATTGGCTTCTCCGGCCACCCTTCTGTTCCTTGTTCACAAATGCCTCCGGCTGTCCAGGGGCCTCCAAGCTCCTTACGTCACCATTGACGATCAGCCATCCCCCTCGACTAACAAAATCTCTTTCTAATGTGGTTTACTGTAGCGTGTGTTATTTCAATTGGATCCAGTTCCAAGATTAAACTTGGGTCCGATTTGCAACCCACTTTCATTAAGAACTTAATTGAGCCCAAGTTTGATCGACCAAACCTAGGCTTCGTTGACTTGGTTTGATTGACCAGGGTTCTTCGTTTTGATGAGTGTTTCCTTTCTAGTTCGTGAATGAAATCCTATCAATATATATCACCTAAAAGCTCTTAACAAGCCTTTCGTTGTGGTGCAATTTTCAGAACCATATTCAACCTTTTTATCCTAAGGTACGTTGAGGTTTTTGTCTATGTTTGTGAGACATGGTTCATACGTGCAGTTAGGCCATCGATCCTCTTAGGGGGAGCTCTTCTAGAGTAAGGGGCATTCGAGTTTATTCAAGCATGGATTGTTGAGCTGGAGAATCGATTGACTAGTTTGCAAAGTGGTGGTGGTGCTGCCCTAATTCAACCTAGAGTCTTCTTGAGCATGAAAATGTTGCCGGCCTTACTTGGAGCCATCATTTCTAGGCAAACTATAGTCTCTGCCTCCCATTGTCACAGCTCCCGACCCAAACAAATTTGGAGGAGCTCAAGATAACAAAGTTCTGGAGAACTTTATTTGGACTTGGAGAATTATCTGAGGCTACCAAGACTAGAAGCAGACTGGTTGATTACCACATCTCGTTAATGAAGACGCAAAGTTGTGATGACGCATGAAGTGAGTCATTGATGGCGATGAGAGATTGATGGTCACATCTTGGTTAGATTTATTAACACCAAGATGTTTCTACAGTTATAGCATTCGCCTAGAGCCTAATGGATTTACAGGGTTCTCGAGAAGAAAAGGATACCATGGGCCTGAAAGGAGATGAGTAGAGGCTCGAGTGTGACACTTGATCTAAGGTATGTCTAGCGGTTGACAGAGGCCCTAATTGAACTCTTTTGACAGAGATGCACAACAGGATTCAATTTCGACTCGGGAAAGCAAGTACAAACCCCACATGCGGACCCTAAAGTTAGTTGTTATATTTGTTTTGAGTTGTACCACATGAGGGATTGTTTGAAGTGAGAGAAACTGAATGCTTCACTTGTCAATGATCTTGCAGGACTGATCTAAGACTAGACGGAGTGTTGAGGAGGACTTTGTGAAAGTTGTACCCTTCCAATTATTGAATGCATTGCTTATAGTTATTACCACATTAAGGTTTGTCCACATTGAGGTGCACATTGGACATCACATACGGTGCATGCTTCAGTGGATAGCTGTACCACACATTTGATTATATCGTTAACTTGCGTGAGGATATTGGGCACACAACTCACTACCTCTGAGAGCTGAATGAAGATGGTGAATGTTTAGGCATGGAGGATAGTTGGAGTTGCGAGTCAGTTCGAGTATGCATTGGTTGCTCGAGTAGTACCCTTAACTTTCCCGTGATTGACTTGAGTGATTACAACATGTAACTTGAGTGATTTCTTGATGCATGCATTTGCCATAATGACACTGCATCTTGAAGGTTGACCCTAACCTGGGTATATAGCTTGTTGTAACTCAGGTAAAGATATCGAGAGACTAGAGAGAGCTCTAGAGAGGATGACTATGATATACTTGTCAGCCATCGAGTTAGAGGTTAGAATGAAAGAACAATTATGTAGAGGAGGTAGATGAGCGAGAAGAGATGTCATGCATTGATGACTGTGTGGTGCTAATCGTAGTTGAGGAGTCGATGACACCTAAGAATATGGTAAATGACCAAGATGCAAATGATAGCTAGTTATGTCTCTTGACATGGTCTTGAGGGAAAACGAGAGGAACTCCCAATAATTTGCACCAAACTGAAGCAATGACTACCAATGCAGATTAAGGCATAGACATTGCTAGAGAGAGCTCATCGACCCAAAAAGATCGCATGAACGACGTTTCATGACCTTGAAGAGGAGGTCAAGCTTCTGTGAGAAAGAATTGTCATAGGATGCCTACCGGATGGTAGTAGCATCTCAACATGATTCATATGGCATATGGGTTCCAGCTTGGAGATATAATGCTTGATTTGGATTTAGATTTGGTTTAGAGTATTTTGGATCTTACTTGGATCTGTCTAGGTTATTTGGTTCATTGTTTAGGTATTGACTTTGAATCGAGATTAGCTGCGGGTCCATACTAGTATCATGGTGTCACATTTAGTGTGTCCACGTTAAGTGTCCCTTTTCCATTAATGTCATGTCATAATCTCCATACTTAGGTATTTTCCATATTTGGCCCTAAACTATACAAGGATGTTGGTCTTTATTGTAGAAAAGGATTTTCTGTTATAATCCACTTTTCCTTTCATTGGGATAGAGGAGCCCGACTAGTTTGTGTGTGAGACATGTTTTCAAATTGGTTGTTCAACACGTGGTCAAGTAATGCCATCACGGATCAAGTTGATGATACTTCCACGTATCATGTTATGTCAGAGAAATAGGGGCTAAAGATTGAACCATCTAGTGTAATTTTTACCGATGGTTAAGCCTTTAGTTATGGCGCAAGCTAGGATTCCATCACAAAGGCAAAAGGAGTAGGTCCATCTGCAAGCATCTGAACGGTTAGGATGTCGGCCAGTCAATCAATGTATTTGCATGGTTAAAAACTCATAAGAGTAACTTCTGTCTTACGTTAGTGCGACTAGATCACTTTCTCACTTGAACCATACCTACTTTTTTATTTCACAAGAGCCAATTTAGATGAGCAATTAACAGGACACTCGTTCCCTATGCTCTTTCTCGATCGGCCCTCAAGGTCCCATTCCTTTAGCCTCGATTTAAGTGAACCTTTTTGTAATACTTGGCTGTATTCTTCTATCTTATTAGGAAACTAATCCAACTAACTAATATATATATATATATATATATATATATATATAGAGAGAGAGATAGAGAGAGAGAGAGAGAGAGAGAGAGAGATTACATGCTGTCTATCTCTTAGAATGTATTTTCACACCCACCTTTCACTTTTGGACGCATGAGTATAATAAAAATGTCTTTTATCTTTTTATAAATACTTTTATATTATTTATTTATGTTAGTGAAAGTGAAAAAATCCTCTTAAATGTGGATCATGAGATCACTTTGATGCACAATAAAACACCGTCCTTGATCACCCATCAAGTCTCATGCGACCATCCACAACGACCTCCTTTGAGAGGACCTTAGTATTCCCTTTGTGTCTCACAAATTTCAAGGTAACCTAACTAGACATGGAATATTGTCATTCAACGTGTAATCTATCCCATGTGAATAGCCTTGCACTTGACAACGAAATCTTGTAGATTATTCATCATTTGGAGAGGCGGCCACACGGAGCGCTGTGAGAAAGTGTAAGAAAAGAGAGTTCACACTTGAGAAAAGGTATATGAAGTTGGATTTGGTTACGAAGTGATACAACCTAAAGCATTTGGTCATCTCTTTCAGCATCTACAAACATGATATTCTGAAGTTCAGCCTTCTCACTTGAACTCGAGCATTTAGGCTACAAAGTCTATTTAAGATCCAAATGTTAGATTGTGTAATTTGGATAGAACTTTGATAGTTTGGTATAAACCTTAATTTAAGATAATTTACTTGCTAATAAATGAAAAATTGCTCAAGCATGCAACAAACACGTTGGAGTGAAACACTTCTAAGAAGAAGACCTATATAGAAGGTCATCCTACTAGTAACACTTAAAGACTTACAGTTTGGACAAATGGTATCTCAATTGGGATGAAAAGGTTCTACCAAGAGGGGAGTATAGATTGGTGGAAATTGAAGATGAAGACTATGTGAGGAGTATAAATTGCAAGTACTTGAAGAAGTATTATCTTTCTCTTTGGGAAGGACAATTTATTTGAGGAATTTAATGAATATGAGTATACAATTATGAAAAGAAATATAAAAATGAAAGAAGAGGGACAATTATTTATCCTAAGACAAATGCCTTATCAAAGGAAGAAGCGGTTCCCGACTAGACCAATTTGGCTTGAACTACAACCACATGACACTCCTCGTATTTCCATTCTAAAGCCTTGAGATTCTCAACCGTCAATGGTTCTTATACTTGGCTTCTCAAGAGGGACTCGAAGTAGGCTTCCTCCAAATCTCGCAGTTTTCTCCACTCCTCTTCGTAAACTCCAATGGCCTGCTATTAGTTCTTAATAGTGTAGGACAAAACAATAAGACAGGCAAGCTATGATGTAAGGAAAGCGACTTTTCGATCAAAAGAGATTTTTATAAATAAAGGAGAAGTGGAAAGAAGAACCTAATAAATGAAGTTTAGGATCATTAGAAGGAGTTCAGTGATAACATGATCATCTAAAAGGGTAGAACATATCATACCCAATTTAAGAGAAAAATAGTGGATCTTATTTCATCATAAACCTAAGAAGCTAAAAAGAAGATTGTGGTAAGTAAAGAAGGTGAATCGAGACAAATGTATTAAGTCAAAGACTCCCCACTTACACTAATAATTGCTATGTATGACACTCCCCCGATCTAGTTGTTGGATGTACTCTCTAGAAGGTCTCAACTAGATATAAAGCTTCTTAGGAAAATGATCATACTAGAACTAGTTCACATAGAATGGAAAGGTTTTCAAGATGATCATTTCATCAACAATTCTAGGTCCTTCAACAACATATATATAGCAACATGATGTTGGGATTTTGGATGAAGTCGGATTCCTAGAAGTCATGGGATGTGAGTTTAGGAAAGGGTCAAGACATTTTCATACAAAAGCTTGGGTACAGAGAAAAGGTCAAAGATGTTTCACATAAATGTGTGAGGAAAAATAGAACCTTTATCATGTTTTATAGTTAAAGGAAGTGATGTCCTATCAATATTAAATTGCCTTACCTCGCATGATCATTCAACTTGAAATTTGAAGTAGTGATGAGTTAATGAGACGGTGGTACTAGATAACATAAAACATTAAATGATATTTTAGTCAATCTCTATGAATTCATTGTTGAAATGAAAAATGAAATACAAAAGCATAAAAAAATCAAATTATAGATTTACACATGTAAAAAGATTGGACATTTTATATCAACCCTTTAAAGACTAGAGATGATAACAAGATATCCATTATGACATCTTCTACCTACCCACATTACCTAGTCCAATATCCTCTACAAAGCTGTCCTCAAACTCTCTCAACATTCTTCGTGGTTGTCATGATTAGAGATGTTGGATTGAGCATATTCCTCTTGAGAGCTTTATGGTTGAAAAGTAAGGCATGCAACTCTTGTGATTCTTGAGCGAGCTCTCGAGAAGATGAAACTTCTGCATCTCGAGCTGTGGATGCTTGAAATTGTAGGGAGTTGAGATAAAATTTCACTAGAGAAGCTGGCTAGTCAGTTTTGGCATCATCGATAAAGAATCTTGAGATGCTCTTCGAAGGACGAAATCTCAACCTAAAGAATTGAGTTTTTATTCCCAAAGTCGGCTATATGTAAAGATATTTTTGCCATTCGGGTAGTCGAACTATGATGAAATTCTCAAGTGTTAGCAACTTGTTGAGATAAAGAGTATACGCTCTTGGCTTTCACCATTAAAAGTAAGTTTGACATGAATTGTGACTCAATAGTTTTGATTGGCATCAAGATGTTAGTGGATTTGAATGCACATAACAAAGGCCTCTTTAATTAATATCCATACTTTAGAAGGAAGGTTTGTATCTTGCCAAGAGTTTGTACACCTATAAACCATGACCAACTTCATTCAGAATAGAAGAGGAAGAAAGAGATCTTGTATGAAGTTGAATCATGGAAGTTATGATATCCCACAAAATGATGGAAGAAAGATCGGCAAAGAAGTATTAGAAGCTACTTCTTGGTCAGAATGTTATGGAGGATTTGTTGTTGCATGGTCTAGGAAAGAGTGTAGCTCCCTCCGTAGCAACTTCAAGCATGGAGTTTTGATTTCATCAATTAAGTCCTCTATTACAATGGGCTAACAATTTTCTTATTTTTTATTTAGTTTTGCTTATAGTAGTTTTAGTACAGGAAGTATTTTGATGCTCTTTTCCGTGATAGGATAGAAGAAGTTGACAAACTAGAGGGACTAGTTGAAGAGGTTAAGAAACAAATGCGCTTACATTGGGATTTAGGATTATTGCCAATAGTTACTTTCATGTCATAATCAATGAGTTTTAATTTATAGTTGTCAATTGAGACCTTAGTCTTCTCTGTATAGATGGTCGTCCACCAAGCAAAAAATTTTAGGGTTTCACTGGGACAAGGATATCAATCAAGAAACATTAAGATGGGTTCTTGATGATGATTTTCGAACAAAAGTTTTTTGATAATTGATAAACAATGATGAAAACCCAATTAATGGGTCAAATTGTATGGGTGGTATGGTTCAACAATAATTGGATTGAATCGAGATGATCAAGAAGCACCACCAAATAAGAACTAAAGAGAAAAGATTCTTGATAACCCGTTCTATGGAGGTCCTCTTTGAATTTAGTGGTAGAATTAAAATTGAGAGAGCAGAAATACAAAGGAATGAAAGATATCTCAATGCCAGTGATGAACTATAATGGAATAATGACAATTGGCAAAGCCAAGGTTGGAGGAATGAGGCTTAAGGTGGGTCCTAGGTCTCGACAATGATTCATTGAAGAGGGAGGTGTGAAAATCCAAACTCAATGAAGTATAGATGAATCTAGAATTGAAAAAACCATAGTTGACCCCTACAAGATGAGTAATCATTCCAAAGGGCTTCAAAAGCGGTATTAGTTGAATGATACACCATAACAAAAATAAAGGGTACAACAAACAACAACAACAACAACTAAGCTTTTTCCCATACTAGATTATTTGCCGTGTTAGCAGTTAACTCACAATAAACTAGATTATTCTTTATTGTTTCTTTCCAACACTTTTGTAGTCATCCTCAACCTCTTTTAATACTTTCCAAATTTAGTTTTTCATACCTTCTTACATGTTCTTCTTTTGATATTCTTTCTATATGTCCAAACCATCTTAAATGATATTCTCTCATTTTATCCTCTATTGGTGCCACTTCTAATTTGTTTCTAATAATCTCATTATGTATACGGTCTTTTCTTGTATGACCACTCATCCATCTCAACATCTTCATTTCTTTCACACACATCTTTTGTACATGTTGATGGTTAACTACCCAATACTCAAAACTATAAAACATGACAGGTCTAATTGTTGTTCTATAATATTTACCTTTTAATTTTAATGGTATCTTCTTATCACAAAGAATACCTTATGCTCCTCTCCATTTTAATCAACCAACATTAATTATATCTCCATTAATTCTTCTATCACTTTGAAAAATTAACCCTAAGTATTTAAAACTTTCCTTTTGGGGGATGCAATGTGTGCCAATTTTAATTTCTATGTCCTCTAAAGTAACCAAATGATCACACTTACATTCCATATATTCTGTCTTTGTTCTACTAAGTCGGAGGCCTTTGCTTTCTAATGCTTCTCTCCATAGTTCTAATTTTCTATTAACTTTTTTCTTAGACTCCTCCACTAACACAATGTCATCTACAAATAACATACACCAATGTCATCTACTAATGTCATCTTGAATATGTTTTGTTAACTCATCAATCACCATTATAAATAAGTATGGACTTAAAGTTGATCCTTGATATAACCCAATATTAACTTCAAAGAAGTCTATCATTCCTTCATGAGTTCTCACATATGTTTTTGCACCATCGTACATGTCTCTTATAAGGTTTATGTATGTCAATGAGATACTTCTTTTTTTAAGGTTCTCCAAAGAACCTCCCTCGGCACCCTATCATAACCTTTTTCTATATCAATAAATATCATGTGAAGGTCTTTCTTTTTCGCTCTAAAATGTTTCATAAGATGTCTCAAAAGGTGAATCGCTTCAACAGTAGATCTGCTTGACATAGTATGGCTCATTAATTTGATACCTTGATAATTCGTACAATTCTAAATGTCTCCCTTGTTCTTATATATGGGTATAAGTATACTCGCTCTGCATTCCTCGGGCACCTTTTGGCTTTTCTATATTTCATTAAATAGTCTTGTGAGCCAAGTGATTTCTATTTTTCTTAGTATTTTTTAAACTTCTATAGAAACTTTGTCTGGTCATACTGATTTACCACCCTTCATATGTTTAAGAGCCTCTTTGACTTTATTCTTTTAAATACATCGATAAAAATTATGGTTGATATACTTTTCTGATTTGGCTAACTCTCCTAAGTTAATACTAACATCTTTATTTTCATTAAAAAGCTTATAAAAATAATTTTTCCATCTATTTCTTATATCATCATTTGCTACTAGAACTTTTTCATCCTCATCTTTGATGTATCTAATATAATTAAGATCTTTAGTTTTCTTATTTCTAGCCCTAACTATCTTAAAAATATTTTTTTACCCTCTTTTGAGTTGAGTTTTTTATATAAACCATCCCAAATTTTAGCTTTTGCTTCATTGATGGCCTTTTTCGCTTCCTTCTTTGCTTTCTTATAAGCCTCTAAAGTTTCACTAGTTTTCTTAGCATAATGTAATTCGTAACATGCCCTCTTCGTCTTGATTTTATTTTGCACTATTTCACTCCACCATCAAGCTTCTTTTTATGCCAGTACACCTCCCTTAGATACACCTAACACATCTTTCACTACTTTCCTAATATGTATAGCCATATTGTTCCACATACCACAAGGTGTACCAACATAATTCCCAACATCTCTTTGAAGGACTTTTTATTTAAATATATCTTCTCGGTTTTGAGGTTCCACCATTTAGTCTGAATAGCTCGATACACTCTTTTCTTCTTTGTCTATTTTTTTATTTGTAAATCCATAACAAAAGTTGATGTTGATTGGTTAAGCTTTCACCTGGAGTTATCTTGCAATCTTTATAACACGCTTTATCTTTTTTCTATAAATGAAGTAATCAATTTGTGTTTGTGATAAGCCACTCTTATAAGCAATTAAATGTTCATCTCGTTTTTTGAAGATTGTAATACTATTAAGAAATCAACTCCAGGTGTTGTAAGAGTGGCCGAACTTGGTTGGGTTCAAGGGGGAGTTCGGCCAGGTGGTGCCCGAACTTGACTGGGCCTTGGGGAAGTTCGGTTAGGGTATGGTCTAGGGTAGGATGTTAGGTGAAAATTGGCCAGGTCTTAGTTGGTTTTAATGGAGTTAGGGACTGGTTTAGATGGTGTTAGGCTGGGTGGTCTAGTGGTTAGGAAAGAGGTCGGTTTAGGTTAGGGTCTAGGGGCTTACCTCAACTTGCAGCACCACTCCAAGCCACCTCCATGCCACCAAGCTCCACCATGCAGCTCCACTCCCAGTTGGAAGAAGGTGTCGTTCCATTTGGTGCAGCCCGTGCCTCTATGGCCAATCCCAAACACTCAAAGGCCAACATGCCTTGGCCAATAGGGCCCTCTCTCTCTCCTCCCCCTTAAAGTTCACGTGAAGGGCCTCCCTTTGATTTCACGTGAATCATGATTTTTGAGCTCCCTCACCTCTATTTATAGAGGTTTGAAATGGGTCTTGGATATGGGTATGGGTATTCGGATCCAATCCAAACACTATTTGGATCTGCATCGCGGATCTCGGGTATTTTGAGATCCAGATTCAGTCCAAATATTTGTGTGGGTTTGGATCTCGGATCTTAGATATTTTGAGATCCAGATCCAATCCAAATATTTATTTGGGTTTGGATCTCGGATATTTTGAGATCCAGATCCAATCCAAATATTTATTTGGGTTTGGATCTCGGATATTTTGAGATCCAGATCCGATCCAAACACTATTTGAATCTGAATCCGGATATTTTTTGGTCCAGATCCAATCCAAACTTTTCTTCTGCTTCTTGGTTTCTGGTCCTTTTCTGGTGCTTTTCACCATTGGTTTCGAGCGGGCTTCGATTCATCGGAGGCCCAACTTTAGCCTAGGTCTTCCCCAAGTCCATCTTCCAACTGGTGTTCTGCTTTTCAGGACTTTTTCGGTGTCTGTTTCTGTCTGTCGTTTTGGTTTTTGGCCGGTTCCTAGTGATATCGAACTCAGATTGCCGCACGGATTCCGTTTGAAAATGTTGTTTTGAAAGGGTATGATTTCGATAACCATCTTTCAAAGATTCCTATCAATATGTCCATCCTAGAGCTAATACAAACTTTGCCTAGGCATAGACTAGTGTTAGAGAAAATTCTAGAAAGAGCAAGGGTTAGTTCGAACATGACCCCTGAGTCTTTGTCCAAACATGTGGCCTCTATAGGAGCGAAAACGCCCATCGTATTCTCGGAAGACGATGTAGATAGACCCTACGAAGCCCAAAATCAGGCCCTGCATATCGAGGTGGTTCTAAATAACCACTCTCTGGACAAGTGCCTTATCGATGGGGGAGGAGGGCTCAACATCCTTCCACTTCACGTGGCGAATCAAATCGGAGTCGCCTTGACATCCGTTCATCCCAGTCCCATCGTCATCACTGGATACGATAGAAATGCGTCTAGACCCATAGGATCTATCGAACTCCCCATGGAAATGGGAGGGATAGCACATACGGTGGTATTCCATGTCTTGGACATCCACCTCCATTATAACCTGTTGTTGGGAAGGCCCTGGATACACAGCTTGTGCGCTGTGCCATCCACCTTCCACAGGTGTGTCAAGATCCCTTTCAGGGACAAGTCGTTGTGATCCTAGGAGAGAGTCACCCTCAACTTCAGGGGGTCATAAACTCCCCCTGCTTGTCAAGCTCCCAGACCCATGAGGTAAAATTGGGGCAAACCATGCTTGAGCCGGCAAGGCTCGTGTTAAACAACCCTAGGAAGGCCGTGTATGTGAAGGGGCCGCCCAAGGCTGGCCCCCTCAAAGTTCTGACCCTTCTAGGAAGACCCAAACATCCCTTATTTCTAAAACCCCTGGACAAGAAGCCATATGTGCATGATATGAACGACAGCAAGTTCTAGGACCACGATTTGTATTCAAATTTTTCAAAAAACAAAAAATCATGGAACATTTTGTTGAACATGGCCTATATGCCCTATAAGAGTCTAGGGGCACAAAATCAGGGTCTCCTAGAACCCATACTTCCTAGGGCCAAGCCAAGCCGATATGGGATCGGCTATACTCCCAAAATACCACCAGAGCCACCCCTTGTGACCACCTGGGTATTCCCCAAGTCCATCTTCCAATTGGAGTTTTGCTTTTCAGGACTTTTTCAATGTCTATTTCTGTCCGCCGTTTTGGTTTCTGGCTGGTTCCTAGTGATATCGAACTCAGATTGCCGCACGGATTCCGTTCTTCATTCTGACGGGATGTGTCTCAGACTTCTATCGACTTCAACAGGTTTTTGGCTTCTTTCTGTATTTTGGAGCTGCTTTCTGCTTTTCTTTGACCCAAATTATACTTTTACCCTTTTATCAGGCTCTTCTCCAAACGGGCTCTCCTTTCTTCTGTTTTTGGGCAGGGGTGGCTTTTGAAACTGCGGGCTTGAATCCTTCTTCTTGTTGGGGCTCTCCTTTTGCCTTTTGTACCTGTTTTTGTATTTTAAAATAGATTGTTGTTTTGGCTCAAACGAGCTTTTTGTGTTTTTGATAGTTTTTGAATTTTGGAAAATTCGGGGTGTTTACAGATGCCCCTCTTTGGCATTATCCAAATGGATTTGGATTTGGATAATGGCAAAGAAAAAACACCCCTTTTTTGGTTTTCCTCTTAAATTTTCGAGAATACACCATTCCTTCTTCTGTAAAAACCCTGTTTTCTTTTCCCAAAGGAGGGGATTTTTAGCAAAGGGGACTTTTCCTAGCTATTTCCCTATATGTATGATCATGAACGAACGACTCTTTGAATGCATGCTGTAAACACCTCAAAATCCCACGACTTTCTAAAAACATACTTGGTTTTATAAAAGTAGCCCCAAAGGGTCATTTTGAGTCTGGAAACCCAGGAGCCTTCCAGAAACCCTATACATATTCAAAAACACATATGTACTATTTTGAAATTCTGTATATATTGCTTTTAAGCCTGCAAATAGTGTTTTGAAGCCCTTTTATCAAATAGGAGTTTTTGAAACCCAGGCTAAGCCCCATTTTCCTAAAACCCAAAGGCGAACAGGTGGAGCCTGCGAAGATGACACTTGATACAGAAACAACCCAGCAAGTCGGTCACGAAGGCTAACACCAAAAGCAGCTTTAGAAGTCTGTTCTGAAGCTCAAAAGAGCAACCTAGCCTGATAAAAGCCAGGTTCGAAAGGCGAAAGGAAGGCCCAAGCACGAAGCAGATAGCAAGCCAGGAGCACCAGAAAGCCAGATCGACCATTCTCGCTCAAGCATCCTGAATCTGAACCAGGAAGACCAAAAATGAGAAGAAATAGAGTCCGAAAAGGCGAAAAGGAGAAAAGGAGTCCGGACGACATAAATTGGGAAAACCCAACACCAGACAAGTCATTGATGAAACCAGGGCCCTTACAGATCATTCGCCTTGAGAAGCCAAGAAGGACTATCGAGAGAAATTTTGATTTGGATCTGGACCATAAATATCCAGATTCAAATCCATATAGTGAATAGTGTTTGAATTTGGGCCAATCCAAATAGTGTTTGGTCGATCCAAATAGAGTTTGGATTTAGATTGGATCTAAATAGTATTTGGATTGGATTAGATCTGGACCAAAATATCCAGATCCATATCCATAAAAATGTATGGTTTGGATCGGATACGGATCTCAAAATATTCGAGATCCACGGTCCAAATCCCAAATCCAAACCCAAATCCAAGACCCACCTCAAATGCCTATAAATAGAGGTGAGGGGTTCCATTGTAAGGGGTTCACGTGAAATTCAAGGGAGGAGAGAGAAGGTCCAAGGTGAGTGGTTAGTGCTTTCTTTGCTTAGGGTTTTATTAATTGTGATTAGTGTAGGATTAGTCAAGGACTGCCCCACCCTAATTGAAGAGCTTATTTGCTTGGACAAGAGGCTTAAGGTGGCTAATCGGAGCTCAAGCACACCTTAAACCATTGTTAAGAGGTAAGCCCCTAATCCCCCCCTAAACCACTCTTCCTAATCCCTCTAAACCACCTAACCGACCTCACCTAATCCTAATTAAAACCCAACCTAACCCCAACCGACTCACCCTAACCCTAACTGACTCCCACTTAATCCCTCGGCCATCCTACACTCACCCGCACCCTGCTCGCGCCCTGCATGTGCCCGGCAAGTGCGCCGCCCCCTGCACGCTCCCTCTCTACCCTAGTCACCCAACACTTCCCCTCCATCCGACCAACCACTATCCACCACCACCACTACCTAGCCTAACTGACCTACCCCCTGTCCTAACCGAACAATCCTAACTAGACACCCCTTTCTCCTACCCTTCCATCTACCTAGTGCCGTGAGCACTTGCCTAGCTAACCCCGGCCGACCTACCCCTGCCGTGACCTTACCCCACCCCAACTCCATACCCCATCCCACCTACCTACCACTACCGTGCCCCGCCACCCCTTAGTGTCGTGAACCTCATCCCTCAAGCCTACCCTCAAGCTTGAAGGCACCATTTAGCCACCTTTCGCTTCAAGCTTTAAGGAAGACTCATCCGTGGGTGTGAAGCCAAGCAAACTCGTGAAGATTGGAGTGGACAAACATCCGAATCACGTAAGTGTTTTAATTCGGTATTTCATATCTCCTTTCTATGCTTTGATTCAATTTGAATATGGGGTTGTATTAACGGAGCCTTGTCTCCCCCCGATTGTAATAACTTGGTTTGCTACACGAAGCACACACGAGTACTTGAGCCTTAGCTCTTACTCGTACACAAGCACCCACATGCACCATTGAGCTTCGCTCTTACTCCTAAGACTCTAGTAAGAGCTGCGTGAGTTGTCTTTAAATTTATACACTCACACACGCGTGCATTTAGCTTTTGCTCTTATTTTATATATGTATTTCAATTCGGCTGGGTTGTTACATTAAGTCGTATGAGTTTGTCTTTCATTTACACACTCACACACAAAGAACACCCGAGTGCTTGCTCGTGCACCTCACGCACCATTTTGGCCTTGGCAGCCGCTAAGATATAGTCTTACTTCTATACTTTTCGTTGTGTTTTCTCGATTCAACTGCGTGTGTTTGTCTTTCCATTTACACACCAACACAACACGCGCATGTTGGCGACCTTCGGGCCCATATATATAGTTGTATTTCCCTTCCGCTATGTCTTTAAATTTCGGGTTTTAAGGTTCAACTATGTGAGTTGCATTTCAATTTATACACGGCATACACTTACACAATTGAGCCTTTCCGCTCTTAAGATATAGCTATATTTTCCTTTTGCAATTTCCCTTAAGCATTGTCTTTCCATTCTGGGTTTTCCCGTTCAGTTGTGTGAGTTTGCATTGTATAATCGCCATACCACGAGTTAGGGCGCATACTTGCATCAAAGCAAACCCTATACACCCGTGCAAAAATCGCCCATGCTTAGGCACTTGATGCACACATCTCACGCCTAAATTGGCTAAAACCCGAGACATAGGAGACGTGCAAATCCTACGTTAATAAAATCTGCAACAAAACAAGTGAAACCGACCAAACACTTCACATATTCTTTTGAAAAGGTTATGTTTGTTCAAAATCAACTTCTTTTTAAAAGCATACAAACTGACCCTTGCGCATCGGTGCAAGAAGGTCTGTGATGAGAAAAACCCACTTGTCCACAATCGCCCCAAACAAGTCAGATATTTTTAAAACTTACTTCGCTAGCCTGAGTAAGCTAGCTGGCACGCCCTTTTAGTGACTTTGACATACGAAAATGTTCGCTCTAGGCCCTAAGAAGCCTAGGGTCAGAAATTTTTGCGTGTCTACATATGCATGAAAAACTTTTATTTTTGGGTTTTTGAGCCCGAAGAGAGCCTTTTGAGGTTGCCTGCTCCGAGCAGGTTTTTCCCATGTCTTTTTGACATTTTTTGGGTTTTTGAGCTTTAGAGAGAGCCTTTTGAGGCTGTCTGCTCTAAGCAGGTTCTACCCTTGTCTTTTTGACATTCATCGGTTTTTCAAAAATTTCTTTTTGAAAAGGAACTCCTTTTAACTTGTATAAAAAATGACTTCCATTTTTCATACTCCCCTTCATTCGGGTTTCAATACCTGCTACTAAGTAGAGGTTTTTTTGGGTAGGAAAACTTGAAAAACATTTCAAATTTCCATTTCCTACAAAACAAAGTTGAGTTCTCAAACAAAATGAAATCCAAATAAGTCGATTTTATTCGTACTTTAGGATTTTTGCTAATTTGAACCTTTTTCTTTGGGGATAAGCCATAGGGATATGAGAAAGAGATACCACAGTCCCTTCTGAAGAGTCCTGTGGTTTTAGGCAAAGAGTCAGAAAATCGCTCTTTGGAGCTTTGGCTTTTTGTTTCTTTTTTTCACAGAGGGTCTCCCTTTGGGAGTATTTTTTCATTAATCCCTCTTTTCTTTAAAGGAGAAGACCTCTTTGGAGGAGTTTTTCTATTCCCTGTTTATGAAGGGAAGACCTCTTTGGGGGTAGTTTTTGTATTCTCCTTTTTCTTTTGAACGAGAAGACCTCTTTCAGAGGAGTTTTTGTATTCCCTGTTTATGAAGGGAAGACCACTTTCGGAGGAGTTTTTGTATTCTCATTTTTTTTTTCTTTTGGACATAGCCAATTTTCCTTTTTGGAGAGAAAGTAGAATGGGGGAAGGCTTATCCCTTTGGTTACTCGATTCAAACGAGATCGTCCTATTTCTTAATAGCATCTGCTATTCGAAAATATTTTGATATTTTGAACAAGGCTTAATCTTGTAAGCCAGGGATTTTTGAAATGTTGCCAATTCGTTTTTGGAAGACTCTACCTTTCGTAAAGTATAAATTCCTCCATTCAGGGTTATACAATCAACTTTGATCCTTCTTTCAAGAAGTTTCTGTAAAACTCCAAAATCCCACGACTTTCTAAAAACATACCTGGTTTTACAAAAGCAGCCCCAAAGGGCCATTTTGAGTCTGGAAACCCAGGAGCCTTTCAGAAACCCTGTACATATTCAAAAACACATACGTACTATTTTGAAATTCTGTACATATTGCTTTTAAGCCTGCGAATAGTGTTTTGAAGCCCTTTATCAAATAGGAGTTTTGAAACCCGGGCTAAGCCCCATTTTCCCAAAAGCCAAAGGCGAACAGGTGGAGCATGCGAAGACGACACCTAATCCAAAAATAGCCCAGCAAGCTGGTCACGAAGGCCAATACCAAAAGTAGCTTCAGAAGTCTGTTCTGAAGCCCAAAAAAGCAACCTGGCCTGATAAAAGCCAGGTTCGAAAGGCGAAAGGAAGGCCCAAGCACGAAGCAGATAGCAAGCCCAGAGCACCAGAAAGCCAAATCAACCATTCTCACTCAAGCATCCCGAATCTGAACTAGGAAGACCAGAAATGAGCAAAAATGAAGTTCAAAAGGCATAAAGGAGTCCGAACGACACAGATTGGGGAACCCAACACTAGACGAGTCACTGATGAAATCAGGGCCCGCACAGATCGTTCACCTCGAGAAGCCAAGAAGGACTATCTAGAGAAATTTTGATTTGGATCTGGACCATAAATATCCAGATCCAAATCCATATAGTGAATAGTGTTTGGATTTGGGCCAATCCAAATAGTGTTTGGATTTGGATTGGATCCAAATAGTGTTTGGATTTCGATTGGATCCAAATAGTGTTTGGATTGGATTGGATTTGGACCAAAATATCCAAATCCATATCCATAAAAATGTTGGATTTGGATCGGATACAGATCTCAAAATATCTGAGATCCGAGATCTAAGATCCAGATCCAAATAGTATTTGGATTTGGGTCTGGATCCATATCTCAAACCCAAACCCAAATCGAAGACCCACCTCAAATGCCTATAAATAGAGGTGAGGGTGTCCATTGTAAGGGGTTCACGTGAATTTGATGGGAGGAGAGAGAAGGTCCAAGGTGAGTGCTTTAGTGCTTTATTTGTCTTAGGGTTTTATTAATTGTAGTTTTAAGGGCTACCCCACCCTAATTGAAGGGCTGATATTGCTTGGACAAAGAGGTTTAGGGTGGCTGATTGGAGCTTAAGCACACCCTAAACCGGCATTAAGAGGTAAGTCCCTAATCCACCCTAAACCACTCTTCTTAACCCCTCTTAGCCTCCCTAAACCACCTCAACCGACCTCACCTAATCCTAATTAAAACTCACCCTAACCCTAACCGACTCCACCTAAGACCCTAACCGACTCCCCCCTAAACCTCCCAGCCACCCTAACCTCACCCACTCCCTTATCGTGCGCCCTGTGCGCGCCCCACACCCTGCGTGCGCCCTGTCGACCTGCCACCCACCTGGCGCCTAGCACCTGGCGTCCACATACTGCCCCAGCCGCCTTGGCCGACCTGCCCGACTGTCTCTAGCCGACCTTCACCGCCTCAACCGACCCACTTACCACCCTATACTCCACCACTTACCACCCTAACCACCTTATACCACCACCTGCCTACCATCCCACGGTCCCCCTCTCCTTAGCCGACCTAGTTCCCCTACACACCCCACTACAGACCATACCCGTGACCACTTGCCTAGCCACCCCCGGCCGAACCTATCCTAGTTAACACTCTGCACCCTACCACGCACCACCTATCCATCCGTGACCCTTCCTAGTCCAGCATCCCCCACTCTAGCCGCACCATACCACACCCCATACCATATTCGATCCGCGACCATCTTGACTAGAACCGCCTTAGTTCCCATACCCCATCCATGACCCATATCATCCCATACCCAACCTAACCCAACCTCAGGCGTGACCTATCCCATATCCCATCTCTTATCCCACGCACCTCACCATCACCCCACCTAAACACCAAGACCTGCCACTACCGTGCCTTACCCATACCCACACCAAAACCTGCAACCTTAGTGTCGTGAACCTCATAAAACCCTCAAGCTCAAAGGCTCCATTCAACCATCTTTCACTTCAAGCTTCAAGGAAGACTCATCCGTGGGTGTGAAGCCAAGCAAACTCGTGAAGATTGGAGTGGACAAACATCCGAATCACGTAAGTGTTTTAATTCGGTATTTCATATCTCCTTTCTACGCTTTGATTCAATTTGGATACGGGGTTGTATTAACGGAGCCTTGTCTCCCCCCGATTGTAATAACTTGGTTTGCTACACGAAGCACAGACGAGCACTTGAGCCTTAGCTCTTACTCGTACACAAGCACCCACGTGCACCATTGAGCCTTCGCTCTTACTCCTAAGACTCTAGTAAGAGCTGCGTGAGTTGGTCTTTAATTTTATACACTCACACATGCGTGCATTGAGCTTTCACTCTTATTCTATATATGTGTTTCAATTCAGCTGGGTTGTTACATTAAGTCGTGTGAGTTTGTCTTTTATTTACACACTCACACACAAAGAACACCCGAGCGCTTGCTCACACACCTCACGCACCATTTTGGCCTTGGCAGCCGCTAAGATATAGTCCTATTTCTATGCTTTCCGCTGCGTTTTCCCGGTTCAGCTGCATGTATTTGTCTTTCCATTTACACACCAACACAACACGCGCACGTTGGCGACCTTCGGGCCCATATATATATAGTTGTATTTCCCTTCCGCTATGTCTTTAAATTTCGGGTTTTAAGGTTCAGTTGTGTGAGTTGCATTTTCATTTATACACGGCATACACTTACACAATTGAGCCTTTCCGCTCTTAAGATATAGCTATATTTCCCTTTTGCAATTTCCCTTCGGCTATGTCTTTCAATTATGGGTTTTCCTGTTCAGTTGTGTGAGTTTGCATTGCATATTCTTCATACCACGAGTTAGGGCGCATACTTGCATCAAAACAAACCCCATACACCCGTGCAAAAATCGCCCATACTTAGGCACTTAATGCACATATCACATGCCTAAATTGGCTAAAAACCTGAGACATAGGAAACGTGCAAATCCTACGTTCATAAAATCTGCAACAAGACAAGCAAAACCGATCAAACACTTTGCATGCTTTTCAAAAAGGTTATGTTTGCTCAAAATCAACTTTTTTAAAGCGTACAGATTGACCCTTACGCATCGGTGCAAGAAGGTCTGCGACGAAAAGAACCCACTTGTCCACAGTGGCCCCAAACAAGTCAGATATTGCGAAAACTTACTTCGCTAGTTTGAGTAAGCTAGGTGGCACACTCTTTTTCATAAAAATGAACGTAGATGCAGAAAGGTTCGCTCTAGGCCCTAAGAAGCCCGAGGTCAGAAATTTCTACGTGTCTACAGATTTGGCACTCCCGGTGGGACATGGGTCTTGTAAAAAAATCGATCCATACAAACAAACCTCATGAAAAATTTTCAAGAAAAAGTGTTTTAACTCTTTGTTTGTTGCATTTCATACTTAGGATTTTGAAAGCATTGAAGCATGTCGAGTCCAGGCTCCCAAGAAGTGTCTAGCCATGGCTCATGCACATCAAGTTCTCATTCTAGGAAGTTTTTGAAAAATAGAGATCAAAGAGAAGAGATCGAGGAGTTAAGAAGGGACTTTGAGGCCAAGATCGCTGCTCTTAGCCAAGAGGCTGAAGCAGTTGATTCGTGTTCGTCACATGGCAAACCAAAGGCCAAAAAGAGAGTTGAAAAAACTCACAAAAAGAAGGAGACCACCGCAATAGAAGACAACCAACACCATGAATCCTTCACTCACAAGGATCGTAAAGCCCTACAGTACCAGCTGAAAGGGTAAAATAAAGGGAAAAGAAACTACACCCTGTCTGACTTTTTGCCTTTAGACTATGAAATAGACAGTGATGATGAAATACCGAATTTCCATCGGTATGATGGCACGGGAGATCCTAGGTCTCACTTGCAACTTTTCTCTCGTTGAGCCCATAAGAAAAAGAAGGACTCGATGAAATGGGTGTATTGGTTCCCTTTATCTCTCAAAGGCATAGCTGCCAAATGGCTGGCTTCCTACAACCTTAGCTAGTTTGCTACTTTTGAAGAGTTAGCGAACTGTTTTATGCAGAGATTCTCGCATAACGTAGAAGTCACGCCCACTTTAAACACATTGAGGGATGCGAAGCAGGGCATGAACGAAGATGTGCATACATTTATCGTTCGATTGAGGTCTCTCCTTGGATAAGTGCGAGAACCTATATCCGAAGGATGTGTAGTCATGCTCATCCTGGATAACTTTCGAAATGAATTAAAAACCCTTCTTTTCCTACACGAAATCTCAACTTTCCACAAATTGATAAAAAAAGCATATCTTTTCGAAATGAATTTGAAGAAAGGGATTTATGATCATTTGTGGAAAGGGAGCATGGTTTCGAAAACTCGCTTGGAGAAGCCCAACACTTATGGGCTACCCACCATGGATAAAGGGGCAAAACCCCACAAAGTCGCCAATGTTTGGGTGGATCCAAGCCCGACGAGCACTTCTAGGAATTTCGAGAAAATTGAAAAAAAGGAGAAAATTTTCCAAAAACCTTTTGAAAAACGGGAGTATACTCCGCTGGGGCAACCTGTGTCGGAGGTCTTGGACCTCCTACTCGCCCAATGCATGATCAAACTCCCTGAAATTCCGAAGGGAATCACTTCCAAAGGAAGGTTTCTAAACCGATTCTGCAAGTATCATCGGCTCAAAGGCCGTGATACGAAGCAATGTTTTTCCCTCCTTAACAAAATAGAGAACTTGATAGCAGAAGGCCGACTCCAGGTCACTGAGGAACCAGAGTCTGCCCAAGCTATCTTTAAAGAACCCTTCCCCAAGCATGCAAGTACCAGTGGGAAGGGCAAAGAGGTATGTGTTCTCACGATTTCGAAGAGTCTAGCGGATACATATAAATATGGTTTTTCTACTTGTGCATCTAATCTCATACTTCATAAGAAATCTGCCCAAGTAGTCATCCGGGGAACACCAAGAGTTCCATCCCTGGTTAAACCAGTTTTGAAAATTCAAGGTGCTCCAAAACACTCAATTAGAGCCATGTTAGGTGCGAACCCTAGGTTGATCGTGGGGGATGTGACCAGGTCCGGAAGGATCTATCAACCCCCACATCTGCAAAATGCTAAAAAAGTGGTCAGTGTACTTGGCCCTTCAAAAGCATGTATTCCTAGAGTTTCGTCGAAAGCGGACACAGGAAAAGTCGTTTTGACCTTATATGATTTCAAAAACCATCTTTCAAAGATTCCCATTAACATGTCTGTAAACACCCCGAAATCCCACGAATTTCTCAAAATCATCTGGTTTTATAAATGCAGCCCCAAAGGGCTATTTTGAGTCTGGAAACCCAAGAGCCTTCCAGACAACCCTGTATATATGTTTTAAACTTCATATTTCAAAAATATATAATATGGCTTTTGAAAACCTTTTAAAACACGTTTTGAAACCTCGGAGCAGCTTGGCCTAATCCCAACCTAATCACCTAACCCACTTCCCTAATCCTTCCCTAAACCTAGGTTAATTTTCCCTAAACCTAGCCTAATCCTAGCCTAATCACCTAACCTAGCTCACTAAACCTCACCCTAGAACCCAACCACCTAACCAAGCCCTAAACCCCTAAACCACCCCTAGCCCACAATCTACCCAAACCACTAGTATTTAAAATATCTGGCCCTACCCTTTCCAGCCCACCTTATCCTCATACCACCCTACCTAAACCACCTAACCACTACCCCAAACCCAGCCCTAACCGACCTACCCATCCCTATATAACCCCCCCCCCCTTGGGGGCGGGTTTTCCTATCTAGAACCCCTCACCCAAGCCAGCCGGGTCCTCTCCTTCCTCTCCTTCCCCCAAGTCCAGCCGACTCCTCCACTTCCCCAGCTGCTCCACCTGCTCCGCCTACACCACCACCTACTTTCCATCCCACCACCACTTGCACCGCCATCTCCACCACCTCCCGGCCGAGCATCACTACCTGCCCTACTCCCTTCCAACCGAGCGCCACCTTCTCTTTACTCGGTAAGTACCCCACACTCTACCTAGCTCCTTCTCCACTCCCTCTCCACTCCCAGCCACCCACCATACCATCACCTTACCTTAATATCAGCCACTCGCCGCCACCACTCCCACTCGGCCAAACCTTAGCCGCCCTAGCTACCCGCAACTACCTAACTACACTAGCTACACCCGGCCACCCTATCCGACTTCCTAAGACCTGCCCCTAGCACTCCCTTACACACACTACCCCCACTACCACCTAGCCCCATCACCTAGCTAGCTTCCTTCCCTTACTCCACCCATAGCCATCCTAGCAGCCCGCCACCACCACATTCCCCTAGTCGGCCACTCCAACCGACTATCCCTTCCATTCGACCAGCCATCTCTTTTCCCCTAGGTGTCCCATTCGATCTTCCCTTAGGCTCCCCTTAGGGCCATACTCCCTAACACTATATACCCTCCTAGTGACCCTACATACTCACCTTGTCCAGCCCCTTTAATCCCCCACATCAAGGCGACACCCTTGCTTGCAGCCGGCCACCTTCAAAGCACCCGGCCAACACCCTTTGTTGTTCACCCTCGCGGAGCTCCCGTTTGCAGCCCAAGGTGAAGGCCAAGCCCACGCTCAAGCAAGGCCTCTACGGACCAACTACTAGTAAGTGCCTAACTCGGTCTTTAGTTGTATACTTGCTTGAGATTCAATTCGATTAGGGGTTGTAATAACGGAGCATAGTCTCCCCCCGCTTGTAATAACGTGGCTTGGCACACCCACACACGTGCACTCTCTTAGTTGTGCACGATTTTGAACACACACGGGCCTAATCAGCCCCTAATACATAAGTATATACATATACTTTCATTTTCGAAGGGTTTTGCTTAAGTTGGGTGCATTGTCTTTCAATTCAAGCACTCACACACATTGAGCTTTCGCTCTTATTTGAAAGACCCAAGTAAGGGCCGACCTGTACTATTTGGGTTTCATTTCATGTCGTGTGGGTAAGTCTTTCAATTCAAGCACTCTCACACACATTGAGCCTTCGCTCTTACTCCCAAGACCTTAGTAAAGGCCTTATTGCAGTTATATTTGGGTTTCATTTATGTCGTGTGCGTAGTACTTCAATTCAAGCACTCACACACATTGAGCTTTCGCTCTTACTCCCAAGACCTTAGTCAAGGCCATACTACAATTTATATTTGGGTCTAATTTCATGTCGTGTGTGTAAGTCTTTCAATTCAAGCACGCACCCACATTGAGCCTTCGCTCTTATTTGCAAGACCCGAGTAAGGGCTCATATACATACTCTATATACATATCTCCCTTCGGCATTTATATTTCAAGTCATTTCCCTTCGGTTATTTCCCTTCAGTATTGTCTTTACATTCGGGTTTTCCCTTTGGAGTAGCGTGAGTTTGCATTGCATCTATGCCATACCACGAGGTAGGATGCATATTGCATCAAAGCAAGCCCCACTCGAATTCGCCCATGTAGTGGAGTGTTCATAACACACAAACTAGGTGGCCCGAAAAGGGATAAAAGAAAAGACTTAGGCACGTGGAAATCCACGTGATCTAAAAAATACAATCGCATCTAAAAGACCCGAATTAGACACCTCGAACCGCTTCGTAGACTTTCTCTCCAAAAACTCGATTTTTGCAAAGCGTACAGACTGACCCTTGCGCATCGGTGCAAGAAGGTTTGCGATGACAAGAGCTCACTTGCTCACAGTCGCCACGATTAGAAGTCAGTGTTAAATATATCTTCGCTAGCTTAGGTAAGCTAGCTGGCACGCCCTATTTGCATAAACAAGGCCTTAGAGGCACGAGAGGATCCGCTCTGAGCCCTGAAAAGGTGAGAGGCGGGAATTTTTTCGTGCGTCTACAGAGATTGGCACGCCCGGTGGGACGTGAGCCTTTTAAAAATCGAGTTTTTAAGTAGAAGTCTTGCGAAAATTTTATAAAAGGTGTCATTTTAAACTTGTTTTCTTTGCTTGTACTTAGGACATTTTGAAATGCCGTCGAGATATGAAGATTGGGAAGCTGGAACCAAGGCCTTGGTAGACAAGGATTGTTTGATGGGTGGAGGATCTGTAGGGACAGTTTATAAGGCCACATTTGAAGGTGGAATTTCCATTGCTGTTAAAGAAGTTAGAAACGCTTGGAAGGACGAGATGGGTTCACTCCGAAACCTAAGACACCCGAATCTTGTTTCCTTGCAAGGTTACTACTGGTCGTCTACCATGCAGCTGATCTTATCTGAATTTGTTCCTAAGGGTAATTCATGTCAACATCTTCATGAATTAAGTCCTTTCGGCACCGGGAGAGAGGAACTACCTTGGGACGGGAGATTCAAGATTGCAGTAGGAACTGCAAAAGCACTTTTCTATCTTCATCATGATTGTCAACCCCAAATCTTGCATCTGAATATCAAATCTACAAATATTCACTTGGATGAACAGTATGAATCGAAATTGCCAGATTATGGATTGGGAAAGCTGTTGTCGATGTTAGATAATTATGGAGTAACAAGGTTTCATACTGCAGCTGGTTATGTTGCTTCTGAATTAAATCAGCAAAGTATGAGAATTAGTGATAAATGTGATGTCTACAGCTTCGGGGTCATCCTGTTGGGGCTCTTAACTAGGAGGAAACCGGTGGAGAGCCGCATGACGGCTGAGGTGATGGTGCTTCGTGATTATGTGAGGATATTGTTTGAGACTGGCAGAGGTTCTGCCTGCATTGACCGCAATTTAAGTGATAAAGCATGTCAAAATCCAATCCAAGTGAAATGTTGAGCCAAGGCTCATGCGCATCAAGTTCTCACTCTAGGAGGATTTTCAAAAACAAAATAAAACTAGATGAAATCGAGGACTTGAGAAGGGAGTTTGAGGCCAAAATCGATGCTCTCAGCTAAGAGGCTGAAGTAGGCGATTCATGTTCATCAAACGGTGAACAAAGGCCTAAAAAGAAATTTGAAAAACCTCGCAAGCACAAAGAGGCCTCCGTAATGGAAGGCAACCAATACCACGAGTCCTTCACACAAAAGGACCGTAAAGCCCTACAGCAGTTGCTGAAAGGGCAGAATAAAGAGAAAAGAAGCTATGCCCTGTCTGATTTCCTTCCTATGGATTACGAAACAGACAGTGACGATGAAATACCGAACTTCCATCGGTATGATGGCATGGGAGACCCTAGGTCTCACTTGCAGCTTTTCTCACGTCGAGCCCATAAGAAGAAAAAGGACTCGATGAAATGGGTGTATTGGTTCCCTTTATCCCTTAAAGGCACAGCTGCCAAATGGCTGGCTTCCTACGACTTAAGCCAGTTCGCTACTTTTGAAGAGTTAGTGAACTGCTTCATACAAAGATTTGCACACAACATAGAAGTCACACCGACTCTGAATACCTTAAGGGATACAAAGCAAGGCATGAACGAAGACGTACATGCCTTCATTATAAGATGGAGGTCGCTTTTGGGCCAAGTGCGAGAGCCCATATCCGAAGGATGCGCAGTAATGCTCATCCTGGATAACTTTAAAAGCGAGTTAAAAACCCTTCTCTCGCTCCATGAGATTTCAACTTTCCATAAGTTGATCAAAAAGGCCTCCCTTTTCGAAACCAACTTGCGAAAAGGGACATACGATCACTTGTGGAAAGGAAGTGCCGTTCCAAAAACCCGCTTGGAAAAGCCCATCGCATATGGGCTGCCCACGACGGACAAAGGGGCAAAGCCCCATAAAATCGCCAATGTCCGGGTGGATCCAGGCGTGGCCGGCACTTCCAAAAATTTTGAAAAGTTAGAAAATAAGAGGGAGCGAAATTTTCAAAAACCGGTTGAAAAACGGGAGTATAATCCGCTGGGGCAACCTGTGTCGGAGGTCCTAGACCTCCTACTTGCCTAGGGATTCGACCAGCCATCTCTTTTCCCCTAGGTGTCTCATTCGATCTTCCCTTAGGCTCCCCTTAGGGCCATACTCCCTAACACTATATACCCTCCTAGTGACCCTACATACTCACCTTGTCCAACCCCTTTAATCCCCCACATCAAGGCGACACCCTTGCTTGCAGCCGGCCACCTTCAAAGCACCCGGCCAGCACCCTTTGTCGTTCACCCTCGCAGAGCTCCCATTTGCAGCCCAAGGCGAAGGCCAAGCCCACGCTCAAGCAAGGCCTCTACGGACCAACTACTAGTAAGTGCCTAACTCGGTCTTTAGTTGTATACTTGCTTGAGATTCAATTCGATTCGGGGTTGTAATAACGGAGCATAGTCTCCCCCCGCTTGTAATAACGTGGCTTGGCACACCCACACACGTGCACTCTCTTAGTTGTGCACGATTTTGAACACACACGGGCCTAATCAGCCCCTAATACATAAGTATATACATATACTTTCATTTTCGAAGGGTTTTGCTTAAGTTGGGTGCATTGTCTTTCAATTCAAGCACTCACACACATTGAGCTTTCACTCTTATTTGAAAGACCCAAGTAAGGGCCGACCTATACTATTTGGGTTTCATTTCATGTCGTGTGGGTAAGTCTTTCAATTCAAGCACTCTCACACACATTGAGCCTTCGCTCTTACTCCCAATACCTTAGTAAAGGCCTTATTGCAGTTATATTTGGGTTTCATTTATGTCGTGTGCATAGTACTTCAATTCAAGCACTCATACACATTGAGCTTTCGCTCTTACTCCCAAGACCTTAGTCAAGGCCATACTGCAATTTATATTTGGGTCTAATTTCATGTCGTGTGTGTAAGTCTTTCAATTCAAGCACGCACCCACATTGAGCCTTCGCTCTTATTTGCAAGACCCGAGTAAGGGCTCATATACATACTCTATATACATATCTCCCTTCGGCATTTATATTTCAAGTCATTTCCCTTCGGTTATTTCCCTTCAGTATTGTCTTTACATTCGGGTTTTCCCTTTGGAGTAGCGTGAGTTTGCATTGCATCTATGCCATACCACGAGGTAGGATGCATATTGCATCAAAGCAAGCCCCACTCAAATTCGCCCATGTAGTGGAGTGTTCATAACACACAAACTAGGTGGCCCGAAAAGGGATAAAAGAAAAGACTTAGGCACGTGCAAATCCACGTGATCTAAAAAATGCAATCACATCTAAAAGACCCGAATTAGACACCTCAAACCGCTTCGTAGACTTTCTCTCCAAAAACTCGATTTTTGCAAAGCGTACAGACTGACCCTTGCGCATCGGTGCAAGAAGGTCTGCAATGACAAGAGCTCACTTGCTCATAGTCACCACGATTAGAAGTCAGTGTTATATATATCTTCGCTAGCTTAGGTAAGCTAGCTGGCATGCCCTGTTTGCATAAATAAGGCCTTAGACGCACGAGAGCTGAGAGGCGGGAATTTTTTCGCGCGTCTACAATGTCCATCCTAGAGGTGATACAAACTTCGCCTAGGTATAAACTCATGTTAGAGAAAATTCTAGAAAGAGCCAAGGTTAGCTCCAACATAACCCCAGAATCCTTGTCCAACCAAGTGGCGTCCATAGGAGTGAAAATGCCTATCATGTTCTCAAAGGAGGATCTAGAAAAACCCTACGAGTCCCACAACCAGGCCCTGCATATCGAGGTGGTTTTGAATCACCACTCTCTGGATAGGTGCCTAGTCGATGGGGGAGGAGGGCTCAACATCCTTCCACTTCATGTAGCATACCAAATCGGAGTCATCTTGACATCCGTAAGCTCAAGTCCCATCGTAATCACTGGATACGATGGGAATGCGTCAAGACCCCTGGGATCCATCAAACTCCCCATGGAAACGGGAGGGATAGTACACATGGGAGTGTTCCATGTCTTGGACATCCACCCCCACTATAACCTATTGTTGGGAAGGCCCTGGATACACAGCCTATGTGCTGTGCCATCCACCTTCCATAGGTGTGTCAAAATTCCTTTCGGGGACCAAATTGTAGTGATCCTAGGTGAGAGTCACCCACAGCTTCAGGGAATCATGAATTCCCCTTGCTTGTCGAGTTCTCGGGACCACGAGGCCAATGTGGTGCAGACCTTGGTCGAGCTACCAAACCTCACACTTAAAATCCCTAGGAAGGTCGTGTATGTCAAAGGGCTGCCCAAGGCTGGCCCCCTCAAAACCCTGACCATCCAAGGAAAGGCTAAGAGTCGCCCATTTCCAAAACCCCTGGACAAAAAGCCTTATGTGCATAACATAGACGACAACAAGTTCCAGGACCACGACTTATATGAAATTTTTTCTAAAAACAAAAAGTCGTGGAACATGCTGTTGAATATGGGCTATATACCATACAAGAGTCTAGGGGCACAAAATCAGGGTCTCGTAGAGCCCATATTGCCCAAGGCCAACCCAAGCCGATATGGGATTGGCTATACTCCCAAAATACCACCAGAACCCCCACCTGTGACCACCTGGGTCAAGGGTGCCCTAGAACCTACCCAAGCAGAAACCTACGATTTAGACCTCTTGTTTAGAGTCTAACCCATTTCATTTTCCTTTGTAGGTATGATGGAAGATCCCTCAACCAAAAACACAAAAAAATTGGAAAAACTTGAAATTCAAAAAATTGAAAAACCCCAAAAACCAAAAACATTTGAAAAGGATGAAAAACTCAAAAAAAGAGTTGTTTGTATAGCTCCTAAAGTTCTGGTTTTACAAAAACCCTTAAAAATCGAAAATTTAGAAAATATCAAAAACAAAACCTTGCATATAGCTGCTCCTGGTAAGAACTTGGAAAAAGCCAAGGATTTCGAAAGAAACGTTGTCTTCATAACAAGACCAAAAATTTTGAAACCCGTAGAAACCCCAAGTCAAAAACCAGGTATTTTCAAAATCCATGCATCAAATTCCCTAAGATCTGTAGATCTCGAGAATGATCGAAGCCCAGAGGTGGATCCCCTTGAGGAGGATCCCACTTCTGAGCTCCTAGAATTTCATAAAATTCTCGATTTTGAAAAATCCTCGAATTCAGTAGTAGGAGATTTCATAGAGATAAACTTAGGGAGTGATTCAAAGCCCAAACTCATTAAGGTAGGCGCATGTTTACATGAGCATGAAAGATCATCATTCATTGTATTTTTGAAAACCTACTTAGATGTGTTTGCATGGACGTACGAAGACATGCCGGGTATAGATCCACGAGTTGTAGAGCATCGTCTTCCCTTAGATTCGGATGCAAAACCCATAAAACAAAAGCTTAGGAAAATACATCTGAACGTACACTCACAAGTCAAAGAGGGTTTAGAAGATCTGTTAAAAGCCGGATTTATAAAACCCATTGTGTATTCTGATTGGTTATTGTAAACAGCCCGAAATCCCACGAAAGGCCTAATCATGTGCAAAGGCAAAGTCGTGTGACCCTGAGTGAGAGAATTCGCACTTGTGAAAGAGTGGAGTCTTCAAAATCGTGGTTACATTTCAAAATCCTTCTTCTTACAAAGAAAGGCCTAGTTCAATATAGCAAGATATTTACAAGTAGTACTTGCTATTTCTAAATAGGCTGATTTGGAATGGATCGAGTGTAGGCTTGGGATAAGTCCTCCTCTCTTCTCTTCTACTTCCAAAAGGAAAAACACAGCCCAAACAAAGGGAATTTCCCATTCAAAAGTCTCTTTCCAAAAGAAAGAAACCAGAATTCAAAAAGAAAAATCGATTCTCTTGTGAAAAAGAGGGTTTAAAGAAAAAATACTCCCAAAGGGAGACCCTCGATGAAAAAAAGGAAAAAGAGGCTAAGAAGCTCAAGAAGAGCAGTTTTCCGCCTTCTAGGCCTTAAACCACGGGACGCTTCAGAAGGGACTGTGGTATCTCTTTTCCCATCCCTGGCTTATCCCAAGCTAAAGCATGGTTCATTTCGAGGAATCCTAAAGTAAAAATAGGATTTACTTGAATTTCATCTTGTTTGAGAATTCGACGTTTTGAGTAAGACGTAGGAATTTGAAATATAGCTTGTTTTCTTATAAAACCTCCGCTAGATAAGCGAGTGTTAAGACTCAAACAAGGGCAAACACGAAGAGCTTGAGATCCTTAGGATCGAGACTCAAGACAGTTGTCCCTTTTGTAAATAAATTTTGTAAATAAGTTTTGAAAACCGAACATCGAACAGCATAAGATCTGCTCACTTGGAGCAACAGGCCTTGTAAGTCTCTAGAGTTCGACCACATCTGGTCTCTAGGAGGTCGCCACTCTTGGCACCACACCCATGTCATCTGCATTCCACGCATGGTACTTGCATAAACATGATCCCATTTAGGACCAGATTCCATAATAAATCCCTTTGGCATGTGTAGACGCGCGAAAAATCCCCGCTTCTCACCTTTTCAGGGCTTGGAGCGGATCCTCTCGTGTGTCTAAGGCCTATTTATGCAAACAGGGCATACCAACTAGCTTACCTAAGCTAGCGAAGATATATATTTTTTAAAACTGACTTCTAATCGTGGCGATTGTGAGCAAGTGAGCTCTTGTCGTCACAGACCTTCTTGCACCGATGCGTAAGGGTCAGTCTGTACGCTTTGCAAAAATTGAGTTTTGGGAGAGAAAGTCTACGAAGCGGTTCGAGGTATCTAATTCGGGTCTTTTAGATGCAATTGCATATTTTAGATCACGTGGATTTGCACGTGCCTAAGTCTTTCCTTTTATCCCTTTTCGGGCCACCTAGTTTGTGTGTTATGAACACTCCACTACGTGGGCGAATTCAAGCGGGGCTTGCTTTGATGCAATATGCGTCCTACCTCGTGGTATGGCGTAAATGCAATGCAAACTCACGCTACTCCAAAGGGAAAACCCGAATGTAAAGACAATACCGAAGGGAAATAACCGAAGGGAAATAACCGAAGGGAAATGACTTGAAATATAAATGCCGAATGGAGATATGTATATAGAGTATGTATATGAGCCCTTACTCGGGTCTTGCAAATAAGAGCGAAGGCTCAATGTGGGTGCGTGCTTGAATGGAAAGACTTACACACACGACATGAAATTAAACCCAAATATAACTTGCAGTATGGCCTTGACTAAGGTCTTGGGAGTAAGAGCGAAGGCTCAATGTGTGTGAGAGTGCTTGAATTGAAGTACTACGCACACAACATGAAATGAAACCTAAATATAACTGCAGTAGTCCTTGACTAAGGTCTTGGGAGTAAGAGCGAAAGCTCAATGTGTGTGAGTGCTTGAATTGAAGTACTACGCACACAACATGAAATGAAACCCAAATAGTATAGGTCGGCCCTTACTTGGGTCTTTCAAATAAGAGCGAAGGCTCAATGTGTGTGAGAGTGCTTGAATTGAAAGACTTACACACACGACATGAAATGAAACCCAAATAGTATAGGTCGGCCCTTACTTGGGTCTTTCAAATAAGAGCGAAGGCTCAATGTGTGTGAGTGTTTGAATTGAAAGACAACACACCCAACTTAAGCAAAACCCTACAAAAATGAAAGTATATGTATATACTTATGTATTAGGGGCTGATTAGGCCCGTGTGTGTTCAAAATTGTGCACAACTAAGAGAGTGCACGTGTGTGGGTGTACCAAGCCACGTTATTACAAGCGGGGGGAGACTATGCTCCGTTATTACAACCCCGTATCGAATTGAATCTCAAGCAAGTATACAACTAAGGACCGAGTTAGGCACTTACTAGTAGCTGGTCCGTAGATGCCTTGCTTGAGCGTGGGCTTGGCCTTCGCCTTGGGCTGCAAAAGGGAGCTCCGCGAGGGTGAACGGCAAGAGGTGCTGGCCGGAGGTCCTTGGTGCGCGGAAGAGGCGCCTTGAAGGTGGCCGGCCACTAGAGATGGGCTGTTTTTGGTGGGTTAGGTTAAAGGACCTAAGGAGGGTTACTAAGGGGAGTGTAGTGTTGGGGAATATGGCACTAAGGGAAGGGAACTAGATAGGGGAAGCTCTTAGGGAGTTGGATGGGGTAGCCGGGTGTAGCTAGGTTGGTTAGGTAGTGGCGGGTAGTTAGGATGCTATGGGTTCGGCTGAGGGGGAAGGGTGGCAGCAAGTGGCTGGCTATGGGGGCAGGTGGTGGTAGTGCAGGTGGCTGAGAGTGGAGAGGGAGTGGAGAAGAAGTAGAGTGGAGTATGGGGTACTAACCGGATGATGGGAGGCGGCGGGTGGTTAAGGAGCAGCTGGTTCGGCCGAAGCCCGGGGTGGCGACAGGTGGTTGGCCGGCTGGGGTGTGGTGGAGCAGGTGGAGCATGGTGGTGGATGGTGGTGGTGCAGGTGGAAGGCCCGGTTGGTGTTGGAAAGGGGTGAGAGTGGATGAGAGAGGATGGAAGGGGATGAGAGAGGCTGGAAAATGGGTGGGCTTCTAGATAGGAAAACCCGCCCCCAAGGGGGGGGGTTTATATAGGGATGGGTAGGTCGGTTAGGGCTGGGTTTGGGGTAGTGGTTAGGTGGTTTAGGTAGGGTGGTATGATGATAAGGTGGGCTGGAAAGGGTAGGGCCAGATATTTTATATACAAGTGGTTTGGGTAGGTTGTGGGCTAGGGGTGGTTTAGGGGTTTAGGGTTTGGTTAGGTGGGTGGGTTCTAGGGTGAGGTTTAGTGAGCTAGGTTAGGTGATTAGGCTAGGTTTAGAGAAATTAACCTAGGTTTAGGGAAGGATTAGGGAAGTGGGTTAGGTGATTAGGTTGGGATTAGGCCGGGATTAGGGAGGTAGGTTAGGTGATTAGGCTCAGATTAGGGGCGGATTAGGGTGGAAGGCTAGGATTAGGTATTTTGGGTTAGGTTTAGGTGAAGGAGCTCCCTTTTCATGGCCCATAGACCTTAACCACATCATGTTGGTGCAGCCCTAGGTTAGGTTTTGGCTAATTACAAGCTTAAACCCACTCAATTAGGCTAACCCACATGATTAACCCCAAACTTGACACACAAGTCAAGCTTAATTACAACCACACTTGATCTTATCCACCCCCACTCTCTCTCATGCCCATAATCCCACGTGAATTTCAAGTGGGCCCCACCTCCATTTATGAGAAGGTGATGTGGGCCATGGATATGGATATTGGATTGGATTTTTGAATCCAAATTCAAATCCAAGTCCATACATGGGTTTGGATTGGGATTTGGATATATATGGTCCAGATCCAATCCAAACTGAACTCTGACTCCTTCGAGCTGTATTCGAAACGAACGGTTTGTGCGGGGCCTGACAGCATCAGTGCTCCGTTTGTGTTGGGTCTTCACCAACATGATCGTCCGCCTCTGTTTTCACCTTCCGGAGATGACTTCAAAGGATGTTTTGATGATAACAGGGTCTTGGACATTCGAGATCCTGGGGTATGAATTTGATACAAGAGTTGCTGTGCCGGGCTTGACATGTGCTCCGGTTCCGGGCTCTTCTTAGCTTTCCTGGTCCTGTCTGGATTAGGCCAAGCTGCTTCGGGGTTTCAAAACATGTTTTTAAAAGGGTTTTAAAAGCTATATTGTATGTTTTCGAAATACAGAGTTCAAAACATATGTACAGGGTTGTTTGGAAGGCTCCTGGGTTTCCAGACTCAAAATAGCCCTTTGGGGCTGCTTTTACAAAACCAGATGAATTTGAGAAATTCGTGGGATTTCGGGGTGTTTACAGCATGATATCTCCTCCTACCAGAGTTTGTAAATTGAGATTTTGCTAAAAATTGGGGTGATCCCATATTCTTCGTGGCTAGATCTAGGGAGACATTGAAAGGGGTGTTTGTCATCTTTGCCCTTATCCAAATCAATTTGGACAAGGCCAAAGAGGGGCATCTGTAAACACCCCGAAATCCCATGAATTTCTCAAATCCATCTGGTTTTGTAAAAGCAGCCCCAAAGGGCCATTTTGAGTCTGGAAGCCCAGGAGCCTTCTAGACAACCCTGTGTATATGTTTTGAACTTTTTATTTCAAAAATACATGATATGGCTTTTGAAAACCTTTTAAAACACATTTTTGAAACCCCGAAGCAGCTTGGCCTAATCAAGACAAGACCAGAAAAGCAAAGGAGAGCCCGGAACCGGAGCACATGTCGAGCCCGGCACAACAACTCTCATATCAAATCTACCCCCAGGATCTCGAACGTCCAAGACCCTGTTATCATCAAAACATCATTCGAAGTCATCTCCGGAAGGCGAAAACAGAGGCGGACGATCATGTTGGCAAAGACGGAGTACTGATGCTGTCAGGCCCCGCACAAACCGTTCGTTTCGAACATAGCTCGAAGGAGTCAGAATTCAGTTTGGATTGGATCTGGACCATATATATCCAGATCCCAATCCAAACCCATGTATGGACTTAGATTTGGATTTGGATTCAAAAATCCAATCTAATATCCATATCCATGGCCCACATCACCTTCTCATAAATGGAGGTGGGGCCCACTTGAATTTCACATGGGATTATGGGCATGAGAGAGAGTGGGGGAGGATAAGATCAAGTGTGTGTTGTAATTAAGCTTGACTTGTGTGTCAAGTTTGGGGTTAATCATGTGGGTTAGCCTAATTAAGTGGGTTTAGCTTGTAATTAGCCAAAACCTAACCTAGGGCTGCACCAACATGATGTGATTAGGGTCCATGGGTCATGCAAAGGGAGCTCCTTCATCTAATCCTAACCAAAAACACCTAATCCTAGCCTTCCGCCCTAATCCGGTCCTAATCTGAGCCTAATCACCTAATCCACTTCCCTAATCCCGGCCTAATCCCAACCTAATCACCTAACCCACTTCCCTAATCCTTCCCTAAACCTAGGTTAATTTCCCTAAACCTAACCTAATCCTAGCCTAATCACTTAACCTACCTCACTAAACCTCACCCTAAAACCAACCCACCTAGCTGAACCCTAAACCTCTAAACCACCCCTAGCACACAACTTACCCAAACCCCTTGTATTTAAAATATCTGGCCCTACCCTAATACCAGCCCACCTTACTACCTTACCACCCTCCCTAGACCACCTAACCACTACCCTAATACCAGCCCCAACCGCCTCTTGCAGCCCTATATGAACCCCCCCCTTAAGGGGCGGGTTTTCCTATCTTGGTTCCTCCATTTTTCAAGCCCACCAACCGATCTTCCATCATCCTATCCCACCACCTCTCCAGCCCAGCCGACTCCAACCTTGCTCCACTTGCCCCACAGCTAGCCACCACCTGCGCCACTACCTCCCAGCCGAGCACCACCACCACCACCACTCCAGCCAAGGTCCACATCGCCACCATTCCGTCCGGCCGAACCCCATCCTGTGCATCCAAACCACCCGGTTGCTCCCCTTCCATCCGCCACCGCCTCTTCACTCGGTTAGTACCCCACACTCCACCTTACCCCTTCTCCACTCCCTCTCCACTCTCAGCCACCCACCATACCACCACATTACCCTAATGCCAGCCACTTGCCGCCATCACTCCCACTCGGCCAGGCCATAACCACCCTAACTACCCGCCACTACCTAGACACCCTAGCTACACCCGGCCACCCCATCCAACTCCCTAAGACCTGCCCATATTACCTCCCCACATCCACCACTACCTTACCCCATCTCCTAGCTAGTTCCCTTCCCTTCCACCACTCCTAACCACCCTAGCAGCCCGCCACCACCAAGTTCCCCTAGTCGGCCACTCCAACCGACTGTCACCTTTTCATTCGGCCAGCCACTCGCCAACCTTAGGTGCTCCATTAGACACTCCCTTAGGCTCCCCTTAGTGTCATACTCCCTAACCTCACAACCCTTCCTTAGTGACCCTACATACTCACCTTAGCCCAACACGCCAAGGCAGCCCCTTTCCAAGTAGCCGGCCACCTTCAAGGCATCTCTTCCGCGCACCTAAGGCACCCGGCCAGCAGCCCCTTGCCGTTCAACTCCGCGGAGCTCCATCTTGCAGCCGAAGGTGAAGGCCAAGCCCACGCTTAAGCAAGGCTTCTTCGGACCAGCTATTAGTAAGTGCCTAACTTGGTCCTTAGTTGTATACTTGCTTAAAATTCAATTCGATACGGGGTTATAATAACGGAGCATAGTCTCCCCCCGCTTGTAATAACGTGGCTTGGCACACCCACACATGTGTACTCTCTTAGTTGTGTACGATTTTGAACACACACGGGCCTAATCAGCCCCTAATACATAAATATATATATATATATATACATTAATTTTCCTAGGGTTTTTGCTTAAGTTGGGTGTGTTGTCTTTCAATTCAAGCACTCACACACATTGAGCCTTCGCTCTTATTTGAAACACCCAAGTAAGGGCCAAGCTATACTATTTGGGTTTTCATTTCATGTCGTGTGTGTAAGTCTTTCAATTCAAGCACTCACACACATTGAGCCTTCGCTCTTATTTGAAAGACCCAAGGGCCGAGCTATACTATTTGGGTTTTCATTTCATGTCGTGTGTGTAAGTCTTTTAATTCAAGCACTCACACACATTGAGCCTTGTAGACGCGCGAAAAATCCCCGCCTCTTCGCCCCTTTCGTGGCTTGGAGTGGATCTTATCGTGCGTCTAAGGCCTATGTAAAAAAACAGGGCGTGCCAGCTAGCTTACTTAAGCTAGCGAAGATATATCAATACTGACTTCTAAACGTGGCGACTGTGAGCAAGTGAGCTCTTGTCGTCGCAGACCTTCTTGCACCGATGCGCAAGGGTCAGTCTGTACGCTTTTGCAAAAATCGAGTTTTTGGGAGAAAGTCTACGAAACGGTTCGAGGTGTCTAGTTCGGGTCTTTAAGATGCGATTGCATGTTTTAGATCACGTGGATTTGCACGTGCCTAAGTCTTTTCTTTTATCCCTTTTTGGGTCGCCTAGTTTGTGTGTTATGAACACTCCACTACATGGGCGAATTCGAGCGGGGGTTGCTTTGATGCAATATGCGTCCTACCTCGTGGTATGGCGTAGATGCAATGCAAACTCACGCTACTCCAAAGGGAAAACCCGAAATGTAAAGACAATACGGAAGGGAAATAACAGAAGGGAAATAACCGAAGGGAAATAACCGAAGGGAAATAACCGAAGGGAAATAACCGAAGGGAGATACGTATATATCTTATGTATATGAGCCCTTACTCGGGTCTTGCAAATAAGAGCGAAGGCTCAATGTGGGTGCGTGCTTGAATTGAAAGACTTACACACACGACATGAAATTAAACCCAAATATAAATTGCAGTATGGCCTTGACTAAGGTCTTGGGAGTAAGAGCGAAGGCTCAATGTGTGTGAGAGTGCTTGAATTGAAGTACTACACACACGACATAAATGAAACCCAAATATAACTGCAATAAGGCCTTTACTAAGGTCTTGGGAGTAAGAGCGAAGGCTCAATGTGTGTGAAAGTGCTTGAATTGAAAGACTTACTCACACGACAAGAAATAAAACCCAAATAGTATAGGTCGGCCCTTACTTGGGTCTTTCAAATAAGAGCGAAAGCTCAATGTGTGTGAGAGTGTTTAATTTGAAAGACTTACTCACACGACATGAAATGAAACCCAAATAGTATAGGTCGGCCCTTACTTGGGTCTTTCAAATAAGAGCGAAAGCTCAATGTGTGTGAGAGTGTTTAAATTGAAAGACTTACTCACACGACATGAAATGAAACCCAAATAGTATAGGTCGGCCCTTACTTGGGTCTTTCAAATAAGAGCGAAAGCTCAATGTGTGTGAGAGTGTTTAAATTGAAAGACAACACACCCAACTTAAACAAAACCCTTCGGGAATGAAATATATACGTATACTTATATATTAGGGGCTGATTAGGCCCGTGTGTGTTCAAAGTTGTGCACGACTAAGAGAGTGCACGTGTGTGGTTGTGCCAAGCCACGTTATTACAAGCGGGGGGAGACTAGGCTCCGTTATTACAACCCCGTATCAAATTGAATTTCAAGCAAGCGTATGACTAAAGACCGAGTTTAGAAACTTACAAGTAGCTGGTCCGTAGAGGTCTTGCTTGAGCGTGGCCTTGGCTTTGGGCTGCAAACGGGAGCTCCGCGAAGGTGTGTGACCAAGAGTGATGGCCGGCTGCAAATGGGCGTGGGATGGACGCCTCGAAGGGGACCGGTGGCAAGTGGGCGGCGCCTCCAAGTAGGGAGTTTAGAGTGGCTGACTAAGTGGGTCTTAGGGTCACTAGGGAAGTTAGGGACTTAGGGAAACTGGCCCTAAAAGGGGAGTTAGTGGGAAGGCCAAATAGGGGACCTAGGGGAGTCGGCCGAATGGGAAATGGTGGCTGAGCAGTGGCCAGCCACTTGGGTTATCCTAGGTTCGGCTAGGCTTAGGTGGTGGCGGCAAAGAGGCTGAGCTAAGGGGAAGATGGGTGGCTAAGAGTGGAGAGGTGGTAGAGAGTGGTTTTGAGGAAGTTAGGGGGACTTACCGAATGGGAAGAAGTGGCGGCAAAGGTGGCTGTCGGCTGGTGGAAGATAGGAGAAGGAGAGGGCCCGGCTGAGTGAGGTGGTGGCGTCCGGCTGGTGGGGCAGTGATGGTGGATGGAAGAGGGAGAGTGGCGGAGCAGGTGGCGGCTGGTGGGGCTGGAGCTGCTGGGAAGACGGGTGAGAGATGGGAGAGGAAGAGGGCCCGACTGGGTGAGGTGGTGGCGTCCGGCTGGTGGGGCAGTGATGGTGGATGGAAGAGGGAGAGTGGCGGAGCAGGTGGCGGCTGGTGGGGCTGGAGCTGCTGGGAAGACGGGTGAGAGATGGGAGAGGAAGAGGGCCCGGCTGGGAGTGGAGTGTGGTTCCCACTTGGAAAACCCGCCCACAATGGGGGGGGTTTAAATAGGGGATGGGTAGGTCGGTTAAGGCTGGGTTGTGGGTAGTGGTTAGGTGGTTTAGGTAGGGTAGTATGTAGATAAGGTGGGCTGGATGGGATTGGGCCAGATATTTTAAAACTAGGGGTTTGGGAAAATCGTGGGCTAAGGGTGGTTTAGGGGTTTAGGGCTAGGTTAGGTGGTTGGGTTTTAGGGTGAGGTTTAGTGAGCTAGGTTAGGTGGTTTAGGCTAGGTTTAGGGAAATTAATCTAGGTTTAGGGAAGGATTAGGGGAGTGGGTTAGGTGATTAGGTTGGGATTAGGCCGGGATTAGGGAAGTGGGTTAGGTGATTAGGTTCAGATTAGGGGTGGATTAGGGGTTTAGGCTAGGTTTAGGCATTTTGGGTTAGTTTTAGGTGAAGGAGCTCCCTTAGCATGGCCCATAGACCTTGATCACCCCATGTTGGTGCAGCCCTAGGTTAGGTTTTAGCTAATTACAAGCTTAAACCCACTCAATTAGGCTAAACCACAAGATTAAACCCAAACTTGACACACAAGTCAAGCTTAATACAACACTCTTGATATTTATCACCCCCACTCTCTCTCATGCCCAATATCCCACGTGAATTTCAAGTGGGCCCCACCTCCATTTATGAGAAGGTGATGTGGGCCATGGATATGGATATTGGATTGGATCTCTGGATCCAAATCCAAATCCAAATCCACATATGGGTTTGGATTGGAATCTGGATATATATGGTCCAGATCCAATCCAACTGAACTCTGACTCCTTCGAGCTGGGTTCGAGACGGACGATTCGTGCGGGGCCTGACAGCATCAGTACTCCGTCTGCGTTGGGTCTTCGCCAACATAGTCGTCCGCCTCCGTTTCTGCCTTCCGGAGATGACTTCAAATGCTATTTTGATAAAAACAGGGTCTTGGACGTTCGAGATCCTGGGGTGTGAATCAGATACAAGAGTTGCTGCGCCGGGCTCGACATGTGCTCCGGTTCCGGGCTCTTCTTAGCTCTCCTGGTCCTGTCTTGATCGGGCCAAGCCACTTTGGGGTTTCAAAACATGTTTTTAAAAGGGTTTTCAAAAGCTATATCATATGTTTTTGAAAGATAAGGTTTAAAACATATATACAGGGTTTGTTTGGAAGGCTCCTGGGTTTCCAAACTCAAAAATGGCCCTTTGGGGCTGTTTGTATAAAACCAGATTCGTTTAAGGAATCCGTGGGATTTCGGGGTGTTTACAGATGCCCCTCTTTGGCCTTGTCCAAATAGATTTGGATAAGGGCAAAGATGACAAACACCCCTTTTAATGTCTCCCTAGATCTAGCCACGAAGAATATGGGATCGTCCCATTTTTAGCAAAATCTCAATTTTACAAACTCTGGTAGGAGGAGATATCACGCCAAAGGGTTCACTTATGGAATCTGGTCCTAAATGGGATCATGTTCATGCAAGTACCATGCGTGGAATGCAGATGACATGGGTGCGGTGCCAAGAGTGGCGACCTCCCAGAGACCAGGTGTGGTCGAACTCTAGAGACTTACAAGGCCTCTTGCTCCAAGTGAGCAAAAACCCTATGCTGTTCGATGTTCGGTTTTCAAAACTTATTTACAAAAGCTATTTACAAAGGGGACAACTGTCTTGAGCCTCGATCCTAAGGATCTCGAGCTCTTCGTGCTTGCCCTTGTTTGAGTCTTAACACTCGCTTATCTAGCGGAGGTTTTATAAGAAAACAAGCCTCATTTCAAATCCCTACGCCTTACTCGAAACGTCGAATTCTCAAACAAGATGAAATTCAAGCGAGTAAATCCTATTTTTACTTTAGGATTCCTCGAAATGAACCATGTTTAGCTTGGGATAAGCCAGGGATGGGAAAGAGATACCACGGTCCCTTCTGAAGCGTCCCGTGGTTTAAGGCATAGAAGGCGGAAAACTGCTCTTTTTGAGCTTTTTGGCCTCTTTTTCCTTTTTTTCATAGAGGGTCTCCCTTTGGGAGTATTTTTTCTTTAATCCCTCTTTTTATAAGAGAATCGATTTTTCTTTTTCAAGTCTGGTTTCTTTCTTTTGGGAAAGAGACTTTAAATGGGAAATTCCCTTTTGATTTGGGCCTTTGTTTTCCTTTTGGAAGGAGAAGAGAAGAGGGGAGGACTTATCCCAAGCCTACACTCGATCCATTCCAGATCAGCCTATTTAGAAATAGCACGTACTACTTGCAAGTATCTTGCTATGTTGAACTAGGCCTTTCTTTGTAAGATGAAGGATTTTGAAATGCAACCACGATTTTGAAAACTCCCCTCTTTCACAAGTGCGAATTCTCTCACTCAGGGTCACACGAGTTGCTTTTGCACCTCATTCACATGTCTCAGGGCAGCTATCCCTTTAAAATTTTCGAAAACTGGAATTTAATCCAGATCCTACACATGATACTTCTTTAAGTATTGAATATTGATAGGATCTGCTAAATTCCTACCTTCTACATCGATCAACCAATACGAATTGTTCGTAGTGGTTGCTCGTACAACATAGGGTCCATCCCAGTTGGGGCGCCACTTGCCTAGGGGGTGTGGGCCACGATGGTGGATGGTTTTTAAGACCAGATCTCCCACTTCAAAGTGGCGAGGTCTCATATGTTTGCTGTAATGTCGGGCTATCCTTTGCCGGTATGCACGAGCATGATCCATAGCAAGGAGTCGCCTCTCATCTAGCAAATCTAGTTCGGCCATCCTAGCATGCTGAAGCGTCTCTAGGGGGAGGTCGAGTGCAATGGATGTATGGAATGAATGCAGTTGGGTATGAATGGGAAGAATGGCGTTTGTGCCATAGACCAATTCGAATGGTGTGGCATTCGTGGGAGTCCGGATGGAAGTCCTATAAGCCCATAAGGCTTCATCCAGCTTCTCATGCCACCTCCTACCCTTCTCTAAGGTCTTCTCAATGATACCAATGAGAGTCTTGTTTGTGGCTTCGGCTTGGCCGTTGCCTTGAGGGTAGTAGGGCGAGGAGAAGTGGTGAGTTATGCCATACGTGTTGCACAACTTAACCATCCGCTCGTTCTTGAATGGGGTACCATTATCGGACACAAGGTCTCGTGGAACCCCAAATCGAGCCAAGATATTCCTCCGGATGAAAGCCACCACATGTTGCCCCATTACATTCGTTAGGGAAATGGCTTCCACCCACTTGGAGAAATACTCCGTGGCTGCTAAAATAAAACGATGCCCATTCGAGGCCTTTGGAAATATGGGGCCTACAATGTCAAACGCCCACATGGTAAATGGCCAGGGGCTGACCACGGAATGCAATGCAGATGAAGGGATATGAATGGCGTGCCCATGCACTTGACATGGATGACACTTCCTAACATGATCGTGACAATCCTTTTTCAGGGTGGACCAGAAATAACCCCCTCTAAGTATTTTCATCGCCATCATGTTGGCATTAACATGACCTCCACATTCTCCATCGTGGAACTCGTGCATCACTATCCTAGCCTCCTCTAGGTCGATACATCTAAGCAGAACGCCGGTAAAACTCTTTTTGTATAAAACCCCACCCAGAATGGTGTATCGGGTCGAAATCTTACGAATGAATGCCCTATCTTTGGATGTGGCATCCTCGGTGAATCCCCCATTTTCTAAAAATTGTTTTATGTCATAGAACCAGGGTTTTTCAATAGACTCTGGGTTGTTTTGGCAAATATCCAAGTCGTGTGTGGATGGATGGGGCGCATGCCATATTTCCAAAGATCTGGTCCCTGAAATGGGATCGACCTTCAGGGCTGAACCCAAGGAGGAGAGGGCATCGGCGATGCCATTGTCCTCTCTTCCCACGTGTGTGAGCTTACACGACTGGAAAGATTGGACCAATCGAGTGGCCAACTCGTGATATGGAAGTAGTTTCTCATTACGTACTTGCCAAATTTTTAAAACCTGGTTTATGACAAGGAGTGAATCTCCAAAGACCTCGATGCATGATGCCCCTAGAGTTTTCGAAATCCTTAAGCCTTGTATGAGTGCTTCATACTCAGCTACGTTGTTGGAACATTCGAAATCTAAGCGGACTGCTATGGGAATCTCGCCCTTTTCAGGGGAGATTAGGATGATCCCGGCACCAGCCCCTCGTTGGTTTCGTGCCCCGTCGAAGTGCATCGTCCACACTTGGTTTTCAAAAGAATTTGCCAAAATGTGGTTCTGAAAATGGTTTTGCAATATGCCTTCATCAGGCATTTCGACAAGAGTGGGATATGCGTCCTCCAAGGGGAAGTCAGCCACGTAATCTGCTAGGGCTTGCCCCTTAACGGAGATCTGGTGGTGGTATTTTAGATCATACTCCATTAGAAGGAGTTGCCATTTGCCCAATCTACCTGTGAGAATGGGTTTTTCGAACAAGTGCTTGATTGGATCAAGCTTGGACACTATCCAGATCTCATGATCTAGGAAGTAGTGTCTGAATTTCTGGCAGGCCCAGACTAGGGCCAAGCACGTCTTCTCCATGGCTTGATAATTTCGTTCATAAGCCAAGAGAGTTTTCGAAATATAGTAGATGGCATACTCCTTATGGGTGTCATCCTCGTATTGAGCCAACAGGGCTCCTAAAGCGTTTACATGCACGGAGATGTATAATAAGAGCGGTTTTCCTTGCTTTGGAGGATTCAAAACGGGGGGATTAACCAAGTATGCCTTTAGTCTCTCGAAGGACTTTTGGCATTCGTCATCCCATAAGAATTTCGTACCCTTCCTCAACAGTTTGTTGAAGGGTTCGCATCTAGTTGCCAGATTCGATATGAATCGGCGCACAGATTGTAATCGACCCTGGAGGCTACGGACTTGGGTGAGATTGGAGGGTGGAGCCATGTCTATGATGGCTCGACACTTAGAGGGGTCGACTTCTATTCCCCTTTGGCTCACCATAAAGCCTAGAAGCTTCCCTGATTCTACCCCGAACACACATTTTTGAGGGTTTAGCTTTACTTTGTAAAGCCTAAGCCTTTCGAAAATCTTTTGTAAACATTCGATATGGGTGCATCGGGTTTTGGATTTCGCCAAGAGATCATCTACATACACTTCTACAAGCTCGTGAATTTGATCATGGAAGATCGTGTTCATGGCTCGTTGGTATGTTGCGCCGGCATTTTTCAAACCAAAGGGCATGACTGTATAGCAGTACGTGCCCCATGGGGTTGTGAAGGCGGTCTTACCCTGATCTCGTGGACTTAGTTTGATTTGATTATAGCCTGAATAGCCATCCATGAATGAAAACATTTCATGATTTGCAGTACTATCGACTATCAAATCTATGTTTGGTAAAGGATAATTATCCTTTGGAGTGGCTTTATTCAGGTTTCTGAAATCGATGCATATTCGAATTTTCCCATTGGTTTTTCGAACTACAACGATATTTGACAACCAATCAGAATACGCAATGGGTTTTATAAATCCGGCTTTTAGCAGATCTTCTAAACCCTCTTTGACTTGCGTGTGTATATTCGGGTGTATTTTCCTAAGCTTCTGCTTTATTGGTTTTACACCTACATCTAAGGGAAGACGATGCTCGACTATGCTGGGATCTATGCCCGGCATGTCTTCATACGTCCATGCAAACACATCTAAATAGGTTCGTAGAAATGCAATGAATGCTAACTTTTCAGTTTCATGCAAGCATGCGCCTATTTTGATGGTTTTGGGATTGGAATCATCCCCTAGGTTCACCTCTACGAAATCTCCTCCTACTGATTGGGAAGGTCTTTCAAAATCGAGAATTCTATGAAATTCTGGGAGCTCAGAAGTGGGATCTTCCTCAAGGGGATCCACTTCTGGGCTTCGATCATTCTCGTGGACTTTAGACCTGAGGGAACTTGATGCGTGGTTTTCAAAATAACCTGGTTTTGTACTTGGATTTTCAAGTGATTTCGAAATTTTTGGTCTGGCTATGCAGACAACGTCTCTTTCGAAATCCTTTTCTTTTGCCAAAGTCATACCAGGAGCAGCTATGTACAAAATCTTTTTGGTATTTTCCAAATTTTCGATTTTTTTGGGTTTTTGTAAAACAAGAACTTTGGGAACTATACAAAGCACACTTTTTTCGAGTTTTTGCTTTTCCATTGTTTTTGGTTTTTCTTGTTTTTTTGATTTTTTTCAATTTTTAAGTTTTCAAATGTTTTTGGTATTTTTAGAAAAAGGGATCTTCCGTCATACCTACAAAGGGAAAACACTATGGGTTAGACTCGGAATAGGAGGTCTAAACCATAGGTCTCTTCTAAGACAGGCTCCGGGGCACCCTTGACCCAGGTGGTCACAGGGGGTGGCTCCGGCGGTATTCGGGGAGTATAGCCGATCCCATATCGGCTTGGATTGGCCCTAGGAAGGATGGGCTCTAGGAGACCCTGGTTTTGTGCCCCTAGACTTTTGTAGGGCGTGTAGCCCATGTTCAATAACATGTTCCACGACCTTTTGTTTTTTGAAAAGATGGGATATAAGTCGTGGTCCTGGAACATGCTATCGTCCATATTAGGCTCGTATGGCCTTTTGTCCAGGGGTTTTGGAAATAGGGAACGCTTGGGTTTTCCTAGGAGGATTAGAGTCGGGAGGGGGCCTGCTTTAGGCGGCCCCTTCACACATACAACCTTCCTAGGGTTGTTCAACACGAGCCGAGGTGGCTCAACCATAATTTGCCCCAGGTTAGCCTCTTGGGCCTGGGAGCTTGATAAACAAGGGGAGTTTATGATCCCCTGAAGTTGTGGGTGACTCTCACCTAGGATCACTACGACTTGGTCCCTAAAAGGGATTTTGACACACTTGTGGAAGGTGGATGGCACAGCGCACAAACTGTGTATCCAGGGTCTTCCCAGCAACAGGTTATAATGGGGGTGGATGTCCAAGACATGGAACACCCCCGTGTGTTCGATCCCTCCCGTTTTCATTGGGAGTTCGATGGATCCTAAAGGCCTAGACGCATTCCCATCGTATCCAGTGATAACGATGGGGCTTGGGTTCACTGAAGTCAAGGTGACTCCGATTTTGTACGCCACGTGAAGTGGAAGGATGTTGAGCCCTCCTCCACCATCGACTAGGCACCTGTCCAGAGAGTGGTTGTTTAGAACCACCTCGATATGCAGGGCCTGGTTATGGGTTTCGTAGGATCTATCTACATCATCTTCCGAAAAGGTGATGGGCGATTTTGCTCCTAACAAAGCCACTTGGGCAGACAAGGACTCCGGACTTATGTTCGAATCAACCTTGGCCCTTTCTAGAATTTTCTCTAAGACAAGTCTATGCCTAGGCGAGGTTTTGATAAGCTCTAGGATAGACATGTGAATAGGAATCTTTGAAAGGTGGTTTTCGAAATCATAAGGATTTAGGATGATTTTGTCCTTATCTGCTTTTGGCGGACCACTAGGGATACATGCTTTTGAGGGGCCAGGCATACTGACCACCTTTTGAGCACCTTGAAGGTGCGGGGGTTGGTAGATCCTCCCGGATCTAGTGACTTCCCCCACGACCAGCCTAGGGTTCGCGCTAAACTTGGCTCTAAGGATGAGCTGAGGAGAACCTTGGATTTTCAAAACTGGTTTTGCCGGGGTTTCCACTTTTGATGGTCCCCGAATGACAACTTGGGCGGGCCTCTTGTATAGTACAAGGATGGGCGCACAAGCAGGTCGACCAGGTTCGGGCTTTCGCGCTAGTTCCTTGGAAATGGTGAGGGTACATACCTCCTTTCCTTTCCCACTGCCACTGGCGTGTTTGGGAAAGGGTTCCTTGAAGATAGCTTGAGGTGGCTCAGATTCCGCAGTGACCTGGAGCCGGCCCTCCGCTATCAAGTTCTCAATTTTATTTAGAAGAGAGAAGCACCGTTTGGTATCATGGCCTTTGAGCCGATGATACTTGCAAAACCGGTTTAAATACCCCCCTTTGGACGTGACTCCTTTGGGGATTTCAGGGAGTTCGATCATGCCCTGGGCAAGTAGGAGGTCTAGGACCTCCGACACAGGTTGCCCCAGCGGAGTGTACTCCCGTTTTTCAATTGGTTTTGAAAAATTGCGCTCTCTCTTATTTTCTATTTTTTCAAAATTTTTAGAAGTGCCCGCCATGCCTGGATCCACCCGGACATTGGCGATTTTATGGGGCTTTGCCCCTTTGTCCGTTGTGGGCAGCCCATATGCGATGGGCTTTTCCACACGTGTTTTGGGAACGGCACTTCCTTTCCATAAGTGGTCGTATGTCCCTTTTCGCAAGTTGGTTTCGAAAAGGGAGGCCTTTTTGATCAACTTATGGAAAGTTGAAATCTCATGGAGCGAGAGAAGGGTTTTTAACTCGCTTTTGAAATTATCCAGGATGAGCATTACTGCGCATCCTTCGGATATAGGCTCTCGCACTTGGCCTAAAAGAGACCTCCATCTTATAATGAAGGCATGCACGTCTTCGTTCATGCCTTGCTTTGTATCCCTTAAGGTATTCAAGGTTGGCGTGACTTCCACGTTGTGTGCAAATCTTTGCATGAAGCAGTTCGCTAACTCTTCAAAAGTAGCGAACTGGCTTAAGTCGTAGGAAGCCAGCCATTTGGCAGCTGTGCCTTTAAGGGATAGAGGGAACCAATACACCCATTTCATCGAGTCCTTTTTCTTCTTATGGGCTCGACGTGAGAAAAGCTGCAAGTGAGACCTAGGGTCTCCCATGCCATCATACCGATGGAAGTTCGGTATTTCATCGTCACTGTCTGTTTCGTAATCCATAGGAAGGAAATCAGACAGGGCGTAGCTTCTTTTCTCTTTATTTTGCCCTTTCAGCAGCTGCTGTAGGGCTTTACGGTCCTTTTGTGTGAAGGACTCGTGGTATTGGTTGCCTTCCATTACGGAGGCTTCTTTTTGCTTGCGAGGTTTTTCAATTTTCTTTTTAGGCCTTTGTTCACCGTTTGATGAACACGAATCGCCTACTTCAGCCTCTTGGCTGAGAGCATCGATTTTGGCCTCAAATTCCCTTCTCAAATCCTCGATTTCATCTAGTTTTATTTTGTTTTTCAAAATCCTCCTAGAGTGAGAACTTGATGCGCATGAGCCTTGGCTCGACACTTCACTTGGATTGGATTTTGACATGCTTTTCAAGCTTTTTTCAAAATTTCCTAAGTAACAGCAAAGAAAACAAGTTAAAACGACACCTTTATAAGATTTTCGCAAGACTCCTACAAGTAAACTCGATTTTTGAAAAGGCTCACGTCCCACCGGGCGTGCCAATCTCTGTAGACGCGCGAAAAATCCCCGCCTCTTCGCCCCTTTCGTGGCTTGGAGTGGATCTTATCGTGCGTCTAAGGCCTATGTAAAAAAACAGGGCGTGCCAGCTAGCTTACTTAAGCTAGCGAAGATATATCAATACTGACTTCTAAACGTGGCGACTGTGAGCAAGTGAGCTCTTGTCGTCGCAGACCTTCTTGCACCGATGCGCAAGGGTCAGTCTGTACGCTTTTGCAAAAATCGAGTTTTTGGGAGAAAGTCTACGAAACGGTTCGAGGTGTCTAGTTCGGGTCTTTAAGATGCGATTGCATGTTTTAGATCACGTGGATTTGCACGTGCCTAAGTCTTTTCTTTTATCCCTTTTTGGGTCGCCTAGTTTGTGTGTTATGAACACTCCACTACATGGGCGAATTCGAGCGGGGGTTGCTTTGATGCAATATGCGTCCTACCTCGTGGTATGGCGTAGATGCAATGCAAACTCACGCTACTCCAAAGGGAAAACCCGAAATGTAAAGACAATACGGAAGGGAAATAACAGAAGGGAAATAACCGAAGGGAAATAACCGAAGGGAAATAACCGAAGGGAAATAACCGAAGGGAGATACGTATATATCTTATGTATATGAGCTCTTACTCGGGTCTTGCAAATAAGAGCGAAGGCTCAATGTGGGTGCGTGCTTGAATTGAAAGACTTACACACACGACATGAAATTAAACCCAAATATAAATTGCAGTATGGCCTTGACTAAGGTCTTGGGAGTAAGAGCGAAGGCTCAATGTGTGTGAGAGTGCTTGAATTGAAGTACTACACACACGACATAAATGAAACCCAAATATAACTGCAATAAGGCCTTTACTAAGGTCTTGGGAGTAAGAGCGAAGGCTCAATGTGTGTGAAAGTGCTTGAATTGAAAGACTTACTCACACGACAAGAAATAAAACCCAAATAGTATAGGTCGGCCCTTACTTGGGTCTTTCAAATAAGAGCGAAAGCTCAATGTGTGTGAGAGTGTTTAATTTGAAAGACTTACTCACACGACATGAAATGAAACCCAAATAGTATAGGTCGGCCCTTACTTGGGTCTTTCAAATAAGAGCGAAAGCTCAATGTGTGTGAGAGTGTTTAAATTGAAAGACTTACTCACACGACATGAAATGAAACCCAAATAGTATAGGTCGGCCCTTACTTGGGTCTTTCAAATAAGAGCGAAAGCTCAATGTGTGTGAGAGTGTTTAAATTGAAAGACAACACACCCAACTTAAACAAAACCCTTCGGGAATGAAATATATACGTATACTTATATATTAGGGGCTGATTAGGCCCGTGTGTGTTCAAAGTTGTGCACGACTAAGAGAGTGCACGTGTGTGGTTGTGCCAAGCCACGTTATTACAAGCGGGGGGAGACTAGGCTCCGTTATTACAACCCCGTATCAAATTGAATTTCAAGCAAGCGTATGACTAAAGACCGAGTTTAGAAACTTACAAGTAGCTGGTCCGTAGAGGTCTTGCTTGAGCGTGGCCTTGGCTTTGGGCTGCAAACGGGAGCTCCGCGAAGGTGTGTGACCAAGAGTGATGGCCGGCTGCAAATGGGCGTGGGATGGACGCCTCGAAGGGGACCGGTGGCAAGTGGGCGGCGCCTCCAAGTAGGGAGTTTAGAGTGGCTGACTAAGTGGGTCTTAGGGTCACTAGGGAAGTTAGGGACTTAGGGAAACTGGCCCTAAAAGGGGAGTTAGTGGGAAGGCCAAATAGGGGACCTAGGGGAGTCGGCCGAATGGGAAATGGTGGCTGAGCAGTGGCCAGCCACTTGGGTTATCCTAGGTTCGGCTAGGCTTAGGTGGTGGCGGCAAAGAGGCTGAGCTAAGGGGAAGATGGGTGGCTAAGAGTGGAGAGGTGGTAGAGAGTGGTTTTGAGGAAGTTAGGGGGGACTTACCGAATGGGAAGAAGTGGCGGCAAAGGTGGCTGTCGGCTGGTGGAAGATAGGAGAAGGAGAGGGCCCGGCTGAGTGAGGTGGTGGCGTCCGGCTGGTGGGGCAGTGATGGTGGATGGAAGAGGGAGAGTGGCGGAGCAGGTGGCGGCTGGTGGGGCTGGAGCTGCTGGGAAGACGGGTGAGAGATGGGAGAGGAAGAGGGCCCGACTGGGTGAGGTGGTGGCGTCCGGCTGGTGGGGCAGTGATGGTGGATGGAAGAGGGAGAGTGGCGGAGCAGGTGGCGGCTGGTGGGGCTGGAGCTGCTGGGAAGACGGGTGAGAGATGGGAGAGGAAGAGGGCCCGGCTGGGAGTGGAGTGTGGTTCCCACTTGGAAAACCCGCCCACAATGGGGGGGGTTTAAATAGGGGATGGGTAGGTCGGTTAAGGCTGGGTTGTGGGTAGTGGTTAGGTGGTTTAGGTAGGGTAGTATGTAGATAAGGTGGGCTGGATGGGATTGGGCCAGATATTTTAAAACTAGGGGTTTGGGAAAATCGTGGGCTAAGGGTGGTTTAGGGGTTTAGGGCTAGGTTAGGTGGTTGGGTTTTAGGGTGAGGTTTAGTGAGCTAGGTTAGGTGGTTTAGGCTAGGTTTAGGGAAATTAATCTAGGTTTAGGGAAGGATTAGGGGAGTGGGTTAGGTGATTAGGTTGGGATTAGGCCGGGATTAGGGAAGTGGGTTAGGTGATTAGGTTCAGATTAGGGGTGGATTAGGGGTTTAGGCTAGGTTTAGGCATTTTGGGTTAGTTTTAGGTGAAGGAGCTCCCTTAGCATGGCCCATAGACCTTGATCACCCCATGTTGGTGCAGCCCTAGGTTAGGTTTTAGCTAATTACAAGCTTAAACCCACTCAATTAGGCTAAACCACAAGATTAAACCCAAACTTGACACACAAGTCAAGCTTAATACAACACTCTTGATATTTATCACCCCCACTCTCTCTCATGCCCAATATCCCACGTGAATTTCAAGTGGGCCCCACCTCCATTTATGAGAAGGTGATGTGGGCCATGGATATGGATATTGGATTGGATCTCTGGATCCAAATCCAAATCCAAATCCACATATGGGTTTGGATTGGAATCTGGATATATATGGTCCAGATCCAATCCAAACTGAACTCTGACTCCTTCGAGCTGGGTTCGAGACGGACGATTCGTGCGGGGCCTGACAGCATCAGTACTCCGTCTGCGTTGGGTCTTCGCCAACATAGTCGTCCGCCTCCGTTTCTGCCTTCCGGAGATGACTTCAAATGCTATTTTGATAAAAACAGGGTCTTGGACGTTCGAGATCCTGGGGTGTGAATCAGATACAAGAGTTGCTGCGCCGGGCTCGACATGTGCTCCGGTTCCGGGCTCTTCTTAGCTCTCCTGGTCCTGTCTTGATCGGGCCAAGCCACTTTGGGGTTTCAAAACATGTTTTTAAAAGGGTTTTCAAAAGCTATATCATATGTTTTTGAAAGATAAGGTTTAAAACATATATACAGGGTTTGTTTGGAAGGCTCCTGGGTTTCCAAACTCAAAAATGGCCCTTTGGGGCTGTTTGTATAAAACCAGATTCGTTTAAGGAATCCGTGGGATTTCGGGGTGTTTACAAGCCTTCGCACTTATTTGAAAGACCCAAGTAAGGGTCGTGTTATACTATTTGGGTTTAATTTCATGTTGTGTGCGTAGTACTTCAATTCAAGCACTCACACACATTGAGCTTTCGCTCTTATTCCCAAGACCTTAATCAAGGCCATACTGCAAGTTATATTTGGGTTTCATTTCATGTCGTGTGTGTAAGTCTTTCAATTCAAGCACGCACCCACATTGAGCCTTCACTCTTATTTTCAAGACCCAAGTAAGGGCACGTATATACCCTATATACATATCTCCCTTCGGCATTTACATTACAAGTCATTTCCCTTCGGTTATTTCCCTTCAGCATTGTCTTTACATTCGGGTTTTCCCTTTGGAGTAGCGTGAGTTTGCATTGCATCTACACCATACCACGAGGTAGGATGCATATTGCATCGAAGCAAGCCCCGTACTCCCGCTCAAATTCGCCCATGTAGTGGAGTGTTCATAACACACAAACTAGGTGGCCCTTCAAGGGATAAAAAAGAAAGACTTAGGTACGTGCAAATCCACGTGATCTAAAATCTGCAATCGTATCTAAGAGACCCGAATTAAATACCTCGAACCGCTTCGTAGGCTTTTCATACCCTAAAACTCGATTTTTCAAAGCGTACAGACTGACCCTTGCACATCGGTGCAAGAAGGTCTGCGACGACAAGAGCTCACTTGCTCACAGTCGCCACGATTAGAAGTCAGCTTAAAATATATCTTCGCTAGCTTAGGTAAGCTAGCTGGCACACCCTGTTTATATAAATAGGCCTTAGACACACGAGAGGATCCGCTCCAGGCCTTGAGAAAGCCAAGAGGCGGGGATTTTCGTGCATCTACAGTTATCCAATATTGTTGTTGTTTGAAAAACCAGTGGGAAGATTCGAATATGCATCGATTTCAAAAACCTGAATAAGGCCACACCAAAAGACAATTTCCCTTTACCAAACATTGATTTGATAGTCGATAGTACTGCAAATCATGAGATGTTTTCGTTCATGGATGGCTATTCAGGGTATAATCAAATCAAATTAGCCCCACGAGATCAGGCTAAAACTGCTTTCACAACCCCATGGGGCACGTACTGCTATACAATCATGCCCTTTGGTTTGAAAAATGTTGGTGCCACATACCAAAGAGCTATGACCATGATCTTTCATGATCAGATTCATGAGCTTGTAGAGGTATATGTGGATGATCTCTTGGCTAAGTCGAAAACTCGATGCACTCATATCGAATGCTTACAAAAGATTTTTGAAAGGCTTAGACTTTACAAAGTAAAGCTAAACCCTTAGAAGTGCGTATTCGGAGTAGAATCCGGAAAGCTTTTAGGATTTATGGTGAGCCAAAGGGGCATTGAAGTTGACCCCTCTAAGTGTCGAGCTATCATAGACATGGCTCCACCCTCCAATCTCACGCAAATTCGTAGCCTCCAAGGTCGACTCTAATCCATTCACAGGTTTATCTCAAACCTCGCGACTAGATGCGAACCCTTTAACAAACTGTTGAGAAAAGGGATAAAATTTTTATGGGATGACGATTGCCAAAAGTCATTTGAGAGGCTAAAGGCATACTTAGTTAATCCCCCTGTTTTAAACCCTCCAAAGCAAGGAAAACCTCTTCTGCTTTACATTTCTATGCATACGAATGCTTTGGGTGCCTTGTTAGCTCAATATGAGGATGATACCCATAAGGAGTATGCCATATACTACATTTTGAAAACTCTCCTGACTTATGAAAGGAATTATCAAGCCATGGAGAAGACGTGCTTGGCCTTGGTATGGGCCTGCCAAAAATTTCGACACTATTTCCTAGATCATGGGATCTGGATAGTGTCCAAGCTTGATCCAGTCAAGCACTTGTTCGAAAAACCCATTCTCACCGGTAGATTGGGTAAATGGCAACTCCTTCTAATGGAGTATGACTTGAAATACCACCACCAGATCTCTATTAAGGGGCAAGCCCTAGTAGACTACGTGGCTGAGTACTCCTTAGAGGATGCATATCCCACACTCGATGAAATGCCTAGTGAAGGCATATTACAAAACCAATTTCAAAACCACATTTTGGCAAACTCTTTTTGAAAACCAAGTGTAGAAAATGCACTTCGATGGGGCACAAAACCAATGAAGGGCTGGCATAGGGGTCATCCTCGTATCCCCTGAAAAGGGCGAAATACCTATAGCAATTCACCTAGATTTCGAGTGTTCCAACAACATAGCTGAGTATGAAGCACTCATACAAGACTTAAAAATTTCGAAAACTCTAGGGGCATCATGCATTGAGGTCTTTGGAGATTCATTACTATAGACACGGAAAATTTTCACTTACGGGTTCTCAGGCCTGAAGTGAACCTTTTCGCAATCTACGTTCATTTTTAGGGCGTGCCAACTAGCTTACTCAAACTAGTGAAGTATGTTTTGAAATATCTGACTTTTGAAAGGCAATTGTAGGCAAGCGGGATCTTTTCGTCGCAGACCTTCTTACACCGATGCGCAAGGGTTAGTCTGTATGCTTAGAGACTTCGTTTGAAACAAGTTAAACTCAAATTCGATTTTTGAACAAACAGGTGTTTGAAAAATCCTTTTGAAATCATGCACTTGGCGAGTTTTTGATTTGGGCGACCCTAAGCCTTTCAGTTTCAACCACTTAGGCGTGGAGTGTGTGCAAAGTGGCCTAAGTTGGGCATCTTGCACGATTTTGTTCGGGGTTTGTTTGATGCAGGTATGCGCTCTAGCTCGAGTATGGAGAGTATGCAATGCAACTCACCCAACTTGTATGTAAAACCCGAATTTGAAAGACATAACAGAAGGGAAGACCCAAATTGAATGCAACTCACACGACTTGAATGTAAATTACAGAAATTTAAATATATCTATATCTTAAGAGCGGAAAGGGGTGTTGTGTATAAATTGAAATGCAACACACGCAACTGAACTGTAAAATGCAGCAGAAGGGAGATATAGATATATATAAGAGCAGAAAGGCTCAATTGTGGCATGTGTGTGTATGTATAAATTGAAAGACAACACACACGACAGAATTTAAAACCCGGAATTGAAATGCATACACAGCTGAACCGGGAAAACTCACGCAGCAGAAAGTATATAGATATGGTTATATCTTAGTAGCTTCTGAGGCCAAAATGTGCGTGAGGTGTTTGAGCAATCGCTCGGGTGTTCCTCGGTGCGAGTGTGTAATTGAAAGACAAACTCACACGACTTAATGTAACAACCCAGCTGAATTGAAATACATATATATATGATAAGAGCGAAAAGGCTCAATTGTGTACGTGGTGCTTGTGTACAAGATAAGAGCGGAAAGGCTCAAGTGTACGTGTGTGTCTCGTGTGTCCAACACCGTTATTACATTCTGGGGGGAGACGATGCTCCGTTATTACAACCCCGTATCACGAATTGAATTGAATGGAAAAGAGACTTGATATATATCAAACGACTTACACTTTTCCAGGTTCTTTAGTTAGGATTGTACAAGGGACGAGTTCATCATCTTCTCATGGCATTCGAGGCATGTGGGAGCGAAGCCGGAGAGCTTGAGAGCTTGGAGAGACTTGGAGTTCCGGGGGTTTGGGGCCACTTGGGGCTGATTTGGGTAGGGGATGACTCGAGCCAAGGTGGCTCGAGTGGTATGGTTTTAGTTTAGGATTCGGCCAACATTTGGCCTTGGGTTTTATCTTGTGAAACTCGAGCCAAGGTGGCTCGAGTGATAGTGGTTTGCTCTAGGGTTCGGGCACAGGTAGCCTTGGGTTTAGGTCTTGTTAGACTCGAGCCAAAAGTGGCTCGAGTGAGAGTGGCCTTAGGGTGTAGTTGGAGCTGGTTTAGACTTGGGATTAGGCCCTAGACTTGAGAGGGACATGGGCTGGGATTAGGTTGCAGCTGGTCCTAGGCTTAGTTTAGGTTTAGGTTTGGTTGAGTCCTAACTAGTTTAGGTGTGGGTCAAGTTTTGATGGCAGGCGGTCAGCCAAAGGGGCGACCTAGTTGGCTAAGTTAGCTAGGTATATGGCCTACCACAATGGCAGGCCTGTTGGGTCAAAAAAGGACATGGCCTGCACTAGGAGGTCGTGGGCTTGTGGTAGGTAAATGGCCTGCCACTATGGCAGGCCTTGGGGTTTTTGAAGAGGACACGACCTGCTCTTGGATTTGGGTTTGGATCTCGGATCTCGAATATTTTGAGATCCAGATCCAATCCAAACACCATTTGGATTTGGATATGTTTGGGTCTAGATACAGTCCAAACTTTTCTTTTGCTCGTTGGTTTTCTGGTCCTTTCTGGTGCTTTTCACCATTGGTTTTGAGCGGGCTTCGATTCATCAAAGGCTCAACTTTGGCCTGGGTCTTCCCTAAGTCTTTCTTCCAATCGGTGTTCTGCTTTTCAGGACCTTTTCGGCATTCATTTCGGTCCGCCGTTTTGGTTTCTAGCCGGTTCCTGTTGATATCGAACTTAGATTGCCGCACGGATTTCGTTCTTCATTCTGACGGGATGTGTCTCGGACTTTTGTCGACTTCCTTAGGTACTAGGCTTCTTTTTGCATTTTGGAGCTGCTTTGCGCTTTTTCTTTGACCCAAATTATACTTTTACGCTTTTGTTGGGCTTTTCTCCAAACGGGCTCTCTTTTCTTATGTTTTTGAGCAGGGGGTGGCTTTTAAAGCTCTGGGCTTGAATCCTCTTCTTGTCGGGGCTCTCCTTTTGCCTTTTGTACCTGTTTTCACATTTTAAAACAGGTTGTTGTTTTGGCTCAAATGAGCTTTTTGTGTTTTTGGAGAGTTTTTGAATTTTGAAAAATTTGGGGTGTTTACAGATGCCCTCTTTGGCATTATCCAAATTGATTTGGATAATGGCAAAGAAGAAATACCCCATTTTGGTTTTTCTCTCAAATTTTCTCGAGAATACAACATTTATTTTGCAAAACCCTATTTTTTTTTACTATAGGCGGGGATTTTTAGCAAAGGGGCTTTTCCTAGCTATTTCCCTATATGTATGATCATGCACGAACGACTCTTTGAATGCATGCATGAGAAAATTTTTTATTTTTCGGTTTTTGAATGCGAAGAGAGCCTTTTGAGTCTGGCTGCTCCCAGTAGGTTTTTACCCATGTCTTCTTGACATTTTTCCGGGTTTTTGAGCTTTAGAGAGAAACTTTTAAGGCAATCTGCTCTAAGTAGGTTGTACCCTTGTCTTTTTGACATTCGTGGGTTTTTTTCAAAAATTTCTTTTTGAAAAGAAACTCCTTTTAACTTGTATCGAAAAGGACTTCCATTTTTCATACTTCCCTTTATTCGGGTTTCAATACCTGCTACTCAGTAGAGGTTTTTGGGTAGGAAAACTTGAAAAACATTTCAAAGTTCCATTTCCTACAAGACAGAGTCGAGTTCTCAAACAAAATGAAATCCAAATAAGTCGATTTTATTCGTACTTTAGGATTTTCACAAATTTGATTTTTTTTTTCTCGGGGATCAGCCGTAGGAATATGGGAAAGAGATACCACGGTCCCTTCTGAAGCGTCCCATGGTTTTAGGCAAAGAATCGGAAAATCGCTCTTTGGAGCTTTGGCTTTTTGTTTCTTTTTTCACAGAGGGTCTCCCTTTGGGAGTATTTTTTCATTAATCCCTCTTTTCTTTAAAGGAGAGCAGCTCTTTAGAGGAGTTTTTGTATTCCCTGTTTATGAAGGGAAGACCTCTTTGGGAGGAGTTTTTTTGTATCTCCTTTTTCTTTTGAACGAGAAGACCTCTTTCGGAGGAGTTTTTGTATTCCCTGTTTATGAAGGGAAGACCACTTTCAGAGGAGTTTTTGTATTCTTGTTTTTTTCTTTTTCTTTTGAACACAACCAATTTTCCTTTTCGGAGAGAAAGTAGGATGGGGGAAGGCTTATCCCTTTAGTTACTCGATTCAAACGAGATCGTCCTATTTCTTAATAGCATATGCTATTCAAAAATATTTTGATATTTTGAACAAGGCTTAATCTTGTAAGCCAGGGATTTTTGAAATGTTGCCAATTCGTTTTTGGAAGACTCTACCTTTCGCAAAGTATAAATTCCTCCATTCAGGGTTATACAATCAACTTGGATCCTTCTTTCAAGAAGTTTCAAAGGAGTTTGATTTTTCAAAATCTTTTTGAAAAAGAATTTAACATAAACCCTTTTGAATCTTCGGGCATTTTCGGGGTTTTGCTAATTTCGACCCACAATATCAACAAATTTTCGATTTTTGTTGCCCTTTGAAGACACAGAGACATTTCTACTCGAATTGCCACCTTTTTGGGCTTTCTTCGGGGTGATATGATGTATGCTATGCACTCCATGTGATGTAAAATGGAAATACATGTTTTTATGCAACGATGAACATATGAAATGTATCTCACAAATCTTGAAGGAGATGCATTCGTTTATCCATGGAAAGTGTCTAGGGGCTGTATTTAAAAATGCCCCTAGCTTGATGGGAATTTCGCATGGCCATATGGTGAAGGGCCATGGCTTTTCAAAAGGATTTTGGGTGGACAATGGTATGTTCATGTCCATGCACTTCCATGGTTTTTGTAACATGATCATGATACTTTTTGCTCAAGGATGAAGACATAACCAGCCCTAAGTGATCATCATGGCCATCAGGTTTTAGTTTTGACATGGTCTCCATATTTCATCGTGAGATTCATGTTCTTTATCCCAACACAATCAAGGTTTTCATATAAACTAGAAGTTGAAAAATCTTTCTTTTCAAAGCCATATGTAGGGTTAAATTTTTGAAATTTTGATCCCTTTTGAGAAAGCAATTTTGGGAAATCCTCCGTTCTTATATGAAGATGGTTTCTATACCAGCCCTTTTCATCGAAATATGTTTTCCATAGTTGGTTCTGGTCAAGCATGGTTTTTTGGAATTCATTTTGAAGATTCATGCCTTCATGGGGCATTTGATCAAGTATGGGGGATGTGTCTCACAGAGGCACTTCAGCCACACGATGTAGGGCTTGTCCCTTAATGGAGTCTTGAGCTTTTGAACTCATACTCTGCTTGAAAGGGGCTACCATTTTCTTTGCCTATCTGTTTGGGATAGTTTTTTTTTTTCAAAATGAGTGCTTTAGTGAACATCATTCCCTTTTTCATGACATGGGAGATGATATCTCGAATTTGGAGGCCTACAACAAGGCTAAGCACGATTCTTCTCTTGGCTTAGTGATTTCTTTCACATGCCAATAGAGTTTTCGAAATGTAGGGCACATTTAGTATGAATAACATCTTCATTTGATCAAGTCAAGCAGACAATGCATGAATTGCAATGCTTGGGAGGTTTTTATCAAAAGAATTTTGAAAAGTTTTTGTGAAATGCTAACCCTTTTTCGAGATTCTTATTTCTTTTTGAAATTTTCCTTGAAGGTGTTGGATTTGATTCGTATGGAGACAAGCGTATGAAGGCTCGATACTTAGGGGGTCGACTCTTATTGCCCCTTTGGTTTTTCAAAACCCTGAATTCGAGTTCTAGGATGATGTCTAGACTCAATGCATATGAATGATTTCAAAGTGTAATGCATGATGCTTATGCACACACTATGGGTTAAACTCATTTCCAAAAATCCTCAATTTTCCAAAAGTCAAGGATCTTACGAATTTTAGGAAGTTCGGAGGTTTTTATTCCTCCTGGTTTTGATGATTCTCAAGCTTTTCATTTTGAAAAAGCTTTAGGCAAAAGGGTGTTCAAGACCATTTTTTTTTGGATTTTTGGGTTTTTGGTGAATATATACAATTTTCGAAAAAGCTTTTTACAATTTTCGAAAATGGACTTTGTACATGGCCAAATGCTTTTGAAACAAAATTTCTTTTTGGAATTTTCGTTTTTCCAAATGTTTTTGAGATTTTGAGGGTTTTTAATTTTTTTGGTTTTTGGTAATATCCAATTTTTTTGGTTTTTTCAAAAGTAGAGATCTTCCATTGAACCTACAAAGAAAACATTCATGAATCAGACTCTAATTAATAGGTCTAAGACATGGTTTCGGTGTTAGAGGTTTCTATAGGGCACCCTTGACCCAGATGGTCTTAGGTGGTGGTTCTGGGGGTATGGGTGGGCTGTAGCCCAGTCCATATCGTTTCCTATTGGCTCTAGGTAGGACAGGTTCTAGCCTACCTTGGTTTCGGGTTCCTAGGCCCGCGTAGGGTTTATATCCCATATTCAGAATCATGTTCCAAGACTTTTTGCTTTTCGAAAAGTTTTGGTATAAATCATGGTCTTGGAACATGGAATTGTCCATGTCGGGGATATATACCCTTTTGGATATTGGGAGTTTGGATTCAGGGGTGGTGGAAGACTTGGGCTTCCATACAAACCTGGTTTGGGAGACATGTCTCTCAAAGAAAACCATGCTTGGTTCTTTAAGAGGCTTTGGATATTTCGGGATGATGAAAGTCTTGGGCTTCCACGCATCCCAGGTTTGGGAGATGTGTCTTTCGAGGGAAACGAGACTTGGTCCTTCGAGAGACTTTGGATTTTTCAGGATGGTGGAAAACTCGGGTTTCCACACAACCTGGGTTTGGGAAACATACCTTTCAAGGGAAGCCAAGCTTGGTCTCTCGAAGGGTTTTGGATGTTTCAGGACGAGGGAAGACTTGAGCTTCCACACGACCTGGGTTTGGGAGATTTTGTTTTCAAGGGAAACCATGCTTGGTCCCTTGAGACCCTTTGGATTTTTCAGGATGGTGGAAGACTCGAGCTTCCACACAACCTGGGTTTTGGTGACATATTCTTCAAGGGAAGCCAAGCTTGCTCCCTTGAAATTTTCGACCTGCTCCCTAGGTGCAACTCGTGATGCTCCTAGGGATGGATTTTTTTGTTTCAAAGTCCTAATCTTGGTTCCAGGGTACAAGACTAGGCTCGAAGAAGTGGGTTTTTCTATGGTAGGGTTATGAGATCCTAAGATGTCGATGCATGCATTAGGGGTCTCCATGTCTACCATTTTTTCAACTTCTTTTTCTTTTTGTTTTTGAAATTCTTTTGGGTGGTGCAGGATATTTGGCACACCTTGAAAATTCACAAATTTTGGCACAATTTGTGGGTCTGTGTGTGCATAGGGATTATCCAATGCGTTTGATGGCCCTATATGAAGAAGAGAGTTTTGAGAAGGATGGGTTTCAGGTATACCTCTTTGTGGCTTGTCTACCTTTTCAAGGTGAGAACAGGCCGATTTCTTGGGCAACTCTTTTTTGAGTCCCCGTGGCTTCAGGAGGCGTTCCTTTTTGAAACCTTCCTGTTTTTCACTCTTGTCTCTTTGTAGGGTGTGGGTTTCATGTCCCACAGTGTGTGTGTGCCTAGATTTAGAAATTTCACTTGAATTTTTCAAAATTTTAGAGTTTGATTTTTCAATTTTTTTGTTTTTTTGAAAGTTTTCAAGATTTTTTGATTTTTTGAAGCAGAGCAGTTTGTTTTTGAATTTCCTTTGGATTTTCGAGATTTTGGAAATGTGGGAGTGGAGGACTCGCCCCTCTCTAGGGTTTGGCCTCTTACCTCACATCCTTCGTCGATTTTGAAATTGATTTTCTTTTCACAATCTTTGTGTGCCTGAGAAGAGCTGTTACGGGGTTTATGGGTTTTAAGCTCCTTGCTTAAAACTTTCATTCTTTCGAAAATCGCCCGTATATCAGCTAGCGCTTCTCATTCTTTGGTTGTTTTGAAAATCTCTTTTGATTTACTCGACGAGGATTTTGGTTTTCGCTCCATTTTTTGCAACTTTTCTAATATCCACGATTTTTTGGAAAACACTTTTTTTTTCGAAAATTTGAGTGTAACTTGTTTGTTTGAAGTCTACTTAAGTCCCGGGTCCCACCGGGCGTGCCAAATCTGTAGACACGAAAAATTTTCACTTACGGGTTCTCAGGCCTGAAGTAACCTTTTCGCAATCTACGTTTGTTTTTAGGGTGTGCCAGCTAGCTTACTCAAACTAGCAAAGTATGTTTTGAAATATCTGACTTTTGAAAGGCAATTGTAGGCAAGCGAGATCTTTTCGTCGCAGACCTTCTTGCACCGATGCGCAAGGGTCAGTCTATACGCTTAGAGACTTCGTTTGAAACAAGTTAAACTCAAATTCAATTTTTGAACAAACAGGTGTTTGAAAAATCCTTTTGAAATCATGCACTTGGCGAGCTTTTGATTTGGGCGACCCTAAGCCTTTCAGTTTCAACCACTTAGGCGTGGAGTGTGTGCAAAGTGGCCTAAGTTGGACATCTTGCACGATTTTGTTTGGGGTTTGTTTGATGCAGGTATGCGCTCTAGCTCGAGTATGGCAAGTATGCAATGCAACTCACCCAACTTGTATGTAAAACCCGAATTTGAAAGACGTAACAGAAGGGAAGACCCAAATTGAATGCAACTCACACGACTTGAATGTAAATTGCAGAAATTTAAATATATCTATATCTTAAGAGCGGAAAGGCTCAATATGTGCGTGGGTGTTCTGTATAAATTGAAATGCAACACACTGTAGACGCGCGAAAAATATCCCCGCCTCTCTCCTTTTCAGGGCTCGGAGCGGATCCTCTCGTGCGTCTAAGGCCTTATTTATGCAAACAGGGCGTGCCAGCTAGCTTACCTAAGCTAGCGAAGATATATTTAACACTGACTTCTAATCGTGGCAACTGTGAGCAAGTGAGCTCTTGTCGTCGCAGACCTTCTTGCACCGATGTGCAAGGGTCAGTCTGTACGCTTTGCAAAAATTGAGTTTTGGGAGAGAAAGTCTACGAAGCGGTTCGAGGTGTCTAATTCGGGTCTTTTAGATGCGATTGCATGTTTTAGATCACGTGGATTTGCACGTGCCTAAGTCTTTTCTTTTATCCCTTTTCGGGCCACCTAGTTTGTGTGTTATGAACACTCCACTACATGGGCGAATTCGAGCGGGGCTTGCTTTGATGCAATATGCATCCTACCTCGTGGTATGGCGTAGATGCAATGCAAACTCACGCTACTCCAAAGGGAAAACCCGAAAGTAAAGACAATACCGAAGGGAAATAACCGAAGGAAAATAACTTGTAAAGTAAGTGCCGAAGGGAGATATGTATATAGAGTATGTATATGAGCCCTTACTCGGGTCTTGCAAATAAGAGCGAAGGCTCAATGTGGGTGCGTGCTTGAATTGAAAGACTTACACACACGACATGAAATTAAACCCAAATATAAATTGCAGTATGGCCTTGACTAAGGTCTTGGGAGTAAGAGCGAAAGCTCAATGTGTGTGAGTGCTTGAATTGAAGTACTACGCACACGACATGAAATGAAACCCAAATATAACTGCAATAAGGCCTTTACTAAGGTCTTGGGAGTAAGAGCGAAGGCTCAATGTGTGTGAGAGTGCTTGAATTGAAAGACTTACCCACACGACATGAAATGAAACCCAAATAGTATAGGTCGGCCCTTACTTGGGTCTTTCGAATAAGAGCGAAAGCTCAATGTGTGTGAGAGTGCTTGAATTGAAAGACTTACCCACACGACATGAAATGAAACCCAAATAGTATAGGTCGGCCCTTACTTGGGTCTTTCAAATAAGAGCGAAAGCTCAATGTGTGTGAGTGCTTGAATTGAAAGACAACGCACCCAACTTAAGCAAAACCCTTCAAAAATGAAAGTATATGTATATACTTATGTATTAGGGGCTGATTAGGCCCGTGTGTGTTCAAAATCATGCACAACTAAGAGAGTGCACGTGTGTGGGTGTGCCAAGCCACGTTATTACAAGCGGGGGGAGACTATGCTCCGTTATTACAACCCCGTATCGAATTGAATCTCAAGCAAGTATACAACTAAAGACCGAGTTAGGCACTTACTAGTAGCTGGTCCGTAGAGGCCTTGCTTGAGCGGGGGCTTGGCCTTCGCCTTGGGTTGCAAACGGGAGCTCCGCGAGGTTGAGCAACAAGGGGTGCTGGCCGGGTGCTTTGAAGGTGGCCGGCTGCAAGCAAGGGTGTCGCCTTGATGTGGGGGATTAAAGGGGCTAAGGTGAGTATCTAGGGTCACTAAGAGAGGATATAATGTTAGGGAGTATGGCCCAAAGGGGAGCCTAAGGGAAGATCGAATGAGACACCTAGGGGAAAAGAGGCGGCTGGCCGAATGGAAGGGATAGTCGGTTGGAGTGGCCGACTAGGGGAATTTGGTAGTGGCGGGCTGCTAGGATGGCCAGGGGTGGAGTATGGGAAGGAAGCTAGCTAGGTGATGGGGCTAGGTGGTAGTGGGTGTAGTGGGTGTAAGGGAGTGCTATGGGCAGGTCTTAGGAAGTCGGATAGGGTGGCCGGGTGTAGCTAGGGTGGTTAGGTAGTGGCGGGTAGTTAGGGTGACTAAGGCTTGGCCGAGTGGGAGTGGTGGCGGCAAGTGGAAGGTCTGGTGTTAGGGGGATATGGGAGTGGATTAGGTGGTTGAGAATGGAGAGGGAGTGAAGAGGGAGTAAGGTGGAAGGTAGGGCACTTACCAAGTGAAGAGAAGGTGGCGCTCGGCTGGAAGGAAGCTGGGCAGGCGGTGATGTTCGGCTGGGAGGTGGTGGAGTAGGTGGCGGTGCAAGTGGTGGTGGGATGGAGAGCAGGTGGGGAAGTGGAGGATTCGGTTGGACTTGGGGAAGGAGAGGACCCGGTTGGGATCTAGGTGGGCTTCTTGATAGGAAAACCCGCCCCCAAGGGGGGGGGGGTTATAGGGATGGGTAGGTCGGTTAGGGCTGGGTTTGGGGTAGTGGTTAGGTGGTTTAGGTAGGGTGGTATGAAGATAAGGTGGGCTGGAAAGGGTAGGGCCAGATATTTTAAATACTAGTGGTTTGGGTAGATTGTGGGCTAGGGGTGGTTTAGGGGTTTAGGGTTTGGTTAGGTGGTTGGGTTCTAGGGTGAGGTTTAGTGAGCTAGGTTAGGTGATTAGGCTAGGATTAGGCTAGGTTTAGGGAAATTAACCTAGGTTTAGGGAAGTGGGTTAGGTGATTAGGCTCAGATTAGGGGTGGATTAGGGTGGAAGGCTAGAATTAGGTGTTTTGGGTTAGGTTTAGGTGAAGGAGCTCCCTTTGCATGGCCCATAGACCTTAACCACATCATGTTGGTGCAACCCTAGGTTAGGTTTTGGCTAATTACAAGCTTAAACCCACTTAACTAGGCTAACTCACATGATTAACCCCAAACTTGACACACAAGTCAAGCTTAATTACAACACACTTGATCTTATCCATCCCCACTCTCACTCATGCCCATAATCCCACGTGAAATTCAAGTGGGCCCCACATCCATTTATGAGAAGGTGATGTGGGCCATGGATATGGATATTGGATTGGATCTCTGGATCCAAATCCAAATCCAAGTCCACATATGGGTTTGGATTGGGATCTGGATATATATAGTCCAGATTCGATCCAAACTGAACTCTGACTCCTTCGAGCTGTGTTCGAAATGGACGATTTGTGCGGGGTCTGACAGCATCAGCACTCCGTCTACGTTGGGTCTTCGCCAACATGATCGTCCGCCTCCGTTTCTGCCTTCCGGAGATGACTTCAAATGACATTTTGATAATAACAGGGTCTTGGACGTTCGAGATCCTGGGGGTATGGATTTGATACGAGAGTTGCTATGTCGGGCTCGACATGTGCTCCGGTTCCGGGCTCTCTTTGACTTCGCTGGTCCTGTCTTGAATAGGCCAAGCTGCTTTGGGGTTTCAAAACGTGTTTTAAAAGGTTTTCAAAAGTCATATTATATATTTTTGAAATATGAAGTTTAAAACATATATACAGGGTTGTCTGGAAGGCTCCTGGGTTTCCAGACTCAAAATAGCCCTTTGGGGCTGCTTTTACAAAACCAGATGAATTTGAGAAATTCGTGGGATTTCGGGGTGTTTACAGATGCCCCTCTTTGGCCTTGTCCAAATAGATTTGGATAAGGGCAAAGATGACAAACACCCCTTTCAATGTCTCCCTAGATCTATCCACGAAGAACATGGGATCGTCCCCATTTTTAGCAAAAATCTCAATTTACAAACTCTGGTAGGAGGAGATATCACGCCAAAGGGTTCTATGGAATCTGGTCCTAAAATGGGATCATGTTTATGCAAGTACCATGCGTGGAATGCAAATGACATGGGTGTGGTGCCAAGAGTGGCGACCTCCCAGAGACCAGATGTGGTCGAACTCTAGAGACTTACAAGGCCTACTGCTCCAAGTGAGCAAATCCTATGCTGTTCGATGTTCGGTTTTCAAAACTTATTTACAAAACTATTTACAAAAGGGACAACTGTCTTGAGTCTCGATCGTAAGGATCTCGAGCTCTTCGTGCTTGCCCTTGTTTGAGTCTTAACACTCGCTTATCTAGCGGAGGTTTTATAAGAAAACAAGGCATATTTCAAATTCCTATGCCTTACTCGAAATGTCGAATTCTCAAACAAGATGAAATTCAAGTAAGTAAATCCTATTTTTACTTTAGGATTCCTTGAAATGAACCATGTTTTAGCTTGGGATAAGCCAAGGATGGGAAAGAGATACCACGGTCCCTTCTGAAGCGTCCCGTGGTTTGAGGCACAGAAGGCGGAAAACTGCTCTTTTTGATCTTTTTGGCCTCTTTTTCCTTTTTTTCATTGAGGGTCTCCCTTTGGGAGTATTTTTTTCTTTAATCCCTCTTTTTTATAAGAGAATCAATTTTTCTTTTAAATTCTGGTTTCTTTCTTTTGGAAAGAGACTTTGAATGGGAAATTTCCTTTTGTTTTGGGCTTTTGTTTTCCTTTTGGAAGGAGAAAAGAAGAGGGGAGGACTTATCCCAAGCCTGCACTCGATCCATTCCAGATCAGCCTATTTAGAAATAGCACGTACCACTTGCAAGTATCTTGCTATGTTGAACTAGGCCTTTCTTTGTAAGAAGATGGATTTTGAAATGTAACCACGATTTTGAAGACTCCACTCTTTCACAAGTGCGAATTCTCTCACTCAGGGTCACATGAGTTTGCTTTTGCACCTTATTCACATGTCTCAGGGCAGCTATCCCTTAAAATTTTCGAAAAATAGAATTTAATCCAGATCCTACACATGATACTTCTTTAAGTATTGAATATTGATAGGATCTGCTAAATTCCTACCTTCTACATCGATCAACCAATACGAATTGTTCGTAGTGGTTGCTCGTACAACATAGGGTCCATCCCAGTTGGGGCACCACTTGCCTAGGGGGTGTGGGCCACGATGGTGGATGGTTTTTAAGACCAGATTTCCCACTTCAAAGTGGCGAGGTCTCATGTGTTTGCTATAATGTCGGGCTATCCTTTGCCGGTATGCACGAGTATGATCCATGGCAAGGAGTCGCCTCTCATCTAGCAAATCTAGTTCGGCCATCCTAGCATGCTGAAGCGTCTCTAGGGGGAGGTCGAGTGCTATGGATGTATGGAATGAATGCAGTTGAGTATGAATGGGAAGAATGGCGTTTGTGACATAGACCAATTCGAATGGTGTGGCATTCGTGGGAGTCCGGATGGAAGTCCTATAAGCCCATAAGGCTTCATCCAGCTTCTCGTGCCACGTCCTACCCTTCTCTAAGGTTTTCTCAATTATGCTAATGAGAGTCTTGTTTGTGGCTTCGGCTTGGCCGTTGCCTTGAGGGTAGTAGGGCGAGGAGAAGTGGTGAGTTATGCCATACGTGTTGCACAACTTAACCATCCGCTCGTTCTTGAATGGGGTGCCATTATCAGACACAAGGTCTCGTGGAACCCCAAATCGAGCCAAGATATTCCTCCGGATGAAAGCCACCACATGTTGCCCCATTACATTGGTTAGGGAAATGGCTTCCACCAACTTGGAGAAATACTCCGTGGCTGCTAAAATAAATCAATGCCCATTCGAGGCCTTTGGAAATATTGGGCCTACGATGTCAAACGCCCACATGGTAAATGGCCAGGGGCTGACCACGGAATGCAATGCAGATGAAGGGATATGAATGGCGTGCCCATGCACTTGACACGGATGACACTTCCTAACATGATCGTGACAATCTTTTTTCAAGGTGGACCAAAAATAGCCCCCTCTAAGTATTTTCATCGCCATCATGTTGGCATTAACATGACCTCCACATTCTCCATCGTGGAACGCGTGCATCACTATCCTAGCCTCCTCTAGGTCGATACACCTAAGCAGAATGCCAGTAAAGCTCTTTTTGTATAGAACCCCACCCAGAATGGTGTATCGGGTCGAAATCTTACGAATGAAGGCCTTATCTTTGGATGTGGCATCCTCGGTGAATCCCCCATTTTCTAAAAATTGTTTTATGTCATAAAACCTGGGTTTTTCAATAGACTCTGGGTTGTTTTGGCAAATATCCAAGTCGTGTGTGGATGGGTGGGGCGCATGCCATATTTCCAAAGATCTGGTCCCTGAAATGGGATCGACCTTCAAGGCTGAACCCAAGGAGGAGAGGGCATCGGCGATGCCATTGTCCTCTCTTCCTATGTGTGTGAGTTTACACGACTGGAAGGATTGGACCAGTCGAGTGGCCGACTCATGATATGGAAGTAGTTTCTCATTACGTACTTGCCAAATTTTCAAAACCTGGTTTATGACAAGGAGCGAATCTCCAAAGACCTCGATGCATGATGCCCCTAGAGTTTTCGAAATCCTTAGGCCTTGTATGAGTGCTTCATACTCAGCTATGTTGTTGGAACATTCAAAATCTAAGCGGACTGCTATGGAAATCTCGCCCTTTTCAAGGGAGATTAGGATGACCCCGGCACCAACCCCTCGTTGGTTTCGTGCCCCATCGAAGTGCATCTTCCACACTTGGTTTTCGAAAGAGTTTGTCAAAATGTGGTTTTGAAAATGGTTTTGCAATATGCCTTCATCAGGCATTTCGACAAGAGTGGGATATGCGTCTTCTAAGGGGAATTCAGCCACGTAATCTGCTAGGGCTTGCCCCTTAATGGAGATCTGGTGATGGTATTTCAGATCATACTCCATTAGAAGGAGTTGCCATTTGCCCAATCTACCCGTGAGAATGGGTTTTTCGAACAAGTGCTTGATTGGATCAAGCTTGGACACTATCCAGATCTCATGATCTAGGAAATAGTGTCTGAATTTCTGGCAGGCCCAAACTAGGGCCAAGCACGTCTTCTCCATGGCTTGATAATTTCGTTCATAAGCCAAGAGAGTTTTCGAAATATAGTAGATGGCATACTCCTTATGGGTGTCATCCTCGTATTGAGCCAACAGGGCTCCTAAATCATTTGAATGCACGGAGATGTATAATAAAAGCGGTTTTCTTGGCTTTGGAGGATTCAAAACGGGGGGATTAACCAAGTATGCCTTCAGTCTCTCGAAGGACTTTTGGCATTCGTCATCCCATAAGAATTTCGTGCCCTTCCTCAACAGTTTGGTGAAGGGTTCGCATCTAGTGGCCAGATTCGATATGAATCAGCGAACGGATTGTAAGCGACCCTGGAGGCTACGGATTTGGGTGAGATTGGAGGGTGGAGCCATGTCTATGATGGCTCGACACTTAGAGGGGTCGACTTCTATTCCCCTTTGGCTCACCATAAAGCCTAGAAGCTTCCCTGATTCTACCCCGAACACACATTTTTGAGGGTTTAGCTTTACTTTGTAAAGCCTAAGCCTTTCGAAAATCTTTTGTAAACATTCGATATGGGTGCATCGGGTTTTGGATTTTACCAAGAGATCATCTACATATACTTCTACAAGCTCATGAATTTGATCATGGAAGATCGTGGTCATGGCTCGTTGGTATGTTGCGCCGGCATTTTTCAAACCAAAGGGCATGACTGTATAGCAGTACGTGCCCCATGGGGTTGTGAAGGCAGTCTTACCCTGATCTCGTGGGCTTAATTTGATTTGATTATATCCTGAATAGCCATCCATGAATGAGAACATTTCATGATTTGCAGTACTATCGACTATCAAATCTATGTTTGGTAAAGGATAATTATCCTTTGGAGTGGCTTTATTTAGGTTTTTGAAATCGATGCATATTCGAATTTTCCCATTGGTTTTTCGAACCACAACGATATTTGACAACCAATCAGAATACGCAATGGGTTTTATAAATCTGGCTTTTAGCAGATCTTCTAAACCCTCTTTGACTTGCGTGTGTACATTCGGGTGTATCTTCCTAAGCTTCTGTTTTATGGGTTTTACACCTGCATCTAAGGGAAGACGATGTTCGACAATGCTGGGATCTATGCCCGGCATGTCTTCATACGTCCATGCAAACACATCTAAATAGGTTCGTAGAAATGCAATGAATGCTAACTTTTCAGTTTCATGCAAGCATGCACCTATTTTGATGGTTTTGGGATTGGAATCATCCCCTAGGTTCATCTCTATGAAATCTCCTCCTACTGATTGGGAAGGTTTTTCAAAATCGAGAATTCTATGAAATTCTGGGAGCTCAGAAGTGGGATCTTCCTCAACGGGATCCACTTCTGGGCTTTGATCATTCTTGTGGGCTATAGACCCGAGGGAATTTGATGCGTGGTTTTCAAAATGACCTGGTTTTGTACTTGGATTTTCAAGTGATTTCGAAATTTTTGGTCTGGCTATGCAGGCGACGTTTCTTTCGAAAGCCTTTTCTTTTGCCAAAGTCTTACCAGGAGCAGCTATTTACAAAATCTTTTTGGTATTTTCCAAATTTTCGATTTTTTTGGGTTTTTGTAAAACAAGAACTTTGGGAACTATACAAAGCACTCTTTTTTCGAGTTTTTGTTTTTCCATTGTTTTTGGTTTTTCTTGTTTTTCGATTTTTTTGATTTTAAGTTTTTCAAATGTTTTTGTTTTTTAAGAAAAAGGGATCTTCCGTCATACCTACAAAGGGAAAACACTACAGGTTAGACTCGGAATAGGAGATCTAAATCGTAGGTCTCTTCTAAGGCAGGCTCCGGGGCACCCTTGACCCAGGTGGTCACAGGGGGTGGCTCCGGCGGTATTCGGGGAGTATAGTCGATCCCATATCGGCTTGGGTTGACCCTAGGAAGGATGGGCTCTAGGAGACCCTGGTTCTGTGCCCCTAGACTCTTGTAGGGCGTGTAGCCCATGTTCAACAACATGTTCCACGACTTTTTGTTTTTTGAAAAAGTTGGATACAAGTCGTGGTCCTGGAACATGCTATCGTCCATATTATGCTCATATGGCCTCTTGTCCAGGGGCTTTCGAAATAGGGAACGCTTGGGTTTTCCTATAAGGATTAGTGTCGGGAGGGGGCCTGCTTTGGGCGGCCCCTTCACACATACAACCTTCCTAGGGTTGTTTAACACGAGCCGAGGTGGCTCAACCATACTTTGCCCCAGGTTAGCCTCATGGGCCTAGGAGCTTGATAAACAAGGGGAGTTTATGATCCCTTGAAGCTATGGGTGACTCTTACCTAGGATCACTACGACCTAGTCCCTAAAAGGGATCTTGACACACCTGTGGAAGGTGGATGGCACAGCGCACAAACTGTGTATCCAAGGCCTTCCCAGCAACAGGTTATAATGGGGGTGGATGTCCAAGACATGGAACACCCCCGTGTGTTCGATCCCTCCCGTTTCCATTGGGAGTTCGATGGATCCTATAGGTCTAGACGCATTCCCATCGTATCCAGTGATAACGATGGGGCTTGGGTTCACTGAAGTCAAGGTGACTCCGATTTTGTATGCCACATGAAGTGGAAGGATGTTGAGCCCTCCTCCACCATCGACTAGGCACCTGTCCAGAGAGTGGTTGTTTAGAACCACCTCGATATGCAGGGCCTGGTTATGGGTTTCGTATGGTCTATCTACATCATCTTCCGAGAAAGTGATGGGCGATTTTGCTCCTAATAAAGCCACTTGGGCAGACAGGGATTCCGGACTTATGTTCGAATCAACCTTGGCCCTTTCTAGAATTTTCTCTAATACAAGTCTATACCTAGGCGAGGTTTTTATAAGCTCTAGGATAGACATGTGAATAGGAATCTTTGAAAGGTGGTTTTCGAAGTCATAAGGATTTAGGATGACTTTGTCCTTACCTGCTTTTGGGGGGCCAGGCACACTGACCACCTTTTGAGCACCTTGAAGGTGCGGGGGTTGATTGATCCTCTCGGATCTTGTGACTTCCCCCACGACCAGCCTAGGGTTCGCGCTAAATTGGGCTCTAAGGATGAGTTGAGGAGAACCTTGGATTTTCAAAACTGGTTTTACCGGGGTTTCCACTTTTGGTGGTCCCTGAATGACGACTTGGGCGGGCTTCTTGTATAGTACAAGAATGGGCGCACAAGTAGGTCGACTAGGTTCTGGTTTTTGCGCTAGTTCCTTGGAAATGGTGAGGGTACATACCTCCTTTCCTTTTCCACTGCCACTGGCGTGTTTGGGAAAGGGTTCCTTGAAGATAGCTTGAGGTGGCTAAGGTTCCGCAGTGACCTGGAGCCGGCCTTTTGCTATCAAGTTCTCAATTTTATTTAAGAGGGAGAAGCAGCGTTTGGTATCATGGCCTTTGAGCCGATGATACTTACAAAATCATTTCAAATACCCCCCTTTGGAAGTGACTCCTTCGGGGATTTCAGGGAGTTCTATCATGCCCTGGGCAAGTAGGAGGTCTAGGACCTCCGACACAGGTTGCCCCAACGGAGTATACTCCCATTTTTCAACCGGTTTTTGAAAATTTCGCTCCCTCTTATTTTCTAACTTTTCGAAATTTTTGGAAGTGCCCGCCATGCCTGGATCCACCCGGACATTGGCAATTTTATGGGGCTTTGCCCCTTTGTCCGTCGTGGGCAGCCCATATGCGATGGGCTTTTCCAAGCGGGTTTTTGGAACGACACTTCCTTTCCACAAGTGATCGTATGTCCCTTTTCGCAAGTTGGTTTTGAAAAGGGAGGCCTTTTTGATCAACTTATGGAAAGTTGAAATATCGTGGAGTGAGAGAAGGGTTTTTAACTCGCTTTTAAAATTATCCAGGATGAGCATTATTGCGCATCCTTCGGATATGGGCTCTCGCACTTGGCCCAAAAGAGACCTCCATCTTATAATGATGGCATGTACGTCTTCGTTCATGCCTTGCTTTGTATCCCTTAAGGTATTTAGGGTTGGCGTGACTTCTACGTTGTGTGCAAATCTTTGTATGAAGCAGTTCGCTAACTCTTCAAAAGTAGCGAACTGGCTTAGGTCGTAGGAAGCCAGCCATTTGGCAACTGTGCCTTTAAGGGATAAAGGGAACCAATACACCCATTTCATCGAGTCCTTTTTCTTTTTATGGGCTTGACGCGAGAAAAGCTGCAAGTGAGACCTAGGGTCTCCCATGCCATCATACCGATGGAAGTTTGGTATTTCTTCGTCACTGTCTGTTTCGTAATCCATAGGAAGGAAATCAGACAGGGCGTAGTTTCTTTTCTCTTTATTCTGCCCTTTCAGCAACTGTTGTAGGGCTTTACGGTCCTTTTGTGTGAAGGACTCGTGGTATTGGTTGCCTTCCATTAAGGAGGCCTCTTTGTGCTTGCGAGGTTTTTCAGATTTCTTTTTAGGCCTTTGTTCACCGTTTGATGAACATGAATCGCCTACTTCAGCCTCTTGGCTGAGAGCATCGATTTTGGCCTCAAACTCCCTTCTCAAGTCCTCGATTTCATCTAGTTTTATTTTGTTTTTGAAAATCCTCCTAGAGTGAGAACTTGATGCGCATGAGCCTTGGCTCGACACTTCACTTGGATTGGATTTTGACATGCTTTTCAAGCTTTTTCAAAATGTCCTAAGTACAAGCAAAGAAAACAAGTTAAAACGACACCTTTTACAAAATTTTCGCAAGACTTCTACCTAAAAACTCGATTTTTGGAAGGCTCACGTCCCACCGGGCATGCCAATCTCTGTAGACGCGCGAAAAATATCCCCGCCTCTCGCCTTTTCAGGGCTCGGAGCGGATCCTCTCATGCGTCTAAGGCCTTATTTATGCAAACAGGGCATGCCAGCTAGCTTACCTAAGCTAGCGAAGAAATATTTAACACTGACTTCTAATCGTGGCGACTGTGAGCAAGTGAGCTCTTGTCGTCGCAGAGCTTCTTGCACTGATGCGCAAGGGTCAGTCTGTACGCTTTGCAAAAATCGAGTTTTGGGAGAGAAAGTCTACGAAGCGGTTCGAGGTGTCTAATTCGGGTCTTTTAGATGCGATTGCATGTTTTAGATCATGTGGATTTGCACGTGCCTAAGTCTTTTCTTTTATCCCTTTGCGGGCCACCTAGTTTGTGTGTTATGAACACTCCACTACATGGGCGAATTCGAGCGGGGCTTGCTTTGATGCAATATGCATCCTACCTCGTGGTATGGCGTAGATGCAATGCAAACTCACGCTACTCCAAAGGGAAAACCCGAATGTAAAGACAATACCGAAGGGAAATAACCGAAGGGAAATAACTTGTAAAGTAAGTGCCGAAGGGAGATATGTATATAGAGTATGTATATGAGCCCTTACTCGGGTCTTGCAAATAAGAGCGAAGGCTCAATGTGGGTGCGTGCTTGAATTGAAAGACTTACACACACGACATGAAATTAAACCCAAATATAAATTGCAGTATGGCCTTGACTAAGGTCTTGGGAGTAAGAGCGAAAGCTCAATGTGTGTGAGTGCTTGAATTGAAGTACTACGCACACGACATGAAATGAAACCCAAATATAACTGCAATAAGGCCTTTACTAAGGTCTTGGGAGTAAGAGCGAAGGCTCAATGTATGTGAGAGTGCTTGAATTGAAAGACTTACCCACACGACATGAAATGAAACCCAAATAGTATAGGTCGGCCCCTACTTGGGTCTTTCAAATAAGAGCGAAAGCTCAATGTGTGTGAGAGTGCTTGAATTGAAAGACTTACCCACACAACATGAAATGAAACCCAAATTGTACTTGGTTCTTTCAAATAAGAGCGAAAGCTCAATGTGTGTGAGTGCTTGAATTAAAAGACAACGCACCCAACTTAAGCAAAACCCTTCAAAAATGAAAGTATATGTATATACTTATGTATTAGGGGCTGATTAGGCCCGTGTGTGTTCAAAATCGTGCACAACTAAGAGAGTGCATGTGTGTGGGTGTGCCAAGCCACGTTATTACAAGCGGGGGGAGACTATGCTCCGTTATTACAACCCCATATCGAATTGAATCTCAAGCAAGTATACAACTAAAGACCGAGTTAGGCACTTACTAGTAGCTGATCCGTAGAGGCCTTGCTTGAGTGGGGGCTTGGCCTTCGCCTTGGGCTGCAAACGGGAGCTCCGCAAGGTTGAGCAACAAGGGGTGCTGTCCGGGTGCTTTGAAGGTGGCCGGCTGCAAGCAAGGGTGTCGCCTTGATGTGGGGGATTAAAGGGGCTAAGGTGAGTATCTAGGGTCACTAAGAGAGGATATAATGTTAGGGAGTATGGCCCAAAGGGGAGCCTAAGGGAAGATCGAATGGGACACCTAGGAGAAAAGAGGCGGCTGGCCGAATGGAAGGGATAGTCGGTTGGAGTGGCCGACTAGGGGAATTTGGTGGTGGCGGGCTGCTAGGATGGCCAGGGGTGGAGTATGGGAAGGAAGCTAGCTAGGTGATGGGGCTAGGTGGTAGTGGGTGTAGTGGGTGTAAGGGAGTGCTATGGGCAGGTCTTAGGAAGTCGGATAGGGTGGCCGGGTGTAGCTAGGGTGGTTAGGTAGTGGCGGGTAGTTAGGGTGACTAAGGCTTGGCTGAGTGGGAGTGGTGGCGGCAAGTGGAAGGTCTGGTGTTAGGGGGATATGGGAGTGGATTAGGTGGTTGAGAATGGAGAGGGAGTGAAGAGGGAGTAAGGTGGAAGGTAGGGCACTTACCAAGTGAAGAGAGGGTGGCGCTCGGCTGGAAGGAAGCTGGGCAGGCGGTGATGTTCGGCTGGGAGGTGGTGGAGTTGGTGGCGGTGCAGGTGGTGGTGGGATGGAGAGCAGGTGGGGAAGTGGAGGATTCGGCTGGACTTGGGGAAGGAGAGGACCCGGCTGGGATCTAGGTGGGCTTCTTGATAGGAAAACCCGCCCCCAAGGGGGGGGTTTATATAGGGATGGGTAGGTCGGTTAGGGCTGGGTTTGGGGTAGTGGTTAGGTGGTTTAGGTAGGGTGGTATGAAGATAAGGTGGGCTGGAAAGGGTAGGGCCAGATATTTTAAATACTAGTGGTTTGGGTAGATTGTGGGCTAGGGGTGGTTTAGGGGTTTAGGGTTTGGTTAGGTGGTTGGGTTCTAGGGTGAGGTTTAGTGAGCTAGGTTAGGTGATTAGGCTAGGATTAGGCTAGGTTTAGGGAAATTAACCTAGGTTTAGGGAAGGATTAGGGAAGTGGGTTAGGTGATTAGGTTGGGATTAGGCCGGGATTAGGGAAGTGGGTTAGGTGATTAGGCTCAGATTAGGGGTGGATTAGGGTGGAAGGCTAGGATTAGGTGTTTTGGGTTAGGTTTAGGTGAAGGAGCTCCCTTTGCATGGCCCATAGACCTTAACCACATCATGTTGGTGCAGCCCTAGGTTAGGTTTTGGCTAATTACAAGCTTAAACCCACTTAACTAGGCTAACTCACATGATTAACCCCAAACTTGACACACAAGTCAAGCTTAATTACAACACACTTGATCTTATCCATCCCCACTCTCTCTCATGCCCATAATCCCACGTGAAATTCAAGTGGGCCCCACCTCCATTTATGAGAAGGTGATGTGGGCCATGGATATGGATATTGGATTGGATCTCTGGATCCAAATCCAAATCCAAGTCCACATATGGGTTTGGATTGGGATCTGGATATATATGGTCCAGTTCCGATCCAAACTGAACTCTGACTCCTTCGAGCTGTGTTCGAAACGGACGATTTGTGCGGGGTCTGACAGCATCAGCACTCCGTCTGCATTGGGTCTTCGCCAACATGATCGTCCGCCTCCGTTTCTGCCTTCCGGAGATGACTTCAAATGACATTTTGATAATAACAGGGTCTTGGACGTTCGAGATCCTGGGGGTATGGATTTGATACGAGAGTTGCTGTGCCGGGCTCGACATGTGCTCCTGTAACGGGCTCTCTTTGACTTCGTTGGTCCTGTCTTGATTAGGCCAAGCTGCTTTGGGGTTTCAAAACGTGTTTTAAAAGGTTTTCAAAAGTCATATTATATATTTTTGAAATATGAAGTTTAAAACATATATACAGGGTTGTCTGGAAGGCTCCTGGGTTTCCAGACTCAAAATGGCCCTTTGGGGCTGCTTTTACAAAACCAGATGAATTTGAGAAATTCGTGGGATTTCAGGGTGTTTACACACACGCAACTGAACCGGAAAATGCAGCAGGAGGGAGATATAGATATATATAAGAGCGGAAAGGCTCAATTGTGGCATGTGTGTGTACATATAAATTGAAAGACAACACACATGACTGAATTTAAAACTCGGAATTGAAATGCGTACACAGCTGAACCTTGAAAACTCACGCAGCAGAAAGTATATAGATATGGCTATATCTTAGTAGCTTTTGAGGCCAAAATGTGTGTGAGGTGTTTGAGCAATCGCTCGGGTGTTTCTTGGGTGCGAGTGTGTAATTGAAAGACAAACTCACAGGACTTAATGTAACAACCCAACTGAATTGAAATACGTATATATATGATAAGAGCGAAAAGGCTCAATTGTGTACGTGGTGCTTGTGTACGAGATAAGAGCGGAAAGGCTCAAGTGTACGTGTGTGTCTCGTGTGTCCAGCACCGTTATTACATTTTGGGGGGAGACGATGCTCTGTTATTACAACCCCGTATCACGAATTGAATTGAATGGAAAAGAGACTTGATATATATCAAACGACTTACACTTTTCCAGGTTCTTGAGTTAGGATTGTACAAGGGACGAGTTCATCATCTTCTCATGGCATTCGAGGCATGTGGGAGCGAAGCCGAAGAGCTTGAGAGCTTGGAGAGACTTGGAGTTCCAGGGGGTTTGGGGCCACTTGGGGCTGATTTGGGTAAGGGATGACTCAAGCGAAGGTGGCTCGAGTGGTATGGTTTTAGTTTAGGATTCGGCCAGCATTTGGCCTTGGGTTTTATCTTGTGAAACTCAAGCCAATGTGGCTCGAGTGATAGTGGTTTGCTCTAGGGTTCGGGCACAGCTAGCCTTGGGTTTAGGTCTTGTGAGACTCGAGCCAAAAGTGGCTCGAGTGAGAGTGGCCTTAGGGTGTAGTTGGAGCTGGTTTAGACTCGGGATTAGGCCCTAGACTTGAGAGGGACATGGGTTGGGATTAGGTTGCAACTGGTCCTAGGCTTAGTTTAGGTTTAGGTTTGGTTGAGTCCTAACTAGTTTAGGTGTGGGTCAAGTTTTGATGGCAGGTGGTCAGCCAAAGGGGCGGCCTAGTTGGCTAAGTTAGCTAGGTATATGGCCTGCCACAATGGCAGGCCTGTTGGGTCAAAAAAGGACACGGCCTGCACTAGCAGGCCGTGGGCTTGTGGTAAGTAAATGGCCTGCCACTATGGCAGGCCTTGGGGTTTTTGAAAAGGACATGGCCTACTCTTACAGGCTGTGGTGTTAGGCTTAGATGGCCTACCTTTAGGGCAGGCCTTGGAGCTTTCGAATGGGACACGACCTGCTCTAGCAGGCCGTGGTCTTGTTGGATGGATGGCCTGCCTTTAGGGAAGGCCTTGGATGGTCCTAAGTGGGACATGAGAGGTGGTGAGGTGGGCTCGACCAACTCTTGGCTGAGCCAAGGTCTTGTTTGGATAAAAAGGGTGGCTCGGCCAGCAAGTGGCCAAGCTAGGTTATGTTTTTTTTTTGGTTTTAGGTAGAGCTTGGTTAGGTGGTGGCCTAGGGTAGAAATTTTGGTGAAAACCGGCCAGGACTTGGCTGGTTTAATGGAGTTTTTAGGGGGCTGGTTTAGGTGGTCTAGAATGGTTAGGAGAGAGGTGGTCTAGGTTAGGTTTTAGGGACTTACCTTATTGCAGCACCACTCCAAGCCGCCGCCCAAGCCACCAAACTCCACCACGAACTCCACTCCAAGAATGAAGAAGACACCATTTCATTTGGTGCAGCCCATGGCTCTATGGCCAATCCCAAACAGTCAAAGGCCAAGCCTTGGTCAATAGGGCCCTCTCTCTCTCTCCTACCCCTTAGAGTTCACATGAAAGGTTCTCCACTTGAATTCACGTGAGATCCTCTTTTTCCAGCCCACTCACCTCTATTTATAGAGGTTTTAAATGGATCTCAGATATTGGATCTTGGATTTGGGTCTGGCTATCCGGATCCAATCCAAACCCTATTTGGATATGGATCGCAGATCTCTGATATTTTGAGATCCAGATCTAGTCCAAATATTTATTTGGGTTTGGATCTTGGATCTCGAATATTTTGAGATCCAGATCCAATCCAAACACCATTTGGATCTGGATATGTTTGGGTCTACATACAGTCCAAACTTTTCTTTTGCTCGTTGGTTTTCTGGTCCTTTCTGGTGCTTTTCACCGTCGGTTTTGAGCAGGCCTCGATTCATCAAAGGCTCAACTCTGGCCTGGGTCTTCCCCAAGTCTTTCTTCCAATCGGTGTTCTGCTTTTCAGGACCTTTTCGGCATTCATTTCGGTCCGCCGTTTTGGTTTCTAGCCGGTTCCTATTGATATCGAACTTAGATTGCCGCACGGATTTCGTTCTTCATTCTGACGGGATGTGTCTCGGACTTCTGTCGACTTCCTTAGGTACTAGGCTTCTTTTTGCATTTTGGAGCTGCTTTGCGCTTTCTCTTTGACCCAAATTATGCTTTTACGCTTTTGTCGGGCTTTTCTCCAAACGGGCTCTCTTTTCTTCTGTTTTTGAGCAGGGGGTGACTTTTGAAGCTCTGGGCTTGAATCCTCTTCTTGCCGGGGCTCTCCTTTTGCCTTTTGTACCTGTTTTCACATTTTAAAACAGGTTGTCGTTTTGGCTCAAACGAGCTTTTTGTGTTTTTGGAGAGTTTTTGAATTTTGGAAAATTTGGGGTATTTACAATTACTCATTATAAACCAAGTTTTAAAGATTTGGCAATTTAGAAATGAAAAGCTTCTTCCATATCACGAGTTGGCCACTCGATTGGTCGAAACCTTCCAATCGTGCACACTCACACATGTAGGAAGGGAGGATACTGGCATTGCCGACTCCCTCTCATCCCTGGGTTTTGCCCTAAGGGTTGATCCCGCTTTGGGAACCCGATCCTTAGAAATATGGCATGCACCCACTCCATCCGCACACGATTTGGAAATTTGCCAAAATAACCCTAATTCTGATGAAAAACCTTGGTTGTATGACATAAAGTGTTTTCTAGAAAATGGGAGATTCGCTGAAAATGCCACATCCAAAGATAAGGCATTCATCCGAAAGATTTCTACCCGATACACGATTTTGGGTGGGGTTCTGTACAAAAAGAGTTTTACCGGCATCTTACTAAGGTGTGTCGACCTAGAGGAGGCTAGGATTATAATGCACGAATTCTACGATGGAGAATGTGGAGGTCATGTTAATGCCAATATGATGGCGATGAAAATATTTAGAGCGGGTTATTTTTGGTCCACTCTGAAAAAGGATTGCCACGATCATGTTAGTAAGTGTCATCCATGTCAAGTGCATGGGCACGCCATTCATATCCCCTCATCTTCATTGCATTCCGTGGTCAGCCCCTAGCCATTCACCATGTGGGCGTTTGATATTGTAGGACCAATATTTCCAAAGGCGTCGAATGGGCATAGGTTCATTTTAGCAGCCACTGAGTACTTTTCCAAGTGGGTCGAAGCCACCTCCCTGACCAATGTCCAGGGGTAACATGTGGCTTTCATTAGAAAAAACATCTTGGCTCGATTTGGAGTTCCAAGAGACCTTGTGTCCGATAATGGCACCCCATTCAAAAACGAGAGGATGGTTAAGTTGTGCAACACCTACGGCATAACTCACCACTTCTCATCGCCTTACTACCCTCAAGGCAATGGCCAAGCTGAAGCCACCAATAAGACTCTCATTAGTATTATTGAGAAAACTTTAGAAAAGGGTAGGATGTGGCATGAGAAGCTAGATGAAGCCTTATGGGCTTATAGGACTTCCATCCGGACTCCCACGAATGCCACGCCATTTGAGTTAGTCTATGGCACAAATGCCATTCTTCCCATTCATACCAAAATTCATTCATTTCATACATCCATGACACTCGACCTCCCCCTAGAGACGCTTCAGCATGCTAAGATGGTCGAACTAGATTTGTTAGATGAGAGGCGACTCCTTGCCATGGATCATGCTCATGCATACCGGCAAAGGATAGCCTGACACTATGAGAAACATATGAAACCTCGCCACTTTGAAGTGGGAGACCTCGCCACTATCGTGGCCCACACCCACTTGGAAAGTGGCGGCCCAAGTGGGATGGCCCTTATGTTGTGCGTGGAACCACCACAAACAACTCATACTGGTTGATCGATGTAGAAGGTAGGAATTTAGCAGATCCTATCAATATTCAATACTTATAGAAATATCATGTGTAGGGTCTAGTTAAATTCCCATTTTCGAAAATGTTTTAGGAAACTTGTTTCGAAACTTCAAAAGCAAGGATCAAAAGCGAATTGGGTGACCCTGAATGAGAGAATTCACACTTGCGAAAAAGTGGAGCTTTCCAAATACGTGGTTGCATTTCAAAATCTTCTTCTTACAAGGAAAGGCCTAGTTCAATATAGCAAGATACTTGCAAGTAGTACGTGCTATTTCTAAATAGGCTAATCTGGAATGGATCGAGTATGACCTTCGGATAAGTCTTCCCCCCTTCTCTTCTCCTTCCAAAAGGAAAATTTGGCCAAAAACAAAGGGAAATCCCTACCAAAAGAAAATCTCTTTCCCAAAAAAAGAAAGCAGAATTGTAAAGAAAAATTTGACTCTTCTGTGGAAAAGAGGGAATAAAGAAAAAATACTCCCGAAGGGAGACCCTCTATGAAAAATAGAAAGAAAAGGCCAAAAAGCTCAAGAAGAGCAGTTTTCCGCCTTCTATGCCTAAAACCACGGGACGCTTCAGAAGGGACCGTGGTATCTCTTTCCCATCCCTACGACTTATCCCAAGTAAAACATGGTTCATTTCGAGGAGTCCTAAAGTAAAAGTAGGATTTACTTACTTGAATTTCATTTTGTTTGACAATTCGACGTTTCGAGTAAGGCGTAGGAATTTTGAAATTTAGCTTGTTTTCTTATAAAACCTCCGCTAGATTAGCGAGTGTCAAGACTCAAGTAAAGGCAAACACGAGGAGCCAAAGGTCCTTAGGATCGAGGATAAAAGCAGTTTCCCTCTTGTAAATAGATTTTGAAAACTCGAACATCGAGCAACATAAGGCCTGCTCACTTGAAGCAGCAGGTCTTCATAAGTCTCAAAAGTTCAACCATACCATCTGTTCTCTAGGAGATCGCCCTTCTTGGCATCTCATCCATATCATGCACTTACATATTCATGCATGAACACTTCATAACATGATCCCCATCTAGGATCAGGAACCTATAGAAAGTGTCCCCTTTGGCATGATATCTCCTCCTACCAGGTTTTAAAGAAAGGTTTTTGGTGCATGATAGGTTGTGTTCGGCTGGGGGAGATGGGAGAGGGATGATGGTGGTGGTGCAGCCGGGTGATGGAGTGGCAGGTGTTGTGGGGTGGCGAGAGAAGGTGGAGGTGCTGGTGGAGTAGGCCTAGGGGATGAGATGGAGGAGAAGGAGGGGAGAGTGAGAGGTGGGACTTACCTAGGGGAAGAAATGGAGGGGAGCTGGCCAGAGGCGCCAATGGAAGAGGCCGGTTGAAGTGCTGGCCGAATCCCTTCTCAAGGGGCTGGCGAATGTGGAATGAATGAGAGATGGGGATAGGTCGGCTTGGGGTATATGGAAGGGGTACTGGGATTTTATGTGGGGGCCGCATGTGAGTGGCTGGCCCAATGGATGAGATGGTAGGTCAGTTGGGGGGATGAGTGGCTGGGAGTGAAAGTGGCCAGAGATTTTAGGTTGGGGGCTGCAACTAGTTTAGGTTTTAGGGAATGTTGTGGGCTAGGTTAGTGGTTTTGGGGTAATTGGTTTAGGTGGGTTGGGTTTGGTTTGGTTAGGGACTTAGTTAGGTCAACTATGGTTGGTTTAGGGCTAGTTGGTTAAGGTCTAGTTGGTTAGGGTCTAATTGGTCTAGCTAGGTGAGGTGAGCTAGGTGAGGTCGGCTAGGTGAGGTTGTGGCGGTTTTGGGTGAGGACGGCTAGGATTGGGTCAGGTTTAGGGGGGAGTGGCTAGGTGAGGTGGGCTAGCTCAGGGTTAGGTTTTAGGAACCTCCCCTTGGCACCGGTCCATGGACCCAGTTGCAGCCATATCCAAGTTGGTGCAGCCCCAGGTTAGGTGTAGGTGCATACAAGCTCAAACCCACACTCTAGGCTAAACCCACAAGGTTAACCCACCCTTGACCAAAAGTCAAGCCTACCAACTTTCTCACTCATACTTTATCACCCCTTTTCTCTCTCTACCCAAGCTTTTCACGTGAAATATTTGTGGGCCCCACCTCCATTTATGAGAAGGTGATGTGGGCCATGGATGTGGATAAGGGATTTGGATCTTTGGATCCAAATCCAAATGCATGTTGGGTTTGGATCTGGATATATATGGTCCAAATCCGACCCAAATCTGATTTTCTGATTCCTTCATGGCGTTTCGAAACGGACAGTTTGTGCAGGGCCTGACTGCATCAGTACTCCGTCTTGCGTTGGGTCTTCGCCAACATTGTCGTCCGCTCTTCTTCTCACCTTCCGGAGTTCACTTTGAATGAATTTTTGATATCAGGGGCTTGGATGTCCGAGAATCTGGGGATGCTTTAGACATGAGAGTTGATATGCCGGTCTTGAAGTATGCTTCAGGTCCGGGCTCTCCTTTGCCTTTTTGATCCGCTTTTATCAGGCCAGTAGGCTTTCTAGGCTTTTTCACTCCTTTCTATGGCTGCTTTTGATCAGGTTGTACCTGTTGGACTCAGCTCTTTACAAAATTGGGACTTGGCCCAAATATAATATATTTTATATCAAAATGGGGTTTTATACAAAATCTGGAGTTTTTACAACTCCTGGGCTTTCGAAAACTCAAAATCTAGTCTTGAAAAGGGGATTTCAAAACCATGTATGTTTTCGAAGATTATGGAAATTTGGGGTGTTTACAGATGCCCCTCTATAAACACCCCGAAATCCCACGAATTTCTTAAACAAATCTGGTTTTGTAAAAGCAGCCCCAAAGGGCCATTTTTGAGTCTGGAAACCCACGAGCCTTCCAGACAATCCTGTATATATGTTTTAAACTTCATATTTCAAAAATATATGGCTTTTGAAAACCTTTTAAAACACGTTTTTGAAACCCCGAAGCGGCTTGGCCTGATCAAGTCAGGACCAGGAGAGCTAAGAAGAGCCCGGAACCGGAGCACATGTCAAGCCCGGCACAGCAACTCTTGTATCACATCCACACCCCCAGGATCTCGAACGTCCAAGACCCTGTTCTTATCAAAATATCATTTGAAGTCATCTCCGGAAGGCAGAAACGGAGGCGGACGACCATGTTGGCGAAGACCCAATGCAGACGGAGTATTGATGCTGTCAGGCCCCGCACAAATCGTCCGTTTCGAACCCAGCTCAAAGGAGTCAGAGTTCAGTTTGGATTGGATCTGGACCATATATATCCAGATCCCAATCCAAACCCATATGTGGACTTGGATTTGGATATGGATCCAGAGATCCAATCCAATATCCATATCCATGGCCCACATCACCTTCTCATAAATGGAGGTGGGGCCCACTTGAAATTCACGTGGGATCATGGGCATGAGAGAGAGTGGGGATGGAAAATATCAAGAGTGTTGTAATTAAGCTTGACTTGTGTGTCAAGTTTGGGGTTAATCATGTGGGTTAGCCTAATTGAGTGGGTTTAAGCTTGTAATTAGCCAAAACCTAACCTAGGGCTGCACCAACATGAGGTGGTTAAGGTCTATGGGCCATGCAAAGGGAGCTCCTTCACCTAAACCTAACCCAAAACGCCTAATCCTAGCCTACCACCCTAATCCACCCCTAATCTGAGCCTAATCACCTAACCCACTTCCCTAATCCTGGCCTAATCCCAACCTAATCACCTAACCCACTTCCCTAATCCTTCCCTAAACCTAGGTTAATTTCCCTAAACCTAGCCTAAACCTAGCCTAATCACCTAACCTAGCTCACTAAACCTCACCGGTTTAATTTCATGTCGTGTGTGTAAGTCTTTTAATTCAAGCACGCACTCACATTGAGCCTTCGCTCTTATTTGCAAGACCCGAGTAAGGGCTCATATACATAATCTATATACATATCTCCCTTCAGTTATTTCCCTTCGGTTATTTCCCTTCGGTTATTTCCCTTTGGTTATTTCCCTTCAGTTATTTCCCTTCAGTATTGTCTTTACATTTCGGGTTTTCCCTTTGGAGTAGCGTGAGTTTGCATTGCATCTACGCCATACCACGAGGTAGGACGCATATTGCATCAAAGCAAGCCCCGCTCGAATTCGCCCATGTAGTGGAGTGTTCATAACACACAAACTAGGTGGCCCGAAAAGGGATAAAAGAAAAGACTTAGGCATGTGCAAATCCACGTGATCTAAAACATGCAATCGCATTTTAAAGACCCGAAATAGACACCTCAAACCGCTTCGTAGACTTTCTCTCCAAAACTCGATTTTTGCAAAGCGTACAGACTGACCCTTGCACACCGGTGCAAGAAGGTCTGCGACGACAAGAGCTTACTTGCTCACAGTCGTCACGTTTAGAAGTCAGTGTTAGAAATATCTTCGCTAGCTTAGGTAAGCTAGCTGGCATGCCCTGTTTGCATACATAAGCCTTAGACACACGAGAGCATCCGCTCCAAGCCCTGAAAAAGGCGAGAGGCGAGGATTTTCGGGCGTCTACAGAGATTGGCACGCCCGGTGGGACGTGAGCCTTTCAAAAATCGAGTTTGTAAGTAGAAGTCTTGCGAAAATTTTGTAAAAAGGTGTCGTGTTAACTTGTTTTCTTTACTTGTACTTAGGACATTTTGAAAAAGCTTGAAAAGCATGTCAAAATCCAATCCAAGTGAAGTGTCGAGCCAAGGCTCATGCGCATCAAGTTCTCACTCTAGGAGGATTTTCAAAAACAAAATAAAACTAGATGAAATCGAGGACTTGAGAAGGGAGTTTGAGGCCAAAATCGATGCTCTCAGCCAAGAGGCTGAAGTAGGCGATTCATGTTCATCAAACGGTGAACAAAGGCCTAAAAAGAAATCTGAAAAACCTCGCAAGCAAAAAGAGGCCTCCGTAATGGAAGGCAATCAATTCCACGAGTCCTTCACACAAAAGGACCGTAAAGCTCTACAGTAGTTGCTGAAAGGGAAGAATAAAGAGAAAAGAAACTACGCCCTGTCTGATTTCCTTCCTATGGATTACGAAACAGACAGTGACGATGAAATACCGAACTTCCATCGGTATGATGGCATGGGACTCCCTAGGTCTCACTTGCAGCTTTTCTCACGTTGAGCCCATAAGAAGAAAAAGGACTCGATGAAATGGGTGTATTGGTTCCCTCTATCCCTTAAAGGCACAGCTGTCAAATGGCTGGCTTCCTACGACTTAAGCCAGTTCGCTACTTTTGAAGAGTTAGCGAACTGCTTCATGCAAAGATTTGCACACAACGTAGAAGTCACGCCAACCCTGAATACCTTAAGGGATACAAAGCAAGGCATGAATGAAGACGTGCATGCCTTCATTATAAGATGGAGGTCGCTTTTGGGCCAAGTGCGAGAGCCCATATCCGAAGGATGTGCAGTAATGCTCATCCTGGATAATTTTAAAAGCGAATTAAAAACCCTTCTCTCGCTCCATGAGATTTCAACTTTCCATAAGTTGATCAAAAAGGCCTCCCTTTTCGAAACCAACTTGCGAAAAGGGACATACGATCACCTATGGAAAGGAAGTGTCGTTCCAAAAACCCGTTGGGAAAAGCCCATCGCATATGGGCTGCCCACGATGGACAAAGGGGCAAAGCCCCATAAAATCGCCAATGTCTGGGTGGATCCAGGCATGGCGGGCACTTCCAAAAATTTTGAAAAATTAGAAAATAAGAGGGAACACAATTTTCAAAAACCGGTTGAAAAATGGGAGTATACTCCGCTGGGGCAACCTGTGTCGGAGGTCCTAGACCTCCTCCTTGCCCAGGGCATGATAGAACTCCCTGAAATCCCCGAAGGAGTCACTTCCAAAGGGGGGTATTTAAACCAATTTTGTAAGTATCATCGGCTCAAAGGCCATGATACCAAACGCTTCTTCTCTCTTTTAAATAAAATTGAGAACTTGATAGCAGAAGGCCGGCTCCAGGTCACTACGGAACCTGAGCCACCTCAAGCTATCTTCAAGGAACCCTTTCCCAAACATGCCAGTGGCAGTGGGAAAGGAAAGGAGGTATGTACCCTCACCATTTCCAAGGAACTAGCGCGAAAGCAAGAACCTGGTCGACCTACTTGTGCGCCCATCCTTGTACTATACAAGAGGCCCGCCCAAGTCGTCATTCGGGGACCACCAAAAGTGGAAACCCCGGTAAAACCAGTTTTAAAAATCCAAGGTTCTCCTCAGCTCATCCTTAGAGCAAAGTTTAGCGCGAACCCTAGGCTGGTCGTGGGGGAAGTCACTAGATCCGGGAGGATCTATCAACCCCCGCACCTTCAAGGTGCTCAAAAGGTGGTTAGTGTGCCTGGCCCCTCAAAAGCATGTATCCTTAGTGGTCTGCCAAAAGCAGATAAGGACAAAGTCATCCTAAATCCTTATGACTTCGAAAACCACCTTTCAAAGATTCCTATTCACATGTCTATCCTATAGCTTATAAAAACCTCGCCTAGGCATAGACTTGTATTAGAGAAAATTCTAGAAAGGGCCAAGGTTGATTCGAACATAAGTCCGGAATCCTTGTCTGCCCAAGTGGCTTTATTAGGAGCAAAATCGCCCATCACTTTTTCGGAAGATGATGTAGATAGACCCTACGAAACCCATAACCAGGCCCTGCATATCGAGGTGGTTCTAAACAACCACTCTCTGGACAGGTGCCTAGTCGATGGTGGGGGAGGGCTCAACATCCTTCCACTTCATGTGGCGTACAAAATCGGAGTCACCTTGACTTCAGTGAACCCAAGCCCCATCGTTATCACTGGATACGATGGGAATGCATCTAGACCTTTAGGATCCATCGAACTCCCAATGGAAATGGGAGGGATCGAACACACAGGGGTGTTCCATGTCTTGGACATCCACCCCCATTATAACTTGTTGCTGGGAAGGCCCTAGATACATAGTTTGTGCGCTGTGCCATCCACCTTCCACAGGTGTGTCAAGATCCCTTTTAGGGACTAGGTCGTAGTGATCCTAGGTGAGAGTCACCCACAGCTTCAGGGGATCATAAACTCCGCTTGTTTATCGAGCTCCTAGGCCCATGAGGCTAACCTAGGCCAAATTATGGTTGAGCCACCTCGTCTCGTGTTTAACAACCCTAGGAAGGTTGTATGTGTGAAGGGGCCGCCCAAAGCAGGCCCCCTCCCAACTTTAATCCTCCTAGGAAAACTCAAGCGTTCCCTATTTCCAAAGCTCCTGGACAAGAGGCCATACGAGCCTAATATGGACGATAGCATGTTCTAGGACCACGACTTATATCCAACTTTTTCAAAAAACAAAAAGTCATGGAACATGTTGTTGAACATGGGCTACACGCCCTACAAGAGTCTAGGGGCACAGAACCAGGGTCTCCTAGAGCCCATCCTTCCTAGGGCCAACCCAAGCCGATATGGGATCGGCTATACTCCCCGAATACCGCCGGAGCCACCCCCTGTGACCACCTGGGTCAAGGGTGCCCCGGAGCCTGCCTTAGAAGAGACCTACGATTTAGACCTCCTATTCCGAGTCTAACCCGTAGTGTTTTCCCTTTGTAGGTATAACGGAAGATCCCTTTTCTAAAAATACAAAAACATTTGAAAAACTTAAAATCAAAAAAATCAAAAAACAAGAAAAACCAAAAACAATGGAAAAACAAAAACTCGAAAAAAGAGTGCTTTGTATAGTTCCCAAAGTTCTTGTATTACAAAAACCCAAAAAAATTGAAAATTTGGAAAATACCAAAAAGATTTTGTACATAGCTGCTCCTGGTAGGACTTTGGCAAAAGAAAAGGATTTCGAAAGAAACGTCGTCTGCATAGCCAGACCAAAGATTTCGAAATCACTTGAAAATCCAAGTACAAAACCAGGTCATTTTGAAAACCACGCATCAAATTCCCTCGGGTCTACAGCCCACGAGAATGATCAAAGCCCAGAAGTGGATCCCCTTGAGGAAGATCCCACTTCTGAGCTCCCAGAATTTCATAGAATTCTCGATTTTGAAAGACCTTCCCAATCAGTAGGAGGAGATTTCATAGAGGTGAACCTAGGGAATGATTCCAATCCCAAAACCATCAAAATAGGTGCATGCTTGCATGAAACTAAAAAGTTAGCATTCATTGCATTTCTACGAACCTATTTAGATGTGTTTGCATGGACGTATGAAGACATGCCGGGCATAGATCCCAGCATAGTCGAGAATCGTCTTCCCTTAGATGCAGGTGTAAAACCCATAAAGCAGAAGCTTAGGAAAATACACCCGAATGTACACACGCAAGTCAAAGAGGGTTTAGAAGATCTGCTAAAAGCCGGATTTATAAAACCCATTGCGTATTCTGATTGGTTGTCAAATATCATTGTAGTTCGAAAAACCAATGGAAAAATTCGAATATGCATCGATTTCAGAAACCTGAATAAAGACACTCCAAAGGATAATTATCCTTTACCAAACATAGATTTGATAGTCGATAGTACTGCAAATCATGAAATGTTTTCATTTTACAGCAAACATGATTCCCTTTTACATAAACAAGCGTCTTTGAAAAATTTGTTGAACTTGTGCACTCGAATTCAATACTTGGAAAAACACAAGTTGCTGAAAACAGAGAATTATGTTTTCAGAGCTATTTTCTAGGGGAGTTTTCAAGGCGTTACAGACTTCAAAAATTATCAAAATTTTACCAGACAAAGCTGGTAGTATGGAGAGACTGTATCCTTTTTCAAATCTGCATTTGGAGCAGTATTGAATCAGAAACAAATAATCTACTCAGACCACCTCACTGACTCGGAATAGCTCTGTTTCAGAAATACAGAAACTCAAAGATGAGTCTGTATCTCTCTGCTCAGAACTCCGATTTTAATGATTTTCATGTTGCTGGAAAGCTATGGAGGTTAGATTTCCAATGCATCAAAAATCAACCAATTTGGACTCCTGTGGACAGAGATATGGGACTTTTACCCAACCTCTGTTTCAGGAAATCCGACTGTGCAAACAGTGGTGCAGAAATCTGGTCGTTCTTAATATGCTTTTATTACGTGTCTGAGCGGCCCTAAAATCTTGCCAATTTTATACAGAGTGTCCCAATGTGTGTGGAATCAGTGTGCCAAATTTCAAGACAATCGGAGTAAGCATCACAAAATTAAAATTACGGAAACAGACATATGCAGAGATGCTGAAATCCGGTTTTCTGTTTTATAAATGTAATGATGCATAACCCACCCGAAATTAAAATGCAACAACCCTTAAAGCAAATTTGCTGGAATATAAATGAATGGGAAGTACTTTATAGCTTAGACATAGAGGGGGTTAGAAGTATAGAGGGTATATAGCATATAGGAAGGGAGAAGCATTAAAGCAAACACTTGGCGTGCATGTGGGTGTATAGTGTTTCATCCACGAAATTGAAATGGCAGCAAAGCTAGATTATTACAACTCGGGGGGAGATGAAACTCCATTAATACAACCCCATTTAATGAATTGAATGGAAGAGAATGAAACTTAGATTAAGTAAGAAAGGTCTTACACGAGTTTTGGATGCGAAGGACCGGATTTCAATGATGAAGCCGGTCTTCCTCTTGATGGCCTTCCTTCTTAACTCCTACAAGCTCTCACCTAGCTTCCCCTTTACTAGAAAACGTCTCCCCTTTGCTGAAATTTTCTGCACCTAGTCTAGCACACACCACCCAAAGTCTCTCTCTTCTCTCTCTTCTCCAAGTTATCCAAGTTATCCAAGTTCTGGAACCCGCCCCCCCCTCTTGGGCCTTTTTATAGGCCAAGGGGGGCTGGTTCTAGTGGCTTCTTGTGGGGCGGGTTGGAGCTTTAGCTTGGTGGATTTGATCCGCTCCAAACCGGCTTCTTGTAGTTCTTCATTGAGTCGATTCGGACCAGCCCGTATGGGCTGGTATAGGTGCCATGGCTTGGTGTAGCCCTAGAGCATGCGGTTGGTTTTAAGCAACCTTACAATGTGCAACATGTTTTGTTTGGGCTGATTTCTTTAAACTTCGACCCACTTGGATTCACTTCTTTCTTTGATTCGGCTCCCGCCCTTTGCTTTTGAGTTACACTTGAAATCTTCTAGAATTGAATGAGCTTGTTACCATGGCCTCGAGTCTTGGTTCCAAGTTGGCCCCATCTTGATCGGACAAACTTGGATTTGATCGGTCTTGACCTTCCATTTGGATAAGTTGTTGAATTTGAACTTGATATGCTTCAATCTTCTCCACTTTTTTGGGAATCAATCTGATTTAACTTGATCCGTATCTTGATACACTTTATCTTCTTTCCGGGAATCGAGGCCTGGATTGGGTCTCCGCCTGCTTCGAAACTCATGGGCTATTTGGATTTAAAACCTTTATCTTGAAATATTCTCCCAAAAGGTCAAAACTTTAAAATTTGGGGATTTTGAATTTAAAGGTTCATAAAGGCTTTAAATTGGCCTTCAAAATTTAGGAGCTTTTGAAAATACTTGAAAAAAATTTCGGGTGTTTACAGATGCCCCTCTTTGGCATTGATCCAACTGTGTTTGGATAATGTCAAAGAAGAAAACACCCTTTTACTCTTCTTTCCGAACCTTTCTCAAGAGCATGGATCATCTGAGTGCCTAACTTTTAAAAATAAGTAAGAGGGGATTTAGAGCCAAAGGGGACTCAATCTGCTATGACCTTGGTCCTAATATCGATCATGTACTCAATGGTTTTGAAATGCATGCATGGGCATGTATGAAGGGTGTGAGTGATATGCACACAATGATTCTTTTAGAGACTCTTAACATGCAAGGATTGAACTTGGGAGGCTTGTGAAGGTCGACTGCCCCAAGTGATCATGGCCCTTATGTGGCTTGATGTTTTCGGGTTTTCACAACTTTCCAAAAGAAAGGGAAAATCCTTTTTAACTTCAATCACAAGGATTTTCAGATTCTTGTATTTCCCTTTACTCGGGTCATAATACCTACTACTTGGTAGAGATTTTTATAGGAAACATTGCAAAACTCTCCTACTTACACAACAAAGTCTAATTCTCAAACAAAATAAGATTCAAATGAATAAATCCTATTCCTACTTTAGGATTTTCCTAGATAAAACCTTTCTCCACTAGGATAAGTCATAGGGATAGGGAAAGAATTACCACGGTCCCTTCTGAAGCGTCCCGTGGTTTAAGGCCAAGAAGAGGAAAATTTGCTCCTTTTGAGCTTTTGGCAATTTTTTTCTTTTTTTCATAGAGGGCCTCCCTTTTTCTTTTTGGAGGATTTTGCTTTTTCCTCTTTCTTTTTCAATCAAAGCACTCTTTTGTGCTTTGCTTTTCTTTTTCTTTTGAAGATAAAATTTTGGAGGGATATCCTCTTTTCTATTTTGCCAAATTTTCCTTTTTGGGAAGGAGAAGCGAAATGGGGAGAGACTTATCCCAATGGTTTACTCGATTCATCTAAGAACACCCTATTTTGAAATAGCATATACCATTTGGAAATATTTTGCTGTTTTGAACAAGGCTCGATTTTGTAAGATGGGGACTTTTGAAATATAGCCCATAAATTTTGAAAACTCTACCTTTCATAAGATCCTATTTCCCTTGTTTAGGGTCACACGATCCACCTTGATCCTTCTTCAAGAAGTTCAAAGGAGATCCCATTCAAAATATTTTCAAAAGAGAGTAGCCCCTATACATGATATCTTTTCAAATGTTGAGCATTTATAGGGTCTACCAAGTTCCTACCGTCAACATCAACCAACCAATAAGCATTGTTAGTGGTGGTTCCACGCACAACATAAGGACCATCCCACTTGGGCCGCCACTTTCCAAGGGGGTGTGGGCCTCAGTGGTGAATGGTTTTTAGCACTAGGTCTCCCACTTTGAAGTGGCGAGCCTTCATGTGCTTCTTGTAGTGTCGGGCTACCCTTTGCCTATATGCATGTGCATGATCCATAGCAAGTAGCCTCTTTTCATCCAACAAGTCAAGTTCGACCATTCTAGTATGTTGTAGGGTTTCTAATGGAATATCTAATGCAAGTGATGTATGAAATGAATGAAGCTTGGTATGAATGGGGAGTATGGCACTCATGCCATAGACCAACTCGAATGAGGTGGCATTTGTTGGGGTTCGAATGGAAGTTCTATAAGCCCACAAGGCTTCGTCGAGCTTCTCATGCCATGTCCTACCTTTTTCTATAGTTTTCTCAATGATGCTTATGAGGGTTTTGTTTGTGGCTTCGGCTTGGCCGTTGCCTTGAGGGTAGTAGGGCGATGAAAAGTGTTGAGTCATGCCATATGTGACACACAATTTTTCCATCTTCTCATTCTTGAATGGGGTGCCATTATCGGACACTAGGTCTTTTGGTACTCCAAATCGGGCCAAGATATTTCTCTTAATGAATGCCACTACATGTTGTCCTTGGACATTGGCCAAGGATGTAGCTTCAACCCATTTAGAGAAATATTCGGTGGCCGCTAGGATGAACCTATGTCCATTGGATGCATTGGGGGATATGGGTCCTACGATGTCGAACGCCCACATGGCAAAAGGCCAAGGGCTCACGATGGAATGCAAAGTGGATGATGGGGTGTGAATTATATGCCCATGTATTTGACATTGATGACATTTCCTAACATGATCATGGCAATCTTGTCTTAGGGTGGACCAAAAATACCCAGCTCTAAGTATCTTCATGGCCATCATATTTGCATTAACATGGCCTCCACACTCTCCATCGTGGAACTCGTGCATTATGGTCCTAGCCTCTTCAAGGTCTACACATCGCAACAAGATGCCCGTAAAACTTTTCTTATAAAGCACCCCTCCCAAAATTACATACCGGGTTGAAATTTTTCTAATAAAAGCTTGATCTTTTGAAGAAGCATACTCGGGAAATCCTCCGTTTTCTAAAAAGTTTTTAATGTCATAAAACCAAGGTTTATCATTTGGATTTTGGTCGTTTTGGCAAATCTCTAAATCGTGCGTGGATGGAACGGGTGAGTGCCATATCTCTAGGGATCGGGTTCCCAAGGTGGGATCGACCCTCAAAGCGGATCCTAAGGAGGAGAGGGCAACCGCTATGGTGTTATCCTCTCTCCCTATGTGAGTGAGTGTGCATGATTTGAAAGAGTCGACCAACTTGGTGGCCAACTCATGATACGGAATGAGTTTTTCATGTTTGACTTGCCAAACTTTTAAAACTTGGTTCACAACCAGTAAAGAGTCTCCAAAGACTTCAATGCAAGCTGCCCCTAGATTTTTCAAGACTTTTAGGCCTTGTATGAGAGCCTCATATTCAGCCACATTATTTGAACACTCAAAATCTAGACGAATTGCAATGGGTATTTCTCCCTTTTCGGGGGATATGAGAATGACTCCAACACCTGCCCCTTGTTGGTTACGTGCCCCATCAAAGTACATTTTCCATACTTGATTTTCATTAAAACAGTTTGCTAAAACATGGTTTTGAAAATCGTTTGCAAATATGCCTTCATCGGGCATCTCATCAAGTATGGGATATGTTTCTTCCAAGGGGAACTCGGCCATATGATCGGCTAGGGCTTGCCCCTTAATGGAGGTTTGGTGGTGATATTTCAAGTCATATTCCATTAAGAGGAGTTGGCATTTACCAAGCCTACCCGTTAGGATAGGTTTTTCAAACAAGTGCTTGATCGGATCAAGCTTAGACACTATCCATATCTCATGATCTAGGAAGTAATGTCTAAACTTTTGGCAAGCCCATACTAATGCCAAGCACGTTTTCTCTATGGCTTGATAATTTCTTTCATATGCCAAGAGAGTTTTCGAAATATAGTAAATGGCACTCTTTGTGGCCATCATCCTCATATTGGGCTAATAAAGCACCCAATGCATTCGTATGTATGGAAATGTAAAGAAGTAAAGGTTTTCCTTGCTTTGGAGGTTTCAAAATTGGAGGATTCACCAAATAAGTTTTCAATCTTTCAAAAGCTTTTTGACAATCCTCGTCCCACAAAAATTTTACCCCTTTTCGCAAAAGTTTATTGAAAGGTTCGCATCTTGTTGCTAAATTTGAAATGAACCTCCTAATGGCTTGGAGGCGACCTTGGAGGCTTCGGATTTGGGTCAAATTGGATGGTGGAGGCATATCTATGATGGCTCGGCACTTAGAGGGGTCTACTTCAATACCCCTTTGGCTCACCATAAAGCCCAAAAGCTTACCTGATTCTACCCCGAATACACATTTTTGAGGGTTTAGTTTCACTTTGTAAAGCCTAAGCCTTTCAAAAACTTTTTGCAAAGACTCAATGTGAGTAACTCGGGTTTTTGATTTCACCAAAAGGTCATCCACATATACTTCCAAGAGCTCGTGAATTTGGTCATGAAAGATAGTAGTCATAGCTCTTTGGTATGTGGCACCGGCATTTTTCAAACCAAACGGTATAACTGTATAACAGTATGTGCCCCAAGGTGTAGTAAAAGCAGTTTTTGCCTGATCTTTTGGTGCTAACTTAATTTGATTGTAACCCGAATAGCCATCCATGAAAGAAAACATTTCATGATTTGCAGTGCTATCTACTATCAAATCAATATTTGGTAGAGGAAAATTGTCTTTTGGAGTGGCTTTGTTCAAATTTATAAAATCAATGCAAATCCTAATTTTCCCATTGGATTTTCGAACTACAACAATATTTGAAAGCCATTCTGAGTACGCAATGGGTTTTATAAATCCGGCTTTTAAAAGATCTTCTAAACCCTCTTTCACCTGTGCATGTACATCGGGGTGAATCTTTCTAAGCTTTTGCTTTATGGGTTTGGCATTTGATTCTAGGAGAAGACGATGCTCTACTACCATTGGGTCTAAACCCGGCATGTCTTTGTAGGTCCATGCAAACACATCTACATATGATTTGAGAAATGTGATGAATGATGTCCTTTCATGCTCATGTAAACATGCGCCTATTTTAACATGCTTAGGATTAGACTCACTCCCTAGATTTACTTCCACAAAATCCCCTCCTGCGGAATTTGAAGGTTTTTCTAAATCAAGGATTCTATGGAACTCGGGAAGCTCGGAGGTTTGGTCCTCCTCATGGACGAGGGGATCTTCCTCTTCGCTTTGATAGCTCTTGAGAAATTTGGGTTCTATGAAAGTGCTAGGCAAGGCACACGGTTTTGGAACATCCACCACTTTCAAAAGACTAGGGCTTTTCACAAAGACAATGTTTTTGGGTTTTTCAAGATTTTCGATTTTTTTGGCTTTTTCGAAATTGCTCTTCGGAGATGGAATGTATAAAACCTTGTTTTTGGTGTTTTCGCATTTTTCAATTTTTTTGGCTTTTTGTAAACACAAGGAAGGAACAAAAACCACATTCTTTTTGAAATTTTCAAAATTTTCAATTTTTTTGGCTTTTTGTAAACAAATAGAAGGAGGAGAAATGTAAATCACATTCTTTTCGAGATTTTTGAAATTTTCTATTGTTTTTGGTTTTTGGGAACTTTCTAAATGTTTTTGGATTTTGCACATTTCTAATTTTTTTGGGTTTTTGGATGTGGCGGGGTCTTCCATCAAACCTACAAAGAAAACACCATGCATTAGGCTCTAAATAAGAGGTCTAAGTCATAGGTTTCGGTGTTAGGAGGCTCTAAGGAACCCTTGACCCAAGTAGTCGTGGGTGGAGGTTCGGGTGGTATGGATGGGTCGTAGCCTATCCCATACCGGTTTTGGTTTATGTTTGACACTATGGGTTCAAGACGACCTTGGTTTTGGCTTCCTAGGCCTTGATAAGGCATATAACCCATGTTCAACATCATGTTCCAAGGCTTCTTTAATTTTGAACATGTTTTATAAAGAGGATGGCCTTTGAACTTGGTGTCGTCTATGTCATGCTCAAACACTTTTATGGACTTGGGGAGGACTTTGGGTAGTTTTGAGATGGTCTTGAGCGGGCTAGCCTTGGGTGGCCCTTTTATGTGCACGACACCTTTTGGTTTGGGATGAGCTACCAAGGGTTCATCTAGTTTTGGCTCATGGGTTTTATCACCTGATAAGCATGGAAAATTTTGTATTCCCTGCAGTTGGGGGTGATTCTCTCCTAGAATTACCACAACTTGGTTTTGGAGGGGTATTTTTACACACCTATGAAAGATGGATGGCACAGCCCGCAAGCTGTGTATCCATGGCCTTCCTAGGAGTAGGTTATAATGGGGGTGTATGTCTAAAACATGAAACACCCCGGAATGACTCATGCCCCCTACTTCTATGGGTAACTCTATGACTCCTAAAGGTTTGGATGCGTTTCCATCGTATCCTGTGATCACGATGGAACTCGGGTTTAGAGAGGTCAAGGAGACTCCTATTTTGTAGGCTATGTGTAGTGGAAGTATATTTAGACCTCCTCCGCCATCAACCAAACACTTGTCTAGAGGATGGTGATTCAATACCACCTCTATATGCAAGGCTTGGTTATGGTTTTGGTAGGATTGTTCTAGCTCATCTTCCGAAAACACAATGGGAGTTTTAGCACAAATGGGTGAGACTAGGAAGGAGAGGGACTCAGGGGTTATGGTTGGGTTAACCTTGGCCTTTTCTAAGATCTTTTCTAAAACTTGTCTATGTCTAGGGGATGTTTGGATAAGTTCTAGGATAGACATGTTTATGGGAATCTTAGCAAGGTGATTTTCAAAATCATATGGGGTTAACACATCGTTTTTACCCATGAGATGCGATGCTTTGGGAATGCATGATTTTGAAGGGCCGGGGATAACGACCACTTCCTTGCTAGCATCTTTTGCTAAGTGTGGGGGTTGGTAGATCCTTCCAGATCTAGTGACCTCGTCCACACCTTCCCTATGGCTCGTTCCTAGGTGGGCTCTAGTTTGATGCTTGGGAGCACCTCGAATCTCTAATAAGGCTCTAGCCGGGGGCGGGACTCTAAGCGCTCCCCGGATCACTACTTGTTTGGCTTTTTTTATTACGAGCAGTGGTGTGTGACAAGTAGTGTGATCCGTATGCCATGCATGTTCCGAACCATTCAAATGAGAGGAGAGAGCATATACCTGCTTGTCCTTCCCGCTAGTGCTTGCATGGTTGGGGAAGGGTTCCTTGAGTATGGCTTGGGCGGGCTCCGGTTCCTCGGTGACCTGGAGCCGGCCTTGCTCGATCAAGTCCTCTATTTTGTTTAAAAGGGTGTAGCAGTGATTTGTATCATGGCCTTTGAGCCTATGATACTTGCAAAACTTGTTTAAAAATTTCCCTTTAGGGGGTGTCCCCTCGGGAATTTCCGGAAGTGTTACCATTCCCTGGGCGAGCAGGAGGTCGAGGACCTCTGTGATGGGCTGCCCCAGCGGGGTGTACTCTCTTTTTTCGAAAGACTTTTCAACCTTTTTGTTCTTCGGTTCAAATTTTGAAGTGCCGGCCGGGCTTGGTTCTACTCGGACATTTGCAACTTTTTGGGGTTTTGCCCCATTGTCCGTAGTAGTTGGCCCGTAAGTCCCGGGCTTTTCAAAACGAGTTTTCGAAAAAATTTTGCCTTTCCACAAGTCATCGTAGACCCCCTTTTTCATATTTGCTTCGAATAGGGAAGCCTTCTTGATTAGTTTGTGGAAAGTGGAAATTTCATGGAGGGAAAGGAGCATTTTCAGCTCGGGTTTGAAATTTTCAAGGATGAGCATCACGGCACATCCTTCTGAGATGGGCTCTCTTACTTGCCCCAATAAAGACCTCCATCGAACGATAAATGCATGAGCATCCTCGTTCGTGGCTTGTTTTGTGTCCCTTAGGGTGTTCAAAGTGGGGGTCACTTCCACGTTGTGTGAAAATCTTTGCATGAACCCATTTGCCAACTCTTCAAAAGTGGCAAATTGGCTCAAGTCATAGGAAGCGAGCCACTTGGAAGCAATTCCCTTAAGGGAGAGGGGGAACCAGTAGATCCACTTAGCCGAGTCTTTCTTTTTCTTATATGCTCGACGGGAAAAGAGTTGGAGGTGAGATCTAGGATCTCCCGTCCTGTCATATCGATAAAAATTCGGTATGTCATCGTCGCTATCCGTTTGGTAATCGGAAGGTAAAAAATCGGATAGGGCATATGACCTCTTTTCCTTGGCCTGGCCCCTTAGTAGTTGTTGAAGGGCCTTGCGATCTTTTAATGTGAACGACTCGAGCTCTCTATCCCCCTCCATGGTGGAGGTCTCTTTGGGTTTTCTGGGTTTGTTTGTTTTCTTTCGAGCCCTAGTTTGCCTCCCATGGGATGAGCAGGATTCGACCGCTTCGGCCTCTTGGCTGAGAGCGGCGATTCTTGCTTCGAATTCTTTCCTCAATTCTTCTAATGACTCTTTCTTGTTTTTGAAATTTGTTTTTGAAAATCTTTTCGAAAATTGACTTGACGAGCATGAAGCCCGGCTCGACACCTCGTAAGAACCATCCGAACTTGACATGATCTTATGGGCCCTTGAAAATCCTACACGTGCACAATTTACCAATGTTAAAAACACTTTGAAAAGATTTTTGGGAGTCTTATTTGCTTAGAAATTCCTTAAGACCCGGGTCCCACCGGACGTGCCATTTCTGTAGACATGAAAATTCTCATTTCAAAGTTTATGAGACAAACTTGAAATGAAACTTTCCACCCCTACGCTTGCGCGAGCGTGCCAGCTAGTTCAAAACTAGCAAATGTTTGTAAGACTTCTAAGCGATTGTGTGCAAGCGGGATCTTTTCACTTACACCTTCTTGAGCCGATGCTCAAGGGTCAGTGTTGAGCGCTTAGGAATTTCATTTTACAGCAAACATGATTCCCTTTTACATAAACAAGTGTCTTTGAAAAATTTGTTGAACTTGTGCACTCGGATTCAATACTTGGAAAAACACAAGTTGCTGAAAACAGAGAATTATGTTTTCAGAGCTATTTTCTAGGGGAGTTTTCAAGGCGTTACAGACTTCCAAAAATTATCAAAATTTTACCAGACAAAGCTGGTAGTGTGGAGAGACTGTAGCCTTTTTCAAATCTGCATTTGGAGCAGTATTGAATCAGAAACAAATAATCTACTCAGACCACCTCACTGACTCGGAACAACTCTGTTTCAGAAATATAGAAACTCAAAGATGAGTCTGTATCTCTCTTCTCAGAACTCCGATTTTAATGATTTTGATGTTGCTGGAAAGATATGGAGGTTAGCTTTCCAATTCATTAAAAATCAACCAATTTGGACTCCTGTGGACAGAGATATGGGACTTTTACCTAACCTCTATTTCAGGAAATCCGACTGTGCAAACAGTGGTGCAGAAATCTGGTCGTTCTTAATATGCTTTTATTACGTGTCTGAGCGGCCCTAAAATCTTGCCAATTTTATACAGAGTGTCCCAATGTGTGTGAATCAGTGTGCCAAATTTCAAGACAATCGGAGTAAGCATCACAAAATTAAAATTGCGGAAACAGACATATGCAGAGATGCTGAAATCCGGTTTTCTGTTTTATAAATGTAATGATGCATAACCCACCTGAAATTAAAATGCAACAACCCTTAAAGCAAATTTGCTGGAATATAAATGAATGGGAAGTACTTTATAGCTTAGACATAGAGGGGGTTAGAAGTATAGAGGGTATATAGCATATAGGAAGGGAGAAGCATTAAAGCAAACACTTGGCGTGCATGTGGGTGTATAGTGTTTCATCCACGAAATTGAAATGGCAGCAAAGCTAGATTATTACAACTCGGGGGGAGATGAAACTCCATTAATACAACCCCATTTAATGAATTGAATGGAAGAGAATGAAACTTAGATTAAGTAAGAAAGGTCTTACACGAGTTTTGGATGCGAAGGACCGGATTTCAATGATGAAGCCGGTCTTCCTCTTGATGGCCTTCCTTCTTAACTCCTACAAGCTCTCACCTAGCTTCCCCTTTACTAGAAAACGTCTCCCCTTTGCTGAAATTTTCTGCACCTAGTCTAGCACACACCACCCAAAGTCTCTCTCTTCTCTCTCTTCTCCAAGTTATCCAAGTTATCCAAGTTCTGGAACCCGCCCCCCCCTCTTGGGCCTTTTTATAGGCCAAGGGGGGCTGGTTCTAGTGGCTTCTTGTGGGGCGGGTTGGAGCTTTAGCTTGGTGGATTTGATCCGCTCCAAACCGGCTTCTTGTAGTTCTTCATTGAGTCGATTCGGACCAGCCCGTATGGGCTGGTATAGGTGCCATGGCTTGGTGTAGCCCTAGAGCATGCGGTTGGTTTTAAGCAACCTTACAATGTGCAACATGTTTTGTTTGGGCTGATTTCTTTAAACTTCGACCCACTTGGATTCACTTCTTTCTTTGATTCGGCTCCCGCCCTTTGCTTTTGAGTTACACTTGAAATCTTCTAGAATTGAATGAGCTTGTTACCATGGCCTCGAGTCTTGGTTCCAAGTTGGCCCCATCTTGATCGGACAAACTTGGATTTGATCGGTCTTGACCTTCCATTTGGATAAGTTGTTGAATTTGAACTTGATATGCTTCAATCTTCTCCACTTTTTTGGGAATCAATCTGATTTAACTTGATCCGTATCTTGATACACTTTATCTTCTTTCCGGGAATCGAGGCCTGGATTGGGTCTCCGCCTGCTTCGAAACTCATGGGCTATTTGGATTTAAAACCTTTATCTTGAAATATTCTCCCAAAAGGTCAAAACTTTAAAATTTGGGGATTTTGAATTTAAAGGTTCATAAAGGCTTTAAATTGGCCTTCAAAATTTAGGAGCTTTTGAAAATACTTGAAAAAAATTTCGGGTGTTTACACCATGTCAAGTGCATGGGCACGCCATTCATATCCCATCGTCTGCATTGCATTCCGTGGTCAGCCCCTGGCCATTCACCATGTGGGCGTTTGACATCGTAGGCCCAATATTTCCAAAGGCCTCGAATGGGCATCTATTTATTTTAGTAGCCACGGAGTATTTCTCCAAATGGGTGGAGGCCATTTCCCTAACCAATGTAATGGGGCAACATGTGGTGGCTTTCATCCGGAGGAATATCTTGGCTCGATTTGGGGTTCCACGAGACCTTGTGTCTGATAATGGTACCCCATTCAAGAACGAGTGGATGGTTAAGTTGTGCAACACGTATGGCATAACTCACCACTTCTCCTCGCCCTACTACCCTCAAGGCAACGGCCAAGCCGAAGCCACAAACAAGACTCTCATTAGTATTATTGAGAAAACCTTAGAGAAGGGTAGGACGTGGCACGAGAAGCTGGATGAAGCCTTATGGGCTTATAGGACTTCCATCCGGACTCCCACGAATGCCACACCATTCGAGTTGGTCTATGGCACAAACGGCATTCTTCCCATTCATACTCAACTACATTCATTTCATACATCCATAGCACTCGACCTCCCCCTAGAGACGCTTCAGCATGCTAGGATGGCCGAACTAGATTTGCTAGATGAGAGGCGACTCCTTGCCATGGATCATGCTCGTGCATACCGGCAAAGGATAGCCCGACATTATAGCAAACACATGAGACCTCGCCACTTTGAAGTGGGAGATCTGGTCTTAAAAACCATCCATCATCGTGGCCCACACCCCCTAGGCAAGTGGCGCCCCAACTGGGATGGACCCTATGTTGTACGAGCAACCACTACGAATAATTCGTATTGGTTGATCGATGTAGAAGGTAGGAATTTAGCAGATCCTATCAATATTCAATACTTAAAGAAGTATCATGTGTAGGATCTGGATTAAGTTCCATTTTTCTAAAATTTTAAGGGATAGCTGCCCTGAGACATGTGAATAAGGTGCAAAAGCAAACTCGTGTGACCCTAAGTGAAGAGAATTTGCACTTGTGAAAGAGTTGAGTTTTCAAAATCGTGGTTACATTTCAAAATCCTTCTTCTTACAAAGAAAGGCCTAGTTCAACATAGCAAGATACTTGCAAGTGGTACGTGCTATTTCTAAATAGGCTGATCTGGAATGGATCGAGTGTAGGCTTGGGATAAGTCCTCCCCTCTTCTCTTCTCCTTCCAAAAGGAAAACAAAGGCCCAAAACAAAAGGGAATTTCCCATTCAAAGTCTCTCTCCAAAAGAAAGAAACCAGAATTTAAAAGAAAAATCGATTCTCTTATGAAAAAGAGGGATTAAAGAAAAAATACTCCCAAAGGGAGACCCTCGATGAAAAAAAAGGAAAAAGAGGCCAAAAAGCTCAAAAAGAGTAGTTTTTCGCCTTCCATGCCTTAAACCACGGGACGCTTCAGAAGGGACCGTGGTATCTCTTTCCCATCCCTGGCTTATCCCAAGCTAAAGCATGGTTCATTTCGAGGAATCCTAAAGTAAAAATAGGATTTACTTACTTGAATTTCATCTTGTTTGAGAATTCGATGTTTCGAGTAAGACGTAGGAATTTGAAATGAAGCTTGTTTTCTTATAAAACCTCCGCTAGATAAGCGAGTGTTAAGACTCAAACAAGGGCAAGCACGAAGAGCTCGAGATCCTTAGGATCGAGGCTCAAGACAGTTGTCCCTTTTGTAAATAGCTTTTGTAAATAAGTTTTGAAAATCGAACATCGAACAGCATAGGATCTGCTCACTTGGAGCAACAAGCCTTGTAAGTCTCTAGAGTTCGACCACATCTGGTCTCTGGGAGGTCGCCACTCTTGGCACCACACCCGTGTCATTTGCATTCCATGCATGGTACTTGCATGAACATGATCCCATTTAGGACCAGATTCCATAGTAAAACCCTTTGGCGTGATATCTCCTCCTACCAAAGTTTGTAAATTGAGATTTTGCTAAAGATTGGGACGATCCCATATTCTTCGTGGCTAGATCTAGGGAGACATTAAAAGGGGTGTTTGTCATCTTTGCCCTTATCTAAATCGATTTGGACAAGGCCAAAGAGGGGCATCTGTAAACACCCCGAAATCCCACGAATTTCTTAAACAAATCTGGTTTTGTAAAAGCAACCCCAAAGGGCCATTTTTGAGTCTGGAAACCCAGGAGCCTTCCAGACAATCCTGTATATATGTTTTAAACTTCATATTTCAAAAATATATGACTTTTGAAAACCTTTTAAAACACGTTTTTGAAACCCCGAAACAGCTTGGCCCGATCAAGACAGGACCAGGAGAGCTAAGAAGAGCCCGGAACCGGAGCACATGTCAAGCCCGGCACAGCAACTCTTATATCACATCCACACCCCCAGGATCTCGAACGTCCAAGACCCTGTTCTTATCAAAATATCATTTGAAGTCATCTCCGGAAGGCAAAAATGGAGGCGGACGACCATGTTGGCGAAGACCCAACGTAGACGGAGTACTGATGCTGTCAGGCCCGCACAAATCGTCCGTTTCAAACCCAGCTCGAAGGAGTCAGAGTTCAGTTTGGATTGGATCTGGACCATATATATCCAGATCCCAATCCAAACCCATATGTGGACTTGGATTTGGATTTGGATCCAGAGATCCAATCCAATATCCATATCCATGGCCCACATCACCTTCTCATAAATGGAGGTGGGGCCCACTTGAAATTCACGTGGGATCATGGGCATGAGAGAGAGTGGGGATGGAAAATATCAAGAGTGTTGTAATTAAGCTTGACTTGTGTGTCAAGTTTGGGGTTAATCATGTGGGTTAGCCTAATTGAGTGGGTTTAAGCTTGTAATTAGCCAAAACCTAACCTAGGGCTGCACCAACATGAGGTGGTTAAGGTCTATGGGCCATGCAAAGGGAGCTCCTTCACCTAAACCTAACCCAAAACGCCTAATCCTAGCCTACCACCCTAATCCACCCCTAATCTGAGCCTAATCACCTAACCCACTTCCCTAATCCCGGCCTAATCCCAACCTAATCACCTAACCCACTTCCCTAATCCTTCCCTAAACCTAGGTTAATTTCCCTAAACCTAGCCTAAACCTAGCCTAATCACCTAACCTAGCTCACTAAACCTCACCCTAAAACCCAACCACCTAACCTAGCCCTAAACCCCTAGCCCACAATCTACTCAAACCACTAGTTTTCAAAATATCTGGCCCTACCCTTTCCAGCCCACCTTATCTTCATACCACCCTACCTAAACCACCTAACCACTACCCCAAACCCAGCCCTAACCGACCTACCCATCCCTATATAAACCCCCCCCCCCTTGGGGGCGGGTCTCCTAGCTAGAACCCCTCACCAATCCCAGCCGGGCCCTCTCTTTCCTCCATTTCCCCAGCTGCTCCACCTGCTCCGCCTGCACCACCACCATCCCTCCATTCCACCACCACTTGCACCGCCATCTCCACCACCCCCCGGCCGAGCTTCACAGCCTGCCCATCTTCCTTCCAACCGAGCACCACCTTCTCCCCATTCGGTAAGTACCCCCCACTCTACCTAGCTCCTTCTCTACTCCCTCTCCACTCCTAGCCACCCACCATACCACCACCTTACCTACACATCAGCCCTTTGCTGCCACCATTCTCACTTAGCCGAACCTATCACAACCTAAACCACCGGCCACTACCTAACTACCCTAACTACACCCGGCCAGCCATCTCTTTTCCCCTAGGTGTCCCATTCGGCCTTCCCTTAAACTCCCCTTAGGTCCATATTCCCTAACACTCTATACTCTCCATTCGTGACCCTACATATTCACTTGGCCCAGCCCCTTTAATTTTCCACATCAAGGCGACACCCACTTGCAGCCGGCCACCTTCGAGGCACCTATCCCGCGCCCTATTTGCAGCCGGCCAGCACCCTTTGTCGCTCACCCTCGCGGAGCTCCCGTTTGCAGCCCAAGGCGAAGGCCAAGCCCACGCTCAAGAAAGGCCTCTACGGACCAGCTACTCGTAAGTGCCTAAACTCGGTCTTTAGTTGTATACTTGCTTGAGATTCAATTTGATACGGGGTTGTAATAACGGAGCATAGTCTCCCCCCGCTTGTAATAACGTGGCTTGGCACACCCACACACGTGCACTCTCTTAGTTGTGCACGATTTTGAACACACACAAGCCTAATCAGCCCCTAATACATAGGCATATATATATACTTTCATTTTCGAAGGGTTTTGCTTAAGTTGGGTGCGTTGTCTTTCAATTCAAGCACTCACACACATTGAGCTTTCGCTCTTATTTGAAAGACCCAAGTAAGGGCCGACCTATACTATTTGGGTTTCATTTCATGTCGTGTGAGTAAGTCTTTCAATTCAAGCACTCTCACACACATTGAGCTTTCGCTCTTATTTGAAAGACCCAAGTAAGGGCCGACCTATACTATTTGGGTTTCATTTCATGTCGTGTGAGTAAGTCTTTCAATTCAAGCACTCTCACACACATTGAGCTTTCGCTCTTATTTGAAAGACCCAAGTAAGGGCCGACCTATACTATTTGGGTTTCATTTCATGTCATGTGTGTAAGTCTTTCAATTCAAGCACTCTCACACACATTGAGCCTTCGCTCTTATTCCCAAGACCTTAGTAAAGGCCTTATTGCAGTTATATTTGGGTTTCATTTATGTCGTGTGTGTAGTACTTCAATTCAAGCACTCTCACACACATTGAGCCTTCGCTCTTACCCCCAAGACCTTAGTCAAGGCCATATTGCAATTTATATTTGGGTTTGATTTCATGTCATGTGTGTAAGTCTTTCAATTCAAGCACGCACCCACATTGAGCCTTCGCTCTTATTTGCAAGACCCGAGTAAGGGCTCATATACATAATCTATATACATATCTCCCTTCGGTTATTTCCCTTCAGTATTGTCTTTACATTTCGGGTTTTCCCTTTGGAGTAGCGTGAGTTTGCATTGCATCTACGCCATACCACGAGGTAGGACGCATATTGCATCAAAGCAAGCCCCGCTCAAATTCGCCCATGTAGTGGAGTGTTCATAACACACAAACTAGGTGGCCCGAAAAGGGATAAAAGAAAAGACTTAGGCACGTGCAAATCCACGTGATCTAAAACATGCAATCGCATTTTAAAGACCCGAAATAGACACCTCAAACCGCTTCGTAGACTTTCTCTCCAAAACTCGATTTTTGCAAAGCGTACAGACTGACCCTTGCGCACCGGTGCAAGAAGGTCTGTGACGACAAGAGCTTACTTGCTCACAGTCGCCACGTTTAGAAGTCAGTGTTAGAAATATCTTCGCTAGCTTAGGTAAGCTAGCTGGCACGCCCTGCTTGCATACATAGGCCTTAGACACACGAGAGGATCCGCTCCGAGCCCTGGAAAAGGCGAGAGGCGGGGATTTTCGCGCGTCTACACCCTCTTTGGCATTATCCAAATGTATTTGGATAATGGCAAAGAAGAAACACCCCACATTGGTTTTTCTCTTAAATTTTCTCGAGAATACACCATTTTATTTCGCAAAACCCTATTTTCTTTTACCACGGGTGGGGATTTTTAGCAAAGGGGGCTTTTCCCAATTATTTCCCTATATGTATGATCATGCACGAACGATTCTTTGAATGCATGCATGAGAAAAATTTTATTTTTTGGTTTTTGAGCCCGAAGAGAGCCTTTTGAGGCTGGATGCTCCGATCAGGGTTTTACCCATGTCTTCTTGACATTTTCTAGGTTTTCGAGCTTTAGAGAGAGCCTTTTGAGGCTATCTGCTCTAAGCAGGTTGTACCCTTATTTTTTTGACATTCGTGGGTTTTTCAAAAATTTCTTTTTGAAAAGGAACTCCTTTTAACTTGTATCGAAAAGGACTTCCATTTTTCATACTTCCCTTCATTCGGGTTTCAATACCTGCTACTCAGTAGAGGTTTTTGGGTAGGAAAACTTAAAAAACATTTCAAAGTTCCATTTCCTACAAAATAGGTCGAGTTCTCAAACAAAATAAAATCCAAATAAGCCGATTTTATTCGTACTTCAGGATTTTCGCAAATTTGAATCTTTTTCCTCGGGGATAAGCCGTAGGGATATGGGAAAGAGATACCACAGTCCCTTCTGAAGCGTCCCATGGTTTTAGGCAAAGAATCGGAAAATCGCTCTTCAGAGCTTTGGCTTTTTGTTTTTTTTTTCACAGAGGGTCTCCCTTTGGGAGTATTTTTTTATTAATCCCTCTTTTCTTTAAAGGAGAGCAGCTCTTTGGAGGAGTTTTTGTATTCCCTATTTATGGAGGGAAGACCTCTTTGGGAGGAGTATTTTTATATCTCCTTTTTCTTTTGAAATGAGAAGACCTCTTTCGGAGGAGTTTTTGTATTCCCTGTTTATGAAGGGAAGACCACTTTCGGAGGAGTTTTTGTATTCTTATTTTTTTCTTTCTTTTGAACACAGCCAATTTTCCTTTTCGGAGAGAAAGTAGGATGGGGGAAGGCTTATCCCTTTAGTTACTCGATTCAAAAGAGATCGTCCTATTTCTTAATAGCATCTGCTATTCGAAAATATTTTGATATTTTGAACAAGGCTTAATCTTGTAAGCCAGGGATTTTTGAAATGTTGCCAATTCATTTTTTTTGAAGACTCTACCTTTCGCAAAGAATAAATTCCTCCATTCAGGGTTATACAATCAACTTTGATCCTTCTTTCAAGAAGTTTCAAAGGAGTTCGATTTTTCAAAATCTTTTCGAAAAAGAATTTAACATAAACCCTTTTGAATGTTCGGGTATTTTCGGGGTTTTGCTAATTTCTACCTACAATATCAACAAATTTTTCGAATTTTGTTGCCCTTTTGAAGACATGGGGACATTCCTACTTAGGTTTGCTAACCTTTTGGGCTTTCTTCGGGGTAATATGATGCATGCTATGCACTCCATGTGATTTAAAATGGAAATACATGTTTTTATGCAACGATGAACATATGAAATGTATCTCACAAATCATGAAGGAGATGCATTCGTTTATCCATGGAAAGTGTCTAGGGGCTGTGTTTAAAAATGCCCCTAGCTTGATGGGAATTTCGCATGGCCATATGGTGAAGGGCCATGGCTTTTCAAAAGGAGTTTTTGGATAGACGATGGTAGGTTCATGTCCATACACTTCCTTGGCTTTTCTAACATGATCATGATACTTTTTGCTGAAGGATGGGAAACATAACCAGCCCTAAGTGATCGTCATGGCCATCATGTTTGATTTCGACATGGTCTCCAGATTTTTATCGTGAAACTCATGTGCTTTATCCTAACACAATCAAGGTTTTCATATAAACCAGAAGTTTGAGAAATCTTTCTTTTCAAAGCTATATATAGGGTTAAATCTTTTCGAAATTTTGATCCCTTTTGAGAAAGCAATTCTGGGAAATCCTCCCTTTCTATGTGAAGATGGTTTTATACCAGCCCTTTTGATCAAAATATGTTTTTCATACTTGGTTTTGGTCAAGCATGGTTTTTGGAATTCATTTTGAAGATTCATGCCTTCATGGGGCATTTGATCAAGTATGGGGAATGTGTCTCAAAGAGGCACTTCAGCCACATGATGCAGGGCTTGTCCCTTGATGGAGTCTTGAGTTTTGAACTCACACTCTGTTGGAAGGGGCTGCCATTTTGCCTACCTGTTGAGATAGGATTTTAAAAATGAGTGCTTTAATGAACATCATTCCCTTTTCAGGATGGGGGAGTTGATGTCTCAAAATTTGGAGGCCTACAGCAAGGCCAAGCATGATTCTTCTCTTGGCTTAGTGAATCCTTTCACATGCCAATAGAGTTTTCAAAAATGTATGGCCCATCTAGTATGAACAACATCTTCATTTGATCAAGTCAAGCAGACAATGCATGAATTGTAATGCTTGAGAGGTTTTTATCAAAAGAATTTTGAAAGGTTTTTGTGAAATGCTAACCCTTTTTTGAGATTCTCATTTCCTTTTGAAATTTGCCTTGAAGGTGTTGGATTTGATTCGTATGGAGACCTACCTATGAAGGCTCGATACTTAGGGGGTTGACCTTCATTGCCCCTTTGGTTTTTCAAAACCTTGAATTCGAGTTGTAGGATGATGTCTAGACTCGATGCATATGAATGATTTCAAAGTGTAATGCATGATGCTTATGCACACACTATGGGTTAAACTTATTTCTAAAAATCCCCAATCTTTGCATAAGTCAAGGATTTTGCGAATTTCAGGAAGCTTGGAGGTGTTTATTCCTCCTTGCTTTGGTGATTCTTGAGCTTTTCAGTTTTGAAAAAGCTCTAGGCAAAAAGGGTGTTCAAGACCAGTTTTTGGATACTTGGGTTCTAGAAGTATATACAATTTTCGAAAAGGCTTTTTACAATTTTCAAAAATGGACTTTGCACATGGCCAAATGCTTTTGAAACAAATTTCTTTTTGGAATTTTCGTTTTTCCAAATGTTTTTGAGATTTTGAGGGTTTTCAATTTTTTTAGTTTTTTGGTAATATCCAATTTTTTTTTATTTTTTTCAAAAGTAGGGATCTTCCGTTGAACCTACAAAGAAAGCTTCATGAATCAGACTCTAATCAGATAAGTCTAAGACATGGGTTTTGGTTTTAAAGGTTCTACAGGGCACCCTTGACCCAGATGGTCTTAGGTGGCGGCTCTGGGGGTATGGGTGGATTGTAGCCCAGTCCATATCGTTCCCTATTGGCTTGAGGTAGGAGAGGTTCTAGCCTACCTTGGTTTCGGGTTCCCAGGCCCGCGTAGGGTTTATATCCCATATTCAGAATCATGTTCCAAGACTTTTTGCTTTTCAAAAAGATTTGGTATAAATCATGGTCTTGGAACATGGAATCGTCCATGTCGGGGATATATACCCTTTTGGATATCGGGAGTTTGGATTTAGGGGTGATGGAAGACTTGGGCTTCCATACAAACCTGGTTTGGGAGACATGTCTCTTAAAGAAAACTATGCTTGGTTCTTTAAGAGGCTTTGGATATTTCGGGATGATGGAAGACTTGGGCTTCCACGCATCCCAGGTTTGGGAGATGCGTCTTTCGAGAGAAACCAGACTTGGTCCTTCGAAAGACTTTGGATTTTTCAGGATGGTGGAAAACTCGGGTTTCCACACAACCTGGGTTTTGGAGACATATTCTTCAAGGGAAGCCAAGCTAGCTCCCTTGAAGGGTTTTGGATGTTTCAGGACGAGGGAAGACTTGGGCTTCCACACGACCTGAGTTTGGGAGATTTTGTTTTCAAGGGAGACCAGGTTTGGTTCCTTGAGACACTTTGGATTTTTCAGGATGGTGGAAAACTCAGGTTTCCACACAACCTGGGTTTGGGAAACATACCTTTCAAGGGAAGCCAAGCTTGGTCCCTCGAAGGATTCTGAATATTTCAGGGTTTTGAAAAACTTACGGTTCCAGATAACCCCATTTTGGAAAATTTTGTCCTCAAGGGAAGCCGTGCTTGGTCCCTTGAGAGGCTTTGGACTTTCCCGGTTTATGGAAGATTTATAGTTCCATACAACCTGTTTTTGGGAGAAATTTGCTTCAAGGGTAGCCCAAATGGCTCCCTCGAAGTTTTCGACCAGCTCCCTAGGTGCAACTCGTGGTGCCCCTAGGGATGGATTTTTTTGTTTTGAAGCCATAGCCTTGGTTCCAGGGCACAAGACTAGGCTCGAAGAAGTGGGTTTTCCTATGGTAGGGTTATGAGCTCCTAAGATGTCGATGCATGCATTAGGGGTCTCCATGTCTACCATTTTTTGAACTTGTTTTTGAAATTCTTTTGGATGATGCGCGACAGTTGGCGCACTTTGAAAATCCTCAAATTTTGGCACAATTTGTGGGTTTATGTGTGCATCGAGGTTATCCAATGCATCTGATGACCCTATATGAAGAAGAGAGTTTTGAGAAGGATGGGTTTCAGGCATACCTCTTTGTGGCTTGTCTACCTTTTCAGGGTGAGAGCAGGCCGATTTCCCGGGTAACTCTTTTTTGAGCCCCCGGGGTCTTACGAGGCTCTTCCTTTCGAAACCTTCCTGTTTTTCACTCTCGTTTCTTTGTAGGGTGTGGGTTTCGTGTCCCACAGTGTGTGTGTGTGCCTAGACTTAGGACTTTCACTTGAATTTTTTGAAATTTCAAAGTTTGATTTTTCAATTTCTTTGTTTTTTTGAAAGTTTTCAAGATTTTTTTGATTTTTTGAAACAAAATAGTCTGTTTTCGAATTTCCCTTGGATTTTGAAAAGCTTGGAGATGTAGGAGTGGATGACTCGTCCCTTTTCTGGGATTCGTCTCTAATCTCCAATCCTTCGTTGAGTTTCAGATCGGTTTTCAATTCACGATCTGTATGTGCCCTAGAAGAGCTGCTATGTGATCGATGGGCTTTAAGCTCCTTGCTTAATGCATCCATCTTTTGAAATATTTTTGAAATTCATCGAGCTCTTTTTGGGCTTTATCTGTTTTGAAAGCCTCTTTCAGTTTACTCAACGAGGATTTTTGTAGCTTTTTATCCATTTTTATGCAATTCTCCCAAGTATGCACGATTTTTGGAAAAACACTCTTTTTTTCGAAAATTTTGAGTGTAACTTGTTTGTTTGAAGTCTACTTAAGTCCCGGGTCCCACCGGGCGTGCCAATTCTGTAGACACCAAAAATTTTCACTTACGGGTTCTTAGGCCTGAAGTGAACCTTTTCGCAATATACTTCGCTTTATGGGCGTGCCAGCTGGTTTACTTTAACTAGCAAAGTATGTTTTGAAATAATTTGACTTTTTAAAGGCAATTGTAGGCAAGCGGGATTTTTATGTCGCAAACCTTCTTGCACTGATGCGCAAGGGTCAGTCTATATGCTTAGAGACTTCGTTTTGAAACAAGTTTAACTCAAAATATATTTTAAATGAAGAAGTGTTTTAAAACCTTTTGAAAACCATGCACTTGGGCGATTTTGATTTTACAATGGTTGGGCGACCCTAAGTCTTTCAATTTAATCTACTTAGGCACGATGTGCGTGCATCAAAATAGCCTAAGTCTTGGCGTGTTTGCAAGATTGATTCGGGACTTGCTTTGATGTAGGTATGCACTCTAGCTCAAGTATGGAGAGTATGCAATGCAACTCACACAACCGCAAGGGAAAACCCGAAATTGAAAGACAATGCTTAAGGGAAATTGTGTAATGTAAATTGCAAAAGGGAAATTGCAAAAGGGAAATATGGCTATATCTTAAGAGTGGAAAGGCTCAATTGTGCAAGTGTGTGCCGTGTATATATGGAAAGACTACGCACACAACTAAACCTTAAAACTCAAATCTTAAAGACATAGCCGAAGGGAAATACTTATAATATATATGGGCCCGAAGGTCGCCAACGTGTGTGTGGGTGTTGTGTGTATATGTAAAGACAACTCACACGACTTGTAATGTAAACCCAAATAGAATTGCAATATGGCCCTTACTAGGGTCTTGGGTGTTGTGTGTGAGTGGGGAATTGAAAGACAATACACACAACTTAAATGAAAACCCACGCAGCTGAATATATATAACTATATCTTAGGGGTTGTTTAGGCCCATGTGTGTGCCAAAAGGTGTGCAACTAAGAGTGGAAACGCTCAAGTGCACGTGTGTGTGGGTGTGTCAAACCACATTATTACAATCGGGGGGAGACAACGCTCCATTATTACAACCCCGTATCAAATTCAATTAAACATAAGCAAGTTCATATAATGGACCAAGTTAAGGCACTTACATGTAACCGGTCCATCTTCAACTTGCTGGAATTTGGCCTCATGAGTCGCCTTTGGCAGCCAAGAGGAGCTCCTTAGGTAGTATGTTGGCAGCAGGTAGGGGTGTTAGCCATGTGGGATGTTGATGCCGGACGGGTGATGGAGTGACTAGGTGCGGCAGGTTAGGGGTGCTGATTGGGCTGGGAAGTGGGAGCTAAGGGAAGGTAGGTTAGGTGCTGGAAATGGCCGAATGGGTGAAGAAGAGGCGGCGGGTGGTGGTAGGTTGTGTTCGGCTGGGGGAGATGGGAGAGGGATGATGGTGGTGGTGCAGCCGGGTGATGGAGTGGCAGGTGTTGTGGGGTGGCGAGAGAAGGCGGAGGTGCTGGTGGAGTCGGCCTAGGGGATGAGATGGAGGAGAAGGAGGGGAGAGTGAGAGGTGGGACTTACCTAGGGGAAGAAATGGAGGGGAGCTGGCCGGAGGCGCCAATGGAAGAGGCCGGTTGGAGTGCTGGCCGAATCCCTTCTCAAGGGGCTGGCGAATGTGGAATGAATGAGAGATGGGGATAGGTCGGCTTGGGGTATATGGAAGGGGTGCTGGGATTTTATGTGGGGGCTGCATGTGAGTGGCTGGCCCAATGGATGAGATGGTAGGTCGGTTGGGGGGAATGAGTGGCTGGGAGTGAAAGTGGCCAGATATTTTAGGTTGGGGGCTGCAACTAGTTTAGGTTTTAGGGAATGTTGTGGGCTAGGTTAGTGGTTTTGGGGTAATTGGTTTAGGTGGGTTGGGTTTGGTTTGGTTAGGGACTTAGTTAGGTCAACTATGGTTTGTTTAGGGCTAGTTAGTTAGGGTCTAGTTGGTTATGGTCTAATTGGTCTAGCTAGGTGAGGTGAGCTAGGTGAGGTCGGCTAGGTGAGGTTGGGGCGGTTTTGGGTGAGGACGGCTAGAATTGGGTCAGGTTTAGGGGGGAGTGGCTAGGTGAGGTGGGCTAGCTCAGGGTTAGGTTTTAGGAACCTCCCCTTGGTGTCGGTCCATGGACCCAGTTGCAGCCATATCCAAGTTGGTGCAGCCCCAGGTTAGGTGTAGATGCATACAAGCTCAAACCCACACTCTAGGCTAACCCCACAAGGTTAACCCACTCTTGACCAAAAGTCAAGCCTACCAACTTTCTCACTCATACTTTATCACCCCTTTTCTCTCTCTACCCAAGCTTTTCACGTGAAATATTTGTGGGCCCCACATCCATTTATGAGAAGGTGGTGTGGGCCATGGATGTGGACATGGGATTTGGATCTTTGGATCCAAATCCAAATCCAAATGCATGTTGGGTTTGGATCTGGATATATATGGTCCAGATCCGACCCAAATCTGATTTTCTGATTCCTTCATGGCGTTTCAAAATGGACGGTTTGTGCGGGGCCTGATTACATCAGTACTCCGTCTTGTATTGGGTCTTCGCCAACATTGTCGTCCGCTCTTCTTCTCACCTTCCGGAGTTCACTTTGAATGAATTTTTTATATCAGGGGCTTGGATGTCCGAGACTCTAGGGATGCTTTAGACATGAGAGTTGATATGTCGGGCTTGAAGTATGCTTCGGGTCTGGGCTCTCCTTTGCCTTTTTGATCCGCTTTTATCAGGCCAGTAGGCTTTTTGGGCTTTTTCACTCCTTTTTATGGCTGCTTTTGATCAGGTTGTACTTGTTGGACTCAACTCTTTACAAAATTGGGACTTGGCCCAAATATAATATATTTTATATCACAATGGGGTTTTATACAAAATCTGGAGTTTTTAAAACTCCTGGGCTTTCGAAAACTCAAAATCTGGTCTTGAAAAGGGGATTTCAAAACCAGGTATGTTTTCGAAGATTATGGAAATTTGGGGTGTTTACAAAGGTCCAAGGTGAGTGCTTTAGTGCTTTCTTTGTTTTAGGGTTTTATTAATTGTAGTTTAGTATGGGATTAGTTAAGGGCTGCCCCACCCTAATTGAAGGGTTGATATTGCTTGGACAAAGAGGTTTAAGGTGAATGATTGGAGCTTAAGCATACCCTAAACCGGCATTAAGAGGTAAGCCCCTAATCTACCCTAAACCACTCTTCTTAACCCCTCTTAGCCTCCCTAAACCACCTCAACCGACCTCACCTAATCCTAATTAAAACTCACCCTAACCCTAACTGACTCCACCTAAGACCCTAACCGACTCCCCCCTAAACCTCCCGGCCACCCTAACCTCATCCGCTCCCTTATCGTGCGCCCTGTACGTGCCCTGCATGCGCCCTATCAACCTGGCGCCTAGCGCCTGGCGTCCACCTGCTGCCCCAACCGCCTTGGCCGACCTGCCCGACTGTCCCTAGCCGACCTTCACCGCCTCAACCGACCCACTTACCACCCTAACCACCTTATACCACCACCTGCCTACCATCCCATGGTCCCCCTCTCCCTTAGCCGACCTAGTTCCCCTACACACCCCACTATATACCATACCCGTGACCACTTGCCTAGCCACCTCCGGTCGAACCTATCCTAGTTAACACTCCGCACCCTACCACGCACCACCTATCCGTCCGTGACCCTTCCTAGTCCAGCATCCCCCACTCTAGCCGCACCATACCACACCCCATACCATATTCCATTCGTGACCACCTTGACTAGAACCGCCTTAGTTCCCATACCCCATCCGTGACCCATATCATCCCATACCCAACCTAACCCAACCTTAGGCGTGACCTATCCCATATCCCATCTCTTATCCCACGCACCTCACCATCACCCCACCTAAACACCAAGACCTACCACTACCGTGCCTTACCCATACCCACACCAAAACCCGCAACCTTAGTGCCGTGAACCTCATAAAACCCTCAAGCTCAAAGGCTCCATTCAACCATCTTTCGCTTCAAGCTTCAAGGAAAACTCATCCGTGGGTGTGAAGCCAAGCAAACTCGTGAAGATTGGAGTGGACAAACATCTGAATCACGTAAGTGTTTTAATTCGGTATTTCATATCTCCTTTTTACTCTTTGATTCAATTTGGATACGGGGTTATATTAATGGAGCCTTGTCTCCCCCGATTGTAATAACTTGGTTTGCTATACGAAGCACACACGAGTACTTGAGCCTTAGCTCTTACTCATACACAAGCACCCACGTGCACCATTGAGCCTTCTCTCTTACTCCTAAGACTCTAGTAAGAGCTGCGTGAGTTGGTCTTTAATTTTATACACACACACCTGTGCATTGAGCTTTCGCTCTTATTCTATATATGTGTTTCAATTCAGCTGGGTTGTTACATTAAGTCGTGTGAGTTTGTCTTTCATTTACACACTCACACACAAAGAACACCCGAGCGCTTGCTCACACACCTCATGCACCATTTTGGCCTTGGCAGCCGCTAAGATATAGTCCTATTTCTATACTTTCTGCTGCATTTTCTCGGTTCACCTGCGTGTGTTTGTCTTTCCATTTACACACTAACACAACACGCGCACATTGGCGATCTTCGGGCCCATATATATATAGTTGTATTTCCCTTCCTCTATGTCTTTAAATTTCGGGTTTTAAGGTTCAGCTGTGTGAGTTGCATTTCCATTTATACAAGGCATACACTTACACAATTGAGCCTTTCCGCTCTTAAGATATAGCTATATTTCCCTTTTGCAATTTCCCTTCGGCTATGTCTTTCAATTTCAGGTTTCCCCATTCAGTTGTGTGAGTTTGCATTGCATATTCGCCATACCACGAGTTAGGGTGCATACTTGCATCAAAGCAAACCCCACACACCCGTGCAAAAATCGCCCATACTTAGTCACTTGATGCACACATCACATGCCTAAATTGGCTAAAAACCCGAGACATAGGAAACGTGCAAATCCTATGTTGATAAAATCTGCACCAAGACAAGCAAAACCGATCAAACACTTTGCATGCTTTTCAAAAAGGTTATGTTTTCTCAAAATCGACTTTTTTAAAGCGTACAGACTGACCCATATGCATTGGTGCAAGAAGGATTGCGATGAAAATAACCCACTTGTCCACAGTCGCCCCAAACAAGTCAAATATTGCGAAAACTTACTTCGCTAGTTTGAGTAAGCTAGCTGGCACGCCCTTTTTCATAAAAACAAACGTATATGCAGAAATGTTCGCTCTAGGCCCTAAGAAGCCCGGGGTCGGAAATTTCCACGTGTCTACAGTTTCAAAGGAGTTCAATTTTTCAAAATCCTTTTGAAAGAATTCAACATAAACCCTTTTGAATATTCGAGCATTTTTTTTGGTTTTTGCTAATTTCTACCCACAATATCAACAAATTTTTCGATTTTTGTTGCCCTTTTGAAGACATGGGGACATTTCTACTCGAATTGCCACCTTCTTGGGCTTTCTTTGGGGTGATATGATATGAATGTGATGCATGCTATGCACTCTATGTGACTCAAAATGGAAATACAAGCTTTTATGCAACGATGAACATATGAAATATATCTCATAAGTCATGAAGGAGATGCATTTTATGAAATTCGTTCCCCATCATATATCTATATTTCAATTTCGGCAAAGTTCAATTCATGTCATGTGAGTTTGTCATTTAAATTTCACACTACACACACATGTGCATTGAGCCTTTCCGCTCTTACTATACTTATATTTCAAATTCGGCAAGTTCAATTCAAGTTGTGTGAGTTGTCTTTCCATTTATACATGACAACACACACTCACATTGAGCCTTTCCGCTCTTAAGATATAAGTATATCTCAAATTCTGTAATTTACATTCAAGTCGTGTGAGTTCAGGTATTTCCCCTTAAGCTATGTGAGTTGCACTTTCATTCGGGTATTTACATTAAGTTGTGTGTGTGAGTTGCTTTCAATTTGAGCCTAGCTCACATCATAATATCAAACCCGAAAAACTTTTGTGCATTCTTGCATTCATACACTTTTGAAAAAGCCCCAAATCTACGCTCAAACTTGCTAAAATTAGGCCACTTGTGCACCCACATATCCGGCCTAATTAACTAAAACTCTAAGACTTGGAATCGTACAGCCCCCATACATAACATTTGCAACGTAGGCACGAATCAAACCCCTATCTCAAAAACACTTATATTTTCAAGAGTTAAAATTGTTCTTATCGAAGTCCATAAGCGCTTAAACTGACCCTTGAGCATCGGTTCAAGAAAGTTTAAAGCGAAAAGATCTCGCTTGCCCACAATTGCCTAAAAGTCGGATATTTTCAAAAACTTCCTAGTTTTGGTAAGCTAGCTGGCACGCCCTTTAAAAGCGACATAGACGCTAGAAGGTTCATTTCAGGCCTCAAAAGCTAGAAGTGAGAATTTTTGTGGCTTACAAATTGGCACACCCGATGGGACCCGGGTCTTAAAACTTCGATAAAACAAACAAAACTATTGAAAATTTTTCAAAAAGTGTTTCCAAAATTCGTGCATTCAAAAATTTGCAGAAAAATGGAGCAAAAGCCAAAAAAGTCCTCATCGAGTAAGCTAAAGCAGGTTTTCAAAATAGCTAAAGCCCAAGAAGAGCTGGCTGATATTTGAAAAATATTTCAAAAGATGGATGCTTTAAGCAAAGAGCTTAAAGCCCTTCGATCGCATAGCAGCTCGTCTCTGGCATATAAAGATCATGAAAAGAAAACCGATCTCAAACTCGACAAAGGATTGGAGGTTAAAGACAAAACCCGAAAAAGGGACAAGTCAGCCACTCCCAAGTCTCCAAACTCTCAAAAATCCAAAGAAAAATCGAGAAAAGACTTTTCAATTGCAAAAAACCAAAAAAATCTTGAAAATTTTCAAAAGGACAAAAAAATTAAAAAAACAAACTTTGAAATTCCAAAAACTGAAAATGAAATCCCTAAATCTAGGCACATACACACAATGGAAAACCAAATCTACACCCCACAAAAAACGAGAGTCACAAACAGGTAGGGTTCGAAAAGGAACGTCTCAGGAAGCCATGGGAGCTCGAAATAGAGTCACCTAGGAAAACGGTCTATTCTCACCCTGAAAAGGTAGACAAACCAAAAAGAGGTATGCTTGAAACCTATCCTCCTCAAAACTCTCTTCTCAAAATAGGGTCATCAGATGTATTGGATCACGTCCATGCACACACAAACCCACAACATGTGCCAGAAATAAAGGATTTTCAAGGTGCGCCAAATGTCCCGCACCACCCAAAAGAATTTCAAAACAAAAAAGTTCAAAAAATGGTAGACATAGAGACCCCTAAGGCATGCATCGACATTCTAGGAGCTCATAACCCTACCATCAAAGAACCCACTTCTTCGAGCCTAGTCTTGTACTCTAAACCCAAGACTATGGCTTTGAAACAAAAAAATCCATCCCTAGGGGCACCACGAGTTGTACCTAAGGAGCAGGTCAAAAACTTCAAGGGAGCAAGCTTGGCTTCCCTTGAAGAAAATGTCTCCCAAACCAGGGTCGTATGGAAGCTCAAGTCTTCCATCACCCTGAAACATCCAAAATACTTCAAGGGACCAATCTTGGCTCCCCTTGAAGAAAAACTCTCCCTAAATCGGGCTGTATGGAAGCCAAAGTCTTCCATCACCCCAAAACATCCAAAAGCTCTCAAGGGACCAAACACAGCTTCCCTTGAAAACCATGACTCCCAACCTCGAGTCGCGTGGAAGCCCAAGCCTTCCACCACCCCAAAATCCAAACTCCCACTATCCAAAACCAAACGGGTATATACCCCTGACATGGATGATTCCATGTTCCAAGACCATGAATTATATCAAAACTTTTCGAAAAACAAAAAGTCTTGGAACATGATTCTAAACATGGGATATAAACCCTACGTGGGCCTAGGAGCCAGAAACCACGATAGGCTAGAACCTGTCCTACCTAAAGCCAACAAGAATCGATATGGATTGGGCTACAGCCCACCCATACCTCCTAAGCCACCACCTAAGACCATCTGGGTCAAGGGTGCCTTGTAGAACCTCTAAAACCGAAACCTATGTCTTAGACCTATTTGATTAGAGTCTGATTCATGAAGTTTTCTTTGTAGGTTCAATAAAAGATCCCTACCTTTTCAAAAATCCAAAAAAATAGATATTATCAAAAACCAAAAAAAATTGAAAACCTTCAAAATCTTAAAAATATTTGAAAAACTGAAATTTCCAAAAAGAAGTTTATCTCAAAAACCTTTGTCAAAAGAAAGCCTTAATACAAATCCTCGAATTTGTGTTTCGAAAAAGACAAAAAATTGAAGAAAATTCAAAAATTTCAAAAACAATGGCCATGTACAAAGCCCATTCTCAAAAGTTTCAAAGTACTTTCAAAATTGTTTATACTCCCAAAAACCCAAAAGTATCCAAACGTTGGTCATGAAAACCTTTTGCCTAGAGCTTCCTCAAAACTGAAAAGCTCGAGAATCATCAAAGCAAGGAGGAATAATCACCTCCAAGCTTCTTGAAATTCATAAAATCCTTGACTTATAGAAAATTTGGGGATTTTTAGAAGTGAGTCTAACCCATAGTGTGTGCATAAGCATCATGCATTGCATTATTGTAAACACCCAAAATCTTCTATATTTCAAAAACTCTCAAAACACCAAAAAGCTCGTTTGAGCCAAAAACGACAACCTGTTTTGAAATGTGAAAACAGGTACAGAAGGCAAAAGAAGACCATAGGCCCGAAGAGGATTCAAGCCCAGAGCTTCAGAAGCCACTCCCTGATAAAAAAAACAAAAGAAAGCAGAGCCCGTTTGATGAAAAGCTCAACGGAGTCCAGAACGGCGAGACGGAGTCCGGACGACAAAGTTGGGGAAAACCCAGCACCAGACGGAGCACTGATGAAGCTAGTGCTCGCACAGATCGTTCGCCTCGAGAAGCCAAGAAGGACTGTCCGAAGAAATTTTGATTTGGATCTGAACCACAAATATCTAGATCCAAATCCATGTAATGAATAGTGTTTGGATTTGGGCCAATCAAAATAGTGTTTGGGTCGATCCAAATAGTGTTTGGATTTGGATTGGATCCAAATAATGTTTGGATTGGATCGGATCTGGACCAAAATATCCATATCCGTATCCATAAAAAAATTGGGTTTGGATCGGATACGGATCTCAAAATATCCGAGATCCAATATCTAGATCCAAATAGTGTTTAGATTTGGGTATGGATCCAAACCCAAACCCAAATCCAAATCCAAGACCCACCTCAAATCTCTATAAATAGAGGTGAGGGGGTCCATGTAAAGGGTTCATGCAAATGCTTGGGAGGAGAGAGAGGGAGTGATAAACCTAGCCATGTGGGCTCATGAGTGAAGTGGGCTTGAGCCATGTTGGCCAAGGCTAGATCAAGGGGGCTGCACCAACTCGAGCCTAGCTACACCAAGAGGTGGACTGCGGGCGTGGAAGTGGGCTGGACCGATTGGAGGTGGCTGGACCTAGTGGGCTGCATCTAAGGTAAGCCTCAACTAAACCTAGCCCTCCTCTCTACCCTTCTAAACCTAACCCATATGAACCCACCTACACCTAACTAAACCTAAACCACCCCAAATAAGCCCAGCCAAGTGCTGGCCGAACTCCCCAAAACCCCTTCCCCAACCAACCTGCAACCTGGCCAAACCCCGCCTTGACCCAACTCCACCTGCAACCTGGCCGAACCCCACCTCGCCACCAACCAATATCCCCACCTCACCTACCCCGACTAGCCTACCACCACCTACAAACCGCCGCCCCTAACCTGCCTTTAACCGAACCCCAACTCCACCTGCACCTTACCTGCCCCGACTAACCTACCACCACCTAAAAACCGCCACCATCCCTCGCCCCAAACCAAACCTAATGGCCTGCTCCTTGGCAGGCCATTCTCTTTAGTAAACCCACGGCCTGCTGGTGCAGGCCGTGCCTCATCAAAGGCCAGCCAAGGCCTGCCACTCAGCAGGCCACTTCTTACTAAAAAACAATAAAGGCCTGCCACTCGGCAGGCCCTCTCCCTACAAGCCCACGGCCTGCTAGTGCAGGCAGGGCTTCCCCTCCTTTACCAAGGGCAGGGCCTGCCACTCGGCAGGCCACCTCTCCCTAGAAACCCCATGGCCTGCTAGTGCAGGCCGTGTCCCTTCCTTCACCCCCAAGCCCGCGGCCTGCTGGTGCAGGCCGTGTATCATCCACACCACTAAAGCCCCGGCCTGCCACAAGGCAGGCCGTTTCCTTGGGCCACCTACCTCTGGCCGTGACTCCACCCAGCCAGGCCGAGCCCTAGCTCAGCCCTGGCCGGCCTGCCTTGGCCTTGACTGACTGAACCTAACCTAGTTAGGGTTTCCCCTAAAACATAACTCGAACCACCTTGGCTCGAGTCATCCTAAGGCACCCCCTTGCAAGGCAAAACCCCGGGCTGCACCAAGACAGCCTGAGTTGCCCCAAGCTCCCCTAGAACCCAACTCGAGTCATCCCAAACTAGGCCCATACCAAGCCAAAAACCAGGCCCATACAAAGCCTACTCAAACACCTCTCCCAAGTCCTCAAAGGTTCTCAAACACCTCCAAGCTAGCCGGTTCCACTTCCATGTGATCCGGGCTCCACACGCAAGGCGTACGCGTCCTAGACACACCCCACATAGCGGGCTAGGTGAGTTGTAAGTCCTTACATTTGGTGTTTTATTAAATTTTGATACGGGGTTGTAGTAAAGGAGCTTCGTCTCCCCCCGATTGTAATAACGTGGTTTGACACACCCACACACACGCGCACTTGAGCCTTTTCGCTCTTAGTCGTACACTTCTCGCACACACACGGGCCTAACAAGCCCTTAATATATAGTTATATTTATATATTTTAAGTCAAGGGGTTTTTTAATTAAGTCATGTGTGTTGTCTTTCCATTTTCCACATGCACACACATTGAGCCTTCGCTCTTACTCCCAAGACCTTAGTCAAGGCATACTGCAATTTATATTTGGGTTTCATTTCATGTCGTGTGTGTAAGTCTTTCAATTCAAGCACGCACACACATTGAGCCTTCGCTCTTATTTGCAAGACCCAAGTAAGGGCCCCTACATATACTCTATATAAAGTATTTCTTTCGGCTATGTCTTTAAGCTTCGGGTTTTAAGGTTCAAGTCGTGTGCGTTGTCTTTCAATATATACACGACACACACTTACACAATTGAGCCTTTCCGCTCTTAAGATATAGCCATATTTCCCCTTCCGCTATTTACTTTACAAGTCATTTCCCTTCGGCTATTTACTTTACAAGTCATTTCCCTTCGGTTATTTCCCTTCGGCAATTTCCCTTCGGCAATTTCCCTTCGGCATTGTCTTTACATTCGGGTTTTCCCTTTGGAGTAGCGTGAGTTTGCATTGCATCTACGCCATACCACGAGGTAGGACGCATATTGCATCGAAGCAAGCCCCGTACTCCCGCTCAAATTCGCCCCATGTAGTGGAGTGTTCATAACACACACCTAGGTGGCCCATAAAGGGATAAAAAGAAAGACTTAGGCACGTGCAAATCCACGTGATCTAAAAATCTGAAAATCGTACAAACCCGAATCAATCATGCAAACACGCCAAGACTTAGGCTATTTCGATGCACGCCCATCGTGCCTAAGCAAATTAAAATTTGAAAGACTTAGGGTCGTCCAACCCTTACAAAATCAAAATCGCCCAAATGCATGGTTTTCAAAAGGTTTTAAAACACTTCTTCATTCAAAATATATTTTGAGTTAAACTTGTTTCAAAACGAAGTCTCTAAGCGTACAGACTGACCCTTGCGCATCGGTGCAAGAAGGTCTGCGACGTAAAAATCTCGCTTGCCTACAATCGCCTTTCAAAAGTCAGATTATTTTCAAAACATACTTTGCTAGTTAAAGTAAACTAGCTGGCACGCCCATAAAGCGAATGTAGATTGCGAAAAGGTTCACTTCAGGCCTAAGAACCCGTAAGTGAAAATTTTCGGTGTCTACAATTATGAAATCATACATGTGCATAAACAATATCGGGTCTAGACATCATCTTAGAACTCGAGTTCAGGGTTTATGTAAAACCAAAGGGGCAATGAGAGTCAACCCCCTAAGTATCGAGCCATCATAGGCATGTCTCCATATGAATCAAATCCAAAACCTTTAAGGTAGATTTCAAAAATGCCAAGCAAGATGCTAAAATGAGAATCTCGAAAAAGGGTTAACATTTTACAAAAGCCTTTCAAAAATATTTTGATAAAAAGCCTCCCAAGCATTACAATTCATACATTGGGTGCTTGACTCAATCAAAATGAAGATGGTATCCATAGAAAGTATGCCATACATTTCAAAAACTCTATTGGCATGTGAAAGAAATCACCAAGCCAAAAGAGAAATCGTGCTTAGCTTTGCTGTAGGCCTCCAACTTCGAGACATCATCTCCCATATCATGAAAAGGGAATGATGTTCATTAAAGCACTCATTTGAAAAACTTATCTTAAACAGGTAGGCAAGATAAATGGCAAACCCTTTCAACAGAGTATGAGTTCAAACTCATGACTCTAGTAAGGGACAAGCCCTACATCGTGTGGCTAAAGTGTCTCTTCGAAACACATTCCCCACGCTTGATCAAATGCCCCATGAAGGCATGAATGTTCAAAATGAATTCCAAAAACCATGCTTGACCAATTATTTCAAAGAAAACCAAGCATAGGAAACATATTTCGATCAAGGGGCAGGTATAGAAATCATCTTCATATAGAAAGGGAGGATTTCCCAAAATTGCTTCTTCAAAAGAATCAAAACCCTACATATGACTTTGAAAAGAAAGATTTTCAGCTTCTGGCTAATATGAAAACCTTGATGGTGTTAGGATAAGCACACGAGTTCCATGATGAAAAATGCGAAGATTATGTCAAATTCAAATATGATGGCCATGACGATCACTTAGGACTGGTTATATTTTCCATCCTTAAAACAAAAAGTATCATGATCATATTAAGAAATACCAAAAATACCAAAATGCATGGACATCCACCGTCCACCCAAAATTCCCCTTTTGAAAAGCCGTGGCCCTTCACCATGTGGCCGTGTGCATCATACATCTACATCAAGCTAGGGGCATTTTAATTGTATCCCCTAGACACCTTCCATGGAGAACTAATTTCATAAAAATATATCTCCATCATGACATGTGAGATACATTTCAGATTTTTCATCATTGCATAAAGCATGTATTTCCATTGAGTCACATGGAGTGCATATCATGCATTACATTCATATCATATCACCCAAAAGGCCCAAACAGGTGGCAGCCCGAGTAGGAATGTCCCCATGTCTTAAAAAGGGTAACAAAAATCGAAAAACATGTTGATATTGTGGGTAGAAATTTAGCAGACCCCGAAAATACCCGAATATTCGAAAGGGTTAAATTCTTTCGAAAAGATTTTTAAAATCGAACTCCTTTGAAACTTCTTGAAAGAAGGATCAAGGTTGATTGTTGTAGACGCGCGAAAATCCCTGCCTCTTTGCCTCTTTTGGGGCTTGGAGTGGATCTTCTCGTGTGTCTAAGGCCTATGTATACAAATAGGGCGTGCCAGCTAGCTTACTTAAGCTAGCGAAGATATTTTTATCACTGACTTCTAAACGTGGCGACTGTGAGCAAGTAAGCTCTTGTCGTCGCAGACCTTCTTGCACCGATGCGCAAGGGTCAGTCTGTACGCTTTTGCAAAAATCGAGTTTTGGAGAGAAAGTCTATGAAGTGGTTCGAGCTGTCTATTTCGGGTCTTTAGGATGCGATTGCATATTTTAGATCACGTGGATTTGCACGTGCCTAAGTCTTTTCTTTTATCCCTTTTCGGGCCACCTAGTTTGTGTGTTATGAACACTCCACTACATGGGTGAATTGGAGCGGGGCTTGCTTTGATGCAATATGCGTCCTACCTCGTGGTATGGCGTAGATGCAATGCAAACTTACGCTACTCCAAAGGGAAAACCCGAAATGTAAAGACAATACTGAAGGGAAATAACAGAAGGGAAATAACCGAAGGAAAATAACCGAAGGGAAATATATATATAGCTTATGTATATGAGCCCTTACTCGGGTCTTGCAAATAAGAGCGAAGGCTCAATGTGGGTGCGTGCTTGAATTGAAAGGCTTACACACACGACATGAAATTAAACCCAAATATAAATTGCAGTATGGCCTTGACTAAGGTCTTGGGAATAAGAGCGAAGGCTCAATGTGTGTGAGAGTGCTTGAATTGAAAGACTACCCACACGACATGAAATGAAACCCAAATATAACTGCAATAAGGCCTTTACTAAGGTCTTGGGAGTAAGAGCGAAGGCTCAATGTGTGTGAGAGTGCTTGAATTGAAAGACTTACTCACACGACATGAAATGAAACCCAAATAGTATAGGTCGGCCCTTACTTGGGTCTTTCAACTAAGAGCGAAAGCTCAATGTGTGTGAGAGTGCTTGAATTGAAAGACAACGCACCCAACTTAAACAAAAACCCTTCGAAAATGAAAGTATATATATACACTTATGTATTAGGGGCTGATTAGGCCCATGTGTGTTCAAAATCGTGCACGACTAAGAGGGTGCACGTGTGTGGTTGTGCCAAGCCACGTTATTACAAGCGGGGGGAGACTATGCTCCGTTATTATAACCCCGTATCAAATTGAATCTCAAGCAAGTGTACAACTAAAGACCGAGTTTAGACACTTACGAGTAGCTGGTCCATAGAGGTCTTGCTTGAGCGTGGGCTTGGCCTTGGGCTGCAAACGGGAGCTCCGCGAAGATAGGTGATCAAAGGTGCTGGCCGGCTGCAAGTGGGGCGCGGGATAGGCGCCTCGAAGGTGGCCGGTGGCAAGTAGATGTCGCCTCAAGGTAGGGGGTTTAAAGGGGCTAAATAAGTGGGTTTTTAGGGTCACTAGGGGAGTTGAGAGTTTAGGGAAGCTGGACCTAAAGGAGGGTTTGTGGGAAGGCCGAATAGGACACCTAGGGGAAGGCCGAATGGGACACCTAGGGGAAGGCCGAATGGAGTATGATGGCTAGGTAGTGGACGGCAATTTGGGTTTTACTAGGTTCGGCTAGGTGAAAAGGGTGGTGGCAAAGGCTAAGATGATGATAGGGTGGGTGGCTAGGAGTGGAGAGGTGGAAGAGAAGGGCTTTGGTGAAGTTTTGGGCACTTACCGAATGGGGAGAGGCGGTGGAAGGCAAGGAGAAGTAGGCGGGCAGGTGGGCTTTTGGCTGGTTTGGTTGGATGAAGGTGGTGGCGTCCGGCTGGATGAGGTGGTGGTGGATGGAAGAGGGAAGGTGGCGGTGCAGGTGGAGCTGGTGGAGCAGGTGGAGCAGGCGGAGGTGATGGAGAGTGGTCCCGGCTAGGTGAGGAAGTGGGAGAAGGAGAGGGCCCGGCTGGGTGAGGTGAGGGTTTCCACTTGCAAAACCCGCCCCCAAAGGGGGGGGGTTTAAATAGGGGATGGGTAGGTCGGTTAGGGCTGGGCTGAGGGTAGTGGTTAGGTGGTTTAGGTAGGGTGGTATGTAGATAAGGTGGGCTGGAAAGGGTTGGGCTAGATATTTTGAAACTAGGGGTTTGGGTAGATTGTGGGCTAAGGGTGGTTTAGGGGTTTAGGGCTAGGTTAGGTGGTTGGGTTTTAGGGTTAGGTTTAGTGAGCTAGGTTAGGTGATTAGGCTAGGTTTAGGCTAGGATTAGGGAAATTAATCTAGGTTTAGGGAAGGATTAGGGAAGTGGGTTAGGTGATTAGGTTGGGATTAGGCCGGGATTAGGGAAGTGGGTTAGGTGATTAGGTTCAGATTAGGGGTGGATTAGGGGTTTAGGCTAGGATTAGTCATTTTGGGTTAGGTTTAGGCGAGGGAGCTCCCTTAGCATGGCCCATAGACCTTGATCATCCCATGTTGGTGCAGCCCTAGGTTAGGTTTTAGCTAATTACAAGCTTAAACCCACTCAATTAGGCTAACCCACATGATTAAACCCAAACTTGACACACAAGTCAAGCTTAATACAACACTCTTGATATTTTTCATCCCCACTCTCTCTCATGCCTAATATCCCACGTGAATTTCAAGTGGGCCCCACCTCCATTTATGAGAAGGTGATGTGGGCCATGGATATGGATATTGGATTGGATCTCTGGATCCAAATCCAAATCCAAGCCCACATATGGGTTTGGATTGGAATCTGGATATATATGGTCCAGATCCAATCCAAACTGAACTCTGACTCCTTCGAGCTGGGTTCGAAACGGACGATTCGTGCGGGGCCTGACAGCATCAGTACTCCGTCTGCGTTGGGTCTTCGCCAACATAGTCGTCCGCCTCCGTTTCTGCCTTCCGGAGATGACTTCAAATGCTATTTTGATAAGAACAGGGTCTTGGACGTTCGAGATCCTGGGGTGTGAATCAAATACAAGAGTTGCTGCGCCGGGCTTGACGTGTGCTCCGGTTCCGGGCTCTTCTTAACTCTCCTGGTCCTGTCTTGATCAGGCCAAGCCACTTTGGGGTTTCAAAACATGTTTTAAAAAGGGTTTTCAAAAGCCATATCATATGTTTTTGAAAGATGTAGTTTAAAACAGATATACAGGGTTGTCTGGAAGGCTCCTGGGTTTCCAGACTCAAAATAGCCCTTTGGGGCTGCTTTTACAAACCTAGATGAATTTGAGAAATTCGTGGGATTTCGGGGTGTTTACAGATGCCCCTCTTTGGCCTTGTCCAAATCGATTTGGATAAGGGCAAAGATGACAAACACCCCTTTTAATGTCTTCCTAGATCTAGCCACGAAGAATATGGGATCATCCCATTTTTAGCAAAATCTCAATTTACAAACTCTGGTAGGAGGAGATATCACGCCAAAGGGTTATACTATGGAATCTGGTCCTAAAAATGGGATCATGTTCATGCAAGTATCATGCGTGGAATGCAGATGACATGGGTGTGGTGCCAAGAATGGCGACCTCCCCGAGACCAGATGTGGTCGAACTCTAGAGACTTGCAAGGTCTATTGCTCCAAGTGAGCAAATCCTATGCTCTTTGATGTTTGGTTTTCAAAACCTATTTACAAAAATTATTTACAAAAGGGACAACTGTCTTGAGCCTCGATCCTAAGGATCTCGAGCTCTTCATGCTTGCCCTTGTTTGAGTCTTAACACTCGCTTATCTAGCAGAGGTTTTATAAGAAAACAAGCTTCATTTCAAATTCCTACGCCTTACTCGAAACGTCGAATTCTCAAACAAGATGAAATTCAAGTAAGTAAATCCTATTTTTACTTTAGGATTCCTCGAAATGAACCATGCTTTAGCTTGGGATAAGCCAGGGATGGGAAAGAGATACCACGGTCCCTTCTGAAGCGTCCCGTGGTTTAAGGTATAGAAGGCGGAAAACTGCTCTTTTTTAGCTTTTTGGCCTCTTTTTCCTTTTTTTTTTCATCGAGGGTCTCCCTTTGGGAGTATTTTTTCTTTAATCCCTCTTTTTCATAAGAGAATCGATTTTTCTTTTAAACTCTGGTTTCTTTCTTGTGGAAAGAGACTTTGAATGGGAAATTCCCTTTTGTTTGGGCCTTTGTTTTCCTTTTGGAAGGAGAAGAGAAGAGGGGAGGACTTATCCCAAGCCTACACTCGATCCATTCCAGATCAGCCTATTTAGAAATAGCACGTACTACTTGCAAGTATCTTGCTATGTTGAACTAGGCCTTTCTTTGTAAGATGAAGGATTTTGAAATGCAACCACGATTTTGAAAACTCCACTCTTTCACAAGTGCGAATTCTCTTACTTAGGGTCACACGAGTTGCCTTTGCACCTTATTCACATGTCTCAGGGCAGCTATCCCTTTAAAATTTTCAAAAACTGGAATTTAATCCAGATCCTACACATGATACTTCTTTAAGTATTGAATATTGATAGGATCTGCTAAATTCCTACCTTCTACATCGATCAACCAATACGAATTGTTCGTAGTGGTTGCTCGTACAACATAGGGTCCATCCCAGTTGGGGCGCCACTTGCCTAGGGGGTGTGGGCCACGATGGTGGATGGTTTTTAAGACCAGATCTCCCACTTCAAAGTGGCGAGGTCTCATGTGTTTGCTATAATGTCGGGCTATCCTTTGCCGGTATGCGCGAGCATGATCCATGGCAAGGAGTCGCCTCTCATCTAGCAAATCTAGTTCGGCCATCCTAGCATGCTGAAGCGTCTCTAGGGGGAGGTCGAGTGCTAGGGATGTATGAAATGAATGCAGTTGGGTATGAATGGGAAGAATGGCGTTTGTGCCATAGACCAACTCGAATGGTGTGGCATTCGTGGGAGTCCGGATGGAAGTCCTATAAGCCCATAAGGCTTCATCCAGCTTCTCGTGCCACATCCTACCCTTCTCTAAGGTTTTCTCAATGATACCAATGAGAGTCTTGTTCGTAGCTTCGGCTTGGCCGTTGCCTTGAGGGTAGTAGGGCGAGGAGAAGTGGTGAGTTATGCCATACGTGTTGCACAACTTAACCATCCGCTCATTCTTGAATGGGGTACCATTATCAGACACAAGGTCTCGTGGAACCCCAAATCGAGCCAAGATATTCCTCCGGATGAAAGCCACCACATGTTGCCCCATTACATTCGTTAGGGAAATGGCTTCCACCCACTTGGAGAAATACTCCGTGGCTGCTAAAATAAAACGATGCCCATTCGAGGCCTTTGGAAATATTGGGCCTACTATGTCAAACGCCCACATGGTAAATGGCCAGGGGCTGACCACGGAATGCAATGTAGATGAAGGGATATGAATGGCGTGCCCATGCACTTGACATGGATGACACTTCCTAACATGATCGTGACAATCCTTTTTCAGGGTGGACCAAAAATAACCCCCTCTAAGTATTTTCATTGCCATCATGTTGGCATTAACATGACCTCCACATTCTCCATCGTGGAACTCGTGCATCACTATCCTAGCCTCCTCTAGGTCAATACACCTAAGTAGAATGCCGGTAAAACTCTTTTTGTATAAGACCCCACCCAGAATGGTGTATCGGGTCGAAATCTTACGAATGAATGCCTTATCTTTGGATGTGGCATTCTCGGTGAATCCCCCATTTTCTAAAAATTGTTTTATGTCATAGAACCAGGGTTTTTCAATAGACTCTGGGTTGTTTTGGCAAATATCCAAGTCGTGTGTGGATGGATGGGGCGCATGCCATATTTCCAAAGATCTGGTCCCTGAAATGGGATCGACCTTCAGGGCTGAGCCCAAGGAGGAGAGGGCATCGGCGATGCCATTGTCCTCTCTTCCCACGTGTGTGAGCTTACACGACTGGAAGGATTGGACCAATCGAGTGGCCAACTCGTGATATGGAAGTAGTTTCTCATTACGTACTTGCCAAATTTTTAAAACCTGGTTTATGACAAGGAGCGAATCTCCAAAGACCTCGATGCATGATGCCCCTAGAGTTTTCGAAATCCTTAAGCCTTGTATGAGTGCTTCATACTCAGCTACGTTGTTGGAACATTCGAAATCTAAGCAGACTGCTATGGGAATCTCGCCCTTTTCAGGGGAGATTAGGATGATCCCGGCACCAGCCCCTCGTTGGTTTCGTGCCCCGTCGAAGTGCATCTTCCACACTTGGTTTTCGAAAGAATTTGCCAAAATGTGGTTTTGAAAATGGTTTTGCAATATGCCTTCATCAGGCATTTCGACAAGAGTGGGATATGCGTCCTCTAAGGGGAATTCAGCCACGTAATCTGCTAGGGCTTGCCCCTTAATGGAGATCTGGTGATGGCATTTCAGATCATACTCCATTAGAAGGAGTTGCCATTTGCCCAATCTTCCCGTGAGAATGGGTTTTTCGAACAAGTGCTTGATTGGATCAAGCTTGGACACTATCCAGATCTCATGATCTAGGAAATAGTGTCTGAACTTCTGGCAGGCCCAGACTAGGGCCAAGCACGTCTTCTCCATGGCTTGATAATTTCGTTCATAAGCCAAGAGAGTTTTCGAAATATAGTAGATGGCATACTCCTTATGGGTGTCATCCTCGTATTGAGCCAACAGGGCTCCTAAAGCATTCATATGCACGGAGATGTATAATAAAAGCGGTTTTCCTTGTTTTGGAGGATTCAAAACGGGGGGATTAACCAAGTATGCCTTCAGTCTCTCGAAGGATTTTTGGCATTCGTCATCCCATAAGAATTTCGTACCCTTCCTCAACAGTTTGTTGAAGGGTTCGCATCTAGTTGCCAGATTCGATATGAATCGGCGCACAGATTGTAATCGACCCTGGAGGCTACGGACTTGGGTGAGATTGGAGGGTGGAGCCATGTCTATGATGGCTCGACACTTAGAGGGGTCGACTTCTATTCTCCTTTGGCTCACCATAAAGCCTAGAAGCTTCCCTGATTCTACCCCGAACACACATTTTTGAGGGTTTAGCTTTACTTTGTAAAGCCTAAGCCTTTTGAAAATCTTTTGTAAACATTCGATATGAGTGCATCGGGTTTTGGATTTCGCCAAGAGATCATCTACATACACTTCTACAAGCTCGTGAATTTGATCATGGAAGATCGTGTTCATGGCTCGTTGGTATGTTGCGCCGGCATTTTTCAAACCAAAGGGCATGACTGTATAGCAGTATGTGCCCCATGGGGTTGTGAAGGCGGTCTTACCCTGATCTCGTGGACTTAGTTTGATTTGATTATAGCCTGAATAGCCATCCATGAATGAAAACATTTCATGACTTGCAGTACTATCGACTATCAAATCTATGTTTGGTAAAGGATAATTATCCTTTGGAGTGGCTTTATTCAGGTTTCTGAAATCGATGCATATTCAAATTTTCCCATTGGTCTTTCGAACCACAACGATATTTGACAACCAATCAGAATACGCAATGGGTTTTATAAATCCGGCTTTTAGCAGATCTTCTAAACCCTCTTTGACTTGTGTGTGTACATTCGGGTATATTTTCCTAAGCTTCTGCTTTATCTAAGGGAAGACGATGCTCGACTATGCTGGGATCTATGCCCGGCATGTTTTCATACGTCCATGCAAACACATCTAAATAGGTTTGTAGAAATGCAATGAATGCTAACTTTTCAGTTTCATGCAAGCATGCGCCTATTTTGATGGTTTTGGGATTGGAATCATCCCCTAGGTTCACCTCTACGAAATCTCCTCCTACTGATTGGGAAGGTCTTTCAAAATCGAGAATTCTATGAAATTCTAGGAGCTCAGAAGTGGGATCTTCCTCAAGGGGATCCACTTCTAGGCTTTGATCATTCTCGTGGGCTATAGACCCGAGGGAACTTGATGCGTGGTTTTCAAAATAACCTGGTTTTGTACTTGGATTTTCAAGTGATTTCGAAATTTTTGGTCTGGCTATGCAGACGATGCTTCTTTCAAAATCCTTTTCTTTTACCAAAGTCTTACCAGGAGCAGCTATGTACAAAATCTTTTTGGTATTTTCCAAATTTTCGATTTTTTTGGGTTTTTGTAAAACAAGAACTTTGGGAACTATACAAAGCACTCTTTTTTCGAGTTTTTGTTTTTCCATTGTTTTTGGTTTTTCTTGTTTTTCGATTTTTTTTATTTTAAGTTTTCAAATGTTTTTGATATTTTTTAGAAAAAGGGATCTTCCGTCATACCTACAAAGGGAAAACACTACGAGTTAGACTCGGAATAGGAGGTCTAAAACGTAGGTTTCTTCTAAGACAGGCTCCGGGGCACCCTTGACCCAGGTGGTCACAGGGGGTGGCTCCGGCGGTATTCGGGGAGTATAGCCGATCCCATATCGGCTTGGGTTGGCCCTAGGAAGGATGGGCTCTAGGAGACCCTGGTTTTGTGCCCCTAGACTTTTGTAGGGCGTGTAGCCCATGTTCAATAACATGTTCCACGACCTTTTGTTTTTTAAAAAGATGGGATATAAGTCGTGGTCCTGGAACATGCTATCGTCCATATTAGGCTCGTATGGCCTTTTGTCCAAGGGTTTTGGAAATAGGGAACGCTTGGGTTTTCCTAGGAGGATTAGAGTCGGGAGGAGGCCTGCTTTGGGCGACCCCTTCACACATACAACCTTCCTAGGGTTGTTCAACACGAGCCGAGGTGGCTCAACCATAATTTGCCCCAGGTTAGCCTCATGGGCCTGGGAGCTCGATAAACAAGGGGAGTTTATGATCCCCTGAAGCTGTGGATGACTCTCACCTAGGATCACTACGACCTGGTCCCTAAAAGGGATCTTAACACACCTGTGGAAGGTGGATGGCACAGCGCACAAGCTGTGTATCCAGGGCCTTCCCAGCAACAGGTTATAATGGGGGTGGATGTCCAAGACATGAAACACCCCCGTGTGTTCGATCCCTCCCGTTTCCATTGGGAGTTCGATGGATCCTAAAGGCCTAGACGCATTCCCATCGTATCCAGTGATAACGATGGGGCTTGGGTTCACTGAAGTCAAGGTGACTCCGATTTTGTACGCCACGGAAGTGGAAGGATGTTGAGCCCTCCTCCACCATCGACTAGGCACCTGTCCAGAGAGTGGTTGTTTAGAACCACCTCGATATGCAGGGCCTGGTTATGGGTTTCGTAGGGTCTATCTACATCATCTTCCGAAAAGGTGATGGGCAATTTTGCTCCTAATAAAGCCACTTGGGCAGACAAGGATTCCGGACTTATGTTCGAATCAACCTTGGCCCTTTCTAGAATTTTCTCTAAGACAAGTCTATGCCTAGGCGAGGTTTTGATAAGCTCTAGGATAGACATGTGAATAGGAATCTTTGAAAGGTGGTTTTCGAAATCATAAGGATTTAGGATGACTTTGTCCTTATCTGCTTTTGGCAGACCACTAGGGATATATGCTTTTGAGGGGCCAAGCACACTGACCACCTTTTGAACACCTTAAAGGTGTGGGGGTTGGTAGATCCTCCCGGATCTAGTGACTTCCCCCATGACTAGCCTAGGGTTCGCGCTAAACTTGGCTCTAAGGATGAGCTGAGGAGAACCTTGGATTTTCAAAACTGGTTTTGCCGGGGTTTCCACTTTTGGTGGTCCCCGAATGACGACTTGGGCGGGCCTCTTGTATAATACAAGGATGGGCGCACAAGTAGGTCGACCAGGTTCTGGCTTTTGCGCTAGTTCCTTGGAAATGGTGAGGGTACATACCTCCTTTCCTTTCCCACTGCCACTGGCATGTTTGGGAAAGGGTTCCTTGAAGATAGCTTGAGGTGGCTCAGGTTCCATAGTGACCCGGAGCCGGCCTTCCGCTATCAAGTTCTCAATTTTATTTAAAAGAGAGAAGCAGCGTTTGGTATCATGGCCTTTGAGCCGATGATACTTGCGAAATCGGTTTAAATACCCCCCTTTGGAAGTGACTCCTTCGGGGATTTCATGGAGTTCGATCATGCCCTGGGCAAGTAAGAGGTCTAGGACCTCCGACACTGGTTGCCCCAGCGGAGTGTACTCCCATTTTTCAACCGGTTTTTGAAAATTACGTTCTCTCTTATTTTCTAATTTTTCAAAATTTTTAGAAGTGCCCGCCATGCCTGGATCCACCCGGACATTGGCGATTTTATGGGGCTTTGCCCCTTTATCCGTCGTGGGCAGCCCATATGTGATGGGCTTTTCCAAACGGGTTTTTGGAATGGCACTTCCTTTCCATAAGTGGTCGAACGTCCCTTTTCGCAAGTTGGTTTCGAAAAGGGAGGCCTTTTTAATCAACTTATGGAAAGTTGAAATCTCATGGAGCGAGAGAAGGGTTTTTAACTCGCTTTTAAAATTATCCAGGATGAGCATTACTGCGCATCCCTCGGATATAGGCTCTCGCACTTGGCCTAAAAGCGACCTCCATCTTATAATGAAGGCATGCACGTCTTCGTTCATGCCTTGCTTTGTATCCCTTAAGGTATTCAGGGTTGGCGTGACTTTCACGTTGTGTGCAAATCTTTGCATGAAGCAGTTCGCTAACTCTTCAAAAGTAGCGAACTGGCTTAAGTCGTAGGAAGCCAGCCATTTGGCAGCTGTGCCTTTAAGGGATAGAGGGAACCAATACACCCATTTCATCGAGTCCTTTTTCTTCTTATGGGCTCGACGCGAGAAAAGCTGCAAGTGAGACCTAGGGTCTCCCAGGCCATCATACCGATGGAAGTTCGGTATTTCATCGTCACTGTCTATTTCGTAATCCATAGGAAGGAAATCAGACAGGGCGTAGCTTCTTTTCTCTTTATTCTGCCCTTTCAGCAACTGCTGTAGGGCTTTACGGTCCTTTTGTGTGAAGGACTCGTGGTATTGGTTGCCTTCCATTACGGAGGCCTCTTTTTGCTTGCGAGGTTTTTCAGATTTCTTTTTGGGCCTTTGTTCACCGTTTGATGAACATGAATCGCCTACTTCAGCCTCTTGGCTGAGAGCATCGATTTTGGCCTCAAACTCCCTTCTCAAGTCCTCGATTTCATCTAGTTTTATTTTGTTTTTGAAAATCCTCCTAGAGTGAGAACTTGATGCGCATGAGCCTTGGCTCGACACTTCACTTGGATTGGATTTTGACATGCTTTTCAAGCTTTTTCAAAATTTCCTAAGTACAAGCAAAGAAAACAAGTTAAAACGACACCTTTTTACAAAATTTTCGCAAGATTTCTACAAGTAAACTCGATTTCTGAAAAGGCTCACGTCCCACCGGGCGTGCCAATCTCTGTACACGCGCGAAAATCCCCACCTCTTTGCCTCTTTTGGGGCTTGGAGTGGATCTTCTCGTGTGTCTAAGGCCTATGTATACAAATAGAGCGTGCCAGCTAGCTTACTTAAGCTAGCGAAGATCTTTTTATCACTGACTTCTAACGTGGCGACTGTGAGCAAGTAAGCTCTTGTCGTCGCAAACCTTCTTGCACCGATGCGCAAGGGTCAGTCTGTATGCTTTTGCAAAAATCGAGTTTTGGAGAGAAAGTCTACGAAGCGGTTCGAGGTGTCTATTTCGGGTCTTTAGGATGTGATTGCATATTTTAGATCACGTGGATTTGCACGTGCCTAAGTCTTTTCTTTTATCCCTTTTCGGGCCACCTAGTTTGTGTGTTATGAACACTCCACTACATGGGCGAATTCGAGCGGGGCTTGCTTTGATGCAATATGCGTCCTACCTCGTGGTATGGCGTAGATGCAATGCAAACTCACGCTACTCCAAAGGGAAAACCCGAAATGTAAAGACAATACTGAAGGGAAATAACAGAAGGGAAATAACCGAAGGGAAATAACCGAAGGGAAATATGTATATAGCTTATGTATATGAGCCCTTACTCGGGTCTTGCAAATAAGAGCGAAGGCTCAATGTGGGTGCGTGCTTGAATTGAAAGGCTTACACACACGACATGAAATTAAACCCAAATATAAATTGCAGTATGGCCTTGACTAAGGTCTTGGAAATAAGAGCGAAGGCTCAATGTGTGTGAGAGTGCTTGAATTGAAAGACTACCCACACGACATGAAATGAAACCCAAATATAACTGCAATAAGGCCTTTACTAAGGTCTTGGGAGTAAGAGCGAAGGCTCAATGTGTGTGAAAGTGCTTGAATTAAAAGACTTACTCACACGACATGAAATGAAACCCAAATAGTATAGGTCGGCCCTTACTTGGGTCTTTCAAATAAGAGCGAAAGCTCAATGTGTGTGAGAGTGCTTGAATTGAAAGACTTACTCACACGACATGAAATGAAACCCAAATAGTATAGGTCGGCCCTTACTTGGGTCTTTCAACTAAGAGCGAAAGCTCAATGTATGTGAGAGTGCTTGAATTGAAAGACAACGCACCCAACTTAAACAAAAACCCTTCGAAAATGAAAGTATATATATACACTTATGTATTAGGGGCTGATTAGGCCCGTGTGTGTTCAAAATCGTGCACGACTAAGAGGGTGCACGTGTGTGGTTGTGCCAAGCCACGTTATTACAAGCGGGGGGAGACTATGCTCCGTTATTACAACCCCGTATCAAATTGAATCTCAAGCAAGTGTACAACTAAAGACCGAGTTTAGACACTTACGAGTAGCTGGTCCGTAGAGGTCTTGCTTGAGCGTGGGCTTGGCCTTGGGCTGCAAACGGGAGCTCCACGAAGATAGGTGATCAAAGGTGCTGGCCGGCTGCAAGTGGGGCGCGGGATAGGCGCCTCGAAGGTGGCCGGTGGCAAGTAGATGTCGCCTCAAGGTAGGGGGTTTAAAGGGGCTAAATCAGTGGGTTTTTAGGGTCACTAGGGGAGTTGAGAGTTTATGGAAGCTGGACCTAAAGGAGGGTTTGTGGGAAGGCCGAATGGGACACCTAGGGGAAGGCCGAATGGAGTATGATGGCTAGGTAGTGGACGGCAGTTTGGGTTTTACTAGGTTCGGCTAGGTGAAAAGGGTGGTGGCAAAGGCTGAGATGATGATAGGGTGGGTGGCTAGGAGTGGAGAGGTGGAAGAGAAGGGCTTTGGTGAAGTTTTGGGCACTTACCGAATGGGGAGAGGCGGTGGAAGGCAAGGAGAAGTAGGCGGGCAGGTGGGCTTTTGGTTGGTTTGGTTGGATGAAGGTGGTGGCGTCCAGCTGGATGAGGTGGTGGTGGATGGAAGAGGGAAGGTGGCGGTGCAGGTGGAGCTGGTGGAGCAGGCGGAGGTGATGGAGAGTGGTCCTGGCTAGGTGAGGAAGTGGGAGAAGGAGAGGGCCCGGCTGGGTGAGGTGAGGGTTTCCACTTGCAAAACCCGCCCCCAAAGGGGGGGGGTTTAAATAGGGGATGGGTAGGTCGGTTAGGGCTGGGCTGAGGGTAGTGGTTAGGTGGTTTAGGTAGGGTGGTATGTAGATAAGGTGGGCTGGAATGGGTTGGGCCAGATATTTTGAAACTAGGGGTTTGGGTAGATTGTGGGCTAAGGGTGGTTTAGGGGTTTAGGGCTAGGTTAGGTGGTTGGGTTTTAGGGTTAGGTTTAGTGAGCTAGGTTAGGTGATTAGGCTAGGTTTAGGCTAGGATTAGGGAAATTAATCTAGGTTTAGGGAAGGATTAGGGAAGTGGGTTAGGTGATTAGGTTGGGATTAGGCCGGGATTAGGGAAGTGGGTTAGGTGATTAGGTTCAGATTAGGGGTGGATTAGGGGTTTAGGCTAGGATTAGTCATTTTGGGTTAGGTTTAGGCGAGGGAGATCCCTTAGCATGGCCCATAGACCTTGATCATCCCATGTTGGTGCAGCCCTAGGTTAGGTTTTAGCTAATTACAAGCTTAAACCCACTCAATTAGGCTAACCCACATGATTAAACCCAAACTTGACACACAAGTCAAGCTTAATACAACACTCTTGATATTTTTCATCCCCACTCTCTCTCATGCCTAATATCCCACGTGAATTTCAAGTGGGCCCCACCTCCATTTATGAGAAGGTGATGTGGGCCATGGATATGGATATTGGATTGGATCTCTGGATCCAAATCCAAATCCAAGCCCACATATGGGTTTGGATTGGAATCTGGATATATATGGTCCAGATCCAATCCAAACTGAACTCTGACTCCTTCGAGCTGGGTTCGAAACGGACGATTCGTGCGGGGCCTGACAGCATCAGTACTCCGTCTGCGTTGGGTCTTCGCCAACATAGTCGTCCGCCTCCGTTTCTGCCTTTCGGAGATGACTTCAAATGCTATTTTGATAAGAACAGGGTCTTGGACGTTCGAGATCCTAGGGTGTGAATCAAATACAAGAGTTGCTGCGCCGGGCTTGACGTGTGCTCCGGTTCCGGGCTCTTCTTAACTCTCCTGGTCCTGTCTTGATCACGCCAAGCCACTTTGGGGTTTCAAAACATGTTTTAAAAAGGGTTTTCAAAAGCCATATCATATGTTTTTGAAAGATGTAGTTTAAAACAGATATACAGGGTTGTCTGGAAGGCTCCTGGGTTTCCAGACTCAAAATAGCCCTTTGGGGCTGCTTTTACAAACCCAGATGAATTTGAGAAATTCGTGGGATTTCGGGGTGTTTACAATTGTATAACCCTGAATGAAGGAATTTATACTTTACGAAAAGTAGAGTCTTCAAAAACGAAATTGGCGACATTTCAAAAATCTTTGGCTTACAAGATTGAGCCTTGTTCAAAATATCAAAATATTTTCAAAAAGTGGATGCTATTAAGAAATAGGACGATCTTCGTTGAATCGAGTAACCAAAGAGATATGCTTTCCCCCATTTTACTTTTCTCTCCAAAAAGGAAAATTGGCAACATCTAAAAGAAAAAAGAAAAAGGAGAATACAAAAACTCCTCCAAGAAGAGGTCTTCCCCTTCAAATAGAAAGAGGGAATACAAAAACTCCTTCGAAAGAGGTCTTCTCTTTGAAAGAAAAAAAAGAGAAAAAGAAAAAGAGAATGCAAAAACTCCTCGAAAAAGAAGCCTTCTCAGAAAAGGGAATACAAAACTTCTTCAAAAGAGGTCTTCTCTTGAAAAAGAAAAAGAAAAGCCAAAGCTCAAAAGAGCGATTTTCCGTCTCTTTGCCTAAAACCACGGGACGCTTCAGAAGGGACCGTGGTAACTCTTTCCCATATCCCCATAGCTTATCCCCAAGGAAAAAGATTCAAACTATGATGTAAACACCCCAAAATCCCACGAACTTCTCAAATAACCTGGTTTTGTAAAAGCTGCCCCAAAGGGTTATTTTGAGTCTGGAAACCCAGGAGCCTTCCAGCCACCCTGTACATATGCTTTAAATTATATATGTTTTAAAATATGTATAAAATAGTTTTAAAACCTTTTAAAAGTTGTTTTTAAACCCCACAAAGTGACTTGGCCTGAGGTGCTGGCCGAACGGCAAGGGTGCAGCGGGGGTGGTGCCTTGGCGCTAGCCGAGTGGAGCTGGGTGATGCTGCCTTGGCTGAGGTTGGGGCGCTTAGGGAAAGTAAGGGGAGCTAGGGTGTGTCACTAAGGTGTAGGGGGAAGTCTTGGGGAGAGGTAAGGCTGAATGTATTGGCTAGGGGGTGTCTAAGGGGAAGGTAAGGTGCCGGGTGGTGCAGTTGGGTAGAGGTTGGCCGAATGGTGGCAGGTGATGGCCGGTTGGATGAAGTGGAGACTAGGCTAAGGAAGGAGTTGCGGGTGATGGCTAAGAGTGGAGGGGGAGTGAAGAGAGGGTAGTGTTATGGTGGGGTACTAACCGGAGGATGGCTGGGTAAAGGGTGAAGTAGCGGGTGTCTAAGGTAGGCAGCCGAATGGAAGGTGGCAGGTTGGTGCAGTCGGGTGGTGTGGAGTCAAGCTGGCCGGGGAATGGAGGTGGCGTGGAGTGGAGCTGCTGGAAGTTGGAGGCGGCGGGTTCCAAGAGGGTGCAGGTGAGAAGAGAGGGAAAGGGATGAGAGAGGAGAGGGGGCTCGGCTACCCAAAGGAGCATGGAAAACCCGCCCACTAGGGGGGGGGGGGGTTATAGGGTTTTGATAGGGTCGGTTGGGGCTGGTATTGGGGGGCTGGTTTAGGGGTAAGGTGGTAGTGGTTAGGGGATATGGTGGGCTGGGTATTTAGGTGGGCCAGATATTTAGCTTAGGTGGTTTTAGGGATATGGTGTGCTAGGGTTTTAGGTGGGCTGGTTTAGTGGTTTAGGGCTTAGCTAGGTGGGTTGGGCTTAGGGTGAGGTTTAGTGGAGTGGGTTAGGTGTTTAGGCTAGGATTAGGTCGGGATTAGGGGAATTAGGCTAGGTTTAGGGAAGGATTAGGGAAGTGGGTTTGGTGATTAGGTTGGGATTAGAGAAGGATTAGGGAAGTAGGTTAGGTGATTAGGTTGGGATTAGGGAAGGATTAGGGGAAAATGGCTAAGTAAGGGGGATTAGGCTAGGGTTAGGGTTAGGAGCATCCCTTTGTATGGCCCATAGACCTAGTTGCATCATGTTGGTGCAGCCCTAGGTTTGGTGTAGGTTCATACAAGCTTAAACCCACACTCATTAGGCTAACCCACATGATTAACCCAAAACTTGACATATAAGTCAAGCTTAACACATTTCACTCGCATTTAATCCTCTCCATTCTCTCTCATACCCAAGATTCCACGTGAATTTCAAGTGGGCCCCACCTCCATTTATGAGAAGGTGATGTGGGCCCTGGATGTGGATATTGGATTGGGTCTTTGGATCCAAATCCAAATCCAAATCCACATATATGTTTGGATTGGGATCTGGATATATATGGTCCAGATCCAATCCAAAGCTGAATTTTGACTCCTTCGGGGTATGTTCGAAACGAACGGTTTGTGCGGGTTCTGACAGCATCAGTACTCCGTCTTGTGTTGGGTCTTCGCCAACATGGTCGTCCGCTTCTGTTTTCACCTTCCGGAGATGATTTCAAACAGTTTTGTTGATAATAGGGGCTTGGATGTTCGAGATTCTGGGGATGAATCTAACACGAGAGTTGATGTGTTGGGCTCGACATGTGCTCCGGTTCTGGCTCTCTTTCGCTCTTCTGGTCCTGCTTTCATCAGGCCAAGTCGCTTTGTGGGGTTTCAAAACAGCTTTTAAAAGGTTTTAAAACTATTTTATACATATTTTAAAACATATATAGTTTAAAGCATATGTACAGGGTGGCTGGAAGGCTCCTGGGTTTCCAGACTCAAAATAGCCCTTTGGGGCAACTTTAATAAAACTAGGTTATTTGAGAAGTTCGTGGGATTTTGGGGTGTTTACAAATGCCCCTCTTTGTCATTATCCAAATTGATTTGGATAATGGCAAAGACGACAAACACCCCTTTCAATGTCTCCCTAGATCTATCCACGAAAATATGGGATCGTCCCAATCTTTAGCAAAATCTCACTTTTAAAACCCTGGTAGGAGGAGATATCACGCCAAAGAGATATACAAAACGGTTTTTGGTCTTAAAATGGGATCATGTTATACAAGTGTCTATGCGTGAAAATGCAGATGCATGACATGGGTGGGGTGCCAAGAGTGGCGACCTCCTATAGACCAGATATATGGTCAAACTCTTGAGACTTACAAAGGCCTGTTGCTACAAGTGAGCAGATCCTATGCTGTTCGATGTTCGATTTTTCAAAATCTATTTACAAAATTTATTTACAAAAACTATTTACAAAAATCTATTTACAAAAGGGAAAACTGTCTTGAGTCTCAATTGTAAGGATCTCGAGCTCTTCGTGTTTGCCTTTGCTTGAGTCTTGACACTCGCTAATCTAGCGGAGGTTTTATAAGAAAACAAGCTATATTTCAAATTCCTACGTCTTACTCGAAACGTCGAATTCTCAAACAAAATGAAATTCAAGTAAGTAAATCCTATTTTTACTTTAGGATTTCTCGAAATGAACCATGTTATACTTGGGATAAGCCAGGAATGGGAAAGAGGTACCACGGTCCCTTCTGAAGCGTCCCCTGGTTTAAGGCATAGAAGGCGGAAAACTGCTCTTTTTGAGCTTTTTGGCCTCTTTTTTCTTTTTTTTATAGAGGGTCTCCCTTTGGGAGTATTTTTTCTTTAATCCCTCCTTTTCACAAGAGAATCGATTTTTTCTTTTGGATTCTGGTTTCTTTCTTTTGGAAAGAGACTTTGGATGGGAAAATTCCCTTTATTTGGGCCATGTTTTCCTTTTGGAAGGAGAAGAGAAGGGGGAAGGACTTATCCCATGGTCACACTCGATCCATTCCAGATCAGCCTATTTAGAAATAGCACGTACTACTTGCAAGTATCTTGCTATATTGAACGAGGCCTTTCTTTGTAAGAAGAAGGATTTTGAAATATAACCACGATTTGGAAGACTCCACTCTTTCACAAGTACGAATTCTCTCACTCAAGGTCACACGATTTGCTCTTGAACCTTACTTTCTAAGTCTCAAAGCAGTTATCCCCTAGGTTTTCAAAAATTGGAATTTAACCCAAATCCTACACATAATACTTCTTTAGGTATTGAATATTGATAGGATCTGCTAAATTCCTACCTTCTACATCGATCAACCAATACGAGTTGTTCGTGGTGGTTGCACGTACAACATAGGGTCCATCCCACTTGGGGCACCACTTTCCAAGGGGATGCGGGCCATGATAATGGATGATTTTCAAAACCAGATCTCCCACTTCAAAGTGGCGAGGTCTCATGTGTTTGCCATAATGTCGGGCAATCCTTTACCGGTATGCATGAGCATGATCCATAGCAAGGAGTCGCCTCTCATCTAGCAAATCTAGTTCAGCCATCCTAGCATGCTGAAGCGTCTCTAGGGGGAGGTCGAGTGCGATGGATGTATGGAATGAATGCAATTGTGTATGAATGGGAAGAATGGCGTTTGTGCCATAGACCAATTCGAATGGTGTGGCATTCGTGGGAGTCCGGATGGAAGTCCTATAAGCCCATAAGGCTTCATCCAGCTTCTCGTGCCATGTCCTACCCTTCTCTAAAGTTTTCTCAATTATACTAATGAGAGTCTTATTAGTGGCTTCGGCTTGGCCGTTGCCTTGTGGGTAGTAGGGCGAGGAGAAGTGGTGAGTTATGCCATACGTGTTGCACAGCTTAACCATCCGCTTGTTTTTGAATGGGGTACCATTATCGGCCACAAGGTCTCGTGGAACCCCAAATCGAGCCAAGATATTCCTCCTAATGAAAGCCACCACATGTTGCCCCTGTACGTTGGTCAGGGAGATGGCTTCCACCCACTTGGAGAAATACTCAATGGCTGCTAAAATGAATCGATGCCCATTCAAGGCTTTTGGAAAGATCGGGCCTACGATATCAAACGCCCACATGGTAAATGGCCAGGGGCTGACCACAGAATGTAATGCAGATGATGGGATATGAATGGCGTGCCCATGCACTTGACATGGATGACACTTCCTAACATGATCGTGACAATCCCTTTTAAGGGTGGACCAAAAATAGCCCACTCTAAGTATTTTCATTGCCATCATGTTGGCATTAACATGACCTCCACATTCTCCATCGTGGAACTCATGCATAACAATCCTAGCCTCCTCTAGATCGACACATCTAAGTAGGATACCGGTAAAGCTTTTCTTATATAGAACCCCACCCAGAATGGTGTATCGGGTCGAAATTTTACGGATGAACGCCTTATCTTTGGATGTGCCATCCTCGGTGAATCCCTCATTTTCTAGAAATCGTTTGATGTCATAAAACCAAGGTTGTTCAGCAAAATCTAGGTTATTTTGGCAAATATCCAAATCGTGTGTGGATGGGTTGGGCGCATGCCATATTTCTAAAGATCAGGTCCCTAAAACGGGATCGACCTTTAGGGCTGAACCCAAGGAGGAGAGGGCGTCAGCAATGCCATTATCCTCTCTTCCTACGTGTGTGAGCTTACACGATTGGAATGACTCAACCAATCGAGTGGCCAACTCGTGATATGGAAGGAGTTTTTCGTTTCGTACTTGACAAATTTTCAAAACTTGGTTTATAACAAGGAGCGAATCTCCAAAGACCTCGATGCATGATGCCCCTAGAGTTTTTGAAATCCTTAAGCCTTGTATGAGTGCTTCATACTCAACTATGTTGTTGGAACATTCGAAATCTAGGCGGATTGCTATGAGAATCTCATCCTTTTCAGGGGAGATGAGGATGACCCCAGCATCAGCCCCTCGTTGGTTTCGTGCCCCATCGAAGTGCATTTTCCACACTTGGTTTTCGAAAGAGTTTGCCAAAATGTGGTTTTGAAAATGGTTTTGCAATATGCCTTCATCAGGCATTTCATCAAGTATGGGATATGCGTCCTCCAGGGGGAACTCAACCACGTAATCAACTAGGGCTTGCCCCTTAATGGAGATCTGGTGATGGTATTTCAGGTCATACTCCATTAGAAGGAGTTGCCATTTGCCCAACCTACCAGTGAGAATGGGTTTCTCAAACAAGTGCTTAATTGGATCAAGCTTGGATACTATCCAGATCTCATGATCTAGGAAATAGTGTCGAAATTTCTGGCAGGCCCAGACTAGGGCCAAGCACGTCTTCTCCATGGCTTGATAATTCCTTTCATAAGCCAAGAGAGTTTTCGAAATATAATAGATGGCATACTCCTTATGGGTGTCATTCTCGTATTGAGCTAATAGAGCTCCCAAAGCATTCGTATGCACGGAAATGTAAAGTAAAAGAGGTTTTCCTTGCTTTAGAGGATTCAAAATAGGGGGATTAACCAGGTATGCCTTTAGTCTCTCGAAGGACTTTTGGCAGTCGTCATCCCATGAAAATTTCGTGCCCTTCCTCAACAGCTTGTTGAAGGGTTCGCATCTAGTCGCCAGATTTGATATAAATCGGCGAACAGACTGTAATCGACCCTGGAGGCTACGAATTTGTGTGAGATTGGAGAGTGGAGCCATGTCTATGATGGCTCGACACTTAGAGGGGTCGACTTCTATACCTCTTTGGCTCACCATAAAGCCTAGAAGCTTTCCGGATTCTATCTCGAATACACATTTTTGAGGGTTTAACTTTACTTTGTAAAGTCTAAGCCTTTCGAAAATCTTTTGCAAACATTCAATGTGAGTGCATCGGGTTTTGGATTTTGCCAAGAGATCATCTACATACACTTCTACGAGCTCATGAATCTGATCATGGAAGATCGTGGTCATGGCTCTTTGGTATGTTGCGCCGGCATTTTTCAAACCAAAGGGCATGACTGTATAGCAGTACGTGCCCCACGGGGTTGTGAATTGGGTCTTACCCTGATCTCGTGGACTTAATTTAATTTGATTATACCCTGAATAGCCATCCATAAACAAAAACATCTTGTGATTTGCAGTACTATCGACTATCAAATCTATGTTTTCCCATTGGTTTAGACTAGGATTAGGTCGGGATTAGGGGAATCAGGCTAGGATTAGGGAAGTGAGTTTGGTGATTAGGTTGGGATTAGGGAAGGATTAGGGGAAAATGGCTAAGTAAGGGGGATTAGGCTAGGGTTAGGAGCATCCCTTTGTATGGCCCATAGACCTAGTTGCATCATGTTGGTGCAACCCTAGGTTTGGTGTACGTTCATACAAGCTTAAACCCATACTCATTAGGCTAACCCACATGATTAACCCAAAACCTGACATATAAGTCAAGCTTAATACATTTCACTCACATTTAATCCTCCTCATTCTCTCTCATACCCAAGATTCCACGTGAATTTCAAGTGGGCCCCACCTCCATTTATGAGAAGGTGATGTGGGCCCTGGATGTGGATATTGGATTGGATCTTTGGATCCAAATCCAAATCCAAATCCACATATATGTTTGGATTGGGATCTGGATATATATGGTCCAGATCCAATCCAAAGCTGAATTCTGACTCCTTCGGGGTATGTTCGAAACGAACGGTTTGTGCGGGGCCTGACAGCATCAGTACTCCGTCTTGCGTTGGGTCTTCGCCAACATGGTCGTCCGCTTCTGTTTTCACCTTCTAGAGATGATTTCAAACAGTTTTGTTGATAACAGGGGCTTGGATGTTCGAGATTCTGGGGATAAATCTAACACGAGAGTTGATGTGTCGGGTCGACATGTGCTTCGGTTCCGGGCTCTCTTTCGCTCTTCTGGTCCTACTTTCATCAGGCCAAGTAGCTTTGTGGGGTTTCAAAACAGCTTTTAAAAGGTTTTAAAACTATTTTATATATATTTTAAAACATATATAGTTTAAAGCATATGTACAAGGTGGCTGGAAGGCTCCTGGGTTTCCAGACTCAAAATAGCCCTTTGGGGCAGCTTTTATAAAACCAGGTTATTTGAGAAGTTCGTGGGATTTTGGGGTGTTTATAGTACGCTTTTGAAAAAGCCCCAAATCTACGCTCAAACTCGCTAAAATTAGGCCACTTGTGCACCCACATATCCGGCCTAATTAGCTAAAACTCTAAGACTTGGAATCGTATAGCCCTTGTACATAAAATTTGCAACGTAGGCACGAAATCAAACCCCTAACTCAAAAATACTTATATTTTCAAGAGTTAAAATTGTTCTTATCGAAGTCCATAAGCGCTTAAACTGACCCTTGAGCATCGGTTCAAGAAGGTTTAAAGCGAAAAAATCTCGCTTTCCCATAATTGCCTAAAAGTCAGATATTTTCAAAAACTTCGCTAGTTTTGGTAAGCTAGCTGGCACGCCCTTTAAAAGCGACGTAGATGCGAGAAGGTTCATTTCAGGCCTCAAAAGCTAGATGTGAGAATTTTCGTGGCTTACAGCCGGCACTTCAAAATCTGAACCTAAAAATAAAAAGGTTCAAAAGTCTTTTGAAAAGAGGGAGTATACCCCGCTTGGGCAACCCATCTCAGAGGTCCTCAACCTCCTACTCGCCAAGGGAATGGTAACACTCCCCGATATTCCTGATGGAACACCCTCAAAAGGGAAATTTTTGAACAAATTTTGCAAGTATCATAGGCTCAAGGGCCATGATACAAATAAGGGTTACTCTCTTTTAAATAAAATCGAGGACTTGATAGAGCAGGGTTGGCTCCAGGTCACAAAGGAACTGGAGCCCGCCCAAGCCATTCTTAAAGAGCCCTTCCCCAACCACACAAGCACCAGTGGGAAGGACAAAGAGGTATGTTGTTTCTCAACTTCCTTGAATTGTTTGGAGCATGCATTGCATACGAACTTCACTACTTGTCAATAAAAAAGGTCAGACAAGTAGTGACCCAGGGAGCGCTTAGAGTCTCGACCCCAGCTAGAGCCTTATTAGAGATTCGTGGTGCTCCAAAGCACCAAGCTAGAGCCCACCTAGGAACGAGCCATAGGGAGGGTGTGGATAAGGTGACTAGGTCTGGAAGGATCTACCAACCCCCACACTTAGCAAAAGATGCTAGCAAGGAAGCGGTCACTGTCCCCGGCCCTTCAAAATCATACATTCCTAAAGCATCGCATCTCATGGGTAAAAACAATTTGTTAACCCCATATGATTTCGAAAATTATCTTGCTAAGATTCCCATAAACATGTCTATCCTACAACTAATCCAAACTTCCTACAAGCATAGACAAGTCTTAGAAAAAATCTTAAAAAGGGTCAAGGTTAACTCAACCATAACCCCTGAGTCCCTATCCTTCCTAGTCTCACTTATCTGTGCTAAAACCCCTATTGTGTTCTCGGAAGATGAGCTAGAACGATCATGCCAAACCCATAACCAAGCCTTGCATATAGAGGTGGTATTGAATCACCATCCTCTAGACAAGTGTTTGGTTGATGGGGGAGGAAGTGTAAACATCCTTCCGTTACAAGTGGCCTTTTAAATCGGAGTCTCCTTAACCTCTTTGAATCCAAGCCCCATCGTTATCACAAGATACGATAGAAATGCATCCAAGCATTTATTAGTCGTAGAGTTACCCATGGAGATAGGGGGTATAACCCATACAGGGGTGTTCCATGTCTTAGACATACACCCCCATTACAACCTACTCCTAGGAATGGAAACATAGCCTTCGGGTCATGCCATCCACCTTCCATAGGTATGTCAAGATCCCCCATGAAAGCCAAATTATGGTAATTTTAGGAGAAAACCACCCTCAGCTTAGGGGAGTTCAAAACTTCCCTTACTTGTCAAGCCATCAAACTTGTGAGTCAAACCTAGAAAAACCCTTGGTCGACCCACCCAAGTTCATCCTAAAGAGACCTAAGGATGTGTAGACTTAAATTTTTATTTCAAATCATTTATGATTCAAAATCAAATTCTCGGACTACGTCGTGTTGGGCGAGCATGCCAGTTAGTTTGTTAAAACTAACAAATTCTGATTTTCTAACTTCTAAAGACGATTGTGGACAAGTGAGATCTTTTTGACATAGGCCTTCTTGAACCAACACTCAAGGGTCAACCTAGACGCTTGAAAAGTGTTTGAATTCGTTTAACTCGAAAAAGGAAAAACCAGATTTTACAAAGTTTTAGATTTGTGCCTAAGTTCTTGATTTCTAAAAAATTTCAGATTCTGAAAATTGTAGAATTTGTTCAGTTTCAAAGACCTGTTCTCTGAATTTTTAAAAATACTTCTGATTCTGCAAAAATTCTAAAATTTTATAGAAGGAAGATACATGTTTGCAAAACCAGAATATATTTTTATTTTATATTTTTATTTTGTAATTTCTGAGAATTAAATTCAGAACTAGAGACTGTTTAGAAAATCAGAACAGTTCTGTGTTTGTGAGTCAGAGGCTCAGAAAAACAACCATATCTCCGCACTCAGACATCCAATCTTGACAAATTTGTTTTGTTAGAAATCTAGAGATGTTAGATTTCTAGAGAATCAAATTTCATTTAATTCTACTCAGTGGTTGCAAAGATATGAATGAAAGAACAGGGGTCTGTTTCTGAATGTTCTGCTTCTGTAAAACGCAATCTGATTTTTACAAAACTTCACGGATTTAACTAACTAAGCAAACGATCATAAAAATTCCTCAAAATTTTACCCAATTACCGATGATATATATAGATCAAACGTGCAAAACTTCACATCAATTGGATTAGCCATTTGTTTAGAATAATCTTGTGATCAGACATGTGTGCTCATACAGCTTCAGAAATCAAAGTTGAAGAAAATTTTATAACGTTCCTAACTTGGTTTGGAACAACATTCAACCTATATTCAGTCTTAACATTTATGGAAATCAAGCACATATGTGATGTTCATCTCTGTAGACACCGAAAATTTTCACTTACGGGTTCTTAGGCCTGAAGTGAACCTTTTTGCAATCTACTTCGCTTTATGGGCGTGCCAGCTAGTTTACTTTAACTAGCAAAGTATGTTTTGAAAATAATCTGACTTTTGAAAGGTGATTGTAGGCAAGCGGGATTTTTACGTCACAGACCTTCTTGCACCGATGCGCAAGGGTCAGTCTGTACGCTTAGAGACTTCATTTTGAAACAAGTTTAACTCAAAATATATTTTGAATGAAAAAGTGTTTTAAAACCTTTTGAAAACCATGCATTTGGGCGATTTTGATTTTGTAAGGGTTGGATGACCCTAAGTCTTTCAAATTTTAATCTGCTTAGGCACGATGGGCATGCATCGAAATAGCCTAAGTCTTGGCGTGTTTGCACGATTGATTCGGGTTGTTTTTGTATGATTTTCAGATTTTAGATCACGTGAATTTGCACGTGCCTAAGTCTTTCTTTTTATCCCTTTATGGGCCACCTAGGTGTGTGTTATGAACACTCCACTACATGGGGTGAATTTGAGCGGGAGTACGGGGCTTGCTTCGATGCAATATGCGTCCTACCTCGTGGTATGGCGTAGATGCAATGCAAACTCAAGCTACTCCAAAGGGAAAACCCGAAATGTAAAGACAATGCCGAAGGGAAACAACCGAAGGGAAATGACTTGTAAAGTGTAGACACCCAAAATTTTCTTCTAAAATTCTTACCTTTTTAGGAAAGTGGCCATTTTTAGCAATTTTGGGGGTTTTTGAAGGAAAAGGCACTAAACGAGTTTGTTTTGGTACCAAAATTTTATGAAAGCTTTAAAATGATGAAAGGATGCTTTCCGTTCTAAAAGTTTCGAATTTTGACAAAATTGGGAAAAATGACGATTTTGCCCTTAACACGAGAAAAACAGGATTTCGTTTCCTTAAAAGATTTATGATGAAAAGTACCTTGAAAGCTTGCCTTTTTAAAAAGATACAGGTATCAAAAAGACAAGTTGATACCTGAAAAGGATGTTGGGCGCCCAAAAAAGGAAAATGGGCGTTAAAAAGGAAAAGTGAAGCTTCCCAGAAAGAAAAGCTCATATTTGGAAAGAAATCAATTTCCAGAGGGCAAAGTTGGTATTACCAAGAGAAAGGAAAGATTGATGCAAGAACAATGGCTTCCGAAGAGAAAAGTTTGGTATCGAATGCATTTGATAACATATCCATGTTATGTTTGGTTCCTAAAAGAAGGCAATTGGTGTACTTATATGCATCAGCTTTACATTATCACCTGTTGCTATCATGTTAATTTGGTGTTGAAAATAAGGTTAATGTTCCAACACTCATGGAGGAAATCCAGCAAGCATGAAAGTTGGTTTTCGAAAACGTAACATGGGCCTTACTTAACAATTTCATAATAGGTAGGCATGAACATAATTACTTTCACAGCAGATGCGCAGATAATGGGGGATTGTTTGATCAATGTTCGGTTGTTTAAAATGCTAAGTTGTCATCAGGATCAAACTGTATAACTGAAGTGGAAAGGGTGGAACAGTGTCAACCATCATGTGAACTGATGAAACACTTGTCTGCTGTTCGAGATGTTGTCAATGGGCACTCTTTCCTGCTGTAAGGGGGACCTTTGATATCTTTGTTTAAAGTAACGAGGAGATTCACATGCTGGGAATAAACTTCCAACTGGGATGGGATGCTGTAGTTAAAGCATAGTATCTCAACAATTTCTGTGTGTGAATAGGAGTGGAACAGTTAGTATCAAAAGCTCAAGATTGTGCTATGCTGTGAATGCAGTAAAATGATTGTTATATTCATGTCTTGGACTTCTTTTATGATCTTAGTTGTTATATTTTGAGAGTTCATCGAGCTGGTATCAATCTGGTATGTATGATTGATCAAGGCGAGAAGCGTTGAGCCCCTTTGAAAAGAATTGAAATGTTTATGAGCGGGACTTGGTTTGAATTTCTACATAACTATACTTAGTGTTCTGGGGAAGGCAAGAAAACACTTGCTGATGTTAGCAAGGCGGTGGTGACTCGATAGTCCTGCAGATGCTCACAAAGAGCATATTCCGTTGTTGAGGAGCACGATCAATCCTTGTTCAAGATACCAGACTCATTATCAACGTGATAGAATTAGGAGCAGCAGTAGTTCAGAAAGTGACTCAGATTCAGATGAAGATGATGTTATACCTGCTGTGCAAGCTCTGTGGATAACATTACTACTGATTTATTGATAGACAGCATCCAACTAAAGGCTCTCTTGTGGATAATGAAAAAGCTAACGGTATTACGGATCATAGTGAGCTACACCAAAAAAAAAAAACGGAATACGAACTTGTTGACTTGCCTCCTAATACAAGGCCTCTCCCGATTTTCATCAACAAGAGGAGCAGCTACTCAAAGACAGAAGGAAGCGGTTGAACCACAAAATATCGAGCCGCCATCTGCACAAACAGGTACGTTTCTTCTGTGCCTCACCAGATAACGTCCAATACGTTATCTGAAATCAAGGCATCATGAGGCGTAAAGTCTTCAACGACCCCTAGCTGTGTTCCTATCCACTACCTCAACAACTTCAACAAACCTGCAGCAAAACATGCTATCAAAACGGATTACAGATAACGCTCAAAAACTCAATTCTACAGATAATGTTCATCAACTCAGATGGAACCAAATACAGAAAATCAGGCTTATCAGATCAGGCAGTACTCAAGGCTTATCCAACACAGATAAAATCAAAAGAAGATCATGTGAAGATCACGTTCCAAATCGGATCATATCAGGTAGCAAATCGATCCTATCAAAACAACTAAGTTCAGGCCTATCCAAATCACACCAAGCAGGTATCCGTGAGCCTATAAAAGGGCTCTCCCAGGTCCTGCAGAGGGCATCAACCAATGAGCATCAAGAGGGAACCAAAAAAAAAGAGAGGAACATTCAGTCCGAAAACTCAGAGAAATAGAGAGAGAGAGAGAGAAAGGAAGAGAAGAAGGAGAAGAAGGAAGTCCGGCCTGGTTCCGACGTCCGACGAAGTGCTCCTACGTCCCCTCTCACTCACACAGGTTGGAATTCTTGCACAAATTGGTTTTAATTCATGAGAATCTGAAAAAGCACAGATTCTGGAAATTTGTACATGAATCAAGGCCTTGAGCCCATGTTCTTCATTTATATCGATACAAACATGCATGATTCCTTCATGAACAGAATTAAAATCCATGTTTAGATGATTTCCATGCATCATTAGGACTGATACAGGTTGAATTTCGTTTTAGAATCACGTTAGGAACTTTCTGAAATTTTCTGTAAAACTGATTTCTAAAACTGTCTGTGCACACATGTCTGATCACGGAATTTTTATAGACAAATGGATAATCCAATTGCTTCGATATTTTGCTAATCTAGATATATCAGACTTTATCAGATAAAAGTTCAAGGAATTTTTATAAAATATTGCCTAGTCAATTAACTCCGTGAAGTTTATACAAAATCCAGATTGTGTTTTACAGAAACAGAACGTTCAGTAACAGACCTATGTTCTTTTGCCCATATCTCTGCACCCACTGAATGAAATTGGATGAAATTTGATTCTTTGGAAACCTAACATCCGTATCTTTCTAACACAACAAATTTTATCGAAATTGGATGACTGAGTGCTGAGATATTGCTGTTTTTCTGAGCTTCTAATTCACAGAAACAGGGTTGTTCCGAATTTTATAACAGTTTCTTATTCTGTATTTAATTCTCAGAAAATAAAGAATAAAATTATAAAATAAAAATATATTCTGATTCTACAGACATGTGTCTCTATTCTGTAAAAGTTTTAGAATTTTTGGAGAATCAGAAGTATTTTTAAAAATTCAAAGAATAGGTCTTTGGAACTGAACAGATTCTGCAACTTTCAGAATCTGAAAATTTTCAGAAATCAAGAACTTAAACACAAATCTGAAACTATTGGAAAATCTGGTTTTTCCTTTCTCGAATTAACGGATTCAAACAAATTTCAAGCGTCTAGGCTGACCCTTGAGCACCGGTTCAAGAAGGCCTAAGTCGAAAAGATCTCACTTATCCACAATCGTTCTTAGAAGTCAGAAAATCAGAATTTGTTAGTTTTGATAAACTAACTGGCACACTCGCGCAACCCGACGTAGTTCGAGGGTTTGATTTCAAATCCCACGATTTGAAATAAAATCACATCTACATAAAGTAAATAGCGGAAGGGGAAATATGGCTATATCTTAAGAGCGGAAAGGCTCAATTGTGTAAGTGTGTGTCGTGTATATATTAAAAGACAACGCACACGACTTGAACCTTAAAACCCGAATCTTAAAGACATAGCCGAAAGAAATACTTTATATAGAGTATATGTAGGGGCCCTTACTTGGGTCTTGCAAATAAGAGCGAAGGCTCAATGTGTGTGCGTGCTTGAATTGAAAGACTTACACACACTACATGAAATGAAACCCAAATATAAATTGCAGTATGCCTTGACTAAGGTCTTGGGAGTAAGAGCGAAGGCTCAATGTGTGTGCGTGTGGGAATGTAAAGACAACTCACACGACATAAATGAAACCCAAATATAACTGCAATAAGGACTTTACTAAGGTCTTGGGAGTAAGAGCGAAGGCTCAATATGTGTGCGTGTGGAAAATGGAAAGACAACACACACGACTTAATTAAAAAACCCCTTGACTTAAAATATATAAATATAACTATATATTAAGGGCTTGTTAGGCCCGTGTGTATGCAAGAAGTGTACGACTAAGAGCGGAAAGGCTCAAGTGCGTGTGTGTGTGGGTGTGTCAAACCACGTTATTACAATCGGGGGGAGACGAAGCTCCTTTACTACAACCCCGTATCAAAATTTAATTGAATATAAAGCAAGTTAATGTAATAGACCAAGTTTAGACACTTACAAATAGCTGGTCCATGTTCAACTTGCTTGCACGTGGGCTCACGGTTCACCTTAGGCAGCCAAGAGGGGGTTATCCTAGGTGGCTTTGAGGGAGGTTCTATGGGGCACGATTAGGGCCTTAGGGAAGCTTAGGTTCAGCCAAGACAGGGGTTGTGTAGGGTCTGTCCTAGGGTGCAGGTCACGGCCAGGGTGCAGGTCAAGTCGGCAGGGGGTTGGACAGGTCGACAGGGAGGCAGTCGGGTCGGCAGGGAGGCGTCTGGCACCTGGCGTAGCAGACGGGCGCCTGGTGCGGCTGTAGTGGCGCGGGGTGCGCTGGGGCGCAGGGCGCGGTGTGCTGCGGGGCGCGTTGCGGGAGAGGCAACAGGGAGCGTGGACTGGGCGCGGGGCGCGCGACAGGCGTGGTAGGGGGTTCGAGTGACGCGCAAGGCGCGGTCCGGTTAGATTTAGGTTGGTTCAAGTCTAGGGTTAGGTTTGGTGGAACCTAGGTTGGGTTAGGGCTAGGTTTAGTTAGGGTTAGGTTCAGTTGGGGTTAGGTCCAATTGGGGTTAGGTAGGTTCGAACCTAGGCTAGGTTGGGGGTTAGGTTTAGAGGGGTGTAGAGAGAATGGCTAGGTTAGGTTAGGCTTACCTCTTGGAGCCGGTCCTTCATGGCTTGAGCCCACGTCTCCACGGTTGCAGCCACTTGGTCCAGCCCACCTTGGTTGCAGCCCCTTGGTCTAGACCCACATAGCCCACATGGCTTGAACCCACCTCATCCAAACCCAATATTTTTATGGATACGGATCTGGATATTTTGGTCCAGATCTGATCCAATCCAAACACTATTTGGATCCAATCCAAATCCAAACACTATTTGGATCGACCCAAACACTATTTGGATTGGCCCAAATCCAAACACTATTCATTACATGAATTTGGATCTGGATATTTATGGTCCAAATCCAAATCAAAATTTCTTCGGACAGTCCTTCTTGGCTTCTCGAGGCGAACGATCTGTGTGGGCACTGGCTTCATCAGCGCTCCGTCTGGTGCTGGGTTTTCCCCAACTTTGTCGTCCGAACTCCGTCTCGCCGTTCTGAACTCCGTTTTTCTTGGTTTTCACCGTTTTTGGCTTTTTCTTCAAACGGGCTCTGCTTTCTTTTGTTTTTTATCAAGGAGTGGCTTCTGAAGCTCTAGGCTTGAATCCTTTTCGGGCCTAGGGTCTTCTTTTGCCTTCTGTACCTGTTTTCACATGTCAAAACAAGTTGTCGTTTTGGCTCAAACGAGCTTTTTTGAGAGTTTTTTGAAATATAGAAGATTTGGGGTGTTTACAGATGCCCCTCTTTGGCATTATCCAAATACATTTGGATAATGGCAAAGAAGAAACACCCCGTTTTGGTTTTTCTCTCAAATTTTTTCGAGAATACACCATTTATTTCGCAAAAACCCTATTTTCTTTTTTCACAAGTGGGGATTTTTAGCAAAAGGGGGCTTTTCCTAGCTATTTCCCTATATGTATGATCATGCACGAACGACTCTTTGAATGCATGCATGAGAAAAAATTTATTTTTGGTTTTTGAGCCCGAAGAGAGCCTTTTGAGGCTGGTTGCTCCGAGCAGGTTTTTACCCATGTCTTCTCGACATTTTTCGAGTTTTCGAGCTTTAGAGAGAGCCTTTTGAGGCTGTCTGCTCTAAGCAAGTTGTACCCTTGTCTTTTTGACATTCATGGGTTTTTCGAAAATTTCTTTTTGAAAAGGAACTCCTTTTAACTTGTATCGAAAAGGACTTCCATTTTTCATACTTCCCTTCATTCGGGTTTCAATACCTGCTACTCAGTAGAGGTTTTTGGGTAGGAAAACTTGGAAAACATTTCAAAGTTCCATTTCCTACAAAACAGAGTCGAGTTCTCAAACAAAATGAAATCCAAATAAGCCGATTTTATTCGTACTTTAGGATTTTCGCAAATTTGAGTCTTTTTCCTCGGAGATAAGCCGTAGGGATATGGGAAAGAGATACCACGGTCCTTTCTGAAGCGTCCCGTGGTTTTAGGCAAAGAATCGGAAAATCGCTCTTTGGAGCTTTGGCTTTTTGTTTCTTTTTTTCATAGAGGGTCTCCCTTTGGGAGTATTTTTTCATTAATCCCTCTTTTCTTTAAAAGAGAGCAGCTCTTTGGAGGAGTTTTTGTATTCCCTCTTTATGAATGGAAGACCTCTTTGGGAGGAGTGTTTTTATATCTCCTTTTTCTTTTAAAACGAGAAGACCTCTTTCGGAGGAGTTTTTGCATTCTCGTTTTTTTGTTTTTCTTTTGAACACAGCCAATTTTCCTTTTCGGAGAGAAAGTAGGATGGGGGAAGGCTTATCCCTTTAGTTACTCAATTCAAACGAGATCGTCCTATTTCTTAATAGCATTTGCTATTCGAAAATATTTTGATATTTTGAACAAGGCTTAATCTTGTAAGCCAGGGTTCTTTGAAATATCGCCAATTCATTTTTGGAAGACTCTACTTTTCGAAAAGTATAGACTCCTTCATTCGGGGTTATACAATCTACTTCGATCCTTCTTTCAAGAAGTTTCAAAGGAGTTCGATTTTTCAAAATCTTTTTGAAAAAGAATTCAACATAAACCCTTTTGAATATTCGGGCATTTTTGGGGTTTTGCTAATTTCTACCCACAATATCAACAAATTTCTAATTTTTGTTGCCCTTTTGAAGACATGGGGACATTCCTACTCGAGTTTGCCACCCTTTTGGGCTTTCTTCGGGGTGATATGATGCATGCTATGCACTCCATGTGATTTAAAATGGAAATACATGTTTTTATGCAACAATGAACACATGAAATGTATCTCACAAATCACGAAGGAGATGCATTCGCTTATCCATGGAAAGTGTCTAGGGGCTGTATTTAAAAATGCCCCTAGCTTGATGGGAATTTCGCATGGCCATATGGTGAAGGGCCATGGCTTTTCAAAAGGATTTTGGATGGACAATGGTATGTTCATGTCCATGCACTTCCATGGTTTTTTCTAACATGATCATGATACTTTTTGCTCAAGGATGGCAAACATAACCAGCCCTAAGTGATCGTCATGGCCATCAGGTTTTAGTTTTGACATGGTCTCCATATTTCATCGTGAGATTCATGTTCTTTATCCTAACACAATCAAGGTTTTCATATAAACCAGAAGTTGAAGAAAATCTTTCTTTTCAAAGCCATGAAAGGTTTTTGTGAAATGTGTAACCCTTTTTCAAGATTCTCATTTCCTTTTAAAATTTGCCTCGAAAGTGTTGGTTTTGATTTGTATGGAGACATGCCTATGAAGGCTCGATACTTAGGGGGTCGACTCTTATTGCCCCTTTGGTTTTGCAAAACCCTAAATTCGATTTCTAGAATGATGTCTAGACTCAATGCATATGAATGATTTCAAAGTGTAATGCATGATGCTTATGCACACACTATGGGTTAACTTATTTCTAAAAATCCCCAATTTTCCATAAGTTAAGGATTTTGCGAAGTTCAGGAAGCTTGGAGGTGTTTATTCCTCCTTGCTTTGGTGATTCTCGAGCTTTTCATTTTTGAAAAAGCTCTAGGCAAAAGGGGTGGATAGGACCAGCTTTTTGGATACTTGGTTTCAGGGAGTATATACAATTTTCGAAAGCATTTTTACAATTTTCCGAAAATGGGCTTTGTACATGGCCAAAGGCTTTTGAAACAAAATTTCTTTTTAGAATTTTCGTTTTTCCAAATGTTTTTGAGATTTTGAGAGTTTTCAATTTTTTTGGTCTTTTTCAAAAGTAGGGATCTTCCATTGAACCTTCAAAGAAAACATTCATGAATCAGACTCTAATCAGATAGGTCTAAGACATGGGTTTCGGTTTTTAGAGGTTCTACAGGGCACCCTTGACCCAGATGGTCTTAGGTGGCGGCTCTAGTGGTATGGGTGGGCTGTAGCCCAGTCCATATCGTTCCCTATTGGTTCTAGGTAGGACAGGCTCAAGCCTACCTTGGTTTCGGGTTCCCAAGCCCGCGTAGGGTTTATATCCCATATTCAGAATCATGTTCCAAGACTTTTTGCTTTTCGAAAAATTTTGGTATAAATCATGATCTTGGAACATGGAATCGTCCATGTTGGGGATATATACCCTTTTGGATATCGGGAGTTTGGATTCCGGGGTGATGGAAGACTTAGGCTTCCATACAAACCTGGTTTGGGAGACTTTGCCCTCAAGGAAAGCCAAGCTTGGTTCCTTGAGGAGTTTTGGACATAGTAGGGTTATGGAAAACTTATGGTTCCATACCCCATTTTGGGAAAAATTTACTTCAAGGGGAGCCATGCAAGGTCCCTTGAAGTTTTTGACTTGGTCCCTAGGTTCAACTCGTGGTGCCCCTAGGGATTGATTTTTTTGTTTCAAAGCCATAGCCTTGGTTCTAGGGCACAAGACTAGGCTCGAAGAAGTGGGTTTTTCTATGGTAGGGTTATGAGCTCCTAAGATGTCGATGCATGCATTAGGGGTCTCCATGTCTACCATTTTCGGAACTTCTTTTTGTTTTTGAAATTCCTTTGAATGGTGCGCGTCAGTTGGCGCACCTTGAAAATCCTCAAGTTTTGGCACAGTTTGTGGGTTTGTGTGTGTATAGGGGTTATCCAATGCATCTGATGATCCTACATGAAGAAGAGAGTCTTGAGAAGGATGGGTTTCAGGCATACCTCTTTGTGGCTTGTCTACCTTTTCAGGGTGAGAGCAGGCCGATTTCCTGGGTAACTCTGTTTTGAGCCCCCGGGGTTTAACGAGGCGTTTCCTTTCGAAACCTTCCTGTTTTTCACTCTCGTTCCTTTGTAGGGTGTGGACTTCATGTCCCACTATATGTCTGTGCCTAGACTTAGGACTTTTACTTGAAGTTTTCGAAATTCCAAAATTTTGTTTTTCAATTTTTTGGTCTTTTTCCAAATTTTCAAGATTTTTTTGGTTTTTTGAAATAGAAAAATCTTTTTTTGGTTTTTCTATGGATTTTGAAAAGCTTGAAGCTATAGGAGTGGATGACTTATCCCTTTGCCGGGATTTGTCTCTAATCTCCAATCCTTCGTTGAGTTTGAGATCGGTTTTCAATTCACGATCTGTATGTGCCCTAGAAGAGCTGTTATGTGATCGATGGGCTTTAAGCTCCTTGCTTAAAGCATCCATCTTTTGAAATATCTTTGAAATGTCATCGAGCTCTTTTTGGGCTTTATCTGTTTTGAAAACCTCTTTTAGTTTACTCAACGAAGATTTTTGTAGCTTTCTATCCATTTTCATGCAATTTTCCTATATGCACGATTTTTGAAAAAACACTCTTTTTTTCGAAAATTTCAGTATAACTCGTTTGTTTGAAGTCTGCTTAAGTCCCGGGTCCCATCGGGCGTGCCAATCCTGTAGACACCGAAAATTTTCACTTACGGGTTTTTAGGCCTGAAGTGAACCTTTTCGCAATCTACTTCGCTTTATGGGCGTGCCAGCTAGTTTACTTTAACTAGCAAAGTATGTTTTGAAAATAATCTGACTTTTGAAAGGCGATTGTAGGCAAGCGGGATTTTTACGTCGCAGACCTTCTTGCACCGATGCGCAAGGGTCAGTCTGTACGCTTAGAGACTTCGTTTTGAAATAAGTTTAACTCAAAATATATTTTGAATGAAAAAGTGTTTTAAAACCTTTTGAAAACCATGCATTTGGGAGATTTTGATTTTGTAAGGGTTGGATGACCCTAAGTCTTTCAAATTTTAATTTGCTTAGGCACGATGGGCATGCATCGAAATAGCCTAAGTCTTGGCGTGTTTGCACGATTGATTCGGGTTGTTTTTGTATGATTTTCAGATTTTAGATCACGTGAATTTGCACGTGCCTAAGTCTTTCTTTTTATCCCTTTATGGGCCACCTAGGTGTGTGTTATGAACACTCCACTACATGGGGCAAATTTGAGCGGGAGTACGGGGCTTGCTTCGATGCAATATGCGTCCTACCTCGTGGTATAGCGTAGATGCAATGCAAACTCACGCTACTCCAAAGGGAAAACCCGAAATGTAAAGACAATGCCGAAGGGAAATAACCGAAGGGAAATGACTTGTAAAGTAAATAGCCGAAGGGAAATGACTTGTAAAGTAAATAGCGGAAGGGGAAATATGGCTATATCTTAAGAGCGGAAAGGCTCAATTGTGTAAGTGTGTGTCGTGTATATATTGAAAGACAACGCACACGACTTGAACCTTAAAACCCGAATCTTAAAGACATAGCCGAAAGAAATACTTTATATAGAGTATATGTAGGGGCCCTTACTTGGGTCTTGCAAATAAGAGTGAAGGCTCAATGTGTGTGCGTGCTTGAATTGAAAGACTTACACACACGACATGAAATGAAACCCAAATATAAATTGCAGTATGCCTTGACTAAGGTCTTGGGAGTAAGAGCGAAGGCTCAATGTGTGTGCATGTGGGAATGTAAAGACAACTCACACGACATAAATGAAACCCAAATATAACTGCAATAAGGCCTTTACTAAGGTCTTGGGAGTAAGAGCGAAGGCTCAATGTGTGTGCGTGTGGAAAATGGAAAGACAACACACACGACTTAATTAAAAAACCCCTTGACTTAAAATATATAAATATAACTATATATTAAGGGCTTGTTAGGCCCGTGTGTGTGCAAGACGTGTACGACTAAGAGCGGAAAGGCTCAAGTGCGTGTGTGTGTGGGTGTGTCAAGCCACGTTATTACAATCGGGGGGAGACGAAGCTCCTTTACTACAACCCCGTATCAAAATTTAATTGAATATAAAGCAAGTTAATGTAATAGACCAAGTTTAGACACTTACAAATAGCTGGTCCATGTTCAACTTGCTTGCACGTGGGCTCACGGTTCACCTTGGGCAGCCAAGAGGGGGTTATCCTAGGTGGCTTTGAGGGAGGTTCTATGGGGCACGGTTAGGGCCTTAGGGAAGCTTAGGTTCGGCCAAGACAGGGACTGTGTAGGGTCTGTCCTAGGGTCTGTCCTAGGGTGCAGGTCATAGCCAGGGTGCAGGTCAAGTCGGCAGGGGGGTGGACAGGTCGGCAGGGAGGCAGTCGGGTCGGCAGGGAGGTGTCTGGCGCCAGATGCAGCAGACGGGTGCCTAGCGCGGCTGTAGTGGCACGGGGCGCGCTGGGGCGCAGGGCGCGGTGTGCTGCGGGGCGCGCTGCGGCGCGGGGCGCGCTGTGGCGCGTGGCGTGACAGGCAACAAGGAGCGTGGACTGGGCGCAAGGCGCGCGGCAGGCGCGGTAGGGGGTTCGAGTGACGCGCAGGGCGCGGTCCGGTTAGATTTAGGTTGGTTCAAGTCTAGGGTTAGGTTTGGTCGAACCTAGGTTGGGTTAGGGCTAGGTTTAGTTAGGGTTAGGTTTAGTTGGGGTTAGGTCCAGTTGGGGTTAGGTAGGTTCGAACCTAGGCTAGGCTGGGGGTTAGGTTTAGAGGGGTGTAGAGAGAATGGCTTGAGCCCACGTCTCCACGGTTGCAGCCACTTGGTCCAACCCACCTTGGTTGCAGCCCCTTGGTCTAGACCCACATAGCCCACATGGCTTGAACCCACCTCATCCAATGAGCCCACATGGCTAGGTCTATCACTCCCTCTCTCTCCTCCCAAATATTTGCATGAACCCTTTACATGGACCCCCTCACCTCTATTTATAGAGATTTGAGGTGGGTCTTGGATTTGGATTTGGGTTTGGGTTTGGATCCATACCCAAATCTAAACACTATTTGGATCTGGATATTGGATCTCGGATATTTTGAGATCCGTATCCGATCCAAACCCAATATTTTTATGGATACGAATCTGGATATTTTGGTCCAGATCTGATCCAATCCAAACACTATTTGGATCCAATCCAAATCCAAACACTATTTGGATCGACCCAAACATTATTTGGATTGGTCCAAATCCAAACACTATTCATTACATGGATTTGGATCTGGATATTTATGGTCCAGATCCAAATCAAAATTTCTTCGGACAGTCCTTCTTGGCTTCTCGAGGCGAACGATATGTGCGGGCACTGGCTTTATCAGCGCTCCGTCTGGTGCTGGGTTTTCCCCAACTTTGTCGTCTGGACTCTGTCTCGCCGTTCTGGACTCCGTTTTTCTTGGTTTTCACCGTTTTTGGCTTTTTCTTCAAACGGGCTCTACTTTCTTTTGTTTTTTATCAAGGAGTGGCTTCTGAAGCTCTGGGCTTGAATCCTTTTCGGGCCTAGGGTCTTCTTTTGCCTTCTGTACCTGTTTTCACATTTCAAAACAAGTTGTCGTTTTGGCTCAAACGAGCTTTTTCAAGAGTTTTTTGAAATATAGAAGATTTGGGGTGTTTACAATCTCGTTCATGAAGAAATTACTTATGTTTTGCATTGACATGGGTCATGAACATGAGCTGTAAATTCGGTTCCTGTATAATTTTGCAAAATCTGCAAATTTTCAGATCTTCATGAATCATAACTACACCAAGAATGATTCTAACCTGTATAATTGAGAGAAACGTTGACAAGAAGCTTCTTCGGACGATCATCGGACGTCGGAACAGGGTCGACCTCTCCTTTTCCTTCTTCTCCTCCTTCTTTCTCTCTCTCTCTCTCTATTTCATTGTTCACGGACTGAATTTGTGCTATGGATGGTTAATTTTTGGATTGGTATCTTGCAATGGCTGGTTGATTCTCGGATTGATAGTTTGCAGTCAGTGGTTCCTGCCTTTGCAACATCCTTGAGACTCCTTTTATAGGCCAAAAGATGCCTCTTAGGTGTAGCATTGGGCAAGGCAAGTGTCCTTGCTGAATTTAACATAAAAGGCATGTTATTGCTATAGAAATTCGAATTTTGGAAAGTATCGTTGGTTCTGGCAACTGGTTGCTGGGTTTGGCAACTGTAAATTGCAGAATTTGACATATTGGCTATGGAGTTTGCTTGGCTCGTTTTTGTCTAGAGGCTGGCTTTGACAAATCAGCTAGTTCGGTGGAGCTGGGATTGGCAAGTGGAGTTGTACAGAACAAGTGATATTGATCTTAGCAAGGTAAGTTGGTGTTGTTTCACGTTGCTGTAGGTGGACCTGCCTTCACCGAGTCGATTGCCACTGTTGCCTGCTGAAATCGATCATCGTATTTTGGTAAGTGGAGCTGGTTGTTGATTGGCAAGTAGTTGCTGCCAAGGTGGTCAATTAGTTGCCTTTTTGCCAAATATCAAGGCTGTATGATGTCATATTAAGGAAACCTTGGATCGTGCAACATTTGAGCAAGTGTTGTGCAGTTGTGGAGCAGGCTGAGTCTTCTGTATCCGTTCAGTAAGGTAAGTAACATTGGCTGCGAAAGTTGATCGGTAAGTTGCCATGCTGAAATATGTTCTTCCCAATGTTGTCTCACGGCATTCAGAGTGTTGTCTGAACTCTTTCTCAAATAGCCGAATATGGTTGCATGTATAGAAGCTACACTTCTATTGACATTCGTATTATTCATCAAATGCTTATCTGTCCTTTTACATATATAGTCTAGATCTGAATCAAGATATCGTCCCTATTGTTGAGCTCGGCTGGACAGGATATGGTAAGACGTCCTGTGAATTTGCCACTTTCACATCATACTCTTGACAAAAATGACTTTCCCTTCTACGTCGATTTCTTTCTGAACATGAGCTTTCCTTTCTTGGATCCCCTTTTAACATCAGTTTTCCTTTCTTGAGTGTCGGCTTTCCTTTATAGGCGTCGACCTTCCTTTTTAAGAACCTGAGACTAAAAATAACAGGTTGACTTGCCAAACAATGCTGAAATTGGTAGGTTTCAAATATTTTATAAAAAAACATTTATATTTGAAAACATCAAATTTAATGAAATTCTCAAATATTGCTTTGGAAAAACACTGGGTTTCATTCCCAGTTTTTGTTTGCAAAGGTGACCTACTTTTGCTCCGTGAGTCAGTCTATAACCACCTTGACCATTTAACCCTTCTTATGGGTGTGGAGTATCAAATCACTTTAACCACTTCAATGGGTGTAAGGTGTTTGTAAACACCCCAAAATCCAACGATTTTCCTAAAACACCTGGTTTTGCAAAAGCTGCCCCAAAGGGCTATTTTGAGTTTAGAAACCCAAGAGCCTTCCAGGCAACCCTATACATATGTTTAAACTATATATGTTTTGAAATCTATGTTATACAGTTTTAAAACCTTTAAAAAGGTATTTTGAAACCCCGCAAAGCAACTTGGCCTGATGAAAGTAGGACCAGAGAAGCGAAAGAGAGCCCAAAACCGGAGCATATGTCAAACCCGGCACATCAAGTCTCGTATATAATCAGATTTGGATTGGATCTAGACCATATATATCCAAATCTAAATCCAAACATGCATATGGATTTGGATTTGGATTTGGATCCAAAGATCCAATCCAATATCCACATCCATGGCCCACATCACCTTCTCATAAATGGAGGTGGGGCCCACAAGAAATTCACGTGAAAAGCTTGGGTATGAAAGAGAAGGGGATAAAATGTGAGTGAGAAATATGGTGGGCTTGACTTTTGTGTCAAGTTTTGGGTTAATCATGTGGGTTTAGCCTAAGAGTGTGGGATTAAGCTTGTATGCACCTACACCTAACCTACGGCTGCACCAACATGCTGCAATTAGGTCCATGGGTCAAGGCCAAGGGGATGCTTCTAAACCTAGTCCTAACCCTCACCCTAATCCTAGCCTAATCACCTAACACACTTCCTTAATCCTTCCCTAATCCTAGCCTAATCACCTAACCCACTTCCTTAATCCTTCCCTAATCCTAGCCTAATCCCCCTAACCTCACCCTAATCCTAGCCTAAACACCTAACCCATTTCATTAAACCTCACCCTAAACCTAATCCACCTAACTAAGCCCTAAACCACTAAACCAACCCACCTAAATACCTAGCACACCATATCCCCAAACCACCCAAAACAAATATCTAGCCTAAATATCTAGCACACCATACCCCCAAACCACCACCACCAAACCAGCCCACCAACCGACCTCCCCTATCCCAGCCACCGACCCCATCTAGCCTATAAAAACCCCTCCCATTCATGCGGGTTTCACCTCTTGGCTCTTGAAAATCTGGGTCCCCTTGGTCCTACCTTCGCCCCTCTCGGAACCCGGCCAGCAACACCACTCCACTCCACTCCACTTCAGCAGCACCACTCCACGCCACCTTCCACCTTTCACCTGCTGCACTCGGCCAACACCATTCCACGCCACCTGCCACCTTCTTCCATCCGGCCAAGACCTCACCTACCACCTCTTCCTCACCCCTTCGGCCAGCTTCCTTCCATGGTTTCCCTTAGGTAAGCCTCACCTCTCACTCTCCCCTCCTTCTCCTCCATCTCATCCCCTAGGCCGACACCACCAGCACCTCCACCTTCTCTCGCCACCCCACAACATCTGCCACTCCACCCGGCTGTACCACCATCACCATCCCTAACCTACCTTCCCTTAGCCACCCATCTCAACCCCTAGCTAACAACCTAACCTCCCCCAACTCACTCCATATCCCCTTTTGTTGTGCCTTACACCCGACCTTCTTCCATTCGGCCAACACCAACACATCATCACTCAGCCAGCACATCCACTTGTCGCAGCCACCCATCCAAGGAGCTCCCTTTGCTGCCCAAGGCGACCCATCAAGCCAAGTCCAAGCAAGTCACACCCTGACTAGCTATACGTAAGTGCCTAACTCGGTCCTTGTTGAACTTGCTTATGCTTAATTAAATTTGATACGAGGTTGTAATAATGGAGCGTTGTCTCCCCCCGCTTGTAATAATGTGGTTTGGCACACCCACACACACGTGCACTTGAGCCTATTCCGCTCTTAGCTGCACATGATTTTGACACACACATGGGCCTAATCAGCCCTTAAGATATAGCTATACTTATGTATATTTAAGTTGCATGGGTTTTTATTAAGTTGTGTGTGTTGTCTTTCAATTTTCACACTCACACACATTGAGCTTTCGCTCTTATTCCCAAGACCCTAGTAAGGGCCATATTGCAATTTTCCTTGGGCGTTTTAATTCAAGTTGTGTGTGTGGTCTTTCAATTTCCACACTCACACACATTGAGCTTTTGCTCTTACTCCCAAGATCTTAGTAAAGGCCTATTGCAATTATATTTGGGTTTCATTTAAGTTGTGTGCGTAGTATTTCAATTCTACACTCACACACATTGAGCTTTCTCTCTTATTCTCAAGACCTTAGTCAAGGCCATATTGTAATTATATTTGGGTTTCATTATAAGTCATGTGAGTTGTCTTTCAATATACACACAACACCCATGCACATGTTGGCGACCTTCGGGCCCATATATATTATAAGTATTTCCCTTCGGCTATGTCTTTAAGATTTAGGTTTTAAGGTTTAGTAGTATGCGTAGTCTTTACATATAGACACGACACACACTTGCATAATTGAGCCTTTCCGCTCTTAAGATATAGCCATATTTCCCTTTTGCAATTTCCCTTTTTGTAATTTACATTAAGTCATTTTCCTTCTGCATTGTCTTTCAATTTGGGTTTTCCCTTTGGAGTTGCGTGAGTTTGCATTGCATATACGCCATACCACGAGTTAGGACGCATATTGCATCAAAGCAAAACCCCACACTCCCGCTCAAAAATCGCCCAACTTAGGTCACTTGTGCACACACCTAGTTGGCCTGAAATAGATAAAAAAGAAAGACATAGGCACGTGCAAATCCCACGTGTAATAAAATTTGCAATCATACATATAAAGCCCCAAACACTTAGGGTATTTTTCAAAGAGGTTTACATTTTAAAAGACTTTACCAAGCGTACAGACTGACCCTTGCGCATCGATGCAAGAAGGTCTGCGACGAAAAGAGCTCACTTGCTCACAATCGCCCCGATAGAAGTCAGATTTCAAAACTTTTCTTCGCTAGATTAAGCAAGCTAGCTGTCACGCCCTTTTGCTAAAATACAACTTAGACACACGAAAAGATTCGCTTCAGGCCTAAAAACCAGAAGTGAGGATTTTTCGTGTCTACAGTGTCGTACCACTTTAACCTTGGGTATTAGGTCTTGGAATGAGACTCTTCTCAATCGAGTGAAATTTCTAAGGTATGATTTAAATTTAACTTGTTTTTGAATATTAGGGGTTTTGAAATTTTATAAATTTATAATTTGCAAACATTTTTGGGTTTGATTCCCAATGTTACCTTTTTCATTTGTTTATAAAAGGAATTATTTGAAATCATGCTTTCTTTGAAGGCAATTGCTTAAAAAGGCAAAATCCTGCCAATTTGGTCTTGAGGGCAAAATCATCATTTTCATACAATTTTGTTCAAATTCAAATTTTTCTGAAAGGAAAGCAACATTCCATTATTTTTAGGCTTCCATAAAATTTTGATGCCGAAACAAGCTCATTTGATGCATTTTTATTTAAACCAAAGCTGCCAAGGGGCAACCCAAGGCTTGCCCGCCCAAGACCATGACCATCCTAAGAAAAACCAAGACCCAAATCCTCCCCAAGTCCCTAAACAAGAAAGTGTTTGAGTATGACATGGATGACACCAAGTTCCAAGGCCATCCACTTTACAAAACGTTTTCAAAATTAAAGAAGCCTTCGAACATGATGTTAAACATGGGATACATGCCCTATCAAGGCTTAGAAAACCAAAACCGGGGTTGCTTAGAACCCATCTTACCAAATCCTAACCCAAACCGGTATGGGGTAGGCTACACCCCATCCACACCAAAACATGGGCCGGCTGCAAGTGGGGCGCGGGATAGGCGCCTCAAAGGTGGCCGATTGCAAGTGGGTGTCGCCTCGAGGTGGGGGGTTAAAGGGGCTGAACGAGTGAGTTTTTAGGGTCACTAGGGGAGTTGAGTGTTTAGGGAAACTGAACCTAAAGGAGAGTTTGTGGGAAGGCCGAATGGGACACCCAGGGGAATGATGATGACTGGCCGAATGAAGGAATAGTCGGTTGAAGTGGCCGACTAGGAAGATGTGGTGGTGGCGGGCTGCTAGGGTGACTAAGGTTGGAGTATGGGAAGGTGGCTAGTTAGGTGATGGGGCTAGGTGATAGTGGGAATAGTAGGTTTAAGGGAGTGTTACGGGCCGGTCTTAGGAAATCTAATAGGGTGATCGGGTGTAGTTGAGGGGAGTTAGGTAGGGGCAAATGGTTGGGGCGGCTAAGGTTTGGCCGAGTGGGAGTGGTGGCGGCGAGGGGCTGTTGGGTAGGTAAGGTGATGGTATGGTGGGTGGCTGGGAGTGGAGAGGGAGTAGAGAAGGAGCTAGGTAAGGTGCAGGGTACTTACCGAATGGGGAGAGGCGGTGGAAGGCAAGGAGAAGCCGAGTGTGGATGGGAGCTCGGTTGGTTCGATTGGGTGAAGGTGGTGGCGTCCGACTGGGGAATGGTGGTGGATGGAAGAGGGAAGGTGGCGGTGCAGGTAGAGCTGGTGGAGCAGGTGAAGAGTGGAGCAGGTGGAGAGTGGAACATGCGGGCAGGTGGAGAGTGGAGCCGGCTGGGCTGAGATGAGGGCCTTCCTTGCCAAACCCGCCCCCAAAGGGGAGGGGTTTAAATAGGGGATGGGTAGGTCGGTTAGTGCTGGGCTTGGGGTAGTGGTTAGGTGGTTTAGGTAGGGTGGTATGTAGATAAGGTGGGCTGGAAAGGGTTGGGCCAGATATTTTGAAAACTAGGGGTTTGGGTAGATTGTGGGCTAGGAGTGGTTTAGGGGTTTAGGTTTAGGTTAGGTGGTTGGGTTTTAGGGTGAGGTTTAGTGAGCTAGGTTAGGTGATTAGGCTAGGTTTAGGCTAGGATTAGGGAAATTAATCTAGGTTTAGGGAAGGATTAGGGAAGTGGGTTAGGTGATTAGGTCCAGATTAGGGGTGGATTAGGGGTTTAGAATAGGATTAGGCATTTTGGGTTAGGTTTAGGTGAAGGAGCTCCCTTAGCATGGCCCATAGACCTTGATCACCTCATGTTGGTGCAGCCTAAGGTTAGGTTTTAGCTAATTACAAGCTTAAACCCACTCAATTAGGCTAACCCACATGATTAAACCCAAACTTGACACACAAGTCAAGCTTAATACAACACTCTTGATATTTTCCATCCCCACTCTCTCTCATGCCAATATCCCACATGAATTTCAAGTGGGCCCCACCTCCATTTATGAGAAGGTGATGTGGGCCATGGATATGGATATTGGATTGGATCTCTGGATCCAAATCCAAATCCAAGTTCACATATGGGTTTGGATTGGAATCTGGATATATATGGTCCAGATCCAATCCAAACTGAACTCTGACTCCTTCGAGCTGGGTTCGAAACGGACGATTCGTGCGGGGCCTGACAGCATCAGTACTCCGTCTGCGTTGGGTCTTCGCCAACATAGTCGTCCGCCTCCGTTTCTGCCTTCCGGAGATGACTTCAAATGATATTTTGATAAGAACAGGGTCTTGGACGTTCGAGATCCTGGGGGTGTGAATCAGATACAAGAGTTGCTGTGCCAGGCTCAACCTGTGCTCCGGTTCCGGGCTCTTCTTAGCTCTCCTGGTCCTGTCTTGATCGGGCCAAGCTGCTTCGGGGTTTCAAAACATGTTTTAAAAAGGTTTTAAAGGCTATATTGTATGTTTTCGAAATATAGAGTTCAAAACATATGTACAGGGTTGTTTGGAAGGCTCTTGGGTTTTCAGACTCAAAAATGGCCCTTTGGGGCTGCTTGTACAAAACCAGATGGATTTTGAGAAGTTCGTGGGATTTCGGGGTGTTTACAGATGCCCCTCTTTGGCCTTGTCCAAATCGATTTGGATAAGGGCAAAGATGACGAACACCCCTTTTAATGTCTTCCTAGATCTAGCCACGAAGAATATGGGATCGTCCCATTTTAGCAAAATCTCAATTTACAAACTCTGGTAGGAGGAGATATCACGCCAAAGGGTTTACTTATGGAATCTGGTCCTAAATGGGATCTTGTTCATGCAAGTACCATGCGTGGAATGCAAATGACATGGGTGTGGTGCCAAGAGTGGCGACCTCCCAGAGACCTGATGTGGTCGAACTCTAGAGACTTACATGGTCTATTGCTCCAAGTGAGCAAATCCTATGCTGTTCGATGTTCGGTTTTCAAAACTTATTTACAAAAGCTATTTACAAAAGGGACAACTGTCTTGAGCCTCGATCCTAAGGATCTCGAGCTCTTCGTGCTTGCCCTTGTTTGAGTCTTAACACTCGCTTATCTAGCGGAGGTTTTATAAGAAAACAAGCTTCATTCCAAAACGTCAAAGAAGATGAAATTCAAGTAAGTAAATCCTATTTTTACTTTAGGATTCCTCGAAATGAACCATGCTTTAGCATGGGATAAGCCAGGGATGGGAAAGAGATACCACGGTCCCTTCTGAAGCGTCCTGTGGTTTGAGGCATAAAAGGCGGAAAACTGCTCTTTTTGAGCTTTTTGGCCTCTTTTCCTTTTTTTCATAAAGGGTCTCCCTTTGGGAGTATTTTTTTCTTTAATCCCTCTTTTTCATAAGAGAATCGATTTTTCTTTTTGAAGTCTGGTTTCTTTCTTTTGGAAAGAGACTTTGAATGGGAAATTCCCTTTTATTTTGGGCCTTTGTTTTCCTTTTGGAAATAGAAGAGAAGAGGGGAGGACTTATCCCAAGCCTACACTCGATCCATTCCAGATCAGCCTATTTAGAAATAGCACGTACTACTTGCAAGTATCTTGCTATATTGAACTAGGCCTTTCTTTGTAAGAAGAAGGATTTTGAAATGTAACCACGATTTTGAAAACTCCACTCTTTCACAAGTGCGAATTCTCTCACTTAGGGTCACACGAGTTCGCCTTTTGCACCTTATTCACATGTCTCAGGGCAGCTATCCCTTGAAATTTTCAAAAACTGGAATTTAATCCAGATCCTACACATGATACTTCTTTAAGTATTGAATATTGATAGGATCTGCTAAATTCCTACCTTCTACATCGATCAACCAATACGAATTGTTCGTAGTGGTTGCTCGTACAACATAGGGTCCATCCCAGTTGGGGTGCCACTTGCCTAGGGGGTGTGGGCCACGATGGTGGATGGTTTTCAAGACCAGATCTCCCACTTCAAAATGGCGAGGTCTCATGTGTTTGCTATAATGTCGGGCTATCCTTTGCCGGTATGCGCGAGCATGATCCATGGCAAGGAGTCGCCTCTCATCTAGCAAATCTAGTTCGGCCATCCTAGCATGCTGAAGCGTCTCTAGGGGGAGGTCGAGTGCTATGGATGTATGAAATGAATGCAGTTGAGTATGAATGGGAAGAATGGCGTTTGTGCCATAGACCAATTCGAATGGTGTGGCATTCATGGGAGTCCGGATGGAAGTCCTATAAGCCCACAAGGCTTCATCCAGCTTCTTGTGCCACGTCCTACCCTTCTCTAAGGTTTTCTCAATAATACTAATGAGAGTCTTGTTTGTGGCTTCGGCTTGGCCGTTGCCTTGAGGGTAGTAGGGCGAGGAGAAGTGGTGAGTTATGCCATACGTGTTGCACAACTTGACCATCCGCTCATTCTTGAATGGGGTACCATTATCAGACACAAGGTCTCGTGGAACCCCAAATCGAGCCAAGATATTCCTCCGGATGAAAGCCACCACATGTTGCCCCATTACATTCGTTAGGGAAATGGCTTCCACCCACTTGGAGAAATACTCTGTGGCTGCTAAAATAAAACGATGCCCATTCGAGGCCTTTGGAAATATTGGGCCTACAATGTCAAACGCCCACATGGTAAATGGCCAGGGGCTGACCACGGAATGCAATGCAGATGAAGGGATATGAATGGCGTGCCCATGCACTTGACACGGATGACACTTCCTAACATGATCGTGACTTCCACGTTGTGTGCAAATCTTTGCATGAAGCAGTTCGCTAACTCTTCAAAAGTAGCGAACTGGCTTAAGTCGTAGGAAGCCAGCCATTTGGCAGCTGTGCCTTTAAGGGATAGAGGGAACCAATACACCCATTTCATCGAGTCCTTTTTCTTCTTATGGGCTCGATGCGAGAAAAGCTGCAAGTGAGACCTAGGGTCTCCCATGCCATCATACCGATGGAAGTTCGGTATTTCATCGTCATTGTCTGTTTCGTAATCCATAGGAAGGAAATCAGACAGGGCGTAGCTTCTTTTCTCTTTATTCTGCCCTTTCAGCAGCTGCTGTAGGGCTTTACTATCCTTTTGTGTGAAGGACTCGTGGTATTGGTTGCCTTCCATTACAGAGGCCTCTTTTTGCTTGCGAGGTTTTTCAGATTTCTTTTTGGGCCTTTGTTCACCGTTTGATGAACATGAATTGCCTACTTCAGCCTCTTGGCTGAGAGCATCGATTTTGGCCTCAAACTCCCTTCTCAAGTCCTCGATTTCATCTAGTTTTATTTTGTTTTTGAAAATCCTCCTAGAGTGAGAACTTGATGCGCATGAGCCTTGGCTCGACACTTCACTTGGATTGGATTTTGACATGCTTTTCAAGCTTTTTCAAAATTTCCTAAAGCAAAGAAAACAAGTTAAAACGACACCGTTTTACAAAATTTTCGCAAGACTTCTACAAGTAAACTCGATTTCTGAAAAGGCTCACGTCCCACCGGGCGTGCCAATCTCTGTAGACGCGCGAAAATCCCCGCCTCTTTGCCTCTTTTGGGGCTTGGAGTGGATCTTCTCGTGTGTCTAAGGCCTATGTATACAAATAGGGCGTGCTAGCTAGCTTACTTAAGCTAGCGAAGATATTTTTATTACTGACTTCTAAACGTGGCGACTGTGAGCAAGTAAGCTCTTGTCGTCGCAGACCTTCTTGCACCGATGCGCAAGGGTCAGTCTGTACGCTTTTGCAAAAATCGAGTTTTGGAGAGAAAGTCTACGAAGCAGTTCGAGGTGTCTATTTCGGGTCTTTAGGATGCCATTGCATATTTTAGATCACGTGGATTTGCACGTGCCTAAGTCTTTTCTTTTATCCCTTTTCGGGCCACCTAGTTTGTGTGTTATGAACACTCCACTACATGGGCGAATTCGAGCGGGGCTTGCTTTGATGCAATATGCGTCCTACCTCGTGGTATGGCGTAGATGCAATGCAAACTCACGCTACTCCAAAGAGAAAACCCGAAATGTAAAGACAATACTGAAGGGAAATAACAGAAGGGAAATAACTGAAGGGAAATAACCGAAGGGAAATAACCGAAGGGAAATAACCGAAGGGAAATATGTATATAGCTTATGTATATGAGCCCTTACTCAGGTCTTGCAAATAAGAGCGAAGGCTCAATGTGGGTGCGTGCTTGAATTGAAAGAATTACACACACGACATGAAATTAAACCCAAATATAAATTGCAGTATGGCCTTGACTAAGGTCTTGGGAGTAAGAGCGAAGGCTCAATGTGTGTGAGAGTGCTTGAATTGAAGTACTACACACACGACATAAATGAAACCCAAATATAACTGCAATAAGGCCTTTACTAAGGTCTTGGGAGTAAGAGCGAAGGCTCAATGTGTGTGAAAGTGCTTGAATTGAAAGACTTACTCACACGACATGAAATGAAACCCAAATAGTATAGGTCGGCCCTTACTTGGGTCTTTCAAATAAGAGCGAAAGCTCAATGTGTGTGAGAGTGCTTGAATTGAAAGACTTACTCACACGACATGGAATGAAACCCAAATAGTATAGGTCGGCCCTTACTTGGGTCTTTCAAATAAGAGCGAAAGCTCAATGTGTGTGAGTGCTTGAATTGAAAGACAACGCACCCAACTTAAACAAAAACCCTTCGAAAAGGAAAGTATATGTACACTTATATATTAGGGGCTGATTAGGCCCGTGTGTGTTCAAAATCGTGCACGACTAAGAGAGTGCACGTGTGTGGTTGTGCCAAGCCACATTATTACAAGCGGGGGGAGACTATGCTCCGTTATTATAACCCCGTATCAAATTGAATCTCAAGCAAGTATACAACTAAGGACCGAGTTTAGGCACTTACGAGTAGCTGGTCCGTAGAGGTCTTGCTTGAGCGTGGACTGGGCCTTGGGCTGCAAACGGGAGCTCCGCGAAGATAGGTGATCAAAGGTGCTGGCCGGCTGCAAGTGGGGCGCGGGATAGGCGCCTCGAAGGTGGCCGGTGGCAAGTAGGTGTCGCCTCAAGGTGGGGATTTAAAGGGGCTGAATAAGTGGGTTATTAGGGTCACTAGGGGAGTTGAGAGTTTTGGGAAAGCTGGACCTAAAGGAGAATTTATGGGAAGGCCGAATGGGACACCTAGGGGAAGGCCGAATGGGATATGATGGCTAGGTAGTGGCCGATAGTTTAGGTTATACTAGGTTCGGCTAGGTGAAAAGGGTGGTGGCAAGGGGGCTGAGATGAGGATAGGGTAGGTGGCTAAGAGTGGAGAGGTGGAAGAGAAGGGCTTTGATGGAGATTGGGTACTTACCGAATGGGGAGAGGCGGTGGAAGGCAAGGAGAAGCAGGCGGGCAGGTGGGCTCTTGGCTGGTTCGGTTGGGTGAAGGTGGTGGCGTCCGGCTGGGGGAGGTGGTGGTGGATGGAAGAGGGAAGGTGGCGGTGCAGGTGGAGCTGGTGGAGCAGGTGGAGCAGGCGGAGGTGATGGAGAGTGGTCCCGGCTAGGTGAGGAAATGGGAGAAGGAGAGGGATCGACTGGGTGAGGTGAGGGTTCCCACTTGGAAAACCCGCCCCCAAAAGGGGGGGGTTTAAATAGGGGATGGGTAGGTCGGTTAGGGCTGGGCTGAGGGTAGTGGTTAGGTGGTTTAGGTAGGGTGGTATGTAGATAAGGTGGGCTGGAAAGGGTTGGGCCAGATATTTTAAAACTAGGGGTTTGGGTAGATTGTGGGCTAAGGGTGGTTTAGGGGTTTAGGGCTAGGTTAGGTGGTTGGGTTTTAGGGTGAGGTTTAGTGAGCTAGGTTAGGTGATTAGGCTAGGTTTAGGCTAGGATTAGGGAAATTAATCTAGGGCTAGGATTAGGGAAATTAATCTAGGTTTAGGGAAAGATTAGGGAAGTGGGTTAGGTGATTAGGTTGGGATTAGGATGGGATTAGGGAAGTGGGTTAGGTGATTAGGTTCAGATTAGGGGTGGATTAGGGGTTTAGGCTAGGTTTAGGCATTTTGGGTTAGGTTTAGGTGAAGGAGCTCCCTTAGCATGGCCCATAGACCTTGATCACCCCATGTTGGTGCAGCCCTAGGTTAGGTTTTAGCTAATTACAAACTTAAACCCACTCAATTAGGCTAACCCACATGATTAAACCCAAACTTGACACACAAGTCAAGCTTAATACAACACTCTTGATATTTTTCACCCCCACTCTCTCTCATGCCCAATATCCCACGTGAATTTCAAGTGGGCCCCACCTCCATTTATGAGAAGGTGATGTGGGCCATGGATATGGATATTGGATTGGATCTCTGGATCCAAATCCAAATCCCAGTCCACATATGAGTTTGGATTGGGATCTGGATATATATGGTCCAGATCCAATCCAAACTGAACTCTGACTCCTTCGAGCTGGGTTCAAAACGGCCGATTCGTGCGGGGCCTGACAGCATCAGTACTCCGTCTGCGTTGGGTCTTCGCCAACATAGTCGTCCGCCTCCGTTTCTGCCTTCCGGAGATGACTTCAAATGCTATTTTGATAAGAACAGGGTCTTGGACGTTCGAGATCCTGGGGTGTGAATCAGATACCAAGAGTTGCTGCGCCGGGCTCGACGTGTGCTCCGGTTCCGGGCTCTTCTTAGCTCTCCTGGTCCTGTCTTGATCAGGCCAAGCCACTTCGGGGTTTCAAAAACGTGTTTTAAAAGGTTTTGAAAAGCCATATTATATGTTTTTGAAATATAAAGTTTAAAACATATATATAGGGTTGTCTGGAAGGCTCCTGGGTTTCCAGACTCAAAATGGCCCTTTGGGGCTGCTTTTACAAAACCAGATTTGTCTAAGAAATTCATGGGATTTCGGGGTGTTTACAGGTCTTACCATGGGTCAACAAGTATGCTAGGGGTGCAATATCATTGGCCTATTTGTACACAATTAAAAAAAAAAATCCATATAGAGTTACACCAACTTAGTACCTCTTAGTAGCCATAGTACTTTACTACAAATAATAATTATACATTTGTTTGTTTCAATATAGTAATAATAATTTCTTTATTAAGTTATCAAAAAATATTATGTTGTAGCATTAATTTGTGGTTACTTTCTGACCTTTAGAGTAGGCAACACCTTGGGTGAGTTGATGGGAAGCCTCGTGCAGCTAGGTGGATGAGCAACTGGACTCAATATATGCTCATGAAATTATAATTATTGATATGTATGTGGTTGTATAATTGGTCACTACATAATAAAAGTTTGTTGTTTTTATCATAGACTCAACATTGATATTATTTCCTCTATCTTTTTCTCATAGTCCACATGGCAACCATATTGTTGGAAAGATACAAAGTATAAAGACAATATCTATTACTTGTCCCAATTCCATAGATGTATTTAATTCCTAGATATTGTGGAGTCATATAAACCAAACAAAGTTGCTTGTCAATTTGGTCATCGCCAGTAGATCACAAATCCATTAAGATCCATGGTAGGATATAGGTCAGTAATATCACATGCCTATAAGGTGGAATATCATATATAAGATATGTAGTGATAGTCACAGTACCCACATTGCCTTCGATCACAACACTTTAGTGTCTAGGCATCATGCCAATATGAGTACAATCATTCATATGAGCTGATATGTTACAAGGGCACATTCATTTTTACTGAGAGATTTTGTGGGTCACTATAGACACCTTCATCTCACATCGAACAATCACCCTCGACATTAAGGATGGCATATTAGGTTATTATCGTTTTTGTTGTGTAGTATGTTGCACATGCCCTACGGATGATGAGACTTGTGATTTGGATAATAAGACAATATCCACGTCCATTGTCACTATGATATGATGTGATGTATCTTCTTGATGATTGTTGTGAGAGAGTATACAAACTAATGACCGACTATATACCTTATGATGATGAAGAGTAGATGTGATATTTAGGGTACTTCTTGTTGTATATGTATTTATAACTAAGTGACTAATTGAATTTGCTTTTTATATAATTGATCTCTCCCTCTATCTTGTTTCTCTCTCTATATATATATATATATCAACACAATAAAGCTACGGTACATCATTGGTATCGTTTGAAAGAAATTGAGGCAAATAAATAAAAGAATTATATAAATAGGTAAATAAGAAAAGTGATGTTGCAATGGAAGCAAAAAAAGAGCTTGCAACTTAATACACAAGTAACTAATTACTATCCACATCATATATATTATTATCACTTGGTCCTCTCTAGTTCTACGTAAGCTACAATACGTCTATGAAATGGTAAATCTCAATTGGTAATTATTTCATGTCTATAGTGCTGCTAAGATAGAATAACAAGCAGCATCGGAGATCCATTCTTCATATTTATATGGAAAAAAGTATTATAAGATAAGTCACATAACTCAATACAACATTTTAATACATATAATTTGACAAACATGTTATTACTACGAAAAAATGTTGTGTTGAATCATTATAGCACATATACCATATGTTTCATATGGGTGATTGACCGTCATTTACCACTAATTGATGGTACTTTATCAATCCAATTATTGAGAGTTATATTAATGAAATATTTCACGTAGTAGCTATGACCCAACCCATGTCAAGCATCAACATCTAATACTCAGAGGAGCACTAATTATCCTCCTCATATGCAATATGACGGAGAACAATGCAAATAGCTCTCTACTTTATAAATATATGCTAATGACATGTGACCTCCCTAAAATATAATCTATTAGCCTGAAGCCACCATTCTTAAAAGTTTTTCGATGATACAATGTAGCCACAATTACCATGTCCAAGAACATTCATCCATCTATCAATATATGAGACTATAAATTAAGGTATCTATCTATGTCTTGTTGGGTTATCCCAAATTTATTCTTACGATGATCTTTTTGCCACATGAAATATCAACACGTGAAACAATAAAGTTCTAAGCACTACTAAATAGAGGATCAAAACAACATGAGGAAGAAAGACCATATAGAAGACACTATGTTCTTGACCACGCCCATGTCCTCGACCCTTCTCTTGCATTCTTTGAGTAGCACTCTTCTTCACATATTCTCAAGAAAACAATTCCCTCTTATTAGATCTATTAGATGGCTTGCCTTTAGGATAGCTAAGGAGGTAGCTCCTCCAATGTAATGTGGTGAGGATTTAAATGCTCATCCAACAAGTTAATCAACTTGCTTTATTTTTCTATATCACATAGTTATTGGAGGACTTGATGCATCTTAGCTACCTTTCAAAAATCCTCATCTTCATAGTTAAACGTGTAGGGCATTTCCATCTCCATATCAAGTTTCTTTTAAAGACAATCAATTGAACAAAGTTGAAGTAGCTTATCATTTTTAAAAAGAACAATAATCTCATGTGCACACAACAACCATGTGATCAATGTAGTATACAGTATGAAATTAGATCAATACCCATTGTTTCCATAAGATTCATCTTTTTGACAGTTAGATCAAGTGTATTACGTGAAACTCTTCTTTATATATTGCTATTATATCTTGTGTACAATTAAGGTGATAATGTTGATAATTTGTGATTCCTCAAATGACTTCTTTACTTTCATAATCTATAATTTAATGAATAAAGTTGGGTCAATATTATGCTGATGGAGAATTGATGAGAAACCCTTTTAATCATGCATGTGCATCCTTGACCCTACCATCTAACACACTACAAGTATTAAAAAATTTGAAATAAAATAGTGATGTACATATGTGTAAACAAGCAAACTCACATACCATTTACTTGTATGTGTGTTGTAATGCACTACCTTGTCCATCCATGTTGAACCTATCCATCTTTACATGACTGTAATTATTGTTCCTTAATATAAAAAAGCATGATAAATTAATTTTTTTATTATACCTCCATCATATCCGATAGATATATATATACATGTTCTATCACTTTTGAAAGGAACAATGACCTCATAAGGATGTAGAACCCATACAACCGTCATGGTACATCAAAATGAAATTGGATTTGTGTTCTACACAATTCAACTCTTTGACAATTAGATCAAGTATATGTCGACCAACACATTATAAGCATTAAAGGATTTGAAATAAAATAATGATAACATATAAATAAACAAGTAAACTCACATACTAAATAGTTATATAAGTGCCTTAATACATTACCTTGTCTGTCCATGCTGAGACTATCCACTCTTTACACTGGCCTTAATACTGTTCTTTAACATAAAAAATCACAAGTAAATTTATCTATTTCATCTTCATCATAACCAATGCCTTCGTATTCATGTACTCATCTATAGAGTGAACAACCTTCTTGCAACTCCCACTAAATGTGATTGTTATTTCTTTATTTCTTATCAACCAAACAATAAATCCCTCGATGTTCTTGGAAATATGATGTCTGCATAAGAAATGTGTTACCACTGTAAATTACATATGATAATTTATTTAACATATGCATCTCTCTAATACACATCAACACTGTCATATAATTATCCTCTTTCTTTATACACATGAAAGCAAATGCTACATAAAAAAATTTATTAGTTGATGTAAATCCTATAACATCAAGAAAAAACATCTTAGTGATGTTGTAAACACCCCAAAATAAAATGAATTTTGAAAACAAACACCTGGTTTGAAAATTCAGTTAAAAACCAGATTTTGAAGTTTTCGAAAACCCAGGGGCTGTAAAAGCTCGAAATTTTGGTTTAAACCCCGTTAAAGGTGCAGAAGCCCAAATAAAGCATCCTAGCCTGATAAAAGTCAGGTTGAAAAGGCAAAAGAAAGGCTCAAGCCCGAAGCAGACTGCCAGCTCGGAGCACCTAAAAGCCAAGTCAAGCACATCCACCCAAGCAGCAGAAATCCAAGCTAGAAACGGTGAAAATAAGCAAAAACGAAGTCCAAAAAGGCGAGAAGGAGTTCAGACAATAAAGTTGGGGAAAACCCAACATAAAACGGAGCGCTGATGAAGCTAGGGCCGCACAAACCGTACGTCTCGAAACGCCAAGAAGGATTGCTCAGAGAAAAAATTGGAATGGATCTGGACCATAAATATCCAGATAGTGTTTGGATTTGGATTTGGATTTGATCCAAATAGTGGTTGGATTTGGACAAAAATATCCAGATCCATATCCACATAAATATTTGGATCTTAAACGGATCTAGTCATAAATATCCAAATCCAGATCTAGATAGTATTTGGATTTGGATTTGGATCCAAATCTCAAACCTAGATCCATACCCAAGACCCACCTCATTTGCCTATAAATAGAGGTGAGGGGGTCCTAAATACACTTCATGTGAAATGCTTGTGGGAGGAGAGAGAGAGAGAGAGGCTAGCCATGGAGCTTAGCCATGTGGGCTTGATCAAGGGTTTGGGTTCGAACCTTGTATGAACCTAGACCTAGCCAAGGGCTGCAACAAGGTGGGCTGCAACCAAGGTGGGCTCGACGTGGGTGCATACGGTGGATCGGCTCCAAGAGGTAAGCCATCCTAAACCTAACTCCAACCTAGCCTAAGCTCGAACCTACCTAACCCCAACTGAACCTAACCCACTCACCCACTTCACAAACCCCCTGCACCATGGTCAAACCCCGTGCTAAACCCTAAGCCCAGCCACACACCCGGCCTGCTTGGCCCTACTGCGCATAGAGCCCTACCGCGCGCCCTACGCACAACGCTCTACCTCTATACCCTTGTGGCACCCTAGCACCCCTCTGTACCCCTGTGGCACCCTAGCACCCCGTTGTACCCCTTTGCTACTCCCCGCGCGCCCTACGCTCGCCTAGCGCTACAGACCGCGCCTAGCACCTGCCTTTTGCAAGCTGCACCAAACCGAACGGCCTGCCCTTCTGCAGACCGCGCCTAGCACCTACCTTTTGCAGGCTGCACTAAACTGAATGGCCTGCCCTTTTGTAGGCCGTTACTCATATCCCAAACAAAACCCACGGCCTGCCCGTTTCCTTTAGGCAACCCGGCCACCTCCCTTGGCCGAACTCCCCAAAAGCCACTCGAGCCACCTTGGCTCGAGTCACCCTAACCTAGACCTACCTAGTTAGGGTCAGTCCATATATCCCTCAAGCTAAGCCCACTCGAGCCACCCTTGGCTCGAGTCACACCAAACCAAACCAGCCCACAAGGCCCTAAACCCGAGTGCTTCCAAATGATTTTGCTGCCCCCAAGCACCCCCTCAAGCTCCACTCTCACATGACTCCACCCCCATCCAGCTTACCTCTTGGCTACATGTCACCAAGGCTCGCCACTTGAAGGAGTGTGCTCCGTTGCTGCCACATGAAGGTGCCGTGACCCGAGCTCAACAAGCAAGGCATACGTCTCCTAGGAAAACCCCACATAGCGGGCTAGGTAAGTTGTAAGTCCTTTATATTCAAAGTTCAATTAAATTTTGATATGGGGTTGTAATAATGGAGTATGGTCTCCCCTCGAAATGTAATATTGGTGCTTGATACACAAGCCACACATGTACACTTGAGCCTTAGCTCTTAAACGTACACAAGAAACCCACGTGCACTTGAGCTGCATGAGTTTTACATTCCAAGTTGTGTAAGCACTTACATTTCGGGTGGTTAAATTCAAGTCGTATGAGTTGTCTTTCCATTTACACACCAAAAGCACTCACTCACATTGAGCCTTTCGCTCTTCTATATCTATATTTCAAATTCGACAAAGTTCAATTCAAGTCGTGTGTGTGAGTTGTCTTTCCGAAATCTAACAGGTGAAGCCTTCAATGCAAATGCAACCTCAGAAGCAGGTGTAGAAGCCCAAATAAAGCATCTTGGCCTGATAAAAGCTAGGTTCAAAAGGTAAAAAGAAGGCTCAGGCCTGAAGCAGACTGCCAGCCCGGAGCACCCAAAAGCCAAATCAAGCACATCCACCCAAGCAACAGAAATCCAAGCCAGAAATGGCGACAATAAGGAGAAACGAAGTCCAAAAAGGCGAGAAGGAGTTCAGACGACAAAGTTGGGAAAAACCCAGCATAAGACGGAGCACTGATAAAGCTAGGGCCCACACAAACCGTACATCTCGAAACGCCAAGAAGGACTACTCAGAGAAAATTTTGGAATGGATTTGGACCATAAATATCCAGATCCATATCCAAATAGTGTTTGGATTTGGATTACATCCAAATAGTATTTGGATTTGGATTTGATCTAAGTGTTTGGATTTGGATTGGATCTGGACAAAAATATCCAAATCCATATCCACATAAATATTTGAATCTTAATCGGATCTGGTTATAAATATCTAGATCCAAATCCAAATAGTATTTGGATTTGGATCCGAATCTCGAACCCAAATCTATACCCAAGACCCACCTCATTTGCCTATAAATAGAGGTGAGGGGGTCCCAAATACACTTCATGTGAAATGCTTGTGGGAGGAGAGAGAGAGAGAGGCTAGCCATGGAGCTTAGCCATGGGTTAGCCATGTGGGCTTGATCAAGGGTTTGGGTTCGAACCTTGTATGAACCTAGACCTAGCCAAGGGCTGCAACAAGGTGGACTGCAACCAAGGAGGAGGCTGCAACCAAGGTGGGCTCGACGTGGGTGCATACGGTGGACCGGCTCCAAGAGGTAAGCCATCCTAAACCTAACCCACTCACCCACTTCACAAACCCCCTACACCACGGCCAAACCCCATGCTAAACCCTAAGCCTAGCAACACACCCTGCCTGCTTGGCCCTACTGCGCGCAGCACCCTACCGCGCGCAGCGCTCTACCTCGGTACCCTTGTGGCACCCTAGCTCCCCGCTATACCCCCTTGCTGCGCCCCGCGCGCCTAGCGCTACAGACCGTGCCTAGCACCTACCTTTTGCAGGCCGCACCAAATCGATCGACCTGCCCTTTTGCTGGTGCAGGCCGTGTCCCATATCCCAAACAAAACCCATGGCCTACCTTGTGGCAGGCCGTTTCCTTTAGGCAACCCGGCCACCTCTCTTGGCCGAACTCCCCAAAAGCCACTCGAGCCACCTTGGCTCGAGTCACCCTAATCTAGACCTACCTAGTTAGGGCCAGTCCATATATCCCTCAAGCTAAGCCCACTCGAGCCACCCTTGGCTCGAGTCACACCAAACCAAACCAGCCCACAAGGCCCTAAACCTGAGTGCTTTCAAACGATTTTGTTGCCCCCAAGCACCCCCTTAAGCTCCACTCTCACGTGACTCCACCCCCAACTGGCTTACCTTTTGGCTGCACGTCACCAAGGCTCGCCACTTGAAGGAGTGTGCTCTGTTGCTGCCACATGAAGGTGCTGTGACCCGAGCTCAACAAGCAAGGCATACGCCTCCTAAGAAAACCCCACATAGCGGGCTAGGTAAGTTGTAAGTCCTTTACATTCAAAGTTCAATTAAATTTTGATACGGGGTTGTAATAATGGAGCGTGGTCTCCCCCCGAAATGTAATATTGGTGCTTGATACACAAGACACACACGCACACTTGAGCCTTAGCTCTTAAACGTACACAAGATACCCACGTGCACTTGAACCTTTCCGCTCTTAATTGCACACTATTACACACACATTGAGCTTTCGCTCTTACTCCAAAGACTCTAGTAAGAGCCGTGTGAGTTGCAATTTAATTTGGGTTGTTACATTCAGTTGTGTGAGTTTGTCATTTAAGCTTCCACACATACACACATAAGAACTTGAGCACTTGCTCCACACCCTCACGCACATTTTCAGCCTTGGCAGCCCATAAGATATAAAGTATCTATATACTTTCAGTTGCGTGAGTTTTACATTCCAAATTGTGTAAGCACTTACATTTCGGGTGGTTAAATTCAAGTCGTGTGAGTTGTCTTTCTATTTACACACCAAAAGCACTCACTCACATTGAGCCTTTCCGCTCTTCTATATCTATATTTCAAATTCGGCAAAGTTCAATTCAGGTTGTGTGTGTGAGTTGTCTTTCCATTTATACATGACAAACACACACTCACATTGAGCCTTTTCACTCTTAGGATATAAGTATATTTCAAATTCTGCAATTTACATTCAAGTCGTGTGAGTTGCTTTAAAGTTCGGGTATTTCCCTTAAGCTGCGTGAGTTGCACTTTAAATTCGGGTATTTACTTAAGCTGTGTGTGTGAGTTGCTTTCAATTTGAGCCTAGCTCACATCATCATATCAAACCCGACAAAGTATTTGTGCATCCTTGCATTCACGCGTTTTCAAAGAGGAAACCCTGAATCCGCGCTCAAACTCGCTAAAATTAGGCCGCTTGTGCACACACATATCCAACCTAAATTAGCTAAAACTCAAAGACTTAGAATCGTACAGCCTCGTACATAAAAATTACAATGTAGGCACGAATCAAATTCATATCTCAAACACTTATATTTTCAAGAGTTAAAACTGTTTTTATCGAAGTCCATAAGTGCTTAAACCGACCCTTGAGCACCGGTTCAAGAAGGTTTATAGTGAAAAGATCCCGCTTGCCCACAATTGCCCCAAAAGTCAGATATTTACAAAAATCTTCGCTAGTTTGAGTAAGCTAGCTGGCACGCCCGTAAAGCGACGTAAACGCGAAAACACTCGTTTCTGGTCTTGTAAACCAGGAGCGAGGAATTTTCGTGTCTTACAGATGTGAACCTCAAAAAGAAATTCTCATTAGTTAATATAAATATCAAAGTTTATAATAAAAAGTAACTTATACCTATTTTCTTTATATATGCAATGAGACACTAATACCTTTGAGAATGCACATAACAATTGAATTGACTAAGGATGTGCAAACAAAATGTCACCAACAATATTCATATTGGTATTCTCTAATGTCAAGTGTAGTACTCGACTATCTAATTCATATAATAGTTGTTGCAGAATAGTTTAAGAACTCATTTTCTCTTTCCTAATTTTCATTCTTGCATTATAAAATTATCTTGCTAAGTTAATAATAAAATCATCAAGAGTGTCAATTACAACAAAATTTGATTAAGCTTGCAATGACTTGGTCAACTTTTTTATTATACTATACTCGATATCATTTAGTCTACCTATAAATACACATGCTTCCAAATACAAGGCTAGATGGGTGATTATATATATTATTAACCACATTCAACCTCCATAAACTATCAATTCCATTCTCTGCACATTTCACCTTCTTCAAATCGGTCCAACGATGAGTTTCAACATCAACTCTTTTGTGACTTTTATATTCACAACTTCTTTCACACCCAATCCATACTTTTGATCAGAGAGTGATGATAACAATGATGTGCTTCCTCTCCACATCTCTTACCCACTAAACCAGGTCATCCTCATTGCAAAACACTATATATATGGCAAACACAAGTAAATAATCAAGTTCATCACTCTCATGGTCAACAAATGCATCATCACATAAAATATCAACCAACCAATCAACAAATAGATCATTTGGTCCACTATCATCAATATGAGTATTGTAATGTGTAGTATATCCATAATATACTAAACCATAACAAATGCTTTTACCTTATTTCTTTGACATCTCTCAATAAGAATAGTTAAAGAATAACAATACAAGTATAACAAAAATATAGGGTGACAGCGTCGAATGCATCATCAGCCAATCAAATAGATTAAAGGTCCCTTAATTGTGATTTTTTAATCAATTTTTTGTGTGGTTCTTTGCTAAATCAATATAATGCATGTAATAATATCCATAAAGTGGTTGTGTAGAGATTGAATAATATTAAAGTGATAAAAATAGAGAAAATGAATAGAGTGAAGGTCAATAAGAGTACAAAAGCTTTCAAAGTGAAGATAGAAACCGTTAGCCATTCATCAAGAAGGTTGAATACGAGAGTGAAGGTGAAGGCTAAAGAGAAACACCAACAATGGTGGTGCAGTACCAGTGATGTTAACGTGAAGAGGACATGAGAAGAGAGACAAAGTGTACAAACGTAATTTTGGTATTTTTAAAAAATGAGTATATATTTTGTATAATAAAATGTATGTATTTTTAAAAATGAGTATATATTTTGTATAATAAAAATATATGAATAGTAATTATGCAAGAGATGTTGTCATTGTGGTAAAAGAGAGCTCGGATCAAAGGAAGGTAACAACTCAATCAAGAGTTTGATATTGAGGACATACATGTTGCTTTCCCTTCTTAGTTGTAAAAAGGGAAAGGAACATGGTCCTTCATACAAGTTTGAGCATAATGGTAATTAAGAATTTACGTAAGTGGCCATACTTAATATGACCAATTTTTTTCTTCTCCAATAAGGAAGGTGAAAACCAGTTACATCTCACTGTATCTAGTATTTACTTCTCGTTGAATCTTAGGAACCAAAGGTACGAGGCTTATTACATGGACCATTTTATTTTTATCTTTTAATGTGATACATACAGCTTAATCTTTTATTGTTTTTCATAATTCTCATAACTATAACTCCCTTTTATTTTCTCTTTATTTTACCTTACAATATTCTTGATATTGCCTGCAATCACGGGAGTAATGGTTTTTATTTTTGAATTTCGATTAAAAATTCTGTCGTCATCTCGTGAAACGACAATCACTGAATGCACCGCCAGTTTGAATGCACGTTAAAATTCCAAAACACCCCTGCCATTTCGGAAACAACCCCAACGATACAAATCAATAACTAAAATGCCCTCCAATCTCTAGCCTTAATAGAAGGCAGCCTGAAACGAGGACGGTGTAGCGGCAGGAAAAGGAAGAAGGGGAAAAAATGGGAAGAGCAACCAGGTGGCTGAGAAGCCTCTTTTGGGGCGGCAGGAAGCCGCCGGAGAAGTCCTCCGGAGAATGGAAGGAAGGCCGGAGGAGGGAATCTGGCGCACATCCGGTCGTATGCGACGGGTTTGTGCGATTCGCCGAGGCGGAGAAGGAGCAGAGCAAGCACGCTATCGCGGTGGCCGCGGCCACCGCCGCTGCTGCCGATGCGGCCGTTGCTGCGGCACGGGCGGCAGCGGCCGTCGTTCGGCTGACGATCCATGGCTCCCCACGCGAGCAGTGGGCGGCAGTTACCATCCAAACCACTTTTCGTCGCTACCTCGTGAGCTCATCCTTCTTTCTCCTCTTCATGTCTGCTTAATAGTGCGTGCTAGTTTCGATTTTCTTTCATCTTTTCTCCAATGGGAAACACAGGATTTCGGTTCGATTTGGTTTGTCGGAGTTTTGCGTGGATTGCTCGATTTGGCTTCAATGGGTGGTTGGGATGGAAACCAAGAAATTGATTGTGCTTTTCATTAATGGCTAACTGGTTTTTATTTGTCATATAAACTAAGGATCCCATTATGGTTCTTAGTGACCGCTTGGGTTAATTTGATTTATTCACTCTTTGCTTGATGATTGCTTGGTTGCATTCGTTTGAGGGGTATCCGACTATTCGTTGCGATGGAAATCAAATGGTTTTTTGTTTGAGTTCAGTTTTATGGTGTTTGATTTGTTTGAGTCCAAGAGGAAAAAAGTTATTCTTGATTTTGATTCGATGATGTTTGCTTGATGAATACTTCTCCAACTTGGATTGATTTTCCTCACTATTGTTCGACATAAACCGAAGAAAATGATTTGGTTTTGCTTAAGCCTTAAATGGCTACTTGTTCCACTTGATTTGACCCTTGGTGACATTTTGACAATCGTTTTTGTGATAAAGCAAAGGAAACGATATGATTTTGCTTGATGTTGTCTTGGTTCAATTGGGTCCGATGTTTGTGACGATTGTTCATAAAATGTCTTCATTTTTCTTGACCAGATCTTCTTTTGTTGGTGTGGTGTTAGGCGAAGAGGGCGCTCAGAGCGCTGAAAGCGTTAGTGAGGCTGCAGGCACGAGTGAGAGGCTTCCTCGTTCGTAGAGAAGCTGCCGCAACGCTTCGCAGTATGCAGTCTCTCTTTCGAGCTCAGGCCACCGTCCGATCGCTCCAGACCCTCTCTTCTTCCGTTCCCAAAGGCCTTCAATTCCACTACGAACTTCATCCTGGTCGACCCTTGGTAAGTCCCCATTGATCCAGAAAAAGTGGGACAAATCCAGATCTTCCCTTTTGTCCAGGAATTGTTGTAGTTGTTGCTGTTGGTAATGGTTGTTCTCATTGCGATTTTCTTGGGATTTTTAGGAAAGATTCGAGGAGACTGAGCTTTTGCACAGCAAGCGGATGACATCAGCCTCCATGGAGGGCAGCGACTCCCCAAAGACAGTCGAGGTTGACACATTCCGCCCATCTCCGCTGCTGGTGGCAGTGCCGGCCCCGATTGAGGCGTGTGATTGGGGTGCCTGCGATGAGTTCCAGCTTCTCTCCGCTCATGGAACCCCACGCTTCTCAGGCGACATCCCTTCGACGCCTGGAACCAAGAGCGTCTCGACCGGTGGACGGTTCGCCGGTGACCGGCCAGGGTATATGGCAAACACCCAGAGCTCCCGGAATAAGGTTCGGTCCCAGAGCGCCCCGAAGCAGCGACCCGACCCATTCTTGAGAGGGAGACTCTCACTTCAGTACGAACCAGTCGTGGATCGGGTCAAGATGCGGAGATCTGGGTCCCAGGTCCAGCCACAGAAAGGGAATTTCGGCTTTCGCGACGCCATCGTCACCCGCCTCGACCGATCCCTTGACTTGGGTCCGGGTTCGGATCTTGGTCCGAACCACAATCGGGACCACTTGGATTCTCTGCGTGCGAGGTGGTTACGATGAGAACGAAAAGAGGAAATAATTAATTATACTCCAAAAATGTGCGGAAATGTGACTTTTTCTTTATGTAAAACGCATGTGGTTTTTTAGTAAAATCGTTGACATATTTGTCTCTTTTACTTTATTTTGACACTGATCCTGACCATTGAGATTCTTTCATTTGGACGGTTGCGATGCGCCAAAATGCTAGCCAGATCCATTTACTTGGATTACCATCTTACATAAGAACTTCTCATCTTCAATCAATTATTCCTAAGGGTTGTCAAATCGTATCTTTTAGAGCTTTCTTGTTTTACTTTTCTGTACAATGGTGAGGCTGAAGCGATACTGTGACACTGGGTACTGAACTCATGACCTTGGACTTGTGAATCGGCCATCTAACCAAGTGAGCTGTTGCTCCTTGTGCTAGGGTTTCTCAAATCCTCATATAAGTAAAAATTTGTGCGACCCGACTAACACAACGTTAGAAACTCTTCCTGGCCTCTTTCGTCATTGGCGATTTCATGCTTCCAGTCATGTTTCTCTCGTGTTAGTTGTTATTATTACGTCACAAGCAAGTCAACCTAAACATGACCCATTCTTTTTCGTGTTAATTCTGTCTGGGCACAATCACAGCGGAAAACATACTTGCTTATGACACAAACACGGACATTCCAGGTCTCGTCCATTTGTCTTGTCTTCGTGAAACAGGTACCTATTGAATAGTGTCATTTCGTATTCGCGTCATTAACATGGACAACCCTTGACACGAAGGCAGCCCTTCCTGGTTGTGTTTATGTCTGGGATTCGTGTCAGCTCTTAAATTACAACGTTATACCTTGTATGCTACAGTGTCATCTATAAAACAAAATTCACGGAGCCAACTTGGCTTATCATCAAAACGTCAGCTCAGTAGTTACTAATCTCTCTCTCTCTCTCCCTCTCTCTCTCTCTCTATATATAGATATATAGATATAGATAGATAGATAGATAGAGAGTACTGAAATTCATTTTAATCACCATATATACACACATATATGTGTTTGTATATATATACATTTTTATATACAAGTACATATAAAAGTTTTATCAGCCTCTATTTACAAAATCATGGAGGCTCCATTACTTTTTTGTCCCCTTGCTTTTAGCTCTAGCTTGAGATGATTAGAGTTTAAGAAAACAAAATGAAAAGGTGATAAAAGGGCATAGTCTTGTTTACCTAAATCTTTCTGTGGGAGAGTTTAAACAAATAAAAGTGATCATTCATTTACCTGAATACCCTAATAAAATTAATTACCTTGCGTGTATTTTAAGCATAAGTTCAGAAACTGTGCATTCAAAGCGTTAGCTAACCTAGCAGTGCGCTCCACTTACAGGACTCTGGTAGTGAATTCGATTCCCGATGCGTGCATCTTAGCTTTGGCCTCCCGTTGGAACAGAAAAAAAAAGGTCATTCATCAAACTGTTATGAGCATCTGAACATATCACGTTCATGGCCGGTTTGGATGGTTCGAACACGAACGAGATACGGACGAGACGAACCCAGCCAAGCCGTGAGCAACTAAATTTACAAGCTCTAGGGCCTACTTAGTCAAGATTCCACTTTTAAATTTTTATCCAATGATTGTTTGGTGGAGCGGCCTAGGGGGTATGTAGCAACGAAAGCATACAGTTATCTGACCGTTTATTCCCTCACCGTTGTCCGTCCGATCTCGAGATGCTACGATTTGACATCCTTTCGGGTCCGTACGGCCTCAGACTCACGGACAGCGCATTACGGGTCTGACTCCGGTCAAGTTTCTGCCCCGATCCGTGCTGAACACGTGTACCTACCACATTTTGTTTTTCTAGATCGTGACCGGATTTTGGAATATCCATGACGCAGTGGACACGCCTCAAAGAGGTGGTGAGTTATCGTAACATGCTTTGCTAGTTTTACTGTGACAACGGAGGTCAGTCGTGTCGAGTATAAGGTCGTCTTCATGAAAAGATTATGCTGTGTTCGGGATATGGAAGACTCAATTTTACAGGTCATCTTTTCTTTATTTGTCTCTATTCTCATTCTTTTTTTAGGAAATAGTTGTCATAAGATGGGACACCCATAATCTCTCCCTCTTTCTCTCTGAGATGGGACATCCATAATCCCCCTCTCTTTCTCTCTCCACACTATGTCTTCTCCTAGGGCGGTGTGTGGTGGCAGTGGCAGCGACATTGCTGCCACTCCTACTGATCTAATGCCTTCATTAAAGAGCCCTGCACTAAGCCGTCGGTAGCTCTATGAAAGCCTATAAGTGGCTGTTGTGCGCATAACCAATAATTCTCGTAAAACTTCTAACCCTGACTGCAACACATACTCTTTTCCTATAACAAAGGGAAGCCATAACTGAAGAGTCTATATTGCAAGGGTAGTGTATTGGGGGGGCTCTAGGCCCTCCTCAACCAAAACAAATATCTCGTTTTTATATGACACTACGATTATTTGAGGTCAGGTCCACTAATTCAAACCATATCAACAGTTCTTCACTTTGGCTCGAATTCACTCTTTATTATGAATAAAGAAAAACATCCTTCACAATTTCCACCATTGCCTTTCAAAAAAACGAAGGTATCAATGCCAGCCAAGTTTATGCAATGCCTAAACTTGCTGACTAGGTTTGATGCCAAAAAATGAGAATGGATACATGACAAGCTCTTAAGTGCTAGACAAAGGATGCTAACTCATGACCGCAATGCTAAAGAAACCTCGAGGTACAATGAAGTAATAATGACAACTATTGTATCATACATAATATTATGGCACAAAGATAGATCAATGAGGCGAATTGGAAGTTATCTACGTAGTACACGGAGGGACTTAACTGTTACTGTCTCGAGAGATGCTTAAGCTAATTGGTGAGGCAATAGCTTATCAAGGCCCAAGGACCATATTCTTCTTCTCCAATTTGAGAAATAACGATTATAATATGCGAAAAGAAGATCAATCACAAACATTTCTTTTTTAGTATAGCTCTTCCTTGCTTTCCTAGGATAGCTTCGTGATATCAACTGCATACGATAGTGCTATGTCTTTGTTTGTCATCCCCTATCTTCAACCTTACGTGTGACTCGTATAGAAACCGAAATACACTTAGTCAGATTTTTTGAAACTTATTTCCATTGCCTGAAGCCTTATACGTTGTCTTCTTTGTGAACGAGGGTCAGAGTTAATTGGCACACTCCACATCACTTCACATTCTAGTGGGTGCTCCATGTGCTATCTAAATTGACGGAAACACATTCTTTGGCATGCCCTATGAGATGTCTCGCTTACTTTTGAGTCATACATCCTATGCATACTTGATCTAGGAGGGTATATATGATGGCATCCTCTATCACTGACGTCCAAAATACTTCATAAGTCAAGAGATCTAGGACCTCATGACTCAATGGGTAAGGCTTTGTTTTCTCAGCACCCAGTATATTCTCAACAAGAGAGTATGCCCTTTACTTCACATCTCCAATTAGATGATGACATAGTGCTCTAATAGTTAAATACATTTGTCATTGGCTGGTTGTAGTCACAATTCGAGGATCTCCAAGGATCTCTATTTCGTCAAATGTTGGAGACCAAGCCTACAATAACCATGAGCCAGTTGACCACCCTATGTGAATCAGAGATGTTAACTGAAAAGCGAAAGCTACTGCTGATGCGGCCACTCACACTCCAGCTCAATAATGCCTAACTTTCTATACATATACTAGAAGTCACACTGTTCCCAAGCCTCCAATGCCTTGACGTCCATACCTATACTATGGATATGCCAGTATTACTCGAAGGCCTCTTGACTTGATGACCCAATGGGGATATATGTTGCCTATACTATCCTTTCCCTAAACTTATGCCATTAGGAAACCATTTATATCCTCGATGGGAGTTCAAGTTGCGATCAGTGCATTGGGGCCACATGCATCAAGCTCCGGTAGCCAATGGTGTCACCATTTGTTGTCAACTTCATGATATCCCAAGCGAATGTGGGATTTCACATACACACCCCACAAACCATGGAGTATGACCCATAGATTCTACCTCAATGACCTTTATATCCGGTCAAGACATACCAACCACATATATTTCTAGGGAAGTTCTAGCCAATGGTTAATTTGGTGCCTCACTAACTTGTCAATCTTGAGGATACTCCTCTGAACCAAGATGGGGTCATCAGTCTTATTCAAATGTGTTTGAAATCAAACTTCAAGCGCAAGTTGCTGAGGTGAATGACAAGCCATACCCTGATTGATTGATAGGGTTGTTCCTATCTCCAGAGGCTTCAAAACAAAATTCATCACCTTCTCATAGCAAGATGACAAATACCCAAGTGAACACCTAGCATAGTTCACCCACGAGTGCAGAGAATTGGGCGATAATGAATTCCATAAGCACAAACTCTTCATCTCCTCTCTTACAGGAAAGCATATGCTTGGTATACATCGCTAAAAGTGCGCTCCATTCATACTTGGGAGGAAATGCAAAAGGCTTTCCTCAAGTACAAGAAAATCCGATGACAACCAACTCCAACAAACCTCATGAACCTTTGGTAAAAGGTTGGAGAAACCATGGAAACCTTGTTTAAGAAATTTTATGACATGGTCACCTATTGACAAATACAGCTTACCGAGACCCAATACATGGCCTTGATACTAAAGTGCTTGTCGTCAAAAATTAAGAAGGGATTAGTAGGTCATTTCTGCCCAATGTTAGTGTAGCTAGCAAATAGAGTGGCAAAAGTTGAGTACATCTTGAGTGTTTTCGATCTTTCGGCTACAAAATCAAGAGGAAGTGAAGAGATCTCAATTACATGCTTTCATTTCAGATGATGCATGAAACTGACAAAGATTCTAATTCGATTGAGGTAATGGCAGCCAAACTGATGCAAGAACTACCTTACACATGCAACACTTTATGGAGTCCAAAGGAAAGGAGTAAGAGGCCGACACCAAAGAGCCATGGCTCTTTGATACATCAAAAGCCGGCCAAACTTTTGAGCTAAAATTGAAAGATCGACATATATGTCTTCCCGAGAGTCATTGTAACTCTACACAAGAGAACTTGAAGAATATTTCAAGATACTATAAATGGCATAATGTCAATACCCCTAGCATCAACGAGTGGATGAAGTTCTATACTCTTATACAATAGGTCACCAAAGAAGGTCACCTCAAGCTTGCATAAAAGCAAATTGGGATTGTCGATCCATTTTCAATCGTGTTGGCCTTGATATAAGAGGGTCCCATTTTGCCCTTTTATACCATCTTGCTTGATGGAGTTCATAACCCAAAGGCTAGGGGATAACACAACCCTCACTTGGTCCCAATGCATCGTAAACTCGAGAGGCCATCACCTTGTAACTCAAGCGGTTGAGGTGTTTATTCATGATATACGTCCTTTCACTTCGCCTAAGGAAAGTAGTGCCAACCAAAGGACAAACAAGCCCATTCAGCATAGGAGGTGTTAGCTTATACTTCATTTCCAAGGAAATTGATGAATGGATCGAGGAAGTCCTCGAAGAATGGAGAGGTGAATGGGCGAGTTCTATCGATCCTAGTCATGAAGGAGCTAAACAAAAGATTAAGCTACCTACAATCCTTTGGAGAGCAAGCACATTCAAGATACCAAAGATGAGGATCATTGGACTTCTCATACCGAGGACAAGGTTGTGCAGGAAGATGAACATCCAACTAAAAATGGCGCCTGATGGGTCACAATCCCAAAGGAACCCCAATGTCATAAAAAGGTTGGTTGACAATCGATAGCCAATTAGGCGTAGGGGCAAGAATCAGAGCTTCTCATGGTTTCTAAACATTCCAACAAGGAATTAGCATCGATTTAGTTGGCATATAGGTCTAATAAGGAGGCCTTGATGCCATAAACATATCTCCCGCAAGTGATATATCATGGGCCACAACAGGAGATGGTTATTCATCAAATAATACTTATCTCTATCCAATGAAGATGTTAATGCAAATATCATTTGCTCCACTATCCTTCCAACAAGTTTTGCCCTTATAAAATCTATAAAGCCCTCAAGGACAAAGATTTTTTTGTAGACAAACCATACTGGGTGGCTTTGTTCAATGAGATTGATTTACCATTAATCTTTGACAAACCATATGAAGCCACCAAGAGATATCCTCGGCCTTAATAAATTAAGGCCATCATAGATGGTCACCCACTCAAGAGGGTGTTCGTTGATGGAGGCATTGTCGTGAATGTGATACCTCATGATATGTTATGGCACATCGGAAAGACAGTTGCTGACCTAATCCCTACCAATCTCAAGATGTGAGACTTTCGAGGAAAGACATTTGCCACAATAGGGGTAGTAGATGTGAAACTAAATAGGTTTGAGGACCTCAAACATCCTATTCTTCATGGTCCATGTGAGTATGGGGCATTCTATTCTCCTTGGTAGGGATTAGATATTGTAAACACCCTAAATTTTCTGTAATTCAAAAAAACTCTCAAAAACACAAAAAGCTCTTTCAAAGCCCAAAACAGCAATCTTGTTTTAAAATGCCAAAGCAGGTTCAAAAGGCAAAAGGAGAGCCCAGGCCAGGAGCATACTTCAAGCTCGAAGCATCACATATGAAGCCACGATCCCCCACCGAAGCAGCAGGAATTGAAGCCCGAAATGGTGAAAATCAAGTAAAACGGAGTCTAGAATGGCAAGAAGGAGTCCGGACGACACAGATTGGGGAAACCCAACACCAGACAGAGCGTTGATGAAGCCAGGGCCCGCACAGATCGTCCTCCTCAAAAAGCCAAGAAGGACCATCTAGAGAAAATTTGGATTGGATCTGGACCATAAATATCCAGATCCATATCCAAATAGTGTTTGGATTTGGGTCGATCCAAATAATGTTTGGATTTGGATTGGATCCAAATAGTGTTTGGATTGTATCGGATTTGGACCAAAATATCCAGATCCATATCCATAAAAATGTTGGATTTGAATCGGATACGAATCTCAAAATATCCAAGATCTAGATCCAAATAGTGTTTGGATTTGGATTTGGATCTAGATCTCAAACCCAAACCCAAATCCAAGACCCACTTCACTTGCCTATAAATAGGAGTGAGGGGGTCCATAAAGTTCACGTGAAATCCACTTGGGCAGGGCTTCCATAAAGTAGGAGAGAGAGTGGGCTATAGTGGCTTTTTTGGCTTGTTTGCCTTGTGAGTGTGGGATTGGGCCATTGTAGCCCGGGCTGCACCAACCAAGGAATTGCGTCTTCAAGGAGAGTGGAGTTGCGTGTGGTGGAGCTTGGTGGCATGGAGGCGGCTTGGAGTGGCGTTGCAAGTTAAGGTTAGTACCACCTAGACCCTAAACTAAACCGACTTCTTCCCTAACCTCTCTAGACCACCCAGCCTAAGACTATCTAAACCAGCCCCTAACTCCATTAAAACAGACCTAGTTCGGCCAAGTGCTGGCCGAACTCTATCCTAAACCGCCTAGTTTGGCCAGCACCTGGCCGAGCTCACCCCAAGACCCAACCAAGTACGGCCAAGACCTGGCCAAACTCCCACTTGACCATCCATAGCTCGGCCAAAGTTGGCCGAGCCATCCCTAAGACCCACGGCCTGCAAGTGCAGGCCGTGTCCCATCTTTTCTACCTAAAACCCACCAACCTAAAATAGCCTGGCCAAAGGTGGCCGGGCTTCCTTGTTTTTAGCCATAACCTAGCCTGCCTTGAGGCAGGCCACCTAACCCTAAACACACGACCAAACTAGGCCGTGTGTTCCCTCTCTTTGCAGCATAACCTGGCCTGCCTTGAGGCAGGCCACCTAACCCTAAACACGCGGCCAAACCAGGCCATGTGTTCCCTTCCTTCGCCAAAAACCTGGCCTGCCATAGGCAGGCCATCTTTCCTTAAACCACACGGCCAAGGTTGACCATGTGTCCTTCCTTTCACCAAAACTTGGCCTGCCTTAGGCAGGCCATCTTCCCCTAAGCCCCCCCCCACGGCCTGCTGGTGCAGGTCGTGTCTCATACATCTACCCTAAGCCTTGGCCTGCCACAAGGCAAGCCGTGTCTTCTCTTCAGCCCTAAGCACACGACCAAGTGCTAGCCATGTACCAGTGCCATACTCGCCTTGGCCAGCCTTAGTTAGCTAGCACCTAACCTAGGACAGCCACCTTGGCCGAATCTCAAAACCTTAGGCCATATCCGCCTTGGTTCCCACTTAGGACCAGCCCCAACTCTATCCTAAACCAAGGTCACTCGAGCCACCTTTGGCTCGAGTCCTACCTTAGCCCAAATCAGCCCCAAGTGGCCCCTAAATCTGGTATGACTTGCTGCTCCCATCTCCAAGTGCTTCCAAGCTTCCAAGCTCTCCGGCTTCGCTCTCAAGTGACCCGGGCTCAATACAAACAAGGCATACGTGCCCCAGACACACCCCACATAGTGGGCTAGGTGAGTTGTAAGTCCTTACATTTGATACTTAATTAAATTTTGATACGGGGTTGTAATAACGGAGCGTTGTCTCCCCCCGGATGTAATATTGGTGCATGACACACAAGCACATACGTGCACTTGAGCCTTTCCTTTCTTAGTTGCACACTTTTGCACAGAAATGGGCCTTGGTAGCCCCTAAGATATAACTCTATTTATATAAATTCAGCTGCGTGGGTTTACATTCAAGTCGTGTGCGTTGTCTTTGCATTCCACACTCACACATATTGAGGTTTCACTCTTACTCCTAAGACTCTAATAAGAGCCGTATTGCAATTCAATTTGGGGTGTTATTTTCAAGTTGTGTGAGTTGTCTTTCCATTCCACACTCACACACATTGAGCCTTCGCTCTTACTCCCAAGACTCTAATAAGAGCCATATTGCAATTCAATTTGGATTGTTAAATTCAGTCATGTGTGTTGCCTTTCAATTTATACACATACACACACGCCACCATTGAGCCTTTCCGCTCTTATATCTATATCTCCCTTCTGTTGCATTTTACGGTTTAGCTGCGTGAGTTGCATTTCAATTTATACACAACACCCATACACACAATTGAGCCTTTCCGCTCTTAAGATATAGATATATTTAAATTTCTGCAATTTACATTCAAGTCGTGTGAGTTGCATTCAATTTGCGTTTTCCCTTCAGCTAAGTCTTTAAATTTCGGGTTTTACATTCAAGTTGTGTGAGTTGCATTGCATACTCGCCATACTCGAGCTAGAATGCATACCTGCATCAAATAAACCCCGAACAAATCGTGCAAACATGCCAAGGCTTAGGCCATTTGATGCACACACATCGTGCCTAAGTAGATAAAATTGAAAGACTTAGGGTCGCCCAACCCTTGTAAAGTAAAACTCGCCCAAGTGCATGATTTTCCAAAGAGTTCAAAACACTTAGTCGTTCAAAATCGATTTTGAGGTTAAACTTGTTTCAAATGAAGTCTCTAAGCATACAAATTGACCCTTGAGCATCGGTTCAAGAAGGTTTGGATGAAAAGATCCCGCTTGCCCACAATTGCCTTTTAAAAGTCAGACATTTCAAAACATACTTCGCTAGTTTGAGTAAGCTAGCTGGCACGCCCTAAAAAGCAACGTAGATTGAGAAAAAGGTTCACTTCAGGCCTAAGAACCCAGAGTTGAAAATTTTCTGTGTCTACAGATATACACAAACTATTATGTATCCTAACTGCTACAACAAAAGTTGATGTTTGGACATGTAATATGGTTGAAGTGATCAATACCAAGGAAGACCCCTTTATAGTTGATGTCCAAGTAGCAAAAACATTGTTCTACCTATGTTAGACCATTAGTTGTCCCTGAAGTTGTCGAGGTGTAAGGTCATGTCAACTAACTATATGAGGTTTTACTTTTGATTAGGCTAACTGACTTGCAGCATGTTCCTAAGATTACTTATGGATATCCAACTACAAGTCATCACTAAGTGCCTCCACAGATTGGAAGTTGCCCGCATTGAGCATAGGATTAAGGATAGTAACCTAAAATCTAGGGGACAGGCTGAAACTATGCTTACTCAATAGCTTCACCCATTGGAGGAGGGGAAACATTTAACTACCCTAACGAGAAGGATGACTTGAACTTGATCCTTGCCAATCTACTAGAGGAGGTGGATGTCAACACAAAAGGAGGAGACTAACAAAGGTAAGCAACATCTAACCTAAAGAGAGTCGACTATGACTAATTGAATTGTTATACAAGTATAAAGATTACTTCGCTTGAGAATATCATGAAATGTTGGGTTTACCTCGAAGCCTCATTGAATTCTTTATTTCCTTGAACTAGGGGTTGTAGATGTGAAAATTTACTCCGAAGTCTATGTAGAGACTTGAAATAAGCTTTCACACACTACATCGTGCGTGGGCATGCTAACTAGTTTTACTTAAACTAGCAAAGTTGTATTTTCTGACTTTAATGGCGATTGTGGGGAAGTGGGATCTTTTCACCTTAGGCCTTCTTGAACCGGCGCTCAAGGGTAAGCCTAGATGCTTTGAGGATTGATTTTGATCAGATGTATTTTTGAAATTCAATTTTCAAACCCAAATGACTTGACCAAATTCGTGAGCTAGGTATTTAGAAGAAAATTTTTCTAAGTTCTAAAAACAGAACTGGTTATGTTTTTAGAACTTATTTTCAGATTTTTTTTAATATCTTTTGAATCTTCAAAAATCATAAAAATGTTATAGTGAAAAGATGATCATATGGAGGTTTAAATACTATTTGTTTTCTGATTTTTGGGCCTGTCATAGTCTGAATTAAATCCAAAAATGACCCTTTCTTAGACTTTCAAAACAGTTCTGTGATAGAAATACAGAGGTTTAGAAAAACGTTTGTATCTCAATGCACAGACCTCCAATTTATATGAACTTGGTCTTGTTAGATGGATGCCAGATTTCTTATAAGAAAAGTTTCACTAAAATTAGTTTACTACAAACAAAGGTATGCGATGATAACCCAAGCTCTGTTGTAGGAAACACATGTTTTACAGATTCGGTTCTAGATTTGTCCAATTTTTCTTAATTTTATTTATATGGCTTCACTGTTCTAAAATTCTTGAAAATTTTACTATATATGGGCTTGTGTGTGAGGATTCAATATACAAAATTTTAGATCATTTGGAGAATAGAGTAGAAAATTAAAAATAAAACATCAGACAGATAAAGGATGTGAAAAACAAATTTTCATGTTTAGAACATATATGAATGCATCTCATCCAAAATTAAAGGACAAATCACAGTAATTTCAAAGTAAATGACTGAAGGAAATGACTTGAAATATATCTATAGCTTAAGTATAAAGGGGATTAGAATATATAAGGGATTATAATGTATAGAGAGGTAGGGGAAACTTGAAATGAAACAAGTAATAGACATGAATGTAACAAAATAAAATGGGCAGCATAACTAGTCTATTATATCCATGGGGGTAATCAATTGCTCCATTATTACAATCCCTTGAATTGATTGAATGAAAGGAGAGGATTAAAACAAATGAGAGGCAAGAAATCGACCTTTTAATCGGCCTCACTTAGCATTGGATGGAGAAGGCCTTGGAAGGGGCGGCTCGTCCTTGTTTCTCCTCTTTTCTCTCCCTCTCTCTCTCTCTCTCTCTCTCTCTCTTTCTCTGCAACTCTCCCTCTCTTTCTTCACCTCCTTCAATGCTGAAAAATCAACCCCCAAAGCCTCTATTTATAGGCTCCAAGTGGATCTCGAGTTGGGCATGGATTGATTCTTTGCCGAACACTTGATTCAACCCACTTGCTGGTCACATGACCACACATGGGCTCATGGTGGTCCCCCTTAGGTCAAGGTGAGTCTAGCCCATAGTGAGGTGTAGCTGGGTGCATGTCGGCTTGAGGTGGTGCAACCTTTGTTATGGTTTTGGCTAGGTGTGGTGCTGCCCTAGGCTTGATTTGGTGCAGCAGGTGCCATTCTTGGTACCATCCTACTTCACAACGTTCCAAAGTCTTCTCTTGATGCACATGGGCTGGGAGGGTGTTCCCTTCTTAGCCCATGTGGGCTTGGTGCAACCCACATGAGCTGCATCTTTTCCTGGGCTCGGTTAGGTGGGCTCAACCCACCCTAGTCACCTGGCTCGCCCATAGTAGCTTGACTTGAGCTTTCACCTTGGATGTGGTCTAACTCATGTTGGTTTTACCTAGCTCACCTGAGACTCGATCCCTTGTCTTGGTCCATGCTTGATGGGTGCGTGTTTGACTTGGCCATTGCCTTGATCCTTGCTTTGAGTTCAGCGGGAAAAGTTCATTCTTATCCCTTCTTGACTAGACTTTAGTCCCTCCGTCTTTGAGCGAATCAAAATCTTTTTGGTTTTTAAAACTAGATTTTGTAACTTCAAGTTTAAAACCCTTTAATTTCAAGTATTTCTTTTGTTATTTTATGAAATTCGTAGGTTGCATTTAAATTAGGGATTAAAACAAACCCATTGTTTCGAAAACTAGAGAGCATGCTTGGATATACCTTTGAAAATATTTTTAGGGTGTTTACAGATGCCCCTCTTTGGCATTAATCAAAATTTATTTGGATAATGACAAAAAAGAAAATACCCTTTTGATTTTTCTTCCAAAACTTGACTTGAGAGTATGGGTATTTCCTTCATTTTAAAGCATCCATTTTCTCAAATTTTTGTGAAGGAGTGGATCTTAGCCAAAAGGAGACTTAATTTAAACAAATCACTAGTCCTAAGATGATCATGCATGAATGACTTCTCCATGCATGCATAGAATGTGAGGTGAGTGAAGTGTGTGCCTAGAGACCCATATATGAGACTTATGAGCTTGAGAGTAAACCTGTGAAGGCTGGCTGCCCCATGCAAGATGACTCTCATATTGCTTTCTTTGATGTTTTGGGTTTTCAAAATTTCTTTTAAAAAGGGAACCCCTCTTGGTTCCTATCAAAGAGGATTTACAATTTCTTACATTTTCCCTTACTCAGGTTTTAATACCCACTACTTAGTAGAGCTTTTGTAGAAAATTTTGACTAACATTTCAAAATTCAGTTTCTCACACAATAAAGTCTAATTCTCAAACAAAATGAAATACAAATAAGTAAGTCCTATTTCTACATTGGGATTTTAATGAAAAACCTTTGTCCATTGGGATAAGTTGTGGGGATTTGAGAAAGAGTTACCATGGTCCCTTCTGAAGCATCTCATGGTTTAAGGCAAAGAGAATTTTGATGAAAAATTGCTCTTTTTGAGCTTTGACTTTTCTTCTCTTTCGAAGGGAAGACCTCTATTTTGGAGGTTTTTGTTTTTCCTTTTCTTTTGATTTTTGAAAGACCTCTATATTGAAGGTTTTGTTTTTCTTTCTTTTCTTTTGATTTTGCCAATTTTTCGTTTTGTTTTCTTGGAGAGAAATTATAGATATAAAAATTTCACTCCAAGCCTATGTAGAGGCTTGAAATAAACTTCTTAAATCTACTTTGTTTACGCAAGCGTACCAGCTAGTTTTCAAAACTAGAAAAATTTTGTAAATCAGACTTTTGGGCGATTGTGGCTAAGCAAGATCTTATCACCTTAGGCCTTCTTAAACCGACTCTCAAGGGTCAGCCTAGGTGCTTTGAAGACTCAATGGTGTAGGTATGATTCCAAATCTACTTCAAAAAAATCCCAAAAAAAACTTGATCAAACTCGTGCACTAGGTGTTTTAAAAGATAAAATTTTTACAAGTGCTGAAAAACAGAAACTGGTTTTGTTTTTAGACCTTCCTTTATAATTTTCTTTCAGTGTCTTCCAAATTTCCAAAAATCATGAAAAATTCACGGTTAACAGGAGTAAGTTTAGAGGGTTTGAAAATATTTATGTTCTATTTTTGGAAGCTGTGATTCTTTAGAATTAAATCTAGAAAGTGTCTCTGCTCAGATACTCGGGACTGCTCTGTCACAGAAATACAAAGACTTACATAAGAGTTTCTATCTTGGTGCACAAAGCTCTGATTTTGGTGAATTTGGTCTTGCTGGAAAGCTTGGCCGTGATGTGTGCCTTGGATCATCCCTTGGTCCATGTCCTGCTTGATGCTTGCTATGGTCGTGATCCTCGCTGATTTTTCGAAGAGATGATTCGAATTTATCCCTGTTTATGGTTTCAAATATTTTCTCATTTAAAACCATTTTATTTTGAAATATATTTGAAAATATTGTTTTTGTCAAAATCTTCAAATATTATTCTTTTTTAGAACAATTGAGTTCCATTCCTAGTATTCGTTTATATAGGTGACATGCTTTTGCCCCGTGAATTAGTCTTTACCGTTTCAACCACTTTAACCCTTTGTTGGGTGTAGGGTACGAAACCACTTTAACCCTAGTTGGGTGTAGGGTATCAAACCACTTTAACCCTGGATGGGTATAGGGTGTCAGACCACTTTAACCCTTGATGGGTGTAGGGTCCCGGAGTAGGACTCTTCTTAATCGGGTGAGTTTTTGAGGCATGATTTGGATTTGATTTGATTTCAAAAGGTTTTTGATAAGTTTTACATTTAGCAAACACGTGGGTTTGGTTCCCAATGTCTCATTTATATTTGAAGAAAATTGTTTGAAACGATAATTTCTTTAGATGAAATCATTTAATAGGCAGAATGCTACCAATTTGGGCTTGAGGGTAAAGCAACCATTTTTTTTAACTCTTTGTCAAAATTTATTTTTTCTAAGAGGGGTGCCATTTACCATCATTTTGAGGCTGCCACAAAATTTTAGTGTGGAAATGAGTTCGTTTAAGGTGTCTTTATTTGAAAACCCTTAAAAGACTCAAAACCACGATTTTTTTCTAAAAGACAAAATCTGTAAAAGATCAAATTATTTTGAGAAAATTTTGGGTGTTTACAGATGCCTCTCTTTAACATTAACCCAAATTTATTTGGTTAATGGCAAAGAACAGCACCCATAAATAATTTTATTTTTTGGAATTCTAGAATTGATTTGAGTTGATTCAAGATTTCATGAATCTTCCCATTTTTGTTAAGGGATTCATTTCTTGGACTTGGGTTATCCTAATTTCGATGGAAGGGGGCTTATAGTAAGGGTGATTCAACATTGATGATAGTCGACCAATGCATGGATCATATGTGCGTAAGCCCATTGATTAATGCTTATGAGTATGAGATGTATGCAATGGATGAATCATGTATGATGATGATGATCTCCACGATTTATTTAGGGGAGATCCCATGAAAGTCGGCTGCCTTAAGTGGGATGCCTCCATGTTATTTCCTTGATGCCTTAGATTTTGTAAAAATCATTTTGAAATGGATACTTTCATTTTGTTTCTACCCAAAAGGAATTCTATCTCCTATATTTCCCTTCACTTTGGTTTTAATGCAAAATTACTTGGTAGAGGTTTTATTGTTGGAAAAACTCAACAACATTTCAAAACTTCATTTTCAACTACAAGGCTATAGATGTAAAAATTTCACTCCAAGCCTAAGTAGAGACTTGCAGAAAAACTTTTCAACACTACTTTATTGCGCAAGCCTGCTAGCTAGTTTTCGAAAACTAGCAAAGTTTTAAATCTGACTTTGCGATTGTGGCTAAGCGGGATCTTTTTGCTTTAGGTCTTTTTGAACCGATGCTCAAGAGTCAGCTTAAGTGCTTTAAAGATTTCAAATGTGTAGGTGAAGTTCTAAATCCAAGTAAAAATAAGGTGTTGACAAGAACAGACTCGTGCACTTTGGTTTCAAGTTTTAAAATCAACAAGTTCTAAAAAACAAGAACTGGTTCTGTTTTCAGAGCTTATTTTCTGAATTTTTTTGAGTGACCTAGAGACCTCCAAAATTCATGAAAATTTTAAGTGACATAGCCCGAAATGTGAAATTCTAAGAAATCTTTTGTTTTGAAATTTAGGACTGGGATGATGCATAATTAAATCAATATAGTGTCTCTACTCATTTACTCAGAATTGTTCTATCACAGAAATACAAAGATCCAAAGATAGGTTTGTATCTTGATGCTTAGAGCTTCAATTTTAGTAAACTTAGTCTTGTTGGAAAGTTATGGATGTCAGGTTCCCAATGAACCAAGATTTACTAAATTTGTGTAAGTACAAACAGAGTTATGGGACGATTACCCAGGCTCCATTATAGGAAAACAGGGTGGACAGAAAGTTTTTGAAATTTTCTTAATCTTACATAACTTTTAATACATGGTTGCACGATACTAAAATTCTTAAAAATTTTATTACAAGTGGTCTTGTGTGTTTATATGCCAAATTTTAGAGTGATCGGAGTAACAGTTTAACAATGAAAAATAAAGCAATCAACATATGTAGGAATGCTGAAATCTAGAATTTTGTTTTTACAACATACGTGATGCAAACTCACTCGAATTTAAATTGCAACAACACAACATCCAAAGTAAATTATAGAGGGAAAATGAATGGAAATATATATATATATATATATATATATATATATATATATATATATATTAGCTTAAACATAGAGGAGATTAGAAGATATAGAGTGTTTATGACATATAGAGAGGTAGGATGAAGAACACAAACAATTATAGTGCATAAGCAAGAAATAGAAATTTCAACACATCTACTTCTTATTACATCATGGGGGGAGACAAAACTCCACTAATACAACCACTTTTGAATTGAATATGAAGAAGAGATGGAGATGAACAAAGGAGAAGGATACTTATACGATTTCTCCAAAGATCGGCCACTAATGGTGGTGCACGATCCTCACCTTCTCCTCTTTTCACTCTTGTTTTCTCACTCAAACTCTCCCAATAATTTGCAGCACTTTGCCTATTCCTACACTCTTTTCTCCTCTCTCAAGCCTTCCCTAGTAACTCACGATTTCCCAAGGTGCAGCCACTTCCTAAACTCTCTCCAAGATAACTACAAGCTCCCAAGATGTCTAGTTGGGATTCACGCCCCCCCTTGGCCTCTATTTATAGGCCAAGGAGAGCTCTTCTTGGCCCTTCTTTGGGGCGGGTGATCCAAGACCCAAACTCAGCTCCAAGGGTCTTCATGTGGTCCCCTTTATCCTTAGTTGTACCAGCCCCATGTGGACTGGTTCTTGGCTCAACCACATGCACCTAGGCATGGTCCATTTAGCATAGGTGCCTTCCAAGTAAAACCAGCTAGACTTGCCCTTCGACTTGACGTAGCTTCCCTTGTTGGCTCGTCCAATAGCTCCTTATTTCACTTGATAAAATCTTATTTGGTTTATAGGTGTAAACATGAAAATTTCCACTCCTAGGTTATAAGACTCGAAGTGAACCTTTTCGTGCCTACGTTTGCGTGAGTGTGCTAGCTAGCTTACTCAAACTTGCGAAGGTTTTTGAAATGATTTTCTAACTTTGGTGATTGTAGGCAAGTGGACTCTTTTCGCTCTAAACCTTCTTAAACCGATGCTCAAGGGTCGGTTTAAGCGCATAGAAACTTCGATTTTCAAACAAGTTTTACTTCGAACGATAAGTGTTTTGATGAATTCGGTTCATGCACTTGTAGACACCGAAAATTTTCACTTACAGGTTCTTAGGCCTGAAGTGAACCTTTTCGCAATCTACATTCGCTTTATGGGCATGCCAGCTAGTTTACTTTAACTAGCAAAGTATGTTTTGAAAATAATCCGACTTTTGAAAGGCGATTGTAGGCAAGCGGGATTTTTACGTCGCAGACTTTCTTGCACCGATGCGCAAGGGTCAGTTTGTACGCTTAGAGACTTCGTTTTGAAACAAGTTTAACTCAAAATATATTTTGAATGAAGAAGTGTTTTAAAACCTTTTGAAAACCATGCATTTGGGCGATTTTGATTTTGTAAGGGTTGGACGACCCTAAGTCTTTCAAATTTTAATCTGCTTAGGCACGATGGGCGTGCATCGAAATAGCCTAAGTCTTGGCGTGTTTGCACGATTGATTCGGGTTTGTACGATTTTTAGATTTTTAGATCACGTGGATTTGCACGTGCCTAAGTCTTTCTTTTTATCCCTTTATGGGCCACCTAGGTGTGTGTTATGAACACTCCACTACATGGGGCGAATTTGAGCGGGAGTACGGGGCTTGCTTCGATGCAATATGCGTCCTACCTCGTGGTATGGCGTAGATGCAATGCAAACTCACGCTACTCCAAAGGGAAAACCCAAATGTAAAGACAATGCCGAAGGGAAATTGCCAAAGGGAAATGACTTGTAAAGTAAATAGCCGAAGGGAAATGACTTGTAAAGTAAATAGCGGAAGGGGAAATATGGCTATATCTTAAGAGCGGAAAGGCTCAATTGTGTAAGTGTGTGTCGTGTATATATTGAAAGACAACGCACACGACTTGAACCTTAAAACCCGAAGCTTAAAGACATAGCCGAAAGAAATACTTTATATAGAGTATATGTAGGGGCCCTTACTTGGGTCTTGCAAATAAGAGCGAAGGCTCAATGTGTGTGCGTGCTTGAATTGAAAGACTTACACACACGACATGAAATGAAACCCAAATATAAATTGCAGTATGCCTTGACTAAGGTCTTGGGAGTAAGAGCGAAGGCTCAATGTGTGTGCGTGTGGGAATGTAAAGACAACTCACACGACATAAATGAAACCCAAATATAACTGCAATAAGGCCTTTACTAAGGTCTTGGGAGTAAGAGCGAAGGCTCAATGTGTGTGCGTGTGGAAAATGGAAAGACAACACACACGACTTAATTAAAACCCCCTTGACTTAAAATATATAAATATAACTATATATTAAGGGCTTGTTAGGCCCGTGTGTGTGCGAGAAGTGTACGACAAAGAGCGAAAAGGCTCAAGTGCGCGTGTGTGTGGGTGTGTCAAACCACGTTATTACAATCGGGGGGAGACGAAGCTCCTTTACTACAACCCCATATCAAAATTTAATAAAACACCAAATGTAAGGACTTACAACTCACCTAGCCCGCTATGTGGGGTGTGTCTAGGACGCGTACGCCTTGCGTGTGGAGCCCGGATCACATGGAAGTGGAACCGGCTAGCTTGGAGGTGTTTGAGAACCTTTGAGGACTTGGGAGAGGTGTTTGAGTAGGCTTTGTATGGGCCTGGTTTTTGGCTTGGTATGGGCCTAGTTTGGGATGACTCGAGTTGGGTTCTAGGGGAGCTTGGGGCAACTCGGGCTGTCTTGGTGCAGCCCGGGGTTTTGCCTTACAAGGGGGTGCCTTAGGATGACTCGAGCCAAGGTGGTTCGAGTTATGTTTTAGGGGAAACCCTAACTAGGTTAGGTTCAGTCAATCAAGGCCAAGGCAGGCCGGCCAGGGCTGAGCTAGGGCTCGACCTGGCTGGGTGGAGTCACGGACAGAGGTAGGTGGCCCAAGGAAACGGCCTGCCTTGTGGCAGGCCGGGGCTTTAGTGGTGTGGATGATACACGGCCTGCACCAACAGGCCGCGGGCTTGGGGGTGAAGGAAGGGACACGGCCTACACTAGCAGGCCGTGGGGTTTCTAGGGAGAGGTGGCCTGCCGAGTGGCAGGCCCTGCCCTTGGTAAAGGAGGGGAAGCCCGGCCTGCACTAGCAGGCTGTGGGCTTTCTAGGGAGAGGTGGCCTGCTGAGTGGCAGGCCCTGCCCTTGGTAAAGGAGGGGAAGCCCGGCCTGCACTAGCAGGCCGTGGGCTTGTAGGGAGAGGGCCTGCCGAGTGGCAGGCCTTTATGGTATTTTAGTAAGAAGTGGCCTGCCGAGTGGCAGGCCTTGGCTGGGCTTTGATGAGGCACGGCCTACACCAGCAGACCGTGGGTTTACTAAAGAGAATGGCCTGCCAAGGAGCAGGCCATTAGGTTTGGTTTGGGGCGAGGAATGGTGGCGGTTTTTAGGTGGTGGTAGGTTAGTCGGGGCAGGTAAGGTGCAGGTGGAGTTGGGGTTCGGTTAAAGGCAGGTTAGGGGCGGCGGTTTGTAGGTGGTGGTAGGCTAGTCGGGGTAGGTGAGGTGGGGATGTTGGTTGGTGGCGAGGTGGGGTTCGGCCAGGTTGCAGGTGGAGTTGGGTCAAGGTGGGGTTTGGCCAGGTTGCAGGTTGGTTGGGGAAGGGGTTTTGGTGAGTTCGGCCAGCACTTGGCTGGGCTTATTTGGGGTGGTTTAGGTTTAGTTAGGTGTAGGTGGGTTCATATGGGTTAGGTTTAGAAGGGTAGAGAGGAGGGCTAGGTTTAGTTGAGGCTTACCTTAGGTGCAGCCCACTAGGTCCAGCCACCTCCAATCGGTCCAGCCCACTTCCACGCCCGCGGTCCACCTCTTGGTGTAGCTAGGCTCGAGTTGGTGCAGCCCCCTTGATCTAGCCTTGGCCAACATGGCTCAAGCCCACTTCACTCATGAGCCCACATGGCTAGGTTTATCACTCCCTCTCTCTCCTCCCAAGCATTTGCATGAACCCTTTACATGGACCCCCTCACCTCTATTTATAGAGATTTGAGGTGGGTCTTGGATTTGGGTTTGGGTTTGGGTTTGGATCCATACCCAAATCCAAACACTATTTGGATCTGGATATTGGATCTCAGATATTTTGAAATCCGTATCCGATCCAAACTCAATATTTTTATGGATACGGATCTGGATATTTTGGTCCAGATCCAATCCAATCCAAACACTATTTGGATCCAATCCAAATCCAAACACTATTTGGATCGACCCAAACACTATTTGGATTGGCCCAAATCCAAACACTATTCATTACATGGATTTGGATCTGGATATTTATGGTCCAGATCCAAATCAAAATTTCTTCGGACAGTCCTTCTTGGCTTCTCGAGGCGAACGATCTATGCGGGCACTGGCTTCATCAGCGCTCCGTCTGGTGTTGGGTTTTCCCCAACTTTGTCGTCTGGACTCCATCTCGCCGTTCTGGACTCCGTTGAGCTTTTCATCAAACGGGCTCTACTTTCTTTTGTTTTTTTTATCAAGGAGTGGCTTCTGAAGCTCTGGGCTTGAATCCTCTTCGGGCCTAGGGTCTTCTTTTGCCTTCTGTACCTGTTTTCACATTTTAAAACAGGTTATCGTTTTTGGCTCAAACGAGCTTTTTGGTGTTTTGAGAGTTTTTGAAATATAGAAGATTTGGGGTGTTTACAGATGCTCCTCTTTGGCATTATCCAAATGTATTTGGATAATGGCAAAGAAGAAACACCCCATTTTGGTTTTTCTCTCAAATTTTCTCGAGAATACACCATTTATTTTGCAAAAAAACCCTGTTGTCTTTTTTCCACAGGTGGGGGTTTTTAGCAAAAGGGGGCTTTTCCTAGCTATTTCCTTATATGTATGATCATGCACGAATGACTCTTTGAATGCATGCATGAGAAAAAATTTATTTTTGGTTTTTGAGCCCGAAGAGAGCCTTTTTAAGCTGGTTGCTCCGAGCAGGTTTTTACCCATGTCTTCTCGACATTTTTCGGGTTTTCAAGCTTTAGAGAGAGAGACCTTTTGAGGCTGTCTGCTCTAAGCAAGTTGTACCCTTGTCTTTTTGACATTCGTGGATTTTCCGAAAATTTCTTTCTGAAAAGGAACTCCTTTTAACTTGTATCGAAAAGGACTTCCATTTTTCATACTTCCCTTCATTCGGGTTTTGATACCTGCTACTTAGTAGAGGTTTTTGGGTAGGAAAACTTGGAAAACATTTCAAAGTTCCATTTCCTACAAAACAGAGTCGAGTTCTCAAACAAAATGAAATCCAAATAAGCCGATTTTATTCGTACTTTAGGATTTTCGCAAATTTGAATCTTTTTTCTCGGGGATAAGCCGTAGGGATATGGGAAAGAGATACCACAGTCCCTTTTGAAGCGTCCCGTGGTTTTAGGCAAAGAATCGGAAAATCGCTCTTTGGAGCTTTGGCTTTTTGTTTCTTTTTTTCATAGAGGGTCTCCCTTTGGGAGTATTTTTTCATTAATCCCTCTTTTCTTTAAAGGAGAGCAGCTCTTTGGAGGAGTTTTTGTATTTCCTGTTTATGAAGGGAAGACCTCTTTGGGAGGAGTGTTTTTATATCTCCTTTTTCTTTTGAAACGAGAAGACCTCTTTCGGAGGAGTTTTTGTATTCCCTGTTTATGAAGGGAAGACCACTTTCGGAGGAGTTTTTGCATTCTCGTTTTTTTGTTTTTCTTTTGAACACAGCCAATTTTCCTTTTCAGAGAGAAAGTAGGATGGGGGAAGGCTTATCCCTTTAGTTACTCAATTCAAACGAGATCGTCCTATTTCTTAATAGCATCTGCTATTCGAAAATATTTTGATATTTTGAACAAGGCTTAATCTTGTAAGCCAGGGTTCTTTGAAATATCGCCAATTCATTTTTGGAAGACTCTACTTTTCGAAAAGTATAGATTCCTCCATTCGGGGTTATACAATCTACTTCGATCCTTCTTTCAAGAAGTTTCAAAGGAGTTCGATTTTTTTCAAAATCTTTTTGAAAAAGGATTCAACATAAACCCTTTTGAATACTCGGGCATTTTCGGGGTTTTGCTAATTTCTACCCACAACATCAACAAATTTCTAATTTTTGTTGCCCTTTTGAAGACATGGGGACATTCCTACTCGAGTTTGCCACCCTTTTGGGCTTTCTTCGGGGTGATATGATGCATGCTATGCACTCCATGTGATTTAAAATGGAAATACATGTTTTTATGCAACGATGAACACATGAAATGTATCTGACAAATCATGAAGGAGATGCATTCGCTTATCCATGGAAAGTGTCTAGGGGCTGTATTTTAAAAATGCCCCTAGCTTGATGGGAATTTCGCATGGCCATATGGTGAAGGGCCATGGCTTTTCAAAGGGATTTTGGATGGACAATGGTATGTTCATGTCCATGCACTTCCATGGTTTTTCTAACATGATCATGATACTTTTTGCTCAAGGATGGGAAACATAACCAGCCCTAAGTGATCGTCATGGCCATCAGGTTTTAGTTTTGACACAATCTCCATATTTCACCGTGAGATTCATGTTCTTTATCCTAACACAATCAAGGTTTTCATATAAACCAGAAGTTGAAGAAAATCTTTCTTTTCAAAGCCATGAAAGGTTTTTGTGAAATGCTAACCCTTTTTCGAGATTTTCATTTCCTTTTTAAAATTTGCCTCGAAGGTGTTGGTTTTGATTTGTATGGAGACATGCCTATGAAGGCTCGATACTTAGGGGGTCGACTCTTATTACCCCTTTGATTTTGCAAAACCCTGAATTCGATTTCTAGAATGATGTCTAGACTCGATGCATATGAATGATTTCAAAGTGTAATGCATGATGCTTATGCACACACTATGAGTTAACTTATTTCTAAAAGTCCCCAATTTTCCATAAGTTAAGGATTTTGCGAAGTTTAGGAAGCTTGGAGGTGTTTATTCCTCCTTGCTTTGGTGATTCTCGAGCTTTTCATTTTTGAAAAAGCTCTAGGCAAAAGGGTGGATAGGACCAGCTTTTTGGATACTTGGTTTCAGGGAGTATATACAATTTTTGAAAGCATTTTTATAATTTTTTTGAAAATGGGCTTTGTACATGGCCAAAGGCTTTTGAAACAAAATTTCTTTTTGGAATTTTCGTTTTTCCAAATGTTTTTGAGATTTTGAGAGTTTTCAATTTTTTTTGGTCTTTTTCAAAAGTAGGAATCTTCCATTGAACCTTCAAAGAAAACATTCATGAATCAGACTCTAATCAGATAGGTCTAAGACATGGGTTTCGGTTTTTAGAGGTTCTACAAGGCACCCTTGACCCAGATGGTCTTAGGTGGTGGCTCTGGTGGTATGGGTGGGATGTAGCCCAGTCCATATCATTCCCTATTGGTTCTAGGTAGGACAGGCTTAAGCCTACCTTGGTTTCGGGTTCCCAGGCCCGCGTAGGGTTTATATCCCATATTCAGAATCATGTTCCAAGACTTTTTGCTTTTCGAAAAGTTTTGGTATAAATCATGATCTTGGAACATGGAATCGTCCATGTTGGGGATATATACCCTTTTGGATATCGGGAGTTTGGATTCCAGGGTGATGGAAGACTTGGGCTTCCATACAAACCTAGTTTGGGAGACTTTGCCCTCAAGGAAAGCCAAGCTTGGTTCCTTGAGGAGTTTTGGAGATAGCAGGGTTATGGAAAACTTATGGTTCCATACCCCATTTTGGGAAAAATTTACTTCAAGGGGAGCCATGCAAGGTCCCTTGAAGTTTTTGACTTGGTCCCTAGGTTCAACTCGTGGTGCCCCTAGGGATTGATTTTTTTGTTTCAAAGCCATAGCCTTGGTTCCAGGGCACAAGACTAGGCTCGAAGAAGTGGGTTTTTCTATGGTAGGGTTATGAGCTCCTAAGATGTCGATGCATGCATTAGGGGTCTCCATGTCTACCATTTTTGGAACTTCTTTTTGTTTTTGAAATTCCTTTGAATGGTGCGCGACAGTTGGCGCACCTTGAAAATCCTCAAGTTTTGGCACAGTTTGTGGGTTTGTGTGTGCATAGGGGTTATCCAATGCATCTGATGACCCTACATGAAGAAGAGAGTCTTGAGAAGGATGGGTTTCAGGCATACCTCTTTGTGGCTTGTCTACCTTTTCAGGGTGAGAGCAAGCCGATTTCCCGGGTAACTCTGTTTTGAGCCCCCGGGGTTTTACGAGGCGTTTCCTTTCGAAACCTTCCTGTTTTTCACTCTCGTTCCTTTGTAGGGTGTGGGTTTCATATCCCACAGTGTGTGTGTGCCTAGATTTAGGACTTTCACTTGAATTTTTTGAAATTCCAATATTTTGTTTTTCAATTTTTTGGTCTTTTTCCAAATTTTCAAGATTTTTTTGGTTTTTTGAAATAGAAAATTCTTTTTTTGGTTTTTCTATGGATTTTGAAAAGCTTGAAGCTGTAGGAGTGGATGACTTATCCCTTTGCCGGGATTTGTCTCTAATCTCCAATCCTTCGTAGAGTTTGAGATCGGTTTTCAATTCACGATCTGTATGTGCCCTAGAAGAGCTGCTATGTGTTCGATGGGCTTTAAGCTCCTTGCTTAAAGCATCCATCTTTTGAAATATCTTTTCAATCTCATCGAGCTCTTTTTGGGCTTTATCTATTTTGAAAACCTCTTTTAGTTTACTCAACGAAGATTTTTGTAGCTTTCTATCCATTTTCATGCAATTTTCCTAAGTATGCACGATTTTTGAAAAAAAACACTCTTTTTTTCAAAAATTTGAGTATAACTCGTTTGTTTGAAGTCTGCTTAAGTCCCGGCTCCCATCGGGCATGCCAATTTGTAGACACCGAAAATTTTCACTTACGGGTTCTTAGGCCTGAAGTGAACCTTTTCGCAATCTACATTCGCTTTATGGGCGTGCCAGCTAGTTTACTTTAACTAGCATAGTATGTTTTGAAAATAATCTGACTTTTGAAAGGCGATTGTAGACAAGCGAGATTTTTACGTCGCAGACCTTCTTGCACCGATGCGCAAGGGTCAGTCTGTACGCTTAGAGACTTCGTTTTGAAACAAGTTTAACTCAAAATATATTTTGAATGAAGAAGTGTTTTAAAACCTTTTGAAAACCATGCATTTGGGCGATTTTGATTTTGTAAGGGTTGGACGACCCTAAGTCTTTCAAATTTTAATCTGCTTAGGCACGATGGGCGTGCATCGAAATAGCCTAAGTCTTGGCGTGTTTGCACGATTGATTCGGGTTTGTACGATTTTTAGATTTTTAGATCACGTGGATTTGCACGTGCCTAAGTCTTTCTTTTTATCCCTTTATGGGCCACCTAGGTGTGTGTTATGAACACTCCACTACATGGGGCGAATTTGAGCGGGAGTACGGGGCTTGCTTCGATGCAATATGCGTCCTACCTCGTGGTATGGCGTAGATGCAATGCAAACTCACGCTACTCCAAAGGGAAAACCCAAATGTAAAGACAATGCCGAAGGGAAATTGCCAAAGGGAAATGACTTGTAAAGTAAATAGCCGAAGGGAAATGACTTGTAAAGTAAATAGCGGAAGGGGAAATATGGCTATATCTTAAGAGCGGAAAGGCTCAATTGTGTAAGTGTGTGTCGTGTATATATTGAAAGACAACGCACACGACTTGAACCTTAAAACCCGAAGCTTAAAGACATAGCCGAAAGAAATACTTTATATAGAGTATATGTAGGGGCCCTTACTTGGGTCTTGCAAATAAGAGCGAAGGCTCAATGTGTGTGCGTGCTTGAATTGAAAGACTTACACACACGACATGAAATGAAACCCAAATATAAATTGCAGTATGCCTTGACTAAGGTCTTGGGAGTAAGAGCGAAGGCTCAATGTGTGTGCGTGTGGGAATGTAAAGACAACTCACACGACATAAATGAAACCCAAATATAACTGCAATAAGGCCTTTACTAAGGTCTTGGGAGTAAGAGCGAAGGCTCAATGTGTGTGCGTGTGGAAAATGGAAAGACAACACACACGACTTAATTAAAACCCCCTTGACTTAAAATATATAAATATAACTATATATTAAGGGCTTGTTAGGCCCGTGTGTGTGCGAGAAGTGTACGACAAAGAGCGAAAAGGCTCAAGTGCGCGTGTGTGTGGGTGTGTCAAACCACGTTATTACAATCGGGGGGAGACGAAGCTCCTTTACTACAACCCCATATCAAAATTTAATAAAACACCAAATGTAAGGACTTACAACTCACCTAGCCCGCTATGTGGGGTGTGTCTAGGACGCGTACGCCTTGCGTGTGGAGCCCGGATCACATGGAAGTGGAACCGGCTAGCTTGGAGGTGTTTGAGAACCTTTGAGGACTTGGGAGAGGTGTTTGAGTAGGCTTTGTATGGGCCTGGTTTTTGGCTTGGTATGGGCCTAGTTTGGGATGACTCGAGTTGGGTTCTAGGGGAGCTTGGGGCAACTCGGGCTGTCTTGGTGCAGCCCGGGGTTTTGCCTTACAAGGGGGTGCCTTAGGATGACTCGAGCCAAGGTGGTTCGAGTTATGTTTTAGGGGAAACCCTAACTAGGTTAGGTTCAGTCAGTCAAGGCCAAGGCAGGTCGGCCAGGGCTGAGCTAGGGCTCGGCCTGGCTGGGTGGAGTCACGGACAGAGGTAGGTGGCCCAAGGAAACGGCCTGCCTTGTGGCAGGCCGGGGCTTTAGTGGTGTGGATGATACACGGCCTGCACCAGCAGGCCGTGGGCTTGGGGGTGAAGGAAGGGACACGGCCTGCACTAGCAGGCCGTGGGGTTTCTAGGGAGAGGTGGCCTGCCGAGTGGCAGGCCCTGCCCTTGGTAAAGGAGGGGAAGCCTGACCTACACTAGCAGGTCGTGGGCTTTCTAGGGAGAGGTGGCCTGCCGAGTGGCAGGCCCGGCCCTTGGTAAAGGAGGGGAAGCCCGGCCTGCACTAGCAGGCCGTGGGCTTGTAGGGAGAGGGCCTGCCGAGTGGCAGGCCTTTATGGTTTTTTAGTAAGAAGTGGCCTGCCGAGTGGCAGGCCTTGGCTGGGCTTTGATGAGGCACGGCTTGCACCAACAGGCCGTGGGTTTACTAAAGAGAATGGCCTGCCGAGGAGCAGGCCATTAGGTTTGGTTTGGGGCGAGGGATGGTGGCGGTTTTTAGGTGGTGGTAGGTTAGTCGGGGCAGGTAAGGTGCAGGTGGAGTTGGGGTTCGGTTAAAGGCAGGTTAGGGGCGGCGGTTTGTAGGTGGTGGTAGGCTAGTGGGTAGGTGAGGTGGGGATGTTGGTTGGTGGCGAGGTGGGGTTCGGCCAGGTTGCAGGTGGAGTTGGGTCAAGGCAGGGTTCGGCCAGGTTGCAGGTTGGTTGGGGAAGGGGTTTTGGGGAGTTCGGCCAGCACTTGGCTGGGCTTATTTGGGGTGGTTTAGGTTTAGTTAGGTGTAGGTGGGTTCATATGGGTTAGGTTTAGAAGGGTAGAGAGGAGGGCTAGGTTTAGTTGAGGCTTACCTTAGGTGCAACCCACTAGGTCCAGCCACCTCCAATCGGTCCAGCCCACTTCCACGCCCGCGGTCCACCTCTTGGTGTAGCTAGGCTCGAGTTGGTGCAGCCCCCTTGATCTAGCCTTGGCCAACATGGCTCAAGCCCACTTCACTCATGAGCCCACATGGCTAGGTTTATCACTCCCTCTCTCTCCTCCCAAGCATTTGCATGAACCCTTTACATGGACCCCCTCACCTCTATTTATAGAGATTTGAGGTGGGTCTTGGATTTGGGTTTGGGTTTGGGTTTGGATCCATACCCAAATCGAAATACTATTTGGATCTGGATATTGGATCTCGGATATTTTGAGATCCGTATCTGATCCAAACTCAATATTTTTATGGATACGGATCTAGATATTTTGGTCCAGATCCAATCCAATCCAAACACTATTTGGATCCAATCCAAATCCAAACACTATTTGGATCGACCCAAACACTATTTTGATTGGCCCAAATCCAAACACTATTCATTACATGGATTTGGATCTGGATATTTATGGTCCAGATCCAAATCAAAATTTCTTCGGATAGTCCTTCTTGGCTTCTCGAGGCGAACGATCTGTGCGGCACTGGCTTTAATTAGCGCTCCGTCTGGTGCTGGGTTGTCGTCCGGACTCCGTCTCGCCGTTCTGGACTCCGTTGAGCTTTTCATCAAACGGGCTCTGCTTTCTTTTGTTTTTTTTATCAGGGAGTGGCTTCTGAAGCTCTGGGCTTGAATCCTCTTCGGGCCTAGGGTCTTCTTTTGCCTTCTGTACCTATTTTCACATTTTAAAACAGGTTGTCGTTTTTGGCTCAAACGAGCTTTTTGGTGTTTTGAGAGTTTTTGAAATATAGAAGATTTGGGGTGTTTACAGCACTCTTTGCAAATTTTATGACGGGGATGGACGTTCCTAATTTTCTTGCAAGTTTTTATCTATTTAGGCCTGATGTGTGTGTGGAATGTGTGGCTTAATTTTAGTGTGGTTTGAGCGAGGGTTCGAGCGATTTTGCCGCAATGAGTAGATGCAAAGATGCTAGAAATCTTTTTGGGTTTTTGAGAACGATGATGCGAACTCACCCGAATTGAAATTGTACCCACTCTACTTACACGAAAGTAAACTCACGCAAATTTAAGTGCAACTCACTTGACTTTCATGAAGTAAAACCCACGCGAATTTAAATTGCAACTCTACTTTCACGAAGTAAACCCACGCAAATTTAAAAGCAACTCACTCTGCTTTCACGAAAGTAAACTCACACGAATTTAAGTGCAACTCACTCTGCTTTCATGAAGTAAACCCACGCAAATTTAAATTGCAACTCTACTTTCACGAAAGTAAACCCACGTGGACCGTGGTAACTCTTTCCCATGTCCCTACGATTTATCCCAATGGAAAAAGGTTCATTAAGGAGAGTCCTAGAGTAAGAATAGGATTGTCTTATTTGAATCTCATTTTGTTTGAGAATTAGACATTGTTGGGTAAGAAGTAGAATTTTTGCAATGTTTCCTGGTTTTTCTTATAAAACCTCTACTAAGTAGTAGGTGTTAAGACTCAAGTGAAGGGAAACACAGGAAGCTAGAGATCCATGTAATTGAAGCTAAAAGGGTTTCCCCTCTTTCGAAATCACATTTTGAAAACCCTGAACATCAAACAACATGAGACCAGCTCACTTGGGGCAGCCGACCTTCATGAGCCTCCCAAGTTCAATCATTGTATGTTTAGGGTCTCTAGAAAATCACATTCCCATGCATATCATCCGTGTCACCCACTCATTCCCATGCATACATACAAGGTCGTCGAGTACATGATCCCAATTCAGACTAGATGATCCAAGTCCCCTTTGGCTAAAATCCCCTCTTACCTATCATAAAGAAAATGGTTTTTAAAAAACTGGGATGATCCATATTCTCGAGAAAAGATCTAGGAAGAAAAACAAAGGGGTGTTTTCTTCTTTGACATTATCCAAATACATTTGTATCAATGCCAAAGAGGGGCATCTGTAAACACCCAAAATGGTGATATTTTCAAAAACTCATGAATTTCAAAAACCAACTTACAACCTTTCTGAACCTTTAAAACCCCAAATTTTAAAAGTTTAAACCTTTTGGAAAATATTGCAAAATAAAGGTTTTAAAATTCAAGTTAAAAACCCATAGATTTTAAAACAGATCAAATGGATAGTTGAAACCTGATCCAAAATCTAGCTCGAGATCAAGTCAAAAAGTGAAGGAAGGGCCAACCCTATCCGGATAAAAGCGAGATGGAAGATCAAGCCCTATGTTCATGTCAAGGCAAGTTCAACTTCAAAAATGCAAAATGGAATCGAGACCTTGATAAAGCTATCAAGAGTCAAGTGCCGTAAGAGACCAAAATCAAGAATCGGGCCTATCAAAACTGAAATCAGTATCCACTTCAAATCTGGGTTCAACCTCATCAAGTGCAAGCTCAAGACGGGGCCAGACAGATCAAACCAAGCATCAAATAAAAAGTCCTGAAAACAAGAATTGGCCGATTAAAAGGGCTGAGAAAAACCCAGCCTAAAATTGGGTCACCAAGGAAATGGAGCCTGCTTGAAAACTGTCCATTTCATGCCCCAAAGAAGGACACAAAAGAATTTTTTTTGGATTGGATCCGGACCCAAAAGATCCAAAATCCATGCCCAAAAGAAGGAAACAAAAGAAATTTTTTGGATTGGATCTTGGACCAAAAGATCCAAATCCGCCGCAAAAAGATCCATCAAATTTGGATCAGGTTGGACCTAAGGATCCAAACCCGATCCAAGGATCCACTCCCTTGGCCTATAAAATAGGCCAAGGGGAGAGCTTGTGAGGGGGTTGGAGGCTTGAGGAGAGAGGTTGAAGCTCAAGAGGGTGGGCTCAAGCAAGGCTTTGGAGGAGAAGGTGGAGCTTGGGGCTTGGCAAGGTGGAGCACGGTTGAAGGTAAGCCTAGACTTGGGCTAGCTTGGACCGAACCAAGAGGGAGAAGGCTTGGCCGACTACACCAAAGGAACTTGGGAAAGGGGCTGCACCAAAGACCAAAGGGAAGGGGAAGCTTGCAAGGAAGAAAACCGTCTGTTTCTTTACACAAAATTTTCAGCATTTCGGGAAAACTTGTAAGTGCTTTTAAACTTTGTTTTTAAGCTATTTCTCCATTTAATTCAATTCGAAAAGGGGTTGTATTAATGGAGCGCAGTCTCCCCCCATGTTGTAATATTGATTAGCTCTCTTCCCTCGTCACTTAATTGGTGGATGAACACGACTACACCCACGTGCACTTGAGCCTTTTCACTCTTAATTGGTGGATGAACACGATTACACCCACGTGCACTTGAGCCTTTTCGCTCTCTACACTCACGTGCACTCGATCCTTTCCACTCTCTGCCTCAATATACTTTATAAACATTCAATACTTTGAACCCTATCTTTTCTTAAGCAAGTATACATATTTCACTTCGCGTGAGGTTTTACTTTTGGGAAAGTAGAGTGAATGCATTTTTATTTCGTGTGAGTTTTACTTTCGTGAAAGTAGAGTGAATGCACTTCCATTTCGCGTGAGTTTACTTTGGGAATGTAGAGTGATTGCACTTCCATTTCGCGTGAGTTTACTTTGGGAAAGTAGAGTGAATGCACTTTCATTTTGCGTGAGTTTTACTTTCGTGAAAGTAGAGTGAATGCACTTTCATTTTGCGTGAGTTTTACTTTCGTGAAAGTAGAGTGAATGTACTTCCATTTCGCGTGAGTTTACTTCGGATGTAGAGTGACTCCAATTTAAATTCGGGTGAGTTCACATCATTGTTCTCAAAAACCCAAAAAAGATTTCTATTTTCTTTGCATCCGCTCATTGCGGCAATCTCTCGATACTCACTCCAATCACGCTAAAACTAGGCCCACACATTCCACACACATCTGAACAAAATAAGTAAACTTACAAAAATCTTAGGGTCGTCAAACCCCATAATAAAATTGACAAAGAGTGCACGCACCAAATTTGTTCAAAACACTTGTCGTTTGAAGTAACACTTGTTTTCAAATCGAAGTTCCTAAGCACTTAAACCGACCCTTGAGCATCGGTTCAAGAAGGTTTAAAGCGAAAAGAGTCCGCTTGCCTACAATCGCCAAAAGTCAGAAAAATGTTTAAAATTTTTTCTCTAGTTTGTGTAAGCTAGCTGGCACGCTCGCACAAGCGTAGGCACGAAGAGGTTTACTTCGAGTTTTCTAACTTGGGAGTGGAAATTTTCATGTTTACACCAGCCCCATGTGGACTGGTTCTTGGCTCAACCACGTGCACCTAGGCATGGTCCATTTAGCCTAGGTGCCTCCCAAGTAAAATCGGCTAGACTTGCCCTTGGACTTGACATAGCTTCCCTTGTTGGCTCGTCCAATAGCTCCTTATTTCACTTGATAAAATCTGATTCGATTCATAGGCTGGTTGTAGACACGGAAAATCCTCGTCTCCGGGTTTTTAGGCCTGAAGTGAATCTTTTCATGCTTACGTCGCTTTAAAAAGGGCGTGCCAGCTAGCTTTCTCAAACTAGCGAAGTAATTTTTGAAAATATCTGACTTTTTGGGGTGACTGTGGACAAGTGGGTTCTTTTCGTCGCAGACTTTCTTTCACCGGTGCGCAAGGGTTAGTCTATACGCTTTAGAAAAACTCGATTTTACACAAACACGACTCTTTTGAAAACTTTGAAAGTGTTTTATCGATTGGTTTTGTCAAATTTGCAACTTTTATACATGGGATCTAAGCGCTCCTATGTCTCTCGGGTTTTAGCCAATTTTGGCGTGTAGTCGTGTGCATCTAGTGCTCGATTTAAGGCAAGTACTACACGATTTGATCAATCTGGTTCGATGGAAGTATGCTTCCTATCTCGAGTGTGGCGGATATGCAATGCAAACTCACACAACTTGAAGGAAAAACTCGGAATTTAAAGACATAGCAGAAGGGAAATAGCAGAAAGGGAAATATGGCTATATCTTAGATGCGGAAGGGAAAATATATATAGCTATATCTTAAGAGCGAGAAGGCTCAATGTGAGTGAGTGCTTTGAGTGTATAAATTGAAAGGGCAACTCACACGACTTGAACCTTAAAAACCCAACTGAAAAGGGGAAATACGTATATATATGTAAGAGCGGAAAGGCTCAATGTGAGTGAGTGCTTTGAGTGTATAAAATGAAAGACAACTCACACGACTTGAACCTTAAAACCCAGCTGAATGTATATAAATAGAGCTATATCCTATGGGCTGTTGAGGCCCGTTTTGTGTGCAAAAGGTGTGCAGATAAGAGCGGAAAGGCTCGAGTGTACGTGTGTGATTCGTGTTTCAAACCATAATATTACATCTCGGGGGGAGACTACACTCCATTATTACAACCCCGTATCAAATTTAATTGAATTTGAAACAATGTAAAGAACCAGGTTCGAGCACTTACACGTCGTTTGCTAGGACTTCCTTTATCAGCGAAATCTGACCTTGGATATAGCCGTTGGATGGACCTTTCTCTGCGAAATGACCAGCTACGTGGAAGGTTGATCCTAGATCGTGACCTGGGCTAGGTTGACACACTAAGGTGCTATGGGTTCTGGACTTAGACACGACAGATCTAGGGTGAGAACTAATGGATCTAGGTCCGGTCTAGGCGGGTTGTTTTGGTTAAAAGCTAGGCCAAGGTCCTAAGGGAAAAACCTGACCAACTAATGGTCGAGTTAGGTGGTGTCTACGGGATTATTTTAGGTGAGACACTATGGAATGCTCGGCCAACTAATGGCCGAGCTTGGGTGGGAATTAGTGAATGATCTTAGGGGAGATCCTAAGGTGAGCTCTAGGGTAATGCTCGGCCAAAGGGTGGCCGAGCTGGGCAGGTTTTTGGAGAAGGATTAGGTAGGATCTAAGGTTGAATCCTAAGGAAAGAGCTCGGCCAAAGGGTGGCGGAGCTTTGGCTGATGTTAGATGGTTGATCTCGGGTGAGATCCTAAGGGAATGGCTCGGCCAAAAGGGTGGCCGAGCTAGGTAGGTTTAGAGTGGTTTTTTTTTTTTAGTTAGGGTCTAACTTGGGTAATGGTTTAAGGTTAGGGATAGGTCTAAGATGAGCTCGACCACTATGGACCGAGCTAAATGGGTGAGGATGGGTTCGACAAGAGGAGGGAACCGAGTGTTTTAGACACTCGGTTTGGCCAGATTTTTGGGAGTGGTTTTGAGTTAGGAAATGAATTAGGTAGTGGTTTTTATGTTAGGATTTTCTTTAGGACAGATCTAAGGTGAGCTCGGCCAGCCAATGGCCGAGCTGGGTATGGTCCTAGGTTAGGATGGTCTTAGGTAGAACTAGGTCAGCCCCTTTAGTGAAGTTCGACCAGCTCCTTGGCTGGACTTTGCTGTGGCTTGTCGTTAGTGGTCTAGGTGGTTTTGAGAGGTGAGAAAAGAGATGGTTTTGGGCAGGAACTAGGGGACTTACCTTGACAACATTTCAGCCGTTTGATCCTTGGTTCCCACGCAGCCAATCCTCACCAAGCAAGGGCCATCCAATGCCGCTAGATTTCATTTCTTTTCAGCCATGTACAAGCCGTGATCTACAAGCCCCAGCCCACCCACAACTTTCACCCACAATCTCACGAAACAAGAGGGGAAGGCCAGCCCCTTTTGTTGACCTTCCTCTCTCTCTCTCTCTCTCTCTCTCTCTCTCTTTTCCCCAAGTGGAGAGGCGTGAAAATGCTGGAAAAAAAATCCTGAAGATCCAGCCCTCTCACGTCCTTTTATAGGCCTTTTATTTGGATATGGATGCTTTGTTGGGTTCTGAAATCCGGATCCAATTCAAGCCTTGTTTGGATATGGATCTTGGATCTGGATCTGGATATTGGGATCCAGATTCGATCCAAAATTTTCTCTTCTTCAGTCCTTCCTAGCGTTTCGAGCCGGGCGCTTCGTGCGGGTCCTGAGTTCATCAAGATTCCGTCTTATGCTGGGTTTTTCCCAATTTCGTCGTCCGAGCTTCTTTTCGTCTTTCTGGACTCTATTTCAACTCTTTCTTTTGTTTTTTGACTTGGATTGCTCGTGATTCCAGATGTGCTTTCGGCTTGGCCTTCGATGCTTCAGTCTTGAAGTACACTCGTGGCCTAGGCTCCTTTTTCATCTTTGAAATTCACTTTTCATCGGGCTGGGCTTGACCTTTGAGCTTTTTGAATCTTTTGCAACTGTTTTGAGCCAGGCTTCATCTGTTCGTCTGGTCTTTTGTAAAAATAGGACTTTCGTCCACTTTCGAGATTTTTTATGTTTCGAACAGGGTTGGAAAATAGAGCTTTGAAGGGTTTGAGTTCCTGAGTTTTTGAAATCTCCAAACTTGGCCTTTTGAGCTGATTTTCGAACCAAGCATTTGGTTTTGGAAAATATTTGGATTTTGGGGTGTTTACAAATGCCCCTCTTTGGCATTATCCAAATTGATTTGGATAATGGCGAAGAAGATAACACCCCTATTTGTTTTCTCCCGGATTTGATCTTGAGAATATGGGATCGTCCCAGTATTTGAGAAAAACATTTCCTTTTAAGCCTGATAGGAGGAGATTTTTCGCAAAAAGGGGACTTTCTGTGGATCTAACCCTAAATGAAGATCATGTATGAGGTGCTTATGCGTGGATACGCAGAGTGTGTGACATGGCTGAAGTGCCAGAAAGGGGCGACCTCCTAGAGACCAGATTATATAGTCGAATTTTTGAGACTTTATAAAAACCTGCTGTTCCAGGTGAGCGGGCCTTACGTATGCTCGATGTTCGAGTTTTTTTGAAATTCGTTTTAAGAGGGAAAACTTTTCTGAACCATCGATCATAAGGACCTTCAGCTCCTTGTGTTTGCCTTTACTCGAGTCTCGACACTTGCTAATCTAGCAGAGGTTTTATGAGAAAACAAGCCACATTTCAAAATTTTTACGCCTTACTCAAAACGTCGTATCCTCAAACAAGACGAAATTCAAGTGAGTAAATCCTATTTTTACTTTAGGATTCCCTGAAATGAACCGTGTTTCGCTCGGGATAAGTCATAGGGATGGGAAAGAAGTGCCATGGTCCCTTCTAAAGTGTCCCGTGGTTTGAGGCAAAGAAGGCGGAAAACTGCTCTTTTTGAGCTTTTAGCCTTTTTTTCTTTCTTTTTTCATAGAGGGTCTCCCTTCGGGAGTATTTTTTCTTTAATCCCTCCTTTCCATAGAAGACTCAAGTTTTCTTTTTGATTCATTTTTCTTTCTTTTGGAAAGAGCTTTTTGGCGGGGATTTCCCTTTGTTTTGGCCAAGTTTTCCTTTTGGAAGGAGAAGAGAAGAGGGGAAGACTTATCCCAAGGTCATACTCGATCCATTCTAGGTTAGCCTATTTAGAAATAGCACGTACAACTTGCAAGTATCTTGCTATATTGAATTAGGCCTTTCTTTATAAGAAGAAGGATTTTGAAATGTAGCCACGTATTTGGAAAACTCTGCTTTTTTTCACAAAATGTCGATTCTTTCATTCAGGGTCACCCAACTTACCTTTGATCCTTGGTTTCGAAGTTTCAAAGTGGCTTTCCCTAAAATATTTTTCACAAAATGGGAATTTAACTCAGACCCTATACATGATATTTTTTCAAATACTGAATATTTATAGGATCTGCTAAATTCCTACCCTTGACATCGGTTAACCAATAAGAATTGTTTGTGGTGGTTCCACGCACGACATAAGGGCCATCCCACTTGGGCCGCCACTTTCCAAGTGGATGTGGGCCACGGTGGTGGATGATTTTCAAAACGAGCTCTCCCACTTCAAAGTGGCGAGGTTTCATATGTTTTTCATAATGTCGGGCGATCCTTTGCCGGTATGCATGAGCATGGTCCATAGCAAGGAGTCACCTTTCATCTAATAGATCTAGTTCAGCCATCCTAGCATGCTGAAGTGTCTCTAGGGGGAGGTCGAGTGCAACGGATGTATGAAATGAATGCAGACGTGTATGGATGGGGAGAACAACGTTTGTGCCGTAAACCAACTCAAAAGGCGTGGCATTTGTGGGAGTGCAGATGGAAGTCCTATAAGCCCATAAGGCTTCATCCAACTTCTCGTGCCATGTTCTACCCTTCTCTAAGGTTTTCTCAACAATGCTGATGAGAGTCTTGTTGGTGGCTTCGGCTTGGCCATTGCCTTGAGGGTAGTAAGGCGATGAGAAGTGATGATTTATGCCATACTTGTTGCACAGCTTGACCATCCGCTCATTTTTAAATGGGGTGCCATTATCGGACACAAGATCGCTTGGAACTCCAAATCGAGCCAAGATGTTTTTCCTAATGAAGGCCACCACATGTTGTCCCTGGACATTTGTCAGGGAGGCGGCTTCGACCCACTTGGAAAAATACTCGGTGGCTGCTAGAATGAACCTGTGTCCGTTTGAGGCCTTTGGAAAAATTGGTCCTACGATATCAAACGCCCACATGGTGAATGGCCAGGGGCTGACCACGGAATGTAGTGATGATGAGGGGATATGAATGGCGTGACCATGCACTTGACATGGGTGACACTTCCTAACATGATCGTGGCAATCCTTTCTCAGGGTAGACCAAAAATAACCTGCTCTAAGTATTTTCATCGCCATCATGTTGGCATTGACATGACCTCCACATTCTCCATCGTGGAATTCATGCATAACAGTCCTAGCCTCCTCTAGGTCGACGCATCTTAGTAAGACGCCAGTAAAACTTTTTTTGTACAGAACCCCTCCCAAAATTGTGTATCGGGTGGAAATTTTTCGGATGAATGCCTTATCTTTAGCTATGGCATCCTTAGTGAATCCTCCATTTTCTAGAAAATTCTTTATGTCATAAAACCAAGGTTTTTCATCAGAATCAGGGTTATTTTGGCAAATTTGCAAATCGTGTATGGAAGGAGTGGGTGAGTGCCATATTTCAAGGGGTCTGGTTCCCAAAGTGGGATCGACCCTTAGAGCTGAACCCAAGGATGAGAGGGCATCAGCGATGCCATTATCCTCTCTTCCTACATGTGTGAGAGTACACGATTGGAACGACTCGACCAGTCGAGTGGCCAACTCGTGGTATGGAAGCAGTTTTTCATTCTGAACTTGCCAAATTTTTAAAACTTGGTTTATAACAAGGAGGGAATCTCCAAAAACCTCGATGCATGCTGCCCCTAGAGTTTTCGAAACTTTCAAACCTTGTATGAGTGCTTCATACTCGGCTATATTGTTGGAACATTCGAAATCTAGGCGAATTGCTATGGGGATCTCTCCCTTTTCAGGGGATACGAGGATGATTCGGGCACCTGCCCCTCGTTGGTTTCGTGCCCCGTCGAAGTGCATCTTCCACACTTGGTTTTCGAAAGAATTTGCCAAAATGTGGTTTTGAAAATGGTTTTGCAATATGCCATCATCAGGCATTTCATTGAGTGTGGGATACGCATCTTCTAGGGGGAAGTCAGCCACGTAGTCTGCTAGGGCTTGCCCCTTAATGGAGACCTGGTGATGGTATTTTAAATGATACTCCATTAGAAGGAGTTGCCATTTGCCCAATCTACCCGTGAGAATGGGTTTTTCGAATAAGTGCTTGATTGGGTCAAGCTTGGACACTATCCAGATCTCATGATCTAGGAAATAGTGTCGAAATTTCTGGCAGGCCCAAACTAGGGCCAAGCACGTCTTCTCCATGGCCTGATAATTCCTTTCGTAAGCCAGGAGAGTTTTCGAAAGATAGTATATGGCACATTCCTTGTGAGTGTCATCCTCGTATTGAGCTAACAGAGCTCCCAAGGCATTCGCATGCACAGAAATGTAAAGTAGAAGAGGTTTTCCTGGTTTTGGAGGGTTTAAAACAGGGGGATTAACTAAGTACGCCTTTAACCTTTCAAACGATTTTTGGCACTCGTCATCCCACAAAAATTTCGTACCCTTTCTCAACAATTTGTTGAAGGGTTCACATCTAGTTACCAGGTTTAAGATAAACCGACGAATGAACTGTAGGTGACCCTGGAGGCTACGAAACTGCGTGAGATTGGAGGGTGGAGTCATGTCTATGATGGCTCTACACTTAGAGGGGTCGACTTCTATGCCCCTTTGGCTTACCATAAATCCTAAAAGCTTACCGGATTCTACACCGAATACGCATTTTTGAGGGTTTAGCTTTATGTTGTAAAGTGTAAGCCTTTCGAAAATCTTTTGCAAGCATTCAAGATGAGTGCATCGAGTTTTTGACTTAGCCAGGAGATCATCTACATATACCTCTACGAGCTCATGAATTTGATCGTGAAAGATCGAGGTCATAGCTCTCTGGTATGTGGTGCCAGCATTTTTCAAACCAAAGGGCATGACCGTATAGCAGTACGTGCCCCATGGGGTTGTAAAAGCGGTTTTAGCCTGATCTCGTGGGCTTAGTTTGATTTGGTTATATCCTGAATAGCCATCCATGAATGAAAACATTTCATGATTTGCAGTACTATCGACTATCAAATCAATGTTTGGTAAAGGGAAATTATCTTTTGGGGTGGCTTTATTCAGGTTTCTGAAATCGATGCATATTCGAATTTTCCCACTGGTTTTTCGAACAACAACTATATTGGATAACCAATCAGAATATGCAATGGGTTTTATAAATCCGGCTTTTAACAGATCTTCTAAACCCTCTTTGACTTGTGAATGCACATTCAGATGTATCTTCCTAAGCTTTTGTTTTACGGGTTTTGCATCTGAATCTAAGGGAAGACGATGCTCTACGACATTCGGGTCTATACCCGGCATGTCTTCATATGTCCATGCAAACACATCAACGTAAGCTCTCAAAAATGCAATGAATGATGCCTTTTCATGCTCATGCAGACATGTGCCTACCTTAATGAGTTTCAGCTTTAAATCGTTCCCTAAGTTTATCTCTATAAAATCCCCTCCTACTGAGCTCGAAGGTTTTTCAAAATCGAGAATTTTATGAAATTCAGGGAGCTCAGAAGTAGGATCTTCCTCGAGGGAATCCAATTCTGGGCCTTGATCATTCTCAAGACTTCTAAATCCTAGGGAATTTGGACTTGACGCACATGTAAACACCCCGAAATCCCACGAATTTCTCAAACCCATCTGGTTTTGCAAAAGCAGCCCCAAAGGGCTATTTTGAGTCTGGAAACCCAGGAGCCTTCCAGACAACCCTGTACATATGTTTTGAACTCTATATTTTGAAAACATACAATATGGCTTTTAAAACCTTTTTAAAACATGTTTTGAAACCCCGAAGCAGCTTGGCCTAATCCAGACAGGACCAAGAAAGCTAAGAAGAGCCCGGAACCGGAGCACACGTCAAGCCCAGCACAGCAACTCTTGTATCAAATTCACACCCCCAGGATCTCGAACATCCAAGACCCTGTTATCATCAAAACATCCTTTGAAGTCATCTCCGGAAGGCGAAAACAGAGGCGGATGATCATGTTGGCGAAGACCCAACGCAGACAGAGCACTGATGCTGTCAGGCCCCGCACAAATCGTTCGTTTCGAATACAGCTCGAAGGAGTCAGAGTTCAGTTTGGATTGGATCTGGACCATATATATCCAGATCCCAATCCAAACCCATGTATGGACTTGGATTTGGATTTGGATTCAAAAATCCAATCCAATATCCATATCCATGGCCCATATCACCTTCTCATAAATGGAGGTGGGGCCCACTTGAAATTCACGTGGGATTATGGGCATGAGAGAGAGTGGGGGTGGATAAGATCAAGTGTGGTTGTAATTAAGCTTGACTTGTGTGTCAAGTTTGGGGTTAATCATATGGGTTAGCCTAATTGAGTGGGTTTAAGCTTGTAATTAGCCAAAACCTAACCTAGGGCTGCACCAACATGATGTGGTTAAGGTCTATGGGCCATGCAAAGGGAGCTCCTTCACCTAAACCTAACCCAAAATACCTAATCCTAGCCTTCCACCCTAATCTGCCCCTAATCTGAGCCTAATCACCTAACCTACCTCCCTAATCCCGGCCTAATCCCAACCTAATCACCTAACCCACTTCCCTAATCCTTCCCTAAACAGAGGTTAATTTCCCTAAACCTAGCCTAATCCTAGCCTAATCACCTAACCTAGTTCACTAAAGCTCACCCTAGAACCCACCCACCTAACCAAACCCTAAACCCCTAAACCACCCCTAGCCCACAACCTACCCAAACCACTAGTATCTAAAATATCTGGCCCTACCCTTTCCAGCCCACCTTATCATCATACCACCCTACCTAAACCACCTAACCACTACCCCAAACCTAGCCCTAACCGACCTACCCATCCCTATATAAACCCCCCCCTTGGGGCGGGTTTTCCTATCTAGAGGCTCTCTCCCTTCCCATCCTCTCTCACCTTGGTCCAGCCCAACCGAGCCCAGCCACTTCATCCACGTCCAGCCAGGCCTTCCACCTGCACCACCACCAGCCACCACTGTGCTCCACCTGCTCCACCACACCCCAGCCGGCCCACCACCTGTTGCCACCCCTACCTTCGGCCGAACCACCTGCTCCACCACACCCGGCTTCTCTCTTCCATCCACCGCCTCTCTTCAAGCACGGTTAGTACCCCATCCTTCATCTCACCTTCTCCACTCCCACTCCACTCTCAACCACTTGCACTACCACCACCTGCCCCCACAGCCGGCCACTTGCTACCACCCTTCCCATTCGGCCAAGCCTTAGCCATCCTAACTACCCGCCACTACCTAACCACCCTAGCTACACCCGGCTACCCCATCCAACTCCCTAAGAACTGCCCCTATCACCTCACCACAGCCATCACCACCTTACCCCATATCCTAGCTAGTTCCCTTCCCTTACACCACTCCTAGCCACCCTAACTGCCCGCCACACCAAGTCTCCCTAGCAATCAGCCACTTCAACCGACTGCCCCATACTCATTCGGCCCTTCCATTCGCCAGTCCCATACTTCCCCTAGGCTCTCCCTTAGACACTCCCTTAAGCTCTACCTTAGTGCCATACTCCCCCAACACTACACTCCCCCTAGTGACCTTGCCCAACCCCTTTAATCTCACACACCAAGGCGACACCCTTGCTAGCAGCCGACCACCTTCAAGGCACCCGGCTAGCACCCCTTGTCGTTCAACCTCGTGGAGCTCCCTTTTGCAGCCCAAAGCGAAGGCTAAGCCCACGCTCAAGCAAGGCCTCTACGGACCAGCTACTAGTAAGTGCCTAACTCGGTCTTTAGTTGTATACTTGCTTGAGATACAATTCGATACGGGGTTGTAATAACGGAGCATAGTCTCCCCCCGCTTGTAATAACGTGGCTTGGCACACCCACACACGTGCACTCTCTTAGTTGTGCACGATTTTGAACACACACGGGCCTAATCAGCCCCTAATACATAAGTATATACATATACTTTCATTTTTGTAGGGTTTTGCTTAAGTTGGGTGTGTTGTCTTTCAATTCAAACACTCACACACATTGAGCCTTCGCTCTTATTTGAAAGACCCAAGTAAGGGCCGACCTATACTATTTGGGTTTCATTTCATGTCGTGTGGGTAAGTCTTTCAATTCAAGCACTCTCACACACATTGAGCCTTCGCTCTTATTTTAAAGACCCAAGTAAGGGCCGACCTATACTATTTGGGTTTCATTTCATGTCGTGTGTGTAAGTCTTTCAATTCAAGCACTCTCACACACATTGAGCTTTCGCTCTTACTCCCAAGACCTTAGTCAAGGCCTATTGCAGTTATATTTGGGTTTCATTTCATGTTGTGTGCGTAGTACTTCAATTCAAGCACTCACACACATTGAGCTTTCGCTCTTATTCCCAAGACCTTAGTTAAGGCCATACTGCAATTTATATTTGGGTTTAATTTCATGTCGTGTGTGTAAGTCTTTCAATTCAAGCACGCACCCACATTGAGCCTTCGCTCTTATTTGCAAGACCCGAGTAAGGGCCCATATACCTACTCTATATACATATCTCCCTTCGGCACTTACTTTACAAGTCATTTCCCTTCGGTTATTTCCCTTCGGTTATTTCCCTTCTGTTATTTCCCTTCAGTATTGTCTTTACATTCGGGTTTTCCCTTTGGAGTAGCGTGAGTTTGCATCGCATCTACGCCATACCACGAGGTAGGACGCATATTGCATCAAAGCAAGCCCCGCTCGAATTCGCCCATGTAGTGGAGTGTTCATAACACACAAACTAGGTGGCCCGAAAAGGGATAAAAGGAAAGACTTAGGCGCGTGCAAATCCACGTGATCTAAAAAATGCAACCGCATCTAAAAGACCCGAATTAGACACCTCGAACCGCTTCGTAGATTTTCTCTCCCAAAACTCGATTTTTGCAAAGCGTACAGACTGACCCTTGTGCATCGGTGCAAGAAGGTCTGCGACGACAAGAGCTCACTTGCTCACAGTCACCACGATTAGAAGTCAGTGTTAAATATATCTTCGCTAGCTTAGGTAAGCTAGCTGGCACGCCCTGTTTGCATAAATAGGCCTTAGACACACGAGAGGATCCGCTCCAAGCCCTGAAAAGGTGAGAAGCAGGGATTTTCGCGCGTCTACAGCACAATTTTCGCAAACACTTGGTTTTTGTTTTGGTTTTTTTGCAGGTTTTGAAGATTTTGGTCCTCTTATGAAGAGGACTTTCTTTTCGAAATTCTTTTCTCTTTCAAAACCTTTATCAGGAGCCGCTAAATACAGGATTTTGTTTTTGGTATTTTGCGAATTTTTGATTTTTTTGGATTTTTGTAAGGAAAGAACTTTAGGAACTGTACAAACAACTATTTTTTCGAGTTTTTGGTCTTTTTCAAATGTTTTTGATTTTTGGGATTTTTCGATTTTTTGAATTTCAAGTTTTTCAAATGTTTTTGGATTTTTGATTGAGGGATCTTCCATCATACCTACAAAGGAAAAACGCCACTAGTTAGACTCCGAACAAGAGATCTAAATCGTAGGTTTCTGCTTGGGTAGGCTCCAAGGCACCCTTGACCCAAGTGGTCACAGGAGGTGGTTCTGGCGGTATTCTGGGAGTATAGCCGATCCCGTGTCGGCTTTGGTTGGCTTTGGGCAAGATGGGTTCTACAAGACCCTGATTTTGTGCCCCTAGACTTTTGTATGGCATATACCCCATGTTCAATAACATGTTCCATGATTTTTTGCTTTTGGAAAAGTTTTCATATAATTCATGATCCTGGAACTTGCTATCATCCATGTTATGCACATAAGGCTTTCTGTCCAGGGGTTTTGGAAATAGTGGACGCTTGGATTTTCCTGGGATGGTTAGTGTTTTGAGTGGGCCAGCCTTGGGCGTCCCCTGGATGTGTACGACCTTCCTAGGTACCTGAAGGGTGAGCTTTGGTGGCTCGACCACGGTTTGCCCTAAGTTGGCCTCGTAGGACTGGGAGCTTGAAAAGCATGGGGAATTTTGAATTCCCTGAAGTTGTGGATGACTCTCACTTAGGATCACAATGATTTGGTTTTCAAAAGGGATTTTAACACACCTATGGAAGGTGGACGGCACAGCATGCAGGCTGTGTATCCAAGGCCTTCCCAGCAATAGGTTGTAGTGGGGGTGGATGTCCAAAACATTGAATACCCCCACGTGAGCTATCCCTCCCGTTTCCATGGGAAGTTCAACGGATCCTAAAGGTCTGGACGCATTTCCATCGTATCTAGTGATTATGATGGGGCTTGGGTTCATGGAAGTCAAGGTGACTCCAATCTGATGTGCTATGTGAAGCGGAAGGATGTTGAGCCCTCCTCCCCCGTCAACTAGGCATCTATCTAGAGAGTGGTGATTCAATACCACCTCGATGTGTAGGGCCTGATTATCGGTTTCGTAGGGTCTTTCGAGATCCTCTTCCGAAAACATGATAGGTGTTTTTGCACCTATGGATGCCACTTGATTGGACAAGGATTCTGGGGTTATGTCCGAACTAACCTTTGCTCTTTCTAGAATTTTCTCTAACACGAGTCTATGCCTAAGCGAGGTTTGTATCAGCTCTAGGATGGACATGTTAATGGGAATCTTTGAAAGATGGTTTTCGAAATCATACAAGTTCAAAACGACTTTTCCTTTGTCCGTTTTGGGCAGAACTCCAGGAATATACGCTTTTGAAGGGCCAGGCACACTGACCACTTTTTTAGCATTTTGCAGATGTGGGGGTTGATAGATCCTCCCGGATCTTGTCACTTCCCCCACGATCAACCTAGGGTTCGCGCTTAAGATGGCTCTAATCGACTGTTTTAGAGCACCTTGAATTTTCAAAACTGGTTTAATCGGAGACGGAACTCTTGGTGGTCCCCGAATCACTACTTGGACGGTTTTCTATGAAGGATGAGTGTAGATGCACAAGTGAAAAAACCAGACTTATATGTACGCGCTAGATTCTTTGAAATCGTGAGAGCACATACCTCTTTGCCCTTTCCACTGGTACTTGCGTGATTGGGGAAGGGTTCTTTGAAAATAGCTTGGGCAGGCTCCAGTTCCTCAGTGACCTGGAGCCGGCCCTCTGCTATCAAGTTCTCGATTTGGTTTAGGAGGGAAAACCACTGCTTTGTATCATGGCCTTTGAGCTGATGATACTTACAGAATCGATTCAAAACCCTCCCTTTGGAAGTGATTCCCTCGGGGATTTCAGGGAGTTCGATTATGCCTTGGGAGAGTAGGAGGTCTAGGACCTCCGACACAGGTTGCCCCAGCGGAGTGTACTCCCGTTTTTCAAATGGTTTTTGTATTTTTTTGTCTTTTCTGTTTTCAAAATTTTCGAAATTCTTTGAAGTACTCGCCAGCCTTGGATCTAACCGGACATTGGCGATCTTGTGGGGTTTTTCCCCTTTGTCCATGGTGGGTAGCCCGTAATTGCCGGGCTTTTCTAAGCGAGTCTTTGAATTTACGCTCCCTTTCCACAAGTGGTCGTAAACCCCCTTTTTTCAAATTTGTCTCAAAAAGAGATGCTTTTTTAATCAGTTTGTGAAAAGTAGAGATTTCATGTAAAGAAAGAAGAGTTTTCAATTCTGTTTTGAAATTGTCCAGGATGAACATTACTGCGCATCCTTCGGATATGGGTTCTCGCACTTGCCCAAGGAGAGACCTCCATCAAACGATAAATGTATGCACATCTTCGTTCATACCTTGCTTTGTATCCCTCAAAGTGTTCAACGTAGGCGTGACTTCTACGTTGTGTGAAAATCTTTGCATGAAGCAGTTCGCCAACTCTTCAAAAGTTGCGAACTGGCTCAAATTGTAGGAAGCCAGCCATTTAGAAGCTGTGCCTTTGAGGGATAAGGGGAACCAATACACCCATTTCATCGAGTCCTTTTTTTTCTTGTGGGCTCGACGAGAGAAAAGCTGTAGGTGAGACCTAGGGTCTCCCGTGCCATCATACCGATGGAAATTCGGTATTTCGTCGTCACTGTTTGTTTCGTAATCTAAAGGAAGAAAATCAGATAGGACGTACGTTATTTTCTCTCTATTTTGCCCCTTCAGCAACTGTTGTAGGGCTTTACGATCCTTGTGAGTGAAGGAATCGAGGTATTGGTTGCCTTCCATATCGGAGGTCTCCTTGTGTTTACGAGTTTTTCCAAACTTCTTTTTGGCCTTTATGGGCTCGCCATGTGACGAACATGAATCAGCTGCTTCAGCCTCTTGGCTGAGAGCAGCGATCTTGGCCTCGTATTCTCTTCTTAACTCTTCCTCTTTTTGTTTTCGATTTTTCAAAGATCTTCTAGAATGAGAACTTGAAGAGCATGAGAACCGGCTAGACATTGGAGTCTGAACTCGACATGACTCCGATGCTTTTAAATCCAACTATGAAATGCAAGAAGACAAAGAGTTAAAACACTTTGAAAAAAGTGATTTTTTTAGAGATTGGTTTGTTTTGTATCGATTTTTCCTAAAGACCCACGTCCCACCGGGCGTGCCAAATCTGTAGACACGGAAAATCCTTGTCTCCGGGTTTTTAGGCCTAAAGCGAATCTTTTCGTGCTTACGTCGCTTTAAAAAGGGCGTGCCAGCTAGCTTTCTCAAACTAGCGAAGTAATTTTTGAAAATATCTGACTTTTTGGGGCGACTGTGGACAAGTGGGTTCTTTTCGTCGCAGACTTTCTTGCACCGGTGTGCAAGGGTTAGTCTGTACGCTTTAGAAAAACTCGATTTTACATAAACACGACTCTTTTGAAAACTTTGAAAGTGTTTTATCGATTGGTTTTGTCAAATTTGCAACTTTTATACATGGGATCTATGCGCTCCTATGTCTCTCGGGTTTTAGCCAATTTTGGCATGTAGTCGTGTGCATCTAGTGCTCGATTTAAGGCAAGTGCTACATGATTTGATCAATCTGGTTCGATGCAAGTATGCTCCCTATCTCGAGTGTGGCGGATATGCAATGCAAACTCACACAACTTGAAGGAAAAACCTGGAATTTAAAGACATAGAAGAAGGGAAATAGCAGAAAGGGAAATATGGCTATATCTTAGATGCGGAAGGGAAAATATATATAGCTATATCTTAAGAGCGAGAAGGCTCAATGTGAGTGAGTGCTTTGAGTGTATAAATTGAAAGGGCAACTCACACGACTTGAACCTTAAAAACCAGCTGAAAAGAGGAAATACATATATATATGTAAGAGCGGAAAGGCTCAATGTGAGTGAGTGCTTTGAGTGTATAAAATGAAAGACAACTCACACGACTTGAACCTTAAAACCCAGCTGAATGTATATAAATAGAGCTATATCCTATGGGCTGTTGAGGCCCGTTTTGTGTGCAAAAGGTGTGCAGATAAGAGCGAAAAGGCTCGAGTGTACGTGTGTGATTCGTGTTTCAAACCATAATATTACATCTCGGGGAGAGACTACGCTCCATTATTACAACCCCATATCAAATTTAATTGAATTTGAAACAACGTAAAGAACCAGGTTCGAGCACTTACACGTCGTTTGCTTGGACTTCCTTTATCAGCGAAATCTGACCTTGGATATAGTCGTTGGATGGACCTTTCTTTGCGAAACGACCAACTGCGTGGAAGGTTGATCCTAGATCGTGACCTGGGCTAGGTTGACACACTAAGGTGCTATGGGTTCTGGGCTTAGACATGACAGATCTAGGGTGAGAACTAATGGATCTAGGTCAAGTCTAGGCGGGTTGTTTTGGTTAAAAGCTAGGCCAAGGTCCTAAGGGAAAAACCTGACCAACTAATGGTCGAGTTAGGTGGTGTCTACGGGATTATTTTAGGTGAGACACTATGGAATGCTCGGCCAACTAATGGCCGAGCTTGGGTGGGGATTAGTGAATGATCTTAGGGGAGATCCTAAGGTGAGCTCTAGGGTAATGCTCGGCCAAAGGGTGGCCGAGCTGGGCAGGTTTTTGGAGAAGGATTAGGTAGGATCTAAGGTTGAATCCTAAGGAAAGAGCTCGGCCAAAGGGTGGCCGAGCTTTGGCTGATGTTAGATGGATGATCTCGGGTGAGATCCTAAGGGAATGGCTCGGCCAAAAGGGTGGCCGAGCTAGGTAGGTTTAGAGTGGTTTTTTTTTTTTTTTAGTTAGGGTCTAACTTGGGTAATGGTTTAAGGTTAGGGATAGGTCTAAGATGAGCTCGGCCACTATGGACCGAGCTAAATGGGTGAGGATGGGTTCGACAAGAGGAGGGAACCGAGTGTTTTAGACACACGGTTTGGCCAGATTTTTGGGAGTGGTTTCGAGTTAGGAAATGAATTAGGTAGTGGTTTTTATGTTAGGATTTTCTTTAGGACAGATCTAAGGTGAGCTCGTCCAGCCAATGGCCGAGCTGGGTATGGTCCTAGGTTAGGATGGTCTTAGGTAGAACTAGGTCAGCCCCTTTAGTGAAGTTCGGCCAGCTCCTTGGCTGGACTTTGCTGTGGCTTGTCGTTAGTGGTCTAGGTGGTTTTGAGAGGTGAGAAAAGAGATGGTTTTGGGCAGGAACTAGGGGACTTACCTTGACAACATTTCAGCCGTTTGATCCTTGGTTCCCACGCAGCCAATCCTCACCAAGCAAGGGCCATCCAATGCCGCCAGATTTCATTTCTTTTCAGCCATGTACAAGCCGTGATCTACAAGCCCCAGCCCACCCACAACTTTCACCCACAATCTCACGAAACAAGAGGGGAAGGCCAGCCCCTTTTGTTGACCTTCCTCTCTCTCTCTCTCTCTCTCTCTTTTCCCCAAGTGGAGAGGCGTGAAAATGCTAGAAAAAAAATCCTGCAAGAGCCAGCCCTCTCACGTCCTTTTATAGGCCTTTTATTTGGATATGGATCCTTTGTTGGGTTCTGAAATCCGGATCCAATTCAAGCCTTGTTTGGATATGGATCTTGGATCTGGATCTGGATATTAGGATCCAGATTCGATCCAAAATTTTCTCTTCTTCAGTCCTTCCTGGCGTTTCGAGCCGGGCGCTTCGTGCGAGTCCTGAGTTCATCAAGATTCCGTCTTATGCTGGGTTTTTCCCAATTTCGTCGTTCGAGCTTCTTTTCGTCTTTCTGGACTCTATTTCAACTCTTTCTTTTGTTTTTTGACTTGGATTGCTCGTGATTCCAGATGTGCTTTCGGCTTGGCCTTCGATGCTTCAGTCTTGAAGTACACTCGTGGCCTGGGCTCCTTTTTCGTCTTTGAAATTCACTTTTCATCGGGCTGGGCTTGACCTTTGAGCTTGTTGAATCTTTTGCAACTATTTTGAGCCAAGCTTCATCTGTTCATCTAGTCTTTTGTAAAAATAGGACTTTTGTCCACTTTCGAGATTTTTTATGTTTCGAATAGGGTTGGAAAATAGAGCTTTGAAGGGTTTGAGTTCCTGAGTTTTTGAAATCTCCAAACTTGGCCTTTTGAGCTGATTTTCGAACCAGGCATTTGGTTTTGGAAAATATTTGGATTTTGGGGTGTTTACACTGGTCATGGCTTGATAAGACCGTGGAATTGGCGAAAGGTGCAGTCCACTTCAACTTGCTAAACTCAACCAACCTTTGTTCAAATGTTGCATTCAGTTCAAACAAGTTGTTGACTGAATTTGATATGATGAGCAACTCAAGCTGCCTTATGATGATGCTGGCCCGTTCAACTTGATCTTTGATGAAGACATGCCTTGACTAGACGTGGTCCACTTCCTTGCTCCACGGCTTGACTTTCGCGAACTAGATCTCGGCTTGAAGTGGGCTTCAATTGTTGCCTTGATCCTCACCTGATTCGTTAATATCCTCGGGGCCTTATCCCTTCATCTTTAATTTTGAAACCTCTTCATTTTAAAGATTTAAAATTCTCATTTTAAAGCGGAGGTTTTAAAACAAGCTGGTTTTTTAAATTGAGAGTGTTTTTAGAAAAATTTATTTAGGGTATTTACAAAGGCCTAATCCTTAAACAAAATGAGATCCAAATTGGTAGGTTCTATTCGTACTTTAGGATTATACTAACAAGCTGTAGGGGATTTGGGAAAGAGTTACCATGCTCCCTTCTAAAGCGTCTCGTGGTTTAAGAGAAAGAAATTTTTGATGGAAAATTGCTCTTTTTTTCAAGCTTTGGCTTTTCTTTTTCTTTTCTTTCAAAGGGAACCTCTATATTGGAGGTTTTTGTTTTTCTCCTTTTCTTTTTAGGAAGACCTCTATATTGGAGGTTTATTTTCTTCCTTATTTTCTTTCTATTTTGACTTTTGTCAATTTTCCTTTTTGGAGAGGATAAAGTGGGGGAAATGTAGACGCGCGAAAAATCCCCGCCTCTTCGCCCCTTTCGTGGCTTGGAGTGGATCTTATCGTGCGTCTAAGGCCTATGTAAAAAAACAGGGCGTGCCAGCTAGCTTACTTAAGCTAGCGAAGATATATCAATACTGACTTCTAAACGTGGCGACTGTGAGCAAGTGAGCTCTTGTCGTCGCAGACCTTCTTGCACCGATGCGCAAGGGTCAGTCTGTACGCTTTTGCAAAAATCGAGTTTTTGGGAGAAAGTCTACGAAACGGTTCGAGGTGTCTAGTTCGGGTCTTTAAGATGCGATTGCATGTTTTAGATCACGTGGATTTGCACGTGCCTAAGTCTTTTCTTTTATCCCTTTTTGGGTCGCCTAGTTTGTGTGTTATGAACACTCCACTACATGGGCGAATTCGAGCGGGGGTTGCTTTGATGCAATATGCGTCCTACCTCGTGGTATGGCGTAGATGCAATGCAAACTCACGCTACTCCAAAGGGAAAACCCGAAATGTAAAGACAATACGGAAGGGAAATAACAGAAGGGAAATAACCGAAGGGAAATAACCGAAGGGAAATAACCGAAGGGAAATAACCGAAGGGAGATACGTATATATCTTATGTATATGAGCCCTTACTCGGGTCTTGCAAATAAGAGCGAAGGCTCAATGTGGGTGCGTGCTTGAATTGAAAGACTTACACACACGACATGAAATTAAACCCAAATATAAATTGCAGTATGGCCTTGACTAAGGTCTTGGGAGTAAGAGCGAAGGCTCAATGTGTGTGAGAGTGCTTGAATTGAAGTACTACACACACGACATAAATGAAACCCAAATATAACTGCAATAAGGCCTTTACTAAGGTCTTGGGAGTAAGAGCGAAGGCTCAATGTGTGTGAAAGTGCTTGAATTGAAAGACTTACTCACACGACAAGAAATAAAACCCAAATAGTATAGGTCGGCCCTTACTTGGGTCTTTCAAATAAGAGCGAAAGCTCAATGTGTGTGAGAGTGTTTAATTTGAAAGACTTACTCACACGACATGAAATGAAACCCAAATAGTATAGGTCGGCCCTTACTTGGGTCTTTCAAATAAGAGCGAAAGCTCAATGTGTGTGAGAGTGTTTAAATTGAAAGACTTACTCACACGACATGAAATGAAACCCAAATAGTATAGGTCGGCCCTTACTTGGGTCTTTCAAATAAGAGCGAAAGCTCAATGTGTGTGAGAGTGTTTAAATTGAAAGACAACACACCCAACTTAAACAAAACCCTTCGGGAATGAAATATATACGTATACTTATATATTAGGGGCTGATTAGGCCCGTGTGTGTTCAAAGTTGTGCACGACTAAGAGAGTGCACGTGTGTGGTTGTGCCAAGCCACGTTATTACAAGCGGGGGGAGACTAGGCTCCGTTATTACAACCCCGTATCAAATTGAATTTCAAGCAAGCGTATGACTAAAGACCGAGTTTAGAAACTTACAAGTAGCTGGTCCGTAGAGGTCTTGCTTGAGCGTGGCCTTGGCTTTGGGCTGCAAACGGGAGCTCCGCGAAGGTGTGTGACCAAGAGTGATGGCCGGCTGCAAATGGGCGTGGGATGGACGCCTCGAAGGGGACCGGTGGCAAGTGGGCGGCGCCTCCAAGTAGGGAGTTTAGAGTGGCTGACTAAGTGGGTCTTAGGGTCACTAGGGAAGTTAGGGACTTAGGGAAACTGGCCCTAAAAGGGGAGTTAGTGGGAAGGCCAAATAGGGGACCTAGGGGAGTCGGCCGAATGGGAAATGGTGGCTGAGCAGTGGCCAGCCACTTGGGTTATCCTAGGTTCGGCTAGGCTTAGGTGGTGGCGGCAAAGAGGCTGAGCTAAGGGGAAGATGGGTGGCTAAGAGTGGAGAGGTGGTAGAGAGTGGTTTTGAGGAAGTTAGGGGGGACTTACCGAATGGGAAGAAGTGGCGGCAAAGGTGGCTGTCGGCTGGTGGAAGATAGGAGAAGGAGAGGGCCCGGCTGAGTGAGGTGGTGGCGTCCGGCTGGTGGGGCAGTGATGGTGGATGGAAGAGGGAGAGTGGCGGAGCAGGTGGCGGCTGGTGGGGCTGGAGCTGCTGGGAAGACGGGTGAGAGATGGGAGAGGAAGAGGGCCCGGCTGGGTGAGGTGGTGGCGTCCGGCTGGTGGGGCAGTGATGGTGGATGGAAGAGGGAGAGTGGCGGAGCAGGTGGCGGCTGGTGGGGCTGGAGCTGCTGGGAAGACGGGTGAGAGATGGGAGAGGAAGAGGGCCCGGCTGGGAGTGGAGTGTGGTTCCCACTTGGAAAACCCGCCCACAATGGGGGGGGTTTAAATAGGGGATGGGTAGGTCAGTTAAGGCTGGGTTGTGGGTAGTGGTTAGGTGGTTTAGGTAGGGTAGTATGTAGATAAGGTGGGCTGGATGGGATTGGGCCAGATATTTTAAAACTAGGGGTTTGGGAAAATCGTGGGCTAAGGGTGGTTTAGGGGTTTAGGGCTAGGTTAGGTGGTTGGGTTTTAGGGTGAGGTTTAGTGAGCTAGGTTAGGTGGTTTAGGCTAGGTTTAGGCTAGGTTTAGGGAAGGATTAGGGGAGTGGGTTAGGTGATTAGGTTGGGATTAGGCCGGGATTAGGGAAGTGGGTTAGGTGATTAGGTTCAGATTAGGGGTGGATTAGGGGTTTAGGCTAGGTTTAGGCATTTTGGGTTAGTTTTAGGTGAAGGAGCTCCCTTAGCATGGCCCATAGACCTTGATCACCCCATGTTGGTGCAGCCCTAGGTTAGGTTTTAGCTAATTACAAGCTTAAACCCACTCAATTAGGCTAAACCACAAGATTAAACCCAAACTTGACACACAAGTCAAGCTTAATACAACACTCTTGATATTTATCACCCCCACTCTCTCTCATGCCCAATATCCCACGTGAATTTCAAGTGGGCCCCACCTCCATTTATGAGAAGGTGATGTGGGCCATGGATATGGATATTGGATTGGATTTCTGGATCCAAATCCAAATCCAAGTCCACATATGGGTTTGGATTGGAATCTGGATATATATGGTCCAGATCCAATCCAAACTGAACTCTGACTCCTTCGAGCTGGGTTCGAAACGGACGATTCGTGCGGGGCCTGACAGCATCAGTACTCCGTCTGCGTTGGGTCTTCGCCAACATAGTCGTCCGCCTCCGTTTCTGCCTTCCGGAGATGACTTCAAATGCTATTTCGATAAGAACAGGGTCTTGGACGTTCGAGATCCTGGGGTGTGAATCAGATACAAGAGATGCTGTGCCGGGCTCGACAGGTGCTCCGGTTCCGGGCTCTTCTTGGCTCTCCTGGTCCTGTCTTGATCAGGCCAAGCCACTTCGGGGTTTCAAAACATGTTTTAAAAGGGTTTTCAAAAGCTATATCATATGTTTTTGAAAGATAAAGTTTAAAACATATATACAGGGTTGTTTGGAAGGCTCCTGGGTTTCCAAACTCAAAATGGCCCTTTGGGGCTGCTTGTATCAAAACCAGATTTGTTTAAGAAATTCGTGGGATTTCGGGGTGTTTACAGGAAACAACTTGTCTCTTTAGATACTCGGTCTAATCAAGTATGCCCTATTTCATAATAGCACATACAATTTGAAAATATTTTGCTATTTTGAACTAGGCCCTATCTTGTAAAAGAAAGATTTTTGAAATGTCATTAATCGATTTTGAAAAACACTCCACCTTTCATAGAGCATCAATCCCTAGTTAAGAGGCCTATATTTGACTTGGTCCCTTCTTCAAAAAATTAAAGAAGATCCATTTTGCAAAAATCATTTCAAAAGAATTTATGGTAAACACAAAACATCATATCTTTTTTATATTGGCCATTTATAGGGTCTACCATATTTTTTCCCTAGGCATCCATTTGCCAATATGCATGATCGATTTTTTGTTGCCCTTTTTATGACATGGGGACATTCCCACTTGGGCTACCACCTTTTTGCGTCTCTTTGGGTGAATGATGTGCATGTGATGCATGGCATGTAAAAATGTATTCCATATGAGATGATGGAGATACATGCTTTATGAAATGATGAATGTGTTAAGTCTCCATGAAAGGTGTTTAGGGAATGCATTCTACATGCCCCTTGTTTGGTGGAAATGACATGAGCTTTCATACAATATGGCTGACCCCTATTGTGGCATGTGATGAATGATTTTTAATGTGATGCATGAATGACTCTTACATGCACTATGTCATTGAACATCTAGTTTTTTATGTGAGCTAGGGAGATGCATGATATGTAAAATATATCCCCATACGAGATGATGGAGACACATGAAACGATGTATGTTTCCATGAAAGGTGTGAATGCATTCTAATGCCCCTAGTTTGGAGGAAATGAATGATATGAACATCAATACTATGGCCGACCCCTATTATGGCATATGATGAATGATTTTCAATGTGATGCATGAATGACCTATACATGCACTATCTTGGTTTTTGGCATAGCTTAGGAATATGCATGATATGATCCTAGCCTTTGATGCATTTCAAGTTGGGTTTGACTCCTATGTTGGTCACGTTGAATGTTTGCCCAAGTCCAAGACTTTGTCGATTTTGAGAAAGTTCATGTAAATTGATATCACTCAAATCATCTCCAAGGGAATTGACAATTTTTTGAAAAATGGTTTTGATTTTTCTCTTTTTTCTTTTGAATTTTTTTTGATATTTTTGGTTTATCCTTTTTCAGATTTTTTTAGATTATGGAATTACAATATATACAAAAACCCAGAGTTAGCTTCATGTCCATGGTGGGTCTAGGGGTTTGGGAGCATTAAGGATGCACACTCGGGTTGTGGTTTTGGTTGATGCTCTTGGGATGGATCCTAGGTGCAACCCAATGTACCCCTAGAGGTGGATGAATGTACATGGGTTTTATCAAAAACCGATTTTGGAATTTGTACATAGTTTTGAAAACCAAAATCTTGAGATTTTCAACTTTTCCATTTTTTTTGGATTTTTCCAAACAAATGCTAGAAGGACGAACATAGAAGACTTTCTTTTTGGAATTTTTAGATTTTTTCAATGTTTTTGGGTTTTGAAAATTTTCTAGATTTTTTTAGTTTTTTGAAATAAATACTTTTTTTAGATTTTTTCTAAGGAGGGGTCTTCCATCAAACTTACAAAGAAAACACCATGAATTAGACTCTAAACAAGAGGTCTATGCCATAGGTTTTAGTGTTTGTGGGTTCTAGGGCACTCTTGACTCAATTGGTCTTAGGTGGTGGATAAGGGGGTATGGATGGGATGTATCTAAATCCATGTCGACCTTGGTTGGGTATGGGTAGGATGGGCTCTAACCTACCTTGGCTCTTGGCTCCTAGCCCTTGGTACGGTGTATATCCCATGTTCAACATCATATTCCAAGGCTTCTTGAGTTTCAAAAATTTTTTGTAGAGAGGATGGCCTTGGAATAATGTGTCATCAATATCATGGTTATATACATGAGTTTTCTTATTTTTGTCTAGGAGGTGTAAGGCTTGGATGGTGGAAGACTTGGGTTTCCACATGACCCTAGGAGTAAGTGGCTTGAGAGGTTTTGGCTTGGGCTCTCCCAAGAGGTGGACAATTTTGTTATGGACCCTAGGTACAACCCCATGCACCCCTAGGGGTGGATGATTTGTATTTATTTGGATGCAAAGGGAGAGCATATTTGATCCCTTGCAAAATTGAGAGGTATGTACTCTAAGGGAAACCCAGGTTGATCCCTTGATGGGTTTGTGGATGTTGGGAAAAATCATGGCCGTAGGTTTGGGTTTATGATACAAACCTAGATTCAAAGAAATATTTTTGTTTATGGTAGGGTTAAGTATTGTAGATGCGAAAATTTTACTTAAGCCTATGTAGAGACTTGAAGTAAACTTCTCAAATCTACTTTCCTTGCGCGAGTGTGCCAGCTAGTTTCCAAAACTAGCAAAGTTTTGTAAATCCGACTGTTGGGCGATTGTGGCTAAGCGAGATATTTTTGCTTTAGGCCTTCTTGAATCGATGCTCAAGGGTTAACCTAAGCACTTTTAGGATTTCATGTGTGTAGGTGTGATTTCAAATCCACTCAAAATAATTGGAGAGATTAGACCAAATTTTTTGCACTTGGTGTTTTTGAAGAAAATTTTTGTTAAGTTCTGAAAAATAGAAACTGATTCTATTTTCAGACCTTGTTTCTTGATTTTTTTCAATGACTTTCGAATCTCCAAAAATCAGGAAACTTTTACAGTGATCAGGCACATATGTGGATATTTCAAAAATATTTTTGTTCTATTTTTAGGTGCTATGATGATTCAAAATTGAATCAGGGAAGTGTCTCTGCTTAGACAATTAGGACTGTTGTGTCACAAAAATACAAAGACTCACAAAAAGTTTTGTATCTCGGTGCTTAGAGCTTCGATTTTGGTGCATTTGATTTTGTTGGAAAGATATGAATGTCAGCTTTATAATGAATTAAGTTTCACTCGATTTAGATCACTAAAATGTTATGGGACTTTTACCCAACCTCTATTGCAGGAAAATAGACTGTGTAGAAATGGTTCTAGTTTTTTTTCGATCTTACACACTTTTAATTACATGGTTGCACGACCCTAAAATTCTTGAAAATTTTATCAGAGGTGGGTTGTGTGTTTAGATGAAATGTGTCAAATTTCAGATCAATCAGAGCAGAGATGAAGAAATGAAAATTGAAGCAACATACATAACTAGAGATGCTTAAAATAGTTTTTGAGTGTTTTTACAACATACGTGATGCAACTCACCCGAATTTAAATTGCATAAACACAGCAACCCAAAGTAAATTGCTGAAGAGAAATAAATGTAAATATATATATTAGCTTAAGCATAGAGGGGGTTAGGAGTTATAGGAGTTTTATAGAGTATAGAGAGGTAGAATCAAGAAAACAAATAAGTAGAGTGCAAAGGAAATGAAATTGATAGCATATCTACTTGCTATTACAACATGAGGGGAGAAAGCTTCATTATTACAACCCCTTCTTTGAATTTAATGTTAAGAGAGAAATTTAGATTGGAAAATGGAAAGAAATACTCACTTAGCAGCCCAAAAACCGGATTCACAGTGGAGAATTTGGCCTCTCCCTTTATTGGAACGGCCTATTCTTCTTCCTCCCTTTTCTCTTTTCTCTCTTCTCTCTTCTTTTCTCTCACTCTCTCTCTAACTTATAGCACTTTACCTCTCTCCTAAGCTCTTCCTCTCTCTTTCCTCACATTTTGAAAGGTCCCTCCAAGTGCTAGATGTTGAAAATGAGCCACCCTTGGTCTCTATTTATGGGCTAAGGGGAGGGTCTCTAGTGACTTCCATGACGTGGAGTGGGTAGCCTCTTGACCCAAATTCAATCCAAGCTCTATGGCCAGCTCATTCACATGGTTCCCTAGGTCCATATAAACCCAACACATGCAGCCCTAGGTGGGTTGGTTTAGTCTTGGCTCGAGCCAACCTAGTTTTGATCCCATCAGCTAGGTAGGTTTTGGGTTTAATTGGCTAGGGGTGGTTGTGTTCAATCAATAAAAAGGGACGACATGGGGTGGCCATGATGGGTTCGGCCAAGGATATGTGGCTAGGTAAGGTAATGTTAAGGTGGTTTAGCCAAGGCATGTAGGGTGAAGATGGCTAATGTGATTCAAGGCCATTCGGTCTAGTCAATGTAGCTTGATCAATGCTAACCCATGGGTCACGATTAGCCTGTATAAATTGAGTCTAGGCTTGGTCAATTCAAATAGGTTAGGTTGGTGAGGTCTTTCATTAGGATTAGCCTTTGAAAACAACTGAGTTTCATTCCCAGTATTCGTTTGCATGGGTGACCTGCTTTCGCCCCATGAGTTGGTCTTTACCGTTTCAACTACTTTAACCCTTTGTTGGGTGTAGGGTATGAAACCACTTTAACCCTGGATGGTTGTAGGGTATCAAACCACTTTAACCCTGGATGGGTGTAGGGTGTCGGACCACTTTAACTCTTGATGGGAGTAGGGTCCCGGAGTAGGACTCTTCTCAATCAGGCGAGTTTTTGAGGCCTGATTTGGATTTGATTTGATTTCAAAAGGTTTTTGATAAGTTTGACATTTAGCAAACATGCTTGGGTTTGGTTCCCAATGTCTCATTTATATTTGAAGAAAATTGTTTGAAACCATAATTTCTTTAGATGAAATCATTTGAATAGGCAGAATGAAGCTAATTTGGGCTTGAGGGTAAAGCAATCATTGTTTTGGCTCTTTGTCAAAATTTGATTTTTCTGAGAGGGGTGCCATTTACCATCATTTTGAGGCTGCCATGAAATTTTGGTGCGGAAATGAGTTCGTTTAAGGTGTCTTTATTTGAAAACCCTTAAAAGACCCAAAATCGTGATTTTTTCTAAAAGGCAAAATCTCTAAAAGATCAAATTATTTTGAGAAAATTTTTGGGTGTTTACAGGTGTACCTAGGATGTCGATGCATGCCTCAAGAGTAACCATGTCTACCATGTTTTGATTTTTCTTTTCTTTTTGTTTTGATTTTGAAATTCTTTTTGTTAGTGTGGGACATTTGGTGCACCTTGAAAATCCACATTCGTTGGCACATCTTGTGGGTTTGTGGGTGCGTGAGTGTGATTGAATGAAACAAATGCATATGGTCTACCGATCTTAAACTAAGAAGGGAAGGATCGAGTAGGGAGTTTTAAGGGGAATGAGTTTCAGACATACCTTTTTCGAGCTTGTGTACCTTTTTATGGTGAGAGCAAGCTTCCTTGTAGGCGTCTTGCGGTGGCTCTAGCTCATGCATGGCTTCGAGCTCCTGTTGCTTTTAGAGGTCTTGAATTTCATCATCCAAGACTGTATGTATGCAACACTCATTCTCTTGTGTGTTTTGTGAAGTATATGAAGTGGTGCTCATAGGAATGGAACCCATCGGAGCGAATGTTTGTGAAAATTTTGGAGTGACTTGAGTGAAGTGATCCTCATGCCTCACTTTGCTTGTGTGCGTAGAAATATAGACTTCACTTTCAATTTTCGGAATTTCAGCCTTTGCAACTTCTTGCTTTTCAAATCTTTTTGATTTTTGAAGATTTTCCAGATTTTTTTTTATTTTTCCCAATGAAGAATTTTTTTGTCTTTTCAATGGAAAAAGGGATGTTTGGATGATTAGCAAGGCTAGATGATTCAATCTCAACACTTGCTGCTTTTGTAGCCTCATTTCCTTCATCGTATTTTGGGCTCACTTTGGTTTTTTGGGTATAGTTTTTCTCTCTATGTACCCGAGATGATTTTTCATGGGAATTATGTGCCTTCGCATTTTGGCTTAGGGCCTCAATTTCCCTTCCAAGTTTCATTGCTTTTTCCCTCAAAGAGGCAAGCTCTTCATCTCGGGTTTTAGAGGATTTCTTTGTGGTTTTGGAAAACCGATTTGGGAAATGTGATGAGGCTTTCCTTGACATGTTTTCAAAGGAATCATCCAAAATTGACATTATTTCAAAATCAACTTATGCACAAAAGATAGAAAAGATTTTCAAAAAAAGTGAATTTAAAAACCAACACCAAATCAATCAACCCTCAAAGACTCGAGTCCCACTAGGCATGCCAATTCATGTAAAAATTTCACTCCAAGCGTATATAGAGGCTTGAAATAAACTTCTCAAATCTACTTTCCTTGCGCGAGCGTGCCAGCTAGTTTTCAAAACTAGCAAAGTTTTGTAAATCCGACTTTTGGGTGATTGTGGCTAAGAAAGTCTTATCACCTTAGGCTTTCTTGAACCAACGCTCAAGGGTCAGCCTAGGCGCTTTAACAACTCATTGGTGTAGGTATGATTCCAAATCCATTTCAAGAAAATCTGAAAAAAACTTGATCAAACTCGTGCACTAGGTGTTTTGGAAGACAAAATTTTTACCAAGTGTTGAAAAGCAAAAACTACTTCTGTTTTCAAACCTTGCTTTCTGATTTTCTTTCAGTGTCTTTCAAGTTTCAAAAAATCGTGAAAAATTCAAAGTGAACAGGAGGAGGTGTAAGGGTTTGAAAATATTTTTGTTCTATTTTTGGAAGCTGTGATTCTTCATAATTAAATCCAGAAAGTGTCTCTACTTAGACACTTGAGACTGCTCTTTCAGCAAAATACAAAGACTCACAAAAGATTGTATCTCGGTGGACATAGCCCTGATTTTAGTGAATTTGGTCTTTCTAGAAAGCTATGGATGTCAGCTTTCCAATGAACCAATTTCACTCGATTGGAGCACTATATAGACACACGGAATTTGGTCTTTCTGCATCTACATTTGTTTTTATGAAAAAGGGCGTGCCAGCTAGCTTACTCAAACTAGCGAAGTAAGTTTTCGCAATATCTGAGTTGTTTGGGGAGACTGTGGACAAGTGGGTTCTTTTCGTCACAGACCTTCTTGCACCGATACGCAAGGGTCAGTCTGTACGCTTTAAAAAAAGTCGATTTTGAGCAAACATAACCTTTTTGAAAAGTATGCAAAGTGTTTGGTCGGTTTCACTTGTCTTGTTGCAGATTTTATCAACGTAGGATTTGCATGTTTCCTATGTCTCGAGTTTTAGCCAATTTAGGATTGTGTTGTGTGCATCAAGTATCTAAGTATGGGTGATTTTTACACGGGTGTATGGGGTTTGCTTTGATGCAAGTATGCGCCCTAGTTCGTGGTATGGCGAATATGCAATGCAAACTCACACAACTGAACGGGAAAACCCAGAATTGAAAGACATAGCCGAAGGGAAATTGCAAAAGGAAAATATAGCTATATCTTAAGAGCGGAAAGGCTCAATTGTGTAAGTGTATGTTGTGTATAAATGGAAATGCAACTCACATAGCTGAACCTTAAAACCCAAAATTTAAAGACATAGCAAAAGGAAAATACAACTATATATATATCGGCCCGAAAGTCGCCAACGTGCGCATGTTGTGTTTGTGTGTAAATGAAAAGATTAACACACGCAGCTGAACCGGGAAAACGCAGTGGAAAGTATAGAAATATTACTATATCTTAGCGGCTGCCAAGGCCAAAATGGTGCGTGAGGTGCATGAGCAAGCGCTTGTTCTTTGTGTGTGAGTGTGTAAATGAAAGACAAACTCACACGACTTAATGTAACAACCCAGCTGAATTGAAATACTTATATAGAATAAGAGCGAAAGCTCAATGCACGTGTGTGTGAGTGTATAAATTTAAAGGCAACTCACGCAGCTCTTACTAGAGTCTTAGGAGTAAGAGCGAAGGCTCAATGGTGCATGTGGGTGCTTGTGTACGAGTAAAAGCTAAGGCTCAAGTGCTCATGTGTGCTTCGTGTAGCAAACCAAGTTATTACAATCGGGGGGAGACAAGGCTCCGTTAATACAACCTCGTGTCCAAATTGAATCAAAGCATAGAAAGGAGATATGAAATATCGAATTAAAACACTTACGTGATTCGGATGTTTGTCCACTCCAATCCTCATGAGTTTGCTTGGCTTCACACCCACGGATGAGTCTTCCTTGAAGCTTGAAGCAAAAGGTGGCTGAACGTAGCCCTTAAGCGTGAGGTTAGGCTTGAGGATGAGGTTCATGACACTAAAGGGTGGCGGGTTTGTGCTTGAGAGGTGAGGTTCACGGCTGAGGTTGGGTTCAGTTGTGAGGTGTATGGGATACTAGGCAAAGATGGGTTCGGCTGGGAGTGTATGGCGTGGGATGGGATATGGAGTTGGGGTGTTAGGTGGGAACTAAGGGCGTGGGGTGTTAGGTAGTTGGGGTAAGGTCACGGTTGGAAGTTAAGGGAGCTAGGGATATCTAAGGTGTGGTAGATGGGAGATGTAAGGTGCTAGTGGTTGGGGGAGTTGGGTGTTAGTGGCTGGCCGGATGGTAGGGATGTGGTATGGGCGGCTAGGGGAGCCGGGTGGAAGGGAGATGGCAGGGGGTGCTGATCTAGGGCAGCCGGGTGAGAGGGGAAGGATGGTGGCCGGCTGGATGGAGTTGGTGGCTGGGGAATAAGGGGGCCCGGGACTAATGGCGGTGGGCTTAGCTAATAACTAGGGTCGATTGGGATTAGGTAGTTAAGGTGTGGCTGGGTTTAGTTAGGAACTGAGATCGGTTAGGTGGGTTGGGTTCTAGTTGGTTAGGGATTTAGTTAGGGTGAACTATGGTTGGCTTAGGACTAGTCGGTTAGGGATTAGGTGGTCCAGCTAGGGAATGTAAGGTGGCGGGATGGAGGGCTAGGAGATGGTGGCAGGTGGTGGCTGGGACGTGGTGGTAGCGACCAGGAGGTCGGTGGTGGTGGCAGGAAGTAGGTCAGTTAAGGGTGGATGCCAAGCGCTAGGCACCAGGCGGGTGGCAGGGCGATAGGGTGCGTGCAGGGGGCGGCGCGCGTGCAGGGTGCGCGCAGGGTACGGGTGAGGTTAGGGTGGCCGGGAGTTTAGGTGGGAGTCGGTTAGGGTCTTAGGTGGATTTAAGTAGGATTAGGTGAGGTCGGTTAAGGGGGGTTTAGGATGGTCTAGAGGGGTTAAGAAGAAGGGTTTAGGGTGTATTAGGGGGCTTACCTCTTAATGTCGGTTTAGGGAATGCTTAAGCTCCAATCAGCTACCTTAAGCCTCCTCGTCCAAGCAATTTCAGCCCTTCAATTAGGGTGGGGCAGCCCTTAACTAACCCTACACTAACCCACAATTAAAACCCTAAAATAAAATAAAGCACTAAACACTCACCTTGGACCTTCTCTCTCTTCCCTTCAAATTCACGTGAACCCCTTACAATGGACCCCCTCACCTCTATTTATAGGCATTTGAGGTGGGTCTTAGATTTGGGTTTGTGTTTGAGATTTGGATCCAGACCCAAATCCAAACACTATTTAGAACTGGATCGTGGATCTTGGATATTTTGAGATTTGTATCCGATCCAAATCCAACATTTTTATGGATATGGATCTGGATATTTTGGTCCAAATCTCATCCAATTGAAACACTATTTGGATCCAATCCAAATCCAAATACTATTTGGATTGGCCCAAATCCAAACACTATTCACTATATGGATTTGGATCTGGATATTTATGGTCCAGATCCAAATCAAAATTTCTCTCGATAGTCCTTCTTAGCTTCTCGAGGTGAACGATCTGTGTGGGTCCTGGTTTCATCAATGACTCATCTGGTGTTGGGTTTCCCCAATCTGTGTCGTTCGGACTCCTTTCTCCCTTTTGAACTTCGTTTTTGCTCATTTTTGTTCTTCCTGGTTCAGATTCAGGATGCTTGAGTGAGAATGGTTGATCTGGCTTTCTGGTGCTTTGGGCTTGCTATCTCCTTCGTGCTTGGGCCTTCCTTTCACCTTTTGAACCTGGCTTTTATCAGGCCAGGTTGCTCTTCTAGGCTTTAGAACAGACTTCTGAAGCTGTTTTTGGTATTGGCCTTCATGACTAGCTTGCTAGGCTGTTTCTGGATCAGGTGTCATCTTCGCATGCTCCACCTGTTTGCCTTTAGCTTTTGGGAAAATGGGGCTTAGCCTGGGTTTCAAAAACTCCTATTTGATAAAGGGCTTCAAAACACTATTTATAGGATTAAAAGTAATATGTACAGAGTTTAAAACAGTACGTATAGGTTTTCGAATATGTATAGGGTTTCTAGAAGGCTCTTGGGTTTCCAAACTCAAAAATGGCTCTTTGGGGCTGCTTTTGTAAACTAGGTATGTTTTTAGAAAGTCGTGGGATTTTAGGGTGTTTACAGATGCCCCTTTTTGGCATTATCTAAATTGATTTGGATAATGGCAAAGACGACAACACCCCTGTTCAATGTCTCCCTAGATCTATTCTCGAAAATATGGGATCGTCCTAATTTTTGAGCAAAAAACCTTTCTTTAAAACCTGATAGGAGGAGATATCACGCCAAAGGGGACCCTTTCTATGGGTTCCTGGTCCTAAATGTGGATCATGTTATGAAGTGTTCATGCGTGAATATGCAAGTGCATGATACAGATGAGACGCCAAGAAGGGCGACCTCCTAGAGACCAGATGGTATGGTTGAACTTTTGAGACTTATGAAGACCTGCTGCTTCAAGTGAGCGGGCCTTATGTTGCTCGATGTTCGAGTTTTCAAAATCTATTTACATGAGGGAAACTGCTTTTAGCCTCGATCCTAAGGACCTTTGGCTCCTCGTGTTTGCCTTTACTTGAGTCTTGACACTCGCTAATCTAGCAGAGGTTTTATAAGAAAACAAGCTAAATTTCAAAATTCCTACGCCTTACTCGAAACGTCGAATTCTCAAACAAAATGAAATTCAATTAAGTAAATCCTATTTTTACTTTAGGACTCCTCGAAATGAACCATGTTTTACTTGGGATAAGTCGTAGGGATATGGAAAAGAGATACCATGGTCCCTTTTGAAGCGTCCCATGGTTTTAGGCATAGAAGCGAAAAACTGCTCTTTTTGAGCTTTTTGGCCTTTTCTTTCTTTTTTCATAGAGGGTCTCCCTTTGGGAGTATTTTTTCTTTATTCCCTCTTTTCCATAGAAGAATCGATTTTCTATCTTTGGGATTCAGCTTTCCTTCTTTGAGAAAGAGATTTTGGTAGGGATTTCCCTTTGTTTTCGCCAAATTTTCCTTTTGAAAGGAGAAGAGAAGGGGGGAAGACTTATCCCAAGGTCTTACTCGATCCATTCCAGATCAGCCTATTTAGAAATAGCACATACTACTTGCAAGTATCTTGCTATATTGAACTAGGCCTTTCTTTGTAAGAAGAAGGATTTTGAAATAACCATGTATTTGGAAAGCTCCACTTTTTTGCAAGTGTGAATTCTCTCATTCAGGGTCACCCAATTCGCCTTTGATCCTTGCTTTCGAAGTTTCGAAGTAAGTCTCCCTAAAACATTTTCGAAAATGGAATTTTAACTTAGACCCTACACATGATACTTCTTTAAGTATTGAATATTGATAGGATCTGCTAAATTCCTACCCTCTACATTGATCAACCAATATAAGTTGTTTGTGGTGGTTCCACGCACAACATAAGGGCCATCCGACTTGGGCCACCACTTTCCAAGTGGGTGTGGGCCACAATAGTGGATGATTTTCAAAATGAGATCTCCCACTTCAAAGTGGCGAGGTTTCATATATTTCTCGTAGTGTCGGGCTATCCTTTGCCGGTATGCATGAGCATGATCCATGGCAAGGAGTCGCCTCTCATCTAACAAATCTTGTTCGGCCATCCTAGCATGCTGAAGCGTCTCTAGGGGGAGGTTGAGTGCCATGGATGTATGAAATGAATGAATTTTGGTATAAATGGGAAGAATGGCGTTTGTGCCATAGACCAACTCAAATGGCGTGACATTCGTGGGAGTCCGGATGGAAGTCCTTGTAAACACCCTGAAATCCCACGAATTTCTCAAATCCATCTGGTTTTGTAAAAGCAGCCCCAAAGGGCTATTTTGAGTCTAGAAACCCAGGAGCCTTCCAGACAACCCTATATATACGTTTTAAACTTTATATTTCAAAATACATAATATGGCTTTCGAAAACCCTTTTAAAACATGTTTTGAAACCTCGAAGCAGCTTGGCCTAATCCAGATAGGACCAGGAGAGCTAAGGAGAGCCCAGAACCGGAGCACATGTCGAGCCCGGCACAACAACTCTCGTATCAAATCCACACCCCCAGGATCTCGAAAGTCTAAGACCCTGTTATCATCAAAACATCATTTGAAGTCATCTCCGGAAGGCGAAAATAGAGGAGGACGATCATCTTGGCGAAGACCCAACACAAACGGAGCATTGATGCTGTTAGGCCCCGCACAAACCGTTTATTTTGAACACAGCTCGAAGGAGTCAAAGTTTAGTTTGGATCGGATCTGGACCATATATATCCAGATCCCAATCCAAACCCATGTATGGACTTGGATTTGGATTTGGATTCAAAAATCCAATCCAATATCCATATCCATGGCCCACATCACCTTCTCATAAGTGGAGGTGGGGCCCACTTGAATTTCACGTGGGATTATGGGCATGAGAGAGAGTGGGGGTGGATAAGATCAAAGAGTGTTGTAATTAAGCTTGACTTGTGTGTCAAGTTTGGGGTTAATCATGTGGGTTAGCCTAATTAGGTGGGTTTAAGCTTGTAATTAGCGAAAACCTAACCTACGGCTGCACCAACATGATATGGTTAAGGTCTATGGGCCATGCGAAGGGAGCTCCTTCACCTAAACCTAACCAAAAATACCTAATCCTAGCCTTCCACCCTAATCCGCCCCTAATCTGAGCCTAATCACCTAACCTACTTCCCTAATCCCGACCTAATCCTAACCTAATCACCTAACCCACTTCCCTAATCCTTCCCTAAACCTAGGTTAATTTCCCTAAACCTAGCCTAATCCTAGCCTAATCACCTAACCTAGCTCACTAAACCTCACCCTAGAACCAACCCACCTAACTAAACCCTAAACCCCTAAACCACCCTGTAAATACCCCGAAATCCGACGAATTCCTTAAACAAACCTGGTTTTGTAAAAGCAGCTCCAAAGGGCCATTTTTGAGTCTGGAAACCCAGGAGCCTTCCAGACAACCCTGTATATATGTTTTAAACTCTGTATTTCAAAAATATATAATATAGCTTTTGAAAACCTTTTAAACACGTTTTGAAACCCCAAAGCGGCTTGGCCCGATCAAGACAGGACCAGGAGAGCTAAGAAGAGCCCGGAACCGGAGCACATGTCAAGCCCGGCACAGCAACTCTTGTATCTGATTCACACCCCCAGGATCTCGAACGTCCAAGACCCTGTTCTTATCAAAATATCATTTGAAGTCATCTCCGGAAGGCAGAAACGGAGACGGACGACCATGTTGGCGAAGACCCAACGCAGACGGAGTACTGATGCTGTCAGGCCCCGCACGAATCGTCCGTTTCGAACCCAGCTCGAAGGAGTCAGAGTTCAGTTTGGATTGGATCTGTACCATATATATCCAGATCCCAATCCAAACCCATATGTGGATTTGGATTTGGATTTGGATCCAGAGATCCAATCCAATATCCATATCCATGGCCCACATCACCTTCTCATAAATGGAGGTGGGGCCCACTTGAAATTCACGTGGGATCATGGGCATGAGAGAGAGTGGGGATGGAAAATATCAAGAGGGTTGTAATTAAGCTTGACTTGTGTGTCAAGTTTGGGGTTAATCATGTGGGTTAGCCTAATTGAGTGGGTTTAAGCTTGTAATTAGCTAAAACCTAACCTAGGGCTGCACCAACATGAGGTGGTTAAGGTCTGTGGGCCATGCAAAAGGAGCTCCTTCATCTAAACCTAACCCAAAACACCTAATCCAAGCCTACCCCCCTAATCCACCCCTAATCCTACCCCTAACCCACTTCCCTAATCCCAGCCTAATCACCTAACCCAACCCACTTCCCTAATCCCAGCCTAATCCCAACCTAATCACCTAACCCACTTCCCTAATCCCAGCCTAATCCCAACCTAATCACCTAACCCACTTCCCTAATCCTTCCCTAAACCTAGGTTAATTTCCCTAATCCTAGCCTAAACCTAGCCTAATCACCTAACCTAGCTCACTAAACCTCACCCTAAAACCCAACCACCTAACCTAGCCCTAAACCCCTAAAACACCCCTAGCCCACAATCTACCCAAACCCCTAGTTTTCAAAATATCTGGCCCAACCCTTTCCAGCCCACCTTATCTACATACCACCCTACCTAAACCACCTAACCACTACCCCAAGCCCAGCCCTAACCGACCTACCCATCCCTATTTAAACCCCCCCCCTTGGGGGCGGGTTTCCTAGCTAGCAGCCCTCACCAATCCCAGCCGGGTCCCCTTCTTCCCCAAGTCCAGCCGAGTCCCATCATCTCCCTCCTGCTCCACCTACTCCACCTACATCGCCACCTTCTCTCTTCCATCCACCACCATCTCCCAACCGGATGCCACCACCATCTCCCAGCCGGACGCCACCACTTGCTCTCCATCCCAACCACCCGATTTCTCTCTTCCATCCACCGCATCTCCCCATTCGGTAAGTACCCCCCCCCCCCCCCTAACGCTACCTAACTCCTTCTCTACTCCCTCTCCATTCCTAGCCACCCACCATACTATCATCTCACCTACACATCAGCCCTTTGCTGCAACCATTCTTCCTTAGCCGAACCTAGCACAACCTAAACCATCGGCCACTACCTAACTATACTAACTATACCCGGCCAACCATCTCTTTTCCCCTTAGACTCCCATTCGGCCTTCCCTTAAACTCCCCTTAGGTTCATATTCCCTAACACTCTATACTCTCCATTCGTGACCCTACACACTTACTTGGCCCAGCCCTTTGATCGCCCACATCAAGGCGACACCCATTTGCAGCCGGCCACCTTCGAGGCACCTATCCCGCGCCCCACTTGCAGCCGGCCAGCACCCTTTGTCACCCACCCTCGCGGAGCTCCCGTTTGCAGCCCAAGGCGAAGGCCAAGCCCACGCTCAAGCAAGGCCTCTATGGACCAGCTACTCGTAAGTGCCTAAACTCGGTCTTTAGTTGTATACTTGCTTGAGATTCAATTTGATATGGGGTTGTAATAATGGAGCATAGTCTCCCCCCGCTTATAATAGCGTGGCTTGGCACACCCACACACGTGCACTCTCCTAGTCGTGCACGATTTTGAACACACACGGGCCTAATCAGCCCCTAATACATAAGTATATATATTTTCATTTTCGAAGGGTTTTGCTTAAGTTGGGTGCGTTGTCTTTCAATTCAAGCACTCACACACATTGAGCTTTCGCTCTTATTTGAAAGACCCAAGTAAGGGCCGACCTATACTATTTGGGTTTCATTTCATGTCGTGTGAGTAAGTCTTTCAATTCAAGCACTCTCACACACATTGAGTTTTCGCTCTTATTTGAAAGACCCAAGTAAGGGCCGACCTATACTATTTGGGTTTCATTTCATGTCGTGTGTGTAAGTCTTTCAATTCAAGCACTCTCACACACATTGAGCCTTCGCTCTTATTCCCAAGACCTTAGTAAAGGCCTTATTGCAGTTATATTTGGGTTTCATTTATGTCGTGTGTGTAGTACTTCAATTCAAGCACTCTCACACACATTGAGCCTTCGCTCTTACTCCCAAGACCTTAGTCAAGGCCATACTGCAATTTATATTTGGGTTTAATTTCATGTCGTGTGTGTAAGTCTTTCAATTCCAGCACGCACCCACATTGAGCCTTCGCTCTTATTTGCAAGACCCGAGTAAGGGCTCATATACATAATCTATATACATATCTCCCTTCGGTTATTTCCCTTCGGTTATTTCCCTTCGATTATTTCCCTTCAGTATTGTCTTTACATTTCGGGTTTTCCCTTTGGAGTAGCATGAGTTTGCATTGCATCTACGCCATACCACGAGGTAGGACGCATATTGCATCAAAGCAAGCCCCGCTCGAATTCGCCCACGTAGTGGAGTGTTCATAACACACAAACTAGGTGGCCCGAAAAGGGATAAAAGAAAAAGACTTAGGCACGTGCAAATCCACGTGATCTAAAACATGCAATCGCATTTTAAAAACCCGAAATAGACACCTCGAACCGCTTCGTAGACTTTCTCTCCAAAAACTCGATTTTTGCAAAGCATACAAACTGATCCTTGCGCATCGGTGCAAGAAGGTCTGCGACGACAAGAGCGTACTTGCTCACAGTCGCCACGTTTAGAAGTCTGTGTTAAAAATATCTTCGCTAGCTTAGGTAAGCTAGCTGGCACGCCCTGTTTGCATACATAGGCCTTAGACACACGAGAGGATCCGCTCTGAGCCTTGAAAAAGGCAAAGAGGCGGGGATTTTCGCGCGTCTACACACCCCTAGCCCACAACCTACCCAAACCACTTGTATTCTTCACTCCCTCTCCACTCTCAGCCACCTAGTCCACTCCCCTATCACCCTAACATCAGCCCTTCCACTCGCTGCCACCCTTCTCACTCAGCCGAACCCATAGCTCCCTTCCCTTACACCACTCCTAGCCGCCCTAGCAGCCCGCCACCACCAAACTCCCCTAGTCGGCCACTCCAACCGACTGTTGCTCCTTCACTCGGCCAGCAACCCGCCAGCCTTAGTTGCCCCATTAGGTCTTCCTTTGAGCTTCCCTTAGTTCCATACTCCCTTAGTGACCCTACTTAGGTCCTTTAGCCCAACACGCCAAAAAGAGCCCCTCCTTAACAACCGGCCATCTTCAAGGCGCTCTTCCGTGCACCAAGAACATTCGGCCAGCACCTCCCCTTGCCGTTCAACCTCGTGGAGCTCCCTTTTGCAGCCCAAGGCGAAGGCCAAGCCCACGCTCAAGCAAGGCATCTTCGGACCAGCTATTAGTAAGTGCCTAACTCGGTCTTTAGTTGTATACTTGCTTGAGATTCAATTTGATATAAGGTTGTAATAACGGAGCATAGTCTCCCCCCGCTTGTAATAACGTGGCTTGGCACACCCACACACGTGCACTCTCATAGTTGTGCACGATTTTGAACACACACGGGCCTAATCAGCCCCTAATACATAAGTATATACATATACCTTAATTTTGTAGGGTTTTGCTTAAGTTGAGTGTGTTGTCTTTCAATTCAAGCACTCACACACATTGAGCCTTCGCTCTTATTTGAAAGACCCAAGTAAGGGCCGACCTATACTATTTGGGTTTAATTTCATGTTGTGTGCGTAGTACTTCAATTCAAGAACTCACACACATTGAGCTTTCGCTCTTACTCCCAAGACCTTAGTCAAGGCCTACTGCAGTTATATTTGGGTTTCATTTCATGTTGTGTGCGTAGTACTTCAATTCAAGCACTCACACACATTGAGCTTTCGCTCTTATTCCCAAGACCTTAGTTAAGGCCATACTGCAATTTATATTTGGGTTTAATTTCATGTAGTGTGTGTAAGTCTTTCAATTCAAGGACGGACCCACATTGAGCCTTTGCTCTTATTTGCAAGACCCGAGTAAGGGCCCATATACCTACTCTATATACATATCTCCCTTCGGCATTTACTTTACAAGTCATTTCCCTTCGGTTATTTCCCTTCGGTTATTTCCTTTGGAGTAGCGTGAGTTTGTATTGCATCTACGCCATACCACGAGGTAGGACGCATATTGCATCAAAGCAAGCCTCGCTCGAATTCGCCCATGTAGTGGAGTGTTCATAACACACAAACTAGGTGGCCCATAAAGGGATAAAAGGAAAGACTTAGGCACGTGCAAATCCACGTGATCTAAAATTTGCAATCGCATCTAAAAGACCCGAATTAGACACCTCGAACCGCTTCGTAGGCTTTCTATCCCAAAAACTCGATTTTTGCAAAGCGTACAGACTGACCCTTGCGCATCGGTGCAAGAAGGTCTGCGACGACAAGAGCTCACTTGCTCACAGTTGCCACGTTAGAAGTCAGTTTAGAATATATCTTTGCTAGCTTAGGTAAGCTAGCTGGCACACCCTGTTTACATAAATAGGCCTTAGACGCACGAGAGGACCCGCTCCAAGCCCTGAAAAGGTGAGAGGCAGAGATTTTTCACGCGTCTACAGAGATTGGCACGCCCGGTGGGACGTGAGCCTTTCAAAAGTCGAGTTTTTAAGTTAGGAACTTATAAAAATTTTCAAAGAGGTGTCATTTTTAACTTGTTTTCTTTGCTTGTACTTAGGACATTTTGAAAAAGCTTGAAAAGCATGTCAAAATCCAATCCAAGTGAAGTGTCGAGCCAAGGCTCATGCGCATCAAGTTCTCACTCTAGGAGGATTTTCAAAAACAAAATAAAACTAGATGAGATCGAGGACTTGAGAAGGGAGTTTGAGGCCAAAATCGATGCTCTCAGCCAAGAGGCTGAAGTAGGCGATTCATGTTCATCAAATGGTGAACAAAGGCCTAAAAAGAAATCTGAAAAACCTCACAAGCACAAAGAGGCCTCCGTAATGGAAGGCAACCAATACCACGAGTCCTTCACACAAAAGGACTGTGCCCTATAGCAGTTGCTGAAAGGGCAGAATAAAGAGAAAAGAAGCTACGCCCTGTCTGATTTCCTTCCTATGGATTACGAAACAGACAGTGACGATGAAATATCGAACTTCCATCGATATGATGGCATGGGAGACCCTAGGTCTCACTTGCAACTTTTCTCGCGTCGAGCCCATAAGAAGAAAAAGGACTTGATGAAATGGGTGTATTGGTTCCCTTTATCCCTTAAAGACACAGCTGCCAAATGGCTGGCTTCCTACAACTTAAGCCAGTTCGCTACTTTTGAAGAGTTAGCGAACTGCTTCATGCAAAGATTTGCACACAACGTAGAAGTCACGCCAACCCTGAATACCTTAAGGGATACAAAGCAAGGCATGAACAAAGACGTACATGCCTTCATTATAAGATGGAGGTCGCTTTTGGGCCAAGTGCGAGAGCCCATATCCGAAGGATGCGCAGTAATGCTCATCCTAGATAACTTTAAAAGCGAGTTAAAAACCCTTCTCTCGCTCCATGAGATCTCAACTTTCCATAAGTTGATCAAAAAGGCCTCCCTTTTCGAAACCAACTTGTGAAAAGGGACATACGATCACTTGTGGAAAGGAAGTGCCGTTCCAAAAACCCGCTTGGAAAAGCCCATCACATACGGGCTACCCACGATAGACAAAGGGGCAAAGCCCCATAAAATCGCCAATGTCCGAGTGGATCCAGGCGTGGCGGGCACTTCCAAAAATTGTGAAAAGTTAGAAAATAAGAAGGAGCGAAACTTTCAAAAACCGGTTGAAAAACGGGAGTATACTCCGCTGGGGCAACCTGTGTCGGAGGTCCTAGACCTCCTACTTGCCCAGGGCATGATAGAACTCCCTGAAGGAGTCACTTCCAAAGGGGGTATTTAAACTGATTTTGTAAGTATCATCGGCTCAAAGGCCATGATACCAAACGCTGCTTCTCCCTCTTAAATAAAATTGAGAACTTGATAGCAGAAGGCCCGCCCAAGTCGTCATTCGGGGACCACCAAATGTGGAAACCCCGGTAAAACCAGTTTTGAAAATCCAAGGTTCTCCTCAGCTCATCCTTAGAGCCAAGTTTAGCGCGAACCCTAGGCTGGTCATGGGGGAAGTCACTAGATCCAGGAGGATCTATCAACCCCCGCACCTTCAAGGTGCTCAAAAGGTGGTCAGTGTGCTTGGCCCCTCAAAAGCATGTATCCCTAGTGTTCTGCCAAAAGCAGATAAGGACAAAGTCATCCTAAATCCTTATGACTTCGAAAACCACCTTTCAAATTATGGTCAAGCCACCTCGGCTCATGTTGAACAACCCTAGGAAGGTTGTATATGTGAAGGGGCCACCCAAAACAGGCCCCCTCCTGATTCTAACCCTTCTAGGATGACCCAAGCGTTCCCTATTTCCAAAGCCCCTGGACAAGAGGCCATATGAGCACAATATGGACGATAGCATGTTCCAGGACCATGACTTGTATCCAACATTTTCGCAAAACAAAAAGTCATGGAACATGTTGTTGAACATGGGCTACACGCCCTAAAAGAGTCTGGGGGCACAGAACTAGGGTCTCCTAGAGCCCATCCTTCCTAGGGCCAATCCAAGCCGATATGGGATCGGCTATACTCCCCGAATACCGCCGGAGCCACCCCCTGTGACCACCTGGGTCAAGGGTGCCCCGGAACCTGCCTTAGAAGAGACCTACGATTTAGATCTCCTATTCCGAGTCTAACCCGTAGTGTTTTCCCTTTGTAGGTATGACGGAAGATCCCTTTTCTAAAAATACAAAAACATTTGAAAAGCTTAAAATCAAAAAAATCGAAAAACAAGAAAAACCAAAAACAATGGAAAAACAAAAACTCAAAAATAGAGTGCTTTGTATAGTTCCCAAGGTTCTTGTTTTACAAAAAACCAAAAAAATCGAAAATTTGGAAAATACCAAAAAGATTTTGTACATAGCTGCTCCTAGTAGGACTTTGGCAAAACAAAAGGATTTCGAAAGAAACGTCGTCTGCATAGCCAGACCAAAAGTTTCGAAATCACTTGAAAATCCAAGTACAAAACCAGGTCATTTTGAAAACCACGCATCAAATTCCCTCGGGTCTATAGCCCACGAGAATGATCAAAGCCCAGAAGTGGATCCCCTTGAGGAAGATCCCACTTCTGAGCTCCCAAAATTTCATAAGATTCTCAATTTTGAAAAACCTTCCCAATCAGTAGGAGGAGATTTCATAGAGGTGAACCTAGGGGATGATTCCAATCCCAAAACCATCAAAATAGGTGCATGCTTGCATGAAACTGAAAGGTTAGCATTCATTGCATTTCTACGAACCTATTTAGATGTGTTTGCATGGACGTATGAAGACATGCCGAGCATAGATCCCAGCATGGTCGAACATCGTCTTCCCTTAGATGCAGGTGTAAAACCCATAAAGCAGAAGCTTAGGAAAATACATCCGAAGGTACACACGCAAGTCAAAGAGGGTTTAGAAGACCTGCTAAAAGCCGGATTTATAAAACCCATTGCGTACTTTGATTGGTTGTCAAATATCGTTGTAGTTCGAAAAACCAATGGGAAAATTCGAATATGCATCGATTTCAGAAACCTGAATAAAGCCACTCCAAAGGATAATTATCCTTTACCAAACATAGATTTGATAGTCGATAGTACTGCAAATCATGAAATGTTTTCATTTATGGATGGCTATTCAGGCTATAATCAAATCAAACTAAGTCCACGAGATCAGGGTAAGACCGCCTTCACAACCCCATGGGGCACGTACTGCTATACAGTCATGCCCTTTGGTTTGAAAAATGCCGGCGCAACATACCAACGAGCCATGACCACGATCTTCCATTATCAGATTCATGAGCTCGTAGAAGTGTATGTAGATGATCTCTTGGCGAAATCCAAAACCCGATGCACCCATATCGAATGTTTACAAAAGATTTTCGAAAGGCTTAGGCTTTACAAAGTAAAGCTAAACCCTCAAAAATGTGTATTCGGGGTAGAATCAGGGAAGCTTCTGGGTTTTATGGTGAGCCAAAGGGGAATAGAAGTCGACCCCTCTAAGTGTCGAGCCATCATAGACATGGCTCCACCCTCCAATCTCACCCAAATCCGTAGCCTCCAGGGTCGCTTACAATCCGTTCGCTGATTCATATCGAATCTGGCCACTAGATGCGAACCCTTCACCAAACTGTTGAGGAAGGGCACGAAATTCTTATGGGATGACGAATGCCAAAAGTCCTTCGAGAGACTGAAGGCATACTTGGTTAATCCCCCCGTTTTGAATCCTCCAAAGCCAAGAAAACCGCTTTTATTATACATCTCCGTGCATTCAAATGATTTAGGAGCCCTGTTGGCTCAATACGAGGATGACACCCATAAGGAGTATGCCATCTACTATATTTCGAAAACTCTCTTGGCTTATGAACGAAATTATCAAGCCATGGAGAAGACGTGCTTGGCCCTAGTTTGGGCCTGCCAGAAATTCAGACACTATTTCCTAGATCATGAGATCTGGATAGTGTCCAAGCTTGATCCAATCAAGCACTTGTTCGAAAAACCCATTCTCACGGGTAGATTGGGCAAATGGCAACTCCTTCTAATGGAGTATGATCTGAAATACCATCACCAGATCTCCATTAAGGGGCAAGCCCTAGCAGATTACGTGGCTGAATTCCCCTTAGAAGACGCATATCCCACTCTTGTCGAAATGCCTGATGAAGGCATATTGCAAAACCATTTTCAAAACCACATTTTGACAAACTCTTTCGAAAACCAAGTGTGGAAGATGCACTTCGATGGGGCACGAAACCAACGAGGGGTTGGTGCCGGGGTCATCCTAATCTCCCTTGAAAAGGGCGAGATTTCCATAGCAGTCCGCTTAGATTTTGAATGTTCCAACAACATAGCTGAGTATGAAGCACTCATACAAGGCCTAAGGATTTCGAAAACTCTAGGGGCATCATGCATCGAGGTCTTTGGAGATTCGCTCCTTGTCATAAACCAGGTTTTGAAAATTTGGCAAGTACGTAATGAGAAACTACTTCCATATCATGAGTCGGCCACTCGACTGGTCCAATCCTTCCAGTCGTGTAAACTCACACACGTAGGAAGAGAGGACAATGGCATCGCCGACGCCCTCTCCTCCTTGGGTTCAGCCCTGAAGGTCGATCCCATTACAGGGACCAGATCTTTGGAAATATGGCATGCGCCCCACCCATTCACACACGACTTGGATATTTGCCAAAATAACCCAGAGTCTATTGAAAAACCCTGGTTTTATGACATCAAACAGTTTTTAGAAAATGGGGGATTCACCGAGGATGCCACATCCAAAGATAAGGCATTCATTCGTAAGATTTCAACCCGATACACCATTCTGGGTGGGGTTTTGTACAAAAAAAGTTTTATCGGCATTCTGCTTAGGTGTATTGACCTAGAGGAGGCTAGGATAGAGATGCACGAGTTCCACGATGGAGAGTGTGGAGGTCATGTTAATGCCAACATGATGGCAATGAAAATACTTAGAGGGGGTTATTTCTGGTCCACCCTGAAAAAGGATTGTCACGATCATTTTAGGAAGTGTCATCCATGTCAAGTGCATGGGCACGCCATTCATATTCCTTCATCTGCATTGCATTCCGTGGTCAGCCCCTGGCCATTTACCATGTGGGCGTTTGACATTGTAGGCCCAATATTTCCAAAGGCCTCGAATGGGCATCGATTTATTTTAGCAGCCACAGAGTATTTCTCCAAGTGGGTGGAAGCCATTTCCCTAACCAATGTGATGGGGCAACATGTGGTGGCTTTCATCTGGAGGAATATCTTGGCTCGATTTGGGGTTCCACGAGACCTTGTGTCTGATAATGGCACCCCATTCAAGAACGAGCGGATGGTTAAGTTGTGCAACACGTATGGCATAACTCACCACTTCTCCTTGCACTACTACCCTCAAGGCAACGGCCAAGCCGAAGCCACGAACAAGACTCTCATTAGCATAATTGAGAAAACCTTAGAGAAGGGTAGGACGTGGCACGAGAAGCTGGATGAAGCCTTATGGGCTTATAGGACTTCCATCCAGACTCCCACGAATGCCACACCATTCGAATTGGTCTATGGCACAAACGCCATTCTTCCCATTCATACTCAACTGCATTCATTCCATACATCCATAGCACTCGACCTCCCCCTAGAGACGCTTCAGCATGCTAGGATGGCCGAACTAGATTTGCTAGATGAAAGGCGACTCCTTGCCATGGATCATGCTCGTGCATACCGGCAAAGGATAGCCCGACATTATAGCAAACACATGAGACCTCGCCACTTTGAAGTGGGAGATCTGGTCTTAAAAACCATCCATCATCGTGGCCCACGCCCCCTAGGCAAGTGGCGCCCCAACTGGGAGGGACCCTATGTTGTACGAGCAACCACTACGAATAACTCGTATTGGTTGATCGATGTAGAAGGTAGAAATTTAGCAGATCCTATCAATGTTCAATACTTAAAGAAGTATCATGTGTAGGATCTGGATTAAATTCCAGTTTTCGAAAATTTTAGGGATAGCTACCCTGAGACATGTGAATAAGGTGCAAAGGCAAACTCGTGTGACCCTTGTAGACGCGCGAAAATCCCCGCCTCTCTGCCTTTTTCATTGCTCAGAGCGGATCCTCTCGTGTGTCTAAGGCCTATGTATGCAAACAGGGCGTGCCAGCTAGCTTACTTAAGCTAGCGAAGATATATTTAACACTGACTTCTAAACGTGGCGACTGTGAGCAAGTAAGCTCTTGACGTCGCAGACCTTCTTGCACCGATGCGCAAGGGTCAGTCTGTACGCTTTGCAAAAAATCGAGTTTTTGGAGAGAAAGTCTACGAAGCGGTTTGAGGTGTCCATTTCGGGTCTTTAAAATACGATTGCATGTTTTAGATCACGTGGATTTGCACGTGCCTAAGTCTTTGCTTTTATCCCTTTTCGGGCCACCTAGTTTGTGTGTTATGAACACTCCACTACGTGGGCGAATTCGAGCGGGGCTTGCTTTGATGCAATATGCGTCCTACCTCATGGTATGGCGTAGATGCAATGCAAACTCACACTACTCCAAAGGGAAAACCTGAAATGTAAAGACAATGCTGAAGGGAAATAACCGAAGGGAAATATATAGAATATGTATATGAGCCCTTACTCGGGTCTTTGCAAATAAGAGCGAAGGCTCAATGTGGGTGCGTGCTTGAATTGAAAGACTTACACACACGACATGAAATTAAACCCAAATATAAATTGCAGTATGGCCTTGACTAAGGTCTTGGGAGTAAGAGCGAAGGCTCAATGTGTGTGAGAGTGCTTGAATTGAAGTACTACACACACGACATAAATGAAACCCAAATATAACTGCAATAAGGCCTTTACTAAGGTCTTGGGAATAAGAGCGAAGGCTCAATGTGTGTGAGAGTGCTTGAATTGAAAGACTTACTCACACGACATGAAATTAAACCCAAATAGTATAGGTCGGCCCTTACTTGGGTCTTTCAAATAAGAGCGAAGGCTCAATGTGTGTGAAAATGCTTGAATTGAAAGACTTACTCACACGACATGAAATGAAACCCAAATAGTATAGGTCAGCCCTTACTTGGGTCTTTCAAATAAGAGCGAAGGCTCAATGTGTGTGAAAATGCTTGAATTGAAAGACTTACTCACACGACATGAAATGAAACCCAAATAGTATAGGTCGGCCCTTACTTGGGTCTTTCAAATAAGAGCGAAAGCTCAATGTGTGTGAGTGCTTGAATTGAAAGACAACGCACTCAACTTAAGCAAACCCTTCGAAAATGAAAGTATATATATATACTTATGTATTAGGGGCTTATTAGGCCCGTGTGTGTTCAAAATCGTGCACAACTAAGAGAGTGCACGTGTGTGGGTGTGCCAAGCCACGTTATTACAAGCGGGGGGAGACTACGCTCCATTATTACAACCCCGTATCAAATTGAATCTCAAGCAAGTATACAACTAAAGACCGAGTTTAGGCACTTACGAGTAGCTGGTCCGTAGAGGCCTTGCTTGAGCGTGGGCTTGGCCTTCGCCTTGGGCTGCAAACGGGAGCTCCACGAGGGTGGACGACAAAGGGTGCTGGCCGGCTGCAAGTGGGGCACGGGATAGGCGCCTCGAAGGTGGCCAGCTGCAAATGGGTGTCGCCTTGATGTGGGCGATTAAAGGGCTGGGCCAAGTAAGTGTGTAGGGTCACTAGGAGAGTCTAGAGTATTGGGGAGTATGGACCCAAAGGGGGTTTAAGGGAAGGCCGAATGGGAGTCTAAGGGGGAAAGAGATGGCTGGCCGGGTGTAGTTAGGGTAGTTAGGTAGTGGCCGATGGTTTAGGTTATGCTAGGTTCGGCTAAGGGAGAATGGTGGCAGCAAAGAGCTGATGTGCAGGTGAGATGATGGTATGGTGGGTGGCTAGGAATGGAGAGGGAGTAGAGAAGGATTTAGGTAGAGTTGGGGGGTGCTTACCGAATGGGGAGAAGGTGGTACCCGGTTGGGAGAAAGGTGGGCAGGCTGTGAAGCTCGGCTGGGAGGTGGTGGAGATGGCGGTGCGGGCTGTGGTGGGATGGAGGGATGGTGGTGGTGTAGGCAGTGCAGGCTGTGGTGGGATGGAGGGATGGTGGTGGTGCAGGCGGCGCAGGTGGAGCAGCTGGGCAGGTTTGGCTGAGCTGGGAAGTGGGGGAAAGAGAGGGCCCGGCCGGGATTGGTGAAGGGTTCCAGCTTGAAAAACCCGCCCCCAAGGGGGGGGTTAAATAGGGATGGGTAGGTCGGTTAGGGCTGGGTTTGGGGTAGTGGTTAGGTGGTTTAGGTAGGGTGGTATGTGGATAAGGTGGGCTGGAAAGGGTTGGGCCAGATATTTTGAAAACTAGTGGTTTGGGTAGATTGTGGGCTAGGGGTGGTTTAGGGGTTTAGGGCTAGGTTAGGTGGTTGGGTTTTAGGGTGAGGTTTAGTGAGCTAGGTTAGGTGATTAGGCTAGGTTTAGGCTAGGTTTAGGGAAATTAACCTAGGTTTAGGGAAGGATTAGGGAAGTGTGTTAGGTGATTAGGTTGGGATTAGGCCGGGATTAGGGAAGTGGGTTAGGTGATTAGGCTCAGATTAGGGGTGGATTAGGGGGGTAGGCTAGGATTAGGTGTTTTGGGTTAGGTTTAGGTGAAGGAGCTCCCTTTGCATGGCCCATTTTCCTTAACCACCTCATGTTGGTGCAGCCCTAGGTTAGGTTTTGGCTAATTACAAGCTTAAACCCACTTAATTAGGCTAAACCACATGATTAAACCCAAACTTGACACACAAGTCAAGCTTAATTACAACACTCTTGATATTTTCCATCCCCACTCTCTCTCATGCCCATGATCCCACGTGAATTTCAAGTGGGCCCCACCTCCATTTATGAGAAGGTGATGTGGGCCATGGATATGGATATTGGATTGGATCTCTGGATCCAAATCCAAATCCAAGTCCACATATGGGTTTGGATTGGGATTTGGATATATATGGTCCAGATCCAATCCAAACTGAACTCTGACTCCTTCGAGTTGGGTTCGAAACGGACGATTTGTGTAGGGCCTGACAGCATCAATACTTCATCTGCGTTGGGTCTTCGCCAACATGGTCGTCCGCCTCCGTTTCTGCCTTCCGAAGATGACTTCAAATGATATTTTGATAAGAATAGGGTCTTGGACGTTCGAGATCCTGGGGGTGTGAATCAGATACAAGAGTTGCTGTGCCGGGCTTGACATGTGCTCCGGTTCCGGGCTCTTCTCGACATTGCTAGTCTTGTCTTGATTAGGCCAAGCTGCTTTGGGGTTTCAAAAACGTGTTTTAAACGGTTTTCAAAAGCTATATTATATATTTTTGAAATATAGAGTTTAAAACATATGTACAGGGTTGTCTGGAAGGCTCCTGGGTTTCGAGACTCAAAAATGGCCCTTTGGGGCTGCTTTTACAAAACCTGGTTTGTTTAAGAAATTCGTGGGATTTCGGGGTGTTTACAACCCTGAGTGAGAGAATTCGCACTTGTGAAAGAGCGGAGTCTTCAAAATCGTGGTTATATTTCAAAATCCTTCTTCTTACAAAGAAAGGCCTAGTTGAACATAGCAAGATACCTGCAAGTAGTACGTGCTATTTCTAAATAGGCTGATCTGGAATGGATCGAGTGTAGGCTTGGGATAAGTCCTCCCCTCTTCTCTTCTATTTCCAAAAGGAAAACAAAGGCCCAAACAAAAGGGAATTTCCCATTCAAAGTATCTTTCCAAAAGAAAGAAACCAGAATTCAAAAGAAAAATCGATTCTCTTGTGAAAAAGGGGGATTAAAGAAAAAAATACTCCCAAAGGGAGACCCTCGATGAAAAAAAAGAAAAAAGAGGTTAAAAAGCTCAAAAAGAGCAGTTTTCTACCTTCTGTGCCTCAAACCACGGGACGTTTCAGAAGGGACCGTGGTATCTCTTTCCCATCCCTGGCTTATCCCAAGCTAAAGCATGGTTCATTTCGAGGAATCCTAAAGTAAAAATAGGATTTACTTACTTGAATTTCATCTTGTTTGAGAATTCGACGTTTCGAGTAAGGCGTAGGAATTTGAAATACAACTTGTTTTCTTATAAAACCTCCGCTAGATAAGCGAGTGTTAAGACTCAAACAAGGGCAAGCACGAAGAGCTCGAGATCCTTAGGATCGAGACTCAAGACAGTTGTCCCTTTTGTAAATAGTTTTGAAAATCGAACATCGAACAGCATAGGATTTTGGCTCACTTGGAGCAGCAGGCCTTGTAAGTCTCTAGAGTTCGACCACATCTGGTCTCTAGGAGGTCGCCACTCTTGGCACCACACCCATGTCATCTGCATTCCACGCATGGCACTTGCATAAACACGATCCCATTTTAGGACCAGATTCCATAGCAAACCCTTTGGCGTGATATCTCCTCCTACCAGAGTTTGTAAATTGAGATTTTTGCTAAAAATTGGGACGATCCCATATTCTTCGTGGCTAGATCTAGGGAGACACTAGAAGGGGTGTTTGTCATCTTTGCCCTTATCCAAATCGATTTGGACAAGGCCAAAGAGGGGCATCTGTAAACACCCCGAAATCCCACGAATTTCTCAAACCCATCTGGTTTTGTAAAAGCAGCCCCAAAGGGCTATTTTGAGTCTAGAAACCCAAGAGCCTTCTAGACAACCCTGTATATACGTTTTAAACTTTATATTTCAAAATACATAATATGGCTTTCGAAAACCCTTTTAAAACATGTTTTGAAACCTTGAAGCAGCTTGGCCTAATCCAGACAGGACCAGGAGAGCTAAGGAGAGCCCGGAACCGGAGCACATGTCGAGCCCGGCACAGCAACTCTCGTATCAAATCCACACCCCCAGGATCTCGAACGTCCAAGACCTTGTTATCATCAAAACATCATTTGAAGTCATCTCTGAAAGGCGAAAATAGAGGCGGACGATCATGTTGGCGAAGACCCAACGCAGACGGAGCACTAATGCTGTCAGGCCCCGCACAAATCGTTTGTTTCGAACACAGCTCGAAGGAGTCAGAGTTCAGTTTGGATCGGATCTGGACCATATATATCCAGATCCCAATCCAAACCCATGTATGGACTTGGATTTGGATTTGGATTCAAAAATCTAATCCAATATCCATATCCATGGCCCACATCACCTTCTCATAAATGGAGGTGGGGCCCACTTGAATTTCACGTGGGATTATGGGCATGAGAGAGAGTGGGGGTGGATAAGATCAAAGAGTGTTGTAATTAAGCTTGACTTGTGTGTCAAGTTTGGGGTTAATCATGTGGGTTAGCCTAATTAGGTGGGTTTAAGCTTGTAATTAGCGAAAACCTAACCTAGGGCTGCACCAACATGATATGGTTAAGGTCTATGGGCCATGCGAAGGGAGCTCCTTCAACTAAACCTAACCAAAAATACCTAATCCTAGCCTTCCACCCTAATCCGCCCCTAATCTGAGCCTAATCACCTAACCTACTTCCCTAATCCCGGCCTAATCCTAACCTAATCACCTAACCCACTTCCCTAATCCTTCCCTAAACCTAGCCTAATCCTAACCTAATCACCTAACCTAGCTCACTAAACCTCACCCTAGAACCAACCCACCTAACTAAACCCTAAACCCCTAAACCACCCCTAGCCCACAACCTACCCAAACCACTTGTATTCAAAATATCTGGCCCTCCCCTTTCCAGCCCACCTTATCATCATACCACCCTACCTAAACCACCTAACCACTACCCCAAACCCAGCCCTAACCGACCTAACCCAGCCCTATATAAACCCCCCCCCCCTTGGGGGCGGGTTTCACAACCAAGCAGCCCACCCCTTCCCAGTCGGGTCCTCTACTTCCCCAAGTCCAGCCGAATCCCACCTGCTCCACCTGCTCCACATCCCACCACCACCAGCTCCACATCCCGCCACCACCTACACCACTGCCTTCTAGCCGAACGCCACCACCATCGCCACCATCATCCGGTTGATTCCCTTCCACCCGCCACCACTTCTTCACTCGGTAAGTACCCTACATCTTGCCTTACTCCTTCACTCCCTCTCCACTCTCAGCCACCTAATCCACTCCCCTATCACCCTAACATCAGCCCTTCCACTCGCTGCCACCCTTCTCACTCAGCCGAACCCATAGCTCCCTTCCCTTACACCACTCCTAGCCGCCCTAGTAGCCCGCCACCACCAAACTCCCCTAGTCGGCCACTCCAACCGACTGTTGCTCCTTCACTCGGCCAGCAACCCGCCAACCTTAGTTGCCCCATTAGGTCTTCCTTTGAGCTTCCCTTAGTGCCATACTCCCTTAGTGACCCTACTTAGGTCCTTTAGCCCAACACGCCAAAAAGAGCCCCTCCTTAACAACCGGCCATCTTCAAGGCGCTCTTCCGTGCACCAAGAACATCCGGCTAGCACCTCCCCTTGCCGTTCAACCTCGTGGAGCTCCCTTTTGCAGCCCAAGGCGAAGGCCAAGCCCACGCTCAAGCAAGGCATCTTCGGACCAGCTATTAGTAAGTGCCTAACTCGGTCTTTAGTTGTATACTTGCTTGAGATTCAATTCGATATAAGGTTGTAATAACGGAGCATAGTCTCCCCCCGCTTGTAATAACGTGGCTTGGCACACCCACACACGTGCACTCTCATAGTTGTGCACGATTTTGAACACACACGGGCCTAATCAGCCCCTAATACATAAGTATATACATATACCTTAATTTTGTAGCGTTTTGCTTAAGTTGAGTGTGTTGTCTTTCAATTCAAGCACTCACACACATTGAGCCTTCGCTCTTATTTGAAAGACCCAAGTAAGGGCCGACCTATACTATTTGGGTTTAATTTCATGTTGTGTGCGTAGTACTTCAATTCAAGAACTCACACACATTGAGCTTTCGCTCTTACTCCCAAGACCTTAGTCAAGGCCTACTGCAGTTATATTTGGGTTTCATTTCATGTTGTGTGCGTAGTACTTCAATTCAAGCACTCACACACATTGAGCTTTCGCTCTTATTCCCAAGACCTTAGTTAAGGCCATACTGCAATTTATATTTGGGTTTAATTTCATGTCGTGTGTGTAAGTCTTTCAATTCAAGCATGCACCCACATTGAGCCTTCGCTCTTATTTGCAAGACCCGAGTAAGGGCCCATATACCTACTCTATATACATATCTCCCTTCTGCATTTACTTTACAAGTCATTTCCCTTCGGTTATTTCCCTTCGGTTATTTCCCTTCAGTATTGTCTTTACATTCGGGTTTTCCCTTTGGAGTAGCGTGAGTTTGCATTGCATCTACGCCATACCACGAGGTAGGACGCATATTGCATCAAAGCAAGCCCCGCTCGAATTCACCCATGTAGTGGAGTGTTCATAACACACAAACTAGGTGGCCCATAAAGGGATAAAAGGAAAGACTTAGGCACGTGCAAATCCACGTGATCTAAAATTTGCAATCGCATCTAAAAGACCCGAATTAGACACCTCGAATCGCTTCGTAGGCTTTCTAACCCAAAAACTCGATTTTTGCAAAGCGTATAGACTGACCCTTGCGCATTGGTGCAAGAAGGTCTGCGACGACAAGAGCTCACTTGCTCACAATCACCACGTTAGAAGTCAGTTTAGAATATATCTTCGCTAGCTTAGGTAAGCTAGCTGGCATGCCCTGTTTACATAAATAGGCCTTAGACGCACGAGAGGATCCGCTCCAAGCCCTAAAAAGGTGAGAGGCGGGGATTTTTCGCGCGTCTACAGTCCTATAAGCCCATAAAGCTTCATCCAGCTTCTCATGTCACGTCCTACCCTTTTCTAAAGTTTTCTCAATAATACTAATGAGAGTCTTATTGGTGGCTTCGACTTGGCCGTTGCCTTGAGGGTAGTAGGGCGATGAGAAGTGGTGAGTTATGCCATAAGTGTTGCACAACTTGACCATCCGCTCGTTTTTTAAAGGGGTGCCATTATCGGACACAAGATCTCTTGGAACTCCAAATCGAGCCAAGATATTTTTCCTAATGAAGGTCACCACATGTTGCCCCTGGACATTAGTCAGGGAGGTGGCTTCGACCCACTTGGAAAAGTACTCAGTGGCTGCTAAAATGAACCTATGCCCATTCGATTCCTTTGGAAATATTGGTCCTACAATATCAAATGCCCACATGGTAAATGGCCAGGGGCTGACCACGGAATGCAATGAAGATGAGGGGATATAAATGGCGTGCCCATGAACTTGACATGGAGGACACTTCCTAACATGATCGTGACAATCCTTTTTCAGAGTGGACCAAAAATAACCTGCCCTAAGTATTTTCATTGTCATCATGTTAGCATTAACATGACCTCCACATTCTCCATCGTGGAATTCGTGCATTATAATCCTAGCCTCCTGTAGGTCGACACACCTTAGTAAGATACCGGTAAAACTTTTTTTGTACAAAACCCCACCTAAAATTGTATCGGGTAGAAATTTTTCGGATGAATGCCTTATCCTTGGATATCGCATTTTCAGCAAATCTCCCATTTTTGAGAAAACCTTTTATGTCATAAAACCAAGGTTTTCATCAGAATCTGGGTTGTTTTGGCAAATTTCCAAATCGTGTGTGGATGGAGTGGGTGCAAGACATATTTCTAAGGATCAGGTTCCCAAAGTGGGATCGACCCTCAGGGCTGAACCCAAGGATGAGAGGGCATCAGCAATGCCATTATCCTCTCTTCCTACATGTATGAGTGTGCACGATTGGAAGGATTCGACCAATCAAGTGGCCAACTCATGATATGGAAGAAGCTTTTCGTTTCTAACTTGCCAAATTTTTAAAACTTAGTTTATAACGAGTAGTGAATCTCCAAAGACCTCAATGCATGCTGCCCCTAGAGTTTTTGAAACTTTTTAGCCTTGTATGAGTGCTTCATACTCATCTATGTTGTAGGAACACTCGAAATCTAGGCGAATTGCTATGGGTATTTCGCCCTTTTTAGGGGATATGAGGATGACCCCTGCACCAGCCCCTCGTTGGTTTCGTGCCCCATCGAAGTGCATCTTCCACACTTGGTTTTCAAAAGAGTTTGCCAAAATGTGGTTTTGAAATTGGTGTTGTAATATGCCTTCATCAAGCATTTCATCGAGCGTAGGATATGTATCCTCTAAGGGGAACTCAACCACGTGATCTGCTAGGGCTTGGCCCTTAACGGAGATCTGGTGATGGTATTTCAAGTCATACTCCATTAGAAGGAGTTGCCATTTGCCCAATCTACCGGTGAGAATGGGTTTTTCGAACAAGTGCTTGATTGGATCAAGCTTGGACACTATCCCATTCTCATGATCTAGGAAATAGTGTCGAAATTTCTGGCAGGCCCAAACTAGGGCCAAGTACGTCTTCTCCATGGCTTGATAATTCCTTTCATAAGCTAGGAGAGTTTTCGAAACATAATATATGGCACGTATTGTGCTAACAAGGCACCCAAAGCATTCGCATGCACAAAAATGTAAAGCAGAAGAGGTTTTCCTTGCTTCGGAGGGTTTAAAACAGGGGGATTAACTAAGTATGCCTTTAGCCTCTCAAATGACTTTTGGCAATCGTCATCCCATAAAAATTTTGTACCCTTTCTCAACAACTTGTTGAAGGGTTCACATCTAGTCGCCAGGTTTGAGATAAACCTGCGAATGGATTGGAGTCGACCTTGGAGGCTACGAATTTGCGTGAGATTGGAGGGTGGAGCCATGTCTATGATGGCTCGACACTTAGAGGGGTCGACTTCTATGCCCCTTTGGCTCACCATAAATCCTAAAAACTTTTCGGATTCTACTCCGAATACGCACTTTTGAGGGTTTAGCTTTACTTTGTAAAGTCTAAGCCTTTCGAAAATCTTTTGTAAGCATTCGATATGAGTGCATCGAGTTTTTGATTTAGCCAAGAGATCATCCATGTATACCTCTACGAGCTCATGAATCTGATCGTGAAAAATCGTAGTCATAGCTCTTTGGTAGGTGGCGCCGTCATTTTTCAAACCAAAGGGCATGACTGTATAGCAGTACGTGCCCCATGGGGTTGTGAAAGCAGTTTTTGATTTAGCATTTTTCAAACACAATTATATTTGGGTTTTAATTCAAGTTGTGTGCGTAGTATTTCAATTCTACACTCACACACATTGAGCTTTCGCTCTTACTCTCAAGACCTTAGTCAAGGCCTATTGCAATTATATTTGGGTTTTAATTCAAGTTGTGTGCGTAGTATTTCAATTCTACACTCACACACATTGAGCTTTCGCTCTTACTCCCAAGACCTTAGTCAAGGCCTATTGCAATTATATTTGGGTTTCATTACAAAGTCGTGTGAGTTGTCTTTCAATATACACACAACACCCACGCACACATTGGCGACCTTCGGGCCCATATATATTATAAGTATTTCCCTTTGGCTATGTCTTTAAGATTTGGGTTTTAAGGTTCAGTAGTGTGCGTAGTCTTTACATATATACACGACACACACTTGCACAATTGAGCCTTTCCACTCTTAAGATATAGCCATATTTCCCTTTTGCAAATTTACATTAAGTCATTTCCCTTCCACATTGTCTTTTAATTCGGGTTTTCCCTTTGGAGTTGCGTGAGTTTGCATTGCATATACGCCATACCACGAGTTAGGACGCATATTGTATCAAAGCAAGCCCCACACTCCCGCTCAAAAATCGCCCAACTTAGGTCACTTGTGCACACACCTAGTTGGCCCAAAATAGATAAAAAGAAAGACATAGGCACATGCAAATCCCACGTGTAATAAAATCTGAAATCGTACATAACAAAGCCCCAAACACTTAGGGTATTTTTCAAAGAGGTTTACATTTTAAAAGACTTTGCCAAGCGTACAGACTGACTCTTGCGCATCGGTGCAAGAAGGTCTGCGACGAAAAGAGCTCACTTGCTCACAGTCGCCCCGATAGAAGTCAGATTTCAAAAAACTTTCTTCGCTAGCTTGAGCAAGCTAGCTGGCACACCCTTTTGCTAAAATATGACTTAGACACACAAAAAGATTCGCTTCAGGCCTAAGAACCAGAAGTGAGGATTTTCCATGTCTACAAATAGGCACGAGCCCTAGGTTGATCGTGGGGGAGGTGACTAGGTCCGGAAGGATCTATCAACCCCCACATCTACAAAATGCTAAAAAAGTGGTCAGTATACCTGGCCCTTCAAAAGCATGTATTCCTAGAGTCTTGCCAAAAGCAAACAAAGGCAAAGTAGTTTTAACCTTTTATGATTTTGAAAATCATCTTTCAAAGATCCCAATTAACATGTCCATCCTAGAGCTGATACAAACCTCGCCTAGGCATAGACTTGTTTTAGAGAAAATTCTAGAAAGAGCCAAGGTTAGCTCAAACATAACCCCAGAGTTCGTATCGACCCAAGTGGCGTTTATAGGTGCAAAAGCGCCCATCATGTTCTCGGAAGATGATGTAGAAAGACCCTACGAAGCCCACAACCAAGCCCTACATATCGAGGTGGTATTGAATCACAACTCTCTGGATAGGTACCTAGTTGATGGGGGAGGAGGGCTCAACATCCTTCCGCTCCATGTGGCGTACCAAATCGGAGTCACCTTGACCTCCATGAACCCAAGCTCCATCGTAATCACTGGATATGATGGGAATGCGTCAAGACTCGTAGGATCCATAGAATTACCCATGGAAACCGGAGGGATAGCTCACATGGGGGTGTTCCATGTCTTGGACATCCACCCCCACTATAACCTATTGTTGGGAAGGCCTTGGATACACAACCTGCGTGTTGTGCTATCCACCTTCCATAGGTATGTGTAAACACCCCGAAATCCCACGAATTTCCCAAATAACCTGGTTTTGTAAAAGCTGCCCCAAAGGGCTATTTTGAGTCAGAAAACCCAGGAGCCTTCCAAACAAACCCTGTACAAATGTTTAAATTGTATATATTTTAAAATATGTATAATGTGCTTTTAAAACCTTTTAAAATACGTTTTGAAACCCCACAAAGTGGCTTGGCTTGATGAAAGCAGGACCAGAAGAGCTAAAGAGAGCCGAAACCGGAGCACATGTCGAGCCCGACACAGCAACTCTCGTGTTAGATCCACTCCTAGGATCTCGAACATCCAAGTCCCTATCATCAGCAAAAATCATGTGAAATCATCTCCGGAAGGTGAAAAAAGAAGTGGACGACCATGTTGGCAAAGACCCAACGCACGACGGAGTACTGATGCTGTCAAACCCCGCACAAACCGTTCGCTTCGAACATACCCTGAAGGAGTCAGAATTTAGTTTGGATTGGATCTGGACCATATATATCCAGATCCCAATCCAAACGTATGTGTGGATTTAGATTTGGATTTGGATCCAAAGATCCAATCCAATATCCACATCCATGGCCCACATCACCTTCTCATAAATGGAGGTGGGGCCCACTTGAAATTCACGTGGGATTATGGGCATGAGAGAGGATGAGGAGGATAAGCATGAGGGAAATGTATTAAGCTTGACTTGTGTGTCAAGTTTGGGGTTAATCATGTGGGTTAGCCTAATTAGTGTGGGTTTAAGCTTGTATGAGCCTACACTTAACCTAGGGCTGCACCAACATGATGCAATGAAGTCCATGGGTTATGCAAAGGGAGCCTCCTAACCCAATCTAAACCAAAACCCCTAATCCTAGCCATTTACCCTAATCCCGGCCTAATCCTAGCCTAATCACCTAACCCACTTCCCTAATCTCGGCCTAATCCCAACCTAATCACCTAACCCACCTCCCTAATCCTTCCCTAAACCTAGCCTAATTCCCTTAATCCCAACCTAATCCTAGCCTAAACACCTAACCCACCTCACTAAACCTCACCCTAAAACCAACCCACCTAGCTAAGCCCTAAACCACTAAACCACCCCACCTAAACCCTAGCACACCATATCCAAAAACCACCTAAAACAAAATATCTGGCCCCCCCTAAAAACCAGCCCACCATATCACCACACCACCACCACCTAAACCACTAAACCACCTTTTCAAAACTAGCCCAAACCAACTTTTGAAAACCTATAAAAAAACCCCCTTAATGGGCGGGTTTTTCAACTTTTTCCCCAAGCACCTTGGGCCAGCCGAGCCCTCTCTCACCTTGCTCTCTTCTCTCACCTGCTCCACCACTACCTCCCGGCCTGCACCACTCCACGCCACCACTACCTCTCGGCCTTCATCATTCCACGCCACCACAGTCGCTCGGCCAGCTCCACTCCTTTCACCCGACTGCCCTCCTTGGACACCAACCTCCCTCTCCTATTCGGTTAGTACCCTATCCTAACTCCACCCTATCTTCACTCCCCCTCCACTCTCAGCCACCCATACCACCACAACACCACACTACCACAACCGTCCTGCCACCCTTCCCCATTCGGCCAGACACAACCCATTACACCACCCGTTTCCCTACCTTCCCCTTTAGTGACACCCCCTAGCTACCCCAGCCACCTTACCTTGTTTCCTAGGACTTGCCCTTCCTCCCCTTTAACCATCCCTTAGCCAACACCCTAGCTAGCTCCCTCGCCATTCCCAAACACCCCTAGCTACCCGGCCACCACCTAACCTGCCCCTAGTCGGCCAGCCACAGCCGACTGCACCCAACCACCCACGGCCTTACACCCTCTTCTTTAAACAATCCCCTAGTCACCCCTTAGCTCCACCTTCCCTAGTGCCTGCCCTATGCCTTAGTGACCCTCCCTAACCACTTCAGCCCGAGACACCACGGCAGCACCCTCCTAGCAGCCGGCAAGCCCCAAGGCGCCACACCCGCGCTCCCTTGTCACCCGGCCAGTCACACCCTTGCCGTGCCATTCCGAGGAGCTCCCTCTTCCAGCCCAAGGCGACGCCCAAGCCCAAGCTCAAGCAAGTCACCTCCGGACCAGCTATACGTACGTGCCTAACTCGGTACTCATTTGTAGACTTGCTTAAGTTAAATTAAATTTGATACGGGGTTGTAATAGCGGAGCATTGTCTCCCCCCGCTTGTAATAACGTGGCTTGGCATACCCACACACACGTGCACTTGAGCCTACCTCGCTCTTAGTTGTGCACGATTTTGAACACACACGGGCCTAATCAGCCCTTAAGATATAAATTTATTTATATACTTTAAGTTGCGTGGGGTTTTTCTTAAGTTGTGTGTATTGTCTTTCAATTCTCGCACTCACACACATTGAGCTTTCGCTCTTATTTGCAAGACCCAAGTAAGGGCCGTGTTATATTTCCCTTGGGTTTAATTTCATGTCGTGTGTGTAGTATTTCAATTATACACTCACACACATTGAGCTTTCGCTCTTATTTGCAAGACCCAAGTAAGGGTCGTGTTATATTTCCCTTGGGTTTAATTTCATGTCGTGTGTGTAGTATTTCAATTATACACTCACACACATTGAGCTTTCGCTCTTACTCCCAAGACCTTAGTCAAGGCCATATTGCAATTTATATTTGGGTTTAATTTCATGTCGTGTGTGTAGTATTTCAATTATACACTCACACACATAGAGCTTTCGCTCTTACTCCCAAGACCTTAGTTCAGGCCGTATTGCAATTTATATTTGGGTTTCATTTAAGTCGTGTGAGTTGTCTTTCAATATATACACAACACCCACGCAACACGTTGGCGACCTTCGGGCCCATATATATTATAAGTATTTCCCTTTCGGCTATGTCTTTTAGATTTGGGTTTTAAGGTTCAGCAGTGTGCGTAGTCTTTACATATATACACGGCACACACTTGCACTATTGAGCCTTTCTGCTCTTAAGATATAGCCATATTTCCCTTTTGCAATTTTCCTTCTGCAATTTCCCTTCGGCAATTTACATTACAAGTCATTTCCCTTCGGCATTGTCTTTCAATTTCGGGTTTTCCTTTTGGAGTTGCGTGAGTTTGCATTGCATATACGCCATACCATGAGTTAGGATGCATATTGCATCAAAGCAAACCCCATACTCCCACTCAAAGTCGCCCCACTTAGGTTACGTGTTCATAACACACACCTAGTTGGCCCGAAAAGGGACAAAAAGAAAGACATAGGCACGTGCAAATCCACATGAAATAAAATCTGAATATCATACAAAAACAACCCGAATCAAACACCTCAAACACGTTTTCGTAGGTTCTTATATTCCAAAACTCGATTTTTAAAGCGTACAGACTGACCCATGCGCATCGGTGCAAGAAGGTCTGCGACGAAAAGAGCTTGCTTTTTCACAGTCGCCACGTTAGGATTCAGGTTTAAAAATATTTCTTCGCTAGCTTAAGTAAGCTAGCTGGCACACCCTTTTGCTTAAATAGGACTTAGACACACGAAAAGGTTCGCTTCTGGCCTAAGAACCAGGAGCGGGAACTTTCTGCATCTACAGTTATTTGGCACGCCCGGTGGGACGTGAGTCTTTTAAAAATCGAGTTACCTTAGGAAATCTTGCAAAAATATTTTCAAAAGGTGTTGTTTTTTACTCTTTTTCTTTACTTATACTTCATACGTAGGAATTTTGAAAAAGCTTGAAAGCATGTCAAAATCCAACCCAAGTGAAGTGTCAAGCCAAGGCTCATGCGCATCAAGTTCTCACTCTAGGAGGATTTTGAAAAATAAAATCAAACTAGACGAGAGACTTGGAGTTCCGAGAGCTGCAGGTTGTGATGTGTTTAGGGCCACTTGGGGCTGGTTTGGGCAAAGGATGACTCGAGCCGAGGTGGCTCGAGTAGGAGTGACTTGCTCTAGGGTTCGGCCAGGATTGGCCTTAGGTTTTGGTTGTGTGACTCGAGCCAAAGGTGGCTCGAGTGAACTTGGTTTAGGGTAGAGTCGGGGCTAAGTCCTAGGTTAGGTATTGGCTGTCCTAGGCTAGTCACGGTTTAGGTTTAGGTTGGTTAACTAGTTGGCCAAGGTGAGCTTAGGGACTGGTTCACCGCCAGCCCTTAGCCTAAGGTTTTGGGCTAGGATGACCTGCCTTTTAGGGCTGGCCTTAGTTGTTTTTGGGTGGGACATGGCCTGCTCTAGCAGGCCATGAGTCTTAGGTAGGTGGCTTGCCTAAGGCCGGCCAGGTCTTGGCGAGGAGAAGGACACACGGCCAACCTTGGCCGTGTGATTTAAAGGAAGATGGCCTGCCGAATGGCAGACCTGTTTTAGGTAGAAAGGGAGAAACACGGCCAGCCCTTGGCCATGTTTTTAGGTAAGTGGCCTGCCGAATGGTAGGCCTGGCCTTTGGTGGAAAAGGTGGAGGACTTGGTGAAAAACGGCCAGGACTTGGCTGTTTCAATGGAGTTTTTAGGGGTTGTTTTGGTGGAGTTGGGTGGTCTAGAGAGGTTAGGGAAGAGGGAGTCTAGGTTAGGTTTAGGGGCTTACCTATTTGCAGCACCGCTCCAGCCACCACTCAAGCCGCCAAGCTCCGCCATGATCTCCACTCCCAGCCGGCTTGAAGAAGATGCTTGCTTGGTGTAGCCGTTGCCTCCATGGGCCAATCCCATCTCAAACAAAAAACACTTTGGGCGTATGAGCCACTTTCTCTCTCATCCCCCCCCCTTTATTTCACGTGAAGTGGGTTTCCTGGAGACTTCACATGAATGATTTCCAGCCCACTCACCTCTATTTATAGAGGTTTTAAGTGGATCTTGGATCTTGGGTCCTGGATTTGGGTCTGGCTATCCAGATCCAATCCAAACTCAATGTGGATCTAGATCGCGGATCTCGGATATTTTGAGATCCAGATCCAGTCTAAATATTTATTTGGGTTTGGATCTCGGATCTTGGATTTTTGAGATCCATATCCAATCCAAACACAATTTGGATCTGGATCTGGATATTTTTGGGTTCAGACCCAATCCAGATTTTTCTTCTACTCCTTGGTTTTTTGGTCCTTTCTGGTGCTTTTCACCGTCGGTTTCGAGCGGGCTTCGATTCATCGGATGCCCAACTCTGGCCTGGGTCTTTCCCAAGTCTTTCTTCCAACCGGTGTTCTGCTTTTCAGGACTTTTTCGGCGTTTGTTTCGGTCCGCCGTTTTGGTTTTTGGCCGGTTCCTATTGATATCGAACTCAGATTGCCGCACGGATTCTGTTCTTCATTCTGACGGGACGTGTCTCAAACTTCTGTCGACTTCCTTAGGTACTGGGCTTCTTTCTGTATTTTGGAGCTGCTTTGTGCTTTTTCTTTGACCCAAATTACATTTTTACCCTTCTGTCGGGCTTTTCTCCAAACAGGCTCTTTTTTCTTCCGTTTTTGAACAGGGGGTGGCTTCTGAAATTCTGGGCTCCAATCCTCTTCTTGCCTGGGCTTTTCTTTTGCCTTTTGTACCTTTTTTCATATTTTAAAACAGGTTGTCGTTTTGGCTCAAACGAGCTCTTTTTTTTATTTTTGAGAGTTTTTGATTTTTGGAAAATTCGGGGTGTTTACAAATGCCCCTCTTTGGCATTATCCAAATTGATTTGGATAATGGCGAAGAAGATAACACCCCATTTTGTTTTTTCTCTCAAATTTTCTCGAGAATACACCATTTTTATTTCACAAAACCCTGTTTTCTTTTACCACAGGTGGGGGTTTTTAACAAAAGGGGACTTTTCCTAAGTTTCCCTATGTATGATCATGCATGGACGATTTTTGGATGCATGCATGAGAAAAACATTTTTATTTTTGGGGTTTTGAGCCCAAAGAGTGCCTTTTGAGGCAGGCCGCTTCGAGCAAGTTTTACCCATGTCTTCTAGACGTTTTCGGGTTTTCGAGCTTTGGAGAGAGCCTTTTGAGGCTGTCTGCTCTAAGCAGGTTCTACCCTAGTCTTTTTGACATTCGTGGGTTTTTCTTGAAAAATTTTCTTTTTGAAAACGAACTCCTTTTAGCTTGTATCGAAAAGGACTTCCGTTTTTCATACTTCCCTTCATTCAGGTTTCAATACCTGCTACTCAGTAGAGGTTTTTGGGTAGGAAAACTTGGAAAACATTTCAAAGTTTCATTTCCTACAAAACAGAGTCGAGTTCTCGAACAAAATGAAATCCAAATAAGCCGATTTTATTCGTACTTTAGGATTTTCACAAATTTGAACCTTTTTCCTTGGGGATAAGCCATAGGGATATGGGAAAGAGATACCACGGTCCCTTTTGAAGCGTCCCGTGGTTTTAGGCAAAGAGTCGGAAAATCGCTCTTTGAGCTTTGGTTTTTTATTTCTTTTTTTCACAGAGGGTCTCCCTTTGGGAGTATTTTTTCATTAATCCCTCTTTTCTTTAAAGGAGAGCAGCTCTTTGGAGGAGTTTTTGTATTCCCTGTTTATGAAGGGAAGACCTCTTTGGGAGGAGTGTTTTTATATCTCCTTTTTCTTTTGAAACGAGAAGACCTCTTTCGGAGGAGTTTTCGTATTCTCGATTTTTTTCTTTCTTTTGAACACAGCCAATTTTCCTTTTTGGAGAGAAAGTAGAATGGGGGAAGGCTTATCCCTTTGGTTACTCGATTCAAACGAGATCGTCCTATTTCTTAATAGCATCTGCTATTCGAAAATATTTTGATATTTTGAACAAGGCTTAATCTTGTAAGCCAGGGTTCTTTGAAATATCGCCAATTTGTTTTTGGAAGACTCTACCTTTCGAAAAGTATAAATTCCTCCATTCAGGGTTGTACAATCTACTTCGATCCTTCTTTCAAGAAGTTTCAAAGGAGTTCGATTTTTCAAAATCTTTTCGAAAAAGGAATTTAACATAAACCCTTTTGAATATTCGGGGGGTTTTGCTAATTTCGACCAACAACATCAACAGATTTTTTGAATTTTTCTTGCCCTTTTGAAGACTGGGGGACATTCCTACTCAGGTTTGTCAACCTCTTGGGCTTTCTTTGGGGTGATATGATATGGATATGGTGTATGCTATGCACTCCATGTGATTCAAAATGGAAATACACGATTTTATGCAAGAGTGAACATATGAAATGTATCTCACAAGTCAAGAAGGAGATGCATTCTATGAAATTCGTTTCTTCATGGAAGGTGTCTAGGGGCTATATTTAAAAATGCCCCTAGCTTGAGGGAAATTTCGCATGGCCACATGGTGAAGGGCCATGGTTTTTCAAAAGACTTTTTTGGATGGACGATGGTATGTTCATGTCCATGCATTTCCACGATTTTCCTAACATGATCATGCTACTTTTTGCTCAAGGATGGAAAACACAACCAACCCTAAGTGATCATCATGGCCATCGGGCTTTGATTTTGACATGGTCTCCATATTTCATCGTGAGATTCATGTTCTTATCCAACACAATCAAGGTTTTCATATAAATCTGAAGTTTTGAAAATCTTTCTTTTCAAAGTATATGTAGGGTTAAATTTTTGAAATTTTGATCCTTTTTGAGAAAGCAATTTTGGGAAATCCTCCCTTTCTATGTGAAGATGGTTTTATACCCGCCCTTTTGATTGAAATATGTTTTCCATACTTGGTTTTGGTCAAGCAGGGTTTTTGGAATTCATTTTGAAAATTCGTGCCTTCATGGGACATTTGATCAAGTATGGGGAATGTGTCTCACAGAGGCACTTCAGCCACACGATACAGGGCTTGTCCCTTATATTGAGTCTTGAGTTTTGAACTCATACTCTGTTGAAAGGGGCTGCCATTTTGCCTACCTGTTGAGATAGGATTTTAAAAATGAGTGCTTTAATGAACATCATTCCCCTTTCCATGACATGGGAGATGATGTCTCGAATTTTGAAAGCCTACAGCAAGGCCAAGCACGATTTTTCTTTTGGCTTAGTGATTCCTGTCACATGCCAATAGAGTTTTCGAAATGTATGGCATATTTAGTATGAACAACATCTTCATTTGATCAAGTCAAGCAAACAATGCAGAATTTGCAAAGCATGGAAGGTTTTTATCAAAAGAATTTTGAAAAGGCTTTTGTGAAATGATAACCCTTTTTTCGAGACTCTCATTTCCGTTTGAAATTTTCCTTGAAGGTGTTGGATTTGATTCGTATGGAGACCTGTCTACGAAGGCTCGATACTTAGGGGGTCGACTTTCATTGCCCCTTTGGTTTCACAAAAAACCCAGAATTCGAGTTCTAAGATGATATCTAGACTCGATGCACATGTATGATTTCAAGATGTGATGCATGATGCTTATGCACACACTATGGGTCAGGCTTATTTCTAAAAATCCCCAATCTTTGCATAAGTCAAGGATCTTGCGAATTTCAGGAAGTTCGGAGGTTTTTATTCCTCCTGGCTTTGGTGATTCTCGAGCTTTTTATTTTGAAAAAGCTCTAGACAAAAGGGTGTTCAAGATCAGCTTTTTGGATTTTTTTGGTTTTTGGGAGTTATATACAATTTTCGAAAAAGCATTTTTATAATTTTCGAAAATGGACTTTGTACATGGCCAAAGGCTTTAAAACAAATTTCTTTTTGGAATTTTCATTTTTCAAAATGTTTTTGAGATTTTGTTTTGGGTTTTCAATTTTTTTGGTTTCTTTGGCAAATATCTGATTTTTTTGGCTTTTTCAAAAGGAGGGATCTTCCCATGAACCTACAAAGAAAACATTCATGAATCAAACTCTAATCAATAGGTCTAAGACATGGGTTTTGGGTTTTAGAGGTTCTACAGGGCACCCTTGACCCATATGGTCTTAGGTGGCGGCTCTGGGGGTATGGGTGGGCTGTAGCCCAATCCATACTTTTGTCGATTGGCCTGAGGTAGGACAGGTTCGAGCCTACCTTGGTTTTGGGTTCCTAGGCCCTGGTAGGGCTTATATCCCATATTCAGAATCATGTTCCAAGACTTCTTGTTTTTTGAAAAGTTTTTGTATAAATCAAGGCTTTGGAACATGGAATCGTCCATGTCAGGGATATATACCCTTTTGGATTTGGGGATTTTGGATTCTGGGGTGATGGAAGACTTGGGCTTCCATGCAACCCTGGTTTGGGAGATTTGTTTCTCAAGGGAAGCCGTGCTTGGTCCCTCGAGGAGTTTTCGATATTTCGGGGCAATGGAAGACTTGGGCTTCCACGCAACTTTATTTTGGAAAACATGTTTCTCGAAAAAAACCAGGCTTGGTTCTTTGAAAAACTTTGGATTTTTCAGGATAGTGAAAAACTTGGGTTTCCACACGTCCTGCGTTTGGGAAACATATTTTTCAAGGGAAGCCAAGCTTGCTCCCTTGAGATTTTTGACCTGCTCCCTAGGTGCAACTCGTGATGCCCCTAGGGATGGATTTTTTTGTTTCAAAGCTCTAATCTTGGTTCTAGGGTACAAGACTAGGCTCGAAGAAGTGGATTTTTCTATGGCAGGGTTATGAGCTCCTAAGATGTCGATGCATGCATTAGGGGTCTCCATGTCTACCATTTATTCAATTTCTTTTTGTTTTTGTTTTTGAAATTCTTTTGGCTGGTGCGGGATATTTGGCGCACCTTGAAAATTCTCTAACCTAGGCACATTTCGTGGGTTTGTGTGGGTTATCCAATGCATCTGATGACCCTATATGAAGAAGAGAGTTTTGAGAAGTGTAGACACCGAAAATTTTCACTTACGGGTTCTTAGGCCTGAAGTGAACCTTTTCGCAATCTACATTTGCTTTATGGGCGTGCCAGCTAGTTTACTTTAACTAGCAAAGTATGTTTTGAAAATAATCTGACTTTTGAAAGGCGATTGTAGGCAAGCGGGATTTTTACGTCGCAGACCTTCTTGCACCGATGCGCAAGGGTTAGTCTGTACGCTTAGAGACTTCGTTTTGAAACAAGTTTAACTCAAAATATATTTTGAATGAAGAAGTGTTTTAAAACCTTTTGAAAACCATGCATTTGGGCGATTTTGACTTTGTAAGGGTTGGACGACCCTAAGTCTTTCAAATTTTAATCTACTTAGGCACGATGGGCGTGCATCGAAATAGCCTAAGTCTTGGCGTGTTTGCACGATTGATTCGGGTTGTTTTCAGATTTTTAGATCACGTGGATTTGCACGTGCCTAAGTCTTTCTTTTTATCCCTTTATGGGCCACCTAGGTGTGTGTTATGAACACTCCACTACATGGGGCGAATTTGAGCGGGAGTACGGGGCTTGCTTCGATGCAATATGCGTCCTACCTCGTGGTATGGCGTAGATGCAATGCAAACTCACGCTACTCCAAAGGGAAAACCCGAAATTAAAAGACAATGCCGAAGGGAAATTGCCGAAGGGAAATAACCGAAGGGAAATGACTTGTAAAGTAAATAGCCGAAGGGAAATGACTTGTAAAGTAAATAGCGAAAGGGGAAATATGGCTATATCTTAAGAGCGGAAAGGCTCAATTGTGTAAGTGTGTGTCGTGTATATATTGAAAGACAATGCACACGACTTGAACCTTAAAACCCGAATCTTAAAGACGTAGCCGAAAGAAATACTTTATATAGAGTATATGTAGGGGCCCTTACTTGGGTCTTGTAAATAAGAGCGAAGGCTCAATGTGTGTGCGTGCTTGAATTGAAAGACTTACACACACGACATGAAATGAAACCCAAATATAAATTGCAGTATGCCTTGACTAAGGTCTTGGGAGTAAGAGCGAAAGCTCAATGTGTGTGAGTGTAGAATTGAAGTACTACGCACACGACATAAATGAAACCCAAATATAACTGCAATAAGGCCTTTACTAAGGTCTTGGGAGTAAGAGCGAAGGCTCAATGTGTGTGCGTGTGGAAAATGGAAAGACAACACACACGACTTAATTAAAAACCCCCTTGACTTAAAATATATAAATATAACTATATATTAAGGGCTTGTTAGGCCCGTGTGTGTGCAAGAAGTGTACGACTAAGAGCGGAAAGGCTCAAGTGCGCGTGTGTGTGGGTGTGTCAAACCACGTTATTACAATCGGGGGGAGACGAAGCTCCTTTACTACAACCCCGTATCAAAATTTAATTGAATATAAAGCAAGTTAATGTAATAGACCAAGTTTAGACACTTACAAATAGCTGGTCCATGTTCAACTTGCTTGCACGTGGGCTCACGGTTCACCTTGGGCAGCCAAGAGGAGGTTATCCTAGGTGGCTTTGAGAGAGGTTCTATGAGGCACGATTAGGGCCTTAGGGAAGCTTAGGTTCAGCCAAGATGGGGGTTGTGTAGGGTCTGTCCTAGGGTCTGTCCTAGGGTGCAGGTCACGGCCAGGGTGCAGGTTAGGTCAGCAGGAAGGTGGTCAAGTCAGCAGGGAGGTGGTCGGGTCGGCAGGAAGTAGTCGGGTGGCTGGCGCGGCCGTTGGGCGCCTGGCGCAGCAGACGGGCGCCTGACGCGGCTGCAGTGGCGTGGGGCGCGCTGTGGCGCAGGATGCGCTGCGGCGCGGGGCGTGCAGGTAGCCGAGGGGCGCGCGGCAGGAAGCAGGGCGCGGTGTGCTGCGGGGCGCGCTGTGGCGTGTGGCGCGGTAGGCAACAGGGGCGCGCGGTAATAGAAGGGGCGCGCGGCAGGCGCTGTTTGCTCACGGCCGGCCGGGGTGAAGTTGTTGGGGTTTGTTAGGGATGGTTTGAGGCGGTTGGGGCTAGGTTAGGTCTAGTTAGGGTTCAGTTAGGGTTAGGTTGGTTCAGTTAGGGTTAGGTAGGTTCGAACCTAGGCTAGGTTGGGGGTTAGGTTTACCTCTTGGAGCCGGTCCTTCATGGCTTGAGCCCACGTCTCCATGGTTGCAGACTCTTGGTCCAGCCCACCTTTGTTGCAGCCCCTTGGTCTAGACCCACATAGCCCACATGGCTTGAACCCACCTCACCCAATGAGCCCACATGGCTAGGTCTATCACTCCCTCTCTCTCCTCCCAAATATTTGCATGAACCCTTTACATGGACCCCCTCACCTCTATTTATAGAGATTTGTGGTGGGTCTTGGATTTGGGTTTGGGTTTGGGTTTGGATCCATACCCAAATCCAAACACTATTTGGATCTGGATATTGAATCTTGGATATTTTGAGATCCGTATCCGATCCAAACCCAATATTTTTATGGATACGGATCTAGATATTTTGGTCCAGATCCGATCCAATCCAAACACTATTTGGATCGACCCAAACACTATTTGGATTGGCCCAAATCCAAACACTATTCATTACATGGATTTGGATATGGATATTTATGGTCCAGATCCAAATCAAAATTTCTTCGGACAGTCCTTCTTGGCTTCTCGAGGTGAACGATCTGTGCGGGCACTGGCTTCATCAGCGCTCCGTCTGGTGTTGGGTTTTCCCCAACTTTGTCGTCCGGACTCCATTTCGCCGTTCTGGACTCCGTTGAGTTTTTCATCAAACGGGCTCTGCTTTCTTTTGTTTTTTTATCAAGGAGTGGCTTCTGAAGCTCTGGGCTTGAATCCTCTTCGGGCCTAGGGCCTTCTTTTGCCTTCTGTACCTGTTTTCACATTTCAAAATAGGATGTCGTTTTGGCTCAAACGAGCTTTTTGGTGTTTTGAGAGTTTTTGAAATATAGAAGATATGGGGTGTTTACAAGAAGGATGGGTTTCAAGCATACCTCTTTGTGGCTTGTCTACCTTTTCATGGTGAGAGCAGGCCAATTTCCCAGGTAACTCTGTTTTGAGCCCCCGGGGTTTCTTGAGGCGTTCCTTTTCGAAACCTACCTGTTTTTCACTCTTGTCTCTTTGTGGGGTGTGGGTTTCATGTCCCACTGTGTGTGTGTGCCTAGACTTAGGAATTGCATTTGAATTTTTCGAAATTTCAAAGTTTAATTTTTCAATTTTTTTGTCTTTTTGAAAGTTTTCAAGATTTTTTTGGGTTTTTGAAACAAAAACAACTTTTTTCCAATTTTCTTTGGAATTTTCGAATTTTGGATTTGTGGGAATGAAGGACTCGCCCCTTTCTGCGTTTTGGCCTTTTACCTCAATTCCTTCATCGATTTTGATTTTGGTTTTCTTTTCACAATCTTTGTGCGCCCGAGAAGAGCTGCTATGGGATTTATGGGTTTTAAGCTCCTTGCTTAAAACATCCATTTTTTTGAAAGTTGCCCATATATCAGCTAGCATTTCTCGTTCTTTGGCTGTTTTGAAAACCTCTTTTGATTTACTCAACGAGGATTTTGGAAGTGTGGGAGTGGAGGACTCGCCCCTTTCTGGGTTTTGGCCTTTTACCTCAATTCCTTCGTCGATTTTGAGATCGATTTTCTTTTCACGATCTTTGTGCGCCCGAGAAGAGCTGCTATGGGATTTATGGGTTTTAAGCTCCTTGCTTAAAACATCCATTTTTTCTTTGAAAATCGCTTGTATATCAGCTATTGCTTCTCGTTTTTTGGCTTTTTTGAAAAACTCTTTTGATTTACTCGACGAGGATTTTGGTTTTTGCTCCATTTTCGGCAACTTTTCTAATTATGCACGATTTTTTGCAAAATACCTTTCTTTTTGAAATTTTTGAGTGTAACTTGTTTGTTTGAAGTCTACTTAAGTCCCGACCCACCGGGCGTGCCAAATCTGTAGACACGAAAAATCCTCGACTCCGGGTTTCTTAGGCCTGGAGCGAATCATTTCGCAATCTACGTTCGCTTTTAGGGCGTGCCAGCTAGCTTACTCAAACTAGCGAATTAGTTTTTGAAATATCTGACTTTTGAAAGGCGATTGTAGGCAAGCGGGATCTTTTCGTCGCAGACCTTCTTGCACCGACGCGCAAGGGTCAGTTTGTACGCTTAGAGGCTTCTTTTGAAACAAGTTAAACTCAAAAATTGATTTTTGAATAAACAGGTGTTTTAAAAATCTTGGAAATCATGCACTTGGCGAGTTTTTGCTTTTACTGGGTTTTGGGCGACCCTAAGTCTTTCAATTTTAATTTCTTGGGCGTGGAGTGTGTGTATCCAGTGGCCTAAGTTGGGCGTTTTGCACGATTTTGTTCGGGGTTTTGTTCGATACAGGTATGCAACCTAGCTCGAGTATGGCGAGTATGCAATGCAACTCACGCAACTTGAATGTAAAACCCGAAATTTAAAGACTTAGCAGAAGGGAAAACCCTGTGTTTAGGGCCACTTGGGGCTGGTTTGGGCAAAGGATGACTCGAGCCGAGGTGGCTCGAGTAGGAGTGACTTTCTCTAGGGTTCGGCCAGGATTGGCCTTAGGTTTTGGTTGTGTGACTCGAGCCAAAGGTGGCTCGAGTGAACTTGGTTTAGGGTAGAGTCGGGGCTGAGTCCTAGGTTAGGTATTGGTTGTCCTAGGCTAGTCACGGTTTAGGTTTAGGTTGGTTAACTAGGTGGCCAAGGTGAGCTTAGGGGCTGGTTCACGGCCAGCCCTTAGCCTAAGGTTTTGGGCTGGGATGACCTGCCTTTTAGGGCAGGCCTTAGTTGTTTTTGGGTGGGACACGGCCTGCTCTAGCAGGCCGTGAGTCTTAGGTAGGTGGCCTGCCTAAGGCCGGCCAGGTCTTGGCGAGGAGAAGGACACACGGCCAACCTTGGTCGTGTGATTTAAAGGAAGATGGCCTGCCGAATGGCAGGCCTGTTTTAGGTAGAAAGGGAGAAACACGGCCAACCCTTGGCCGTGTTTTTAGGTAAGTGGCCTGCCGAATGGTAGGCCTGGCCTTTGGTGGAAAAGGTGGAGGACTTGGTGAAAAACGGCCAGGACTTGGCTGTTTCAATGGAGTTTTTAGGGGCTGTTTTGGTGGAGTTGGGTGGTCTAGAGAGGTTAGGGAAGAGGGAGTCTAGGTTAGGTTTAGGGGCTTACTTATTTGCAGCACCGCTCCAGCCACCACTCAAGCCGCCAAGCTCCGCCATGATCTCCACTCCCAGCCGGCTTGAAGAAGATGCTTGCTTGGTGTAGCCGTTGCCTCCATGGGCCAATCCCATCTCAAACAAAAAACACTTTGGGCGTATGAGCCACTTTCTCTCTCATCCCCCCCTTTATTTCACGTGAAGTGGGTCTCCTGGAGACTTCACGTGAATGATTTCCAGCCCACTCACCTCTATTTATAGAGGTTTTAAGTGGATCTTGGATCTTGGGTCCTGGATTTGGGTTTGGCTATCCGGATCCAATCCAAACTCAATGTGGATCTGGATCGCGGATCTCGGATATTTTGAGATCCAGATCCAGTCTAAATATTTATTTGGGTTTGGATCTCAGATCTTGGATTTTTGAGATCCATATCCAATCCAAACACAATTTGGATCTGGATCTGGATATTTTTGGGTTCAGACCCAATCCAGATTTTTCTTCTGCTCCTTGGTTTTTTGGTCCTTTCTGGTGCTTTTCACCGTCGGTTTCGAGCGGGCTTCGATTCATCGGATGCCCAACTCTGGCCTGGGTCTTCCCCAAGTCTTTCTTCCAATCGGTGTTCTGCTTTTCAGGACTTTTTCGGTGTTTGTTTCGGTCCGCAGTTTTGGTTTTTGGCCGGTTCCTATTGATATCGAACTCAGATTGCCACATGGATTCCGTTCTTCATTCTGACGGGACGTGTCTCGAACTTCTGTTGACTTCCTCAGGTACTGGGCTTCTTTCTGCATTTTGGAGCTGCTTTGTGCTTTTTCTTTGACCCAAATTACATTTTTACCCTTCTATCGGGCTTTTCTCCAAACGGGCTCTTTTTTCTTCCATTATTGAACAGGGGGTGGCTTCTGAAATTCTGGGCTCGAATCCTCTTCTTGCCTGGGCTTTTCTTTTGCCTTTTGTATCTGTTTTCACATTTTAAAATAGGTTGTCGTTTTGGCTCAAACGAGCTCTTTTTTTTATTTTTGAGAGTTTATGATTTTTGGAAAATTCGGGGTGTTTACACTAATCAGCCCTTAAGATATAAATTTATTTATATACTTTAAGTTGCGTGGGGTTTTGCTTAAGTTGTGTGTATTGTCTTTCAATTCTCGTACTTTGAGCTTTGGCTCTTATTTGCAAGACCCAAGTAAGGGCCGTGTTATATTTCCCTTGGGTTTAATTTCATGTCGTGTGTGTAGTATTTCAATTATACACTCACACACATTGAGCTTTCGCTCTTATTTGCAAGACCCAAGTAAGGGCCGTGTTATATTTTCCTTGGGTTTAATTTCATGTCGTGTGTGTAGTATTTCAATTATACACTCACACACATTGAGCTTTCGCTCTTACTCCCAAGACCTTAGTTAAGGCCATATTGCAATTTATATTTGGGTTTCATTTAAGTCGTGTGAGTTGTCTTTCAATATATACACAACACCCATGCAACACATTGGCGACCTTCGGGCCCATATATATTATAAGTATTTCCCTTTTGGCTATGTCTTTTAGATTTGGGTTTTAAGGTTCAGCAGTGTGCATAGTCTTTACATATATACACGGCACACACTTGCACTATTGAGCCTTTCTGCTCTTAAAATATAGCCATATTTCCCTTTTGCAATTTCCCTTCCGCAATTTCCCTTCAGCAATTTACATTACAAGTCATTTCCCTTCGGCATTGTCTTTCAATTTCGGGTTTTCCCTTTGGAGTTGCGTGAGTTTGCATTGCATATACGCCATACTACGAGTTAGGACGCATATTGCATCAAAGCAAACCCCATACTCCCACTCAAAGTCGCCCCACTTAGGTTACGTGTTCATAACACACACCTAGTTGGCCCGAACAGGGATAAAAAGAAAGACATAGGCACGTGCAAATCCACGTGAAATAAAATCTGAAAATCATACAAAAACAAGCCGAATCAAACACCTCAAACACGTTTTCGTAGGTTCTTATATTCCAAAACTCGATTTTTAAAGCGTACAGACTGACCCTTGCGCATCGGTGCAAGAAGGTCTGCGACGAAAAGAGCTTGCTTGCTCACAGTCGCCACGTTAGGAGTCAGGTTTCAAAATATTTCTTCGCTAGCTTAAGTAAGCTAGCTGGCACGCCCTTTTGCTTAAATAGGACTTAGACACACTAAAAGGTTCGCTTCAGGCCTAAGAACCAGGAGCGGGAACTTTCTGCGTCTACAGTGTGTCAAAATCTCTTTCGAGGATCAAATAGTGATAATTCTTGGTGAGAGTCACCCACAACTTCAGGGAATTCAGAATTTCCCATGCTTATCAGGTTCCCAGGCCTACGAGGTTTAATTGGGGCAGACCTTGGTCGAGCCACCAAAGCTCACAATCCAAATACCTAGGAAGGTCGTGTACATCAAGGGGAAGCCCAAGGCTAGCCCACACAAAACACTAACCATCCCAGGAAAGGCCAAGAGTCGCCTATTTCAAAAAACCCTGGACAAAAAGCCTTATATGCATAACATGGACGATAGCAAGTTCTAGGACCACGACTTATATGAAAACTTTTCCACAAACAAAAAATCGTAGAACATGTTATTGAACATGGGCTATATGTCATACAAGAGTCTAGGGGCACAAAACCGGGGTCTCCTAGAGCCCATACTGCCTAGGGTCAATCCAAGCTGATATGGGATCGGCTATACTCCCAAAATACCACCAGAGTCACCACCTGGGTCAAGGGTGCCCTGGAACCTACCCAAGTAGAAACCTATGATTTAGACCTCTTGTTTAGAGTCTAACTCGTTACGTTTTCCTTTGTAGGTATGATGGAAGATCCCTCAACCAAAAACACAAACAAATTGGAAAAACACCAAATTCAAAAAATGGGAAAACCCCAAAAACCAAGAACATTTGAAAAGGATGAAAAACTTGAAAAAAGAGTTGTTTGTATAGTTCCTAAAGTTTTGGTTTTACAAAAACCCAAAAAAATCAAAAATTTAGAAAATATCAAAAACAAAACCTTGGAAAAGGCCAAAGATTTTGAAAAGAAAGTTGTCTTCATAACAAGACCAAAAAGTTTGAAACCCAAAGAAATCCCAAGTCAAAAACCATGTATTTTCAAAACCCATGCATCGAGCTCAAATTCCCTAGGATTTAGAAACCTCGAGAATGATCAAAGCTGGGAGGTGGATCCCCTTGAGGAAGATCCCACTTCCAAGCTCCCAGAATTTCATAAAATTCTCGATTTTGAAAAACCTTCGAATTCAGTAGGAGGAGATTTCATACAGATAAACCTAGGGAGTGATTCAAAGCCCAAGCACATTAAGATAGGCGCATGTTTGCATGAGCATGAAAGATTATCATTCATTGCATTTTTGAAAACCTACATTGATGTATTTGCATGGACATATGAAGACATGCCGGGTATAGACCCAAGAGTCGTAGAGCATCGTCTTCCCTTAGATTTGGAGGCAAAACCTATAAAGCAAAAGCTTAGGAAGATACATCCGAATGCACACTCACAAGTCAATGAGGGTTTAGAAGATCTATTAAAAGCCGGATTTATAAAACCCATTGCATACTCTGATTGGGTGTCAAACATCGTTGTTGTTCGAAAAACCAGTGGGAAAATTCGAATATGCATCAACTTTAGAAACCTGAATAAGGTCACTCCAAAGGATAACTTTCCTTTACCCAACATTGATTTGATAGTCGATAGTACTGCAAATCATGAAATGTTTTCGTTCATGGATGGCTATTCAAGGTATAACCAAATCAAATTAGCCCCACGAGATCAGGCTAAAACTGCTTTCACAACCCCATGGGGCATGTACTGCTATACAGTCATGCCCTTTGGTTTGAAAAATGCCGACGCCACCTACCAAAGAGCTATGACTACGATCTTTCATGATCAGATTCATGAGCTCGTAGAGGTATACGTGGATGATCTCTTGACTAAGTCAAAAACTCAATGCACTCATCTCGAATGTTTGCAAAAGATTTTCGAAAGGCTTAGGTTTTACAAAGTAAAGCTAAACCCTCAAAAGTGCGTGTTCGGAGTAGAATCCGAGAAGATTTTAGGATTTATGGTGAGCCAAAGGGGCATTGAAGTCGACCCCTCTAAGTGTAGAGCCATCATAGACATGGCTCCACCCTCCAATCTCACGCAGATCCGTAGCCTCCAAGGTTGTTTACAATCCATTCATAGGTTTATCTCAAACCTTGCAACTAGATGCGAACCCTTCAACAAACTTTTCAGAAAATGGACGAAATTTTTATGGGATGACAATTGTCAAAGATCTTTTGAAAGATTAAAAGCATACTTAGTTAATCCCCCTGTTTTAAACCCTCCAAAGCAAGGAAAACCTCTTTTGCTTTATATTTTTGTGCATGCGAATGCTTTGGGTGCCTTGTTAGCTCAATACGAGGATGATACCCACAAGGAGTATGCCATCTATTACATTTCGAAAACTCTCTTGGCTTATAAAAGGAATTATCAAGCCATGGAGAAGACGTGCTTGGCCTTGGTATGGGCCTGCCAAAAATTCTGACACTACTTCCTAGATCACGAGATCTGGATAGTGTCTAAGCTTGATCCAATCAAGCACTTATTCGAAAAACCCATCCTCACGGGTAGGTTGGGAAAATGGCAACTCCTCTTGATGGAGTATGACCTAAAATATCACCATCAAATCTCCATTAAGGGGCAAGCCCTAACAGACTACGTGGCTGACTTCCCCTTAGAGGATGCGTATCCCACACATGATGAAATGCCTGATGAAGGCATATTACTAAACCAATTTCAAAACCACATTTTGGCAAACTCTTTTGAAAACCAAGTGTGGAAGATGCACTTTGATGGGGCACGAAACCAAAGAGGGGCTGGTGCCGGGGTCATCCTCATATCCCCTGAAAAGGGAGAGATACCCATAGCCATACGCCTAGATTTCGAATGTTCCAACAACGTAGCCGAGTATGAAGCACTCATACAAGGTTTAAAAATTTTGAAAACTCTAGGGGCGTCATACATTGAGGTTTTTGGAGATTCATTGCTCATTATAAACCAAGTTTTAAAAATTTGGCAAGTTAGAAACGAAAAGCTTCTTCCATATCACGAGTTGGCCACTCGATTGGTTGAATCCTTCCAATCGTGCACACTCACATACGTAGGAGGAGAGGATAATGGCATTGTTGATGCCCTCTCATCCTTGGGTTCATCCCTAAGGGTCGACCCCACTTTGGGAACCCGATCCTTAGAAATATGGCATGCACCCACTCCATCCACACACGATTTGGAAATTTACCAAAACAACCCAAATTCTGATGAAAAACCTTTGTTTTATGACATAAAGTGTTTTCTAGAAAGTGGGGGATTTGCCAAAAATGCCATATCCAAGGATAAGGCATTCATCCAAAAAATTTCTACCTGATATGCGATTTTGGATGGGGTTCTGTACAAAAAAAGTTTTACCGGCATCTTACTAAGGTGTGTTGACCTAGAGGAGGCTAGGATGATAATGCATGAATTCCACGATGGAGAATGTGGAGGCCATGTTAATGCCAATATTATGGCAATGAAAATACTTAGAGCAGGTTATTTTTGGTCCACTCTGAAAAAGGATTGCCACGATCATGTTAGGAAGTGCCATCCATGTCAAGTGCATGGGCACGCCATTCATATCCCCTCATCTTCATTGCATTCAGTGGTCAGCCCCTGGCCATTTACCATGTGGGCATTTGATATTGTAGGACCAATATTTCCAAAGGCATCGAATGGGCATAGGTTCATTTTAGCAACCACTGAGTACTTTACCAAGTGGGTTGAAGCCACCTCCTTGACCAATGTCTAGGGGCAGCATGTGGTGGCTTTCATTAGGAAAAATATCTTGGCTCGATTTGGAGTTCCAAGAGACCTAGTGTCCGATAATGGCACCCCATTCAAAAACGAGCGGATAGTCATATTGTGCAACACCTATGACATAACTCACCACTTCTCATCGCCCTACTACCCTCAAGGCAATGGCCAAGCCGAAGCCACAAACAAGACTCTCATTAGCATTATTGAGAAGACTTTAGAGAAGGGTAGAACGTGGCATGAGAAGCTGGATGAAGCCTTATGGGCTTATAGGACTTCCATCCGAACCCCCACTAGTGCCACGCCATTTGAGTTGGTCTATGGCACCAATGCCATTCTTCCCATTCATACAAGGTTGCATTCATTCCATACATCCATTGCACTCGACCTCCCCCTAGAGACGCTTCAACATGCTAGGATTGTTGAACTAGATTTATTAGATGAAAGGCGACTCCTTGTTATGGATCATGCTCATGCATACCGACAAAGGATAGCCCGACACTATGAGAAACATATGAAACCTCTCCACTTTGAAGTGAGAGATCTCGTTTTGAAAATCATCCACTATCGTGGCCCACATCCACTTGAAAAGTGGCGGACCAAGTGGGATGGCCCTTATGTTGTACGTGGAACCACCACAAACAACTCTTATTGGTTGATCGATGTATAAGGTAGGAATTTAGCAGATCCTATCAATATTCAATACTTAAAGAAGTATCATGTGTAGGGTCTAAGTTAAATTCCCATTTTTCGAAAATGTTTTAGGGGTATCTGCTTTGAAACTTTGAAAGAAAGGATCAAAGGCGAATTGTGTGACCCTGAGTGAGAGAATCAACACTTGCGAAAAAGTGGAGCTTTCCAAAATACATGGTTACATTTCAAAATGCTTCTTCTTACAAAGAAAGGCCTAGTTTAATATAGCAAGATACTTGCAAGTTGTACGTGCTATTTCTAAATAGGCTAATCTGGAATGAATCGAGTATGACCTTGGGATAGGTCTTCCCCCCTTCTCTTATCCTTCCAAAAGGAAAATTTGGCCAAAAACAAAGGGAAATCCCTACCGAAAGAAAATATCTTTCCCGAAAAGAAAACAGAATTGTAAAGAAAAATTCGACTCTTCTATGGAAAAGAGGGAATAAAGAAAAAATACTCCCAAAGGGAGACCCTCTATGAAAAAAAAAGAAAGAAAAGGTGTAGACACGGAAAATCCTCACTTCTGGTTCTTAGGCCTGAAGTGAATCTTTTCGTATGTCTAAGTCGTATTTTAGCAAAAGGGCATGCCAGCTAGCTTGCTTAAGCTAGCGAAGAAAGTTTTTGAAATCTGATTTCTATCGGGGCGACTGTGAGCAAGTGAGCTCTTTTCGTCGCAGACCTTCTTGCACCGATGCGCAAGGGTCAGTCTGTACGCTTGGCAAAGTCTTTTAAAATGTAAACCTCTTTGAAAAATACCCTAAGTGTTTTGGGGCTTTGTATGTACGATTGCAAATTTTATTACACGTGAGATTTGCAAGTGCCTATGTCTTTCTTTTTAATCTTTTAGGGCAAACTAGGTGTGTGCACAAGTGACCTAAGTTGGGCGATTTTTTGAGCGGGAGTGTGGGGCTTGCTTTGATGCAATATGCGTCCTAACTCGTGGTATGGCGTATATGCAATGCAAACTCACACAACTCCAAAGGGAAAACCCGAATTGAAAGACAATGCGGAAGGGAAATGACTTAATGTAAATTGCAAAAGGGAAATTGCAAAAGGGAAATATGGCTATATCTTAAGAGCAGAAAGGCTCAATTGTGCAAGTGTGTGTCGTGTATATATATAAAGACTACGCACACTACTGAACCTTAAAACCCAAATCTTAAAGACATAGCCGAAGGGAAATACTTATAATATATATGGGCCCGAAGGTCGCCAACGTGTGCGTGGGTGTTGTGTGTATATTGAAAGACAACTCACACGACTTTATAATGAAACCCAAATATAATTGCAATATGGCCTTGACTAAGGTCTTGGGAGTAAGAGCGAAAGCTCAATGTGTGTGAGTGTAGAATTGAAATACTACGCACACGACATGAATTTAAACACCCCAAAACGAAATTGCAATAGGCCTTTACTAAGGTCTTGGGAGTAAGAGCGAAAGCTCAATGTGTGTGAGTGTAGAATTGAAATACTACGCACACGACATGAATTTAAACACCCCAAAACGAAATTGCAATAGGCCTTTACTAAGGTCTTGGGAGTAAGAGCGAAAGCTCAATGTGTGTGAGTGTGGAAATTGAAAGACCACGCACACAACTTGAATTAAACACCCAAGGGAAATTGCAATACGGCCCTTACTAGGGTCTTGGGAATAAGAGCGAAAGCTCAATGTGTGTGAGTGTGGAAATTGGAAGACAACACACACAACTTAATTAAAACCCACGCAACTTAAAATATATAGGTATGACTATATCTTAAGGGCTAATTAGGCCCGTGTGTGTGCTATAATCGTGTGCAACTAAGAGCAGAATAGGCTCAAGTGCATGTGTGTGTGGGTGTGCCAAACCACATTATTACAAGCGGGGGGAGACAATGCTCTATTATTACAACCCCGTATCAAATTTAATCAAATATAAGCAAGTTCATAACAAGGACTGAGTTAGGCACTTACGTATAGCTGGTTCGGGTGTGACTTGCTTGGCTTTGGCCTATGTGAGTCGCCTTGGACAGCCGAAGGGGAGCTCCTTGGATGCGGGTGGGCGCCAAGTAGGGTCTTAGCCGAGTGGGTGCCTTGATGAAGGTCGGGTGGTAATGCGGCAAGTAGAGATGTTAGGTGAGTTGGGGCAGGTTCGGGTGCTAGCTAGGTGGTGGCCGGTTGAGGGTGAAGGCTTAGCTAGGGGCTGCGACGGGTGGCCAAGGGAAGGTGGGGATGTAAGATGTGAAGTGGCCGGGTGTAAGGGAGAGGCTTAGGGTGCAGCGGTGTTGGCGGGTGATGGGAGGTGTGGCAGGGTAAGAGGGGAAGAGGAAGAGAGGTTAGATAGGGAAAAGATGGGGTACTAACCGGAAGTGGTGGCTGTGGTGGTGGCCGGAGGTGGTGGAAGGAGGTTGCAGCTGGAAGATGGTGGCAGGCGGGTGGAAATGCAGGTGGTAGCCGAGTGAAAGTGGAGCTGGGTGGAGCGACGGTGGGTGGTGGCGCAGCTGGTGGGGGTAAGGGAGTGAAATGGGTGAGAGAGAGGGCAGGTGGGAGAGGAGAGAGAGGGCTGAGTGATGCCCAGATTTCATGCCAAACCCGCCCCAAAGAGGGGGGGCTTTATAGGCATGGGCTGGGGTCGGTTAGGATGGTATTGGGGGGTAGATATTTAGGATGTTGTGGGCTGGGGTGGGGTGGTTTGGGTAGGTCGGCTAGGTGGGTGGTTTGGGTAGGTCGGTTAGGGTGGCTGGGATTTAAGGGTTAGGGGCTAATTAGGTGGGTTAAGGTAGGATTAGGTTTAATTTAGTTAGGATCTAGGTGGTCTAGTTAGGTGGGGTGAGCTAGGTGAGGTCAGCTAGGTATAGTTAGGTGGTTTTGGGTGAGGGTGGCTAGGATTAGGTCGGGTTTAAGGGAGAATGGCTAGGTGAGGTGGGTTAGCTTAGGGCTAGGTTTAACAGCATCCCCTTGGCCTTGATCCATGGACCTAGTTGCAGCATTTTGGTGCAGCCCTAGGTTAGGTGTAGATGCATACAAGCTTAATCCCACACTCTTAGGCTAAACCCACATGAATAACCCAAAACTTGACACAAAAGTCAAGCCCACCATATTTCTCAATCATACTTTATCCCCCATCTCTCTCTTCCCAAGCTTTTCACGTGAATTTCTTGTGGGCCCCACCTCCATTTATGAGAAGGTGATGTGGGCCATGGATTTGGGTATTGAATTGGATCTTTGGATCCAAATCCAAATCCAAATCCATATGCATGTTTGGATTTGGATATGGATATATATGGTCCAGATCCGATCCAAATCTGATTTTCTGACTCCTACATGGTATTTCGAAACGGATGGTTTGTGTGGGGCCTGACAGCATCAGTACTCCGTCTTGCATTGGGTCTTCGCCAACATTGTCGTCTGCTCCTTTTCTCACCTTCCGGAGATCATTTTGATAAATTTGTTGATAATAGGGGCTTGGATGTACGAGATTTTCGGGATGATTCTGATACGAGAGTTGATGTACCGGGCTTGACATATGCTCCGGTTCCGGGCTCTCTTTCGCTTTTCTGGTCTTGCTTTCATCAGGCCAAGTTGCTTTGCGGGGTTTCAAAATACCTTTTTAAAGGTTTTAAAATTGTATAACACATATTTTAAAACATGTATGGTTTTAACCTATGTACAGGGTTGCCTAGAAGGCTCCTGGGTATCCAGACTCAAAATAGCCCTTTGGGGTTGCTTTTGCAAAACCAGGTGTTTTGGGAAAATCATGGGATTTTGGGGTGTTTACAAAAGGCCAAAAATCTCAAAAAGAGCAATTTTCCGCCGCTTTGCCTCAAACCATGGGACACTTCAGAAGGGACCGTGGTATCTCTTTTCCCATCCCTGTGACTTATCCGAAGTAAACAAGGTTCATTTCAAGGAATCCTAAAGTAAAAATAGGATTTACTTACTTGCATTTCGTTTTGTTTGAGAATTCGACGTTCTAAGTAAGGCGTAGGAATTTTGAAACTTAGCTTGTTTTCTTATCAAACCTCCGCTAGATTAGCGAGTGTTAAGACTCAAATAAAGGCAAACACAAGGAGCTAGAGGTCCTTAGGATCGAGGCTAAAAGGAATTTCTCTCTTGAAATAAGGTTTCAAAAACTTGAACATCGAGCAACATAAGGCCCGCTCACTGAAAGCAGCAGGTCCCATAAGACTCAAAGGTTCAACCATCCAACGTAGTCTCTAGGAAATCACCCTTCCTGACATCTCATCCATACCATGCACTTGCATGTTCACGCATGAAAACTCTCTACATGATCCCAATTAGGACTCGAACCATGTAGGTAAGCCCCCTTTGGCGAAAATCTCCTCCTACCGGGCTTAAAAGAAAAGGTATTCTAAAAAGCTGGGACGGTCCCATATTCTTAAGGATAGATCCAAGGAGACATTAAACAAGGGTGTTGTCGTCTTTGCCATAATCCAAATCAATTAGGATAATGCTAAAGAGGGGCATCTGCAAACACCCCAAAATCCCACGATTTCATAAAACATACCTGGTTTACAAAATCAACTTCAAAAGGGCACTTTGAGTTCTGAAAACCCAGGAACCTTCCCAAAACCCTCTAAATATTGTTTTGAAACCTGTAAATAGTGTTTTGAAAACCCATATCCAAATAGGAGATTTTAAACCCGGGCTAAGCCCCATTTTGCCAAAAAGCCTAAGACGAACAGGTAGAACATGCGAAGACGACACCTCATCGAGAAGTAGCCCAACAAGTGACTCACGAAGGACAATTATAGAAGCAGGCTCAGAAGCAGTTTTCAGAGCCTAGAAGAGCACCCTAGCCTGATAAAAGCTAGGTTTGAAAGGCGAACAGAAGGCCAGGCACGAAGTAGATCGCAAGCCAAGAGAACTAGAAAGCTAAATTGACCATCCTCATTCAAGCATCAAGAATATGAACCAGAAAAGTCATAAATGAGTAGAAACAGAGTCTGAAAAGGCGAAAAGGAGTCCGAACGACAAAGATTGGAGAAACCCAACACCAGACAGTGCGTTGATGAAGCCAGGGCCCACACAGATTGTTCGCCTCGAGAAGCAAAGAAGGACCATCCAGAGAAAATTTGGATTGGATCTAGACCATGAATATCTAGATCCAAATCCAAATAGTGAATAGTATTTGGATTTGGGCCGATCCAAATAGTGTTTGGATTTGGATTGGAACCAAATAGTGTTTGGATTGGATCAAATCTGGACCAAAATATCCTGATCCATATCCATAAAAATGTTGGATTTGGATCGGATACGGATCTCAAAATATCCAGGATCCAAGCTCTAGATCCAAATTGTGTTTGGATTTGGATTTGGATCTAGATCTCAAACCCAAACCCAAATCCAAGACCCACCACACTTGCCTATAAATAGGAGTGAGGGGGTCTCCAAGAGTTCACGTGAATTCAAGGGAGGGATTGGAGGAGAGAGAGGGTATTAAGGTGAGTGCTTAGTGCTTTCTTTATTTGTTTAGGGTTTTTTTAATTGTGGGTTAGTAAGGGATTAGTGTGGGCTGCCCCACCTTAATTGAAAGGCTGGATTTGCTTGAACAAGGAGGCTTAAGGTGGTTGATTGGAGCTTGAGCACACCCTAAACCGCCATTAAGAGGTAAGCCCCTAATCTACCCTAAACCACTATGCTTAACCCTTCTAAACCACCTTAAACCTACCATAAGCCGCCACCTTTAACCACTCCCAGCTCCCCTAATCCCACTTAGGTTAACCTAACACCCTAGCCAACCTTAAACCTAAACTACCCGCACATCCCCTAAGCACCCGAACCGACCTACCTTCCACTATGCACCACCGCGCGCCCTGCACATCGTAGCGCGCCACCCGCATGCCAAATGGGTGCACCGCACCGCCCCGCGAATCGCTCGGGCACCAGGCACTACCTTAGCGCTTAGCGCCGACTCTCCCTGTCCCCCCGGCTAGCGCCTGTGCGCCTTTAGCCGACCTACCACCCACCTTATTTCACCCCCCTACTACACCTCCACCTTAGCCGACCTAACTACCACCGCCATAGCCTAGCTAACCACCCTAACACCACCTTATTTCACCACCTACCCAGACCCTCCTTAGCCGACTTAGCTCCACCATATCCCCCAACCGAACCCATCCTAGCTAGACACTCCCATCCACCGCCTTACACTCCCCATACCCCAGCCGAACCCTACCGTGACCTCTCGCCTACCATCCCAACTCCACATCATACCCCAACCAAGCCCATCCTAGTCCAGCATCACCCCACCTACCTAGTGTCGTGAACCTCACAAACCCATCAAGCTCAAAGGCTCCATCCAGCCACTTTTTGCCTCAAGCTTCAAGGGAGGCCCGTTCGTGGTTGTGAAGCCAAGCACAAATCCATGTAGATTAGAGTGGACAAACATCTGAATCACGTGTAAGTGTTTTAATTCGATATTTCATATCTCCTTCTATGTTTCAATTCAATTTGGATACGGGATTGTATTAACGGAGCGTTGTCTCCCCCCGGAATGTAATAACATGGCTTGTTACATGAAGCACACACGAGCACTTGAGCCTTAACTCTTAACTCGTACACAAGCACCCACCAGCACGATTGAGCCTTCGCTCTTACTCTTAAGACTCTAGTAAGGGCTGCGTGAGTTGTCTTTAAAATTTCATACACTCCACACACGCGTGCATTGAGCCTTCGCTCTTATTATATATATGTATTTCAATTCAGCTGGGTTGTTACATTAAGTCGTGTGAGTTTGTCTTTCATTTACACACTTGCACCCAAAGAACACCCGAGCGCTTGCTCAAGCACCTCACGCACCCTTTTGGCCTCGGCAGCCGCTAAGATATAGCCATATCTCTATATTTTCCGCTGCATTTTTCCTAGTTCAGCTGCATGTGTTGCCTTTACATTTACACACCAATACAACACGTGCACGTTGACGACCTTCGGGCTCATATATATATAGTTGTATCTCCCTTCCGCTGCGTTTTAAGATTTAACTGCGTGAGTAGTCTTTCAATATATACACGACACACACTTGCACAATTGAGCCTTTCCGCTCTTAAGATATAGCCATATTTCCCTTTTGCAATTTCCCTTCCGCTATGTCTTTCAATTCTGGGTTTTCCTTTTAAGTTGCGTGAGTTTGCATTGCATCTTCGCCATACCACGAGATAGGGTGCATATTGCATCAAAGCAACCTCGAACTACCCGTGCAAAACACGCCAAAATTGAGCACTTGATGCACCCAACTACATGCCTAATTGGCTAAAATCAAAGACATAGGAATGTGCAAATCCCACGTGAATAAAATCTGCAACAAGACAAACCAAATCGATCAAAACACTTTCAAAATCGAGTTTTCTAAAGCGTACAAAATACCCTTGAGCATCGGTTCAAGAAGGTTTGCGATGAAAAGAGCCCACTTGTCCACAGTCGCCCCATAAGTCAGATATTTCGAAAACTTACTTCGCTAGCTTGAGTAAGCTAGTTGGCACGCCCTTTAAGCGACTTAAACATACGAAAAGGTTCACTTTAGGCCTAAGAACCCGGAGTGGAAATTTTTGCGTGTCTACACACACACTCACACATTGAGCCTTTCCGCTCTTATATCTATATCTCCCTTTCAGCTGCGTTTTAAGGTTCAGTTGCGTGAGTTGTCTTTCAATTTATACACAACACCCACGCACACATTGAGCCTTTCCGCTCTTAAGATATAGATATATTTAAATTTCTGCAATTTACATTCAAGTCGTGTGAGTTGCATTCAATTTGGGTTTTCCCTTCAGCTATGTCTTTAAATTTTGGGTTTTACATTCAAGTTGTGTGAGTTGCATTGCATATCCGCCATACTCGAGATAGTGTGCATACTTACATCAAAATAAACCCCGAACAAATCGCGCAAAAGCGCCAATCTTAGGCCACTTGATGCACACACCCCACGCCTAAGTGGATAAAATTGAAAGACTTAGGGTCGCCCAACCCTCGTAAGGTAAAACTCGCCAAAGTGCAAGATTTCATAAAGATTTTAAACACTTATTCATTCAAAGTAAATTTTGAAGATAACTTGTTGTAAAACGAAGTCTCTAAGCGTACAAACTAACCCTTGAGCACCGATTCAAGAAGGTTTGCGACGGAAAGATCCTGCTTGCCCACAATTGCCTTAAAAAGTCAGATATTTCAAAACATACTTCGCTAGTTTGAGTAAGCTAGCTGACATGCCCTAAAAGTAAACGTAGGTACGAAAAGGTTCACTTCAGGCCTAAGAACTCGGTGTGAAAATTTTCGGCATCTACAAGACCCAAGAGTAGTAGAGCATTGTCTTCCCTTAGATTCAGATGCAAAACCCATAAAGCAAAAGCTTAGAAAGATTCATCCGAACATGCAGACGCAAGTTAAAGAGGGTTTAGAAGATCTGCTAAAAGCCGGTTTTATAAAACCCATTGCGTATTCTAATTGGTTGTCAAATATTGTTGTTGTTCGAAAATCCAATGGGAAAAATCGAATATGCATCGATTTTAGAAACCTGAACAAAGCCACTCCAAAGGATAACTTTCCTTTGCCTAACATTGATTTGATAGTCGATAGTATTGCAAATCATGAAATGTTTTCATTCATGGATGGCTACTCAGGATATAACCAAATCAAATTAGCCCCAAGAGATCAGGCTAAAATTGCTTTCACAACACCCTGGGACACGTACTGCTATACAGTCATGCCCTTTGGTTTGAAAAATGTCGGTGCCACCTACCAAAGAGCTATGACTATGATCTTTCACGATCAGATTCATGAGCTCGTAGAGGTATATGTGGATGATCTCTTAGCTAAATCAAAAACTCGATGCACTCATATCAAATGCTTGCAAAAAAATTTTGAAAGGCTTAGGCTTTACAAAGTAAAGCTAAACCCTCAAAAGTGCGTGTTTGTCGTCGAATCTGGTAAGCTCTTAGGTTTATGGTAAGTGTAGACACGCGGAAATTTCCACTCCGGGTTTTTAGGCTTGAAGTGAACCTTTTCGTATGTCTAAGTTGCTTAAATGGCGTGCCAGCTAGCTTACTCAAGCTAGCAAAGTAAGTTTTCGAAATATCTGACTTATGGGGCGACTGTGGATAAGTGGGCTCTTTTTGTCGCAAACCTTCTTGAACTGATGCTCAAGGATCAGTTTGTACGCTTTAGAAAACTCGATTTTGAACAAGTATGACCTTTTTGAAAGTACTTTGATCGATTTGGTTTGTCCAGTTGCAGATTTTATTTACATGGGGTTTGCACGTATCTTATGTCTTTGATTTTAGCTACTTAGACGTGAGATGTGTGCATCAAGTGCCTAAGTCTTGGTGATTTTGCACGGGTGGTTCGAGGTTCCTTTGATGCAAGTATGCGCCCTATCTCGTGGTATAGAAGATATGTAATGCAAACTCCCACAACTGAACCTTAAAACCCGAAATTGAAAGACATAGTAGAAGGGAAATTGCAAAAGGGAAATATAGCTATATCTTAAGAGCGGAAAGGCTCAATTGTGGGCGTGTGTGTTGTGTATAAATTGAAAGACAACTCACACGACTTAAATGTAAAACCCCGCTCGACTTGAATGTAAAGTGCGGAAGGGAAATACTTATATATATATGGGTCCGAAGGTCGCCAACGTGCGCATATGTGTTGTGTATAAATTGAAATGCAACACATGCAGCTGAAATGTAAATCCCAACGGAAAGGGAGATACAACTATATATATATGAGCCCGAAGGTCGTCAACGTGCACGTGTTGTGTTTGTGTGTAAATGTAAAGGCAACACACGCAGTTGAACCGGAAAAATGCAGCGGAAAATATAGAGATATGGTTATATCTTAGTGGCTGCCGAGGCCAAAATGGTGCGTGAGGTGCTTGAGCAAGCGCTCAGGTGTTCTTTGGGTGCGAGTGTGTAATTGAAAGACAAACTCACACAACTTAATGTAACAACCCAGCTGAATTGAAATACATATATATAATAAGAGCGAAGGCTCAATGCATGCGTGTGTGGAGTGTGTAAAATTAAAGACAACTCACGCAGCTCTTACTAGAGTCTTGGGAGTAAGAGCGAAAGCTCAATCGTGCATGTGGGTGCTTGTGTACGAGTTAAGAGCTAAGGCTCAAGTGCTCATGTGTGTCTTGTGTATCAAGCACCAATATTACAACCCGGGGGAAGACAACGCTCCGTTAATACAACCCCGTATCCAAATTGAATTAAACGTAAAAGGAGATATGAAATACCAAATTTGAAACACTTACAAGTGATTCGGATGTTTGTCCACGCCAATCTACACGGGCTTGTGCTTTACAATCACGAACGGGCCTCCCTTGAAGCTTGAGGCGAAAAGAGGCTGGGCAGAGCCTTTGAGCTTGGTGCGTTTTGGCCTTGAATGGTGAGGGTTCATGGCAAGAGTGGGTGCGGGTCGTAGTGGGGTTTTGTGAGGTTACGGCCAAGGCAAAAGGGGTTGCGGGTCTTAGGGTGTGGTATGGAGTCTGGGTGTGTGGGAGCTAAAGGTCACGGATGGGAGGTTAGGTGGGGGAGTGTTAGCCTAGGATGGGATGTGGAGTTGGGGGTCACGGTAAGGTCGGTTAGGGTGTGTAGTAGTGGGGTTTAGGTTGTGGCATAGAGGGGTGAGTTATGGCTAGCACTAGGTGGATGGGGTGTGTGATGGAACTAGGTCGGCTAAGGAGGGAATACGGCTGGGTGTTGGGTAGGTCGGTTGGGGAGTGTAAGGCAGTGGTGGTAGGTGGCAGTAGGTCGGTTGAGGCGGCAGTGTGGTGGTAGGGAATTAGGTAGAGTCGGTGTTAGGTCGGTTGGTGGGTAGGCCAGCTGAGGGAGTGTGGCGTTGGGCGCTAAACGCCAGGCGATAGGCACTGGGCGCCAGGGAGGTTCGCGGGGCAGTAAGGCGGTACGGGGCACAGGCATGGCGCGTGGGGCATCTGCGTTACGCGCGAGGGCGTCTACGTTACGCATGGGGCGCGTGCGGTGTGCAGGCTGTAGTGAGAGGATTCGGGTAGGTTTAGGGGTGGCCGGTTGGTTTAGGTTAGGGTCGGTTAGGGTGTTGGGTTTAGTCTAATGGGGATTAAAGGTGGTGTGAGGGTTTAAGTGGGGTGGATTAGGGTAGGTTTGGGGTGGTTTAGAGGGGTTAAGAAGAGAGGTTTAGGGTGGATTAGGGGTTTACCTCTTAATGGCGGTTTAGGGTGTGCTCAAGCTCTAATAAGCCACCTTAAGTCTCCTTGTTCAAGCAAATCCAACCCTTCAATTAAGGTAGGGCAGCCCTTCTAATCCCTCACTAACCCACAATTAAAAACCCTAACCAAATGAAGAAAGCACTAAGCACTCACCTTAATACCCTCTCTCTCCTCCAAGCTCCTCCAAGTTGAGTTTTACGTGAACTTGTGGATACCCCCTCACTCCTATTTATAGGCAAGTGAAGTGGATCTTGGATATGGGTCTTGGGTTTGGATCGTGGAATCCATATCCGATCCAAACACTATTTAGATCTGGATCTTCGATCTCGGATATTTTGAGATCCATATCCAATCCAAATCCAACATTTTTTATGGATATAGATCTAGATATTTTAGTCCAGATCCGATCCAATCCAAACACTATTTGGATATGGATCTGGATATTTATGGTCCAGATCCAATCCAAATTTATCCTAGATGGTCCTTCTTGGCTTTTCGAGGCGGACGATCTGTGCGGGCCCTGGCTTCATCAGCGCTCTGTCTGGTGTTTAGTTTCCCCAATCTTTGTCGTTCGGACTCCCTTTCACCTTTTCGAACTCTATTTCTACTCATTTCTGACTTTTTCGGTTCAGATTCTTGATGCTTGGGTGAGCATGTTCGATCTAGCTTCCTAGTGCTTGTTGGCTTGCAATCTGCCTCATGCCTGGGCCTTCCTTTCGCCTTTTGAACCAGGATTTTATCAGGCCAGGATGCTCTTTTAGGCTCTAGAAATTGCTTATGAGCCTGCTTCTGGAATTGGCCTTCGTGAGCCACTTGTTGGGTTGCTTCTCGATCAGGTGTCGTCTTTGCATGCTTTACCTATTTGTCTTTGGCTTCTTGGAAAATGGGGCTTAGCCCGGGTTTAAAAAGCTCCAATTTGGACATGGGGTTTCAAAACACTATTTACAGGTTTTAAAACACTATTTACAGGTTTAAAGCAATATTTACAGGGTTTTGGGAAGGCTCCTGGGTTTTCAGAACTCAAAATGCCTTTTTGAAGTTGGTTTTGTAAACCAGGTATGTTTTATGAAAATCGTGGGATTTTGGGGTGTTTACAGTAAGCCAAAGGGACATTGAAGTCGACCCCTCTAAGTATACAGTCATCATAGACATGGCTCCACCCTCCAATCTCACGCAAATTCGTAGCCCCCAAGGTCGCCTTTAATCAATTCGTAGGTTTATTTCAAACCTCGCAACAAGATGCGAACATTTCAACAAACTTTTGGGAAAAGGGGTAAAATTCGTATGGGACGATGATTGCTGTAGACGGAGGAAAATCCCCGCTCGTCTTGCTTCTCAGGGCCTGGAGCGGATCCTCTCTTGTGTCTAAGGCCTATTTATATAAATAGGGCGTGCCAGCTAGCTTACCAAAGCTAGCGAAGATATATTTTAACCTGACTTCTAACGTGGCGACTGTGAGCAAGTGAGCTCTTTTCGTCGTAGACCTTCTTGCACCGATGCGCAAGGGTCAGTCTGTACGCTTTAAAAATCGAGTTTTGGGATAGAAAAAGCTTACGAAGCGATTCGAGGTGTTTTGATTCGGGTCTTTAATACGATGGCAGATTTTAGATCACGTGAGTTTGTACGTGCCTAAGTCTTTCCTTTTATCCCTTTATGGGCCACCTAGGTGTGTGTTATGAACACTCCACTACATAGGGCGAATTTTGAGCGGGAGTACGGGGCTTGCTTCGATGCAATATGCGTCCTACCTCGTGGTATGGCGTAGATGCAATGCAAACTCACGCTACTCCAAAGGGAAAACCCGAATGTAAACACAATGCCAAAGGGAAATAACCGAAGGGAAATGACTTGTAATGTAAATGCCGAAGGGAGATATGTATATAAGGTATGTTTATGGGCCCTTACTTGGGTCTTGCAAATAAGAGCGAAGGCTCAATGTGGGTGCGTGCTTGAATTGAAAGACTTACACACACGACATGAAATAAAACCCAAATATAACTTACAATATGGCCTTGATTAAGGTCTTGGGAATAAGAGCGAAAGCTCAATGTGTGTGAGAGCTTGAATTGAAGTACTACGCACACAACATGAAATTAAACCCAAATAGTATAACACGGCCCTTACTTGGGTCTTTCAAATAAGAGCGAAGGCTCAATGTGTGTGAGTGCTTGAATTGAAAGACTTACACACACGACATGAAATGAAAACCCAAATAGTATAGCACGGCCCTTACTTGGGCCTTTCAAATAAGAGCGAAGGCTCAATGTGTGTGAGTGCTTGAATGGAAACACAACACACTCAACTCAAGCAAAACCCTACGTAAGTTAAAATATATATATATATATATATATATATATATATATATTTACGTATTAGGGGCTGATTAGGCCCGTGTGTGTTCAAAATCGTGCACAACAAAGAGAGTGCACGTGTGTGTGGGTGTGTCAAGCCATGTTATTACAAGCGGGGGGAGACTATGCTCCGTTATTACAACCCCGTATCGAATTGAATTTTAAGCAAGTATACAACTGAGGACCGAGTTAGGCACTTACTAATAGCTGGTCCGAAGATGCCTTGCTTGAGCGTGGGCTTGGCCTTCACCTTGGGCTGCAAGAGGGAGCTCCGCGGAGTTGATCGGCAAGAGGGGCTACTGGCCGACTGCAAACGGGGCGCGGGAAAGGCGCCTTGAAGATGGTCGGCTGCTTAGCGAAGGGCTGGTTTTGTGTGTGGGGCTAAGGTGACTATGTAGGGTCACTAAGGGAGGTTGTAAGGTTAGGGAGTGTGGCACCAAGGGGGAGTCTAAGGGAGTGTCTAAGGAGTACCTAGGGGAAGGATATGGCTGGCAGGTGGTTGGGCCGAATGGATATATGGCAGTCGGTTGGAGTGGCCGACTGCTAGGGAGACTTGGTGGTGGCGGGCTGCTAGGGTGGCTAGGCAATGGTGGAGGGGAAGGGAATTAGCTAGGATATGGGGTAAGGTAGTGGTGGGTGTGGTGAGGTGATATGGGCAGGTTTTAGGGAGTTGGGTGGAGTGGCCGGGTATAGCTAGGGTGTCCAGGTAGTGGCGGGTATTTGGAGTGGATGAGGTTTGGCTGAATGGGAGTGGCGGCAACAAGTGGCTGGTGTTGGGGTAAGATGGTGGTGGAGCAGGTGGCTGAGAGTGGAGGGGGAGCGGAGAAGAAATGGAGTGGAGTATGGAGTACTAACCGGATGAAGAGGCGGTGGCGGATGGAAGGGGAGCAGCCGGGTGTGGTGGAGTGACTGGTTCGGTTGGATGAAGAGGATGGCGACGGGTGGTTGGCCGGCTGGGGTGTGGTGGAGCAGGTGGAGCACGGTGGTGGTGCAGGTGGAAGAGCCGGCTGGAAGTGGTGCAGGTGGCTGGGCTTGGTTGGGCTGGAAAGGGGATGAGATCAGATGGTGGAAGATGATCATGGGAGATGGGAAAACCCGCCCCTTAGGGGGGGGGGGGTTTATAGGGCTGCAAGAGGCGGTTGGGGCTGGTATTAGGGTAGTGGTTAGGTGGTCTAGGGGTGGTGGTATGGTGATAAGGTGGGCGGGAAAGGGTAGGGCCAGATATTTTAAATACAAGGGGTTTTGGGTAGGTTGTGTGCTAGGTTTAGGTGGGGTGGTTTAGAGGTTTAGGGTTTAGCTAGGTGGGTTGGTTTTGGGGTGAGGTTTAGTGAGGTGGGTTAGGTGATTAGGCTAGGATTAGGTTAGGTTTAGGGAAATTAACCTAGGTTTAGGGAAGGATTAGGGAAGTGGGTTAGGTGATTAGGTTGGGATTAGAACCAGATTAGGGTAGAAGGCTAGGATTAGGTGTTTTTGGTTAGGATTAGATGAAGGAGCTCCCTTTGCATGACCCATAGACCTTAATCACATCATGTTGGTGCAGTCCTAGGTTAGGTTTTGGCTAATTACAAGCTTAAACCCATGTTAACTAGGCTAACCCACATGATTAACCCCAAACTTGACACACAAGTCAAGCTTAATTACAACACACCTTGATCTTATCCTCCCCCACTCTCTCTCATGCCCATAATCCCACGTGAAATTCAAGTGGGCCCCACCTCCATTTATGAGAAGGTGATATGGGCCATGGATATGGATATTGGATTGGATTTTTGAATCCAAATCCAAATCTAAGTCCATACATGGGTTTGGATTGGGATCTGGATATATATGGTCCAGATCCGATCCAAACTGAATTTTGACTCCTTTGGGCTGTGTTCGAAACGAACGGTTTGTGCGAGGTCTGACAGCATCAGTACTCCGTCTGCGTTGGGTCTTTGCCAACATGATCGTCCGCCTCTGTTTTCGCCTTCCGGAGATGACTTCAAATGATGTTTTGATGATAACAGGGTCTTGGACGTTTGAGATCCTGAGGATGGATTTGATATGAGAGTTGTTGTGCTGGGCTCAACATGTGCTCCAGTTCTAGGCTCTCCTTAGCTTTTCTGGTCCTGTCTTGCTCGGGCCAAACTGCTTCGGGGTTTCAAAAACATGTTTAAAAAGGTTTTTAAAGTCATATTATACATTTTTGAAATACAAAGTTCAAAACATATGTATAGGTTTGTCTGGAAGGCTCCTGGGTTTCCAGACTCAAAATGGCCCTCTAGGGCTGCTTTTATAAAACCAGGTTGATTTGAGGAATTCGTGGGATTTCGGGGTGTTTACAGATGCCCCTCTTTGGCCTTGTCCAAATTGATTTGGATAAGGGCAAAGATGACAAACACCCCTTTCAATGTCTCCCTAGATCTAGCCACAAAGAATATGGGATCATCCCAATTTTTAGCAAAATCTCAATTTACAAACTCTGGTAGGAGGAGATATCACGCCAAAGGGATATCACTATGGAATCTGGTCCTAAATGGGATCATGTTTATGCAAGTATCATGCGTGGAATGCATATACATGACATGGGTGTGGTGCCAAGAGTGGCGACCTCCCAGAGACCAGATGTGGTCGAACTCTAGAGACTTACAAGGCCTGTTGCTCCAAGTGAGCAGATCCTATGTTGTTCGATGTTCGACTTTCAAAATCTATTTACAAAACTATTTACAAAAGGGACAATTGTCTTGAGTCTCGATCCTAAGGATCTCAAACTCTTCGTGCTTGCCCTTGTTTGAGTCTTAACACTCGCTTATCTAGCGGAGGTTTTATAAGAATTCAAGGCCTATTTCAAATTCCTATGCCTTACTCGAAACGTCGAATTCTCAAACAAGATGAAATTCAAGTAAGTAAATCCTATTTTTTACTTTAAGATTCCTCAAAATGAACCATGCTTTAGCTTGGGATAAGCCAGGGATGGGAAAGACATACCACGGTCCCTTCTGAAGCGTCCCGTGGTTTAAGGCATAGAAGGCGGAAAACTGCTCTTTTTGAGCTTTTTGGCCTCTTTTTCATTTTTTTTCATAGAGGGTCTCCCTTTGGGAGTATTTTTTCTTTAATCCCTCTTTTTCACAAGAGAATTGGTTTTTCTTTGGAATCTTGGTTTCTTTCTTTTGGAAAGATACTTTGAATGGGAAATTCCCTTTGTTTGGGCCGTGTTTTTCCTTTTGGAAGGAGAAGAGAAGAGGGGAGGACTTATCCCAAACCTACACTCGATTCATTCTAGATCAGCCTATTTAGAAATAGCACGTACTACTTGCAAGTATCTTGCTATGTTGAACTAGGCCTTTCTTTGTAAGAAGAAGGATTTTGAAATGTAACCACGATTTTGAAGACTCCACTCTTTCACAAGGGTGAATTCTCTCACTCAAGGTCGCACGATTTTGCCTTTGCACCTTATTCTCATGTCTCAGGGCAGCTATCCCTCAAATTTTCGAAAACTGGAATTTAATCCAAATCCTACACATGATACTTCTTTAAGTATTGGATATTGATAGGATCTGCTAAATTCCTACCTTCTACATCGATCAACTAATACGAATTGTTCGTGGTGGTTGCTCGTACAACATAGGGTCCATCCCACTTGGGGCGCCACTTTTCGAGTGGATTTGGGCCACGATAGTGGATGATTTTCAAAACTAGATCCCCCACTTCAAAGTGGCGAGGTCTTATGTGTTTGCCATAGTGTCGGGCTATCCTTTGCCGGTATGCACGAGCATGATCCATGGCAAGGAGTCGCCTCTCATCTAGCAAATCTAGTTCGGCCATCCTAGCATGCTGAAGCGTCTCTAGGGGGAGGTCGAGTGCAATGGATGTATGGAATGAATGCAGTTGAGTATGAATGGGAAGAATGGCATTTGTGCCATAGACCAATTCGAATGGTGTGGCATTCGTGGGAGTCCGAATGGAAGTCCTATAAGCCCATAAGGCTTCATCCAGCTTCTCGTGCCACGTCCTACCCTGCTCTAAAGTCTTCTCAATTATGCTAATGAGAGTCTTGTTTGTGGCTTCGGCTTGGCCATTGCCATGAGGGTAGTAGGGCGAAGAGAAGTGGTGAGTTATGCCATACGTGTTGCACAACTTAACCATCCGCTCGTTCTTGAATGGGGTGTCATTATCGGACACAAGGTCTCGTGGAACCCCAAATCGAGCCAAGATATTCCTCCGGATGAAAGCCACCACATGTTGCCCCATCACGTTGGTTAGGGAAATAGCTTCCACCCACTTGGAGAAATACTCTGTGGCTGCCAAGATAAATCGATGCCCATTCGAGGCTATTGGAAATATCGGGCCTACGATGTCAAACGCCCACATGGTAAATGGCTAGGGGCTGACCACGGAATGCAATGTAGATGAAGAGATATGAATGGCGTGCCCATGCACTTGACATGGATGACACTTCCTAACATGATCGTGACAATCCTTTTTGAGGGTGGACCAAAAATAGCCCCCTCTAAGTATTTTCATTGCCATCATGTTGGCATTAACATGACCTCCACATTCTCCATCGTGGAATTCATGCATCACTATCCTAGCCTCCTCTAGGTCGATACACCTAAGCAAAATGCCGGTAAAACTCTTTTTGTATAAAACCCCACCCAGAATGGTGTATCGGGTCAAAATCTTACGGATGAATGCCTTATCTTTGGATGTGGCATCCTCGGCGAATCCCCCATTTTCTACAAATTGTTTATGTCATGAAACCAGGGATTTTCAATAGAGTCTGGGTTATTTTGGCAAATATCCAGATCGTGTGTGGATGGGTTGGGCGCATGCCATATTTCTAAAGAACGAATCCCTGAAATGGGATCGACCTTCAGGGCTGAACCCAAGGAGGAGAGGGCATCGGCGATGCCATTGTCCTCTCTTCCTACGTGTGTGAGTTTACACGATTGAAAGTACTGGACCATTCGAGTGGCCAACTCGTGATATGGAAGTAGTTTTTCATTACGTACTTGCCAAATTTTCAAAACCTAGTTTATGACAAGGAGTGAATCTCCAAAGACCTCGATGCATAATGCCCCTAGAGTTTTCGAAATCCTTAAGCCTTGTATGAGTGCTTCATACTCAGCTACGTTGTTGGAACATTCGAAATCTAAGCGGACTGCTATAGGAATCTCGCCCTTCTGGGCTTCGATCATTCTCGTGGGCTATAGACCCGAGGGAAGTCGATGCGTGGTTTTCAAAATGACCTGGTTTTGTACTTGGATTTTCAAGTGATTTCGAAATTTTTGGTCTGGCTATGCAGACGACGTTTCTTTCGAAATCCTTTTCTTTTCCAAAGTCCTACCAGGAGCAGCTATATACAAAATCTTTTTGGTATTTTCCAAATTTTCGATTTTTTTGGGTTTTTGTAAAACAAGAACCTTGAGAACTATACAAAGCACTCTATTTTTGAGTTTTTGTTTTTCCATTGTTTTTGGTTTTTCTTCTTTTTCGATTTTTTTGATTTTAAGCTTTTCAAATGTTTTTATATTTTTATAAAAGGGATCTTCCGTCATACCTACAAAGGGAAAACACTACGGGTTAGACTCGGAATAGGAGATCTAAATCGTAGGTCTCTTCTAAGGCAGGTTCCAGGGCACCCTTGACCCAGGTGGTCATAGGGGGTGGCTCTGGCGGTATTCGGGGAGTATAGCCGATCCCATATCGGCTTGGATTGGCCCTAGGAAGGATGGGCTCTAGGAGACCCTGGTTCTGCGCCCCAAGACTCTTGTAGGGCGTGTAGCCCATGTTTAACAACATGTTCCACGACTTTTTGTTTTTTGAAAAGTTTTGGTATAAGTCGTGGTCCTAAAACATGTTGTCGTCCATATTATGCTCATATGGCCTCTTGTTCAGGGGTTTTGGAAATAGGGAACGCTTGGATCGTCCTAGAAGGGTTAAGATCGGGAGGGGGCCTGCTTTGGGCGGCCCCTTCACACATACAACCTTCCTAGGGTTGTTTAACACGAGCCTTGGCGGCTCGATCACAATTTGCCCCAGGTTAGCCTCATGGGCCTGGGAGCTCGAAAAACAAGGGGAGTTTATGATCCCCTGAAGATGTGGGTGACTCTCACCTAGGATCACTACGACCTGGTCCCTAAAAGTGCACAAGCTATGTATCCAGGGTCTTCCCAGCAACAGGTTATAATGGGGGTGGATGTCTAAGACATGGAACACCCCCATGTATTTGATCCCTCCCATTTCCATTGGGAGTTCGATGGATCCTAATGGCCTAGACGCATTCCCATCGTATCCAGTGATAACGATGGGGCTTGGGTTTACTGAAGTCAAGGTGACTTCGATTTTATACGCCACACGAAGTGGAAGGATGTTGATCCCTCCTCCACCATCGACTAGGCACCTGTCTAGAGAGTGGTTATTCAGAACCACCTCGATATGCAGGGCCTGGTTGTGGGATTCGTAGGGTCTATCTACATCATCTTCCGAGAAAGTGATGGGCGATTTTGCTCCTAATAAAGCCACTTGGGCAGACAAAAATTTCGGACTTATGTTCGAATCAACCTTGGCCCTTTCTAGAATTTTCTCTAGCACGAGTCTATGCCTAGGCGAGGTTTGTATAAGCTCTAGGATAGACATGTGGATAGGAATCTTTGAAAGGTGGTTTTCGAAGTCATAAGGATTTAGGATGACTTTATCCTTGTTTGCTTTTGGCAGAACACCAGGGATACATGCTTTTGAGGGGCCAGGCACACTGACCACCTTTTTAGCACTTTGTAGGTGCGAGGGTTGATAGATCCTCCCGAATCTAGTCACTTCCCCCACGACCAGCCTAGGGTTCGTGCTAATTTTGGCTCTAAGGATGAGTTTAGGAGAACCTTGGAGTTTCAAAACTGGTTTTGCCGGGGATTCCACTTTTGGTGGTCCCCGAATGACGACTTGGGCGGGCTTCTTATATAATACAAGAGTGGGTACACAAGTGAGTCGACCAGACTCTGGTTTTTGCGCTAGTTCCTTAGAAAAGGTGAGGGTACATACCTCCTTTCCTTTTCCACTGCCACTGGCGTGTTTGGGAAAGGGTTCTCTGAAGATAGCTTGAGGTGGCTCAGGTTCCGCAGTAACCTGGAGCCGGCCCTCCGCTATCAAGTTCTCAATTTTATTTAAAAGGGAGAAATAGCGTTTGGTATCATGTCCTTTGAGCCGATAATACTTGCAAAATCGATTTAAATACCCCCCTTTGGAAGTAACTCCTTCAGGGATTTTGGGGAGTTTTATCATGCCTTGGGCAAGTAGGAGGTTTAGGACCTCCGACACAGGTTGCTCCAGCGTTTTTCAATCGGTTTTTGAAAGGTCCGCTTCCTTTTGTTTTCTGGTTTTTCAAAATTTTTGGAAGTGCCTGCCATGCCTACATCCACCCAGACATTGGCGATTTTATGGGCTTCGCCCCTTTGTCCATCGTGGGTAGCCCATAAGTAATGGGCTTTTCCAAACGGGTTTTAGAAACGGCACTTCCTTTCCACAAGTGATCGTATGTCCCTTTTCGCAAGTTGATTTCGAAAAGGGATGCCTTTTTGATCAACTTATGGAAAGTTGAAATCTCATGGAGCGAGAGAAGGGTTTTTAACTCGCTTTTAAAGTTATCCAGGATGAGCATTACTGCGCATCCTTCGGATATGGGCTCTCGCACTTGGCCCAAAAGTGACCTCCATCGTATAATGAAGGCATGCACGTCTTCGTTCATGCCTTGCTTTGTATCCCTTAAGGTATTCAGAGTCGGCGTGACTTCTATGTTGTGTGCAAATCTTTGCATGAAGCAGTTCGCTAACTCTTCAAAAGTAGCGAATTGGCTTAAGTCGTAGGAAGCCAGCCATTTGGCAGCTGTGCCTTTAAGGGATAAAGGGAACCAATACACCCATTTCATCGAGTCCTTTTTCTTCTTATGGGCTCGACGCGAGAAAAGCTGCAAGTGAGACCTAGGGTCTCCCATGCCATCATACCGATGGAAGTTCGGTATTTCATCGTCACTGTCTGTTTCCTAATCCATAGGAAGGAAATCAGACAGGGCGGAGCTTCTTTTCTCTTTATTTTGCCCTTTCAACAACTGTTGTAGGGCTTTACGGTCCTTTTGTGTGAAGGACTCGTGGTATTGGTTGCCTTCCATTACGGAGGCCTCTTTGTGCTTGCGAGGTTTTTCAGATTTTTTCCTAGGCCTTTGTTCACCGTTTGATGAACACGAATCGCCTACTTCAGCCTCTTGGCTGAGAGCATCGATTTTGGCCTCAAACTCCCTTCTCAGGTCCTCGATTTCATCTGGTTTTATTTTGTTTTTGAAAATCCTCCTAGAGTGAGAACTTGATGCGCAAGAGCCTTGGCTCGACACTTCACTTGGATTGGATTTTGACATGCTTTTCAAGCTTTTTCAAAATTTCCTAAGTACAAGCAAAGAAAACAAGTTAAAAACGATACCTTTTTAACAAAATTTTTCTCAAGCTTCTAACTTAAAACTCGATTTTTGAAAGGCCCACGTCCCACCGGGCGTGCCAATCTCTGTAGACGCAGGAAAATCCTCGCTCGTCTGGCTTCTCAGGGCCTGGAGCGGATCCTCTCTTGTGTCTAAGGCCTATTTATATAAATAGGGCGTGCCAACTAGCATACCTAAGCTAGCAAAGATATATTTTAAGCTGACTTCTAACGTGGCGACTGTGAGCAAGTGAGCTCTTGTCGTCATAGACCTTCTTGCACCGATGCGCAAGGGTCAGTCTGTACGCTTTAAAAATCGAGTTTTGGGATAGAAAAAGCTTACGAAGCGGTTCGAGGTGTTTTGATTCGGGTCTTTAATACGATGGCAGATTTTAGATCATGTGAGTCTGTACGTGCCTAAGTCTTTCCTTTTATCCCTTTATGCGCCACCAAGGTGTGTGTTATGAACACTCCACTACATGGGGCGAATTTGGAGCGGGAGTACGGGGCTTGCTTCGATGCAATATGCGTCCTACCTCGTGGTATGGCGTAGATGCAATGCAAACTCACGCTACTCCAAAGAGAAAACCCGAATGTAAAGACAATGCCGAAGGGAAATAATCGAAGGGAAATAACCGAAGGGAAATGACCGAAGGGAAATGACTTATAATGTAAATGCCGAAGGGAGATATGTATATAAGGTATGTATATGGGCCCTTACTTGGGACTTGCAAATAAGAGCGAAGGCTCAATGTGGGTGCGTGCTTGAATTGAAAGACTTACACACACGACATGAAATAAAACCCAAATATAACTTGCAATATGGTCTTGATTAAGGTCTTGGGAATAAGAGCGAAAGCTCAATGTGTGTGAGTGCTTGAATTGAAGTACTACGCACACAACATGAAATTAAACCCAAATAGTATAACACGGCCCTTACTTGGGTCTTTCAAATAAGAGCGAAGGCTCAATGTGTGTGAGTGCTTGAATTGAAAGACTTACACACACGACATGAAATGAAAACCCAAATAGTATAGCACGGCCCTTACTTGGGTCTGTAAACACCCCGAAATCCCACGAATTTCTCAAAATCCATCTGGTTTTGTAAAAGTAGCCCCAAAGGGCCATTTTGAATCTGGAAACCCAGGAGCCTCCCAGACAACCCTGTATATATGTTTTGAACTTTATATTTCAAAAATATGTGGTTTTTGAAAACCTTTTAAAACATGTTTTGAAACCCCAAAGCAGCTTGGCCTAATCCAGACTGGACCAGGAAAGCTAAGGAGATCCCGGAACCGGAGCACATGTCGAGCCCGGCACAGCAACTCTTGTATCAAATCCACACCCCTAGGATCTCGAACGTCCAAGACCCTGTTATCAATAAAACATCATGTGAAGTCATCTCCGAAAGGCGAAAATAGAGGCGGACGATCATGTTGGCGAAGACCCAACGCAGACGGAGTACTGATGCTATCAGGCCCCACACAAACCGTTCGTTTCGAACACAGCTCGAAGGAGTCAGAGTTCAGTTTGGATCGGATCTGGACCATATATATCCAGATCCCGATCCAAACCCATGTACGGACTTGGATTTGGATTTGGATTCAAAAATCCAATCCAATATCCATATCCATGGCCCACATCACCTTCTCATAAATGGAGGTGGGGCCCACTTGAATTTCACGTGGGATTATGGGCATGAGAGAGAGTGGGGGAGGATAAGATCAAGGTGTGTTGTAATTAAGCTTGACTTGTGTGTCAAGTTTGGGGTTAATCATGTGGGTTAGCCTAGTTAACATGGGTTTAAGCTTGTAATTAGCCAAAACCTAACCTAGGGCTGCACCAACATGATGTGATTAAGGTCTATGGGTCTTGCAAAGGGAGCTCCTTCATCTAATCCTAACCAAAAACGCCTAATCCTAGCCTTCTACCCTAATCCGGTCCTAATCTGAGCCTAATCACCTAACCCACTTCCCTAATCCCGGCCTAATCCCAACCTAATCACCTAACCCACTTCCCTAATCCTTCCCTAAACCTAGGTTAATTACACTAAACCTAGCCTAATCCTAGCCTAATCACCTAACCTATCTCACTAAACCTCACCCTAGAACCAACCCACCTAGCTAAACCCTAAACCTCTAAACCACCCCTAGCCCACAACCTACCTAAACCACTTGTATTTAAAATATCTGGCCCTATCCTTTCCAGCCCACCTTATCACCACACCACCCTACCTAAACCACCTAACCACTACCCCAAACCCAGCCCTAACCGACCTAGCCCAGCCCTATATAAACCCCCCCCCTTGGGGGCGGGTTTTCCCATCTAGTAGTCCCACCTCCAATCCCGGGTCCTCCACTTCCCAGCTCAGCCGAATCCCCTCCTGCTCCACGTCCCGCCACCACCTGCACCACTACCTTCCAGCACCACCACTACTCCCATCACCTGGCTGAACTTCATCCCGAGCTTCCCAATCACCCGGCTGAGTCCCTTCCATCCGCCACCACTTCTTCACTCGGTAAGTACCCTACATCCCACCTTACTCCTTCTTCACTCCCTCTCCACTCTCAGCCACCTAATCCACTCCCATATCACCCTAACACCAGCCATTCCACTTGCCGCCACCCTTCCCATTCGGCCAAGCCTTAGCCATCCTAACTACCCGCCACTACCTAACCACCCTAGCTCTATTCGGCCACCCTGTCCGACTCCCTAAGACCTGCCCATATCACCCCACTACACCCACTACCACCTGACCCCATCTCCTAGCTAGTTCCCTTCCCTTACACTACTCCTAGCCACCCTAACAACGCGCCACCACCGAACTCCCCCAGTCGGCCACTCCAACCGACTGTCATCCTCTTCATTCGGCCAGCCATCCGCCAGCCATCACCTTCTCCTAGCTAGTTTCTTTTCCTTAGTGCCATACTCCCTTAGTGACCCTACTTAGGTCCTTTAACCCAACACACCAAAAACAACCCCTCCTTAGCAGCCGGCCATCTTCAAGGCGCCCTTCCCGCGCACCAAGGACACCCGGCCAGCACCCCTTTGCTGTTCAATCTCGCGGAGCTCCCTTTCGCAGCCCAAGGCGAAGGCCAAGCCCACGCTCAAGCAAGGCATCTTCGGACCAGCTATTAGTAAGTGCCTAACTCGTTCTTTAGTTGTATACTTGCTTGAGATTCAATTCGATACGGGGTTGTAATAACGGAGCATAGTCTCCCCCCGCTTGTCATAACGTGGCTTGGCACACCCACACACGTGCACTCTCTTAGTTGTGCACGATTTTGAACACACACGGGCCTAATCAGCCCCTAATACATAAATATATACATATACTTTAATTTTGTAGGGTTTTGCTTAAGTTGGGTGTGTTGTCTTTCAATTCAAGCACTCACACACATTGAGCTTTCGCTCTTATTTGAAAGACCCAAGTAAGGGCCGACCTATACTATTTGGGTTTTCATTTCATGTCGTGTGTGTAAGTCTTTGAATTCAAGCACTCACACACATTGAGCCTTCGCTCTTATTTGAAAGACCCAAGTAAGGGCCGACCTATACTATTTGGGTTTTCATTTCATGTCGTGTGTGTAAGTCTTTGAATTCAAGCACTCACACACATTGAGCCTTCGCTCTTATTTGAAAGACCCAAGTAAGGGCCGACCTATACTATTTGGGTTTTCATTTCATGTCGTGTGTGTAAGTCTTTCAATTCAAGCACTCACACACATTGAGCCTTCGCTCTTATTTGAAAGACCCAAGTAAGGGCCGACCTATACTATTTGGGTTTTCATTTCATGTCGTGTGTGTAAGTCTTTCAATTCAAGCACGCACCCACATTGAGCCTTCGCTCTTATTTGCAAGACCCGAGTAAGGGCCCATATACATACTCTATATACGTATCTCCCTTCGGCATTTACATTACAAGTCATTTCCCTTCGGTTATTTCCCTTCGGTTATTTCCCTTCGGCATTGTCTTTTACATTCGGGTTTTCCCTTTGGAGTAGCGTGAGTTTGCATTGCATCTACGCCATACCACGAGGTAGGACGCATATTGCATCAAAGCAAGCCCCGCTCAAATTCGCCCATGTAGTGGAGTGTTCATAACACACAAACTAGGTGGCCCATGAAGGGATAAAAGGAAAGACTTAGGCACGTGCAAATCCACGTGATCTAAAATCTGCAATCGCATCTAAAAGACCCGAATTAGACACCTCGAACCGCTTCGTAGGCTTTCTATCCCAAAAACTCAATTTTTGCAAAGCGTACAGACTGACCCTTGCGCATCGGTGCAAGAAGGTCTGCGACGACAAGAGCTCACTTGCTCACAGTCGCCACGATTAGAAGTCAGTTTAAAATATATCTTCGCTAGCTTAGGTAAGCTAGCTGGCACGCCCTGTTTACATAAATAGGCCTTAGACGCACGAGAGGATCCACTCCAAGCCCAGAAAAGGGCGAAGAGGCGTGGGGATTTTTCGCGCGTCTACAGGGTCTTTCAAATAAGAGCGAAGGCTCAATGTGTGTGAGTGCTTGAATGGAAAGACAACACACTCAACTCAAGCAAAACCCTATGTAAGTTAAATATATATATATATATATATATATATATATTTACATATTAGGGGCTGATTAGGCCCGTGTGTGTTCAAAATCATGCACAACTAAGAGAGTGCACGTGTGTGTGGGTGTGCCAAGCCACGTTATTACAAGCGGGGGGAGACTATGCTCTGTTATTACAACCCTGTATCGAATTGAATTTTAAGCACGTATACAACTAAGGACCGAGTTAGGCACTAAGGGAGGTTGTAGGGTCACTAAGGTGCCTTGAAGATGGCCGGCTGCTTAGCGAAGTGCTGGTTTTGTGTGTGGGGCTAAGGTGACTATGTAGGGTCACTAAGGGAGGTTGTAAGGTTAGGGAGTGTGGCACCAAGGGGGAGCCTAAGGGAGTGTCTAAGGAGTACCTAGGGGAAGGATATGGCTGGCAGGTGGTTGGGCCGAATGGATATATGGCAGTCGGTTGGAGTGGCCGACTGCTAGGGAGACTTGGTGGTGGCAGGCTGCTAGGGTGGCTAGGCAATGGTGGAGGGGAAGGGAATTAGCTAGGATATGGGGTAAGGTAGTGGTGGGTGTGGTGAGGTGATATGGGCAGGTTTTAGGGAGTTGGGTGGAGTGGCCGGGTATAGCTAGGGTGTCCAGGTAGTGGCGGGTGTTTGGAGTGGATGAGGTTTGGCTGAATAGGAGTGGCGGCAACAAGTGGCTGGTGTTGGGGTAAGATGGTGGTGGAGCAGGTGGCTGAGAGTGGAGGGGGAGCGGAGAAGAAATGGAGTGGAGTATGGAGTACTAACCGGATGAAGAGGCGGTGGCGGATGGAAGGGGAGCAGCCGGGTGTGGTGGAGTGACTGGTTCGGTTGGATGAAGAGGATGGCGACGGGTGGTTGGCCGGCTGGGGTGTGGTGGAGCAGGTGGAGCACGGTGGTGGTGCAGGTGGAAGAGCCGGCTGGAAGTGGTGCAGGTGGCTGGGCTTGGTTGGGCTGGAAAGGGGATGAGATCGGATGGTGGAAGATGATCATGGGAGATGGGAAAACCCGCCCCGTAGGGGGGGGGTTTATAGGGCTGCAAGAGGCGGTTGGGGCTGGTATTAGGGTAGTGGTTAGGTGGTCTAGGGGTGGTGGTATGGTGGTAAGGTGGGCTGGAAAGGGTAGGGCCAGATATTTTAAATACAAGGGGTTTTGGGTAGGTTGTGTGCTAGGTTTAGGTGGGGTGGTTTAGAGGTTTAGGGTTTAGCTAGGTGGGTTGGTTTTGGGGTGAGGTTTAGTAAGGTGGGTTAGGTGATTAGGCTAGGATTAGGTTAGGTTTAGGGAAGGATTAGGGAAGTGGGTTAGGTGATTAGGTTGGGATTAGGCCGGGATTAGGGAAGTGGGTTAGGTGATTAGGCTAGGATTAGGACCGGATTAGGGTAGAAGGATAGGATTAGGTGTTTTTGGTTAGGATTAGATGAAGGAGCTCCCTTTGCATGACCTATAGACCTTAATCACATCATGTTGGTGCAGTCCTAGGTTAGGTTTTGGCTAATTACAAGCTTAAACCCATGTTAACTAGGCTAACCCACATGATTAACCCCAAACTTGACACACAAGTCAAGCTTAATTACAACACACCTTGATCTTATCCTCCCCCACTCTCTCTCATGCCCATAATCCCACGTGAAATTCAAGTGGGCCCCACCTCCATTTATGAGAAGGTGATGTGGGCCATGGATATGGATATTGGATTGGATTTTTGAATCCAAATCCAAATCTAAGTCCATACATGGGTTTGGATTGGGATCTGGATATATATGGTCTAGATCCGATCCAAACTGAATTCTGACTCCTTTGAGCTGTGTTCGAAATGAACGGTTTGTGCGGGGTCTGACAGCATCAGTACTCCGTCTGTGTTGGGTCTTTGCCAACATGATCGTCCGCCTCTATTTTCGCCTTTCGGAGATGACTTCAAATGATGTTTTGATGATAACAGGGTCTTGGACGTTCGAGATCCTGGGGATGGATTTGATATGAGAGTTGTTGTGCTGGGCTCGACATATGCTTCGGTTCCGGGCTCTCCTTAGCTTTTCTGGTCCTGTCTTGCCCTGGCCAAACTACTTCAGGGTTTCAAAAACATGTTTAAAAAGGTTTTTAAAGTCATATTATACATTTTTTATATATAAAGTTCAAAACATATGTACAGGTTTGTCTGGAAGGCTCCTGGGTTTCCAGACTCAAAATGGCCCTCTAGGGCTGCTTTTATAAAACTAGGTTGATTTGAGGAATTTGTGGGATTTCGGGGTGTTTACAATTGCCAAAAGGCTTTTGAAAGACTAAAAGCGTATTTGGTTAATCCTCCTGTTTTAAACCCTCCAAAGCAAGGAAAACCTCTTTTACCTTATATTTCTATGCATGCGAATGCTTTGGGTGCATTACTAGCTCAATATGAGGATGATACCCAAAAAGAGTATGCCATCTATTACATTTCAAAAACTCTCTTGGCTTATGAACGAAATTATCAAGCCATGGAGAAGACTTGCTTGGCCTTGGTATGGGCCTGCCAAAAATTTTGACACTACTTCCTAGATCAAGAGATCTAGATAGTGTCTAGGCTTGATCCCATCAAGCATTTATTTGAAAAACCCATCCTCACAGGTAGGCTGGGTAAATGGTAGCTCCTCTTGATAGAGTATGACCTGAAATTCCACCATCAAACATCCATCAAGGGCCAAGCCCTAGCCGACTATGTGGCCGACTTCCCCTTGGAAGATGCGTACCCCACATTTGACAAAATGCCCGATGAAGGCATATTTCAAAACCAATTTCAAAATCATATTTTATCAAACTGTTTAAATAAAAACCAAGTGTGGAAGATGCACTTCGATGGGGCTCGAAATCAAAGAGGGGTTGGGGCAGGCATCGTCCTCATATCCCTTGAAAAGGGAGAAATACCCATAGCCATTCGCCTAGATTTCGAGTGTTCCAACAACACAGCCAAGTATGAAGTACTCATACAAGGCTTAAAAATTTCGAAAACTCTAAGGGCATCATGCATCAAAGTCTTTGGAGATTCTTTACTTGTCATAAACCAAGTGTTAAAGATTTAGCAAGTTAAAAATGAAAAACTTCTTCCATACCACGAGTTGGTCACCAAGCTGGTCAAGCGTTTAAATCGTGTACTCTCACACATGTAGGAAGAGAGAATAATGGCGTAGCTGATGCCCTCTCATCCTTGGGCTCAGCCCTAAGGGTCGATCCCACTTTGGGAACCAGACCCTTGGAAATATGGCATTCGCCCACTCCATCCACACATGACCTTGAAATTTGCCAAAACAAACAAACTGATACTGAAAAACCTTGGTTTCACGACATAAAAAGTTTTCTAGAAAGTGGGGGATTTTCTGAATTCGCTACATCCAAAGATAAGGCTTTCATCCGAAAAATTTCCACCCGATATACGATTTTGGGAGGGGTTCGTTACAAAAAAAGTTTCACTGGCATCTTACTAAGGTGTGTCAACCTAGAGGAGGCTAGGATAATAATGCATGAATTCCATGATGGAGAATGTGGAGGCCATGTAAATGCCAATATGATGGCGATGAAAATACTTAGAGCGGGTTATTTTTGGTCCACCTTAAAGCAGGATTGCCATGACCATGTTAGGAAGTGTCACCCATGTCAAGTGCATGGACAGGCCATCCATATCCCTTCATCTTCATCGCATTTCGTGGTCAACTCCTGGCCATTCACCATGTGGGCGTTTGACATCATAGGACCAATATTTTATCATGCATCAAATGGGCATAGGTTTATCCTAGCAACCACTGAATATTTTTCAAAATGGGTTGAAGCTACCTCCCTGACTAACGTCAAGGGGAAACATGTAGTGACATTCATTAGGAAAAATATTTTGGCTCGCTTTGGGGTTTCAAAGGACTTAGTGTCCGACAATGGTACCCCCTTCGAAAACGAGAGAATGGTTAAGTTATGTAACACGTATGGCATAACTCACCACTTCTGATCGCCCTACTACCCTCAAGGCAACGGCCCAGCCGAAGCCACAAATAAGACTCTCATAAGCATTATTGAGAAGACTTTAGAGAAGGGTAGGATGTGGTATGAGAAGCTAGATGAAGCCTTATGGGCTTATAGGACTTCCATCTGAACCCCCACAAACGCCACACCATTTGAGTTGGTCTATGGCACAAATGCCATTCTCCCCATTCATACCAAAATTCATTCATTTCATACATTCATTGCACTCGACCTTCCCCTAGAGACACTACAGCATGCTAGAATGGCCGAACTGGATTTGTTAAATGAGCGAAGGCTCCTTGCCATGGATCATGCACATGCATACCAGTAAAGGATAGCCCAACACTATGAGAAGCATATGAGACCTCGCCACTTCAAAGTGGGAGACCTTGTGCTCAAAATTATCCAATATCGTGGCCCACATCCACTTGGAAAGTGGCGGCCCAAGTGGGATGACCCTTATGTTGTGCGTGGAACCACCACGAACAATGACTGGCTAATTGATGTCGAGAGTAGGAACTTAGCCGACCCTATGAATGCTCAATTTTTGAAAAAATACCATGTGTAGGGTCTAAGCTAAGCCCTATATTTCGAAAATATGTTGAAAACCTCCTTTTTGAAACTTCGTGAGTAAGGATCAAAGCAAATCGTGCAACCCTGAATGAGAGACTCGATTGCTTGTGAAAGAGCGGAGTTTTCCAAAATCGATGGGTCACATTTCAAAAATCCTTCTTCTTACAAACGGAGGCCTGATTCAAAATAGCAAGATACTTGCAAGTAGTACGTGTTATTTCTAAATAGGCTGATCTGGGATGAATCGAGTAGATCCTTGGGATAAGTCCTCCCCCCTTCTCTTCTCCTTCCAAAAGGAAAATTTGGCGAAAACAAAGGGAAATCCCTACCAAAATCTCTTTCCCAAAGAAAGAAAAGTTGAATCCCAAAAATAGAAAATCGGTTCTTCTATGGAAAAGAGGGAATAAAGAAAAATTACTCCCAAAGGGGGACCCTCTATGAAAAAAAGAAAGAAACGGCCAAAAAGCTCAAAAAGAGCATTTTTTTGCCTCTATGCCTTAAACCACGGGACACTCAAGAAGGGACCGTGGTAAACTCTTTCCCATCCCTGTGACTTATCCCAAGGTAAAGAAGGGTTCATTTCGAGGAGTCCTAAAGTAAAAATAGGATTTACTTACTTGAATCTCATCTTGTTTGAGAGTTAGACGTCTAAGTAAGGCGTAAGAATTTTGAAATATGGCTTGATTTCGAATAAAACCTCCGCTAGATTAGCGAGTGTCAAGAATCAAATAAAGAAAAAACACGAAAAGCTGAAGTCCTTACGATGGAAGCTAAAAAGGATCTTTCCTCTTTCAAAAACGATTTTAGAAAATCCTCGAACATCGAGCAACCTAAGACCAGCTCACTTGGTGCAGCAGGTCTTCATAAGACTCCCTAGTTCGACTATTACATTAAGTCTCTAGGAGACCATACTTCCTAGCATATCATCCCATGCCTCTCATTCATATTTACGCATGGAAGATTGCATCAATCCCAATTAGGACTAGAACCATGTAGGTAAGTCCCCTTTGGCGAGAATCTCCTCCTACCAGGCTTAAAAGAAAATGTTCTCTAAAAACTGGGACGATCCCATATTCTCGAGGACAAATCCCGGGAGAAAGCAAACAGGAGTGTTATCATCTTTGCCATTATCCAAATCAATTTGGATAATGCCAAAGAGGGGCATCTGTAAACACCCCAAAATCCCACGACTTTCATAAAACATACCTGGTTTACAAAATCAACTCCAAAAAGGCACTTTGAGTTTTGAAAACCCAGGAGCCTTCCCAAAACCCTGCAAATATTGCTTTAAACTTGTAAATAGTATTTTAAAACTTGTAAATAGTGTTTTGAAACCCCATGTCCAAATAGGAGCTTTTTAAACCTAGGCTAAGCCCCATTTTCCAAGAACCCAAAGACAAACAGGTAAAGCATGCAAAGACGACACCTGATCGAAAAGCAGCCCAACAAGTGGCTCACAAAGGCCAATTCCAGAAGCAGGCTCATAAGCAGTTTCTAGAGCCTAAAAGAGCATCCTGGCCTGATAAAAGCTAGGTTCAAAAGGCGAAAGGAAGTCCTATGCACGAGGCAGATTGCAAGCTAGGAAGCACCAGGAAGCTAGATCGAACATCCTCACCCAAGCATCAAGAATCTGAACCGAAAAAGTCAAAAATGAGTAGAAATAGAGTCCGAAAAGGCGAAAAGGAGTTCGAATGACAAAGATTAGGAAACCAAACACCAGACGGAGCGCTGATGAAGCCAGTGCCCACACAGATCGTCTGCCTCGAAAAGCCAAAAAGGACCATCTGGAGAAAATTTGGATTGGATCTGGACCATAAATATCCAAATCCATATCCAAATAGTGTTTGGATTTGGGGTCGATCCAAATAGTGTTTGGATTTGGATTGGATCCAAATAGTATTTGGATTGGATCAGATCTGGACCAAAATATCCAGATCTATATCTATAAAAATGTTGGATTTGGATCGGATATAGATCTCAAAATATCTGAAATCCAAATCCAAATAGTGTTTGGATCGGACATGGATTCCATGATCCAAACCCAAGACCCATATCCAAGACCCACTTCACTTACATATAAATAGGAGTGAGGGGGTCTCTAAGAAGTTCACGTGAAATCCAACTTGGAGGAGCTTGGAGGAGAGAGAGGGTATTAAGGTGAGTACTTAGTGCTTTCTTAATTTTGTTTACTGGGTTAATTGTGGGCTAAATAGGGGATTAGTGTGGGCTGCACCACCTTGATTTAGGGCTGGATTTGCTTGAATAAGGAGGCATGGAGTGGCTGATGTGGAGCTTGAGCACATCCCAACCGACCCTAAAAGGTAAGCCCCACTTACCCCCTAAACCCTTCTTCTTAACCCCTCTAAACCACCTTAAACCTACTCTAACCAACACCACCTAACTACCCCACAACACCTCTAACCCTAATCAAACCCACCTAAACCCCCAACCGACTCCACCTTAAAACTCCCGGCCACCCCTAGCCCTACCCGCTCCCGCTCCGTGCACCCTGCACGCACCCTGCAAGCGCCCCGCTCCCTCACCGCGCATCTCTCTGATGCCGCGCGCCCCTTGTGACGTGCGCCCAGTGCCTGTCGCCCTAACTCCCCGCCTGGCGCTTGGCGCCCACCGACCTTCCACCCTACCATGCCCCAACCACTACCTGCCACCATCTCCTAGCCTAGCATCCACAGCCATCACCACCTCCTAGCCTTCCATCCCACCACCTTACACTCCTTAGCCGACCTTCACCTCACCACACACCCCGACTCCATACCGCACCCCACCTAACACCGCGCCCTGACCTACCATCTAGCACCTCCTTTCCATAACCCCCACCAACACCCGTGAACTCCTTGCCATAATCCCCACCAACAACCGTGCTAAGACCTGCACCCATTCTTGCCGTGAGCCCTACCTCTCACGCCTAAAGCCCCACTAAGCTCAAAGGCTTCGGCCAGCCACTTCACGCCTCAAGATTCAAAGGAGACCCGTCCGTGGTTGTAAAGCTAGCACAAGCTCGTGTAGATTGGAGTGGACAAACATCCGAATCACTTGTAAGTGTTTCAAATTCGGTATTTACATATCTCCTTCTACATTCTATTCAATTTGGATACGGGGTTGTATTAACGGAGCTTTGTCTCCCCCCAGGATGTAATAACAATGCTTGATACACAAAGCACACACGAGCACTTGAGCTTTAGCTCTTAATCTCGTACATCAAGCACCCACATGCACAATTGAGCCTTCGCTCTTACTCCAAAGGCTCTAGTAAGAGTTGCGTGAGTTGTCTTCAATTTACACACTTCACCCACGCGTGCATTGAGCCTTCACTCTTATTATATATATGTATTTACATTCAGCTGGGTTGTTACATTAAGTCATGTGAGTTTGTCATTTCAATTACACACTCGCACCCAAAAACACCTGAGCACTTGCTCAAGCACCTCACGCACCATTTTGGCCTCAACAGCCACTAAGATATAGCTATATCTCTATATTTTCAGTTGTGTGAGTTTTCCCGGTTTAGTTGTGTATGTCTTTCAATTCTGGGTTATTAATTTTCAGTCATGTGAGTTGCATTTCAATATATACACAACACACACGCACATGTTGGCGACCTTCGAGCCCATATATATATAGTTGTATCTCCCTTTTGGTTGGGTTTTACATTTCAAGTCGTGTGAATTGTTTTTACATTTATACACAACACACACGCACACGTTGGCGACCTTCGGGCCCATATATATATAAGTATTTCCCTTCCGCACTTTACATTTAAGTCGAGCGGGGTTTTACATTCAAGTCGTGTGAGTTGTCTTTCAATTTATACACAACACACACGCCCACAATTAAGCCTTTCCGCTCTTAAGATATAGCTATATTTCCCTTCCGCAATTTCCCTTCGGCTATGTCTTTCAATTTCGGGTTTTAAGGTTCAGTTGTGTGAGTTTGCATTGCATATCCGCCATACCATGAGATAGGGCGCATACTTGCATCAAAGCAACCTCGAACAACCTGTGCAAAATTGCCAAGACTTAGGCACTTGATGCACACATCTCACGCATAAGTGGCTAAAACCAAAGACATAAGAATGCGCAAATCCCACGTGAATAAAATCTGCAACTAGACAAACCAAATCGATCAAACACTTTCATACTTTTCAAAAAAGGTCATACTTGTTCAAAATCGAGTTTTCTAAGCGTACAAACTGACCCTTGAGCATCGGTTCAAGAAGGTTTGCGACGAAAAGAGCCCACTTGTGCACAGTCACCCCATAAGTCAGATATTTCAAAACTTACTTCGCTAGTTTCAGTAAGCTAGCTGGTACGTCCTTTTAAAGCGACTTAGACATACGAAAAGGTTCACTCTAGGCCTAAGAACCCAGAGTGAAAATTTCCGCATGTCTACACCAGCTTAGTCTGGTAAAATTTTAAGGATTTTTGGAGACCTGTAATGTATTCAAATCCCTTCTAGAAACAAGCTCTGAAAACAGAATTCTCTGTTTTTCAGCAGCTTGTATATTTCAAGTATTGAATCAAGGTGCACAACTCAAAACTTTTTCAAAAACACTTGTTCACGTGAAAGGGAGTTGAATTTGTGGTAAAGATGAAATTTCTAAGCGCTCAACACCAACCCTTGAGCATCGGCTCAAGAAGGTTTGAGTGAAAATATCTTGCTTGCCTACAATCGCCTAGAAGTCTAAATTTTCAAAAATATTTGCTAGTTTTGAACTAGTTGGCACGCTCGCGCAAGCGTAGGTGTGGAAACTTTCATTTTAAGTCTTCTTCATAAACTTTGGAAAGAGAATTTTCATGTCTACAGAATTGGCATGCCCGGTGGGACTCTGGTCTTAAGGAACTTCCTTTCAAAAAAGTGAACTCCAAAAACTTTACAAAATTGTGGTGTTTTTCAAACTTGTGCACAAATTTTGAAAATAATGGATGAAAGCAAGCCGAGAAAATCCTCATCGAATGCTTCAAAGTGGTTTCCCAAATCCTCTAAAGCCCAAGAAGAGATGGCTGCTATAAAACAAATCTTTAGAAAGATCGATGCTCTAAGCCATGAGGCCAAGGCTCATCGATCACATGAAAGCTCATCTCAGGCACATAGAGAGAAAGATCATGAAAGGAAAACCAAATCAAATCCAAAATTCGATGAAGGATATGAGGCTGGAGATGAAGCTCGAATGAGGATCAAATCATCCAATTCCAAGCATCCAAGCACCCCAAGTTCCAAGCAAAAACCAAAAAAAGATTTTTATAGTTCAAAAAGCCAAAAAAATCTCAAAAATTTTCAAAAACCAAAAAAACTTGAAAAACAAAAAGTTGAAATTCCGAAAGTTGGGAATGAAGTCCATGCTCTTGGGCGCACACATAGAGTGGGGCATGAGATCCACACTCAACACACCTCACGAGAGGATGAGAGTCGTATACACCTAGGGTTGGAAACGGATAGGAAACGGGATCTCAAAGCCACACATGAGTCACTTGAGGACGAGGCTTGCTCTCACCATGAAAAGGTAGACGAGCCGGAAAGAGGTATGTCCAAAGCTCCTCCTCCTCTAAACTCTCCTCTAGATTTAGGGTCATTGGATGCACCGAATCACACCCATGCACCCACAAACCCACAAAACATGCCCAAAAATGAGGATTTTCAAGGTGCGCTGAATGTCCTGCACTAAGAAAAAGAATTTCAAAATAAAAAACCAAATAAAGATCAAAATATGATAGACATGGTTACTAAGGCATGCATCGACATCCTAGGAACACCCAACTCTACCATGCAAACTTCCTCGAGCCTAGTCTTGTGCCATGAACCCAAGCCTACGGCCATAAACCCAACTAACCCATCCCTAGGGGCACCTCGGGTTGTGCCTAGGGAGCATGTCAAAACCATCCCCCATTTAGAGCCTAAACCATCCCAACCTAGGGTCGTGTGGAAGCCCAAGTCTTCCACCACCCATCCATCCCATATCCTACCCAAAATAGAACGGGTATATATCCATGATATAGACGATTCCATATTCCAAGGACATGAACTTTACAAAATATTTTCAAAAATCATAAAGCCTTGGAATATAATCTTAAACATGGGATATAAACCATACCAAGGTCTAGGAGCCCATAGTCAAGATTGTCTAGAACCAATCATAACTACACCAAACCCGAATCAATATAGATTGGGCTATATCCCATCCATACCCCCTAAGCCACCACCTAAGACCACTTGGGTCAAGGGTGGCCCTAGAACCCACTAAAACTGAAACCCATGGCTTAGATCTATTGTTTAAAGTCTAATTCATAGAGTTTTCTTTGTAGGTTCGATGGAAGATCCCCCCCTTTTTCAAAAATCAAAAAAATTAGATATTCTCAAAAACCAAAAAAATTGAAATCTATAGTTGTATCGTATTTCTAAAAATCCAAATAATTCATGAAGTCTAACTGTAGACACGAGGAAATTTCCACTCCAGGTTCTTAGGCCTAGAGTGAACCTTTTCGTATGTCTAAGTCGCTTTAAAAGGGCGTGCCAGCTAGCTTACTCAAACTAGCGAAGTAAGTTTTAAAATATCTGACTTATGGGGCGACTGTGGATAAGTGGGCTCTTTTCATCACAAACCTTCTTGAACCGATGCTCAAGGGTCGATTTGTACGCTTAGAAAACTCGATTTTGAACAAGTATGACCTTTTTTGAAAGTGTTTGATCGATTTGGTTTGTCTAGTTGCAGATTTTATTTACGTGGGGTTTGCACGTATCCTATGTCTTTGGTTTTAGCCACTTAGGCGTGAGATGTGTGTATCAAGTGCCTAAGTTTTGGCGATTTTGCACGGGTAGTTCGAGGTTGCTTTGATGCAAGTATGTGCCCTATCTTGTGGTATGGCGGATATGCAATGCAAACTCACACAACTGAACCTTAAAACCCAAAATTGAAAGACATAGTAGAAGAGAAATTACAAAAGGGAAATTGCAAAAGAGAAATATAGCTATATCTTAAGAGCGGAAAGGCTCAATTGTGGGTGTATGTGTTGTGTATAAATTGAAAGACAACTCACATGACTTGAATGTAAAACCCCGCTCGACTTGAATGTAAAGTGCGGAAGGGAAATACTTATATATATATGGGCCCGAAGGTCGCCAACGTGCGCGTAAAGTCTTCATATGAATGTAAAACTTGAGTTTTCTTGTTGGTGCAATGTAAAACCCCACTCGACTTGAATGTGGAAACTTTCATTTCAAGTCTTCTTTATAAACTTCGAAATGAGAATTTTCATGTCTACAGCTATCATCCTCATATTGAGCAAGTAAAGCACCCAATGCATTCATATGAATGGAAATATAAAGGAACAAAGGTTTTCCATTCTTTAGAGGTTTTAAAATCAGAGGATTTACCAAATAAGTTTTCAATCTTTCAAAAGCTTTTTGGCAATCATCATCTCATTCAAATTTAACCTCTTTTCTCAAAAGCCTATTGAAAGGTTCGCATCTTGTTGCTAGATTGGAGATAAATCTCCTAATTGCTTGGAGTCAACCTTGGAGGCTTCGGATTTGGGTCAAGTTGGAGGGTGGAGGCATGTTTATGATGGCTCGACACTTAGAGGGGTCGACTTCTATGCCCCTTTGGCTTACCATGAACCCTAAGAGTTTTTCCGATTCCACTCCAAAAACACATTTTTGAGGGTTTTATTGAGAAAAGTGGTCATAAGAAACATGATCATGTATTTTTTACTAGCACTTTTTATTTTGATCACGGTCTATTCAAACTTAACACAATAAATAATGAAGGATCATCTACTTCTTCTACTTATATTGAACGTGCAATGCTTGCTAATGTGAATTCTATACCTCTTGTCACATAAATCAAATGCATTGTACACATTCAAAGAATACACAGAAGAAACTGAAAATCAATTAGGATGCCCTATTAAAGTGTTGAGGTCTGATAGAGGTGGATAATACACATCGTTTGAGCTTTTATAATACTATAAAAAACATTGTATAATTAGGCAAAACCACAATGACTAGGACACCTCAATAAAATTACTATTTGAGGTGTATTTTTTATCGGATACCCAAAATAATTAAAAGGGTACCATTTTTATCACAAGGACCTTAGATTGATAAAAAGTAGGGATGTTGAATTCTTAGAGAAACTAAGAATGACATCCTTACAAGTAATGATAATACTAATAGTGATCTTTTAGATCTTAATGAATCATCGTTTAAGTCATAGAGATGAGGCAACTGATAACTTAAGTTAACAAGAAGCAATGAGTTCATCTGAATCACAAGATTGAATAAAAGCAATGGATAAAAAATTTGAATCCATTGAGAAAAACCAAGTCTAAGAGTTGACCATTTTGCCAAAGGAAAGAAAATCAATTGATTGCAAATTTGTATTCAAACAAAAATATAAAGTCGATGTTTCAATAAAAAAATTTAAAGTGAGGCTCACTGCAAAAAGGTTTTCACAAAAGGAGGGAATTGATTAAATTGAAACATATTCTCCAATTGTGAAATTTGTACCTATAAGAATACTTTTGGTAATTGTTTCCTTTTATGATTTGGATTTACATAAGCTAGATGTAAAAACTAGTTTTTAAATGGTGAGCTTAATAAAATAATTTACATGAAACCGCCAAAAGGCTATGTAATTAAAAGTCACGATGATATGGTATATAGGTTGAAGAAATCCTTATATAACTTAAAGCAATCACCTCATCAATGGTATTTGACTTTTTAAAATGTTATTGTAGAACTTGAGTTTGTGGCTAATCAGTTAGATCTTTGTGTGTATCTTTGGAATAGTGGGAACTATTTGTCATCTTATAATGTAGATGACATTATGTTGACTGATAATGACAATGATATGATTGTAAGACCAAGTCATGGTTATGCTCTAAGTTCAAGATGAAAGGTATGGGAGAGGCATCCTATAACTTGGGTATAAAAATTACTCATGATTGAGTATTTATACTATTATGTGTAAGTCAAGAGAAATATATTGACTATATCCTCAAGACATTCAGAATGGGTGACTGAAAGTCAGTAAGTACACCTGTTGCTAAAGAGGTCAAACTTAGTAAAGTGATTGTCTAGATAATAAATAAGAAAAACTAAATGCTTCTTATGCTGTAGTTGTTGAAAGCTTGATGTATGTTATGTTGTGTACGAGATATATCAATTTTGTTGTTGGTCTAGTAAGTAGATATCAAAGTAATCTTGATTGACAATATTGGGTTATTGTGAAAGGATCTTGACTTAAAATTGTGCTATTAGGTATATGAATTAAAAATAATTGGATACTTAGATGCTGACCTTGTTGAAACAAAGATGACAACAAATAAACTTTCGGTTAAGTTTTCTTATTTGAAGCTATTGTTGTTTCTTGGGCATGTAAGAAATAAAGTTGTGTAGTATTACATACACAAGAGGTTGAGTATATTACTTATAGTATAGCTGCAACAAATGTCATTTGGATAACTTGCTTTATTCGTGATTTGAAGCTTAATATAGACAACAATCTAATTGTCATTTATTGTGACAACACAGTAGTCATAACTCGTATAAAGAGTGAAGCTGATAGCTTAAGAAGCAAGCATATAATGATAAAATATCATCATGCACCTGATATGATATAAAAGAATGAAATATCTATCACTTACCTTATTATAGAAGATATGATAGCAGACCCCCTTCACAAAAGGTATATCTCAAGACTTGTTTGCTAAACATGCTACCAATATGGGATTAAGACATGTTTAGGATTCTATTTATGTGAAAACTCTTATATAAGTTGTTATGTTGAAAAAACGTATTGATTATTGAAACTATATCATGGGATAACTCATGAGAGTTGTACTTTAAGTACAATTTGAAATGATACAATTGAGAATACCATTGAATAGTGGGAAGAAATCATTGTATCTTGATTCGGCTCATATGATCAAGTGGAAGATGATAACTCCTAATATTTGTGGCGATAAGGTCTCTAAGTGACAATCATGGAATATGGAAGCCCCATCCTTCCTTATTCCATGAACTGCTTTCTATTTTCAAACAACAAATGATTTTCAATAAATATAACAATTACCATTTTACAAAATAAAATATAAGAGGCATAACAACGTGGAGCCGTTTCTCCTAACGGTAACAAACATCCAAGGTAGGCAGAGTACTAAAGAAATAAAAGGAAAAGAGTTGGGTTACAAAGATATACACATATACGATTTTTCTCTCCCTACTCTCGGTCTCCAAGCTCTCTTTTTCTTTTTGTGTAAAACCATCTTAAAGAAACGGTGTTAGGCGATCCAAACCCAACAATGATCGCTCTGCTGCGTTAAAAACCAACACAAAAAATCATGTACAACAAACATATGGGAGATAGATACTTAATGGTGATAAGCGGCAGCTCGCCTCCAGCTTTCATTTGATGTGCTGAATGGATTTTAAGTTGGACGCTAATCTTGTTATGAGTGCATCTCATTTTTGTGCAAGAGGAAGCTTGAAATGCTGCAACCAAAGAGGCTCTCTCATGATTGATAATGTAGCAGAAACGAACTTTGTCTTGGGTGCATTGGCACGATTTGGTAGATTCATGCTACTCATGCAACTTGCACCCAGCACCGGCCCTGGCTTGAGGGTCATAGATGAGGTTGGTTATCCGCTGCAACGCGAAGGCTTCCTAACGTGGCCTAATGTATTATGATTCTGAAATAGCCCAGTGCATGTATTAGCACTGAAAAGATTTTACCGATTGATAAGACACAATACTTGATCGCCTATCAGAGTGCAGTGCAGTACAGTACATTAGCAATATTATTTTTATTCTTATTATTATCAGCCCAATGTATTAGCTTTGAAAAGATTGTCCCCATTGACAGAAAACAGTACTTGATCGCCTACCACAGGCGTCCTTTTTCTCTTTCTTGGGTGCGAGCTAACGCTTGTCTGGGTATCACAACCCTTCGAATGCTCGCCGTGGGTAGAGTTCAGGCCCTTCCTCGAGTTCTGGAAGGGAGAAGAGAATGTCCACCCTTCTTCTTTGGTATACATATGTATGGTTTGGCTCGTTGTGTCACACGAAAAGCCCAAAGCATGACCACCCTTCTGGCGACCCTCAGTCTGCTTGTGCTCGGTAGCATTCTCACTTTGTACTTACTATCTGTCGCCTGAATCCAAGTAATACAGATGGTGCATGCGACGTAAACCAATCAACGCGGTGATTGCCCTTTTGCCTGACCCGATCGAAGATGTCAATCTAGTAAAAATAAAAGCAGTCGTGCACGATAGCAAAAGTAACGTTTTGTGTTGGACAAATTTTGCAGCATGCTGGTAAATGAACCGAGATGTTTATAGATCGGCTCTGTTTGGTTCGTCATGACTTCAATATTGTCCTTGTAAATTCACCTCCGGTGTACTCTTCAATGGCTTAGATAAGATCATTTATAAGTGGAACCCCGGTGTTCCCCCACGCAATATACCAAGATATTATTTTGAACACAAGGAGAAAAGTGTGGTTTTCACTGTCGTCTTGCAGTAACAAACCTACACCAACATAGAATTTGAAGGTAAAGAAAAAGTACAATCCGCACTTGATTAAGGTGATCCATCACCTCACCTATAAAAAATTCAGAAAAACTACAGCCTTCTCTCTCTCTCTCTCTGTATATATATATATATATATATATATATATATATATATATATATATATATATATATATATATATATATATATATATATATATATATATATATATATATTTGTCGGTTTGAAACTAGACCACGGTTCTAACGAAGACCAGAGTAGGCCAGGAACCGGCTAACCAATTGAGAAACTAGGGATCCCTTTGTTCTGTTCCAGTTCCGCAGAAGGTGGAATCAAAAGTGGCGGTTCAAACCACCGGTTACACCATTTTTATTATTTTTAATGAAGTTTTAATCTTTTCTATATATTGTATGGTTTGAAATGGTCTGGTACTATAACCGGAATGAACTCGGTCTGGGTTCGGCTTCGGCTCTTGTTTTCAAGAGCATTACAACAAATGGTTTGAAACTGCCTGGTCATGTTTACCAAGAATCCATATATATATATTGTACTTTTTTTTAAAATTTCAACTATCCTCCCTTTTGATCCGACGATTAATATTTGCATGATATGCTCCGATACGAAGTTGCTAGCATATACCAGTCCACCGACCCTCATGTTGTATGGTCTAGTGCGGAAGGACGAAGGGTGTTTGGGAAATGATTTACGTGGGTTTTGGTGGGAACCACGTAATTGTCTCCATTGGAGACCTCTTCCTCTCTCTAAATCTGGTTATTTTAGTGACATGCCCCTATCGGGTCTGAACATGCACATACAGAACGAAGCTCGAGACAGGCCCGACTCGGTCGTTGACGGTTGACGCCTGTTAAGTCGGACCTTACCTTCGAGTCCAACCCAAACATCTCTCTCTCTGTCAGACACACACACACACACACTTTTACACACACACATACCAAGAGGGGCTGCATGTCTTTCTTCGGCGGCCGGAAATCGGTCTACATTTTCTCGACGTCCTTGTCTTCACAAACTCTCATTCGCGTCTTTGTCGTTATCGTATCTCCGAGTTTCCCCAACCTCTAAGTCTCGCTGTTTCCGCTTCCACATTCTGGTACTAAAGACGTTTCGGAGAAGAGACCAAAGGGTTTTGCTCTCTCTTTCTCTCGCCAGCATTTCTAGACGATGGAGAAAAGGAAGGAAGAAATTGCAGAGGACGTCTGCTTCATTTGCAAGGATGGTGGGAATCTCATGATTTGCGACTTCGAGTAAGGATATCCCATTTGCTGATTATATTAGCAGCGTTTTATTGTTACTGTCCTTTATTTAACATATAACCCTTGGATTTTTTAAAGGTTTTGTGGTTTTGTTGTGGAGATAAAGCGCGAAGTCATGGATGAAAGTGAAATCATTCATATGCTTTAGCTGGTCGTCTTTAATGTGTTCCTGATGGTGCTTTTCTAGCTTCCTGGTTGTGGAGTTGGTGGGTTCTTATGGATGGCATGCATCATTGCTTCCCGTGATGCAGTACCAGCATGCTAACTCAAATGAATGAACCTCTCTCTCTCTCATTGCATGCATTTGTTTCTATGAGTCTGTTGATCATGCATGTCTAGATAAATTAACATAAACGTGTTTCTACTTTTCTGAAAAGACGTAGTGTGCATGTTAGTGTTGCACGCGTATCCATGCATGCGTGCATATGGTAGTGTAACGATACATTCTAGCCGGGTCCTGTTAATTTGTTCATTTGCTATCCATGTTCAAAAAATATACACCTTTGAGAAATTTCTATTTTCCTCAGTCTAGATCAACCCTAGCCTGCCTAAATTTAGTATACCAACTAATGTTAGCTGCCAAAAGCAACTCCAATGAGAAATTTCATATGCTTTAGGAAAAGAGTTATGCGCCACTGAAAATTTTTAGTGTGTCCAACTGAATTTATTATGTCTTTTGAACAAATTAATTTTTGTTCTTTAACAACCAACAAGGTGAATATCATCTGCTTCTGGACAACAAACGGGTCCAGTTTCTTTTCTCTTGGCTGACGTGTTTAAATGAAAAGTTTAACTGGATAACATTGGAGAAGCTTTGTTTCAGCCACGAGAGGTGCCCTCATGCTCACTTTCTCGATATCTTCTCCTAATGCCTGCAGGCTGAAGCTTGATCAACTATTTTTGCCCTCTATAATTGGAACCCATTTGTTTGTACCAGGGACTGCCTTAAAGCATATCATGTAATGTGTGTGGGAAAAGACCCTCAATTCCTGGAGTCAGCTGAGCGCTGGACTTGTGGTAAATGACTTGCATTTCATTGTTTTCCCAATGAATTTTTGAGTATGTGCTATGTTACTCCTCACTTGGTCGTAATTTATATGGCTCACTTAATTATTGCAGAGACAATTTACTTAGTACATTGTTTGTTTTGAAGCTTTCAATGTCTATGGGTTGTGTTCAGAGAGGCAACCGTGAACCTTGTGAGAAATATATGGACCACTTTTATAGTTATCTTGTGCATTATCTCAACATTATGTGTACCAGTTTCTTAACAATCTATAACATTTAGCCTTTTTCTGCAGGTTGGCATTCATGCTTCCTTTGTGGAAGGAGCTCAATCTTTCAATGCTTTTGTTGCCCAAGGTCTTTATGTTCCACCTGTATTGGAGTTGCAAATTTTGTGCAGCTTAGAGCAACTAAAGGATTTTGCATTGAGTGCTTGAAGCTTCTATTAATGATAGTGGATGACATAGATGTGGATACAGATGGGGTATGATTTTTTGGTCTTTAAGCTGCATATATCCATCGATAAGTAATTGCTAGAAGCATCACCACAGATCTGGTTTCTCTTTTGATTTTGTTGTCCAGACTCCAGATGTTCTTTTACGATGAGTGGTAACTTACCATGGTTATGTATCTATGAATGTGCTTTTCGTCGCAATATCATTATGGAGAAAGCTACCCTTATGTGAAGATATTACACGCCATAACTTCCAATAATAGGCTCTTTCGTTCCATAAAGGATTCAAATATTCTGTGTAGTTCCTTCAGTACTGGATGTATTTTGGACTGCACAGGCTGTTCTTTGGTTGATCAATATCTTTTTGCTTAACTGGGGATGAAATATTAAGGCATGTTAGAGACTTTTGCTTCTCATATAAGCTCAATAATTTTACTGGATCATAAACCGAAATTTCTACTCTGGACTTTTTCTTCTCTTATATCCATTTCCCATGTACATAGCTGCAATAGTATTCATGTTTCTAATGCATACATGTAACATTTGGAGCTTGCAACAGGTTTCAAGATCCCTTCTTTGCTGATGTGTGACCCTTGACACAGTTCATGAAGAATTAGCAGATATTGTTAACTTCTGTAGCCTCAGTGTGTTCATTGTTGCTATATCGTTGTCATGCATATCTCATTTTGAAAATTCTTCCTTATTTATGTATAGTTATAACCTTAAATTTCATGGATGGTTCCCATTTTGAGTTATGTTAACTTATTCTCCTGGGTGAAAGGTTATGGGTTATGGTTAGTTATACCATCATAATGTAATGTTGCAGGTCTTCAAGTCATCCGTGGGTGCCACGGTTCATCACAAATACTTTTGCACAATGCAGTCTTCTAACAAACTGAATATCGAACACTTAGAGTGTACCACAATATGTGACTATAACACACAATAAGAAAGAGGCTTCCTTAACATGCCAAAAGGCATAACAAATAGAATACATATTACCCTTTAAATAGGGCTGAGTTACATTAGAGAAGGCAGGCAGCAAGGCTTAGGCAACAAAGTACCTGTTATATAGAGTGCCAAAGAAACAAATACTTATACCTAATACATATTATCAAGCTACTGTAATTATGACTTATTTACATTTAATGCCCCGCTTTGCAAGGGGCAAAACCAGTGTTGTCCGTACGATACGGTGTGATACGTATTGTATCGTGGGCTACCACGATAAGATACGGGGCCCCATATCGCAGGTGCAGGTGTATCGCACCGTATCGTGCGATACGGTGTGTACCCTGGGACCCTTATAAAGAGGGTCCTGGCCCGAGAGAAACCCGTGATTTTTCGCAGGTTTCCTCTCTCCTTTTGGATTCCTCAAGCTCCCTAAGAGTCGGTTTTCGCCTCCTTGGTGTTAAAAGCTCTAAAATCGTGCTCTACGGTATCCGTCCAAGCCTCCAAACTCGGATTTAGGTATATTTTTAATGTTTTTTCCATTTTTTTCCTTTATATTTATTGTTTTTTTGTGTTATTTCAGTTTTTTTTTTTGAATGACAAAATATGAAGTTATTAAGTGTGTGTATACGATTTTTATTGCATTCATGAAGTGGGAGACACTCGATTTGAGTGTTATTTGAAGATTGGGGGATTTACGAAGTGCTTTTATTTTCAGGTTTTTGTTTGAATTAAAGTACTCCATTGAGATGGCAGGAAGGGGTGGTAGAGACTCTCATTCAAAGTCTGATGATCCGGCATGGCAGTGGGGTATACTAGTTGAGGGTTTAAGGTTAAAAATCAGATGTTTATTTTGTGAAAAGGTGGTTAGTGGTGGAATTTCAAGGTTGAAACACCAAGGTTGAAACACCACCTAACAGGAACTAGGAAAGAAGTTGCTCCATACACAAGCAGAGTTAGAAGTGTGCCAGAAGGTATTAAATGACAATGCTTGCAGATGATTGAGAGCATACAAGAAAGGAGACAACAAAAGGATGATTTCCAGATGTGTGAAGAAGCTGATGATGCTACTGCCACTGGAGTTGGATTCACTGATAGTTTGCCTTCAGATGCTAGAACAAATATTGGTAGTAGCAGTTCGTGAGCACCTAGCAGAGAAAAGAGGGTTGCAGCTGAAGACTTTGGAGGTGGTAGAAGAGGAAGTTCAGGAAGGAGTAGAGGAAGAGCTTCTTCTTCTAGCATACATTCGTTCTTTCCTTCTTCCACTACACTTGGTGCTCAGCCAGGAATTCGTGCTGCTATGGCTTCAGAACAACTGCACGATCAAGCATACCTTGCAGTGGGCAGATGGTTTTATGGGTTTTATGATGCATGCATTTCATTTAATGCAGCAAACAATTTTCATTTTCAAGCAATGACAGATGCAATTGCTAACATTGGTCCAGGATACAGGATACAGGATGCCCTCTTATCAGAAGTTGAGAGGGAAGATATTAGATCAGACTGTGATTAAAGTGCAACAATACTGTTCGACTTTGAGACAATCGTGAAAGGAAACAGGATGCACTATCATGGCAGATGGATGGACCGATAGGCGAGGAAGGACATTGCTAAACTTTCTTGTATATTGTCTTAAATGACTCATCTTTTTGAGATCTCTAGATATATCAGAGGAGAGGCACACTGTAGAGATCCTACGAGAGGAATTTGATAAGGTTATACAGGAGGCTGGGCTAGAAAATATAGTCCAATTGATTACAGATAATACAGCTAACTACAAAGCAGCTGGAAAGGAGTTGGCTGATATTTATGGGACTTTCTACTGGACACCATGTGCAGCCCATTGTTTAGATCTCATCCTTGAGGACATTGGTGAGATGGATGAAATAAAGGCAGCAACTGAGTATTACCAAGATATTACAAAATTCATTTACAACCATGCATTTGTTTTGTGTATGATGAGGAGATACACAGAAGGTGCAGAGCTTCTTCGCACAGCTGTAACTCGGTTCGCAACAAACTTCTTATCTGTACAGAGTATTGTAAGACAGAAGCAAGCTTTAAAGAGAATGTTCTCCTCAGATGAGTGGCAACAATTTGCAGAGTTACCACAAAACAGAAGGAACAGAAAGTTAAATGAGATTGTAGAAACGGTTTTTAGAAGTTCATTTTGAAATGCATGTATCAGATTATTGAAAATTACTTGTCCTTTAGTGAAAGTTTTGAGATTGGCTGACAGCTAGGAGAAACCATCTATGGGCTACCTTTATTAAGCCATGGACAGGGCAAAAGAAGCGATCAGAAATAACTTTAATGGAAAAAAAAGAGATTATGTGCCCGTGTGGAAAATATTTGATAGTAGATGGAATAAACAATTGCATCAGCCTATTCATGCATCAGCCTACTATCTAAACCCATCATTGAGGTACTCAGCAACCTTCAAAAGGGACGGTGAGGTTAATCGAGGAATCATTGAATGCATCGACAGATTAGTCCCTGATGAGAGCATAGTAGATGCGATACATCGAGAGATGGAGATATATGATAATGCTCTTCACTTGATGGGTTTGCCTATTGCAATTGGCAATCGCTCTACGATGCGTTCAGGTACATTCTTTATTTTCATATTTAAGTTGCATCTTACATTACTGTAGATTATTATGTCTCTAATGTTTATATTTTTTTTACAGATGTTTGGTGGAACAGGTTTGGAAGTGATTGTCCAAACCTTAGAGATTTTGCAGTTAGAGTCTTAAGCCAAACCTGTAGTGCAACAGGTTGTGAAAGAAATTGGAGTGTTTTTGAACACATCCATACAAAAAAGCGCAACAGGTTGGAACACAAAAGGCTTAATGATTTGGTTTATATTCGTTGTAACATGCGCCTTCGTGAAAGGTAATGTTGTATTACTTTCAAATTTTCAATTCGATATTATTTAACTTCAGTTTTCAATTGTTAATATTACTTACTAATTGTTTATCTTTGTTTATGTCGTAGGCAATTAAAAAAAGTAAATAGAGAAGAAAGTCAGTTCGATCCAATAAGTTTGGATAATTTTGATATATTAGAAGATTGGGTTATGGAAGACACTGAAGAAAATGCCCTCCTAACAGAAGAAGACGTTGCTTGGATTAATTTGGAAGGAGCGCAACAACATTATGGAGATGAAGAATTTGATTTTGAAGAAGAAGGTGTGGGCGTGGCTGATGATGATGAGGATCTACAACAAGAAGAAGATGAATATTATTTAGTTGATAATCCTGATTACAATTTGTAAAATATAACATTATATGTAACTGTAGTGTACTGTAAAGTGTAAACTATGTCTGTATTTTATTTTTTGGATTCAAAATATGTAAATTTGGATGTAATTGTTCAATGCTGAATGCTCAATCTGTACTAAACTTACATTATATGAATTTAAAGCAATTATCAGATTTTTCCTGGTTTTTTCTTGATTTTTTTCGATTTTTTACTATTTTTTATTATTTTTAATTAATTTTTGCATTATTTTAATATTAAAGTACGATACGATACGATACGCCCGTATCGTGGAGCCCAGCGATACACGATACGATACGCGTCAGACAACACTGGGCAAAACATAAAGTTTTCTAGTCAAGAAATGGAACCTTGGTGCATAGAGTAACTTGGTAAACACATTTCAAGTTGATACTTCTAACAAACATATTGGAGTCCAAGATTATCTTGTAGATATTTTTCTCGAAGATAATGACAGTCCATTTTAGTATGCTTCGCGTGTTCATGAAATGTGTTATTATTAGCTATTGACATTGCGGGAGTTGGATTGATGCCAACATTGAGATCATTCAGTAGCCTTCTTAATCAAATCAATTTGGTTGTGGTATTGGCCATGCCTTATTTTGCTTTGCTAGAGGAGAGAGATATTTTTTGCTGCTTCTTAAATCTCTATGAGATAAGTGAGTCACCTAGAAAGATGCAATATCTAGTGGACTATTTGTCGTACTTGTCATTAACATTACCATACCAGATCCGAATTACTGTATGCACTTAACTTAAACAAAGAAGAGGGTAAGAATACTCTCTTGTCATTAGTATTCTTAATATATCTTACTATCCTTATAATGACACTCATACCCATAATTGTGGGTGTACGTTGGAATTGGCTTACTTGTGAACAACGTGAGTGATGTCGAGGTGAGTAAAGGTAATATAGGTCAAAGCTCCTATCATTTGCCTATAAGTGTGAGATCACTCGATGATTTCCCATGTGTAAGTTGCAACCTTTGATTATGGATCTCTAGTATTAACTGTGAGCTAACAACAATATCATTAGTCAATTGTGTTTGAGATAAGAAGTACCACCCAATGTTATGTGTGTCGTCTTGTATTGTATGATACACTGTATGGGCTTGTATTGTAAGATATAATATGTTGGCTAGGGAGAAGTATCTCTGACAGTCCGACCTTTGATGACACCACCACTCTGACGGTGTCCTCCAGTCATTTTTTTCCCTTTTGTTACTATACTTGGTATTTAGCCTAGAATTTTGTGTTGTTATGGTTTCAGAGTAATTGTATGAGCAGGCAAACCTTGTAGTGGGGAGATGGTTTTATGATGCATGCATTCCATTTAATACAAGAAATTCCTTTTATTTTAAAGCACTGGTAGATGTCATTGCTAACATTGGTTCAGAGTATAAGATTTTGTCTTATAATTGAGGAAAATTATCAGATAAAGTTGTTCTTCAAATACAAGAGTATTGTTAAACTTTGAGGGAGTCATGGAAGGAGACGTGATCTATCTTGGCAAATACAACAACAACTAAGCCTTTTCTCATACTAGACGGGTGTAGATGCAAAATTTTATTCCAAAGTCTATGTAGAGACTTGAAATCAAATTCACAAATTATGTCGTGTGCGTGAGCGTGCAAGCTAATTTGCTTAAACTAATAAAGGTGATTTCTGACTTCTATAGCGATTGTAGGTAAGTGAATTCTTTTCGACGTAGGCCTTCTTGAATCTTGCGCAAGGGTCAACCTAGACACTTTAAGGATTGTTTTAGGTTTGGTGTGTTTTCAAAATCCACTTTCAATTCCCATAGACTTAACCAAACTCGTGAACTTAGCTTTTGAAAGAAAATATTTCAAAATCTTGAAAAACAAAAACTAGTTATGTTTTCAGAGACTTGTTTTCAGATTTTTTTCAATAGTTTCTGAATCTCCAAAAATCTTGAAAATTTTATAGAAAACATAGCTTGATATGGGGATTTATGAACTATTTTTATTTCGATTTTAAGTGTTGTGGATGTGCTCAATTAAATATGGGAACGTACCTTGCTCAGGTATTCAAGATAGATCTTTGACAGAAATACAGAGGTTTAAAAAAACGGTTGTATCTTGGTATACAAACCTTCGATTTCTATGAACTTGGTCTTGTTGGAAAGCTATGGATCTCAGCTTTTCAATGGAACTATTTTCAATGAAATTGGTTTACTGCAGACAAAGTTATGGGATGATAACCCAACCTCTGTTGCAGGAAATACAAGTTTTACAGACTCTGTTACGATTTTACCCGATCTTCCCTGATTTTATTTACGAGGTTACACGGTCCTACAATCCTTGAAAATTTTATTAGTAGTGGGTTTGTGTGTGTAGATTAGGTGTGCAAAGTTTTGCCGCATTCGGAGCAGAGAGCAAGGAATTAAAAATCAAACATTAGACATATGCAAGATATGGAAAACACGTTTTTAGGTTTACAACATACATGAATGCATTTCGTTCGAATTTAAAAGACAATCCACAACAATTAAAATGTACAGATCACCCTAAAAGAAAGCATTCTTAACATCGAGCTACCATAACTCCCACTTCTGATTCACAGTTATACATAGAAGAATTCGTATGGTATTTATCTTAGCCACCGGGGCAAACGTTTCCTTATAGTCAATTCCATATGATTGACTATAACCCTTTAGCCACTAAACTTGCTTTGTATCACTCTATACTTCCATTTGCATTAAATTTGATAGTGTACACTCACTTATAGTCCACTGTTTTTCTTTCCGACAGGAGATCTTAAATTACCCATCTTTGATTATGTTCTAAAGCTGCGATTTCCTCATCCATAGTTGCACGCCATGTGTGACTCTGATTAACTTCCTCAAAACTCTTGGGATTCTCTGTATTTTCTGCATTCATCACAAATAATTAATATTCTTTTGAAAAATTAGAGTATGATATCATCCAATGTAATGGGTACATGATAGTCTCACATCTTCCCTTTCTTAAAGCAATAGGTCAATCTTCAGATGCACTAGAAGTAATAGGAGTTACCTAAGAAGGAAGAGGAATTGTTTCAGGGTTAGGATCTTGATTCAGGGTAGCATTAGTATTGTGCATAACAACTCTTCTTTCTCCTCTAGAGTAGGTCTTCCATTCACCTTTTTCTAGGGTTCCAATTTTGTGTATTTTCATCTCACTTTCTAAACATACTTTTGAAGGTGTTAATGGTAGTACTATGGAAGTCATATTTGTGGTTGATTGGTCATCCTTTTTCTCATAGAATGAAATTTCTTCATGGAACGATACATCCATAGTAACATAGCATCTCACTTAACTGGGTCATAACATTTATACCCTTTCTGTGTAGATACAACAACAACTAAGCCTTTTCCCATACTAGATGGGGTCAACTACATGGATTCTTTGTTTCCACAGATCCCTATCGTGTGCCATGTCAGCAGTTAACTCACAATAAGCTAGATCATTCTTTATTGTTTCTTTCCAACACTTTTGTGGTCGTCCTCTACCTCTTTTAATGCTTTCCAAATTTAGTTTTTCATACCTTCTTACAGATTCTTCTTTTGATCTTCTTTCTATATGTCCAAACCATCTTAAACGATATTCTCTTATTTTATCCTCTATTGATGCCACTCCTAATTTGTTTCTAATAGCCTCATTATGTATATGGTCTTTTCTTTTATAACCACTCATCCATCTCAACATCTTCATTTTTGTCACAGACATCTTTTCTACATGTTATGATTAACTGCCCAATACTCATAACCATAAAACGTAGCAGGCCTAATTGATGCTCTATAATATTTACCTTTTAACTTTAATGGTATCTTCTTATCACAAAGAATACCTGACGCTCCTCTCCATTTTAACCAACCAACATTAATTCTATGCGTAACATCTCCATAAATTCTTAAAATTGACCCTAGGTATTTAAAACTTTTCTTTTGGGAGATGCAATGTGTGCCAATTTTAATTTCTATGTCCTCTGAAGTAACCAAATGATCAAACTTACATTCCACATATTCTGATTTTGTTCTACTAAGTCGGAGGCCTTTGCTTTCTAATGTTTCTCTCCATAGTTCCAATTTTCTATTAACTTTTTCCTTAGACTCCTCCACTAATACAATGTCACCTGCAAATAACATACACCAAGGTACTTCATCTTGAATATGTTTTGTTAACTCATCAATCACCATTATAAATAAGTATGGACTTGAAGTTGATTCTTGATGTAATCCAATATTAACTTCAAAGAAGTCTATCATTCATTCATGAGTCCTCACACATGGTTTTGCACCATCGTACATGTCTCTTATAAGGTTAATGGATATCAATGTGATACCTCTTTTTTCCAAAATTCTCCAAAGAACCTCCCTCGGTACCCTATCTGCCTATCATAAGCTTTTTCTAGATCAATATATATCATGTGAAGGTCTTTCTTTTTTGCTCTAAAATGTTCCATAAGACGTCTTAAAAGGTAAATCGCTTCAACAGTAGATCTGCCTGGCATGAATCCAAATTGGTTCTTTGTTGTACTTGATACTTGTCTTAACCTACATTCGATAATTCTTTCCCACAATTTCATAGTATGGCTCATTAACTTGATACCTCTATAATTCACATATCTCCCTTGTTCTTATATATGGGTATAAGTGTACTCGCTCTCCATTCCTCGGGTATCTTTTGGTTTCTCCATATTTCATTAAATAGTCTTGTGAGCCAAGTGATTCCTATGTCTCCTAGTATTTTCCAAACTTCTATAAGAATATTATCTGGTCCTACCAATTTACCACCCTTCATATGTTTAAGAGCCTCTTTGACTTCATTCTTTTGAATACGTCGGTAGAAATTATGATTTATATACTTTATTGATTTGGCTAACTCTCGTAAGCTAATATTAACATCTTTATTTTCATTAAAAAGCTTATAAAAATAGTTTTTCCATCTATTTCTTATATCATCATTTGCCACTAGAATTTTTTCATCCTCGGCCTTGATGCATCTAACATAATTAAGATCTTTAGTTTTCTTATCTCTAGCCCTAGCTATCCTAAAAATATCTCTTTCACCCTCTTTTGAGTTGAGTTTTTTATATAAATCCTCCTAAATTTTAGCTTTTGCTTCACTCACGTTCTTTTTCACTTCCTTCTTTGCTTTCTTATAAGCCTCTAAAGTTTCACTAGTTTTCTTAGCATAATGTAATTTGTAACATGCCCTCTTTGCCTTGATTTTATTTTGCACTATTTCACTACACCACTAAGCTGCTTTTTGTGCCGGTACACCTCCCTTAGATTTCACATATCACAGGGTGTACCAACATAATTCCAAACATCTCTTTGAAGGGCTTTCTGTTTAAATATATCTTCTTTCTCGCTTTTGAGGTTCCACCATTTAGTTCGAATAGCTCGATGCACTCTTTTCTTCTTTGTCCATTTTTTTTATTTGTAAATCCATAACTAAAAGTCGATGTTGGGTGGTTAAGATTTCTCCTGGAATTACCTTGCAATCTTTACAACATGCTCTATCTTTTTTTCTATAAATAAAGTAATCAATTTGTGTTTGTGATAAGCCACTCTTATAAGTAATTAAATACTCTTATAAGTAATTAAATGTTATCTCATTTTTTGAAGATTGTATTGACTATAAAGAGATTAAATGCCATAGCAACATTTAAAATCTTCCTACCTTCCTCATTTATATCCCCAAAACCAAAGTTTTCATGAATGCTTTGATATCTTAATGCCTTTTTACCGACATGTCCATTTAAGTCTCCTCCTAAACAAATCATCTCTTTGTGGAATTCTTTGAATCACCTTATCTAACTCTTCCCAAAAAGCCGTCTTTATACAATCTTTTAGTCCTACTTGAGATGCGTAAGCACAAACTATATTCAAAATCTCTTCTCCTAACACTAATTTCAACGTCATGATTCGGTCACCATATCGTTGTATGTCTACTACACTATCCTTTAAATCTTTATTTATCAAAATACCAACTCTTGTTTCGAGCCTTTTCCTTACTTGAGTACCATAATTTAAAACTTGTATCCTCAATCTCCTTTGCATTTTCTCCAACCCACTTTTGTAAACATATAATATGAATGTTTCTCCGAATCATAGTGTATCTACCACCTCTATTATGTTATCGGACATTGTTACGATATTTCAAGAACCAATATGAATCTTATTATCTAGGACTAGCTTCCTTACCCCCCCGCATCCGTCCATATTTAAAATGCGGAGACCCTCTCTGTAATTTATTGACTACATTTGGGCGGCAAAGTAACGGGACTAACTTCTTTACCCACACCCGTTCATGATGTGGGAACTCTCTTTGCATTTGATTCACTACGTTCGAGCAAAAATGTAGTGGCTCTTGCTTACTTTTCACTGCATTCAGACAATGTAGCGCATCGGTAGGCGGAGACACCCTAAAGCAATGCTCACAATTTGTGAAATCCATTGTATAAAAAATCTGACAAAGTTTTACGCTGGCTGTGAGAATCCTAATACAACCCTCCTCCTTTATCCGGGCTTGGTATAATTTAATTGTTCATCTTGTTTTTTGAAGATTGTATTGATAATAAAGAGATAAAATGTCATAGCAAAATTTAAAATCTCGCTACATGCCTCATTTATATCCCAAAACCAAAGGTTTGATGAATACCTTATATCCTAATGTCTCTTTACGGACATGTCCATTTAAGTCTCCTCCTAAACAAATCATCTCCTTTTGTGGAATCTTTTGAATCACCTTATCTAACTCTTCCCAAAAAGCTGGCTTTATACTATCTTCTAGTCCTACTTGGAGTGCTTAAGCACAAACTATATTAAAAACCTTTGCTCCTAACACTAATTTCAACGTCATGATTCGGTCACCATATCATTGTATGTCTACTACACTATCCTTTAAATCTTTATTTATGATAATACCAACTCTGTTATGAGCCTTTTCTTTACCTGAGTACCATAATTTAAAACCTGTATCATCAATCTCTTTTCCTTTTTCGCCAACCCACTTGGTCTCTTGTAAACATATAATATGAATCTTTTTTAGAATCATAGCATCTACCACCTCCATTATGTTACCGGACATTGTTACGATATTCCAAGAACCAATATGAATCTTATTATCTAGGACTAGCTTCTTTAACCCTTGCAGCCGTCCATATTGAGAATCACATTTGAGTATAGTTCCCTCTTAAAAGTAGCATTGAGAGTATACCGGACATTATACTAGATGAAGTTGTGAACCAGTATACTAGATCCAATTTGATTTTCAGGACAGCTAGCCAAATCTCTTGGGCTGATTATAAGAGCATAAATGTACTCCCAATAGAAGGTATCATCGACTGAATTAACTAGGCACTTACCAAGGCATTTTCCTTATGCCACTTGAAATAAGAAGGATCAGTATTGTCGGGTGTGGGAATTTCTCTAGTTAGGTAGTCCCATTTTCCTCTAGCCAACACAAATTCATTAGATCTTGCTCATTGTATGTAATTTCTGTCATCCAACTTCAAATTCATGATTTGGAATGTTGGAATTTTTTGCATTTTCAGCAACTTTTCCTTTTTTGTCATGGTCACCCTTTACTCTAGGTTGCGATCTCTATATTTCTTTCAATTTCTTTTTTATATCGCCCTCTTATTGATGAGCAATACCTTCTAATACACAACTGGACTGCTCCCGAGTGTAAACCTTAGTTCCTTTGAGAAAATGCCTCTTTTTCGCGATCTAAGTGTCCTAATCCCATGGATTAAGCTCTGATACCATGTTGAATAAATCTAATCCACCGAAATACCATACAAAATGCAGCAAATAGAATGGAGCTTGGAATCAGCAGCATGCCCTCCTCATGAAGTCGGCAGCTGCACTCTTTATTTTTCTTTCTCTTAGAAAGCCTTAATGGTCAGTATTACACTAATATAGACTTTATAACTTGAAAGATCATTCAACCCCTACTTAACAATATAAACATTACAACTTAAAAGACACTTTGCTGTTATCCCTCATGTAGATACAGATTTGATGCAGTATATCATGTATTTGGCCCATCTTTTCAACAAATACACCAATTGGCCCATCTTTTCAACAAATACACCAAGAATCTGGGCCCAAACTTGATTGAAAGTCTTTAGGAAAAAAGAATATACTTGGAAATGTAGATATATTAGTATGATGAAGAACAAAATGATGTCCCTTCTTAAAAAATAATCTTCCCTACTTGTCACGCAACTCAAAGGAGTTCTAAACTTGATCAGCGCTCTGCTACGATACAATGGAGCAGGTCCTCGAGTCACTGGTGGCTGCCACAGTCCAAATCAGTCTTGTAACAGACTGAATATCGAACACTTAGAGTGAGCCACAGTATGTGACTATAACACATCTTAGAGGCTTCCTTAACATGTCGAAAGCCATAACAAATAGAATACATACTGCCTTTTAAATAGGGCTGAGTTACACTAGAGAAGGCAGGACTAGCTGTTGGCAGCATTTTGAGGCATTGATACTTAAAGTTCTTTTCAGATGCACTAAAATATTAAAACTACTGATTTTCATTTGCTTCCAGCCTTACAGACTTCTGAAAATTTGCTAGAATGTAGGTCATGTGGGAATCGGGAAGGTGTTAGGCACCCCTTCAGGATAACCAGAAAACTTCTAATACTAGTGGACCAGTAGCTTTAGGCATGTGGTTCGTTTTTCCAAGTCCACTCTCATAGTTTTCAGGAAATATAGCTGAAGATGCGGAAACTAGTTCTTTTCTCCCAGTTCCAGTTACAAGGTCTAAGATATGTCACCATTCAATCCATAAGGTCAAACTCACCTCAGGAAATTGATAGATCCATAGTGGTTGTGCCCAACCTGCATTGGTATAAGCACTGGTCTCTCATTTATGATTGCTGATTTTTTTCCCGGATATCTTGTGTTATATCCTCTTCTAATCTTTTCTTCATTGGTGTTCTGCACTCAGGGTAAGGTGGATTTTAAAGACACAGAAACCTTGGAGTATTTGTTTAAGGACTACTGGCCAATTGTGAAGGAACATGAAAATTTGTCTGATGATGACATTCATAAAGCTCATGAACTGTTTAGGAAGAGTGAACTCAAAAATCACAAGACAGATCTAGATGAAAACTCTGAATATGTTGTGAGAATTGATCTAGATGATTCAGAAGGGGAAGATGGAAAGATTGGGAGGTCATTTGTGAAAACCAAGGGTATTTCCAGTAGTAGTAAGGTGAAGAAGATTATGAGAAGATATAAATCCAAAAAGAAGCAGTTCATTGGTTGGGGGTCAAAGGAACTAGTAACTTTTCTTCAGTCTATAGGAAAGGCAACTGAAGAGGCTTTTACTCAGCAGCAGGTTTTCGATGTTGTGAAGGAGTATATACAAGAAAATAAGCTGCTGAATCCTCACAAGAGACGGCGGGTATTATGTGACAGTAGACTGCGTGCTCTTTTTGGGAGAAAATCTATCTGTCGCCTTAAGATCAATGATTTGCTGGATTCACATTTTGCAGCAAATGAAATTCCAGATGATGAGCTTAATTTAAGTTCAGAAGATGAGAATTATGAAAAAACACAAAGATTGAGTTTTGAACAGAAGAGCAGGAAATCCATGCGCAAGAGTGATGCTAAAGAAGTAAAAATTAGTGTATATGCTTGTATAACAGCGAAAAACATCAGAGCAGTTTATCTAAGGAGAAGTCTGATTGAGGAGTTCCTGAGATCCCCAAATACACTTGCTAGTAAACTTACTGGTTGTTTTGTGAGAATCAGAAGTGATGTCAAAGTAGATTTTAGAAACTCGCACCAACTTGTTCAAATAACTGGTAAATGAGTATGCAGCCCTTTCATTCAACTAAGGCCTCCTCTCTTCTACAACACATGCATGCACTCATGTTCTAACTTCACTTTAATTTGGTGGACTTGCAATTTAGCTGGATTTTGTGTTGTATCAGGTACAAAAGAGATAGTGGAGGATCACAAGACAGGAGATTCTCCCACAAACATCGTCTTGCTCGTGTCAAACCAAGAAAAGGATGTCCACATTCACATGGTTTCAGATGATGATTTTTCTGAGGTTTTCTGGTGGATACCTTTTTTTTATTATAGGATCTATGACCAGCACATTAAGCATTCAGCGGCTGCTGTTCTTTTTGCTGTTTGTTCAAATACTTAAAACGTCCTGGCACTTTCCATGTCATATGGCAAAATGTCCAATAGCTTCAAGTACTAAAAACATGCTCAAAATTACACGTCTTGGCTTGTTACTAGGTTCCATGGTGCTGGTTGGACATATCATTTCTTTTGTACTCTCATTAATTAGTGGCACATGGATTAACCTTTTATAATTTTATCTAACCTATATGTTCCAGTGAACTCCGCCCATGTAAGGGATCACCCTTGCATTGCCGGTCCCAAGCCTGGATAAAGGAGGAGGGTTGTGTTAGGCTTCCGACAGCCAGTGTAAAACATCGTCGGATTTTATAACATGGATTACAGAAAGTATGAGTATTGCTTTGGGGCGTCCCCGCCTAGCGACGTGTTGCAAAGCTCGAATGTAGTAATAAGTAAGCAAGTATCACTACATTTTTGCCTAAATGTAGTGAATCAATTGTAGAGAGGGTTCCCACATCATGGACGGGTGTGGGTAAAGAAGTTAGTCCCGCTACATTGCTGCCCGAATGTAGTGAATAATTTGCAGAGAGGGTCTCCTCATTTTGATTATGGACGGATGCGGGGGGTAAGGAAGCTAGTCCTTGATAATAAGATTCGTATTGGTTCTTGGAATATCAAAACATTATCCGGTAAGCTAATGGAGGTGGTAGATACTATGATTCAGAGAAAGATTCATATTCTATGTTTACAAGAGACAAAATGGGTTGGAGAAAAAGCAAAAGAGATAGAGGATACAAGTTTTAAATTATGGTACTCAGGTAAAGAAAAGGCTCATAACGGAGTTGGTATTATCATAAATAAAGATTTAAAGGATAGTGTAGTAGACAGGCAATGATATGGTGACCGAATCATGACGTTGAAATTAGTGTTAGGAGTAAAGGTTTTTAATATAGTTTGTGCTTACGCACTCCAAGTAGGACTAGAAGATAGTATAAAGACAACTTTTTGGGAAGAGTTAGATAAGGTGATTCAAAAGATTCCACAAAAGGAGATGATTTGTTTAGGAGGAGATTTAAATGGACATGTCGGTAAAGAGGCATTAGGATATCAAGGTATTCATGAAAACTTTGGTTTTGGGGATATAAATGAGGAAGGTAGGGAGATTTTAAATTTTGCTATAGCATTTGATCTCTTTATAGTCAATACAATCTTCAAAAAATGAGATGAACATTTAATTACTTATAAGAGTGGCTTAATACAAACACAAGTTGATTACTTTATTTGTAGAAAAAAAGATAGAGCGTGTTGTAAAGATTGTAAGGTAATTCCAGGAGAAAGCTTAACCACCCAACATCGACTTTTAGTTATGGATTTATAAATAAAAAAATGGACAAAGAAGAAAAGAGTGCATCGAGCTATTGATACTAAATGGTGGAACCTCAAAAGTGAGAAAGAAGATATATTTAATCAGAAAGTCTCCTTCAAGGAGATGTTTGGAATTATGTTGAAATAAAATCAAGGCAAAGAGGGCATGTTACAAATTACATTATGCTAAGAAAACTAGTGAAACTTTAGAGGCTTATAAGAAAGCAAAGAAGGAAGTGAAAAAGGCCGTGAGTGAAGCAAAAGCTAAAATTTAGGAGGATTTATATAAAAAACTCAACTCAAAAGAGGGTGAAAGAGATATTTTTAGGATAGCTAGGGCTAGAGATAAGAAAACTAAAGATCTTAATTATGTTAGATGCATCAAGGCCGAGGATGAAAAAATTCTAGTGTTAAATGATGATATAAGAAATAGATGGAAAAACTATTTTTATAAGCTTTTTAATGAAAATAAAGATGTTAGTATTAGCTTACGAGAGTTAGCCAAATCAATAAAGTATATAAATCATAATTTCTACCGACGTATTCAAAAGAATGAAGTCAAAGAGGCTCTTAAACATATGAAGGGTGGTAAATTGGTAGGACCAGATAATATTCTTATAGAAGTTTGGAAAATACTAGGAGACATAGGAATCACTTGGCTCACAAAACTATTTAATGAAATATGGAAAAACCAAAAGATGTCTGAGGAATGGAGAGCAAGTACACTTATACCCATATATAAGAACAAGGGATACATTCAAAATTGTGTGAATTATTGAGGTATCAAGTTAATGAGTCATACTATGAAATTATGGGAAAGAATTATCGAACGTAGGTTAAGACAAGTATCAAGTACAACAGAGAACCAATTTGGATTCATGCCAGGCAAATCTACTATTGAAGCGATTCACCTTTTGAGACGTCTTATGGAACATTTTAGAGCAAAAAAGAAAAACCTTCACATGATATTTATTGATCTAGATAAAGCTTATAATAGGGTACCGAGGGAGTTTCTTTGGAGAACTTTGGAAAAAAAAGGTATTCCATTGACATACATTAACCTTATAAGAGACATGTATGATGGTGCAAAAACATGTGTGAGAACTCATGAAGGAATGACAAACTTCTTTGAAGTTAATATTGGGTTACATCAAGGATAAACTTTAAGTCCATACTTATTTATAATGGTGATGGATGAGTTAACAAAACATATTTAAGATGAAGTACCTTGGTGTATGTTATTTGCATATGACCTTGTATTAGTGGAGGAGTCTAAGGAAAAAGTTAATAGAAAATTGGAACTATGGAGAGAAACATTAGAAAGCAAAGGCCTCCGACTTAGTAGAATAAAGACATAATATATGGAATGTAAGTTTGATCATTTGGTTACCTCAGAGGACATAGAAATTAAAATTGGCACACATTGCATCCCCCAAAAGGAAAGTTTTAAATATCTAGGGTCAATTTTTAAGAGTGATGGAAGAATTGATGGAGATGTTACGCATAGAATTAATATTGGTTGGTTAAAATGGAGAGGAGTATCTGGTATCCTTTGTGATAAGAATATACCATTAAAGTTAAAAGGTAAATATTATAGAGCAACAATTAGGACTGCCATGTTTTATGTTTCTGATTGTTGGGCAATTAATCATCAACATGTACAAACGATGTCTGTGATAGAAATGATGGTGTTGAGATGGATGAGTGGTTATAAAAGAAAAGACCGTATACATAATGAGGTTATTAGAAACAAATTAGGAGTGGCACCAATAGAGGATAAAATGAGAGAATATCGTTTAAGATGGTTTGGACATATAGAAAGAAGATCAAAAGAAGAACCCGTAAGAAGGTTAGTAAAACTAAATTTGGAAAGTATTAAAAGAGCTAGAGGACGACCACAAAAGTGTTGGAAAGAAACAATAAAAAATGATCTAGCATATTGTGAGTTATCTGCTAACATGGCACACGATAGGGATCTGTGGAAACAAAGAATCCATGTAGCCGACCACGTCTAGTATGGAGAAAAGGCTTAGTTGTTGTTGTTGTTGTATGGAAAAACCAAAAGATGCCCGAGGAATGGAGAGCAAGTACACTTATACCATATATAAGAACAAGGGAGACATTCAAAATTGTGCGAATTATCAAGATATCAAGTTAATGAGCCATACTATGAAATTGTGGGAAAAAATTATCGAACGTAGGTTAAGACAAGTATCAAGTACAACATATGAAAGAATTATCGAGCATAGGTTAAGACAAGTATCAAGTACAACAGAGAACCATTTTGGATTCATGCCAGGCAGATCTACTATTGAAGCGATTCACCTTTTGAGACATCTTATGAAACATTTTAGAGTAAAAAAGAAAAACCTTCACATGATATTTATTGATCTAGAAAAAGCTTATGATAGAGTACCGAGGGAGGTTCTTTGGAGAACTTTAGAAGAAAGAGGTATCCCATTGACATACATTAACCTTATAAGAGACATATATGATGGTGCAAAAGCATGTGTGAGGACTCATGAAGGAATGGCAGACTTCTTTGAAGTTAATATTGGGTTACATCAAGTATCAACTTTAAGTCCATGCTTATTTATAATGGTGATTGATGAGTTAACAAAACATATTCAAGATGAAGTACCTTTGTGTATGTTATTTGCAGATGACATTGTATTAGTGGAGGAGTCTAAGGAAAAAGTTAATAGAAAATTGGAACTATGGAGAGAAACATTAGAAAGCAAAGGCCTCCGACTTCGTAGAATAAAGACAAAATATATGGAATGTAAGTTTGATCATTTGGTTATCTCAGAGGACATAGAAAGTAAAATTGCGACACATTGCATCCTCGAAAGGAAAGTTTTAAATACCTAGGGTCAATTTTTGAGTGTGATGGAAGAGTTGATGGAGATGTTATGCATAGAATTAATGCTGGTTGGTTAAAATGGAGAGAAGCATCAAGTATTCTTTGTGATAAGAAGATACCATTAAAGTTAAAAGGTAAATATTATAGAGCATCAATTAGGCTGCCTGCCATATTTTATGGTTGTGAGTGTTGGGCTGTTAATCATCAACATGTACAAAAGATGTTTGTGACAGAAATGAAGATATTGAGATGGATGAATGGTCATACAAGAAAAGACCGTATACATAATGAGGTTATTAGAAACAAATTAGGAGTGGCACCAATAGAGGATAAAATGAAAAAATATCATTTAAGATGGTTTGGACATATAGAAAGAAGATCAAAAGAAGAACCAGTAAGAAGGTATGAAAAACTAAATTTGGAAAGTATTAAAAGAGCTAGAGGACGACCACAAAAGTGTTGGAAAGAAACAATAAAGAATGATCTAGCTTATTGTGAGTTAATTGCTAACATGGCACACGATAGGGATCTGTGGAAACAAAGAATCCATGTAGCCGACCCCATCTAGTATGGGAAAAGGCTTTGTTGTTGTTGTTGTTGTTGTTGTTGTTTATATGTTACAGTGCTAAGTCTGTTATTCTTACAAATTGACAGGATGAATGTCAAGAACTTGGTGAACTTGTGAAACAGGGTCTTCTTAAAAGGCCAACTGTGGTGCGTTTCTTTGATTCCTTCCATTATGTGTGTCTGCATTGTGTGCATGCATGCATGGAAACATTTGTTTGTTTGCTTTTTAATTTGTTATGTACATAATGAAAATGAAATTGGTGTATTGCTGGCAAAACTTTGGTGCTAGCTCCTTGCAGGATGGTTGAGATTGGCTTAACTCCCTCATTTATAAGCAAGCTTGAGCATAGACTCATTACGCTTGTTTAGAATAAAGTGTGAGCTAGCCTTTTTTGTATGATAGTGCAAGAGGGCTTTCTTTTCAAATAGGAGGTGAAAGTTTTTCTTGCCCATTTATCGGAAGAAGCAATTTGCTATAAAAGTTTCAGTCCTTGCTCAGGCTTCTAGCTGACATGAATCTAAGCATTATTAAGGTCATCAGAGTGGAGGTTGTGTCTGTGTTGTGTCTGTACCAATCCAAACTCAAAAGCACAAAATTCTGTTTGCCATCCACCAAAGTGCTACCCCAATGATTATACGGAAGGATGTGTCTCCTGCCTCCAAGCATGGCAGCACATTAGTGTAGGGTGCTAGAAGCCTAGAAGCTCCCTTCTCTGTTGGGATAAGTAAACCAATATTCTCCTCTCAAACTCTCCTGTTGCGGTTGAGGCTATTATTTCCATGAGTGGTTATGCGTATCTTCCTGCCCCATCATATTGTTCCCTTTTCTTTTTTACCTTTTCCTTGTCGAGTGTTTCGTCATGTTCCACTTCCGGTTTTTCTTTCTTAATGTACTTGATCAGAAACACTTTCCTTACAGGAAGAACTTGAGAAAAAGGCTCTGGCGCTACATGAGGATATAACCAACCATGTATGTTTATTAAATGATTTATGATGGATCATTTTGTGATTCAGTGCATAGTCAAATCCTATTTCTTATTAATGTTTGTGCAATTGGTATATATCTTCTAATTCTAGCTTCTAATCTCTCACCATCGACATGAATGTGTGCTTGCAGAGGATTAAGAAAGATATGATTTTGCTGCAGAATTTGATTAAACGAGCAAATGAGAAGGGCTGGCGCAGAGAATATCCTTTTCTTGTAATTGACAATTCAGTCATTTAGTCTTCAGTTTTATAATTAGTTCATCTAATTCTATTTGTCTGATGTTCATGCTTTAAACTAAAATCAGTTCCGTCACCAGAAACTGTGTACTGTTCTTTGAGAAGGCCCAGTTAGAAGCATGGCACAGTGACACCACTTGAAAGGAGAGCGGAGTTAAGCTAGGAACTGGTTTCAAAAAAACGACCAGACAGTAGGATACACAACTTGAATAATCGGTATATATGTGCTTCTCATTGATTTAGATAACTTGTCTTCCGGTTATAATTTACACTGAGAAATATTGTTGAACGCAACAGCTCAAGAAGGAAGACTACTACTTGTGTCGCAGATTACTCAGATTTGGGCTAAAATTGCACTTCAATGTTTATTTTATTATAGTTTTCCTTTGACAATTTATCTCTTTATAAGCTCATGGAATATGCTGAAAAGTTGGAAATCCTTCAGAGACCTGCTGAACAGAAACGGCTACTGCAGGAGGTTCCAACTATTGTTGCAGATGCAGAAAAGGGTGATCTCTTTGCTGCTGACAATGGTAACGCACCCATGGGTACATGGGAAGGAGCAGAAACTGCCAATGCTGTAATTCAGGGGCAAGAGTCTGGTAATGACAGCAAGGGGACAGACGTCAACAGTTACCTGAATGGTAGACAACGAGAAAACAGTGCTGCCAATCCGGTGATTATCATAGAATCACCTCAAAGGGAAAGCATAGGTCCAACAAAATCGGTTCTCTTTTAGTACCTTTAATTCATATTGCATATTTCATCTTATGACCTTTCTTTGTTTCTTCCTTTGTGTATTCATACACTTTTATTATCGGGAAAAAGAACTAAAACTCACGATGCAGTCAAGGAGGATTTGCGTTAGTCCGGGTTTACACTGATAAGCCATCTCACTTCAGATAGTAAGGGTCAATTATTATGTGCTAGGGATTGTCCTAATATTGGTCTAACACGAAGGATGTTCATTTGTGCTATATTATCATCGATCAATCTTGTTCAGTCAACATCTATATATACTTAAATATTTAAATGATTATGAGCTATACTATTGATACCATTTCAAAGAGTGTGTTTCATGTATCTCAATATTTGTCTCCCGGCATTCATGTGAGATTTTGATGGGTAGTGCATAAATCGACTGAATAAATTACAAATTACATGTATCTCAAAGAGTGTGTACCGGCACAAAAAGAAGCTTGGTGGTAGAGTGAAGTGCAAAATAAAATCAAGGCAAAGAGGGTATGTTACAAATTACATTATTCTAAGAAAACTAGTGAAACTTTAGAACCTTATAAAAAAGCAAAGACGGAAGCGAAAAAGGCCGTGAGTGAAGCAAAAGCTAAAATTTGGGAGGATTTATATAAAAAAACTCAACTCAAAAGAGGGTGAAAGAGATATTTTTAGGATAGCTAGGGCTAGAGATAAGAAAACTAAAGATCTTAATTATGTTAGATGCATAAGGATGAGGATGAAAAAATTCTAGTGGCAAATGATGATATAAGAAATAGATGGAAAAACTATTTTTATAAGCTTTTTAATGAAAATAAAGATGTTAGTATTAGCTTAGGAGAGTTAGCCAAATAAGAAAAGTATATAAACCACAATTTCTACCGACGTATTCAAAAGAATGAAGTCAAAGAGGATCTTAAACATATGAAGGATGGTAAATCGGTAGGACCAGATAATATTCCCATAGAAGTATGGAAAATACTAGGAGAAATAGGAATCACTTGCTTAGAAGACTATTTAATGAAATATGGAAAAACCAAAAGATGTCCGAGGAATGGAGAGCAAGTACACTTATACCCATATATAAGAACAAGGGAGACATTCAAAATTGTGTGAATTATCGAGGTATCAAGTTAATGAGCCATCTTATGAAATTGTGGAAAAGAATTATCGAACATAGGTTAAGACAAGTATCAAGTATAATAGAGAACCAATTTGGATTCATGCCAGACAGATCTACTATTGAAGCGATTTACCTTTTGAGACGTCTTATGGAACATTTTAGAGCATAAAAGAAAGACCTTCAAATGATATTTATTGATCTAGAAAAAGCTCATGATAGGGTATCGAGGGAGGTTCTTTGGAGAACATTGGAAAAAAGGAACTGCTTGCTAATGTATTCTCTCCCATTATCAGAACACAGAAATATTGAATTGGGTAAGAATGAATTTATGTACAATTGGAAAAATAGCAGACACTACAGACTTTAATTTCATTAAATAAATGATTGTAAGACACGTACAATCATCAATAAAAGAAACAAAGTATTTCTGACCAAACAATGAAGTAACAAGACTGGGACCTCATATATCAGAATGAAGAAGCTCAAAAGGTTGAGAACTCCTAAAGTCACTTAAAGGATAAGAGGCTCTTTGGTGTTTCCTAAGTTGACATGTATCACATTCAAAATGTGATTTATTGGACTCGACTTTAAGATGAAGCAGAACATATTGAAGTTTTGACACAGGTAAATGACCCAGACAACAATGACAAAGACGAATTTATGCATCTTGAACTGCTGAAGCTGAAGCACTATAAGATGTCGTATGCTGAAAGTTATCTTCCAGGATGTATAAGCCCTTTTGTAGTCTATCATGACCAAAGATTTTCTCAGCCTTCAGATCCTGAAACACACATCCAGTAGAATCAAAGGTTACATTACAGTTCATAGTACGAGTTAATGAATTGACTGAAAGTAGATTTATAGGAAAATTAAGAACATGATAGATTGATTTTAAGTCTGAAAAACATGTGGGTACACTTTCCTATCCAATCATATAAGTGTAAGAACCATCTGCCAACTTAATCGGCTTCTGTTTTATAAGAAATCTGTATTCTATAAAATATGATGACTCTCCTACCATGTGATCTGTAGCACCTGAATCAATTATCGAAGTTTTGGAATTAGAGTGAGAGAAGTTGTTATTCTTCACGGTATGAGTTGCCTGGGCTATTGTAGCCTGAGAAAAGGATGGTTGGGATTGTTCAGATAATTTTGTTTCTAGGCCCTCTATCCTTTTAATAATCGCTTGAATTCCATCTGTACTAGGACTTGGATTTTCTACAGCATGAGAGAAGTAGTTTTGATTTCTATAATAATCAGATCTGCCATGTAATTCCCAACAGTTTTCTCTAGAATGCCTTAATTTGCCACAATGAGAACATACAAGTTTTTCTTTTTCTTCATAATGGAATCGTTCGCGTCCACGTCCACGTCCACGATTTTGTTGTCCACCTCTTCCACGATAATGTGAATTTTCTCCCCTTGTTTAAAGTGCATGTTTTGTAACAGGAATATTGTCCTTCTCAAGGTTTCTGCGATCTTCTCTAATTAATAGTGAGTATATTGTCCCCAGTGAAGGTAATTCATCTCTGCCCAATATATTCAATTATATGGACTCAAATTCTGGATTTACACCCAATAACAGATCAAATATTTTTTTCTTTTCTACTTCAGCATTTCGTTCAGTATAACAGGAAGAACACTTTATATTAGTGTAATAAAGAAGTTTGTCTCAAAGTTCTCGAAGATCAGCATAGTATTCACTTATAGAATGAGTTCCTTGTTTACATTTTCTGATCTTTTCCAAAATTTCATACTCCTTTACCACATTCTTTTATCTGGAATAAGCTTATGAGACTATACACCAAATTTCATGAGCAGATTCAAGAAACATAAATGATTTTGTAATCGATGGGATCATTGACTGAAGTAACCAGGATAATATTAATGCATCTTCTCTTCTCCAAACAGGATATTGTGTATCATGTGTATCTAGGCTTAGTGTTTGACCCATTAGGTGAGCCCATCTCCCCCTTGCTATAACAGCTCGTTCCACAGACCTAGACCAAAGTAGTTTCTGCCATCTAACTCGGTTGTGGTAATCTGAAAATTTTCTATTTTTTCATTGGTAACATGCTCAAACATCACGATTGGGTTTTCAACCCCCTTTCCTTTACTTGCCATATGCGCAAGTCGAATAAAGGATTCTTTAAATGCGTTTGATTTTAACAACACAGTCAAGAATGTCCAAAGGTTGTCTGTGAATAAAACTTGGACAGAGTCATCCCGCTTTGTTTAGCCTCCTGTTTTACTTTGGTAGATATAGACTCCAAAGAAATATTGACTGTCCAAGAAAATAAGCAAATTCTTCCACTAGCCACTGAATCTATCAAAAAACGACTAATGACTTGGTTGACAAATAAATCAATCAAGGATTATGACTGCCGCTTCTTCTTGAGTATGACAACTAATGGCTGTTGCTCACAAATAAATCAATCACGTTGAAGGTAGGCCATGAATTCATCGAGTGATGCCTGAAAATCAGTAAGCTTTAGAAGTTCCTGAACTATGATATCAAAGGCAGCCCTGAAAGCCCTTGTATGATGGTGAATGTGGGGAAGATGTTCCCTTGAATTATCGACTGCTGGTCCACGTGAATCTGAGATTTATCGGTTGCCCAAAACCAGTTAGGTGCAATGACTGTTGTCTGCCCTTTCAATGAAAAATGCAGAGAGATCCCTTCCCGAACCTTTTAAGTAATGCTCCAAGACACGATTTCTTCGTTTCAACAAAAAATCTGCTGATTTTTTAACCCCATAAGCTCTGATACCATGATAAATATAACTTTATTAATTGAAATAAGAAGGAACTCAAGACACCAAAATCGGACACCCTAGCAGCCGTCCAGCCTTTCTTCGATACTAATTAGGTTTAACCCTAAGCTACCTATTTATAAGCAGTCTAACTTGAATGATGAAAATACCCTTAATGATTCTTAAGTACTACTAAATAAACATAGCCCATACTAAGACTCAGAACGACACCTAACACAGGACGACACTTAACAATACTTGACATTTGATAACAATCTATAACAACACGGACATCATAGAACACTTTTTTGGGAGCCTTGAACACCAAGGAGAGGGAGAACCACTAGAAGATGGCTTGAGATCCTTTTAAAAAACCTTAGAAACCCGCAAAAATGTGGGTTTCTGTTCGGCAATATCTTGTGATACAAGTTATCGTATCATATCGGGGTTGCCAACGATAAGATATGGTGCGATACGGCTAACATTATCACACACATACGAAAAGGAAGAGAAAGAAGAAAGGAGTGATGGAAAGGTTAGGCTTTTCATTGATTTTCCATAGCCGGTACAAGGGATTTCATAAGGGACTTTACAATCAATGCTTAAGGGAGAAAACAAAGTGTCAACTTTCTCTCAAGAGGTTTTAGGGCAGATGACGCTCAGGGAGGAGACGCTGGCTTTTTGGCTCTCACAGCATTGAGCGTGAACTGCAGAAAGAGACTGGCTTCAACAATGGCTGCCCTTGATTCTTATAGAGGAATTTCCAAATGAGAGTCGGCCCTTCTCCATTGTCTTGTAGGAGTCCTTCAATCATATGAAAATGTTGAATTTTGTAGATAAGCTAGGATTGTAGATAAGCTCGGCTCCTTCTTCTCCAAGGAAACTTCAAGATGAGCTTGAATTATTGAAAAGGATGAAGGGTAGCTTTTCTTATTGGTTTTGGAGGAGAACGCCCACATGAAAAAGGCATGGAGGAGCTCTCCTCATTTAAAATCTATGTTCATATCTTCACCTTCCTTATTTGACTTTGATGTATCATTTTTGGAATACGATGGCTTTCAACATTGATATAAACATCTGAAGTCAGTACATACTAGAAATCTTCTATTATCCAACTTTTGGAAATTTTGTCTTCATCTTTATCTTCTGTTCTTCAAGGGCACCGCCCATCCTATATGGATGAAATGCATGTCTGATGCATATAGTGTATCTGTGTTTGCACACACACACACATATATGTATCTATATATATATATATATATATGGTACTCATCTGAAACATACCAAAATAATATATTTATTATGTACATTTCCATGCATGCATAGATTCCTAATTTGACTCTCTTTCTTTGTGTAAGATAACTTTCCCAAATAATATATGCTGGCCCATTTACCTGCATGCATGAATAATATACCCAAGTGTGCATATATATATATATATATATATATATATATATATATATATATATATATATATATATATATTCACGATTGGTTTCATAAATACTAAACTTTGAATATCTAAATCTCTCTCTCTCTCTCTCTATATATATATATATATATATATATATGTTTATATATCATGAGGCCTTGATATAGAATACGACTTTCCAAAATGTGAGAACCGACCTGCTGCTTGTGTGAGTAATGTGATTGGTGTAAGCCAGGTGAGAACCTTTCTAGTGAAAGAGAGTGAACCCGGCTACACTCTCCTTCATCTTGTTGAGTGGGAACTCTTAACAACTTGGCTGGTGTGTGCCCAAATTAGAGAGAAAAGCTTGCTTTTGACCTTGACTTAAACCAAAGTGTCTTCAACATGTATGTGCATGCAGGACGTCTTGAACATTTCTTGGCATCTTGGATTTGGCTTCAGCCAACCCCATCTAGTATGGAAAAAGGCTTAGTAGTTGTTGCTTTGGTTGGATTTGGCTTCAAATTGGATGTCCCACGACTTTGATCAATTTGGACCCGAAATGGATCTCTTTGATGCTCTTTTTTTATTAGAGCTCAAATTCTTAAAATTTCCGAAACTTGGCACTTTTCATGAATTCTCAAATCATTTTTACTTTCAAAGCAATTTCTTTTAGATTTTAATTTGTCATGAAAAATTTTGAGTTGTTTGTTTACACTTTCATTTGTCTGTGCCTTGTAGAAATGAAGATTTCCGTTGCTGCCACTAAAAACAAAGTTTCATTTGAAAAATCTGGAGTACAAAATGCATATAGCGCCATTCAAAGCGAAGATAATGCTGGTAAAGGCAAAGGCACATCCATTGACAACCCTTATAAGGAGGATACAGACAGGGAAACGGGGACAGCTGATGCCATCATCATCGTACAATCACCTGAACCGAAAAGTACGTTTGAAATGCTTCTCTTTTACAACTGCACTTTTGTTATGCAGTATTAATACTGTGCAGAAACCATAGTTCCCTCAGTGTTTTTTTCTTTTTCCAGTAAATAAGAATAGATTTAAAATCAAGAGAGTGCATCAGGTGGAAGTATTACGGTACTCTATGAACTCTACGGGATCCAACAGTCCCAAAATCTGTACCAATAGAATAAGAGACTAAACCAATTCCTCAAAAGAACACCCAAAGTTCTCTAGACCCGCTCAAAAATCCTTTTATTTCTTATCCTCCATCCTGACCAAAAAATCATAAGAGTATCTAAAGCACTATATATATATTTGTGATATTTATAGAAGTACCACTAAACCCAAAGCTCTTTGTGAACATTCCTACCTAACACCCAAACTTTAGAAGGATTTTGTTCATATTTATTTCTTTGTTTACTATAGATCAAGAAATCTAATGCATCGTCTTGAACTAAAGAAGACTTCTGATATTATTGCACGTGACCTTCAGACTGTGTTTTACTTTTACCTTGGAAATCTGGACCCCTTTTGCAGACAAACTTTCTTCTGAAACTAATAAAGGTAACTATTGTCTGGACTTTATAAATGCAGAGGAAACTCAGGAAGCAAAAGAATATACAAACGGTGAGCATGAAACTCAATCAACAGAGGAGTGCTGTCTAGAGGATGAACGTGCGTTATGGTGGAAGTACATGGACCTCTCTGGTGTCGTCCAAGGGCCATTTTCACTAGAAGAATTGAGAGAATGGCACGAGGAAGGTTACTTTCCCGATGATTTCAAAATCTGGAGATCAAATCAATGTCAAGAGAATGCTGTATTGCTGATTGATGCACTTCACCAAGAATCTCTGAAGCTTGAATAGCTGGTTGAAATCTATCATAGAATTTTGTGTGCCTGGTTAGCTTTTCATGAGGTAGGCACTCAATGTGTTAGAAACACTTCTAACGAACTCAGTAGGATGATTTCCAGTGTCAGTGGAATTTTGGCATTCCTCAGATGCAGCTTTTGCCTTTCTATACTTGTATATAATGTGATACTCACCAGGCAAAAAGGTTTTAATCCTGTCTTTAATGTTCATAATCTATATTAGTCTTTTGGTTTTTTTCTCAAAGGTTCTTGACCTTCAATCTTTTCCTTTTGCTCTCCTTGAAGTTTTCGAATCAAAAGCCTGCATTAGGATAGAAAGTAATTACAATGGAAGAACTAAAACATAGTATCGATGGAAGAATAATCATGGAAAACGTATTGCTAGTTTTGTGCCCGAAACTGTGGCCCTTTGGCCCGGTTTAGTTTTAGATTATTGTATTTGCCACAATTTTGATGCTGGAGGATCCGATTACCGCTGCACAAAAATGTTGAGCAATCTGTACTGTCTTGGAAGCGGTTTGGGGCGTTGAAGGTGTTTAATAAGAGGGTTCATATGTTTTATGTTCTACAACGGTTTGGCCGTAGTGCCCTTTAAGTGCACTCCTGCAACAGGTCAGTGGTATCACCAGTAAACCGACTGAAGCAACCAAACATCAAAGGTTCAATCCCTGTTCGTATCATTAACAAGCTGCTGAGCTTATGCTCAGGAATATTACAAGATACATCAGTAGAACATGAGCGGCTTATTAACAGTAAATGCGTCATTTATACTGTAAAATTAGCATAACTTGAACTTTCGATGTATCGGGTTTGCTCTAGAGCAAGAATCCTTCTATTTTGAAGATCACCAACTACATGATATGTCCAGCATATTAAGTATTAGAAGCCAACCCTTCGACTTCCTGGCTTGCAATACTTTATGTGATGTAAAGTGGAAATGTAGGAACCGGCTTACAATGGTCTAGCTGAGAAGGGTTTACTTCTCACTAACGAAGACTAAATATTCATGCAGCAATTTCCATTTAGTATGAGGTAAGGCTTGGTTTCGTGACACTAGTCGAGCTCAACTACTATCTCCCAATTTCAGGTCGTACAGATAACAGACACTACGTGAACAACTAGTTCACTTCCAAGGCATAGATAGGCTAGGTGGTACCTCTTGCCATTGAAGATGCATAAGTTAGAACCAGAAGATATATCCTTTCGCTCCTGATTTCTCTCTAAGGGAAACGGATGCATGCAAAAAGGTGTGTCCCGTGACTCCATCTTCCTGCAAGAAAAGAGATCTGGTCATACTATATATAACCAGCTTTAGAGATGCACGCCCTGGGTATTGAAAACATGACCTTTACTTGTGAGTCAACTGCTAGTCAGGTCAAAACTATTCTCTTTGTGAGTGGGCAATCTTAAACCTTAGTCTAACTTGGAAATAGGTTACTAACTTGCAATTTGTGAAACGCAGTCTTCACTGAGTCACATGATAGGGCTCCGTGGAAACAAAGAATCCATGCAGTTAACCCCGTCTTGTATGGAAAAGGCTTAGTTGTTATTGTTGTAGTCTTCACTCAGTGAGAACGGTGGAGAGATCTTATGTAACCAACATAGGTTTCTCGGTTCTTTCCCTAAGACAACAATCTAACTTGAACTATCTATGAGAAGTTTAAACATGTCAAGACAACATATAAAAGACACAATATGGGAGCTAAGAATATGAAAAGTTGGTTGGTGTGCATTATAAACAAGGTCAGAGAATAAGTGCATGAAGGAAACCATAAAACGTACCTGTGTATAGTTGTGAAAAATATTACAAAGATTGCCAGATCCGAAAACATGAGCACCACATCATATTTGCCTTAGGATCAACCCAAGAAAGCGAGGGTGAGACAGCCAACGATGGCGTTGCAGAGAACAAGAGGATCTTTGGTACGAAGGGGGGAGAGCAAAGAGAGTGATATCATGATTAAGGTTACAGTTAAAGGGAGAAAGAGGTTATCCCTTATATCCCAAGATAACTTCTCCTACAAATTGCATTTTAATTAAGATGAAACTTTACCACTCCTTACCCATATATCTAGTAAACTAAGTGTGCGTCAATTTTCTTCCTTTGGTCAGTAATGTTATTAGAAACCAAACGATTGCAAAATAAGCTATAAGTTCGGGCCTCTGTCCAATGGACTTGGAGTAATCCAACCTCTCATAAATTACCTACAATTAACTTAGCTTGTTGGTTTAATTTGTTTGTAATTGGATTAATAATTAACTACTGATAATTTTAAAAATGATATAGCATTCTGTCAACTGCATCTTAGACTGACAACTAAGAGCGCGACTTTATGCATAGTATGCGGCCATATAATTGCTTTAAATTTGTTACCCAAACAAAACCTAGCCTGATCCACACGTGGATTAAGCTACTTGCTAAATGTTTGTATCGTATCAACATTCAACAAAGTAGAATCTTATTTTAGAGTGCTGGATTTCTTATTTTAATTTCTTTCTATTGGTGTAATACTAATCTCTGTAAGATCTTATTGGTGCAAATACACCTAGAGCGTTAGTTCAATTGACATGGTTGTGTGGCGCCCTTGCCGCAGATGGGGAGTATGACTCCTGGGGGGTCCATGAATGTGTGTGTTAGACTTCACCTTCCCTTTATAACAAAAAAAGTCTTTGATCATATAAGAAAAATACAAATGGTTCAATGCATAACTAGGAAAATCATAATCCGGTTTCATTATTTTCATGGTAGATAGAAAATGTATAGCAACAGTAGCAAAAAAATCGGTAGTTTGGTGTGGGCTATTTATGAGGAGATGCCATCTCTCTCTCTCTCTCTCCAAAGATATACTAGTGGAGAGATATGGCATCCGCAAGAATCTTGTTTTGTGTGCATCAAGCAACAAAAATTTTCAGAAACATTTAAGCAAATGCATTGTCATATTTTGTTTGTTTGCACCATCATCACAACTGCCATTGATCGCCAAAATCTCTATTATTTCCTAGAGCTTACTTCAAGATCTAGATTAGATTTGAAGACTTGAAGATTCACTTTCAATCTAAATCCACATTCAATACCCAAAGTTCATTAGAGATTCAAAATCCAATTCATATTCACTCTCTCAAATGAAAATCAAGAGTCAAATTCAGTACTCCAGCTATCCATATTTTCATAGACATTTGAAGAGTTTAACGGGAGAAAGATTCACTTGAGGATGAAGTTGTTTGAAGACAATTAGAGTGTTTATCTTATATGGTTTCTCATATCTATAGGATTCTACACATCAAATGTAATTTATGTCTATAACTAGACTATATCTCTTGTAATTGAAATGTGTCTTGGATTGGAATTAATGTATTGATTTTCTTGGTTTCTGAGTCTTTGGCTATTGCTCTCTTTCTCGAGTAGCTATCATGTCCCCTTGGAGCTACACCGTTTCTTCAAGCATCTTAATCTCTTTCTTGCGCTTCTTATCTCTATAAGTTCATTGTTACTTGTTGGAGACTTCTGCATCATTTGTCTACAACTCTACCGCCAAGACAGGCCTTGTTGCAATCTGTGATCATCAAGTGCTTGCTAGCTGCCAAACAACCATATGCATCGATTCCTCTCCTCTTGGATCGAAAACTTCACCATTACCACTGCTATTGTTCCATTGTTCCCGTTCAGCCCTACTTTAATCACCCAGCTGATTGCTGTTAAACCCAATCTTACCAACCTTGCAAACCACACCATTAACCCCATTAATAACCACCGACAACCACTTTCGGTCACCCTTGATCCTAGGACGAACAACCCACCTAGTATTCCCTATGGAATCTGGTTGAAGCTGTCCAGTGAGCCTCCATCTGCCATCACCCACCTCAACATCATTGGAATCCACCAGCAAACTCCATGCCCAATGGCATGTTTTCTTTCTCTCTCTACCACCCAATTTGACCACCTCCTATCACCACCAGGTAATCCTCAACCTTCTGCCACCTTTTCACTGTCTTTCGTCTTCCTCCAACTACCTTCCTCCACTCACCACCATCGTCAACCTTTGCCCACTCGACCTGAGCTGTCGACACTACCATCCTTGCCGGAGTGTCACCTTCTTGCCAGACTCCTTCCAGAATCACTGCAATGCTACTGCCCTAGTCATCATCAACCTCATGCTTCTTAGTTCCAAAATAATTTTAGCATCCGACATTGAACATTGATGAAGTTGTCAAGCAGTCACTATCATAAACATGCCGCAATATGTGAACCATACTTGAGAAGTTTCTACACATAATATTCAAGGATAGTGATACCTCCATTATTTGAGGAGGATGTTGAATTTTTTTTTTTTAAAAGTTAGTCTTTTAGAGGAAATCTTTTTGAAGATAGTTCACGTGAAATTTCAACCCAAAATTAGGTTTGGAAGATAAAATTTCAGCAATATGACCCTATTTTTTTACTTTTCTGCAAAGACTGCATAACTTATTCATGTTGGATAACAGAAAGATTCTTTATATGTTTTTGTCATTCTCAGATTCGTTATCTTTCCAACAAGTTAGATAATGAAACCATCCAGATTCTATAGGAATTTCCGATACCTTGGAAGCCAAATAAAAGAAGATTCTAACTTTGGGGCTTCAGCGAAAGACTTGTTAGAAATAATCTCTTGATTTTTGACATCTTCCTCAATTTTGGTTGGATTTTTCTTCTTTAGTTGAATTACATTAACAACTTGGTTTACTTGGCTTTTATGCTCTTCAGTGGTATGTTTGTTCTTGGGACATAATTCATTACCTAATACTTCAATTTGAATAAACCATGATTCACCATTGTAAACACTTAAATTGTTTTTAGAAAAATGTGATTTAAAACAACTTTTAAAAAACCAACTTCAAGACTGTAAACACCTCAAAATCCCACGATTTTCTCAAAATTACCTGGTTTTGCAAAAGCAACTCCAAAGGGCTATTTTGAGTCTGGAAACCCAGGAGCCTTCCAGACAACCCTGTACATATGTTTAAATCATATATGTTTTAAAATATATATATATATATATATATATATATATATATATATATACAATTTTACAACCTTAAAAAGGTGTTTTGAAACCCCGAAAAGCAACTTGGCCTAATTAAAGCAGGACCGAAGAAGCAAAAGAAAGCCCGAACCCGGAGCATATTTTAAGCCCGGCACATCAACTCTCGTATCAGAATCATCCCCAGATTCTCGGACATCCAAGCTCCTGATATCAACAAAATTGTTCAAAATGATCTCCGGAAGGTAAGAAGAAGAGCGAACGACAATGTTGGCAAAGACCCAACGCAAGACGGAATACTGATCTAGTCAGGCCCCGCACAAACCGTCCGTTTCAAAACGCCAAGAAGGAATCAGAAAATCAGATTTGGGTCGGATCTGGACCATATATATCCAGATCCAGACCCAAACATGCATTTGGATTTGGATTTGGATTGGGATCCAAAGATCCAATCCAATATCCACATCCATAGCCCACATCACCTTCTCATAAATGGAGGTGGGGCCCATAGAGAATTCACGTGAAAAGCTTGGGTATAGAGAGAGAATGGGATGATAAAGTATGAGTGAGAAAGTTGGTGGGCTTGACTTTAGTCAAGGGTGGGTTAACCATGTGGGTTTAGCCTAAGAGTGTGGGTTTAAGCTTGTAAGCACCTACACCTAAACTGGGGCTGCACCAACATGAACAAGGCTGCAACTAGGTCCATGGATTGATGCCAAGGGGATGCCTCTAAGACCTAGCCCTAAGCTAACCCACCTCACCTAGCCACTCCCCCCTAAACCTGACCTAATCCTAGCCGTCCCCATCCAAAACCACCCTAACCATACGTAGCCGACCCCACCTAGCTCACCCCACCTAGCTAGACCACCTAGACCCTAAATAAACTAAACCTAATCCCACCTTAACCCACCTAATTAGACCCTAACCCTTAATTCCCAGCCACCCTAACCGACCTACCCTAAACCACCATACCACTCCCCCCTAGCCGATCTACCCAAACCACCCCACCACTAGCCCACCATATCCTAAATATCTACCCCATACCACTCTCAACCGACCCCAGCCCATGCCTATAAAAACCCCCCTTTTGGGGCGGGTTTTAGATCCCTCTCTCTCTCCTCTCACTTGCCCTCTCTTCCATCCCATCTCACTCCATCATCGCCCCAGCAGCATCACCATCCACCACCATTTCACCCGACTGCCACCTGCGCACTCCACCCGACTGCCACCTTCTCACTCCCTCACCCGACTGTACATCCCATTCGGCTGCCACCTCATTCCACCACCAACCTCCACTACCCACGGTTAGTACCCCCCATCTCAGCCCCATCTAACCTATCTTCCTCTCCCCTTCTTACCCAGCCACACACTCCATCACCCGCCACCACAGCCTTCTCCCTTACACCCGGCCACTTCACACCCTACCTCCTCACCTTCCCTTAGCCATCTACTTCCAACCCCTAGCTAAGCCTCCACCCTTAACCTTCCACCACCTAGCTAGCACCCTAACCTACCACAACCCCACCTAACATCCCTATTTGCCGCGCCTATCATCCGACCTTCATCATCAACACCCACTCGGGTAAGACCCTACTTGCTACCCACACGCATCCAAGGAGATCCCCTTCGGCTGTTCAAGGCGACTCACTAGGCCAAAGCCAAGCAAGTTACACCCGGACCAGCTACACGTAAGTGCCTAACCCGGTCCTTGTAATGAACTTGCTTACATTTAATTAAATTTGATACGGGGTTGTAATAATGGAGCATTGTCTCCCCCCGCTTGTAATAACGTGGTTTGGCACACCCACACACACGTGCACTTGAGCCATTTCGCTCTTAGCTGCACACGATTTTGGCACACACATGGGCCTAATCAGCCCCTAAGATATAGTTATAATTATGTATATTAAGCTGCGTGAGTTTTAATTCAAGTTGTGTGCGTGGTCTTTCAATTTCCACACACACATTGAGCTTTCGCTCTTATTCCCAAGACCCTAGTAAGGGCCGTATTGCAATTTCCCTTGGGTGTTTTAATTCAAGTTGTGTGCGTGGTCTTTCAATTTCCATACTCACACACATTGAGCTTTCGCTCTTACTCCCAAGACCTTAGTAAAGGCCATATTGCAATTTTGTTTTGGGTGTTTAAATTCAAGTTGTGTGCGTAGCATTTCAATTCTACACTCACACACATTGAGCTTTCGCTCTTACTCCCAAGACCTTAGTCAAGGCCATATTGCAATTATATTTGGGTTTACATTACAAGTCGTGTGAGTTGTCTTTCCATATACACACAACAGCTGCGTACACGTTGACGACCTTCGGGCCCATATATATTATAAGTATTTCCCTTCGGCTATGTCTTTAAGATTTGGGTTTTAAGGTTCAGCTGTGTGCGTAGTCTTTCCATATATACATGACACACACTTGCACAATTGAGCCTTTCCTCTCTTAAGATATAGCCATATTTCCCTTTTGTAATTTACATTAAGTCATTTTCCTTCCGCATTGTCTTTCAATTCGGGTTTTCCCTTTGGAGTTGTGTGAGTTTGCATTGCATATACGCCATACCACGAGTTAGGACACATATTGCATCAAAGCAAACCCCACACTCCCATGCAAAAATCGCCCAACTTAGGTCACTTGTGCACACACCTAGTTGGCCCGAAAAAGCTTAAAAAGAACGACATAGGCACGTGCAAATCCCACATGTAATAAAATTTGTAATCGTACAAACAAAACCCAAACACTTCGGGTATTTTTCAAAGAGGTTTAAATCAAAAGACTTTGCTAAGCGTACAGACTGACCCTTGCACATCGGTGCAAGAAGGTCTGCGACGAAAAGAGCTCACTTGCTCACAGTCGCTCCGATAGAGTTAGATTTCAAAAACTTTCTTCGCTAGCTTAAGCAAGGTAGCTGGCACGCTTTTTTTGTTAAAAACGACTTAGACACACGAAAAGGTTCACTTCGGGCTTAAGAACCAGAAGTGAGGATTTTCCGTGTCTACCGATTTTGGCACACTCGGTGGGACCTGGGCCTTGTGCAGAGTCATCTAATGTAGAAAAACCTCATAATTTTTTTTTTCTAAAGTGTTTTAACTTTGTTTGTTGCATCTTTCATACTTAGGATTTATTTTGAAAAGCATGTTGAAGCATGTCGAGTCCAGGCTCCCAAGAGGTATCGAGCCATGGCTCATGCGCATCAAGTTCTCAATCTAGAAAGTTTTCAAAAAAACAAGAGATTGAAGACTTGAGAAGGGACTTCGAGTTCAAAATCGCCGCTCTTAGTCGAGAGACTGAAGCAGGCGATTCATGTTCGTCAAATGGCGAACCAAAGGCCAAGAAGAAATTTGAAAAACCTCGCAAACACAAGGAGACTTCCGCGATGGAAGGTAACCAATACCACGAGTCCTTCACACACAAGGACCGTAAAGCCCTACAGCAGTTGCTGAGAGGGCAAAATAAAGAGAAAACAAGTTACGCCCTGTCTTATTTCTTGCCTGTGGACTACAAAACAGATAGTGACGACGAAATACCGAACTTCCATCGGTATGATGGCATGGGACACCCTAGGTCTCACTTGCAGCTTTTCTCTTGTCGAGCCCATAAGAAAAAGAAGGACTCGATGAAGTGGGTGTATTGGTTCCCTTTGTCCCTTAAGGGCACAGCTGCCAAATGGCTGGCTTCCTACGATCTTATCTAGTTCACAACTTTCGAAGAGTTAGCGAACTGCTTTATGCAGAGATTCTCACATAACATAGAAGTCACGCCGACTTTAAACACCTTAAGGGATACAAAACAAGGTGTGAACGAGGATGTACATACGTTCATCGTTCGTTGGAGGTCTCTCCTAGGTCAAGTGTGAGAGCCCATATCCAAAGGGTGTGCAGTAATGCTCATCCTGGATAATTTTAGAAACGAGTTGAAAACCCTTCTCTCGCTTCATGAAATCTCGACTTTCCATAAGTTAATAAAGAAAGCATCCCTTTTCGAAACGAATTTGAAAAAGGGGGTGTATGACCACTTATTGAAAGGAAATCCCATTTCGAAAACTCGCTTGGAAAAGCCCATCACTTATGGGCCATCCATCGCGGACAAAGGGGCAAAACCCATAAAATCGCCAATGTCCGGGTGGATTGAAACCCTGCAAGTGCTTCAAAAAGCTTTGAAAAGCTAGAGAATAAAAAGGAGAGGAGTTTTCAAAAACCCTTCGAAAGACGGGAGTATACTCCGTTGGGGCAACCTATGACGAAGGTCCTAGACCTCCTACTTGCCCAAGGCATGATTGAACTCCCTAAGATTCCCGAGGGAGTCACTTCGAAGGGAGGGTTTTTAAATAAGTACTGCAAGTATCATCGCCTCAAAGGCCATGATACAAGGCGGTGTTTCTCCCTCCTTAATAAAATTGAGAACTTGATAGCAAAAGGCCGGCTTCAGGTCACTGAAGAACCTAGGCCTGCCCAAGCTATCTTCAAAGAACCCTTCCCCAAGCACGCAAGTACCAGTGGAAAGGGAAAAGAGGTATGTGCTCTTACGATTTCAAAGAATCAAGCGCATGCATGTGAGTCTGGTGCATCTACTTGTGCGTCTACTCTCATACTTTACAAGAAACCCACTCAAGTAGTCATCCGGGGACCACCAAGAGTTCCATCCCCGGTTAAACCAGTTTTAACCATTCAAGGTGCTCCAAATCACTCGATTAGAGCCATGATTAGTGCGAAACCTAGGTTGATCATGGGGGAGGTGACAAGATCCGGGAGGATCTATCAACTCCCATATCTACAAAGTGCTAAAAAGGTAGTCAATGTGCCTGGCCCCTCAAAAGCATGTATTCCTAGAGTTCCGTCAAAAACGGACAAAGAAAATGTCGTTTTGAAGGTGTATGATTTCGAAAACCATCTTTCAAAGATTCCTATCAATATGTCAATCCTAGAGCTAATATAAACTTCGCCTAGGTATAGACTAGTGTTAGAGAAAATTCTAGAAAGAGCAAGGGTTAGTTCAAACATTATCCCTAAATCTTTGTCCAAACAAGTGGCCTCCATAAGAGCAAAAACGCCCATCGTATTCTCGGAAGAAGATGTAGATAGACCCTACAAGTCCCATAACCAAGCCCTACATATCGAGGTGGTTCTGAATAACAACTCTCTGGATAGGTGCCTTATCGATGGGGGAGGAGGGCTCAACATCCTTCCACTTCATGTGGCGAATCAAATCGGAGTCGCCTTGACATCCGTTCATCCAAGTCCCATCGTTATCACTGGATACGATGAGAATGCATCTAGACTGCTAGGATCTATCAAACTCCCCATGGAAACGGGAGGGATAGCACACACGGGGGTGTTCCATGTCTTGGACATCCACCCCCATTATAACCTGTTGTTGGGAAGGCCCTAGATACACAGCTTGTGCATTGTGCATTCCACCTTCCACAAGTGTATCAAGATCCCTTTCAGGGACAAAGTCGTAGTGATCCTATGAGAGAGTCATCCTCAACTTAAAGGGGTCATACATTCCCCCTACTTGTCAAGCTCCCAAACCCGCGATGTAAAACTGGGGCAAACCATGCTCGAGCCACCATGGCTCACTTTATACAACCCTAGGAAGGTCGTGTACGTGAAGGGGCCACCCAAGACTGGCCCCCTCAAAGTTCTGACCCTTCTAGGAAGACCCAAGAATCCCTTATTTCCAAAACCCCTGGACAAAAAGCCCTATGTACACAACATAGACGACAGCAAGTTTCAAGACCACGATTTGTATTCAAACTTCTCCAAAAATAAAAAATCGTGGAACATGCTGTTAAACATGGGTTATTTGCCTTATAAGAGTCTAGGGGCACAAAATCAGTGTCTCCTAGAACCCATACTTCCTAGGACCAATCCAAGCCGATATGGGATCGGCTATACTCCTAAAATACCACTAGAGCCACCACTTGTGACCACCTGGGTCAAGGGTGCCCTGGAGCCTACCTTAGAAGAAATATACGATTTAGACCTCTTATTTAGAGTCTAACCTGTAGTGTTTTCTCTTCGTAGGTATGATGGAAGATCCCTTTATCAAAAATACAAAAACATTTGAAAAACTCAAAATCAAAAAAATAGAAAAATTGCAAAAACCAAAAACATTGGAAAATGAAAAACTCAAAAAAAGAGTAGTTTGTATAGTTCCCAAAGTTCTAGTTTTACAAAAGCACAAAAAAATCGAAAATTTACAAAACTCCAAAAAGATTTTGTACATAGCTACTCCTGGTAAGGATTTGGGAAAAGGAAAGGATTTTGAAAGAAACGTCGTCTTTATAACCAGACCAAAAATTTCAAAATCAATAGAAATTTCAAGTGTAAAACCAGGTCTTTTGAAAATCCATGCATCAAATTCCCTCGGGTCTATAAACCACGAGAATAATCGAAGCCCAGAAGTGGATCCCCTTGTGGAAGATCCCACTTCTGTGCTCCCTGAATTCCATAAAATTCTTGATTTTGAAAGACCTTCCAATTCAGTAGGAGGAGATTTCATAGAGGTAAACCTAGGGAGTGATTCAAATCCCAAACTCATTAAGGTAGGCGCATGTTTGCATGAGCATGAAAAATCAGCATTCATTGCATTTCTACGAACCTACTTAGATGTGTTTGCATGGACGTATGAAGACATGCCGGGCATAGACCCCAGTATTGTCGAACATCGTCTTCCCTTAGATGCGGATGTGAAACCCATAAAGCAAAAGCTTAGGAAAATACATCCGAATGTACACGCACAAGTCAAAGAGGGTTTAGAAGATCTGCTAAAAGCCGGATTTATAAAACCCATTGAGTATTCTGATTGGTTATCCAATATCGTTGTTGTTCGAAAAACCAATGAGAAGATTCGAATATGCATCGATTTCAGAAACCTGAATAAAGCCACTCCAAAGGATAATTATCCTTTACCAAACATAGATTTGATAGTCGATAGTACTGCAAATCACGAAATGTTTTCGTTTATGGATGGCTATTCAGGGTATAATCAAATCAAATTAAGTCCACGAGATCAGGGTAAGACCACGTTCACAACCCCATGGGGCACGTACTGCTATACAGTCATGCCCTTTGGTTTGAAAAATGCCGGCGCAACATACCAGAGAGCCATGACCATGATCTTCTATGATCAGATTCATGAGCTCGTAGAAGTGTATGTGGATGATCTCTTGGCAAAATCCAGAACTCGATGCACTCACATCGAATGTTTACAAAAGATTTTCAAAAGGCTTAGACTTTATAAAGTAAAGCTAAACCCTCATAAATGTGTATTCGGAGTAGAATCCGAAAAGCTCTTAGGCTTTATGATGAGCCAAAGGGGTATAGAAGTCGACCCATCTAAGTGTCGAGCCATCATAGACATGGCTCCACCCTCCAATCTCACACAGATTCGTAGCCTCCAAGGTCGATTACAATCCATTCGCAGGTTTATATCAAACCTGGCGACTAGATGCGAACCCTTTAACAAATTATTGAGGAATGGCACGAAATTTTCATCGGATGATAATTGCCAAAAGTCATTTGAAAGACTAAAGGCATACCTAGTTAATCCCCCTATTTTAAATCCTCCAAAGCAAGGAAAACCTCTTTTGCTTTACATTTCCGTGCATGCGAATGCCATGAGAGCTTTGTTAGCTCAATACGAGGATGACACCCATAAGGAGTATGCCATCTGTTATATTTCGAAAACTCTCTTGGCTTACGAAAGGAATTATCAAGCCATGGAGAAGACGTGCTTGGCCCTAGTTTGGGCCTACCAGAAATTTCGACACTATTTCCTAGATCATGAGATCTGGATAGTGTCCAAGCTTTATCCAATCAAGCATTTGTTTGAAAAACCCATTCTCACTGGTAGATTGGGCAAATGGCAACTCCTTCTAATGGAGTATGACCTAAAATACCATCATCAGATCTCCATTAAGGGGCAAGCCCTAGCTGACTACGTGGTTGAGTTCCCCCTAGAGGACGCATATCCCACATTTAGCGAAATGCCTGATGAAGGCATATTACAAAACCAATTTCAAAACCACATTTTGGCAAACTCTTTCGAAAACCAAGTGTGGAAGATGCACTTCGATGGGGCACGAAACCAACGAGGGGTTGGTGCTGGGGTCATCCTCATATCCCCTGAAAAGGGTGAGATCTCCATAGCAATTCTCCTAGATTTCGAATGTTCCAACAACATAGCTAAGTATGAAGCACTCATACAAGGCTTAAGGGTTTCGAAAACTCTAGGGGCATCATGCATCGAGGTCTTTGGAGATTCACTCCTTGTTATAAACCAAGTTTTCAAAATTTGGCAAGTGCGAAATGAAAAACTTCTTCCATATCACGAGTTGAACACTCCATTGGTTGAGTCATTCCAATCGTGTAGACTCACACACGTAGGAAGAGAGGATAATGACATTGCCGATGCCCTCTCCTTCTTGGGTTCAACCCTAAAGGTCGATCCCACTTTGGGAACTCGATCCTTAGAGATATGGCATGCATCCACTCCATCCACACACGATTTGGATATTTGCCAAAATAATCTAGATTCTGTTGAAAAACCTTCGTTTTATGATATCAAATGTTTTCTAGAAAATAGGAGATTCACCGAGAATGCCACATCCAAAGATAAGGCATTCATCCGAAAAATTTCTACCCGATACACCATTCTGGGTGGGGTTTTGTATAAGAAAAGTTTTACCAGCATCCTACTAAGATGTGTCGATCTAGAGGAGGCTAGGACTGTTATGCATGAGTTCCACGATGGAGAATGTAGAGGTCATGTTAATGCCAACATGATGGCAATGAAAATACTTAGAGCGGGCTATTTTTGGTTCACCCTGAAAAAGGATTGCCACGATCATGTTAGAAAGTGTCATCCATGTCAAGTGCATGGGCACGCCATTCATATCCCCTCATCTTCATTGCATTCCGTGGTCAGCCCCTAGCCATTTACCATGTGGGCATTTGATATTGTAGGCCCGATCTTTCCAAAGGCATCGAATGGGCATAGGTTCATCTTAGCAGCTACTGAGTATTTCTCCAAGTGGGTTGAAGCCATCTCCCGGACCAACGTATAGGGGCAACATGTGGTGGCTTTCATTAGGAGGAATATCTTGGCTCGATTTGGGATTCCAAGAGACCTTGTGTCCGATAATGGCACACCAGTCAAAAACGAGTGGATGGTTAAGTTGTGCAACACTTATGGCATAACTCACCACTTCTCCTCGCCCTATTACCCTCAAGGCAACGGCCAAGCCGAAGCCACGAATAGGACTCTCATTAGCATAATTGAGAAGACCTTAGAGAAGGGTAGGACATGGCACGAGAAGCTAGATGAAGCCTTATGGGTTTATAGGACTTCCATCCGGACTCCCACGAATGCCACACCATTCGAATTGGTCTATGGCACAAACGTCATTCTTTCCATTCATACACAATTGAATTCATTCCATATATCCATTGCACTCGACCTCCCCCTAGAGACGCTTCAGCATGCTAGGATGGCTGAACTAGATTTGTTAGATGAGAGGCAACTCCTTGCTATGGATCATGCTCATGCATACCGGCAAAGGATAGCCCAACATTTTGACAAACACATGAGACCTCGCCACTTTGAAGTGGGAGATTTGGTTTTGAAAATCATCCACTATCGTGGCCCACATCCACTTAAAAAGTGGCGCCCCAAGTGGGATGGACCCTATGTTGTACGTGCAACCACCACGAACAACTCATATTGGTTGATCGATGTAGAAGGTAGGAATTTAACAGATCCTATCAATATTCAATACTTAAAGAAGTATTATGTGTAGGATTTGGGTTAAATTCCCATTTTCGAAAACCCTTAGGGATAGCTGCTTTGAAACATCGAAAGTAAGGTTCAAAAGCAAATTGTGTGACCCTGAGTGAGAGAATTCACACTTGTGAAAGAGTGGAGTTTTCCAAAATACGTGGTTACATTTCAAAATCCTTCTTACAAAGAAAGGCCTAGTTCAATATAGCAAGATGCTTGCCAGTAGTACGTGCTATTTCTAAATAGGCTGATCTGGAATGAATCGAGTATGACCTTGGGATAAGTCCTCCCCACTTCTCTTCTCCTTCCAAAAGGAAAACATGATCAAAACAAAGGAAAATCCTCGCCAAAAACCTCTTTCCCAAAGAAAGAAACCAGAATCAAAAGAAAATTTTGATTCTTTTATGGAAAAGAGGGATTAAAGAAAAAATACTCCCAAAGAGAGACCCTCTATGAAAAAAAGGAAAACAAAATGCCAAAAAGCTCAAAAAGAGCAGTTTTCCGCATTCTATGCCTCAAACCACGGGACGCTTCAGAAGGGACCATGGTATTTCTTTCCCATCCCTGGCTTATCCCAAGTAAAACATGGTTCATTTCGAGGAATCATAAAGTAAAAATAGGATTTACTTACTTGAATTTCATTTTGTTTGAGAATTCGACGTTTCGAGTAAGACGTAGGAATTTTGAAATATAGCTTGTTTTCTTATAAAACTTCCACTAGATTAGCGAGTGTCAAGACTCAAGCAAAGGCAAACATGAAGAGCTCGAGATCCTTAGGATTAAGGCTCAAAGCAGTTTTCCCTTTTATAAATAGATTTTGAAAAATTGAATATCGAGCAACATAGGGTCTCCTCACTTGGAGTAGCAGGTCTTCATAAGTCTCAAGAGTTCGACCTTGCTATCTAGTCTCTGGGAGGTCGCCATTCCTAGCGTCTCATCCATGTCATGCATGTGCATATCCACACATGAACACTTGCATAACATGATCCCTTTTAAGACCAGAAACCATAGATCCCTTTGGCGTGATATCTCCTCCTACCATGGTTTACAAGAGAGATTTTGCTTAAAAATTGGGACAATCCCATATTTTCGTGGATAGATCTAGGGAGACATCGAAAGGGGTGTTGTCGTCTTTGCCATTATCCAAATAAATTTGGATAATGCCAAAGAGGGGCATTTGTAAATACCCCAAAATCCCACGATTTTCTCAAAATTACCTGGTTTTGCAAAAGCAGCCCCAAAGGGCTATTTTGAGTGTGAAAACCCAGGAGCCTCCAGACAACCCTATACATATGTTTAAATCATATATGTTTTAAAAATATATATATATATATATACAATTTTACAACCTTAAAAAGGTGTTTTGAAACCCCGAAAAGTAACTTCTCCTAATTAAAGCAAGACCGAAGAAGCAAAAGAAAGCCCGAACCTGAAGCATATTTTAAGCCCGGTACATCAACTCTCGTATCAGAATCATCCCCAGATTCTCAGACATCCAAGCCCCTGATATCAACAAAATTGTTCAAAATGATCTCCAAAAGGTGAGAAGAAGAGCGGACGATAATGTTGGCAAAGACCCAACGCAAGACGGAGTATTGATGCAGTCAGGCCCCGCACAAACCGTCCGTTTCGAAATGCCATGAAGGAATCAGAAAATCAGATTTGGGCTGGATCTGGACCATATATATCCAGATCCAGACCCAAACATGCATTTGGATTTGGATTTGGATTGGGATCCAAAGATCCAATCCAATATCCACATCCATAGCCCACATAACCTTCTCATAAATGGAGGTGGGGCCCACAGAGAATTCACGTGAAAAGCTTGGGTATAGAGAGAGAATGGGATGATAAAGTATGAGTGAGAAAGTTGGTGGGCTTGACTTTAGTCAAGGGTGGGTTAACCATGTGGGTTTAGCCTAAGAGTGTGGGTTTAATCTTGTAAGCACCTACACCTAAACTGATGTTGCACCAACATGAACAAGGCTGCAACTAGGTCCATGGATCGATGCCAAGGGGATGCTTCTAAGACCTAGCCCTAAGCTAACCCACCTCACCTAGCCACTCCCCCCTAAACCTGACCTAATCCTAGCCGTCCCCATCCAAAACCACCCTAACCATACCTAGCCGACCCCACCTAGCTCACCCCACCTAGCTAGACCACCTAGATCCTAAATAGACTAAACCTAATCCCACCTAATTAGACCCTAACCCTTAATTCCCAGTCATCCAAACCGACCTACCCTAAACCACCATACCACTCCCCCCTAGCCGACCTACCCAAACCACCCCACCACCAGCCCACCATATCCTAAATATCTACCCCATACCACTCCCAACCGACCCCAGCCCATGCCTATAAAAAAAACCCTTTTGGGGCGGGTTTTAGATCCCTCTCTCTCTCTCCTCTCACCTGCCCTCTCTTCCATCCCATCTCACTCCATCATTCCCCCAGCAGCACCACCATCCACCGCCATTCCACCCGGTTGCATTTCCACCCGGCTGCCACCTACGCACTCCACCCGACTGCCACCTTCCCACTCCCTCACACGGCTGCACATCTCATTCAGTTGTCACCTCCTTCCACCACCAACCTCCACTACCCACGGTTAGTACCCCCATCTCAGCCCATCTAACCTATCTTCCTCTCCCCTTCTTACCCAGCCACACACTCCATTACCCGCTACCACAACCTTCTCCCTTACACCCGACCCCTTCACACCCTACCTCCCCACCTTCCCTTAGTCATCCACTTCCCAACCCCTAGCTAAGCCTCCACCCATAACCTTCCACCACCTAGCTAGCACCCTAACCTACCACAACCCCACCTAACATCTCTATTTGCCGCACCTATCATCCGGCCTTCATCATCAATACCCACTCGGCTAAGACCCTACTTGCCGCCCACACGCATCCAAGGAGCTCCCCTTCGGCTGTCCAAGGCGACTCACTAGGCCAAAGCCAAGCAAGTTACACCTGGACCAGCTACACGTAAGTGCCTAACTCGGTCATTGTTATGAACTTGCTTACATTTAATTAAATTTGATACGGGGTTATAATAATGGAGCGTTGTCTCCCCCCGCTTGTAATAACGTGGTTTGGCATACCCACACATACGTGCACTTGAGCCATTTCGCTCTTAGCTGCACATGATTTTGGCACACACATGGGCCTAATCAGCCCCTAAGATATAGTTATAATTATGTATATCAAGCTGCGTGAGTTTTAATTCAAGTTGTGTGCGTGGTCTTTCAATTTCCATACTCACACACATTGAGCTTTCACTCTTATTCCCAAGACCCTAGTAAGGGTCGTATTGCAATTTCTCTTGGGTGTTTTAATTCAAGTTGTGTGCGTGGTCTTTAAATTTCCACACTCACACACATTGAGCTTTCGCTCTTACTCCCAAGACCTTAGTAAAGGCCATATTGCAATTTTGTTTTGGGTATTTAAATTCAAGTTGTGTGCGTAGCATTTCAATTCTACACTCACACACATTGAGCTTTCGCTCTTACTCCCAAGACCTTAGTCAAGGCCATATTGCAATTATATTTGGGTTTACATTACAAGTCATGTGAGTTGTCTTTCCATATACACACAACTCCCACGCACACGTTGGCGACCTTCGGGCCCATATATATTATAAGTATTTCCCTTCGGCTATGTCTTTAAGATTTGGGTTTTAAGGTTCAGCTATGTGCGTAGTCTTTCCATATATACACGACACACACTTGCACAATTGAGCCTTTCCTCTCTTAAGATATAGCCATATTTTCCTTTTGCAATTTCCCTTTTACAATTTACATTAAGTCATTTCCCTTCTGCATTGTCTTTCAATTCGGGTTTTCCCTTTGGAGTTGTGTGAGTTTTCATTACATATACGCCATACCACGAGTTAGGACGCATATTGCATCAAAGCAAACCCCACACTCCCGTGCAAAAATCGCCCAACTTAGGTCACTTGTGCACACACCTAGTTGGCCCGAAAAAGCTTAAAAAGAAAGACATAGGCATGTGCAAATCCCACGTGTAATAAAATTTGTAATCGTACAAACAAAACCCAAACACTTCGGGTATTTTTCAAAGAGGTTTAAATCAAAAGACTTTGCCAAGCGTACAGACTGACCCTTGCGCATCGGTGCAAGAAGGTCTGGGACGAAAAGAGCTCACTTGCTCACAGTGGCTCCGATAGAGTCAGATTTCAAAAACTTTCTTCTCCAGCTTAAGCAAGCTAGCTGACACGCCCTTTTTGTTAAAAACGACTTAGACACACGAAAAGGTTCACTTCGGGCCTAAGAACCAGAAGTGAGGATTTTCCATGTCTACAAAGATATATGAGTAAAAGTTCGAGTCTTGATTTTTACAAAATTTAGCTCACACAAAAATTAAAATTGAGATGGTTTTAAGAGGAAGAAAAAGCCTACAATTTAGAGTCCTATTACACGTGAAAATCGATAGGTCATCAGATCTCAATCCAAAATCATATCCAAACCCAAATTCTGATCCAGATCCATTTGAAGAAGGACAAATGAGAATCAAGATTTTATGAAGCATATCCAGACCTGTTTCACCATTACATTATATGAATGTCTCCAAGATGTTTCAAGGAAGGAAAACAAGGTCCAACTTGAAGACTTGATAGGTGCCATAGAATAAAGTGGGTCCCATCATAAAATCGCCCAATGAAGTGGGTTGACCATGGCCTAGGTCCAACCTTCTCTATCTATGAGCCCAAATAAGCCCTATTTAAAAGTCCTATCCCAATTACACCTATTTTGTTCCAAAAAGCCAATTGAGCCTAATTATTTTATGTGTCTATGGAGATTTTATCAAAAGGAAAATTATATATATAATACAAATGAGTTCATGAGATCGATAGGCTAACCTCGGGGCATGCCCAATGGACCTTCCACATCATCCAATGGGCCCATTTTTGCAAACTGATTTGGGTTCGAAGATTCAATTCGTCCTCCATTTCAGGTCCAACTTTGTCATTTCCATAATGCAAATTGACAATAGTTGATCTACATTAAACCAAGGCTACCTGTGCACTCATATGCATTGTCCTCTTTTATATACTTCCACGTCATAAACAAAAATGCCATACATTAGAATCTTGATTTAGGCATTTCATTCAGCATTTTCTTCGATGTAAACTTTGTGCCTTACTCCATTCGGATTTATGCTTGTGGTCAGTGGCACTTGTCAAAAAACTGATTGCCAAGGTTTTTGGGTAAGAGTATCGTCATAAGTAATGGGTCTTTGAACGAGGACAAGTGAAATTTGTTAGAGCTTTGAATTTGGAAATGGATCTTGGTTTGGTTAGATGAAAGGAGTTTGGGTTTGATTAGGTTTACTTGGATCCAATTTAAGATGGACTTTTGGTAAAGGGATTGAATTGGATTCAATCAAACAGACTTTGGATTATGGATCTTAGAATGGGTTGAAATTTGGGTTTTGCAAACAACTCAACTAGATCTGACTTAAAATGTCCTTGCAGCAGGATTGAATTGGATCCGATTAAAATGACTTTGGATTCTACAGATTTGATTCGGCCTCGGATGAGTTGGAGTTGGATCGGGATGAAATAAGGTCTAATTTGGGATCTCGAGAGGTAGAAAAAAGAGACCTTCAGTTTATTGTGATGGATCGGGTCCAACTTATTGGATCCGATCTGATTCAACCTTTTAACATGGGGTGGCTAGGGCACGCTTCAGAGACTCAATCGCAAGAAGGGAAAAATTAGGGAGAGAGTGGGGGAGGTGGCAATCAAGGCAGCAGGCATCGAGGTCGACGATGACGACAGGTCGTGTAGTGATGGGAAAGAGGGGTATGAGCAGCATGGCAACGACAGTGAGAGACTTCAGTGGCCACGACAGTAGGCTCCCACATTCTGTTCTTTTTTTTTCTTTTTTGGCTTTTCGCAGCGGGTGGCAGAGAAGAGGCGGTTGACAACTATGATTGGCGGTGAGGGTAGAGACAGCCAGGAAAGGGGGGTGATGGCGAGGCGGAAAGCAGGAAAGTGGCAAAACGGTGGCGAAGTAGGTGGTGATTGCTTTTGTGGGCGATGGAGGTGAAACAGGTGGCTATGGAAGTTCATTTGGGAGGGATCCCACCAGAATTAGGCGACGACCAGTGAAGTAGTGATGAGGAGCTGTCCACGGGGGTGTGGTCGGGAAGATGATGGCAGTCTGACGGAGAGTGGGTGTCACCGGTAGGTGGGTTTTCCTAGTGGCGATGGGGCGAGGTCAAGGTATGATAGTGGGGAATTGGATGGTGGTTCGGTTGTGATGGTTGCTGGGTTATGGCTGCGGTTGTGGTCCGGATGGGTGGCTCAAGTGAAGGATTTTAGGGATCATGAGAGAGAGAGCTTCTCCTTCTTCTGTATTTTGATTTACAAGTTAGAGAGGGTTAGAAAGGGGAGGAAGATGAGGCTGAACGGAAGAGGAAGGGGCTAATTGATGCTATCTCTCCCTTCGCTTTGGATTTTCTCAGTCGCCTTTATAGGATTTCTCACATAATTTTGAATTCTTCGATGATCCCTTAGGAGCTGATGAAGCTCCCTTTCTATAGACATCTTTAGTCACTACTCATTAAATGTATTCATACTCTTGTTGTCAATCTCAGTTTCAGATGATCCCTTTGTTTTGATGCAGGAAACATGTATCGTACAAATCTTGTGGTTGTTGACCTCCTTCCTCTCATATGCTTCTCATACATGAAATCTTGCATTTGTACATATCTGGCAGATTTTTATGGTAGACTTCCCTCTTTGTCGTGGGAAGTCCTTCAACTTGCCTATGAAGGATGAAGACTCCACCTTTCCTTGGATGTAGCCTGCTCCTTCTTCTTTCATTCTTGATGAACGATAGTCATTTGGCTTTGCATCTATTTTCAATGTATCTTTCCATGTATTTGCTTTCATCGAAACAATTCTTACCTTTATTTGCTTCCATTGAATCAATTCTTACCCTTCTACCTGTGTTGTCTGACCCTTACCGGATCGATTATGTTGTCTGATGCTTACCGGATAGCGTATTGCTGGGCTCCACGATACGGGCAAATCGTAGCGTATCGTTTGGTACTTTAATATTAGAAAAATAGAAAAATATTTAAAAAATAAAAAAAATTTATAAAAATCCGAAAAAAATCATTGAAAATGAGTTAAAATTAGGAAAAATATGGTAATTGCTTTAAATTCATATAATGCAAAGTTTAGTACACATTGAGCATTCAACATTGAACAATTGCATCCAAATTTATATATTTTGAGTCAAAAAAATGAAATACATTTACATTTTACAAATTGTAATCAGGATCATTAACTAAATAATCTTCTTCTTTTCCTTGTTGAGGATTTTCACCATCACCACTTTCTTCTTGAAAATCAAATTCTTATCTCCTTTATACTGTTGTTGCGCTTCTTTCAAATTAATCCATGCAATGTCTTCTTCAATTAGGAAGGCATTTTTTCATTATCTTATATAATCTAGTCTTCTAATATATCAAAATTATCCAAATTTATTGGATCAAATTGGCTTTCTTGTCTATTTACTTTTTTTAATTGCCTACAACAAAGAAAGATAAGCAATTAGTAAATAACATTAACAATTGAAGTCAAACGATTTATTGAATTGAACATTTAAGTACTAAGTAATATAACATTATCTTTCACGAAGGTACATGTTACAACGAATAAAAACTAAATAATTCAGTCGTTTATGTTCCAACTTGTTGCGCTTTTTTATATGGATGTGTTTAAAGACACTCCAATTCCTTTTACAACCAGTTGCACTAAAGGTTTGACTCAAAACTTTGACTGCAAAATCCTTAAGGTTCGGGCAATCAGTTTCAAACCTATTCCACCAAAAATCTATAGAAAGACAAACATTAGAGACATAATCCACAATAATATAAGATGTATTAATTTAAGAAACTTAAATACGAAGATAAACAATTTACCTTCACGCATAGTAGTGCGGTTGCGAATTGCTACAAGCAAACCCATTAAGTGAAGAACATTATCATATATCTCCATCTCTCGATGTATAACATCTGTTGTACTCTCATTAGGGACTAATCTGTCTATACAATCAATTATACCTCGATTAACCTCATTATTCCTTTTGAAGCTTGTTGAGTACCTGAATGATGGGTTTAGATAATATGGTGCTGCATAAATAGGCTGATGCAATTGTTTATTCCATCTATTATCAATAATTTTCCACACGAGCACATAATATCTCTTTTTTTCATTAAAATTATTTGTAATGGCTTCTTTTGTCCTATCCATGGCTTCATAAAGGTAACCCATAGATGATTTTTCCTCGTTATCAACCAATCTCAAAACTTTTACTAAAGGACATGTAATCTTCAACAGTCTAACACATGCATTCCAAAATGTACTCCTCAATACTGTCTCGAAAATCTCATCAAACTTTTGGTTTCTTCTGTTCTTAGGCAACTCTACAAATTGTTGCTACTCATCTGAGGAGAACATTCTCTTCAATGCTTGCTTTTGTCTGACAATACTCTTTACAGATAAGAAGCTTAAGCTTGTTGTAAACCGAGTTGTAGTTGTTCGAAGAAGCTCTGCACCATCTTCTCATCATACGCAAAACAAATGGATTGTTGTAATTGACAATACTCAGTTGCTGCTTTTATCTCATCCATCTCACCAATATCCTAAGGATGAGATCTAAACAATAGCCTGCGCATGGTGTCCAATAGAAAGTCCCATATGTATCAGCTAACTCCTTCCCAACTGCTTTGTAGTTAGCTGCATTATCTTTAAACAATTGGACTACATTCTCTAGCCCAACCTCTCATATCACCTTATCAAATTCTTATCGTAGGATCTTCGCAGTGTGCCTCTCCTCTGACATGTGTAGAGATCTCAAAAATATAAGTTTTTTAGGACAATAGATAAGAAAGTTTAGCAAGATCCTTCCTCTTTAGCAAGGTCCTTGCTCGCCTATCTGTCCATACATCTGTCATGATAGTACAACTTGTGTTCTTTCACGACTCTCTCAAAGTCGAACAATATTCTTCCACTTCAATGACGGTTTCATATAAGATCTTTCCTCTCAACTTTTGATAGGAGGGCATATTGTATCCTTGACCAATGTTAGCAATTACATCTGTCATTGCTTGAAAATAAAAATTGTTTGTTATATTAAATAGAATGCATGCATCATAAAACCATCTCTCCATTGCTGATCATGCAGTTGTTATAAAGCCATAGCAGCATGAATTCTAGGTTGAGCACCAGGTATACTGGTAGGAGGAAAAAATGCATGTATGCTAGAAGCAGCTCTTCCTCTATTCCTTCATGAACTTCTTCTTCTACCACTTCCAAAGTCTTCAGCAACCCTCTTTCCTTATTAGGTGCTTGTGAACTGCTACTACCAATCTCTATTCTCATATCTGAAGACAAACTATCAGTGAATCCAATGGCATCATCTTCTTCAAACATCTCCAAATCATCTTTTTGTTGTCTCCTCTCTTATATACTCTTAATCATCTGAAGATATTACCATTTAATGCCTTCTTGCAAACTTTTAACTTTGCCTATGCAAGGAGCAACTTCTTTCCTAGTCCCTGCTAGGTGGTATTTCAACCGTGAAATTCCACCACTAACCACTCTCTCATAAAATAAATATCTTATATTCAATCTGAAACCTTCAACTGGTGTACCCCACTGCCATGCTGGATCATCTGAACGAGAATGAGAGACTCTATCATCCCTTCCTGTCATCTCAATTGAACACTTTAATTCAATCACAAACCTGAAAATAAAAGCACTTTGTAAATCCTCAATCTTCAAATAACACTCAAATAGAGTGTCTCCCACTTCATGAATGCAATAAAAATCATATCCACACACTTAACAACTTCATATTTTATCATTCAAAAAAAGAAAAATACAAATAACATAAAAAAATAAATACAAAGGAAAAAATGAAGAAAAACACTAAAAATATATCAAAATCTGAGTTAGGAAGCTTGCACGAACAATGTAGAGCACGTTTTTAGAGCCTTGAACACAAAGGAGGCGAAGAACCACGCTAGGGGAGCTTGGGAAGCTCTGAATAAACCAAAGAAACCTGCAAAAACGTGAGTTTTCGTTCAGCCAGGAACCCTTTATAAGGGTCTTAGGGTACGATATGGGCGATACGCTCCCTGTATCGTACGATACGAAGCGATAAGTTGTGAATTGCGATACTCTTGGGTGTATCGTATCGTACCGTATCGTATCGTATGATACGGTGCGATACGGATAACACTCCTTGTTCTCCTATTGGGTGTAAGAGAGTCTTGAAGAAGTCCTTCCTCTTGTTTATTGTAATCGATATGGAACTCATATCCATTTTGGGACTCTATAATGTTGTATTTTTGTATCTGTCATTGATTGAAATGAATATTTTCTTGGTGCTTATGTGTTTCTTAATCAAGACTTGTGGTTGTTGACCTCCTTCCTCTCATACAAGAAATATTGCTTTTGTACATATCTGGCAGATTTTTCTTATAGACTTCCCTCTTTGTCGTGGGAAGTCCTTCAACTTGCCTTTGTAGGATGAGGACTCCACCTTTCCTTGGATGTAGCCTGCTCCTTTTTCTTTCATTTTTCATGTACGATAGTCATTTGGCTTTGCATCGGATGTGCTATTTTCACTGCATCTTTCCATGTATTTTCTTTCATTGTGACAATTTTGACCTTTATTTGCTTCCGTTGTATCAATTCTTACCCTTGTGCCCTCCTTGTTCTCCTATTGGGTGTAAGAGAGTCTTGAAGAAGTCCTTCCTTTTATTTATTGTAATCGATATGGAACTCATCCATTTTGGGACTCTATAATGTTGTATTTTTGTATCTTTCACTGATTGAAATGAATATTTTCTTGGTGCTTATGTGTTTCTTAATCAAGACTTATTTTGTCATTTAAGGAAATGTGACTCCTTTTCACCAATGTATTTGCAAGCTGTATTATGAAATTTTTGTATGTTTACAAGATCCTACCCGCGTTGCCACCCTTATGAGAAGACCAGATTCAACTAACTGATCAACATTCTGCTCCTTCAGTTTGAACTAAAAGGATAGGAAGTAAAATATGACTCGTGAGGTGCTCAGGTAGACTTCTTGAATTCCTTTTGGGGTTTAGTTAATTTACTATTAGAAGCCATAAACTATGACTTCATGGTAGCAGTTTTATTTCCAAAGCTTGATCAAACATTTCCCAAATTACTGCAGTAAGCTCTATTGTCGAGTTTCAAATGTTGTAGTCTAATCCTCTATTGAATTGTATCATCTTTGCACAATCATCTTTCATAGTAGGTACAAACTTTGCTAGTTGAGTAATATATTCTCAGAGTATATCATTTTGCTACAATCTAAAAAAATTCTTTGGTGAGGCGTCTCAAGATGGACGATGGGAAGAAATGGGACTGAAAGGCTTTCTTGAACTTGATCGAGGTCCAAGTCCTCGTTTGGTGTGCTTGTTGAACTTCCCACCAAAACATTCTGTGTTGATTAGTTGTTTCATCTATATATCCCAAGGCATCAAAATGCCCTTTTGAGGCCTCTGATTCATGTATCTGAGGTTAATGGATCTTTATAATCTTATTTAAATAGGTATATCCCAAGTCGATTAGCTATTTAATACCACCGGCTTTTTCCTGCTTGAGCTTGGTCATGTAGCTTTTTGTGTTATTTTTTTAATTTTTTCTTCTATCGAAACTTTTATTGGGTCTCAAATTGCTCAAAATTTGAAGACCCCACATCTTGGCTCTCATTTGTAGAACTTTACAAAAAGTCATTAAGAACTTAGTTGAAGGTGTTATGGTTTAATTTACCTAATACCAACAACTTTAGGTTATGTCTTAGGTCTACCTAGACTCTAATACCACCTTTATAATGCTTCACAAAATTCATATAAACATAGGGTCTATCCATGTCATGTGGCCAAATGTCATGAACCATTGACAAGTCAATGGTGTTATAACCCAAAAAGTCCAAAAATTTGTCAATATTCATTTATTTATTTACAATAAAGTTTAAGTACACGTGGTGATACCATGAAAATAGTAAATTTATCTAAAAGCTAACTAAGTACCATATCGATGCTAGCCCACTATCCTTGATGCTACAACCTCCACGATTCTCTCAATTCCTCTACTAAGTAGACTTTGAAATATTGCAAATATTAACACAATCAATTGTGTTAAAAAATGGATGTGGTCTCTTTATAGCCACAAATATACTAAGCACATGCATATTTCAAATCATAAATCAAATAGAATAAAAATTATTATACAATATTATCAACTTAAACATACATGCATAATTAAACACACCTCAAAGCTACAAACTTAAGAGGATCTCAATCCCTCCTTTTATCTCAATATATAGCCTTTGATTGCTGTAACATAGGCTAATCGGGTGTCATACCTTGAGGGATTATAAAACTAACATATCAAGTCCTACCCCTCAAATCTACATGACAATGGTTTTTCGAAAAGGTTTTTCGAAAACTATATAAGTATGACCATACTTTCACGTAATTATGGAAACAAACTGTATGTAGATTTTTGGTTCACGGAACCTCAACTTGCATGTACAACCTAGTTAATACGAAGGAACAAATTAAAATTAAATCCAAGACAACTCACCTTTAATGGTTCCTTTTTTTATTGTAAACCTTTTCTGATTCTTTTCACAAATGGCTTTTTTCCTCTGCCAAACAAGGGTTGGCCTCTATGCTAACAACCTTAGAGGATAGACCACTATTGTTTGATCTCTCACAACTCTCTCCAAGAAAGTGCAAAGGAGAAAGAGGAAATCAAGAACTTTATTGAGTCTTCGAGGAACTTGTGAAATTGAGATATGATTGCAATTGGGGGCTGAAAAACCCTATCTATAGAGTTTATTTGCAGCACAAAGGAGATAAAAGCCAAATGCTAGATGTGCCCAAAAAATAGGAGAAGATATCTTGGATAGTTCCATTTGGATTTTCCTTCCTTGAAACATTCATATCCATGTAGTAGCTGATTTAGATATACTCCATAAATTCTTAATTCCCATTTGTCTTCTCTTAAATGGATCTGAGTCTGAATATGGAATTGGATATGGTGGGTGTATTGATTTTTGCTTGTAGTTGGGCTCCAAATTATGGGGCTTCTTCCTCCTCGTAAGACCATCTCAATTTTATTTTTGTGTGAGCTTAATTTTTTAAAATTTAAGACTTAGGGTCTCACTCCATGTGTCTTGAAAAATGACCTTTTAAAACAATATTTTCTTAGTAAAATTTTGGATATTTATAGATGCTCTTCCTTGGCATCAACCAAGAACAACTTCATTGATAGCAAAAAAGTAAACACCAAAATTTGCTTACTTAAAGATTTTGACAGACATTTTTACTTGGACAACTTTGATTTTTTTTGTGAAACTTGGTGTAAAAGTAGGATTTTTTACAAGAAATCTCAAGGGGTCATTTTACGACAGGATTAGGGTAAAGGAGTGTCTTATTGTGGGACGTACTATGAACCATGGATGTGATGGAGTGCAAGACGAAGGAGACTTTTTTGTTTGAAAGAGATAACCAAATTTCACAAAAGAGATTTTTAAATTGACACGAACACTTTTTTCCTTCAAAATCAAATAAATAAGATTACTTTGAAAACCTTTTCCTTAAAAATGAGGAGTAGAAAAAAAGCTCAAAATATAATTTTTAAAATTTTTCTTGAGGCAATTAAAATTTTGTTTTTCTTAACAATACTTGCTTATAACGATTTTTTCAAAAGAACCAAATCCAAAAGAACATGAAAGTGGCACCTAAATCTTTTCTTTTCAATGTAGGAGCTCACAATCAGATGATACCATCAAGAATAAATTTCATTCTTCAATTGGACCATCATGAGTGAAGGTCTATGACATGGTCCTTGAATCCCTTCTTAAGTATCATCAAGGCACGACTGTAGATAGCTTGAGTACCTTTTGAAGCATCCTCAAGCTACTATACAAGCTTTATTTAATAAAAGACCTACTGGCATGTGACACTTATGAGAAGACATCCTAGGAGACTTTATGCAACTTAGATTAGGGTGCTCATATAGTCTCTGTAGAATGACTATTGCAAGTGCATCCTAATAGATGTCTACAACCCGATGGGATGGAACTAGGATGTGGTATAGTCTCATGAGCCAAGTTCATTTACAAAGAATCAACATGCATGTTTGTTCTTGTCTTATGAGCCATTCCATGATTATTAGAAGACCACAAAAATATTTTCAAAATCAATCCCTATTTGAATGAACCATTTTCAATAAAATCCAGAAGGACAAAGCATCCCCACTTAACTTCCTGTCAGTACTAATAGAGGAAGAAGACAATACCAACTTTGATAATTGAAATCTTATTTTTCAAAATACCAAAAGCAACCATCTAGTAACCCAATAAACAAATAAACAAGCTAAGACTCTTAAGTAAGTAAAGCATGTATTCCTCGTCAAATATAATAAACTCTTCATATTGAATACAAGAGTTCATGCTTAAATAGAACTTTATTTGTTTCGAGTGTAGAAAGGATGATAACTCAAAAGGAAATGTATAATTAGAACTTTATTTTTCTTTTCTTTTTTTTCACTTTTCAACTTTTCTTTTCTTTTTTTGAAAGTCTTTGGATTTTTACTCTTCTTTTTGCTTTCAAAATATATAAAATGGACATATCAATGAAGCACATATGTGGAAAGTATACTTGAAAATTTAGTATACCAAGTACAAATACTACAACACACAATAAGGATATAAGAAGACCCTAACTAATCTATAAGCTAAGATTTCTTAAGGATAAATTTAGTACACCAAGTACAAATATTACAACAAAAATCATTTTTACTTGATTTCCTAAATTTTTCCAAGATTGAAAATCAAGTGAGAAAGATTTGTCCAAAAAGATTTAATTTGAAGTAGTTCTGAACAAAGTGAAGTCCATATTTTTGAAACCAAATCCAAAAGGCACAAATAGATAAAATATTGTAGTCTCGTTAAAGTATCAAAACTGGAATCTAAGAATTGTATCCCCGATCATAAAAGCAACAACTCGAAGTAATCAAGTCATAGGTGAATAACACTAGAAGTATCGTACAAATCCCTATATTTAAATCATTTTTAAGAAATATCATCTTATCCTCCATATAAAACTAGTTATACAATACAAGTTAAGATTTGATAAACATCATGGATAATATTTGTTAAGTATTGAATGTTTATCGGGTCTAACAAGTATGAGTATTTGTGGGCAAGTAGAGTAATGTAATCAAGTGAAAAATCATCTACTTAAAATCTTATGCATGTAGGCGCAAACACATGTAGATATACTAGGTTAACATAAATACTAATGACTAGATGAGTGCAAAGACTGATATAGAAGAGATGCCAAAGCAATATCAAGTATGTAATAAGAGAAGACACAAAAACAATAGAAGGAATGCAAAGACAAATATGTTAAGCATTCACTGAAAGGAGTAGAAAACCATATAGAGGTAACCACTAATGAGTATGCAAAGATGACTAAAGTTACACAAGGCCATGAAACCACAGATCAAGAAGGAATGCATGAGGAACATGGGTCATAAAAGATGTATGGTCCAAGGCATGGACACATATGTGGGTCAGAAAAGAAGTATGGTCCAAATGTATGGGGTCAACTTGGACTTGGCTTAGGTAGGTTAACCATATTGAGCATGGTTCAGTCAAACCTAGGCATGGTCAAGCCAAAATTGAGCAAATTTTATTAAATTTCAAATGTCCTTAATTTAATTAATTTACATTAGTATAAATTAAAAGCCAATAAGTAATTTACTTGTATAAATAAAAGTCAACTTCGCTTTTCCAAAGAAATAGGAATGTAAAAACCTCTTTAACACAAAAGTAGGGATCAAAAAGCAAAGGGGACTCTCTCCAAACTTTTTTTTAAATGAATTTTAGCAACCTATGCACAACCACTAAGACTTTTCACATACTAGATGGGGTTGACTACATGGATTTTTTGTTTCCGCAAAACCCTATCATGTGCTATGCTAGTAGTTAACTCAACATGATGTAGATCATTCTTTATTGTTTCTTTCCAACACCTTTGTGGTCTTCTTCATTGTCTTTTAATATTTTCACTCTATTTTTTCATACCTTCTTAATGGAGCTTCCCTTGGAATTCATTAAATGTATGTTTAAGTTATGTATAGGTTCTTAGTTGATCAACTCTTAGCCAAGTGAAGCATATGTTTTGTGATAGCCCTATTTCTTTTGAATTGTTCTGAAGCAACCTGCGTTCGGTTTGTGATACACGTGAAGTTGATTGAGTTTTAGGTTCTTGGCTCCAAGGTTAGCATTCCCTAAAACCAGTTAGGAATCTAACACCTGGAACCTAAATTCAATTCAATTCCCCAGCTTTAGCCATTGCCTCACTTGGACCTGACCTAAACTGTACGTACCTTTGCATATGGTGGAACACCCACCCATACCTATTCTCAAACATACATGATTCTAACCAACTCCAACGAGGTCATGGCCTTAAAACCTAGATCCAATCCTCAGCCTCATAAAACCAACCGTAGGCGTCATCACAAAATATTCCCTAAGCCATAACCCCATTTAGCTTAAACATATCCTGACCTCTTGAACCTAGACTTTCCCTACAACTTAAGGTCCCTAGCTGAACTTAAGGATAACCCAATCCTTTACTTAACACCCAACCTTAGTTTAGATATAACACTTAGTTGAAAAGCCTATTTTACATCATCAAGTACCTAAAGTTTATGCCAAACTCATCTTATCCTTGTCATATTAGGCACCCAAATCTTACCTATTTAGTGATGGTCCCGTGGGGGTCGCTATGTACATTGTGGCTTGATAGTTTTATCAATAGCACACATGAAGCACTTGATCAGATTGACCCAATATAGGAACAACCACTAGCGCACACTATCAACTCCAACTCACTGGAATAAGATCAATCACCAGCATAAACCCTGAATGGATCGCACATTCTCCTTTATATCATGGATTCGAGTAATTGGATAGCAGCTTTTATTCCTTTCCCAAGAATCAAAATGTATTCATATAGCAAGCCCAAAGGAACAAGCTTTTTGTTGCTATTGGTGGATTTTGGAGAACCGCTTCTTACGGGAGAGATTGACCCTTTCTAGAAGAAAATGGCTTTTCTGCTTGTAGATATTGACAAACCTAGAGCCTTCATGAAATCGGTCTTTCCTCTAGTCTATTGGAAAATCTGAATTTGTTGCTCAAAATTGGCATTTTGACGATCTCACACAGAATCGGCAATTTCTTAAGAATAACATGGCCTAAGTAACTTCTTGTCAACATAATGGGGAAGGGGCCCATGTCGTCAACTGAACACCCTTTTTTTCTTTACTAATAGGAATAGAAATTTGGGTGAGAACGTCGGGAATGCTGTTTACTTCAGAATGTCAGGAAACCATGATCTTGATAGACACGCACCTTATAAACACCCAAAAATTTCCTAGAAAAATATATTCTTTAAAAATTATTTTTGAAAGTCTAATTTCGAGGCACATAGGCTGAGATCTTGAGTCTTGAATTTTATAAAAATTAGAGCTCATATGAAGGAAAAATAAAAATATTTTGGAAGAGAGAAGAAGAAAATGAAAAAATTTGAAGGCTTCTCAATCTAGATGATAAAGTGGGCTTCACTAAAATTTATTTCATGAAGTGTGTAACCATGGCTTCGCTAAGCTTGCCTTAGCCATGGCTCAACTCACCTCACTTGATTCAGATCCACATCAATTCACAATGGGTCGTTCTACTTTGATGCTTCAAGGCTAATAACTATCAAGCTTCATTAAAGTTTAAGTCAAGACATGCACTCAAATTGGAATCGAGTCATCTTAAGAAGCCATCCAAGTCATGTCAATCCTCAAACGAAACTGAGCCACTCAAGGATCCACTAAACAACATGGCAGTCAACCAATCCAGCCAAAATAAAAGCCACTTAGTCAAATAAAAAAGGAAATTATTTTAAAGCTCAAAATTTCTGGCATTATTAGGGATTTTGTAGGGATTAAAATATGATTGTTTCTTATCTCTAAAGGGATTGGACCCCTTGTAAATAGGCCCTTTGGCCTCCATTGTATTCATCTCTCTTTATCCAAATCAAGAAAACAATAAATCAAGGCGTCCCTTTCTCTTTTTTAATCTCTTGGTGTATGCATGTACTACTTAGAAGAGATCCACAAAGCATCAGCTTCCATCAAAGCAATAATACTTCCAAGGAGTTGAGCAAGTAAGGTTTCTTACTTGCCTCTTCCTTTTTCTTTTGGTTGGTTGTGTGCCAACCTTGAGAGATCCATCAAGGAAAAATTCATCCCTCCTTAAGTATGCTCAAAGGATAGATCAATTGTTTTTAAGGTATTATTAGGTCATAATACTTAGCATCATCAAATCATCATAGTTATCATTATTAGGTCATTTTAGTTATCATCATTGCATTAGGTAATCATTGCCCCATCATGATTCTTTAGCTTTATTCGTATGCCATGCACTCAATCATCCCTTTATTTTGCTTTACATATTTTCTAATTGTATTAATATTCACCTTACTTTCATATTTTATCTGTTTTATTTTACAGTTTTGTTATAGCTACAAGTATCCATCGAGTGCCCTTATTGTTTGTATCTAAATTAGGTTCTTGTGTCATAGGGTTCTCAAAAATTTTCAAGAGCTCCTCTCTTTGATAAAATCCGGATTTCTTGGTTTTACATCAATAGAATATCATAAGCCTCCAAAAACACCCTATGAAGTTAATGATACATCTCATTTGTCCTTGGTTCAATCAAGCTTCCACACATAAACATCGGTTATTGCTAGCATCCTAAATCAATTTCATTCTTATTCATTAGATATTGCATAGTTGAGTAGGACATAACACATTTGATTTTTAAAAAATAATTAAAATTCATGCACATTGCATATTAGGATCTCTGCAAATTAGATTTTCTACATATTAGGATTTCCTACATCGTAGCACTTTTTATAATTAGTTACATATTTCATTCATTGTATAATAGTTAATTAAGGCATTATTTTCTTAGGATTGATTCTAGTCATACCTATGTTAAGTCTTGTGTCCCATTTAGGACCAATATCCATTTAGATATCCATATACATTTTAAAACTAAATCCTTGTTAGATCCAAATCTAATTAGGACCCAAAATCAATAGGAATAGGAACTCCTTTCGCTCACATTTTCATTCAAGTGTGTAGGTAATTTTCTTTTTATTAGTGAAGAATTTTGTAGAGCAAAAACTGACCCTTCCTTGCTCGGATAAGAAGGTAATTTGTAAAAAGAATCTGATTAAGACATACAATACAAAAAGGAGAACGAATTAGAGGTAAGTCAACCTGGACTTAGTTTTTATTTTGCTTTCATAAGATTAAGAAGATTGGATACAAGTTGAGAGTTCTTCAAAACCTAAAATTTGTATGCACACTCTACTACTTCACCAACAAAAGGTTTAGTGTGTGACTCTTCAAGGCATGCAAGAGTACTATTCTTTAAGTTTTTTTGCCAACCTCAAATTCTACTCTCTGGATGCAAATGACCTTGATTATCACCTTCAAGATATAATGAAGAATCCTTGACTCTGCTTGCACAAAAATAGTAAAGTCTTTAGCAATATCCACACACCAAGATGGTTGACACTACAATTCCTTTCTGCATCTAAGTAATTGTAGTAAGTTACTTAGAAAACTTGTTTAAAGAAATAAGAGTATAAATGCAAAATCAGTAAAATGGAATTGGTGGAAAAACTGTAATGGTGTTACACCCTGCTTCATACTTTTTGCGGAGAGATTCTGAATGTTCTCCCTTCATATCTCTTCTACCATTGGCCTAAAAGCATTATTTGTGATGATCAGAACTGATTCATCTCAAAGGACATGACCATTGAGTAAACCATCCTTTCTCAAGGGTTGCAGGCAGTTTATCATGGTTTTTAAGCCATAACATAAACTTGTCTTCATGATGTTATCACACATCACAAAAAAAATCTTTGGGCTATGTGACATCTCTTCAACAATGGACATTGACCCAAGATAACACCCTTTTATAAATGGTTTCTTATTTTGAAAATCTTCTCACTATTCCCTACCATTTTCAAAATAACTTTGAAAATCACCATCTTGGAAATCTTATACCTTCAATATAAGTATCTCGTTGTTTGATGTTATACCTAATAAGAGATGGGTTCCCGCTCATCCAAATTGGAATGGTAGACAAACTTTAAACCATACAATTTTTTTCAACAAATGTGCATAACATAGATATAGGATATAAGTGTCAATAAAGCCATAAAATAAAATCAACATATTTTTAATGGTCTTGTGTCCAATATCCTTTCTCATGAGTGCTTTAAGAGTCCAAGCCCAAGACCCATGAAGTTATCCCACTTTAAGAGTACTCTAGTAGATATTTGTTATAGGTCTATTAAGTACATTTCTCAACATGTTCTTATGACTTTGTGGGACCAAGTACATTTACCTTAGGTAGTTAATTAATAGGTACTTACAACCATACTAATAATATACATTTTTCTATTAAACTCAAGACTTGATGTTGCTCAAAGTGTGAGTCAAGTTCCTATTATTGGTGGTTTTTCAATAGGCTTGAAACCTATCTTGATTGATGCTTTATCTCTTGATAGACTTTTTGCCAAGGGATCTACAAGATTCAATTATGATCTAATATGCCTTTGATAGTATACTTTGACTATTACAATACATCAATATGTATGAATTTCTAAGTCACCCCACTTCCTTACCTGTTGTTGCTAAAGCAATAAATATGGCGACCAAGGTAGACTTGAGAATATCCTTCTAAGACCCATCAATCGTGAAGACTCATCCACTTGTACAAGTATGATCTTCCACATAAGTTACCCAACTTGCGTCCAAATATATTTGTCCAATAGGTTCCCATTCCCTTTAAGTATTTTAATATTTATCCAATAGCTTGCTAGTGGTCTTTACTTGGATTGCTTGTTTACTGACTTATCTAACCCACTACATATATAATATCAAGTCTAGTATATATCATCGCATATGTCAAGTAACCAATCACTTTAGCAAACTCCAGTTTTGCAATTGGGTACCTTTTATTTTATACTAATTTTGCATTAGAGTCAAAAGGAGTAGAAAATGCATCAAATTTCTTTGATACTTTTCCTATATAAGGAGATCGAGAAAGTTCGTCTCTAGTTATTCAAATACCTAAAATAATATAGCTACTCCGATATCTTTCATGTCAACATTGGTTGATAAAAAATTCTTTTTACTTTCACTCATTTAAATTAACATAGCAAATCACGACACATTTTTCATCATGAAATTGACTATATAAACATTTGCCCAATTCATTGATTTTTAAGCCATTTGCAAGAAGTATTTGGTCAAGCTTTAGATGCCATTATTCAGGGACTTGCTGTAAACCATATAAAGATTTGACTAACTTGCAAACTTTATATTCTTGCTCATGTACCACAAATCTTTCAATTTCCTCCATGTATACCTCCTCGTCTAATTCACTATTAAAAATTCAATTTTGACATTCATTTCCTGAATCACAAGTGTATAAATAAAAGCATGTGTTGATAGCACTATAATTAGCATTTCTTGATATCGGTGCAAATCTATCGAAGTATTGAGTACCTTCCTTTTGAGTAATTTTGCTAGTCTTATTTTAAATTTGTCATTGGTTCTTTCAACTTTCATTTTCATTTTGAAAATCTATTTACAACCTAATACTTTAAATATGAGAGAGAAGCCCACTAATTTCCAAATTTTATTTGTCATTATTGAGTTCATCTCATCTTAATAGCTTCTTTGCAAATAGTGGCATCATGAGATGTTATGGCCTCTATATTGTCGCATGCCCCTTCAAGTAGAAACATTTCAAATTATAGTCCAAAGGTCTTTTCTTTCCTTTGTCGTTTACTTCTTCTAGGCTCTCGAACTACTTGATGTCGTTATTAGTTAGATGCAATTCTTGATCATATCCACCTTCTAAACATGCCCTTTAAATTTAGGCATTGAGATAAATCTATCTTTTCAATAATAGAATCTATAGACTCAATTATTGTATTTACCGGATATGAATAATTTGATTTGATTTTTATAAATTTTTATGTCTTACTATTATTGACATACATCTACATGATACATGGTAAAGACGCAGCCGGGCGCCGGCGGCTGACTCAAGTGCCCCCCGAACCGCGCGAAATGGTCGCCTATTACACGGCTCACTAACTCTGCCTGGGGCGGGGTACCTATTATTCGTCGGCGGTCCGGCCAGGGCCTCGGTTTGTTTGCTGCGTGGACTTCCTATTCCATGCATTTCCTACAGAGTGGAATGGAACCCTGCTCCGCCGAAGAACCGCCGGAGGCGGACGATAGAGTATAGCCAATAGGCTTTCTTGTCCGTAGAGGACCTAACAGAAGACCGCACTCCAAAGTGCACAGAGAGTTTTCTTTGAAGAAAAAAAAACTTTCATTCCACAGTGGAATCGATGGAACAATGAATGAGCAAAGCTCTACCTTTCACTTGTTAGTGGGTGTAGCAGGCTTACTGTAGAGGAAACCTTACCTTATTCGTGGTACACCACCCCTACCACCGCAGAGTGGGGTGGCAATCCACTAACATACAAAAAGGTACTTACCCTAAAAGCTGAATCCCACGGGGTGCACTACTATAAGCGGTTGTTAGTGCAGGAAAAAATAGCTTATCAACTATAGGCTTATATTTCTTTCTTTTAGGTTCGAAAGCTTTTGTTATAACTCTACAACCCCAAATTTTTAAATAGGTTAGGCTTTCTTTTCTTTTAGAATTGATAAGGGTTATTTTGTTCCTTTTATTAGGAACCCTATAAAAAAAACAGCAAGCCATTGAAATGGCTTCATCCCAATAGCCTGTAGAAAGACCAAAATAAGATTATACTTTATTTACCATTTCTCGTAACACCCTATTTTTCCTTTCAATCACACCATTTTGTTATGATGAATATAGATGTTGTTTGGTATGTGATCTTTATGAAATCAAAATAATTTAGATTATAATATTCTCCTCTCTTCTCCAATCTTAAATATTTTATAGAAGTTTCATGTTCGATTTATATTTTGGATTTGAAAACCTGAAATTTTTTTAGAGATTCCTCTTTAGAAAGCATCAAGTAAATATACTATCTAGTGCAATCATCAATGAATGTGATAAAATATTTAATGCCATCTTAAAAAGTTACCTCCATCAAATATGTCAAGTTTGATAAAATATTCTTATCAAATAGCACAAAGAACCTGAAAAAATCTAAAGAATGTTGGTGTTAGGGGTTTTAGAGAATGCCTTCTTATTAGAGAAATTGACTTTACTTGAAGAAATTGGGTTTTTTTGGTTGTAATTATTGGCAAACCTGGAGCCTGCATAAATTTGGTCTTTTCTTATAGTGCATTGGCAAATATAAATTTATTTTGAAGCATTTTTAGAATCTTGTACAAAGTCAACATTTTTAGAATATCAGAAAACTAGAATGAGTGTTTGGTTTAGAAAGCCAGGAAATAGAGTTTGTCTTAAAATGACTACAAAATAGAATCTATACTAGTGAACACCCTACCACTTCTACAACAAAAGGTTTAATGTGTGACTCTCTTCAAGGTATGCTAGAACACTATTCTTTAGGCTTTTCAGTCACTTCTTGGCTCTAATTCTTTGGATGTAAATGACCTCAATGATCACCTTCAAGTATAATGAAAAACCCTCAACTCTCGTTACACAAGAGCTATGAAATCTTTGGTAATATTGGTACACCAAGATAGTTGGGACTACAACTCCGTTGCATGCTTAAGGAATTGTAGTAAGTTACTTAGAAAATTTGGTTAAAGAAACAAGAGTATAAATACATAATCTGTAAAATAAAATTGGTGAAAAAGCTACAAGAGTGTCACATACAACTTAAGATTTTTTGCAACAAGGTTCCAGATGTTCTTTCCTCATGTCTCTTCCAGCATTGGCTTAATATCATTATTTATAATGATGAACATGGTTGATGTCAAAAGACATTACCATTGAGTAAATCATTCTTTTCAAAGGGTTGCAATCAATTGGTTTTTGTGAAGAGGCATTGTGTTTTCAAGCCATAACATAATCATGTTCATTTATGATGTCATCACATATCATAAGATAACCGCATCCTTTGGGCTATGTGACATCTCTTCTTCAACAGACACTAACACATGGTACCCTTTCATAAAGGGTTGCCTTGTTTTGAAAATCTTCCCACAGTCTCTCATTATTTTCAAAATAAGTTTGAAATTTGTCATCCTAGAAATATTATACCTTCAGCGTACGTATCTCGTAATTTGAACCTATATCTTGTAGGCAGTAGGTTCCCGGTGATCTGAATTGCATTGGTAGACAAGTTTTGAACCATCAAATCTATTTGAACAATCATGCATAACTTAGAAGAAACATAAGCACTGAAAGGGTTGCTTGCTGCCGGGTAGGGTAGGTAAGGTATGCGTTAGGTTGGATTTGAATTCAGTTAAGAACTAGACTACCTAGGAATTGGTTATTACATGGGAATCACCTAAGGGTTGTCTAAGATGCAATCAGTTGGGTTAAGACAATTTAAAGTCAGGTCTAAAAGGGTAGTTGGGTTGTTATGGGAATTTACCTGGCTGGTTAAATGAGGATACTGGAAGGGACCAAGATTCCATTATGAGGTTTTAGATTGGGTCTGCTATGAGTACGATTAGGTTATGGATATGGGTATACTAGGTAAATGGGAAATTGGTAAGGTATAAACGGCTGTATGGGCACCGTTGATGTACTCAAGGGTGTAGTTATCCAACTCAAAGAGAACCAAACTGGCTTAAGTTAGAATTATTAAATTGTCTAAGCAGTTTGACCTAATTAGGGTCGGTTGAGTGAGGTCTATGGAGACAGATAAGGAATAAACTTTTCTTTCTGTATATCTAAACAACCAAAAGGAAAAAGAAGTTAACACCACTTTCTATAATTTGTCTATATTTCCTAAAACTTCTTCACACATGCAAAAATAACTACCACTAATAAACACTCTCTAAAACATTATAACCCAACTTTTGCAGGTTTAGCGTCACATGAAAAAATGAGAACGACTTTTTTAACTAGGCATCACGAGGTTGATTGTGGATGGTGCAGCATAAGCAGCGACGACAAGTAAAATAAACAATGCAGGTGCCAAGTGTTTTAAAAAATATATATCAAATGAGCGCCACAAGTTCCAAATGTGTAGGGCAGGAGAATCCATATTTGCGGTAATACAAGACGAGATTCTCAAGCTGTTATGCAGTTTGGATGAAAATCACAGCAATTGAGATATGGGAAGCTGTTGAACGCTAATGACCGAAGCAGATGGACAATCCCAATCCAGTTGACAGTATGACTTGCAAATAGCAAATTTTCAAATAAGAATCAAGAATTAGTAGAGATACCATTCAATATTATTTCACAACCTGTCAGGAGTAATATATCATTACAAAAAAGCCACGGATAATCACGAAATCCCAGTGTTAACTGCTGTATGATCAATCTTAAATACGCATGCAAATGGGGATGGGGCATATATAGGGATGTGTCCGTCTTACAGAATCAGCAACTGAATTTTTGACAATATTAAGCACCTTAGTTGCAGTCAACTTTCACCATCCTGGTCGGATATCTCTTTCTCAGCCGAGCACCACCATAGGAAGTACCCTTCGGATGGGACTTTTCCACGAACACGCACAAGCAAAGAGAGAGAGAGAGAGAAGGCTTCTCTTTGTTTTCTGATTTCTTTGATGCCTTACAGCAATGGAGGATCCTTTTTCATATAGAGGTTCAGTTTGAATCTTTTGTGAGAGGAATCTACAGATAAGGGCCAGAATTTTGCAAGCAAATTTGATTTGAAAGCTGGCCTTTGTTTCCTTTATGTTGCCGACGCGTATCGCATCTATCCAAGTTCAGTTTTCTTGGCTTGCCTTATTCCTTTTCCCTTGTTAACGGAAGCTGATATCGAAATGGAATCTGATTTCCTTAAAGCAATTCTATATCTCTCCCTTTGTTTTCCATATTTATCAACAAGCAGCGTTTCAGAAAACGTGACATGTGCAGCAATATTTCTTTCTTTATATATCAAAAGGTTGTAGTCTTCTTGGTATTTTTCTTTATAGGCCCTACTTTCTTCTTCTTTCCCTGATGTTCCCCATGGATGTCTGGAATTCCTCGTAGGATATTCAGAATGTTTGTCCTTTCAAAATTTCTGTCTATTGACTGTTGGTAGGCTAAGTCTTTCCTTTCATGATTTGGGTTTGCCACGAAGCAATTCACTTTTATTGGTTACGCGCTGCCCCTTTTCTTTTGCCTCAACATATATACGAATAAAGCCTTGCAGGATCCCTTAATATGAGTGATATAAAACCATAATTAACTTTCAGCTCAGAGGTATGAGTCTTAACCGAGCCATGACAATGGGTATGAGCCCCCGAAGGATTTGAAAAACTACCCTGAATATGTGTGTGTGTGTGTTTGTGCGTGTGTAAAACCTGTATGTTACAAATGGGTAAATCAGCATGCGCATATAAATGTACATACTTGTCATGGATGTTCGAAATTCAAATTCATCAAAATAGCCTTAAACACAACGTATGCATTCTTTTTTCTATGTATATTTGTATATGGAAAACCTACACATATATGAGTATATGCCATAGGGACGTTCAAGATAAATTTAGAACCATGTACCATGCAAATTCATACATATTGATATATAAGTCTTACGTATGTGTATGAAGAAATTACTCGGACTTATATACACAAACATATGTAAGAAGATAAATACTCTTTAGATATGGAAAAGGCGTCTAATTTCACGTGTACCGGCTGGGTTGCCCATGCCTATTAAGCCCAACACTTCTACCATTTATATATATCCATTTATGTATATAAGACTCACACAAATATACCTATATATAAGTATATATATATATATATATATTCTTCCGGTCCATGAGCTCAGTTTTACCAAATGTGCTCAAAATGCTAGGCTCGAGCTTTATTGTGGTCTTGGATGGCTCCCTAATGCTAATGTGATGTAATCATTTCTTATGAACCAAATTGAATCCCTCTTTGAATAAGATACCCATACTCGCATCTAGTTGATCTTCTGTAAGATGGATCCGAATATTATTGGATAAATATTTTGTCCCATGTGCCTTAAATGGGTCAGTCAAAACTAGCCTTACGTGTTGAACATAGATTTTCCTAAGAAAATTTTTGGGTATTTATAAACGTGAACTAGACCTTTTGGACATGTAAATCAGCACTAAAACTTGGTAAAGATGATACATTTCAATGGCCAATTGCGGCGGCAACCTTAGCTAATCAATGGCGATTTGATTACTTCAATTGATCGACAGAAAGAACTAGATGGGTTAAGGAATCAAAAGCTAGAGGAGAGATTGGAGAGAGAAATCAAACAAGGAATCCATAATCCAAGATGCTAAAATATGTCCATATACATTCTTTTTATATATCAAGGTTGTTCCATACAACTTACTATTCATTTTGCTCTACAATGAAAGATAATTGTCCTATTTAGTTAAAATGACTCTTAAACATTAAGCTAACATGAGCAAACTCTAATTCAGCTTAAGGAAAAATAATAAACTAATTTGGAGGTCAACCAGCTCTTGGCATGCCAATTCAGTTTGCCACATCATGATGAGCTTGCATTTCTAGGTTAGTTTGGATCTGGGTCTTGGGTCAACTCCAATTCTTCTCCAACTTTGCCAATCGCTTCATGATTTGTATGAATGGCCTTAGTACCTTCATTCAACCAGCTCACCTTAACCTCAACAACATGATTAGAAGCTGGTTGGCCCGGGTTGAGTCAATGTGACCTTCAATATAGGAATGAGGCTCCAATTTGTAGGAACTAGAATTGATTACCTTAGTAGAAGTCTTTTCCAGGAAATGAATATATCCTCCAAGTACAACTCAGCTAACCAATAATCCTCAGAAGAGGCACACCTCGGAATATCTTGGTCGAGGCCAAGCTGTAATCCAGAGCAAAAAGGATAATATGGTTCAGCCATTACCTTGTCACTTCTTGCTGGAGGATAAACTTCACCAGCAGGCCTCAATGGATTACTGTTGTACTCCAATTGAGGCTCAAACTCATTGCTGAACCACCCTTCAACAATGAATTGGCGGCTGGTTGTATGGTAAAAGAGTGATTAGCCTCTTTCCCGTTATGAAATTGAAGAGAACTTTTGAACAATCTCTAGTACAAAGAGCCCTGTGGAAGGAAGCTTTTGGTGATCATGTACACAATGAAGATACTTTCCCACCACGTCGAGTGAAGTTGAGCAAAGGATAATTTTGTACAACCAGTACAACAAGAAGGCATGGTGTTTATTCCTAGAAACCTCCTCTTCATGCCTTAATGAAGGTAGAGTACAACACATGATCCTTGTCAAAAAGAAAGGGTTGTCAAGCGCTTCGGTTCAAAAAGAAAGAGGAAGACAAAGACAAGGCTTAGTGAAGCTAACCAAGAATGAAGAAATGACTTTTACACATGCCTCAAAAAGTTCTCATTCCTTCCAATATCACAAATCTGATGATGATGGTAAATAATGGTTAAGTGGCAAAAGAGTCAAGAAGATTATCCACATGCACTAAGAGACAACTCTTTGAGTCCATGTGAAAGGTATTATGATGAGAAGATTTTGGAATGAATTCAATCTCATTCTCTTGGATTGCAAGTCATAGAGGCCAACATGTTAACACCAAAAATACAAATGTGCATGGGTTCAACAATAAAGCGTTCAAGACATCAATCTGATTCAAGATCCACATTAAATGGTTTCAGCCAACGAGTTTAGATTTTCATAGACCTACCTGCATCACATGAAGAGTAAGAATTCAAATTTTCAATCAAAGCATGAGGGTGAAGATTTGGTACCCACATATCCTTAGAAAATAGGCGATATTTGAGATATAGGAAAAGTGGATATAGTCGTTATCAGTTGGCCCTATATTACAGAAAATAATAAGATTCAAAGGAATGAAGTTTGAGCTCACGTTCCGGGTAAGCAGTTGATCACACACAATAAAAGGAAGAACCATGTTGGGGCCCAAGAATCATTGAAACACCTCCATCCAATTTCTTTCTTGTTATTTGCTATATTTTTATTCATCTATTCTTAATTGTACTTGGTTTTCTCATAGTAATAAATTTTGATTTTCTTTCTCATTTGTTTTTGTTGCAAAGAAAATCACCTCCTTTGCTAAATAGCGGTTGTAGCATGCTAAGAAATGCAGACAAGATCATCTCCAACGTCCTCTAATCAAACAAGTTGCTAGCGGTAGCACGACTGAACAAGTGAGCTACGAGGATCAGGCAACGTTTGGGTATCCAAGCATCCTTCACACCAGCTTGGCTTAGGAAGGGAGTGAACTCATGTATGTCTACTAGGCAGTTGTTGCCTATGTAAGGGAGAGTGATATGGTTGTGGGGAGGGAGTGCACCATGGACCAAGTTCCCTCTATGAGAACTCTACAATACTGTAGAGAACATGGAAAACAAAGCAAAATAGAATGAATAACTTCTCCTCTACTGCTTTTGTAAAAGAAAGGAAGATATAGGAAAAGAAAGATTATAAAAGTACCTATTCTTAGGTGTTTGTATAAGGGATCCCTTCTTCTTCCTCTCTCTCTTTTTCTACTACTTCCCCGCTCTCATGCTAGGTAATTTCTAGTTATTTCAATTTCTTCACGTCTCTATAGAGATATCATACCATTTGTATGCAAGAATGGTTGAATCTACGATTTAGCAGTGTTAGTGTGGGCCAATTTTGGCTCCATGTGAATCGATTATGGTGTATGTGAGTTCATGTGTAGATGCGAGGTGATTGCAGCCTCTCATGTGACAAGCTTGGGTGAAGGCAGCTATACTCGTATGACATGATTTGGATCCCATTCTTGTCTTTATATGGGGCACACGTTCTACCGTGTCATATTGTTGATGCAACATAATTAGTAAATGGCATTTATCTGTTTTCTTAGATGCCAATTAGCATTTTCATTTTATCGATCATGCCGCAGTATATTAGGCATTAACAATTGCCTCCTAGGACCATCATATGCAGTCAACAATGGCTTACAAAGAAGCCTTTTCATCCCCAATGTTGGGGCTTCTTCCTTCGGTTCATCTTATGAATCCTCCTCCCTTTAAGTGATGCCCAAGACTGATTTTGGGACCGCTTGGCACCAACTCCAATGGTGTTCTTGAGGAGTTCATTTGCCCAAAAATATCTCTATTTTTGCTCCTCTCTAACTGGTTCATGGGATAAGGTGCCCATTCCTCTTTGAAGCTGGTTGTGATCTATCTTAGAGTACCAACTCTTGTTGAAGACAATGGCAACCTAGAAATATGATGAGTGGAAAGAATGATATCTTTTGCATTGTTATGCTTTCTACTATAGATATAGAATGTGATACCAAGTTGCTTTTGGTATTCCTTTCTTTTCATATGTGATACCATGGATTTCAACCAATTCTTGTTTCCCTTTAGAATGATGTCTCCTACCCTAAACATATCTGATTTCAATTAGCCCATAACCTAGAACTATAATTGAACCAGACTAGTTCTAGTTACAGATTAAGAATCATCGATTCCAGAGTGATTCCGATTTGAATCTGTAATCGATATATTTATTAAAAAATTTAAAATTTACAGAAAGATTGAAAAAACCAAAACTATTGGTTGTAGTTTGGTTTTAGCTCTTGTTTTATTAAAGTTGAAACCGGAACCAAACCAAGTGGTCCCCGATTTTGATTCCAGTTTCATAGGTTCCGGATTGAGGCGGTTCTTGGCTTAGTTTGGTTTTGATTGGAACCACCAAGTTGGTTAGGAATCAACTATGTTTGTCCTATACTTCTAGACATCATGGCCACTACTGGCATGCCTATCATCGGTGAGGATATGGCCCACTCTCGTGAGTAAGGATCTCCCAATCCCCTCCATTGTCTTCAATAAGCATACCTCTTACTATATGGTCCTCATCAAGGTGAACATGCAAAGCTAAAACAAGTGAAGCTGAGCACTTTGTATTTCTCTTGTATTGAATGTGTAAATATGTAATTTGTATTTTTGCCCTAGAGGTTGTGAAATCATATTTCCCCCTATGTTGCTGCAATTATTTCTAGCAAGTCGACTTTGCTAGCTTCTTTGTTTCTAGAAATATTGTATTCCTTTATTTACGAAGCTCTTTCCAACTTCATCACTAGAGACGATGATCTTATGCAAGGTCTCTTGTGGGCTCTCCCACTATGGATGCATATGTATTTCCATCAGTTTAACTTCTACAAACTTCCCTGTCCTTTGATTCTCTTGGATCCCCAAATGATGGGTGGCTTTCTTTCTCATGTTTCCCTTATATTGTCATTCTCAAACCAATATTCTTACTGAGCTATTGTTTCTTAAGTCCCTGGGGTCCTTAAGATTTTTTTTCAATCTACTTTGGAGTTGATCATAGGAGAGAGACTTGTGCTTATTGGATTTGCAACTTATATGATTCTATGAACTGAGGCTATGGTTGGTCCTACATCTTGCTTCCTCAAGATCCTTTGTATGGTCCAAACCCTTTGTAGCCTCTCATGCATTGCATGTGGACTCCATAATATTCATCTTGTTTGCTCTAGCAATTTGGCCTAGTTCAACACATCCATCTCTCTATGAATTCAAGCATTAAATACAAATAAAGGTCTTCCCTTGCCTTCGCATATGTTAAACTACTTATAGTATACTTTGCAACTTGCCACCAATCCTTCTTTTGGTTGTCCATTCTACCTCTTTCTAGGGAGACATCCTCGTTCACTAGTTAATGAGAGCGAGTAAGCGCTCACATATTCTTTGACTAGTTAGAGGTTTGTTTGGCTAAGCTCGATTGTTTTCACAGTAATGGAAAAAGATCCAAGGTATTGAAGCATGTGTTTCAACCTTCAAAGGCTGCAAAGGGGAAGTAACAGAAGGCCAAGCCATTCATAAATGAGCTTGGTCCTGTCCAAAAATGTATCACTCGCTCCAACAAAAAGACCTCTTTGTCGTTGACTAATGAACCTCCACGCCATAGACGTCGCTTGTGTTGGGAAAAACCGTAAACATACATGCATAATAAAATAATATGCAACAAATGTAAACATGTCCCAATCATAAACAAAAGCCACAAATCCAAAATAAGCCATAATCAAGCCATACGTAAAACAAAAGCAAAAGCAAAATTAGAAACTTATTTGTGCGAGTCGCCCTTGCAGACTTGCCTTAGAGAAATCAGTGCCCCGCTATGAGTACGTAGAGGCATCTGTGCCTTCCTCTCAGGATAAAACACACACACAACTCGAAAAGCATGTACCTAGCTTCGAGTCGACCTCAAACATACCTCAATCACCTATGGTTGGGGCAAAGAGAGACTAACCACTAGCACAGGGATTGGAGCAACACCATGAGTAGAGAGACGAAATCAGGAGATGGGAAGAGAGAGAGTGAAAACTATGAGTTTAGGGAGGACCCCTAATCACCTATTTATAGGGTGCACGTGTAGATCACGGATCGTGGATCCGATCCAAATAACATATCATTTTAGCCACAACTGTCTCGTCTTATCTGGAACTATCCCTCCTTATCCAGAATCATCACACCTTATCCCTATCCATGACCGTGAAAAACTCGACCGTTAGATCAATATTTTTTCGTACAAAAAAAATAATCCAAGACGTAAACCCAAACCACAAGCCACAAGCCACAAGTTGGGCCCAGTGTGCGCGTGTGTTGTATAGCATGTACTCCCCAAGCTCTTTGAATTAATGTTCATGAGCTACCAAATATATAAAATGACTAGTGCGTTTGTCACATTCTTTAATATGGGACTAAACTTTGTCTCCTCTTGGTCATCTTTTGCAAAAGTTCATCATATGTTACTTTTTACACTTTAGGACTTTCACATATATTAATTAAATATTTAGAGATACCAACATGAATTAAATGTCACTAAATGCACATTCAATCCAATAACTTGGTCACTCCACTTGTTAGCAACAAAGAGGACATGTTTGAGGCTCTAGTTGGACATCCTCCAACCTCGTTGGTGCATTCACCTTGTCCTCCCTAAGAGTCGTTCAGAGTTGCTGGTGTTGATCCTCCTGCATCGACCCATTTGCCATCGGATCATCGTTCATGAGATAGTTGCCAATGTTTCACACGTGCTTATTTTCCTCAATGGGGTATGTCTTAATTATCAACTCTTCACTTCTTTTTATGGGCCACTTCTCGATGTGTTCTCAAGGGTCATCAGTTCAAGTCCTATAGTCAGAAGCTATGAAAAGGCACAACGTGATACAATATGCATTGTTGTTCGGTCTCACTTTTGATGAGCATTCATACCTAGAATGCACAAAAGGCACTACACACCGGAGTACTTCTCTTCTTTCTTTTGAGCCAATAATGAGCTATACACCCTTAGATTTTGTGGACAAGTTTTTCTCCACTTCCTCAGATGTTGCTTTGAATTTTTAGCTGCCCACTTCACTTGTGACTTCTCAACCCCCAGACATAAGAGGAGGATCCTTCCATATCGAAGCCAATGAATGCACCTCCAAGTAATGCCGAGATTGCTGACTTTGAGCTTTCATTAAATCTAGAGCATATGGCTCTTAATGAGATTCTAGCAATGGGCATGGTTAATCATACTCACCTTTCTCCTTCCTTGAGGACTGATCCTCAGTTCCCGTCATACGATGCTCTATTGACAGTACACCTAGGGTTCATAGAGAATTTGCTTGATGAGGAGATGTTGAGTGATGGATCCTCCTTCAAAGCCTTGCATACTTAAGCTTATTAGTGAGGCTCTTGATGGCTCTAACGTTCCACCCTTTGTTCGTGACTCCTATCGATGTTTGTTTATTATGTTTCTACTGGTAGCTTCTAGATTCTACTTAGCTATTTCCTAGGAGTTCATTGCAAGTGAGAGCAACTAACTCTGTTCTCTACCAGTGAGAACTTGATGCTCGTGATACTTCTATCTATTTTGTGAGACTCAACGTTGCTTTAGATTGTAGAATTAGATACTAAAGACGATAATTTGTGTTCAAAACTCTTCAAAGCAGATGCTCACATAGCTCATCTCCATGCTTATTGTCATGAACTTGCTCAGAACCAATCCTGAGTTGAAGCTCATAGGGCCAAGGCAACTGGCAAGCTCACTTCGATTGCTAAGGAGTGTGTATCCTTGTGGAGGCTGAAATTTGTTGTGTGGGAGTCCCTATTGGCCCTCTCTGGTAGGCAAACAGTTTTGCTAGGAGAAAAAGAAGAGGCCTTGAATGTTGTCCTTGCTGATGTTCAGCTCTTGTGGGTTAGGTTGCATCGTTTAGTGAGGTATATTTGCAGACAATGACTATTATACATCTTGGTGCTCAAAAATTTGTTCGATGGTCTGTATGAACTTGGTTTCTCTCATATATTTTGTGAACTTTGTCCTCATGCCCTAGCTGGGATCTCCTACCCATCCTTCATGAACAGTAGGCACATATTTCTTTAATGTCTTGTTTTTATTTTCTCTCCAATCCTTTTTTGGGGAGGTTGACATATACCTTGTTTTGGCTTTATTGGTAATGATGATGGGATCCTCCTAATTGGCTGACCATTTCCTTGCTCGTGATCTTTTGTTCCTAGTGACATCATTGCTTTTGGCACGAGGTCACCCAAATCAAGCCTTTTTAGCATGAGCGTGCTTGTTGCATGCTCTAACGATTTTCTTTTTATTTCATTTAGATTTTCGACCTTGATGAGTATATCTTCGCTCAATGCATCCAAACCCATGCACATAGCTTATATGTACTTAGATGGCTAAAGATCATTTTGCCTCTCAACTCTAAGAGACTTTACCGCAATCTCCAAATGTAACATGATGTCTTATCCATATGTGATCCAATAGGGGGAGAATCTCGTTGCCAATGATCTAGTGTTTCTATAGGTTCAAAGGGCATTCTACTAGTGTTTTGTGCTAATGCTTCAATCGATCCTCGATTGACTTCTTCATTAAGTTAACGAGGATCTTATTGTACTTTGGCATGTCTATTTGCTTGAGTGTAGTATGGGATAGAGCTCTCTTGCAAAGACCACCACTTATCTCTTGTAAAAATTGTCCCTTGATCGATCATTATCATCTCAGTTATATTGAAACTGAAGATAATCTGGTTCTTTATGAACCTAATCACCTTACTTTGGGTTATCAATGCCATTTGGAAAGCTTCTACCCATTTGATGAAGTAATCAGTAGTGATGATAAGTGTCTTATGCAAGGAATCACCTGATTGATTCATCGACAATTGAGATGTAGAATTTCAAGGGTTTACCCAATTTTGGTGGGATCAACATTGGGGATTTGCCAGGCATCACTTTATTTCATAAAAAAAAAATTGTTGCTCTTCTTCACAAACGAATTCCTTCATCTCTTTTAACCTAAGTAGCTGTGAGAAGTGTTTGAGCTTTCTTGTTGAGTTAGTGGCAAACCTTTTGAGAAAATTTATCTAGCCCAATAAGCCCCTCAATTCCCGTTTGTTCTTCGAAGAACTTTCACTATTGCTCTAGCTTTGTTCCGAACAACTTCAATTCTTTTTTGATATACTAGGAATCACAGGAAGTGCCCTACCATTACTCTGAAAGCACACTTTGTTGGATTCATTGTCAGGCCATGAACCTGCATCCACTGAAATACTTGCTCTAGATTGAAGAGATGCTCTTGAAAACTAGTAGACTAGATGATGATGTCATCAATGTATACTTCCATGTTCTTGCCGATCAGATTGTGGATGATGTAATTCATGACCCACTAATATGTTGCACCTTTGTTCCTTAGGCCAAACAACATTATTAGCCATTCAAAAATGTTGATTGTCTCATAACATCTGAAAGTTTTAGAAATATCACGCTTACAAACAAAAATTTGGTTGTAAGGAAAACATCCCTTGGGTCACTGCCATGTCCACTAATATATCGATAATAGGCATGACATACTCATATTTGGGGATGGCGAGATTTAGATTTTGATAATCTATAGAAATTGGTACCTTCTCATTATGGGCATGATATTGGACAACTACTGGAAGTATTTCATCAGTCGAATAACTTTTACCAATAAGAGCGGCTCCATTTCAACTTTGATTGCTCACAGTATGCCTTAATCAAATTTGAGGGTTAATTATTTGTGGGGTCTAATCCCTTCTTTCAAGGGTAGCTTGAATTCAATGAGATCGCGGGATAACCCCGAAATATCTTGGTACTCCCACATGAAGCAGTCTTTGTTCCCTTTCACTAGGCTCATCAATTTCCACTAAGCTTTAGGAGGCAAAACAACATCAATTTTTGTGGTCGTAGGTTCATCTTCTGCACCCAAGTTGATCTTAAGGGAAAGATCTAGTGCTATGAAATGGTTATATCATGCTTCTCTACTGAGTTGAATACACCTCCTCCCTCTTGTAGTCGTACCATCCTGTGTTGTTGCCTCCCAAGCAATGCTTGGCTTAGTTCATCGGATATCAGGTCAATTGGTCCTCAGCCGACATACCATATTTTGATATGATCTCCACTATGTTTGTCTTTTGTGCTTGTCGATAGGCCTCAAAACGAGCTTGAAAGTCTCATAGAGCCACTTGTGGACTAGTCATGATGCCTGATTCACTTGGGCCATATAGTCAACCTTTTTTATCAAGAAACTCTCAAAATAAACTCACATATGTCATCTTCTCCGGCCTCATAGTCCTCTGAAATCATTATGGGCTCCATATGGGGTGAGTAGAGGATATCCTTGGTGGTTGATGTTGGGTGGAAACGACTTGGGATCCCCTTTCATAGTCTCGACCATGTTTCCATTCCACATCACCAATTCCTGATAGAGGGTGGACTACAAGCACTAGTTTGAAGCCCAATTCTGTCCTAGCAAGACTATCATAGACTTCTTGCTCTCAATAGTGACTTCCATTACAAGACACCCCTTAGCGGTTATTTAATCACCAATGAAGACTATCACAATCATCTTCGCTTTCATGAGATCGTGGATCAATCTGTTAGATCATAGTGGCCATTCTCGGCTCAGGTAATGGCTGGATTGGCCATCCAGTCCGTTACCTAAGAATAGGGCCAGATCGGTAACGGACGACCGTTACCAGGATTTCCGGTAACGGTCATCCATTACAAGCTCCCAGACGAGGGAAGCAGCAGGTGGATAAGCATGACGAAGGGGGAGCACCTGCCTATAAAGGCAGGAATTACAGACACTCTGAACCTCTGGTGAAAAATACAGAAAAAAGAAAAAAAAGACAGAGAGTCATCTTCGTCTATGCGAGAACCCTGCGTCGGAACCTCGTATCCATTATCATCTTCATATTCCGCTGCAATCTGAATAGGAGGTGCTCACTGAAGAAGAAGAAGGCTTCACCGAAATTCATCAAACAGAGGAAGCAGAAGCTGCAGGCCTTCAACAGATTCCGGCGAACGATAGAAGAGATAGCAATCCTCGACATTGGTATTAGGGCCTTCATCCCTGCAAAAGAGAGCGCGAGGATCAGCAAAAAAAAAGAAAAAAGAAAAAAAGAGAAAAAAAAAAAAAAAATCATAGAGAGAAGGCGACAATCGGTAGAGGCACAGAAGTCACAAGACCAAACGGCCGAAGCCGGAACAGCCACAACCAAGGCTGAACGGCTGAAGCCGCAAAAGCAAGAGCCAGGCCGGCAAGAGCCAAAGGCAAAAACCAGAGGCGGAGGCCGACAAGAGGCAAAGCCGCAAAAACAGAAGCGGCATGCCGGCAAAAGCTAGAGGCAAGGCCGCAAAAACAGAAGCGGCAGGTCGGCAAGCCAGAGCCCAAAGGCAACAGGCTGAGTGGCCGGCAAGAGAAGATGTCAGGGATGCCAACAGCCGACGAATAGCTGGAGGAACCCGCCGGGAAAAACTCCCTTTAGCCACCCCCTCCCGCACTCTCCCTCTTCTCCCTCTCTATGTTTTTCCAGAGTCTCTCTCTCTTTGTGTGTAATAAACATTGTTAAAGCATTTTCAGTATATTGAAAAAAAATTCAAATCTGTGGTTTCGGAAAACCGCGGCGGAAAAACCAGTGGTTTTCCAAAATCGCTCACAATTTTTCAAAAACCGCCTTGGGGTTCATGGCCAAAAGACCAAACTGCCCCTATCTGGTTTCAGATAATACGCAGTTGCCACTGGGCAAAATTACCCTTTTGTCCAGATATTTTTAGGTAAAAAGACTGTTTTACCCTTTTAGAGTGAAAAGTCAGTTTTACCCTTTGGCTGTTTATGAAATTTACTAAATACTGGGGCTACCATTTTAATGTTTTATCCATCCCGAGTTGAATCATTTCAATTCTACCACTCAGTCAAAAGACGGGTTTACCCTTGTTCTTTTGAAAAATTAAAGATTTGCCCTAAGGGTTAAAATTATGATTTTAACCCCGATCAGTTGCGAATTTTATAAGAATACCAAATAGTAATTTTACAAGTTTGTCCTCATGGTTTTACAAAATTACAAAAGAGGACAAATAAATAAAATTATAATTTTGTCCCTTGGTATCCTTTTAGGGGCACAAATGTTGAAAACCCCTTAGAATTTTTTTTTCAAAAGATTATCTATTACATATCATGCATCACTTTAACATGTCTCTTGTTATGTGTGCCTTTGTTTTTGTGATGGTTTCCTTTTTATACCGCTTGATTGTTATTTTTGCCAAACACTTAAAAATGAGTTCTAGGATATGTGTGTCCGAACTGGCAAAAACAGAAAAGTTGAACGGTCTAAACTTCCAGACATGGAAGAGAAGAATTCTCTTGTCTCTAACACTAGAAGGTGTAGAGTATGTTTTAAAATAAATCGTGCGTCCTCCACCTCCAAACGCAAGTGAGCAACAATTAGAAATGTATAAAACATTTCTAAAGGACGATATCATAGCAAGAACAATCATGTTAACCTACATAGAGGATGACCTAATTATGGTCTTTGAAGAATTTGAGACCGCAAAAGAGTTGTTTGATTCATTAACAGCTAAATATAATACAACTGCAAAATTGCATGTTACTACTACAAAAATATAACTCCTTCAGAATGAAAGAAGGAGAAAATGTAGTAGAGCATGTAAATCACATGCTGATAATGGCTAGAGACTTAGCCGTAGCAAAATCAGTCATCCCCGATCCGATACAAATATCAACTATACTGAACAGTCTACCTCCATCATGAAACATGGTCACCACTGCCCTAAGATTAGGGCCAGAAATTAACCTTTCTGAGTGACCCTCAAACTAGCAATAGAGCAAGAACATATGCTCAAAAATAAAAAGGAGAAATTGCTAGTAGTCTAGGATGAGTTAGTGTCTATCTCCAAATTCAACCAGAAAAAGAAACCAAATAAAAAGTTTGGCAAGAATAACAAGAAAGGCGGTCAAAGTTTTAAGAAATCGTAGGAAGCCGCTTCTCGGGTCAAGTGTTTCAATTATGGTAAGATGGAACACTACAAAATGGATTGCCGGATAGTCGGAGAAGTCGTATATAATCTGCATGATTTCAAAATGCTTGTATTTGGACCGTCTAGTGACAGGTTGGTGGATAGACTCAGGAGCTACAAGACATATCTCGAAGACTAAGGAAGGAGCAATGGACCTTAAGGAATATCAACCTAGAGAACATCGTGTGTATATAGGAAATAATACTTTCTCAGATATTTTAGGTATTGAATCATTTAGGATATTTGTACAACGCAAACCAATTATACTGACCGACGTGTTAATTGTGTCATTTATAAGGCGCAATCTGGTATCGGTTCCTGCCTTAGTTAAAAAGGGTTTTGAAGTTAGGTTTATTCCTAACAAGGTGATTATGGGCAAACATGGGAGAATCTTGTTCTCAGGAGAATTTGATGTAGAACATGGATTGTTCAAATTGTCTCATAATGAAAGTCATCCTTCTTATGCTTATATTGAGAGTGCCTTTACTATTGATGTGAATATGTGCATAAATGCTTAGGGCATATAAGTTTGGAGAAGTTGAGGAAAGTATCTAACTTTGACTTATTGCCTAGATTTGAGGAAAAAACTTTCAACAAGTGTGAAGCTTGTATACACGGAAAAATGACAAGGAAATTCTTTCCCAAGGAAACAATAAGGGCAATAACCCCGTTGAAAATTATTCACACAGATTTATGTGGACCTTTTAGAGTAAAGACACATCGGGGAAAGGGTTATTTTATAACTTTTATTGATGATTACTCTAGATATATGTATATATATCTTTTGGCACATAAATCGGAGGCACTTGATGCTTTCAAAGAATATAAGCAAGAAGTGGAAAATCAGGTAGGGCATTCAATCAAAGTCTTAAGATCAGATAGAAGAGGTGAATATACCTCGACAGAATTCTTAGAATTTTGCAAAGACTTTGGTATTGCTAAACAAAATATAATGCCCAGAACACCTCAGCAAAATGGTGTAGTTGAGAGATACAATAGAACCTTGTTGAATATGACAAGGTTAATGTTGATTGATGCCTCTCTTCCAAGAGTATTTTGGGGAGAAGCAGTAAGCACAGCGGTTTACATACTCAACAGAGTACCATGTAAAGCTGTATTCACTACACCATATGAGATGTGGTTTGAAAAAAAAACAACCTAAGTCATCTCAGGAGGTGGGGATCTATAGCACACGTGAAGATCCTTGATGAGTCTAGAGATAAGCTAGACAACAGGTCCTTGAGATGTGTATTTATTGGATATCCAAAAGGTTTAAAAGGATATCGATTTTATCACAAGGACTATGGACTCATTGAAAGTAGAGATGTTGAATTCTTAGAGGCCAAGATTTAGACCAATCATCTTTTGAGCCCATAGAAGATCTTCTTGAAACTACCAATACCTTAAGTAGACATAAGAGGCCAAGAGCCACTCCGTCTTACTTAAAGGATTATCATACTTATCTTATGTAGGAAGTGTGTAATTCGATAGATTTGAATGAGTTAACTGATAACTTGACTTATCAACAAGCAATGAACTCATCAGAATCAATAGACTGGAAGAAAGTCATGGATGAAGAAATTGAATCTATTGAGAAAAATCAAGTCTGGGAATTAGCTGATTTGCCAAAAGGAATGAAAGCTATAGGCTGCAAATGGGTTCTAAAAAAGAAATACAAGGTCGATGGTACAATCGACAAGTTTAAAGCGAGGTTAGTTACAAAGGGTTTTTCGCAAAAAGAAGAGATAGATTATGTTGAGACATATTCCCCAGTTACGAAATTTGCATCCATACGGATAATCCTAATAATATTTGCATACTATGATTTAGATTTACATCAGTTAGATGTAAAGACAACTTTTCTAAATAGAGATTTAGAAGAAATCATATACATCCAACAGCCCGAAGGATTTGTGGTTGAAGGCCAAGAAGATAAAGTATATAGGTTGAAAAAATCCCTATATAACCTGAAATAGTCACATCGCCAATGGTATTTGACTTTTCAAAATGTCATTGTAGAACTTGGGTTTGTGGCTAACAAACTTGATCACTGTGTATATGTTTGGAATAGTGGGAGCCACTTTGTCATCTTATCATTGTATGTTGATGACATATTGTTGACTGGAAACGACAATGAGATGATTGTCAAAACCAAGTCATGGTTGAACTCCAAGTTCGAAATGAAGGATATGGGGGAAGCATCCTATATCCTGGGTATAAAGATCTTTTGAGATAGAGGATCTAGACTCTTATGCCTGAGTCAGGAGAGAGATATTGACTATATCCTCAAGAAGTTCAAAATGGGTGAATGTAAGTCTGCAGATACACCTGTTGCAAAAGGGGTTAAATTAAGTAAGGCTGATTGTCCCAGTGTAGGAGACGATAAGCCTAATGTTCCTTATGCACAAGTTGTTGGCAGCTTGATGTATGCTATGTTGTGTACAAGACCTGATATCAGCTTTGCTGTTGGTTTTGTGAGTAGATATCAAAGTAATCATGGTTGGCAACATTGGGTAGCTATGAAAAGGATTTTAAGATAACTGAAAGGAACAAAGGACTTGAAACTGTGTTTTCAAGCAGATGAATTGAAAGTGGTAGGATACTCAGATGGTGACTTTGCTGGATGCAAAGATAACAACAAATCAACCTCAGGACAAATATTCTTATTTGGAGGTGGTACTGTTTCTTGGGCATGTAAGATACAGAGATGTGTAGTGTTGCATACACAGGAAGCTGAGTATGTTGCTTGCTGTATGGCTGCAACAAGTGATGTCTGGATAAGCTGCTTCATACAATATTTGAAGTTGGAGATAACAGACGAGCCAGTGGTTATCTATTGTGATAACAATGCAGTAATTACTCTTATTAAGAGTGGAGCATATTGCTCGAAAAGCAAGCATATAATGGTAAAATACCACTATGTTCATGATATGGTTATGAGAAAGGAAATATCCATCTCATACATGCCAATGGAAGACATGTTGGCAGACCCCTTAACAAAAGGCATAACAGAGGAACTCTTCTCAAAACATGTTGCGAACATGGGTTTGAGATATGTTTGATTATTGTATAGGTAAATAACCATACAACAGACATATTGTTGTATAGGTAAATAACTATACAACGAATGATTTGTTGTGTAGGGAAATAACCACACAACAGGTTCTGATTGCAAAATATAATCAAGAATCGACATAACTAGGGAAAACCCCTGAAAAGTGGGAGGAAAACCAGTATGTCGATACACTTTGCTCGAATGGCCAAGTGGGAGATGTTACATCATAGTGGTCATTCTCGGCTCAGGTAACGCCTAGACTGGTCATCCAATCCGTTACCTGAGGATAAGGCCAGATCGGTAACGGACGACCGTTACCGGGATCTCCGGTAACGGTCATCCATTACAAGCTCCCAAACGAGGGAAGCAGCAAGTGGATAAGCACGATGAAAGGGGAGCACCTGCTTATAAAAGCAGGAATTACAGACACTTTGAACCTCTGGTGAAAAATACAGAAAAAAGAAAAGAAAGACAGATAGTCATCTTCGTCTGTGCGAGAACCCTGCGTGGGAATCTCATATCCATCATCATCTTCATATTCCGCTGCAATCTGAACAGGAGGTGCTCATTGAAGAAGAAGCTTCACCGGAATTCATCAAACAGAGCAGAAGCTGCAGGCCTTCAACGGATTACGGCGAACCATAGAAGAGGTAGCAATCTTCGACACAATCTCTTGATCTTCTTAAGGGAGACAACAAGCATCAGATTGTTGATAGTGCCATTGTCTACTACTATCTTGTTGACTGAAATTCCATTGACCAACGCATTGATGTACAAGGGGAAGAGAGCCATGACATATTGTCGGTTGATTTTGCAAACTTAGCTTCTTGCTACTGCTCCATGGGGCTTAACCCATAGGACAACAAATCATGGTTCATTTTTGCCGCTCGTTCCTTCACGGTGAATTATGATGGCAATACCCCGATCATATCAAGATCCACCAAAGGGTCAAATTCATAGTAAGTATCATTGTTGTCGGGGAAAGCATTCTCATTTTTATCTCAGAAATACTCTTTTTGTCTACGAATCTCAAGCTTATGGCTTCCTCTACTCATAATTTCTTGAGAGCAACTAGCCTCGAGACCATCTAGAGCAATGATTGTCTTTGCTTCCAGTGATCAGCAAACTACATGCCGACTCTCGACACACATGTCATCATTCTTTACAGAGTGTGATGTCTTTGGAGCATTCGCTTCTAGGTGCCTATAAGTTCTCACGGCTCGCTTACTTTTGTCCTCCGTATACAAGCTTAGTTCTCAACTCATTTGTAGATAGGACATGTCGGCTCATGATTTGGTCATCCTCACAAGCCGTTCTCATTCTTGTGGCTTAGGAGGCTCCACAAACAATCAGATGTATCTTGCACCATGTTTTTTTACCTTTTGACTTGTTGATTCCTCCAACCCTTCAACATGATTGGCAATTGCAAGAGACAATCAAACATCGGTGCTTGGGGACTAGGAAACCCATGATCGACATTCGGTGATGGGTACACTATTTGTATTCCCACCCTATAAATCACCTTCATGAGTTCCCTAATGAGTTGCAATTTCTCTGTTGACATTGGGTTGTGAACCCTACATGATAGTCTTCTAGGTTGTCATTGATTGTGGCATGCATTTAGGTAATGGCTCAGTTACAACCATATTCACTGGCATTTCAAGGAACAGATCCATGTTTGTTGCCATATTCTCTCACTAAATCATCATTTACAATAATAGTATTTATTTCCCTTCAACTCCTCTATCATCAAGATTTTGTGCCTATGGGCAATTTGATTTCCTTGTCCTTTAAGAAATAGTCGAAGATTGCTCCAATTTTGGTCATGTCGAATAAACAAGCCTCCTTCGATTCGTCTTGCTTTTCCTTTCCTTTAATAGGCCACAAGTCGGGGCAAGAGTAAGGTTGGCCATCCTTGAGTTTTGCAGTCAATACTTCAGGTGGAGCATGTTCTTCTGTATGGACTTCCCCGGCCTCCACGTACACAATAGGTTTGGCTTGTTTCGGTCTGGCCGGTGGCTTTGTTTGTGCAACAAACACTTATTTGAGATACTATTCTATATGATCATCTTGTTTGTCCATATCGACAAGATCAACACAGTTTTTAGTCACTAGCAACCCACATAGTTCAGCAACATGTAAATGGCTATTGCAAACTCATAGGTCACATTTCCCTTTAACCCACCTAAAGCGAGTCATGAACTTTATCAATGGTTCATTTGGTTGTTGGTTCATCTAGTTAGATCAACTATGGTAGTTTTGAAGCTGACAAAAAAACCCTCTCATGAAAGAGCTTCTCCATTTCTGCCTATATCTTAACCATCCCAGGGAAAAGCAATGAGTAGTAATGGAAAATAGTTCTAATGAGGATGAAAAGAGTTACAGCCATGAATATAATGATGTATTTTATAGTCGACTTATCATCCTCCATCGGTAAGGTAGCGAAATTCGGGATATTAAACTCCAATTGAAGTAGATAAATTATGTCGATCCACTTTGGATATGGTTTGTGGTACTATCAGGCCTTGAGTAAGAGTGGTTGATGACTTCAATTGGAGTTATTAAATATCATAATTGTATGGACATATGGGTTGAATGCTAGTGTGCTCTTGTTCGAGTGTTTCCACCTGATGGGACTGAAAAGGGTCATTCAAGTATACTACCCTTTGTCCTCTACCAATGTCATTTTGATCATCGTAACATTAATTGGCCATAGGTGGAGGCATGAAGGCAACTCTAGGGTGTTTGTTTGGGGCTGACCTATAAGGGTTGGTATTTCCAAGAATCTGATGTTGAGGTTGACATGTCCCAGGCAAAGGTTGTAGCCTTGTTGGGATATGGATGCTCCCGTATCATAAGGCTGGTCAAGGGATGGGCATTTGTGTTGCAATGCTAGCTATCGAGGCGACAACCACTTCAGTTCCCCCCAACTAGCTATCGCGTGGGTAATTGGTTGTGCCTCTAGACAACGTGGAGGATAAACCAGACGAGTGGTTTGCCTCTATCATTCATAAAGTCCCTCTCTAATGCTAGTAATTTCATTTTGCACGATTAACCTTAGGATATCCTTACAATGATGTAACAAGGTACTAATAGCCTTAGATAAGTCCGATTCAAACTGGACCCTGAGGGTCAGTGTGAGTTTTGGTTGTAAGATGAAGGTGGCTGATAAAGATCCATGGCTTACATCAACCTCGATCGAGGAACCGTGCTTTTGCCAGGATGTCCCATTTGAAGAGTGTCTAGGCTATTCTCCAACATTACATGGGCTTCGTTGGACCTCAACCAATTCCTCTGAATCTAAGACAACAAAGTCTTGTCCCAAGATGGGGAGCTAGTAGCTGGACTAAGCTACCTTCCTATAAGTCTCATTGAGCATGCGATAGAAGGGATGTTCCCTTGTAAATAGTGGTTGTAACATGCTAGGAAACATGGATAATGTTGACCTCTCCAACGACCTCTAATCAAACTAATCGGCAATACTAGTATGATCAAATGAGTGAGTGTGCACCCTTGGCAACAGATTAGCTTAGGAATGAGGTAAACTCAAGTTCGTCTATAAGGAAGTTGTTGCCTATGTATGGGCAAACACTATGGTTGTGAGGACAAAATAGCAGTAGTAGGGTAAGTTCTCTCTATGAGAAAGCTCAAAGATAGCAGGAGAGAACATGAAAAGATAATACAAATATAATGAAAGATTCTCCTTTCCTTTTTATAAAAGAAAGAAAGATATAGGAAAGAAAAGATTTTAAAAGTTTATATTCTTAGGTGTCTATTTGAGAAATCCTTTCTTCTTCCTTTTTCTCTCTTTTTATACTACTTCCTCTCTTCCACGTTAGGTAATTTGTCATTGTTTTGGTTTTTCCATGTCTCTATATAGCTATTATACCATTCATATACAAGAGTAGTCTTATCCTAAGATGGGGAACTAGAAGTCAGACTAAGCTACCTTCCGACAAGTCCCACCAAGCATGCTGTAGAAGGGATGCTACCAAGAAAATCAACTCTCCTCATAAATAGTGGTTGCAACATGCTAGGAAACGTGGATAACGTCAACCTCTCCAACAACTTCTGATCAAACCAATCGACAATACTAGCATGATTGAACAAGTGAACTATGAGGATCATATAGCGTTTGGGTGCCCATGCATCATTTGCAGTAGATTAGCTTAGGAAGTTGGTAAACTCAGGTTCATCCTTGAGGAAGTTGTTACCTATGTTCAAGTGAACAATATGATCATAAGGACAAATAGGAGTAAGAGGCAAGTCTCCTCTATGAGAAAGCTCAAAGAGAACATAAAAAAATAATAAAAAATATAATCAAAGGCTCTCATCTATTGTTATTATAAAAGAAAGAAAGATATAGAAAGGAAAATATTTTAAAGTGTATATTCTTAAGTGTCTATGTGAAGAATCCCTTCTTCCTTTTTTTTTTTATAATACTAGGTAATTTGTAGTCGTTTCAGTTTTTTTTATTCCTATAGAGCTTTCATATCATTCATATACAAGCGTGTTGGAATATGCACAATTTGGCAGCGTCGTGTAGGCTAATTTCAACTCTCTATGGATACCTGTGAGGCCATGTGCAAATTCGAGGTAATTGCAGCCTCCCACGTGGTAGGCTTGGGAGAAGGCAGCTCCGTTCGTACAAGGTTAACCAGATCCCATGCCTATCTTTATTGAGGACACCCGTCCGCTCATGTGTTTGGCATCAGTGTGTGTTGATAATCGATAAATGGCACTTACCGCTTTCTTGGATACCAACCGGTATTTTATTTTACTGACCCTACCGCGGAATTTCAGGAGTTAACAATTTCTTACTAGTTTAAACGTCTTAAGGGGCTCTGAGTTCCTCTTCAACCACCAAAATGCAACCATCTTGTGCTATTTATTGTCATTAAAGAGGCCCAAGGATCGACAAATAGTAGAATCTCTATCGGTTCAACCATGTGACGACCACTTTTGCATCTTATCTCATCTCTTTAGAAGTGTCACTCAACCATCCAGGGTCGAAGTAATAAGGGCTCCTAGCATGCCCATACCACTGACCATCTAATTTTAGTGCGCAACATTGACCCTTCGAGTCAAGAGTCTTCAAGGTGTAGTTAGCATTGCTTGCAAAGGCTGGAATTCCTCGGTATTGAAGGCAAGGTTTTAGTCCTATGCTAGAGAGCAAGAGGAAATGATTCCCCCATCTGTTGCTATATAAGATGAAGAAAAGTCTCGTATGAAGTCATGGGAAAACAACTTTTTGTCTTTCACTAAAGAATACCATGTGCTGGCCACTTAAAGTAGCATGTGCCTATTTTTATAAGGTGTTTCCTTTTATGAAAAATACTATCAATTTCTTAAATATCAACTATTAGCGGTCATCATTTAGATCCTTAGAAATTGGAAAAGCTAATGTAATCAACTCTTGTTGATCCATATCTGAAAGCAAATATGTGCCCTCTACTCAACCTCTCACATGTTCACTGTTCCCCCTGCTCGTTGTTGGGGGTTGTGTGTGTCTATGTGTTTGAATTAATATATTTCACGTTCACAAAAGCTTGTGGTCAAGAAATTCATGTGACAAGTAGCATACTTAGACTTAAATTACTTAGATCAACATCTTCAACGAGGTCTCTTTTTCCATGGAGATTTTGAGAAATGAGCTCAAGATCATATAGGATATGCATTAGGGTTGCTCTTTGGTTTTATAGTCTTTCCATTCCCTAGGTTTACTTTAAGCTTAGGAGAAATTGCTGATCATATGCCTCTTTGAATTCTCTTAATAAATTCCATAAGGTTGAAATCGGTTTCTAAAAGAGATATTTTGTAAAGCATCTTTAAGAAAGTGGTTTTGATTTCTTTTAAACCACATAACTGGGACGGACCTACTTGTCTAATTATGTGAACAATGTGTTGAGGCCAAAGTTGCCAAATCTAATAGTAGGAGCTTATATTCCACCTTTTTTTGTGGGCATAATCATGGTACACTGAGTTCCTCCCTTTATTCAGTGATTTGCTCAAATTGTATCCCTTTCTTGATATATGGTTTATAGATTTTCAATATACCATCATAAGTTAGTTAACTATTTTTCTTCATTAGTTAAATAATAACTCATGTACTCTTTCTAATATCAAATGTATTTTTTCAGCACAACTGAAAGTATTAGGCATATTTGAAATTTTATGTATGTGACATGCTTAGAGAACAGGTAATATAATATACTATTATTTTTATTTTTATTTTGAAATTTGAAATTTTATAATTATATACTTACTTTTGGAGTAGTTAGCTTCGCCTTCTATCAATGTACCCTTACAAGCGGGGGCGCCGGATACATGATTTTGCACCCGGCTAGTTCCGCATGCAAGAAGGTTATGCAAACCACCGGGGTATATATCGCCTGGCCCTAATTTCGCCGACGGTAGGACTTTCTCTCTCTTTCTCTGTTCATTGCGGCCGCACTGCACTGATTCTACGCCACCCACGGCACTACCACCGACGCCTCCCAGTCGACTGGCCAAGGCCCCAAGTATTCCCCCTCTCTCTCTGCCCCACTTCTCTGCTTGTTCTTTCTCAGACCAGAGAAATTTCGGCTCTCTGTTTCTCTCTCTGCTTGTTCTCTCTCAGACAAGAGAAACTGCAGCTCAACCAATTTTGCGTTACCAGCACCACCACTGCCGACGCCTCTCAATCCACCTGCAGCGAAATCTTCCCTAGCCTAGGTACTCTCCCTTTCCAACTCACTCCTCCGCTTGATCTCTCTTAGATATTTCTGCACTTCACCTTTCTCTCACGGTCTCGCCGCGCCACCACTGTCGGTCCCTTTAAGGTGCGTTTTCAGTCTTCCCCTCTATGTCTCTTCATTCAATATTTAGTTTCATTTGCAGTTAGTTTTATAATCAGCTTTGGAGTAGTCTTAACTGGAAGGACACGAGATGTTCTATTATGACTATGGATGCTTGAGGTGAACCATCCATCCTTAATATGGACTCCATGTGTTGCACATTGCATAGATTTAATGCTTGAAGATAGATTTGAGTGCAATGGATGAAATAAGAGGGACTATGGATACATGCACAGTTTATTTATAATCATTCCTGAATTGCATTTGATGCGAATCCAAATATGTGGAAGGGAATTGACATGCATAAATGTCATTGTGTTGTGTAAAGTCTTGTCATACATAAAAAAAAAATGTATTTGAAAAAATGTTTTCATGAATGAGACTCTATTAGTTGGTCCAGAATAGTTGGTCCAGAAAGAGGGAGGAGATTGTTGTGGTAGATGTTTTAAATGTTGATTTTTTAGAAAATTATACCAATTTTTTGAGGATGACTTTATCTTTAGTTAAGGTAACGAGGATGGTGGAGAGTGTAGATAGGCTTGCTATGCCTTATATATATATATATGATGTTATAGATAAGATCAAATTAAAAATATAAACAAACATTGATTGCAAGTAGTTATTTCTAAAAAAAGGTTTGAAAGATGATTGATGCATGGTAGAATCATCAAATGCATCATGATTTGCATGCTGGTGCATATTTTCTTAACCCTTTTATTCGATTTTCTCCATTCTTTATAGAGGATGAAGAAGTAAAAAAGGATATACTGAATACAATTGTCCTTGTACAAGATTCGTCTACTTGTTGTAATATCCATTTAGAGTTAAACCAGTATATACAGAGTGTTGGAGATTTTGGAAGGCCAATTGCAATCCAACTATGCTCCCAAATGCGATAAGGTATTATGTATTTTTATTGATATTCATTTAAGTTATCAATTGATTGATAATCATAAAAAATTTCTTTCATGCCAACCATATAATCAATCACCCTCGAATCAACTATCCATATTCTGGAATTAGATGAGAAAATATTATTATCCAATGCCATGAAGTTGAAGGAATAGGCCATGGTAGATTGAGGATTAACACTAGAAGAAGTAGATGCAGTATGTGACGCAATTACTCTAGCTTTGAGGTCTTCTAATTCCTTCTTCATCTCAGCCAATGAATTCAACCTTATTTCTACCTTCTGTGTCTCACTTTGATCACTGAAATAGGCCCTATTAGGTCTATTTTGAAAATAGGTAGGCCTGCCCACTAGTTCTTAACATGTTTTTTTTGTATGTCTAGTTTTGCCACAGTGAGAACACGTCAGCTTGTTCTTTTCATCTGGTCTTCCTATGCTTCTGCCATTATATCTACTTCTGCCACGCGTATGTGATGTATTTGTATTCCTACCTACAAATGCAATAGTGTCTTGATTGGTTTTTTCTTATTTTTTGTAAGTGCTTTTATCTTCTTCCCGTAGAAGTAGAGTGTATACGGTACTTACAGATGGATGTTCCTCTTGACTGAGAATGTTATTTTTAGCTGTCTCATATTCTGAAGAGATGTCCCACAGAAGATCAAAGATTTTTTGTTCTTCAAATTCTTCATTTCTTTCTTTTGTACAATTCTGACATTTGGTCTTCGAATAAAACTATAGCTCCTCTCATAAGCCACAAAGTTCAACATAATACTCACACACTGACCTTCCTCCTTATCTGCATTTTCTAATCTTTTTCATAATTTCATACTTCTTAGCCACATTCTTTCTTTGGGCATATGGATCTTGGGCAGCCAGTCAGATGTCCTTTACTGAATCTAGAAATATAAAAGTACTTCTAATAGAAGGAGTCATGGATTGAATAAGCCATGCACTTACAAGAGCATTTTATTAACGCCATCTGAAGGATCATAAATATCGGGCATGAGAATATCTCTAGTGAAGTAATCCCATTGCCCCCTTGTCATCACGGCTAGTTCGATCGATCTAGCCCATTGGGGATAAATTTTTTCCATCCAACTTTATATTTGTAATTTGCGTTTAGGTAAGTCTGCCATCACAACGTACATCGGGACAGAACAGAGAGAGAGAGTTTGGCAATGGTCGTGGTTCAGCTACGCTAGTTAATCGGAGATGTCTCCTCTTCACCCTAATTCGAGAGGTCAACAAAGCAACCACCATTTCCCGTCAGGATTTTGACCCCACACGTTGATCTTTTTCGGCTTGATCTCTTCACAAATGGTACTCCTCTCTCCCTCTGATTAATTCTTTCGTTGTTTTCATTTTTGGGTATCTTGTAGTCAAATGATGATGGAGTTGGGTCTTTGCTTGACGATTCGATGACCATAACTACCAATTTTGGGTTTTGGGTATTCCAAATTTAGTTTCGGGCTGAATTTGGTCTATGGTTGGTAAATTTGTATTTCATTCAATTGTGTTGATGTTACTAACGTTTCCTTTGAATTATTCGGCCTTTTCAAATCTAATCAAGCCCAAAAGCTAGTTTGGATATTGGTTTCCAATCAAGGAGCACAAAAAACCTTAAAACGTGTAGTTTCTCCACCCAAAATTGATATTTCTTGACCTAATTTGACGTATATGTGTGGAAGGAAGGATTGATATACATCTTTGAGGATTGGCATCGCGCATTCCCTTCAAAGAGTGTGATTGTTAGTTTACCTTCATCAATTTGTTGCATTCTATAGGAAATCTGCTGACTGATGGATACCTCAGTCCCCTGCTAGGTTTGAGAGGTGGGTCGGCCATTGATGAGAAGCTCAAAGGAGCATCGCCTGCCACTGAAGGATGCCTCACAAATCATAATAGCATAATTTGAAAAAGAACTCGAGCTAGTAGAAGGTGCCCAATATTCAACCCATTAATCGTGGGAAAACCCAACCTGACTTTAAAAAATTTACGGTCATCTTCTCCAATTTTTGAATTTGATCATCTTATGTAAATCCCTTCCTTTTATCGATAGTACATGTCATGATCAGCTAGCTGGTTCTCGAGTAGGTTGAGGCCTTGTGATGAAAATAGCTAGTGTGGAACCCTCATCCAGTATGGGATAGGGCTTAGTTGTTGTTGTTGGAACCCTCATCCAGTGCTTCATGACCTTTTTTGAATGGCTCATCAGTCTCCATTCTTTCACATCTTTTACGAAGGAATGGATAATGTCCCAATATTGCCCCTTTCGACTTCTGCAGATTTGAAAGGAGCTTTTGTACTTTGTTCCAGTGTTATCCGTGGGAAGCCACGATACGATATGCCCAATTTTTTTTTTCAATTTTTTTTTCAAATTTCTTTTTTGCAGGTTTCTGGCCTCTCTTCGCCTCTCTTCACTTCCTTATGCTTGTAATTTGAGTTTATAATTTTATTTATTGAATAAGAATAATTTATAAACAAATAAAAATTGTGACAAAATCATTTTTCTTTTTATTGCCAACTTTTAGGTATATTTCTGCTAGCAGTTTCTAATTTCATGATATCGCACACAATTAAAAACATTTGGTTGTCTCGGTTCATTGAGTGGGCATTTCACAACTTCACTATTTTAGGGTTCACCTTACGTGACTTCCATTGAGCAACGTGTGTGAGGCTTAACTCAGTTTGTGAAGTGAGAAATGAAGCTCAAGCATTAGTTAAAAAGCTAGTCGTAAGAGAAAAAGGGATATCATCAAGTAATAATATCACATCACTGAGGTGTCATAGAGTTAATAATCAAAGAAATTGAGCTCATTGTTTTGCTCACATATAAAAATTAGCAAATATGACAACTACATGTACAAAGATAGCAGTTTGTTAATTTTGATATATTAGATGAGTGGATTATGGAAGATAACGAAGAAAATGCACTCCTAACCGAAGAAGACATTGCATGAATTAATTTGAAATGCAACAACATCATGAAGGAGATGAAGATTTTCATTTTAAAGTAGAAGGTGATGAGAAACTTTGAATTTTTTAAAATGTAAATATATTTCATTTTTTGCTTCAAAATATGTAATTTTAGATGCAATTGTTCAATGTTGAATGTTAAATCTGTGCTAAACTTTGCATTATATGAATTTAAAGCAATTATCAGATTTTTCTAGATTTTTTTTTGATTTTTACTAATTTTCTTGATTTTTTAAATAATTTTTGTATTATTTTAATATTAAAGTACGATACGATACGCCTGTATCGTGGAGCTCAGTGATACGTGATACGATACGCGTCAGACAACACTGCTTTGTGCAACTCAGTTTCCAAGAATAAACTACATGAAGCAATTTTTGTCACATGCACTCTCCAAATTGAGTTTTATGTAGTTAATGATAGCACAATTTGGTATGGAGAAGGGTTCTTAATCTAAAGGTATAATGTGTAATACCACCTTAAGTTCAATGCCGATTTATTGGCCTCATTTTTGGAATATTACATAAGTCAATGTATAGAGAAATTAAGAGATGCAAGAAACACATAAGGAATTGAGGTTAAAAGAATGGATGTAGTGTAGACATGGTGTTCATCATGCTCAAGACAGGCTATGACATGCCACAGGATTGTGTTTAATGTTCCATATGATTGAATATTAGTATTGAATGTTACAAACCTACAATCACACTAAGTGGATTGTTAAGTGATATATACCCAATGCTGCATACCTAGGCTTCTCTTGTTTTTTTGAAGGTGTGTGCATGTATTTGTGTGTGCACACAAGAAAGTTGCATTATTTTCCTAAGAAGTCTCAACTATGCCTATATTGTCATTGTTTAGCATCAATTATCAAATTACAGTCCTACTATGACATATTTACTTTTATGACTAATTTGTCTTTAGACCCACTATATTATATGGTTATGAGTGTTAGCAGTTAACCATCAACATATACAAAAGATGTATGTGGCATAAATGAAGATGTTAAGATAGATGTGTGGTCACACAAGAAAGGATCATATAAACAACAACAACTAAGCCTTTTCCCATGGTAGATGGGGTCGGCTACATGGATTCTTTGTTTCCACTTATTCCTATCGTGTGCCATGTTAGCAGATAATTCCCAATAAGCTAGATCATTCTTTATTGTTTCTTTCCAACACTTTTGTGGTCGTCCTCTACCTCTTTTAATACTTTTCAAATTTAGTTTTTCTAATCTTCTTAAAGGTTCTTTTTTTGATCTTCTTTCTATATGTCCAAACCATCTTAAATGATGTTCTCTCATTTTATCCTCTATTGGTGCCACTCCTAATTTGTTCCTAATAACCTCATTATGTATACGATCTTTTCTTGTATGACCACTCATCCATCTCAACAACTTCATTTCTACCACAGACATCTTTTGTACATGTTGATGATTAACTGCCCAACACACAGAACCATAAAACATGGCAGGCCTAATTGCTGCTCAATAATATCTACCTTTTAATTTTAATGGTATCTTCTTATCACAAAGAATACCTGATGCTTCTCTCCATTTTAACCAACCAGCATTAATTCTATGTGTAACATCTCCATCAATTCTTCCATCACTTTGAAAAATTGACCCTAAGTATTTAAAACTTTGCTTTTGGGGAATGCAATGTGTGCCAATTTTAATTTTTATGTCATTTGAAGTAGCCAAATGATCAAACTTACATTCCATATATTCTGTCTTTGTTCTACTAAGTCGGAGGCCTTTGCTTTCTAATGTTTCTCTCCATAGTTTCAATTTTCTATTAACTTTTTCCTTAGACTCCTCCACTAATACAATGTCATCTGCAAATAACATACACCAAGGTACTTCATCTTGAATATGTTTTGTTAACTCATCCATCACCATTATAAATAAGTATGGACTTAAAGTTGATCCTTGATGTAACCCAATATTAACTTCAAAGAAGTCTGTCGTTCCTTCGTGAGTCCTCACACATGTTTTTGCACCATCATACATGTCTCTTATAAGGTTAATATATGTAAATGAGATACCTCTTTTTTCCAAAGTTCTCCAAAGAATCTCCCTCGGTACCCTATCATAAGCTTTTTCTAGATCAATAAATATCATATGAAGGTTTTTCTTTTTTGCTCTAAAATGTTCCATAAGACGTCTCAAAAGGTGAATCGCTTCAATAGTAGATCTGCTTGGCATGAATCCAAATTGGTTCTCTGTTGTACTTGATACTTGTCTTAACCTACATTCGATAATTCTTTCCCATAATTTCATAGTATGACTCATTAACTTGATACCTCGATAATTCGCACAATTTTGAATGTCTCTCTTGTTCTTATATACGGGTATAAGTGTACTTGCTCTCCATTTTTCGGGTATCTTTTGGTTTTTCCATATTTCATTAAATAGTCTTGTGAGCCAAGTGATTCCTATTTCTCCTAGTATTTTCCAAATTTCTATAGGAATATTATCTGGTCCTATCGATTTACCACCTTTCATATGTTTAAGAGCCTCTTTGACTTCATTTTTTTGAATACATCGGTAGAAATTGTGGTTTATATACTTTTCTGACTTAGTTAAATCTCCTAAACTAATATTAACATCTTTATTTTCATTAAAAAGATTATAAAAATAGTTTTTCCATCTATTTCTTATATCATCATCTGCCACTAGAATTTTTTCATCCTCGTCTTTTATGCATCTAACATAATTAAGATCTTTAGTTTTCTTATCTCTAGCCCTAGCTATCCTAAAAATATTTCTATCACATTTTTTTGAGTTAGTTTTTTATATAAGTCCTCCCAAATCTTAGCTTTTGCTTCACTAACGGCCTTTTTCGCTTCTTTCTTTGCGTTCTTATAAGCTTCTAAAGTTTCACTAGTTTTCTTAGCATAATGTAATTTGTAACATGCCCTCTTTGCCTTGATTTTATTTTGTACTAATTCACTCCACCACCAAGCCTCTTTTTGTGTTGGTACACCTCCCTTAGATACCCCTAACACATCTTTTGCCACTTTCCTAATATGTATAGCCATATTGTTCCACATATCACAAGGTGTGCCAACATAATTCCAAGCATCTCCTTGAAGGACTTTTTGTTTAAATATATCTTCTTTCTCGCTTTTGAGGTTCCACCATTTAGTCCGAATAGCTCGATGCACTCTTTTCTTGTTTGTCCATTTTTTTATTTGTAAATCCTTAACTAAAAGTCTATGTTGGGTGGTTAAGCTTTCTCCTGAAATTATCTTACAATCTTTATAATGCACTTTATCTTTTTTCTACAAATAAAGTAATCAATTTGTGTTTGTGATAAGCCACTCTTATAAGTAATTAAATGTTCATCTCATTTTTTGAAGATTGTATTGACTATAAAGAGATCAAATGCCATAGCAAAATCTAAAATCTCCTTACCTTCCTCATTTATATCCTCAAAACCAAAGTTTCCATGAATCCCTTGATATCCTAATGCCTCTTTACCGACATGTTCATTTAAATCTCCTCCTAAACAAATCATCTCCCTTTGTGGAATCTTTTGAAACACCTTATCTAACTCTTCCCAAAAAACTGTCTTTATTCTATCTTCTAGTCCTACTTGGGGTAAGTAAGCACAAACTATATTCAAAACCTCTACTCCTAACACTAATTTCAATGTCATGATTCGGTCACCATATCATTGTATGTCTACTACACTCTCCTTTAAATCTTTATTTTCTTTAAATCTTTATTTATGATAATACCAACTCCGTTTCGGGCCTTTTCTTTACCTGAGTACCATAATTTAATTCTTGTATCCTCTATCTCCTTTGCTTTTTCTCCAACCCATTTTGTCTCTTGTAAACATAGAATATGAATCTTTCTCTGAATCATAGTATCTACCACCTCCATTAGCTTACCCAATAATGTTCCGATATTCCAAGAACCAGTACGAATCTTATTATCTAGGACTAGCTTCCTTACCCCCCGCATCCCTCTCTGAAAAATTTTCACTACATTCGGGCAGCTATGTAGTGGGACTAACTTCTTTACCCACACTCGTCCATGATGTGGGAACCCTCTCTGCAATTGATTCACTACATTCGGGCGAAAATGTAGTGACCCTTGCTCACTTCTTACTGCATTCGGGCTCTACAGCACGTCGCTAGGCGGGGACGCTCTAAAGCAATGCGCATAATTTTTATAATCCATGTTTAAAAATCTAACGAAGTTTTACGTTGGCTGTCGGAAGCCTAACACAATCCTCCTCCTTTATCCGGGCTTGGGACCGACAATGCAAGGGTGATCCCTTACATGGGCGGAGTTACAAGAAAGGATCATATACGTAATTAAAAATAAATTAAGATAAGAGTGACACTAATAGATGATAAAATGAGAAAAAATAGTTTAAGATGGTTTAGACACGTGGAAAGACGACCAAAAAAGCTCTTGTAAAAAGATGTGAGAAACTAGATGGTGAAAATATTAAAAAAGAAGAGGAAGACCACAAAAGTGGTGGAAGAAAAAATAATGAATGATTTAGCTTATATTAAGTTAACTATTAGTATGACACATGATCGAGTTCTATGGAAACAAAGAATCTACGTAGCCAACCCCATCTAGTATGGGAAAAGGCTTAGTTGTCATTATTGCTATGACTAATTTTTCTTTCTATATTGGTTGAGTTGTAGCCTTCTCATCACTAATCATCTATTGCAACCATTTCTAGCCTTCTCATCTCTAATCATCGATTGCAACCGAACTATGTATGTTGTTATTACTATAGTGTCTACTTTATGTTGCTAAGCCATATATTTGAAAGAGGCTTGGCTTGTAGAACAATTTATTTACATGTAGACATCCTTGTGTTTGCATTCTTCCATGAGCAATTAGTTGACTTGTATCTCATTTGGTTCTTGTACTTTTATGTGCTTTTGATTATTAACCTTTCATATCATGAGCAATTTAACTCCACCCATGCAAGGGATCACCCTTGCATTGTCGGTCCCAAGCCTGGATAAAGGAGGAGGGTTATGGTAGGCTTCCGACAATCAGTGTAAAACTTTGTTGGATTTTTATAACATGGATTACAAAAATTATGAGCATTGGTTTGGGCGTCCCCACCTAGCGACGCGTTGCATAGACCGAATGCAGTGATAAGTAAGCAAGGGCCACTACATTTTCTCCCAAATATAGTGAATCAATTGTAGAGAGGGTTCCCACATCATGGACGGGTGTGAGTAAAGAAGTTAGTCCCACTATATTGTCGCCCGAATGTAGTAAATAATTTTTAGAGAGGGTCTCTGCATTTTGAATATGGACGGATGTGAGGGATAAGGAAGCTAGTCCTAGATAATACGATTCGTATTGGTTCTGGAAATATCAGAACATTATCCGATAAGCTAATGGAGGTGATTGATACTATGATTCGGAGAAATATTCATATTCTATGTTTACAAGAGACAAAATGGGTTGGAGAAAAAGCAAAGGAGATAGAGGATACAAGTTTTAAATTATGGTACTTAGGTAAAGAAAAGGCTCGAAATGGAGTTGGTGTTATCATAAATAAAGATTTAAAGGAGAGTGTAGTAGACATACAATGATATGGTGACCGAATCATGACATTGAAATTAGTGTTAGGAGTAGAGGTTTTGAATATAGTTTGTGCTTACGCACCCCAAGTAGGACTAGAAGATAGAATAAAGACATTTTTTTTAGAAGAGTTAGATAAGGTGTTTCAAAAGATTCCACAAAGGGAGATGATTTGTTTAGGAGGAGATTTAAATGGGGATATCAAGGGATTCATAGAAACTTTGGTTTTGGGGATATAAATAAGGAAGGTAAGGAGATTTTAGATTTTGCTATGGCATTTGGTCTCTTTATAGTCAATACAATCTTCAAAAAACGAGATGAACATTTAGTTACTTATAAGAGTGGCTTATCACAAACACAAATTGATTACTTTATTTTTAGAAAAAAAGATAGAGCGTTTTGTAAAGATTGCAAGGTCATTCGAGGAGAAAGCTCTTAACCACTCAACATTGACTTTTAGTTATGGATTTACAAATAAAAAAATGGACAAAGAGGAAAAGAGTGCATCGAGCTATTCAGACTAAATGGTGGAACCTCAAAAGCGAGAAAGAAGATATATTTAAACAGAAAGTCCTTCAAGGAGATGTTTGGAATTATGTTGATACACCCTATGAAACTTTAGAGGCTTATAAGAAAGCAAAAAAGGAAGCGAAAAAGGTCGTCAATGAAGCAAAAGCTAAAATTTGAGAGGATTTATATAAAAAAACTCAACTCAAAATAGGGTGGAAGAGATATTTTTAGGATAGCTAAGGCTAGAGATAAGAAAACTAAAGATCTTAATTCTGTTAGATGCATCAAAGACAAGGATGAAAAAATTCTAGTGGTAAATTATGATATAAGAAATAGATGGAAAAACTATTTTTATAAGCTTTTTAATAAAGTTAAAGATGTTAGTTTTAGCTTAGGAGAGTTAGCTAAATCAGAAAAATATATAAACCACAATTTCTAACGACATATTCAAAAGAATGAAGTCAAAGAGGCTCTTAAACATATAGAAGGTGGTAAATCGGTAGGACCAGACAATATTCCTATAGAAGTTTGGAAAATACTAAAGAAATAGGAATCACTTGGCTCACAAGACTATTTAATGAAATATGGAGAAACCAAAAGATGCCCAAGGAATGGAGAGCGAGTACACTTATACCCATATATAAGAATAAGAGAGACATTTAGAATTATGTGAATTATCAAGGTGTCAAGTTAATGAACCATACTATAAAATTATAGGAAAGAATTATCGAATGTAGGCTAAGACAAGTATCAAGTACAACAAAAAACCAATTTGGATTCATGCCAGACATATCTATTATTGAAGCAATTCACCTTTTGAGACGTCTTATGGAACATTTTAGAGCAAAAAAGAAAGATCTTTCCATACTATTTTTATTGATCTAGAAAAACTTACGATAGGGTACCGAGGGAGGTTCTTTGAAGAACCTTGGAAAAAAGAGGCATCCCATTGACATATATAAACCGTATAAGAGACATGTACGATGGTGCAAAAACATGTGTGAAGACTCATCAAAGAATGACAGACTTCTTTAAAGTTAATGTTGGGTTACATCAAGGATCAACTTTAAGTCTATATTTATTAATGGTGATTGATGAGTTAACCGAACATATTCAAGATGAAGTACCTTGGTGTATGTTATTTGCAGATGACATTGTGTTAGTGGAGGAGTCTAAGAAAAAAGTTAATAGAAAACTGGAACTATGGAGAGAAACATTAGAAAGCAAAGGCCTCTAACTTAGTAGAACAAAGATAGAATATATGAAATGTAAGTTTGATCATTTGGTTACTTCAGAGGACATAGAAATTAAAATTGGCACATATTGCATCCCCCAAAAAGAAAGTTTTAAATACCTGGGGTTAATTTTTCAAAGTGATAGAAGAATTGATGGAGATGTAAGCATATAATTAATGCTAGTTGGTTAAAATGGAGAGGAGCATTAGGTATTCTTTGTGATAAGAAGATACCATTAAAGTTAAAAGGTATATATTATAGAGCAACAATTAGGCCTGCCATGTTTTATGGTTCTGAGTGTTGAGTTAATCATCAACATGTACAAAAGATGTCTATAAAAGAAATGAAGATGTTGAGATGGATGAGTGGTCACACAAGGAAAGACCATATACATAATGAGGTTATTATAAACAAATTAGGAGTGACACTAATAGAGGATAAAATGAGAGAATATCGTTTAAGATGGTTTGGACATATTGAAAGAAGATCAAAAGAAGAACCTGTAAGAAGGTATGAAAAACTAAATTGGGAAAGTATTAAAAGAGCTAGATGACGACCACAAAAGTGTTGGAAAGAAACAATAGAGAATGTTCTAGCTTATTTTGAGTTAACTCCTAACATGACACATGATAGGGCTCTTTGGAAACAAAGAATTCATGTAGCCGACCCCATCTAGTATGGGAAAAGGCTCAGTTGTTGTTATAACTTTATATTTGTAATTTGAAAGGTTTCTCCTTTATCTGAACCAACATTCTAATCATAATTTACTATTTCCCCTCTTTCAGTTATGACGATTAACCCCTATTTTAGGGGCTAAAATAAATCTTTCTTGCTTTTTCAACGATTCCTTTTTCGTATTGCTGGAAAAGTTTTTTAGAAACAACCTTAATTGAAAAATAACTGACCATATTGAAATTTCCTCTGATTGCGATCAATCCACGCAACCTTAATCACTTCTTCTTCCTCAAATCTATCGTAGAAATGCTCTAATCTCATAGATTAGGCTCTGATACCATGTTGAGATACAACCTAAATAGAAATAATATCAAAACTAAACATGAAACAACATTAAAATAAAGTAAAGGAGGCGTAGGCATCAATGGGTTGCTGCCCCCTCTCTCTCTTTTTCCATTCACTTGAAAAAATCCGTACACTTAGGGCATTACTTATACTAATTTATAATTTTAAAGACCTAAATGCCCCTAATTAATAAAACTAATAATACTTAGCCCCCAATGGATCATAATTGGGATCCGTATGATCCAAATACAAAAAATAAATGCAGAAATATAAATCAAAGAGCATCTCTAGCAACCTTGTGGTAAGGGTGCGGGTTGTCCAGGTCTTTGCTATGTTTGCAATGGACCCCACTTGATGCAAGATTGCTCGAAGAAGGCGAAGCTTGCTGTCATGGAGGTTGAGGAGCCAGTGCAGGCAGGAGGAGTGTCCAATGTGGGCTTGATCTAGGTTGCCTAGTTCTAGTTCTTCAACGTCGCGTAGATGGAGGACCCACGCCAAACACTTAGCTTCATGGAGGATCAGGTGCCAGTCATTTAGAGATTTGGTTGACTCGAGAGTGAGCTATTCCCTGGTATCAATTCTAGTAGCCAAGATGGTAGGCTTGAGGGTGACATCGACAATGAGGAAATTCAAGCTTGTCAATGGTACGTTGAGCGCCGTTAAGGGAGTTGCGAGGGGTTGTAAGCTTCAACTTGGTCCTTGGTCAGGTATGGACTTGGTAGTGACGACCATAGAGGAGTACCCTTTGATACTTGAATGCTACGAAAATAGCTCCACACCTTCAAGGGTTGGTGATCATGCATTTAGGCCAACCAGGGTTTGTGTTGTGTGTTGACTCGGGCAAATCATTTGACACCATGACGTGCATCGCATTGTATCTCACCGTAGATCAACTAGCAGTTGGGCCAAAGAGGAGTTGTCAGAGGTCTCACTAGACAGGGACCATGCATTAGGGCATTGCGGATTCCAAATGGGAGTCTAGCATATAAGGGGTTCGGACAGGGGTGAACATCCCTCATAGCTATGTGCAGTGGATGAGCGCAACATGCATTGGGATCATGGGGTCACGACAAGACAGGGCCATGCCCAATATCAACGCAGATGTAGAGGTACTCGAGATACATAGAGTTGCAGTCGGAGAGATGCTCGAACAAGGATTAGTCGAGGTCGAGGCTCAATTGGGGAAGTGCCGTGAGAGCTCGAGATTCACCCAGGAGCTCAAGGGTGAGGTCTAGCCCAATCGAGAGAGAGTTGTCATGGAACATGCATTGGGAGCACTAGCACCGCATGAGGAGGGCTTTCTACCCTAGTTGTATGTCGCATTGGAGTAGTGCACACACACACACTTGGAGTGTGCATCTTGCACACAAGCCATGATTACTTGCACCATGGAGAGTTGAGTCATAAGCGCCTATGTTGTGCATATATGACCTTTGGCCTTAGTTTGTACGAGCGCCAGATTGTGGGTTGAGTTGTGTGGTTGTAAAGCCCTTTTGGGTAGAGTTGGGTCAAATAAAGTCCGTAGTGTCTAGCGGGTTGGGTCTACTTTAGGTGGATCCGGTTCAGTTAGAGGTCCACTTGGGTCAATGGGACCCGGGTTCTAGAAGCTACTAGGGTTTTGTCTTATATCAGTTATGCATGGACTCGAGCTTGAGGCCATAAAGCCATGCCATGCGTTATAGAAGGCATCCACCGATGTTTGAGATAATAGAGTAGTTGCGTTGCTTTAAGAGTAGTCGCTTTTGTTCTTCGTTACTTGTCTTCAACCTTTAGAGTGGTGTGAGAGAGCCAAATTCATGATTGTCTTGCTGGAGAGTCATTGCATGAAGGAGGAAGGAAGAAGAGGCATTGAACGTTGGTTTAGACCAATTGCAAGAAGGCTAAAACTACTTTATGCAAGTTGTTGCAAAGGGTCTTTTACGGAAGTCGGAGCTTTACATTCTTGAGAACCTCAGGCTAAACTCTCAACCTGCACTCTTTTAGTCATAGCTACTACAAATGGCATTGTCTTGGTCATTTGCCTTTATCAAAGATTAGATATGTTGTCTCGTATATTTTTCATGAAATCAATAATGTATTCTTCGAGTGTAATGTTTTCCAAAAAGCTAAATATCATCATACTTCCTTTTCATACAATGAGTCCAGAGTGTCAAAATTCTTTGAGTTAATTCATTCTGTTGTTTGGGGTCTTTGTCATGTTATTTCTCTCAATAGTCATAGATATTTTGTTTCCTTTAATAATGATTTTACTCGGTTTACTCTCGTTGATTTAATGAAATCTAAAGATGAATTTTCTGAAACCTTTTTTGTGGTTCATAAGTTCATTGAAAACCAGTTTTACTGTCTCTAAAGGTCCTTCATTCTGATAACGGTAGAGAATATATGTCTAGTTCATTACGAGACTACCTATATTAACATGATATCATACATCAAACATCTTGTTGTAATAATACCCCACAATAAAATGGTGTGATAGAAAAGAAGAATAGGCATATTCTTCACATTGTTAGAACTTTAGTTGTTGGGTACAAGGCTCCTAAATCTTGTTAGGGTGATGCTTTATTAACTTCAGTCTATTTTATTAATGGGATGCCAAGTTCTCTTCTAAGTGGTGAGTCTCCTTGGAAAATTGTTAATCTCGAAAACAAAGTATTTCATATTTTGCCTCATATCTTTGCGTGAATTTGTTATGTCCATATACATTCATACGCCCGTGATAAACTGGATCTTAAGACTACTAAAAATATTTTTTATTAGATATTCTTTATCTTAGAAAAGGCTTAGTTGTTGTTGTTATAGATATTCTTTATCTCAAAAGGGGTATAAGTTCTATGATCCCATAACTAGAAAAATCTGTCTTTGTGGATGTTACCTTCTTTGAGTGAGTCCTCTAATTCTTCAACCAAACCTACTCCTCTTCTACCAATTGTGAATTAGAGTTGAATGATAATCTAGGGACAAATGAAAGTCTTAAGGATACTAAAGTATATACGTGTGGAGAAAGAAAGGTGGTGATGCTAAATACTGAAGTTCATGAGTCGGGATAAACTATAACGAAACATTTTCTTTAGTGGTAAAATTGACTTTTACACGGGTTATCATGAGTCTAGTTGCTCACAAAGATTGGGATATATGCCAAATAGATGTGAGAAGATTATGCTTCTTCAAGAAAAAGTCTATATGGAGTTACCACCTAGATTTAGTGAAAAATGATTGAAGGATAAGGTGTATAAGTCGAAGAAAGTTATTTATGGTCTCAAACAGTCTCCAGGAGCATAGTTTGAAAAGCTTCTATGAAGGTATAACCAACTTAGGTTATCAAAGAAGTGAAAATGATGATACCCTCTTTATTAAAAGATACGAGAAAATGAAGATATCTATTTTGATTATTTATATTGATGATATTATAGCTATATGTGATGATCTTGAAGGAATTAATACACTTAAAGTGAAGCTATGCCAGTTCTTTTATCAAATAGACTTAAGCCAACTATACTATTTCTTCAAAATTTAAGTTTTATACACTAGCAAGGTGTATTTCTAATTCTAAGGAAGTACATCTTGGACTTGCTTCGGGATACTAAAATGATATAATGCAAAAAGAGTACAATCCCAATGAAAATTAATAAAAAACTGCATCTTTGTGATGAAAAAAATGAAGATGTGGGTATATATTAAATGTTAGTTAGAAAATTGATTTATCTTATCATTATCAATACCCATCATGATATCCCATATGCAATGGGAATGGTAAGTAGATTTATGCATGCCCCATCGAAAGCTCATATGAATGATACTTTATCATATATTAAGTATCTAAAATCTACTCCTAGTTATAGAATCCTATATGTCAATAAGGGTCATCCTAATACTAAGCTATTCTTCGATACTGATTGGGCAAACTCTTTTAACGATAGAAAATCTATTTTTTTGTATATTACATTGATTGGTGGTAATATTATTTCATGTTAAAGGCAAAAGTAGCTAGATCAGATTGGAGGCATTCCTCCGATCTGCCCCAAAAGTGAGACTCGACTCCACTGGCTACCGCCAACCTCCTTCTCTTTCTTAATCTTTACACTTAACCCTAATCTACCTATTTATAAGTAATATATAACTTGAATGACTAAACTATCCCTAATCATAATTAAGTACTACTAAATAGACATAAACTACACTAAGACCCATAACGACTATTAGTTAACAATATCTAACACTCCCTCTCTCAAGTTGGGTGAAAGATATTGAGAACACACAACTTGGATAATGTGTCCTTGAGTTGTCTGCTGACAGTAGCTTTAGTTAAAAAATCAGTCCTTTGTTTTGTTGGTTTAACATACTTTAATTTGAATTCTTGATTTGTTATTTTCTTTCTGATTAAGTGACAATTAATCTCTGTATGTTTCGTTCTTTCATGATATACTGGATTAGAAGTCATCTGAATTGCTTCACTATTGTTACAATATAATGATATAGGCTGAATAGAAGTAAATCCAAGTTCATTTATCAATGAAGATACCCATTTTTCTTCACACATAGCTTGAGTTATCGCTCTGTATTCTGCTTCAGCTGTAGATCTGGTAATAACTCTTTGTTTTTTACTCTTTCAAGATATAATATTTCCACAAGTAGTGTAACATAACCTATAGTTGATTTTTTATTATCTTTAGAACCAACCTAGTCTGCATCAGAATAAAGTTAAATACTAAATTTGTAAGATTTGGAATAAAGAAGACTCATGTCAGGTGTTGATTTGAGGTATCTAAGAATTCTATACACAACATCCATATGATTCTTGGTGGGAGAATGCTTAAATCTGCTTATAATACCCACAACGTAAGTAATATCTGGACGAGTAATTGTCAAGTATATAAGCTTGCCGACCAAAGTCTGGTATTTGTGAATGTTCTTAAACTCTTCACTATCTCTAATGAATAATTTCTGATTTACTTTCATAGGAAACGACCACATCCACGTCCACGTTCACCAATAAGTAATATCCTTCTTATCAGAATGGAAACGACCACGTCCACGTTTACAATTTTGTTGTCCACCTCTTACACGATAATGTGAGTTTTTTTCCCTTGTTTGAAGTGCATGTTCATTTGTGACAGAGGTGTTGTCCTTAAGATTTTTGTGATCTTCTCGAATTAATAATGAGTATATTGTACCAAGTGAAGAAAGTTATTCTCTGCCCAAAATGTTAAGTTTTATTGACTCAAATTCTGAATTTTCACCCCATAATAAGTCAAATACTTTTTTATTCTCAATTTCAACATTTCTTTCAGTGTAACAAGAAGAACACTTTATATTTGTATAGAAAAGAAGTTCATCCCATAATCATCAAAGATCTGCATAGTATTCACTAATAGAACTAGTTTCTTCTTTACATTTTCTGATCTTTTTGAATATCTCGTACTCTTTGACAACATTCTTTTTTTTGGAATAGGCTTAAGAGACTACACACCAAATTTCATGGGTAGATTCAAGAAACATAAAGGTTTTTGCAATTGATGGGATCATAAACTGAAGTAACCAGGATGATATCAATGCATCTTCTCTTCTCCAACCAGAGTATTGTGCATCATGTGTGTCTGAACTCGGTATTTGACCCATTAGGTGAGTCTAACTCCTCCTTGCTATAACAACTAATTCCACAGACCTAGACCATTTCAAGTAGTTTCTGCCATCTAACTTTGTTGTAGTAATCTTAAAATTTGCTCCTTTTTCGTGTGTGGGAAGTTTAGATATATTGAAAGAGCTTACAACCTCTTTTCCTTTACCGGCCATTTATAAGGAAATGAATAAAACGACTTCTCACAATTTGGTTTTGTTTTGTGAACAATAGTCCAATCTTCAACACTTCAATTTCCAAAGAACAAGATAAGATTTAATGCTGGAAATAATCAGAATCATCAACTACAATTTCACCAATCTGAAACTCATCGACTCCTTAAAGGCTAGATCATGAAGCAACCACAACACTAAATCTCCTATGGCTACTCCACGCCTCGTAGTGAAGACATTGCTCTCAAGATGGACTGAATATAAACAAAGAGAGATCACGCTTGTTCTCCAGGCTCCTTTATTTGTGCTTCCATTAAGTAGTATGGAAGCCCACCAACAGATATCTCGTCAAGCCCCTTTGTACCTCCAATAGCTCCAGGAGTAAGACCAACAACAACTAAGTTCAGATGAGGACTTAGTTGGCTGGGCTTGTAATCCGTGGGCCTCTTTACTCGCACTGAAACACCTGTACAATCAGTGTTTTCTCTCCCATTTTTAGGCCATTGAGAGCAGTACAAGCAATATCTGTGATTGTTATAATATCACGTGGCTTACTATATAATATCACATGGCTGGAGATACGAAAGGAGTGCTACGCTTGTTATGCACGCAGAGGACAAGCCAGAACAGAAGTCTCTTACTTTTCGCAATAAACTGAATCTTTTTCAAACAAAATATTGATTTAACATCCTTATAGGCTCTGATATCATGTTATAAAATTCATATTATTGAAGAAAATACTAAGAAACTTACAAATACTAATCTGCCCCAAAACTGAGACTCGACCCTTGTTTCTGGCTGCCGCCAGCCTCCTTCTTCTCTTTCTTAATCTTTACACTTAACCCTAATCTACCTATTTAACTTGAATGACTAAACTACTCCTAATCATAATTAAGTACTACTAAATAGACATAAACTACACTAAGACCCATAATGACTATTAGTTAACAATATCTAACATTATAGTTAAAGTTTATGATGAAAGAATTGGGTATGGAGACAGAGATATCATTCTTAGTAAAGTTGTTATTCAAATTGCATCTAATCCAATTTATTATAAAAGGACCAAACACATTGAGGTATGGAGGTCTATTATCACTTTATAAGAGAAAAAGTTACCAACAAGGTGTTTCAATTGATTTATGAAGTATGAAGATTAGTATGTCGATATTCTTACTAAAGTTGTAACAAAAGTAGTCTTTCGAGTATTCTTCTTAAGTTGGGAGTCACCAATATCTTTCTCCCAGCTTGAGGGGGAGTGTTGAGAAGACGATCCATGATTTGGATCCATTCCAGACTTTGGATCAGTTTAAGAGATGTCTTAATGATGTACTAAAAGTGTTGCAATTAGGGTATTTTTGTCTTTTAAGTTATAAAAGACTTTATATGTGTTGTAATTAGTTTTGTAACCCTAAGGCTGAGATTAATCAAAAGAAGAGAGGAAGGCTGAGGAGACGTCCTGTTCAATGTGTCTCCAAGTGCCTTGTATGGCTGTGTAATCTCCTGCCAATCAATAAATAAGTTGTTTATATATTTTCTCAACATGCTACCAAGTCCAGTAATAGCCTAAATGATTGGATTTTACTGGGTTTGGCCATGGTTTTCTATTAATAAATTCAAAAAATGTTGGGAACCTGATAAAGCTGGTGATGACTTCAATTTTTTTGGTCATTCTTTATATAATCCAATTAATTCAATGAGTTCAGGTGACTCAGACCTGTCATTCTATCAGCAAGGAACTGAATATCTTCCCTTTTAAAGTGGATTCCATGATTCTCATTTGTGTAGTAGTGATGTAACCGCCAAACTCAATTCTTTTGAACATTTAGTTCTTTGATGAGTTGAAATGACAAGTGCCAAATTGTTTCTTCCCAAATGATAGATTAATTTTTTGTGCTCAAGGACATACTTTTATGTGGGTACTAAAGTCATCAGGGACCAGGGTATCTAGTTTACGGTGGATCTGCTATTTCTTTGTGGATCTGCTATTCCTTTTGGCCCAGGTTGAGGAGTTCTATTTCTCCAATTTGAGGATCTGAGTTCCCTCGGATTTACGCATGATGACAAACCAAGCAGTGTAGCACTCGGTTGATCTGCCTCGTTGAGACCAAACCTTTCCAAACTCGTAAAGTCTTTTCCAATTTGGCATCAGGATGTTATGTTAATTAGCTAAACATATATGTGGAGTGCTCGGCTGCACTGAACTCATGTATGGTGCAGCAGGCTTGTTAAGCCAACATATATTTCAAAAAGACAGGTATCCATGATGATGCGTCAACAAATAGGTTGTCAGGAAAGAAAATAGATATAAGAGTTGGGTCTTTTACTGATGTTCATACTGAGTCAGCTTGTACTTATCTGTGGGCCTTGTGACAGGGTAGCCTTAGACTTTAAGATCAAGTTCAAGCTCGCGTTGGTTAAATATGCCAATTTTGAACAAGGCAGGCTCAAACAGGTCATTTGATTGCCCGTATCTCACTTCTGAAGAGTGAAAAATATTATAGGACGCAGAAAAGTGCAGATCGCTTGAAGCCAGCAAGGTAGTAAATAACTCAGGTGGAGAACAAGTTAACCATGAGATCCAGATGGAAAGGCAAAGGTTCGGAACAACTTGCACTTGGTGATCCCATGTCCAAAATTGTACAGAAGTTGCAGTGCTCTTTGATTGAATCGAAAAGTTCGGCATCATTATGTGGTGAAGTTGTGCTCCTTGAAGCTGATACTGAACAAGCAGACCTACTAAATCGTGCATTCTTTGGTAGACTGATCATTACAGCAGGTGAAGATAGGCAGTGGTTTCAGTTGAGGTTCGAGGAGGCTTTTTATCTGAGCAACAGACTCAATTGTCTTACTGTTTATGAAGAGGCAAGCATTTTGAAAGATCCCATAGCACTTGGAAGACGTATGAAAGACAAGCAGAGTACATTCCCCATGTTGTACAAGGCATACTCACATCTGCGGATGAAGAACTGGGTTGTTCGTTCGGGTTCTCAATATGGTGTTGATTTTGTTGTATACCGTCATCATCCAGCTCTTGTTCATTCTGAGTACGCAGTGCTTGTTAGGTGGGATGGTGATGATCAATTGGGTAGATCACGCTTAAGAGTATGGTCTGACTGGCATTGCATGCTTAGGCTTTGCGGGAGTGTTGCGAAGTCATTGTTGGTGCTCAGTATATCTGGTGTTGGAAACTCCACAGACATCTTCCCGTCTTGTTTTGATCAGTGGAGTGTTGAAGAGAACATGGTAGGGAGATGGGTTGCAGAGCAGCATCGAGAGGATGAAATTCCTGTCAAGGGTGAAGTTAGATGTAAGATATCAACCCCTAATTCCAGCGTTTGCATTGATCAGGTTGGAAAAGAAGATGAATTGTAATTGACGAGAACTGAATTCAAGTATCAATATTGAAATCCTAAATTTTGTGAGTATATTGCTTTGTTATAGCATTACGAATGCGAAGATTACCGGTTTTCTCCTTTTTAATTTGAATTAGCAACAAATTTTCTTTAGTGCAGCTTGGTGGAAATAATACATATATCATTTCCTTGATGTCTTCCAAGAGGAATTCTTTCTCAGTATGGAGATTTCCTTCTCAGCGTATCTGAAATCCATTGGTGGCTTAGCTGAAAAGTTGTTTGCTTTTTGGTTTCCATTCTGGCTTAATTATGAATTCAGTCCGAGTTCAGATGAATGATATGTTAATGAAAATGACGATGAAGTGAATATTCTGACTAGTAGCAAGCACATGAATCTCCTGACTTGAGCATATGCATATGCATATGCAAGGTCCTTTCTTCTGGCCCCATCCCAACCCCAACTCCTACCCATCCATACCCGTACTTCCACCCACCCTCATCCCTACCTTATCCCTACCCATACCCCATTAAGACCCTAAGTAACACCCCCTCCATGTATAGGATACACAGGGGTGTGTGTACGGATGGGATGGGGGTGGGTGGAAGTAAGGTTATGGATGGGTTGGAATTGGGATCCGGGTGTAAAATATATACTCTGCAGAAAGGGCCTTGCATATGCTTAAGAGCATGTTTGCAAGCACCGCTGCTCGTCATACATAGCAATGCAGAGTGCTTGGCCGAAGCTGGTTTGGTGGGCTTCCTGCCTTTATTCTTTTGGATTGACAAAGTTCTATAACTCTGAAGAAACCAAATCAGGTGGTTTATCCTTCATTATTTTTTCTCACAGTGACCATCCTTCCATTCTCTATTCGGACCAGCCTGCTAGTCATGCAGCAGTATATTTCTTATCTTGCACTATCCAAGCACAAACAGTTTTTTGCAACTCTTGTGAAAGAGCACTGAGCAAGGCATGCTACTCAAGTTCTTTTCGAACTTGGTTGGTGACGTCTTAGACCATTGCACTGCACTTTCGTGACACATCATTTTTATTCTTGAAGATCTGTGCTATAATGGCCAAGTGAAGCATTACCTCGGAAAATAGTCGGAGTTTTTAAAGAGTCATATGCACCGCAGCACATGATTGTACTACCGACCTTCATGCAGTTCCATAGCAAATGAAACTATATTATATTTACTCAGCAAAAGGGGAGTACGTCCCTAGAGAAACACACCCCTTCGCTCAAAGGTTGCACCTCCTTTTGTGGACGTGCTATGCAACAATGTGCTACCTGCTTACTGATAATGTGTTTGAAATATATCAGTGTAGATATAAGAGTTCCATATCTGACATCGGGAACCGTGACCATGACTGCTGAGGGATGACCAAACTCTAGCAGTCAGCTCATGGCCTCATCTATCCTACACATCCTACTCACTGATGAAGCAAGTATAGTCATAAAGCTCAACTCTTACGAATGGGGCATTACTTATGGTTTTGAAACTGATTTATGTGCTATTCATGGATATTATGGAGTTTTACAAAGTCATGGTTTACATAAATTGTGAAGTATGTAGATAAATACACCAAGTTCCATTCGTCTCCCATGTCTATTAAGAGGCATCTACAACAATCAAGTTTGTCAAATATGCACTTGGAGGGTTTGGATTAACCTGCTGTAAACCACTGAAGTAGAGACTTACCCCGTGACCTACGCTGGGTATTTGGCTTGGACGGGGTAGTACCTGTGGACATCAAACCCCCACTGGTCCGTCAAGCAGCTTAGAGCCCTTTGTATTACAGTAACCCCCTTCAGATTATTTACATTAGCTTTCAAGAAATCATGTTTCACAGATATTTACTTTCAACTCAATGTATTAGCACATTGTTCGCAGCATCTATGTTCGAATGATCTTCATGCGATTGTGAAGTCAGCAACTTGTTTCTTTACAATGTGCATCACATTATACACAACTGTTTCGTTGAATTACTATTTTAAGAAAATGATCACACTGTATTTAGAACAATCCACTTGTGAGAGCTTAATTTAATTAAAGAAGGGGCATAGTTCACCAGCTAGGTCGTTAACTCGGTTGAAGTTCGATGCCAGTGGTGGGGGTTTGCCTCACCCCATCTTGTTTATCAAGAAAGAAAAGCGAGCTTAAAGAAATTGCCAAACACAGGATATCATGGAAAGCAAATTTGAGGTAAGTTGTGATAACCCAAACCTAGTCCAACTCAGTTAAGATGGTTCCATAACAAAACAAACAAATCCTAATAGGCTTCAGCATTATATCTATTGTGTGATGTTGAATAAGCAATAAATCTAACTCCAGTACTGAATTCGAACGCTGAAACGAAGACCCAAGATGTCCACCGGACCCCCTGACTTGCCGGTCCCAACAATTTGAGACACTAGTAATGTTGAAACAGAAGAGTTTGAATTTGGAGAACTAGATATCGCAGTCAGTACTCCATGCATCAGTGACTAAGACCATAAGAACCAATATGACACCTATGAGCCATCATCTACACTAAACATTGAGGGAAATGAAACTAAAAAGGGGATTACTAAAGCCACACCTAATTACTAAGGACGCGCCCTTGCTACCCCCTGAATGCGCACCTCTCTCTCTCTCTCTCTCTCTCTCTCTCACGGTCTCCCTACTATTCCATGCACACAACCCTCTTCTTCTCTCCTCCTCGCTCTCCTCTCACTAGCTAGCTCCTCCTCTTCTCTCCTCCCCCCTGCTGGAGTCGCTGCCGCTGTCACTGTCCCATTGCGGGAGCTTTCCTCCACCGTGCCGCTCCCTCTCATGCCAACCACCACCAAAGAACACTGCCGCAGAGGGAAGCCTTTTCCTGTGAAAATGAAAGTGATGTGTAGGTGTGCATCGGTTAAAGATGAGACGCCCTAAGGGAAGTGTCTTTTTAAAAAGAGACGCGGAGGGGTCATACTTGGAAGAGATGTGCAGGGGGCTGTGTCTCTTCTCTAGAGAAGATGTAACACCCTTAGGCATCTCTTATGCAAAGGGTATGCCGCCAGGGGTGCATCTCTACTTGCGGATGTGTTCTTCATGTTTCTCATGCTACTATCTTGTTTTAGATATGGCACACAGGTCGATTGAAAGGTCTTGCAACGTGATATCTTATAGAGGATGACCACAAAAATGAGAATGATGAAAGCACTCATCATCGAGTTGGGTATAGAAAGACTATGACGCCGATGTTAGTTGTTTACACCATCAGTATGAAGGTGGGTCCTTCAGAGTATCATCTTGATGATGAAGCAGGTACATTAGAGTGTCATGATGATGATATCCATGCTGATATTGATGTTATCTCTCTAATATTCCTAAGTTGCTCCCTAGTTTCATAGGTCATGTTATTTACAGTCTAGCAAGATCATGTAATAATAAATTTTATTTGAATTATTTATTCTATTATTAAATACAGTACTCTAAAGGACAATGTGGACTAACTATTCAAACGTAAATATGCAAAGTTTGCTAAAAGTGGTGACAACCCACACACTTTGTAATGTTTTAAGAAGATGGACCTTGACAAGAGAGACCAATATCAGGCCAGGCAGTTGGATAAATATTGTCAAACATAGTGGCTCATGTCAATAGGGAGTTTTGTTGTACGAGGTAATAGACTATGGCTTGATGAGTGCTTTTATTGAACATTGGCAACCAGACAGTAACAACTTCTATATGTCATAGGGTGAGATGACTATTACCCTTCATAATGTTTATGATATTTTTGGTCTTCTTATAGATGGAGAGTTTGTTTTTTTTGTCGCCTGAGACAGCGTCATGAAATAAGGTAATGCAGGAGATTAAGTTACAGTAATTTGAGTTTGATTTGCTTTGAGCCTATCACTAGAGCAAGAGATTATCACCGGAAAAGTGAGTTGCATTGTTCTTGTCTATGTCACACGGGTGCGGGTGCGGGATACGGCAAATTTCAAAAAATTTGGGTGCAGCGACACGACTAAGGTAAATAATATTATATATTCAAGCTAAAACAAGTGAGACATCAATTAACATAAGTATATGATGACAATAGTAAGTACATAACTTTATATTAAAGCAAAACAATTAAACAACTACCAATTTCATCATAATACACAAATCAATCAAAAGAAAATCAGGATTTGCATATCAACAATATTATCAACTATGAATAATATTAATGTTTGATAAATAAAATGAACATGTACGTGATAAATTATAGATCTTCACTATCAACAATATTATCAACTGAAGGGACTATTGGATCAGTGGGTTTCATATTAAGAGTATGCAAATCTTAGTTGCCATCTAAGTGATATTCTTTCGGGTTTGCATCCCAATATTTTGATGCTCCTTCATTGCAATATATTCAAATAAATAACAAGAAAAGATCAAATATAATCATCATTATTAATAGAAAAGAAAACAATTTTGAAAGATTAATTTTTACCTTTACTCAGCATTAGATCGTGAAACCAATCTTAGATTTGAGTGGACATAAACCAAGTCTGCAGCATGACTACTTGATAGATTGTTCATTTTGATATTATGAATTTGACAATATATACTCCAATTTCCTTCACAATAAGATGAAGTAGCAGGTTGAGATAATAATTTTGATGCAAGCTTTTGAAGAAGAGGCATCTCAAATCCATAACATGCCCACCAATCTAGTGGATCTTGATAATCCCTTGCTTCTAGTGCTTCTAGTGAATCAAGTTTGGCACAAGAAAACTTTTCATATTCAGAATTTACTTGCCTAAATAGGTATGAGTCACAATAAATCATTCCCAAACACATTTGCCTATTCTTTGCTATTTCAGGATCTTGATTAGGAGGACTATGCCCAATGCTCTCATGTAATCATTTCTTCCCATAATATCTTTGATTTAAAGAATGTACTAAACAATGAAAGGGAGTATTACTTTTGCCCCATCTTGAAACTAATATAGAATGAATATGATCATAAAACAATGATGTCTCATGAGCTTCTTTATCCTCGTTCTTCAAAATTATTGACTCAACTTTTTTAATCATGGTATCCCACATTTCATAAACTTTATGAAGCATTGGTTTATCTTTATCAACTTCTCTCAACATCTCCCAAATAGGTTATGTGAATTCAAGAAATCAACTTCTCTCAACATCTTCTAAATAGGTTATGTGAATTTAAGAAAATATGATACCTTGTCCCACCATAAATCATTAAGAATAATAGTTTTCACTGCTTAGGCCCTTACTTGATTTTCAACTTTGTTACCATGATATGAATCCCATCTTGGATCAGTAACCATCTGAATCAATGATGTCTTGATTGTGTTGAATCTTTTTACCATCACAATCAAATAAGCAAAACGTGTTTCTGCAACCTTCAACAACTTTAAATGAGAATGTCTATTGAATATGGCGAAAATTAAATGGTGATTCATTATAAAATTCCTTATCTTCATACAATCTGCTGCCATATCTTCAATCCATGAACACAATTCATATGCACGAAGATTATCTTTATCTTTTGATGGCTTACATATATGACAAAGAGCCAAATTTAAATTGTGAGCTATACAAGGTATCCAAAAAATGTGTGGATAATCACCTTCCAAACTTAACCTTATACTTTTACAATTAGCTGCATTATCAGTGATTATTTGTACAACATTATCTAGTCCAACACTCTTAATAACTTCTACAAATAAATCTTTTAAGTATCCTGCCGTTTTAATTTCTCTAGATATATCAACAGACTTCAAAAATATTGACCCACTAATTGAATAAGCAATGAAATTAATGAGTGAACGCATTTAAATATCACTCCATCCATTAGAAACAATAGAAATACCATTAGTTTCCCATGAAAACTTCTTATATTGTAAAAGTCTTCCAATATTGATCTTTTCTTCTTTAAGAATAACGGTTCACAATTTTTCATAACTTGGAGGAACATAACCATGTAAATTATAATTAGCCAATGAAGTGGCAAGATCTTTCCAATATGGATTTCTTGCTACATTAAAAGGAAGTGAACGGAAAAAAAATCTTCCAACCTTTATATCCATCTCCTCCCTTCTAACTACATTAAATGATTTTTCAATTGCTTCTCCTCTAAATCCTTTAAATTCACTTTGCATTAACTTTCTCTTCTTTTCTGCATATTCTTTATATCCACCAAATAATAGAATATTTGTTCCTTTTTCACTCTTTTCGTTCTTTTTTTCATACTCATCTTGCTTTTTCATTAATTGTCTTTATAAATTCTTATCCACATTCGAACATACTCTTATACCATATTTTAATAATTTTAAAAGATGCACCTTCACTCTGGTATATGATCATGTAAAACTCATGGTGCAAAACTTACACATAAAATGTGTATTACCTCCACCATCTTCGTATGATTCTCCCCTTTGTACATACATCCACAATGGTTTATCATCACGAGGTATTGAAGGTTTTGAAACTTTTGTTGTTGATCTTGAACTTGAAGGAACACTTCCACCCAAACTCTCAGTAGAGCCAGTACCAATTGATACTCTTTTTCTTTTCTATTGTCGGCCATTTTTAGGATCAACTCAATTCATAATTTCACAATCTGATTGAAAAACAAAATATCAAAAACAACAAATAGGAGATGGAGTCAGTCATAGTCATAAGTCATAACATTGATATACCAGTAACCAAAAGGCTTACTTAACAGTTAACATTTAGCACAATAAGCAATTGGAAATTTAGAATATGAGTCAACCAAATTTGATGGGCATGTAAGAGATGCAATTCACAATTGACATGCTACATGATGCAAATTAGACAATAGACGTGAATAAGCCAAATTCGAATTGGATGCCAATGCTATTTCCTCTACTGTTTGCTGTGATTGATAAGCACATATCTCAAGGAACTAGGAAGCATATTGATTGTTGTTATGATGCTTTCAAGGTGAAAATGCTTACAAAGTCATTTTGGCTTTTCCATGAAAGACTGCAAATAGACACACACGTAGATATATGAATGACAACAATAACAACAGATTACTCCATACAAAAGGTATACGCAGACAGACACACATGTAGACAAACACACACGCAGACAAATGCACACAAATATACGCAAAAAATGAATGGCAACATCTACAAGCATTCTTTATTTTACAAGTCAAAGAAAATGATTAAAAAGAGAGGGAGAAAAGAGGTCCAGAATCGAACATTTTTGCAGCCAAAATCGACGATAAAAAAAGAAGCACCTTCACTGCTTCACATCAACTGATCGTCCGAGGAATCAAACGGACTAGATGATCAAGGTTGAGACTATGAAGCTGATTGGTAACCGAAGACTAGAGAATGCTCAATCCCTCCACAAAGGACCATCACCGAGAGCCAACGAGATGTGGCCTGCTGAGAAGAGTGTGTTGCACGTTACGACCAACTGCAGTGACTTGTGCCCTACTCTAATCGAGAGACAAATGGATTACACAAGGCGATTGCAACTCTTCGTATTACCACACGAAGACTCTTTTAGGCAGGCGCAGAAAGTCTAATGGCAGTGCTGATGTTGTGGGATGAAGATCGAAAGTGGTAGATGGGGACAAGAGCTGTGAATGATGTCGAGCAAGAGGGATCCTATATGAGGTGAGTCTGCCCTAAAAATTGGACGAATGTGGCCTTAGACACATTGGCCGCACCCATAAAATAGGCCAGACACGTTGACCGCGTCGACAGATGATGACACGATGTCTATGCCACATCGACACGGTGTCGGTGTCGCACCAATGTCGATTACAATTACAATTGTATCAAATAAGATATTTTTCGTGGTTCTTGTTGTATCAAATAAGGTGCACCATTTATCAAGACAAATTGAGAGATAGAGTGCCAATTACAATTGTACACGTATTGGCTCATGATGCCTGAAGGCTTGGTAGATATGCTTGGGGTGGAACAACCTTAGCTTATTTGTATAGGTAGCTGGAAAAGGCTTCCTGTAGCGAGGCCTTCAAGTAACAATTTATCTTTATGTTAAGTGAATGAAGTTTGTTTTATAATGAGTTCAATAAAACTTATTTTGCATTATAGGCATGGATTCATCAATATTTTTCTGCCGCTAGAGTCAGTATAGGATTAAGATGGGCCGATGGACATGCACGAGCAATCTGATGGATGAGAAATATCAGTCATAGGCATTCTCCTACTATTCGACTACCTTGTTATCATCAATAGTTAAATTTGATAACAACAGATTAAGTTAGTGGTCAAATATATTTAATATTAATTACATATTCATTTAACATAAGGAGGGAGGTTATACATTTGGCATAATGTCAACATCATTTCTTTCATGCAATGCATATTCAATCAGCCGAACTATTCAAATGACAACATGTTAAGTTCTTCTGGTACCATATATGTATTTGTTGTTGAGGTATCATAAAACCATATATGTTTTATCATGTCATTCGACAATTTGGCTATCAACGAATAGTTCATGCTTCTCTAATTAGGCCTTCTTTTACAAATAGGCCCCAAAAGCCGCATGCACATAAATTATAATACGACCTATGAATACTACTTGGAAAACACAAGCTTGTATTGCTTATAGCCTTAGCACTTTTGGTATTCAAGCAGTGTATCCACATCAATATGGGGCTTGAGCTGACTGCTATATGAATTGGTTTCTCACTCCACATCAACGTGGTTTGATACACATAAGCACCAAGAAGCACCGATCTTGATATAGGTAAAGTCATACAATAACCTCATGTTTGTTTATATTATACATCATTAAACAATAACACTAACCTTATTTTCAATTATTGTTTACAATGCCTTACGATCGTAGTGACATAGTAACACTTGTGCAGTGGTTGGAGAATTTACAATATCCATTGCCAATGGATCCTGCTACCATGGAGATGCTTGACCACTGCTGCCAACGAGTACATAAATTGATGATGTTTGATCATATGGTGGTCGATGGTGCTAAAGATGTATTAGCCTTTTGTGATCATTTGAGGTTGATGTTGTGATGTATACATTCTTTTGTACTAGAACATGCATTTATATTTGTTTGCATTTAACCATGTAGGGATTGTTGGTCTAATATATGATCATTTTGCTTATTTAACAATTTAAATTATTTTGGAAGCTGAAAACTTAAGCATAACTAAAAAGTTTTCAATTAATGTCCATAACAAATACAATTGTACCAAACTAATCATCTAGATTATACACTATATTATCAATGAGTACTCTCAGTTAAAGTAGGCATCAATTCGTTTATGAAATTACAAATCCTAGTTAACAAATGCTTTGATTATGATGTGCCCAAGAAAAAAAGGGTAGCATTGGAGCCTTATCAATAATATACAACTACATAACAAAATGAAACACAAAGTAAATCATAATATACATGAAAAAGAAAATAATAAGAGTAAGAACAAAAGGAGTAAAATATCCAAAGAATTAAGAATATTCTAACCTCCAAAAGATGTCTTTCTCATTCGTTATAGCACATACACCACATGTTTTGCATTGGAGGCTTCTTGTTGTTTGATAGTAACAACATGAATGTAGTCTATCTAACCCTAGAGGGAAGCACTAACTCAACATTCCAATTAATCACAATGACAGTAACCCAATGTGACATTGATATCCAGTGATTAGGACATGCCCCGTTTCTCCAATGTGCAGTACGAAGAAGAATATCACTGACACTACCTTCTTCTATAAACACTTGAAAATAAACATCATAATATGATTGGACTTCCACAACACATTCACTAGTGGCCAATATACCTTCCCCTTTTTTGATGATTTAATACTCATCTCTTATAACCTTCTACCATATAAGAACATATGGAACCATAACTAGATATCTCATCATTGTATGATGTATATGGCAAATCTAATATCTTGGATGCATGAGGAGCACAGGAAGATTATGAATATTGATGCAACAAGTTAGTGTAAGGAATATGATCCACATTACCCTATGAGTAAGACATTCCACGTCCCAGAGACACCTCACCACCACGACTACATCCACGATCAGGTTCAGTGCTTGATGGAGGCTTTCCCTAAGGAGCACTCTTTCAACATAGCTAATAACTCTCCCTTCATTGATTTTTTAGATGATAGGCATTTAAGACAATGTAGTGGTGGCTCCTTCAAGGTCAAAAACTTGGGATGCAAACGATCATACAACAATCCAATTGTGTACATATGTCATTTTGAAATTGTATGGATCATACAACAATCCAATTGCGTACCTATGTCATTTTGAAACTTGATGATTTTTCAACTAGTGAACCAATTTATCTAATTCAGCCGCCTCACTTATTTCTCCAATTGCATACCTATGTACTTTTTCTCTATCTAACCATGGTTTAGGGCAACACCACTCATTACCTTCTCTTCTTGACCTGTTTTGAGCTCCCCTTTTAGGCCCTTTCAAGAAGGAAATAGGAATTACTCTAACACAAAAAATCATAACAAATAAGTTTCGATGTAAAAGTATTCAAAAGAATAGGAGGATTTTTCATTAGCTGCTAACTCAATTACAGCTCCATTCACAATGTCATATGGATCACAGATGCACACATACACCTACTCATACCACTATGTTCCTCATATTGTTTGTTGTGAAATATTATACATGTTGATACTTTAGTATACCTAAACATTGTAGACATGAGTTTTATTTTCTTGTACTTGTGAACGTAGAAAAGAACCTCTTAAAAAATAAGATAAGAAAATCTATAGAAAATAAGCATAGTTTGTCTAGTTATAGGCGCGCATGGCTACTGTATATACAAACCAGAAAGTAAATGTTGAAATATGAATACGATCTCAACCAAAATATAAACAATATATTTAGTCACTATCTGTCAAAAGAAAATCCTCAAAGAGTGGAAAGTATCCTCCTCAACCAAAATATAAACAACATATTTGGTCACAACTAGAAACTAACGTTAAACCGACAAAAAGAAGCAAATGGAAATGGCATACCTACACTTTTGACTTTCAAATGAAGGCTTCTATGAATAAGCACCAAATCAGTGAGACATAGATAGACGGATTGCCTGTGAATGTGGTTGAGCTTCTCCCAACGGGTTGTTTACTTGGTTGTTCATATGATGTGCAAGATTGGGAGGGGGTGTTTTAGTTTTACCTTTTTAGGGTTAATGTTAGTGGTTTGGTTCAGTTCTTATGGTTTTCTTAACCAGGAACCAAGAACTGAACCGCTTGTTTTTTACCCGATAAGAATCAAACCAAACCATTTGATTTCCAAAACCAAACCTAACAGCTGGTTCTATTCGGTTCAAGTAGTTTGGTTCGGTTTAATGGCCTCAGTGAACACCCCTAGATTAGACATTCTGAACCGGCCTCGGAACCACCAGTAACTGGAACCGGGCGAACTTGCCCTGGAACCGTAACCGAACCCGAGTCTCGGTTTGGCTACGGTTTATAATATATATGTATATTATATATATACATATAATGACATATCTTGAGACATGGCTCAATGGTAGTTAGTGTTCCACCATCGAGTCAGGTAGGTGTTTGACTCTCGTGGGAGAACATCCCTTTTTACAAAAAAAAGTTTTTTAACCAGTTTCGGGACAATTATGAAACTGGAACCAGAACTTTCCCGAAATCGATGGTTCCAAAACCGACACTCGACATATCTACCCTAGATAGAGATTGGATTCACAAGTAACATATAACATCCACTTTGCATCAAGAAACTTATTTTTCTGGAATAGTGTTAAAGTGAAGAAAGTAAATTCCACCTGTATTTTTTTCTTGCCAACTTGACATGCTTACACTCATCAATACCAAAACCAGTGAATGCAGTCAAAGACGTCTCCTATTCCCCTCGATTCTACCTTACTATCATTCTCGATGATTGTGAAGAGGAGAAAGGGTATTTGTTTCGGTATTACTATTCATATACCCTTTTTTACTAAACATACACCATTTTAGTAATTTTTTCTAAAACAATCTTTATACAGTATCCTACATAGATCAGAAGCCTATCAGTATAAAGGAAGGATATTTATGTGTCCATCTCCTTCAATTGACTTTAAGGTGCTTATCAATGGTTCCAATGGCATTGGGCCCACTAGTACACTTCACTTTGGAGGAATACTCTCAAGAGATCGTCCATTGCTTTGCCATAGACCTTCTTAGTGACGTATATGATGAGATCAAAAAGTTGAAACAAAAATGTTCTATTTAAGAGTATCAATACAAGTTCGAGTGGGTCCACAACTCAGTGATCGAGTTCTTTTGGGACAATACATGGTGCAAGGAATGATTTTGCTTTGAAGTCATTGCATTCAGAACCAAGAATGTGCAAGCAGCTTTCACTATCGTGAAACTTTATGACAAGAAGAACAAGAGCTGACGAAATTAGAGGGCTCAAATCCTCCAAAAGCAACCCCTCCAAACAGAATTCCTCAAGCAATATGGCTTCCAAAAGTGTGAGGAGATGGCAAACAAAGAGTGGTTCACCTAGGCAAAACTCAATGAGAAAAGAAGGAAAACCTAGTGCTTTTAATGTGGCAAAAGAATGAGTGAAACAACAAGTTCAAGAAGCTAAAAGATTTCAAGCCCATTTATGAGCTAGATGATCTGATCAAATAGACAAGAAGAAGAAGACAACCCTATGCTCAGTGATTTTTATTATGTTATATCATGCTTTTAACAATTATTCTTCAACATATTCTATGAATTTGATTGGTTAATCAATGATGTTAAAGTGGGTGTTTTGAATGATATTGGAGCTACACACTTCCTTTGGAATTCCCTGATTAAGGTTTTTAGGTGTCCTTTTCATACTAGTAGCTCCTTTAATGTGGTAGCTTGCAATGGCCATTAAGAGAGTCGATGTCATATTAGGTATGACATGGCTCAAGAAAATAGAGGGTATATTCTAGAGTACATTAAGTTGAGGGTTACCTTTACTTATTGTTATTAATTTGATACCCTAAAGGCTAAAAGGGTGTCCTCTCTAGTCAAAGCCAAACCAAAAAAGGTCCTCCAAGTCATGCACATGCTACTAGAGTCTTGCTTTGGTATCTTACACACTTGCACTATGGATGACACTCTAGTAGACACCCTAGACTTGGCCAACTAGCACACTACTCCTTTGGTTGACCTATATTTATGCTTGTCAGACATGCAACCTCAAAATAGCTCATCAACCCTCTATCTAATCACTCGAAGCCTCAACAAATACAATTAAGCCCGATCCTAAAATCAAGTCTATGCCTTGAGTATATATATGTGTGTGTGTGTTTGCTGAGCCAGAAGGTCTTCCTTTGGTTCTAGCATTTGACCACTCTACCACCTTATCAAATCAAAGTCAAACCTCAAACTTATTTGTGTCAAGCACTACAAATATACTTATTAAAAAAAAGAGATCATTAAGGACCTTGTTTGGGCAAGGAATAATCCAACCTAATTCTAGTCATTTCTCTTCACTGGCTTTACTAGTGAAGAAGAAGGATGGGTGGTGGAAATTCGCATAAACTATAGAGCTCCTAACAATGTCAGAATGAGGAATAAGTTCCCTATTCCATCATTCAAGAGCTGCCAATTGAATTACATGCAGCGTGCTATTTTTTAAGTTAGTTTGAGAGTTGGTTATCACAAAATTCATATGGCACCTGGGGATATATTCAAGACTACATTTTATACTCATAAGGCTCACTACTAGTTCTTGGTTATGCCATTTGGACTCGCTAATACTCAACCACTTTTTAGAAGAACGAGTCATTTAAGAACTTGCAAGGTTTAATACTCAACCACTTTTTAGAAGAACGAGTCATTTAAGAACTTGCAAGGTTTGATTGTACACGACTAGATTGTCTCAATAAACAACGACCCAAATATCCAATAAGCCATGCATGACTTCATTCATAAGTCGACTCAAGGTGATTGGAGCATTGGTGAGCCCAAACATCATCACCAGAAACTCAAACTTGTATCATGTGATCGTATCATTCTTGAGTTCGTCTTTCGGAGCAACTTAGACTTACCAATAACTGGATCTAAGGTTCATCTTGCTAAACCACCTAGTACCATTCAGGTAGTCAAACAAGCTGATAATAAAGGAAAGTTAATATCGATCACGCACAATAATTTTGTTCAAAGCCTCGTAATCCACAAATGCAAAGAGACACGTCTTGTTTCTTTTAGAAAAGAACGTGTGATCCATATGGGCACTTCGAAGTCTGTATCCTCCCTGCATCAAGCAACTCTCCAAGTTGATGCCACAATTCACCAAGCTCGGCTGACTCCATCCTATAGGCCGAAGGGCATGGAGGTTGAGCACCCGGTATGAACACATGGTTTGTCTCACATCTTGGTGGCTTCTTGATTAATTTGGGTCATTTGAGTTTTTAGTGATCCTATTTGGGCTCACCAATGCTCCAACTTCCATCAACTGACTCATGAAGTCATACACGGATTATTGGATATTTGCATTTGTTTAGATGATCTAGTTGTAACAGTTGAACCTTGGGAGAGCATGTGGAACATTAAAGGATGATTTTTGCATGACTTAAGTGCATGTCCTTTACATTAGGAAAGAGTGCAAATTTGTTAGACAAGAGATCTCTTTGTGGGCTATATTGTTAGCTATGGACTTGTGAAGATAGACAAATGTGAGGTTCGAGAAATTGAGGAGTGGGAGTCGTCCCATGGATTCATTGAATTGAGGAGTTTCTTGGGACTCGCCAATTATTACCAACAATTCATCAATAACTTCTCTAAGGTAGCTCCTTCCTTGACAAAGTTGCTGAAGTATATGACTTCTTGGGCTTAGTCAACATAACTAAGCTTTCAAAGATTTGAAGAAGGCAATCAACCAGGAGTCTGTGTTAAGACTACCAGATTCTAGTCTCCTGTTTGAGATCCACATGGATGCCAATAGTGTAACGATTGCTAGAGTTTTTGTTTAAGAAGGTTATCCAGTTGCACATGAGAGTTGAGAACGTAGAATATAAGCACCCGACGAATGAAAACGAATTGCTTGTCGCAGTACATTGCCTTCGAGTGTGGAGGGTTTATCTACTTGGTGTGTTGTTCAATATGGTGACCGATAATATCATTGGTACCTACCTCAAGATCTAAAAAAAGTTGATTATCTGCCAAATATGTTGGCTGGGATTGTTGGAAGAATATGATTTTGTATGGTTTTACTGGCTAGGTGAACAATATCTTGTGGTTGATGCTCTTAGCCATAAGAATAGTGGAAATACTGGTTGCTCTTTCTCGCTTAGGAGACATCTTGGACCATGCGAGACAACTAGCACTTAAAGATCCCACATATATGCAAAGTAAGAACCAGGTGGCAGTTGGCATGATTGGCCGGTTGGAGTAGGACGGGTTGTTGTGGATGCATGCCAGCCAGCTCCATGTGCCTACAACCGGTGACTTGCGGCATGCCTTTCTTCACGAGGTGTATGAAGTCTCCCATGTTGGGCATGCGGGGGTGGATCATACTTTAGCTTTGATGCAATGCTCTTTTTATTGGATGTGGTTCCATCATGATGTTGTTGACTATGCGTGGGCATGCCCAATATGCCAACAAGACAAAATCGAGAGAGCATGCCCCACTGGTCTCATGCAACCATTACCCATACCCAGCCAACCATGGGACTCGGTTTCAATGGACTTCATAGGCGAATTTTTTAGTATCAATGGTAAGGAATCCGTTTTCATGGTAGTTTATCGTTTTTTAAAGCATGTCGTGTTCATAGTGGCCCTAGAGGATTGCTCGGTCAAAGAAGCAACACATTTATTCTTAATGCAAGTTGTGAAGCACTTTGGAGTCCCTGAAGACATTGTCTTCGATCGTGACTCATAATTTACATCCCATTCTTGGAGATAGCTTGTGTGGGCTCCAAGCTTCACTTCCCCATGACGAACCACCCACAAACCAATGGTCAAACTGAGCATCTCAATGTGCTCCTTTAGGAGTATTTAGGAAACTATGTATCGGCTAGTCAATGGAAATGAGTTAGTCTCCTTGAAACGGTCTAATTTGCTTATAATGTCCATTGGAGTTTGACTACTAGCAAGAGCCTATTCGAGGTTGTCATAAGGTGCAAACCCTTCTTGTTGTTGGACATTGCCCAATTAAGAACCCATTGTAGCTGCCCTACTACCGTTAAAAAGTTGAAGGAATAGCATACCATGTTAGAAGAGGCAAAACCCTCCCATGGGAAAGTTCTACATGCATGATCATGTTCACCAATTGCCATAGTCGTGAGTGCCATTTTGATGTTGCAGACTAGGTGTGACTGTACATACCTGAATATATGTGAAAACAAATGTATAAGAGAACTTTGACAGTCTGTTCAAGGTGACTGAACGTATTAGAAGAGTGGCTTACTGGCTACAACTACAAGAGAGACCTAAGAGGTTCATCCTCTGTTCCATGTCAGCCAATTGAAGCTGGTTTATGATGTCCTAGACAAGAGGACACAGTTCCCTCTACCACTTGTGAGTGAAGATTTGGATCAGGTGGAAGACATTGTTGCACATAAAGCTAGAAGAACCGGCTCTAGATGATTGACATGGTATTTGGTTCATTGGGTTGGCAATAGAGTCAAAGACGACTCTTGAGTCTCATTACAGATTTGTGAGAGTATGAAGAACTTGTGCAGCAATATCACTCGGTCTCAAAGAAAAACCCAAACACTATCAAGGGAGAATCATTACCAAGTCAATTGAGCAATCTAGGGACATAGAGGAAGGAGCCAGCACTAGTGTAGAGGAAGTTTGTGATTTAAGAGAGGTTTATCAAGCACCTAGTGGGTCGTGGAGCAACACCGGATCTGAGGTGCTTGCTTAGTAGGTTGAGTCCAGTTAGGGTTTGCTCGATGTAAGTGGGTCTCATGTAGGATCGAGTCTAATAAAAGGGGGTGAGATCCATAATACACTGTCGTATTGTGTAGGAACCTTGTGAATAGCCCCTTGGTCATAAAAGGAGATCGGGTAGATTGAGTTGGGAACTCGACAACTTTAGAGAGAAGAGGTCTTGAGAGAGAGGGAGAGAGCTTGGTACCAAATGGATAAGGCAGTTGGGTTGTGCCAGTAGGGTACTACAATGGACTCCTTTCTAAGGCCTTTGTAGCCAGCCGAACGTTGCAAAAAAAAAACCTTTGGGGCTTAGAGTGAAAGGTGAGAAAGTTTAAGCCAAACGAGTGTGTGTGTGCGTGCGTAACTCAAAGGAGAAGGGCTAGTTAGTATCGGGTGCTAACACTGATCACCAGGAGTCGCCCGGTGACAAAACCCCACATCAGCTTTAGTGCCAAGAAAAGGGGATTTAGAATAATTCACGAAGATGCAAGAACCTTTATTTCAGGGGTTGTTATATGCACACCCCCTTTTAAATACGCATACCCCAATTTTCGTAAATGTATAAAATACCTCAGGATGAATTTCTCTCTCCTCTCCACAGCAAAATCCGACGACTCTTCTCTTTTCCTCCAACAACCGATTTTTATCCAACTTTTGTTGATTATTCACAGCTCTATGATTATTTGTAATTAATCATCATCAATGAGTTAGTTATGAACCTAGTTGGAATTAAACAAATCAAGAAACAATAAGACCAGAAAAAGAAAATCGAAGAGACGATCGATCCGTCCATATTTTGGACTTTTTCAGACTTTAGAAGGTTGGCCTTTACTAAGATAATTGAATTTTCATTGCTTAACTTTAAATCTTTTGATTTTCTAAACTTTTGAAAAAGGTTTTCGATTTTGGGTAAAACTGGAGTTCTTACCGAAATTATAGATGGAAATGCGACCAAGCCACATCTCCTTCTTTAAGGGGACATATGGCACAAGAGCATCACCTTCCTTAAGAGTGACGCAACTGTTTCACAACTCCTTCAACCAAATCATTTTTTGCCTAATATTTGTTATACATGTAAACAACTTGAACGAAAGCATTTACGATGATTGCGATTCAGAGAAGACGTTGACTCGGTGCAATACTTATCATACAATGACTGAGGATTATGACATTGGTTTCATTGCACTAGACGATGTATTTGGTGATTGGTTGGTAGAAGAAGTTGATGATAAATTTGTTTATTACGAGGGTGATGGACTAGACTATTTACTTGTGTTTGCAGTTGATGATATGTTTAGGAGTCATAATAAACTTATTGACTATATAAGACTAGTTTGGAGGAAACATAGCATTGTTATTGTTATTATTCATTCAAAGAGTAAAGGTGTAATAAATAAGGTATAGCTTAGTTGCGAAAGAAGTGGCAAGTATAAGCAAAATAAATCTATTGATGTTGAAAGTACTAGGTGGACGATTACTAAGAAGGTTGGTTGTTCTTTCTTATTAAGAATAGAGGGTGAATGAATGGATATTGAAAGTTACATGTAGTGAATGAGATGAATAATCATCCTTTAGGATTATATCTTGAGGAACATGTTTTTGCACGGAGATGAGTAAATATGAGGATAGAATAACAAAAGACCTCGCACAAAATAAGTACAAGTCAAAACATATTCTAACGCATGTGAAGTAGGTGAATATGGAAAATATGAGTATGGCAAGGCATGCTTATAAGGTAAGGATAAAATTAGAAAGAAATAATGTGGTTCTTGAAGTATTTTACAACAACTATTACATGATTTAGATATTAACCATTATCATACATGACATTGTAAAGTTCCTAATACAAATACTATCAGTGACATTATATTTGCCTATCCTCGTTTTGTGCACTTATTTCATGCATTTTTGTGGGTATTAAAATTTGATTGCACATATAAGACAAATATGTAGGTGTGTTATTGTTTGGCGTAATGTTTATCCAATATTACTATTATTAATGTTTATATATTTTAATATTTTTTTATAACTATAGGATGCCTTTCATTGAGGTTATTGGCTTAACATCAACCTCTAAGAACTTCCTTGTAGCCTTTGTTTTTACGAGTGTAGACAAAGAGAATTATATCTAGGTGTTGAGGTGTATGAGAGAGCTATATACTCCAAATAAAATGTCAGGTGTTATCTACAGTAATCGTGACTTGGCTTTGGTTAATGTCATTCAAATAAGTTGGAGGAAGGTAGTTGACTCATTAGATGAGAGTAGTTACTAAGATGAAGCGAAAGATAATGGAATTAAAGTAGAGAAAACTTTTCGTTTTACTCCCATACATTAAAAACTAGTGGTTGGACCCATACAAGAAGAGAATTGTCTCGGCATGGACAGATAAAGTCATTTATTATGGAACTCATACAACTAATAAGTGTGTGACTTTGTTTTTCAATGTATTTATATAATCTACTATTCTTCAAATGCATAATGATTGTATATTCATATTTCTCAAGATGGAAAGTGCTCATGCAATGTTAAATGGGTTCATTGGTACCTCAACAAGCAGATTTGACTCAATTTAGAAATACTTATATTCGTTGATAAAATTACAAATTATAGAATTAAAGAAAGAAGAGCTTGTTGTGAACCTTCACAGGAAAGCTTGTCAGCCTGGAAGCATGGAGGTAGGGCTACTTCACATAGAGGAAGACATGGGTGCATACATAGTTGAGGACATGGTGCCTCTCTTGGGATGGGGCGATCTTCTTCGAAGAGTTGTAATCCTCTCTCTACAGTTGAGAAAAACAATTCTAAGCAACTTGACTTCGGACCCACTTATGAGACGACAATACCACGATTTATGGTCATCTTCGTAAATACTTAGATAATATTATTGGAGATAGAAATTGTGGGTATAGAATCGTTAGTGCACTTACACGACAAGGAAAGAAGTGGCATAAAGCTCATAGAAAGTGCTTGAAGGAGGTGGCACATAGGCATCACATATATGCACAAGTTTTTATAGAGGATGATGGTGTTTATGATGCTATTTGCCGTATTACATACACGAGAGATGGGTCATGATGTACTTAGTATTGGATGGCAATACCAGATATAGATTCAGTTATCACTACTCGGTAGAATGTAGCATTGGTACTTCTTTCTATGATAGATGTGTTATTATCATGTTGCATGATATTTTCTAGTGATGAGCATAATATTTTTATATTATATTATTACACCAGTTCGTAGATTAAAGTAGATATTAATCTTTTATTTTGTTTACATTTTTTTATAGATACACATTTTTTTGCAGATACATATGATTGATGGCTTTTTAATGCCTCATATATTCCCATCACGGTAACATTACTGTGTTGAAAGTTGGGCAACGATTATTAAATAATGTATTGACTTATACTTCCAATTGAGAGGGCCAAGAAACAATATTGTACATGATATCAAGGATGATGACTATGTGTTAACTATTATCTATTTGTCTCTTGTTATTGCCAACTATTTTTCATTATCAGGAGTAATCATGTATTATGTTGATTGATAGAGAACGACATTTCACTGCAATTATGTATGTAGGAAAAACACAATTGTCTTTCATTACAATCGAGTACAACATATACAATGTTTTAAATTCACTAATTATCACCATCATCATCAAGTGTCAAGTGATAGCTTCTTTCATGATATTGCTCATATGTCTCTAAGAGACCTAGCTAATTGAACATCGTTCAATGGTCGTGGCACAAGCTCTAAATGAATTGAAACTCTTTCATATTGCACTCATATGCTGGTATTAAAAAATTAAGTATAAGAAAGTTAGTTTTAGAAAATCAAAAAGAAAAAACCTCTAATAGAATTACAATCATTCCTTTACATGTACGTCGAGCAGGACGTAGCTGAGTGGTAGAATCTCGCAAAATAAATTGATACATTTTTTAGATATATCACTCTATGTATAACTCGTCACACTCATATGGGTACAATGTTGAGACTCTAAAATACTAAAGCTCAAAACAATGTGAGTATTGAGCTACTCATGTTGCATCATGTGACTTGTATTGTACCTTATACGTGTGTGGTGTCGCAAGCCTCTTTACAACAAAAGGATTTATTGTTGTTATTGAGATGTCTTGACATCAAGCAAGCTAATGAACCATGTGATCTGGCATGTAAGGCTCCACCACATCTACTTTACAGTGAATGCATGTGTGATATTTTAATAACTTTTATACGTTACAATCCAGATATTTTGTGAAACTATATGACTGTCAATCAATCTGCATTATACAAAATAGCGTATAAGCATACATAACATCAGAATATAACATATCGAATATATAATATTCAAAATATTTGATCTTCGCTTATCAAGTCCAACTACTTATGATATTGAGTTAGTTGATCAATGACAGATTGCTTGTGACACACACTACTCATCCATTAACCTGTTCATAGTTCTTGATCATGTCATTCTGGTCTTATTGTAACTCTGGAAGCTGAAAATTACTCATGAATTCATGCTTGAAAATAAAACATATAGTTTGTTAATTTTTGAACAAAAACAAATTTTAAATAATAAAAGCAATAATAGTGAAAAATTTACCTAAAGCAAAGAAGTATGTCTATTAAGTTGTTGTATTTCTATCATAGATGCCTTCCCTAGTTGTCTCTATAAATACACTAATATAGTTGTACCCTACGCATAACTATCAACCTTTATAATTGTGTCCCAGTAGATTTAGAAGCGTTATGAGCACCCTATCTCTAGACTTATTGTGATATAAGGTGCATCCTAATTGATACAATAAATAACATGGGATTTTATTTTCATTATGTGCTCTTCTCCTTGCAAAATTAGTTAAAACAATTCAAACTTAATAGTACCGTTCTTAATCTCAAAGACGACTTCATTGATAATGTCACCTAGAATTTCTTCCCTTCTTCGAACCATCATCTCATTTGTTAAGGCAACTAGTTGCCTCCCATTGGAAGATCAACTAACTCGTGGCCATCATGAAATGTGATAGTCATCTCACCTTATGACATATGGAAGTTGTTTGTGTTTGGTTGCCAACGATCAATAAAAGTAATTATCAATGCATGATCTATCACCTCGTATAGTAAGTTCGTATGTTCAATCAACCCACTGTGATATACAAGCTCAACCAAATTTCTGAGTCTCACATCCGTGCTCTTCATTGGCCAAACTCTACCTATAGTATAATGTATATGAGTTGTTATCACTTTTTTGTATTGCCCATAATTATATATTTATATAATACATTAGAATAAAGAGTTTTTATATCAGTACGTATATATAGTGTATTTAATAAATTTTTACTGAAGTTTTAAAATACATGTTCAATCCAAATCTTATAATACAATGACCTTCAAAGCTCGAGAATAATCTTGGTAGAACAGGACATCCTTCATTTTCACTATTTGCAATATCTATTTCATTATTTGCTGATGCATCCTCCCCATAACGTAGGTCGGTTAATGGTATGTCAATCATTAAGTAGTTTACGGTGATTAAACATCAGGGTATTAACCGGTTCTAGTATAGTTGATAGAGGTATCTCAATATAAGTCTACTCATAAGCTTTTTCAAGTTTTTGAATGTTACTGATCATCAAATAAACGAAATATAACTTTTGTCTACTATTTATGGTATACAATCTCAGAGCGTCATTTCACAGCCTGACGCGATACGCTTCGAGTTGACCAACCACTCCCTTGCAACACTGCCTTCTTCCCCCTTGCACCATTAACACCGACCAAATGAGTACATCCCCAAAATGAATATTTCTAGTAACACATAAAATTATTAAATATTCTTGGGTTTTCTCGAGTTTTCCATCAGATGAGCCAACATATATGGGCTTAAATTGTCCTCATACATCCTCATTTTACCTTTACTCCTCATCCAATCGTCTCTAAATCATGCCTTCGAATCACCCAGAAATGAGAGAAAAAGGATGTTATTGTTAGAATCAAAGGAAAATATTTTGAGAGGGGAAGGTCTACAGGTGAAATATTCAGAAAATAAGGAGAACAAGAATGGAGGAGGCTGCTCTTTTCAAACTTGTCTCTTTGAACCTGCTTTCACCCTCTCTTCTCCCCCAATGACTATAATTTATTCCTACAGATCTATCAATCTCTTCCTAGTTTCCATCTCTAAGGCTGTTTTTGGGGAAGAAGGCCTCTGATTGAGAATATTGTACTTGGAAAACGGGAACAACCAAATCCTGATTTGGGAGGTACCACCTCTGCAAAGTGGTAGTTACCAATTTCACATTCTTTAGTACGAAGAAGAAAATATCTCACTTCCCACAAGTTCATAAACTACCTCCTCAAAAGAATTATTCCAAGCAACTCTTAATGCAATTTGACCATAATTCTATCAAACGCACGAACCTACTACCAACCCTCCGAGCAACCCAAGTCTATCCCTCCTCCCTTGCAGCATATACCGCCGTGTTATTCATATAGCTCCGTAGTATACCGTACAAAACATATCATATCTATCAAATTTATTGATGATATTTGTTGTGCATCAATACAAGTGCTTGATACTTTATTAAATAATTAAATAAGTCATATACTACTGTTTTAATACTATTCTTAAACTATTTTTTAATTAAAAATTTATGATTCATTACAATACAATACAGTCTCATAAACAAAAACAATACATGATAAGATACGATACAAACAACACTGATATACCCATTCTTAAATTATTTCCTCCTTCCAACACCCAGGGTCACTCTATCCCTGCTCACAACTCAACACTCCTTATCATCGTCCGCAAAGGGTTTAGATGCAACCTACTAATCGCCAAGAGCTTAGTATTTTATAAAAGCTATTACTTTTACAAGATTTAAATGCTGAGTCAGGTCCCAAAATTAGAAATCAGAATTATCCAACTAGAAGAAACATCAAGTAACATAATCAGGTGAAGGATTATCATAAAAGAACAAACAAGTTTACAGATATTTCAACAGTGTAGCCAACTAGAAGTTCCAAGGTTTTGAAAGTTTAAAAGAGATGTAGGAGGTCCTGAACAACTAGAACTTGCAATTTATTAAGAAACGGATAATGATCCTTCTTTAACACTGACATGCCCAGATTGCATTGACACAGGCATTTACTTGTTCCACCAAACATGGAAATCCTTCCTGCGATTGATTTTCTTCTGTAGCTGCAGAACTCCATAAAGTAGAGCTTCTGCAGTAGGTGGGCATCCAGGTACATATATGTCCACTGGAACAATCCGGTCACAACCCCTTACAACAGAGTAAGAATAATGATAGTAACCACCACCATTAGCACAGCTACCCATGGAAATGACCCAGCGAGGCTCTGGCATCTGATCATAAACCCTACATGGACCAAAGATTGCATCTTCGTTAGAATTATATCAATTCCCCATGGAGCATGGAACAAATTATGACGAACAGGTTGATCCATAAACTACAAAGATCAATAATCTGAAACCATGAGCATGGTACAGTATCGTCCATTAAAACTTATGGACAATGGAACCATTAGCAGGTTGTTTTCCCCATGTGCTGGAATTTTTTTTCTATAACCGGCTGGGAAATGTTCTCTTTTTCTGTGTCAAAATGGTAATTATTTATAGACAAGTCTTATCAATTTGACCTTCCCTATGGGGCAAGGTGTGAAAATGCATACGATTAGCACAAGTGAGAAAAACTAGGGGCCAGATAGACGGTAATTTCACATCCTTGTTATGGTGCTTGTTTCAGTTGAAACGTCTGCTAACATGGCACCTCAAACAGACACCCTCTCATTTTATGGAATTCTAATAAAAGGCCTGCACGGAACTCAAAAGTAAAGGTATCAGGGAAAAAATATGATTGAAACAGGATTCTATAGTTCTGATTACATCAGTTTCATGGTTTCTTTTCAAGTTTTAATCATTGGCAAGCCCACCTATGATTTCTCATTTTGATATTCCGTGGAACACAGTAAAGAAATTAGTGGTAGAAGCAATGAGCTACTAATGCTTAAGCCGTGGAAAATGTGAAAAAATTAGCATAGGAAGTCATGGTCCTTTCACAAGTACAAGCAGTTCCAAGAAGATTCCTGGTAGACAGCTGGCCCATTACCTAATAGTCCTCTAAGCAGACTATCTACTCTCTAGGTACATAAAACCCTCTGTCACGAGATAAGGCACAGACAGGTAATGTTTACAGTGAACAGAATTTTGTCACGACACTAGATGGGCATGGAAGCATCTCTCGGGGAAGGGCATAAACACATATCTTGTTATTTCTTTGATGAAGAAATATAGGAAATATAGATCTCTAGAGCGCATAAAATTTGGAATTTCATTTGGAGTTAATCTCTTAACCATGCAGCAAAGATTGTTATGAAAATTTCTTATAAAGTAGAAATTTTTTATTAGATAGTAGATAAGATTAAACTAGAGGGAGCAAGATGTTGAGCCCCCAAGACACAACTGTAGAACAGAGAAGAAACCAACCAGTGGTCAGGTCAAAAGACCCAGGTTTCCAGAAAGAGTACCTCCATTGATACTCCATCTCCAGGAAGACAGGTGTATTGATACAACAAAGGATAAATCAGTAATGAGTAACCTTCTGCATGAAACTGTATTATCTCTTTCCAACCAAACATGCCAACAAACAACAGCCTACTGTGTCGGAGCCAGCATCAATGCCACACACAAGCCACAAATTTTAGCTCAAGCATTCCCAAGTCACATTAGAAAGATGGATACTGACAGGTGTACTTGCAGTCCAGCAATTTGTAGAAAGAAATTGGAAAATCTCAAAATGATAGATGATTCCTCTCAGAAGCACCATGATGAGATGCTAGATAAAACCCTCAAGCTTGCAGGTCTTCCGAAGATACTGTTTCGTCCAGTAATAATAACCCAGAAAACATGAAGCCCTTAGTGAGTGGCGTAGACCACTTATGAGGCTGGTAGATAGAGGTTGTGCTGTCAGCAGCATAAGGAACGGTAAAATGAACCCATTATTAAGTACCACTGAAGTACCGACACACCTTACGCTATTTACCTATTTGAAACCTTGGCACCCTCAAGACATTCGAAGATAAAGCCAGTCATACATGCTTGATTACATTGAACTTCTTCAAATAATTTCAACCAATAATAGGAATTATACAAGAATGCACCGAACCATATTTATCTTCTATAACTCTGAATACCGTGGGAAACTGGAAACCAAACAAGCACATTTGAAGCAGTGGATCATACCATAAATGTGTGCCTCCATCATTAACAATATGGGGTCAATATTAAGCCCAAACTCTTCAGACACTACAAACTAGTTTTCCATATGCCAGACCCATGGTTCCAGCTACACCACTCTAACTCCAACTGCCGACCACTCTAAAGTCCAGATGGTATCACTGAAGTATTGCTGCCCACATAGGGGGTATGTTTGCCACTAGAGGCATATAATTCTGCAGGTCCTTACATCCAAGTTCCCCTCATTTTCACTACAAGTGGTAACCATGCACCAACAAATGCAGCTCCTACAAAATGTCTTCCCTATACAAATCCCTCATTAACTCATGAAACTGTTTACTGCTTTACTTTAGGAGATCAAAACTGGATAGTAGGCGCTTAAGATTAAAAGGCTAAAATGTAATATATTTCAAGACATTGAAACTATCACTTCACCAACAATATTGAAAAACATGGACACTACGGTCATGAATGACCAAGTTTGCAGTTTTTACATTACAAAACTAATAGATATGCAAAAGGGAAATATCTTCCAAGTTCATATCTCGCAAGCATTGAAGTGGGAAGCCTAAGGTACAAACTCAAATATCGTGGCTAATCCAGGTTCAGACTCAATTTGCATGCTTACTCAGCCACATAAACATGGGGCTCTTAGTGGTGCTTAAGCACTACAGCACCTAGTATTAGGCAACCGCTAACATGGGCCTTAATGGACGCTGCAGTTTTTTTAAGCAGGTGGAGATGTCATAAATTTGCACTCTCTCTCTCTCTCTCTCTCTCTCTCTCTCTCTCTCTCTCTCTCTCTCTCTCTCTCTCTCTCTCTCTCTCTCTCTCTCTCTCACACACACACACACACACACACTAGACAATGTTTCATTCCTTCATCAGTCAAAATATGAATCCCACACTGACTCAAGATGGTGGTTGACACTTGATGGCTCACATTTGTTGATGGCATCTTATTGTTCTTCTCAATGGCATTCCTAGCACAAGTAATCCCTTCCCTAACATTTTCCAGACTAAGATTAAAATGCCATTTTGTGTGAATATGTCATTCAGCCACGCTGACTTTTCAAGATTCATTGAATTTTAGAGCCACCTTAACTTACTTTTTTCTTGTATACGTCAATAACTACCACACAATACATGCTTCGACTTTGTCTCTTAGGATGGTTGCCTCGTCCTCAATAGATTTTACTTGAGAACATTTTTTTCCCTTCTAGAAACCTCTTTACCTAGTTTGAAGTTATTACGTTGTGTCACCTGCATATGAAGCTTCTCATATAAATCCTTTGAAACTTTTCCCTATGCATCATTGTCCTTTTTCCACTTATTCCTTTGCCTTCTTATATTCCTCTAAAGTTTCATCGTTCCTGTCTGGGCAAAAGGATATAAATTTATTTTGCTTTATTTTCCTCTTGGATTACTCCCCCTACCATCAACCCTCTTGTTCCAGTGAACCTCCTTTAGCATCATCTTCGCCTCTTTTGCCACTTTTAAAATAAAAATCACCATAAGTTACTACATTTATACACACTTCCATCAGGATTCATTCTATAAAACTCTTCAAATCATTTATTTATGATAGATTTTGTCACTCAATTTTTTGAGTTCGATAACATAGATTGAATGGATTTATATATGTTTTCCTCTTCTTCTTTCTTTTATTTTGTACACAAATTCATATTCATAAGAAATTATAAGCATAGCTAAGTAGTCAAACTCTCTTCCTCAGTGACCTTGCAAGCATTATTACACTGTTAACTGATTTCTTGACTTTCATGCAAAATCATCAATTTGTGTTCATCACCAAATCAGCTATCAAATATTCATGTTGCTTTCCGGAAAATAATTTCCATATAAAGTTACAGGTCATAGGAAAATCATGAACTTAAGGTTTTATCACCCTTTCACAAGAAAAAAGAAGCCTCCATGAACACCTTCACTCTCTAGAGCCCAATTTCCCATATGCCCAATTAGATCTCCAAAGTTAGCCGTTTTTCTTATGTCTCTTTCACGAACTTATCTAGCTCCTTATTTCCTTTTGATGCCTTCCTCTAATCTCGCTTGGGGTACATGACAAAAGTTCAGATTCAGAATGTCTTCCCCCGACACTAATCAACCCCAATACCTCATAACTTTTACTGTACTCCTAAATTTTCCATAGAACATAAGCCTCTTTCCAAAATACCATAACTTAAGTCTTGCACTTTCGATTATCCCAACTTTTTCATCGATCTACTTTGTCTCCTACAGGCACAAGGAGTTATTTTCTCCTAATCCACCAGAACTATGAGCTCATTAATCAACATTTCAGTTATGCCTGGATATCAATCTAGTGAGACTAGATTTTTACCAAGTTACAAATTTGGGAAGTTTAGCATTTTTTAGTACATCCATGCAGCAACTAAGTTGGACGTGCATGAAACAATGTGGTGTTTTGCTAAGAGAATACACCCCAGAAAGATAATATCCGGTGCTTGAATCCATGGTAAAACACTCAACTTTTTCTTATATTGGTTGCATCAACTTATCACAGCCTCCTTTCTCGGGGCTTGAGATTAACTATGGGAGGTCAATGCCACAACTGTAGGTGTGGTTCTATTAGTTTATTAAAAATTTTGAACCAGGCACAAGAATTGAGGAAATCAAGCATAGAAAGAACTTACGGCATTAGCTATTTGGCACAAGATTAGGTACATAACTAAAATACTTAAATCAATTCCCTGCTTAGCATGTTGAGCTCTAAACCCTTCCACGATCATCATGGAAGCATTAAGAAAGATGACAACAAAAGCACACTCATTTCCCTTTTATTTTGTAATGGAATGATTTCCCATGTTAATGTGTTGGTTTTACTGAAGAGATATGATATGAAGCTTTTTCAAAACAACTAACAGCTTTCCAAATGATCTTGAAGGTTTGCTTCAATGTTGCTTCATTTTTTTTAATATATAACAAGCTTCTTTACTGAGATCCTAACTAGAACATCCATCTTCACGCTGTTCATTTATCACTCAATGGAGCAACACATGAATTTCTAGCATTTAAAAGTCTAATTAGCAATACTGTAAATTTCACAAGATGAAGCAGATCAATGATGAGACTGGGAGCAATACTGCAGCACCGAATACGTCAGCATCAAACCCTAAAAGTTCATGTGCCAGTTTGGACCACTTATTAGTAGGGTTGGGTTGGCATCTAAGTTAAATCAGTGAGGATATAGGTAGGGACTCAGCCTGTTGTGAACAGTAGTTGGATCCTGATCCTTCTTTTCGAATCGTAGAATCCTTAAGAGATCGGTTTTGGTTTTTTCCATTTTGAGACCATCCGGTGTAAGATTTGAGCCCGCATTGAAGCATCGAACTCATAATGAAATATACCTTAACATGATTCGAGTTTTATTGCTACTTCATTATTAGATTAAGGTCATTTGTATAAAGGAAGTTGGATCTACAGATCTTCATAGGAATCCAGTTTAGTAATTCGATGATATGAGAGCTGTTGACTCCAATTCACACGATTTGAACTGTTGGTCTTGCTATTGAGTATGCTATAATCTAATGATAATTTTATACTTATCTATGTTACAAAAACATATGGATTGGATATGCCACATACGGAAGGTGGTTTCTAGAGATGGATCTTGGCACCGATTGAAGTAGGTTGGTAGCCTCTTTCTAGTAAGAGCATGATATGGGTTGTTTTACTTGCTCCTTTTGAATATGCATGTGTTTGTAGATATTATTTACAAATGATTGGTTGAACTGGTATTTGATTTATTTGGGATATTTGAGAACTTCCTATGTATGGGAAAAAGCTTAGTTGTTGTTGTTGTTGTTTGATTTGAGAACTTCCTATAAATGTGCATACTTGACAACAGTCACACGATATGTGCATACCTATGGATGAAGTATTACTTCAACACAAGCCCATATCTTTCATACTACTATGGGACGATGAAGAATGGTCAATGGGTGTGTCAAACAGTGCTAACCCCTTGTTGTGTCAGGAGATGAAACATCACATAACATGGAGATCCTATTCATATCAACTTGATATGATTAGTGGATGGGTGTGTCAGTTGATGCAAACCTGTCAATTTCTTCTTTGGATACAGTAAGGGACCATGTCATCAGATATGGTATGCCAATGCAAGGACATGTTGCCTAGTGTGAGACCCCAACAATTAGTCAGTTGCATCCCTACATGATTTGATACATATAATCTGGAAATAGTTATGGTAAGAAAATTGATTTATTGAACACATGCATAGTGGGTTGAATTTGTGAATAGGTCTTGTGCCTAGAAATTAGGATATGAATGATAATAGAACTTAATTGTGTGAATATATGATTGTAAAGGTGTGGTTGTCAATGAAGTCTCTAGAAACAACCTTTCAGGTTCTGAGTTGGCGGGTTACCCTCAGTTCAGTGGTTTTATTGCCAAGACCCATGATAAAGGCCTGTGCCTTGGCATGGTGGTATACCATATGGATCCTTGATATTAAAAATTGATGAAGTGTTAGATGTGTGTATGGAAATGTAGATATGGATTTGCTTATTGGATTAAAATAGTGTTACATGCATATGCAGATTTGCTTATTGGATTATTGAACTGAAGTTTTATTATGGTTTTGATAACTTAAGGTTATGCACTATAGTATAAATTTGCATGTGATTAGTATGTCATCATATTAGGAAGGGTCTATTCATTCGGTGGGCACATATTAGTAAGCTCATCCCCCTACTACCATCATTTTACAAATCAAGTAAGTTGAGTTTTACATAGGAATGGACTTAGGTGTGCTTATTGAGGAAGCGATACATAAAGAGAAGGCCATACCTATTTATAAATTATTTAAATGGTTAGTCATTATATAAAATTAGCTATTCTACAGAGTCAAGATTAAATTTAATATGGTATAGAATTCATATTCAATTTATTTAGATATGCTTATATCAATGATATTTTTGGAGAATTATTACTATCTCATGCCTCAGGCTCGTATATCATGTCGATGGATCAGCATCAGATTGACTGAGGTGGGACTCGTGAATCTAGGGTATAATGTAACCAACAGTGTTATCCGTATCGCTATTATTGCACCGTATTGTACGCATCGTATCGTGGGAAGCCACGATATAATATGGTAACCTGTATCGTATCGTGAGAAATTATTTTTTTCAAATCTTTTTTGCAGGTTTCTGGCCTCTCTTCACTTCTCTCCAAGGCATCCTCCGATATGCTTGTTTGAGATTGCAAGCTGTGTATGTAACATGTAAATTCGGGTTTATAATTTTATTTATTGAATAAGAATAATTTATAAACAAATAAAAATTATAACAAAATCATTTCTCTTTCTGTTGCCAAATTTTAGGTATATTTCTGCTACCAGTTTCTAATTTCATGAAATCGCAAACAATGAAGAATAATTTGGTTGTCTAGGTTCATTGAGTGGGCATTTCACAACTTCACTATTTTAGGGTTCACCTTACATGACTTCCATTGAGTTGAACATGATCAACGTGTGTGAGGCTTAACTCAGTCTATGAAGTGAGAAATGGAGCTCAAGCATTAGTTAAAAAACTAGTCTCTAGTAAGAGAAAAAGGGGATATCATCAAATAACAATATCACATCACTGAGCTGTCATAAACTCAATAATCAAAGAAATGGAGCTCATCGTTTTGCTCACATATGAAAATTAACAAATATGACAACTACATGTACAAAGATAGCAGTTTGTTAATTTTGATATATTAGATGAGTGAATTATGGAAGATAACGAAAAAAATGCATTCCTAACCGAAGAAGACATTGCATGGATTAATTTGAAAGGAGTGCAATAACATCACGAAGGAGATGAAGATTTTGATTTTGAAGCAGAAGGTGATGAGAAACTTTGAATCTTCATCAAGAAGAAGATGAAGATTGTTTAGTTAATGATCCTCATACAAATTTACAATATGTAAAATGTAAATGTATTTCATTTTTTGCTTCAAAATATGTAAATTTGGATACAATTGTTCAATGTTGAATGCTCAATATGTACTAAACGTTGCATTATATGAATTCAAAGCAATTACCAGATTTTTCCAAATTTTTTCTTATTTTTTTCGGTTTTTTACTATTTTTCCCTAATTTTTTAAATATTTTCCTATTTTTTTAATATTAAAGTACGATACAATATGCCCGTATCGTGGAGCCGAACAATACGCGATACGATATGTATCAGACAACACTAGTAACCAGTACACATAACATTAGTTTGTTTAAACAAAAATTCGTAGCCCCACCATGCCAAGACATAGGTTTAGTTTGGTGCTTTTGTGTTTACCTTGAGGTGTGGGGTGTCTTTGTGCACTACACCCATAGTTCGTTAGAGTTTTAGAATCTAGCTCAAATAATTATACCAAAAGGTGCTCTCACAATAAGTTGGCAAAACTATCACATCAATCATACTATGCAAGAGACAACTGGGTATAGATGTTTGAAATTTTTCACATAGATACAAATGCAAAAGAAGTCTGAATTCATGCCAAGGCACAATGGCAGACCTACTTTGGGACCAAGTGAGATAAAGGTTGTGCAGCATGAAATTTCGAAACATAAGATGGCACATTGAAATTTTCCAAAAATTTCAATAGTTATAAAGTCTGCTCTCACCTGAGTTTTGAAAATAAAAAGATGCAGCATGAAAGAAAACAAAGTCTGGCCACTGAAGTTAAAACTTGGACAGGTTTAGATTGAAAACAAACCCTAAGAACAACCAAGCCTCTTTTCAAAGAGACTACTCCAAATCTTATGTAATTTCCCTAATCTTTTGATCGTTCAGGACATAATCCACTGGGATCTGATCCTCTTGTCATTTCATGAGGCATAGGTTCCCTCAAAATCCTTTAATCTTAATCTTTTTATTATATAAAACAATTCTAATGATTAGTTTTTATATACAACGATGTATATATCTATTTTTGGTTACAATACATGATGATGTATATTGATCTTTATAAGCCAGGTAGCTAGAATGAGTTATAGATCCATCAGTTATAGACAAGTAGATTGCAAAGAAGTAAACTTCAAATAGCAACAAATTAGAATGTTTTCATCAGATAGATTCTGTCGTGTTTTCTTTTTCAATGATCAGAATAAGAGCAAGCAACAGAAAGCAGACAAGGCTTTTGTCTCTTTAGTTCCAGTTCCTGTTTTGACTTTTCCCCCATCTTTCGGAATAACAGTCTAAGCTGTAAAAAATGCAAGTAACTGAAACAAAAGGATGCACATGAGGTTGGTCTCAACCTTCTCAAGGCAATGTTGTTTTAAAGCATTTCACTTTGCAATGTTGTAGACGTCAAATTTGAGTGTGTGAATTCAAGCACGAACGTCAAGTTCTAATATTGCACAATCATTGTGGCTTATCCTATGATTTTGTGCCAGTACATATACTTTTCTATTTGATATTGGGATCATTCATGTATTCTTTTTCTTCTAGATGCTTGAACCATATACACTCAACTGAGAAAATGACAAAAAATGTTCAATTTGTAATGTATCACATGTCTATACATTCTAAGAATCTATCATGATATTATCAACAACCTTTGAATGATCAGAATGATGCAACATCATTACATTATAAAACCAACAACAACAACTACAACAACAACTAAGCCTTTTCCCATACTAGACGGGGTCGGCTAATCATTACATTATAAAAGCATGCCAAAAATTTAAAGAACATTTACAATGAAATGTTCAATAAATAAGTTGTGGGAACCCATTCTATGGGTGTCACCCCAAAAAAATCCAGGGTCCATCACTGCCAGGACATGAGAGATAAGGTGTGACACGTAACGCCGAGGAAGAAAGAAAACCTAACCTAATAAAAGTAAGTGGAAAACAGAAATGGTAGGTTATGTTGAAGCAAAACAGGGGTAAAAACATGTTAGAAAGGGAGCAAGCTTCAACTATAGGGTAAAGAGTAGCCATAGAACCTGAAAAGGTGAATATTTTGTTGTCACCAAAATGAGACATACTGAAATGGCATGGAGATTCTATTGTTTGATGGAGTGACAAGACATGCCAAAAGATAGTAACTACCACCCTCAAGAGGATCAGGCATGTTAGAGTCCATGGGATTCTATATAAACATATCCCAACAAAGATTCCTCACGATCCGGGGCATGGAGGCTTTTTTATCTCTTTCCGAGATTCCTTGATACAACTTCAATTGATGCAATTCTTAGTGCACTAAAAACTAGAGACACAGGGGTATCCAATCAATAAAAAAACGGCCATTTTCAATAAAAATTAGATTTTTTGGTGATTTTTTCAATCTTAATAAGATTCCGCCAGCAATCCCTCGTGACAAAGATAGTTTGTCTTCACTATAACTTCATCATCTGACCTCTGATCCATGCGATTATTGATTCTACGAAAACGGAACAAAGAGACGTTTCCAAAGGATAAAAGTCGGCCAAGTTAGGTTAAGAACAAATGAGTTATAGCCATTTCTTGAGAAGGCATGCTTGGTCATTTGAAGCCTCGGGTGCTTTTAATAGGGTCTGATTGTTTTGATCATATTTCAGTCATTTGAACTCGAGTTTGAGTGATTCTTGTTTCGTTGGAAAGTAGACGTGAAGCTTTTTGGATGTTCAAGAATCAGAAAAATCCACACATAAATGAACTTTTGGCAAATTTTGAAACTCAAAACATATTTTTGGTATGAGTGAGCATTATTCAGATATAACTAACCGAAATTTCTATTTTGGTTAGGTTCTACTGCAAATCGGTTCGGTTTTGATTTATAGTTTTATAAGAAATTGGTTTATAAGTTTGCTTTACTTTTTAAGGTTTGAAACCCGAATAACCAAATATATGTATATACATACATGTATATGTATATGCTTATATACATATATATGGTATGGTGTATATGTCTAGAGAGTGGATGTTGCTAGACAGCTTCTCATGCTAGATATTGCTTGTTCTCACCACCGTCTATGCGATCAATCGGATCACGATAATCAACATGCCCATCTTGCCTCATATTTAATGCACCAATATGCATTAAATTGCATCAATCCTCATGTCAATGTTGACAAATGGCTCAATTTGTGTCGTCCATGCAATCGCACGAATGACACATATCATCTAACATAGTCGCATGAGAGGGTGTCTAGCAACTCCCAGTTTTCCTATGGTTATATATATACATATAAATATATACGTATACGTGCATATATATATATATATATATATATATATATATATATATGTATATATATATATATATATGTGTGTGTGTGTGTGTGTGTGTGTGTGTGTACATATGCATATATATATATACATATATGTACACATACTTGTAATATGTACATACATATATACATATATACATATATAATTCATCCATAGAGAGTAAACCAAATGGCGGAACAGAACAGAACAGAACCAAAATAGTTTGGTTCGGGTTTGGTTTCCAAATTTTATGCAATTTTGGTTTTCGGTTATTTTGGTTTGGTTTGGTTAACTTATTGCACTGAACCCACCGATGCACACTCCCAATTTTTGGTAGAAAGATGGTTGTGGGTCTAATTATACAACCGAACACAAAAAGACCAAACCTCCAAAGAGAATGAAATAAAGAACAAAAAAAGAGAATTTTATTATGTAAAAACCAAAGCTACAACTACTATTGAGGATCAAAACTAGGAAATGAAAAAATAAATATATTGATGTCAGACAGGTTTCAAATCATAACTTCCGGAATAGCTGCTCGTAGTTCTTGGATAATGGATGTGTGCCTATATCTTTAATCAGGTGGTTTAGCCATATCTTAATAGGCTGTTACTCCTGCAAGTGACTCCTCGAATAGCATTTTAATTCTTGGTGTCAACATATTCTATACAGGATCTTGAAAAGATTTATAAAAAAGAAAAAACTAAACTGAAACCCCCAAAAAACGAAAACTCCAAAATGGTGTCGTGATGTTACTCTTCAGGCTTACAAAATTGTCTGGTTCACACATTCATAAGCAAGGCCGGACAAGAATGACGTCCCTTAATACAGACACAGCTAAACCATGCCTACGTCAAAAGGAAACGCTAACCACGAGTGACACATCAACGACAAGCAGGAACAAGAGAATGCAAGAAATTAATGATTTAAGCAACCAAAACGAAATTGATATATGTGCATATCCCCTCTAATCACAAGATCAATGAAGAAATGCATGCAACTTCAGGGATTCTAAACTACCAGAACAGAAAATGCAGCACAATATGGAACAATGAAGAAAGAAATTTTGAGAACACAGGGGGTACGGCGAACTTTCGGAGTGCAGGAGCCATCTTGTTGGTAAGGGTGCCGGCGACGATCATGCAGTCGGATTGGCGAGGGCTGGGGCGGAAGATGACGCCGAAACGATCGAAGTCGTAGCGGGCGGCGCCGGCGTGCATCATCTCCACGGCGCAACAAGCGAGACCGAAGGTCATGGGCCAGATCGAGCCGCGACGTGCCCAGTTGAGTAGGTCATCCACCTTGGAGATCACGTATTCAGCCGCCTTCGAGAGGCCCACCGGCGACGACGATCGCGTTGATGGAGGACCCGACGGGGTGTATGCGGCGGGCGAGGGGGCGGAGAGGGTGGGGATGGTGGTGTGGATCGCCCTCTCCGTCGAAATTAGGGCAAGACGGGCCGTTCGCGGCAAGAGCGCCATGGTCGAGGGCAGAGAGGAATCAACCAACGCCCAGAACGTGGAGAGGTAACGCGCACTCGTTTCGGTCTCGACGGGAAGAGAAAATATACAAGCATAAAAAAAAAGGGGGGGTTGCACACCCCTTTTACACACCCCAAATTTTGGTAGATGCTCAAAATTCTTCTAAACGAATTTATTTCCCTCATTCATACCAAAATCCGGGGACTCATTTTTTTCTTCTTACCACCAATTTTCATCCGATTTTTATTAATTATTAAGTGTTATATAATTATTTACAACCAAACATCATTGACTAGTTAGTTATGAATCTCGTTGAAATCAAACGAATCAAAAAAACAACGAGAACATAATAAAAAATAGAAGAGACATTGATCCGCTCATATTCTCGAATTTTTGTGATTTTGAAATGTTAGTTTTTAATAAGATCATTGTATTTTCGTAGCTTGACTTGAAATCTTTTGGTTTTAAAACTTTTCAAATAGATTTTCTATTTTGAGTGATACCAGAGTTCTCGCCACAATCACAAATGGAAAAGCAATACAACCACGTCCCTCCTTAAGCATAGACATGGCCTAACTACATCTCGTTACTTAAAGGAGACACAGTTCCGTCGTGTCTCCTTCCTCAAAATAAACATGTCTATGCCGCATCACCTTTCTTAAGAGTGACATGATTGTGCCACATTTTCTTCAACCGAATAGTTTTTCGCCTATTTTTATTATAGATTGACAAACAACTCGAATGAAAGTATTTACAATGAAAGCGATTCAGAGATGACATTAACTAAGTACAATATTTATCATAAAATGACTAAGAATTGTGATAGTAGTTTTATTGCACTAACGATGTATTTGGTGATTGGTTGGTAGAAGTAGAGGATGAATTTGTTGATTGTGAGGGTGATGGGCTAGACTATTCACTTGTGTTTGGTGGATGGTATGTTTAGGAGTTATAATGAACTTATTGACTATATAAGACTAGTTGAGAGGAAGTATAACATTGTTATGGTTATTATTCATTCGAAGAGCAAATGTGTAATAAGGTATGGTTTTGTTGTGAAGGGAGTAGGAAAATAAAGGTTGGTTGGTCTTTCTTGTTTAGAGGAGAGGATGGAGCAGATGGATATTGAAAGTTGTGTATAGTGAATGAAATGCATAACTACCATTTAGGATTATATCTCGAGAGAAATGCTTTTGCAAGGAGATTGAGTAGCATTGAGTACATAATAACAAAAGATATAACACAAAGACATTGCAAACCAAAGCATATTCTAATACATTTGAAGCAATGGACATGAAAAATGTGAGTATGACAAGACATACTTATAACGTAATGATAAAAATTAAGAAGGAAGATCATGGTTCCCAAAGTAGTTTATAATAACTATTACACGATCTAGACATTAATCATTATCATACATGAAAATCGTAAAGTTCTTGATATGAATATTGTCGGTGATATTGTATTTCTCCATCCTTATTTTGTGCACCTACTTCATGCATTTCCATGAGTATTGAAATTTGACAACACATAAGATAAACATATAAGTATCTTACTGTTTTGGCATAATATATTTATCATATATTATTGTCATTAATATTTATATATTCATATATTTTTTACATATATAAAATGTCTTCCGTTGAGGTTATTGGGTTAATATCAACCCCTAAGAATTTCTCTATAGCCTTTGCTTTAATAAGTTTAGAAAAAGAAAAGAATTATATTTGAGTATTGAAGTATGAGAAAGAACTATGTACTCTAAACAAAATGTCACATGTTATCTATAGTGATTGTGATATAGATTTAGTTAATGGCATTCAAATAATTTTTCAAGATACGAAACACTTCTTGTGTATACGATATATAGTAAAAACCATTGAGGCTTTTATTGTAAAGTTGACAAGGAATAAAGAGATGGTCAATGCGTTTGTTGTAAGTTTAAGGAAGGTAGTCAACTCATTAGATGAGATTAAGTATGAAGATGTATTAGAGATAATAGAATTAAAGTAGAGAAAAATTCTCACTTTACTCTCATACATTAAAGAGCAGGTACTCTTACAATTCATAGGTATGTAAATTTGTTTTTAAATGTATCTATATGATCTATTATTATTTAAATATATAATGATTATATATTCATATTTCTTAAGGTAAAAAGTGCTCATGTAAGGTTGAAAAGGTTCATTAGTACCTCAATTGATATATTTGAAATAACTATATTCGTTGATAGAATTATAGATTATAGAATTGAATACTTCATTTGACGAATCAAAACTTCTAACCATGCATTATGTTGATATGATAGAAGAGCTTGTTGTGAACTTTTAGAGAAGGGTATTACAATGTGCTATTGAACTTATTTTGAAAGAGTACAATCGTACGGAGATAGTAGGGTCAAATATAGGAACATGTTGGTGTAACTTAGATGTTTCCATGGTCTACTTTATGCCCACTAACTCAGGCTTATGCTTAAATATGGTTCTTTGATAAAATTATCAAGTATTAATCTATTTTTAAAAGCTAGACATGGAGGAGGATACCATATTTGCTAGGGTATCTATGAATACTATTTAGAGGAAGTTACGGAATCATCTGTGAGAAATTTATTAAGATGTTGGATGAATAATTAATCTCTAGGTACAATAACTTATAGGAATCACCAATTCATCGTCCTAAAGGGAGACCATCTAACCAATCTATTAGGTGAAACTTTTCAGTTTGGGAGCAAGCAAGCATGGCTACCTTGCATAGAAGAAGACATGGGTGTACATGTCTTATCTTGGAATGGGGCGATCCTCTTCAAAGAGTTGTGATCCTCTCTCTATCATTGAGAAAAATATTTCTAACTAACTTGATTTTGAACCGACTTATGAGATAGTAATATCATGATTTATGGATATCTTCATAAATGCTTAGGTAATATTATTGGAGATAAAAATTATGGGTATAGAGTCATTAGTGCACTTGTAGGACAAGTAAAGGATGATAGTATTGATGCTATTATTCGAGTATTACATACATTAGAGATAGGTCATGCCCTAATTAGTATAGGATAACAATACTAGATATGGGTTAAATTAGCACTATTTGGTGCAAAGTAGCATTGGTACTCGTTTGTATGATATGGTCGACGATATTTCTGCCACTAATGTCAAACATTGAGTAGTCTATTGTGAAGGATGTGTGGTACATCTGCTAGCATCACAGTGCATGATATTTTCTAGCGGAGAGCATAATGTCTTTATATTATATTACGTTATTGTGATAACTCGTAGATTGAAATTAATCTTTTATTTTATTTATATTTTTTCATAGATGCACATGGTTGATGTCTCTTCGATGCCTCTTATCTTTTCATCATGACAACATTACCACGATGAAAGTATTGCAAATTGGCCAACTATGATTCAAAAACATATAAACTTATATTTATAATTAAGAGGATCATGAAATGACGTTATACACAATATCGAGGATGATGACTAAGTGTCAACTATTATTCATTTGCACATGTCATTGTCAACTATTGTCCATTTGAATGGATAGAATGCATTATGTTAATTGATAGAGAACAACATTTCACTACAATTATGCATGCAGTGAAAAACATAATTATCATCATCATTGTAAACAAAATTTTTCGGTCTTATATCGACTTAAAACTTTGTTTGCAAAAATTATATGCGAGCGTGCCAACAAGTTTACTCAAACTTGCAAACAAATTTTCTTACTATTTGGTGACTTTGGACAAGTAGATTCTTATCATCATAGGTTTTCTTCAACCAATGCTCAAGGGTCAGCCTAGATGCTTAGAAAGAGTGATTTATGATTCAAGATTTTCTCAAAAACAATTTCCAACCGAAATGGATATGTGAGAAGGTATGATTTTCACTTGGCGAAACTAGTTTTATAAAAACATAATTGGTTCTATTTTTCAGCAAACAAGTTTATATTTTTTAAATTTTTTGAGAATCCAAAAATCTCAAAATTTTTATCTAATTAAGAACTAGGTATGAAACTTTATTGAGAATTTTTATTTTTATTTTTTGTTCTTTGAATGATCATAATTAAATCAGAGACAATTTCTAACCGAATGTAATTCTGAAATTCAAAACAATCTTTGTGATTGAGAAATAGAGTCTTAGTAAAAACACTCGTTAAGTAGGATTTTGATTTTTATGAAATTCTTATTTTAGAAAGCTATAGATGTTAACTTTCCAACGAAATCATTTTAAATATTTTTGGATGTCTACGAACCGAGTTATAATAGTCTTACTAAAAGTTTATCGTATAAATTTTAGCACAAAAAGGTTCTGTTTCAGGTTGAGTTTCATTCTTGATGATTTTTTTTACTTGATCTTGCCCATGTCTAAATTTTTCAAAACTTTTACTGGATGTTAACAATGTGTACACAACTTCTAAACAAAATTTCAGAACATTTCACTAAGAGATGACAACTAAAAAGTTCAAGGATCAAACAAGATTCATGCAGGATGCTCAAATCTGTAGAGTTTTCTTTGTAGAAGCTAATGATGCATCCGGTTTGATCCTTAATGAATTAATGATCATTCAAAGAATTTTTGTTGGAGACTTGCGTTCATTTGGAGAGTAACTCATCTACATATAAATTCTAGATATCTCTCTCGAAGATAGCTCTCTTGAAAAATATTTGTGATCATAGCCTAATGTCCGCCCTTATACAAACTTATGGGCATTTAATCTACCATAAGAGTGATTACATACTCATATCATTGCATGTAAATATAGTAACTGTGTCCCTCTTACGGCTTCTTGAATCGATTTGGAGGCAATCACATGAACCAAAAAAGATAGAAGGGGTGATAATATACTTAAGCATAGAAAATATAAGGAAGTATAAGATATGACTTATATTGAGGTAGAAGAAATCGAATGTCATACAAGTGGTAGATTCTCTTACTGATGGCCTTTTGCATAAATTTTGCAGCACTCCTTTGGCTTTACAAGAAGTTGAAGATGAAGACTCTAAAGATTACAAAGTAATGAATTAGAAGAATGGGAACAGAGAGAAAACCTGGTCGGATTCCTTCTTGGACAACCCTCCTTCTTGGCCAACGACTTGGGTTGGCTTCCTCCTCCACACATCTTCTTCTTTTCTCTCTCTTTCCTCTCTTGGTTTCTTGCTGGTTTTCTTCTCTAATTGCCTCCCTAAATTCCCAGTCCAAGGTGAGTATTTATAAGCTCTTTGGTTAGCTTAAGAAGCCTCTAGACTAGGGAATATTCTTGAAACAATTTTTCTTTTAGCTTGTTCTATGGATTGGTTGGTCCCATGGTTGATCCAATCCACCCCAATTGTTGGTCACATGAGGTGGTTCCTCACATGGCTGGCCACATGATCACATGGCTTGTGGCTTGGTTCAGCTCACGTTGACTTGATGCAACCTGCCTTGGCTTGATTTGGGTTGATCACGTGACTTAGTTCAACCCATCTTGGTTTGGTTAAGCTCGTCTCATGACTTGGTCTTGTTTTCTTGTTGGTCCAACCCTTGAGTAGGCTTGGTCGGCTGATCCTATGGCTAGTCCAGCCCACCTTAGCTAGGTTCAAACTTTGTTGCACCACGAGTCATCCTACTGCACCATGGTTTGGGCCAACTTGTGCCAGGGTTGAGTCGTCTTGTTGGACCTCCCCCTAACTCCCTTGAATTGAGTGAACCTAGTCTTGTCCTAGTGTGGATGTACAAATGAGTCAAATTCCAGTACGGGTCAACTCATCATTTTTTGTTTGCATGACCGACTGACATCTCTGCTTTTCCTCCCAACCTTCTCTCCATGAGTTGATTTTTACCTTTTAAACCACTTTAACCTTCTAATAGGTGTAGGGTCTTGGACCACTTTAACATTTTGATGAGTGTAGGGTCTCGGACCGCTTTAATCTTCTCGTGTAGGGTCGCTTAGTATAGGATTGTTCTCGATCTGGTGAGTCTTTTGAGGTTCATAATGTTTTTGGAGTTATTTATTAATTTATCTTTTTAAAAAAAAATTATCTTGGTTCTAAGTGTCCCATTTTTCAACCCTTTTTCTAAAGGAAAATCATTGGAAACAACAAAATTTCGCTTATTTGGCCTTGAGGGCATAGTGGTCATTTTTTAGATTTTTGTCAAAATTCGATTTTTTTCAGTGGGGTTCAAAGCATCCTTATTTTGAGGTTTCTACAGAATTTTGATGTAGAAATGGGTTCGTTTAAGGTGTCTTTGTTGAAAAAACCCTTAAAAGTCCTACAGTCACAATTTTTCTTGAAAAAGCAGAAATTCTAAAAAAAAATTTGATAAATGTTTGGGTAAGTCAACATCAAGTATCAACCGATGGATTTTTTTTAAATACATGTTTCTCCCAAATCTTATATGCAATATTACCTTCAATGCTCGAGAATAATCTAGGTATATCAAGACATCATTCATCATCAATGTTTGCAATATCGATCTCAACATCGGAGGATGATGTATCTTTCTCGTAGCATGAAGAGTCAACTTCATTCACCATTTCCTAGATAAAGTGGTGACGTTATGGCTTTATACTCGTGTCTTATCATTCATATCTGCTTATTAAATTTTTTTATTTATGACTTTGCACTCAAAGTAGGAGATGTGCCTAGGACACGCCTCCCACTTAAGGTAGATGCGCCGATGGTGCATCTCCCACTTGAGGGAGACACATGTTTTGTCCATAAATTAGACAAAATGGTGTCGAACTTGTCATCGAGGTGTCAACATTCCTTTGAGCCCATACAACTTCTGGTAGAAGTTTATGCGATTTTTACGGGTTACGCTCGAGGGACTTTTTGATTAGGTCAATGATTATCTTGTTATTGGGTTTGGTGTTTCTGTTTGCCTGAGTGTAATAGGATGTTTAATATACTAGCTTGATATCAAAACTTTTGACAAAAGCCATTACTTTGTTACCTGTGAACATTGTCCTTTGGTCGACAGTTATGGTTTGGGGAATACCAAACCGAAAGGTAATGTAACCATTGATTAATTTGATCACATCATCCTATGTAAACTGCTTTAATAGATAAAGCTTTGATCCATTTAGTAAAGTAATTGGTGGCTACTATTATGAAAGCATGACCCTTAGAGTAAGGTGATAGCCCATCCTTGGAATGGTGAAGATTTGATGATCAAGTGTTGTGAAGATAGTATTTTATACAAAGACCCATGGCATTAGCATTGCTGGCACCCTTTAGCATAGTCAATGCAATCATGATGCATAGTAAGCCAATAGTATTTGTGTTAGAATCTTCATTTTGGGTTTAAATTGTTGGGCATTACATATCCCCTCGTGAACCTCGATCCTTATCGTCCGAGCTTCAATTGTGTTTAGGCATTTTAATAGCAAACCTTGGTGACTCTGTTTATATAAATCACTATCAAGCGATACATAATTTAAAGCCCTTTGTTGAGTCTTGGTTTCTGCACAATAGAACGGTTGATTCAAGTATCATACTAGTTGAGGCCTCCAATCTTTGAGAAACTCTACCTCATGACGTTGCTCTATTGTCAACGTTATTGATCATTGAGCCGCATCCTGCCATTTATTACCTAAGACAAATATACGATAATTTCACCTCGATAAATATTTCGATCAAATCTCTTGCTCATTGTTGTAAGGGCAATAAATTAGGAATGTTGCATTGGTAATCGCCAGCGAGTTGGCTAACAAAAACCTAGAAATTACGGATGCTTCTAATCTCTTAGTGTTGGTTGCTAATATCACAGTGAGCATCCGATCCTTCTCCACAGGGATATAGTTTATACGTAAATTCCTCTGCCTTTGTTACAATTGGATCCGCCGAATAACACTTTTGTTACATTTGGATCCGCTGAATATCATTCTCCATGATTTTTTGTGAAGCATTCCTTATACTAACACATGGATGGTGAGCTCGCCTCTAAGCACAGGCCGGCCACAGTGTATCTATAATAGAGGATTTTAAAAGTTCTCATGTAACATCAATCCGATGGTGGCTGGTTTCTCAATACCATTTCTAGCCACACAAACTTCGATACCGCCACCATCATCATGGATGGTGAGCTCGCCTCTAAGATCAGGAAGGCGGTGGATTTCAATCCGTTCAGTGTACTCATCGTCATCATCAGAGAAAGGGGAAAGGGAGAGAAAGGAAGCGATAGACTGGAAGATTGCTTCACAAAAGGCAATATCCATCATTCTTAGGAGGGAGGCAACAAAGGCGGTGATTGAGAAGAAGCGGGGGCCCGCTAATTCTAGGAAACTCTTGCCTAGAACTGTTCTCGAGGCGCTTCATGAGAGAATCACCGCTTTGAGATGGGAATCTGCTCTCAAGGTTCGTTTTAGCCTTACTTGCTAACTAATTGCTTCTCTTCAATCGTGGTCGCTCTGGAAGAGATGTTTCATCAACTTGATATGAAAAAGTACCAGTATCTGTGCTTGAAGAATTAAGAATACGTGATAAAAGGTTGCAAAAAACATAGAAAGGATAACACAAAGGATTATTAAGAATACCTGGGATGTCAATTTGTGTATAAATCCTCACGGCGGATGGGTAATACCGGAATAGCTATTTATGATGCTATACGGTTACAATCGCTATTCTGATGATTATGTGTATGATGATACTAGGCATAGTTGGAAGAATCACATTAATAGTTGCATTGACGGTTATATACCAGTGGTTGTAACAGAGGATAAGAATAGAAGACAAGTAAAAAACATTACGCATGGGAGATACTGAAACCGGCTTTCCAGTATTACCGCTGCTTCATTTTTTTCAGTTTTCATTGTTCCTGGAACTTTCAGCGATTTCTCCTATCAAATTTCCTTGTCCTACTTGTCAGTGGGATCAGAGATAATTCCAGCAAGAAATACGTCGAAGAGTTAACACCGTCAGAACAACTTAACCTATTGTTTACGTGGTCATCGTAACAGGTTTTGAAACTCAAAACATGATATATAACGACTTCATCTGATCCTGCCTATCCATAACAAGAGTTATGTATATATGATACTATATTTATTGTACAGCATCTACTGTTTCGTATAAGCCCAGAAGTATACACAAAATCCTGCTTTCTACTTGCATACTGTGTTAAATTATTAGTTGGGAGTATGGATTACCTTCTCTATTTGTAAATTTACATAATACAAATCGTGCACAGCTTGTGTTTGGAGAGTCTAGGTTCTAAAGAAAGGTGATCCTTCCAGGTATTTGAGCTACTTCGTGAGCAGCTCTGGTACAAGCCCAGTGCTGGCATATACATCAAGCTCATTGTAATTCTTGGAAAGTGTAAACAGCCAGAAAAGTCACATATTCTCTTCGATGCAATGGTTGATGAAGGCTGCAACATAATTCGTGAAGCATACACGGCTCTTGTTTCAGCATATAGCTTTAGTGGTTTACTTGATGAAGCCTTTTCCATCCTCGAACAGATGAAGAGTATGCCCGAGTGTCTGCCTGATGTGTATACCTACTCTATCCTCATCAGATTATGTTTGCAGTTCCTTGCTTTTGACAAAGTTCAAACCTTACTGGATGACATGGTGAGTCGAGGAATCCGGCTCAACAGTGTTGTATATAACACTCTCATTGATGCTTATGGAAAAGCTGGTAAGTTTGAGGAAATGGAAGGGACCCTCATGGAGATGCTTGGAGATCGTGAATGCAAACCAGATGTTTGGACAATGAATGCCACCCTCAGGGCTTTTGGCAACACTCAGCAGATACAGATGATGGAGAAATATTATGAGAAATTCCAAGGCAGTGGAATTGAACTAAACATAAAGACATTTAATATATTGCTTTATTCATACAGGAGATCGAAGATGTATGATAAAATGGGTGCAGTTATGGAGTATATGCAAAACTACTACTTTTCGTGGACGCTGGTGACTTACAACGTCCTTATAGATGCATTTAGCAGGGCAGGAGATCTAGAGCAGATGGAATATTTGTTTAGGATGATGAAATAAGAGAGAGTCAAGCCTAACTGTGTGACATTTAGCTCTCTTGTAAGAGCACATGGGAGAGTGCAAAATCTCGAGAAAATCATGGCGTTAATGCGGTTCACTGAAAATTCAGATATAACTTTGGATACAACATTCTTCAATTGCTTGATCGATGCATATGGGAGGGATTGGATGCCTTGCGGAGATGCGGCAGGTGGTGCTGGATATGGAGAAGAGGATGGAAGCTTGATAAAGTTACTTTTAGTACCATGATAAAAGCCTATTCTGGTAGGGGAATGACTAATCATGTCAATGATGTGAAAAGAACGAGAACTACAGATGACCTAAGTGCACGTGAAACCTCCTTCAATGAATTATAGTTACGTATGTAAGGTTCATCTGATCATTCTTTTGTTAATTGCCTCTTTCAATAAACAACAAGTTGTTGAGACCATTTCCTATGCAACACCACTGCATGGCCATGCATCTCTCAGCATCACAGGAAAAACTATGTGCTACATATGGCATGACTCATCACTTTTCATCACCCTACTACCCTCAAGACAACAGCCAAGCCGAAGCCACAAACAAAACCCTCATAAGCATCATTGAGAAAACCATACAAAAGGGTAGGACATGGCATGAGAAGCTCGATGAAGCCTTATGGGCTTATAGAACTTCCATTCGAACACCCACAAATGCCACCCCATTTGAGTTGGTTTATGGTACGAATGCCGTACTCCCAATCCATACAAAATTGCATTCATTTCATACATCACTTGCATTAGATCTTTCATTAGAAACCCTACAACACATTAGAATGATGGGACTTGACTTGTTAGATAAAAAAAGGCTCCTTGCAATGGATCATGCACATGCATATAGGCAAAGGATAGCCCGACACTATGATAAGGACTTCAAAGTGGGAGACCTCGTGCTCAAGACCATTCATCACCGAGGCCCCCACCCCCTTGGAAAGTGGTAGCTCAAGTGGGATGACCCTTATGTTGTTCGCGGAACCACTACAAATAATGCTTATTGGTTAATTGATGTTGAGGGTAGGAATTTAGTAGACCCTATAAATGCTCAATATTTGAAAAAATATCATGTGTAGGGTCTATACTAAATCCTTTTGAAAATGTTTTAAATGGGATTTCCTTTGAACTTCTTGAAAGAAGGATCAAGGTAGATCGTGTGATCCTGAATAAGGGAATGAATGCCTTATGAAAAGTAGAGTTATCAAAATCAATGGGTTACATTTCAAAAATCTTCATCTTACAAAATAGAGCCTTGTTCAATATAGCAAAATATTTTTAAGTAGTACATGCTATTTTGAAATAGGGTGATCTTAGATAAATCGAGTGAACCATTGCGATAAGTCTCTCCCCATTTTACTTCTCTTCCCAAAAAGAAAAATTTGACAAAAAGTAAAAAAAGAGGATATGAAAATCCCTCCAAAAATTTTCTTCAAATAGAAAAGAAGGCAAAACAAAAGAGTTTAGTTCTTTGATTGAAAAAGAAAAGAAGGAAAAAATAAAAGAAAAATCCTCCAAAAAGAAAATGGGAGGCCCTCTATGAAAGAAAAGAAAATTTGTCAAAAACTCAAAAAGAGCAAAAATTTTCATCTCTTGGTCTTAAACTACGGGACGCTTCAGAAGGGACCGTGGTAACTCTTTCTCATATCCCTACAACTTATCCCAATGGAGAAAGGTTCGTTTAGGAAAATTCTATAGGAAGAATAGGATTTATTTATTTGAATCTCATTTTGTTTGAGAATTAGACTTTATTAAGTAAGTAGTAGAATTTTGTAATGTTTCCTAGTTTTTTTATAAAACCTCTACTAAGTAGTAGGTATTAAGAATCGAGTGAAGGGAAACACAAGAAGCTAGAAATCCTTGTGATTGAAGCTAAAAGGATTTTCCCCTCTTTTGAAATTAAATTTTGAAAACCCCGAGCATCAAGCAACATAAGATCACTCCACTTGGGGCAGCCGGCCTTCATGAGCCTCCCAAGTTCAATCATTGTATGTTAAGGGTCTCTAGAGATGAGTTTCACTCCAATCCCCTCTTACCTATCATAAAGAAAAGGGTTGTTAGACAATTGGGACGACCCATATTCTCGATAAAAGGTTCAGAAAGAAAAACAAATGGGTGTTTTCTTCTTTGACATTATCCAAATACATTTGGATTAATGCCAAAGAGGGGCATCTGTAAACACCCAAAATAAAAATATTTTGAAAGTTCCAAAAAGGAAAAAAACTTTAGAAATATGTGTCAAAGGCTTCAAAGGTTTTTAAACAAAATTTGTTTCAAAAGTTTTAAATTCAATTCGTTTAGAAATATTTTCAAAAGTTAAAAATATTCGAATTCAAATCAATTCAATCCCATGTTTGAACCCAAACCCGTATAAAGACCCTGGAACAGGTTCAAAAGCAAAGCAAGACTGGATGGAGACTCGCCTGATCAAATTAAAAATTCCATGGCATCTCAAGGTGAATTCAAGTTAAATACAAGAAAACAATGGAGCCAAGCTTATCCAGGTGATATCAAGTCAAGTATGCTCGACTTGGACTAAGATCGTGATGCAATGAAGCCAATTCTGAACCAATACATGGCCGGATGAAGCACATTCTACCAAATGACATGATATTAAGACATTCAATTCAAGCCAAGGACCGAATGTATGGAGTCTACTTCATCCAATGCAAATTCAAAACAAGGCCGAATTGATCAAGCTAAGCATCAAGTAACCAAAGTAAGCATTGGCCGATCCACATTGAGCTCAATTGAAGCCAATTCTGAACCAATACATGGCCGGATGAAGCACATTCTACCAAATGACATGATATTAAGACATCCAATTCAAGCCAAGGACCGAATGTATGGAGTCTACTTCATCCAATGCAAATTCAAAACAAGGCCGAATTGATCAAGCTAAGCATCAAGTAACCAAAGCAAGCATTGGCCGATCCACATTGAGCTCGATTGAACCTAGGCTAAGGTCGGGTTCACTTGGAGACCAGCCCACATGGGGCTGGTCTATGTCAACACAAGGGGGGACCATTAGGGGTTGGGTTGAATTGGATCAACATCCCCTCAAAACAGGTCCAACCTGCCCCATAGAAGAGGCTAGAACCAGCTCCCCTAAGCCTATAAAAGGGGCCAAGAGGGGGGCGGGTTCTAGATTCTAAAATATCTTGGAGAGAGGCTGTCATATTGGGGTGAGTGCTAGCTAGGTGAGGAAAAATTCCAGCAAGAGACAGTCATGTATTTCAAGAAGGGTTCAAGGAGAGGGAGCTAGGTGAGAGTGGTGGGAGATTGAAGGAAGAAAACTAGGCTAAGGCTGGATTCATTCTTGAATCCCCGACCCTTTGATTCCAAAATTCGTGTAAGTGCAATCTCTTGCTCAATTCCAATCTCATTTCCTTTCTTTCAATTCATTAAATGGGGTTGTATTAATGGAGTTTCATCTCCCCCCAAGTTATAATAATTAGAATTGTTACAAATTTCATTTCATGGATGAATCACCATCCACACACACGTGCACTCTAATTGTTTGATATTCTTCCCCAATATATATTATAAACACTCTGTACTTCCTACCCCATCTATGCTTAAGCTAATATATACATTTCATTCGTGTGAGTTTTAGTTTGGGATGTAGAGTTGTTGTAGTTTCAATTTGCGTGAGTTTTAAATTCGGATGTAGAGTGGGTACAATTTACTTTCGTGTAAGTTTGCATTTGTAAGTATTCTCTACAAAATTGAAAATTCATTTTCTGCATCTGCATCCTTGATTGCTACAATTTTAATTCCTTACTTCATGATCCAAATGAGCTAAAATTTTAGGAAAAACATATGCACACATAAGATTCTTAGAAATAAAATTTTCAAGAATTTTAGGACCATGCAACTCTGTATTACAACTGGGCAAAGATCGAATCAAAACCTACACACTGTCTGCACAATCATTTTCTCTGTGATAGAGTCTAGGTTTTTATCCCATAACTCTGTCTACAGAAGTCCAAATCACTTGATTCTTGATGTATTGGAAAGCTAACATTCATATCTTTCCAACAACATTAAAATCATCAAAATTGGAATTCAGGTCACTGAGATACAGGCTCATCTTTCAGCCTCTATATTTCTATGATAGAATAGTTTCGGGTTTGTGAGTCAGTCCTCTTCCCATATTTAATTTTGATGCAATACATTTCTAAATTTAGATTTGTAAAAAGCCACAAGTTATTCACACTACAGACTTAGTCTGATAAAATTTTGATGATTTTTGGAGACTTGTAGTAAGTCCAAATCCATTTTAGAAATAAGCCTTAAAAACAGAATACTCTGTTTTTCAGGACTTGTTCATTTCAAGTATTGAATCAAAGTGCGCAATCAAAATTCTTTCAAAGCATTTATTGTTCATGTGAAATAGAGTTATACTTGTTTCAAAATTGAAGTTTCTAAGCGCTTAAACTGAACCTTGAGCATCGGTTCAAGAATGTTTAAGTGAAAAGAGTCTGCTTACCTATAATCGCTAAAGGAGTCAAAAACTTTCAAAAACCTTTGCTAGTTTTGCAAACTAGCTGGCACGCTCGCGCAAGTGTATATATGAAAAGTTTCACTTCAAAGTTTTCCATAACTCTAGAGTGAAAATTTTCATGTCTATATATACAACTTTACATGGTATTCTATTGACTATATACATGGTTGTACTTATTGCTTCTCCCCAAAATATCCTTGGTAAAAAGTCATCGATTAACATTGATCTTGTCATGTTTAGTAAGGTCATGTTATATTTTTCTTCTACGTCATTCTGTTGAGGTGTCTTGGGCATTTATTTTGTTTTACAATAACAAAGTTTTTACAGAATTTCAAAAATTCTGCTAAGGTATATTCTCCACCTCTATCTGATCTCAAGACTTTGATTGTATACCCGAGTTGGTTCTCTATTTCTTGCTTATATTCTTTGAATGCTTCAAGTGTCTCAGATTTATGTGATAAGAGATATATGTAAGTATATCTCGATTAATAATCGATAAAAGTTATAAAATAAACCTTTCCTTGGTGTGTTATTATTTGTGTGAATAATCTTTAATAGGGTTGTTGCCCTAGTTACTTCTTTGGAAAATAATTTTCTAGTCATTTTCCCTTATATACAGGTTTCACACTTATTAAAAGTGTTTGGCAATAAGTCAAAGTTAATAAATATTCTCAACTTCTTTATACTTATATGTCCTAATCTTTTATGCCACACATTCATATCAATCACATAGGCACTCTCAATATAAACAGAAGAAGTGCTTTGACTTTCATTAATGTTGAGTTTAAACAACCCATACTCAAAATCAAATAAACTAGAAAATGTTATCCCACCATGTTTTTTCACAATGATTTTTCTAAGGACAAACCTGACATCAAACTCTTTCTTTACTAAGGTAGAGACCGATAAAAGATTGCGCCTAATAGAGGGTACAATTAATACATCAGTGAGTACAATTGATATACCTTATACAAAAATCCTAAAGGACATAATCCCAAGAACATCAGAAAAAGTGTTGTTCCCCATATATACTCGATGCTTGCCAGGTTGGTACTCCTTTAGGTCCATCGCTTCCTCTTTGCTCTTTGGTATGTGTGAGGTAGATCATAATCGATCCACTTACCAAATTTTTTATTTGGTTTTCTTTTTCCCTGGTTGTTCTTGGAGCTAAACCCTAAATCATCTTAAACAATTAGCAATTTTTCTCTTTTATTCTTCTTTGATTGCTAGTTTCAATGGGAGTTTAGAAAGGATAAAATCAAGTCTAAGTCTTAGAATTGTGGTCACTATGTTTTAGGAATGGGAGAGACTATTTAGGATTGTGGATATCTGCATTGGTTCAAGAATGAATGAATTAGCTACAGCGAGATCTCTAGCCATCACTAGTATTTGGTTAACATATTCAACTACATTGTCATCTTCTTTCATTTTATAAGAATTATACTTTTGAAGGAGTAATTGTATATGCAGCTTGACTGTAGTATTATATTTAGTGGTTAGGGAATCGAATAATTCTTTTACAGTTTCAAATAACTAAAAGACCCTAATTAAGTCGTCTTTCATATATGTCAACATTATGGTCCTGACTATTATGTCAACCTTTAGAAATGTCTTATATCTTTCTCTTTTCTCATCTGTTACAATTGGAGTAAGAGGTAAAACACTTTCCTTCAGTACATAATCAATTCATTCTAAAGTTAAGGTAAGTGATATTGATCTTTTTCAAGTTTGGAAATTTAGGCCATTTAACTATTTAGTCTTTGTCAATTCAAACACGCAAATTCTAGAAGTCATTTTTCTTTTTAGACTTTTCGCAGAGACATCAAGTAGAAAGTCTTTATATTTTAAGATAGAAAACATAAAAACATGCATAAGATGAATTTATATAAGATATTTCATAAAAAACCACAAAAAATGTATAACCAGGCACCTAAACGTAATATCCACAAGTTCTAAATACTAAGCATTAAATATAACATGAGTACTACAGTTTATTTAACCTACAATTACCAATTTTGAAATACCATAAAAACTGAGAAGTAAATATTTTTAGGCACCATTCTACAGTTTATTTATCCTATAGGTACTATTTTAGAAAAACTGTAAAAAACCAAGACTAAATGTGAAAATATGCTATTCACAAAATTTTTTAGAAAGTACAAGGGCATTTTTGCACTTTTTTAAGGTGGTATAACGAATATTTTGTATGAGCTATATCTGCAAAATCACCAAAAACACAAGTTCTGTAATTTCTTGAAATGTCTAGGGGCAAAACACTAAAACTACACCCTCATATTTTATAGTTTCACTGTTAGAGGGTAGAAAAGACTTTTTACTATGACAAGGGTATATTTGTCTTTTCACTCCAAAATATCTTGATATTTTAGTAATTTTGTCCTTTGATATTTTGTAATTTTTGTGAGGGGCAAAACAGTCATTTCACATCCCAACAATGACTTTTAGTTATATACAGAGAGATGAACATTTAATAACGTATAAGAGTAGCTATCACAAACACAAATTGATTACTTTATTTATAGAAAAAAGATAAAGTGTGTTGTAAAGATTGCAAGGTAATTTCACGAGAAAGCTTAACCACCCAACATCAACTTATAGTTATGGATTTACAAATAAAAAAAATAGACAAAGAATAAAAAAGTGCATTGAGCTATTTAGACTAAATGGTGTAACCTCAAAAGGGAGAAAGAAGATATACTTAAACAGAAATTCCTTCAAGAAGATGCTTTGAATTATATTGGTACACCTTGTGATATGTGGAACAATATATCTATACATATTAGGAAAGTGGCGAAAGATGTGTTAGGTGAATCTAAGGGAGGTGTACCGGTACAAAAAGAAGCTTAGTGGTGGTGTGAAGTAATACAAAATAAAATCAAGGCAAAGAGGGCATGTTACAAATTACATTATGCTAAAAAAACTAGTGAAACTTTAAAGGCTTATAAAAAAGCAAAGAGGGAAGCAAAAAAGGGTGTTAGTGAAGCAAAAGTTAAAGAACAAGAGAGGCATTCTATTAGATAAGAAAACTAAAGATTTTAATTCTTTTAGATACATCAAAGACGAGGATGAAAAAATTCTAGTGGTAAATGATGATATAAGAAATAGATAGAAAAACTATTCTTGTAAGCTTTTTAATGAAAATAAAGATGTTAGTATTAGCTTAGGAGAGTTAGCCAAATCAGAAAAGTATATAAACCACAATTTCTACCGACGTATTCAAAAGAATGAAGTCAAAGAGGCTCTTAAACATATGAAGGGTGGTAAATCGGTAGGACCAGATAATATTTCTATAGAAGTTTGGAAAATACTAGGAGAAATAGGAATCACTTGGCTCACAAGACTATTTAATGAAATATGGAGAAACCAAAAGATGCCGGAGGAATATAGAAAAGTACACTTATACCCATATATAAGAACAAGGGAGACATTCAAAATTGTGCGAATTATCGAGGTATCAAGTTAATGAGCCATACTATGAAATTATGAGAAAGAATTATCGAGCGTTGGTTAAGAAAAGTATTGAGTACAATAGAGAACCAATTTGGATTCATGCTAGGCAAATCTATTATTAAAGCGATTAACCTTTTGAGACGTCTTATGAAACATTTTAGAGCAAAAAAGAAAGACCTTCACATGATATTTATTGATCTAGAAAAAGCTTACGATAGAGTACCGAGCGAGGTTAGTTGGAGAATCTTAGAAAAACGAGGTATCCTATTGACATACATTAACCTTATAAGAGTCATGTACGATGGTGCAAAAACATGTGTGAGGACTTATAAAGGAATGACAAACTTCTTTGAAGTTAATATTGGGTTACATCAAGAATTAATTTTAAGTCCATATTTATTTATAATGGTGATTGATGAGTTAACAAAATATATTCAAGATGAAGTACCTTGGTGTATCTTATTTGCATATGACATTATGTTAGTGGAGGAGTCTAAGGAAAAAGTTATTAGAAAATTGGAACTGTGGAGGGAAACATTTAAAAGTAAAGGCTTTCGACTTAATAGAACAAAGACAGAATATATGGAATGTAAGTTTGATCATTTGGTTACTTTAGAGGACATAGAAATTAAAATTAGCACACACTACATCCCCAAAAGAAAAGTTTTAAATATCTAGCATCAATTTTTTGGAGTGATGAAGAATTGAAGGTGATGCTACGCATAAAATTAATGTTGGTTGAATGGAGAGGAGTATCAGGTATTTTTTGTGATAAGAATATACCGTTAAAGTTAAAAGGTAAATATTATAGAGTAGTTTTTAGACCTGTCATGTTTTATAGTTCTGACTGCTGTGCAGTTAATCGTCAACATATACAAAAGACGTTTGTGATAGAAATGAAGATGTTGAGATGGATTAGTAGTTATACAAGAAAAGATCGTATACATAATGAGGTTATTAGAAACAAATTAGGAGTGACACCAATAGAGGATAAAATGAGAAAATATCATTTAAGATGGTTTGGATATATAGAAAGAAGATCAAAAGAAGAACCTTTAAGAAGATATGAAAAACCAAATTTGGTAAGTATTAAAAGAGGTAGAGGACAAGTACAAAAGTATTGGAAAGAAACAATAAAGAATGAACTAGCTTATAGTGAGTTAACTACTAATATGGCACATGATAGAGCTTTGTGGAAACAAAGAATCTACGTAGCCGACCCGATCTAGTATGAGAAAAGTCTTAGTTGTCGTTGTATATACATAGAGATATTGAGAGAGAGAAAGAGACAAGGAGAGAGACTGAGATGGAGAGGAGGGCAACACTTCTCGCAGCCTGTGGGCTGTGGCTGTCGCCCTTCCCAGTCTATTTCATCTCTGGACTTTTGTGCCTTAGGCGTTTTCTACCTTCGACCTTTTTTGCCCCTGACCTTTTCTGCCTTTGGACTTTTCTGCCTCAAGCCTTTTCTACCTCAAGCCTTGCCCTTTGGCCACCCACCTCGACTTGCCCTCTATTTTGTTCAGGCTTTGCCTTTGAAGCACTCAGCCTGCCTTAGGCAACCATCAATGGGTGACTTCCAATTGTCTTGCTTCCATTTTCTCTTTTTTCCTCTTTTTTTTTTTTAAAAAAAATTTATATACGCTGAAAATCTTTTTTCGGCTTCTCTCAAAGTTTTTTAATTTGCAGAACTACATATTTGTTGTGGTTGTCACAAAGATCGATCAGGCTCTGATACTAGATGTTGGCGATGACCAAGGTTACTGAAGCCGTTTAATGTTCGATTTTTCTATAGCGAAAGTCGTCTGTCCTCTTTGTTTTCTTCTTTTCCTAGTTGTTGTTGCTTTTGTGTATTTCCTGTTTGAAATAGAATATGAAATAACAAAGTGAGTATGATTTCTAGGTTACTCGTAGAGGGTTTTCCAGAAGACCATATCTTTTCTGTTTTGTGTAATCAGTATATCACTTTTCTGTACAAATTTCTCTGTATTTATACATGGCTTTCTGTCTTTCGAGTTTACTACTCCGGGCTTTCCTTTTTAACAACCATATTCGCCTTTATTCAAGAGATGCATGTGTGAACCTTTTGAAAAACAAAAAATTAGTTTTAAGGATGTTTAATTTTTGAAACATACAATCTCATGAAATTCGGAAAGAGGACCCTTCTTCCCGCATTTCATGGTTGTTGTTAGTAATGAGGCCGAGAGTGGCCATCAACTACTTATAGGTTTTCACCCTGACAGTATCAAGAAGAATAAAGGAAAGTTGTGGCAGCCAATGACTAGCCTATACAGTCCAATCTTTTTCCATGGATTCTATGACACAAGATAGTGCAAAATGGAGAGTAAGAACCCATGTAGCCAACCTCCTCTTACAATCCAATAAGGCTTAGTTTTGCTTTGGTTCGTAATCAATCTAGGAGAAAAGTTAATGATTCCAATGCATGGCCAAATTTACCATTAGCGATTTAAATTTAATTTTTTGTTAATTTATCCTTCCTTTAACCATGATTAATGGTTACCAACTCCAGATCCACAACACTTTTACCCTAATTAGTTCACGATTTATATTTGTTTATCATTATTACACTTTATCGTTGTTCATCCAATATTGCCTCATTAGACCAATAGTTTTCTGTTTACTTTAACAACCAATTGATCTCTCTCTCTCTCTCTGTTTGTCTCTGTGAACATGAAGACTCATATGCACACAATGGCCTTCTTTCGGATATAGGCCCAACTAAGGGTGATTGATGGGGTTTGACAAGATCTCTCCACCTATGTGCTGATGATACGTATCAGACCTCTTATCCAAACAATGCCTCATTTTGGTCACATTGTCACCTGCATTAGCTTGTTGTCTTTATTTGATTATCTTTATTATCCTGCATCATCCACATCTATTACCAAATTCACTAGACAGATTTCTATTTGTTACCATAACTGACTGCCCACTCTCTCTCATACTCCATAAATTATATCCAGTGGATTCAAATTTATGATGAGTCAATATATCATAGTTTGCGTACTTTTTGGAATGGTTCTATTCCCGAATTATTTATTTCTATAACCAACTCTCAATGTTAGGTGTTCAATTTGAATCTGTTTCAATCCACTAGCAAGCACTACAACTTTCATAATGGCTATGATAAATACTCTCCAAATGCATGATATTTCCTCATTTTATTTCAAGTATGAGACAATTCCTAGTATGATGTATGATGCTTCAACAAATAATGATGTGTAATATGAAGTAGATGAAGATTCAGTTAAGTCCCAACCTCCATATAATAGTTCCAGATCTCGAATCAATGAAAGACCTTTTATCTTAAAAGCAGTTTATGCCCTATCAAGTCAAAAGCCTTAGCTTCCATTATGACCCATCATGAGGCTCTGAAGAGGAGTCCATGGCTGTAAGAGAAAGACTTATATATTATGGATAAAGTCTTGGAAACACTAGCCAACGAAACTTGACTACTATCCACAATCATAGTTGTGGCCTCACTGAAGCCTAATTCGTCTTAAAGATGACCATCTCTAAAAGTTTGACAGACATGAAAAAGTCTTGGTCCTTGTAACATATGTTAATACATGTAGAGGTACTTGCTTACTCAACTTGTTATAATTTCTTGTTATAAGTGATCATGCATATAAACCTGAAGCAGTCATCGCAGGCCAAGAAAAACTTTAATGATGTTTCAAGCTATCATCGCAGTTTTCTTATGTAAAAAAGAAATCAAATTAGTGACTCCACCTGCTTCACCTGCTTCTATATTCTGTCAAGATAACCCCCAAGTGAAATCTCTCATGTTTTCTCCAAAATAATTTGACAAGAATGTCTTTTTATTAAAGTGGATCAACTTAGGTTCAACACACCAATCTAAAGTACATGAAAATAATAGTTCAAGTTGAATCTATAATAAACAGTTTTGCTCAATTGCACCGTTGAAGTCACGATTTCCTCTCGAAGAATAGAAAATTTGATCTATCCAATAAGCATCCAGTCTTTGTAACTCAATAACTGTAAGCACAATTAAGTCACACTGTATCTTTAAAGTTCCATTCCCTTCTGCTTATTAGAGTAATAAACTTTGGTTATGTTTGATTTTGCATGAGCAGCATGCCCTCAAATATCAACTATAAGGTGCAAGCATTACCCTCACAATAGAATACACCCTTTCGCACAAACCTAGTTGGACGACAACTTATTCCTTATGCCAAGACATGATCCATTTAAGGAGTTCTTTTTGCCATGACAAAAGAGTAGTTGCTACAAGCCATACACCATGTATGTGGAGAATGGAGATACTGCAAACTTGAGCACAAGATTTTCAATAATAGCTGATGTAGGAGATGATGTTAGCACACGAACTTCATTAGCATGTATATGGAGATTCAATAAATAATGGAAGTTTCATTAAAAAGCACCTATAGAGTGCAAGGAGTAATAATATATGAGTCACTCTATAAACTCTATAAGCTCTATAGCATCCCCAAAAAGGGAAAAGTTTATATTATCTCTCTATGGTCATGTGCTTCTCCGGGTCTACAAACTAACATCCTCAAAATAATTAACTTTAAACCAACAAAAAATAGTTTAAACCATCTCTATGTGGTCATGTGCTTATCTAGCCCCTTAAAGGCCTTTTATTTCTTTCTCTACAACAAAACTACAACAACAACAACAAATAACTAGCATAAAACTTTATCGGATATATCTATCATGGATTGTACAAATTATGAGTATTACGTTTCGAGCATTCTCTCTTAGCGACGTATTAAAGAGCCCTAATACAGTGAAAAGTAAGCAAGGGCTTCTACATCTTCGCTAAATGTAATTACAGAGGGTTTTCACATCATAAACGGGTGTGGGTAAAGAATTTAGTCCTACTACATTGTTGCCCAAATGTAGTGAACAAATTACAATGAGGGTTTTCGTATTTTCAACACGAATGGATGCAGGGGTAAGGAAGCTAGTCCTAGGTAATAAGATTTGTATTGGTACTTACAATATCGAAACATTGACCAACAAGTTAATGGAAGTGGTAGATACTATGATTAAGAGAAAGATTCACATTGACAAAGTGTGTTGGAGAAAAAGCAAAAGAGATTGAAAATACATGTTTACTTAGGAATGAAAAAGGCTTGAAATGAAGTTGATATTATTATAAATAAAGATTTAAAAATAGTGTAGTAGATATACAATGATATGATGACCGAATTATGATAGTGAAATTAATGTTAGGAGTTAAGGCTTTGAATATAGTTTGTGCTTGTGTACCCTAAGTAGGATTAGAAGATAATATAAAGAAGGCTTTTTGGGAGGAGTTAGACAAGGTAATTCAAAAAATTCTACAAAGAGATATGATTTGTTTGGGAGGAGACTTAAATGGACATATCGATAAAGAGACATTAGGATATCAAGGTATTCATGAAAATAAAAGAATATAAAGTTTGAAGCATATATATATCTATATATATATAACTAACATAACACATGCATGTCTTGTTTGATGGAGACACATCCTAGCTGCGTCTCTCCTTAAGGTAGAGATGTGGAGCAACCACTCTCTTCTTTAGGGAGAGACATTGTTCCATAGTGTCTCTATCTAAGGAGAAACAGGAAATCTCTCCTTGAAGAGAGATACACTTATGCCATGTTTCAAATTGAAAATCGAGTGAGTGAATCGTTTAACTCAAAATCGTGAAACGTCATCCAAAATAATTTTTTTAAAAATGCAAACCTACAAAATACGAAGATACTTTTAAGAACCAACCTCTCAAAACCTAAGAAAAATCTGGAACCAATCATTGCTTTTTCTTTTATCTTTTTCTTGTTCTTTGTTTCGTAAATCTTTGGTGAAGTTTGTAAGTTAATAATTATATATTCTTTAGCTGCAAAGAAAATATCAATAGCTTCAAAGAGAAAAATACGTTAAAGTATGAAGAAAGAGAATGATGAAATTAGTCATCCAGAAGAGATAGGAATTGGTGTAGAGGTATTTTTTGTTTTTCAAATTAGAAGTTTTTGGATAGTGAAAAGGTGTGGAGATACTAATCCCTTCCTTAGTAAACGTGGGACAATAATGTGAATTGGAGGAAGACAAGACACTAAACCGTAAAAGTCGATCATCCACCTGTGAAATACCTAGTGTGTGCGAGAGAGAGAGAGAGAGAGATGGGGAGGGATCATACGTCTCGGGGCAACCTGAGCAGCATGGTTGTCGGCCCGGCAGAGAGCGCCGGAGGCGGCGGCGTCGATTTCGAGCCCGGCGAGGTCCGCCGGGAGCGCGAACTCTACTATTGCCATTCCGAGACGTTCTCCGAAAGACAAGGTTATTGCGTAAATCCAATCTCTCTTTCCGTGCTTCTGTTTATCTTCCTATTGAGTTATAAGAACTGGATGTTGGAGTTAGACGAAGGGGGATGTCAAATATTCGATGGTTTGTTCATAAAGGAAAGAGATGTAGATTCCTATTGTTTCTTTAATGCGTCCTTATTTCATTAATGTTTCATATTCATTTTTAAATTTTTCTTGTTTTCAGTTGGAAGATGAAACTGTTGTAGTTTATTATCGATTGGAATTTTGGGTAGAATGGTTCATTTCTATCGTTTTCATGCTGTTGCCTTGTAATATTTGTCTTCTTGGATATGGAGGTCTATTCTGGGGACGCGCTTGTGATTTTTGAGTGGGATAGGGTGCTTTCGTTGGTTAAAAGGCGGGAATTGGGAGGGAAGAAAGTCCTGAAGGAAACGCCACATGATGGATTAGTTGAGGATTTGGTTCTGAGGGTTTATACGCAAATGTTTCATTGGAGGCTAATTTTATTGAATGAGTAAGGTACAGAAAAGAGATCCTAACATACGATCTTTGGGATCTGAACTCATTTCATGCTTATTTGATTGATGGAGTTGGCTGCTTTACTCGGACTAGTATTGGGTACAGAATATTATGCGGACATCTTTGACTAGGGGTTTTAGTGTTCTGTGGATGATTGATGTTCCCATTCCTGCTATGGTGGTTTGATGGGATGATGTCAGTTGGTTCATTAGCATGACGTAAGGGAATCAGTTTCTCTCTTCCCATATGAGTTATGCTACTATTCAGTTAACGTAGCAGTATGTTCAGTAACAAGGTAATGCAGTAAGCTTTATTTGACAGTATAACAAACTAATTATAGTCAAATTATACCTGAAATGCATGAAGGGCATGGGAGTCATGTGATGTCGGCCATATACATCTGGCATGCTCATTTCCGTTTAGCTGCTTGCAAGTTGGGTGGTAGAAGTGGACACCATGTATGATGGTGATTTCATGAAAGATTGCAGAAAAGGTGTATGGTGTTCTTTTGTTTTAATTTGTATTTGCAACTTCTATTTCATGGATTTTAGAAGTTATGAGGCGAGGGGCAGGAAGGCCTCTAAAGTGTTATGTTGGAAGGAAACAATAAAATATAATCTTGCTTTTTTGGATTTAAATGCTGATATGACACAAGATCTAGGTCAATGGAAACTAAAACTTGATGTAACCCACCCAACACAGCGTGGGAAAAGGCCTGGTTTTGGTGTGTCAATGTGGTAATATTTGCAATTGAGTTTGATGAATTGATACTTCAGAAAGGCACTGATTAAATTGCTTGGTCTTTCTCGCTCATCATTTATAAAATTTTCCATTATTTATTTTCATAAGTTGCTGTCAGTTATCTTCTTGGAAATTGTTAATACTGGAAGGTGCTATCAGCAGTTATTCTGGTCGAATGAAAATGATCTCATAGACCATATTTCTTGTATTTGGAACTTCTCATGACATTTGCTGTTATACTAACGCACTTTGACTACAGGAGAGGTTGGGAGTATATCTCGTTTGTAGGCTGGTAAACTAGATTCCTTTGTTGGCCTGTTACTGGCAGTGGCTGGTTTATGTTCTCTGCTGATACTTGCATTGGCCGTTTACATGCTGATGGGGAGAGCTTTTTGTGAAAAAGGGACAATTTCCACTTATCATATTTGGGGATTTTCTGGTCTTGAATGTGGTGGCAAGATGTACATTTGATGGCTACTGATAAGATTGCCTATTTTGCTCGATCAGTTTGTGCCTATTTTGCTCGATCAGTTTGTGCCAGAATTTGATACTGCTTAATGCTTCCTAGTTCCCTGGATTTCTTTTCAGGATATCGGATGCGTGCAGGTTCAGGCTCACCTTTGCGCCAAAGGAAGGTTGACCATGACTATCATTCTGAATTTGACAGTGTGGTTGCACCTCGTGGTAACCGTGGTGGATATAGGGGTGGAAGGGGCCGAGGCAGGTTTCGCGAATTTTCGCCTCCAAATGGTTGGGGTAGAGGTGGTAGGTCATTTGGTAGAGGCACAGATGTGCCAAAGATTGATGCTTCTCCATACAGGGGTGATGTGATCAGTAGAAACAATCCAAATGTGCCTCCAAGAGTGGGAGATTGGATTTGCCCTGATCCTTTGTAAGTTTATGAACAAGTTATTCTGGTCTTTGGGATGCCCCTTTATGTTTAGCATTGTATGAGACCATGATCCTACTTGAGCTCATGTTAAAACTGAGCTTGATGTATCCAGTCAGATTTGGACGTTTTGTTGCCTTTGCTTTTGTATAATATGAATTTACACATCATATTATGCAGTCCAATAAATTAGGCATCTGTCTGGAATTTTAGGAAGTCATATCAGTTTCCCGCTGCTTGATCCTAAGGTTACATGACACGTGTGTCAAAGTTTGTTCACGTGCATCTTCTGTTTTGGGGAGTTTTGGCATGTTGGTTCCTGCTAGGTGTGAGCTATATCAACAAATCAAATCTTTGGTGTAATCTTTTTCACTTTTTATTCTGAGTACAGGTGTGGAAATCTCAACTTTGCTCGAAGGGAATACTGCAACAACTGCAACAGGCTTAGGAGGGACATGCCTACTGTTAGGGGCGTTGGTGATGGAAGTCCTAGGAGAAATTATCCAGCAAGACCACCACATCCTCATAGCTTGCCATCACGAAATGTGGTTCCATCAATGGTTCAGGCTCTTGGAAGGGAAATGAATGGATATGGATCATCTCCTCACAGTTGGAGCAGAGAAGGATTTAGAGAGTTTGCTAATCGGCAGCAGCCACGATCTCCTCGGCATGGAGAAAGATTTCTTGATCCTCAAATGGGAAGAGGGTTCAGGGAGCGAGCAGACTACCATGCTGAGAATGAATACAGAGAGAGGGGAGGATTTAACAGAAACCCGTATGAGTGGGGACATGAAGTGGGAGGTAAAGGGCGTGATAGAGGTGAATTTCATGAAAGCGGTCGAGCCTTTCATGATAGGCGAGGTGTATACACTCGAGGTGGCAGAAGGTCACTATCTCCGCCACCTCTGCCTGGCCGCGGGATGCAGGATTCAAGGGAGCGGAGTAGGTCTCCTCTAAGGGGTATCAGGGAGTATAATGGTGATCCTTTCATTGGCAGAGGACGGGGATACAAGCGAGGAATGGAGCGAGATTAGCATTTCCAGAGAACCTAACTGTCTGGACTGCTTCTAGTTTGTGGGTAATGCCTTGTGATATTCTTCGATGTACTTCTTACGGGACTTTTGTGAAACAGTTGTCTTTTGCTATTCTTTCTTATTCCTGCAAGAAACTTTGTTCTCTGGGATATGTTCTTTGTGTTAATTTATTCACCTGAAATCATTAATAGGACTTCCTTCCCTACTTGAAGTTGTTTAATATCCAAGTTTTGATGCCTGTAACATGTATCTGATATGCTGATTTAGCTAAACCATATCTTTAGCATTGTCTGCCTCTTTTTCTGGTTCCACGTGGTTGACATCCTCTGATTGATCAAGTGATGCTTGTTCCTGAGCCAAACCCAACAGTTCAGCCTGTTTGCATCTTCTTTCTCTCCTGATGATTGTGAGGGGGGAACAATTACTGATGTTCTGTTTTAGGAATACGACATATCTGGACGTGCTAGGCGCCATGATATCTGCAGGTTCAGAAATCGTAGCGTATTCTCATTTAAATATAGTTCACACGTAAATTTTCTTCAAGGGTATTATCGGCCGATTACAAACAACAATTTGTGCTAATGTAACCTGCCCTTTTTGTATTACAAGCTTTGGTATAGTCTAAAGGGGATTCCCGAACAGGGCTGCTAAATAAGCTGAGCAGCTCACTGTTCAAATTGGCTCAGCTTGTTTAGCTAGAGAACTTGTATAAGCATAACTGAGCTCTGCTCATTTGTTCTGGTTTAGTTGCCTATATGCTATTTCGTATTTCTGTGAGTTTTATATATACAAGGGTTACAAATAGAAATTATATATATGTTTTGGAACATTACCTTTGGGATAAGATTACGACTTTCATGATAAAGGATGCACTGGAAAACTAACTTTTCAATGAAATGACTAAGGATTTTATTTTTCAAGTAAAAGATTTTGTAAATGAGCTGACTCTTGCTCGGCAAGCCAGCTGAGTACAGGAAGCTGATGAACCATGAACAGACCCAGCTCTAATACACTCAGCTCATTTAGCAGCCCTATTATCATTGTGAATATAATTTGCGTGGTAGTTATAAAGATTACTAGGTAAGTAGCACATCGTGTTGCTGCAACCTCTTATTCTTTTGGCAAGCTAGAGTTAGGCTGACCCAAGAACAGAGCCAATCATTGGGATGCACAAGGCAGGTGGTGGCAATCACATTTCATGACAGTGGTGGCACTCCCCTCTTTCAATGACCATGATGGAAGAAGTTGAGTCCTGTCTTGAACTTTGGAGGTTAACCAGCTTCTTTGGTCAGTTATTCACGAAGGATGAATTGGCTGCTCTTTAGTAGTTGGGAGCATCAATCTTGTGGGTGATCAAGCTAACTAGGACTAGAGAGGAAGAGAGAAACAATAGAAGATCAATCTTTCAATGAAAGTTTGTGACCTAGCTAAGTCAAGTGAGTGAGTGAGAGAGAGAGAGAGAGAGAGAGAGAGGGAGAAAAGATCATTCATTAGTATAGCATTATGGAGAATGTCCCCGATTTTTAGGACACATGGGTGGTGTGAGTAAGCCAAAAAGATTGAATAAAAGAGGAATTCAACCAATATCATTCTGGCAGGCAGGGTAGAACAAAACACCCTTGGCATTAAGGTGGTATAACAAAGCAAGAAAATGACAATGTTGAATATATCTATAGTAATCCCAATGCAAGTTGGTATAAACAAAAAATGGAAATGGAAGAAGTGCAAAGCGTTTATTGACATGAATATAAACATGAAGTTTTGCAGAGAAGAGTTTTTCAATAGTGGTTATATGTCCACATTACACTCATCGCAAGTGTGCATGGAGAGAGAACCTTGCACAAATTTGTTCTAAATATACCATAATAGATATGTGAAAATAGTACATATCACAAGTATGATTAGAGAAAGAACTTTGCACAATTTTTTTCTAAATATACCATAATAGATAAGTGACAAAATAGTACAATTGAACATTAAAATCAGTGATATATGAATTTGGGTATAGGATCAATTGTGCTTGATGATTTAGACCTTACATCATCATCAAAGATTTTGTAGTCCTACAAATAAATAAAGCGCAAAAGCTTATCCCTTGAATATCCATTGAGTTTTGCTGTGGAGAGTATAAAATAAGGAGGAAACAAGCTAGCAATAATCCTTCTACGTTGGAACTTATTACCAAAGAGTTGGAACAAGAAGAAGCCATAGGAAGAGTAAGGGCCATTAAATCTCAAAATATGTTGCTAGGAAACAAGTGGAGTTGATGCCACAATTTAGAGAGGTGGTTGAAGCACATTAAAAGCTTGTTGCATTGTCCATTCATTACAAAGTTGTACCAAAGATTCCCCTATATCATACATTCTCACAATTAATGATATTCCAGAATAAAGCAAGCCCATACCAAGTTAAGCACCAGATCAAGGATCATCAGGCATGTTGTTACCTAGATCTTACTTCAAGATCTAGATTAGATTTGTATAAATGTCCATCCATTGAACATCAATTCAAATTATAAGTACTCTTTCATCATTAAATAAGTAGCAAACATCCTTTAAAATTATACCCCCGTAATTGGAAAAGAGGAATCACATATTGTAATTAGGATCATCAACTAAATAATCTTCTTCTCTCCTCCTTCAGGATCACATTGAGATCTAGAATGTGGTGATGTTCAATCACCCAAGGATCTCTAACCCAAGCATGTCAAAACATGTAAGAAAAACACATTCTTATTCCTTTTTTGGAACTCTTTGAAAGATTCTCTTTTTGACTATGTTATGCTCTAACCCAAGCATGTCAAAACATGTAAGAAAAACACATTATTATTCCTTTTTTTTGGAACTCTTTGAAAGATTGTCTTTTTGACTATCTTAACCATTTTAGGATTTGACTCTGGTTCAAGGTTGATTTCTATTAACTCTTCTCGAGACATGGTAGAAGAACTTTATTGATGTTGCATAGCTTGATCAAACTCGGGGAAGGTAACACCTTCATCATTGTCTTTCTCAGATTCAAATGCTAATTCACCAATATATGGGTTTACCCCCATCTTGTAACTATCCATGTTACTAGGAACATAAGACACAAAAGGCTTGGTGGTGTCACTTCTCACCCACTAACTACAACAGGGGGTTGAACGATGATGATTGGGGAGAAAAAAGGGCATAGTGATAAGGTGATGTGTTGTACATAGAGGACTATATATGGAAGACATGGATGGATATATACATGATGTAGAACTAAGCAAAGGAGAAAATATACTTGTATTTTTTTTCCAATTCTTTTGGTATTTTTGGAATTCTAAGGATAAGTGGAGATTGTAAATCACATATTTTGGCTTTTTGTAATTTTCTATTTTTATTCAGTAAGATTCATGGAAACTTTGGTTTTGGAGATATAAATGAGGAAGGTAGGGAGATTTTAAATTTTGCTATGGCATTTGATCTCTTTATAGTCAATACAATCTTCAAAAAATGAGATGAATATTTAATTACTTATAAGAGTAGTTTATCACAAACACAAATTGATTACTTTATTTGTAGAAAAAAAGATAGAGTGTGTTGTAAAGATTGCAAGGTAATTTCAGGAGAAAGCTTAACTACCCAACATCGACTTTTACTTATGGATTTACAAATAAAAAAATGGACAAAGAAGACGAGTGCATCGAGCTATTCAGACTAAATGGTGGAACCTCAAAAGCGAGAAAAAAGATATATTTAAAGAGAAAGTCCTTCAAGGAGATGTTTGGAATTATGTTGGTACACCCTGTGATATGTGGAACAATATGGCTATACATATTAAAAAAGTGGCGAAAGATGTATTAGGTGTATCTAAGGGAGGTGTACCAGCACAAAAAGAAGCTTGGTGGTGGAGTGAAGTAGTACAAAATAAAATCAAGGCAAAGAGGGCATGTTACAAATTAGATTATGCTAAGAAAACTAGTGAAACTTTAGAGGCTTATAAGAAAGCAAAAAAGGAAGCGAAAAAGGCCGTGAATGAAGTAAAAGCTAAAATTTGGAAGGATTTATATAAAAAACTCAACTCAAAAGAAGGTGAAAGAGATACTTTTAGGATAGCTAGGGCTAGAGATAAGAAAACTAAAGATCTTAATTATGTTAGATGCATCAAAGACGATGATAAAAAAATTCTAGTGGCAAATGATGATATAAGAAATATATAGAAAAATATTTTTATAAGTTTTTTAATGAAAATAAAGATGTTAGTATTAGCTTAGGAGAGTTAGCCAATCCAGAAAAGTATGTAAACCACAATTTCTACCGACGTATTCAAAAGAATGAAGTCAAAGAGGCTCTTAAACATATGAAGGGTGGTAAATCGTTTGGACCAAATAATATTCCTATAGAAGTTTGAAAAATACTAGGAGAAATAAGAATCACTTGGCTCACAAGACTATTTAATGAAATATGGAGAAACCAAAAGATGCCCGAGAAATATAGAAAAGTACACTTATACCCATATATAAGAACAAGGGAGACATTCAAAATTGTGCGAATTATTGAGGTATTAAGTGAATGAGCCATACTATGAAATTATGGAAAAGAGTTATCGAATGTAGGTTAAGACAAGTATCAAGTACAACAGAGAACGAATTTGGATTCATGCCAGGTAGATCTACTATTGAAGCGATTCGCCCTTTGAGATGTCTTATGGAACATTTTAGAGCAAAAAAAAAAGACCTTCACATGATATTTATTGATCTAAAAAAAGCTTATGATAGGGTACCAAGGGAGGTTCTTTGGAGAACTTTGAAAAAAAAGAGGTATCCCATCGACATATATTAACCTTATAAGAGACATATATGATGGTGCAAAAACATGTGTGAGAACTCATGAACGAATGAAAGACTTCTTTGAAGTTAATATTGGGTTACATGAAGGATCAACTTTAAGTCCATACTTATTTATAATGGTGGTTGATGAGTTAACAAAACATATTCAAGATGAAGTACCTTGGTGTATGTTATTTAAAGATGACATTGTATTAGTGGAAGAGTCTAAGGAAAAAGTTAATAGAAAATTGGAACTATGGAGAGAAACATTAGAAAACAAAGGCCTCCGACTTAGTAGAACAAAGACAGAATATATGGAATGTAAGTTTGATCATTTGGTTACTTTGGAGGACATAGAAATTAAAATTGACACACATTGCATCCCACAAAAGGAAAGTTTTAAATACCTAGGGTCAATTTTTCAGAGTGATGGAAGAATTGATGGAGATGTTATGCATAGAATTATTGTTGGTTGGTTAAAATGGAGAGGAGAATCAGGTATTCTTTGTGATAAGAAGATACCATTAAAGTTAAAAGGTAAATATTATAGAGCAACAATAAGGCCTGCCATGTTTTATGGTTTTGAGTGTTGGGTAATTAATCATCAATATGTACAAAAGATGTCTGTGACAAGAAATGAAGATGTTGAGATGGATGAGTGGTCATACAAGAAAAGACCGTATACATAATGAGGTTATTAGAAACAAATTAGGAGTGATACCAATAGAGGATAAAATGAGAGAATATCAAAAGAAAAACCTATAAAAAGGTTAGAAAAACTAAATTTGGAAAGTATTAAAAGAGGTAGAGGATGACCACAAAAGTGTTGGAAAGAAACAATAAAGAATGATCTAGCTTATTGTGAGTTAATTGCTAACATGGCACACGATAGGTATCTGTGGAAACAAAGAATCCATGTAGTCGACCCCGTCTAGTATGGGAAAAGGCTTAGTTGTTGTTGTTATTCTTTGAGATTTTTTGACTTTTTGGGTTTTTACGATTTGGAGACCTTTTCGGGTTTTTACAATTTTCTATTTTTTTGGATTTTGGGAATAGATATTTACATATCCAAGTAGGGTTAGAATGGGAAGACGTACATGGTGTTGCCTTGACCGCAATAAAAAGTCCACATCAAGTTCGAATGAAATCTCTCTTACTTGATAGAAAGGGAGAATGGACTAGTTTAAAAGATCTAGCTCAAAAATAAGGACTTCATACCATATGAACCAAAGTTGAGGTCCTCATTGACCCCACGTAAGTGCAATGTGAAGAGTGGGCGAAGGGTCATGGAAAGTGCACCCCTTGACCAAATGAAAGGACCATCAGAAGGCCCTAAGGCAAATAAAGGGTCATATCCTAAACCTTATCTACCAATATGGAAGTGAGGCTCAATAGAATAGGTTAAACCCTAGGAATCAGGGCACCAAAGTCCCAAAAACATACTCTACCTCATAGAAATGAGTATCCTCAAAGCTTTCTTGAATCAGGAAAAATTATGGTAGTTAGGATGACGGTGAAGTAGTGAATCATCAATCCTCTCCTCCTATCGGTTGAACCTAGGTCCATATGGTCAATGATGGTGACCTGATAGGAGATAGAATATAATAAGCTAGAAATCACTATCAACCTCAAGGATCAGTTGGTGATGATGGACTTGGCTCAAACAACTAGGTGGGAGCCAAAGTAATGGTAAAATGGAGGTTTGAGCTAGTACCTACAATATCAATCATATGAACGTTGGCACCCTCTCCTACCACTACGACCATTTGTCCATACCATTGGATCTTTATGCATCTACAATAAGTAGATGGCACGACTTTCAGGTTGTATATCCAAGGACAACCCAAAAGGAGGTTATAGGTGGTGTTTAGGCTTATAACATGAAATAACGATTGGTGGTAGGACATCTCTATGGTTAGGAAGATAATCCCTATAGTAGATGAGGGTGTGACTATCATACCCCATGATCTGAATGCATGAATATAAAATAGTCTTTGGTGAGTTTAAGTTGATAGGAAAACCTAAGGACAAGATGTTGCGGCCTCTGTCTATGTCTACTAGATGTTTGAAAACTTTTCATGTGTATTGTTAGCCTTCACCATGATAAATAAGGCATGATCTTGAGAGGAGATAAGCTTAGGTAAATCCTCATCCAAAAAGGTAACAGGTGTTTGAATTAAAATGGGGGAGGCAAGGACTGTTAAGGCCCCAAGCAAAATGTGTTGAGGGATTTTGACCTTCTTAGAGATATCTTCCAGTCTACATGTGTTTTGGAGATACCTTGATGAACTCTAATATGGATAATATGGACTTGGGTCCGAAAAAGATGATTTCTAGGTCATAGTTCTGTAAAGGTCCCTCGCCGTAATCTTATGTAGGTGCTAGAGCTTGAAGACTTCGAATCATGACTGCTCTTGAGTATACATTTATACAAGCTCTCTCAAATGTCTAGGTTGGTAGACCCAACTAGACTTGGTTTCCTCATCAACCGGTAATAGAAGTGCTAGAAGAGGATGGGCAAGTACTTGGCTCTCGCTTGAAGGGAGTCCTAAGGATGATAACGAGTGAACTCTTGGGTCCAAAGATGACAAAAAAGTCTAGACCATATACATAGGGTGGAGTGCTTATCACATGAGCCTGGCCGAACAAGAATTAATGTACCTTTAATGCTAGAGACCAAGTATAGTACCATCTATACTCTCTAGGTCTTGACAATACTTTGGAGTCTATGGATGTGCCTTGGAAGAGTTGTTAGCATTGGGATGATACTCCAGGATGATCACAAATGATGCTCTAGAGTCATAAAAGGGTCCTCTGACTGAGGATGTGACTCTAGGTCTTGAGATGGGTATGACTCCTTGGAGGTCCTAATGAAGCATCATCTTGACAAACTCTTATATGGTGAGGAATAGGGCCCCTAGGGAGAATATCTATTTATCCTCTAAAAAATGGTTCTAAATTATAAGATTTGATAGGACAATAAGTTAAACAAATGACCGAGAGGCTACTTTGGCATTCCAAGTGACTTTTGTGAGTCATTTTGAACCCATTTCTTGTAAAATGAAATCAAAGCCTCTTGATATAAATATTTACAGCAATTTCTAATACTCAATAAAGAATTGGTTTTAAATTATAAGAATTGACCTCAAGCAAATGATTTAGTAGTCACTTTAGTTCTCTAAGTGATACTAATGAATCATTTCATGCGTGATTCTTGCAAAATAGAACTCAACATTTTTTAGTGTAACCTTGATTGCATATTTGTTTAAAGTAAGTGGTCAATGAATAGTAAACACCAATTAGACTAGCATGTAGCACACAACATGGAATTTCAGACAATGCTAAGTATGAAGGTACACATGTTTTCAAGAAAATATGTAACCATACTCATGATTCTATATGTTGGTGACCAAGAGATGTATGAGAAATCCTAAGCAAAGAAAGCAAGCAAGCTACCAACGCAAATAGAGTCAAGATCCTAAGGCACAAGTAAGCATCATGTTCCACTAGGAGTAACAAATATTGCGTATGCGTAAACTTTTTGATATTATAATCTCCAGTTTATGTATACAAGGGTTTTTAATGTTATAAGATTAAAGAAAAACAATAACAAAAATGGAGAGATGAATGGGCTACACTTGAGAGTCTTCTTACTCTATCAAGTGAGGATCAATTACAAGCACTACACGCTACCGTAGGATCTGTAGATTGATTACCAAAACAGAAATTCTAGGATGCAAAAACAAAGAAAGAATTCTTCATAATAAAGCTTTGATAAGAGAAGATTCAGATGCAACCACATACAACAACAACAACTAAGCCTTTTCCCATATTAGGTGGGTTAATTATATGGATTCTTTGTTTCCATAGAGCCCAATCATGTGCCATTCTAGCAGTTAATTCAACATAAGCTAAATCATTCTTCTCTCATGTCAGGGAAGATTGAATAAATTTTACTAAAGACTTGCACATTAGAATCATGAATAAATATACTTATGTGTGCATATGCCTATGATACATGTCTTGGATTTCTACTCACTACTTTGATGCCATGGGTTTAAAAGTTGCACATATGGATGGAGTTCATTGATTCAATTGAAAGGAAAGATTTCTATAGATGTATTGTGGAGGCGATAATTTTGTGGTGAGCATATGGGAACGATAAATTTCTGTCACATGAATAGGTGTGGTTAAGTAAGATGTTTTAATCGAAAGAACATGCATGATAGAATCAAGGGTTTGCTCTTCTAGGCACTAAATCACATAGCCTAGTTGTGTACTCTTGGGTTGTGTTAGGTGTTAAGAAATATGTAAACCTAGATTTATTGATTGATAAGAGGTCACACAACTATACAAAGCACTTGAAACAGATAGAAGAGGAAAATGCAACCTATAGTTGCCTCTCTCTAGTTTATTAAGCTTGCTTTCTTAGTGTTACAAAACTAATTTAAGCATATATATATATATATATATATATATATATATATATATATATATATATATATATATATATATATATATATATAGTCCTCTTATAATTTGAAAGACAAAAATACCCTAATTACAATTTGTCTAATAGGTCATTAGGATAAACTGGTCCAATTAAGACACCTCTCGAGCTGATCCACAGTTTGGAAGAGGATCTAGATCTAGGATCACCTTCTAAACAATCCTCCTCAAGTTGGGAGAAAGATACTAATGACTCGCAACTTGAGAAGAACATTTACAAGGCCATTACAGTGAACTGCTTTGGTAACAATGTCAGCATAATGATCTTAATACTTGACATATATTAATCAAAATTTCTTGTTGGTAAAATTTTCTCTAATAAAATGGCAATCGACCTCAATATGTCTAGTCCTTTCATGATAAATTGGATTCAATGTAATTTGAATAGATGCTTTACTATCACAATAAAGAGGAATGATACCTCCTATTTTCATACCCAACTCTTTCATTATAGACTTTAATTGTATTCCTTGAGCCACTACTACGTATTTTGCTTTTGCACTTAATCTGGCTACTACTTTTTGTTTTTTGCTTTTTTATGACATAATATTACCACCAATCAATGCAATATACTCGAAAGTATATTTTCTATTATAGAGAGAACCTGCCCAATCAACATATGAAAATAACTCAATATATACCCGTAAGTATATACCCAAGAGTACATTTTAAATATCTTAATGTATGATAAATTGCATTCGTGTGAGCTCTCAATGTAGCATGCATAAATATGCTTATCATTCCCACTGCATATGTAACATCTAGATGGGTAATAGTAAGATAAATCAGTTTTTCAACTAATCTTTGATATTTGCCCACATTTTCAAACATTTCTTCATCTCCAAGATGCAATTTTTGATTGGTGTCTATTGGGATTATGCTCTTTTTGTAGTCAATCATTTTAGTATCCTAAAGCAAATCTATAGTATATTTCTTTTGAGTTATAAATACACCTTTGATGGAATATATAACTTCAATTCCCAGGTAATGCGGTTGGCTCAAGTCTTTTAGATAAAAATTCTTGTACCGTTTCACTTTAAGTGTTTCAATCTCTTCTAAATCATCACCTTTAACTATAGTATAATCAACAAAAACAATCAAAATAGATATATTTATTTTCTCACCTCTTTTAATAAACATGATATGATCATTCACACTTCTATGATAACTTAGAGTTGTTATGCCTTCACTAAATCTTTCGAACCATGCTGAAGAAGATTGCTTTCTTTAACTTACACCCCTTATCCTTCAACCCTTTTTCATTAAATCTAGGTGGTAACTCGATATAGATTTCTTCTTGAAGATTTCCTTATATAAACACATTCTTCACATATAGTTTTCACATATTTTAATCTTGGTGAGTCTAACTGGAGATTTCCATATGGAAGTCAATTTTGCTACTAGAGAAAATATTTCATTGTAGTATATCCAATATGATTGACTATATCATTTGCCTAGCAATCGAGCTTTATAGCATTTCATACTTTCATTAGCTTTAAATTTCATTGTACACATCCATTTGCATCCTACTGGTTTCCTTCCTAGAGTTAGATCAACAATACCCCAAGTGTTGTCCTTCTCCAAAGCCATCAACTCACTTTGCATAACTTACTTTCACTTCAAAGACTGATTTGCCTTCTTGAAGTTCTTAGGTATACTCAACATTTTGATAATTTCTTTAGGTATAGGATGTCACTTCTTCACGTGTAAACCATGAAACTTACTGCAACTCTTTTATAAGTAGGCCCTTTTGGAACTTGCATAGAAATTACTTTAACAAGGCACTCCTTGGAGGCAGTAAAGATTTCTTTTGAAGCTCAACATCGGGGCTATTTTTGTTTCTTTTAGAATAGGATCCTAAAGATTTTTAAGAAAGCTCTACCATTAGATCCTAGGGTATTATATAACGCTTATAGTTGTTGGAAGGAAATAATAAAGATTGATCTAGCTATATTAATTGTTAGCATGGTACATGATCAAGCTCCATGGAAACAAAGAATCCACATAGTCAACCCTATCTAGTTTGGGAAAAGGCTTTGTTGTTGTTGTAGTATAGAAGAGATTTCTTGTTACGCTCGGTGAGACCAAATGTCTACCTGTGTCTTAGGATCTTGATTTTGTGAGTCTTGATAGCATGCTTCCTTTTTTGCTTAGGATTCATACACATCTTTCCTCACAACCAACACATAGAATGTGCACATCAAGAGTGTGGTTATATTTTTTTGACAAAATGTTGGTACTGTCTGCACTTAGTATTGCTTCAAAACTTTTATATTGTGTGCTACATGCTAGTGTAGTTAGTATTTACTATTTAGTGACCATTTGGTTGAACCAAATTACTTCGGATGAGAGCATTGCCTAGACATGGATCCATATTACAAGCCATGAACAAAGTGCATGTGAATAGCCCATGAAATAGAAGGCTACGATAGTGGACCCATATTATGAGAAATGAATCACACGTCTCATTTTCTCACAAAAGGCTACCATAGTGGCGCCATGGATGTTCCAAACTCGTGCATGATCACCTTCTCTTGTAAAACCTTCTCTTAAAGCACACAAATTCTGAAGCCAACAAATAAATGGGGAGGAGAAGGGGAGAACTACTAGGGGACAAGGTGATGGATAGTGGGTGCAATGGAGGCAGAAGAGAAAATGGTAAAGGTGTGTATGAACCTGAAGGCTGCTAGGAGGTGGAATGTGTGTAGAGTTGATATTAAGAACAATTTTTAGCGAGGGATGATGCTCTCTACTGTTGGTAAAACCCTTCATAGTGATAAGGAATAGGGAATCGCAAAGAGGGATGGCCTATGGCTCTCCTACTAGAGGGAAATGAAGATGATGCTAACTAATGGGCTCTTAAAGGTTGACAAAGGACACAAATCTGTTACGTCTTACGTTGGGTCTTCGCCAATATGGTCGTTCGCTCCTGTTTTCACCTTTTGGAGATCATTTCAGCAAACGTGTTGATAACAGGGGCTTGGATGTTCAAGATTCTAGGGATGAATCTGATACGAGAGTTGATGTGCCGGGCTCGACATGGGCTCCGGTTTCGGGCTCTCTTTCGCTCTTCTGGTCCTACTTTCATTAGGCCAAGTCGCTTTGTGGGATTTCAAAATACCTTTTTAAAGGTTTTAAAACTATATTATACATATTTTAAAATTGCTATAGTTTAAACATATGTACAGGGTTGCCTGAAAGGCTCCTGGGTTTCCAGACTCAAAATAGCCCTTTGGGGCAGCTTTTGCAAAACCAAGTGTTTGGGGAAAATCGTGGGATTTGGGGTGTTTACAATATCCTAATTCCTTTTTACCGACATGTCCATTTAAATCTCCTCCTAAACAAATCATCTTCCTTTGTGGAATCTTTTGAAACACCTTATCTAACTCTTCCCAAAAAACTGTCTTTATACTATCTTCTAGTCCTACTTGGGGTGCGTAAGCACAAACTATTTCAAAACCTCTGCTCCTAACATTAATTTCAATGTCATGATTCGGTCATCATATCGTTGTATGTCTACTACACTCTCCTTTAAAACTTTATTTATGATAATACCAACTCCGTTTCGAGCCTTTTCTTTACCTGAGTACCATAATTTAAAACCTGTATCCTCTATCTCCTTTGCTTTTTCTCCAACCCATTTTGTCTCTTGTAAACATAGAATATGAATCTTTCTCTGAATCATATTATCTACCACCTCCATTAGCTTACCCGATAATGTTCCGATATTCCAAGAATCAATACGAATCTTATTATCTAGGACTAACTTCCTTACCCCCCGCATTCGTTCATAATCAAAATGCGGAGACCCTCTATGAAAATTTTTCATTACATTTGGGCGGTAATGTAGCGGGACTAACTTCTTTACCCACACCCATCCATGATTTGGGAACCCTCTTTGCAATTGATTCACTACATTCGGGCGAAAATGTAGTGGCCCTTGCTTACTTCTTATTGCATTCGGGCTCTGCAGCACGTCACTAGGCGAAGATGCCCCAAAGCAATGCTCATAATTTTTGTAATCCATGTTATAAAAATCCGACGAAGTTTTACACTGGCTGTCGGAAGCCTAACACAACCCTCCTCCTTTATCCGGGCTTGGGACCAGCAATGCAAGGGTGATCCCTTACATGGGCAAAGCTTTTCTACATATCCAAACCATCTTAAATAATTTGTCTTCATTTTATCATCTATTGGTGTTACTTTTAATTTATTTTTAATAACCTCATTACATATGTGGTCTTTCCTTCTATGCCCACTCATTAATTTCTGCATCTTTATTTTTGCCATAGACATCTTTTATACACATTGATAACTAACTGCCAAACACTCATAACCATACAATATAGTGGGTCTAATTACTGCTCTATAATATTTACCTTTCAATTTTAATGGTATCTTCTTCTCACATAGAATATTTGATTCATCTCTCTATTTTAATGAACTAGAATTACATATGTAATATCTCTATCAATTTTTCCAACACTTTGAAAAACTGAAACTAAGTATTTAAAACTTTTCTTATGAGAGATACAATGTATGCCAATCTTAATTTCTCTGTCATTTGATGTAATACAATAACCAATACACTAAGGGACTTTATCTTTAATATATTTTGTTAGCTCGTCAATAACCAATACAAATATTGATCGTTGATATAATCCAATATTAACCTCAAAGAAATCTCTCATTCATTTATGTATCCTAATACATGTTTATGCATTACTATACATGCCTCTTATATGATTGATATAGGTCAAAGGGATACCTCTATTTTCCAAACTTCTCTAAAGAATCTCTTGACATGAATCCAAATTGGTTATCTATTGTACTTGATATTTGTCTCAACTTGAATTAAATAATTTTCTCAAAATTTCATAGTATTACTCATCAACCTGATACCTCAATAATTTGTATAATTTTGAATGTCTCTCTTATTTTTGTATATGTATATAATTGTATTCTTCCTCTATTTCTCAGGTATCTTTTGTTTTTTTATATTTCATTAAATAACCTTGTAAGCCAAGTAATACCTCGAACTCCTCGGATTTTCTATATTGATATAAAATATTGTTTGGTCCTAAAGATTTACTAACTCTGATTAGTTTAAGTATCTCTTTGACTTTATTCTTGTGAATACATCGGTAGAAATTATGGTTTATATAATCTTTGGATTGGTTAGCTCTCTTAATCTAATATTAACACCTATATTTTTATTCAAAAGCTTATAAAAATAATTAATTATTTATTTTTTATATCAGTACTTACCACTAGAATCTTCTCATCCACATGTTTGATGTATCTAACAAAAGTAAGATCCTTAATTTTCTAATATCTAGCCTTACACATGTAAACTTGACATCGCTATTCCAAGTCAAGTAAACTTGGACAGCATCTCAAGGTTATTGGTGGGCCTGTCATGGTCAAGGTCTTCTACGCACGATATGCCGACAACATACTCTTTGGTATTCCGGTTGTCATGGCAGCATCCCTTTCAAAGACTTCCGCCACCTCCGGGCAAGGCAGCCGCCCCCACTAACACTGCCAGGTTGATTAGAAAGTGAAAAAACTTATTGTTTAAATATATATTCTTTCTCATTTTAGAGGTTTAATCATTTACTTCGAGTAGATCTATTTATTCTTTGTCCACTTTTTTATTTGCAAATCCATAATTAAAAGTTGAGGTTTGGTAGTTTTTCAGTTACTTTTCTTTGGTTTCAATTCATAAAAAGCAGAACTTTTTTGTGTGTTCTGAGGCAAGAATGCATCTGATATGAAATCAATTACAACATGAGATCATGACCCGAATGATGGAACAACTCTATGAAGCTGGATTATGGCATGAATATGAAGTTGATCAGAATGAGACAATATGGTAGGACATAAACAAATTAAAGCATGACCTAGTCGCTAAGAGCACATGTATGAAGTTGATTGAAGCACAAAAGTGCATGTTCAAACCGATCATTAAGGCCTAAGACTAGTTATTGCATGTAAGCATTAAGCCAATCAAACGCCATGGTATGAGATCATATGGACTGAATCAAGATGAGGTCAATCAGTATGATGGCATGATATTGATCAAAAGAAAATCAACAAACGCATGGAATTTAGTTGAAGCATGCTAATAGAGCACAAACTAAATCATTCTTAAAGGCATGAACTTAATAGGTCTAAAAAAAATGAATCAGAAACCGATAGTGACGGAGATTGAATCAACATGAAATCAATCACAAGTTGATTCAACATTGGGATCAGTCAACATGAAGGATAAGTCAGTGTAAAACCAAGATGAAGCCAATCAACATGAGGGAGTATGGGCCTGATCAATTGAATACATGAAGCATGAGCCAATCCAGGGCATGAAATCTTGAAACAATTTAGAGCGTGGAGTGCCATAGCATGAGAGAGATCTTATGTCTAGGATGAAACATGATCAATATGAAAACATAAAATAGTTCAGCATACTTGAATTACCATGGGAACATGGAATGGACCCTAGCATGGATCAACGTGAAAGATTCTAGCATGATTTCATCCTGGACCGAACAACATAGAAGAGTATCAACATAAAACTGCATGGAATTGAATCATCAAATATGCACACACTATTGGAGACTCAATCGACTCAATGTTACCTGCAATCCAATAGAGATATAACCTTCGGCCTTTCTCACATGAACTCCCTCTTGGGTAAACTGAATTCTTGAGATTTCTAAGTGGGAAGACATGCATACTTGATTATCCCCTTCTCCTTTTAAAGGCAGTCTCCATCCTCTTAAAATGAGGACTCTATGCATAAATTTTGATTCTTGAGAAAAGAAGAAAAATTCACAATGCAATATCTTCAAAACAAGCGAACGCAGTCCAATTAATTTATGGGAATGTGGGATCCACTGGGCTTTCCACCCCGGTGTGTAAGGGTCAACTTGGTATGCTTGGAGTTGTTCTAGAATTGTCTAATGGGAAGAGAGGTATATGTGCTTTGGTACGTGTCTGGGTATGTCATGAGATACAAGAGATAAGAGGCAGCGGTCCTAAGATAGCTATAGGGTGAGCTTGTCTATCTGGTTGTATTACAGATCTAGGCTTATGTCAACTAGGATGCGACTGAAGCTTGTAGGTATGCAAAGTGGATGGTTGAGTATGGTCAACGCTGCAATAGCTTGAAGCAAATTAAGGTTCAGTTATGTAATTGGCTAGGGAAGAAGGTATCAAAAAGTCAGGTTTTGGATTGATAGCACAGGACAGGTTAGGTTCTTGGTGGAGTGAGACATGGATGCTTGGTGCTTGAGGGTAAGGAACCTAACCAAAGGGGTTAAGCTGCAGTAGATGGGCATGGCTTAGGTGCTTGGTTGTAATAGAATGCGTTAGGTTCAAAAGGTAATAGGTCTGGGGCTTTTAAGGAAAAACAGGGGTTCAACTATGCTATGAGTGGTGGATGGATTCCTTGGGTTGAGGATGAATTTAAGGTGATGCTCGGTTACAATTCAATTGGGTTTATGTTAGGAATAGAGGGTTGGAAGGGGCTTGGTTTTGCTAGGTTGTGGTAGGGTGAAAGGCATGGTTTGTGGAACATATATGCTGATCGGTAGGACTAGGAATGCCAAGGTTAAGGGTTATATCAGGAGACTAGGACAGGTTTAGTGTAGTCAAGGTGCCCCTTCACCACGATCGCATCAAGAGAAAGACAGCAAAAAGTCCATTGAATTGCGAAGTTTCATCAAACGATAATGCCATGGTCTACCGCATCAACCATCATGTCGCTACTTGCCTTTAATCAGAACTCGTGTACGCATGCATGCACACTGCAAGAGATAGAGAGGGGAAAGGAAAGATAGAGAGGGTGATATAGAAAAGAAAAGGATCTTAATTGCTGGTGTTGGCTACAAAGGATTTCTCAAAACAGCCTTTACAGAAGATGTTTGAAGGTGGCACTGGTTTCTTTCAAGGAGGTGGACAAGAACGCTCAAGGGGGGGATTTCTTTTCTCAAGTGATTCACAGGAAACATAAGAGGTTAGTTTTGTCTTCTCAAAAGGTGGAGCATTGTGCACAAGAACTTCTCAAAAGGATTGGGCCTCTCAACAAGAATTAAATTCAACGCGTTGGGAGATTGTTCCCTCTCAACATTGGTGGTCTTCTTGTTTTATGAGGTTCCCAAAATGAAGGTAGCGCCTCATCTTAGCTCCTTAAGAGTCCTCCAGATGAGTTGGAGTTGGAGATTCGGTTCAGCTGGACTTGGAAAAGATTAAGGCCAAGCAACTTTCTGTTGGAGACCAAATGCTGATGAAGGGCGAGCATGATCTGTAATGAAGAAGAAGTAGAAAAAGAAGTTGATGCTGCGGTAAACGGTTCCCTTCCAGAAGCCTTTTTGAAGAAAACACTAATTTTGCTTTCTTCTCTGTGTATTTTCATACGCTCATGGTCGTATATATTGGAGTATTTCTTTTCCTTTTCTTACGGTTACCTTTTTGGGTTTTCTGTTTCTTTTTTATGGGAGAGAAACGACAATCTTAAACCTCTATTATTTATAAAAATAAAAACGCTTTCTATATTCATTTTGATTTATGTATAGAAAATGCATCTCACACAATTGGAAAAGAGGCCCTTTCTTTCTCAATTTCATGAGAGCATTAGCAGAGGCCTTCGATAGCCACCAATTTGCCTAATGTAACTTAGTTCTCCTACTTGGCCAAAAAGGCCAAATAACGATATACAGGTTTACTCACAATTTAATGGATTTCCAAGGAGTATTATTTTCAATTGTACAATAATAGCAATTTACCTTTTGGTTATATATGTTATGTGGTTTTTCATGATCAATATGTTTTTCTACGTAACAACCAATATGTGTGTTTCCACACTAACACTTCAAGGATGTCTCGAACCAATGCATGTAACATTTTTTTAAAGAAATCTTCTAAAATGCCTTTAGTAGGTCAATCAACATATCACTAGTTGACATATAAGATATGAATATTTCATTTCATTTAAGGATATCATGAATATATTGATATTTAACCATTATATGCTTACTTTTGAAACTATCTCCTCCACTTCTAATTAAAGAGATTGTTGGATTGTTGTCATAATAAATGACAATTGACTCGTTGGCTATATCCAGCTTCAAATCACCTATGAAATGGTTTATCCAAATGGTACTCATTTAAGTCATTCTTCAAGCAATATACTCAAAATCTTGTGTATGCAAAGCTCCACAATCATGTTTCCTACAAGGCCAAGAAATAACATCATTTTCAAATAACAATATATGATTCGAGGTTGATTTGTTGTCGTCTTTCCTCTAGCAAAGTCAACATCTGAGTATCCTACATCTTTCAGTTCTTATGCTTGAAAGTATCTTAAAATCTTTTGTTCCTTTTAGATATCTTAAAATCCTTTGTACAACAACATGATTACTTTGATATCTACTCACAAGACTAACAACAAAGTAGATATCGGGTCTTGTACGCAACATAACATATATCAAACAACCCACAGCTTTTGCATAAGGAACATTATGCTTGTTTTCTCCCCCATTGGGATAATCGATCTTACTTTATTTGACTTCTTTAGTAACATGTATATTCACATGTTTGCAATCACCCATTTTAAACTTTTTGAAGATATAAGTAATATATCTCTCCTAACTTAAATACAGAAGTTTGAATTCTCCATTACAAGAAATCTTTATACCCGAGATATAAGATGCCTCTCCTATATCCTTCATTTCGAACTTGGAATTCAACTATGACTTGGTTTTGACAATCATTTTTTTGTTATTTCAAGTCAACAATATGTCATCTAAATATAAAGATAGAAAGACAAAATGACTCCTACTATTCCAAACATATATATAGTAGTCAAGTTCAGTAGCTACAAACCTAAGCTCAAAAATGATATTTTAAAAAGCCAAATACTATTGATGAGGTAATTGTTTAAGGTCATATAGAGATTTCTTCAACCTATATACTTTGTTTTCCTAGCCTTGAGTCACATATCATTATGCTTATTGCATATAAATGATTTCATATAAATTACCATTCAAAATTTTTTTTTTATGTATACTTATGTAAATCTAAATCATAAAATATAGAAATTACTATAATAGTCCTAATTAATACAAATTTCACAACAGGGGAATATGTTTCTACATAATCTATCCCATCCTTTTACAAAAAACTTTTTGCAACTAATCTCACCTTAAACTTGTTGATTGTTTCATCAATCTTATATTTTTTTAAGTATTCAAATCCTATGACTTTACTTCCTTTAGTTAAATATGTCAATTCTTATATTTAGTTTTTCTCAATATATTCAGTTTTTCTCAATATATTCAATTTTCTCAACCAATGATTTTTCCAATCTAATGATATAGATTAGATAATAGCTTGTTGATAAATCAAGTTATAAGTCAACTCATCTAAATCCACTTAATTATATCTTCTATAAGATAAGTACGATAATCCTTTAAGTAGGATAGTGTGACCTTAGGTCTTCTATGTCTACTTAAAGTTTTAATTTGTACAGGAAAATCATTTGGATCACTATCCATTGTTCAAATAATGATGTATCCACATCTACTAGATTATCAATGCTCTTATCATCATCTTTAAAGATATCATTTTTAGTTTCTTTTAAGAATTTAGCATCCCTATTTTTTATTAGGCCATGATCCTTATGATAAAATCTATATCTCTATCCAATGAAAAAAATTCAAGGATTTCTTATCTAGTTTATATCTATACTGATCAAGGATCTTTATATAGACAATAGGTCTCTACCTCCTAAGATAACTGAGGTCTAGTTTTCTATCAAATTATATCTCATGTGGTATAAGATAATATATCTTATATGTTACTCTATTTAACATATACATGGTTATAATCACTATTTCTTCCAAAAAATAAGTTAAGAAGAGAAACATCTATAAACATTGACGTAGTCATATTTAATAAGGTCTTGTTATATCTTTTACCTACACCATTTTATTAAAGTGTTCTTAGTATGATATTTTGTTTAAAAGTATCAATCTTGACAATATTCAAGAAAGTTTGTAGAGGTGTATCCACCACCTCGGTCATATCTTAAGACATTGATTGATTGCCCCAATTGATTTTTAACTTTATCTTATATATTTTTAATATTTCAAGTACCTCAAATTTATATGCTAAGAGATTTAAAAATCTATATCTCAAGTAATTATCTATGAAAGTTATAAAATAAACATTCTCCCAATGAGACCTTAGTCTAGAGAGTCCACATATATCTATGTAAATGATTCTAATAGGATTATTATCCTAATTATTTCTTTAGGTAATGATTTTCTAATAATTTTTCTTATATGTAGGCTTCACACTTATCAAAGTGTTTTTCTAAAATTCAGACAATAAATTAAAAGTTGATTAATTTTCTTAACTTATTCAAACTTATATGCCAAAGACCTTTTATATCATACATTCACATCAATAGAAAAGACACAATTAATATAGGTAGAAGAAGAAGGTTTTGAATAGACTATATTGAGAATCAAATAAACCAAAAAAGAAAAAGTGCCCATGGTTTTTCATAGTAACCTTCCTTAGAATAAAGTAAATCTCAAACCCTTTCTTGACAAGCATAGGAATAAACACTAAAATTGCACGTAAAAGGTGACACAATTAATATATCAATAAAAACAACAGAGCTACCTCCTATATCAATCTTGAGTGACCCAACACTTAGGACATCATCAAAAGAGTTGTTGCCCATATATACATGATGCTCTTTAGGCTTATATTCTTTTAGATTGAAAGCTCCCTTCTTGTTGTTTGAGATATAATGGATTGTTGTGAAATCTATCTACTAATCATAAATAGGACGACTTATATACATGCATTAAGAGATGATGCAAATCACCTCCTACTTCTCCTTTTACTCGCCTTACTAAGTGTTGTGCTCACTTTCAATTACGGAAATCCCTCTTAAAGTGTCATATCTTTCTATAATTAAAGTACTTGATTTGAGAAACACATTCCTATGATTTCTTAAAATTTTGACCACTATTATTGTTATATCTACCAAAATTTTTATTTAGCTTCCTTTTGTTTTAGTTGATCTTAGAGCTTGACCCTAAGTCATCTTGAGCTATGAGTATTTTTTTCTTTCTTATTTTTGTCCATCTACTCTTTATCAATAACAAGTTTGAGAGAAAGTTTAGAAAGGTCAAACTTAAGTCCCAATCTAAGTGTAGTAGTTACCATATTATTGGAGGGAGGCTGACTATTTAGAATAATAAGTATCTGCATAGGCTCTAAGATTACTGATTTCACTATAGCCAAGGGCCATAACGAGCATTTGATTTACATTTCAACTATATTATCTCTTTCTTTCATTTTTGTGAGTTGCATTTCTAGAAGAGTTGTAGAACATGTAATTTGGATGTAGTATCATATTTTGTAGTTATAAAATCAAAAAGTTTTTGTGATTTTACATTCTTCAAAAACCTTAATTAAGTCATCTTCCATATACGTGAGCATAATGGTCCTAGTGATCGAGTCATCCGTTTTGAAGGTTTTGTAATTCCATGTTCCTCATATGTTGCATCAAGTTCATGTAGAATTTTAGTTTCCCTTAGAACATTATCAATATCCCCTAAAATCAAGGTCAATAAAATTCTCCTTTTTCAAACTTGGAAGGTTATTCAATTTTTCACTCTTTGCCAATTAAGAAATGTAAATTATGGTGGTCATTTTCAAGTATTTGATAAAAATAACAATTAGAGGGTCGATATATATGAAACATTAAACAAGCAACAAATAATAAGAATTAAATATAATTCTAAGAAACAATTAAAATTAACTAGCCAAACACTCAACAGAAATAGCAGAAACAAAGTATGTTATTCTATAAATAATTCAAAGCACCTATTTGTAATTTCATAAAAGTTATAGGTACCATCCTCGAAATAACCATAGTTTAAAGTAGAAACATAATGTAAATTGTTTTCTATATTATAGAAAAGACAAAGGACAAAATAGTAATTTTCCCTATCTACCTACCTTTGTAAAATTTTATAAGGCAAATGGGTACTTTTGTAACTTTGCATGTCAGTCTATTTCTAGAATTATATCAAAGTACCAACTACAGTAAAAATGTGCCTTTGACCATTGTATAAATTCAGTAAACAAATTAGGGCACAATAGTAAATTTCCCTTGGACTCTACAAAAAGAGTTTGAGCAAAAAATATTTTCACACTGGTAATTTCATGATTTAAATAAAGCAATGGGGACGAAATAGTTAAAACACAATTGTCTATGATTGTCTATTGTCGAAGGCAGTTTCTTGAAAAGCCTAGGTGCTCATAGTTTTGGTTATGAAACCAGAGAAGTTGGTTTATACCAAATGAGAACAGGTTTGGGGGAGAGAGAGGGGAAGAGAGTAAGAGGGGAGAAAAGAAGTGGGAGATTGGTTTTACCTTGACCGTCGATTAACCACCTTAGACCTACTCAAAGACCATATGATTAACCACTATAGGCCCACCGACCATAGTTCCCCATTGGTTGAAGGCACGAGCAATACACGTTCATCCTTGTTTATGATTTTGTTTTGATAAAAACCAACTCCTAAAGAGGGAGAAAAGGAGAGGATGGCCTGTGCTTGCCATCTAACAATGGCCACTGCTTGGCCTGCCTTCTAGGAAGAGGTGATCTCCTTTGTGTTTCATGTTTTCAAAGAAACTCATCTTCCCTTCTTTTATATTTTGTTTCGTGTTTTGCCTTTTTATTTAGATTTGAAATATGAACAAATTGGGGAAGAAGATGGTCCTAGAGATTGAGGAAGCCTAACTTATCTTCCAATTTATCAAATATGCCTTTTTCTATCTCTTCTTCTTTTTCCCTTAGCATAAACTCTTGGTTACTGTTCTTTCGGAAAATACTCAAACATGAACATTTAGAAAAATTTTATTGTTGTAAACACCCGAAAAATAAAATTTTGAAATAAAAGGTTTTCGGCAAAATTTTGAGTTCAATTCCCAAATACCCTTTTTGAGAAAAGAACATGAAATGCAAACTTGTTCAATCAAGGCAAAAACTCAGGTTTTGAACCAAAGTTTAATCTCAAAACCAAGCCGGGATTACATCATACAGAGGAGCTCAATGCAATCTAACTTCAAGGCATCAAGGACCGAAGGTGGAGTTCGATTCGGCCAAATACAGACCGAAACACCAAAGGGAAGATGCATGCCAAGGACTACTCCACCAAGAGCACACACACTGGATGGAAGTGGTTCAAGAACCAAGCATACATTGGAAGTAATTCATCTACCCAAGATCAAGCCATGAAGAAACCAAGCAAAACCGAGCTTGGCCGATCAAACATGGAACCAACGATTACGACCAAATCAAGCCCAAAACTGTGATGAATCAAGAAGGAGCTGAGCTACATCAAAGTGGGAGATGAATCATTCAAGAATTAAATACAAAAGTGGCCGAACTTACGAAAATGGAGAAGCCTACCTAGGCATACTCGGCCACAACTTGGTGAATCGGTACATAGCTAAGAGGTCAAGCTAAGGACCAAGCCAACTGCACCAAGACCAGCCCACATAGGGCTAGTCCAAGTCTACAAAGGGGACCACATATGGCTGGACCAAAGTGGATCAAGAACCCACAAGAAACTGGTCCAACCCGCTCCATGGAAAGGGCTAGAACCAGCCCCCCTTGGCCTATAAAAAGGGGCCAAGGGGGGGCATGAAATCCAAGGTGGAAAAGGAGAGAGAAAGGAGGCTGCCTAAAGGGTTGTGTGTTAGGATTAGCTAGGAGTTCCAACAAGAGGGAACATCCATTAGAGGGTAAAGAAGAAGAGGAAAGCTAGGGGAGATTGTGGGAGCTTGAAGGAAGACGTCCAAGGCTTGGCCGACTTCATTCTTGAAGTTCGGTTTGATTGCATTCCAAAACCGTGTAAGACTTCTTTTGCTCAATCCCAATTTAAATTCTCTTCATTTGATTCATTAAATGGGGTTGTAATAATGGAGTTTCATCTTCTCCCAAGATGTAATAAGTTAGGATTTGCTGCAAATTTCGTTGGATGGATGAAACATGATGCACACACGCACCCTAAGTGTTTGATTTAATATTTTTTCCTTCCTATATGCTATGTACCCTCTATACTTCTAATCCCTTCTATGCATAAGCTATAGAATAATTTTAATTCCTTTACATTTCAGCAATTTCAATTCGGAGTTAAGGGTTGTTGCAATTTGCTTTGGTGTGAGTTTCCATTTGCATGTATTCTCTATAAAAGTTTAAAAATCATTTTCTGCATTTGCATCTTTCATTGATGTATTTTTAATTCTTTACTCTGTGATCCAAATGAGCTAAAATTTTAGGAACACTCTATTCACACACCCAGGTATTAGAAATAAAATTTTCAAGAATTTTAGGACCGTGCAGCTACGTAATAAAATTAGATAAAAACTGATTCGGTTTCTGCACTTCTGTTGCACAGTCAGATTTCTCAAAATAGAGGTTGGGTAAAAGTCTCATATCTCTGTCTACAGGAATCCAATCAAGTTTATTTTTAATACATTAGAAAGCTAACATCCATAGCTTTCTAGTAAATCAAAATTATTAAAATTGGAGTTCTGAGTAGAGAGATACAAGCTCATGTTTGAGTCTCTGTATTTCTGAAATATAACTGTTCCGAGTTAGTGAGTGAGTCCAATTCAAATATTCAATTTTGATTCAATACTACTCCGAATTTAGGTTTGTAAAAGGCTACAGACTCTCCATACTATATGCTTAGTTTGTTAAAATTTTGAAGATTTTTGGAGGCCTGTAATATATTCAAATCCCTTTTAGAAACAAGCTCTGAAAACAGAGTTCTCTATTTTTCAGCAACTTGTACACTTCAAGTATTGAATCAAAGTGCACAAGTCAAAACTCTTTCAAAAACACTTGTTCACGTGGAATGGTGTTGCATTTATTGTAAAATTGAAATTTTTAAGCGCTCAATACCGACCCTTGAACATCGGTTTAAGAAGGTTTGAGTGAAAAAAACCCGCTTGTCTACAATCGCCTAGAAGTCTAAATTTTTCAAAATATTTGCTAGTTTTGAATTAGCTGGTACGCTTGCGAAAGCATAGGTGTGGAAGATTTCATTTAAAGTTTCTCATAAACTTCGGAGTAAGAATTTTCATGTCTACAATTATCTCTGGTTAAGATCATACATTCAAGAAATTCAATAGTAGAAAATCGAACATTAACCCTTCAATTAGAGGGTTAATATTTGGTTTTGTTCTTTTTCTTACTTTTCTCTTGTATAACTTTTTGCTCTTTAGTACTATAACAAGTAAGCATACCTATGATGAAAGGCGCCTCATCTGATTGTTCTGTATGCTCTAACACCAATTATGAGGATTAAACAGTGATGAAGGACAAGCAAGATCTATAATAAAGAATAAGAAAAAGTTTATGATGCGGTAAACAGTTTCCTTCTAAAGGGTTTTTTGCTAAGGAAAGAAAACAATAATTGCTTAATTTTTTCTTCTTTTGTGTGTATTTTCATATGCTCATGCTTGTATATGTATTCAATCATTTTTGTCTTTTCTTATGGTTACCTTTATGGGTTTTTTATTTCTTTTTTTGACTATGTTAAAACTCTATTATTTATGTATAAAAAATACATTTCACAAAATCAAGAAAGGAGTCATTTCTTTCACGATTTCATGAGAGCGTTAAGAAAGGTCTTCCATGAATTACCTAATGTAACTTACACTTTCCATGTTGGAGTCCTTGATAACGTTGAAGTTTGGACAACTTCTTTGTTGGAGTCCTTCCTATGTTAAAGTCCTTGTTAGCATGTTACCTTGGAGAAGTGTGTCATCTTGGGGTAGTTCGAATTTATCTTCAATGTGGACTTATTCCCCAAGTCATCTTCCTTAATGCACCAAATAGGTATGGGTATATAAATACCAATATGTATCATCTGATGCATAAGCCATGATATGTTCCATATGCTATGATACATATTGGTATTTATATACCCATACCTATATATATAATGTACATTTCTTACATGCATGATGTATGCAATATGCTACGTATAATGTACATATATATGCATCTTGGTAATTATGTGTCATACCAAAATAATATACATAAGTAATATATGTATACATACATACATACATATATATATATATATATATATATATATATATATATATATATATATATATATATATATATATACATGCATACACATACATATGTATTTTGTATAATTTTCATGCCTGGTCCAGGTGCTCAAAACTTGAAGACTTATTTACAAAAGCAAGTTGAAGCCTAAATATATTGGTTTGATTCCATATTAAGATGTTTATGTGTATGACTTTGTGTATATGCATACATAAAAAAAAATCTTTATATACATATATGTGCAAAGCTCATATATCATATATATAATTAAATGAAACACCAACCAAGTCAAGTTGAGTTGATGAGGTTGACCCAAGCTCAACACTTGAAAAATTAGATCATATATTTTCACAAAAGTACATTTGGGCATCTAACCATGTTGACTTGAGATTCAAAGAATTGTCTCCTATGCCCTAAAATGTCTATTTAAAACCAATTTTCTAAGTTAATATATGTTTTCCTAAGAAAATTTTTGTTGTTTACACATACCTCTCTTTTGCTCTAACAATGTGAGACTTGGTTAATAACAAAGAAGTAAAAGTTAAATTTTGACTCATTTAGAAATTTTGTAGAAATTAACTTGGGACAACTTGAAATATTTCATCAAACTTGTATAATAGCATATTATTGAGATGAAAATATCATAGGACCATTATGGAATGATGAGAGAAAGGATGCCTCGTTGTAGGATATACTATGAACTATATATATATGTATATATAGTTCATAGTATATCAGAGTACAAGACAAAGAAGGAGATTTTGTAAAAGAGGTTGTGTTTATGAGAAAGATGACAAGTATTGTTGGTGGAATCAAGAAAAGTATCTTCAAACTCAAATCAGTAGGGCTACTTTGAAAACCATTTTCTTGAAAAATAAAAAATCGAAAACTAAGCTTAAACAGTCTTCAAAACTTCTCTTGAGGCTTCTGAAAGAGATGGCCTTTGGATTTCTTGGAAAATGAGCTTGTATTCATAAAAAAGGCTCAAGGGTACAAGAGTTATTTGGGAACTCCTAGAAGTAAGGCAGGCACCCCATGGTGTGGGGCAACCCCAACTCCACCAATTTCAAAAACACATGAGACTGATACCCTAAACCTTGTGCCTAAAGTGCATGAGAGCATGATGATGATGATGATGTCATCTCCAGTTCTCTCTCTCCTCATATGCAACTACTAGAGCAAGGGCTATATCTTATCATCATTGAGTTCTTTCTAAAGCATTTACAAGGCTCAAGTAACTTGAGTCCCTCCTAAAGTATCCTCAACCTGCCATACAAGCCTCTCTTAACCTGTAAATCCATCTCTCACCTATATTCGTGGTGGAATTACTCAATGAGCTGAAAAAGATAATCAATGTTGCGTCAATTGGTATACACTAAGGGGTGAAATAGTTGGACATCTATTGAGAGGATACTTGATGGGACCTAGAGAACCATAACATGAAAGAAGGCAACAATGGTGGGAATAAGGCAGAATTTGTCATAGGCAATAAAGCAAACACAAATGGAAGCAAATAAGCCCCAACAACATGAAATAGAGTAATCCTTAAAAGCTTTGTCAGACAGACGATGTGTTAATGCTAGAGTAATCCCCTTGGTGGGATAAAGGGAAAGCATTGCAGTAGCATTATCTCCAAAACATGTCTATGAACACATGCCACTTCGGAAGCCAAGGAGGAGGAAGAAAGAGCATTGCTAATGCTGTAACAACAAAGTAACTGCAAGGTAGGATGAAAATGGGACTGCGATAATAACATGATCCACCCAATGGTGTGAAGAAGACACAACTATGCTTGTGTAGGTCACCCAGTGGGACTAAGGAAAAGATGTTGTCGCCTCCTAATGACCGACCTGGTGGTGCTAAGGCATAAGCATGCCTTGCAAATTCAATACAACCTATAAAATCCTAAAACATAAAGCTGCCAACAAGATCAAGTGATACTAAAACATTGCTCATGAAAAGCAAATAGTACTAGAGATGCACCAAGCATGCTGTGAGAAGACAGGTGTGTGAATTTGAAGTGGGTGAGTAGGAAAGTGTATGATGACAAAACATGCCCTAGACGGAGAGACTCATGATGGACTAAAAAAACTCATAGAATTGAAAAGGCTGGCTTGAACCAATAGATTAAACGTAAGACACCTCTAACACTATAAGGAGGAAACTATGGCTCTAAACTAAAGAGGATTGAGTTGACACCTAAGCTGATTTAAAAGAGAGAAAAATACCCTTGCTTAAGAGAAAATGCATCTATATCACAAAAGTAGATGTTGGTGACAATCCTGTACATGATAGAATGCAAGGAAGATTCTCCCAACGTTGGTGGGACAGGGAAAGTAGGCTCAATGCTATTGGGACAAGTAATGCCCCAAAATAGATGAAGGGAACAACCCAAGCCTCTATATGCTAAGAGAGTGTGAAATGTAAGTGGTGCAAGTGGACGTCATGCCATGTGAGGATGTCCAAATAACACTGCCGATAAGGGCAAGGGGTGCCTTGTATTTTAGTACAAGCAAAAATAAATTAGAGAAAAGGTGGATCCATGCAAGAAGACAAGAACATATAAGTCAATTATTTCTAGGTGATCATGGTTAAGTGCTCTTTTTATAAAATAAAAAAATTGAAAATCTGTTTTTAGTCAAACTCTCTATCTCAAAGTACTAATAAAGAAAAAAAACACTATCAATCTTGGCAATCAAAATATTGATTTTAAAATACCAGAAAGAGCCATCTAGTGACCATAGAAATCCAAACGGACAGTAAGTATATAACACCTGAAGTACAAGAAAGATATATAATAAGATCCACTCAGTTCGAGTTGTTTGAACTTCTTGATACATAACGTTGAGATGCTTTCCTCCACATGAGTATGTTCTCGCTGTCTTGCTTGCCACATGCTTATAGCCATGAAAATAACAGTTCTTGAACTTCTCTCTATTCAAGATTCATTTGCTCCAGGTTGGCGCGTATTCCTTCCTTTTGAAGGGAAATGGACTACGAAGCATCCCCAGCCCTGATAGGCTTGTTCACCCAACCCGAGTTGTTTGTATGTGTTTTAGACATCCCAGCAACTCTACGTGCCAATCTACTTATTTGGGTCAGTTTAAAAAATCTAACCAATACATATGGTTGGTACTTACACATGCATGGTTTAACAAGTTTGTTATGCCTTAACCAAAATTTCATCTATTAAAACCAAAATTGCATCAAACTCGAGGAAGCACTTCTAAGAGCAATTTCCCTCTTCTTAACATGGGCACATGCAATCAACCCAAGAAATCATTATGGAAAAACCAATGAGTAATTAGCAATCATTAGAATTAAGGTGAAACTAAAGGCTCATTAATATATTTGAGAACTGCCTTTCAAAATTAGGCAAAGGAGTAATAACCCACCATCCATGAGTTACAAAAGATGAGGAGCCATCTACATAAGAGGAGAAGGATCTAGAATCAACCCATTCTCAATTATAATAGGGATGCCTATTCACCTTGGAGGCATCAACTAATCCAACACACATTAACTTGTCTATTTCTATTTCCTTTACTTTTATTTCACTTTTCTTTCTTAGTTGTAATTTCTATTTGTAGCCCTTCCCTTTTAGTTAATAAAAATTTTCATTCATTTCACTGCATATTGTTTGTGAGTTTGGCCTTTCTTCATTGACTCACATAATCAAATCTACAACTGTCAACCTTACAGAAATCAGTTTTGAAATTTATCAAAATTCCATATCAGGACATATTTTCTTGATTCTTAAATGTATTAAAACTTGTTTCATAAAGAATCACTTGAATCCAAGTTTGGAAGTCAGATATGGTGAGAGCATCCTAACCGAATGAGAAGTACTCGAGGTCTGAATCGACTAAGTATGCCCGAACAAAAGCTATAACTCAACCGATTCTGGTCCAAATCCACCAATTCTTGATTCTCTAGAAAGATCTGTTCGTCCTCTTTCAATGAAATAAGAAATTGTATGAACTACAAATTAGTGGAAAAATTTATAGCCAAAACAAGTAGACACCATCATGAGGCTCCTAACTAGGCTGCAAACTAGATCTAATAAGTTGAAAAAATTCAATTCATTGAGATCGGTTGACTTTGAGTTAGTTGGATAGCTATAGATTTCTCTCCTGATGCACAAAAAAAGCTGTATCAAGAGAGATACAAGCAGAATATGGTGATCCTATAAAGTGGTCCAAAGACGACCATATTTTTGTCCTGAGGTGCCTCGAACCAAGGAAGGTAGGGAACTTTTGAGCCGAACCGCACTTGAAGATTGATAAGAATTCAAAAAAGCTCAGTAAGACCTTGAAAATGCTCCAAAAGATCTTTACAAGACAGCAACATCATTTATCATGACCAACCCTCTCTAGGATACAGATAGATAGACATATTCTCAACGACCACAACCCACTTTATCCTCTCAAGAGAGGAGATTAGTGCCCTTTAGCACGACCCACTTTCGAGCAACTTGAGACACCAAGGTCTTCGTGCCATTCAAGATGTTTCATTGTGGTGCACAATAATATCAAACCCAAACCCAAAGCAAGTTTGATGATGAAACATATTGACAAAAAATAATTTTTGGGTATGGTTGATTCGGGTATGTTTTTTTCCATGTAATAGCCTATTGAACCCAAATTCAGGATTTGGAACTCATGACGCGAACTCACTTAGATTGCACCGTGTCTGCCAGGTTGACACCTCTTAGTTTGGTGGTGAGAGAATTGACCACTCTCGTGGACGATAAAATGGGCTGATACCTGAAACGGTATCTCTATTATTTGTACCTCTGGTGCAATCTATGGCGGATGTTGCTAGCCTAGCCTTATCTCTTCTCTGCTCCTTTCCCTCGTGCCCTTCGGCGACATCTGCCAGGCTCCCCGTACCCACCAGAATTAACACACGCCTGCGTCTGGAACACCAAGAATCGGGTCAGAACTTCTGGTCGGTGGCCGAACTTTCCATTTCCTTGCATAGAAGGTCCTCCTATGTCAAGGTGAGCGTCTTCCTTTTTCCCTTTCTTGGGGGTTTGGGTTGTGATTCGTTGGAGTTGGCGTTCTCCCTGTTGTACCTTCAAAATTGGAAATTTGCGCGTGGAGGTTGTCCACCCTTTTAAGGTCTTGTATTTGCTTAGGAAGTTATTTCATGTTCTCTGCATTGAGAGGCCATCGAGTTCCTTGTTTTCTGTTAGGTTAGATGTTGAATTTGTGATGTTGTATGTACCTTTTGCAGGTTAATGCTTCTATTGCCGAGAGTGAGACGCAAAAGTGGTGGGAGAAAAATGCTGGTCCAAATATGAAAGACATTCACTCGACCGAAGAATTTATTGGTGCATTGCAAGAAGCTGAGGATAGACTTGTAATCGTTGAGTTTTATGGTACTTGGTGTGGCTCTTGCAGAGCTCTTTTCCCCAAGGTAATTCTTGTCTTTAGCTCATTTTCCTTTTCCCGTTCTCTTTCCTTTTCCTTTCAATCTCAACATGATTTGGTGAAATGAACTCACAACGAACCTATGCTTTTCAACTCAAGTGAGTGCGGCAGAAAAGTTGTATTTTGATCTCTCACCAGTGTAATTCTACAAATTCAATGCCAAAGACGAACTTGTATCAGTTGTTTGTACACACGAACATTTTAAGCTAAACAAGTCATCTTTCACACCTATGTACCAAGGTGAAACTTGGTGGCTCAGAGTGGAGATGTAGGGATGCGTTCACACGTCATATAGGCGAGGACTCTTTCATCCGTACATCAATGACATTTATAGCCTCTACGAACTACTAACATAAATGGTCATATGTATGATTGTCTATAGTATCCTTTACTTTGTGTTGCGTTACTTCGTCCTTGGCCTTGTTATAATGTTTTAGACTTTATGTTTTTGTCAATTGCTACCGCTTTTATTTTCTGAAAGCGAGGCTCCTTAGGAATACCATGGCTTCTCCTTGCTGAAGACTTTGCGAATATACTATTTATGATGATGCTTGTGTTGCTCCAGGTCATCAAGGATGCATATTGTTTCAACAATGAAAACAAAGAATGACGTTCATAGTGCAAACAAAATTTTGTAGTTCACATGAAATATAGACAACAACTCCGCCCATGTAAGGGATCACCCTTGCATTGCCGGTCCCAAGCCCGGATAAAGGAGGAGGGTTGTGTTAGGCTTCCGACAGTCAGCGTAAAACTTTGTCGGATTTCTACAACATGGATTACAAAAATTATGAGCATTGCTTTGGGGCGTCCCCGCCTAGCGACGTGCTGCAGAGCCCGAATGCAGTAAGAAGTAAGCAAGGGCCACTACATTTTCGCCCGAATGTAGTGAATCAATTGCAGAGAGGGTTCCCACATCATGGACGGGTGTGGGTAAAAAAGTTAGTCCCACTACATTGCCGCCCGAATGTAGTGAAAAATTTTCAGAGAGGGTCTCCGCATTTTGATTATGGACGGATGCGGGGGGTAAGGAAGCTAGTCCTAGATAATAAGATTCATATTGGTTCTTGGAATATCGGAACATTATCGGGTAAGCTAATGGAGATGGTAGATACTATGATTCGGAGAAAGATTGATATTCTATGTTTACAAGAGACAAAATGGGTTGGAGAAAAAGCAAAGGAGATAGAGGATACATGTTTTAAATTATGATACTCAGGTAAAGAAAAGGCCCGAAACGGAGTTGGTATTATCATAAATAAAGATTTAAAGGAGAGTGTAGTAGACATACAACGATATGGTGACCGAATCATGACATTGAAATTAGTGTTAGGAGCAGAGGTTTTGAATATAGTTTGTGCTTACGCACCCCAAGTAGGACTAGAAGATAGTATAAAGACAGTTTTTTGGGAAGAGTTAGATAAGGTGTTTCAAAAGATTCCACAAAGGGAGATGATTTGTTTAGGAGGAGATTTAAATGGACATGTCGGTAAAGAGGCATTAGGATATCAAGGGATTCATGGAAACTTTGGTTATGGGGATATAAACGAGGAAGGTAGGGAGATTTTAAATTTTGCTATGTCATTTGATCTCTTTATAGTCAATACAATCTTCAAAAAACGAGATGAACATTTAATTACTTATAAGAGTGGCTTATCACAAACACAAATTGATTACTTTATTTGTAGAAAAAAAGATAGAGCGTGTTGTAAAGATTGTAAGGTAATTCCAGGAGAAAGCTTAACCACCCAACATCGACTTTTAGTTATGGATTTACAAGTAAAAAAATGGACAAAGAAGAAAAGAGTGCATCGAGTTATTGAGACTAAATGGTGGAACCTCAAAAGCGAGAAAGAAGATATATTTAAACAGAAAGTCCTTTAAGGAGATGTTTGGAATTATGTTGGCACACCCTGTGATATGTGGAACAATATGGCTATACATATTAGGAAAGTGACGAAAGATGTGTTAGGGGTATCTAAGGGAGGTGTACCGGCACAAAAAGAAGCTTGGTGGTAGAGTGAAGTAGTACAAAATAAAATCAAGGCAAAGAGGGCATGTTACAAATTACATTATGCTAAGAAAACTAGTGAAACTTTAAAAGCTTATAAGAAAGCAAAGAAGGAAGCAAAAAAGGCCGTTAGTGAAGCAAAAGCTAAGATTTGGGAGGACTTATATAAAAAACTCAACTCAAAAGACGGTGAAAGAGATATTTTTAGGATAGCTAGGGCTAGAGATAAGAAAACTAAAGATCTTAATTATGTTAGATGCATAAAAGACGAGAATGAAAAAATTCTAGTGGCAAATGATGATATAAGAAATAGATGGAAAAACTATTTTTATAATCTTTTTAATGAAAATAAAGATGTTAGTGTTAGTTTAGGAGATTTAGCCAAGTCAGAAAAGTATATAAACCACAATTTCTACCGACGTACTCAAAAGAATGAAGTCAAAGAGGCTCTTAAACATATGAAGAGTGGTAAATCGGTAGGACCAGATAATATTCCTATAGAAGTTTGGAAAATACTAGGAGAAATAGGAATCACTTGGCTCACAAGACTATTTAATGAAATATGAAAAACCAAAAGATGCCCGAGGAATGGAGAGCAAGTACACTTATACCCGTATATAAGAACAAGGGAGACATTCAAAATTGTGCGAATTATCGAGGTATCAAGTTAATGAGTCATACTATGAAATTATGGGAAAGAATTATCGAACGTAGGTTAAGACAAGTATCAAGTACAACAGAAAACCAATTTGGATTTATGCTAGGTAGATCTACTATTGAAGCGATTCACCTTTTGAGACATCTTATGGAATATTTTAGAGCAAAAAAGAAAGACCTTCACATGATATTTATTGATCTAGAAAAAACTTATGATAGGTTACCGAGGGAGGTTCTTTGGAGAACTTTGGAAAAAAGAGGTATCCCATTGACATATATTAACCTTATAAGAGACATGTATGATGGTGCAAAAACATGTGTGAGGACTCATGAAGGAACGACAAACTTCTTTGAAGTTAATATTGGGTTACATCAAGGATCAACTTTAAGTCCATACTTATTTATAATGGTGATGGATGAGTTAACAAAACATATTCAAGATGAAGTACCTTGGTGTATGTTATTTGCAGATGACATTGTATTAGTGGAGGAGTCTAAGGAAAAAGTTAATAGAAAATTGGAACTATGGAGAGAAACATTAGAAAACAAAGGCCTCCGACTTAGTAAAACAAAGACAGAATATATGGAATGTAAGTTTGATCATTTGGCTAATTCAGAGGACATAGAAATTAAAATTGGCACACATTGCATTCCCCAAAAGGAAAGTTTTAAATACCTAGGGTCAATTTTTCAAAGTGATGGAAGAATTGATGGAGATGTTACACATAAAATTAATGCTGGTTGGTTAAAATGGAGAGGAGCATCAGGTATTCTTTGTGATAAGAAGATACCATTAAAATTAAAAGGTAAATATTATAGAGCAGCAATTAGGCCTGCCATGTTTTATGGTTCTGAGTGTTGGGCAGTTAATCATCAACATGTACAAAAGTTGTCTGTGACAGAAATGAAGATGTTGAGATGGATGAGTGGTCATACAAGAAAAGACCGTACACAAAATGAGGTTATTAGAAACAAATTAGGAGTGGCACAAATAGAGGATAAAATGAGAGAACATCGTTTAAGATGGTTTGGACATATAGAAAGAAGATCAAAAGAAGAACCTGTAAGAAGGTTAGAAAAACTAAATTTGGAAAGTATTAAAAGAGGTAGAGGACGACCACAAAAGTGTTGGAAGGAAACAATAAAGAATGATCTAGCTTATTGGGAGTTAACTGCTAACATGGCACACGATAGGGATCTGTGGAAACAAAGAATCCATGTAGCCGACCCCGTCTAGTATGGAAAAAGGCTTAGTTGTTGTTGTTGTTGTACATGAAATATAGACAACGGTAATTATAAATCCTTTAACTAGGCTGTGGACATTCTCTTCATGTTAGAAGAGAATATCCTAATTGTCCAGAATTTCATAATTAATATTTTTAATATTTTCTTGAAGTCACCCATAACATATGATTACATTGTAACATCAATTTCCGGTCCTATTTTCTCTTCACTCCTGTTTTTTTTCTTCACCAAAAAGAAAACAGTTACATTGATTAACTTTTTAATGGTTAATCTTTCTAGCTACAGGTACATAGTAGTGATTCATGTCTAAGAAAATCAATTAACTACATAGTGGAAGCTGTAAGTGATTGGATTATTCACATCCAAAATGCACCTCTAGTCATTTACATTGCCTCATATCTTTTATACAACCACTCTAACTTAGCCACTCTATTTATCTCCATTTTGTTTTACAATCCTTTCATCGATGTTTTGTTTCCCTTTACTTTGTGTTACTTCAAAGAAGAATTGATGGAGATGTCATACATGCGAGGATGTATCTCTTAAAATGTAAGTCAAATATTATAAAGCAATGGTAAGGTCGATGATGACTAATGCTGTCAAGTGTTGTAAGTCATCATAATAAATGTTAGTGGCGAGGTGGATGTATGGACAAAAGAGGACCAGTTTTGGAATATCAATGTCAAAAAAAAAAATTGCACCAAAAGAAGATAAAATAAGAGAGACAATGAGGCGTTTTGAACATTTATAGAGGTGACCAAATGGTGTATTAAATGGTCAGTATACACTAAAAAAGTGGAGAAAGGTCCTAAGGTGCCTAGAAGACCAATTAAATGTGATCTTGTGTTAAGTACTAGGAAGCTCTCCCACTTTAGGAAAGGTTTGTTTTGGTTTTAGCACTGTTTTGGTTGTTGAATGTGGACCTCTTGTTCCTTCTTCCATCCTTTCCCATTGTTCACATCCAAAGCTTCTAAGTTACAAAAAGGTAGTTGACTAATAGCAACAGGAAATCACTTCTAGTGTAACGAGGATGAGAGGTGGCAACTAGACAAGGAGTGAATGTTTAAGACGCCAGTTGATGGATTGTCGGACAAGACCTAGAGGAGCCACAAACATGGCTTGTGGCATACACTACAAATGACAAGCAAGCAAGGACAAGTACAACCATCTCCCAAGGAGTAGTGGTTGAGGACAACAAAGGAAGGATGGCATTGACCTGACAGAAAGAAGAATAGAGCACTAGGGTAAGGCTGGAAGTTTGAAAGACCAGGCTTGGTTAAGAATGCATGAAGGAACCAATGGTGCACAAGCAGCTCCTGTGGTACTAAGAAGGCATCATGCCTAAAGCACTGCTTGCTGTTATGGTTACTCCAACCTTCTTTATTTAGCATGTGGAAGCAAGTATCACTACTATGATGCTACTTAGACATGTCCAATTTTGGGTTAGTCAGAACTGAGTTGTAATAAGCGAATCAATTCTAGTTATGTTTCAGTAATCATGAGTTGGGGTCCAGTTCCAATTATAGTTCCAAGGCCATCCCGAGTCTGATTACGGGGAAGTTCCTATTTGAATTTTTGTCCGGGTTTCATTTGCATTGCAGTTTATAGTTGATTTGGCTTAAAATTAAAACGTTCTCACAAAAGTGGAGTTCAAAGTATTTATGGTAAGATGAAACTTATGGGAGCCTAAAGAGCAAACAATTACCAAGTTTGTAACAGGATTGAATAAAGAGATAGCCTATAAGGTTGAATTACAATCATGTGTGTTCTTGGAATATATAATGAACAGTGGAAACATGGTGCAAGCAAATCAGTTGTGTCATGAGTAGTTAGGAACAAAATTTTAAGCTCAACCTCAGCAACTCCAGGGAATACCTCAAAATGGAGTGAGAAGTGGAAGACTGTTGGGAAGCAAGCTGCAAAAGGAGTGACAAAGAAAAGGAGGAAGTAGAAGATTTGAAACCACCTAAGAGGACCCCAAACATCTAATGCTTTTAGTGTCTTAGATTTGTCATATTGCTGCAAAATGCCAAATAAGAGGGTAATGATCTCTTGAGAGTCACATGGCGAAATTGAAAGTGAAGATGAAGCAGTACTGGAAGATGACACTATGTCAAATATGCTGATGAGAGTGAGTTGCTTGTAATTTGTTGAGCCTTAATTTTGTGGTAAAGGTCAATAAAGTGCAACATCAAAATATATTCCACACAAGGTGCAAAGTGTATTGCACCTCTGACCATACTAGTGTTACTCTCAAGGGAGCTACACTAATGTTGCCTTGACCAAACTAGTCTTCAAACTGAATATGACAAACACAAACCACCTCTGACTATATAAGTTACAGGGATTGAATAATTAAGGAAAATTATAGGTTACCAAGCAAGTTGTGTTACTATTGTCTATTGGAAGGACCTATAGAGATGAGGTATTGTGCAATGTGGCTCCAATGAGTGCAGGAAACTCTTGGCAAGACCATGATAGTGTCGTAGGGAAGTGATTTATGATGGATTCAAAAACCCTTTCACAAAAGATGGAAAGGGATTGTTGTAGTAGCTCTTATCTCTTAATGCGTAATGAGAGATAAGTTGGTCATCGAGAAAGAACAAAAAGATCATGTTTAACAATGAAAATGGAAGTTGAGGGTGCTTCCTTCGACTCCCAAATAGTACTAATGCTATTGTGAACCATGTAACACCGTATGGACGCTATCCTTTACCTCCTTAAGTTATAAGTCTCTTGGTGGGTATTTTCCAAGAAGTTGCTGAGAGGCTTATGAATATCAAATTGATCTCATGCTAGGAGCTCTCTTACCACATTGACTTATTCATAGGTGTAATCTATGGATGCCCAATAATTGAAATAAGTGAATTGGCTGTTTGAAAAAGGATATGTGGGGGAGTTTGTGAGTTTCTGTTTGATCCTTGCATCATTAGTACCAAATAAGGATGAATGCATATGGACAATTGTTGCATATGTACCAAATAAGCCGACCCCGTCTAGTATGGGAAAAGGCTTAGTTGTTGTTGTTGTTGCATATGGACAATTGTGCAGTAAACAAAATAACCATTAAGGATCAATATCGGTCCTAAGGTTGGATGATATGCTTGATGAATTAGATGGCTCTAAGGTGTTCAAAGTTGATCTTGAAAAGCGGGTACCAATAGATAAGGATAGATGAAGGAGATGAATGAAACACCACCTTTAAGATAAAATATGGATTATATGGGTGGATAGTTATGCCATTTGGTTTGTTGAATACACCAAGTACATTCATGTGATTGATTAATATTATACATAAGTTTATTGGTCGATTCATTGTTCTTTACTTTGATAGCATTTTAACTTATAGGAGGAGATTTATGAGTGCATAGAACATTTCAAAAATTCTTTGAAATGCTGTGTCAAGAGCAATTGTTCTACAGCCTTAAGAAATGCCAATATTGTCCAGGTGAAGTCGTCTTAGGTAGTGTTGTTTATACCATATTGTATCATATATCGTTTTTCTCCACGAGATAGGTACCCTGATGTAGACCTTATATCATTGGTAAATCTTGCCCGATCAACATCGGTATATACTTCAATATTTAAATGATTATGAGTTGTATAAATGAGATCATTTTTAGGAGTGTATTTTAGGTATCTCAATATTTGTCTCACAACATTCATGTGAGATTTTGATGGGCAGTGCATAGATCAACCAGTGTTATCGATACGGTGCGATACGATACATGCCTCTATATCACCCAACCAAAGTTATCATACCGTATCGTGCGATACGACCAATTTTTTTTTTTTGCAATTTCTTTTGCGGATTTTTGGCCTCTGTTCTCCTCTCTTCACTTCTCCCCAAGGCATCCTCCTATATGCTCGTTTGGGATTGTAAGTTGCATGCATAGAACATGTAAATTCGGGTTAGTTTATAAGAATTTTATTGAATAAGAATAATTTATGAACAAATAACAATTGTGACAAAATCATTTCCCATTCTGTTGCCAACTTTTAGGTATATTTCTACTACCAGTTTCTAATTTCATGAAATCACAAACAATGAAGAACAATTTGGTTGCCTCAGTTCATTGAGTGGGCATTTCACACCTTCACTATTTTATGGTTCACCTTACACGACTTTCAAGTTGAACATGATCAGCGTGTGTGAGGCTTAGCTCAGCCTATGAAGTGAGCATGTCATCATAGTTACACATAGAAAATTCCTATTTCGATCAAGCAACTCAGAAGTAATAAGATGACTTGATTTTGATCCACAACATTCATCCATCATCCTTATATTTCAAACCACTACAAGCATTAGTTAAAAAGCTAGTATACAGTAAGAGAAAAAGAGGATATCATCAAGTAACAATATCACTGGGGTGTCATATACTCAATAATCAAAGAAATGAAGCTCATCGTTTTGCTCACATATGGAAACCATCGACTTGGTCGGTTGTGTTGGAGATCTTCTTTAATTTATGTTTCTGTATTTAATTTATTGTATTTGGGTCATACGAATTTGATCCATTGGGAGCTAAGTATTATTAGTTCTACTAATTAGGGGCATTTAAGTCTTTCAAGTTATAAACTAGTATAAGTAATGCCCTAATTGTAAACTGTGCGATTAAGAGAATGGAATAAGAGAGAGGGGCGACAACCCATGGTGACGCCGATACCTTCTTGCTTCAGTTTGATGGTATTTCTCATTTAGTTTGTTATTATTTCTATTTGGGTTGTTTCTCAACATGGTATCAAAGCCTAATTTATGAGTTTAGAGCATTTTTACAATGAATTTGAGGAAAAAAAGTGATTAGGGTTTCACAGGTAGAAAACATTTAAATCAGGTCAGTTATTTTTCAATCAGGGTTTTCTAAAAACTTTTCCAGCAATACAGAAAATGAATCATTGAAAATGGAGGAAAGTTTTATTTCAACCCCTGAAATAGAGGTTAATCGTCATGATTGAAAGAGGTAAAATGGTAGATTATGATGAGAATGTTGGTTCAGACAAAGGAGAAGACTTTCAAATTATAAATATAAAGTTGGATGAAAAAAATTATCTCCAATGACCTAGATCCATCGAACTAGCCGTGATGATAAGGGGGCGATGTGATTACTTGACTAAAGATATTTCCATGCTCGATATTTCTGATCTCTCGTACTCTAGATGACAGAGAAAATGCCTTCGTAAGTGCATGGCTTATTCAATCCATGACTGCTTCTATTGACAATACTTTTATGTTTCTAGAGTCAGCAAATGACATTTGGCTGGTTGCCTAAGATGCATATGCTCAAATGAAGAATGTGGCTAAGAAGTATGAAATTATGGAAAATATTAGAAAATGTAGACAAGGAGGAAAGTCGTGGAGTGAGTACTATCCTGAACTTCGTGGCTTATAGGAAGAACTGCAGTTTTATTCAAAAACCAAATGTCAAAATTATACCAAAGAAAGAAATGAAGAATTTGAAGAACGGAAAGTCTTTGATCTTCTGTGGGGCATCTCTTTAGAATACGAGGCGGCTAAAAATAATATTCTCAGTTGAGAGGAACTCCCATATGTAAGTACCATATACACTCTACTTCTATAGAAATAAAACAGAAAACACTTAGAGAAAGAAGGAAAAATCAATCAAGATACTACTGTATTTGTAGGCAGGAATACAAATACGTCACATACACATGGTAAAGGTTGATATGGTGACAGAGACGGAGGAAAACCAGATGAAAAAGACAAGTTGACACGTTCTCACTGTGTCAAAACTAGACATATAAAAGAAATGTATTGGGAACTAGTGGGCAGGCCTACCTATTTTCAAAATAGACCTAATAGGACCTATTTCAGTTATCAAAGTGAGACATAAAAGGTGGAAACATGGCTGAATTCAAACCGCATCTACCTCTTCTAGCGTTGATCCTCAAGCTACCATGGCCTATCCCTTCTCCTTCATGGCATTGAATTATGTTTTCTCATCTAATTCCAAGATGTGAATAGTTGATTCGGGAGCGACTGATCATATGGTTGGCATGAAAGAATTTTTTTGATGATTATCAATGAATTCAGAAGGGGACAAACATCAAATCAATTGATGAATCCACCATTTCATCATGGGAAAAGGGAGTATAACTACAGATTTTGAAACTCTAAAAAATGTTTTACATTTTCCCAACATTTCAATTAATTTGTTATCAGTATGTGCCTTGGCTTAAGACTTGAATTGGATCGTAACATTCAATTCTACTCATGTTGTCTTTCAGGAACTGAGGATGGGGAAGATATTTGGTCAGGATAGCATGAGGAAGGGACTCTCTGTCTTCGAGGAGACCGGTAAAACAATGATGCAGTCTATCTATACTACATAATAAAAGAAAAAAGAATTGATCTTATGACATTAAAGACTGGGACATCTTCAACTTTCTAAGATTATGATGATATTACTAGCATTTTCTTGATTTGATTTTATATTGTGAAACTTGCCAAAAGGCCAAACATCATCGTGTGTCTTTTCCATTGAATGAATCTAGAACTTCTAAACCCTTTGAAATTATTCATACTCATGTTTGGTGTCCATGTTCTACTACTTCACTGCAAAGGTACAAATATTTTGTTTCCTTTATAGATGATTGCACTTGATTCACTATGGTCTACCTTATGAAAACCAAGGATGAAGTGAGAAATATCCTTCCTATGTATTGCCAATTCATAATCAATTTCAATTACCTATCAAAATCATTCGTAGTGACAATGGCGGTGAATTCATGTCCCAATATCTTCATTCATATTTCTTGAGTCATGGAATATTACACCAAACATCAAGTCCTTATTCTTTATAGCAAAATGGAGTTTTTGAGAGAAAAAACAGGCATATTTTGGAAGTTGCAAGAACTTTGTTGATTGTGAATAATGTCTCAAAAACTTATTGGTGTGAAGTTGTTCTAACTGATGTTTTTTTAAAAACTGCATGCCTACTAATGTATTGAATCGTGATTCTCCTTTTCATACTTTATGTCTCACTCAAAAACAATTTTATGTACCACTAAAGGTATTTGGATGTACCAGTTTTGTACATATTTTTAGTAATGCTAGAGACAAACTTAATGCTGGAGCTGTCAAGTGCATTTTGTTGGGATATTCCTCTACTCAGAAGGGATATAAGTGTTATGACCCTGAAAAGAGGAAGTGGTATATCACCATGGATGTTACATTTCATGAAAACTCAAAGTACTTTGGTGCAGACGGCAATAAGTTATCAAATTCTCTTAATAGTATCGTCTTACCAGTATTGGTAGTGGAAGAAAGGAATGAAGAAACAAGTGATCCAATTGAAGGAAAGAAATGACAAACATATTTAGGAAAGATAGTCCTACCAAATCCGAATGCTACTCTCAATCAAGATACGACTCTTGAATCAGTTTCGATAAGTACTCAAGTAAATCCTTCTAAATTTACCTATTGCTCTTCGTAAAGGAAAAAGAGAAGGAGCCAAATATCCTATTCATAAAATGATATCATATTATAATTATCCAAAAAAATATCAGTTGTTTCTGATGAATGCAGATAAGGCTTATATTTCGAAAACATATGAAGAGGCTAAACAATGTGCATAATGGAAGGTAGTTATGTGAGATTAAATTCAGATCTTGAAAAAATCAAACATGAGAACTTACATAGTTACCACTAGAGAGGAAGATTGTTGGTTGCAAGTGGGTATATACTATAAAGTATCGAGCATATGAGAATATAGAAAGATACAAAGCAAGGTTGGTGGCTAAAGGTTATAGCCGATCTTATGGGATTGACTATACCGAAACATTTGCACCCATTGCAAAATTAAATACTACCAAAATTCTTCTAAGTATGGTAGTGAATCAGAAATTGGACTTGTGATAGTAAAAAATGTTTTTCTTCAAGGAGATCTTACTGAGGATATCTATATGGACTTACCACCTGATTATAATCAGAGGACTGAGTCACACAAAGTGTGCAAGCTGAAGAAATCGTTTTATGGATTAAAACAATCATATAGAGCGTGGTTTAAAAAATTTAGCGAAGGTGTTCTCAACCTTGGTTTCAAACACAGCACGAGTGACCACACATTATTCATAAAAAATGGTGAGAAGAGTATTCTCTTGGATGTATATGTTGATGATATTATTATTATAGGTAATGATGTGAAAGAAATCACAGACTTGAAGTGAGATCTGTACAGGCTCTTTGACTTGAAAGACTTGGAAAAGCTATACTATTTTTTGGGTATTGAAATTATTCGATGTAATAGGTGTGTATTGTTAAGCCAACATAAATATATTTTGGATTTGTTAAAAGAGACTAGGATGAAAGAATGCCATATATATACTGTTCAAAGAGAGATGGTTGGAGACTATCAGAACCTATATGAAGACGTAGGCAAATATCATAGATTAGTTGGTAAACTCATATATCTCACCATTAAAAGACAAGATATAAGCTTTGCAGTATGTAGATGGATGCACTCACCATCTAGACACCACATGAATATGGTGTTTCATATTATCAGATACCTGAAGTCATCTATTACTCATGATTTATGTTATTTTCTCAATTCATCTCTCATTATTAAAATTTATTCAGATGTTGATTCAGTTGGCTTTGTGAATGATCGAAGATTTACCTCTGGTTCATTGTATGTCTAAGAGATAATATTATTTAATGAAAAAGTAAGAAACAATCAGTGGTAGCCACATCTAGTGCTGAAGCAGAGTATCGTACTATTGCCTTCGGTATGTGTGAGGGATTATGAATTTTATCGCTATTGGAAAAAAATGTATGGGAAGGATCATTCTAATTAATTTCTTCTTGTACAATAAAGTTGCACTCCAAATGACTTCTAATCTGATCTTCCATGAGAGAACAAAACATATCGAAGTTGATTGTCATTTTATTAGAAAAAGGGTTTCCAAAGAATTTTCAACATCATTCATGCTCGTTTTGAAGACTAGTTGGCTGATATTCTTACAAAACCAGTAGTTGCAAATGGATTAAAGAAAACTCTTGATAAGTTGGGTGTTTCAAGAAGTGTTGTCTGATGCATATCGTATCGTGTATCGATGGGCTCCACGATACGGGCGTATCGTATCGTATCATACTTTAATATTAAAATAATATAAAAATTAATTAAAAATCAATAAAAATTCAAAAAAAAAAATCGAAAAAAATCAGGAAAAATCTGATAATTGCTTTAAATTCATATAATGTAAGTTTAGTACAGATTGAGCATTCAACATTGAACGATTGCATCCAAATTTACATATTTTGAATCCAAAAAATAAAATACAGACACAGTTTACACTATAGTTACATACAATGTTACATTTTACAAATTGTAATCAGGATCATCAACTAAATAATCTTCATCTTCTCCTTGTTGCAGATCCTCATCATCATCATCAGCCACGCCCACACCTTCTTCTTCAAAATCAAATTCTTCATCTCCATAATGTTGTTGCGCTCCTTCCAAATTAATCCAGGCAACGTCTCTTCTGTTAGGAGGGCATTTTCTTCAGTGTCTTCCATAACCCAATCTTCTAATATATCAAAATTATCCAAACTTATTTGATCAAACTGACTTTCTTCTCTATTTACTTTTTTTAATTGCCTACGACACAAACAAAGATAACAATTAGTAAGTCATATTAAGAATTGAAAACTGAAGTTAAACAATATTGAATTGAAAATTTGAAAGTAATAGTAATACAACATTACCTTTCACGAAGGCGCATGTTACAACGAATATAACGAAGGCACATGTTACAACGAATATAAATCAAATCATTAAGCCTTTTGTGTTCTAACCTGTTGCGCTTTTTTGTATGGATGTGTTCAAAAACACTTCAATTTCTTTCACAACTTGTTGCACTACAGGTTTGGCTTAAGACTTTGACTGTAAAATCTCTAAGGTTTGGACAATCACTTCCAAACCTATTCCACCAAACATCTGTAAAAAAATACAAACATTAGAGACATAATAATCCACAGTAATGTAAGATGCAACATAAATATGAAAATAAACAATTTATCTGGACGCATCGTAGTGCGGTTGCGAATTGCAACAGGCAAACCCATCAAGTGAAGAGCATTATCATATATCTCCATCTCTCGATGTATCGCATCTGCTATGCTCTCATCAGGGACTAATCTATCGATACAATCAATGCTTCCCCGATTAACCTCACCGTCCCTTTTGAAGGTTTCTAAGTACCTGAATGATGGGTTTAGATAATATGCTGCTGCATAAATAGGCTGATGCAATTTTTTATTCCATCTACTATCAATTATTTTCCACACGGGCACATAATCTCTCTTTTTTCCATTAAAATTATTTTTGATGGCTTCTTTTGCCCTGTCCATGGCTTCATAAAGGTAGCCCATAGATGGTTTCTCCTCGCTATCGGCCAATCCCAAAACTTTCACTAACGGACAAGTAATTTTCAATAATCTGACACATGCATTCCAAAATGAACTTCTAAAAACTGTTTCTGCAATCTCATTTAACTTTCTATTTCTTCTGTTTTGAGGCAACTCTGCAAATTGTTGCCACTCATCTGAGGAGAACATTCTCGTCAAAGCTTGCTTCTGTCTCACAATACTTTGTACAGATAAGAAGTTTGTTGCGAACCGAGTTACAGCTGTGCGAAGAAGCTCTGCATTTTCTGTATATGTCTTCATCATACACAAAACAAAGGCATGGTTGTAAATGAATTTTGTAATATCTTGGCAATACTCAGTTGCTGCTTTTATTTCATCCATCTCACCAATGTCCTCGAGGATGAGATCTAAACAATGGGCTGCACATGGTGTCCAGTAGAAAGTCCCATAAATATCAGCTAACTCCTTCCCAGCTGCTTTGTAGTTAGCTGCATTATCTGTAATCAATTGGACCACATTCTGTAGCCCAACCTCCTGAATAATCTTATCAAATTCTTCTCATAGGATCTCTACAGTGTGTCTCTCCTCTGACATATCTAGAGATCTCAAAAAGATGAGTCCTTTAGGACAATATACAAGAAAGTTTAGCAATGTCCTTCCTCGCCTATCGGTCTATCCATCTGCCATGATAGTGTATTCTGTTTCCTTTCACGATTGTCTTAAAGTTGAACAGTATTGCTACACTTCAATCACGGTCTGATCTAATATCTTCCCTCTCAACTTCTGATAAGAGGGCATCCTGTATCCTGGACCAATGTTAGCAATTGCATCTGCCATTGCTTGAAAATGAAAATTGTTTGCTGCATTAAATGAAATGCATGCATCATAAAACCATCTGCCCACTACAAGGTATGCTTGATCGTGCAGTTGTTCTAAAGCCATAGCAGCACGAATTCCTGGTGTATGCTAGAAGAAGAAGCTCTTCCTCTACTCCTTCCTGAACTTTCTCTTCTACCACCTCCAAAGTCTTCAGCTGCAACCCTCTTTCCTCTGCTAGGTACTCGCGAACTGCTACTACCAATATTTGTTCTAGCATCTGAAGGCAAACTATCAGTGAATCAAAATCCAGTGGCAGTAGCATCATCAACTTCTTCATACATCTGAAAATCATCATTTTGTTGTCTCCGTTCTTGTATGTTCTCAATCATTTACAGGCATTGCCATTTAATACCTTCTGGCAAACTTCTAACTTTGCCAGTGCATGGAGCAACTTCTTTCCTGGTTCCTGCTAGGTAGTGTTTCAACCTTGAAATTTCACCACTAACCACCTTTTCACAAAATAAGCATCTAATTTTTAACCTTGAACCCTGAACTGGTATACCCCACTGCCATGCCGGATCATCAAACTTTGAATGAGAGTCTCTACCACCCCTTCCTGCCATCTCAATGGAGTACTTTAATTCAAACAAAAACCTTAAAATAAAAGCACTTTGTAAATCCCCCAATCTTTAAATAACACTCAAATCGAGTGTCTCCCACTTCATGAATGCAATAAAAATCGTATACACACACTTAATAACTTCATATTTTGTCATTAAATAAAAAATGAAATAACACAAAAAACAACAAATATAAAGGAAAAAAAATGGAAAAAACATTAAAAATATACTAAAATCTGAGTTTGGAGGCTTGCACGGACACCGTAGGACACGATTTTGGAGCTTTGAACACTAAAGAGGCGAAAATCGGCTCTTAGGGAGCTTGAGGAACCCAAGAGGAGAGAGGAAACCTGCGAAAAATCACGAGTTTCGGTCGTCCCCATGGCGTATCGCACGATACGGTGCGATACACCCGTATTCACGATATGGGCCCCCGTATCGTATCGTGGTGGCTCATGATACGATACGTATCGCAGCGATACAGATAACACTGGTTTCAAGTATTCAAGACCCAACTTGAAGGGGCACGTTAGAGATCTTCTTTAATTTACATTTTTTAATTTAATTTCTTATATTTTAGAGCAAAAAAGAAAGACCTTCACATGATATTTATTGATTCAGAAAAAGCTTACGATAGGGTACTGAGGGAGGTTTTTTGGAAAACCTTGAAAAACTGAGGTATCCCATTGACATACATAAACCTTATAAGAGACATGCACGATGGTACAAAAACATATGTGAGGACTCATGAAGGAATGACATATGTGAGGACTCATGAAGGAATGACATACTTCTTTGAAGTTAATATTGGGTTACATCAAGAATCAACTTTAAGTCCATACTTATTTATAATGGTGATTGATGAGTTAACAAAACATATTCAAGATTAAGTACCTTGGTGGGTGTTATTTGCAAATGACATTGTGGTAGTGGAAGAGTCTAAGGAAAAAGTTAATAGAAAATTGGAATTATAGAGAGAACATTAGAAAGCAAAAGCCTCCAACTTAGTAGAACAAAGACATAATATATGGATTGTAAGTTTGATCATTTGGTTACTTCAAAGGACATAGACATTAAAATTGGTGAACATTGCATCTCCCAAAAAGAAAGTTTAAATACCTAGGGTCAATTTTTCAGAGTGATGGAAGCATTGATGGAGATGTTACTCATAGAATTAATGCTGGTTGGTTAAAATGGGGAGGAGCATCAGGTATTCTTTGTGATAAGAAGATACCATTAAAGTTAAAAGGTAAATATTATAGAGCAACAATTATACCTGCCATGTTTTATGGTTATGAGTGTTGGGTAGTTAACCATTAACATGTACAAAAGATGTCAGTGACAGAAATGAAGATGTTGAGATGGATGAGTGGTCATACAAGAAAAGACTGTATATATAATGAGGTTATTAGAAACAAATTAGGAGTGACACCAATAGAGGATAAAATGAGAGAATATCGTCTAAGGTGGTTTAAACATATAAAAAGAAGAACTTGTAAGAAGGTATGAAAAATTAGATTTTTAAAGCATTAAAAGAGGTAGAGGACAACCACAAAAGTGTTGGAAAGAAACAACAAAGAATAATCTAGCTTATTGTAAGTTAACTTCTAACATGGTACATGATAGGGCTATATAGAAACAAAGAATCCATGTAGCCGACCCATCTAGTATGGGAAAAGGCTTAGTTATTGTTGTTGTTGTTTGTTGTATTTAATTTCTTGTATTTGGGTCATATGAATCACAATGGATCAGATTCTGATCCATTGGCTTATAAACCAGTATAAGTAATGCTCTAATTGTAAATCGTGTGATTAAGAGAATTGAATAAGAGAGAGGGGGCGGCAGCCCATGGTGACACCAACACTTTCTTGCTTCAGTTTGATGGTATTTCTCATTTAGTTTGTTATTATTCCTATTTGGGTTGTTTCTCAATAGGTTGAAACAACGGCCGATTAGGGTTGACACCAGCATGTCGTGTTATGTCTTGTCAAGTGGCTATGACACTAGGTCAAATATGGATCGGTGTCCCTTAAAGAGACACGGATCCCAGTTCGGTCCATGTCTTTAGAACTTGTACAAGGATCTAGTTTCAATAAACATAAAGGATCTGAATCCTTTAACGGGATCCAAACTTAATTATAAGAATCCAAATTAGGTTTTTAGGGTAGTTCTGGCTTGTTTGAGGTTCTATTTTGACACGGTTTGATCCGCTTGAGTTATAATTTTGTGTAGAATATTAATATGTTGTTTTATTATGATTTAGAGACTAAATCAAGGTGATTAAGATGGATTGACATTATGACATTTAGATTCATATAGAAGTTTTAAGTAGGTGGATGTGTTTCCTCTTTAAATGCATGTTAGGGATAGTTTTGTTGGCTTTTAAATGATGCATGAGATTATAAAGTGTTGGTTAATGATTTGAAATGACTATATATGTAATATGTATTTGTTTATTAAATCTTGGAAATGCTTTGTTAAGTACATGGACTTATTGCATGAGTGTGCTCATGTACGAGCAAAATGTTAATGGGTGTGAATCTATTTTTTTATGGGGTTTTGGGATGTCGTTAGATTATAGATAGTCGTATTAGTTAGTGCTATCTCTTAGGTTGTCTTAGTTGAGTGAATGTATGGATATACTAGTATAGTATCCATATACTTTGCCCCATAGACCCGAGAGATTAAACTTGATGAGTCGGTATTCGGTCATCAAAGTGTTCAACTCGACTGCTATGAGCATTATTGGAGGCCACATGGCTGGATAGGAGCAGAGTTAGAAGGGCTCCTACAATGTTATTGGTGGTTGAACACGGTAGAAGTCCTGAGATCAAAACTAAATTTTTATTATTGTTGAGTGCCTATTTATGCATGCATGTTTGAAGTGATTATACTGATATTTTTATTATGCTATATGATTTTAAACCTACATGTTTTTAGTATACCATAACTATGGAAATATCCCATCTATCTATAAGCACGATTGTGGTACTCATTTTATAGTATTATAGGATCAATTTAGCAAAGGTTGTGAAGTGGTCGAGGAGGTTGTAGCATTGAGGTTGGCTCTTATAAAAAAGTAGTATTTTAATTATTGAATTGGACTTTGGATTTGGATTGTGAATTGGAGAATTGGAGAATCGTATAATTGGTTGTTTGATGGACCCCACTAGTCATGGATAAATTCAAGGTAGGTATCCATATATAGAAAACCAGATCCTTCATCCATGCCTATCCATAGGCACTCAAGAGGACAAGCATTAAATGCCATTGCAAGGAAAACATCACACAACAAAAATAGAATTGGTGGGTGTACAAGGATAAAGAGTATGAGGATGCAAGAGGCAAGGTCACGATTTAGATACATACTGGTTGAAAGAGGGATTAAGTACAATAGAATTGACTGGATGGTAGAGTCATGGAAACACGTGTTTATTCCATATTTTGGACCTTTGCTTTGGAGCAATATCCTGTTAAATGATGTCTTGTATTAGTGCTATTTACGTTATTTAAGTGTTTAGGTGTATTAGTGTATTATGGTACTTTAGTATAGGGTGCTGGTTCTTCAGTGTAGATAATATTTCTTGATCCTCTTTTATACATCAAGATCTCTCCTTGTTTACTGATCTCATTTCTGTTGTCATCTATATCTTCTTTAGCATCAACTGAAACTACTGGTAGGACATACGGAGAAGTTTCCTGAGATGTAGTGGACTCCCCCTAAGAAGTATAATAGGGAATAGATTCTGTGAAGGTAACATCCATGGGAACATATAGCCTCTTGCCCAGAGGATCATAGCATTTATAGCCCTTTTGAGTATTAGAGTAGCCAAGGAAAATGCATTTTACATATTTAGGATCCAGTTTATCACGAAAATGCATTTTACATATTTAGGATCCAATTTATCACGATTAGGTAAGTGAACATATACAAAACATGTACAACCAAAGATACGGGGAACTATATGAAATGGTTTTGATTCCTTATTGAGGCACTTTATTGGACTTTCACCCTCAAGTACAGTATTGGGCAATCTATTTATCTGATGAACTGCAGTAAGGACGACTTCTCCCCAATAGAATTTAGGAATGTTATTATGAAGTAACAGAGTTCTGGCTACCTCTAAAATATAATGGTTTTTCCTTTCAGCGATTCCATTTTGTTGAGGAGTATAGGAACAGAAAGTTTGGTGGACTATACCAAGTGTATGTAAATATTTTGTTAAGTGTTTGCTAATGTACTCCCCCCATTGTCTGAACGAAGGATTTTCACTGAAGTATTGAATTGATTGAGAATGAATTTATGCACAATTGGAAAAATTGACACAACTTCAGACTTTGATTTCATTAAATATATAATTGTAAGGCGAGGACAATCATCAATGAAAGAAACAAAGTATTTATGACCAAACAAGGAACTAACAGGACTAAGACCCCAAATATCTGAATGAACAAGTTCAAAAGGCTGAGATCATCTACAGTCACTCAATAGATAAGTGGCTCTTTGATGTTTCCCAAGGTGACAGACTTCACATTCAAATGATTTTTATTCACTCTAAGATGAGGTAGAACATAAGGAAGTTTAGACACAGCTAAATGACCAAGACGACAATGCCAAAGCTTAATTTCTGAATCCTGAATTGATGGTGCTGACGCTCTATAAGAAGTTCCATGCTTAAGATGATCTTCCAAAATGTATAAGCTCCTTTGTAGTCTACCATGACCAAAGACTTTCCCCGTCTTCAGATCCTGAAACACACAATCAGTAGGAGTAAATGTTATGCTGCATTTCATGGTACGAGTCAACGAACTGACTGAAAGTAAATTTATTGGAAAACTTGGAACATGATAGACTGATTTTAAATTAGCAAAATATGTGGGTACACTTCCCTGTCCAACCATATACGAGTAAGAACTATATGCTAACTTAATGGGCTCTAGCTTTTGAAGAAGTCTGTACTTTGAGAAATAAGATGACTCTCTTATCATATGATCGGTAGCACCTGAATCAATAATCCAAGTCTTTGAATTAGAATAAGAGGATTTACCCTTGACTGTGTGAGTTGCCTGAGCTACTGAAGCTTGAGAGGTAGATGGTTGAGACTGTTCAGATGGTCTTGTCTCTAATCCTTCAATTCGCTTAATAAACTCTAGCATTCCATCTGTATTAGAAGTAGAATTCTCAACAGAATGAATAGAGTGGTTCTTATTTTTATAATAGTCTGGTTCAGTGTTATCCGTATCGCACCATATCGTAGGATACGTATCGTAAGATATAGGTTATCGTGCAATATCGCTCGTATCGTACGATACGGGTGATACGCCCAAAAAAAAACTTTTTCAATTTTTTTTTCAATTTTTTTTTCAGGTTTCTGGCCTCTCTTCGCTTCTCTTCACTTCCCTATGCTTGTAATTTGGGTTTATAATTTTATTTATTGAATAAGAATAATTTATAAACAAATAAAAATTGTGACAAAATCATTTTCCTTTCTGTTGTCAACTTTTAGGTATATTTCTACTAGCAGTTTCTAATTTCATGAGATCGCAAACAATTAAAAACATTTGGTTGTCTCGGTTCATTGAGTGGGTATTTCACAACTTCACTATTTTAGGGTTCACCTTACGTGACTTCCATTGAGTTGAACATGATCAACGTGTGTGAGGCTTAACTCAGTCTGGGAAGTGAGAAATGAAACTCAAGCATTAGTTAAAAAGCTAGTCGTAAGAGAAAAAGGGATATCATCAAGTAATAATATCACATCACTGAGGTGTCATAGAGTCAATAATCTAAGAAATTGAGCTCATTGTTTTGCTCACATATGAAAATTAGCAAATATGACAACTACATGTACAAAGATAGCAGTTTGTTAATTTTGATATATTAGATGAGTGGATTATGGAAGATAACGAAGAAAATGCACTCCTAACCGAAGAAGACATTGCATGAATTAATTTGAAGTGCAACAACATCATGAAGGAGATGAAGCTTTTCATTTTAAAGCAGAAGGTGATGAGAAACTTTGAATCTTTATCAAGAAGAATATGAAGATTATTTAGTTAATAATCCTGATACAAATTTACAATATGTAAAATGTAAATGTATTTCATTTTTTGCTTCAAAATATGTAATTTTGGATGCAATTGTTCAATGCTGAATGTTAAATCTGTGCTAAACTTTACATTATATGAATTTAAAGCAATTATCAGATTTTTCCAGATTTTTTTCGTATTTTTACTATTTTTCTTGATTTTTTAGAATATTTTTTTATATTATTTTAATATTAAAGTACGATACGCCCGTATCATGGAGCCCAGCGATACGTGATACGATACGTGTCAGACAACACTGGTCTGGTTTGTCATGCAATTCCCAACAATATTCTTTGGAGTGTCCTGATTTTTCATAATGAGAACAGATGAGTTTTTCTCTTTCACTAGGTTGGGATCTACCACGTCCTCGTCCACGGCCTTGGTATCCTCCTCTTCCACGATAATGAGAATTTTCTCCTCTAGTTTGAAGAGAATGTTGGTCTGAAGAAGGGATACTCTTCCTTTCAAGGTTTTTACGATACTCTTCCCTGATTAACAATGAGTACACTGTCCCCAAAGACGGTAGTTCATCTCTTCCTAAGACATTGAGTTTTATTGACTCAAAGTTTTATTGACTCAAATTCTGAATTTACACCCCACAGTAAGTCAAATACTTTTTTCTTTTCAGTTTCTGCATTTCTTTTAATTTGACACGAAGAGCACTTGATACTAGTATGATATAGAAGTTCATCCCAAAGTCCCCTAAGATCTGCATAATGGTCACTGATAGACCGTGAGCCCTATTTACAATTCCTGATATTTTCTAAAATTTCATATTTTTTGGCTACATTCTTCTTCCTGGAATAAGCTTCAGAGACTGCGCACCAGATTTCATAAGCTGATTTAAGAAACATAAATGTCTTTGCTATAAATGAAATAATAGACTGTAGTAACCATGAAGAAAACAAAACATCCTCTCGTCGCCAGGCAGGGTAATGAGTATCAGTTATATCTGGAATAGGTGTCTGACCATAAGATGATTTCATCTCCCCCTTGCTATAATATCTAGTTCAACAGACCGAGACCACTCTAGATAATTTTTGCCATCCAACTTTGTTGTTGTAATCTGAAAATTTTCTCCTTTTTCATTAAGGGTTTGTTCGGACATAATGAATGTAGTTTCAATTGCCTTGCCTTTACTTGCCATCAATATTGGCTTCAAGTAAATTATGTAGAGTGTCTTGAATAAACTCAAAATCACGTGTATACCTTCCAAAGAAGATTTAATGTTATTCAAAAAAATGATTGAAACTGCAATCTAATTGGCAACCACGTCTTCAATCAATAAAAAAACTCAACAAATATTACTGCCTATTGTTAAGAAACTGTAACTCAAACTCTACTATTCTAAGATAATAAATATAGCAGAGACAATAAGTCGGAAGCCAACTTAAATGAACAACTTGAGATCAATGATCATAGACAATGGGTCAGGGAGCAACTTAGGTTGAGAGGTTTGTTAAAACCTTTCGACTTCACTCCTGTATCAAGTGCGGTTAATGTTGTTGGAAATGTTCGGAACCCACAAACTGAATCCTTCCTGCAATTTCTAGATCTTCCTTACCTTCTTGACAAAGAACCAACATTAGGAAGTAGTGATGATGCTATTGATGATGGCGACAACTTATTTCCCACAGACGTGATTGTTTGATTTGATTTAAGGCAGTCAAGTGAACACAACGACTTCAAAACGTAGGCAACCAATCTGATCTTACCACGGTTGCCAACTGATTTTTCACAGACGTGATTGTCTGATTTAGATCTTCAAATCACATATACGAAACACTAACCTGATCAGTCAAGATCACCACGTTGGAGGTCTTCTAATTTCAGTGGTGATATGATCCAATAGGCAGCTCCCAGTGATCTTCCAATAGGTATTAACAAACAGAAATTCCAATGGCTGATTTGAGGCTTCAATTTCACACACCAACTTTGATCTTTTAATGTTGAAATCACAACTTTTCAGACCTTATAGGCTCTGATACCATGATAAAAGAAAATAATATGTATTGAACTAAAGAACACGACTTACAAGTTTCATCAGATTGGAGGTTTTCCTCCAATTTGTACAAAAGTAGAAAAACGGCACACAGAGGCTGTCGACCCTCTTCTTTTTTCTTAATGACAAAACCCTAAACACTCTTATTTATAATACCCTATATAACTTGAATTCTTAAACTACCCCTGATTAGTACTAATTACTGCTAAAGTACCATAATACACTAATACACTTAAACACTTAAACACTTAAATAATATGCACCTAAACACTTAAATAACGTAAATAACACTAATACAGAGCCATTGCACAAGACATGTGTGAAGGAAAGTGGGTATCTTCATTGCTCAGCGAAGTGGGTATCTTCATTGCTCAGCGAACTTAGATTTCCATCTAATCATTCCATACCACTATACTGTGACAGTAGTGCAATAATTTAGATGGCTTCTAATCCAGTGTATCATGAAAGAACCAAGCATATAGAAATTGACTGTCACTTCATCACAGAGAAGATAACTAATCAAGAATTCAAGCTGGAGTATGTTCAATCTATCAAACACAGGGCTGATTTTCTAACCAAAGCTACTATCAACAGACAATTAAAGGAGACTTTATCCAAGTTGGGTGTTATAAACATCCTTCACTCAACTTGAGGGAGAGTGTTAAAGGATGTCTTGTATTAGTGCTATTTACGTTATTTAAGTGTTTAGGTGCACGTTATTTAAGTGTTTAGGTGTATTAGTGTATTATGGTATTTTAGTAGTAATTAGTACTAATCAGGGGTAGTTTAGGAATTCAAGTTAGATAGGGTATTATAAATAAGAGTGTTTAGGGTTTTGTCATTAAGAAAAAAGAAGAGGGTCGGCAACCTGTGTGCCGTTTTTCTGCTTTTGTACAGATTGGAGGAAAACCTCACCTCCAATCTGATGAAACTTGTAAGTCGTGTTCTTTAGTTCAATACATATTATTTTCTTTTATCATATACTACTGCTGAAACATGGATGATATGAACTGCCTAAACAAGAATTCTGGAATGGTGAACAATCAGAACCTATTATTCACTTCATCGAACAATTTTCATTAATGAAACATAGAAATCCATTGGCAAATAAAAAATGTGCATGCCCGATAAAATGCTTGTTGCTATCTGCTCCAGTAATGAATCATTGGTTTAACTGAATAAAAGCCTGTAGAGCATTCCAAATGTGGAAGGGACAAAGCTTTAACAATGTCATTCAACCAAATACGAAAACCCAAGAGATTAAGGTGATGGTTGAAGCATCTCAACCCACATGCATAATGGTTTAATAGTAGCACTTAATGCACATAGCAACCATGGGTCGTTAAATGGTAAGATGCCTTGGTGACTGACACGGTGCCTCTATTTCTACCCACATCAACAAAAGGTGTAACGTGGAGTTTTAGGCAACTTAGGAGATGTAGCTCTTCGACCTTGAGATGAAGGCTGAAGGTTATGGGGAGCAAAGTGTTGACCCCAAAAATTGATAAGCCTAGAGAATGTGGCCGACACGAGAATTGACTCGAGTAGGGCGCTCAACTTCTCAAACTTGGCCACATTCCATGGGCTAGGCCCTTGAGGAAGAAAAAAGGGAGAGTGACGACATAGAACAAATTGGCATTATGAAGAAAAGCACTGGGATTGGTGTCCACATCGCTCTTAGCATATAAAGAATGAACAAGCAAGGATGCCCTCACTTGGGAGAAACTAGCATGGAAAAGTAGAAAGGATGAGAGATACTTGAGGCCCTTAGGAAGAAGAGGGCAAGAAGTTAGGAGCACAAAAATTAGTAGAAGGTTACGATTTGAAAAATTCTAAGGATATTCTCTCTTAATTCCCTACTATCTTCCTCCTATAGAAGAGAGAAGAGGTGCACATAGTAAGGATCATTGAACAATCAATCAAAACCACTCCCTTTACTAATATATAGTTATACATAATTTAGTGTTTAATTTATCTGGGTATTTTTTTTCTATAATTATATGACTATATGATGCAATTGAATATACCCCATTTTGTCTTGGTATTTACGACCCAAGATAAAGTCTTTGTTTGCACCAAAAGGATCTCTTGGAGTGCTAAAGCAACTGGCCTCCAACTATCTTTGAGACTTTCTTTGAATTTGCAACCTATTTACTTCAACTACAGAAATCCATTGTGGGAATGTGTTGCACGGTGGCACCTGAACTGAAGTTATATGATAACAATCTTTAACTGGTAACCAAAAGGAGCAATGGATCAAGGATCTAGGAAGTGGAGGGTTGAACTGACTTAGCTTAGTTCTGTGACAAGTCAGTAGTGAAGGTAGGAGACTGTTAACTCCTTAGCATGTTCAAGGTTTGATTGCTGCTGGTTAACCAACAGATGTTCAGATAAGTGCAGATCATGATTGATTCATTGCTCGTTGTTATGGTATTAACAAAGATTGAATGCAGTGTAGATTGGTAAGCAGTGTTTCTGATATTCCTGCAGATCTAACTCAGTTCTGGTGGCAGCAGACAAGAATTTCTCAGGTAGAGTTTTATTCATTTGTGTCCTTCAAGATCTGATTCAATTCCTTCACGGCAGGTCGAGTGAATCTGTTTACCTTCAGCAGCCGTGAAACAAGGGCAGCTTGTCTAAAATACTTTGGTCAATCCATGCTAATTTGTGTAAATTCCCCAAGATTGATAACCTGATTTCATGCAGCCACTCGTTGCGAAGCAGTACTGCTTTCAGAAGCTTGCTGCATAGCTTGAATGCATGGGCTGGCTTGATTAGCCTAAGTAATTGCTGATGACGGAAATGGTTCAGAGATGAAGTGCTGATATTGAGTCTTGCACTAAGTAAGCTGAAGCAAGTGTCAGGTATGATAACCCATGACTATGAGGTGGAGTGAATGAATAGGCAAGTCTAGGCTTTGATCGAATGTGAAATGGAACGGTTTGTGTGGTTTACAGAGAGATGAGATATATTAAGAGACCACTTAGTTAGGTATGCGTGGTTTAGAGAGTGTGAATGAATGGATGCAAGAGAGAGGGAGAGTTTTAACCTAGCCAGTTCTAGTAAAGAGCGTGGAATTCCCTTGGCTAGCCCAATCTATGAGGGTAGAACCCACTTAGCCATATGTAGGAGGGCCTAGGTAATTTCTAGAGAGAGTCTAGAAAGCCAAAGGCCAATTTTATTTCATTCATTATCTTTCAATTTGGGTTACAAAGATATTTATAGACATGAACAAGTAATTTGGACTGTCCATCACTTCTTGCTGCCCAAGCAATTAATTTGAATCCTTGATCTTGATCATGAACCTTCTTCAAAAAGCTTCTTATTAATCTTGTTCAGTAAGATTTTCTTGATGTAATCTTACTTAATAGCTTCAAGAGTAAGCTTGATATAAGTCTTGTTGAGGAAGATTCATATTGATCCAATATCACTTAATGGCTTCCTAAGGAAGGGCTCATATAATCTCGAAGTATGCAAAATTTTCTCAGCTAAGAAAGTTCGTATGGCCTTCTCGGTCTTTTCTTTGATGAGTTCCCAAGCTTCCGTTTGAGTGAATTATGCCATACGGTGTCCCCTAAGCCTGGTATATCACTTTAGGACTTATTTAACCTCTTTACAAAACTTGGTTAAGGTTTACATGAGCGTACATGCTTGACTTTGACTTGTGTCTTTGGAGTTTACATAGTTTGACCATTGGTATTGACCTTGACTTGGGGACTAGGAATGGGATATAGCACCAGGCAGTGGAGGCCTTTGAAATTCACAGTCCTGTTGCTGTAGCTGCACCTATTATCCTACCTGCACCCTTGTCACATTCATTTGGCCTATGAGTTGACTAAGTTTATGTTTTCTGTTACCGTACATTTTTTCTCTACTGAATGACCAAATTTGGTGGAATCAATTGAGTCGGCAGATTTTCCTAGCATGCTTGTAACACCTATGCTCAGATGGTTTGAACATGTAGAAAGACGACTAAAGGAAGCTCTCGTAAGAAGGTAGAAGAAACTATATTGTTAAAATGTTAAAAGAAGAAGAAGAAGATCACAAAAGTGTTGGAAGGAAACAATAAAGAATGATCAAACTTATGTTCAGTTAATTGCTACTATGACACATGATCGGGCTCTATGGAAATAAAAAATACATGTAGCTGATCCCATCTAGTATGGAAAAAGGCTGAGTTGTTCTTGTTGTTGTTGCTTGTGACTTATGCTCAATGAAATTTCTCTTGAAATTACATTCAATCGTGTGACTAGTTGGATATTTTTTGCCAACTCTGTGATAGGTGTAATTAGATACCCCACCACTCCAAGTGCCGCGTCTGTAATGAAACAGTCCCAAGAGTTATTGGGTGCTGCCACTGTCCACCTTGCAAACACACAGTGCAGTCTTCAAAGAAACATAGTACCGAACACTTGGAGTGCAGAGCTGAATACACTCAATAGCCAAAAGGAGAAATGAGAAAGATCTCTCATTACCATGCCAACAAGCATACATAAAACACAACCAGAATTCCCTTTAAATGAGGCTGGGATACCCTGAGAAAAGTAGGTAGCAAGGCTGTCAAAGGCTAGTTAAGTAGCTGTTGGCAGTAGGCCGCCTACATTATTAGTATTACGATAAACATTACAATAAAAAACAGAAAAATGTAAGAAATGAAAAATACATTTGAAGCCTAAATATATTCTAAGTAAATACACCACCCTAATCGATGATACTAAGACACTAATTAACTTTGATTACATTTAATACCTCCGTTCAAACCTTATTTTGCTAATCAGAAAGTGAAACCTTAGAGCTAGAACCGACTTGGTAAAAACATGTGCAAGTTAGTGCTCCAAACAAACAAGGTTGCCATCTAGATGTTTCTCTCGAACATAGTGACATTCCATCTCAATATGTTTTGTCCATTCATGAAAACTGATTATCGACTATGTACACTATACTCATTATCACACAACTATGTTATATGGATATGAGTACAGTATCGGTACCCAATATAGGTATGGGTACGAGGTACACACATTTCAAAAAAAAACTAAGGTACGGGTACACCACTATTAAAAAATATAATAAAAAAGATCAATTTACACAAATGAATATAAGTGCAATACCAACTAATCAAAACGAGAAAGTTTCATTCAGTAACATTTTTAACTTTATACATATAACTTTCATATCAAAATTCTAAAATACAATATCATATCAAAATTCAAAAATATAATATCATGCATCTAAAAAGCACAATATAGTATGAAATTGAAAAGGCTAAGGCAAAGAGCACAATGCACCCACGTACACATGGTATAATATCATAGAAAATACAAAATATTTTTTTATGCAACAAACATAAAGAGAAAAGAAGAAAATATTAGCAATTTAGCAATGAACTCTTTTGTGAGTCAAATGAATCAAATCAAATGGATTCTCATTTTTTCAGTGGAGAGGCAACAGTCAACTAGTGATCCAAATTTCCCATAGTTGAGATGAGGCATCCAACAACCCATCAATGGGTTCAGTCCGGCTACCTTAAAGTGGCATGCATGCTTACACGTACAGATAGTGGAGGTTAATAGAGCACTATATTGAATAAAAAGTTTCAAAAGATGACTTTTAAAAACAAAAGATGACTTCCTGCTTATCAAATAAACAAATGCCATCACGGCCTTAACTCAAAGATTTTTAGGAACTCTACTAGACACTAGTGAAGTTCTAGCGATTTCCATAATATTTGATGTTTATGTTTGGAAAGACCATTGGGGTTTTGGCACAAGACTTTTAATGTGAAATACCATTTCTTTTCATGTAAACTTCAAACACATTTGAGGTAAACCCACCCCAAGAATCGGATCTAAAGATTTTCATGTTAGTATCAAATTGATTTTTAACAAGAGTACGAAATGTAACAACATTTTTAAAAACATCCAATTTATTTTTCAACAAAACATTTTTATATATAGTAAAACTGTTAACAAAAATAAAATAATATGAGATTCCTCTTGTAGACATGATTGGTACGGGACCCCAAACATCGATTGCCAAAATTCAAACCTTATTACTTGTTGCAAACATTCTTTTAGGGAAAGGAGCATACTTCATTTTTGCCAAGAGTATAATCTTTAAAAGGAAAATCTGAATATTCTTAATACTAAATGGAGAGAAATTACATAGCTTTTGAATATTCAAATGTTCTAGCCTTTTGTGCCATAAAAGTATATCTTTTGACAAAGTATTACAATGTCTAAAATTTGAAATATGCAAATTACCCATCACATATGGCTGCATCCAAATCACTTCTTTGGGAGGCGATACAACAATAACAATGGTAAAAACACATGAATCAAAAGGTTTTCTTGTGCATGTTTATACCTTGTATTTCGTGAAAGATAATAGAACATACCGCACCAATAGATATCTTTTCCTGTAATTGAACTTCAAGTTGCATTATCTTGTCTTGAAGTGGAAGAAGGATGAAGGTTTGGTCCATCTCTCCATGAATAATAGCAACCTTCTTCTTTAATTTTGGTTATACCTCGCCCCTTTATAATAGTAACAAACTACTTTCTTTTTTATGTCACTAACTCTGTCTATCTTAAAGTGCGAAGGATGAGAGGGCTTTATGTTGGTCTCCAATCTAGATACGGCCAATACAAAGTCTTTTTGAAGTCTAGCTTCATTGAACCTTATTTTTGCTCTTTTTTTGGGGTAAGGAATGACTTTAAGTACATAAGAGAAGACCACACTTCTTCAAATTCTTCCCTTAAGCTTCTCAGAGTTGATAGATAAAATAGTTGTTTTGTTCACATTACCTTGCATCAAGACAATTTGTGCATTTTTTTTCATAACCATGAAGTTGATTCCAAGCATTTGAAAATTCACTAAAATACTCATTAATCAGAAAAGTATATAAACCATAATTTCTACCGACGTATTCAAAAGAATGAAGTCAAAGAGGCTCTTAAACATATGAACGGTGGTAAATCGGTAGGACTAGACAATATTTTCATAGAAGTTTGGAAAATATTAGGAGAAATAGGAATCACTTGGCTCACAAGACTATTTAATGAAATATGGAGAAACCAAAAGATGCCCAAGGAATGGAGAGCGAGTACACTTATACCCATATATAAGAACAAGGGAGACATTCAGAATTGTGTGAATTATCAAGGTATCAAGTTAATGAGCCATACTATGAAATTATGGGAAAGAATTATCGAACGTAGGTTAAGACAAGTATCAAGTATAATAGAGAATCAATTTGGATTCATGCCAGGCAGATCTACTATTGAAGCGATTCACCTTTTGACACATCGTATAAAACATTTTAGAGCAAAAAAAGAAAGACCTTCACATGATATTTATTGATCTAGAAAAAGCTTACGATAGGGTACCGAGGGAGGTTTTTTGGAGAACCTTGAAAAAAAGAGGTATCCCATTGACATACGTTAACCTTATAAGAGACATGTACGATGGTGCAAAAACATGTGTAAGGACTCGTGAAGGAATGACAGACTTCTTTGAAGTTAATATTGGGTTACATCAAGGATCATTAAGTCCATACTTATTTATAATGGTGATGGATGAGTTAACAAAATATATTCAAGGTGAAGTGCCTTGTTATTTGCAAATGACATTGTGTTAGTGGAAGAGTCTAACGAAAAAGTTAATAGAAAATTGGAACTATAGAGAGAACATTAGAAAGCAAAGGCCTCCAACTTAGTAGAACAAAGACAGAATATATGGATTGTAAGTTTGATCATTTGGTTACTTCAGAGGACATAGACATTAAAATTGGTGCACATTGCATCTCCCAAAAAGAAAGTTTAAATACCTAGGGTCAATTTTTCAGAGTGATGGAAGCATTGATGGAGATGTTACTCATAGAATTAATGCTGGTTGGTTAAAATGGGGAGGAGCATCAGGTATTCTTTGTGATAAGAAGATACCATTAAAGTTAAAAGGTAAATATTATAGAGCAACAATTATACCTGCCATGTTTTATGGTTCTGAGTGTTGGGCAGTTAACCATTAACATGTATAAAAGATGTCTGTGACATAAATGAAGATGTTGAGATGGATGAATGGTCATACAAGAAAAGACCGTATACATAATGAGATTATTAGAAACAAATTAGGAGTGACACCAATAGAGGATAAAATGAGAGAATATCATTTAAGATGGTTTGGACAGAAGAAGAACCTCTAAGAAAGTATGAAAAACTAAATTTGGAAAGTATTAAAAGAGATAGAGGATGACCACAAAAGTGTTGGAAAGAAACAATAAAGAATGATCTAGCTTATTGTGAGTTAACTGCTAACATGGCACATGATAGAGCTTTGTAGAAACAAAGAATTCATGTAGCCGACCTCGTCTAGTATGGGAAAAGGCTTAGTTGTTGTTGTTGTACTCATTTATCATTTTATCACTTTGTCTAAAGAATGACATTTTGTCCTGAAAAGCCATCTTATATGCCACATCACTTTGAACATGAGCTCTTTTCAAGTATTTTCATGCATCTTTAGCATTTATGAAATTCGATAATGTGTCATATATGTGGTCACTCACATTTTTCGTACGAATTCATAAATGATTCTATGTCCTTAATCTTCCTTTTGTTCTACAGTAGCATTTATCAAAGGTTTTACATCTTCGTTCCACATACACAGTCTCTTAACCTTTTGAAATAGAGATAATTTTTGATTGATTGGACTCATATTTTATAGTTAGTTCAACGAAAGTTAAAACCCTTATCCTCCATTGTAAATCTCAAGATACCAAACAACAATTCAAACTTGTATAAGATCTTTAGGTGAATAAATACACTTACTTGAAGAGGTGTAGAAGTAGCACACTAAAGAAATGAGTATCCTTGCTTCTCGAAGATGAATTCTACCACTTGGCATGCATTTTAATACAGCCCCAACCAAACGTGATGAGTGCTCTGATACTATGTAAGAAAACATCTTAAATGCCTCAATGATGGCTGCTACAGTCCAATCACATCTACAAGGAATCAACCACTAATGTGACTATTAAGCACTTCAAGTAAAGCATGAAACACTGTATAACAATGTTTAACTAAATATATATTTTGGTTATAAATCTATTTACAATAGAAGGGGGAATATATAGGAGAACGTATGCTGCAGAGACCCCTTGAAACAGCTAAAGTTCTAGCAGTTGGAGCCTGCTGCTAGGCCTGAGGGCTTGTGGTTGGACCTGATTACAACAAAAAAATAAAAAATACAATTCGTAAAATGTTATTACATTCCTTTTAACAATTCTCGTATATTTTTATCACCTTTCCTCACATTGATAATACCATACTGTCTTCTATAAGTCCCTTTAAGAACTCCGAAACTTCTAAAATTATATTGGCAATGCTGGCCTTCATTTTGTCATCCACCAATTTGAGAGTGTTCATTTGATCAAGCGATTTCTCTTTTTCTGCTCTTTCTTTTTTTCTTTGTGCTTTAGCTTTGCTTCTGATCCTGCATCACCTTGCAAGTCCACAAGGTTGAGGGCTGGTTTCTCAATTGTTCCATCCATGTAATCGTCCTTCACATACAAGCAGTCTTTCACATTTGGCATCCAAGTATTGTAATTTGAGTTGGTGAGCATGTACTTGTTCATCTCTATTTTTTGTTCCATTTTTGCAGGATGAGTCCCACTAACCTTTACAAGAATTTGCTTTGAGAGAAGGCATACAATAAGTTGCCAATTAAATGGAAATGGTAGTCTTGAGATGAACTACTCAGCAAAACCTTTTATAACAAGAAGACCTTCGGTTCCCAATCTTGATTCTTCAAGCAAATTTCATGGAAGCTCAGCAACAACCTTCCCAGAAGTGGTAAAAGGAGTGGTCTGCAAGATCCCTCAATGCAGCCACGTCATTTGGAAGAGTTCTCCTCTTGGAACGGACCCGAGGAACCTTGAGAGATCTTGAACAAGTCTCTAATACCATGTCATGAGATCCAGCACCTCAATAGATTCAGCGACTAACACTGGTGATTGTGCTGAGTTGATATTCTCCACAATGTTGGCTTGATTTTTTGAATATAAAATAAAATACATTTTAAGAACAACAACAACAACAACTAAGCCTTTTCCCATACTAGACGGGGTCGGCTAAAATACATTCTAAGAAACAAGAAGAAAATACTAATGCATGGGGAATATTCTAGGAATCTATGATTCTATAACATGAATGCCAAATAATGCTATTGGTGTTGTTGCTCTTTCTTTTTTTGTCAACGTTCATGCCTGTGAAGGTTTTAGTTTTGGGCACTCACTCTTCCAATTCCATGTTCCTCACAGAAATTGCACCTGATGAGTCCTTGTTTAGTTGTTTAGTTTACCAAAATGGAGAGGACAGTGTGTCTTCATCCCATCTTTTGATTTAGAAGCATAAATCTCAAACCACAAGCTCATGTTGGCCCCATCAATTCCTTTGAGTTTGTTCTTGCAAATGTGCTGCTATGATGACAAACTCCAAGCTGTCAGGTTTTAAATGAAATGGGAAACGTTGTTTCCACCCTTTTGCTTTTCTTTCTCTTCACATATTCTCTAATTCAGTGTTGTCCAAACATTGTTTTGTTTTTCACCAACAATACTCTGTCTGTCTGTCTCTCTTTAGAAAACCTAACATTTAGCAACAAACAACCAAGACATAAACATGTATCATCATTCTAGTTTCATAAATAGAATAAGACCTAATGTAATGAGATTTAGTGTATATGAATATCTGTGTTTGCTGTGCACAAGCGCCAGAAATGTGGAGTCTGAAAATTTATGTTCTAAGGAATCATGTCCATATGCGTGGATACTGGAGTAATTCTTATTTTCTTTCACAATTGAACTCATCAACGTTTCCTTTGCTAATAAAAGATTTATTTCTGTGAAAGAATTAAGTTGAACCAGAAATCTACCAGCCTAGGGTGATGCTTTGAATTTGAAGTTCTTCAAATGCGTCAAGCTCAATCAAGGCATATCCAAGAGTGCTTGATAGGTTGTATGTTGTTGAAACTTGAAAGCAGCTTCTTCTGGTTGCTTGTAGAACTAGACTGTCCCTGACTGTTTTGTTTTGCATTCCCAATGAGAAGCTCTGTTGCTTCTTAAAGGAATCTTATTTTCTGATTTTGTTAATTCTCTCTGCTTACAATAAGATGGTTAATTCTTTGAGTTGTTCACCTAGGCGAATATTCCAGTTCTTTGCGTTAAAGCAGTTGGTCCAACTATATTCAGAATAAAGGGTAGTGGAACCCTCAAAAGTTGAGGAAACGATAAACATGGTCTTGCTTTGTAGGAGTTAAATACTTCTGTAATACAAGGTCAAGCACTATAGTGAACAAAATTCCATGTATCCAACCACACTTAGTATCAGAGAAGGCCTTGCTTGGGTTAGGTTTTGGTTGTTCTTTAATTAAGTCTACAATAGGAGGTACCATGCAAAACAGACCATAAAAGAGAAAATCTATCTATCTAATATATATATATATATATCAAGGGGCTTCACATATAAGCATGTCGTACTAGATGCCAGTCAGTGGTTGATTGGTAGTTGATCTTAAGTTTTGAATGCTTGTTAGCTTAAATGACTACATGACATTGACCACATTCAAGGTTGATTGCAGAATACATTACATGATTCATAGATGCTGATATCATAACAGATTATAAACCTCTGATTCATCTCAACAAATGAACATTGTTATCTTGATTTTTCTAAGGACCCAATTGATCATTTGAAGGGCTTAATTTAACATAAAGAACTTGGATGTGTTGATCTGAAAAATTCTGATGTAGACCTTATGTGAACATTGGATATAGAGGGTGCTTTACATGGTGGATTGCACTGAACAGTAGAAACACAGTTAAGGACAATTCTCTAATGTATGCATTATCTGAGATTTAGGGAGAGCATGATGGCACAAAAATTTCACATAATAATAATTTTGAAGTCATTGACAATCTGTGGAATCAAATATTTGGTCGAACGAACTGGACTTTTCATGATAAGGATTTTGCGACACATATACAAAGAGCGTTTAGGACTGCCATTTGCTTCTTCCCATGAATTGACTTCCTTCTCTCGATTTATTCTTCTATTTCTTTTCTCAAAATAAAATTTTATTTGCATCTTCAAAGAAAAGCCACCAAACAATTTCTGAAACCCCTCGCCCACAAAATTCAGCATTGGTGCTAGATTAGGCAAATGTAGACAGCACTTATGGTATATACAAGATATTCATTTCCTCCAGAATACCAAGTTGCATTTTGCTATCACAAGCTGGCAGATGGCATTTACATTTTTGCTATCATATGCATTTCTGTATGTGAAGGAAACAATTTTAAATAACCACTGACCTGGAACCTCTAATATGGTATCTTGGATATTGGTACTTGTGAGGCTTTATATATTGCTTAACCAGCTGTGACTATTGCAGCTGTGCAAGATGGCTGAAGAACATCCTGAAATTTTATTCCTGAAAGTTAACTTCGATGAGAACAAGCCTATGTGCAAAAGGTTGAATGTCAGAGTACTTCCATATTTTCATTTCTATCGTGGTGCTGATGGACAGTTGGAATCTTTTTCTTGTTCGCTAGCAAAGGTCTGTTCTCTAACATGCGGTTTCTTGAATTCTTGCAATATTGTGCAACTCCTTGATTTACATAGTGATGTATGCTGGTAGTGATATTACAAACATGCCTCAGCTGCATCTAAAGAGATTGATCTGCTGAACTAGCCAAAATCGTCTTCGTTTTATTCATCCTTGGCATTTTAAGACCACACAAAGAAGTCATATTCGATGAAAAATTCATAAATATCAAACCTAATGTTTTTATCTGAAGACCATTATTTTTTTCTACTTTGTGCAATCAGTTCATTGTGAAATTCTTCCTGCAGTTCCAGAAGATAAAGGACGGCATTACGGTACACAACACTGCCCGCTGTAGCATTGGTCCTCCTTTGGGCGTTGGTGAGATAGACCTTCTAGCATCTCCCAGTACAAACAAAGCAGCAGAAGCCAATTCTCGCTAGAAGTTCAATAACGATAGCCAGTATATAGTGTTTTGCTATTGTCTGTCATTTCCACTTCTTGCTTCTTCAGAAGCCGTCTTCTAGAGCCTTCTCATTATATGTAGCTGATCGCATAAGATGTATGATTTAATGGAACCCTGTGTATTGCATTCTTTTCATCAGCTTTTTCTTGTTTTTCTGTTCTTAGTTGACAGGCTGGGTATGCTTTATCTCTCGTGCTGTATCAACATCTGAAAAATATATCTTTAACCACTTGCCCTGCAAGGGGTTGCCATGACCTGCTGCTTGTAAAGTTGTCCATACCTTTCCCGTGGTCTCATAACTAGTGTAAATTTGACTATCTTTTCAGTGAGGACTATGATGGGCTTCGTAGTTATTCTCTTATATTTAAATGGAAGAAAACTTGTGAGAAAGGTAACATCCTGATGTGTGTATGCTGTTGTCTCATCCTCGATCAATGGACAATATAGTTCGTATAAGCAGCAGATGAAAAGGGTGACATGTTGATAGCGCCCACATGATTGTCAGCACCATCAATAGCTTAACTATATTCTAGGTTTGCGCAACTCGTGAGCTTAATGTATTAGTTTGTGGCAAAACCGCCACCAGAACTAACACTAGGTTGTTGCCATATTCTCCTAAGCTTTAAAGTGAATCGAATGAAAGTTTAACGTTTACTTTTGAGTAGTTATTGGCAATACTGTTAAATACAGCAGTAAATATGGCAACCGAGCTTTTTCTGACACTTGGTAAGGTTGGCTGTGGGTTCTTTGATAGCGTAGAGCTTCTTGTTGTGCCATATTAGAAAGAGCCATCATGTTTAATAGTTTTTCTTCAACACTTTTGTCATCTCCCTCTTCCTCTTTCGAGCCCAGTTTCTCACACCTCAATTGAGCTTCATTCGGTCGCTATGTGCCTAAGCCATCTTGTCTCTTTTATCTTCTGTCAGTATTACTTCAACCTTTTCTCTACACACCTTTTTTCTCTAGTAACTTCATGATAATCTCAACTTGTGTAATCACACATCCAATCACTACATCTTCATTTCTTTTACAGTCGTTTTTAGCCCATGATTGCTCGTCGCAACTATATATCTATATTGATCTTCTTGTTGTTTACTAATATGTACCTTACGATGGTATCCTAGATGACAATTTTTCTTAGAGGACTTTAAGAAAACCATTTGTTAACCTTAATTAATCCTCAAAACAACCCCATTTGCATCTATAAGTGAACCCCTAAACTGATTTCTAATCCATCTAATTCTCATCAAGGTTTTAGAGTATTAAGCAAGTCCTCTTAGAGCCTGATAGTAACAGATTTGTGTCCTTTGTCAGCCTTTAAGAGCCCATTAGTTAGCATCATCTTCATTTCCCTCTAGTAGGAGAGCCATAGGCCATCCCTCTTTGCGATTCCCTATTCCTTATCACTATGAAGGGTTTTACCAATAGTAGAGAGCATCATCCCTCGCTAAAAGTTGTTCTAAATATCAGCTCTACACACATTCCACCTCCTAGCAGCCTTCAGGTTCATACGCACCTTTACCATTTTCTCTTCTGCCTCCATTGCACCCACTATCCATCACCTTGTCCCCTAGTAGTTCTCCCCTTCTCCTCCCCATTTATTTGTTGGCTTCAGAATTTGTGTGCTTCAAGAGACGGTTTTACAAGAGAAGGTGATCATGCACGAGTTTGGAACATCCATGGCGCCACTATGGTAGCCTTTTGTGAGGAAATGAGACGTGTGATTCATTTCTCATAATATGGGTCCACTATGGTAGCCTTCTATTTCATGGGCTATTCACATGCTCTTTGTTCATGGCTTGTAGTATGGATCCATGTCTAGGCAATGCTCTCATCCGAAGTAATTTGGTTCAACCAAATGGTCACTAAATAGTAAATACTAACTACACTAGCATGTAGCACACAATATAAAAGTTTTGAAGCAATACTAAGTGCAGACAGTACCAACATTTTGTCAAAAACATATAACCACACTCTTGATGTGCACATTCTATGTGTTGGTTGTGAGGAAAGATGTGTATGAATCCTAAGCAAAAAAGGAAGCACGCTATCAAGACTCACAAAATCAAGATCCTAAGACACAGGTAGACATTTGGTCTCACCGAGCGTAACAAGAAATCTCTTCTATACTACAACAACAACAAAGCCTTTTCCCAAACTAGATAGGGTTGACTATGTGGATTCTTTGTTTCCATGGAGCTTGATCATGTACCATGCTAACAATTAATATAGCTAGATCAATCTTTATTATTTCCTTCCAACAACTATAAGCGTTATATAATACCCTAGGATCTAATGGTAGAGCTTTCTTAAAAATCTTTAGGATCCTATTCTAAAAGAAACAAAAATAGCCCCGATGTTGAGCTTCAAAAGAAATCTTTACTACCTCCAAGGAGTGCCTTGTTAAAGTAATTTCTATGCAAGTTCCAAAAGGGCCTACTTATAAAAGAGTTGTAGTAAGTTTCATGGTTTACACGTGAAGAAGTGACATCCTATACCTAAAGAAATTATCAAAATGTTGAGTATACCTAAGAACTTCAAGAAGGCAAATCAGTCTTTGAAGTGAAAGTAAGTTATGCAAAGTGAGTTGATGGCTTTGGAGAAGGACAACACTTGGGGTATTGTTGATCTAACTCTAGGAAGGAAACCAGTAGGATGCAAATGGATGTGTACAATGAAATTTAAAGCTAATGAAAGTATGAAATGCTATAAAGCTCGATTGCTAGTCAAAGGATATAGTCAATCATATTGGATATACTACAATGAAATATTTTCTCTAGTAGCAAAATTGACTTCCATATGGAAATCTCCAGTTAGACTCACCAAGATTAAAATATGTGAAAACTATATGTGAAGAATGTGTTTATATAAGGAAATCTTCAAGAAGAAATCTATATTGAGTTACCACCTAGATTTAATGAAAAAGGGTTGAAGGATAAGGGGTGTAAGTTAAAGAAAGCAATCTTCTTCAGCATGGTTCGAAAGATTTAGTGAAGGCATAACAACTCTAAGTTATCATAGAAGTGTGAATGATCATACCATGTTTATTAAAAGAGGTGAGAAAATAAATATATCTATTTTGATTGTTTTTGTTGATTATACTATAGTTAAAGGTGATGATTTAGAAGAGATTGAAACACTTAAAGTGAAACGGTACAAGAATTTTTATCTAAAAGACTTGAGCCAACCGCATTACCTGGGAATTGAAGTTATATATTCCATCAAAGGTGTATTTATAACTCAAAAGAAATATACTATAGATTTGCTTTAGGATACTAAAATGATTGACTACAAAAAGAGCATAATCCCAATAGACACCAATCAAAAATTGCATCTTGGAGATGAAGAAATGTTTGAAAATGTGGGCAAATATCAAAGATTAGTTGAAAAACTGATTTATCTTACTATTACCCATCTAGATGTTACATATGCAGTGGGAATGATAAGCATATTTATGCATGCTACATTGAGAGCTCACACGAATGCAATTTATCATACATTAAGATATTTAAAATGTACTCTTGGGTATATACTTACGGGTATATATTGAGTTATTTTTATATTGATTGGGCAGGTTCTCTCTATAATAGAAAATATACTTTCGAGTATATTACATTGATTGGTGGTAATATTATGTCATGAAAAAGCAAAAAACAAAAAGTAGTAGCCAGATTAAGTGCAAAAGTAGAATACGTAGTAGTGGCTCAAGGAATACAATTAAAGTCTATAATGAAAGAGTTGGGTATGAAAATAGGAGGTATCATTCCTCTTTATTGTGATAGTAAAGCATCTATTCAAATTACATTGAATCCAATTTATCATGAAAGGACTAAACATATTGAGGTCAATTGCCATTTTATTAGAGAAAATTTTACCAACAAGAAATTTTGATTAATATATGTCAAGTATCAAGATCATTATGCTGACATTGTTACCAAAGCAGTTCACTGTAATGGCCTTGTAAATGTTCTTCTCAAGTTGCGAGTCATTAGTATCTTTCTCCCAACTTGAGGAGGATTGTTTAGAAGGTGATCCTAGATCTAGATCCTCTTCCAAACTGTGGATCAGCTCGAGAGGTGTCTTAATTGGACCAGTTTATCCTAATGACCTATTAGACAAATTGTAATTAGGGTATTTTTGTCTTTCAAATTATAAGAGGACTATATATATATATATATATATATATATATATATATATATATATATATATATATATATATATATATATGCTTAAATTAGTTTTGTAACACTAAGAAAGCAAGCTTAATAAACTAGAGAGAGGCAACTATAGGTTGCATTTTCCTCTTCTATCTGTTTCAAGTGCTTTGTATAGTTGTGTGACCTCTTATCAATCAATAAATCTAGGTTTACATATTTCTTAACACCTAACACAACCCAAGAGTACACAACTAGGCTATGTGATTTAGTGCCTAGAAGAGCAAACCCTTGATTCTATCATGCATGTTCTTTCGATTAAAACATCTTACTTAACCACACCTATTCATGTGACAGAAATTTATCGTTCCCATATGCTCACCACAAAATTATCGCCTCCACAATACATCTATAGAAATCTTTCCCTTCAATTGAATCAATGAACTCCATCCATATGTGCAACTTTTAAACCCATGGCATCAAAGTAGTGAGTAGAAATCCAAGACATGTATCATAGGCATATGCACACATAAGTATATTTATTCATGATTCTAATGTGCAAGTCTTTAGTAAAATTTATTCAATCTTCCCTGACATGAGAGAAGAATGATTTAGCTTATGTTGAATTAACTGCTAGAATGGCACATGATCGGGCTCTATGGAAACAAAGAATCCATATAATTAACCCACCTAATATGGGAAAAGGCTTAGTTGTTGTTGTATGTGGTTGCATCTGAATCTTCTCTTATCAAAGCTTTATTATGAAGAATTCTTTATTTGTTTTTGCATCCTAGAATTTCTATTTTGGTAATCAATCTACAGATCCTACGGTAGCGTGTAGTGCTTGTAATTGATCCTCACTTGATAGAGTAAGAAGACTCTCAAGTGTAGCCCATTCATCTCTCCATTTTTGTTATTGTTTTTCTTTAGTATCTTATAACATTAAAAACCCTTGTATACATAAACTGGAGATTATAATATCAAAAAGTTTACGCATACGCAATATTTGTTACTCCTAGTGGAACATGATGCTTACTTGTGCCTTAGGATCTTGACTCTATTTGCGTTGGTAGCTTGCTTGCTTTCTTTGCTTAGGATTTCTCATACATCTCTTGGTCACCAACACATAGAATCATGAGTAGTTACATATTTTCTTGAAAACATGTGTACCTTCATACTTAGCATTGTCTGAAATTCCATGTTGTGTGCTATCTGCTAGTCTAATTGGTGTTTACTATTCATTGACCACTTACTTTAAACAAATATGCAATCAAGGTTACACTAAAAAATGTTGAGTTCTATTTTGCAAGAATCACGCATGAAATGATTCATTAGTATCACTTAGAGAACTAAAGTGACTACTAAATCATTTGCTTGAGGTCAATTCTTATAATTTAAAACCAATTCTTTATTGAGTATTAGAAATTGCTGTAAATATTTATATCAAGAGGCTTTGATTTCATTTTACAAGAAATGGGTTCAAAATGACTCACAAAAGTCACTTGGAATGCCAAAGTAGCCTCTCGGTCATTTGTTTAACTTATTGTCCTATCAAATCTTATAATTTAGAACCATTTTTTAGAGGATAAATAGATATTCTCCCTAGGGGCCCTATTCCTCACCATATAAGAGTTTGTCAAGATGATGCTTCATTAGGACCTCCAAGGAGTCATACCCATCTCAAGACCTAGAGTCACATCCTCAGTCAGAGGACCCTTTTATAACTCTAGAGCATTATTTGTGATCACCCTGGAGTATCATCCCAATGCTAACAACTCTTCCAAGGCACATCCATAGACTCCAAAGTATTGTCAAGACCTAGAGAGTATAGATGGTACTATACTTGGTCTCTAGCATTAAAGGTACATTAATTCTTGTTCGGCCAGGCTCATGTGATAAGCACTCCACCCTATGTATATGGTCTAGACTTTTTTGTCATCTTTGGACCCAAGAGTTCACCCGTTATCATCCTTAGGACTCCCTTCAAGCAAGAGCCAAGTACTTGCCCATCCTCTTCTAGCACTTCTATTACCCAGGTTGATGAGGAAACCAAGTCTAGTTGGGTCTACCAACCTAGACACTTGAGAGAGCTTGTATAAATGTATACTCAAGAGCAGTCACGATTCGAAGTCTTCAAGCTCTAGCACCTACATAAGATTACGGTGAGGGACCTTTGCAGAACTATGACCTAGAAATCATCTTTTTCGGACCCAAGTCTATATTATCCATATTAGAGTTCATCAAGGTATCTCCAAAACACATGTATACTAGAAGATATCTCTAAGAAGGTCAAAATCCCTCAACACATTTTGCTTGGGGCCTTAACAGTCCTTGCCTCCCCCATTTTAATTCAAACACCTGTTACCTTTTTGGATGAGGATTTACCTAAGCTTATCTCCTCTCAAGATCATGCCTTATTTATCATGATGAAGGCTAACAATACACATAAAAAGTTTTCAAACATCTAGTAGACATAGACAGAGGCCGCAACATCTTGTCCTTAGGTTTTCCTATCAACTTAAACTCACCAAAGACTATTTTATATTCATGCATTCAGATCATGGGGTATGATAGTCACACCCTCATCTACTATAGGGATTATCTTCCTAACCATAGAGATGTCCTACCACCAATCGTTATTTCATGTTATAAGCCTAAACACCACCTACAACCTCCTTTTGGGTTGTCCTTGGATATACAACCTGAAAGTCGTGCCATCTACTTATTGTAGACGCATAAAGATCCAATGGTATGGACAAATGGTCGTAGTGGTAGGAGAGGGTGCCAACGTTCATATGATTGATATTGTAGGTACTAGCTCAAACCTCCATTTTACCATTACTTTGGCTCCCACCTAGTTGTTTGAGCCAAGTCCATCATCACCAACTGATCCTTGAGGTTGATAGTGATTTCTAGCTTATTATATTCTATCTCCTGTCAGGTCACCATCATTGGCCATATGGACCTAGGTTCAACCGATAGGAGGAGAGGATTGATGATTCACTACTTCACTGTCATCCTAACTACCATAATTTTTCCTGATTCAAGAAAGCTTTGAGGATACTCGTTTCTATGAGGTAGAGTATGTTTTTGGGACTTTGGTGCCCTGATTCCTAGGGTTTAACCTATTCTATTGAGCCTCACTTCCATATTAGTAGATAAGGTTTAGGATATGACCCTTTATTTGGCTTAGGGCCTTCTGATGGTTCTTTCATTTGGTCAAGGGGTGCACTTTCCATGACCCTTCGCCCACTCTTCACATTGCACTTACGTGGGGTCAATGAGGACCTCAACTTTGGTTCATATGGTATGAAGTCCTTATTTTTGAGCTAGATCTTTTAAACTAGTCCATTCTCCCTTTCTATCAAGTAAGAGAGATTTCATTCGAACTTGATGTGGACTTTTTATTGCGGTCAAGGCAACACCATGTACGTCTTCCCATTCTAACCCTACTTGGATATGTAAATATCTATTCCCAAAATCCAAAAAAATAGAAATTGTAAAAACCCGAAAAGGTCTCCAAATCGTAAAAACCCAAAAAGTCAAAAAATCTCAAAGAATAACAACAACAACTAAGCCTTTTCTCATACTAGACGGGGTCGACTACATGGATTCTTTGTTTCCACAGATACCTATTGTGTGCCATGTTAGCAATTAACTCACAATAAGCTAGATCATTCTTTATTGTTTCTTTCCAACACTTTTGTGGTCATCCTCTACCTCTTTTAATACTTTCCAAATTTAGTTTTTCTAACCTTCTTATAGGTTTTTCTTTTGATATTCTCTCATTTTATCCTCTATTGGTGTCACTCCTAATTTGTTTCTAATAACCTCATTATGTATACGGTCTTTTCTTGTATGACCACTCATCCATCTCAACATCTTCATTTCTGTCACAGACATCTTTTGTACATATTGATGATTAATTGCCCAACACTCAAAACCATAAAACATGGCAGGCCTAATTGTTGCTCTATAATATTTACCTTTTAACTTTAATGGTATCTTCTTATCACAAAGAATACCTGATTCTCCTCTCCATTTTAACCAACCAACAATAATTCTATGCATAACATCTCCATCAATTCTTCCATCACTCTGAAAAATTGACCCTAGGTATTTAAAACTTTCCTTTTGTGGGATGCAATGTGTGTCAATTTTAATTTCTATGTCCTCCAAAGTAACCAAATGATCAAACTTACATTCCATATATTCTGTCTTTGTTCTACTAAGTCGGAGGCCTTTGCTTTCTAATGTTTCTCTCCATAGTTCCAATTTTCTATTAACTTTTTCCTTAGACTCTTCCACTAATACAATGTCATCTTCAAATAACATACACCAAGGTACTTCATCTTGAATATGTTTTGTTAACTCATCAACCACCATTATAAATAAGTATGGACTTAAAGTTGATCCTTCATGTAACCCAATATTAACTTCAACGAAGTCTTTCATTCGTTCATGAGTTCTCACACATGTTTTTGCACCATCATATATGTCTCTTATAAGGTTAATATATGTCGATGGGATACCTCTTTTTTTTCAAAGTTCTCCAAAGAACCTCCCTCGGTACCCTATCATAAGCTTTTTTTAGATCAATAAATATCATGTGAAGGTCTTTTTTTTTTGCTCTAAAATGTTCCATAAGACATCTCAAAGGGCGAATCGCTTCAATAGTAGATCTACTTGGCATGAATCCAAATTTGTTCTCTGTTGTACTTGATACTTGTCTTAACCTACATTCGATAACTCTTTTCCATAATTTCATAGTATGGCTCATTAACTTAATACCTCAATAATTCGCACAATTTTGAATGTCTCCCTTGTTCTTATATATGGGTATAAGTGTACTTTTCTATATTTCTCGGGCATCTTTTGGTTTCTCCATATTTCATTAAATAATCTTGTGAGCCAAGTGATTCCTATTTCTCCTAGTATTTTTCAAACTTCTATAGGAATATTATTTGGTCCAAACGATTTACCACCCTTCATATGTTTAAGAGCCTCTTTGACTTCATTCTTTTGAATATGTCGGTAGAAATTGTGGTTTACATACTTTTCTGGTTTGGCTAACTCTCCTAAGCTAATACTAACATCTTTATTTTCATTAAAAAGCTTATAAAAATATTTTTCTATATATTTCTTATATCATTATTTGCCACTAGAATTTTTTTATCATCGTCTTTGATGCATCTAACATAATTAAGATCTTTAGTTTTCTTATCTCTAGCCCTAGCTATCCTAAAAGTATCTCTTTCACCCTCTTTTGAGTTGAGTTTTTTACATAAATCCTTCCAAATTTTAGCTTTTACTTCACTCACGGCCTTTTTCGCTTCCTTCTTTGCTTTCTTATAAGCCTCTAAAGTTTTACTAGTTTTCTTAGCATAATCTAATTTGTAACATGCCCTCTTTGCCTTGATTTTATTTTGTACTACTTCACTCCACCACCAAGCTTCTTTTTGTGCCGGTACACCTCCCTTAGATACACCTAATACATCTTTCGCCACTTTTTTAATATGTGTAGCCATATTGTTCCACATATCACAGGGTGTACCAACATAATTCCAAACATCTCCTTGAAGGACTTTCTCTTTAAATATATCTTTTTTCTCGCTTTTGAGGTTCCACCATTTAGTCCGAATAGCTCGATGCACTCGTCTTCTTTGTCCATTTTTTTATTTGTAAATCCATAAGTAAAAGTCGATGTTGGGTAGTTAAGCTTTCTCCTGGAATTACCTTGCAATCTTTACAATACACTCTATCTTTTTTTCTACAAATAAAGTAATCAATTTGTGTTTGTGATAAACCACTCTTATAAGTAATTAAATGTTCATCTCATTTTTTGAAGATTGTATTGACTATAAAGAGATCAAATGCCATAGCAAAATTTAAAATCTCCCTACCTTCCTCATTTATATCTCCAAAACCAAAGTTTCCATGAATCTTACTGAATAAAAATAGAAAATTACAAAAAGCCAAAATATTTGATTTACAATCTCCACTTATCCTTAGAATTCCAAAAATACCAAAAGAATTGGAAAAAAAATACAAGTATATTTTCTCCTTTGCTTAGTTCTACATCATGTATATATCCATCCATGTCTTCCATATATAGTCCTCTATGTACAACACATCACCTTATCACTACACCCTTTTTTCTCCCCAATCATCATCGTTCAACCCCCTGTTGTAGTTAGTGGGTGAGAAGTGACACCACCAAGCCTTTTGTGTCTTATGTTCCTAGTAACATGGATAGTTACAAGATGGGGGTAAACCCATATATTGGTGAATTAGCATTTGAATCTGAGAAAGACAATGATGAAGGTGTTACCTTCCCCGAGTTTGATCAAGCTATGCAACATCAATAAAATTCTTCTACCATGTCTCAAGAAGAGTTAATAGAAATCAACCTTGAACCAGAGTCAAATCCTAAAATGGTTAAGATAGTCAAAAAGAGAATCTTTCAAAGAGTTCCAAAAAAAAGGAATAAGAATGTGTTTTTCTTACATGTTTGGACATGCTTGGGTTAGAGCATAACATAGTCAAAAAGAGAATCTTTCAAAGAGTTCCAAAAAAGGAATAAGAATGTGTTTTTCTTACATGTTTTGACATGCTTGGGTTAGAGATCCTTGGGTGATTGAATATCACCACATTCTAGATCTCAATGTGATCCTGAAGGAGGAGAGAAGAAGATTATTTAGTTGATGATCCTAATTACAATATGTGATTCCTCTTTTCCAATTACGGGGGTATAATTTTAAAGGATGTTTGCTACTTGTTTAATGATGAAAGAGTACTTATAATTTAAATTGATGTTCAATGGATGAACATTTATACAAATCTAATCTAGATCTTGAAGTAAGATCTAGGTAACAACATGCCTGATGATCCTTGATCTGGTGCTTAACTTGGTATGGGCTTGCTTTATTCTAGAATATCATTAATTGTGAGAATGTATGATATAGGGGAATCTTTGGTACAACTTTGTAATGAATGGACAATGCAACAAGCTTTTAATGTGCTTCAACCACCTCTCTAAATTGTGGCATCAACTCCGCTTGTTTCCTAGCAACATATTTTGAGATTTAATGGCCCTTACTCTTCCTATGGCTTCTTCTTGTTCCAACTCTTTGATAATAAGTTCCAACGTAGAAGGATTATTGCTAGCTTGTTTCCTCCTTATTTTATACTCTCCACAGCAAAACTCAATGGATATTCAAGGGATAAGCTTTTGCGCTTTATTTATTTGTAGGACCACAATATCTTTGATGATGATGTAAGGTCTAAATTCATCAAGCACAATTGATCCTATACCCAAATTCATATATCATTGATTTTAATGTTCAATTGTACTATTTTGTCACTTATCTATTATGGTATATTTAGAAAAAAATTGTGCAAAGTTCTTTCTCTAATCATACTTGTGATATGTACTATTTTCACATATCTATTATGGTATATTTAGAACAAATTTGTGCAAGGTTCTCTCTCCATGCACACTTGCGATGAGTGTAATGTGGACATATAACCACTACTGAAAAACTCTTCTCTGCAAAACTTCATGTTTATATTCATGTCAATAAACGCTTTGCACTTCTTCCATTTCCATTTTTTGTTTATACCAACTTGCATTGGGATTACTATAGATATATTCAACATTGTCATTTTCTTGCTTTGTTATACCACCTTAATGCCAAGGGTGTTTTGTTCTACCCTGCCTGCCAGAATGATATTGGTTGAATTCCTCTTTTATTCAATCTTTTTGGCTTACTCACACCACCCATGTGTCCTAAAAATCGGGGACATTCTCCATAATGCTATACTAATGAATGATCTTTTCTCCCTCTCTCTCTCTCTCTCACTCACTCACTTGACTTAGCTAGGTCACAAACCTTCATTGAAAGATTGATCTTCTATTGTTTCTCTCTTCCTCTCTAGTCCTAGTTAGCTTGATCACCCACAAGATTGATGCTCCCAACTACTAAAGAGCAGCCAATTCATCCTTCGTGAATAACTGACCAAAGAAGCTGGTTAACCTCCAAAGTTAAAGACAGGACTCAACTTCTTCCATCATGGTCATTGAAAGAGGGGAGTGCCACCACTGTCATGAAATGTGATTGCCACCACCTGCCTTGTGCATCCCAATGATTGGCTCTGTTCTTGGGTTAGCCTAACTCTAGCTTGCCAAAAGAATAAGAGGTTGCAGCAACACGATATGCTACTTACCTAGTAATCTTTTAACTACTACGCAAATTATATTCACAATGATAATAGGGCTGCTAAATGAGCTGAGTGTATTAGAGCTGGGTCTGTTCATGGTTCATCAGCTTCCTGTACTCAGCTGGCTTGCCGAGCAAGAGCCAGCACATTTACAAAATCTTTTGCTTGAAAAATAAAATCCTTAGTCATTTCATTGAAAAGTTAGTTTTCCAGTGCATCCTTTATCATGAAAGTCGTAATCTTATCCCAAAGGTAATGTTCCAAAACATATATATAATTTCTATTTGTAACCCTTGTATATATAAAACTCACAGAAATACGAAATAGCATATAGGCAACTAAACCAGAACAAATGAGCAGAGCTCAGTTATGCTTATACAAGTTCTCTAGCTAAACAAGCTGAGCCAATTTGAACAGTGAGCTGCTCAGCTTATTTAGCAGCCCTATTCGGGAATCCCCTTTAGACTATACCAAAGCTTGTAATACAAAAAGGGCAGGTTACATTAGCACAAATTGTTGTTTGTAATCGGCCGATAATACCCTTGAAGAAAATTTACGTGTGAACTATATTTAAATGAGAATACGCTACTATTTCTGAACCTGCAGATATCACGGCACCTAGCACGTCAAGATATGTCGTATTCCTAAAACAGAACATCAGTAATTGTTCCCCCCTCACAATCATCAGGAGAGAAAGAAGATGCTGACAGGCTGAACTGTTGGGTTTGGCTCAGGAACAAGCCTCACAATCATCAGTAATTTTGATTCAATACTTGAAGTGTACAAGTTGCTGAAAAATAGAGAACTCTGTTTTCAAAGCTTGTTTCTAAAAGAGATTTGAATATATTACAGGCCTCCAAAAATCTTCAAAATTTTAACAAACTAAGCTTGTAGTATGGAGAGTCTGTAGCCTTTTACAAACCTAAATTCGGAGTAGTATTGAATCAAAATTGAATATTTGAATTGGACTCACTCGCTAACTCGGAACAGTTATGTTTCAGAAATATAGAGACTCAAATATGAGCTTGTACCTCTCTACTCAGAACTCCAATTTTAATGATTTTGATTTGCTGGAAAGCTATGGATGTTAGCTTTCTAATGTATTAAAAATAAACTTGATTGGATTCCTGTAGACAGAGATATGAGACTTTTACCCAACCTCTATTTCGAGAAATCTGACTATGCAACAGAAGTGTAGAAACTGAATCGGTCTTTATCTAATTTTATTACATAGTTGCATGGTCCTAAAATTCTCAAAAATTTTATTTCTAATACCTGGGTGTGTGAATAGAGTGTTCCTAAAATTTTAGCTCATTTGGATCACAGAGTAAAGAATTAAAAATACATCAATGAAAGATGCAAATGTAGAAAATGATTTTTAAACTTTTATAGAGAATACATGCAAATGCAAACTCACACCAAAGCAAATTGCAACAACCCTTAACTCCGAATTGAAATTGCTGAAATGTAAAGGAATTAAAATTATTCTATAGCTTATGCATAGAAGGGATTAGAAGTATAGAGGGTACATAACATATAGGAAGGAAGAAATATTAAATCAAACACTTAGGGTGCGTGTGTGCATCATGTTTCATCCATCCAACGAAATTTGCAGCAAATCCTAACTTATTACATCTTGGGAGAAGATGAAACTCCATTATTACAACCCCATTTAATGAATCAAATGAAGAGAATTTAAATTGGGATTGAGCAAAAGAAGTCTTACACGGTTTTGGAATGCAATCAAACCGAACTTCAAGAATGAAGTCGGCCAAGCCTTGGACGTCTTCCTTCAAGCTCCCACAATCTCCCCTAGCTTTCCTCTTCTTCTTTACCCTCTAATGGATGTTCCCTCTTGTTGGAACTCCTAGCTAATCCTAGCACACAACCCTTTAGGCAGCCTCCTTTCTCTCTCCTTTTCCACCTTGGATTTCATGCCCCCCCTTGGCCCCTTTTTATAGGTCAAGGGGGGCTGGTTCTAGCCCTTTCCATGGAGCGGGTTGGACCAGTTTCTTGTGGGTTCTTGATCCACTTTGGTCCAGCCATATGTGGTCCCCTTTGTGGACTTGGACTAGCCCTATGTGGGCTGGTCTTGGTGCAGCTGGCTTGGTCCTTAGCTTGACCTCTTAGCTATGTACCGATTCACCAAGTTGTGGCCGAGTATGCCTAGGTAGGCTTCTCCATTTTCGTAAGTTCGGCCACTTTTGTATTTAATTCTTGAATGATTCATCTCCCACTTTGATGTAGCTCAGCTCCTTCTTGATTCATCACAGTTTTGGGCTTGATTTGGTCGTAATCATTGGTTCCATGTTTGATCGGCCAAGCTCGGTTTTGCTTGGTTTCTTCATGGCTTGATCTTGGGTAGATGAATTACTTCCAATGTATGGTTGGTTCTTGAACCACTTCCATCCAGTGTGTGTGCTCTTGGTGGAGTAGGCCTTGGCATGCATCTTCCCTTTGGTGTTTCGGTCTGTATTTGGCCGAATCGAACTCCACCTTCGGTCCTTGATGCCTTGAAGTTAGATTGCATTGAGCTCCTCTGTATGATGTAATCCCAGCTTGGTTTTGAGATTAAACTTTGGTTCAAAACCTGAGTTTTTGCCTTGATTGAACAAGTTTGCATTTCATGTTCTTTTCTCAAAAAGGGTATTTGGGAATTGAACTCAAAATTTTGTCGAAAACCTTTTATTTCAAAATTTTATTTTTCGGGTGTTTACAACAATAAAATTTTTCTAAATGTTCATGTTTGAGTATTTTCCGAAAGAACAGTAACCAAGAGTTTATGCTAAGGGAAAAAGGAGAAGAGATAGAAAAAGGCATATTTGATAAATTGGAAGTTAAGTTAGGCTTCCTCAATCTCTAGGACCATCTTCTTCCCCAATTTGTTCATATTTCAAATCTAAATAAAAAGGCAAAACACGAAACAAAATATAAAAGAAGGGAAGATGAGTTTCTTTGAAAACATGAAACACAAAGGAGATCACCTCTTCCTAGAAGGCAGGCCAAGCAGTGGCCATTGTTAGATGGCAAGCACAGGCCATCCTCTCCTTTTCTCCCTCTTGAGGAGTTGGTTTTTATCAAAACAAAATCATAAACAAGGATGAACCTGTATTGCTCGTGCCTGCAACCAATGGGGAACTATGGTCGGTGGGCCTATAGTGGTTAATCATATGGTCTTTGAGTAGGCCTAAGGTGGTTAATCGATGGTCAAGGTAGAACCAATCTCCCACTTCTTTTCTCCCCTCTTACTCTCTTCCCCTCTCTCTCCCCCAAACCTGTTCTCATTTGGTATAAACCAACTTCTCTGGTTTCATAACCAAAACTATGAGCACCTAGGCTTTTCAAGAAACTGCCTTCGACAATAGACAATCATAGACAATTGTGTTTTAACTATTTCATCCCCACTGCTTTATTTAAATCATGAAATTACCAGTGTGAAAATATTTTTTGCTCAAACTCTTTTTGTAGAGTCCAAGGGAAATTTACTATTGTGCCCTAATTTGTTTACTGAATTTATACAACGGTCAAAGGCACATTTTTACTGTAGTTGGTACTTTGATATAATTCTAGAAATAGACTGACATGCAAAGTTACAAAAGTACCCATTTGCCTTATAAAATTTTACAAAGGTAGGTAGATAGAGAAAATTACTATTTTGTCCTTTGTCTTTTCTATAATATAGAAAACAATTTACATTATGTTTCTACTTTAAACTATGGTTATTTCGAGGATGGTACATATAACTTTTATGAAATTGCAAATAGGTGCTTTGAATTATTTATAGAATAACATACTTTGTTTCTGCTATTTCTGTTGAGTGTTTGGCTAGTTAATTTTAATTGTTTCTTAGAATTATATTTAATTCTTATTATTTGTTGCTTGTTTAATGTTTCATATATATCGACCCTCTAATTGTTATTTTTATCAAATACTTGAAAATGGCCACCATAATTTACATTTCTTAATTGGCAAAGAGTGAAAAATTGAATAACCTTCCAAGTTTGAAAAAGGAGAATTTTATTGACCTTGATTTTAGGGGATATTGATAATGTTCTAAGGGAAACTAAAATTCTACATGAACTTGATGCAACATATGAGGAACATGGAATTACAAAACCTTCAAAACGGATGACTCGATCACTAGGACCATTATGCTCACGTATATGGAAGATGACTTAATTAAGGTTTTTGAAGAATGTAAAATCACAAAAACTTTTTGATTTTATAACTACAAAATATGATACTACATCCAAATTACATGTTCTACAACTCTTCTAGAAATGCAACTCACAAAAATGAAAGAAAGAGATAATATAGTTGAAATGTAAATCAAATGCTCGTTATGGCCCTTGGCTATAGTGAAATCAGTAATCTTAGAGCCTATGCAGATACTGATTATTCTAAATAGTCAGCCTCCCTCCAATAATATGGTAACTACTACACTTAGATTGGGACTTAAGTTTGACCTTTCTAAACTTTCTCTCAAACTTGTTATTGATAAAGAGTAGATGGACAAAAATAAGAAAGAAAAAAAATACTCATAGCTCAAGATGACTTAGGGTCAAGCCCTAAGATCAACTAAAACAAAAGGAAGCTAAATAAAAATTTTGGTAGATATAACAATAATAGTGGTCAAAATTTTAAGAAATCACAGGAATGTATTTCTCAAATCAAGTACTTTAATTATAGAAAGATATGACACTTTAAGAGGGATTTCCGTAATTGAAAGTGAGAACAACACTTAGTAAGGCGAGTAAAAGGAGAAGTAGGAGGTGATTTGCATCATCTCTTAATGCATGTATATAAGCCGTCCTATTTATGATTAGTAGATAGATTTCACAACAACCCATTATATCTCAAACAACAAGAAGGGAGCTTTCAATCTAAAATAATATAAGCCTAAAGAGCATCATGTATATATGGGCAACAACTCTTTTGATGATGTCCTAAGTGTTGGGTCACTCAAGATTGATATAGGAGGTAGCTCTGTTGTTTTTATTGATATATTAATTGTGTCACCTTTTACGTGCAATTTTAGTGTTTATTCCTATGCTTGTCAAGAAAGGGTTTGAGATTTGCTTTATTCTAAGGAAGGTTACTATGAAAAACCATGGGCACTTTTTCTTTTTTGGTTTATTTGATTCTCAATATAGTCTATTCAAAACCTTCTTCTTCTACCTATATTAATTGTGTCTTTTCTATTGATGTGAATGTATGATATAAAAGGTCTTTGGCATATAAATTTGAATAAGTTAAGAAAATTAATCAACTTTTAATTTATTGTCTGAATTTTAGAAAAACACTTTGATAAGTGTGAAGCCTACATATAAGAAAAATTATTAGAAAATCATTACCTAAAGAAATAATTAGGATAATAATCCTATTAGAATCATTTACATAGATATATGTGGACTCTCTAGACTAAGGTCTCATTGGGAGAATGTTTATTTTATAACTTTCATAGATAATTACTCGAGATATAGATTTTTAAATCTCTTAGCATATAAATTTGAGGTACTTGAAATATTAAAAATATATAAGATAAAGTTAAAAATCAATTGGGGCAATCAATCAATGTCTTAAGATATGACCGAGGTGGTGGATACACCTCTACAAACTTTCTTGAATATTGTCAAGATTGATACTTTTAAACAAAATATCATACTAAGAACACTTTAATAAAATGGTGTAGGTAAAAGATATAACAAGACCTTATTAAATATGACTACGTCAATGTTTATAGATGTTTCTCTTCTTAACTTATTTTTTGGAAGAAATAGTGACTATAACCATGTATATGTTAAATAGAGTAACATATAAGATATATTATCTTATACCGCATGAGATATAATTTGATAGAAAACTAGACCTCAGTTATCTTAGGAGGTGGAGACCTATTGTCTATATAAAGATCCTTGATCAGTATAGATATAAGCTAGATAAGAAATCCTTGAATTTTTTTCATTGGATAGAGATATAGATTTTATCATAAGGATCATGGCCTAATAAAAAATAGGGATGCTAAATTCTTAAAAGAAACTAAAAATGATATCCTTAAAGATGATGATAAGAGCATTGATAATCTAGTAGATGTGGATACATCATTATTTGAACAATGGATAGTGATCCAAATGATTTTCCTGTACAAATTAAAACTTTAAGTAGACATAGAAGACCTAAGGTCACACTATCCTACTTAAAGGATTATCGTACTTATCTTATAGAAGATATAATTAAGTGGATTTAGATGAGTTGACTTATAACTTGATTTATCAACAAGCTATTATCTAATCTATATCATTAGATTGGAAAAATCATTGGTTGAGAAAATTGAATATATTGAGAAAAACTGAATATATTGAGAAAAACTAAATATAAGAATTGACATATTTAACTAAAGGAAGTAAAGTCATAGGCTTTGAATACTTAAAAAAATATAAGATTGATGAAACAATCAACAAGTTTAAGGTGAGATTAGTTGTAAAAAGTTTTTTGTAAAAAGATGGGATAGATTATGTAGAAACATATTCTCTTGTTGTGAAATTTGTATTAATTAGGACTATTATAGTAATTTCTATATTTTATGATTTAGATTTACATCAAGTATACATAAAAATTATTTTTTTGAATGGTAATTTATATGAAATCATTTATATGCAATAAGCATAATGATATGTGGCTCAAGGCTAGGAAAACAAAGTATATAAGTTGAAGAAATCTCTATATGACCTTAAACAATTACCTCATCAATAGTATTTGGCTTTTTAAAATATCATTTTTGAGCTTAGGTTTGTAGCTACTGAACTTGACTACTATATATATGTTTGGAATAGTAGGAGTCATTTTGTCCTTCTATCTTTATATTTAGATGACATATTGTTGACTTGAAATAACAATAAAATGATTGTCAAAACCAAGTCATAGTTGAATTCTAAGTTCGAAATGAAGGATATAGGAGAGGCATCTTATATCTCGGGTATAAAGATTTCTTGTAATGGAGAATTCAAACTTCTGTATTTAAGTTAGGAGAGAGATATTACTTATATCTTCAAGAAGTTTAAAACGGGTGATTGCAAACATGTGAATATACATGTTACTAAAGAAGTCAAATAAAGTAAGATCGATTATCCCAATGGGGGAGAAAACAAGCATAATATTCCTTATGCAAAAGTTGTGGGTTGTTTGATATATGTTATGTTACGTACAAGACCCGATATCTACTTTGTTGTTAGTCTTGTGAGTAGATATCAAAGTAATCATGTTGTTGTATAAAGGATTTTAAGATATCTAAAAGGAACAAAAGATTTAAAGATACTTTCAAGCATAAGAACTGAAAGATGTAGGATACTCAGATGTTGACTTTGCTAGAGGAAAGACGACAACAAATCAACCTCGAATCATATATTGTTATTTGAAAATGATGTTATTTTTTGGCCTTGTAAGAAACATGATTGTGGAGCTTTGCATACACAAGATTTTGAGTATATTGCTTGAAGAATGACTTAAATGAGTGCCATTTGGATAAACCATTTCATAGGTGATTTGAAGCTTGATATAGCCAACGAGTCAATTGCCATTTATTATGACAACAATCCAACAATCTCTTTAATTAGAAGTGGAGGAGATAGTTTCAAAAGTAAGCATATAATGGTTAAATATCAATATATTCATGATATCCTTAAATGAAATGAAATATTCATATCTTATATGTCAACTAGTGATATGTTGATTGACCTACTAAAGGCATTTTAGAAGATTTCTTTAAAAAAATGTTACATGCATTGGTTCGAGACATCCTTGAAGTGTTAGTGTGGAAACACACATATTGGTTGTTATGTAGAAAAACATATTGATCATGAAAAACCACATAACATATATAACCAAAAGGTAAATTGCTATTATTGTACAATTGAAAATAATACTCCTTGGAAATCCATTAAATTGTGAGTAAACCATATCGTTATTTGGCCTTTTTGGCCAAGTAGGAGAACTAAGTTGCATTAGGCAAATTGGTGGCTATCGAAGGCCTCATGAAATCGAGAAAGAAAGGGCCTCTTTTCCAATTGTGTGAGATGCATTTTCTATACATAAATCAAAATGAATATAGAAAGCGTTTTTATTTTTATAAATAATAGAGGTTTAAGATTGTCGTTTCTCTCCCATAAAAAAGAAACAGAAAACCCAAAAAGGTAACCGTAAGAAAAGGAAAAGAAATACTCCAATATATACGACCATGAGCGTATGAAAATACACAGAGAAGAAAGCAAAATTAGTGTTTTCTTCAAAAAGGCTTCTGGAAGGGAACCGTTTACCGCAGCATCAACTTCTTTTTCTACTTCTTCTTCATTACAGATCATGCTCGCCCTTCATCAGCATTTGGTCTCCAACAGAAAGTTGCTTGGCCTTAATCTTTTCCAAGTCCAGCTGAACCGAATCTCCAACTCCAACTCATCTGGAGGACTCTTAAGGAGCTAAGATGAGGCGCTACCTTCATTTTGGGAACCTCATAAAACAAGAAGACCACCAATGTTGAGAGGGAACAATCTCCCAACGCGTTGAATTTAATTCTTGTTGAGAGGCCCAATCCTTTTGAGAAGTTCTTGTGCACAATGCTCCACCTTTTGAGAAGACAAAACTAACCTCTTATGTTTCCTGTGAATCACTTGAGAAAAGAAATCCCCCCCTTGAGCGTTCTTGTCCACCTCCTTGAAAGAAACCAGTGCCACCTTCAAACATCTTCTGTAAAGGCTGTTTTGAGAAATCCTTTGTAACCAACACCAGCAATTAAGATCCTTTTCTTTTCTATATCACCCTCTCTATCTTTCCTTTCCCCTCTCTATCTCTTGCAGTGTGCATGCATGCGTACACGAGTTCTGATTAAAGGCAAGTAGCGACATGATGGTTGATGCGGTAGACCATGGCATTATCGTTTGATGAAACTTCGCAATTCAATGGACTTTTTGCTGTCTTTCTCTTGATGCGATCGTGGTGAAGGGGCACCTTGACTACACTAAACCTGTCCTAGTCTCCTGATATAACCCTTAACCTTGGCATTCCTAGTCCTACCGATCAGCATATATGTTCCACAAACCATGCCTTTCACCCTACCACAACCTAGCAAAACCAAGCCCCTTCCAACCCTCTATTCCTAACATAAACCCAATTGAATTGTAACCGAGCATCACCTTAAATTCATCCTCAACCCAAGGAATCCATCCACCACTCATAGCATAGTTGAACCCCTGTTTTTCCTTAAAAGCCCCAGACCTATTACCTTTTGAACCTAACGCATTCTATTACAACCAAGCACCTAAGCCATGCCCATCTACTGCAGCTTAACCCCTTTGGTTAGGTTCCTTACCCTCAAGCACCAAGCATCCATGTCTCACTCCACCAAGAACCTAACCTGTCCTGTGCTATCAATCCAAAACCTGACTTTTTGATACCTTCTTCCCTAGCCAATTACATAACTGAACCTTAATTTGCTTCAAGCTATTGCAGCGTTGACCATACTCAACCATCCACTTTGCATACCTACAAGCTTCAGTCGCATCCTAGTTGACATAAGCCTAGATCTGTAATACAACCAGATAGACAAGCTCACCCTATAGCTATCTTAGGACCGCTGCCTCTTATCTCTTGTATCTCATGACATACCCAGACACGTACCAAAGCACATATACCTCTCTTCCCATTAGACAATTCTAGAACAACTCCAAGCATACCAAGTTGACCCTTACACACCGGGGTGGAAAGCCCAGTGGATCCCACATTCCCATAAATTAATTGGACTGCGTTCGCTTGTTTTGAAGATATTGCATTGTGAATTTTTCTTCTTTTCTCAAGAATCAAAATTTATGCATAGAGTCCTCATTTTAAGAGGATGGAGACTGCCTTTAAAAGGAGAAGGGGATAATCAAGTATGCATGTCTTCCCACTTAGAAATCTCAAGAATTCAGTTTACCCAAGAGGGAGTTCATGTGAGAAAGGCAGAAGGTTATATCTCTATTGGATTGCAGGTAACATTGAGTCGATTGAGTCTCCAATAGTGTGTGCATATTTGATGATTCAATTCCATGCAGTTTTATGTTGATACTCTTCTATGTTGTTCGGTCCAGGATGAAATCATGCTAGAATCTTTCACGTTGATCCATGCTAGGGTCCATTCCATGTTCCCATGGTAATTCAAGTATGCTGAACTATTTTATGTTTTCATATTGATCATGTTTCATCCTAGACATAAGATCTCTCTCATGCTATGGCACTCCACGCTCTAAATTGTTTCAAGATTTCATGCCCTGGATTGGCTCATGCTTCATGTATTCAATTGATCAGGCCCATACTCCCTCATGTTGATTGGCTTCATCTTGGTTTTACACTGACTTATCCTTCATGTTGACTGATCCCAATGTTGAATCAACTTGTGATTGATTTCATGTTGATTCAATCTCTGTCACTATCGGTTTCTGATTCATTTTTTTTAGACCTATTAAGTTCATGCCTTTAAGAATGATTTAGTTTGTGCTCTATTAGCATGCTTCAACTAAATTCCATGCGTTTGTTGATTTTCTTTTGATCAATATCATGCCATCATACTGATTGACCTCATCTTGATTCAGTCCATATGATCTCATACCATGGCCTTTGATTGGCTTAATGCTTACATGCAATAACTAGTCTTAGGCCTTAATGATCGGTTTGAACATGCACTTTTGTGCTTCAATCAACTTCATACATGTGCTCTTAGCGACTAGGTCATGCTTTAATTTGTTTATGTCCTACCATATTGTCGCATTCTGATTAACTTCATATTCATGCCATAATCCAGCTTCATAGAGTTGTTCCATCATTCGGGTCATGATCTCATGTTGTAATTGATTTCATATCAGATGCATTCTTGCCTCAGAACACACAAAAAAGTTCTGCTTTTTATGAATTGAAACCAAAGAAAAGTAACTGAAAAACTACCAAACCTCAACTTTTAATTATGGATTTGCAAGTAAAAAAGTGGACAAAGAATAAATAGATCTACTCGAAGTAAATGATTAAACCTCTAAAATGAGAAAGAATATATATTTAAACAATAAGTTTTTTCACTTTCTAATAAACCTGGCAGTGTTAGTGGGGGCAGCTGCCTTGCCCGGAGGTGGCGGAAGTCTTTGAAAGGGACGCTGCCATGACAACCGGAATACCAAAGAGTATGTTGTCGGCATATCGTGCGTAGAAGACCTTGACCATGACAAGCCCACCAATAACCTTGAGATGCTGTCCAAGTTTACTTGACTTGGAATAGCGATGTCAAGCTTACATGTGTAAGGCTAGATATTAGAAAATTAAGGATCTTACTTTTGTTAGATACATCAAACATGCGGATCAGAAGATTCTAGTGGTAAGTACTGATATAAAAAATAAATAAATAATTATTTTTATAAGCTTTTGAATAAAAATATAGGTGTTAATATTAGATTAAGAGAGCTAACCAATCCAAAGATTATATAAACCATAATTTCTACCGATGTATTCACAAGAATAAAGTCAAAGAGATACTTAAACTAATCAGAGTTAGTAAATCTTTAGGACCAAACAATATTTTATATCAATATAGAAAATCCGAGGAGTGCGAGGTATTACTTGGCTTACAAGGTTATTTAATGAAATATAAAAAAAATAAAAGATACCTGAGAAATAGAGGAAGAATACAATTATATACATATACAAAAATAAGAGAGACATTCAAAATTATACAAATTATTGAGGTATCAGGTTGATGAGTAATACTATGAAATTTTGAGAAAATTATTTAATTCAAGTTGAGACAAATATCAAGTACAATAGATAACCAATTTGGATTCATGTCAAGAGATTCTTTAGAGAAGTTTGGAAAATAGAGGTATCCCTTTGACCTATATCAATCATATAAGAGGCATGTATAGTAATGCATAAACATGTATTAGGATACATAAATGAATGAGAGATTTCTTTGAGGTTAATATTGGATTATATCAACGATCAATATTTGTATTGGTTATTGACGAGCTAACAAAATATATTAAAGATAAAGTCCCTTAGTGTATTGGTTATTGTATTACATCAAATGACATAGAAATTAAGATTGGCATGACTCCGGGTTTCTTAGGCCTGAAGCGAATCTTTTCGTGCTTACGTCGCTTTAAAAGGGCGTGCCAGCTAGCTTTCTCAAACTAGCGAAGTAAGTTTTGAAAATATCTGACTTTTGGGGTGATTGTGGACAAGTGGGATATTTTCGTCGCAGACCTTCTTGAACCGATGCTCAAGGGTCAGTCTATATGCTTTAGGAAATCTCGATTTTGAACAAACACGACTCTTTTGAAAACATGAAAGTATTTTATCGATTGGTTTTGTCAAAATTGCAGATTTTATGCATGGGATCTACACGTTCCTATGTCTCTCGGGTTTTAGCCAATATTGGTGTGTAGTCGTGTGCATCCAGTGCTCGATTTCGGGCAAGTTCTACACGATTTGATCAATCTGGTTCGATGCAAATATGCTCCCTATCTCGAGTGTGGCGGATATATAATGCAAACTCACACAACTTGAAGGGAAAACCCAGAATTTAAAGACATAGCAGAAGGGAAATAGTAGAAGGAAAATATGGCTATATCTTAGATGCGGAAGGGAAAATATATATATCAATATCCTAAGAGCGGAAAGGCTCCATGTGAGTGAGTGCTTTGAATGTGTAAAATGAAAGGCAACTCACGCAGCTTGAACCTTAAAACACAGCGGAAGGGAGATACATTATATATAAGAGCGGAAAGGCTCAATGTGAGTGAGTGCTTTGAATGTGTGAAATTAAAGACAACTCACTCGGCTTGAATGTAAAACCCAGCTGAATTGAAATACGTATATATATAATGAGAGCGAGAAGGCTCAATTGTGAACGTGGTGCTGGTGTACGAGATAAGAGCGGAAAGGCTCAAGTGTGCGTGTGTGTCTCGTGTGTCAAAACACCTTTATTACATTCCGGGAGGAGACGATGCTCCGTTATTACAACCCCGTATCGAATTGAATTAAGTTTGAAGTAATGTAAGAAGATAAAGTTCGAGCACTTACACGTCGCCTGCTCAGGCTTTCTTTGTCAGTGGGATCCGACCTTGGATATAACCGTTGGATGAACCTCTCGCTGTGAACCGATCCGATGCGTGGAGTTTTGGTCCTAGTTCCCGATCGAGGTTACGTCGACACGCGAAGGTCCTATGGTTTTGGGTGGGATTCAATCGAACCTAAGGCAAGGTGTAGGGGATCTAAGGCCGGCTCTAAGGTGAGGGCTTAGGTAGGTTTGAGTCCAAGTCCTAAGGCGATGGGCGGCCAGCTAGGGTCCGAGTTAGGTGATGGTCCTAGTGCGGATTTAGGAAGGGTCCTAAAGGAATGCTCGGCCAAGTGGTGGCCGAGCTGGTTTGATGTTTTTCTTGGAAATAGTCCTAGGGTGAGTCCTAAAGGAAGGGCTCGGCCAAGGGTGGCCGAGCTGGACAAGTCTTAGGGTTAGTCTAGGTTAGGACTTAGGGTGAAAATGCTGAAGGGAATGGCTCGGCCAAGGGTGGCCGAGCTGGGGTAGCTTGGGTTTGATTTAGGTTGGGGTGTGGGACTCACTAGGACCGACCTAGGGTGAGCTCGGCCAGCTATTGGCCGAGCTTGGTATGGGCTTCGGTGGGACGGTTTTTTGGGTAGAGTCTAGGTGTGGTTTTGCAAAATTCGGCCAGCATATGTTTGGTCGAATCTTGTTGGATTTTCTCAAAGTACTTAGGTGGTTTTAGAGGGGCAAAGGGGAGAACGGTTTAGGTGGGTTCTAGGGACTCACCTTGGTCACGGTTTGGGTAATCTCCACGCACCTTTTCTTCACATCGAGTGGACCATCCATGGCTGTCGGATCCACATGAGCTGCAGCAAGATCTTGGCATGAAATGATGATGCTTCTTGGCTTACAAAACCATCCCACCTATTACAAAAGACAAAGGGGGAAACCAACCAGCCCCCTTTGTTGACTTTCTCCCCTCTCTCTCTCTCTCTTACCCAAGCAAAAGGCGTGAAATAATTTTTTGCAGCCCTCGTGAACCAGCCCCTCACGTCCTTTTATAGACTTCTTATTTGGATATGGATCTTGGATTGATTCTAAAATCCGGATCCAATCCAAGTCTTGTTTGGATCTGGATCTTTGGATCCAGATTCGATCCAAATTTTTTTCTTCTTCCGTCCTTCTTGGCGTTTCGAGTCGAACGCTTCGTGCGGGCCTTGAGTTCATTAATGCTCCGTCTTAAGCTGGGTTTTTCCCAATTTCGTCGTCCGAGCTCCTTTTCACCTTTCCGGACTCTATTTCAACTGATTTTTGTTGTTTTTGACTTGGATTGTTTGTGATTTCAGGGGCACTTTTGGCTTGGCCTCTGATGCTTCCGACTTGAAGTCCATTTGCGGCCTGGGCTCCTCTTTTGTCTTTGAATTTGGCTTTTCATCGGGCTGGGCTTGCTCTTTGAATTCTTCGAATCTCTGTTGCAACTGCTTTGGGCCAGGTTTTACCTGTTCGTCTGGGCTTTTGCCAAAATGGGACTTTCGTCCATTTTCAAGAATTTATGTTCCGACAGGGTTGAAAAACGGAGGTTTGAAGTATTTGAGTTCCTGGGTTTTCGAAAATTTCATTTTGGCTTTCTGAGCTTATTTTCGAACCAGGTATTTGTTTTTGCAAAATTTTTGGATTTCGGGGTGTTTACAACCCCATCTAGTATGGGAAAAGGCTTAATGATTGTTGTTGTTGATGTAGTTTGAAATGACAAAGTGATTTTGCATCTTCTTACCAAAATTGCAATTTGATTAGGATAATCAAAATCATACTTTTTAGCATGGAAGAAGATCTAGAACTTACCAAGATGTCTCCTTTTATTCATTGAAAATGGCAAAAAAATCAAAATTCATCACCGAAAAGTTGCATGCTTGAGTTGATGCAGATTCCCTTTTGAAACAAGAAACTAGAGAGAATGAATTTGAAAGGATACGGAAAGGAGGCAATTTTAAAAGAATATTAGCATAATGAATCCATAATGAAAAACTTAGAATTTCGTGTAGGTACATCATGGAACAAGAGTATTTCAGTCTTTTTACTATTCATTTTATCCTAAATTCAGTCTTTTTACAATTCATTTTATCCTAAAACAAATGAGATTATTATCGTACTTAATGAAATAAATCTAAAATACAAAAATAACTTTATAAATCCTAAAACACATATGTGATTCATATGAGTTCAAGGAAGGGATCTACTAGCTGTGGGTATGCTACATCATTCAATGGATTCACATTTCCAAGCTGGTTCACGTTTGGGTCCAATACATCCTTTGATTTAGCTCCAACTTGACCAATTTTTTTCTTGGATTGTGGAGTGTCATATGGGCCTTTAATCAGTTGTGAATTCACTCCAAGAACATGGTTATACATAGGCTAGTCCAAGTTGATTTAGGGTTATCTTTGGCAAGTCACATCATCTCCACCATGCTTCATTTGTGCTGGCCCTCTACATTTTTTTTGGAAGATGTCCATTATATGGTTTGAGTTGAAATACATAGGATACTAGTTTGAGGTGACTACAATTTGGTTGGTCTGCTCTTAAACTCTACTAATGTTCTTCAATCTCTTCAAAATATCATCCTATTTGGTAAAAAAAGCAAACTTTCTCATGCAATGTACTACCATTTTTAGATGCATAAGGGGGAAACAACATACTCATGAAAGCCTCCAAAGAAGTCATTTTGATTGAAGTATGATAGTTGATACTATTAAAATACATTTATTTATCTATATATTTTATTATACTTTTTCATTATGAAAGTGTGCATACATGTAATCAACCACTAGGGCCATCAAGCCACCAGGACGGCCCAACGGTTACTTTACTAGTCTAGTCGTTGGGCCCTTCCCAATGACTACTTTCAACGGCCAACAGATGTTGATGACTGCCAACTATCACTCTCTCCTTTCTCTCTTCTCCACTCTATAAATACTTACCTTGTAAATAATAAATGTTAAGCCTTCTTAGCCATAACCAATTTATATACATTCTTTTGAGTGTATTTGCTATTATTCTAATCTTTTCTAAGGTTTTTCATAGTTATCCTATGGTGACCCACGATTATTGTATATGTGTATTAGATATTTACTGCTCTATTTAATACGTTGAAGTATCATATTCATTACATGGTATCAAAGTCAAATCTACTCTTCGTAATTATCAACCCGTTGTCTTAGGAAACATGCAAAAGTCTAGAAGTCTCTATTCAAGGGACTTTGAGATTTGCGGTGCTTTTTAAACATTTATCAAAGTAAGTTCACTCCTTTGAAGTTTTTACTCTTTGAAGATGGAACAAAAGTTTTTTAATTTTTGATTAATAACTTTCAACTACAAAAATGGGCCAATTAATGGAAAACTATTTATATTTCAAAAATTTGTTGGGCTATTTAAATGCATCGAAAGTGAAACCCTTTATAAATGTCACTTTTGAATAAAAAGGAGGAATTTCAAGGAGGCCATAAAACGATCTTATGGGTTCTTATAAACAATATGAATGATTACATTAGAGACATCTTGGGAGACTTTACTAATACTAAAGAAGCATGGGAATACTTAATGAAATCTCATGTTCAGAGTGAGGTGGTACATAAGATTATATTATATGATAAAATTTTATCACTAAAACAAGGAGACAGAGGGGATAATGAGTTTTATAGTGAGTATTTTAATATTTGAAATCAATTAATAGATATAAAAAAAGTGTACATAATGTCTTAATGAAAAACAAATGTAAAGAAACGAAGACTTTATATATCAATTTTTGAGAAGTCTAAGAGAAGAACTTTAAAGGATAAGATCATCCCTTATACATCGTAAATCCTTCTCCACTAAAGAAGAGGTTTTTACCGACCTTCAAATGATAGAAACCATACTTAATGAACCTAGGCTTCAAAAGATTTTATCTTAACTGCATAAAGATTCAGAGCACACATTAAGACATATTGATATTCACATTTCTAGATCGAAGGATCAAGTGAGACAAAAAGAAAAGTTATTTATCACTTTTGTAAGGAGGTCAGACATATTAGGCCTCATTGTTGAATATTAAAGAAGAAGGTGGCCTTGGTAGATAAACAAAGCTCTTCTTCCTCAATTCATGCTCTCCATGAAAAAGTGAAGCTTTTTAAAGCACAATTCAAGGAGAAGGCAATCATTGGTGTGATATGCTCTACTTTCACCCATGACACTCAAGGTATGACTCTTTGGTTACTTAATTCGGGTACTTTATTTCATGTAACTTGTAATGAAAAACTTTTTAATTCATGTATAAGAAAACCTTTATCATGTGTGTTTACTATCGATTGAACCAAACTAAAGGTTTACAAAGTAAGGGACCTTCAAAACAAAGACTTTTCAACTCTTAAAATTAGTATTATCCCAAAATTAAATTTAACTTTATTTTTCGTATCTCAAATATTGGATAATAGTTATGTTATAACCTTCTCATCTATGGGATACATTTTACATTATCGCCTCTCAAAAAGGTGATTGGATGTAGTTATAGAGAAAGACTCTATGTAATAGATTATATGCATAATATTGGACATTCTTGCAAAGATTATGTTCTTGGCAAAATATAATATCTTACATTTTTAAACAAAACATATGTTATAAGCAAACCTTTTGAAATTATACACTCGAATGTTTGGGGTCCTACTATTATGCCATCTTTATTAATGACTTTACTAGATATACATGAGTATATCTAGAAAGGTAAAATATGATGTTTTAAAAAAAATCACATTTTGTAATCTATTAAAAATCAATTTGACTCCAAAATCAAGATATTTAGGTCTGATTCAGGAGGAGAATTTGTATCAAATGAGTTTAAAATATACCTTAAAAACCATAGGATTCTTCAATATATTAAGAATATGAAATCATGAAGTGAAGTCATGGTGTGATGCGTAAAGCAATGCAGATGTGAAGCAAGGCAAATATGTTGGTATGTTTTTTTTTCATTATTGTACTTTACTGTCATGTTCGATCTTTAGTTCTGTTTTTTAAAGTAACTTTAAATTAGGCTCATTAATGACACTTCAATAATTTTTTATTAGTGTAATGCTGGTATTTAAAAGAAAACCCTACCAACAATCATTATTGATTTCGATGATAATAAAGTAGAAAGAGAGAGAGAGGGTGCAAGAAAATTCTAGGACTGCTGACAACCCGCAATTCCATCTTCCTATCATTGATCATGTATTTTTACTATTAGAGTGATAGATTATGACATGGTATCAGAGCCTATGAGGTTGATTCATGCATGAAGACACAAGAATTTGTAGTGTAGTTACGATACAAAAAGGCACAAAACATATCTAAAGAAATTTATTCACCATCTGCCTATGAGAATACATCTCCCTAGAAGAAAAGAAGAAAAAGAAGGATGAATGAAAGAAAAATCTCAAGTTGCCACGTATGGGAATGAACAGAAAGTAGAGCCTTTTTAGATTACAAACATTCGACTTAAGGGTCAAAATTATAGGAAATGAGTAAGATCAATCGAACTTGTCTTGAAATCTAGAGTGAAATTGACACTTATTGATAGAAATCAGAATATTTCAAATGAAGATGATACAAAAATTTAAACGTTAGTCTAAGGATGATGTATTGGTGAGTTCTTCATTGATACAATCTATGACTTTCATGATGAGCAGAACATTCATATACATGGAGTCCGTTGCAGAAATCTTGGCTGCGTAAAAAGAGACATACTCCCGACAACACAATATTGCCAAGAAGTTTGAGATTCTTAATAAGATGAGGAAGTGTCACCAAGGGGACATATTCATAAGTGAATAATATAGGGAACTATGTGGTTTATGGAATTTGTTGAGAATTAGTGCAACCATTGCATTAAGGAATGTAACATTGATAGTGAAGTGCTAAAAGTGTTTGATCTCTTATAGAAAATATCCCTAGAATATGAGTCCATCAAACATAATATGCTAAGAAAAGAGGATTTGCCCTCAATAGGGATAGTCTATGCTCTTTTGTTGAGAGAATAAAATCGAAGAAATTTAGAAAATGGATATCAAACTCAAGTTGAGAAATCTGTATTCGTTCAAAGAGGTCAAATTAATTTTCAATAAGGTATAAGTCCTATAAGAGGTCAAGAAATTGGTAGATTCCAATACTAGAAAGCGAAATAAATTATAGTGTTCACATTGCAGGAAGAGGAGACATACGCGGGACCAATGCTGGGAAATTGTTGATTGACCAGTTGATTATAAAGAGTATAGAAGTCATGTGATAGCCTCCTCTGACAAGAAGAATGAATCAAATTCTACAGAAGATATGATTGAATTGAAGGAGAAATTAGCTTATATTAAATTAAAATTGCATGAACAACCTTCTACTTCCTCTCCTAAGAATGAAACAAATGGTCCTACATCCTATAGCATCAGTGATAACTCATTTTTTAATTCTTTATGTTCTAAATTTTGGGTTATAGATTCTGTTGCTATAGATCACATGGTAGGATATAAGTTAAAGTTTATGAGATATAAAAATACTTTTATACCACAATACATGAAAGTTGCTAATGGATCCTTGGTTTGAATGAAAGTAAAGGGAGTAATTCAAGCAAAAAATTATAGACTTGATTCAACGATTTATATTCCTAAATTTTTAGTCAATTTATTATCAGTTAGCTCCTTAATTAGAGACATGAATTGTTCAATCACTTTCCCTACTCTAGTTGTGTTTTTCAAGATTTGAGGATGAGAAAAACCTTTAAACGTGATGAATTTAGGAACGGATTATACATACTTTTAGAAGAGGAGATTTTTTGCAGGGAAAAGCATTAGCAACCACTATTGCTGAAGAAAAATTAAGGATATGACATTGTCAGTTAGGTCATTTGCCAGTTTCAAAAATAAAAGAGATAGTTCTGATTGATTGTTTTCATGATTTAGTCCTTTAGTATGATGTTTGCCAAAGAGCTAAATAAGAGAGTATTATTTCCTAATAGTAAATCTAAGTCATATGTTTCATTTGAATTGAGACACTCAGATGTATGGGGCCCATGTTTAATACCTTCTCTTCGAAGGTTCAAATACTTTGTTACTTTTATTGATGATTTTTCTAGACTTATCATTGTTTATCTTATAAAATCAAAATTTAAGGTCTCTTTTATCTTTTCAATTGTTCATAAGCTCATCATGACCCATTTTGGATATGCTATCAAAATTCTAAGATCAGATAATGATAGTGAGTTTGTAAAAGTCAGTTGTAAATGTATCTTTAATTCCATAAAATTTTATATCAAACTTCTTGTGTCTATACTCCTCAGCAAAATAGTGTTACTGAATGGAAAAATAAAGACATTTTAGAAGTAACCATAACTTTGCTCTTAGAACATAATGTACCTAAATTTTTTTGGCCTAAAGTAATTCTTACAACTGTGTTTCTTATAAATAAATTGCCATCAATTATTCTTCAAGGTAAGTTACCTTTTCATATGGTTAAACCAGGAGTTGATCCTTTCCATATTACTCCATGAATTTTTGGATGTCTCTGCTTTGTCCATGTACAAGACCTATTTCGAGACAAGTTAGACCCAAGGGTTGTTCATTGTGTGTTCATTAAATACTCTATTGAAAATAAAGGTTATGTTTATTATGACCCCCAAACACATAGGAAGCATATAAACATGGATGTCACTTTTCTTGAAACTACTCCTTATTTTCAAATTCAAAAGGAGTCAGCAATTTCTAGCATTGAAGAATCGGTACCACTAATGAACATAGTCAATTATGAATTTTTTGAAGAACCAGTTATCAAAGAGAAAGATACAAGAAGGGAATGAGCTAAAAGTATATACTAAGGGAAGAGAAAGGTTGTTATGCCCAATCCTCATGACACTATCGACCAAGGGAAGACTTTTCCTCAGATCTAAGTAGTAATGATTCCTTTAAAGAACAACACAATGAAGATTTGAACATTCCAATTGCTCTTAGAAAAGGTAAGAGGGTTTTGATAATTATCCGATTTTGCAATTTCTATCCTATGATCAATTATCCTCAAGCTATCACAATTTTGTGTTAAGTGCTGATTTTTACCAAGTACCTAAAGATTTTGTTGAAGCATCACAACATGAGCATTGGGTTGAAGCTACGAAATCAAAAATACAAGCACTTGAAAAAAATTAGACATGTGACATTATTGACCTTCCACCAGGAAGGAAAGTAGTGGGTTGGAGATGGGTATATACCATCAAATTCAAACACTAAAGCAGGAATTACATAGGTTGTTTGATATCAAAGACCTTGAAAAATTGCACTACTTTCTTGGTATTAAAGTAGCATATTCAGGAACCAATATCTTCCTAAATCAAAGAAAGTATACCATAGACTTACTGTGAGATACAAAGATGCAAGAGTGTAAACCATTGCACACTCCGATGGATGCAAATCACAAGTTACAAGTAGATGATGGAAGTGATAAGGTAGATGCGGTTAGATATCAATAAATCATTGGAAAACTGATTTATCTAACTATTACTCAACTAGACATAGCTTATGCAGTGGGCATTGTAGGTCAATTTATGCAATCTCCTTCTAAATATCATATGGATGTAGTTTTTCATATTTTAAGGTATCTTAAGGCTACACTTGGACATGGAATGTTGTATGGAGCTAATGGTAAAAATAAAATTGAAGTATATACAGACGCAGATTGGGTTGGCTCTATGGAGGATAGAAAGTCAACTTTTAGATATGTGACATTAGTAGAAGACAATATCGTGTTATAGAAAAGTAAAAAGCAATCAGTTGTAGCTAGATCAACAGCTGAAGAAGAGTATAGAGCAATTGCATTTAGGATGTGTGAAGGAAAGTAGCTTCGTTCCCTATTAATGAAAATTGGATTCTCTATAGAAGATATGATTCCAATATATTGTGATAGTAAGGCAGATATTCAAATTGCATCCAATCTAATGTATCACGAGAGAACAAAATACATAAAAATTAATTGTCACTTTATACGGAGCAATGTAAGTACAAAGGAATTTGAGCTTGAACATGTAAAGATAGATAGTTAGTATGCAAACATGTTAACTAAAGCTCTAAACAGAAATCTCTTGTAAATACTATGTAGCAAGTTTGGTGTGATTTCTATATTTCACCCAACTTGAGGGGGAGTGTTAAGAATATAAAATCATGAAGTGAAGTCATGGTGTGATGCGTGAAACAAGGCAGATATGTTGCTGCATTCTTTTTGTTTAATTATTGTACTTTAGTGTCATGTTCAGTCTTTAGTTTTGGTTTTAAAGGTAGCTTTAAATTAGGCTTATTAGTGGCACTTATGTAATTTGTTTATTAATGTAATGTTGGTATTTAAGGGAAAACTGTACCAGAAATCATTATCGATTTCAGTGATAATAAAGAAGAAAGAGAAAAAGAGAGGGTGTGGCAGAATTTTGGGACTACTGACAACCCCCAATTCCATCTTCCTATCATTGATCGTGTGTTTCTACTGTTAGAGTGATATATTATGGCACACCAAACATCTTTTACTAAAACTCTATAATAAAATGGTATTATCGAATGAAAGCATCGACACATTATGAAAATCACTAGAACCTTATTAGTATCTAGTGGAGTTCTTAAAAATCTTTGGCTAGAAGCCATCATGACGTCTGTCTATCTAATAAATTGCATGCCTTTATCAGTATCACACAATATTTCTCTTATTAATTTTTTTTTAAACTTACACCTAACTATTCTAAATTAAGAGTATTTGGGTATAAATATTTTGTATTTATAAATAAAGAAGATAATCTATCTTTGCATGCAATTGAATGTGTATTTGTGGGATATGGTATAAACAAAAAAGGTTATAGATATTATGATCCCAATAACAACAAGCTCCATGTGTCAAGAGATGTTAAGTTCTTTGAAAATGAATTTGTGATTGAAGATCAAGCTACTAATTCCATTGATGAAACCACATATTCCTTTTTAAGTGATATTCTAGGTAATCTAAAAGGAAACGTAAAAAGTCAACATGGTGAATTAATATCTTTTAGGCATATTTTAACTTCTTTTGAAAGACATTACATTAGGAGAACTCTAGAAACCATTGAACCTACTCCAAGAAAATCCAATAGGGATTCTATACCCTGATAGATTTGTTTCTTATGAAACCTTTAATCCAAGTTATAGAGCTTTATTAACAATAATTTTAGCTATAAAGGAACTTAAGACATTTAAAAAAACTCAAACATCCTAGTATTGGATTTATGTTATGAACGAGAAACTAGATACCCTACATAGAATACAAACATGAGAAATTGTAATATATTATGAAACCAAGAAACTAATAGGGTGTAGATGGATATACAAAATTAAGACCAATGGTGATGATACCCTAGAATGATATAAAGTTAGACTAGTGGCCAAAGAATACTCACAAGAATATGATATCGACTATGAGGAAACCTTTGCCCCAGCAGATAGAATGACAATTATCAGGACTCTTATTGCTCTTAGTGTAATTAAAAATGAGAATATTTTTTAAATGAATGTTAAGAATGCTTTTTAAATGGATGGCTAAAAGAAGAGGTTTATATGAAATCTCCTCCCGGTCTTAATATTCCAAAAAATTAAGTTCTTTGTCTTAAAAGGTATTTATATGGACTTAAAAAATCTCTTAAGATTTGGTTTGATAAAATGAGTGAGTTTATGATATGTAATGGTTTTACTACCTGTTGTAGTAATATTCTTTGTTTATGAAGTGATCTGTTGCAGGTATTGGTATTTCCTTGCTATATGTAGATGATATGATTATTTAAGGAAGTGATGTTCTTGAGTTCTAAAATATCAAACAAGACCTTAGTAGGACGTTTGAAATGAAGAATCTTGGACATCTATGATACTTTTTGGGTATTGGGGTAATAATAAATGATAAAGGTTTCTTTTTGTCTTAACCTAAAGTTGATAGATCTAAAGTAACCGATGACAAGGTAGTTGAGACACATGAGAGAATTAACCAAAAGATAAGACTTACAATGGCGGACTACTCAAGGATCTCACTCCTTATAAATAGATGATCGAATCATTGACATACCTAATGATCACTCGTCACAATATCACTCATGTTGTATATATTGTAAATCAATTTCAGCATGCACCTATAATTATACATATGAGTGTCATCATGTGGATCATACGATATGTTTGACATACCACTGAAAAGAGAGTATTTCTTATCCTCTTCCTCCCCACCTCAATTAATTGCATATACTCATGTCGATTGAGGTGGTGATGTTAATGACAATCACTTTACAATAAGCTACATATGTATTGTAACAATAAAAGTGTTATATATATTGCCAACACCAATACATCTCATGAGTGCATCAAATATATCGAGATGAACTGTCACTACATTTGATAAGAACACGTACAAGGACACTTGGTGTTACACTATGTGAATAGAATATCAACTTATAGATGTCTTCACTAAATCACTACCGGCTCTATACTTTCAATTTTTATTTAGCAAACTTTTGGTGATGATACCATTAGTTTAAGGGAGGCTGTTAAAATACATGCATTTATTTGTGTATTTACTATATTTTTCTTATTATAAATTATACATACATGTAATCAAGTGTTAGAGAATATTGTGTATCAGTACTATTTACGTTATTTAAGTGTTTAGGTGCACGTTATTTAAGTGTTCAGCTATATTAGTGTATTATGGTACTTTAGTAGTAATTAGTACTAATCAGGGGTAGTTTAAGAATTCAAGTTAGATAGAGTATTATAAATAAGAGTGTTTAGGGTTTTATCATTAAGAAAAAGAAAGGGGTCGACAGCCTAAGAGTGCCGTTTTTCTGCTCTTGTACAGATTAGAGAAAAACCTCCAATCTAATGAAACGTGTAAGTCTTATTCTTTAGTTCAATACATATTCCTTTCTTTTATCATGGTATCAGAGCCTATAAGGTTTGAAAAGCTGTGATTTTGACATTAGAAGATCAAAGTTGGTGTGTGAAGGTGAAGCCTCAAATCAGCCATTGAAACTTCTATTTGTAAATAACTATTGGATGATCACAGGGAGCTACATATTGGATCATATCACAACTGCAAATGGAAAACCTCATTACATATACGAACCCTAATCTGATCAGTCAAGATCACCATGTTGGAGGTCTTAATCAGATAATTACGTATGTGGAAAAACAATTGGCTGCCTTTTCAGATTGAAGTTGTTATATTATCGTGACTGCCTCAAATCAAATCAGATATGTTTCTTCATTGACCGAATATTTCCAAGAACATTGGCTTTGTCAAAAAGGTAAGGAAGATCTAGAAATTGCAGGAAGGATTCACCTTGTGGGTTCCGAACATTTCCAAGAACATTGGCTGACGTCAAAAGGATTCAGTTTGTGACTGCCGCCCTATTATGTCTGCTATCTTTATTGTCTTAGAATAATAGAGTTTGGGTAATTGTTCCTTACCAATAGGCAATAATATTTGTTAAGTTATTTGTTGGTTGCAGACGTGGTTGCCTATTGGATTACAGTTTCAATCGTTTTTTTAATAACATCAAATCTTCTTTGGAAGATATACAAGTGTTTTTTAGTTTATTCAGGACACTCCAGATAATTTATTTGAAGCAAATACTGATGGCAAGTAAAGGCAGCAATTGACACTACATTCATTATGTCTGAAAAAGCCCTGAATGAAAAAGGGGGAAATTTTCAGATTACAACAACAAAGTTGGATGGCAAAAATTATCTAGAGTGGTCTCGATCTGTTGAACTAGCTATTATAGCAAGGGGGAGATGGACTCATCTTATGGGTCAGACACCTATTCTAGATATAACTGATATTCATTACCCTACCTGATGACGAGAAGATGTTTTGATTTCTTCATGGTTACTACAGTCTATGATTCCATTTGTAGCGAAGACATTTATGTTTCTTGAATCAGCTTATGATATCTGGTGTGCAGTGTTTGAAGCTTATTCCAGGAAAATGAATGTAGCCAAAGAATATGAAATTTTGAAAAAGATCAGGAACTGTAAACAGGGCTCACGGTCTATCAGTGACTATTATGCAGACCTTAGGGGACTTTGGGATAAACTTCTGTATCATACTAGTATCAAATGCTCTTCATGTCAAATTGAAAGAAATGCAAAAACTGAAAAGAAAAAAGTGTTTGACTTACTGTGGGGTGTAAATTCAGAATTCGAGTCAATAAAACCCAATGTCTTAGGAAGATATGAACTACCATCTTTGAGAACAGTGTACTCATTGTTAATGAGGGAAGAGGATCGTAGAAACCTTGAAAGGAAGAGTATCCCTTCTTCAGACCAACATGCTCTTCAAACTAAAGGAGAAAATTCTCATTATCGTGGAAGAGGAGGATACCAAGGCCGTGGACGAGGACGTGATAGATCTAAACCTGGTGAAAGAGAAAAACTCATCTGTTCTCATTATGGAAAATCAGGACACTCCAAAGACTACTATTGGGAATTACATGGCAAACCATACCATTATAACAATAAGAATCACTTTGTTCATTCTGCTGAGAATCCTACTTCTAATACAGATGGAATGCTAGAACTTATTAAGAGAATTGAAGGATTAGAGACAAGACTATTTGAATAGTCTCAACCATCTTCCTCCCAAGCTTCAGTAGCTCAGGCAACTCACTCAGTCAAGGGTAAATCCTCTTATTCTAATTCAAAAACTTAGATTATTGATTCAGGCACTACCGATTATATGGTAGGAGAGTTATCTTATTTCTCAGAGTACAAACTTCTTCAAAAGTAAGAGCCTATTAAGTTAGCAGATGGTTCTTACTCATATATGGTTGGACAGGAAAGTGTACCCACATGTTTTGCTAATTTAAAATCAGTCTATCATGTTTCAATTTTTTCAATAAATCTACTTTCAGTCAGTTTGTTGACTCGTACCATGAAATACAGTATAACCTTTACTCCTACTCATTGTATGTTTTAGGATCTGAATACAGGGAAAATCTTTAGTCATGGTAGACTACAGAGAGGGCTTATATATTTTGGATCATCATCTTCAACATGACACTTCTTATAGAGTGTCAGTACCATCAATTCAGGATTCAGAGATTCAACTTTGGCATTGTCGTCTTATTTACCAGTGTCTAAACTTCCTTATGTTCTACCACATCTTAGAGTCAATAAAAATCAGTTTGAATGTGAAGACTGTTAGCTTGGAAAACATCAAAGAGCCACTTATCCATTGAGTGACTCTAGACGATCTCAGCCTTTTGAACTTATTCATTGAAACATTTGGGGTCTTAGTCCTGTTACTTTCTTGTTCGGTCATAAATACTTTGTTTCCTTCATTGATGATTGTACTCGCCTTACAATTATATATTTAATGAAATGAAAGTCTGAAGTTGTGTCAATTTTTCCAATTGTGCATAAATTCATTCTCAATCAATTCAATACTTCAGTGAAAATCTTTTGTTTGGACAATGGGGGGGAGTACATTAGTAAGCACTTAACAGAATATTTACATACACATGGTATAGTCCACCAGGCTACCTGTTCCTATACTCCTCAACAAAATGGAATTGTTGAAAGAAAAAAATGTCATATTTTAGAGGTAGCTAGAACTCTGTTACTTCAGAATAATGTTCCTAAATTCTATTGGAGAGAAGTAGTTCTTACTGCAGTTCATCTGATAAATAGATTGCCCAATACTGTACTTGAGGGTGAAAGTCCAATAAAATGCCTCAATAAAGAATCAAAACCGTTTCATGTAGGTTCCTCGTATCTTTGGTTGTACATGTTTTGTACATGTTCACTTACCTAATCGTGATAAACTGGATCTTAAATATGTGAAATGCATTTTCCTTCGCTACTCTAATACTCAAAAGGGATATAAATGCTATGATCCTCTGGGCAAAAAGCTATATGTTTCTGTGGATGTTACCTTCACAGAATCTATTTCCTATTATACTTCTCAGGAGGAGTCCACTACATCTTAAGAAACTTCTCAGTATGTCCTACCAGTAGTTCCAGTTGATGCTAAAGAAGATACAGATGATAACAGAAATGAGATTAGCAAACAAAGAGAGATCTTGATGTATAAGAGAGGATCAAGAAATATTATCTACACTGAAGAAGAACCAGCACCCTATACAAGTACCAAAGATATTTCTCTTGACACAGCTACCTCTTGATAGGAATATTGTGAGATGGGTATTTGCTATTAAATACAAGGCAGATGGAACTTTGGAGAGATATAAAGCTAGATTGGTGGCTAAAGAATACAGTCAGTCATATGGAATTGATTATACAGAAACGTTTGCACCGATGGCTAAACTCACATCAATAAGAATACTTCTCAGTTTGGCAGTGAATTTGGGATGAGATCTATGGCAACTAGATGTTAAAAATGCCTTCCTACAAGGAGATTTAAACGAAGAGGTATACATGGAACTTCCCCTAGGAATGGATATAAGTATGTCTGTTAATAAAGTGTGTAAACTCAATAAAGCAATTTATGGGCTGAAGCAGTCTCCACGAGCTTGGTTTGATAAATTCAGCAAAACAGTATGTAGTCTGGAATACAACAGGAGTCTAAACGATCATACAATCTTCTTCAAGAAAGGAACTAAAATAGCTATTCTTGTTGTTTATATTGATGACATAATTGTCACAGGAGATAACTTAGAAGAGATATCCAAGTTGAAGATAAATCTTCACAAGCTATTTGATCTCAAAGATTTGGGTCGACTTCACTATTTTTTGGGTATAGAAGTTCTTTATTCAAATCAAGGTATCTTCCTAACTCAGCGAAAGTATTTAACGGATCTTCTTGAAGAAACACATATACTAGATTGTAAACTTAGTGATATTTCTATGGAAGTTAATAAAAAATTGTTCAGTGGTGATGGTGAAGAATTCAAGGACATTAACAAATATCAAAAGTTAGTTCGTAAGCTCATATATTTTACCATTACTCGTCCGGATATTACTTATGTAGTTGGTATTGTGAGCAGATATATGCACTCTCCTACCAAGAATCATATGGATGCAGTATACAGAATTCTTCGATACCTCAAATCAACTTCAGGAATGGGTTTACTTTACTCACGATCATCAAATTTGCACATTGAACTTTATTCTGATGCAGATTGGGCTGGTTCATGGGATGACCGAAAATCACCTACAAGTTATGTTACTTTACTTAGAGGTAATATTGTATCTTGGAAGAGTAAAAAACAGACAGTGGTTGCCAGATCTACAGCAGAAGCATAATACAGAACCATTGCACAAGCCATGTGTGAAGGAAAGTGGGTATCTTTATTGCTCAACGAACTGGGATTTCCATCTAATCATTCTATACCACTATACTGTGACAATAGTGTAGCAATTCAGATGACTTCTAATCCAGTGTATCATGAAAGAACCACACATATAGAGATTGACTGTCACTTCATCAGAGAAAAGATAACTAATAAAGAATTCAAATTGGAGTATGTTCAATCTATCAAACAGAGAGCTGATTTCCTAACCAAAGCTACTACCAGCAGACAATTAAATGAGACTTTATCCAAGTTGGGTGTTATAAACATCCTTCACCCAACTTGAGGGGGAGTGTTAAAGAATGTCATGTATCAGTGCTATTTACGTTATTTAAGTGTTTAGGTGCACGTTATTTAAGTGTTCAGCTGTATTAGTGTATTATGGTACTTCAGTAGTAAGTAGTACTAATCAGGGGTAGTTTAGAAATTCAAGTTAGATAGAGTATTATAAATAAGAGTGTTTAGGGTTTTATCATTAAGAAAAAGAAAGGGGTCGGTAGCCTAAGAGTGTCGTTTTTCTGCTCTTGTACAGATTGGAGGAAAACCTCCAATCTGATAAAACTTGTAAGTCTTATTCTTTAGTTCAATACATATTCCTTTCTTTTATCATCAAGCACCAGGGCCGCCCCGAGCTACTAGGGGGTCCAATATCTACTTTCAACAATCAACAGTTGAATGTTGATGGATGCCCACTACTATTATCTCTCCTTTCTCTCTTCTCTGCTCTATAAATACTTACCTTGTACATAATAAATGTTAAGCCTTCTTGGCCAATTTATATACATTCTTTTGAGTGTATTTGCTATTGTTAGTGCATTTGCTATTGTTATAGCCTTTTCTAAGGCTTTTCATAGTCATCCTCTAGTGACTCATGATTGTTGTATACGTGTATTGGATATTCATTGCTCCATTAAACACATTGAAATATCATCTTCATTACATATACTTTAAGAAATTTAAGCCAATGAAAGGAGATTTGACCACTCACTAGGTTTACCTTACTTGAAAAACAAATATATGCCTCAAGAATTCAGTTTACCACTTTGGTTTGACGATTAGTTCTTTTGTCATACTAAAGGATAGTATAGTTTTGAGATTGTACCTATTTTCTAAAATTTTGAAGTGAATTATGTATCTTGATCACTAACTATAGCCTTAAGAACCCCATGTAGGCTAATAACCATTTTGATGAATGCTTTGATAACTTGCAAGTCTGGACTTGATAATGGAAAACACAATGAGTTGGCCCTCTTTTGGTACAAAAGCACATAAACAACTAGGTTTCCCTGCCTCTTTTATACTCACCTTTGAAATCATAAAAGAGAAGCATGCAAATCCCCTTTTGTTGTTGTTGGGTAGTGATCCTTCGCTCAAAAATAACCTTTAAACTATTGTGGTCAGTCTGCAACGTGAATCACCTCCCAAGTAGATACCATCTCCACTTGTCAAGAGCTAGCACAATGGCTAGTAACTCAACTTAGAAGAAGCAGGTTTCGAATACTTGAGTTCCATTTAACTCCTACGGCTCTTAATCTTCTCTTCATAGAGTTAGGCAACGAAAAAAGCTTCTAGGACATACCCACTGCTTAGGCCAATGACTTCTAAGTGAAGGTCGTCCTTTAACCGCATTATATATTGGCCAAAGAGAGCTTGTTTCTCAGTTGAAAAACCAATAGTGCCATATATTCTTCGAAAAAACCCTCTTGTTTCAGCTCTTCTATTTTAACATAAGGGTTACTAGGACTATGGCAGAATTTCTCTCGTGTTTTATGTGCTTGAGGGGGCCAAACACATAGGAACTAATTTCATGCATCACCTTGTAACCGATTGAAGGAAATTCAGATCTTCTTATGACCAATGGCTCCAATACGTTTCTATCCATGAGAAACCTTGTGTAACCACATTTTCAAATCCTTGTTAGAGACATAACTATCTCTACCAAGATTTTTCTAGTTTGCACCGAATGTGTGTGCTCGAAGCACGAAACTTCTCTCTCATTTTGTTGCACCATGACTTTATGTGCATCCCAATGATCCATGTGATCATAGTACTTGGGCCAATAAGTGCCTTGCTGGTCTCATCGAGGAGGAAGAAAGGCAGCCTCTTGGTGGTTGTTGACACATGGATCTTCATGATCTTGAAGAATCATTGGCATAGGCAAGGAAGATTTTGTTGAAAGATGGGCACTCTACTATCTCACTTTGGCTGATCTCTTGAGTAAAGCACCCAACAGGAGGTCCAAAAGGAGTAGTGACACTGAGGGGGATTTCGGTGCTTACCTTTCAGTCTTCTGGGTCGCCGGAGATTCAGTGAGTGCAGCGGATGTTGATGTCGCGAGGTTTTCACACGAGGGTTTTCTCAGACGACTGTATTTCTCTATTTTTTTTGTGTATTTTGTATATCTGTGAATCTCAATCACCTTGTAAATGGCTGCCTTTTTATAGGCACCCGCTCCCTCGTCGTCTGGCTTTCTCCTCTCATGGCTTCCCTCGTCTGGGAGAGGTAACGAATGGCCATTACCAGATTTTCCTGTAACGGCTGTCTGTTACTTATCCGGCCTCTCCTCAGTCGAGAATGGCCATTTCATTGTAACATCTCCCACTTGGCCATTCGAGCCAAGTGTATCGACATACTGGTTTTCCTCTCACTTTCCCGGGGTTTTCACTAGTTATGTCGATTCCTGATTACTATTGCAATTAGAACCTGTTGTGTGGTTATTTTCCTACACAACAAATCACCCGTTATATGGTTATTTACCTATACAACAACATATCTCAAACCCATGTTTCTAATATGTTTTGAGAAGAGTTCTTTCGTTATGCCTTTGGTTAAGGGGTCTGCCAACATGTCTTCTGTTGGCATGTATGAGATGGAAATTTCCTTTCTCATAACCATATCATGAACATAGTGGTATTTTACCATTATATGCTTGCTTTTTTAGCAATCTGCTCCACTCTTAATAAGAGTAATTGCTGCATTGTTATCGCAATAGATAACCACCGGCTCATCTGTTATTTCCAGCTTCAAATCACGTATGAAGCGGCTTATCCAGATAGCACTTGTTGCAGCCATACAACAAGCAATATACTCAGCTTCCTGTGTATGCAATGCTACACAGCCCTATTTCTTACATACCCAAGAAATAGCACCACCTCTAAATAAGAATATTTGTCCTAAGGTTGATTTGTTGTCATCTTTGCTCCTAGCAAAGTCAACGTCTGAGTATCCTGCCACTTCTAGTTCATTTGCTTGAAAATATAGTTTCAAGTCTTTTGTTCCTTTTAGATATCTTAGAATCCTTTTTACAACTATCCAATGCTGCCAACATGGATTACCTTGATATCTACTACAACAAAACTGATATCAGGTCTTGTACACAACATAGCATACATTAAGCTGTCAACAGCTTGAGCATAAAGAACATTAGGCTTATCGTCTCCTTCACCGGGACAATCAGCCTTACTTAGTTTCACCCCTTTTGCAACAGGTATATCTACAGACTTTCATTCACCCATTTTGAACTTCTTGAGGATATAGTCTATATATCTCTCTTGACTCAGGCATAAGAGTCTAGATCCTCTATCTCAAGAGATCTACCCAGGATATAGGATGCTTCTCCCATATCTTTCATTTCGAACTTGGAGTTCAACCATGACTTGGTTTTGACAATCATTTCATTGTCATTTCCAGTCAATAATATGTCATCGACATACAAAGATAAGATGACAAAGTGGCTCCCACTGTTCCAAACATAAACACAGTAATCAAGTTTGTTAGCCACAAACCCAAGTTCTATAATGGCATTTTGAAAAGTCAAATACCATTGGCGAGGTGACTGTTTTAGGCCATATAGGGATTTTTTCAACCTATCTTCTTGGCCTTCAATCACAAATCCTTCGGGCTGCTGCATGTATATGATTTCTTCTAAATCGCCATTTAGAAAGGCGGTCTTTACATCTAACTGATGTAAATTCAAATCATAGTATACAGATATTGCTAGGATTATACGTATGGATGCAAATTTCGTAATTGGGAAATATATCTCAACATAGTCTATCTCTTCCTTTTACGAAAAACCCTTTGCAGCCAACCTCGCTTTAAACTTGTCAATTGTACCATCGACCTTATATTTCTTTTTCAGAACCCATTTACAGCCTATAGCTTTTCTTCCTTTTGACAAATCAGCCAATTCCCAGACTTGGTTTTTCTTAATGGATTCAATTTTCTCATCCATGGCTTTCTCCCAATCTGTTGCTTCTGATAAATTTATTGCTTTTGATAAGTTAAGTTATCAGTCAATTCATCTAAATCTACCTAATTACACACTTCTTCTGAGAGATAAGTGTGATAATCCTTTAAATAGGATGGAGTGGCTCTTGGCCTCTTATGTCCAATTAAGGTATCGATAGTTTCAAGAAGTTCTTCTATGGGCTCAAAAGATGATTGGTCAAAATCTACCAAATCATCAACATACTCTTCATTGTTTTTCACGATGTCATTCTTAGAATATTCTAAGAATTCAACATCTCTTCTTTCAATGAGTCCTTGGTACTTATGATAGAACCGATATCCTTTTGAACCTTTTGGATATCCAATAAATATACACCTCAAGGACCTACTGTCTAGTTTATCTCTAGACTGTTTAAGGATCTTAACATGTGCAATTGATCCCCATCTCCTGAGATGACCTAGGTTGGGTTTTCTCCCAAACCACATCTCATATGGTGTAGTGAACACAGCTTTACATGGTACTCTGTTGAGCACGTAAACAGCTATACTTACTGCTTCTCCCCAAAAGACCCTTGGTAGAGAGATATCAATAATCATAGACCTTGTCATATTCAATAAGGTTCTATTGTATCTTTCATCTACACCATTTTGTTGAGGTGTTCTAGGCATTGTATTTTCTTTAGTAATACCAAAGTCTTTACAGAATTCTAAAAATTCTGCTAAGGTATACTCACCTCCTCTGTTTGATCTTAAGACTTTGATAGTATGCCCCAATTGATTTTTCACTTCTTGTTTATATTCTTTAAATGCTTCAAGTGCCTCTGATTTATGTGCTAAAAGATATATATACATATATCTAGAGTAATCATCGATAAAGATTATAAAGTAACCCTTTCCTCGATGTGTCTTTACTCTGAAAGGTCCACATAAATTTGTGTGCATAATCTCTAATAGGGTTGTTGCCCTTTTTGTTTCCTTGGAAAAGACTTTTCTTGTCATTTTTCCTTGTATGCAAGCTTCACATTTGTTGAAAGTCTTTTCCTCAAATCCGGGTAATAAGTCAAAGTTGGATAATTTCCTCAACTTTTCCAGACTTATATGCCCTAGGCGTTTATGCCACATATTCACATCAACAAAAAAGACACTTTCAATATAAACAGAAGATTGATGACTTTCATTATCGGATACTTGAACAGTCCATGTTCTACATGAAATTCTCCTGAGAACAAGATTCTCCCATGTTTTCCCACAATCACCTTGTTAGGTACAAACCTAACTTCAAAACCTTTCTTTACTAAGGTAGGGACCGAGACCAGATTGCGCCTTATAGATGGCACAATTAACACATTGGTCATAACAATTGGTTTGCCTTGTACAAATATCCTAAAGGATTCAATACCCAAAACATCTGAAAAAGTATTATTTCTCATGTACACACGATGTTCTCCGGGTTGATATTCCTTTAGATCAATTGCCCCTTCCTTGGTTTTTGAGATGTGTCTTGTAGCTCAAGAGTCTATCCACCAACCTGTAACTAGGCAGTCCAAGTATAGGCATTCTGAAATTACACAGATTATGTCCTACTTCTCCGATTGTCCGCACTGTGGGTTGTTTCTTCCACCTTTCTTGTTGCGGCAGTCCCTCTTGTAGTGCCCCATCTTTCCACAGTTGAAGCACTTGATCCGGGAAGCGGTTTCCTGTGATTTCTTAAAAGCTTGACCGCCTTTCTTGTTATTCTTGCCAAACTTTTTATTTGGTTTCTTTTTCTGGTTGGATTTGGAGCTAGATACCAACTCATCCTAAACTACTAGCAGTTTTTCCCTATTGTTTTTGAGCATGTGTTATTGCTCTATTGCTAGCTTTAGGGGCAATTTCGAAAGGTTGATTTTAGGCCCTAACCTTAAGGCAGTGATGACCATATTCCATGATGGAGGTAGATTGTTCAGTATAGTTGATATCTGCATTGGTTCGGGGATGACTGATTTTGCTATGGCTAAATCCCTAGCCATTATCAGCATATGATTCACATGTTCTACTACATTTTCTCCTTCTTTCATTCTAAAGGAGTTGTATTTTTATAGTAGCAACTGCACATGCAACTTTGCAGTTGTATCATACTTAGTTGTTAACGAGTCAAACAGCTCTTTTGTAGTCTCAAATTCTTTAAAGACTCTAATCAGGTCATCCTTCATATAAGTTAACATTACAATTCTTGCTATGGTATCGTCTTTTAGAAATGTTTTATACATTTCTAACTGTTGTTGATTTGCGTCTGGTGGTGGAGGACACATTTTTCCTTTAACACATACTCTACACCTTTTAGTGTTAGAGCTAACGGGATTCTTCTCTTCCATGTCTGAAAGTTCAGACAGTTTAGTTTTTCTGTTTTTGCCAATTCGGATACACATATCCTAGAACTCATTTTTGTTTGGCAAAAATATTAAGCAAGCGGTCTTTTTCTTTCTAAAGAAAACAAAGAAAAACACAGAGCAAGAAACTCGTTAACTTGATACAGAATTAAAAAAACTAATAATTTTCCTAAGGGTTTTTCTGCCTCTAAACCCTTAAACGAATACCAAAGGATAAATCTGTAATTTTACTTATTTGTTCCTTTTTGTATTTTTATAAAATCACAAGGACAAACTCATAAAATCCCTATTTGGTATTCTTATAAAATTCGCAATTGATCGGGGTTAAAACCATAATTTTAACTCTTAGGACGAATCTGTAATTTTTTAAAAGGAACAGGAGTAAACCTGTCTTTTGACTAAATGGTAGAAAAGATATTTTCCAAACCGGGTTGGATAATACCATAAATTAACAGCCCCCAGTATTTTGTAATTTTCAAAAACGGCCAAGGGGTAAACCTGTCCTTTTACCGTGGCAATTTCGTAATAATCAGAAAATGATAGGGGCAGTTCTGTCTTTCTCTCTCAAAACCCGAGGCGGTTTTCTGAAACCACTAGCAGTTTCAAAAAACCGCTGGTGGTTTTTTGGAAACCGACGGTGGTTTTGAAAACCTTTGGTTTTCCCGTAGCGGTTTTCTGAAAATTATGGGTTTTTTTTTATTTTATTTATATCGCTATAAAAGCGAAAAAAAATTAAAAAAAAAACTTTTACAGATCTGGATGTATGGTGATGAATTTCATGGTGTGGTTGAGATAAAAGAAAAGACAGTCGAAGAGGGAGAAGGTGACAAAAGAGAAAGAGTATAGATTATGGTGGTAATAGCAGTGTAGTTGACTCTTATTCCACGAATAAGAGCTCCTACTCGCTCGATGCTTACGAGGAGTATTAGAGGAGGAGCTAGAGGTAGTATGATTCCTTCATTTTTTCTCCCACTCCTAGATCTCAGTGAAGCATTAGATTAATTATGACTTTAAAGAAGTTAATTGAGAAAGTAGATTTGAAATGTGCAGAATTTTTTTATGAAAATTGCTTTCCTTTTAATGTTGCAAACTCATTATTTTTTAAAGTACGACAAATGTTATTGCTAGTGTGAGATTGTTTATAGAGTTCCTATTTATCATACTTTGAGGGATACATTACTGCGGAAATGAGTTGATGTTGTTAATGTATTGGTTATAAATTTAGGCAGTGGTGGAAGGACAAGAGATGTTCTATTATAACTAATGGTTGGACAAATGGTCAGTATAGGTCTTTGGTAAACTTCTTGGTCTATTGTTTGAAGGGGACATTGTTTTTGAAATCATATAACTTGGCCCATATTAACAAAACTGTAGATAATTTACTCTATATTTTTTAGGAAGTTGTTGAGGATGTAGGTATTTTATTCAATTCATTACTGATCATGCTTAAAATTTTAGAGTAGTTGGTAAGATGCTTGAGGCGAATCATCCATCCTTAGTATGGATTCCATGTGTTGTACATTGCATAGACTTAATGTTTGAAGATTTGAGTGCAATGAATGAAATAAGAGACTATATATGCATTCATAAATGTTACAAAGTTTATTTATAATCATTCTTATGTATTGTATTTGACTTGAATCTATACAGGCGGAAGGAAATTGATTGGGCCTTCACTGATAAGATTTGCTATGAATATCATTACTGTGCAATTTGTCATACAGAAAAATGCATTGAAAAAATGTTTGTAACTGATGAATGGGGATTTATTAGTTGGTCCAAAAAAATGGAGGGGATTGCAGTGGTAGATGTTTTCAATGTTGATTTTTTAGAAAATTACAATAATTTTTTGAGCTTGATTGTACCTTTAATTAAGGTAATGAGGATGGTGAACACTGAAGGTAGGTTTGTTATGCTTTATATATATGATGCTATGGATAATGCCAAATTTGAAATACAAGTAAACCTTTACCGCAAGCCGTTACTTCTAAAAAGGTTTAGAATATAATTGATATACGCTGGAACCACTAAATGTATTATGATTTTCATGCCGTTGAATATTTCCTTAATCCTTCTATCTAATTTTTCTCCAACTTTATAGACGATGAAGTAAAAAATATTGAATGCAATTGACCTTGTACAAGATTTATCTACTCGTTAAAATATTCATTTAGAGTTAAACAAGTATCTTTGAGATTTTGGAAGGCTAATTGCAATCCAATTCCGCTCTCAAATGCGACCAGGTATTATATGCTTTTTATTGATATTCTTTAAGTTATCAATTGATTAACTTTCAATGTTTCTTATTAATAATTATCATGTTTTATTTCAGATAAATGATGGATTCACTTTGGTGTAGATGCACCAAATTTGTAAAGGTATGCTCAACATATATTGAGCCAAACTTGTAGTTTGAGTGGGTGTGAGAGAAATTGAAGCTTTTTTTAACGTATTCATACGAAAAAGAGAAATAGACTGAAGTATGCTCGACTACGTGATTTGATATACATTGCATATAACATGAAGTTAAGACAAATGTAACAATTTTAAAATATGTATTGTTGCTCTCTAGTTCTTTCTTATTAGTAATGAATGATTGATGACTATGTTGTATTTGATATTCTTGATAATGTCAATATTCTTTCTTTACAGACAAATGCAAAAAGATGCAAGAAGGTAAGGAAGGTGTCATATGACCCGTTAAGCTATGAAAATGATGATATTCTTGATGATTGGTCGAAGAGAAGCCCCCATCAATTTAGAGGTTAAAAATTGGAGGATACTCTAAAGCTAAAGCAGAACTTGGAGTTAGAGATAATGATGAAGATAAAGGTGTTGGATTCACAGATCCAATTGTGGAGGAGGAAGAGGGAGGAGATGATGATGATGATGATAATGATGATGATGGTGGTGGTGGTGATGGTGATGGTGATGGTGATCCTGACTATGTCGATTACAATGCTTTTGTTGATTATGATCAATATTGTAGATGATTGTTGTAAATGTAATTGTAACTTTGTAACGTTTTGGTTTGAATGATTGTAACTTTGTTGTTGATTAAAGACATTGAATATTCACATTATGGATGATTGTTCATTATGAGATGTTATTTAACTTTGTTATGCTCACCCTCGTAGTGTTCTCTTCTCACAATCTTGTTGAATATTCTTATAGAGTCATAGTCCTTTATTAGGAATTATTTGTTTCAAATCAAGTTTTTGGATTCAATTTTGCTTAATGTTCATTATGTTATATATGTTTTGTTCATTAATTTCAATTATTATATATTTTTAGATTTATTAATATTTTTTTTATTTTTATCAAGATTTTAAAATATTAAAATATTGTTTCGTAAAAAATTATATTGTATCATACGATACGAGCGTATTGGTGCCCAATGCTATAGGAGCACTGATACGCTTTTACAACATTACTCTTCACAACTACAAATATACTAAAGAACATATATATATATTAAATTATACATCATATAACATAAAAATCTAATTCAAATCAATATTATTAATATAAACATGTATGTATAATCAAACACCCTCAATAATATAAATTTAATATTAAAACTACTACCATATCAACTACAATTGCACTATAGGAGATCTGGATCCCTCTTGTCTTGACATGTGGCTTATAATAGCCTATCACATAGGTTAATCAAGTCTCAAACCTGGACAGATTGTTAAACAATGCATCAAGTCTTACCTCTCGGGTCTATAAGAAAACAATTTTTGAAAATCACACAAATAGGTCATGCTTTCATAAAAAGTATGTAAACACTTCTAAAATCATACCCATCACTTGAGATATCTCCTAGTCTCAATCCATTCACAATGGTCCATATAATTTGATTTTTAAATACCAAAACCATCTATCTAAATCCAATATTTAAAACTATTTTCTTTCAAAACACACGCTACTCTCATTGGTTTACCAATGATTTAACATGTCCCTAACTCAAAAGTACAATATGACATGATACAAGCTATAAGTGAGTACCCAATGAAGTAACATTGGTTGGCCCATTCATGAATCCGTATTCCTCACATCTCAACTACACAACACGTCCTAATAGCCGGAATTACAAACTAACAAAAAAAGAGTTGTGGCCTTGCGCAACTCTATGTCGATTGATATTTCCCCAACACATTGAAATCTATGAGTTAGCAATACCGAATATCATCATTCAACATCCAATATCACCATGAAAAAGAGTGGATCTATATCCGATAATGTTCATATGCATTTAGGCACGCTCATATAATGCATAAATGTAGATAATAAAACCATTTTCAATAGACATTAAGAAAACCAATAATCATTTCAAGGCATTTACAAGACAATTTATAATCATATGCATAATTTAAAATCAATTAAAACTATCTCTACCATGTATTTGAAAAGGAGGCACATTGACCTATAAGTCATTTGTATATGGATTCAAATCTCACAATGTCTATCCCTTTAAATCACCTTAATTTAGTCTCTAAATGAGGATAGAAACACAACATTAATATTATATATTCAATTATAGACTCAACGGTTTATTCACATTGAAATTAGACTTCAAGCGATCTCAAAATGATTTAAATACTGATTTTGGATTTGTTTGGGTTTGTCAAGATCTGATTAAGGATATGGATCTAGACCATTTATTTAAATGGATCTTGATTAAGATGTACAGACTCAAACTAGACCTCGATTTGTGTCCCTTCTAAGGACACTAGGTTTTTGTCTGGCATGGTGTCACAACCGATCGACATGATACTGCAATTCGAGTTCCCGTCGGCCACTGATTCAAGCTGGACCTTTCATCCCCTCTTTCATTTTTAACTCTCTTTTCATCCGATTACCAGCATCTACTACCCCTCACCTCAGAAAATTGACAACTCGCAAAAGGGTCACAAACCCTTCCTCTCTCTCCCTCACTCTCTTGATTCTCTATCATTGTCTTCCTCGTACTCAAAAGGCATCCATGATAGAAACATCGTGGTTGTTGAGTAGGAGATTGGTGGACTCCATGCGGGTCCCAATTCTGAGTCAGGCCCAACGTGACGTGATCCGATCCGGGTATTACAATAGTATTCTCTTCCCTATATGTTTTTAAACATTTGATGCATGACTCATGGTATAGTTCTAATTTGAGTTTAAATAACTTTGAAATTCTCTAATGCTTTTACTTTGCATTATACATATATGATAGTATTGAGAGTGATCACAATGAAAGTAGTGAAGTATTGTTGTCACATATAGTGGACCATCCATGCAAGTTCCACTACTCTTTCAAAAGGTAGTCTTATCATTTTAGTAAACATGCATGTAGCACATTTATCAATATTTTAGAACATGTTAGGAATCAAATTTGATTTCATCATTCCATTCAATTTTCTAACGTTGACATGCCCCAAGAGATGATGCTAAACTAAATAACTCAATAATATAAGCAACAACATTATTCTCATTAATCATCTAAACATTTTGTTATATGAGCATCCTTTGCCATCAAATATACTCCTTCTAAATAAGATAAACTTGTCACCCTCAAATACATTTGAACCCATATTTAAGTAAAGGCATATGAACTAAGTTCTTCCTTAAAAATCTGGTACATATAATACATCCATAAGAGTCAAAACCTTGCCTCATATAAATTTAAGTTTCACCATCCCTTTGCCTCTAATTTGGACTGTCAAAGCATCGCAATATATCTGTCCTCTTAATGAAAAGATTTGGAGAGAGACTTTTATTCTTTTACACAATGCGGGTAGTACCTGAATCAACTCACCATGACTAATAAGGCTTTCCTTTGAAGAAGTAATTTTTTTTTTCTATTTTCCTTCTTGAAATGTTGAGATTCTCTTTTATGATGACTAAGCTTATCACAATGTAAGCATTTTTCTTTCTTTTTCTTTGGTTTAAAATCACTTCTATTGTTATTATGAGATTTATGGAAATCTCGACTTCACTTCTTCCAGGATCTCTTCGATTTTCCATCTTCAACAAGATAAACCTTATCCTGAGTTTCTGGTTTCCTGAAATCTTCTGATTTACAATATTCTTCATTAAGTCTAAGATGATTCCTAAGTTGCGAAAGAGATACGTTCTTTTGCTAATGTATGCGTAAACTCTTTCTAAGAAGGATGATTTGTATCTATGTTGGAGGATAATTTGACTTCGTGTATTTTCATTTTTGTTGCTTAAAATTGTTTTAAGATCTTCTCGATTTCATAAAATTGTTTATGATAGATCTTTTATTAATTATTTTATAATTATTAAAGTGAGTAACTGGAAAATTTTTACTTGCAGCATTTTCTGGCATGTAGTGGCTTCAAGCTTCTGTCGTAACTCTTTGGAACTCATTGAGTGTTGGTAAGCATCAAAGAAGGCATGTGAAATTCCATTAATAATGTGCCTCGTGGAGATATAATATAATCATTGTCCTATTCTTTTTTTTGCCTTACATGAGCTTTTTCAATGGTTTCATTGTCTTTTTCTTCCAGCGTCAATATGTTAAGGACATAAACCACATTTAATATTGTAAGAAAAAGTGCATCTTTTATTACTACCTCAAGAAGCTTCGGGCATTGAATTTATCTAATTTCATGAAAGTAGAAGTTATTTATGTCAAAGAAGCCATCATCAATTTGATTGTTAGAGAAATCAGCCTAAAGATTATTACGAACCTGGGATTTGATGTTCCTCGGGTGAATCCAACGGTATCAAGTTTCTACATGAATCTGATTTGTTACAGAACGAAGTTGAATAGAACACTTAAAATAGAACCTATTTTGCCAAGCAACAACAATGGTAGGGTTGGCCCAATGGCAGGTATTATGTGGTTGTTGTTGAATACAAGACGAGAATCTCGTGAACTGAATTCACGGGGCTCAAACTTATATCAAGTTGAAACCGGTTCACCAGTATGCTGTCCACCGAAAAATGAATTATGTGAGTTGTGCACAAGGGCTCCAAGGCATGTCACTTTTCTTTTGGTTATTCACCATCTCTAGAATGCAAGTGGATATTCACAAATTTCCTTCAGAATAAAATGATGTAACAACTGATTGGTATTGTGTTCACTCATTTGACCTTGGACGAACAGCTATGGATTCAAATGATGTTTATCACTCTTGTATGCACTCAAAACAACAAACAAAATCCTGGAAGAGTCTTTTAGAACTATGTCACACGGGTGCGGGTGCGGGTGCAGAATACGGCAAATTTCAAAAATTTTGGGTGCGGCGACACGGTTAGGGTATATAATATTATATATTATATATAATATTCAAGCTACAACAAATGAGACATCAATTAACATAAGTATATGACAATAGCAAGTACACAACTTTATATTAAAGCAAAAGACATAAACGGTAAACAACTACTAATTTCATCATAATACACAAATCAATCTTCATTATCTGAACCTATTTATCCAAAAAAACCCGAACTTCAAAATCGATACCAGATTTTGAATCGTGGAATATCCACACAAAAGGAAGTGAAGAAGGTCCGCGTTGAGATATTTTTCTATGCTCATCGGTGGAGTTTCATGGGAGATGATGGAAGACAAGTTGAAAGAGCATTTTGGAAACTATGGTGATGTAACTCAGGTGATCATCATGAGAGATAAGGTCACGAGTTAACTAAGAGACTTCGGTTTAATCGTCTTCATGGATTACTCCCTCTTTGATCGAGTTCTCTAGGATAAATACACCATAGATGGCAGAACTGTGAGTTACAAAAAAAAAATTATATTTTTTTTTTGCCATGCCGTACCGACATGGTGTCGGTGTTGGTGTTGCACCCATGTCGAGGTCGACACTCCACCTCTTAAAAGTGTCTATGTGACTTAGTTTTAGAATCAAAACCAAGAAAAGAGAAATTTGGTGGGAGAGAATGGGCAAGGAGATGAAGATTGGTTTTTTTTTGTTTGCTTCATTTGCTCTCTATATAGACGGTAGAGGTCTTGATATCGAAATTAAATTTCTATTATTATTGAGTATTTGATTATGCATGCATGTTTGGAGTGATAACTGCTTTTAAATGTGATGATTTCTTATCGGGTTGTATGATTTGAAACTTGCATGCCTTTGATATGCTTTTTCTGTAGTGAGATCACATGTATTTATGAGCACGATTATGGTGTTCAGATTATTATTAAATATTACAGGACTTAATGAGCTGAGGTACTAAGGTGATTGAAGTATTTAGAGGATAGAGCTTTGGTTTCTCCATTGCGATATGGTAGAGGTGGATAGTTTTTTTTGTTAAAAGAGTGTAGAATTTGATTGTTGAATAGACCTCTCTATTTATTGATAAATAAATAAATTTAGATTTTTATTGGAAAAAGATTGTCGTTTAGCTATTTGAATAATGTTGACCATAAACTTTTCTCTTTTCCTCATGCTTTGAGTGGTGAATCACGTCGGAATTTAAGGAGTGTTGACCGTTCGGTGAATTGATTATAGCATGAGTTGAGTCAAGTACAGTCAGCTAACTGGTTGGGATGGAAACACCTATCAGATTGTAAGCTAGGTTATACAAAAGGTCTCGACTAATAATGAGGCATGATTCAGTTCACAGGGCGATTAGGATAACGTCAATGGGTTTAATGATGGTTGATTGGAGCGAAATTCAGGGGCTCCATGCTATACCCAGCAACTTGAATACGATAATCATTCAAGCTCCGTACTACCGGGAATTACAGCAGTTCTTAAGAAATTCACTTAGTGAGACAGGAGATCAATGGGAAAAAATATAACAGGCGGACAACAGAGCAGGTTTGTGAAAAGGCTGAAATAGCAAAGACTAGACAAATTCCACAAAGCGGAGACCTGCAAATTCAGACGCATACACAGCAATCTTGTAAAAATAAATTATTGTAATCATGCAGCAGAAAGATGAAAAGCCAATCAATGATGACCAAGATGAAACAAATTTAGCTACAGCCGTGATTGTTGATGCAACTGAATTGCTTGAACGATTTTCTCGACAGCTAATCAACGACTTGACAAAATTAGCTAAAGCCAATCATTATAAGAGATGATGCGGGAATTTAGATGCAGTAAGACAGCATGCAAGGACCTTTTAATTCGCAGGAGTCAAGTAAACTAGATAGAGAGGAAAAGAGAACTGAATTGCTTGAACAATTTTCTCGATCAAAATTGGGTGATAGGAGAGGACTGGTCTATGAAGCTTTTACAACAATTTGATTGACACAAAAATTCTGCTGACAAGGCCTTCCATTTTAATGTTCGATGCATCAGGTAAGTCGAGCAAAAGAGTGGATTTTCGTTCCATGTAGGGACAACAAATTATCTTGCTTCTTGTAGAATCTTCAATAAAAAAATGCACCAAGCGTCCAGCTTCCTGAGGCCTTTTCAAATGAAACTTGGCTCGTCCCATGCAATCTTCCTTGATTCACACTGTGCTTACTCAGTCAGATCATTTTGGGCAAGGTTGAGTTAATTCAGATCATTTTGGGCAAGGTTGAGCAGGTAACTCTCTTTTGATTTCATTTCAGCTGAATATAAAAGCGTAGACATAAGCTCATACGTACATAATGTTGATTTAATGTTAATTAAGGTTGAGTTAATTCAACTCATGTGCATTAATAACATTTAATTCATGTTTGGTATCCCTCGATATTCAATTGATGCATCGTTAATATATGTAAAGTCCAAAAATGTAAAAGTCACATGTGAGAAATTTTTGCATGTGAAAACCAAGAGACAAAGTTTAGTTTCATATTAAAGGATGGAACAAACCCACATGTCCTTTTATATATTTTGTAGCTCGTGAACTTCAGTTCAAAGAGCTTAAAGAGGACATGTTAGCGCGTGCACATGCATGCTGGGTCAGGCCTAGGCTTGGAAATTATCTTTGGTTTATCTTTTTGCACGAAAAAGTTTTGATCTAATGATCAAATGAATCTACATGCGGGAAGGGTTATGGGACGGGGAGGTGTATCGGTTGGATTGGATTCGGGATCTGTGATTCACCACGCTGTCTATAAATAAGAGATTACGGCTCCCTAATAGTAATGTGCACATTTTATACTCTCTCTCTCTCTTCTCCCGCAATTTGCTCTTTACGTTCTTCTCTGCCTACGGTACTCTCTACAGTTTGTGATTGACTTCCTACTTCCACTCTTCAACCAAGGCAACTGAGGCATAGTCGAGGACAACTTGAAGCAAGGTATGTGCTTCCAGTTATGTATGCGTTTTATCTTGGAAAAATAGTATAGGTACCCACACGTATTCTATAGCGGGATGTTGAGTTCTCTAAGGCATGTCCACAAGGGTGGCTCACACAGATAAATAATTTGCTTATGATTCTTGTTTCCAATTTTTCATATGGTTTTATAATGGTTTTTGATGAATATGTGGTTGTTCTTTATTATGGTGTGTTTCTGATTGTTGCATATATGTTTTTTACACATGTAATTTTATGGTATTTTACAACAATCTTACTAAAATCAACATCCATAGTTAACATGTCTTCATCTACTATCTTCCGATCGAAGGTTGATTTGACCTTGATGCTAGAAAGGTTTCTCGGTCTCCACTTTAAACACTAGCAACAACGTATGAAAATTTGGTTAATCATGTTAGGGTTGCATATGTATATTGAGTCGGATTGTCTCCTTCCTGATGATACGAACCCTAGAAGCTTGGATAAAATTGTCAAGTGGAAGGAGGACACCTTGTGTCATTGTTGTATCTTATCAACACTATCAAATGTGTTGTTTGACATTTACAATTCTTTCTCTTCTATGATAGTGAAAGATTTGTGGTCTTCCTTAGATTGAAAATACAAAAGATCTGTCTTGAAAAGAATTTTGTAACAAAGTTTATGAAGTATCAAATGGTAGAGGATAAATTTGTGACTAAATAGGTTCATGAGTTTCAGTTTTTATGTCATGGTTTGAAGGAAGCTAGGATGAAGTTTCTTGATAAATTTATTATTATGTTTATTATTGAGAAGTTTCTTAAGTCTTGAGAGGGTTTTGGCCTAGATCTCAAGTATAAAAAGAGAGATGACCTTTGATGATCCCATGATATACATAGCAATAAAGAAAGAACATAGAAGTCAGAAACCTATTATGCTTATTGATAGCATCTTCCTTAGGATAAACCTGACATTAAGAAGGAAACAACTTAGCAATCCTAAGAAAAAATAGGTAAAACACAAACCAAAAGCTAAGATCCAAAAGAAACCCAAAAATAAACAGTAATGGCTGTGTGGTTAGGTTAGACATTGAGCTAGTGATTCCTTAAAAAAAGCTAAGTAGTCTGCAACCATTGAAGGAGTTATGGTCAATATGGTGATCACTGTGCCTACTAGTGAAAAGTATCTATATCTTAAACTCCATATTCTTTTTATTTATGAGTCATAGTACTAGATTGTAGACACTAAAGCTAATATGCACATTTATGTTGGCTTGTCTCTGTTTGTGTCTTTTCAGGTCATCTGTGGCAGAACTGTGACTTTATGAGATTATTTGACCACTAAAGTCAAGGACGAAGGGTGTATAGACTTGAAGTTTTTTTCAGAAAATGTCCTAGCTCTTCAAGAAGTTAGGCATATTCCAATAATTTGATAAAATATCTTCAGTGATCCAATCTTAGTTAGGGAGGGTTTAAGATTAGTTTGTAAATGTAATAGAGTCATAATTACACGACTTAGTATAGGGTATTTCTTTGAGAAGTTCTGTTTGTGTGATGTAGATGATCTATTTAAGATTCATGTAGAACCAATTATTGATTCATGTGATATATCGCATGCTAAGTTGGGTCATGTAAACTTTAATTCTATGAAAGGAATGATGAACTTTAATCTTATTCGTAAGACTTTTATAGATAGAAAACATAAATGTGGTATTTATGTGTAAGTGAAGCAACTTAGGAAACCATTCCATATGATTGATTTAACGGTCAAATGAATATACGAGTGGGGCACTGATTTCTCTAAGGTAAATCTGTAAGAGCGACTCATACAGATAAGTAATTTGCTTCTAATTCTTGTTTCTTGTTTTCCATACAGTTTGATAATGGTTTTTGATGGACCTATGGTTGTTCTTGATTGGGGCATATTTATGCTTGTTGCATATATGTTTTTATGCATGTAATATGACATATACATGCACATACACATATATATACAACATACATATGTGTATCTGTATAGTCATATATTCAAACGCTCTCCATAACGTATATATAAATGTTGTATAAGATTATCTGTATACATTATATAATATGACACACATATATGATATACGTCTATTTATATTTACATATGTACGTAGGTATATATCAGTGTGTGTTTTTCATTGGAAATCATTCTCGTCTAGACCAATATGGATTCAAGTGGATTGTGCCCCCGTTGAAGGGTGAGTTGCCTCCCCCAGTAGATGGAGCTGAAATTACTTGCCTTTAATAGCCGGTTGTTGATAAAATTCTATTGACTTATAAATTCAGCACCTTTTATCAACGGAAAGAGCTTGTGGCTGTTACTCTTTTAGTTTCAGCATTCTTTAAGAAGGAATCTGTTCAGCTCTCTCCCATAACCACATACGTGGGTTTCCATATAAATATGTTTCAGCCATGCATGTCATGTGCTATATATATATATATATATATATATATATACACACACACACACACTTAAATATGGCAATACATATATATAATATACTTATATCTAAAATACCTAGACACACATATGTGTGTGTGTAGACAGAGAGGGAGAGACTTAGGTGTTTGTGAAACGTTTTCAGCATTCTTTGCTGGAAAATTTTCGTCCAAGCTTGATTTCCTTTTCCATATCTTGAACAAGGCAAGTGACCCCATAATTTTTCTTCTTAATATTGATTTTAAATCTTACGGAAAGAAAAGGGTCTTTTCGAGATGATCGGCCTCGCTGGGTGAAGGGCTGGCCATGGGACCCACTGATGACGTCATAGGTGATGGGAAATGCTTTTGTAAATTGGATCAAAATCTCCTTGAATTAGCTGGTTCATATTTGCGTCAATTATTATGGAACGGACTTGGATCTCTTCTAATAAATTCCCAATCACCCGTTGGATTGGAATTCTTGGATCCCCCACCGGATTCAAAATGCTTTGGAGATCCCAAGCTGAAAGTTAACGTGTCCCTTTGAATCTGCCCTGATATATACACTACTGAGCAGGCTCTCTTTGCAAAATTATAAGGTTCATAATATCCTTTCACGGCTTTAAAATGATTGTTTAAAGCCTGTTTTGGGGATTTAACACGAACTTTCCTATAACCCGTCTAAGTATGCATGCAAAAAGCGTATATGTGCTTTTTGCTTTTTAACTTTTAAACTATTTCATCTATCTCTTTAGAATGGATGGTTGAGATCAACAATGATAGACAAGCATATAACATGACAATTATATTAGGCTTTTTCGATAGAGAGAGTCCAGTATGCATACCTTTGAACTATTGGGTATTTCTTTTGCTTCTTGATAGTGTGCATAATAAGATTGTTCTTTGTGCTTTCGCAAACACCTTTATAACTTCCTAAATGATACTCACGCAAAAGGAGTGCATGAGCATGAATCATTAGAAGTTTGTAACATCTATTTTTTTCTCTATATATATATACACACATATTATGCGCGGAAACTGGACATTGACATTGCCCATCTATAATATTCCTTTACTATACTTTTAGGAGCATCAATATCATTTAGAAAGGTACACGAATGTTTAAAAGAATATAAAGAATACCTTTATTACACTCATGCCCCACTAGTAAAGAGTGAGAACGAGTATAAAGTGTCAGTAATGTGGTCGCCCATACTCAACCCAATCCACTTCACCTTCCAGGACCATGCATGTTGGGCCATTTGCCTCTTTTTGAAATATAGACCAAGATTTCTTGGCCTGCACCCTGTTTTATGTCAGGCCCATTTTGACAGCTCTACCTTCAATAGTGCATCTTTGGATGCAAACTTGATATGATGTGTAAAATGAAGATTGAACCAGAGCTAGGAGGGCTATGTTCAATGTGTCTAGGAGAGTAATATAGGGAGCTGGATGAATGGCTCCGATGAATGAATTTTGGTAAGACGCAATGGGTTCAACCTCATGTAATTGGTCCTAACCATACATATTAAGTTTGTCCATTGATGACTGAGTGTTTAGGGTCGAAATGCTACCTCCATTAACTATCATGACTCTAGGGATGCTGCCATTGGACCATCTTCTCTTAACTTCCCTTTGGGCCACTCTCTGAGTGTTGGCCTGTTTTCTAAAATTGATCCTTCATTTCATATTTCATGAAGGATAGATATGAAGTCCCATCATATGACGATAAGTGTAAGTTCATCTTTATTGTTCTTTTATTTATAAAAGGAATAGTAAACAATTATTATTCTATTAACATTATTGATGTCTTGTCTATATTTTAAAAAGGCTAGTTAAGTGGCCTACAATGTATCTTGTAGGAAACTCGTCATGAGCCACCTATATCTAGAAAGTTGAATATCGTAGTGAAGAAAAAAACCTAAAAAAAGTGTGTTTTGTCGCATGCCTTGAAACATTGTGTAATATATTTTGCTTATTTATTGTTTGTTTTGTATGTGCATATTTTATTAAATCAACAATGGTGAAATAATTCAACTCCGAAAAGCATCGACATTTACTCTCTTGCGAAACCAACTCTAAGAATATTTAGGCTTAATTTATCACTATGGTAATATTGCAATATACGGGAGGTAACACCACAATCTAATGAATCTGAAGCTCATTATTGCCGACCACATGGCTAAAGTCACTCATGATCAGATCTTTATTGCCGACCACAATCTAATAGGTATCATTTTAAAAGGTTGCTTCCATTCATAAAATTTATGTTAGATATTGCATCATTGAGATGGGAAAAGGCTTAGTTGTTGTTGTTGTTGTTGTTATTGCATCATTAAGATGACTGAGTACCTTCAAATTGGCATATAGTAGAGAATTGTGACGACACCAAGAAGAGTATGTGGAGTCATAATCCTAAGCATGTGTTGTATTTTAAGATGGACTATGCAGCAACTTCTTAAGGATATCATGATGAAGCTCGTCCTTCAAAGTCTCTTCATGATGCGGTTGTTGATGATGATGTTGTTGCCGCTCTCTTTATCCCATAATTGCTCCCAAGCTTTGTAGGTCAGACTATATATATAGTTCGGTATAAGTAGGTAATTCTAAACTCCTCTATGACACAATGTTTTATGCATCATAAGTAAAAGATTCTTAAATATGAATATAACTAACACTTTATTTTGTGTAAATATGCAGGGATTATTGAAATAGTGATATGTCACAATCTAATATGCGAGTACTATGTTGGGTAGTTGGCATGAAATTATGTAATGGTCTTGGTTATCTGAGCAAGTTTTTGTTGTTTAAGATGTTGGATTAGTCATCACTCACTTCTTCTATCAAGAGATGGCAACCTGAGACTAACAATTTCCATATATCGTGCATTGAGATGATTATCACTCTCCACGATGTCCATGAGGTTCTACGCCTTTCAAATAGATGAACACCTTGTCAACTTTTTATGCGAGCGATAAAAGTCATGCACAAGATAGATATTATGGCAAAATGCATGGATATTGACTACGATGAAGTGAAGGTATAGATGAAGTACAAAGGTATGAAGTTTGAGATGTTTTGGCTACATGCTCAAAGAAGGGGATTATGCCTCAGCATAAGGTATTGTTATTTTATTATATCATACCAGATGCATCCATTATCAAGATAAGTCGAGGAACAAGAAATATTAGTTTCATTGTACTGTTGTTGGCAAATGATGTATAGAGGATTACAAGTATGCCAAGGGCGCAATGATATTAGTTATTTTTATAGACAATTAGGAATGACTTTCCCAACTGATAAACAACTTAGTGGGCACAATACTTTACTTCAAGTAATATTTGCTCATTTATGTTTGCTTTAATATAACATTGATAAATTGGCAAAATGCTTTTTGTCTTGTGGGCATGAATTTGTGAGTACTTTTCAACCATAAAAGTGAGTTAGAGACTTGTGTAGGTTGATAGTCAACCTCATGTAGTAAGGTGGACAAGCAATGTCACTCGTAGGATCATCTTGTTACATATTGTGTGTAGTTGGACTCTATGGAGGCTCATAAGGTATGTGATTATCAATGTATTTTTAGTTCTAATTTACTATAAACAATGAATGTTATTACTATAATGTCATGACTCGGGCAATAGGCCCACCAAACAGTCAACGTCCCTTTGACCTATTTGATATGGCTCTCGAACCAGAGAGTGATTGAAGAGAAAAGTCTATGGTCAATACCAAAGAAATAACTACATAACAAACTTTCACAATTAAAACCTGAATTCTTCATATTTATCAAGGTCTATTAAAAAATCAAATTCTACATTCTTTTAACAAGAAAAGTCAAACTAATAACAATATATTGACTCCTTTTATGTCACAATAGAAAATCAACGCTCTATCTGCCAAATGCTCCAATCACCTCGACACCTCTACTCACTAAGTCATATAATATTTAACAAAAATATGAACACTACAATCATGCTTGTAGGTGAATGTGATTTCTCTACAACTATAACATACTAAAGACATATATATTTCAAATCATATAACACTACAAGCAATCTATATCACAATTGCAAATCAGAATCATCATTTTAAATATGCATACATACTCACGTACTCAACAACAATGCAAAAGAATAATTTATACCAGCTTGTCTTATGCATGCATCAAACTCCAACACCTTTGGAAATACATATAACAAGTCAAAGTGGTCAAGGATGTACAAACATAATGTTGCTAATAATGTTTGTATCGAGTTTTCTCCTAATTATTAAATTCATATAACGACTACTCCATAATAGTTCAACAACCTATTTCCTCTTTCTCGACTTTTATCCTTACATTAAAAATATACCTCACCATGGTAATATTCAAATCAGCAAGATTTGTAATTGTGACAAAATATTCTTGGGCATGCAATAACTTTTGCTCATCTATTTTATCATATTATAATCAGCATCACTCAATTTGCCTATAAATATATTCTATTTTAAATACAAATATAGAAACTAGTTATGTACCAATAACCACATTCAAGCTTCATAAACTATCGACTTCACCCTCTCTTATAAGTAAAAATGAGCATTTCACCTTTTTTATACCGATCCACCGATGACTTTGTAGATGCAAATTTTTATTATGAAGTCTATGTAGAGACTTGAAATTAAATTAGGGTGTTTACAGCCTTTCAATATCAACTTTTTGTTATTTTTATATCTACCACTTCTTTTACAATGAAGTCATACCTTGTATCTTACACTCCTACCTTTTGAACTAATAATGATGACAATAGTGTTGTGCTCCCTTCCAACATCTTCCCCATTGAGCTAAGTTATCTCCACTACAAAATACTTCATCGACTATAAACACAAGTAAATAATCAAGTTCATCAACATCACAGTCAACAAATGTATCGTCACATGTATTACTAGCAAACCGGTCAACAAATCGATCATTATATCTATCAATCAATCTTAATAGCATTGTACATCACTGACTAGAATATATACCATAAAGTAAACTTTCATCATCTACCGCAATCCAAAATCTACTACACCATAATATATTACTTACTTGATTTTCTTGACATCTTGCAATATACATTAAAGGATAAATTGACAAACTAAGCATAAAAAGATGGACAATATTATATATATATATATATATATATATATATATATATATATATATATATATATATATATATATATCTAAAAGTGTGAAGCACATTAGAAGCAACACACTTCGACCATGATTGGTCTGGCTAGGACACGACCTCCTATTAGTAGCGAATGCAGTAGCTGTTGCATTACTCTATAGAAGGGAGTTTGTCTTGATTGCATTACTCTTTGTAATTAAATGTGTCCCTCATGTGTTTCTTCCCTAACCCTCGACTATCAATAACATGCATTGCCCGCTGTAAAATTGAGTCAAATCCTTGATTTTTTCTTTCAAATCAGCTACAATTCATTGTGGGATCCAGATATTGGTCATGATTGATGAAAAAGAGGTCACATGGAGATTGAAGGAGGTCCAAAAAAGATCGAAAGAGATTGAAATCCTTTTTCGTTAAAGTGAAATGAAAAGATCTAAAAACTCAATCTTTTTTAGATGATATGATAAAGATCATAAGAGGAGGAAATTGGTGGCTAAGAGTTGTGATTACAAGGGAGGGAGATTGTTAGTCATGGGTGATGTTTTGTAGGAATCCGATGAGAGGATAGAGAAAATAGTTTTGGAGTAGTTTCGATTATCGATAAATGTGGGATATTTTAACTACTTTAAAAATGGGTATGTGTAGTAAAATGAGGTGCTTGCTTAGCAATTATGGAGAGAGAAATGCTTGAGAGTGAAAGAGGGGTAATTTCATAATAAAAAAAGTCTACAGTTAGGGATGTTCATGGGATGGGGATTTCTTGCTCCATGTTGGGCTTTATCCCGAATGGAATGGATCCTGGAAATGCATCAAATAATCGAGGTTGGGGAGGAGGCACTAGGTCCTCGCCCTATAAACCTACATCCCTATCCCATCAACTTGCCCCGCCACCGCTGGGTCGATTTCCTCACTTCAAGATCCATACCGAGACCATATCCCAATCCCCCTCCTTCTCAAGTCACAACTCTCATCATTCTAAAACCTAAGTGCTCTCTCTCTCTAAGTATCTCCCCATGGATCTATTGGACTAGCTCCAAGTAAGACCTCTGTCTCTCTCTCTCCTACACTTGAACAAGGGTATCAACTCTAGTAGACCAACTCTAGGCAATACCTCTATTTCTCTCTATAGCATTGTCTAGCATCAACTCTCTTCACCTTTTTTTGCTCTTTGATTTTTTTGAAAGAAGTATTTTACTTATTCTTATTTTGATTCATGTTTTTGTTTTTAAAAAGGAGGAGAAATAAGAGGATCTTGATGGGGTTTTTAGATAATAGTGTAGGTCAATTTGGTGTTTGGTGTTTTGATCATCAATCAATGCAAATAGGATGGTTTGAATTTTCAATAAAAATTATAGTTTCATGATATGTTTCAAAACCATCATCATATGAGAGAAGATCGTGTGAGTTTTGGTTATTGGTAAGTCATTTGATTGTATTGTTTATCATGAATAGTGCAATCTATATGTACTAGAGGGCTTTGGAACTTCAATGATATTTATAAGGTCAAATTTGTATTTTTCATCATCAATCAATGCATCTTGTCACACTAATTTCATGTATGCTCTACAAATCTAGTGAAACTATATGTAAAGATTAAATTGAAATATTGAATGTTTTTGCAAGATCTGGTGAAGGAGCGGTGGTAGTTTGGTATTAGAGCTTTTGGATCGTATGTGGTGGCCTAAGGTAGTGGTTTTAGTGGTGCAAGGTAGTTGGAAGAAGCCCATAGACTTTGTGATAGTTCATGGTTCAACGACTTTTTATTGGACTTGTTTCAATAATTTCAAGCTCTACCACATCCAATCAGTTATGCGAATTGTAACTAGTGGTTTTAGATTGTTTTACAGTAAATGTGGCATCCTAGAATAGTTGTGGAATATGGTGAAGATCTTTCACTTCATGGGGAAGGCGACAAAGCTTATTCATAAATCAATAGTTTTGCGCTGCAGATTTATTCCACCCAATTGTTGTTGTCTATGATTCTCCTATTATTGATAAGCATTGAAATTTAGACAAAATCTTTACGAAATCACAATAGAAAATTGAGACAAATGGGATTTTGCATCTCTAGAAAATCATGAATTTTTTAATAGATCACAACATACTTGGTTCGTTTTGGTTGCAGGGGAACGAGCCACATTTGGCCTTGGTGTGATTGATGAGCTCACATTTGCTTTTAATAAAATTGTCCTATAAAATGAAATTTTATTATAGATTTATTTATTTATTTTGATGTAGAGAATTTTATTATATATTTATTCATTTGAGATGGGCCAGATTTATTATACATTTATTCACAATAAGGGAAGTCAAATTTATTTGAAATTTATTTGTTCCTAAGAAGGACAACTTGACATCATTTATGAGAGTTCATATTGTTGTAGGTTCTAATACGAGTATCAAAGAGCAAATTTCAATTGTTTTTATAGCCAAGATAGAGAGCATGTTGGTGGAGCTCATATAAAAGTTGGAGAATCTTGATTGACTTGAGGCTAAGTTCCATGCATGACAAGACACCACTACTACAGTGGCTATTGGTGCTTCTTTGGTTGATCCAAGAGTTGTACCATCCTTAGCTTCTTTCAGTACCATGACTTCATATAGTTGCACTAATAAGGGTATTGTTGTAGATGCTTTTTAGGGACATCATAGTATGGTTCAAAAGTTCAAGTGCCCAAACTGAAAAAGTTTAAAAGATGTGGAGATCAAATGTTACTTGAAAACTTTTTAGAACATATAGACTCTTATTTTCAAGTAATAAAAATCCTAGAAGAGGATCAACTAATCATGACAAATCTCTTCCTACCCAACAATCATTGGCTATTTAATCGAGTATACCCAACATCTCTTCTTGGTTGCAATTGAAAGCCGATCTTCGTAGGCAATTCTCTCCTATGGATTTAAGTTGGAGAGTACAAGAATACCTATGCCAATTGAAGCAAATTAGTGGCATACACAATTATGTATGACAATTTAGTGCCATGCTTCTTGGCATCTACAAGATGACCAAAAATGATAAAAGGTTGTTCTTTCATGATGGACTTCTGCCATGGGTATAAGTTAAATTAAGGTGGCAGCATCCTGTAGACATGATAGAGGCTATGGCCTTTATGGGAACTTTTGTAGACTTTTGCAGCTCAAACAAGATGGGTCAGACCTCTAGCAGTAAAGGAGGTGACCATAGTGAGTGGCCAAAGAGGTCCACACATGGTGGAGCATTAGATCATATTGGTGGCTTTGGTGTCCAATCGCGACAAAAGGGTGTTGTCAAGAACTGTAAGAGTATGGTTCCTTCTAGGGGCTGGAGGTCATCACTAAAACCCTTGTTGCATTTACAATAGTCAACGTGTGTTTGGTGGCTGAAGAAGAGGCCCAACTCGAGGAGTCGATGGTGGTCATGACGATGACTACAATGAGAATCAAGCGGCACATTTACAACTTCTTGATGTGGTTTAGGTGGAGACATATTCAAGGAGCAGTCTTGTATTTGTGGAGGCTCGTTTGTGATGGCATAAGGTGAGGACCTTAGCAAATTTGTGTGCATCTCTATTTATTCTTTCGGCTTTAGTGACTTGATTTATGCGATTGAGGATCTCTTTAAGGGACTAGCAAATTCATTTGGTAAATAATAGGTCATGTCGTGTGGATGGGTGGCCAAGGCATGCCGTGTTCAGGTGGGTGTTGGTGAGGCATGATTGATTTATTTATGATTGATTGGAATGTGTATTTTCTTATTTTGAGATATGATTTCTTATTTATAGCGAAGACCTTGATAGCACCACATATTGATGGACTCATGTGAATAGATGAGAAGTATGAGAGCTTCATTCCATAATATAGTTTGGAGAAGAGTACACTGGATACGTGTACTACCCTTTCTTTTGGCATTAATATGTGGTCAAAGAGGATGAATGATATGGATAGTCAAGGACTCCTTAAAGGGCATGGAGATGGACTTTGACTTGAGCGAACTCACAATCATGTGTGACTGGCCGTGGGCTTGGTACAGGTACAATATTCAGTTGGGAAACTAGACCCAATAGGGGAGACAACATGTGGCACATGCACAACTAAGAGGAGGCTATAGAGTGATGGGTGAACGTGCCATGAGTAAGGCACAGAGTGTCATTACCCTCTACCAGGTTTGTGAAAATAGTCCCTAGAAGTGCCCAGTGATGATGACCATCATATCCGATTGCCATTATAAGAGCTCAGTGACTACTTAAATAGTAAAATCCAAACACATAAAAATGGATTCAAATGAACCATTCTAGATCCAAACAAAATGGTAAAGCAAATGGATCTAAATTAGACCCAAATCATATCAAGTTGATTCCAAATAAGTAATACTCAGATTCTAGTGATCCATTTCTAATCAAGAACTCACTAAACCCTAATGCTAGTCGCACATGGTCCTGAGTAAAGATACGGGATAAAAAATGAAATATTTTGCAAACGCAACCCTGTGTATGGATCTTCTACATTCACCCTTGATGTGAAGCCATCATAACTTAAAGAAGTAATAGAACATGATTGGATGGGTGGGAAGATTTTCAATCCACCCGGAGCTGAGAGGGCTTTTGTCTTGTAACATAGAACAATATAAGCACCCGGAGTAATAGAAGAAGATGTGTTTGTGAGCGTATTTTATAACCAAATCAAGTAACAAAGTCCCTAAGTCACTCGTAGAACACCCAAAATTGGCATGGTAAAAGTTCTCTCAAGTCAAAGGGTACCTTGGCTACTGTTACAAAGCATTTTATGACTAGTCAATGCACATGCAATGCAAGACATGGGAGGCTAGCGTGCCTTGCGAGGCATGTAGGAGGAGATACATGCCAGGGATGAGCCTTTAGCACACCTTTCAGTAGTTTTATTTAGGTTTTTGTTTATTTACTTTATTTATGTAATAAGCAGTCGTATGCGACTAGAATTAAGATGTTTAGAGAGTATAGTTTATTTGGATCAAGTTAGTTGTCACTTAGTTTGGGTGTGAAGCTTTGAATAATTTTCACTTGGTTGGGCTTTATTATTTAAGCTCTCATCAAGCTATTGTAAGGAAAGATATCCATTGAATAAAGATTCTACCTTTAAAGAGGAAATATCAAATTATTATTTTTGTTTTCAATTAAGGTATGTGTGTATGAGTATAGTATGAGAGGAGCGAGTTAAGAGGTCATAAGTGGTGAACCATTTCGATCCTGGTTAAAGAGGAATGAACTTAGGCAACCTAGTAATATTGTTGCTATCACCAGACAAGAACCGTTTTTACGTATCCATATCCAGTGGAAGAACGGTGACACCCACAATGTCCCGGACTTTTTTCGCGAGATCCGGTGGGCAGATGGTGACACCCGTCCCGGGTAACATCCATATGTACGTTCAGTTACACCCGTTTGTGTACCCGTATCCACTAAAGTTTTGTAACGAAAAGGTGTTGTGTTACGGTGTGAGGTGACCCACGGACGCTCCGAGCGAGAGCAGGAATGGAGCCGCATCAGCAGGCAGGGAGCTGGTCTTCGGTTCCAAGTGCCGCTCCTCCACCTCTTCCTTCTCCTGCTCCTCACAATCCCAACAACATGGACAGCGCCCTTCATCAGTCCCTCGCTTCCCACTTCCATCTTTTGCATGTACGTCTCCTCCGTTTCGTTTTTCTATCCTCCTTTTGCTCCTGGCTCTGAAATTTGCTAGTCCGTCCTTTTGCATGGCTCTTACCTTCATTGTAGCTCTTGTTGAAGCTATTTTGAGATTTGGGTACTTTCTTTTGTCCTGTTTTCTTACGTTTGTCTTTGCCATTGGGATGCCGTTAAACCCATTTTTCCAAATCGGGGTTCGATATTTGAACACTTAATTTTCGTTTACTAATTTAGGTGACACGTTCTTCCCATTGTTTCGTCTTCATGATGCGAATCGTCGCTTTGTGCTCTATAAAATGAGTGTTTGCTTCCTCTTCTTCCTTTTTTCAATTTTGGTACTGGAACGGACTGATAACTTGTTAGTTTCCTTTTTCTTTCTTTCCATTCTTTCCCCTTACTTATATGTTCTTCTTCATCTTGGTGACCATGCATCTTTTTAGGAGTTTGATTTCGTTTATGTTAGTAATAAGTTTGTGACTAAGATGCATATCATGGCATCCCTCAAACATATCGTGGAAGGGATCTGTTCCACGCTTTATGAGTAACCTTTTCGATTATTCGGCTGTTTGAATACGATAATTTGCAATCTGCTGTCTAGAACGCCCATTTGTGAAGGTTGTGGGGAAAACACAGCTGCTATGTAAGTTGAATTAGTGAAACAGGAATAGACCAGTAGCATGTGCTGGGTTTCTTTCTGTCACCATAATCATATGAAAGTTTCCTTACTTAAGGAGCATGCCATTTAGTGCAAAAAGTTTCAGTTGTGGATTCTCCCTTGGAATACAACCAATGGCATATTTTGTTTGGCTTCAGACGTGTTATTGTTTTTGGCGTTTTTCCTGGCAATGTTTAGGAGATTTGATAAATGTCAGGAATCTTGTGAAAATCTCATTTGCACAAAATTTCTTTAGACATGCACTAAGAGAAAACAAACTAGCTGTTGCATATACAAACACAGATACGTACCATGCATCTACATATGTGTCTATTTATCTATGTATGCGTGTATCCTTTAAAAATGTTTAACTTTAAAAACTAAGCAGATTTCTAACTGTTTGAGGAAGAATGCGATAATGCCTTTTCACAATATTTTTCCTTGACGTTCTTTTTCTTTTTCTGGAAAAACCAAAGAAAAGCACGAGAAATTGGAAATCTCACTGAGGATGTTCATTATTATTTCAAACATGATGCTGATTATGGTTCACAGTTTGTCTGCATATTTTGAATTCCTGTATGGAGGACCTGGTTTTTCGTGAGGTTGTGCTTTTCTGAATGCTGAATTCATGCTATGAAGTTTGTGGATTTACCATGTGTTTTTTTTGGCTTGAAATTTCTCGAGCAGAAGTTGGTTGGCCTACTTTCATGTATCAGGTTGCCTCACTATAGCAACTTGATGCCTTTTCTGCTGAGAATTTCATTGCTAAGGCCCATCATCTATTATGCCTACTATAAGTCTAAATCCTTAAAAAATTTTGAATCTTCCATATCTCAAGATTTTTTTGATCTAGAAGAAGACGATGATTGTGACTCTATAGATCATCAGGATAATTCTCTTGAGAGTAGTGATATTTCAAATACAACTGTTGATTCCCAATCCATTATTGAATCCTTTTCATTACACTATACACGATGTCATAGAGAACCTGATGACATATGTCTAGAACCTAGGGTCTCAAAACCTCCCCAACGTTTTGTTTCCTATGAATCTTTTGAACCCCAACACAAAAACTTGATTACAACTCTTCATCAAGTTAAAGAACCCAAGTTTTATCATCAAGCTAAAGGTATTCCAAAATGAGAAGATGCTATGAGAGATGAACTCAACGCCCCAGACAAAGCTCAGACATATACAGTTGCACCCATACCAAAGGATAAGAAGCTTATTGGATGTCGATGGGTCTACAAAATCAAAACCCATAGCAATGGTCATATTGAGAGATATAAAGCCAGACTAGTTGCAAAGGGTTATGCCCAAGAATATGTAATTGATTATGATGAAACATTTGCCCCAGTTGCTAGGATGACGACAATTAGAATTCTCATAACCCTCAGTGCCATTAGAAAATGGGATATATATCAACTTATGTTAAAAATGCTTTTCTGAATGGTTATTTGACTGAAGAAGTTTATATGACTCCTCCTCCTGGTTTTAATATTCTTCGTGGTCATGCTCTTAAATTGCAAAAAGCCTTGTATGATTTGAGCCTTGTATGATTTGAAACAAACTCCTAAAGCTTGGTTTGATCGATTCGAAAAATTCATGCATTTGCATAATTTTACAACTTGCTATACTGACACGGCCTTGTTTGTATGCAAAACAAAATTAGGTATTGTTATTCTACTATTGTATGTGGACGATATGATCATCACTGGGAGTGATAAAGCAGGGATTACAGAGGTTAAACGTTATCTTCACTAAGAATTTGACATGAAAGACTTATGCCTTCTTAATTATTTTTTGGGCATTGAAATTACTAAAAACAATTGTGGGTATTTTATGTCTCTGACAAAATTTGCAAATGTAAATAAGCTGATTTCCTAGTGGACCTATTTTTGTACGTCCACTGCCGTGGAACTTATCCTGTTTACTGAGACATCCTTGATGTAAGAAACAAGGTTTTCCCATGATACCAACAGGCCCCAACTCAATGGTTAATCCAGATTTTCTATTTTAGTTTTGTTATTATTGTTTCTATGCATTGCACTCTGCTACTGGATTTATCAGATATTGTTGGCCCTTTATGTCTGCATTAATTTTTACTGTTAATGTTCTGCCCTGCTTGTTACAGCTAATAGAAAATTTAGCAGAGGCAATAGAAAGCGGATTGCGTGACCAACATTCAGACACATTGGTTTGTATCTTCATTTGTCTTATAATAAATTGCTGCTCCTTTTTCTTAAAGCAGAGCCATGTAGCTATGAAAATGTATCTTTGCAATCTAACAGAAGGGTCCACCTGAGGAATGTGTGAATCTTTTATTCTATCATTCACTATTATGTGTTATAAAGAAAGTGAAACGTAAAAGGCGCATGCGAGTTTTTCATGGTTATCTTTGCGTCTCCATGAGAAGCATGACATGGAATGCCAGTTTTACGAATCTAGGACATTCATATAGTTTACTGTTTAATCATTTTGCATGCTTGAATTGATACATGGTTCTATCAGAATTCAGCTCAAGCTTTCTATGAAGAACTTGATATTTTGGCATCCTAAAACTTGCTAGGTTACAGAATTGACCAGCCATTTTGAAAGGTGTCAACAACTATTGAATTCCATATCGGGAACTATCGGTTCCAAATCTACAGTAAGTAAATGCAAATTTATGGCTCTTATTACTAAATGATTTTGAATTCGTTATCCATGTTGGTCTGTAAGTTATTTTGGTTGAGCGCCTATGTTGCATGGCAAGAACATTATTGAAATTTTGGCATTGAAATGGTAGACAATAAAGCGGTGTTGGATCATGAAAGATTAGTGATCTGTAATCCATGGAAACAACTTTTGACCATCTGCATGTCTGAAAACTCTTATTTCTCTTGATTCATACGTGCACAATCTATTGTGAAAAATGCTTTCTTGACCAGGACCTATGTTTTGGACTCGATTTAAATGTTGCTAGTCCATGTCTGCCCAAGTGCAAGCACATGAAAGTTTAATACTGTAGACTTTATTCTGTTTGGTGCCAATATTAGACAGTTGAAGGCCAAAAACGAAAAGTCGATGAGTATCAGCAGCTTCTGAACCAGCGCAGGTCTCTATTCTTGTTGATTTTTTTACATATAATGTTTAAAGATAAGATGACAATAAAACTTATCAACATCCTTTGATACTTTATGACTCCAGGGATTTGATTTCCCAGTACAAGGGAAGCGTGGAGGACTTGATTAAAGCAGACACGAGAAAATCTTGAGCTACAACATAACTCTGGTCATGAAGGGTAACTTTTCTTGGTTGTTCTAGTATGAATATGAACATCTTTTGACAATATACTTTTAAAACGAGCTCCTTATTTTTTAGTTACATACAAGGAAATGGAACCATGCGTTTCTCTGTGAAATCATTTTTTGGTGCTTGTGCAGAGGCTATCATTTCAGTTGAGATAGTTCTTGAAGGACCCTCTCATATATCATATAAGAATTCGTTGAATTTAAGTCATCATTAGCTCATGTCTCAGGCTAGATGAACTTATCTGTATAAGCAAGCACACACAACTCTTGTAAACTATTAAGTATTATACAAGATTTCTCTAGTCGAATTCCAATATCTAGTCTACTTTTTATTGATTACATGTAGAAATTTAAAATAAGTAGCGTGTTACGGATTAAATGAGAAAGTAAATAAGCATATCACACAGTAAATCTATCGACATATATGGTCTAACATGAATATAGGTGCACATATGATTAAATAATGCTTAATCTTAAATAGCTAGTACCTTTCTATGAGCATTTTTTAACACAAATCTTAAGATGCATAACAGGTGAAACATGAGACATGATATATGAAGCTTCATTGTTGAAGTCATCATATTGTCTTATCATTTAGGGTTGATTTGGCATGGGCTTGAACCGGCTGTATTGTCTCAAATGACTCTGAATAACTCCCCGGGTATCTCACTGTGTTTTAAACTAATTAAAAACTTTGTTCTCTTAAAATCCCAGATGATGGTTTGTAAGCATGCAACCGCCTCCTTCCACATTTCATCTCTTCTATTGCCTCCTTTTTCTTCCTCCACAAATTCCAAGGCTTTTTTTCATCACGTAATTCTAATAGAGGATTCCAACATCTGAAGTGTAACGCATACAGTGGTTACCATTTTTGACAGCACGATCTATAACAAGCTTGTAACTATTGTGCTGTATATGGTCAAGTGGCATGATATATAGCATAGTGGCTACAGTGTGAAAGATATTTATTTAATAAAAATCTCAAGATCCCAAAAAAGCAAAAAAGTGAAGGATATTTGTTGCAAATAGTTCACCACTAAAAGTACACACTGAATACTAAATAAAGTTTGAATAAAACATTGAAAATAGTGTATCTCACATGTTGAATGCACCTGTTACTAACACATTTGAAGATGAAATTGTAAACCTGAACGTAATAACATATATTATTGAGAAAGTAAGAAACATAACAATAGTTACATCTTACAAATAACAATGTAAAGTAGATTTTAGAGCATTGAGCATTGATGCAGTGATCATCACTATCAACATGATAACCTTCTTATTCTTCGTCACCTTGATCTTTCTATACATCTGTTGCTTCTCCTTTTTCTACTGCTTTAACAGTAAAGTCGTTAGCATCCTTGTTTTCATCAATATTATAATACTCATATTGGTGCCCATATCGCACAGGGCACCAATATGCGATAATCATGCTATATCATACAATACGACACATTATATACTCTATAATAAAGAAAAATCATAAAAAGTCCAAAAATAGAAAAAATTGAAATTAAAAAACATAAGGTCACAAATTATTAGGAAATAAAATCAATCCAATTAATAAGCAGTTGAGCATTGGCATGGTATGACAATAGCATTTCACAATCAATAATCAATAATACCAATAGGCTACATGAGTAAGAAAATTAAAGTTAAACTAAAGTACAAAGTCTGAAATTACCTTGTCGGTTCAGAATTAAGATTACAATTTACAAAATATAAATACAAAGTTACAAACTACAAAAGTTCAATTTCAATATTTCATTCCACAAAACTTGGATCATATTCAACAAATGCATCATAAGCATTATAATTAGGGTCACTACCATCATCATCATCATCATCTCCCTTCTCTTCCTTTATAATTGGGTCCTCCAATCCAATGCCTTCCACATCGTCATCTCTAATTTATGTTTTTGCCTCTTTTGCTTTTCAATTTTCATCTTCTAAAAAATGATGGGAGACTCCTTTTTTTTATCCAATCATTAAGAATATCAATATTTTTGCAGCTAAGTGGGTCATATGATACCTTTCTTGCTATAAAGAAAACTTTGCATTTGTATATAAAGAAAATAAAAGAAATTCATATGAAAGTTATGAGTATAAGTAAGAAGTAACAAACATATAACCTTCTTTAAATTTTTACCTTTTCATAACTTCATACTGTATACAATATATACCAAATTACGAAGATGAGCGTGCTCTAATCTGTTTCTCTTTTTTGTGTAAATGCGTTAAAAAAACTTCAATTTCTTTCGTATCCACTCGAACTACATGTTTAACTTATTTGTTTAGCAACAAACATACATACACAACATTGGAGAAGAAATTCTCTAGCTGTCGATCAACCCTTGTGCAGTTCTTCGGCAAACTTTCTCTCTTTTTTATTAATATTATGCGTGTTAGTCTTTAGCGCTGAAACCTGGAGACTTAAATATGTATAGAACATGGCATATTACTAATGTGTCATTAATGAAATGAAAATACAAGACTTTAAAAACAAAAACAGAATGACAGTTGGTTATAGATGATTATGGGCTTTGACTGGAACCAAACGATCTTCTCACCACTCCCCATCAAGTTGGGTTGAAAACACTACATACACCCAACTTGTCCATGGTCTTCCATAATATTCTTTTTAGTATTGCTTTAGTTAGCATATCTGCCACTTGATCATCTGACCTCATGTGTGGTAATTGAAATTGTTTGCTCAATATCTTCTCTAAAATAAAATGACAATCCACTTCTACTTAATTTTCCCTCTCGTGATAGACTGGATTCAACGCAATTTATATGACTGACTTACTATCAAAGTATCCATGCATTGGTAACTGTTTCTGAGTTCCCAAATCTTTAATAAGTGCCTGCACCCATAATCCTTCACAAAAAACATGAGCTACTAGCTCTATAGTTAGCTTTCACACTTGATCTAGCAACAGTACAACAAACAACAACAGCTAAGCCTTTTCCCATACTAGACGGGGTCAACTACATGGATTCTTTGTTTCCACAATGTTACCTTCACACTCGATCTAGCAATAATAATATTTTTTTACTTTTTCAAGATACAATGTTACCTTCAAACATAGTTAGGTATTTTGTAATAGATTTTATGTCTTCTAATGAACCTGCCCAATCTGCATATGAGTATACCTCTAACTCTAGATGTCCATGATTAGCTCCATACCCCGGAGTCTTCTTTAAGTATTTAAGAATTTTATAGACAACTTCCATATGACATCTGGATGGTGCATGCATATATCTACTCACAATACCGACTGCATAAGTGATATCTGGTCAGGTGATAGTTAGATAAATTAATTTTCGCACAAATCTTTGATATCTATAAGCATCTTCGTACTTTTGTCCTCATTTTGAGATAATTTCTTGTTCATTTCCATTGGTACATCGCATGGCTTAGAATCAGTCATCCCAATGTCCTTTAACAGATTTAGCGTATATTTTCTCTGAGTTAGAAATATACCTTTGTTTGAATAGAGAACTTCAATTCCCAAAAAATAGTGGAGTTTTCTAAGTCTAAGTCAAATAATGTGTAGAGTTGTTTTTTCACTTCTTCAATTTCTTCGACATCATTACCTGTGATTATAATATCATCAACATATACCATAAGGATAAAAATACATTTACCAAGCTATATAAACATTATATGATCATTTGCACTCTAGAAATAACCAAGACTTATAACCCCTTCACTGAATCTCTCGAACGAGGCTTTGGGAGATTGTTTCAATCTTTCTTTAATTTACACACCCTCGATGTTTCCTCTTTGTTTTGTAGTCATGAGGACAACTCCATATATATCTCCTCTATTAGGTTTTCCTGTAAAAAGGCATTTTCACGTCTAATTGCTAGAGTTTCTAATTTTTGTTAGCTGTCATAGTGATAATTACCCCGACAATAGTAAGTTTTACTACTTGTGCAAATGTCTTAGAACAGTCCAAGCCGTAGACCTATCTATAGCCCTTTGCTACTCACCTCGCTTTGTATCTGTCGATGCTTCCATTTGCCTTTACCTTATTGGTGTAAACCCATTTGCAACCCACTGTCTTTCTTCTTGGTAGTAAATCCACTATATCTCAAGTATGATTCGTTTTTAAGGCATCATGTTCTTGCTTCATGGCTAACTGCCACTCAACATATTTATTAGCATCCTAAAAATTCCATGGAAGGTAAATAAAATCCGCATTTGGAGCAAAACATTTATAACTAGGAGATGTATTTTCAAGAGAAAGATACTTACTAATAGGATAAATACATGTTCTCTTACCTTTCCTTAGTCGAATGGAAAAGTTTAAATTATACTCTTCATCTTGTATATTGGCCTATGAAGGACCTTAGAGGGGTGTACCTTCTTCAGTTGTAGTAGTCTCTTTCATTGGTAAGACTATTCTTTTTTCTTCTCTGATGTATGTCTTTATCTCTGTTTCTGGTTTGTTGTTCATCTCACTTCTCTTCACATGATCTTTAATTTCTTCTTCACTATAGTAGTGTGGGATTATTGACATGACTTGTGATGGTTCTTCGATGACCCTTTTTTTCTCCTCATTTCATTGTAAAACTTAGATTCATAGAAAAATACATCCATAATAGTGTAAATTTTTTTATTGCATGGATCATAACAACGACATCCTTTTTGGAATGGATTGTATCCAATAAATACATACTTAACAACTCTGGAATCTAATTTATCTCTCATTTCAGAATGATTATGCACATAACAAACACACTCAAATACTTAGGTTGGTTATGAAAAGCTTGTTAGTAAGATGTAGTGTCATAAATAGAGATTTGCCTCCTAGGACAACAAATTGAGCTCTATTGATAAGTACACTGCTGTAAGGACGGCCTCCTCCCATAGGTATTTAGATGGATGAGAACCCAAGGCCAAGGTTCTTATAACTTTCAAAATATGTCTATTCTTTCTTTTAGCCACACCATTCAGGTAGGGGAATTTGTGCACGTTGTTTGATGAGTAATGCCTTTACTCTTCAAATAATTCTTGAGAGTAGAATCTTTACTTGAGTTTGAAATTGATTCTCAACCAATTTATAAAAGGAGGGAAATAAAGATTCTATTTTATTCTTAGATTTCATCAAATAGATCATTGTAAATCTTGAATAATCATAAATAAAAGTAACAAAGTAATGGTGACTAGTAATGGTCAAAGTAGAGCATGGACCCCATACATAAGGATGAACAATTTCAAAAGTTTTTATTGCTCTAGAATCACTATCAAAAGAGTTTCTCACGTGTTTAGCACACTGACACACATCACATTCAAGATTAAAGTTTCCCTAACTTTTATAAATATCAAGTAGAACAATTTTCAACTTAGATGAAGGTAAATGTCCTAATCTAGTATGCCATAAGACTAGATTTTCGACTCTTCTATTTGCCATGACACCATGTGCTTGCATTTGATAATATTTTTCCTCCAGAAAGTTTAACCCCTTCTTGAGACTACCATGTTCAAAGTTTCCCCATCTTAAGGTCCTGAAACACAGGACCAAAAGACAAAAGTTATTGAGCATATTGAATTTCTCACCAAAGAACTGACAGAAAATAGATTCACTAGAATATCAGGTACATGTAAAACCGGTATTCCAAACATTAATTTCAACTTCTCTTTTCCAGCTATTGGAATATAAGAGTGTATATAGTTTTTCATATTTATAAATACCATAACTACTTACCATATGGATTGAAGCCTCTGAATTAATTATCCAAACATGAAATCCAAAAGAACGTGTGTTACAAAATTCATAGTTGGAGTGCTTTTCCCTTGAAATTCTAATAACAACTGATCGATGATGTTCAATAGATGTGCTTGTCGTGTTGTTGAGTTGACTCTCTATTCCTTTCAATCTTTTCATAACAAGTGTTAGCATTGAGTGCATTTTAGCTTGTTCTTTTCGTCTCCTTGGAATGCACCTCATCCTCTTCCTCTTGTGGTAGGATATCCCATATCTCTTCCGCTTTGTGTAGTTTCTTACCAGTAAATGCTATTTTGTCACTGCCTTTTGAATACAATTTTTCAAGATTTCTTTTATTTTCTTCTCTTATCAGCAATGTTTAACATATTGCTTTTTACATTATCATATTCTGACGATATTCCCAATAAGAGGTCAAATACTTTTTTTTTCTAGTTATGCATTTCTATCCTTGAAACACGTGGTAAACTTGGTGTCGACTAGATGTTATTGTTCATTCCATAAGCACCTTAGCTGCCCATAATATTCTCTGATGGTTTATCTCCTTGCTTACATCTTTTGATTTTTTTTATAATTTCATATTCTTTTGTTATATTCTTTTTCTGGAATGGGTCTTCTAGCTTTTCAAATTTTAGTAGTGCTGTTCATGAACATGAATGTTTTTTCAATGGAAGGAATCGTTGATTGGGTCAATGAAGAGCTAACTAGGGCATCTTCTTTTGCCCATTTTTCATATGCATAGTCGTTTTACGTTACTTGTCAATAAACTATTTTTCTCTCTTGATCTCACAACTAGCTCAACTCATCTGGCCCACACTCTATTCCTGGTCGTCCAACTTGTCCAGCTTGATGTTAGTGATTTGAAAGATTCACCCTTCATTTCACTTGTCTGCCCCTAATTATAAACTTCTGATTACTTGTATTTTTCATCATCTCTCCATTAATCATGCACTTCTTTTAACAAACAGTTGTTGTGGTGTGCAACCTGTCACACTCCCATGATTTTTGAATTTGAAAGCAAGCAAGAATGAGAGCTTGTTGGTTGTACCCCGTACATGCCTTCTAAGATTCTCCACGGCTGACTAAATTCAGATTCTCCACGGGTGACTAAATTCATCAATAATCAAATCAGTTCTTTTTTTACTTTAACCTCAAACGATCGGACACAATTTGGGCCTTCTTCATATCGCTTCTCACCTTGTTTTCACTTCTTTAAGGCCATGATATCATGTCTGTTTAGCAACAAACATATGCTCTAGTTGCTGATCAACCTTTGTGCAGTTTTTCGGCAATCTTTCTCTGTTTTATTAATATTATACGTGTTAGTCTTTAGGGTTGAAACATTGGAGACTTAAATATGTACAGAACATGGCATATTACTAATGTGCCGTTAATGAAATGAAAATAGAAGAGACTTTAAAAACAAAAACAGAATAACAACTTATCATAGACGATTATGGGCTTTGACATGAACCAACCCATCTTCTCAACATAGCTTAATATGTGTTGAATAAATCTCGAAAAGTTTGATACAATACCAAACTGAGCCACCATTCATCTAAAATAAAACATAATAAACAAAAGTATTAATTATTAAGAAGCAATATAAGTCATAAGAATGAAGAAGTAATAATAATTTATCAAAAAAATAAATTATACCTAGCCACGAAGTTGTATTGTAGTTGGCTTTCCAAAATCTCCTAAGACTATGTACATACTTTGCTCTAAATGGATGTTGCACTGAGTATGAATCTTGTAAAAGGTCAATTGCATTTAATATCCCTTTCTTAACTTTTTCATCCTTTATAAAGTTTGAGAGAAAATCTAATAAAGGGATTCAAAAAAAATGTCTTTGCATGCAAATCATGATGCATTTAATGATTCCCGTGTTAACTTCCAAACCTTTTTTAGAAGTGACCACTTGCAGTCAAGGTTTGCTTGTATTTTTAATTTGGCTTTATCCATAGCATCATATATATATATATATATCATAATGTCAAAAGTTAGCATTAAAAATAATATCCGTTATTAATAATCCCTTCTCTTTCTCGACTAACTTATAAAGCTCCATTCATCACCTACAAACATCTTTTTTAGTATATTTTTTTTAATGAAAAGACTTTGAATAGTAATAACATTCATAACAAATCTTATCAACGAAGGCTTAATCAACTCCCTTCTACTAACATAGATTCTCATCAAATGCAATATAAATGAGTGATTATAAATAAACTTTGTGACATTTCCTTATACATCAATTGTCCTCTTGATTTTATCCTTTGTACTCAAATCCTCAAGCATTAAGTCTGTGCTATATGAAACAAATGAGATCCACAATAAAGATGGATAGTTCGACTCAAGCATCTTACCAACTACTCTAAAATTTGTAACATTATTAAGAATAAATTGAACAACATTTTCAACATTATCCTAACATCTTAAAAAATAAGGAGCAAATTATATACAATTTTATCAATATAGACCACCGCTCATAACCCATGGACCTTCTAGTGAGAACTTGCATTTGGCATACACTAACCCTGATAGAGTTGTTGATACCTTCTTCTTAGAACTACATTGAGCAACATAGACATGTTTTCTATTGTTTCCTTCTCATGGGTTACTATGAGATTAGTTGTTTGGCAGGAAACTTGTTGGAGAAGTATCCTCCTCGAGTTGGCAAATACTTAGGCTGCATAAGTTCGGCACGTAAGTTAGGCCTCATTGTGGGGCCATAGAGTCACTTGACAAAGATAGCTCTATATCGGCTTCATGGGAAAATTCCTCATTTGCTCACCTTCATTGATGGACAAAGATTGCCCTACTATCGGGTCTCTTCCTTCGGCAACCCAACCATGACCTTCTTGTGTCCCTACTATATGGGACACGCCTTTATTGCTCCAAGGGAAACTCTGCCTTTGACCATTCATTGTTCGACCTCCACTCAATATTGTCTGACGCGTATTGTATCGCGTATCGTTGGGCTCCACGATATGGGCGTATCGTATCGTACTTTAATATTAAAAAATAGGAAAATATTTAAAAAACCAAGGAAAATTAGTAAAAATAAGAAAAAATCAGAAAAAATCAAGAAAAATTAGAAAAAAATTTGGTAATTGCTTTGAATTCATATAATGCAAAGTTTAGTACATATTGAGCAACATTAAACAATTGCATCCAAATTTACATATTTTGAAGCAAAAAATGAAATACATTTACATTTTACAAATTGTAATAAGGATCGTCAACTAAATAACCTTCTATCTTCTCCTTGTTGAAGATCCTCATCATTATCATCACCACCTTCTGCTTTAAAATCAAATTCTTCATCTCCTTGATACTATTGTTGTGTTCCTTCCAAATTAATCCATGCAATGTCTTCTTCAGTTAGGAGGGCATTTTCTTCACTATTTTCTATAATCGAGTCTTCTAATATATCAAAATTATCCAAACTTATTGGATCAAATTGGCTTTCTTGTCTATTTACTTTTTTTAATTGCCTAAAAGAAAGAAAGAAAAAAAATTAGTAAATAATATTAACAATTGAAGTCAAACAATTTATTTAATTGAACATTTAAGTACTAACTAATACAACATTACCTTTCGCGAAGCCGCATGTTACAACGAATAAAAACTAAGTCATTCAGTCGCTTATGTTCCAACCTGTTGCGCTTTTTTGTATGGATGTGTTCAAAGACACTCCAATTCCTTTCACAACCAGTTAAACTAAAGGTTTGACTCAAAACTCTGACTGCAAAATCCCTAAGGTTTGGGCAATCATTTTCAAACCTATTCCACTAAACATCTATAGAAAAAGGTAAACATTAGAGACATAATCCACAATAATATTTAAGAAACTTAAATACGAAGATAAACAATTTACCTGAACGCATATTAGTTAGGTTATAAATTGCTATAGACAAACCCATTAAGTGAAGAGCATTATCTTATATCTCTATCTCTCGATGTATAGCATTTGCTGTACTCTCATTAGGGACTAATCTGTCTATACAATCAATGATGCCTCGATTAACCTCACCGTCCCTTTTAAAGCTTACTGAGTACCTGAATAATGGGTTTAAATAATATGCTGTTGCATGAATAGACTGATACAATTGTTTATTCTATCTATTATCAATAATTTTCTACACGGGCACATAATCTCTCTATTTTTCATTAAAATTATTTCTAATTGCTTCTTTTGCCCTATCCATGGCTTCATAAAGGTAGCCCATAGATGGTTTCTCCTCGCTATCAGCCAATCTTAAAACCTTTACTAATGGACACGTAATCTTCAACAGTCTAACATATGCATTTCAAAATGTACTCTTGAAGACTGTCTCGGAAATCTCATTCAACTGTCTATTTCTTCTATTTTGAGGCAACTCTGCAAAATGTTGCCACTCATCTAAGGAGAACATTCTCTTCAATGCTTGCTTATATCTCACGATACTCTGTAAAGATAAAAAGTTAGTTGCAAACCAAGTTGTAGCTATACGAAGAAGCTCTGCACTATCTGTATATCTCCTCATCATACATAATACAAATGAATGATTGTAGATGAATTTGGTGATATCTTGCTGCCTTTATCTCATCCATCTCACTAATATCCTCAAGGATGAGATCTAAACAATGGGTTGCGCATGGTGTCCAATAAAAAATCCCATAAGTATTAGCTAACTCCTTTCCAACTGCTTTGTAGTTAGCTGCATTATATGTAATCAATTGGACTACATTCTCTAGCCCAACCTCGCATATCACTTTATCAAATTCTTGCCGTAGGATCTCTACAAAGTGCCTCTCCTTTGACATGTCTAGAGATCTCAAAAACATAAGTCCTTTAGGATAGTAGACAAGAAAGTTTAGCAAGGTCCTTCCTCGCCTATCTGTCCATTCATCTGCCATGATAGTGTAACCTGTCTTCTTCCATAACTCTCTCAAAGTCGAACAATATTCTTACACTTCAATGACGGTCTTATCTAATATCTTTCCTCTCAATTTCTGATAGGACATATTGTATCTTGGACCAATGTTAACAATTGCATATGCTATTGCTTGAAAATGAAAACTGTTTGCTGCATTAAATGGAATGCATGTATTATAAAACCATCTCCCCACTGCAAGGTCTGCCTGATCATGCAGTTGTTCTGAAGCCATAGCAGCACGAATTTCACGTTGAGCACCAGGTGTAGTGGTAGGAGGAAAAAATGAATGTAGAAACAACTCTTCCTTTACTCCTTCATAAACTTCCTCTTCTACCACTTCTAAAGTCTTCAACAACCCTCTTTCCCCTGTTAGGTGGTCGTGAACTGCTACTACCAATCTCTGCCTTCTGACATCTGAAGGCAAACTATCAATGAATCAAATAGCATGATCATCTTCCTGAAACATCTCCAAATCATCCTTTTGTTGTCTTCTCTCTTATATACTCTCAATCATCTAAATACATTGCCATTTAATGCATTCTGACAAACTTCTAACTCTGCCTGCGCAAGGAGCAACTTCTTTCCTAATCCTTACTAGGTGGTGTTTTAACCAGTGTTGTCCGTATCGATACGGTGCGATACGTATCGTATCGTGGGCCACCACCACGATACGATACGGGGGCCCGTATCGCAGGTGCGGGTGTATCGCACCGTATCGTGTGATACGCCCCAAAAAAAAAATTTCAAAAAAAAAATTTCAAAATTTTTTTCCAATTTTTTTTTGGTTAATCGGGAAGCGGCAAAAGAGGGGAACTCCGACACCTTGGCTGTTTGCTAAAGATATAAAAAACGTTATGCTTTTTATCAGGTTTTTTACCTACACAATAATTATCTTTTAAATATATTTTAAATCCATTGTATCTACCAATATATCATGAGTTAACATATACGAGATGATATTTTCTTTCTCATAACTATATAATGAACATAATGATATTTAACAAGATTGTTTTTTTTAATTATTAGTCCTACTCCAAAGCTTGATTTCTCATTGAAGAAACCAAAGTTGGTCAACGCGACACCTTATGGGCATGCCGCGACCTGAATCCATGAATCTGCTCTAGTCACTTCCCGTGCTCAGATTGGTGCAACCCTACTTAGTAAATACTCAACAAGGTTTGCCACGAACCAGGTTCAAGATGTTGGATTCCAAATCAGAACCAATATCGAGCATATAGGATAGTGCTCTATAGTCAAAGTCAATAGACTCAATACCATAGAAAGCAAGATCATGTTATTCGAGCAGATTCACACATTCGGTGTTTGTGAAGAGGGGAGAAGAGAGAAGTGAAGAGTGGCCAGAAAGTAGAAACTTAAAAAAAAAAATTGATTTTTTTTTTGAATTTTTTTTTTCAAAAAAAAGAAGGGCGTATCGCCCGTATCGTACGATACGGGCGATACAGCGATACCTGATACGATACGCATCAGACAACACTGGTTTCAACCGTGAAATTCCACCACTAACCAATACAGCGATACCTGATACGATACGCATCAGACAACACTGGTTTCAACCGTGAAATTCCACCACTAACCACCCTCTCACAAAATAAATATCTTATCTTTAATCTAGAACCCTCAACTGGTGTACCCCACTACCATGCCAGATCATTAGACCGAGAATGGGAGTCTCTAACACCCTTTCGTGTCATCTCAATTGAGTACTTTAATTCAATAAAAAACCTGAAAATAAAAGCAATTCGTAAATCCCCAATCTTCAAATAACACTCAAATAGAGTCTCTCCCACTTCATGAATGCAATAAAAATCATATCCACACATTTAATAACTTCATATTTTATCATTCAAAAAAAGAAAAATACAAATAACAAAAAAAAAATACTAAATACAAAGGAAAAAATAAAGAAAAACACTAAACATATCCCAAAATTCAAGTTAGGAGGCTTACACGGATACCGTAGAGCATGTTTTTGGAGCCTTCATCAAGGAGGGGAAGAACCATGTTAGGGAAGCTTAGGGAGCTATGAACAAACCAAGGAAACTCGCAAAAATGCAGGTTTCCGTTTGGCAGGGTCCCTGGGCTTCGTATCGTGCGATACGGCCCGTATCGCACGATAGAGTGATAAATGCTCATTTGCGATACATATGCATGATATGATCCGTATCGCACCGATACAGATAACACTGCCTCCACTTGCTACTGCAACACATGTCACGACTGAGAGAACCAAAACCCAGTTTGCCAGTGAGCTCCCCCAACTGCTCTCCTTCCATCTCCATTAGAAGGAAGAACCTACGTCACACGGGTGCGGGTGCTGGTGCGGATACGACAAATTTCAAAATTTTTGGGTGCGGAGACACGACTAAGGTATATAATATTATATATATATTATATATTCAAGCTAGAACAAGTGAGACATCAATTAACATAAGTATATGACGACAATAGTAAGTACACAACTTTATATTAAAGCAAAACAAGTAAACAACTACTAATTTCATCATAATACATAAATCAATCAAAAGAAAATCAGGATTTGCATATCAATAATATTATCAACTATGAACAATATTAATGTTTGACTATCAACAATATTATCAACTGAAGGGACTATTAGATCAGTGAGTTCCATATTAAGAGTATGCTAATCTTGGCTGTCATCTAAGTGATATTCCTCCGGGTTTGCATCCCAATATTTTGATGTTCCTTCACTGCAATATATTCAAATAAATAATAAGAAAAGATCAAATATAATCATCATGATTAATAGAAAAGAAAACAATTTTGAAAGAATAGTAATTTTTACGTGTACTCAACATTAGATCGTGAAACCAATCTTAGATTTGAATAGATATAAACAAAGTCTTCAGCACAACTACTTGATAGATTGTTCCTTTTGATATTGTGAATTTGAGAATATGTACTCTAATTTCTTTCACTACAAGATGAAGTAGCAGGTTGAGATAATAATTTTGATGCTAGCTTTTGAAGAAGAGGCATATCAGATCCATAACATGCCCACCAATCTAGTGGATCTTCATAATCTATTGCTTCTAGTGCTTCTAGTGAATCAAGTCTTGCAAAAAAAAACTTTCCATATTCAGAATTTACTTGCCTAAGTAGGTATAAGTCACGATAAATTCTTTCCAAACACATTTGCCTATTCTTTGCTATTTCAGGATCTTGATTAGGACTACACCCAGTGCTCTCATGCAACCATTTCTTCTCATAATATCTTGGATTTAAAGAATGTGCTAAACAATGCAAGGGAGTGTTGCTTTTGTTTCATCTTGAAACTTTTCAATCATGGTATCCCACATTTCATAAACTTTATGAAACATTGGTTCATCTTTATCAACTTCTCTCAACATCTCCCAAATAGGCTCTAGGAATTCAAGAAAATATGATACCTTATCCCACCATAAATCATTAAGAATAATAGTGTTCACTGCTTGGGCCCTTGCTTGATTTTCAACCTTGTTACCACAGTATGAATCCCAGCTTGGATTAGTAACCATCTGAACCAATGATGTCTTGATTGTGTTGAATCTTTTTACCATCACAATTAAAGTAGCAAAACGAGCAAAGGCCTCCGACTTAGTAGAACAATGACAGAATATATGGAATGTAAGTTTGATAATTTGGTTAGGACATAGAAATTAAAATTGGCACACATTGCATTCCCCAAAAGGAAAGTTTTAAATACCTAGGGTCAATTTTTCAAAGTGATGAAAGAATTGATGGAGATGTTACACATAAAATTAATGCTGGTTGGTTAAAATGGAGAGGAGCATCAGGTATTCTTTGTGATAAGAAAATACCATTAAAATTAAAAGGTAAATATTATAGAGCAACAATTAGGCCTACCATGTTTTATGGTTCTGAGTGTTGGGCAGTTAATCATCAACATGTACAAAAGATGTCTATGACAAAAATGAAGATGTTGAGATGGATGAGTGGTCATACAAGAAAAGACCGTATACATAACGAGGTTATTAGAAACAAATTAGGAGTGGCACCAATAGAGGATAAAATAAGAGAACATCGTTTAAGATGGTTTGGACATATAGAAAGAAGATCAAAAGAAGAACCGGTAAAAAGGTTAGAAAAACTAAATTTGGAAAATATTAAAAGAGGTAGAGGACGATCACAAAAGTGTTGGAATGAAACTATAAAGAATGATCTAGCTTATTGGGAGTTAACTGCTAACATGGCACATGATAGGGATCTGTGGAAACAAAGAATCCATGTAGCCGACCCCGTCTGGTATGGGGAAAGGCTTAGTTGTTGTTGTTGTCTTTGTAATTAAAGAAGCAAAACGTGTTTCTGCAACCTTCAACAACTTTAAATGAAAATGTCTATTGAATATCGTTGAAATTAAATACTGATTCATTACAAAATTCCTTATCTTCATACAATCTGCTGCCATATCTTCAATCCATGAACATAATTCATATGCACGAAGATTATCTTTATCTTCTGATGGCTTACATATACGAGAAAGAGCTAAATTTAAACTATGAGCTACACAAGGTGTCCAAAAAATGTGTGGATAATCACCTTCCAAACTTAACCCTGTACTTTTATAATTAGCTATATTATCAGTGATTATTTGTACAATATTATCTGGTCCAACACTCTTAATAACTTCTACAAATAAATCTTTCAAGTAGCATGCAGTTTTAATTTCTCTAGATGCATCAATAGTCTTCAAAAATATTGGCCCACTAATTGAATAAGCAATGAAATTAATGAGTGGACGTCTTTGAATATCACTCTATCCATCAGAAACGATAGAAACACCATTAGTTTCTCATGAAAACTTCTTATGTTCTAAAAGTCTTTGAATATTGGCTTTTTCTTCTTTAAGAATAATGGTTCGCAATTTTTCAGAACTTTGAGGAATATAACCATGTAAATTACAATTAGCCAATGAAGTGACAAGATCTTTCCAATATGGATTTCTTGCTATATTAAAAGGAAGTGAACTTTAAAGGAAAAATCTTTCAACCTTTCTATCCATCTCCTCCCTTCCAACTACAATAAATGATTTTTCAATTGCTCATCCTCTAAAACCTTTAAATTAACTTTGCATTAATTTTCTTTTCTTTTTTGCATCTTCTTTGTATCCACCAAATAATGGAATATTTGTTCATTTTTTGCTTCTTTCATTCTTTTTTTCATACTCATCTTGCTTTTTCATTAATTGTTTTCGTAAATCCTCATCCACATTCGGACATGCTCTTATACCATGTTTTGATAATTTTAAAAGATATGCCTTCACTCTGGTATATGATCCCATAAATTTCATGTTGCAAAATTTACACATAAAATGTGTATTACCGCCACTACCTTCGTATAATTCTTCCTTTTGTACGTGCATCCACAATGGTGCATCATCACGAGGTATTGAAGGTTTTGAAACTTTTGTTGTTGATCCTGAACTTGAAGAAGGAATACTTCCACCAGAACTCCCAGTATGGCCAATACCAATTGAATTTGATACTCCTTTTCCTTTTCTATTGTCGGCCATTTTTAAGATCAACTCAATTCACAATTTCACAACCTGTTTCGAAAAACAAAATATCAAAAACAACAAATAAGAGATAGAGTTAGTCATAAAATTACCAACAACTTGTAATATAAAACAAATCTAGAGTTTACAAGTATTCATATTTGTTTTAAAACTTTGAACATGCATCCCTTCTCTATTACTCGTTTTTGTTTTTTTGAGCTAATGCTCTTAGTATTCATGTTAGAGGAACATTCAATCCACCACAAAATTTACAGAGAAAACCAAATCGTATAAACAATGACATTAGGATCATAGATAAAGATAAAGCATGAAGTAGTAGTAACTGAATCAGCAAAGCACATATCAACACACAACATACTATTGCAGCTAACTTATTACGAATGTATATGTCCAAGACAGAAGAATGAATGTATATGTCCAACACGTTAGAAGAATGAATGCAACCTCAAATATGAAAAGGATGCTACATAAAAGCCACGGTTTAAATTTGATTTCACGGAACGTACTTTTTGGTCGATCTTTGCAGCTTGTCGGCAAAGATGCATTGGCAGAATCTGATAAGTGATAAGATCATACTTGAGTCAGCTAAGCTTCTTAGGCAGAATCTGATAAACGTGTTGCAGTATGTTGTGTGTTGATATGTGCTTTGATAAACATGCACAGGAAAAAAGATATGAAGAGTGACAGTTAACACCTGACTTTTTCTTTCACCTTTCACGACCTCTGCAAGAGGCGAATCGCGTGCGGGCAAGAGGAACACTACACGGCCACTGCAAGATATTTGACTCGTGTAGGGAGTAGAAATGCAAGGTTGGGAATGCGGATGAAGAATCTTGGCTATGGCGGTAAAAAAAAACATTCACTGGCTGATCGATTGAAAGAAAAAGAAAGTGGGTAAGTGCGCAAGCATAAAGCAAGACAGAGCTAGGTGGCAAGAGTTGCTGGATTTCAGTTCTGCCGGAGTTCATCCGTCGAATGCGTAGAAAGAGCCATGAATCGCCAGAGAGTTGCCGGTCCTTTCCCCTGTCATCTGAGAGTGGAAGGTTTGCGTGTGGGCAGGAGGAACACGCTAAATCGCGTGCGGGCAAGAGCAGTGTTTTATACTCATGACCTAAAAAAAACAGACGAAAATGAGCCCCGACACGTTGACCGCACCCATTTTTATGCCTCGACACATTGACCGTGTCGCAGTTACACGACACCGTGTCGGTGCAGCACCAACACGGTGTCGGTGTCGGTGTCGCACCCGTGTCGGGCCAGACACTTCACCTCCTAGAGGTGTCTGTGTGACATTGATTTTTAGGATCAACTCAATTTACAATTTCATAATCTCATTGAAAAACAAAATATCAAAAACAACAAATAGGAGATGGAGTCATTCATATCATAAGTTAACAACGGCATGGGACGGGGGCGTGAATTACTACATATAAACTAATATTTCATACTCAAGACATGGTCGAGCGTAGATGACATCTAGATCCACACAATGTAATAAATAATAAGAAAACTACCTCTCAGCACGTGTACCCAAAAGAAATTGCGGAACACGGAAAAAGCAAAAGTACAAGAAAACGATCAGGAAAGACATTGAATAAAAACATAATCGTCTCAGAAACGCCAAAAGGGGAAGCCCAAGTAAAAAAAGATGGAAGCCACAAAATAGGGTAAAACTCCATTCAAATATAGCAAGAAAGAGCATAACATCAAATTCTATTTAGAACCTGACTCTAGACCAAACCCAGGCTCGGTGGACTTGCACCTGGCTCCACTTGGCTTGCATTGACTAAGCCTTCTAAATTCTATTTGATGATCTCTTCCGTTTGTGATTGAAACTCCATCAATATATGGATCATCAGAGATGAACTATTAGCAATGAGCCATTTCAAGACCAAATTCGACCTTTGTATTTAAGAATACCTCGATTTTTTAGTGCAACAAACTATTGGACCAAATTGAGTTATTTTCAAGTGTCCGTGCCTGGAGGCATTATCTGGCATCAAAGCTGTTGATACTTGAAGTCACTTACTCGTGAAGCAATTTAATTAACGTCCTTTCCTTGCATAGTTGCTAGCATCCAAGACCGAAGCTCTTGGTTGTGACATCTACTCCGGATTGGATGGTATTGCTACTCAGTTTGATGATATCTCTGCCAACTTTGATTAAGTGTCTTGTACTAATTGAATTTTTAGTCGACTCTTCTGAGGCCACCAACGTGTTTGCACCATCAAGTTCCACTATACTTGGAGAAAAATTAGGTTTGTGACATGCTTCCCTGATTTGAAGAATTTAGCATATTTTGAAGAACGTTATCATGAAGAATTTGATGAAGAAGCCTTCTCTCCTCAAGATCAATTCCACTACTTGACAACCACTCCTGGTCGTTGGGCCCGCACCTCCTTGAGTAGGATTGAGCCACACTAGTCCATATGCTTCTTTTTTCCAAATCTGAATTTTGTTGAAACTTTTGATGATCAACACAAATTCATCGAACATTCAAAAAATCTGAAGAAAGTTTTGGTGAGAGATCTTGATGCCTACTTTCTAGTCAAATTTAAGTTTTCTATGATTAGTTATGCCCCAAAACCGAGATCCTATCATGGAGCCTAAGAGTCAAGAAAATTAGGTTGTTCATAGAATTCAATCACTAAAGAAAATTATCTAAAAAATTGTAGAAGAGCCAAAATTCTGCATTTTGCTTAATGAAACATCTACATGTGAAGCGTGTATGGCCGAAGACCCAAAACCAGAATCAGTTTCTATCATGGAGAAATCTTTTGCGAGAATAGATGTGCTTGAAATTTCTAGTGTTTGAGAGTTTCAGGATCCTATTTGTAAGATCTCGTGCTAAAATGAGGAATAAAAAGAGTTTGAAAACTTTATGGAGTAAAGTACAATGGATCAGGAGACTATGAGCCTTGAAATCTTTAATTTTAGAGTTTTGGTTGAGGAGAAACAAATTGAATAATTTGAGTTATTGTGCAATCTCTATAGAGAAGTGTAGGAAACATAGTTATGTTGTCAGAATTTTATCTTGCATCTCAAGAGGAATTTCTTGAGATGACATTGTGTTATTTTGTAGAGCAGTGTATCTTGGTGTATGTTATTTGCGGATGACATTGTGTTAGTGGAGTCTAAGGAAAAAGTTAATAGAAAATTGGAACTATGGAGAGAAACATTAGAAAGTAAAGGCTTCCGACTTAGTAGAACAAAGAAAGAATATATGGAATGTAAGTTTGATCATTTGGTTACTTTAGAGGACATATAAATTAAAATTGGCACACATTGCATCCCTCAAAAAGAAAGTTTTAAATATCTGGGGTCAATTTCTCAGAGTGATGGAAGAATTGATGGAGATGTTACACATAGAATTAATGCTGATTGGTTAAAATGGAGAGGAGCATCATGCATTTTTTGTGATAAGAAGATACTATTAAAGTTAAAAGGTAAATATTATAGAGCAACAATTAGACCTGCCATGTTTTATGGTTTTGAGTGCTGGGTAGATAATCATCAACATATAAAAAAATGTCTGTAACAGAAATAAAGATTTTGAGATGGATGAGTGGTCAATACAAGAAAAGACCGTATATATAATGAGGTTATTAGAAACAAATTAGGAGTGACACCAATAGAGGATAAAATGAGAGAATATCGTTTAAGATGGAAAGAGGAACGTAAGAAGGTATGAAAAACTAGATTTTGAAAGTATTAAAAGAGGTAAAGGACGACCATTTGGAAAGAAATAATAAAAAATGATTTAGCTTATTGTGAGTTAACTGCTAACATGGCACATGATAGGGCTCTGTGGAAATAAAGAATCTATGTAGCCGACCCCGTCTAGTATGGGAAAAGGCTTAGTTGTTGTTGTTTAATCTCAAGGGAAATTTCTTGATGAAATTTCATGTGTGGTATCTTCAAAAGTCCGATGCTCCTCTAACGTGTCTAGTGATCTTAAAAACTGAAGTCCTTTAGGATAATAGAAAATGAAGTTTAATAAAGTTCTTTCTTACCTATTTGTTCATCCATCTACCATGATAGTGCATCATGTCTCATTCCATGGCTCCCTCAAAGTCGAATAACACTCTTGTACTTCAAGAACAATCTTATCCAATAATTTTCTTCTCTACTTATTATAAGAAGGTATTTTATACTCTAGACTAATGTTAATGTTATTGCTTTAAAATTAAAGAAATTTATTGTATTAAATGAAATGTATGCATCATAAAACAATTTATGCACCGTGCTTTAAACCTATAGTAGCATGAATTCCAAGTTGAGCATCAAATCTAGTACTAAGAGAAAAAAATGACTATATGCTAGAATAATATCTTCTTCTAGCCCTTCCTCTTCTACCACTTACAATCTCTTCAACAATCCTCTTTCTTCTTGTTAGTGGTCGAGAACTACTACTGCCAACCTATGTCCTAGTATCAAAGGGGATGCTATCATCACCACTGAGTCTAACATCCTCTTTCTCAAACATCTTTTCATCTTTTTTTTCTCAATTATAATGTCAATCATATGTAAACATTGTCATTTAATGCCTTATGACACTCTCCTAACTTTACTCATGTAAGGAGCAATGTCTTTACTAGTCCCTGCTAGGTAATGTTTCAATCGAGAAACTCCACCACTCATTACCTTCTCATAAAAATTAAATTTGATTTTCAATATCACCTTCTCATAAAAATTACATTTGATTTTCAATCTACTTCCCTTAATTGAAGTACCCCATTACCATATCGAATCATGAGACCGAGATTGAGACTACGTAGCACCCCTTCCTACCATCTTAATTTACTACTTCTTAAATTTAATAAACCTAAAAATAAAATCATTTTATAAATTACTATAAATTTCATAATCTCCAATCTCCACTTCATAAACCACCAAAACACTTAAAAGAGTATCTTCCACTTCATAGATTGCTACAAATACAACGAAAAGCTATTCACTCACTTTATATATTGTCATTAAAAAAGAAAAACTCAAATAATACAAGAAGATACAAAATACACATAGAAAAAAGAAAAAACCCTATATCACAACTATCGAATTGTTGTTGTTGTTGCTGTCGGAGTGATGGTGTCATTGGACACTGTTGGAGATGCTGCTTCCTATTCACAAGTCATTGTGGAGCAATTGGAGCACTTAAAGTCTCATGCAGAACTCACAAACCCCATAGAAATGAGGGGTTATGTTTAGATGTGTGTGAGAAGGGGGGAGTAGTTAAAACAAATAGGGTGTATCACTTGTATCATATGATACGAGCAATACAACTTGTATCGCATGATACAGGCCGATAAATCGCTTATTGCGATACACTAAGGTATATCGTATATGTATGGTACGATACGAATAACACTGGTTTCGTTAGCCAAGCATTCTTTTGAAACAACTATAAAGATGATGCATTTTCAGAACCTATCAACCACAACAAAATTAGATTCACAGCCATCAACATTAGGAAAACCTCCTATAAAGTTCATGGGTGATTGAAGACCATAGTCAGCTCGGTATAAATAGAGGTTGAAGCAATCCTGTAGCGAGGTATCTTGTCACCATCATTATCTTTTCCTCATCTCCCGATGTTGTCCTCACTTGCTAATATCCGATTGATATCTCTTACCTTTAATTGCTGATTTGTTTGACAAGTTGAGTGGTGCCCGATGGTTTACAAAGCTAGACTTGAGATTCGGATATTGGCAAGTGAGGATTGCACAGAGAGATGAGAAAAAAAACAATGATGACAAAATACGGCTCATTCGAGTTCCTCGTTATGCCCTTCGGCCTTGCCAACATTTCATCCGTGTTTAGTTGGTTGATGAATGAAGTGTTATATGGTCTTCTTGATAAATTTATAATTGTATATTTCGATGACATTGTGGTGTTTAGCCAAACTTAGAAGATCATGTGGAACACCTCAAGAAAGTGTTCAATAGGCTACAGGAGTATTGTTTATATATACAACAAACAACAACAACAACTAAGCCTTTTCCCGTACTAGACGGGGTCAGCTATATGGATTCTTTGTTTCCACAGATCTCTCTCGTGTGCCATGTTAGCAGTTAACTCCCAATAAGCTTATTGAACTTATTGGCCGACGTCCTAAGTCACGTGATTTTCCCTTGGAGGTCCTTCGAGTCGACCGATTGGTTTCAAATTAGGATTTGTCCTTTTGCGCAAGCTTTTTAAGATATTGAACTTTCTGAAAATCGAACTTTAGAACTTTTGGAGTTCTAAGCAAATTTAGGCGGATTTTATAATTTTGGTTCATTTCTGAGACACCTCAAGTTCTGTGCAACACCTATGCAATTGCGACTTAATTGACTGACTTAAATCCGTCTTTTGATCTTCAAATTGGCATATATAGGGAGCATGCACTAAGCATCCTTTTCGCTAAGTCTAGAAGTTTTTAGCCTGCTTGTTGAATTTATACAGAATTTTAAATATTGTCCAAATTCTGTCTCCCCCTGTTTTTATTTGACTTGTTCTCAAACATGTGTTATCTTGCTTTATGATTCTTCATATATTCCGCAATTTTGTATTGCAGAACCTTTTTGAAGACCCTACTTTTTAAAGAGCCCTGGCTATCCTTGGATATTTGTAAGTTGATCGATCTTGATCTTTGTCAAATGCTCACTTTGGATTGTAAATTTCTCATTGGATTAGGATTTGATTTCTATTCTGTAATCACAAGGAAGAGTAGAGAAGCAGCTTTCTGTAAGTCTTAAGGTACATGTAGCTTCTCTAGGTTTCACCCTCACTCGGTGGGGTGAGAAGAGTCATCGTCCAAGCTCAGATGGTCCTACGCATTGTACCTTTTGGTTTTCTTGATTGCAACTGCGACGCGTATTGTAAGACATTTATATGTGAATTTTGGATTGAGCTTTCAATTCCAAAGTTAAATGACTTGCATTTTGATGTCAAATTGCACCACACCACAGGCCTGCATGACCACCTCTTTAACTATTTTATTTTAATGTCAAGATTGGTGCACCCCATCTTGAAACTCAACAACTTGTAAGATGATAAAATTGTAACTCAACACGTGCCCCATATGTGAATAATAAACTTTTTATGCCAACTATATTATAAGTATGTATACTTCAAAATAATAGGCATTCCACTTAACAACCGCCTAAGATAATATATCATTTAGCAAACTTTTCAAGAATATTGTTTTGATAATTAAGACCTATCACCATGTAGAAAACTAAATGCTGCAAGGGTCGTTCGACATCGACATGGCTAGGGTGTCGGGGATCTCACTGTATGCATACGCTTGGTCAAACGTCTAAGAGCCACCACGTCACATCTGAATCTCTAGAGCCGCCGCACACATAATTACATATGGTTGCCAGCATTTTTATGCAAATACGTCAATCATCTCTTTTGAGTTCAATAATTATCGTATCCGCAGCAAATCCAGCATCAATACAATCTTGTAAGTTCAAATTAATAGTCATTGTCTTATAGTTTCAACTTTACATTATGCAACCTATCTATGTAAAGCATGCTCATAGTAAATCTCATCACAATTTATTGAAATAAAGAAAATATCATTCACTAGAACCACATTTAGTAGTCATGCATGACTTGACGTGCCAACTTAAAGAGAGCATGCTCACATACATCAGGTGCCTCAAAACCTAATTCCTAGCGCTTAGATCCAATATCTTTACCATCAAATTCAATTGAATCAGTCGCTAATATTGTTTGGGACAAAGATCTACTATTGGATCCAAAACATCCTTAAAGATGGGCATGCACCACTTCAATGTCTGTGGCGAGTTTCTAATATCTTAGAATAGTGTCCTTGGGATACACTTAGAGTAAATGGATCATGATGTGAATCCAAATTCAGATTATAGACCTAGTAAGGCTATTTAAAGACACGGTTGTGATTTTTGGCTGTTTTGGAGCTACACGAGCTCCAATTTGAGTACGGTTTGACCTCACAGAATGGGCTAAATTAAGTATTATTTTTACGACTGTTTAGTAAATAACTTAAAGTGATTTTGATGGATTTTGATGGATCTAGATGTCTTCAGTAGGTTCCTGTTGGAGTATTTTGGTAGTTTTGGAGTTGTTTGGACTTTAATTTGTGTGCATTTTGATCCACTAGTTTCATTGCTAAGTAGGCTATAAGGCCCCTAGTTTTGTAATTAATCGGTAGTGGTCAATGGTGATTCTCAATGAAACACAACCTATCACAGCCACCTCTAGATTCAAACAAGGTGTCTATGTGGCTTCGTCTCGAAAAGGTCTACTTATTGGTACTATCACCTGCAACGGTCGTCCCTTTGGTGGCTGGAAATCACGGTAGTAACTATGGAAATGTTTGAACTTACCCTAGTATGTTTCTTTGATTTCCAGCAAGATTGATGGTGGTAGAGGTCAAAATGAATTTTAATCGAGTTCTATCGTTATATTATCCTAGTAGGCTCCCTTGGATGGCATTTAAGATCCATTGGAAAGGAAATCTGTAAAGGGTAGACCAGAAACAACATTTACAGAGGTGATTCCATACACTAAAATGGTAGGTGTGCACCCTAGATGATGAAGCTCTTCGCCAAGAATCTTTAGAAGCAGCTTGTTGTAGCCGCCACAATGTTTACCCAAGAAGCAACAAATTGTATAAAGGCCTAAGTCACCAATATAACTCGAAGGAAACGAAGAAAGACATTGTTGAATATAGGTTTATCTTACACGCCATAGAGTACAAGGCATATCATGAACATCATAGAGGTACCCTGCAACCATAACAAATTCACGAGGGTAAATGGCAACATATCAGCATGGACTTACTAGTTGGATTTCCCAAGATTTTTAAGAAGAACAATGTTATTTGGGTGATCGAGGATAGACCTACCAAGGTGGTCTGTGCCAATTAATTTATATGTTGAGAATATGGTTCATTAGAAGCCATCACTTCCGATCATGACCCTCTTTTCACTGCAGAATTTTGGATATGCCTACAAAGGTTGTTGTCGGAAAGAAAAATGTTGTTTAGTACTACCTATAGCAAACTTATGGACAAGAAGAACACACAATTCAAACTTTTGAGGATATTTTATGTGTTTACATACTAGATTTGCAAAGTCATTTGGGTGATCATCTGACATTGAATAACTAAGTGAGTATGTGACAATTTGAAATGTTGTATAGGTCAAAATATAGGACTGCCTCATGAGAGGACAAAACTAGGACACTATCACTGATTAAACCTTATATAATTCAATGTTTTGTAGAAATGGTAAAAAGGATTCAAGAGTACATCAAAACAACTTAGGATCACCAGAATAGTTACGGGGATAGAGGATGTAGAGGGGTGGAAATTGAAGTTGGTGATAAAGTTTTTTTTAAGGTGTCACCCACTCATGGGGTTACCGAGACCTAGATATATAGTACCCCTATCCCATTATCAAAAGATTTGGGGACATGTCATATTGATCAAAGTTACTTATAACATTGTCTTGTGTACACAATGCTTTTCATGTTTTGATGTTGAGGAAGTATATTCCCGACCCTTCTCATATTGTTAATCTAGGTGCAAGAGGACCTAATATATGAGGTTGACAAAAGTTTATTGGAGCCACCATTCTCCAAGAGAGGCAACCAAAGAGATCGAAGAGGACATTCAAGAGAAATAACCATACTTATTATGATATACTTATTATAAGGGGGTAGGATGTGATATATGAATGTATGCTACCCAAATCATGTTGGATCCAAACCTAGACCCGTAAGAAGGGAGATTATTTCTCTCTTGCCTGATGACCACGTAGTTGTCCACAGTGGACGCTTCTAGTGTGTTGCAGCATGTTCCTTTGAGCCGTAATTGAGCTTTCGAGAGACTTCTTTGTTGAAAAAGAGTCATAGGAGTTGGAAATTGTGAGGTGGGATTGTCGATCTACCGAATTCCCAACGAGAAAGACTAAGTATACTCTTCTTAATATTCCCTTTTGTTTCTAGTGAAATCTTGCTCAAAAACCCATGCCAAAGAGAGGGGTGAGGGATTGACTTTTAGGGTGCTTCCCCCACTTCTTCAACTACGGAAATGGGTCGGCAACCACAAAGTTCATGGCAATATTGTAGACATAGGCATCCCTCCTTTTATCCTTTTGCTTTTGGTCAAACGGCTGACTGTTTGTATTGGTTCTTTTGAAGCAAAGTGGTTGTCCATCTGTTTAGAGAAGCCTCGGCAAAGTATTGGGTAGGAAAAGCCACCGAAAATGGCAACCAATAGCAATAGGATAGGGTAATGTCATGTTCACCCTAACTATGTCACCGGGTTGGGTCAGACACAATAGAGTATGGGTACTCAAAGTTGACACATGTTTGGTTAGATTTTGGATCTAGTTCTATGACACATTGACTTTAGGTCCAATTAAATGAAATGGATCCAAATCTTTTAAAATAAACCTTGACATGTTTGCAATCAATCCAAATGAGCCTTTAGGTTGTTTGGAGTCCATTTTCTACATAGTGTGAGGTGCTCAACTCATATCACTATTATGATTTGAACATGACTTAGGGACCAAATTGGGGTGATTTGGAGAGGATTGACATCATGGAAATTGGATTTGATACATTATGGCTTTGGAACATGCAAAAATCTGTTTTTTGATGAAAAGAAAACAAATAAAAGGTTGAAACAACAAATTAGTTTCTTCCCAATTCTCATATAAACTTTATCTTGATTAGAATGACTAAAACTAAATCTTTTGGACTTGGAAAGTAGCTTCAAAGTGCTTTCAACTGATTATTGATTAATGGTTATTGGAAAGTTGTGGGCTTGAATGAATGTTGTTTTAATTTTAAATTAAGAAAGAGAAGAAAACAAGAATTGAAAGAGTAGAGGAAGAGGAAGACAATTCAACATGAACATTCACCAAATGAATCCATAATTTAAAACATAGAAATTCATGCAAGTTCATTCCATTTTATAATTCAAGGGTATTTTAGTCTTGTTATAATTCATTTAACCTTGGATTGAATAAGATAGATCTCATAATCAAGTAAACTTAAAATATAAAATTTAAATTAACGCAAATCTAACTCAAATGTGTGCAAGAGATGGACTCACTAGCCTTCGGCATGCCCTATGATTTCTCAACATGGTTTGGGTTTGCTTCAAATTCATCATTCATTTAAGCTCCAACATGGTTAAAAAAGAGACATAAAACTGATCGGAAATTTTCAACTTGATGCTGAATAACGGGCTAGTTTCTTGTCTATTCTCAAGTGAACTTTATATTGATTAAAATGAATAAAACCAGACCTTTTGGATGTGGAAAGAAGCTTGAAAATACTTTAAAGATGACTCCTTTAATGGCTGAAAGTGGTTGAGAATTTTAGCTAATTGTTGAAAAGTTGTGGGCTTGAATCAATGCAGTTTCGATTTCAAATCCAGGAGAGAATGCATTTGAAAGAGTTGAGGAAGAGGAAGAGGAAGGGCATTCAAGATGAACATTCATGTAGGTACATTCCATTTTTATAGTTTTATAATTCATTTTGCCTGGTAATGAATAAGATAACTCTTATAATTAAATAAACCTAAAACATAAAATAACTTCAAAATGTTAAAGTTAACATAAATCTAATTCAAACGAGTTCAAGAGATGGATCAACTAGCCTTCAACATGCCTATGAATTTTCAACACAGTTCAAGTTCGAGACTAATTTGTCCTCCGTTTTAGCTCAAACTTGACTTGTTCTTTCCTTGGCTTATGGAGTGCTCTCTAGGCCTTCATTCAACACCAAGTTAACTTTAATAACTCAGATAGACATAGGTTGGTCTAGGTTGAGCCAAAGTGCCTTCGGTAGGTCACATCATCTCCATCAAGCCTCTCTTGTATTGGTACTCCAACATCTTTTGGGGTTTCACCAATGTATTATTTGAGGTGAAATAAATACTTGATGGACATTATCTCTTTGAGCAATGAAAACTCATATGTTGACTTGTTGATTTCCTTGATGATCTCAAATGGCCTATAAAATTTAGGAAGCATCTTCTCCGTGGTAAGTCGGTTGCATTGAAGACCTCAAGAGGATGAGACAAACCATACCAATCTCCAACTTCAAATTCACAATCAAATCAACCCTTATCCAATTGCGCCCTGATGTATTCGTGAACCCTAGTATTGCTCTCTTTTAATCTCTTTAAAATACGGTTAAGTAAGAAAACATCAATTTTCTCATGCAATGTACTACAATATTCATATACAATAGGGAGATGGGTAGCATAGCCATAAAGAGTCTACAAATGATTCATTTTAGTTGGAGCACGATACATGGTATTATAAGAAAGTTCAACAAATGGAAGGAGGTTTAACCATTAACTAGGTTTGCCTTTTGTGGAATATCAAAGGTATATCTCAAGAATTTGGTTTGCCTCCATGGTTTGGCAATGGGTTTGAGGATGATAGGTTGTACTAAAAAATAGTTTAGTTCCTTATTGGTACACATATTTCTTCCAAAATTTTGAAGTAGATATTATATCTCAGTCACAAACTATGGTTTTAAGAATCCCATGTAGACTAATGTTCTTTCTGATGAAGGCCTTGATAACTTTTGAATATCTTGTTGAATCGATCTACAATCACATATATGATTCCATACCCATTAAAAAAAAGGTATGACATCAATGAAATTTGTGGAGATCGATTCTGAACTTGTGAAGGTATAAGTAATACTGTTAGTTGAGGACCTTACTTAATTCATATTTTTGAGGTTAATAAATGTTACTATGTAATAAATTGGGTAACTAAGTTTTCATTCTTTCTCAATAAAAATTAGCCCCTTGACTCTTTGATAGGTTTTAGAAACTCCTTCATGCTCCTATACATGAGCCATGATATGTTTTTAGAATAAAATTGACTAATGCACAAGATTTTGAAAGCAATATTCTACCATCATAGTAAATGAGATCACCAAGAATTTAATGCTCCTCTTGCATAAGAATAATTCTTACTCCAATATGACATGTATCAGTCTCGACCATGAACTCTATGGTGGAGTTTGACAAAGCACGAACTAGTGTAGTCGACATTACCAACTTGAGCTTCTCGAAGGCTTCTTAAGCTTTAAGAGACCAAGAGAAGGAGTCTTTCTTCAACAAATCCATTAAAGAACTTTGTAAGTAATCCATAGCTTAAATGAAGTGCTTGTTATATCCTATGTAAGTCCAAAAAAGCCCCACAAGGACTTCATGGTCTTGAGCATGGACAAAGAAAGTAAGACTTCAACCTTAGACAAGTTAGTCTTGAGGCCTTCTTTTGAGGTAATATGTCTTAAATAGTGCATAAATTCTGTTCAAAAGAATACTTGGACATCTGGGCAAACAAGTGATCAACCCAAAGAATAAACAAATGATTATCTCAAAAGAGACTCTTGGATGTATTATGCATCTTTAGGAGGATTTATTCATGCATCTTTCGAAGGTTGTTGGAGCATTGGTGAGTTTGAAGGAGATAATATCATGGCCTTCATGTGTATGAAATGCAATCTTCTAGATGTCTTTGGGAGCAATACAAATTTGCTGATAATCGGTGCAAAGATCTTAGAAAAATAACATCCTCTTTGCGCCCATTAAGCAACTCGTATAAAGAATTATCCTTCAGCATAACTTCACTAAGAGCTCTATAATCAATATAAATCACCATGAACCACCATTCTTCTTCACTAATATGACCAGTGAAGAGAAAGAACTAGAGCTTGCATAGATAATCCGTTGCTTTAATAATTTAATCATATTAGAAATTTGGTCAATAGATATTGTTACTTGTAGAAACTTCATAAGCTGATGTTGAGGCACGGAATGTAAGTTACTCTTCAATTTAGATGAGTGAGACTTTTGAAATTGGATCTTATTATCCAGATTTGATCTAAAAAACTTCATAACCCCTTCAAAATAATTTGATCATATCTCATCACTTGAGATTATGCAAATTTAGAATTCCTTAATAACTACATAATATTTGGTCAATTTTCTTTTATATGAGTCAATTTGTTACGGGACAAAATATTTTACCAACAAAATTCTAACTTAATATGGTTTTACATTCTCTACTATAGGTTGTTTATACTAAGATATCCACCAGTCATGATCAACCTCATGCTTCTTAATACAAAAATAATTTGTAGCAACTAATATGGATAAAGGTTTCAAGTAGTCATCATCAGACATATGTGAACTGTAAGTGAAAAATTTCTACACATGATTCTAAGGTAGTGAAATACCTTGATAGTTTAAGCATGATGCTATAAGATATAAAGTTCCAACAAATGATATTTTAGATCAAAATCTTTTGAAGATAGCTCACATGAAATTTCTACCACAAATATATGAAAAGTTGAGAGATAAAATTCCAACAATGTAACCCTATTTTTTTCGCTTTGTTGTACAAACGGTATGACTTCTTTAGATTCCTTGATTTCTTTCTCCTCAACCAAAACTCTAAAATTTGTTATCTCAGTACTCATAGTCTCAAGATTCAATGTGTTTTAATCGTATAATTCTTAAACTCTTCAAATTTCATATTTGGGCATACAAATTGAAGAATATTTTTTCAAATCCTGTAGGAATTTTAGAGATCTTGGACATCAAATTGTCCTTTTCCAAAACACACTTTACATAATAGGATTTGGTTTTGGGGCATCAGGCACGGATGCATATATGAACTTCACCAAAATGATAGAATTTTTGGAATCATCCTCGATTTTAGATGACATTTAATTCATCAACTAAAGTATGTCAATTATGTCAGTAACCTAATCTGCTTGGCTCTTAGATTGTTGACAGGGTATCGGTGTTTGGGACATAACTCATTACGGAGAACTCCAATTTGAATAAGATTTAATTGACTAGAAAATAAATTTGACATCTATCACCTAAATTCTTTTCTGTTTCTTTTAAATTTGTCATGAATTTCCGTGGATTTTCAAATGTCTGAGTAAAATTTTAATCAGAAAAGTAGTATAGAAATTTACTCATTGATGCAACAGGTGATCGGTGGCTCGACTATATGGTGGAGGCAGGGGTAGCCTAATTACTTTGGTGGCCCTTGAAAAGTAGAACCGATCTTGGGGACGAGAGAGCTTCTTCGCCAAATTCTTTAGGATCAATGCTCTTTTAATAGACGAGACTTTTCAAATGAGGGTTAAATCTATCATAGACTTGACCTTTTTACAATTGGAGTGGGATGGCCAATGGAGGGACTAGTTGGCCTTTTGAAGCCGTCAGAGTTGCCAATTGACCCATAGGGATCTCCCCCATCTTCTTTGTCATGGCTGCAAAGTGGGACCCAATCGAGGAGCAAAACTTTGCACGTAGCTTGTCCAAATTTCTTTCAAAGTTGGTACCCTATGCACCCCTGAGAATTTGCCTTTAGTTCTGTATTGATGGATGAACTTTCTCGTGTAAGAATCCAATCTGAATTGCTCTAATACAAATTGATGCGTTTCACTCTTAGGATATGCAAAAGAAACCGATCTCTGATAAAAAACAAGCAAATGTCACCAAAAAATTTTAGTTCGATGTGGTTTTAATTTAAAGTGGATCAGGTGATTCGGCACCAGAATTGCAATCTAAATAGAACGAATAAAACCAAACTTTCTATACATGAAAAGCAGCTTGGAAACACCTTTTATTAGCTGAAAGTGGGTGGAAATTTCAGTTGATTAGTTTCAACTTTGAATCGAGAAACCAGAGAAAACAAACTTGAAAGAGTAGAGAAAGAGGAAGGCAATTCAAGAGTAACATTAACCAAAGGAATTCATAATGAAAAGCATAAAAGTTCTTGTGGGTACATTCCTTTTTATAGATCAAGAGATATTTCAGCCTTTTCATAGTTCATTTTTCCTAGAACAAATAAAATAGTTTCTATGCTTAATTAAATAAACCTAAACAAACAAATAACTTTAAAAATCCTAAATTAACATAAATCTTATTCAATTGAGTTCAAGATATGAATCAGCTAGCCTTCATCATGCCCTATGGGCCTGCAACGTTGCCCAAATGGATTCACATTTCCAAGATGGTTCAGGTGTTCTGTTTTAGGTCCAATTCGGTAAGTTTCTTCCTTGGTTTGCATGGTGCTTTCTAAGCCTTCAATTAACTTCAAAACCCGGCTACGTATAGGCTGTTCTGGGTTGAGTCCAAGTAACCTTGGAATGTCAAATTAGGATCTTACTTGGGGTTTATGTAGGTGTAGACACCAAAAATTTTCTTTTAAAATTCTTACCTTTTTAGGAAAGTGACCATTTTAGCAATTTTGGGGTTTTTAAAAGAAAAAGGCACTAAACGAGTTTGTTTTGGTACCAAAATTTTATGAAAGCTTTAAAATGATGAAAGAATGCTTTTATTTCTGAAAATTTCGAATTTTGACAAAATTGGGAAAAATGACGATTTTGCCCTTAGCACTGGAAAAGCAGGATTTCATTTCCTTAAAAGATTTATGATGGAAAGTACCTTGAAAGCTTGCCTTTTGAAAAGATACAGGTATCAAAAAGACAACTTGATACCTGAAAAGGATGGTGGGCGCCCAAAAAAAGGAAAACGGGCGTTAAAAAGGGAAAGCGAGCTTCCCAGAAAGAAAAGCTCATATTTGGAAAGAAATCAATTTCCAGAGGGCAAAGTTGGTATTACCAAGAGAAAGGAAAGATTGATGCAAGAACAATGGCTTCCGAAGAGAAAAGTTTGGTATCGAATGCATTTGATAACATATCCATGTTATGTTTCGCTGCTAAAAGAAGGCAATTGGTGTACTTATATGCATCAGCTTTACATTATCACCTGTTGCTGTCATGTTACTTTGGTGTTGAAAATAAGGTTAATGTTCCAACACTCATAGAGGAAATCTAGCAAGCATGAAAGCTGGTTTTCGAAAACGTAACATGGGCTTTACTTAACAATTTCATAATAGGTAGGCATGAACATAATTACTTTCACAGCGCAGATAATGGGGGATTGTTTGAATGCTCTTATGCGTGTACATTAAGAAATTCAGTTGAGATCATCGTTTGAAATCATCAGTTCCTTAGAAGTGGCTATTTATTAATAGCTTTTGCTTATGTTTCGTGTTCAGTCCCCTCATGTTAAACTCCCGAGTTAGTCTTGTGATATAACGAAATTGTTCTCATGAGAATGAATTGCGAAGTTCTGCTGTGCTGCAGATGAATCAATGTTTGGTTGTTTAAAATGCTAAGTTGTCATCAGGATCAAACTGTATAACTGAAGTGAATAGGAGTGGAACAGTTAGTATCAAAAGCTCAAGATTTTGCTATGTTGTGAGTGCAGTAAAATGATTGTTATATTTATGTCTTGGACTTCTTTTATGATCTTAGTTGTTATATTTTGAGAGTTCATCGAGCTGGTATCAATCTGGTATGTATGATTGATCAAGGCGAGAAGCGTTAAGCCCCTTTGAAAAGAATTGAAATGTTTATGAGCTGGATTTGGTTTGAATTTCTACACAACTATACTTAGTGTTCTGGGGAAGGCAAGAAAACACTCGCTGATGTTAGCAAGGCGGTGGTGACTCGATAGTCCTGCAGATACTCACAAAGAACATATTTCGTTGTTGAGGAGCACGATCAATCCCTGTTCAAGACACCAGCCTCATTATCAACATGATAGAATTAGGAGCAGCAGTAGTCCAGAAAGTGACTCAGATTCAGACGAAGATGAAGATGTTATACCTACTGTGAAAGCTCTGTGGATAACATTACTATCAATAACACGACTGATTTATTGATAGACAGCATCCAACTAAGGGCTCTCTTGTGGATAATGAAAAAGCTAATGGTATTATGGATCATAGTGAGCTACACCAAAAACGGAATACGAACTTGTTGACTTGCCTCCTAATGCAAGGCCTCTCCCGATTTTCATCAACAAGAGGAGCAACTACTCAAATACAGAAGGAAGCGATTGAACCACAAAATATCGAGCCGCCATCTGCACAAATAGATATGTTTCTTCGGTGACTCACCAGATAACGTCCAATACGTTATCTGAAATCAAGGCATCATGAGGCGTAGAGTCTTCAACGACTCCTAGCTGTGTTCCTATCAACTACCTCAACAACTTCAACAAACTTGCAGCAAAACATGCTATCAAAACAGATTATAGATAACATCTTCAACAGAGGGATGAAGACTGAAGATCACGATCGCCCATTGTAGATGAGATCAAATGCAGATGACAATTACAAGATAACGTTCAACAACAGATAAAGTTCAGCAATACAGATCCTGTGGAGATCACGTTCCAGATATGATGAAACCAATTCAGATAAAATTTTATCAACACAATCAAAACCGAACTCATCCAAATCCCAACCATCAGGCTTATCCAAATCACAGCCAGAGCCTATAAAAAGGCTCTCCCATGAACCAGCGACGATCAACCAGTGAGCATCAACAGAAAACGATCAACCAAGATACAACAACATTCAGTCCGAAAATACAGAGAAATAGAGAGAGAGAGAGAGAGAAAGGAAGAGAAGAAGGAAGTCCGGCCTGGTTCCGACATCCGACGATCATACGGCGAAGTGCTCCTACGTCCCCTCTCACTCACACAGGTTCGAATCCGTGCACAAATTTATTTTAATTCATGAGAATCTGAAGAAGCACAGATTCTGGAAATTTGTATCTGAATCAAGGCCTCGAGCTCATGTTCTTCATTTATATCGATACAAACACACATGATTACTTCATAAACGAAAGTAAAATCCATGTTTAGATGATTTCCATGCATCATTAGGACTGATACAGGTTGAATTTCGTTTTAGAATCACGTTAGGAACCTTTTGAAATTTTCTGTAAAACTGGTTTCTGAAACTGTTTGTGCGCACATGTCTGATCACGGAATTTTTATAGACAAACGGATAATCCAATTGCCTCTAGATTTTGCATGAATAATCTAGACATATCAGACTTTATTATATAAAATTTGGAGGAATTTTTATGAATTATTGCCTAGTCAATTAGATCCATGAAGTTTATACAAAATCCAAATTGCGTTTTACAGAAACAGAACATTCAGTAATAGACCTCTGTTCTTTTGCTCATATCTCTGCAACCACTGAATGAAATTGGATGAAATTTGATTCTTTGGAAACTTAACATCCGTATATTTCTAACACAACAAATTTTATCGAAATTGGATGACTGAGGGCTGAGATATTGCTGTTTTTCTGAGCTTCTGATTCACAAAAACAGGGTTGTTTCGAATTTTATAACAGTTTCTAATTCTGTATTTAATTCTCAGAAAATAAAAAAGAAATTATAAAATAAAAATATATTATGATTCTACACACAAGTGTCTCTATTCTATAAAATTTTTTAGAATTTTTGGAGAACTAGAAGTATTTTTAAAAATTCGAAGAACAAGTCTCTGGAACTGAACAGATTCTGCAACTTTCAGAATCTGAAAATTTTCAGAAATCAAGAACTTAAACACAAATCTGAAACTTTGGAAAATCTATTTTTTTCTTTCTCGAATTAACGGATTCAAACAAATTTCAAGCGTCTAGGCTGACCTTTGAGCACCGGTTCAAGAAAGCCTAAGTCAAAAAGATCTCACTTGTCCACAATCGTTCTTAGAAGTCAGAAAAATATAATTTGTTAGTTTTAGCAAACTAACTGGCACGCTCGCGCAACCCGACGTAGTTCGAGGGTTTGATTTCGAATCCCACGATTTGAAATAAAATCACGTCTATTGTAGGTGCACAAGTTTCCTTCACAAATGCATGCTCCAGACAGTTTTAACCCATTTTTCTCATTGTAGGTGCTTATAAATTATGAAATGATAGATTACTCAGTTTATTACTAGCATTAGACATCGCATGGGTGTGCTTATAGTACAAGTGAAACATGATCTCCTATGGATCCACCTATTCAATGGTGGGTATGGGACATTGCAAATGGTAGACGGCCATGACATGTAGTGCTAATTCATAGATCTTTGTGTGTGGGGTGAAATGTTAGTCGATATCGAGCAGGTTTTTATATCGTTGACTGGGAAGTATATCTCCTTTGGGATGTGGACTTCGGATGGGCATGCCATTTGGCTATTTTATCCGTCATGGAACTATAGTGGATAGCTCGTGGCTATATGCTACTATACAACTTTTATGTTCCTTTGCATGGGTAAACTAGTGAGAATGGTGAGTATTTTGAAAGAAATATGGATTCTGCATCCTTATATAGGCGGTATGGGAATAGTACCGGTATTGGGTATGGATATGGGTATGAGATACAATGATTTAAAGTATGTACCCAAGTACCGGTACATGTACTAGTACAGAGTAAGTACCCGGTATGGGCACTCTGCCGTGAATGAAATACCCATGCATCATAGATGCTTAGGTTGATGATAAACGAGATGTGAATTGAGACATATAATATGTGAAAGTATTCATAAATACATAGAGGCCTATCCCTTCCGAAGCTAATTTGGGTTTTCAGTCATGTCTCCTTAGGGCCAAAGTTGTGAGGGAGAGGGCAAGCATCTCCTGCGGCTAAGGTGGTTGTTAATCACTATGTACCATGTATTTAAACTAAATGCACTATTGGCACGTGTGGTTGTGTAATTTTAGATGATTGTGATTTGATTACTGCCTCTGTCTTCTTCATATCATGTAAATGTGAATGTCTTTGACGTAAACAACATCCACCTGCTGAGCACGTCCTTGGTGCTCATCCTCTCCTATATATATATATATATATATATATATATATATATATATATATATATATATATATATATATATATATATATATATATATATCGTTTCAGGTTATAGTTTACAGGCGAGTTGAGAAGCTTGAAGAATTCGGTTGTAATTTGTTGGACGCTTCTACATGTATCAACATTGGGCTCTAGTTAAGTTTTTCTATTTTTGACTTTTTTGATTGATATGACTAGATTTGCCATAGTTAAATACATGATGTTTCGATTTACAATTTTGATGGGGTTTCGCATGGCGTGATTAGTCAATAACTCCTAGGATTCTATCAGGTGGCATAAGCAGGCTGGACGAAGTTTTGCGCAACATGACTTAAGTCCAGTATGAGGAATCTTTTGACCACTTCAAGCTGTGGTCAGAAAAATTAATTGAATAAAAAATATCTAAAGGAAGGCAATGTTGCACAGACGATAAGTTATTATTTAGATCCAATCTAGGCAGCTTCTTTTCATATTCGGTATTCATTAATAGAACGCCAACAAAATGACGTAGCCTATGAAGTAAAGCATGAGTTTTTCATGGCTGCCTTCACTTCCTAGCAAAACAGAAAACTTCAGGACAAGATATTGATCATCATTGGTTTGGATTTCTCCACAAGCAGTCAACAACGGGTAATAGAGTAAAGAATTGCCATACTTGGATGTACTATTTTGCTTGCAATATACATTTATGTAAGTATTATGAATATATCTTGTGCTTACATTGCCAAATTTTCCGAATTCTATTGCTCAAAGATAGTGTGCCTAACATCCAGCTGTAGCCTAAAACATATCAGCATGTGTATGCATGCATGCAGACACATGTTGAAATGTTTTAGGCTATATAAAGAGAGAAGAGAACTAGATGTTTGCCTATTTTTGACAATATGTACACATTTCCACTTTTTACTTGTTTCACCTTTTACTTTTGGAAGCATCCCAGATTACCTATATATATATATATATAGACATAAATATAAAACACATATATATACATAAATATATATATACATAAATATATATATACATAAATATATATAAATATATATATATATATATATATATATATATATATATATATATATATATATATATATATATATGTATGCTTTGAAGTGTTCAAGGTTGTACTTTTTGTTAAGATTAGGTATTCACACTTGTCTGCATTTTCGTAATCATTATCAGAAGTAGAGGTGGCGCCAGATTGACTTTGAGAAATGTACATTAAAAAATGGTTACTAAAAATCACTTTGGCCAACCGAGAAATGGTAGTAACGCACAAGTGGAACTTTATCCTTCCCAAATGAAGTGAACTATTGCAGAAAACGAGTTCCCTACTCAGTTTTGTTGAGGTGGTCGGATCTGCCCAGTCATCCAGAGATAGCAGCTATACATCATGTTCTTTTCTGAATTATATCTGAGAATGGCATGATTAGTTAAACAGGGTAGACTTAACTGTTCTCATATGGAGTTGTTACCTATACTGTCTACTGCAGCGAGCATGTATCACCTGAACCCTAGTTGATGACCAAGTCTACACTGGTATACCTTCACCAAATGGAAATCTGATTAACGAGGGACCAGAAAAATAGGTGTCGGTATATTGCGATGACAGAGAAAATAAGGTAAGTTGTGCCAAAGTGAAAATGAATTCACTGGCGACGGTGTCACTTCGGGAGCCGGAACCTGACCGTTGGACCATTACCATGCTTCTAGGCAAATACAGGATCTTCCAGGCCGGAAAGGCTCTTTCCAATCTGCTGCTGGTCTATTCAAGAATATAACCTTCTGTAGTTAGTGGTATATATATGATATTCCTGCTCATGATTACGTCGCCCCAGGAAGTACAAACCAAATTAGAGAATACAGTAAACTAAAAGAAGAAAATTCACAACAGAATTGACGACATTATTTCACTGGCAGTAGATTCAGTACAGTACCTCTTCTGTTCTTTTCCATCTCATGTGTTATCATGCAAATCGTGGATATTTTTGACATACAAAGATCAAAACTATCCTCCCGAAGAAAAGGAATAGACAAAAGTGAAAGCACAACTGAGGTTCCCTTATTCTTGGTTCACCTACTGTTTCAAGGAAGTGCAGCCCAACCATAGCGCTTAAGTAGCCTACAAGCTTCTCGTGTACCACTCAAGTATGCTCCATGGGTAGTGGAGTAATGGGTCCTGTGTGTTGCTTCCCCTGCAAAAAGTAATTGCAGAGATGAATTTGAAGTGCTGTAATCGTAACTAGACATATTAGGCAACGGCTCTGCTAAGAGATCCATGTCTTCCCCACTAGAACCCACGGCTACATAGCTATATGAACCTCTGAACAGAGGGTCTGTTCCCCAACTGCTTTTCAACAGTTTGACAATCTTGGCATTGCAAAGTTTCGAGATTTGACGCTCATTCGCATTGCAACAGTTTTGGTATGATTTGGGACCCAGAAAAGAGAGTGTTTTAGATAAACCTTCAATGATTTCATCATCACCAAGAGACTCCAGTTCCATTGCCTCTTTGCCAGCAAACCAGGCAAGGAGAACACTGGATTTTTTGTATATGGGGCAGATTGAATATGTCTTCTTTATCCACCATGGGATCTCATCGTCATGGTTCTGCTTATCTGTCGACATCCTTTTTTGATCAAAAGCCATCTGCAGGAATGGGTAGGCCACACCATCCTTTCCGACTCCAGATGACTCCACTTGGAGAAACAGCTTATTCACCACCCCAAAACCCAGTCTGGAGATTGCCTCTCTCTTGTAAACTGGTAGGGGAGGGCTGAACATACCTGACCCATCGTCGACGGTCTCAGCCTTGAGAACACCCAATGAAACAGTAACAATAACATGGTCAGCAAGCAACACACTTCCATCTGTAAAACACAGAGAAACAGGATACATTGAATCCTTTTCTTGCTTATTTGCATCTTTCATCCACACCACCTTCTCCACCTTCTTCCTCATCTGTATACAACCAGATGGGAGGGCAGATGCTAATGTATAGACAATACTAGAATAGCCCTTTGCTATAGTAATCTCCCCATCTGGGAAATCTTTGTACTCACTCTCCGCCTCAAAATCCAGCTCCATGAGATCATCAGCAGCGGTTAATGTGCGCTCTGTATTCTCATACATAGCAAAGAGATCGTCCACATCTTGCCAATCCTTTTGAGGCTTGGTCGCTGATGACCTATGCAAGTATAGGCCATTTCGCAGAAATGACCCGACGCTGACTCCATTTTTTGACAAACTGTTATTCTGGCATCTCTTTACAGCCAACTCTGCAATTATGCTGTGATGATCACCGGTAACATCACCGAAACTCTTCCTCTCTCTAGCAAACTCCATGAGTCGTCTGTAAAGCACAGAGACGGTGCTTAGGAGGGAGGGGTCTGGCGTGGCGCCATCTTCTTTCAAGGTGATTGGATTGTCTGCAAAGCCGTCCATTCTTTCCCACGATAGGTCAGAATGGAGGGCGTTGGCTTGTTGAGCTATATTGTAGACTGGGCTCCCTCCTATGCCATGGATCCAAGTAGCGCCAATCTCTACTCTATCACCACCGAGCTCGGAGCTGTAGATCCTCCCTCCTATTCTGTCACTAGCTTCAACTATTGTGAGCTCAAAGAGGTGATTAGAGCCAGCATGATATAGCTTGTGAGCAGCAGCCAGTCCAGCAATTCCTGCCCCTATGATCACGATTCTCGGTTTCCTTGCCACCATGGTGGAGTTGAAGGCTGGGAAAAGAGGGGTTTGCGCAGAGACAGAGAGAGAGATCGTAGAAGAATGGGTTGAAGCGAGGAGGAAGGGTGGCTTATTTGTAGCGGTCCATCGCTCGTCCTTCACGTCTGTTCTCCTAATCGTATGGGCCCTACAAGATTGGAGTGAAACCTCGAACTTTAACGAGGCTCTCCTTTTCTTGAACTCTGAGACACGCCGACAGCAGATACACAGAGATCATCTCTCTTTCTCTCTCTGTGGACTTAAGATTTCAGAATTTTATCTAAGCCCGTGTCATATTTGGGGAGTGGGTCCAACTTTGGTCATCAAAATCACTGCGAGAATATTTTTTTGTGATGCTCCGCAGATAATCCTTTTCAAGATGAACACCAAGAGTGCGCCAAACAGGAAAAAATCTTGTTGGACGAATTGCTGGTGATCGTCATGGCCACAGAAGTGCTTGCCGGTGATTCTCATGTACGTCGCTGTGAAGACTTACTGGCATCAACAAATGGAAAAATTGAATACGATGATGACCGCAGTATTACTCCGTTTTGTTGTACTGAATGATGTTTGGCTCATTTGGGCTCGTAGTAGGCTCACACTCAAGTTCCAACTAAACGAGCTCTCTTCAACTCGGCATGCATGGGTTTGTTTGTGTAGTTGTATGTGAGATTTATACGTGTGCCCACTTGAGAAAAATTCTAAACCATTTAGTGTGGGTGCATATGTCCTCAGAAGTCAATGGATCAGAACCTTAGTTTTAGGTACACCAAAATTTGCATAAAAAACTATGGTCTAGTGCCATTTTTCCAATGAAAATTACGTAAAGATTTTTATGTTTCTCACTATTTACACGCGCAACTGCGTGTTCAGATCTCAACTGATCCTACTGTGAGCAGGGCTCATTTTATATGCACAAATGAGCCGATAAGAAGCAAGTATACCTCATAGGGGTGGCAAATCGGGTCAGAGGGTCAATTCACCTTGGGTTCGTGTCGAAACATGTTGATCCGGAGGGTACTCAAATTACTATTCGGGTCAACTTTGAAGACTTGACACAATACAGGTCGGGTCCGTGGTCGACCCATGTATGACCCTATATATAAATGACTTATTATGTATATACATACATATACTGTATATAATATATACATATACATTATGTGCAACTGTGTATACATATTACACACTTAATAATGTACGATACATGTATATGAAGAACCTGATATATGCTAGCACCATTACATGCTAGTATATCCAAACAAATCTCACCTACCCACGGTTGAGATTTGTTTGGGTTTGCTAACGCATAATGTTGTTAGCATGTACCAAGCTTCCTATATATGTATATGTACGTACTGGATCAGGTTCGAACCTGGGTCAACCCAAACCAGACGTGATTAATTTTTGGATCAGTTTTCTCAGACCCAGACCTCACTCTAGGTACATAAGCTCTGACCTGAGCAAGGATTTTGCGTGTCGTGTTGGGTTTCCGGGTGCAGAATAAATATGCCACCACTAATAGCTCAGCTTATTGAGCTCTACCAGTATAGTGATGCTGTCAGGAGGTAGTGAGATAATCCATTCGCATAAACCAAACCAAATCAAATCAAAGATCACGGTACTGAAGATCCAAACTGTATATGCCGACTTACTGCAGAAAACAAGACACTCAGACTTTTGCGAGGGTCCTCTGTCTCCAATGATTGAAGTTTTAGTCAATGGCTCATGGGCATTTCTCGTTGGCGTACGTGTAGGACTCTCCAGGAGGAACTATCCTTTACTGCCACGCTCCCTTCTATAATCAACGTCGCCATCGGCTTTATTCATATGCTCTATTGTCATCTGGAGTAGCGTCAACGTATTTGGTGCTTTAGCCTTTGTCAACCAATTTTGTAATCAGTGGTACCACCAAAGAATACGTGGTAAGGGACAAGCGACTTGCAATGTGCTGTAAAAATTGAAGGAACTTCAACATTGTTACCGGAGAGCAGTAGCACACCTCTCTTGTTGAAGATTGTAGACACGGAAAATTCTCACTTCTGGTTCTTAGGCCCGAAGTGAACCTTTTCATGTGTCCAAGTCGTATTTATAATAAAAGGGCATGCCAGCTAGCTTGCTTAAGCTAGCGAAGTAAGTTTTGAAATCTGACTCTATCGAGGCGACTGTGAGCAAGTGAGCTCTTTTCGTCGCAGACCTTCTTACACCGATGCGCAAGGGTCAGTCTGTATGCTTGGGAAAGTCTTTAAGATCAAACCTCTTTGAAAAATACCTGAAGTGTGTGGGCTTTGTTTGTACGATTACAAGTTTTATTTCACGTGGGATTTGCACGTGCCTATGTCTTTCTTTTTAAGTTTTGTTAGGACCAACTAGGTGTGTGCACAAGTGACCTAAGTTGGGCGATTTTTGCACGAGAGTGTGGGGTTTGCTTTGATGCAATATGCGTCCTAACTCGTGGTATGGCGAATATGCAATGCAAACTCACACAACTCCAAAGGGAAAACACGAATTGAAAGACAATACGGAAGGGAAATGACTTAATGTAAATTACAAAAGGGAAATTGCAAAAGGGAAATATGGCTATATCTTAAGAGCGGAAAGGCTCAATTGTGCAAGTGTGTGTCGTGTATATATGGAAAGACTACGCACATAGCTGAACCTTAAAACCCAAATCTTAAAGACATAGCCGAAGGGAAATACTTATAATATATATGGGCCCGAAGGTCGCCAACGTGTGCGTGGGTGTTGTGTGTATATATAAAGACAACTCACACGACTTGTAATGTAAACCCAAATATAATTGCAATATGGCCTTTACTAAGGTCTTGGAAATAAGAGCGAAAGCTCAATGTGTGTGAGTGTGGAAATTGAAAGACCACGCACACAACTTGAATTAAAACTCAAATGAAATTGCAATATGGCCCTTACTAGGGTCTTGGGAGTAAGAGCGAAAGCTCAATGTGTGTGAGTGTGGAAATTAAAGACCACGCACACAACTTGAATTTAAACACCCAAACGAAATTGCAATATGGCCCTTACTAGGGTCTTGGGAATAAGAGCGAAAGCTCAATGTGTGTGAGTGTAGAATTGAAAGACAATACACACAACTTAAATGAAAACCCATGCAGCTGAATATATATATATATATATATATATATATATATATATATATATATATATATATATTGGGGGCTGTTTAGGCCCGTGTGTGTGTCAAAATGGTGTGCAGCTAAGAGCGGAGAGGCTCAAGTGCACGTGTGTGTTGGTGTGCCAAACCACATTTTTATAACCGGGAGGAGACAATGCTCCATTATTACAACCCCGTATCAAATTCAATTAAACATAAACAAGTTCATATAATAGACCAAGTTAAGGCACTTACATGTAACTGGTCCATCTTCAATTTGCTGGAATTTGGCTTCGTAGGTCACCTTGGGCAGCCAAGAGGAGCTCCTTAGGTAGTATGTTGGCGACAGGTAGGTTGTTGGCTAGGTGGTGACAGGTCAAGGGTGAAGGTTTAGCTAGGGGCTAGGAAGTGGATGACTAAGGGAAGGTGGTGAGGTGGCCGGGTGTAAGGGAGAAGGTCGGGCTGTGGTGGCGGGTGATGGAGTGTATGGCTGGGTAAGAAAGGGGGGATGAGAGGCTAGATGGGGCTGAGATGAGGTACTAACCGGGGTGCTGGTGGATGAGGTGGTGGCCAGCTGGTGGTGGAAGGAGGTGGCAGCCGAATGGAGTTGGAAGAAGGTGGCAGCCGGGTGGAAGTGTGCAGTCGGGTGGAGTGGCAACCGGGTGGAGTGACGATGGAGGTGGTACAGCTGGGGGAGAGTGGGAGTGAGATGGGGTGGAAGAGAGGGCCGGAGAGAGAGGAGAGAGAGTCCCAAAACCCGTCCCAAAAGAGGGGTTTTTATAGGCCCAAAAGCTGGGTCGGTGGGGAGTGGTTTAGGCTAGATATTTAGGATAAGATGGGCTTGTGGGGTGGTTTGGGTAGGTCGGTTAGGGTGGGTGGTATGGTGGTTTAGGGTAGGTCGGTTAAGGTGGTTGGGAATTAAGGGTTAGGGGATTAATTAGGTGTATTAAGGTGGGATTAGGTTTAGTCTAGTTAGGGTCTAGGTGGTCTAGTTAGGTGGGGTGAGCTAGGTGAGGTCGGCTAGGTGTGGTTGGGGTGGTTTTGGGTGAGGACGGCTAGGATGGGTTAGGTTTAGGGGGGAGTGGCTACGTGAGGTGGGTTAGCTTAGGACTAGGTTTTAGGAACATCCCCTTGGCATCGATCCATGGACCTAGTTGCAGCCAGGTTCATGTTGGTGTAGCCCCAGGTTAGGTGTAGGTGCATACAGGCTCAAACCCACACTCTAGGCTAAACCCACATGGTTAACCCACCCTTGGCCAAAAGTCAAGCCACCAACTTTCTCACTTATACTTTATCACCCCATTTCTCTCTCTATCCAAGCTTTCATGTGAAATCTCTGTGGGCCCCACCTTAAGAAAGTGATGTGGGCCATGGATGTGGATATTGGATTTGGATCTTTGGATCCAAATCCAAATCCAGATGCATGTTTGGGTTTGGATCTAGATATATATGGTCCAGATCCGACCCAAATATGATTTTCTGATTCCTTCATGGCGTTTCGAAACGGACGGTTTGTGCGGGGCCTGACTGCATCAGTACTCCGTCTTGCGTTGGGTCTTCGCCAACATTGTCGTCCGCTCTTCTTCTCACCTTCCGGAGATCATTTTGAACAAATTTGTTGATATTAAGGGCTTGGATGTCCGAGAATTTGGGGATGATTCTGATACGAGAGTTGATGTACCGGGCTTGAAATATGCTCCGGGTCTGGGCTCTCTTTCACTTCTTCGGTTCTACTTTCATCAGGCCAAGCTGCTTTTCGAGGTTTCAAAACACCTTTTTAAGGTTTTAAAGCTGTATGTATATATTTTTTTAAAACATATATGGTTTCAACATATGTACAGGATTGTCTGGAAGGCTTCTGGGTTTCTAGACTCAAAATAGCCCTTTGAGGCCGCTTTTGCAAAACCAGGTAATTTGAGAAAATCGTGGGATTTTGGGGTGTTTACAAAGGTCATGAGTTTGACACATGCAGCATGCATCTAGCTTGGCTAGCACTACTACAAAGGGACACAACACAAGATAAACTTGACTCTCCAACGAATCCTTACTTTAATTTTCATTTTATTCGATCCACGGAGAAGAAGAAATCTAGTTAAGACGATTCTATAATGGATAAAGCATTCCTTCGTTGGCCCTTGAGGATGGATTCCATGTGTCTATCCACTGTATAGCTCTGCAAAGTGGATAAGGAGAGCTATAAGGAAAGAATCTGAGACTTTGATGAGAACAATCAGTGCTGGGAGCGGAGCTGAGAGCTCCAAGAATAGGGAAGATTTTCTTATCACATTAAACAACGAGGCTAAGTCAATCACAAAGACCACTCTATCCTCAACATAGGTAGAGTACTCCAACATAAACTAATGCAACGATCAATCCACACGAACTTGAATTATGGTATGCCATTAATCAACTGGACTACGAACCTCTGACCAATTGTATGCGTACACTGGATCAATAATATACAAATTACATACAGCTACTTGAAACCTATCATCAACAAACGAAAAGATCAAAAAGCTAAATAATTAAAATATAGGGCATAATGGTCACCAAGAGAATATATTGGGCAAAGTTCAGTAAAGAGTTGGCGTCAAAGTGGGTGAGGGTGCAAGATTTACTGCGAGGAATACGTGAAGTGTGAAAAGGGATCGAGGTGGTCGCCACGGGGTTGAGAAGATGGTAGTGGTAGTCGTAGGATCACGTGCAGCAGCAACTGCAGCTGCTGCTGACACGGTGTCGCGTTTTGAATCTATTCACATGGTGGCATCATCCCTATTCTATACTTATCTTATCAGGCCAAAGTTGTCATTCACAGGCCCCAAAAGTTTTTAACATCTTGACTTTCTTTTTCAATTATTGCACATTGATTGAAGCAATCATCGATGAACATGGATTCATCTGGTCAAGTTTGATACCCAGCGACCCTCGTCCCCTTCACGTTTGCTGTGTGTTGTCTCTCTCTCTCTCTCTCTCTCTCTCTCTCTCTCTCTCTCATGCCCGCGCATGCACGCACACTCGCAAGTTCCAGTCGGGAAAGTTTATGTTGGAATTTTATGTTCATCAGGGCAATGTTGTGATAGACAAAAGGATCAGGGACCTTCCACAATTATTTAAAATAACGAAAAGAGGAGAGATTGGAGGGTGTCCACACATCGACCATACGCCGATAGCCCTTGCACGTGATCCACAATGCGTGGTTTCACACCTAAAGTTGTCACACTTGATTTGAATTTGTTTTCGTTTGGAGTCATTTGGATCTTGTTTGGATCCGTTTAAAGTCATTTGGGTTGTAATTATTATGTTTGAATTTGGATTTAGATTGTTTTAGGATCCATATTAGTGTCATGGTATCACAAGTGTCATGTAATCGTATCCTTAGTCATTAGTTTCGTGTCATCATGTCAGTGTTATGAGGTCTTTTCCACATTTCGACCCCTAGCCTATATAAGTATACTTAAGGGAGAATTATGTCATAGTGTATATTTGAGATGAGCCTGGTTATGCATACAAAAATGGTGTTTTGCGGCTGATTATTCGATAGATAGTTGAGCAATGCCATCACAAATCGAGCTAGTGATGCTTCTGCACAGTTTTTGAGTTTGTTGGAACCTTATTCATGATCGAGGGAACACTTACAAGTTAAGTACCAATCTCCTTTTGAAGCTGACACCTCCAATTTCTTAAATTGCACAAGTTTGAAATTGTGGGAACAATTTTTTCACTCAGAGTTCATTCACCGTAATCGTTGTCCTTGGTGAATTACTTGAGTCCTAGCGGTGAATCATCCAAAATGATGTGAGTTTAAGTTTCACTTCCATTGCCTTAATTTAGATACAGCGGTATCAAAGCATGTCGGGATGATTTCCTCAGCGAGTATTTTTGGTTAGAATTGCATGTAGATGGGTAATTTGGTGGATCAAGATTGTTGTTCATGTGGTTGACCCATGTTGGCTTGATAGTTGATTGTATCAAATGGTAGTCAGTTTGAATTTGATTATCGACATTGACTGAGGAATTGAGAAAAATCATACCATGAACTGTCTAACCACAAATTTAATTGAGGTTTTAATAATATTTTTTAAAACCATGAAATGTAGGCAAGAGATTCGTGGATCGCATTTGTGGGGTCCATTGGGGCCAAAATCATAACTTTATGTAATGATTTATGTGATAACCTCAAAACTAATACTTAATTGGTGTTATTTCAAAGAGCTTTTTTGTATGCTTTGTATTCCTCATGACTCATGGACTCTTGTTTGTGAATTTGGGAGGCACAAAAGACAACTTATTTAGCCTTATTTAGAAGACAATTGACCTGGATTTTGATATTTAAATAAATTTATTTATTTTTTGCGCGTGTTTGTAAAGCATTGGTTCACTTTTTGACATTAAGGTGGGTGGAATCTCCCGTTGAAAGTGTTATTCTTCCAAGTCAGTTGCGTTTATAAAAGTGCATTTGAGTTTCTTTCCTAATTACTTTTAGTTATTGGGCTTGTACATGTTTGATAGGGTTTGAACTTACCATACCAAGTAAGCCATGGTTATGAAAATTAGTAGATCAGATGCATATACTTGTCTTCTACCTCATTGAACTTGGTTGAATTGAATTGGTTGGGCATAGAAGACAATATTGTTTGAGCATTATTTTGACAAATTTTTACCAACCTACCCCACTCAAAAAATAAGCATCACATGTGGATTTTTGTACAATGAATATGAATGAATGATAATTAGTAGTTAAGCTTTGAATAATGATAGGTAGATTTTATTCACACATTCAAATTCAAAATTCACATATATTTATCATGCATTCATCAACTTGAAGAATGCACTAATGGTTGTTTGTGGTTCACCGAGCATTTACTGTTGCCTCTTTCTTTCTTTTAATAAATTAGATAACTATAGTTATTGTAAACACCCCAAAATATTTTCAAAAATATATCCAAGCATGTTTTAGAGTTTTCACCTGTATCCTTAAACCCTCATTTGAATACAACCTGTAAATTTCGTGAAATACCAAAAACAAAGGTTTTGAAATTAAATGTTTTTATACTTGAAGTTATGGAATCAAATTTTGAAAATTAAAAAGACGCTAAGGGAGTAAAGCATGAGGAGATAAGGATGAATTTGCGAAAGCCCCACCGAGGACTCAGGATGAAGGCTAAGTAGGGAACGGGTCAATGGCACGACCAACCGTCCAAGGCAAGAATCAAGCTCACCCATAAAATGTGGATCAAGACAAAGGACCAAGTCTCTGACGGGCTAAAGAAGTTGAAACCAAGATGGGCTAGGTCAAATCAAGAGCCTAAGACCAAGGGAAAAGACTCGATTTACAATCAAGTTGAACAAATCGATGTGTTGGATTCAAACTAAGACATGGACTAGCCTAAGACAATGGCTCAAGAAGACCAGGTCATGAACTAAAGGAGGACCAAAGACATGGACCAAGCCAAGCCAAGCCACGACTTCATCAAGTATGGCACCAAAGGAGGACTAAGGACCGGACCTAGCCGGCTCCACCAAGGCCAGTCGATTGCACTCGACCGCCATGCTTGACCAAGCCCACTTGGCCGTCCTAGCCCTCACCACATGGGGCTAGACTTACCTTGATTAAGGGGGACCACCATAAGCCCATGTGAAGCTTTGGGGCCAACAAGGAACCAAATTAAAACTTGGGCTCTAATAGCCCACCCATATCCAAACCATGGAAGGCCCTAGGCCTTCCCCCCCTTGAGGCCTATAAATAGAGACCTTGGGGGATGGTTTCCAACATTGGAGGAAAGATAGAAAGAGAGGGAGAGCTATAGAGAAAGAGAGGGAAAGAAAGAGAGAGAGAGAGAGGAAAAGAGAGAGAAGAGAGGAAGAATGAGGAGCCTATCCCCTCCAAATTCTTCCACATTCAATGCCAAGGAGAGCTCCATTACAAGGTCGATCTTCTTCTCTCTTCTTTAGTTTCTTCTTCCTTACTTTCATTCATTAAAAGGGGTTGTATTAATTGAGTAATTGACTCCCCATGATGTAATAGATAGATATGCTGCCCATTTAATTTCGTTACATTTACGCTCATTACTTGTTTGATTTCAAGTTTTCTCTACCTCTCTATACATTATAATCCCTTATATATCCTAATTCCCTCTATGCTTAAGCTATAGATATATTTCAATTAACTTCCTTCAGTCATTTACATTCCAATAGTGTGATTTGTCTTTCAATTTCGGACGAGATGCATTCATGTATTTTCTAAACACGAAAATCTATTTTAAACATCCTATATCTATCTGATGATTTATTTTTAATTTCCTATCCTCTGCTCTGAATGATCAAAAACTTTATACACCAAATCCTTATACACCAACTCACTTCTCATAAAATTTTCAAGAAGTTTAGGACCATTCAGCCATTTAATTAAAATTGGGGAAAATCAGACAAATCCATAATTGAATCTACAAAATCTGTGTTTACTACAATAGAGCTTGGGTTATCATCTCATAACTTTGTCCGTAGTGAACTAATTTTATTAAAACTTATATCATTAGAAATTTGACATCATAGCTTTCCAACAAGACTTCATAAAGATCGAAACTCTGTGTACCGAGATACATTCTTTTAACCTCTATATTTCTATCACAGAACTGTTTCGGATATTTGAGCAAGGGTCATTCCCTGATTTGACGGCAGACTAAGGCAATACCAAAATTAGAATAAAAAATAGTTTTTGAACCTCCATTTGATCATTTATTCTTTGCAAAATGTTTGTGATTTTTGGAGATTCAGAAGCTATTAAAAAGATCCAAAAACAAGTTCTGAAAATAAAACCAGTTTCTTTTTTTCAGAACTTAGAAAATTTTTCTTCCAAATACCTAAGCCCATGAATTTGATTAAGTCATTTGGGTTTAAAAAGTGAATTTAAAAAATACACCTGATCAAAATCAATTCTCAAAGCGTATAGGTTGACCCTTGAGCATCAATTCAAGAATGCCTAAGTTGAAAAGATCTCACTTCCTTACAACCGATCTAGAAGTTAGAAGTTAACTTTGCTAGTTTAAGTAAACTAGCTGGCACACTCGTGTATGACGTAGTGTGTGAGAAATTATTTCAAGTCTCTACATAGACTTTGGAGTAAAATTTCACATCTACAGAATTGGCACGCCCGGTGGGACCTTAGTCTTGGAGGATTGATTGATTCGGTATAAGTTTTAAAACAATTCACTTTTTCAAAATTTTGATGCTTAATCCATTCTTTTACACAGGTCTATTTTCTTCAAAACTAATGTCAAGTTTGGAAGGATCATGTGAGGTTTCGAGCTGAGCCTCACTCTCTATGAGTCGATTTTCAAAAAGAATTGTCAAAGAGAATTTTAAAAATCGGGAAGAGTCACTTGCTTCTCTAAAAAGAGAGCTAAAAGACATAGAGGAAAGAATTGCTGCAGTGAGTGAAGAAGTTGATGTGGTCGTGTCTTGCTCCTCCCATGGCAAACAAGCAAGGGCTCACAAGAGACCCCCCTACATGAGAAAACCCAGGGTGACCTCTAGATTTGAGGATGAACCAGAATTAGAATCATTTACTATTAAAGATAGAAAGGCCTTGCGATAGTTGTTAAAAGGCCAAGTTAAGGAGAAAAGAGCATACTCATTATCAGATTTTCTACCTTTCGATTATCAAACCAATAGTGATGATAAGATACCGAGTTTTCGTCAGTACGATGGGAATGAGGATCGTAGATCCCACCTCCAACTCTTTTATCGAATAACCTACAAAAAGAAAAGGGATTCTTCAAAATGGGTATACTGGTTCCCCTATTCTCTTAAGGGAAACACTTCAAAATGGTTGGCTTCCTATAACTTGATCCAATTCACGAACTTTGAAGATTTGGTGAATGGTTTCATGCAGCAATTTTCACATAATGTAGAAGTCACTCTTACTTTGAATACCTGAAGAGATACGAAATAAGCTCTTAACGAGGATGTACACGCATTCATCATTAGATGGATGCCGCTTCTAGGCCAAGTTAGGGAGCCCATCTCTGATGGATGTGTCATGATGCTCATCCTTAAAAATTTTAAAATAGATTTAAAAGCACTCCTTTTCCTACATGAGATCTCTAATTTTCAAAAACTAATTAAAAAAACCTCCCTATTTGAAGCAAATTTGAAAAAGGGAGTCTACGAAGATCTTTGGAAATGAAAAAGTTTTTAAAAACCAAGATTTGAAAAACCCGAGGCATATGGGCCACATGCATCGAAAGGAGGAGCAAAAATTCAAAAAGTAGCCAACATCCGAGTAGTGCCAAGCTCGGCCGGACCCTCTAAGCCATCCAAACAAAGACCCCTTCGAAAAGAACAAAAAAAAGTTTTAAAAAAGGCGATTCACTCAGTTAGGGCAACCGCTCACAAAAGTCCTAGACATCTTGTTGGCACAAAGCCTAATAACTCTTCCGACCATTCCTAAAGGGGCACCCCCTGAGAAAAAATTTCTAAATGACTTCTGCAAGTATCATAGCCTAAAAGGCCATGATACCAATAAGTGTTTTTCTTTACAAAACAAAATAGAAGACTTGATAGAGCAAGATAGGCTCCACGTATCAGAAGAACCAGAGTCCTCCCAAGCTATACTCAAAGAGCCCTTCCCAAATCATGGAAGCAAAAGTAGGAAGGATAAAGAGGTATGTCTTCTTTTTCGTAGGATTGAGCATGCATTGCATACGGTTCACACTACTTGTCACACACCACTCTATCTTGTAATAAAAAAGACAAGTAAGTAGTGATTCGGGGAGCGCTTAGAGTCTCGCATAGGGTTAGAGCCTTTGTAGAAATTCTAGGTGCTTCAAAGCATCAAAGTAGAGCCAAGATAGGATCGAGCCTTAGAGAGAGTGTAGGTGAGGTGACTAGATCCGGAAGGGTCTATCAACCCCACACTTAGCTAAACAAGCTAGCAAGAGAGTGGTCATTTTGCCCGGCCCTTCGAAAGCATGCATCCCTAATACATCTCATGGCATGAACAAGGATAAAAGTGTTATGTTAACTCCCTATGATTTGGAATTACATCTTTCAAAACTTCTCATAAACATGTCTATTTTAGAGTTGATACAAACCTCACCTAAACATAAACGAGTCTTAGAGGGAATCTTAGAGAAAGCCAAGGTTAACACTACCATAACTCTGGAGTCCCTATATTTCTTAGTCTCCCCAATATTTGCCAAGGCCCCTCGTGTTTACCGATGATGAATTAGAGAGACCCAATATAACCCACAACCAAGCTTTGCACGTAGAAGTGGTATTGAATTACCACACTCTCAACAAGTGCTTGGTTGATGGGAGAGGAGGTCTAAACATTATTCCTCTTCATTTGGCCTTCCAAATAGGAGTACCCATCTCTGGGCTTGAACCAAGTCCCATCGTTATCATTGGATACGATGGCAACTCATCCCATCCCTTAGGATCCATCGAGTTACCCTTGGAGGTCAACAACATCCCACATGTGGGGCTGTTTCATGTCTTAGACATAAACCCCTTGTAGACACGGAAAAAATCCTCACTTCTGGTTCTTAGGCCTGAAGTGAACCTTTTCGTGTGTCTAAGTCGTATTTAACAAAAGGGCGTGCCAGCTAGCTTGCTTAAGCTAGCGAAGAAAGTTTTTGAAATCTGACTCTATCGGGGCGACTGTGAGCAAGTGAGCTCTTTTCGTCGCAGACCTTCTTGCACCGATGCACAAGGGTCAGTCTGTACGCTTGGCAAAGTCTTTTAATTAAACCTCTTTGAAAAATACCCGAAGTGTTTGGGCTTTGTATGTATGATTGCAAGTTTTATTACACGTGGGATTTGCACGTGCCTATGTCTTTCTTTTTATGCTTTTTAAGGGCCAACTAGGTGTGTGCACAAGTGACCTAAGTTGGGCGATTTTTGCACGGGAGTGTGGGGTTTACTTTGATGCAATATGCGTCCTAACTCGTGGTATGGCGTATGTGCAATGCAAACTCACACAACTCCAAAGGGAAAACCCGAATTGAAAGACAATACGAAAGGAAAATGACTTAATGTAAATTTGCAAAAAGGGAAATTGCAAAAGGAAAATATGGCTATATCTTAAGAGCAGAAAGGCTCAATTGTGCAAGTGTGTGTAGTGTATATATGGAAAGACTACGCACACAGCTAAACCTTAAAACCCAAATCTTAAAGACATAGCCGAAGGGAAATACTTATAATATATATGGGCCCGAAGGTCGCCAACGTGTGCGTGGGTGTTGTGTGTATATATAAAGACAACTCACACGACTTGTAATGTAAACCCAAATATAATTGCAATATGGCCTTGACTAAGGTCTTGGGAGTAAGAGCGAAAGCTCAATGTGTGTGAGTGTAGAATTGAAATACTACGCGCACAACTTGAATTTAAACACCCAAAACGAAATCGCAATATGGCCTTTACTAAGGTCTTGGGAGTAAGAGCGAAAGCTCAATGTGTGTGAGTGTAGAATTGAAATACTACGCACACAACTTGAATTAAAACACCTAAGGGAAATTGCAATACGGCCCTTACTAGGGTCTTGGCAATAAGAGCGAAAGCTCAATGTGTGTGAGTGTAGAATTGAAATACTACGCACACAACTTGAATTAAAACACCTAATGGAAATTACAATACGGCCCTTACTAAGGTCTTGGCAATAAGAGCGAAAGCTCAATGTGTGTGAGTGTGGAAATTGAAAGACCACGCACACAACTTGAATTAAAACCCACGCAACTTAAAACATATAGGTATAAATATATCTTAAGGGCTGATTAGGCCTCTGTATGTGCTAAAATTGTGTGCAGCTAAGAGCGGAATAGGCTCAAGTGCACGTGTGTGTGGGTATGCCAAACCACATTATTACAAGCGGGGGGAGACAACGCTCCATTATTACAACCCCGTATCAAATTTAATTAAATGTAAGCAAGTTCATAACAAGGACTGAGTTAGACACTTACGTATAGCTGGTCCGGGTGTGACTTGCTTGGCTTTGGCCTATGTGAGTCACCTTGGACAGCCGAAGGGGAGCTCCTTGGATGCGGGTGGGCGCCAAGTAGGGTCTTAGCCGAATGAAGACTTGAAGATGGTCGGGTGGTAGGCACAGCAAGTGGGGATGTTGGGTGAGTTGGGGCAGGTTCGGGTGCTAGCTAGGTGGTTGCAGGTTGAAGGGTGAAGGTTTAGCTAGGGGCTGAGAAATAGGTGGCTAAGGGAAGGTGGGGATGTAGGGTGTGAAGTGGCCAGGTGTAAGGGAGATGGCTAGGGTGCAGCAGTGGCGAGTGATGGAGTGTGTGGCTGGGTAAGAAGGAGAGAAGAAGAAGTTAGGTGGGGCTGAGATGGGGGTACTAACCGGGTGTGGTGGAGGAGGTGATGGCCGGAGGTGGTGGAAGGAGGTGGCAGCTGGAAGAAGGTGGCAGGCGGGTGGAAGTGTGCAGTTGGGTGGGATGTGCAGATGGCAGCCGAGTGGAAGTGCAGCCGGGTGGAGTGGCGGTGGAGGTGGCGCAGGTGGGGGAAGGATGGAGTGAGATGGGGTGGAAGAGAGGGCAGGTGAGAGAGGAGAGAGAGGGATCCAAGAGCTGCCCAAAACCCGCCCCAAAAGGTTTTTTTTTATAGGTATGGGTTGGGGTCGGTTGGGTAGATATTTAGGATATGGTGGGCTGTGGTGGGGTGGTTTGGGTAGGTTGGCTAGGTGGGAGTGGTATGGTGGTTTAGGGTAGGTCGGTTAGGGTGGCTGGGAATTAAGGGTTAGGGCCTAATTAGGTGGGTTATGGTGGGATTAGGTTTAGTCTTGCTAGGGTCTAGGTGGTCTAGTTAGGTGGGGTGAGCTAGATGAGGTCTGCTAGGTATGGTTGGGGTGGTTTTGGGTGAGGGTGGCTAGGATTAGGTCAGGTTTAGGGGAGGAGTGGCTAGGTGAGGTGGGTTAGCTTAGGGCTAGGTTTAGGAGCATCCCCTTGGCCTTGATCCATGGACCTAGTTGCAGCATGTTGGTGCAGCCCCAGGTTAGGTGTAGGTGCATACAAGCTTAAACCCACACTCTTAGGCTAAACCCACATGATTAACCCAAAACTTGACTAAAAAGTCAAGCACACCAACTTTCTCACTCATACTTTATCATCCCATTCTCTCTCTATCCAAGCTTTTCACGTGAATTCTTTGTGGGCCCCACCTCCATTTATGAGAAGGTGATGTGGGCCATGGATGTGGATATTGGATTGGATCTTTGGATCCAAATCCAAATCCAAATCAAAATGGATGTTTAGGTCTGGATCTGAATATATATGGTCCAGATCCGGCCCAAATCTGATTTTCTGACTCCTTCATGGTATTTTGAAACAGACGGTTTGTGCGGGGCCTGACAACATTGTAAACACCCCGAAATCCCACGAACTTCTCAAATAAAACCTGGTTTTGTAAAAGTAGCCCCAAAGGGCTATTTTGAGTCTGGAAACCCAGGAGCCTTCCAGACAAAAACCCTGTACATATGTTTAAACTGTATATGTTTTAAAATATGTATAATATGCTTTTAAAAACTTTTAAAACACATTTTGAAACCCCACGAAGCGGCTTGGCCTGATGAAAGCAGGACCAGAAGAGCTAAAGAGATCCCGGAACCGGAGCACATGTCGAGCCCGGCACAACAACTCTCGTGTTAGATCCACCCCTAGGATCTCGAACATCCAAGTCCCTGTTATCAGCAAAAATCCTTTGAAATCATCTCCAGAATGTGAAAACAGAAGCAGACGACCATGTTGGCGAAGACCCAACGCAGACGGAGTATTGATGCTGTCAGACCCCGCACAAACCGTTCATTTCGAACATACCCTAAAGGAGTCAGAATTCAGTTTGGATTGGATCTGGACCATATATATCCAAATCCCAATCCAAACGTATGTGTGGATTTGGATTTGGATTTGGATCCAGAGATCCAATCCAATATCCACATCCATGGCCCACATCACCTTCTCATAAATGGAGGTGGGACCCACTTGAAATTCACGTGGGATTATGGGCATGAGAGAGAATGGGGAGGATAAGCATGAGGGGAATTGTATTAAGCTTGACTTGTGTGTCAAGTTTGGGGTTAATCATGTGGGTTAGCCTAATTAGTATGGGTTTAAGCTTGTATGAGCCAAAACCTAACCTAGGGCTGCACCAACATGATGCAATGAAGTCTATGGGTTATGCAAAGGGAGCTTCCTAACCCAATCCTAAGCCAAAACCCCTAATCCTAGCCCTTTACCCTAATCCCGGCCTAATCCTAGCCTAATCACCTAACCCACTTCCCTAATCCCGGCCTAATCCCAACCTAATCACCTAAACCACCTCCCTAATCCTTCCCTAAACCTAGCCTAATTCCCCTAATCCTAACCTAATCCTAGCCACTTGCACCTCCTTCGCTTGCACTCCACAACCGACTACATGTAAGTACCCTTCTCCACTTCATACCCGGCTGCACCACCTGCCACTCCCACCTTTCACCACTTCCCTTCCACCCTTCTCCACTTCACACCCGGCTGCACCACCTACCACTCCACCTTCCACCACTTCCCTTACACCCTTCTCCACTTCACACCCGGCTGCACCACCTGCCACTCCACCTTTCACCACTTCCCTTAGCTCCCTTACACCAACCGTCCAGCCCCTACCTATCCCTAAATCACTCACACCCTCTCCTTCTCCCAAATCACCCAAGGAACCCTCTCTTGGCTGCTCAAATCGACACATGAAGCAAATTTCCAGCAAGTTGATCATGGACCGGCTACATGTAAGTGTCTTAACTTGGTCCCTTATTTAAACTTGTTAAGTTTAGTTAAATTTTGATATGGGGTTGTAATAATGGAGCGTTGTCTCCCCCCAATTGTAATAAGTTTGGTTTTACATACACCCACACACACGTGCACTTGAGCCTCTCTCGCTCTTAGTCGTACACCTCTTGCACATACACGGGCCTAACCAGCCCCTAAGATATAATTGTATTTATATATTTTAAGTCGTGGGGGTTTTTAATTAAGTCGTGTGTGTTGTCTTTACATTCTTCACACTCACACACATTGAGCTTTCGCTCTTACTCCCAAGACCTTAGTTAAGGCCTATTGCAGTTATATTTGGGTTTAATTTCATGTCGTGTGTGTAGTATTTCAAATTATACACTCACACACATTGAGCTTTCGCTCTTACTCCCAAGACCTTAGTTAAGGCCATACTGCAATTTATATTTGGGTTTCATTTAAAGTCGTGTGTGTTGTCTTTACATTTTCACACGCACCCACATTGAGCCTTCACTCTTATTTGCAAGACCCAAGTAAGGGCCTATATATATTATATACGTATTTCCCTTCGACATTTTACATTACAAGTCATTTCCCTTCGGCAATTTCCATTACAAGTCATTTCCCTTCGGCATTGTCTTTTAAATTCGGGTTTTCCTTTTGGAGTTACGTGAGTTTGCATTGCATATACGCCATACCACGAGTTAAGACGCATATTGCATCAAAGCAAACCCCATACTCCCGCTCAAAATCGCCACATTTTAGTGGAGTGTTCATAACACACACCTAGGTGTCCCGAAAAGGGATAAAAAGAAAGACTTAGGCACGTGCAAATCCACGTGATCTAAAATCTGAAAATCATACAAAACAACCCGAATCAATCGTGTAAACACGCCAAGACTTAGGCTATTTCGATGCACGCACATCGTGCCTAAGCAGATTAAAATTTGAAAGACTTAGGGTCGTCCAACCCTTATAAAATCAAAATCGCCCAAATGCATTGTTTTCAAAAGGTTTTAAAACACTTTTTCATTCAAAACATATTTTGAGTTAAACTTGTTTCAAAACGAAGTCTCTAAGCGTACAGACTGACCCTTGCGCATTGGTGCAAGAAGGTCTACGACATAAAAATCCCGCTTGCCTACAATCGCCTTTCAAAAGTCAGATTATTTTCAAAACATACTTTGCTAGTTAAAGTAAACTAGCTGGCACGCCCATAAAGCGAAGTAGATTGCGAAAAGGTTCACTTTAGGCCTAAGAACTCGTAAGTGAAAATTTTCGGTGTCTATAGGGATATACGATCATTTGTGAAAAGGAAGTGCCATTTCCAAAACCCCCTTGGAGAAGCCCATCACTTATGGGCTACCCACGATGGACAAAGGGGCAAAGCCCCATAAAATCGCCAATGTCTAGGTGGATCCAGGTGTGGTGGGCACTTCCAAAAATTTTGAAAAATTAGAAAACAAAAGGGAGAGAAATTTTCAAAAACTTATTGAAAAACGGGAGTACACACCGCTGGGGCAACCTGTGTCGGAGGTCCTAGACCTCCTACTTGCCAAGGTATGATTGAACTTCCCGAAATCCCCGAGGGAGTCACTTCCAAAGGGGGATATTTAAACCGTTTTTGCAAGTATCATCGGCTCAAAGGCCATGATACAAAACGTTGTTTCTCCCTTTTAAACAAAATCGAGAACTTGATAGCGGAGGGCCGGCTCCAGGTCACTGCGGAACCTGAGCCAACTCAAGCTATCTTCAAAGAACCCTTTCCCAAGCACGCCAGTAGCAGTGGGAAAGGAAAGGAGGTATGTACCCTCACAAATTCGAAAAATCTAGCGCAAACATCAGAGTCTGGTCGACTCACTTGTGCATCTACTCTTGTACTTTACAAGAAGCCCGCCCAAGTCGTCATTCGAGGACCACCAAGAGCTGAATCCCCGGCTAAACCAGTTTTAAAACTTCAAGGTGCTCCTAAACTCGTAATTAGAGCCAGTTTAAGTGCGAACCCTAGGTTGGTCGTGGGGAAAGTGACTAGATCCGGGAGTATCTATCAAACCCCGTACCTACAAAGTGCTAAAAAGGTGGTCAGTGTGCCTGGCCCCTCAAAAGCATGTATTCCTAGAGTTCTGCAAAAAGTAGACAATGGGAAAGTCGTCCTAAACCCTTATGATTTCGAAAACATCTTTCAAAGATTCCTATCCACATGTCCATCCTAGAGCTTATACAAACTTCGCCTAGGCATAGACTCGTGCTAGAGAAAATTCTAGAAAGAGCTAAGGTTAGTTCAAACATAAGTTCGGAATCCCTGTCTGACCAAGTGGCATTAATAAGAGCAAAATCGCCCATCACTTTCTCGAAAGATGATGTAGATAGACCCAACGAGTCCCACAACCAGGCCCTGCATATCGAGGTGGTTCTGAATAACCACTCTCTGGATAGGTGCCTAGTCGATGGGGGAGGAGGGCTCAACATCCTTCTACTTCATGTGGCGTATCAAATCGGAGTCACCTTGACTTCTGTAAACCCAAGCCCCATCGTTATCACTGGATACGATGGGAATGCGTCTAGACCTTTAGGATCGATCGAACTCCCAATGGAAACGGGAGGGATCACACACATGGGGGTGTTCCATATCTTGGACATCCACCCCCATTATAACCTGTTGCTGGGAAGATGCTGGATACACAGCTTGTGCGTTGTACCATCCACCTTCCACAGGTGTGTCAAGATCCCTTTCAGGGTCCAAGTTGTGGTGATCCTAGGTGAGAGTCACCCTCAACTTCAAGGAATGATAAACTCCCCTTGTTTGTCGAGTTCTCAGGCCCATGATGCTAACTTGGGGTAGACCATGGTCGAGCCACCAAGGCTCGTGTTAAACAATCCTAGGAAGGTTGTGTATGTGAAGGGGCTGCCCAAAGTAGGCCCCCTCCCAATCCTAACCCTTCTAGGAAGACCCAAGCATCCCTTATTTCCAAAACCCCTGGACAAGAAGCCATACGAGCACGATATGGACGACAGCAAGTTCCAAGACCACAATTTGTACCATAATTTTTCAAAAAATAAAAAATCGTGGAACATGCTGTTGAATATGGGCTATACGCACTATAAAAGTCTAGGGGCACAAAACCAGGGTCTCCTAAAGCCCATCCTTCCTAGGGCCAACCCAAGCCGATATGGGATTGACTATACTCCCAAAATACCGCCAGAGCCACCCCCTGTGACCACCTGGCTCAAGGGTGCCCTGGAGCCTACCCTAGAAGAGAACTACGATTTAAACCTCTTATTCCGAGTCTAACCCGTAGTGTTTTCCCTTTGTCGGTGTGATGGAAGATCCCTTTCATAAAAATACAAAAACATTTGAAAAACTTAAAATCAAAAAAATCAAAAAAGGAGAAAAACCAAAAAAACGGAAAATCAAAAACTCGAAAATAGAGTGGTTTGTATAGTTCCTAAAGTTCTTGTTTTGCAAAAACCCAAAAAAATTGAAAATCTACAAAATACCAAAAAGATTTTGTACATAGCTGCTCCTGGTAAGACTTTGGAAAAAGGAAAGGATTTCGAAAGGAACGTCGTCTGCATAGCCAGACCAAAAATTTCGAAATCAATTGAAAATCGAAGTACAAAACTAGGTCTTTTGAAAACTCATGCATCAAATTCCCTCGGTTCTATAACCCACGAGAATGATCGAAGCCCAGAAGTGGATCCCCTTGAGGAAGATCCCACTTCTAAGCTCCCAGAATTTCATAAAATTCTTGATTGTGAAAGAGCTTCCAATTCAGTAGGAGGAGATTTCATAGAAGTGAACCTAGGGAGTGATTCCAATCCCAAAACCATCAAGATAGGCGCATGTTTGCATGAACATGAAAGATAAGCATTCATTGCATTTCTACGAACCTATTTAGATGTGTTTGCATGGACGTATGAAGACATGCCGGGCATAGACCCCAGCATTGTCGAACATCGTCTTTCCTTAGATGCAGATGTAAAACCCATAAAGCAGAAGCTTAGGAAAATACACTCAAATGTACACACGCAAGTCAAAGAGGGTTTAGAAGATCTATTAAAAGCTGGATTTATAAAACCCATTGCGTATTCTGATTGGTTGTCAAACATCGTTGTAGTTCGAAAAACTAATGGAAAAATTCGAATATGCATCGATTTCAGAAACCTGAATAAAGCCACTCCAAAGGATAATTATCCTTTACCAAACATAGATTTGATAGTCGATAGTACTACAAATCACGAAATGTTTTCGTTTATGGATGGCTATTCAGGCTATAATCAAATCAAACTAAGTCCACGAGATTAGGGTAAGACCGCCTTCACAACCCCATGGGGCACGTACTGCTATACAGTCATGTCCTTTGGTTTGAAAAATGCCGGCGCAACATACCAGAGAGCCATGACCACGATCTTCCATGATCAGATTCATGAGCTCGTAGAAGTGTATGTAGATGATCTCTTGGCAAAATCTAAAACCCGATGCACTCATATCGAATGTTTGCAAAAGATTTTCGAAAGGCTTAGGCTTTACAAAGTAAAGCTAAACCCTCAAAAATGTGTATTCGGGATAGAGTTTGGAAAGCTTCTAGGCTTTATGGTGAGCTAAAGGGGTATAGAAGTCGACCCCTCTAAGTGTCGAGCCATCATAGACATGGCTTCACCCTCCAATCTCACCCAAATTCGTAGCCTCTAGGGTCGATTACAGTCCGTTCGCCGATTTATATCAGATCTGGCGACTAGATGTGAACCCTTCAATAAGCTGTTGAGGAAGGGCACGAAATTCTTATGGGATGATGACTGCCAAAGGTCCTTCGAGAGACTAAAGGCATACCTGGTTAATCCCCCCGTTTTGAATCCTCCAAAGCAAGGAAAACCGCTTTTACTTTACATTTCCGTGCATGCGAATGCTTTGGGAGCCCTATTGGCTCAATACGAGGATGACACCCATAAGGAGTATGCCATCTATTATATTTCGAAAACTCTCTTGGCTTATGAACGAAATTATCAAGCCATGGAGAAGACGTGCTTGGCCCTAGTCTGGGCCTGCCAGAAATTGAGACACTATTTCCTAGATCATGAGATCTAGATAGTGTCCAAGCTTGATCCAATCAAGCACTTGTTCGAAAAATCCATTCTCACGGGTAGATTGGGCAAATGGCAACTCCTTCTAATGGAGTATGACCTAAAATACCATCACCAAATCTCCATTAAGGGGCAAGCCCTAGCAGACTACGTGGCTGAGTTTCCCCTGGAGGACGCATATCCCACACTTGATGAAATGCCCGACAAAGGCATATTGTAAAACCATTTCCAAAACCATATTTTGGCAAACACTTTCGAAAACCAAGTGTGGAAGATGCACTTCGATGGGGCACGAAACCAACAAGGGGCTGGTGCTGGGGTCATCCTCATCTCCCCTGAAAAGGGCAAGATTCCCATAGCAATTCCCTAGATTTCGAATATTCGAACAACATAGCTGAGTATGAAGCACTCATACAAGGCTTAAGGATTTCGAAAACTCTAGGGGTATCATGCATCGAAGTTTTTGGAGATTCGCTCCTTGTTATAAACCAGGTTTTGAAAATTTGGCAAGTACGTAACGAAAAACTACTTCCATATTATGAGTTGGCCACTTGATTGGTTGAGTCATTCTAATCGTGTAAACTCACACACGTAGGAAGAGAGGACAATGGCATTGCCGATGCCCTCTCCTCCTTGGGTTCAGCCCTAAAGGTCGATCCCATTTCAGGGACCCGATCTTTAGAAATATGGCATGCGCCCAACCCATCCACACACGATTTGGATATTTGCCAAAATAACCCAGATTTTGTTAAAAAACCTTGGTTTTATGACATCAAGCATTTTTTAGAAAATGGGGGATTCGCCGAGGATGCCACATCTAAAGATAAGGCATTCATCCGTAAAATTTCGACCCGATACACCATTATGGGTGGGGTTTTATATAAGAAAAATTTTATCGGCATCCTACTTAGGTTTATCGATCTAGAGGAGGCTAGGATAGTGATGCATGAATTCCATGATGGAGAATGTGGAGGTCATGTTAATGCCAACATGATGGCAATGAAAATACTTAGAGGGGGCTATTTTTGGTCCACCCTGAAAAAGGATTGTCACGATCATGTTAGGAAGTGTCATCCATGTCAAGTGCATGGGCACGCCATTCATATCCCCTCATCTGCATTGCATTCCGTGGTCAGCCCCTGGCCATTCACCATGGGGGCGTTTGACATCGTAGGCCCTATATTTCCAAAAGCCTCGAATGGGCATCGATTCATTTTAGCAGCCACTGAGTATTTCTCCAAGTGGGTGGAAGCCATTTCCCTGACCAACGTGTTGGGGCAACATGTGGTGGCTTTCATTAGGAGGAATATCTTGGCTCGATTTGGGGTTCCACGAGACCTTGTGTCTGATAATGGTACCCCATTCAAGAATGAGCGGATGATTAAGTTGTGCAACACGTATGGCATAACTCACCACTTCTCTTTGCCCTACTACCCTCAAGGCAACAGCCAAGCCGAAGCCACAAACAACACTCTCATTAGCATAATTGAGAAGACTTTAGAAAAGGGTAGGACGTGGCACGAGAAGCTGGATGAAGCCTTATGGGCTTATAGGACTTCCATCCGGACTCCCACGAATGTCATACCATTCGAATTGGTCTATGGTACAAACGCCATTCTTCCCATTCATACTCAATTGCATTCATTCCATACATCCATAACACTCGACCTCCCCCTAGAGATGCTTCAGCATGCTAGGATGGCCAAATTAGATTTGCTAGATGAGAGGCGACTCCTTGCTATGGATCATGCTCGTGCATACCGGCAAATGATAGCCCGACACTATGGCAAACACATGAGACCTCGCCACTTTGAAGTGGGAGACCTGGTTTTAAAAATCATCCACTATCGTGGCCCACATCCCCTTGGAAAGTGGCGCCCCAAGTGGGATGGACCCTATGTTGTACGTGCAACCACCACGAACAACTCGTATTGGTTGATCGATGTAGAAGGTAGGAATTTAGCAGACCCTATCAATATTCAATACTTAAAGAAATATTATGTGTAGGATTTGGGCTAAATTCCCAATTTTCGAAAACCTTTAGGGATAGCTGCCCTGAGACCTGAAAATAAGGTGCAAAGGCAAAATCGTGTGACCCTAAGTGAGAGAATTCGCACTTGTGAAAGAGTGGAGTCTTCAAAATCGTGGTTACATTTCAAAATCCTTCTTCTTACAAAGAAAGGCCTAGTTCAATATAGCAAGATACTTGCAAGTAGTACGTGCTATTTCTAAATAGGCTGATTTGGAATGGATCGAGTGTGAGCTTGGCATAAGTCCTCCCCTCTTCTCTTCTCCTTCCAAAAGGAAAACGTGGCCCAAATAAACGGAATTTCCCATCCAAAGTCTCTTTCCAAAAGAAAGAAACCAGAATTCAAAAGAAAAATCGATTCTCCTCTGAAAAAAAGAGAGGGATTAAAGAAAAAATACTCCCAAAGGGAGACCCTCTATGAAAAAAAGGAAAAAAGAGGCCAAAAGCTCACAAAGAGCAGTTTTCCGCTTTCTATGCCTTAAACCACGAGACGCTTCAGAAGGGACCGTAGTATCTCTTTCCCATCCCTGGCTTATCCCAAGCTGAAACATGATTCATTTCAAGGAATCCTAAAGTAAAAATAGGATTTACTTACTTGAATTTCATTTTGTTTGAGAATTCGACGTTTTGAGTAAGACGTAGGAATTTGAAATATGCCTTGTTTCCTTATAAAACCTCCGCTAGATAAGCAAGTGTCAAGACTCAAGCAAAGGCAAACATGAAGAGCTCGAGATCCTTAGGATTGAGACTCAAGACAGTTGTCCCTTTTGTAAATAAATTTTTTAAATAGATTTTGAAAAATCGAACATCGAACAGCATAGGATCTGCTCACTTGGAGCAGCAGGCCTTGTAAGTCTCAAGAGTTCGACCATATCTGGTCTCTGGGAGGTCGCCACTCTTGGCACCACACACATGTCATGCCTCTACATTTCCATGCATGGCACTTGCATAAACATGATCCCATTTTAGGACCAGATTCCATACATATCCCTTTGGCGTGATATCTCCTCCTACCAGGGTTTTAAAAGTGAGATTTTGCTAAAGATTGGGATGATCTCATATTTTCGTGGATAGATCTAGGGAGACATTGAAAGGGGTGTTTGACATCTTTGCCATTATCCAAATCGATTTGGACAATGCCAAAGAGGGGCATCTGTAAACACTCCGAAAATCCCACGAACTTCTCAAATAAAACCTGGTTTTGTAAAAACAGCCCCAAAGGGCTATTTTGAGTCTGGAAACCCAAGAGCCTTCCAAACAAAAACCCTGTACATATGTTTAAACTGTATATGTTTTAAAATATGTATAATATGCTTTTAAAACCTTTTAAAACACATTTTGAAACCCCACGAAGCGGCTTGGCCTGATGACAGCAGGACCAGAAGAGCTAAAGAGAGCCCGGAACTGGAGCACATGTCTAGCCCGGCACAGCAACTCTCGTGTTAGATCCACCCCCAGGATCTCGAACATCCAAGTCAATGTTATCAGCAAAAATCCTTTGAAATCATCTCCGGAAGGTGAAAACAGAAGCAGACGACCATGTTGGCGAAGACCCAATGCAGACGGAGTACTGATGCTGTCAGACCCCGCACAAACCGTTCGTTTCGAACATACCCTGAAGGAGTCAAAATTCAGTATGGATTGGATCTGGACCATATATATCCAAATCCCAATCCAAACGTATGTGTGGATTTGGATTTAGATTTGGATCCAAAGATCCAATCCAATATCCACATCCATGGCCCACATCACCTTCTCATAAATGGAGGTGGGGCCCACTTGAAATTCACGTGGGATTATGGGCATGAGAGAGAATGGGGAGGATAAGCATGAGGGGAATTGTATTAAGCTTGACTTGTGTGTCAAGTTTGGGGTTAATCATGTGGGTTAGCCTAATTAGTGTGGGTTTAAGCTTGTATGAGCCAAAACCTAACCTAGGGCTGCACCAACATGATGCAATGAAGTCTATGGGTTATGCAAAGGGAGCTTCTGTAGACACGGAAAATCCTCGACTCCGGGTTCTTAGGCCTGAAGCAAATTTTTTTCGTGTTTACGTCGCTTTTAAAAAGGGCGTGCTAGCTAGCTTTCTCAAACTAGCGAAGTAAGTTTTGAAAAATATCTGACTTTTGGAGTGACTGTGGATAAGTGGGATCTTTTCGTCGCAGACCTTCTTGAACCGGCGCTCAAGGGTCAGTTTGTACGCTTTTCAGAAAATTTCGATTTTTCAACAAACACGACTCTTTTGAAAACGTAAAAGTGTTTTTATCAATTGGTTTTGTCAAAATTGCAAATTTTATACAAGGGATCTACACATTCCTATTTTCTTGGATTTTTAGCCAATTCAGGCTTGTGTTTGTGTGCATCAAGTGCTCGATTTTGGCAGATTTTTACACGATTTGCCTTAAGATTGTTCGATGCAAATATGCTTCCTATCTCGAGTGTGGCATGTATGCGATGCAACTCACACAACTTAAAGGGAAAACCCGAAATTTAAAGACAGGACAAAATGGAAATTGCAAAAGGGAATTTGCAAAAGGAAAATTGCAGAAGGGAAATTGCAGACGGGAAATATAGCTATATCTTAAGAGCGGAAAGGCTCAATTGTGCGAGTGTGTGTTGTGTATAAATTAAAAGACAACTCACACAGCGGAACCTTAAAACCCAGCAGAAAGTATATAGATACAGCTATATCTTATGGGCTGACAAGGCCCAAAATGTGCTTGTAAGTGTGGAGCAAGCGCTCATGTGAACTTGGGTGCACGTGTGAGAGCCGGAATTGAAATGCACATGACTTTGAATATAAAACCCACGCAACTGAAAGTATATAAATATGGCTATATCCTATGGACTGTCGAGGCCCAAAATGTGCGTGTGAGTGTGGAGCAAGCGCTCATGTGAACTTGGGTGCACGTGTAAGAACTTGAAATAGAACACACGCACGCAACTCCAAAGCAAAGGTGTGTGAAATGTGTACAGTTAAGAGCGGAAAGGCTCGAGTGTACGTGTGTGATTCGTGTTTCAAACCATAATATTACATCCCGGGAGGAGAATACGCTCCATTATTACAACCCCGTATCAAATTGAATTGAATTTGAAACAATGTAAAGAACCAGATTCGAGCACTTACTCGTCGTTTGCTTGGGCTTCCTTTTTCAACGAAACCTGGCCTTGGATATAGCCGTTGGATGGACTTTCCTCTGCGAGACGACCAGCTGCGTAGAAGGTTGATCCTAGATCGTGACCTGGGCTAGATTGACAAGCTAATGCACTATGGGTTTTGGGCTTAGATATGATAGATCTAGGGTGAAAACTAACGGATCTAAGTTAGGTCTAGGTGGTTTGTTTTGGTCGAAGGTTAGCTCAAGGTTCTAAGGAAAAAAACCGACCAGCTAATGGTCGAGTTAGGGGATGTCTAAGGAAGTGGTTCGGGCGAGATGCGAAGGGATACTGGTCTCACAATGGGTCGAGATTGGCTTAGGGATAGTGACTAATCTTAGGGGAAATCCTAAGGTAAGCTCTAGGGCAATGCTTGGCCAAAGGGTGGCCGAGCTTGGGCTGGTGTTGGGTGTTTGATCTCACGTGAGATCCTAAGGGAGTGGCTCGGCCAAAGGGTGGCCGAGCTGGGTAGGTTTAGGTTAGTTCTTTTGGTTAGGATCTAACTTAGGTAATGGATTTAGTTTAGGGAAAAACCTAAGATGAACTCAGCTAGCATGGGCCGAACTAGATGGGTGAAAATGGGTTCGTCCAAAGGAAGGAACCGAGTGTTTTAGACACTCGGTTTTGGCTAGGTCTCTAGGAGTAGTTTTGGTTTAGGAAATAGTTTAGGTGGTTTAGTGCTAGATGGTTTGGCAGGGAGGGATCTAAGGTGAGCTTGGCCAGCCAATGGCCGAGCTGGGTATGGTTCTAGATTAGAGTAGTCTTAGGTAGAACTAGGATCGTTCCTTTAGTGAAGTTCGGCCAGCATCTTGGCTGGACTTTTTGACGTTTTATGTTTTAGAGTTTAGGTGGTTTTGAGAGGTACGAAAAGAGGGGGCTTTGGGCAGGATTTGAGGGGCTTACCTTGACAACCTATCAGCCCATTTGATCTCGTTTCCAACGCAGCCAATCTCCATTGAAGAAAGCCCATCCAATGCCGCCAGGTTTCTCTTCATTTCCAGCAACATACAAGGCGTGAAATGCTTCAACTTACACTTGAGTGCAGCCCACAAGATCAACCCATGATTTTACAAAACAAGAGGGGAAGGCCAACCCCTTTTGTTGACCTTCCTCTCTCTCTCTCTTGCCCCCCCAAACTACCAACGTGAAATGCTGGAAATTCGTCCCCTTCAAAGCCAGCCCACTCACGTCCTTTTATAGGCCCCTTGTGTGGATATGGATCCTTTGTTGGTTTCTAAAATCCGGATCCAATCCAATCCAAGTTTCGTTTGGATATGGATCTTGGATCTTGATCTGGATTTTTGGATCCAAATTTTTCTCTTCTTCAGTCCTTTCTGGAGTTTCAAGTCGGATGCTTCATGCGGGTCCTGAGTTCATCAAGATTCCGTCTTACGCTGGGTTTTTCCCATTTTCATCGTCCGAGCTTCTTTTCGTCTTTCTGGACTCTATTTCGACTGTTTCTTCTTGCTTTTGACTTGGATTTTTCGTGATTTCAGAGATGCTTTTGGCTTGGCCTTTGATGCTTCAGGCTTCAAACGCGTTTGTGGCCTGGGCTTCTTTTTCGTCCTAAAAATTCACTTTTCATCGGGTTGGGCTTGACCTTTGAACTTTTTGAATCTTTTGCGACTGTTTTGAGCCAGGCTTCATCTGTTCGTCTGGTATTTCGTAAAAATAGGACTTTCGTCCATTTTCAAGATTTTTCATGTTTCAAACAGGGTTGGAAAACAAAATTTTGAAATGTTTTGAGTTCCTGAGTTTTTTTCGAAAATTCCAAACTTAGCTTTTGAACTGGTTTTCGAACCAGGCATTTGGTTTAAAAATGTATTTGGGTTTTTGGGGTGTTTACAGATGCCCCTCTTTGGCATTATCCAAATTGATTTGGATAATGGCGAAGAAGATAACACCCCTGTTTGTTTTCTCCTGGATTTGATCTTGAGAATATGGGATCGTCCCAAATTTTGAGAAAAAGAACCTTTCTTTTAAAACCCGATAGGAGGGGATTTTTTGCCAAAAGGGGACTTTCTATGGATCTAGCCCTAAGTGGAGATCATATATGAAATGTTCATGCGTGGATATGCAAAGGTGCATGATATGGATGAGGTGTTAGAAAGGGCGACCTCCTAGAGACCAAATCATATGGTCGAACTTTTGAGACTTTTATGAAGACCTGCTGCTCCAAGTGAGCGGGCCTTACGTATGCTCGATGTTCGAGTTTTTGGAAAATTCATTTTTAGAAGGAAAAAACCTTTTTGAACCGTTGATCCTAAGGACCTTCAGCTCCTCGTGTTTGCCTTTACTTGAGCCTCGACACTTGCTAAACTAGCAGAGGTTTTACGAGAAAACAAGCTACATTTTTAAAATTCCTACTCCTTACTTAAAACGTCAAATTCTCAAACAAGATGAAATTCAAGTTAAGTAAATCCTATTTTTACTTTAGGATTCCCTGAAATGAACCATGTTTCGCTTGGGATAAGTCGTAGGGATGGGAAAGAAGTACCACGGTCCCTTCTGAAGTGTCCCGTGGTTTGAGGCAGAGAAGGCGAAAAACTGCTCTTTTGAGCTTTTTGGCCTTTTTCTTTCTTTTTTCATAGAGGGTCTCCCTTTGGGAGTATTTTTTCTTTAATCCCTCTTTTCCATGGAAGAATCAATTTTTTCTTTTGATTCAGGTTTCTTTCTTTGGAAAGAGATTTTGGCAGGAATTTCCCTTTATTTTGGCCAAGTTTTCCTTTTGGAAGGAGAAGAGAAGAGGGGAAGACTTATCCCAAGGTCATACTTGATCCATTCCAGATCAGCCTATTTAGAAATAGCATGTACTACTTGTAAATATCTTGCTATATTGAACTAGGCCTTTCTTTGTAAAAAGAAGGATTTTGAAATGTAACCACATATTTGAAAAGCTCTACCTTTTTCACAAAATGTCGATTCTCTCATCCAGGTTTACACAACTCACCTTGAGTCCTTGATTTTGAAGTTTCAAAATAGATTTTCCCAAAAATATTTTTTTGCAGAATGGGAATTTAACTCAGACCCTATACGTGATACTTTTTCAAATACTGAATATTTATGGGATCTGCTAAATTCCTACCCTCGACATCAGTTAACCAATAAGAATTGTTCGTGGTGGTTCCACGTACAACGTAAGGGCCATCCCACTTGGGCCGCCACTTTCCGAGTGGATGTGGGCCACGATGGTGGATGATTTTTAAAACGAGATCTCCCTCTTTGAAATGGTGAGGTTTCATATGCTTCTCATAATGTCGGGCGATCCTTTGCCGGTATGCGTTAGCATGATCCATAGCAAGGAGTCGCCTTTCATCTAACAGATCTAATTCGGCCACCTAGCATGCTGAAGTGTCTCTATGGGGAGGTCGAGTGCAATGGATGTGTGAAATGAATGCAGACATGTATGAATGGGGAGAACAGCATTGGTGCCGTAGACCAACTCAAAGGGCGTGGCATTTGCGGGAGTGCGGATGGAAGTCCTATAAGCCCATAAGGCTTCATCCAGCTTCTCGTGCCATGTTCTACCCTTTTCTAATGTTTTCTCAATAATGCTGATGAGAGTCTTGTTGGTGGCTTCGGCTTGGCCATTGCCTTGAGGGTAATAAGGCGACGAGAAGTGATGATTTATGCCATACTTGTTGCACAGCTTAACCATCCGCTCATTTTTGAATGGGGTGCCATTATCGGACACGAGATCTCTTGGAACTCAAAATCGAGCCAAGATGTTTTTCCTAATAAAAGCTACCACGTGTTGCCCCTGGACGTTGGTCAGGGAGGTGGCTTCGACCCATTTGGAAAAATACTCAGTGGCTGCTAAAATGAACCTGTGTCCATTCGATGCCTTTGGAGAAATTGGTCCTACGATATCAAACGCCCACATGGTGAATGGCCAGGGGCTGACTATGGAATGCAGTGATGATGAGGGGATATGGATGGCATGACCATGCACCTGACACGGATGACATTTCCTAACATGATCGTGGCAATCTTTTCTCAGGGTGGACCAAAAATAACCTGCTCTAAGTATTTTCATTGCCATCATGTTGGCATTGACATGACCTCCACATTCTCCATCGTGGAATTCGTGCATAACAGTCCTAGCCTCCTCTAGGTCGACACATCTTAGTAAGATGCCGGTAAAACTTTTTTTATACAGAACCCCGCCTAAAATCGTGTATCGGGTAGAAATTTTTCGGACGAATGCCTTATCTTTAGATGTGGTGTCTTCAGCGAATCCCCCATTTTCTAAAAAATGCTTTATGTCATAAAACCAAGGTTTTTCATCTAGATCTGTCTTATTTTGGCAAACTTCCAAATCATGTATGGAAGGAGTGGGTGCGTGCCATATTTCAAGGGGTCTGGTTCCCATAGTAGGATCGACCCTCAGGGCTGAACCCAGGGATGAGAGGGCATCAGCAACGCCATTATCCTCTCTTCCCACGTGTGTGAGTGTACATGATTGGAATGACTCGACCAGTCGAGTGGCCAATTCATGATATGGAAGTAGTTTTTCATTTCGAACTTGCCAAATTTGTAAAACTTGGTTTATGACTAGGAGTGAATCTCCAAAGACCTCGATGCATGATGCCCCTAGAGTTTTCGAAACTTTTAAACCTTGTATGAGTGCTTCATACTCGACTATATTGTTGGAACATTCGAAATCTAGGCGAATTGCTATGGGGATCTCTCCCTTTTCAGGGGATACGAGGATGATCCCGGCACCGGCCCCTCGTTGGTTTCGTGCCCCATCGAAGTGCATCTTCCACACTTGTTTTTCGAAAGAGTTTGCCAGAATGTGGTTTTGAAAATGGTTTTGCAATATGCCTTCATCAGGCATTTCATTGAGTGTGGGATACGCATCTTCTAGGGGGAAGTCAGCCACGTAGTCTGCTAGGCCTTGCCCCTTATTGGAGACCTGGTGATGGTATTTTAAATCATACTCCATTAGAAGGAGTTGCCATTTGCCCAATCTACTCGTGAGAATGGGTTTTTCGAATAAGTGCTTGATTGGGTCAAGCTTGGACACTATCCAGATCTCATGATCTAGGAAATAGTGTCGAAATTTCTGGCAGGCCCAAACTAGGGCCAAGCACGTCTTCTCCATGGCCTGATAATTCCTTTCGTAAGCCAGGAGAGTTTTCGAAAGATAGTATATGGCACATTCCTTGTGAGTGTCATCCTCGTATTGAGCTAACAGAGCTCCCAAGGCATTCGCATGCACAGAAATGTAAAGTAGAAGAGGTTTTCCTGGTTTTGGAGGGTTTAAAACAGGGGGATTAACTAAGTACGCTTTTAACCTTTCAAATGATTTTTGGCACTCGTCATCCCATAAAAATTTCGTACCCTTCCTCAGCAACTTGTTGAAGGGTTCGCATCTAGTTGCCAGGTTTGAAATAAACCTGCGAATGGATTGTAATCGATTAGGCCCGTGTGTGTTCAAAATCGTGCACAACTAAGAGCGAGGTAGGCTCAAGTGCACGTGTATGTGGGTGTGCCAAGCCACATTATTACAAGCGAGGGGAGACAATGCTCCGTTATTACAACCCCGTATCAAATTTAATTTAACTTAAGCAAGTCTACAAATGAGGACCGAGTTAGGCACTTACTTATAGCTGGTCCGGAGGTGACTTGCTTGAGCTTGGGCTTGGGCGTCACCTTGGGCTGCAAGAGGGAGCTCCTCGGAATGGCACGGCAAAGGGGTGTGTGGCCGGGTGACGAAGGAGCACGGGTGTGGCGCCTTGGAGCTTGCCGGTTGCTAGGGGGGTGCTACCGTGATGTCTCGAATTGAAGTGGTTAGGGAGGGTCACTAAGGTATAGGGCTGATGCTAGGGAAGGTGGAGCTAATGGGTGACTAAGGAGGATGGTTTAAGGAAGAGGGTGTGGCTGGCCGGGTGACTTGGGTGCAGTCGGCTGTGACTGGCCGGCTAGGGGGCGGTTTAAGTGGTGGCCGGCTGGGGTGGTTAGGGTGTTTAGGAATGGCAAAGGGGAGCTAGCTAGGGTGTTGGTTAAGGGACGATTAAAGGGGAGAAGGACAGGTCCTAGGGAGCAAAGTAAGGTGGTTGGGGTGTCGCTAAGGGCTGATAGGGAAGCGGATGGTGTAATGGGTGTGGTTGAAGGGTGGCGGGTAGTTAGGTGGTGGCCGGCTGAATGGAGTGGAAACTAGGCTAAGGTAAGGTGCTATGGGGTGGCTGAGAGTGGAGGGGGAGTGAAGATAGGGTGAGGTACTAACCGTATAGGATAGGAAGGTCGGTGTGTGGAAGGAGGGCAGCCGGGTGGAAGGTGGATGGAGCTGGCCGGGCGGTTGGTGGCGACGTGGGGTGGAGCAGGCCGGGAGGTGGTGGTGGCGTGGTAGGGAGCTGGCCAAGAAGTAGTGGTGGTGCAGGTGGGAGAAGAGAGCAAGGTGAGAGAGGGCTCGGCTGGCCCAAGAGCTGGCTGAAAAGGTTGAAAAACCCGCCCACTAGGGGGGGCGGGTTTATAGGTTTCAAAGGGTCGATTGGGGGTGGTTTTGAGAGGGTGGTTTGGTGATTTAGGTGGTGGTGGTGTGGTGATAAGGTGGGTTGGTTTTGAGGGGGGGCCAGATATTTTGTTTTAAGTGGTTTTTGGGATATGGTGTGTTAGGTTTAGGTGGGATGGTTTAGGGCTTAGCTAGGTGGGTTGGTTTTGGGGTGAGGTTTAGTGAGGTGGGTTAGGTGTTTAGGCTAGGATTAGGTTAGGATTAAGGAAATTAGGCTAGGTTTAGGGAAGGATTAGGGAGGTGGGTTAGGTGATTAGGTTGGGATTAGGCCAGGATTAGGGAAGTGGTTTAGGTGATTAGGCTAGGATTAGGCTGGGATTAGGGTAAAGGGCTAGGATTAGGGGTTTTGGGTTAGGAAGCTCCCTTTGCATAACCCATAGACTTTATTGCATCATGTTGGTGCAGCCCTAGGTTAGGTTTTGGCTCATACAAGCTTAAACCCACACTAATTAAGCTAACCCACATGATTAACCCCAAACTTGACACACAAGTCAAGCTTAATACAATTCCCCTCATGCTTATCCTCCCCATTCTCTCTCATGCCCATAATCCCACGTGAATTTCAAGTGGGCCCCACCTCCATTTATGAGAAGGTGATGTGGGCCATGGATGTGGATATTGGATTGGATCTCTGGATCCAAATCCAAATCCAAATCCACACATACGTTTGGATTGGGATCTAGATATATATGGTCCAGATCCAATCCAAACTGAATTCTGACTCCTTCAGGGTATGTTCGAAACGAACGGTTTGTGCAGGGCCTGACAGCATCAGTACTCTGTCTGCATTGGGTCTTCGCCAACATGGTCGTCCGCTTCTGTTTTCACCTTTCGGAGATGATTTCAAAGGATTTTTGCTGATAACAGGGACTTGGATGTTTGAGATCCTGGGGGTGGATCTAACACGAGAGTTGTTGTGCCGGGCTCGACATGTGCTCTGGTTCCGGGCTCTCTTTGGCTCTTTTGGTACTGCTTTCATCAGGCCAAGCCGCTTCGTGGGGTTTTAAAATGTGTTTTAAAAGGTTTTAAAAGCATATTATACATATTTTAAAGCATATATATTTTAAACATATGTACAGGGTTTGTCTGGAAGGCTCCTGGGTTTCCAGACACAAAATAGCCCTTTGAGGCTGCTTTTACAAAATCAGGTTTATTTGAGAAGTTCGTGGGATTTCGGGGTGTTTACAGAGTGGTCCCCCTTTGGTCAGCCATGGACCAACCCCATGTGTGCTGATTGTAGTTTGAATCGAATGCACCTAGCCATGATCGACTAGGTGCTTGAGGCCTCCAAGTGCAATTAGCTGGTCCTTGCTTCTTCAAGTGGCTTCCTTTGTTGATTCGTCCATTTAATCAAGGCTAGGTAGGCATGTGATTTGGTATTTAGCCCAAGGATGTAGGGTGAACAAGGCTAGAAAAATTTTGATCTTAGTCGAATTAAAACATTCGATTCAAGCTAGGTTAGGCTTTATGTTTAATTCAAGCCAATCATGTTTAGGACTTAGTTGAATTTGGCTGTGTTTGATGAGGCCGTCCACTTTGATTCGATCTTGGATGAAGATATGCTTTGACTTGATCTACTCGCTTGATTCCCCGCTTATCCTTCGCGAACCCGACTCTGGCTCGAAGCGAGCCCCACCTTTCAACCTGTTTTCTGCCTGAATTACTTCAATCTTCTGGGCTTTGTACTTTTAACTTTAATTTGAAACCTTTTAAAATCTTTATTTTAAAGATTTAAATTTTTTATTTTAAAGCTAAAAGATTTTAAAACAACTTTCGAATTTTGGATTTTTTTCAGAAATTTTTTATTTAGGGTGTTTACACGTCTCTTCCTCTCTCTTTTGCTACAACACTCACTCTCTCTCTTGGGCTCCCTCTACACGTCCTCTAATACTATAAATGAACCCCCAACAACCCTTTTAATAAGCCTCAAGGGGGGAGACCTAGAGGCTTCCACGATGTGGATTGGACCAAGCCTTGTGATGGTCCCCCCTTGGTTCATGGGTCTGGAAGGTGTGTTGGGTCTAGGTGATTGGATTAGGCAAGGCCAAAGTGGTTCAACCAAGGCATGTTCGGCCAAGGTAGTTCAGTCACGCTTGGACAAGGTATGTTCGGTTAAGGCATGTTTGTTCAAGGTTATTTGGTTAGGTAAGGCCAAGGTGGTTTGATCAAGATAAGTTTGATCAATTAAAAGGAGGATGGATTGGCCATGGTGGGTTCGGTCGGCCAGGTGCACTTGGGCTTGGTCGGCTGGACTTGGTGCAAACCGTTGGCTCAATGATGCGGTCTTGGTTCTCTTGCATTGGCTGAATTGTGGCTCACCTTTGTATGTCATGATCAACCCACCATTTCTGTGACTCAACGGGTTTTGATTGACTTAAATTTGAACCAAAGCCTCTTGATGTTAAACGACTCTATCCCAATCACATGCCTTAACCACGGCTTGGTTTGACACTTCTTTGGTCTTCGGTCATTTGATTTGAACTTAGGGTGTATAGTATGACTAGCCCACCACTTGCTTGGTTTCATTGAGCTTCAATTGACTTGCATTTAAACTCGATATCGAACCTCCTTTATCCCACTTTAGTCGTGATCTGCTTCATGCTCTTCTTGGCCATTCGGTTCTAACTTGAGGTTTTGAATGATCTCTAACCTTTATTTGGATCCACCTTGCATATTCGAGCCAAGTCTCCTTCTGCTTTGCCTAGGTGAGTCCCCATTGGTCCGATCAAGGTATGTGAGCTTGGCCAAGGTGGGCTTAGTCATGGTAGTCCTGCTTCATTCGGGTCTGCATAGGCTCATTCCTTGCTTGATGTGAACTCAACCTCGCTGTCGCCTTGATCTTCGCTGATTCTTTGGCGGGGATGATTCGCTTTTATCCCTACTTGACCTGGCTTTCAGCTTTTTTATATTTCAAAATGTGATTTCCTAACTTCAATTTTGAAAACATTTGATTTCGAAGTCTTTGTTTTAAGGATTTTGTGAAATTTAAGTTAGGGAAAAACAAGCTTATTTTCAAAATTTTGAGAGCATGCTTTTAAAAGTTTTAGGGTGTTTACACCAGCACCTAGTTTAAGTTGTGCTTGGAGTATTTTTGATATGGTATATGCAAGAATTATAGATTTTAAAATAAGTGTTTGGAACAATTTACATAGAAACATACATTATTTTATGTTATTACAAATATGTGTCTAGCTAGTTAATTGCTTTTATTCCTAAGAAGTCTATCTAAATCTAATTACAAGTTACTTGTTTATGGTTTCTTCCTTAAAATTAGTAGATCCTTTATTAGTGATTTTTGTCAAACACATAAAAATGACTACCAAAGTTTGTGTATCGAGTTGGTAAAAATTGAATGGTTTGAACTTTCAAACTTAAGGAGAAGATACCCTTGGCCTTGACTTTAGGGAGAGTGAACTACATCTTTAGGAAAAGCATAACCCCATTATACAAGTAGCCGATAAGAAAAAGGAAAAGTATCAAACCTTCCTCAAAGATGACACTTTAGCTAAGACCATCATGTTGACCTACATGATCAATGGCCTACTTAGAGTCTTTGAGGATATAAAACATCAAAGGAACTCCATAACTATAAAATATGCCACTACTATGAAATTACATGTTTAACTTCTTAAAAAGTATATCTCGCATAAAATGAAGGAAGGAGATAATGTGGTTGAACATCTTAACCAGATGTTGGTTATGGCTAGGTAGCCAAATTGGTAATCCCTAACCTTATGTAAATTTTGACTATTCTAAATAGTTTTTTTCCCTCCTAAAATATGGTAACCACAACATTTAGGTTGGGACCTGACTTCAACCTTCTTAAACTCCCTTTGAAACTTTTCATTTACTAAAAGCATATAAACAAAAGCAAGAAAGATAAATTACTCTTAGCTCAGGACAATTTAGGGTCTACCTCTAGAAACAATGAGAATAAAAAGAGATTAAATAAGAAATTTGCCAAAAAAGGTAGTCAAAATTTTAAAAAATCGTTAGAATATACTTTTTGGCAAATGTTGCAACTGTGACAAGATAGGGCACTTCAAAAGGGGTTGTCAAAATAGAAATAAAAATAAGTGCAACCCTTAACAATGTGGGTAGAAGGAAAAGCATGATATTTTTGAGTGCCTATATATGACCATCCCATGACTGGCTGGTGGATGAATTCTCAATCAACCCGATACATTTTGAAGAGCATGGAGGGAGCTATGGACCTAAAGTATTACAAGCCTAGATAACATTGAAGGTATATGGGAAATAATTCTTTCATTGATGTTCTAGGTATTGAATTTTTTAAGATCATTATAGGCGGAACACTTATTGTTTTAACTTATGTATTGATTGTGCCATCTATTAGACATGCTTCTAGTATTTATGCCTCACCTTATAAAGAAATGTTTTGAAGTTAGCTTTGTTCCTAAGAAAGTTATTGTGAGAAAGCATGATACATGATAGGATATCTATTTCTAGGTTTTTTATTTTGAGCACGATCTATTTAAATTGAATATTAATTTGAATAAAACATCTTCTTTCTCTTATATTGATTGTGCATTTATTATTGATGTTAATATATGACATAAAAGGTTACAACATATAAGTTTGAATAAGTTGACAAAGTTAGACAACCTTAACTTATTACCTAAATTTCAAGAAAACACTTTTAATAATTGTGAACCTTATATACAAGAAAAATGACAACAAAACCCTTTCTTAAAGAAATAATTCAAACAATATAAGGTCTCGTCATGGGAAGGTTTATTTTATACCATTCATAGAGGATTATTCAAGATATAGATATTTATATCTGTTATTACATAAATCTAAAACACCAGACATAGTTAAAGAATATAAGTTAGAAATTGAAAATCAGTTATGTCATACAATTAAAGTCTTAAGGTTTGACCAAAGTGGTGAGTATACTTCTATAAAATTCCTTGAATATTGTAAAGACTTTGATATTTCAAAACAAAATATCATGCCCAAAATGCCTTAATAAAAAGTAAAAGATATAACAAGACCCTATTGAATATGATATTGAATGTTTCTCTACCTAGGATATTTTGGATAGAAATTGTAACCACAATCATGTATATATTAAATAGAGTATCACCTAAGGTTGTATTCTTTATACCATATGAGATATAGTTTGATAGAAAATAATATATGTTACTTATAGAAGTGGAATCATTTACACATGTAAAGATCCTTGATCAGTCTAGAGATATGTTAGATAACCTATCCTTAAGGTGTATTTTCATTTAATACCCAAAAGATTCTAAGGGATATAGTTGTTCTCATAAGTACCATAGTTTATAAAGAGTAGGGATGTAGATCCAAATCATTTGACCTATGGATAGTGATCCAAATGACCTTCTTGCGTAGTTTGAAACCTTAAGTAGATATAAAAGACCTAGGGTTACTCTCTCCCACGTAAAGGATTATTATACTTATCTTATAAAGAAAATGTGTTATTCAATGGATTTAGATGAGTTGACTAATAACTTGACTTATAAACATGTTATTTGTTCATCTAAATCATCAGAATAGGTAAGAGCAATGGATGAAAAAATTGAATTCATTGAGAAAAACCAAGTATGAGAATTGGTAGATTTACCTAAAGGAATGGACACTATTGTCTCTAAATGGGTTCATAAAAAGAAATATAAAATTGATGAAAGATTGATAAGTTTAAGATGATGTTGGTTGCAAAGGAATTTTTACAAAAGAAGGAGATAGATTATGCAGATACCTTTTTTCAATTACAAAATTTGTATCTATAAGGATTATTCTAACTATATTTGTATTTTATGATTTGAATTTATATCAACTTGATGTAAAATTGCATTCTTAAATGGTGATTTAAATGAATTATTTATATACAATAACCATAAAGATATGTAGTTGAAGGCTAGGAAGATAAAGTATATAGGTTAAAAGATCCCTATATAGAATTAAACAATTACCTCGTTAATGGTATATCAACTTGACCATTATTTATATGTTTGGAATAGTGGGAGATAAATTATCATTCTAGCTTTCTATATAGATGACATATCATTTATTAAGAATTATAATAAAATGATTATCAAAACTAAGTTATAGTTGGACTCCAAATTTGAGATGAAGAATATAGAAGAGATATCGTATATCCTTGTGTAGATATCCAAAAATTTTCTCAAAATAATTTGGTCTTTTAAAAATTTTGCCTTTTCAAGAAAAAATCGCGGTTTTCGGTCTTTTAAGGGTTTTCAAATAAAGACACCTTAAACGAACTCATTTTAGCACCAAAATTTTATAGCAACCTCAAAATAATGATAAATGACACCCCTCTTAAAAAAAATCCAATTTTTGCAAAGAGCAAAAAAAATGATTGCTTTACCCTTAAGCCCAAATTGGTAGGATTCTGCCTTTTCAAATGATTTCATTTAAAGAAATAATGGTTTTAAACAATTTTCTTCAAAGAAATAATTGAAAATGTGACATTGGAAACCAAACCCAAAAATGTTTGTAAAATTATAAATTTACCAAAAACCTTCAAATTCAAATTAAATCAGGCCTCAAAAACTTACCCGATTGAGGATAGTCCTACTCCGGGACCCTACATCCATCAAAGGGTTAAAGTGGTCAGACACCCTATACCTAACAAAGGGTTAAAGTAGTCCGATACCCTATACCCAACAAAGGGTTAAAGTAGTTGATACGGTAAAGACTAACTCACGGAGCGAAAGTAGGTCGCCCGTGCAAACAAACACTTGGAATGGAACTTAGTTATTTTCAAAAATATTTGAAAATTTTGATAGAACTAGTTGTTTTAAAATATATCTCAAAAAAAATGGTTTTAAATAATCAAAAGAAATATTTGAAACCATGAATCTAAAATCAAGTGCAAGATTCAACTCTAATTCAGGGACAAACCTACGAATTTCATAAAATCCCTAAAAATGAAGATTTCAAAATCAAAGTTAGGGAATCAAATTGAGAAATTGGAAAAGGGATAAAAGTTAGGTCAAAACAAAGATAAGAACAAATCAGGATGGGAGTGAGAATCAATGTGACAGTGGAACCAAGCCCGCATCAAGGCAGGATCGAGCTCAGCTATGGATCAAGGAAGATCAAAGACATGGAGCAAACTAAGTCAAAACTTCACCAAGCATGGCACAAAGCTGCCCCAAGTCGAACTTGGTCAGGCCATATCAAAGTGCATCCAATCGACCATCATATCAAGTCCAACCGAGCCGACTTGGTTGAAATGAACCTCTTTGGTCGGACACTCCTTGATCAAACCCACCTTAGCTCTACCACACCACCTTGGCTTTGTTTCACCAAGCCACCTTGACAAACCTTGACCAAAACCCCTTAGCCAACCTTGATTGAGCCACCTCGGTTTTGCTTGACCAAGCCTTGACCGAACTCCCTTGGCTAAACCCGTCTTGATCAAGTCACCTTTGACCTTGGTCTAACCAAGTCACCTAGACCTAACCCATCTTGGCTAACCCACATGAACACAAAGAGGACCAGCACAAGGCCCACGTGAGCACATGGGGCAGCCATATAATTGGAGCAATAGATTGGGCAAAAACGCTTGGCCCAATCCACATAGTGGAAGCTTCTAGGCCTCCCCCCCTTGAGGCATATAAAAAGGGTCTTGGGGTTCATTTCCAGCATTGGAGGGAATTCAAGAGCATTGAAGGAGGAGCTTAGGGCCTAGGAGAGAGAGTAAGTGTTGTAGAGAGAGAGAGAGAGAAAGAGAGAAAGAAAGAGAGTGAGAGAAGAAGAAAAGAAGGAAATCGTCCCCTTCCTTGAGTCACGGTCCATTGGAGGAATTGTATGTTTGATTCTTCCTCTTTGTTGATTTAAATCCCTTCTTCTTCTTATTTAATTCAAAAGAGTTTGTATTAATTGAACATTAGTCTCCCCCGATGTTGTAATAGAGTAGAAATGTTGCCCATTTCATTCCTTTTATATTCACGCATTCTACTTGTTTGATTTCATGTTTTTCTACCTCTCTATATGGTATGTCCTCTTATATCTCCTAATCCCCTCTATGCTTAAGTTATAAACATATTTTTATTCATTTCCCTTCAGTCATTTACTTTGAATTAGCTATGATTAGATTTTAATTTTGGATGAATGAGTTCACATATGCTTTAGAAATTGAAATTTTGTTTTCAGCATCCTGCATACGTCTGTTGTCATATTTTTCATTTCTGAACCTCCTTTTCAAATGGTTTGAAATTTGGAATACTCAATCTTAACACACACGCCCACTCATAATAAAAGTTTCAAGAATTTTAGGGCCATGTAGTATTGTAAACAAAATAGAGGAAGATCAGACAAATTCAAAGTCAAGTTTATCCAATATGGGTTTCCTGCAATAAAGGTTGGGTAATCTTTTCATAACTTTGTCTGCAATAAGCCAAATATGTTGAAATAGTTTGATTGGAAACCTAACATCCATATCTTTCCAACAAGGCTAAATTCATAGAAATCGGAGCTCTGTATACCTAAATAAGAAATTTCTTTAGACCTCTGTATTTTTGTAATAGAACGTTCTGAAATGTCTGAGCAGAGGCATTTCTCAGATTTAATTTTATAAAATCACAGCACATAAAAATAAAATAAAAATAGTTTTAGGATCTTCATATTCTGCTATACATACTACAAAAGTTTATGAATTTTGGTGATCTCTAAGCTATTCAAAAAAATCTGGAAACAAACTCTGAAAACCAGTTTCTGTTTTTCAGAACTTGAAAATTTTTCATTCCCTAGACCAAGTGCACGACTTTTTTTTATTCAAATTAGCTCTAAAGTGAATTTTGGAAATACACACCCTGCTCAAATTAATCTTTAAAGTGTCTAGGCTAACCCTTGAGTGCCGGTTCAAGAAGGTCTAAGACGAAACTTGATTTGGTAGATGAAGTTTATTTGATGGTATTAGACAATTTACTCGTGAATACACAAAAGGTTTTTCAAGCATAGAACAAACATGTTCGAGTGAAATAGTTTCAAGAAGGAGATTTAGTCTGTAAGGATATCTAATTAGTAGTCCTAAAAGATTTGCAATTTGGAGAATAGTCTATCAATTGGAATGGACCTTATATAGTATCATGGGTTCTAACAAGAGGAGCTTATAGACTAGAAGAAATCGAAGGAAAAGGACATTCAAGGAGCATGAATAACAAATACTTGAAGAAGTATTATCCTTTAGTTTAGAAAGAACAATTTATTTGAAAAATTCAATGTATGCGAGTATATATTTATCAAGAGAATTACAAAGAATATTAAAAAAAAGTTGGTCTCCTATCCCAAGTGAATGACTTAGCTAAAAGTGGTTGGTGACCAACCCAACTCATCCTAGACTATGACCATATGACATTCCTTGTACTCCCATTGGAGTGATGTGTGTTTCTTGGCCATTAATGGTTTTGTCGGTACTTGGTTCTTTGAGAGAGATTCCAGATAGGTCTCCTCCAAGTCCCATAATTTTTTTCATTACTCTTTGTAAGCTTCAGTCGCGGTTGTTAGTTCCTAGTAGTGCAGGTATAGATGATCATTGAGAGATATAGTGAAGTAAGAGGAGCAACTTTCTTGGAGAGATAAAGTCACATTCAAAGTGATCAATATGCTCATGAGGTTATCGACATTGGTCCATGATATCTCATAAGTTGGAAGCATGAGGCCGAAATCTATGAGGGGACATTCTCGATTGAGCTCATTGTTGCACAAGACGGTCAAACCTAGAACAAAAAACTGATAAGCATTGGTGGTTCACAAGGATCTTAGACAATTGATACTTGATGAATCTTTGGAGATCAAAGCAAACCTATCGATCTCGAATCGATACGACTAGATTGGTAACTAGCCTTTTAAGAGTAGAAGAAAGAATACCTTTAGGACCCATCCCTCCATCAAATTCTCTATTCAATATGTTTCAAATGAGCTCTACATCAATGTTGATTTCTGAGGATGGTGGAGGCACAACATTCCTCAGAAACCATTTATGGGATAGATGCTAGTATGGAATTGCTAATAAATTATCTGAACAAGGCTACGAGTTTCTGGCAAAAACAAGGATAAGAAACCCCTTGCTAGGAATTCGCTTTATTGGAATTTTTGAGAATGTGGTTATAGCAGCTACATCCCTAGATTTCTCTAATAGAGTTACCACATTTATGACTGAACTCAAGGCTATAGCAGTCTCGACTAGAACTCCCTTCTCGAAAGTTGGTTTGATAATTGGGGGGGAGTAGCAGCCTAACCACCAATAGTTGTGGCCAAATCGATGATGTGGGTTACTTCTTGATAGGTATAGTAATTGTCCTAGTTGAGGTGGAGGCTCGGAGTTCCTCCTAAAGAATCATGGCTGCTTTGGTAGAATTGGAGGTCATTAAAAGAGAAACTCTATTTGTAATCATGAGGCAAGTAGGAGCTTCAGCAACAACTACATACAAACGGTCATATTAAAAAGGAGAGGTGAATAAAAGATTTAGCCACTTAGAAAGCTTACTATTTTAAGACGTCAGTGGGATAATAAAAGACCTTTCTCACGGTCTTCTATATATAGTAGATTATTGCAGTCAAGTAAGGACAAGAGCATTGGGATGAGGATATCTTTGAGGTAATATATTGTAGTTGGCCAAGACATATTTGGTGCTTGGCTCAACAAGCATTGAACAGGTAAATTGCTAGATAAAATTTTTGGTTCTTTATCAAAGATGGCATAAATGGTTGAGGACACTATTCATCATATTCAATAGTGGCTCTTGGATTGACGTGGAGTCATTGAAATGAAAATTCTTGACTAGTTGGAGGTTCGCTTTAGTGACCCAATGATCACTAAACTTGACTTTGCTACACTGCCTCCTAATACCTTGGTCGGGTAAATGGGACAAAGATTCCTTGGACAAGCCCAAATGGATGAGGATGATGATACACCAACCTCATCCAACAAATTGGGAGAGCATAGCAATCACTACCATTTTGAGTAGGAGATTTGAGTAGGGTTGGATATTCTTTCTGACATTTGTTGAGTCGTGAAATTCTCATGACTCAACAAATAAAAGTCAAATTATTGTCATACTCAAAGTAGAGCAGTTTATTGAGGCAGATTCATAGTGTCATAGTTTGAAGTCAGAGATTCAATAAAACTATGCATTTACAGAATTCTTGTCGCTTAAGGTCCACAAGTCAAAAACCTAGAAGACAAAGAGGTTTCGGCCGAGGAGAGCATAGATATATCCAACACTAGATAAACCAGCACTGACCATAAGCAATATTGGATATTTTTTCAATTAAGAGTTGGGAAAGCAAAGTGTGCATACCACAAAAAAGAGTACTTAAGAAAAAGGAACAAAAATCAAAAAGATGTGCAAAGAATAAAGCCTCGATGATAATGTGATATTCTTTGGTGATTGTGATAATAATGTCCGGCTTGAGAACAAAACAATTAATTTTGTTACACCACAAACCTAGGAAGATAAAGAAAAGGTTGAGGTTAGTGAGGAAGGTAACACAAGATAATTGTATTAGAGCAAAAATTCCTCACCTACACCAATCATCGGCATGCATAGTGCCCACTCGGTCGATCCACTGAATATATTTCCTGCAAGGTCTCGACCAAGTGCAAGGTCCTTGAGAAAATGATCATACAAATACCAGAAAGGTTTTGAGGACGATGAGCTCATCAACGAATTTAAGGTCTTTTGTAGTAGAGATAGTAGATCCAAGAAAGAGATATTCAAAGTCAGCAAGTTGGGACACATGGGAAAGAAGAGACTCCAAACGTTTCACATGAGAACTAGGATTTTGAGAAAGGGTTAACCATTTTTTTAGAAGTGGATGAAGAATAGGACCTTGGTCACATTTTATAGCAAGAAGTGATGTCTTGTCAATGTCACGTTACATTACCTTATATGGTCGTCCAGTTTAGAATCCAAAGTGGTGATGGGTTTAATAAGACAGTGGAAAAGATTGTCGTACAACATTGACATTTTAGCCAACCGTGATGGATTCCTTAGCGAAATGAAAAGTGAAGGACAAAGTGTAAAATAACAAATGACACATTTGTGCATGTAGAAAGATTAAACATTTTACATCAACCATTAATTATCAACAATGATGACAAGATCACTATTATGAAATCCTCAACCTACCTACATAATTATAATCAAGCCCAACATCTTTTGTAGAATCACCCTCAAACTTTCCCAATGTTTCTCGAAACCATAGTGATCGGAAATGTTGGACCGAGCAACTCGAGAGAGAGTTTCACAATTGGAGCTCTCGAAAAGTTGAGACTTATGTGTCACAAGTAGTGGATCCTTGAGTTTGTAGGGAGTTAAGATCAAACTATACTAAAGTTGATAGAGAATCCCGAGCTTCTCTTCGGTAGATGAAATCTCATCTAGAAAAGTTTATCTCTTTTTCTCGAAATTAGTGATATGTGAGGACATCTTTGTCAATCGGGTAGTTGAATTATAATGGAGTTCCCCAACATCAACAATCTATAGAGAGAAAGAGTATATATGCTCTTGATGATTGACAATAAAAGCAAGTTGGGCCTAGACGACTTCTTTAATTAATGTCTCCAGTTTAGAAGGAAGGTATCCATCCCAAAGGGCTCATATCAAGTACAAACTGTGACAAATTGCATTCAGAGTAGCATGGTGAAGGAGACTCTATGTAAAGCTACTAAATCATGGAAGATATCCTATCTTACAATGCAATGAAAGAAAACCTATCAAGCATGGGAGAAGATGTACTAGAATCTACTACTCCCTCTCGAGATGCTTTAAAGTTGGGTTATTACATGGCTCAAAAGAGAATGTAGACCCCTCACTAGCAACTTCATGGAGTCTTGACAATCATCAGTTAGGTCCTCTATTACGATGGGCTCAAATGACATATCCCTCATTTTTTGTTGAGTTGTGCTCCTAGTAGTTTTGGTGGAGAAAGTACATTATGAAGCCCTTTTCCATGTTACAAGAGAAGAAGCCGACAAGTCAAAGGGACCAGGTGAGGAGGTCGAGGAATGTAAAGAGGGACCTCTACATTAGGATTTGAGGTTATTACCCATAGCCACATCTATGCCATAATAAGTGATTTTTGATCTGTAGTTGTCAACCAAAACATCAGTTATCTCCATATGAATGGTCATCCACAAAAAAGAAAATTCTAGGGTCTCACCGAAACAAGGATATGAAGATGGGTTCTTCTTGATGATTTTCAAGCAAGTGTTCAGTGATAGTTGATAAGCGTTAATGGAAACCTAATTGATGGGCTAGCAATGTAAATAGTAAGACTGAGTGGGTTGAATAGAGATGACCAAAAGGCACCATAATATAAGATTTGAGGAAAAAGGATTCTCAGTAATTCAATCTTTAGAGATTCTCTTTGAATTTAGTGGTGGAATTAGAATCAAGAGAGTGAAAATACAAAGGAAGGAAAATTATCTCACTATAGCTAACATTGCATAACTGAGTAATGATCTCAATAGATGAAGCCGAGATTGGAGGAATGAGGCTTAAGGTAGGTCCTAGTGTATTGAGAATGATTCACTAAAGAGAGACATAAGAATTCAAACTCATGTAAGTATAGATGAATCCAAAATTAAAGAAACCATTACATGGTGGATAGGACCATCATTCCAAAAGGCCTCAAGAGCAAAATTTGCCAAATGATAAATCATGACAAAAAAAAGAGGTGAGTGTTGTAATATTATTATTATTTTAATTAATACCTTTACTAATCAAATGTTATTTTATATTGATATAATGTTGAATTGGTTGACTAATTTAATATAAGATATTCATTAAATTAGTATAAATTAAATTTAAAATATAATAAGTAGTAATATTAAGTCTAGTATTTAATATTAATAATAATTAAATAGCCACATCGCAAATGACATGGAAACTACATCATGCACTTGACATAAGCTAGGCTTACCGCTGTAACCCAATTGATCCTTTTTCTAATAATTGGCAGAAACCAAAAGGATGTCAAAAAAATATGAGGTATTAAAGTGCACATATGGCAAACCATAGGAAACTTTTCTAAATTTGTTCCAAAATTTAATGACGATTGTGGTGTTAATTTATTGTGGGGAGTTTGTGTTGTCCTGTCCTTAGTTTTTTGTTTAGCTACCATCAGATGACTTGCCTTTTGTGTTGGAAAACTGACAAGTTCACTGGAATTTCTCTTCCAAGATGTAGCAATTGAAGATATTGTTCTTTCTACATGATCTTATCCTAAACCTGAACATCCTGCTTAATTATCTTTGCTTCAAATACCCAGTTTCTAAGGGCTGCTGTCCTTGAAAGTTGGTACATGAAAGGCCATGAGTTCCGCTGGTTTATTTATTAAGACTTTTTGTTGATCAGTTTACCATGTGAACTTAATGTAGTATTTGATTCACCATGGATTCTTGGATGGTAGTTTGTCTTGTTCAAAGGGCTTGACGTACTTCTTACCCTAGGAATCTTGTTGTAACGTTATTAATTTGCTATTTTCCTTGAAATATAGCATATCCCTAATTCAAGTCTAGTTTTCATAAGTACTTGAAGATGAAAATCTTCTCATACTTCTCTAGCTTTTCGTGAATTGTATTTCATCATTTGATATCGAAAAATAGGTGCCTTATTGAATCCCTATCATGTTGCTTACTGCATCTGAATTGGAAGCCGCCAAACTTGAATCCTCCGCACAGATGACTTATGCTGCAAAAGATTCCCTGTCAAACTAATAAATCTCGTTTTGCTCCTTGGTGGACAAAAATGGTTGTAGTCACTTTTCAGATGCCATAAATAGTTGACTGAATAATGAAAATCAATGAAATGTGAGAATGTGATGGGCAAAAGCTCTTTATGCGAAAATATTGGATTAACGTTGTTGATGAGCAATCAATCCATCATTCTTTTCTCTTCCAGAAATTTTCTGTGTTTCTCATTGTTTCAAACCTTTGTAATGTGGTAGAATGCCTTGCCAGCTCTGTGCAGATTGTGTATGATGGAATTATGTATGCCCATAATGGCATTTATGTCAAGGGCAAGAAGAGTCAAAGTTCCCCTTGTCATTATATGAGATAAAGAAAAATGCAGAGGGAACGGTTATGGTAATGGATAGCAGTTTTTTTTTCTGACAACAGAATGCATATAGGTTTCCTTTTTGATAGAAGACACGCATATCACCATCCTACATCACTTGGATTGAAGAGCAACGTGTTATGGAAAAACAGAGGCACGGTTCGTTCTTCGTGATCATCGACTTGACCGATGAAAGCTTTGAGATCAAGCAGTGCATCATTTGAATTAAGGTTATTGTTGATTGATTCGTTTCCGCTATGTTATTTTTCTGAATGCTACATTGGCAACAGAGCCTACTAGGATGATTTCGGAATGAAAAATCTGTATTTATAGGCAATTGGATGGGGTCGATTCATGTAGGCCTGACACTTTATCGTATTGATTGGAAATCAGTTTTTTTAGTTTGATTTCCTTGAAATGTCTAACCATAAAATCAACTGAATATATATATATACATATATCTTGTACTAGATATTATATTTATCAAGTTCTGGGTATCGTAAATCAAAGATCGGTCAGGATCACATTTGTACAGATGCTGTCAGTTGAAATGTTGTTGCATTTGATGGGTCTTACTCTACATGCCTTTGCCTTCTGTTCTTATGAATCGATATCCTTCATAACACACAACTCATTGGAAAATGATGGTTTATTATTATGACACTTGGGTAGATTGACTTTGGTGATTATATGAAGTCATACTTTATTTGACACTTGGAAAGATTGGAAGAATTCCTTCCCTATTGAGAATATACATGCCTTTCTTTATATACTTTTTCCTTTAAGCATTTGATTATTGAACATTTACATATATAATGAGGTTTGATTGTATAACAACAAGTCAACCATCACCATGGAGATAAACAAATCAGATTTCATTTGGTTCAATGGAAAACTCAAACCTACACGAATCTGAGTCATAGCACATCTACCAGCAACATGCATGATGCTATATGAGCATTTTTTCAATGAAATTTCATAGGCTGACCTGTTCACACACACGTATGTAAGTGATGAAGTGAGTCAAATTGCATGGTGACAATAGTGGTTAAGTTCAAAATGGTAATGAATGTGTATCATTAGCATGTTCGACTTCATTATATGTTGTCTTGTAGCATGTATCAATGATTATTTATAATGTACTGTATGTTCACCGATGTCTCTTCTTTTATCTATATGGATCAAATCACGTATGGCTGCATCCAACAGTATTATAACATATCTTAACAAGAGGGATAAGTTGAATAGTGACAACTATAAAATTTGGTTTCCCTCGAGGAAAAAGAACTCATAGAGGTCTTTGTGAACAAGGTAGACGACGAGATCAAGAGACTTATCGAGCATAAAAAAAGAAGATATCTAAGCTAAGTCTATACTTATTAGTTGCTTGAATGATGACTTGATCCTATTGTACGAGCAGTACCTTAGATGACAATGTGGCTCACATTAAAGATCATTTTTTGAATACATCTACACCCAAGTTGAGGATGATCATTTATATGTTCATTACCTATAAGTGAGCTGATCATACTATGAAACAACACTTAAAGGAACTGTATGGTATGATATAATAGTTTAAATATGATGGATATCTATTGCCAGATGAACTGCAAGTTCTTGGGGTCAGTCTCTCTCTGATCTCTCTCTGATTCACGGGTGACCATGAAGATATTTCTCACTCACGAAAAGGGTATTCATACCTTTGCTGATGTTAGATGTTATTGTGAGTTGAAAAAAGAACTGCAAGGGGCTAGGGGCTGCAACTCTATTCATGCCAACGCTGCAGAGTTGGGCAAGGAGTTTCAAGCCTGTAAAGGCAAGTGGAAAAGGCATGACAAGAGAATTAAGAGAAACAAAAATGATAAACCCCAAAATAAGGTGCAACAATGCAAAAAGAAGATGGAAAAAACCAAGATCACACATTGTTATATATGTCTCTTCAATTGTTATAGTCACTGATTTCCTTCTTTTCATATTATGGACCTGGGAACCACAAACCATGTAGCTCGAGATAAAAGCAATTTTGTAGAGTTTCGTCAGTTGAGTGCTAGTGCAAGAAGAATATACGTAAGAAATGATTCATCAGTGGATGTCAAGGAATAAGCTCTTGTAAGGTAGAGTTCCATGATGGCCAGGTTCTCTATATCCATGATGTCCTTTTTGCACCCGATATCCGGTGAAAGTTGATATCAGTTTAGTGTTTAGGACGTTTAAGCTATATATTATCGTTTGAAACTTCTACTATGCATCTTTGTTATGATAACTATGTGGTAGGATCTAGATTTGTTTTGAATGACATATGTACTAAATACTATATTTGTGGGTAGTAATGTGGCTCATGGTTTATCTTTTGTTGTGGCATCTTGTTGTGATGTTAATGACCTAAATGTATGACATGTTAGGTTAGGACACATAGGACAAAGATTGGCTAAGAGTGGTCTTTTAGGATCACTGACACGAGTCGAGTTGTGTGTGTGAGTTTTGTTTGGCAGGCAAAACTAAAGGAAAGTCATTTGGCAATGCTATGAGAGGACTTCCCATTACAATTAATTCATTCTAATGGTCCTATGAATATGAAGGCTAAAAATGAATCTATGTATTTTGTAACATTCATAGATGATTATATGTGTTATGGTCATGTCTACATGATCTTGTATAAGTTTGAGGCACTTAAATACTTCACTAGATACTTAAATGAGGTGGAGAATCAAATTGACAAAAGAGTTAGAACTCTAAGGATTGATTGAAGATGTTAGTACTTATTTGAACAATTTAAAGGATTTAGTTTTGAAAAGGTTAAGCTACTTACTATTTCAACGACTCCACAACAAAATGGAGTTGTTGAAAGAAGAAATAGGACCCTGTTAGAAATGGTTAAGTCGGTGATGGTCTAATCTAACTTTCTAGTTTCTTAATGGGGATGTATTACTATGTGACCTATATTCTCAACCGTGTTCCTTCAAATCTGTTTCATATATCCCTTATGAACTTTGGACAGGTAGAAGACCTGACCTTAGTTATTTGAAACCATGAGATTGTATCACATATGTTCATCAAGACTCTTATAAATATGACAAGTTAGGCCTGTGAAGAAAGAAATGTATCTTCATTAGATACTACAAACACTCCAAAGGGTATGTGTTCATTGGATAACATGTAGATGGCAACGTAACAAAATTAGAGTCTCGTGATGTAACTTTTATAGAAACCCATTTCTTATAAGAGAAGAAATATATAAAATTTCTTGTTTTTTGAGATGGATGAGCCCAGCAACTCAAATACGCTTGTTGTAAAGGATCATGAAATCACATGAGATCTTGATCCTTGTGGGAGTAATCCATCAATAGGAAAAAGGGTTCTAGAAAATCAACATCAAAGGAGTAGTTGACAAAGTGTACCTAAGTGTTGCTTTGACATTGAGAGAGGGGCTCTTATTGTTACTCTGATTGATGATAAGGATCCCAAAATTGTTTCTAAAAAGGGCATGTATGGTCTTTTAAATTGGTATGCATAAGATAGCTTTCCAAATCATAACTTTCCAAATTTATTGAATATGCAATAACTTTCTAAAATTTTGAATAAACAATTCAGATTTTATAACTTTCCAAATCTATGAATATATAATTCAAATTTATGACTTTCCAAAATCCGTGAACATATAATTCACATTTTATAACTTTTCAAATTTTATGAGTATTGATTTATATACTTTTCATATCCTTGAATCAGGTCTCCACATAAACCAAAAATATAACATCCATAATTTTAGGTTTCAATTTCATTCTCTTATACTTAGGGATAAGTACCTTTGCAAGAAGACACCTCCAGACTTTAAGATATTTGATACTGGTCTTTCAACTCTTTTAAAGTTCAAAAGGACTATTTTCCATATGCTTATGAGAAATTCTATTCAAGATATCGTAAGTCATATATAAATCTTCCCTTACATGCATATAGGTCACCCAAAACTTTTTAGTAAAACATTAATCATATCATAGAGAGTTCTATTTTTTCATTCAACTATCCTATTAAACTAAGGAAAATCTGGAGCAATAACCTCATTTACAATACCGACACTTTGATAATATTCTCAAAAAAGGTTTGAGGTATACTCTTCTCCCCTATTAGACCTTAATCATTTAACTATTCTACCAATTTGTGTTTCAGTATCATTTCTATAAATTTAATATTTTAAAGCTTCATCTTTACTTTTAAATCATTAAACATAGAAATGTCTACTATAATCATTAATTAATGTAATAAAACACCTTTTGTTATCCCTAGTTATCATTCTATTGAATTCACAAATGTCAGTAAATACTAAATCCAATATCTTAGATTTTTTATTAACTGTATGGAAAAGTTTCTTAGGTTGCTTCATCTACACACATACTTCACATTTGTGTTTTCTATCTATAGCTAACTTAGGAATAAGATTCAAAATCATCATATGTTTCATGAAATCAAAATTAACATAACCCAATATTTCATGCCATACATGAGATGATTCAACATTAAAAGCAACAGAAGAAGAACAACTCGAAGGTCATGATTCTATCACTCATAATTTTTTGGCAAATCATAGGAACATGTCTAACTCCCTAAAGAGTCAGAACCTTTCTCAAAAGGAAACTTTAAATACACACATTTTTCACCCTCAATTCTTGCAGTTGAATAATCCCTTAAGGTCATGATTCTACTAGAGATGACCTGGTAAAACGCAAATAGAAATTGGTCAGCATAGAGTGCACATTTGTCTTAGTGTCTAAAATCTAATAATGTAGCTAATAAATAGAAAGGATTTGTGGTTTAAGAGAAAGATACCGATCATTGACTGCAGATGTAGTAGTTACATGTTGACAAAATCTCTCTTAGTGACTGTAGGTTTCTTGACTTTCTTGGTGGGACACTCCCTACCCCAATGTACATCCTGATCACAAATTCACTATGCTTTATTTTTGGGTTTCTTTTAGATCTTGTCTTTTGGTTTATACTTCGCTTGTTTTTTCTTAGGATCCCTAAGTTGTTTCTTTTCAACTATAAGGTTGAGTTTAAGGGTGATATGGAGAGGCATAATTGGTTACTCATTTTTATGCTTTTCTTCTATTGTTATATCTATCATGAGATCATCTAGGGTCATCTTACTTTTTTTATGCTTGAGATGTAGACTGAAGCTCTCTCAAGACTTAAGAAACTTCTCGATAATAGACGTAACAATAAATTTATCAAGAAGCTCCACCTTTGCTTCCTTAAGATCATGGCATAAAAACTAAAACTCGTATAAATGTCACATATTCCTCCTTTCCCATTTGATACTTCAAACACTTGATCACAAAATATTTTTTAAGACCAAGGTGTTTACTATTATATTTCTAATTCAAATCAGCCTAAAGATCTTTCATTGTCAGAAAGGAAAGAATTTATATGTCGAATAAAATATTTGACAATACCAACAAAATATAATAACATTATAAAGTATCTTTCTCCTTCCATTGGGCAATTTTATCTTAGCTTTTATGTCAGAATCATCGTGTTGGAGACAATATGACTCAATAATGCAAGCAACCCTAATATACGCACCCAAATTTTTATATATTGTTTCCCACATTTAAAATAGGGATCGAAAAACTTTTTCAACATCAAGGTTAGGTTGACCTTTGGTTGGAGAGTAGTATATGAAGACATGTTATCTACGGTTACTGATTTCTCTAAGATTATTAGAAGAAACCGTAGGGCTACATGCATAAACAAATAAAAACATATCGACATCAATGGAAGCCACATATTCATGGAAATCAATAAGCAAACAGTGCATGGAACAAGCAAAGCAAAAAAGAATTCATGAAGAACTTATTTGATCGAGTCACTCTCACGAACTTGTCTTATAGAAATCAACACCTACTATCAGGTACGCACGGGTGCCAATACCTTTCTCCTAAGATAAAATGATCACACGGGTGAGAGCACATTATAGATGTAAATTTTGTTCCAAAGCCTATGTAGAGACTTGAAACTCAATTCACAAAACTACAAGTGCGTGAGCGTGTCAGCTAGTTTGCTTAAACTACCAAAGTTTTATAAAAAAAATTGACTTCTTGGTGAATGTGAGCGAGTAAGTGAACTCTTTTTACCGTAGATATTCTTCAACCAATGCTCAAGAGTCATTCTAGAGGCTTGAAAATTGTTTGAGATCTAGTACATTTTAAAAATCAAATTTCAATTCAAATGAACTTGGAAAAAATTGTGAATTCACATCTTGACTCAAAACAACTCAAGTTCTAAAAACAAAAACTGGTTCTATTTTCATATACTTATTTCCTAATTTTTTTGGACAGCTTGGGAAACTCCAAAAATCCTTAAAATTTTAGATCAGAATGTAGAGATTCTTAAAATATTCTCACTTTGATTTGATGTTTTGTGTATGTGTGGAATTAAAACTGAAAAATCCCTTACTCTGTTATTTATAACAGATTTGTGACAAAGACATAGAGGCTTAGAAATGTAATTGTATCTCAGCACTAATATCTCTAATTTTTATGAAATGGTCTCATTGGAAAGTTATGTATCTTAGCTTTCTAATGAAACTATTTTCAATCAAATTGGTTTACTATAAAAAAAGTTATCGTATTGTGACCCAACTTTTATTGTAGAATATGCACGGTTTATAAACTTTGTTCCGTTTTTATTCGGTTTTCCCCAATTTTATTCATGACCTTAAACGATCCTAAAATTCTTGCAAATTTTACAAATAGTGAGCCTGTGTGTAGATCGGGTATACCAAATTTCATCGCATTCGGATTGCATAGTAAGAAAAGAAAAATCAGCAATCAGACGTATGCAAGATGCAGAAAACAAAGTTTTAGTTTCTAGAATATATGTGAATACATTAGACTGAATTGAAATGTAATCCACAATAATTAAAGCATAAAGAAATGAAATAATTCAAGAAAATTATCATTATAACATAATTATAGAGGAGATTTAAGATCTTACAATGTATATTGGGGTAGAAAGAACTATGAATCAAACACATAAAAGGCATTAACAAGAATAAAAGAAATTGGAAAGCATAAACCCTCAAATATTACATCAAGAATGGAGATATAAGCTCCTTAATTACAACCTCATTAAATTGAATGGAAAGGAATGAAAGATTGCAAATGAAAAGAAGAAGGGAAGAGTGGATCTGCAAACCTAAGAGAAGCTTTGGTCGGCGGATGGTGATCGGTGGCTACTGGAAGTCGACTATTGGGAAAGGGGCGACACCCCCTCTTTCTTCCTCTCCCTCTCTTTCTTTCCTTCCCTTTCTAGATGCAGGAATTTTCTTGATTTCTTTCTCTTTGATGCCTCCAATCAGCCATCGAAGACCCCCTTTATAGCTTTCCAAGGGGGGCTCTAGGGCCTTCTTTGGATCAATTATTAGGCTTTCAATGGGAGACCCAGTTTGAATCTAGACCCAACAGAATTTTTCAGATTTTTGGGGCTGCACATGGGCCATGTGGGACATGGGAGTGGTCCCCTTGAGCTCATATGGGTAGTGTGAAATCGGGTGCAGCCATGTGAGTTAGGTGGCTCGTCCTCAGCTTGGTTCAATGGTGCTATCTTCACTTAATCTAGCTCACGGCTAGGTGCAGGCCAAGGTGTATCCCGTCCCTTTGGTGTGGCTCATGGCTAGGCCTGGCCCATCTTTGCATGGTATAGGGCTTAATTAGTCCATCCTTGGCTTGACTTAATTTGGGCTTGACTTAATTTAATCCAAAATGCCTTCTTGGTGTTTCCCAACCGTATACATTAGCCATGGCCTAGTTCAATCCTTCTTTGGTCTTTGAACTTAGGGTGTAGTTCATCATAGCATGATTAGCTTGGTTTCATTTGAACTTGGATTGACTTGTATTTAGACTTGATGTCAAACCACTCTTGCCCATTGGTTGCATGATCATTTGCACGATTGGCCTTGTACCAAAATTTGATCGGAGCTTTGAGTTGAACTCTGCCTTGATTCATTCCTGAGTTGGGTTGGCATCTTGACTTGTCTGAATTGGGTTGAGCCTTGGCTAGACTTGGTCTTGCCTTGAGTCACCTTCTTGCTTTATTTGGATACGCTTGGTCTAGCCTGAGTCTCTTGTTGATTTGGGTTGAGTTCTATTTTTTGGCAAATCCGTATTTTCAAAATATTTCCTAAAACATTTTTATTTTGAAAATGATGTTTGAGATTTTATGAAATTCATAGGGCATGTTCAATTCATGGATTTTTTAGAATATGCCCCAGTTTATTTTGAAAAATATTTTTAGGGTGTTTACACACGTACTTAGATGCAAGCCGCTTTCAAGCTAAAATAGAGAACAGAAGCAATCACTAGAGGAAAACCCAAAGATTAAGGAGCAGCAAGGAAAGAGAATGGGTGAGGGGTTTTGGTTGTATTGATCGTCTGGTTAAGGGCCCTAATTATTTTATATATACTCAATCTAACGAATCTCGAATCCGCTCTAATACCGGTCCATGTCTCTTCATGTAAAGATCCGTTTGACTATTAGGTCAAAACTTTTTGTATAAAAAGAATACCAAAGATATTTGGTATTGTCGTGAAGTCCTTTCAAAGCTCTTTGAACTAAAGTTCATGAACTACTATTTATATAAAAGAACATGTGGAAACTAACTAATGCTCAATGATATTCACATGCACGAGCCTCTCACTCACATGTGACTTTCATGCTTTTGGACTTTCACCTTAATCAAAGATATATCAAATAAGTATTTTGAGATACTTAACATGAACTAAATGTAATTAATATTCACTGAGATTCATTAACCTAATCATTATTAATTAGACATTCCAACAAGTGCACCCTTTATATAGGAGCGACTAATGTGTCTATGATGTGTCCATGCTAACTCAGTACACATAGCTCATCATGACACAATGAAGTATGTAAATATAAGTATGAACATAAAAGGAAACAAGTACAAAAGAACAAAGAAGCAAAGGGGCGCCTGATGTGAATGGTGAGTGTGTGTGTGGCGCTTGTGCTCAAGCATAGTGCGTAGCAATAGAAGAGGAAGGTTGGTCTTGCATTCATGACAAGACACACCTTAGCGCCTAACTTAGGCATGTGCCACACTGTACGTGATGCACGTGCACATGTGAGGTGTGCACACTCCACCATGTGCACCAAACCTCCCCTGAGATTAGATGGCATAGCAGCTGGATGTCATCCCAAGGTGTGTGAGACTCTCTGGTGTACGCATTACACTCCAGAAGCAGTCTGGTGACAGCTAGTGTAGTTTAAGGGTATGTCTAGGGGACCCACAATGCTCAGTTCCTCGATAACATGGGTGTTCCTATTCTAGATAGTTTTCTATTGGTCGGCATCGACATCTCTTGGGAGCATGTTCCCCAGCCTAGTAGTCGCATCAACAAAATTATGAAATTCTACCCTTACCTTACCTTTAAAGCATAAAAAGGTTTCTTTCCCTCCACATACTTGCATATACATGATGATAAGTTTCACAATGTTTGTTGGTATTACCTACAAAGAATTATTAAGCTAGTCTCTTTGAGCAACTACTACCCTACCACAGTATGGATGCAAAACTATCCATGCACAATCAGGCAGAGCATCTTAGATTTGTAGACACGTAGAAATTTCCACTCCGAGTTCTTAGGCCTGAAGTGAACCTTTTCGTATGTCTAAGTCGCTTAAAGGGCATGCCAGCTAACTTACTCAAGTTAGCGAAGTAAGTTTTGAAAATATCTGACTTTATGGGGCAATTGTGGACAAGTGGGCTCTTTTCGTCGCAGACCTTATTGAACCGATGCTCAAGGGTCAGTCTGTACGCTTAGAAAACTCGATTTTAAGCAAACATGACCTTTTTGAAAAATATGTAAAGTGTTTGATTTGGTTTAGTTTGTCTTGTTGCAGATTTTATCAACGTGGGATTTTCACGTTTCCTATGTCTTGGGTTTTAGCCAATTTAGGCCTGTAGTTGTGTGCATCCAATGCTCAATTTGGTGAGTTTTGCATGGGTAGTTCGAGGTTACTTTAATGCAATATGCGTCCTATCTCGTGGTATGGCGGATATGCAATGCAAACTCACACAACTGAATGGGAAAACCCGGAATTGAAAGACATAGCGGAAGGAAAATTGCAAAAGGAAAATTGCAAAAGGGAAATATAGCTATATCTTAAGAGCGGAAAGGCTCAATTGTGTAAGTGTATGCCGTGTATAAATTGAAATGCAACTCACACAGTTGAACCTTAAAACCCGAAATTTAAAGACATAGCAGAAGGGAAATACAACTATATATATATATATATGGGCCCGAAGGTCGCCAACGTGTGCATGGGTGTTGTGTGTATATGTAAAGACAAATACACGCAGCTGAACCAGGAAAACGCAGCGGAAAGTATAGAAATATGACTATATCTTAGCGGTTGCCAAGGCCAAAATGGTGCGTGAGGTGTATGAGCAAGCGCTCAGGTGTTCTTTGTGTGTGAGAGTGTAAATGAAAGACAAACTCACACGACTTAATATAACAACCTAGCTGAATTGAAATACTTATATAGAATAAGAGCGAAAGCTCAATGCACGTGTGTGTGAGTGTATAAAATTAAAGACAACTCACGCAGCTCTTACTAGAGTCTTAGGTGTAAGAGCGAAGGCTCAATGGTGCTCATGGGTGTTTGTGTACGAGTAAGAGCTAAAGCTCAAGTGCTCATGTGTGCTTCGTGTAGCAAACCAAGTTATTACAATCGGAGGGAGACAATGCTCCGTTAATACAACCCCTTATCCAAATTGAATCAAAGCGTAGAAAGGAGATATGAAATACCAAATTAAAGCACTTACGTGATTCGGATGTTTGTCCACTCCAATCTCCATGAGTTTGCTTGGCTTCACACCTACAGATGAGTCTTCCTTGAAGCTTGAAGCGAAAGATGGCTAAACGGATCCTTCAAGCTTGAGGGTTTTATGAGGTTCATTTGGGTATTTACTTTAGTGAAAGCTGTGTGAGTTGCAATTTAATTTCAGGTGGATTTACATTCAAGTCGTGTGATTTGCAATTTCAATTTCACATAAGAACACCCACGCCCACTCGAGCCTTTCCGCTCTTCACACTCACACACATTGAGCCTTTCCGCTCTTAAGCTAAACGTATATACTTCAATTTGGGTATTTACTTTAGTAAAAGTTGTGTGAGTTGCAATTTAATTTCGGGTGGAAGTTGTCATTTAAATTTCACACAAGAAGCACCCACAAGCACTCGAGCCTTTCCGCACTTTACACACACACATTGAGCCTTTTCGCTCTCAGGATACAACATATTTATATATTTTCAAATCATGTGAATTTACTTTAAGTCGAGTTGCATTTCCCTTTGTGACCCTGAATTAGGGAATGAATGTTTCATGAAAAGTAGAGCTTTCAAAATCATTTGATAACATTTCAAAAATCTTTGGCTTACAAGATGAGGCTTAGTTCAAAATGATAGGTGCTATTATGAAATAGGATATACTTGTCTAGATCGAGCATCTAAAGGGATAAGCTATTTCCCCCATTTCATTTATCTTCAAAAGGAAAATTGGCAAAAATCAAAAAGAAAAGGAAGAAAAACAAAACCTCCAATATAGAGGTCTTTCAAAAAGAAAAGAAAAGGAAAAACAAAACCTTCAATATAGAGGATTCCTTTAAAAGAAAAGTCAAAGCTCAAGAAAGAGTAATTTTTCATCAAAAGTTCATTTGCCTCATACCACAGGATGCTTCAGAAGGGATCACGGGAAACACTTTTCCAAAATCCCCACAGCTTATCACAATGGAGAAAAAGTATGTCATTATAATCCTAGACTAGGAATAGAACCTACCAATTTGGATTTCATTTTGTTTAAGGCTTAGAACTTGTTATGTGGGAAATTAAATTTTTAAATGTTATTCAAAGTTTTTCAATAAAACCTCTGCTAAATAGTAGGTATTAAAACTTAAGTGAAGGAAAATATAAGAAATTGGAAGTCTCTTTTGATGGAAACTATAAACACCCAAAAATTTTCTCAAAAGATTTGATATTTTTGAAATTTTACCTATACAAGAAAAATTATAATTTTAGGTCTTTTAAGGGTTTTCAAATAAAGATTTTTTAAATGAACTCATTTCCATGCCAAAATTTTATAAGAGCCTCAAAATAAGGGTATTTTGCACCCCCTCAAATTAAATCCAATTTTGACAAAAATCCTAAAAATGATTTCTCTACCCTCAAGGCCAAATTGGCGAGATTCTGCGAATTCAAAAGATTTCTTTCAAAGAAAGAATGGTTTCAAACAAGTTTTTCAAAGAAATAAATGAAAACGAGACATTGAGAACCAAACCCATAAAATATTTACAAAATGCCAAATTTACAAAATTCAAAAAACTCTAAAATTTTAAAAAAAATTAAATTCAAACCAGACCTTAAAAACTGGTCTGATCGAGGATAGTCTTATTCGAAGATCTTACACCCAAGGGTTAAAGAGGTTTGAGACCCTACACCTATCAAAAGTGTTAAAGTGGTCTAACACCCTACAATGAACAAAGGGTTAAAGTGGTTGAAATGGTAGACTAACTCTCGAAGCGAAAGTTGGTCACCCATGCAAACAAAAGTTGGGTATGAGACTCGGTTGTTCTCCAAAAGTATTTGAAGATTTCGATAAAACTCGATGTTTTCAAATGTATCTCAAATAAAATAGTTTTAAATAATAAAAAAGGAAATGTTTGAAACTATAAAATGAAATCTTACCTAAATCAAGTAGAGCAGGTGATCCCAAGACATGCAAGGTTGATCTAGTTCAAGTCAAGGCTAGAATCCATTCAAGCCTTGAGTTGGAAGGACCTAGAAGGCAAGTCTAGCCTAGATCAAGCCCAAGTCGATTCAAAGATAATTTTTAAGTTAAAGCCTGATCCAATTCAAGTGGCTAACCAAAATTCAAAGTTTAAAGTCAAGTTGCAAGTCAAGACCAATGACCATATCAAGTCATAGGCTCGACTAAGATAAGGAATCAGGCCGTAATCAAGTTATAGGTGGAGTGAGCCAAGCTCAAATGTCAAGGGGATACTCGATCAAAGTGAATCAAAATCAAGGACAAGATAAAGGACACATTCCTACACCTAGACATGAGTTGCACTAGACACCAAGGATTACGGTTACAATACAACCAAGCAAGAAGGTAGGTTGCCTTAAGACCATAACCTCATCAAAGGTTGGGCCACTCCAAACCACGTCGAGTGCATTCAATATGTCTTGACCGATTGCACCTAGGGCTACACCCTTAACCAAGACCAGCCCACATGGGCTCATGGGGGACCATTCCCATGTCCCACATGGCCCATGTGCAGCTCCAAAATCTGGAAGTTTTTTATGGATTATGATTCAAATCGGGTCTCCCATGATTAGCCCAAAGATTGATCCAAAGAAGGCCCTAGAACCCCCCTTGAAAATCTATAAAGTGGGTCCTTTGAGGGCTGATTAGAGGCATGAAAGAGAGAGAAAGCAAGGAATTCTTGCTTCTAGAGAGAGAAGGAAAGAGAGAAAGAGAGAGAGAGAGAGAGGAAGAAGGAGGAGGAGGTACCGCCCATCTCCCCCTAGCCACTAGCCATCATCCATCGGTTACCGAGGTCTCCTTTCAAGTATCAGGTCCTCTCTTCCCTTCTCTTTTCAATACTCTTTTATTCTCTTCCATTCAATTTAATTGGGTTATGTCTCCATCTTTGATGTAATAGTTTAGGAGTTATGATGCCTAATTTCTTTTATACTTGTTTATGCATTCTATGTGTTTGATTCTTAGTTCCTTCCACCCCAAGATCTTATATCTCCTAATATCCTCTATGCTTATGCTATAATGATAATTTTCTTGAATTATTTAAGTTCCTTATGCTTTGATTGTTGTAGATTATATTTCAATTCGGTCAAATGCATTTACGTATTTTCTAGAAATTGAAACTCGATTTTCAATATCCTATATATGGCCAATGAATGATTTTTCTTTTCCTACTCTATGCTTCAACTATAATAAAATTTGGTATACTTGATTTATACATGCAGACCCACTGTCTATAAAATTTGCAAGAATTTTAGGATCTGGTAAGGCCATAAATAAAATCAGGAAAGACCGAATAAAAATGTAATATAGTTTGTAAATCCTACATATCCTGTAATAGAGGTCGGGTCAAAATCTCATAACTTTGTTTAATTTGAATCTGTTTGATTGAAAATTATCCCATTAAAAAGTTGAGATATATAGTTTTCCGATGAGACTAATTTCATAAAAATCAATTATCTCAGTACTTAGATACATTCACTTTTTTAAGACCCTATGTCTCTATCATAGATCTATCTTGAATACCAAAGTAAGGGACCTTTTTAGATTTAATTACACATATCTACAGTATATCAAAATAAAAATAGTTTGAAAATCTCCACATTCTGCTTTACTTTTTGTAAAATTTTGAAGATATTTGGAGATTCTTAGACTGTCAAAAAGATTATGAACATATGTTGATGGAAACAAAACTATTTCAGTTTTTCTTATTTGAATCTTAAATTGTGTCAAGGGAAAGATCACATGATTTTGGAAAGATCATTTCAATTGAAAACTTACTAGATCATAAAACAATTTCCCAAGAGTTTAGGCTGACCCTTGAGCATTAATTCAAGAAGGCCTATGTCGAAAAAAAACTCATTTTTCCATATTCGTCAAGAAGTCAAAAATTTTTATAAAACTTTTTTAGTTTGAGCAAACTAGTTGGTACACTCGCGCACTTGTAGTTTTGCGAATTAAGTTTTGAATATCTACATAGACTTTGGAATAAAATTCACATCTACAGAAACTAAAAGGAGTTCTTTTTTTAAATAAATTTTCAAAACCCGAAACATCAAATGAAACAATATGAGAATCATCCTACTTGGAGCAGTCGGCCTTCATGGGCTTCTTCCCAAGCTCCCAAATTAGATAAAAGGGTCTCTATAACCCACTTCACACTCCATGCACACATGCATCGATAAAAAGGGTCGTAAATGCATGGTCATCATGTGACTAGGCATTCTCATTCATGTCAAGTCCCCTTTGGCTAAAATCCCCTCCTTTTCAAATTAGATGAATCCAAGAAAAGAGATGCTATGGGTCGAAGGAGAGACACATACTTTCAAAAAAAATCTGTGAAGAACACCAAAAGGATGTTTATTCTTTTTTATTAATCAAAAAAAATTGGGTTAGTGCCAAAGAGGTGCATCTGTAAACACTCGAAAATTTTTGTAAATAAAATTTTTCAAATACCAAAGATTTCTTAAAATTTCAAAATTAGATCACAACCCCTCGATTGAAAATAGTTGGAAAAATTAGATATTTGAACTAATTTGGAAAAGAAAATTGAGAGACTTATCTTAAGATGGATTGAATCAAAGCCCAAATCGAAAGGAGACGAATTTCTAGAAAAGAGGATATGGTAAGAACCAAAAAGGCAAACAAAGCAAACCCAGATCATGCAGGGAATCAATTCAGGGCCAAGTCAAACAAAGCTTAATTCAAGACCGAGTCAAGGAGGATTAGATCTAGTCCAATGCAAAACGAAGCTCGATTCAAGTTCAAGCAAAGGTTGCTACATCAAATCAAGGCAATGTCAAGGAACCAACATGGTCAAGATGTGGGGTAAGATGACCAAGGCCCAATACAAGGCACGACCAAGACTTGGGCTCATTCAAGGTGAGTTCAAATCAAAGAACCTCACTTGAGTCAAGTCAAAGCATGAATTGGGACGGGCTAAGGTGACTCAAAGGTGAGACCAAGTCCACATCAAGCAAACAAGCAACCACCCATGGTCGCCTATGATCGAGCCAAGCACCAAGACGGGCTAGGGTGACTCGAGCTCACCTAGCCGTGCCCAAGCAAGACACCAAGCCATGTGGGCTACCAAGCCCATATGTATCAAGAGGGGACCACTCTCCAGCCCCACATGCACCCATGTGCAGCCATGGACTAGAAGTTTCCTTGGTGAAATCAAAATTAGATTGAATATCAAGCTAAAACTCAAACCTGTAGAAGGTCCTAGAGACCTTCCCTTGAAATCTATAAATAGGGGTTCTTGCGGCTGGCTTAAGGGAGGAAAATCAAAGAGAAGTCCTACAAGAAGAGAGAGAGAGAGAGAGAGAGAGAGAGAGAGAGAGAGAGAGAAGAGGAAGGAGTTGTCCCCTTCCTCCAAGGTGCAGCCGGCCAAGGATCCACTCCATTCCACGTCTTCAAGCTTCAATCTAAGGTTGATTCTCATCTTTTGCGTTGTAATTAAGGAGCATTTAAATCTAAATCAATGTAATATTTTGAGGAGAGATGCTGCCAAAATCTATCCAAGGACATGGGTAAGAATTTCCTCTTATGTGTTTGATTTATGGTTTGTTTCTACCCCAATATACATTGTAAATCTCATACTCTCTATCCCCTCTATGCTTAAGTTATATAACACTTTCCTTTGATTATTGCACTTCCTCTTTGTTGGAATTATTATGGATGATCATTTAATTTGGTAGAAATCGGTCAGATGTATCCATTAGTTTCTTAAAATCAAAAACTCTATTTTCTGCATTTTGCATCTGCTAGATTGACGAATTTTCTAATCCTATTCTATGATCAAAACATGATGAAACGTGGTAAACATATTCTTCACAATCTCTATAAAATTTGCAAAAATTTTAGAAACATTTAAGGACACAAATAAAATTGGGTAAAACCGAACAAAGTCGAAACACATGTTTGTACCACACATCCTGCAATAGAGGTTAGGTAAAAGTCTCTTAACTCTTTCTACAATGATCCAAAGCTAGCATTAATTTTATGCGTAACATCTCCATCAATTATTTTATCACTATGAAAAATTGATCCTAGGTATTTAAAACTTTTCTTTTGGGAATGCAATGTGTGCCAATTTTAATTTCTATGTCCTCTGAAGTAACCAAATGATCAAACTTACATTCCATATATTATGTCTTTGTTCTACTAAGTCAGAAGTTTTTACTTTCTAATGTTTCTCTCCATAGTTCCAATTTTCTATTAACGTTTTTCTTATACTCCTCCACTAACACAATGTCATCTATAAATAACATACCCCAACGTACTTCATCTTGAATATGTTTTGTTAACTCATCAATCACCATTATAAATAAGTGTAGACTTGAAGTTGATCCTTGATGTAACCCAATATTAACTTCAAAGAAGTTTGTCATTCCTTCATGAGTCCTTACACATTTTTTACACCATCGTACATGTTTCTTATAAGGTTTATGTATGTCAATGGGAGCCAAGTGATTCTTGTTTGTCATTCCTTGAAGTTTGTCATTCCTTCATGAGTCTTGTGAGCCAAGTGATTCCTGTTTCTCTTAGGATTTTCCAAACTTCTATAGGAATATTATCGGGTCCTACCGACTTTCCACCCTTTATATGTTTAAGAGCATCTTTGACTTCATTCTTTTGAATACGTCGGTTGAAATTGTGGTTTATATAATTTTCTGATTTGGCTAACTCTCTTAAGCTAATACTAACATCTTTATTTTCATTAAAAAGCATATAAAAATAGTTTTTCCATCTATTTCTTCTATCATCATTTGTGTAGACATGAATTTTTATTTTGAAACCTATGTGAAGATTTGAAATTAAATTCCCAAACTACGTCGTATGTACAAGCTTGCCTTCTAGCAAAGATTGATTTTCTGACTTCGTGTAGCGATTGTGGACAAGTGAACTTTTGTCGACATAGGCCTTCTTGAACTGATGCTCAAGGGTCAACTTAAACGCTTTGAAAATTATTCGAGATTCGGTAAGTTTCCAAAAACAAGATTCTAATTTCAAAAGCTTGGCAAAATTGTGATTTTGGTTCTTAACTTAAAAATATTTGAAGTCTTGAAAAACATAAACTGATTCTGTTTTCAAAGGCTTCTTTCTGATTTTTTTGAAATAGTTCTTAGTTTCCAAAAATTCTGAAAATTTTACAGAGAATAGATTCAGAAAATATTTTTATTTTTATTTTATATGCTATATATTCATGAAATTAAATCCAAAAATAGACCTCACTCAAACATTCGCGACAGACTTACCAGAAAGTCAAAGGTTTAGAAAAACTATTATTTTTTTTATGCCCAGACCTCCGATTTCTATAAAATTGGGTCTTGTTAGAAATCTATGGATTTCAGTTTTCCAATGAGACTATTTTCAATCAAATTGGTTTATTGTGTAGAAAGATATTGAATAATAACCTAACCTCTGGTTTTTTAGAATTTGTTTCGATTTTAATAAAATTTCTCCAATTTTATTGGTACTGTTTTACAAGCCTAAAATTCTTGAAAATTTTATTTCAAGTGTGTTAGTGTGTTAAAGTATACATGCGAAATTTTGAATTATTCGTAGCAAAGGATAACGAAGGATAAATCATTTACCGAACATGTGTAAAGTGCAGAAAAATAGGTTTTTCAGATTTTTATATTCGTGCTTATGTTTTCGTCCGAATTAAAATTGAATCTACAACTATAAAACAATAAACAAAAATCCTAATTGTCATGTAAGCATAAGGAGATTGAGAGGTCTATAATCTTATGTTATGTTATGGAGTAGAAAGAATCAAAATTAAAATATATAATGAATAGCATACAAATGAAAGAGAGGCGAGGCAGCATATGAACCTTGATTAATACATCATCATGGAGACCTGTACTCCTTAATTACAACCCCCATAAAGTTTAATGAAAAAGGAGATAATTATGAGAGCATGAAGGAAGAATGGACCTAAGGCGGAAGGTGGAGGACGGCTGGTGGTTGACGGTGCCTTCTTCTTCCTCTCTTCCTCCTCTCTCTCTCTCTCTCTTTCTCTCCCTCTCTTTCTTTCTCTCTTTCTCTCCTTCTTGTTGGATGATTGGTTAAACTCGGATTGATGGTTTGCAGCCCCTTTGAGGCTCCTTTTATAGGCCAAAGGCTTCTTCTTTGCTACAAAATTTCATAAGGTAAGTTGCCTTATTGAAGATGGTTGCATTTGGCAAGTGAATGCTGACAATTCTTGCCAAAAGTTGCTCCCTTGGATAAGATAAGTGAAGTGCTGCATATGGACCTTCCAAACCGGTTGTTTTGTTGTCTTTTGGCAAGTAAGTTTTCTCAAGTAGGTTCAGCCAAGTGGGTTCGGTCAAATAGGTTGAGCCAAATGCTGTAGAAGTTTCTTCACCTATGAACTTATGGTCATGAAAATGCCCTTTAAGGTGATTGAATATGAGATCCTCACATGCCTTATCCGTTTCAGTAACCAAATCAACCTGGCCTTTATGCTCTACGCGCTTGGATTGATAGAATCCTTTCTGGATCATGTCTCCAGCTCCTTTGGCAGCTTCATTAGCCAAATTTTTGGCGGACAGTTTTCTAAAAAGGGGGACAAAGCTACTTGAAAAGATAAGTGGTTGCTTCCTCTCGGACTTAGTTCAATGCGCCCATAACCAGAAGAAGATCGGTCTTCTTGGATTTGAGAATTCATACATTGGATTTGGCAAGAAGTCAAGGCTGGAATCGGGTGAGGTTTGGTGTGGTAAGTTGTTTAAATCAGACTTGTGGCTTGAATCTGTAATTGGCTTCTTCTACTACAGACTTTCCTTTTCAAGATAAGCAGCATGAAAATAAAGGATTCACAGCAGTCCCATTCATCCATGGAAGGCTTGATTCGATGTCATTTATGTGTTTAATGAAGTCAACATATGTTGCTTGGATATCTAACCCAAGAAATAGCCATTGCCCATCTGAGTGTTAGTGTAGTGACCTTCCAAACCGAGCATGATTGTTGAGGTCGGTTGCAACCTTACTGGTTTACTTACCATATTAATCCACAGTGGCTGCTATCGGGAAGATGTTGGAGTTGTTTTGAGGGCTTACCAAATCAGCCCGCCTTGTGATGGTGTTGTCCATGTTGAGGTTAACTCAAGCTTGTTGGCTAGAATTCGGTAGGTAAATATATCTAATAAGAGGATCGGCCAGCCCAATAGCTCGCTTGAAATGGCAAGTTACCTTTCTCCAATCTTGCTCAAATCTACAAATTATGTATCGAGGCTGCCTATAGCAAGTCGTATAATTTTCCATATTGAAATTTGTAAGACTTGGTAAGTTACCAAACTGCATACCAAAACCACTTATAGCAAGTCATCTAATTCATTTGTACCGAGATTGGTAAGTTTTATCTTGGTGATTTGCCAAATCAAACATCACAGCCAAGTCGAGTATCACTTTCCCTTTGTAGATGATGCTTACTTTTCCTCCTGGACGCCAACCTTCCTTTCTAAACACCGACTTTCTTTTTTGATACCTGAAACTAAAAAATGACAAGTTACCTTGCCCAATAGTGCCGAAATAGGCTGGTGTTCGATCGTTGCCTTTTTGGTCCATACCACCTCTTCTTTTTGGAGAATTTACTTCCTTCCAGTCAGAATTTTATATATGGCATGGTTTCAAACATTTTTTAAAGAAAACATTTTTATATTTGAAAACATCAAATTTAATGAAATCTTCAAATATTATTTTTAGGAAACACTGGCTTCATTCCCAATATTTTTCTTTTTATTTTTTTCTTTAAAGAAAAATTGTTTGAAATCATTTTTCCTTAGAAGGCAATCATTAAAAAGGAAAAATCCTATAGATTTGGTCTTGAGGGTAAAATAGTTATTTTTATAAAAAAATTCCAAATTTGATTTTTTTTTTAAAGAGATCCAATATATCATCATTTTGAGATTGCTAGAAAATTTTGATGCCAAGATGAGTTCATTTGATGTATTTTTATTTTAAAACCCAAAGCTGCCAAAAATAAGATTTCTAAAAGATGAAAAAAAAAAATTTAAAAAAATTTTAGGTGTTTACAGATGCTCCTCTTTCGCATAATCCAAATTTATTTGGATAATGGTAAAGAAGAAAACACCCATTTAATTTTCTTCCCAGATTTATCTTAAGAGTATGAATTTTTTTCCTTATTTCATATCATCAATTTTCTTGGATTTATTTTTGTGTAGGAAGGGATTTTAAATAAAGGGAACTTGACAAGAACACCTAGTCCTAGGGTAATTGTGAATGGATGATCATTTTATGAATGCATGTATATATATGGAATGTAAGGTGAATGAGATGTATATGTTTAGAGATCCATACATTTGATTTGTGAACTTGAGAAGAAGCCTATGAAGGTTGGCAACCTCAAGCAAGATGGTCCCTGTATTGTTCTTTTTGATGTTTAGGGTTTTCAAAATTTCTTTACAAAAAGAAAACTCCTTTTGGTTTCTATCAAAAGGACTTCCAATTTCTTACATTTCCCATCACTCGGGTTTTAATACCCACTAATCAGCAGAGGTTTTATAGAAGATTTTGAATAACATTTCAAAGTTCAATTTCTTATATAACAAAGTCTAATTCTCAAACAAAATGAAATCCAAATAAGTAGGTCATATTCCTACTCTAGGATTTTAATGGTAAACTTTTTTTCCATTGGGATGAGTAGTGTGAATTTCAGAAAAGAGTTATCCACGGTCCCTTCTAAAGCGTCCCGATGTATAAGGTAAAGAAATTTTTGATAAAAAATTACTCTTTTGAGCTTTGGTTTTTCTTTTCTTTTCTTTCAAATGCTACCTCTATATTGAAGGTTTTTGCTTTCCCTTTTCTTTTCTTTTTCTTTTTGGAAGACCTCTATATTAGAGGTTTTGTTTTTCTTTTCTTTTGATTTTACCAATTTTTCTTTTTTTGGGGGAGAGAAATGAAGTTGAGGAATACAACTCATCCCTTTAGATACTCGATTAAGCCAAAAACATCATATTTCCTAATAGCACATATCATTTGAAGATATTTTGTATTTTGAACTAAGGCTCTGTAGACACCCAAAAATTTTTTTCAAAATAATTTGATCTTTTACAAATTTTATCTTTTTAAGAAAAATTTGTGGTTTTGTGTCTTTTAAGGGTTTTCAAATAAAGACACCTTAAACGAACTCATTTCCACACCAAAATTTCGTAGCAACCTTAAAATAAGGGTAAATTGTACCTCTCTCAAAAAATCAAATTTTGATAAAGAACCAAAAAAATGACTGCTTTGCCCTCAAGCTCAAATTGGGAGCATTCTGCCTTTTCAAATGAATTTCATCTAAAGAAATGATGGTTTGAAACAATTTTCTTCAAAAAAACAAATAGAAATGAGACATTGGGAACCAAACCTACAAAATATTTGCAAAATATCAAAATTACAAAAATTACAAAAACCTTTTGAAATCAAAACCAAATCAAATTCAAATCAGACCTCAAAAACTCACCTGATTGATGATAGTCTTACCCCGATACTGTACACCCATCAAGAGTTAAAGTGGTTCGAGACCTCACACCTATCAAAAGGGTTAAAGTGGTCTGACACCCTACACCCAATAAAGGGTTAAAATAGTTGAAACGGTAAAGACCAACTCACGAAGCGAAAGTAGGTCGCTCGTGCAAACAAACACTGGGAATGAAACTCAGTTGTTTTCAAAAGAATATTTCAAGATTTTGATAAAACTTGATGTTTTCAAATATATTTTAAAATAAATAGTTTTAAAAAATCAAAAAAGAAATATTTGAAACCATAAATAAAAAGGGATAAAACCCAAATCAAATCAAGGATAAGAACAAATCAGGATGAGAGCGAGGATCAAGGCGACAATTGAGTCAAGCCTAGGACCAAGCTCATTCATCAAATAGGGACCGAGATAAAGGATCAAGTCTCAAGTGGGCTAAGGAAGGCGAAACTACCATAGGATATACCATACCCCATGTCAAGACTCAAGCCAAGATACTAGGGGCAAGTAAGAGACACTAGGGTGGGTTAAGCTCACCCACTCAGGTCCACAACGGCTCAAAAGCGGGGTTGCACCCAACCCATGCACGTGAAGAGGCTAACCTTGGATCAAGAAGAATGACACCATGGATTGCTTTAGGTTGCATCAAGTCGAGCCGAACTGCACCTTGGCCGATTGTGACTCACTTGGCTCAACAACACACATAATCACACCATGTCAAATTGAAAAGGGGTTACACCTTGGCGAGACCTAGTCTACCTTGGTTGGACCAAACAAGGGGCCACGTCTCACCATGGCCCAACACACATAGGAGCTTACCTAACTCACCAAAAAGGGGACCACCAAGCCATGTGAATCAGCCCCACAACTGGATCCAAACTTGAGCCAAAGAGGCTCCACTCGATCCACATTGTGGAAGCCTCTAACAGCCCCCCTCTTGGCTTATAAATAGAGGTCTTGGGGGCTCATTTCCAACATTGAAGGGAGTGTAGAAAGGGATCTAAGAGAGATAGTAGGTGTTGCAAAAAGAGAGAGAAATAGAGAAAAGAGAGAAAGAGAGAGTGAGAAAAGAACGCAAGAAGGGATCGTCCCCATCCTTGGAGTCGGGAGCCATTGGAGGAAGTGTAAGTATGCTTTCTTCCTCTTTTGTTAATCTTAATTCTTTCTTCCTCTTATTCAATTCAAAAAGGGGTTGTATTAATGGAGATTTAGTCTCTCCCCATGTTCTAATAGAGTAGAAATGTTGTACGTTTCATTTCGTTTACGTTTATGCATTTTACTTGTTTGATTTCATGTTCCTCTACCTCTCTATATTTTATACACTCTTATATCTCCTAATCTCCTCTATGCTAAAGATAAATATGTATTTACATTCATTTCCATTCAGTCATTTGATTTAAATTAGTTGTGGATTGCTTTTAATTTCTGATGAATGCATTCACGTATGTTGTAAAAAAACTGAAACTCTGTTTTCCAATATCCAGCATACATCTGTTGTTGCATTTTTCATTTCTAAACCGCTACTCCAAATGATCTAAAATTTGGAACACTGAATCTACACACATAATCCCACTTATAATAACATTTTCAAGAATTTTAGAGTCGTGTAACATCATAAATAAAATATAGAAAAATCAGTCAAATTCAAAGTCAGTTCTGAAGCAGTCTGTTTTTCTTACAATAGGGGTTACGTAATCTTTCCATAACTGGTTGCTTCTCTATTTAGAGGGATTGCATGCTTCTTGATGTAGGTGCAAGCTTTTAACTCGGTCTTTGATTGCTTGTTGCATATGATTGCTTCTTTTTTAAGTTCGCAAGATATGTGAATCTTTACAGCTTTACAACTGATTTTTTGGAACAAAGCAAATTTTCAAAATTTTGTTTTGGCTTTGTATTTGGATCCGATTCAGTGTGTTTGGTATTTGGATTCGATTCAACTGGTGGTTGTATTTGATCCAATTTGGATTTGGATTTGAGTTTGTCTATGCTTATATATGATCTGGTCTATATTTGAATCTTGTATTTGGATATGATTCAGTTGGTGTTTGTATCTGCTCCAGTGTATGTTTCTCTTTTCAAATAAATGAATGATTAAAAAGTTAAACCTATCCAACAAGTCATAAAGACAATAAGAGAAAACAAAAGGAAAGAAAGGTAACATTTGAATTGATTATGTCCATGCTTAGCACAATTTTCTTCCAACCATTCTGAATCAAATTGGCTCTTGTAACCACCAAAAGATCAAATCCTAAATAAGAGGTTGATAGGGACTGGATTGGATACAAATACCAATATAATTTGGATTATATCCAAACACAAACTGAATAAGATACAAACATAGATTGGATCGAATCAAGATTCAAATACCAAAGCAAATTAGATCACATTTAAATACACACTGGAACACCCTAATATCGACCTTACCAATGCAACCTCAACAATGAGATGGGAAATACCCGACCCAATTAGGTTTTGGGTTCGGGTACAGGCATACACACATAGACATCCATAAGCTCCGTACCTCTTTCATTACCTGTTGGGGAAAAGAGAACCCAAACTCGTACCTGCCCCACTGAGATTTGGGAGCATCCATCCCCCAGTCAACCCATTGCCATCTCTACATGCATAGCTATCTATTACTGGACGACTTCGGATCTTGCAAAGAATCCGGTGGAAGTGGTGTACGAACCCCCTGTGACAGCGCCGTTTGAATGACCAGTTGGAAACTCTCACTCACACGCCCACGAAAGCTGCCTGTAAATCACTCGATCACAAGTGAGTGAAGTACCTCTATCCAACAAGAAATACCCCTAATTCAGATCCTAGTTCAACCCGGATAAAATATCAAACCCTAAAACGAATTGAACACGGATGACTCAAACCACTCTAAATCCGAGCACCATGTGACGTGCAGACTGTGTTGCCCTGATGCGGTCGGGCAAAGTAAGGTGGGGTCCACCTCGGTCCCAAACACGAAGCGGTTAACCGATCCCTTAATCGTTTCTTCGCACTCGTTGTTTTCCATGGGAGGGCAATGGCGGAGCAGCAGAACCCATTGGAATTGGTGCTTCGGACGTGCGACTCGCTAAGCAAGTGCGCCCAGGCGAGGATCTCCCACGCGATCGACGGCATCCGGTGGCACGACGGCGAGGGACGCCCTCGGCCCTCGTTCGGCCTCCCCTTGGTTGCTCCCGTCCTTTCCTTTCTCTCCAGTCCTCTTTCTCTCTCTCCCCGTGGGGAAAAGGATGGTGCCGCTGATTTGTCCGCATCCGATAAGGTATCGCTTCTCTCTCTCTCTCTGTGTATGTATGTGTGGGTGACTTCGCACGCGTGGACGTGTGCTTTTAGTGTGTGGGTCGTTTTCTTTTTAAGGTGGGTGTTGATGGTTGCACCCTTTTGTCAGTGGGAACCATTGGTTGTCATGTTTTCTTCGATATCATTTGGTGGTGGCCAAATGTTTGAAAGAATTTGAACTCCACGTCTCGCGAGAGAAAGTGGTTTATTAGTGAGAAAGCTCGCTGGTTTAGTTATTTTGGGATGAAATTCGAATTTTCCACTTCCTACCTCTGCGACTCTGGATATTGAGAACTCTCTATTTATCACGAAGCGTTTATCTTTTCCCTACAATGGAATGTGTGCAGAATTGGCTGCTTGGTTGGTCAATGATCTTTTTCTAGTTGATGCTTGGATGGTTTTGTTTCTTTATGTTTTGGCATGCTAGTATTTGTTATTTGAGAGAGCTTTTGATTACTTCGTTTCTCATTGGGACAGTCTCCAAGACCCTTGACAAAGGAAGAGTTGGGAAGGTGTACCTGGACTCTTCTTCATGCAATTGGAGCGCAGGTATTCTCGTGGTTGGTTCTTTCTCTCTCCCGCTAGTTCCGGTCCTTGCTTTTAGTAGTATTGGTTTCTCCGTTATGCTTCCGTGTCTACTTATGAGCTATTGTGATGCATTAATGATGCTTTATGGTGTTTTTGAGGTTGAAATGTTCGTAGGTTTTACCGAATCCAAATAATGTGGAATATGTGGTCATACACACGGATGACTGAGAGCTTGGGAATAAGTCTTTACACGATGAGACTTTACCCCTCCATACCCAGTCCCAACCCAAATAACGGAGGTGATCTGCGCGAGGTAGCCTACATCCAGTGTAAATTTTTCTCATTTCTTCTATTAAGGGTGTGGTCTTTCTAAATGCTTCCAATCCCATCAAAACTCCAAAGTTAAGCATGGTGTAGCAATAATAAGACTGTGATGGTTCCCCCGTAGAAAGTTCAGGCGTTGCATTCTCTTACTGACCCCACCGAGTCTTAAAAAAAAAAGCTTGGTTAAGGTAAGACAAGACCCTAGAATGAATATGTTGTTTACAAATTTCTTTTAGGTGCAACTTCAAAGAAGAAAAGATGTATTTTAGTTTCTAAAGGATAGATGATAAAAGTTGTATGGATCCTGGTTTTCTTCTGTAAGCCAATCACCATCTAGTAGGGCTGGGAAATTAATGAGCCGCTAGTGGGTCAGCTTCTTTCTGGTGCATAAAGTGTTTATTTAAATTTATGGAGTAATCTTTTGCAAGAAACTTATAAAGTAAGCTCAATGAGTTGACCACATGTTGTGAGTGGTGTGGCATAAGAGCATGTTTGTGCTTGGCATATAAACATGTTGAACGCATTGGACTCATAAATCCGTTGGCACTAGAAGGGTAGAATGGTCCAAGGGCAGGGAAGATGCTGATAATAAGAGCAGATCTTATCCATACTTGATGCCTTGACAACAAAGAAAACGCCATCAAGAAATGTTCTTGATCTATGTAACCAATATATGCGAACAGGAATTTTTCTCATTTGATGCTGATCACTGTCATATTTATCCAATTAACAATTTAGTTTTCATCTGAACCATTGACCTACCGTGGTTATTTCTCAGATTGGTGCCATCTTAACTTCTAAAACATGCATAAGCATGGATGGTCCCCTACTTTCAAGTCCATACGATTAAGCATTGTTTCCTTGGCCAGTATAGATCTTGGTACTGCACAGAGCCAAACTAAACCTTACGCAATGGAGTAAAAGTTGATGCACCCTGAAGTGACCAAGTTGTATCCTGGAGGTGGCAGCAGATCAGTCACAACAGCAAAGTCAATAAGCTATTTGATTAAGGTTGAGGTTACATGATTAGACTTGGTTGCATCCACTGGAAGAGGTGGATATTAGCAGCTCCTTGCATCCAATATCTAATTCTTTAAATTCATTGTTGAAAGGGTAGGAAAAGATCCAGGATTATGCAGCCTCCGATATTCTGCAAGGAATAAAACAACACTCAAAGAATCTAAGTTTTTATTTCTGCATGCATGTTTTGAGTCTGAATGAAATCTCCTTGATATTTTCAGTATCCTGAGCACCCAACAAAGCAACAGAGACGAGATGTGAAAGAACTGGTAAGTTCCTATTTCTCTGTACTTCTTTCCTTCTGTCTAAATGCATACTATTGCATTAGACGTGTCTAGTAGCCTCTCTCTTTGACGTACACACACATAAGATGCTTGCATCCAAATATGTATTTGCTCTCTTGTTATATTGTTATTCAAACATTGCATGCTATATTTCAATTCCGTGTATGGGACAATGGACAGAATTGACAACCTATTCAATATTAGTACTTGGAAAACCATATGTTCTTCTCTCTTTCTTCTTCAAATGTCGAAGTTAGCTGTGGAATCAAAATTATCTTTATGATCTAAGAAATGGGATTTGGGTGAGTAGTGTAAGAGCAGATGAGACTTCATTCAATTTGGAAGAGAAGATATGGTACTTTAAGTGCATGAGCAAATTTTCTAGTAATTCATGATCCAAGAATATATGTACCTGAGCCCACCTAGTATGAGAAAAAGCTTGATTTTGGTTTCATTAAGGTCTATGGTTATGGGATGTAATCATGGATAGGGCTATATAGTTCTAAATATTTTATATGGAGGCAGTATTTGTAGAAATAAATAAAAAGTAGTCTTTTTAAAGCATGAATTAGATGTCATGTTTGATTCCTGTGGGTGTTATGCACATGTTTGTGTTGAAGCCCAATATAGGCCTTAGTGGTAAGATCTCTTACTAACACCGGCAACGGCAACTAATGTTGTCCTCCTAAACCAACTAGCCTTGTATCAAAACGTTTCTTTGATCACATACAAACCCATGGTTGAACAAAAGGAGTTTTTGTTGTGAAAGATGAAATGGAGATTGCATAAGATAACCTTGTCGACTCTAGACACTCAAAGGAGAAACCACATTATTGACCAAGGCATTGCTAGGCGGTAGTGCTCCTTAAACAACACGGCCTTATCAATGGAGTTTAAGACGGTAGAAGCCGACTAGTGGTGTCCTGAACACCACTCTTCAACCCTCTCTCTAGATCTCTCTCATTCTCTTAATGGTTGAATGTCTTTTCTCTCATAATCGGCTCCTTTTTATATCTCAAGGGATTAGGCATAAGACTCTAATACCCTTCATGGGGCTAGGCGGACCAGTCACCCCTTATTGACTTCGAGTGCATCAATAGGATCCACTCGCTAAAGGTACAGGCATGCTTGGTGCAATCCACTTTAATCGGGTTAGAGGAGGTTAAATCTCTCCTGGGATAAGGGCACACAACGTGTGGGGCGCATCACGAGAGGCTATCATGCCAGAGTAAGGCGCATGAGAAACACGGGGTGTTGTCATGTCGAGGTAGTACGATCTATGTTATCAATAGTGGTTAGCGGGTTGTTAGCGATCAACCTTGATATAGCGGTAGTGGGGATATAGCATATTTAACGGTACACTTTTATTTATGATTAAAAAATTATATATATATATATAATAGGTTCTCTAATTTCTAAGAAATATCAAGAAACACAAGCACTTTTTTGATAAATGTAAATAATCAGGCATACGTGTTGTTTATACAACTCATAGTTCTTAATCAATATGGCGAGTCTTTGGCAATTCTTTTATCAGAATGTGGTGAAGAGCTCCAAAAAGAAGGATAGGATGCAAGGTGAGACAAGCTCTCGTGATTCACTCTCCGACCGCTGTTGGAGGGGTGGCCCCTTTTGAAAATTTGAAATTTTACACAAACTTCTGAAAGAAGGATTCAGCTATGTTACAGGAATATGTTGAGATATTTGAGATCATAACCTGTTGTCGGGTTGATTCATTATGCAAATTCTTAAAGTGTCCTATTTGAATAGCAGAACCCTTCTGGTCAATCATTAAGATCATAAATGACAGTTTGCCTCTAGAAGTTTGTCATTGTATGCCAGTGCATATGAAGTGATCCTTAAAGATTTTGAGGATGCGACTGTAATAAAGTTTCCTGCCAACAAATTTTGTCATTATACGATGATATGCGTAGACAATGTAGAAGATGAAAGACATACTTAAATGAGATCCGGAATATTGTTACAAGAGGCATAGAAAGAGAAGTGTTGAAAGGAAGCAGCAAAAGATTATCTTCTTTTCCCTAACCTTGAATGCTAATATAACAATAGAAAGGCAACAATATTGATTAGGAATCCAGATTCATACCCCGCTTGGTTTTGGTTTTGATCATGTAGTATATGGAGGCAACCAACAGATTGATGTCATGGTGAATCCAGGTCATATGACAATGCCGGAAATCTCTAGATAATGACATGGCAATTTTGCAAGAATAGGTCATAAGCATTTAACATGCTTCAAGTTAACATGGCGATTAGCCAGATAATGGGTAGTGCTGCTTATCATATGAACGAGAGGGAGAGGCGGGACAGGGACGAATGAGCGGGAGTGAGAGAAAGGAGTACCTATAGGCTGTGACGGATGATGGGTGGTGGTCGTGCAGGTGGTGGCAGAGGGAGCAGCGGTGAGAGGTGGGAGAGACAACAAAGGCGAGAGAGAGAAGAGAGAAATGAGTACCTTTAGGCAGCAACGAACGATGGTTGGTGGTCGTGCAGGTGGTGGTTGAGGGAGCAACGGTGAGAGGCGGGAGAGAGAGAAATGATAAGAGGTTGCGTCTGCATTAGAGGCGAGGTGAGGGTTATTTTGTTTTATTTGGATCGGGTGACCCAATCCAATTGGATTGACCCACCCAAAATGATGTCATTAACAAATGAACACTAACAGTGCTATAGCGGACCGCTATAACACTGTTCGCAATGCTATAGCGGCCCTGGCGGGTTGTCCGCTAAGGGCCACCCGCTATAGCGTTTTTAGCACCGCTAAAATGCTATAGCGCGCTGTTGATAACATGGAGTACGATGCATGAGTGCATGCATTGCGAGGTACTATCACGTTGGGTTAGTGTCATGTTAAGATTGGATGGTGCACTAGCGTGTGCACTCCGTGATGGGCCTCATTGATGCCATGACAATTCTCTCATTGGTTTTTCGACTCTTCCTCGAGATCACGTGATATCCATGTTATCATATTTTCATAGATCTGTTACTAGAAGCCATGTGTTCTTCGACTTCACATTATTCTCACCTTACGAAGTACCAGGTAACCTTTCTTGATCCTTTCCCATGTTCTTCATGTTGCACAATTGTAAATACCTAAAAATTTTCAAAAAAAAATTGTTTTCAAGTCTTCCTTTACAAGCAAAATTATGGTTAGTCTTTTAAGGTTTCTTTCAACGAATACACTTTAAGCAAGCTCATTTCTAACCCAAAATTTTGTGAGAACCTCAAAATGAGGGTTATTTTGAGCCCTACAAAAAAAATTGAATTTTGACAAAATCCAAAAAAAAATGGTCATTTTACCCTTGAGGTTGTATTAGTGAAATTTCGCTGTTTCAAACATGTTTCCTTTAAAGAAGGGGTTTTAAAAGTCAAAAGGAGGCATTTGAAATCAAAATAAGTTCTAATTGCAAAACATTTTCAAAATGACCATTTTATCCCTCTATAATACTTGAATTAAAAAGATGAAAAAATAGAATAAACATGCTAAAAACGTAGAGGAGAAAGGAGCAACAACTAAGCCTTTTCCCATACTAGACGGGGTCGGCTACATGGATTCTTTGTTTCCACAGATCTCTATCGTGTGCCATGTTAGCAGTTAACTCCCAATAAGCTAGATCATTCTTTATTGTTTCTTTCCAACACTTTTGTTGTCGTCCTCTACCTCTTTTAATACTTTCCAAATTTAGGTTTTCTAACCTTCTTACAGGTTCTTCTTTTGATCTTCTTTCTATATGTCCAAACCATCTTAAACGATGTTCTCTCATTTTATCCTCTATTGGTGCCACTCCTAATTTATTTATAATAACCTCATTATGTATACGGTCTTTTCTTGTATGACCACTCATCCATCTCAACATCTTCATTTCTGTCACAGACATCTTTTGTACATGTTGATGATTAACTGCCCAACACTCATAACCATAAAACATGGCAGGCCTAATTGCTGCTCTATAATATTTACCTTTTAATTTTAATGGTATCTTCTTATCACAAAGAATACCTGATGCTCCTCTCCATTTTAACTAACCAGCATTAATTCTATGTGTAACATCTCCATCAATTCTTCCATCACTCTGAAAATTGACTCTAGGTATTTAAAACTTTCCTTTTGGGGAATGCAATGTGTGCCAATTTTAATTTCTATGTCCTCTGAAGTAACCAAATGATCAAACATACATTCCATATATTCTATCTTTGTTCTACTAAGTCGAAGGCCTTTGCTTTCTAATGTTTCTCTCCATAGTTCCAATTTTCTATTAACTTTTTCCTTAGACTCCTCCACTAATACAATGTCATCTGCAAATAACATACACCAAGGTACTTCATCTTGAATATGTTTTGTTAACTCATCCATCAGCAGTATAAATAAGTATGGACTTAAAGTTGATCCTTGATGTAACCCAATATTAACTTCAAAGAAGTCTGCCATTCCTTCATGAGTCCTCACACATGTTTTTGCACCATCATACATGTCTCTTATAAGGTTAATATATGTCAATGGGATACCTCTTTTTTCCAAAGTTCTCCAAAGAACCTCCCTCGATACCCTATCATAAGCTTTTTCTAGATCAATAAATATCATGTGAAGGTTTTTCTTTTTTGCTCTAAAATGTTCCATAAGACGTCTCAAAAGGTGAATCGCTTCGATAGTAGATCTGCCTGGCATGAATCCAAATTGGTTCTCTGTTGTACTTATACTTGTCTTAACCTACGTTCGATAATTCTTTCCCATAATTTCATAGTATAACTCATTAACTTGATACCTCGATAATTCACACAATTTTGAATGTCTCCCTTTTCTTTTATATGGGTATAAGTGTACTTGCTCTCCATTCCTCGGACATCTTTTGGTTTTTCCATATTTCATTAAATAGTCTTGTGAGCCAAGTGATTCCTATTTCTCCTAGTATTTTCCAAACTTCTATAGAATATTATCTGGTCCTACCGATTTACCACCCTTCATATGTTTAAGAGCCTCTTTGACTTCATTCTTTTGAATACGTCGGTAGAAATTGTGGTTTATATACTTTTCTGACTTGCTAAATCTCTTAAACTAATACCAACATCTTTATTTTCATTAAAAAGATTATAAAAATAGTTTTTCCATCTATTTCTTATATCATCATTTGCCACTAGAATTTTTTCATCCTCGTCTTTTATGCATCTAACATAATTAAGATCTTTAGTTTTCTTATCTCTAGCCCTAGCTATCCTAAAAATATCTCTTTCACCCTCTTTTGAGTTGAGTTTTTTTATATAAGTCCTCCCAAATCTTAGCTTTTGCTTCACTAACGGCCTTTTTCGCTTTCTTCTTTGCTTTCTTATAAGAGTCTAAAGTTTCACTAGTTTTGTTAGCATAATGTAATTTGTAACATGCCCTCTTTGCCTTGATTTTATTTTGTACTACTTCACTCCACCACCAAGCTTCTTTTTGTGCCGGTACACCTCCCTTAGATACCCCTAACACATCTTTCGCCACTTTCCTAATATGTATAGCCATATTGTTCCACATATCACAGGGTGTACCAACATAATTCCAAACATCTCCTCGAAGGACTTTCTGTTTAAATATATCTTCTTTCACGCTTTTGAGGTTCCACCATTTAGTCCGAATAGCTCGATGCACTCTTTTCTTCTTTGTCCATTTTTTTATTTGTAAATCCATAACTAAAAGTCGATGTTGGGTGGTTAAGCTTTCTCCTGGAATTACCTTACAATCTTTACAACACGCTCTATCTTTTTTTCTACAAATAAAGTAATCAATTTGTGTTTGTGATAAGCCACTCTTATAAGTAATTAAATGTTCATCTCGTTTTTTGAAGATTGTATTGACTATAAAGAGATCAAATGCCATAGCAAAATTTAAAATCTCCCTACCTTCCTCGTTTATATCCCCAAAACCAAAGTTTCCATGAATCCCTTGATATCCGAATGCCTCTTTACTGACATGTCCATTTAAATCTCCTCCTAAACAAATCAACTCCCTTTGTGGAATCTTTTGAAACACCTTATCTAACTCTTCCCAAAAAACCGTGTATATACTATCTTCTAGTCCTACTTGGGGTACGTAAGCACAAACTATATTCAAAACCTCTGCTCCTAACACTAATTTCAACGTCATGATTCGGTCACCATATCGTTGTATGTCTACTACACTCTCCTTTAAATCTTTATTTATGATAATACCAACTCCGTTTCGAGCCTTTTCTTTACCTGAGTACCATAATTTAAAACTTGTATACTCTATCTCCTTTGCTTTTTCTCCAACCCATTTTGTCTCTTGTAAACATAGAATATGAATCTTTCTCCGAATCATAGTATCTACCACCTCCATTAGCTTACCGGATAATGTTATGATATTCCAAGAACCAATACGAATCTTATTATCTAGGACTAGCTTCCTTACCCCCCGCATCCGTCCATAATCAAAATGCGAAGACCCTCTCTGAAAAATTTTCTCTACATTCGGGCGGCAATGTAGTGGGACTAACTTCTTTACCCACACCCGTTCATGATGTGGGAACCCTCTCTGCAATTGATTCACTACATTCGAGCGAAACTGTAGTGAAAAAGGAGCAGGACTTCAAAAAATGAGAAGACTTAAGTTCAATGATGACTAAGTCCACCTAAAGGGTGTAAATTAAAAAGACCAAAATACCCCGACAAAGGGCAGTCCTACACCAAGCGACCCTACACCTATCAAACGGTTAAAGCGGTCTAGAAAGGTTAAAGAAATCAACTCACAGAGCGATAAATAACAAAATCGTCAATCTAAAACAAAGAAATAAAAAGCTCAAAATATCCCTGATTGAGAAAGATCCTACACCAAATGACCCTATACCACTAAAAGGTTAAAGCGATCTAGAAAGGTTAAAGAGATCAATCCACAAAGCAGACAATGGTAAAAGCGTATCGTCGACTACCACGTGTGCAATCACGGGCCTCCCACACCACCACCATAGACCTCCCGCGAGCAGCCACCATGTCATCAAGCACCAACACGTGGCCACCATGCGCCAGGGGGTCCCGCTAAGCACCAGGATGGGCCCTGCGCTTGTTGCTTGGTAACCTTTTTGGATCGCTTCAACCTTCTGGTGGTGCAAGGTCGCTTGGTGTACGATCTTTCTCGATCAAGGCTATTTTGAGTTTTTTTTTATATTCTTATTCTAGATTGACGATTTTGTCATTTTTTGCTCCGTGGGTTGATCTCTTTAACCTTTTTAGACCATTTTAACCTTCTAATGGGTGTAGGGTTGTTTGGTGTATGATCACCCTTGGTCGGAGTATTTTAGACTTTTCACTTAACGCTTGAACTTTAGCTTTAGTTATCATCGAACTTGAGTCCTTTGAGGTCCCGCTCCTTCTCTGTCATGTTTTAAGCCTGTTTATTCTTCTTCTTTTCATTTTTTTCAATTTGAATATTTTATAGGGGTAAAATGGTTATTTTGTAAATATTTTGCAATTAGAACTTATTTTGATTTCAAATGCCCCTTTTTAATTTTTGCAACCCTTTCTTTGAAAGAAATGCACTTGAAATAACAAAATTTTGCTAGTACAACCTTGAGGGTAAATTGTTTTTTTTATTATTTTGTCATAATTCAATTCTTTTGGGTGGGGTTCGAAGTAACCCTGATTTTGAGGGATAAGGTAGAACTATCTTGAAGGATAAGTTGTAGGAGGTACACGGTGAATTCCCAAGGTCCCTTCTGAAGCATCTTGAGGTATAAAGAAAAAAAATTTGAGGAAAGTTTCTTTGCACTTTGAGCTTTTGGTTTTCTTTTTCTTTTTTTTCTTTTTTTTTTTTATTTTAGCTTTCGAGGTATTAGTTTTGCCCATTTCATTAGAGAGAATGAGACGAGGGAACAACTTATCTATTTAAACACTTCATCTAATCAAGTATGCCCTATTTTCATAATACCACCTACTATTTGAAAATATTTTGTTGTTTTGTACTAGGCCCTATTTTGTAAAATAAGGATTTTTGAGATGTTATTTAGTGATTTTTAAAACACTCCACCTTTTCATAGAACACTAATTCCTATGTAAGAGATATACTCAACTTAACCCCCTCTTCAAGAAACTAAAGACGATCCATTTGTAAAAGCATTCAAAAGAATTGGTGATAGACTCTAAACATGATATCTTTTAGATATTCGGCGTTTATATGGTCTATCAAGTTTTTTCCGTCAGCATCAATTGACCAATATGCATTATTGGTTGTTGCCCCTTTTATGACACGGGGACCTTTCCAATTGGGCCGCTATTTTTCGAGAGGATGTGAGCCCCTTCGGTGTATGGTTTTTAACACGAGATCTCCTACCTTAAAGTGACGAGCTTTCATGTATTTCTCATAATGTTGGGCTATCTTTTATCAGTATGCTTGTGTATAATTCATGGCAAAGAGTTTCTCATCAAGCAAGTCGAGCTTGACTAGTGTAGCTTGTTGTAGGGTCTCTAGGAGTGAACGATGTTAATGGGATGCATGTCATGTATAAATGTATTCTCATAGGAGATGATGGACATACATGCTCAATGAATAACTAATGTATTCATGTTTGCAAAGGGTGTTTAGGGAATGCAAGCTACACTCCCCTAGTTTGGAGGAGATGAATGACATGGTCATTCACACACCATGGCCGGCAATGTTGTGACATGTGGTGAATGGTATTTAGTGAGATGCATGAATAACCACACTATGCCATTGGACATCTTGGTTTTTGAAATGGATTAGAAATATGCATGACATGATCGTAGCCTCTGATGCATTTAGGGTTAAATTCGACTCCTATGTTAACCCCTAGGAGGTCACCTTCTAGAGAGCTTGAGTGTTTGCCCAAATCCAATATTTTATTGATTTTGAGTTCACGTAGATTGTCATCACCCAAATCACCCAAACGCATCCTTCAGGGGATTGACATCCTTTTCATAAATGGTTTTAGGTTTTTTTTTTAAAAAATTTTGTTTTTAGATTTTTGTTTTTTCATTTTTTAGGATTTTGGAGATAACATATACACAATACACAAAACTCAAAGTTAACATCATGTTTAAGGAGGATCTGGGGGTTCAGGTGCATCAAGTATGCGCACTCGGGGTGGAACGGTTTTAGGGTCCTTTTGAAAAAAAATTGTTTTTAGATTTTTGTTTTTTATTTTTTTAGGATTCTGGAGACCCTAAGTGCATCCCAATATGCCCCTAGGGGTGGATGATGTGAGTGCATGTTGTTGAATATCATCTCAATAAACAAGAAAATCAATAAACTGTAAATCAACACATTTGGAAACGAGGGCCGGCGGCTTCTCTAGCTGTTGTGCTCCTCTTCTCTCTCTTATTTCATTTTATTACTTAAAATTGATAGTATTTTAAGTACATGCTTATAACTTGAAAAACGAAAATACCATTAATTAGTAATCCTAATGCTGGACGGATCCTCTTGGATCAGATTCTGGAGGATCTAAATTCAGTTTACCTTCAAAAATTTACACTAACAGAAATTAAATAACAGAAACATAATAAGATAACAAAAAATTAATTTATCTTTAACATGCCCCTTCAAGTTGGTCCTGAATATTCGAAACACCCAACTTGCGAAGAGCTTTTTTTAGTCCACTTGTAGCAATAAGTTTTGTAAGTATATCTGCTAATTGGTCTTTAGAACGAACATGTATGATGTTGAAAATCCCTTCAGTAATCTTCTTTTTAATAAAATGACAATCAACTTTAATATGTTTTGTTCTATCATGGAATACAGAGTTTGATACTATTTGAAGAGCAACCTTACTATCTATGAAAAAATTAATGGGAGTAGTCTTTCCCAATCCAATTTCATCAAATAGAGATATACTTCATAAGCCCTCACACATGCCAAGAGCTATTGCCCGATATTCAACTTTTGTACTCGATCTGGCCACTACCGTTTGTTTTTTACTCTTCCATGAAACAACATTACCTCCTACACGTATTATGTACCCTAAAGTGAATCTTCTATCTTCTGTTGAACCTGCCCAATCCGTATCTGAATAAATTTCATTATTTAAGGATGAATGTGGTCTGAATACTAATCCGTGAGTGATGGACGATTTCAGATATTTGATAATATGGAACACCATGTTCATATGATGTCTAGATGGTGAGTGCATCCATCTAATATTTGGCCTTGTGATTTTAAGATATATTAGCTTGCCCACATCTTCTTAAGGTTTTCAGAATGTAGCTTTCTTTTGTACTTCAATAGGAACGGTACATATCTGACAATCCTCCATCTTTGTTTCTTTGAGTAGATCCATAATATATTTGCGTTCTTAAAAATAAGCAGTCATTACATCTAACAATTTCTATTCCAAGGAAATAATGTAGTTTTCCTAAGTCTTTCAAGTCAAACAAAATATGCAACTCCTTTTTTAATGAAATAATTCCTTCCACATCATCACCAGTAAGAATGATATCAACATATACAATCAAGAGAATTGTTTTCTTTCCTTGCTTAACAAACAATGTGTGATCACTGATGCTGCACATGAAACCCAAGCTAAGTATTCCATCACTAAATTTTTTGAACCACGCTCTAGGAGAATGCTTTAAACCATATATAGATTTCTTCAGTTTGCATATTTTATGTGGTGCACTTTTTAGGTCATAACCCGGAGGTAAGTCCATAAAAATTTCTTCTGTAAGATCTCCTTGGAGAAAAGCATTCTTTACATCCAACTGCCATAAATCTCATCTCTGATTAACTGCTATGCTTAGTAGAATTCTGATTGAATTTAGCTTTGCAACTGGAGCGAAGGTTTCTGTGTAGTCAATACCATAAGATTAATTATAACCTTTTTCTATCAATCTTGCCTTGTATCATTCTGTATTGCCATCAGATCTATACTTTATGGTAAATACCCATTTGCAACCCATAATCTTTCTTTGTTGTGGTAAATTTGTAAGTTCTCATGTCTGATTTATTTAAAGAGTTGTAATTTCTTCTTTTATAGTTCTCCATTCTGCATACTGCATAGTCTCTTCAAATGTCTTTGGAATATAAGATTTTCTTGCATTCATCACAAACAACTGATATTCTTTTGGATAATTAGTATAAGAAACCAGTTTTTGAATTAGATATTTAGTTGCTTCATGTTTTCCCTTCCGAAGAGCAGTAGGTAAATCATCTGAAATAATAGATGAAGTCAAAGGATTTACCTGGGTTGATGATGGAAATGTTTAGGGGAGAGTATCTTGATCAAGAGTAAGATTAGGATTAGGTAGAACTATCTTCCTTTTTCCTCTTAATAAGTATGTCATTCTTTCCTCTTTGAAGGTATGGTCACGTACTCTTCATTTTCCTTTGTATCCATTTCTCTAGGTAGTATCGGCAAGACAATAGAGGTAGGTGTGTGTGGTAAATAGGTCCCATCATCACCAAAGTATGGAATATTTTCATGAAATGTCACGTCCATTGTGACATAGCTCTTTCTTTTTAAGGGATCATAACACTTATATCTTTTCTGAGTGGATTGATATCCCAAGAAAATACACTTAACTACCTTAGCATCAAGCTTCCAAACACCCTTAAAGGTATATGAAATTGTTTTTGAGTAGGACATAAAGAATGAAATGGGGAATTATCATTGAGAACATTATTGAGCATGCGATTTATCAAAAATACGACAGTTAAGATAGTTCCCCCCCCCCCCAAAAAAAAAAAATTTTGAGATATTATTTCCGTTAAAAAAAGTTCTTGCAACTTCTAATATATGTCTAGTCTTCCTCTCGGAGACCCCGCTCTATTGTGGGGAGTATGGGTATAGACATGCGGAAATTTCCACTCCGGGTTCTTAGGCCTGAAGTGAACCTTTTCGTATGTCTAAGTCGCTTAAAGGGCGTGCCAGCTAGCTTACTAAAGCTAGCGAAGTAAGTTTTTGAAATATTTGACTTATGGGGCGACTGTAGACAAGTGAGCTATTTTCGTCGCAAACCTTCTTGAACCGATGCTCAAGGGTCAGTTTGTACGCTTTAGAAAACTCGATTTTGAACAAGTATGACCTTTTTTTGAAAGTGTTTTGATCGATTTGGTTTGTCTTGTTGCAGATTTTATTTCACGTGGGGTTTTGCACGTATCCTATGTCTTTGATTTTAGTTACATAGGCGTGAGATGTGTGCATCAAGTGCCTAAGTCTTGGCGATTTTGCACGGGTGGTTCGAGGTTTGCTTTGATGCAAGTTTGCGCCCTATCTCGTGGTATGGCGGATATGCAATGCAAACTCACATAACTGAACCTTAAAACCCGAATTTGAAAGACATAGCCGAAGGGAAATTGCAAAAGGGAAATATAGCTATATCTTAAGAGCGGAAAGGTTCAATTGTGGGCGTGTGTGTATAAATTGAAAGGCAACTCACACGACTTGAATGTAAAACCCCGCTTGACTTGAATGTAAAGTGCGGAAGGGAAATACTTATATATATATATATGTATATATATATATATGTATATATATATGGGCCCGAAGGTCGCCAACGTGCGTGTATGTGTTGTGTGTAAATGTAAAGACAACGCACGCAGCTGAAATGTAAAACCCAACGGAAAGGGAGATACAACTATATATATATATGAGCCCGGAGGTCGTTAACGTGCATGTGTTGTGTTTATGTGTAAATGTAAAGACAACACACGCAGCTGAACCAGGAAAACGCAGCAGAAATTATAGAGATATGGCTATATCTTAGTGGCTGTCAAGGTCAAAATGGTGCGTGAGGTGCTTGGGCAAGCGCCCCGGTGTTCTTTGGGTGCGAGTGTGTAATTGAAAGACAAACTCACACGACTTAAGGTAACAACCCAGCTAAATTGAAATACATATATATAATAAGAGCGAAGGCTTAATGCACGCGTGTGTGGAGTGTATAAAATCAAAGACAACTCACGCAGCTCTTACTAGAGTCTTAAGAGTAAGAGCGAAGGCTCAATCGTGCATGTGGGTGCTTGTGTACGAGTTAAGAGCTAAGGCTCAAGTGATCGTGTGTGTCTTGTGTATCAAGCACCAATACAACGCTCCGTTAATACAACCCCGTATCCAAATTGAATTAAACGTAGAAGGAGATATGAAATACCGAATTTGAAACACTTACAAGTGATTCAGATGTTTGTCCACTCCAATCTACACGGGTTTGAGCTTGCTTTATGACTACGGACGAGCCTTCCTTAAAGCTTGTGGCGTGAAGTGGCTGGCCGGAGCCTTGGAGCTTGGTGGGTTTTTGGTTTGAGAGGTATGGGTTCACGGCAAGAGGTAGGTGTTGCGGGATTTGGTGGGGTATGGCAAGGTGGTCACGGGTGAGTGGGGTGGTGGAATGGTGTGAGGTGTGTGGCTAGACTAAGGGTCACGGATGGGGTGTTGGGATATGAGGCGGTGGTGTGGGAGCTACGGGTTTTAGGCTTAGGTGGGGTGATGGTATGGCATGGGAGCTAAAGGTCACGGCTGGGTTGTGAGGTGGGACGTGAGGCAGAGGATGGGATGGGAGTCGGGGTTGGCGCTAGGTAGATGGGGTGTATGATGAAGCTAGGTCGGTTAAGGAGAGGGGAGGTCGGTGCTGGGTAGGTGGTGGAGTAAGGCGGTGCTGGGTGGAGTCAGTTGGTGGCAGGGACTTAGGTAGGGTTGGTGTTAGGTCGGCTGAGGAGGTCGGCGCCAGGCGCTATGTGCCAGGCGGGTCTCGGGGTGACAGGCAGGTTGTGCAGGACGCGAGGCGCGCGGGGAGTGTTCGGGTAATGATGGAAAGAGGTTTGGGTGGTGGAGTTTGAGTCGGTTAGGGGGTTAGACTAGTCTAATTAGGATTAGGGGCTGCGGGGTAGTTAGGTGGTGCTAATTAGGGTAGGTTTAGGGTGGTTTAGAGGGGTGAAGAAGAACGATTTAGGGGGGTTAAGCAAGCTTACCTTAGGGTCGGTTGGGGTGTGCTCAAGCCTCAAGCCAACCACTCCAAAACGCCTTTGATTAGGCTAATCCAGCCCTTCAATTAAGGTGGGGCAGCCCACACTAATCCCTCACTAACCCACAATTAAACCCCTAAACGAAATTAAGAAAGCACTAAGCACTCACCTTAATACCCTCTCTCTCCTCCAAGCTCCTCCAAGTTGGATTTCACGTGAACTTGTGGAGACCCCCTACTCCTATTTATAGGCAAGTGAGGTGGGTCTTGGATTTGGGTTTGGTTTTGAGATCTGGATCAAAATCCAAACACTATTTGGATCTGGATCTTAGATCTCGGATATTTTGAGATTCGTATTCGATCCAAACTCAACATTTTTATGGATATGGATTTGGATATTTTAATAATATCTGATCCAATCCAAATACTATTTGGATCGACCCAAATCCAAACACTATTTGGATATGGATCTGGATATTTATGGTCCAGATCCAATCCAAATTTTCTCTGGATGGTCTTTCTTGGCTTTTCGAGGCGGACGATATGTGTGGGCCCTAGCTTCATCAGTGCTCCGTCTGGTGTTGGGTTTCTCCAATCTGTGTCGTTTGGACTCATTTTCACCTTTTCGGACTCTGTTTCTGCTCATTTCTAATTTTTCCGGTTCAGATTCTTGATGCTTAAACGAGGATGGTCGATCTAGCTGTTTGGTGCTCCTAGCTTGCAATCTGCATCGGGCCTGGGCCTTCCTTTCGTCTTTTGAACCTGGCTTTTATCAATCTAGGGTGCTCTTTAGGGCTTTGAAAATTGCTTCCGAGCCTGCTTTTGGAATTGGCCTTCGTGAGCTGCTTGTTGGGCTGCTTTTCGATTAGGTGTCGTCTTTGCATGCTCCACCTGTTCGTCTTTGGCTTCTTGGCAAAATATGGCTTCCCGGGTTTTAAATTGATTTAACTACCCTAAACAATATGGTTTAGTTTGGGTGCTCCACCTATTTACAAGATTTAAAACAATATTTACAGGATTTTGGTAAAGTTCCTGAGTTTTTAGAACTTAAAGTGCCTTTGTGGATTTGATTTTGTAAAACCAGGTATGTTTTATAAAATCGTGGGATTTTGGGGTGTTTATAATGGGCAATTTGTTTGATGTAAAATCACATGACTTAGAAAATAAGAATATAGTGATTGTGACATAAATTCTCCTTCGTTATCACTACAAATGACCTTAATAGGTAGCTGAAATTGAGTATAAATAAATTGATAATACACTTGTAGAATATTCTTCACTTCATCTTTGGTTTCCATGAGATAGATCATAGTGAATCGCGTGCAATCATCTATAAATGAAATAAAATATTTGTGGTCATGTAAGGAAGTAATAGATCATAGACCTCAAACATGAGAATGGATAAATTCAAAAGGTTTTGAAACTATAGTTTCATTTAAAGGAAATGACACACAATGATGTTTAGCCGTCTGACAAGTTTCACATTGCAAAATAAAATCCGTACAACTTGAAAATTCAGGTAATATCTTAATTTTGGATAGTGGAAGGTGTCTCAGCATTTGATGTCATAATGTCAAAGCTTCATTTTCTTTATCTTTGAGAAGAATAGATTGCAGTGTTGTGTGTTGTTTGTCTGATTTCCTCAAAGAAATAAAGTCATTTTTCTTGCGCTACTCCGACCAAAGATCTTCTCCGTCCTCAATTCCTGAAAAATACAGTAAGTAGAGTTGAAAATTACTAGACAATGTAAGTCTTTGGTTAAGGCTTTAACTGATAAGAGATTGATGAAAATATTTGGGACATGTAAAACATTTTTAAAGGTCCCAAAACTAGTGACTATATTCTCTTTTCCCACAATAAGGGTGTTGGACCCATCATCCAACTTGATTCCAATCCCTTCCTGATAGTCATAGAAAAAGTCTTTCATGCCTACCATGTGGTCGTTTGCACCAGAGTCAATCACCCATATTCTAGAATCAGATGAAGGATTATTACCCAATGCCATAAATGAGAAAGGATACGTCGTGGTAGCCTTTAAATCACCAGCAGAAGGCGTGTTTTATTCATTTAATCTAGCTCTAAGTTCTTCGATTTCCTTCTTAATATCGGCCAAAACATCAGTCTCCACTTTCTACATACTATAAAGAGAGATTGCTGCCATAAAGAGAGATTTTCCCCACTTTCTACATACTTTCCTTAATCAGACATCGTAATCGGCCTTATTTTTAGGGTTGAGATATTGCTTTTCTGGTTTTGAGAAGAAAACCTTTCAACTTTGCTGCAAATTCTTTTTCGGAATTAAAGATCCTTGAAATATCACTCACCTGAACTAATGATTCTTAGGCGGCACCTGATAAGCTCTGCCCTAATCCCGTTTTTCTCTAGTAGATGGCTGCAAACACATGTTAATATTGCACACAAGGCTCTAATACCATGTTGAATATCATCTCAATAAATAAGAAAATCAATAAACTGCAAATCAACAACACATATGAAAATGAGGACCGACAGCTTCTCTTGCTGTCGTGCTCCTCTTCTCTCTCTTATTTCATTCCATTACTTAAAACTGATTACAATTAGGGTATTTTAAATACATGCTTATAACTTGGAAGATGAAAATACCCTTAATTAGTAATCATAATGCTAGACGAATCATCTTAGATCAGAATTTGATCCAAGAAAATCTAAATTCAGTTTACCTTTAGAAATTTACATTATCAGAAATTAAATAACAAAAATTAATTTATCTTAACACATGTGTATGTGTATGCCAAGGGAGAACATGGTTGATCCCTTACTAGATGGGAAGGCATGGATTCTAAGGAAAACCGTGGCCGGTCCCTTGGTGGGTATGTGAAGGTTAATGGAATGCATGACTGACCCATTAGGCATGCATAAGCTTGGACATGAGCCCAAGGTTGGTGCGAGTGTGAAAATGGTCACATCCAAAGGATGTGATGCACTCATAGGGAAGGGGAGCTCAAAGAGCTCACATTCTCATGGTGCAATGGGAGAGGACGATGGATGGTCTTTAAGGAAACGAAACCCAGCTAGGGCGGCTTTAAGCTTATCACATATGAGGTGAGCTTGAGTCGGGGTTAAGTCCATGATATCATTTGGACTTAAGGACACATGGAACCTAGATGAGTCATGGCTGCCATGACTTTGTGATGCAAATCTAAGCTTAAAGGAATTTGTTTATGCATGATAGGGTTAGATGATACTTAGGTTATCAATGTATGCTTTAGGAGTAATCATGCCTACCAAGTTTTGAATTTTATTTTCATTTTTTCTTTCATTTTAAAATTCTTTTTGTTGGTGCAGGACTTTCGGTCATGTAAGGGATCACCCTTGCATTGCCGGTCCCAAGCCCGGATAAAGGAGGAGGGTTGTGTTAGGCTTCCGACAGCCAGCGTAAAACTTCGTCGGATTTCTACAACATGGATTACAAAAATTATGAGCATTGCTTTGGGGCGTTCCCGCCTAGCGACGTGCTGCAGAGCCCGAATGCAGTAAGAAGTAAGCAAGGGCTACTACATTTTCGCCCGAATGTAGTGAATCAATTGCAGAGAGGGTTCCCACATCATGGACGGGTGTGGGTAAAGAAGTTAGTCCCGCTACATTGCCGCCCGAATGTAGTGAAAATTTTTCAGAGAGGGTCTCCGCATTTTGATTATGGACGGATGCGGGGGGTAAGGAAGCTAGTCCTAGATAATAAGATTCGTATTGGTTCTTGGAATATCGGAACATTATCGGGTAAGCTAATGGAGGTGGTAGATACTATGATTCGGAGAAAGATTCATATTCTATGTTTACAAGAGACAAAATGGGTTGGAGAAAAAGCAAAGGAGATAGAGGATACAGGTTTTAAATTATGGTACTCAGGTAAAGAAAAGGCCCGAAACGGAGTTGGTATTATCATAAATAAAGATTTAAAGGAGAGTGTAGTAGACATACAACGATATGGTGACCGAATCATGACATTGAAATTAGTGTTAGGAGTAGAGGTTTTGAATATAGTTTGTGCTTACGCACCCCAAGTAGGACTAGAAGATAGTATAAAGACAGTTTTTTGGGAAGAGTTAGATAAGGTGTTTCAAAAGATTCCACAAAGGGAGATGATTTGTTTAGGAGGAGATTTAAATGGACATGTCGGTAAAGAGGCATTAGGATATCAAGGGATTCATGGAAACTTTGGTTATGGGGATATAAACGAGGAAGGTAGGGAGATTCTAGAAAAAGCTTATGATAGGGTACCGAGGGAGGTTCTTTGGAGAACTTTGGAAAAAAGAGGTATCCCATTGACATATATTAACCTTATAAGAGACATGTATGATGGTGCAAAAACATGTGTGAGGACTCATGAAGGAACGACATACTTCTTTGAAGTTAATATTGGGTTACATCAAGGATCAACTTTAAGTCCATACTTATTTATAATGGTGATGGATGAGTTAACAAAACATATTCAAGATGAAGTACCTTGGTATATGTTATTTGCAGATGACATTGTATTAGTGGAGGAGTCTAAGGAAAAAGTTAATAGAAAATTGGAACTATGGAGAAATACATTAGAAAACAAAGGCCTCCGACTTAGTAGAACAAAGACAGAATATATGGAATGTAAGTTTGATCATTTGGCTACTTCAGAGGACATAGAAATTAAAATTGGCATGCATTGCATTCCCCAAAAGGAAAGTTTTAAATACCTAGGGTCAATTTTTCAAAGTGATGGAAGAATTGATGGAGATGTTACACATAGAATTAATGCTGGTCGGTTAAAATGGAGAGGAGCATCAGGTATTCTTTGTGACAAGAAGATACCATTAAAATTAAAAGGTAAATATTATAGAGCAGCAGTTAGGCCTGCCATGTTTTATGGTTCTTAGTGTTGGGCAGTTAATCATCAACATGTACAAAAGATGTCTGTGACAGAAATGAAGATGTTGAGATGGATGAGTGGTCATACAAGAAAAGACCGTATACATAATGAGGTTATTAGAAACAAATTAGGAGTGGCACCAATAGAGGATAAAATGAGAGAACATCGTTTAAGATGGTTTGGACATATAGAAAGAATATCAAAAGAACCTGTAAGAAGGTTAGAAAACCTAAATTTGGAAAGTATTAAAAGAGGTAGAGGACGACAACAAAAGTGTTGGAAAGAAACAATAAAGAATGATCTAGCTTATTGGGAGTTAACTGCTAACATGGCACACGATAGAGATCTGTGGAAACAAAGAATCCATGTAGCCGACCCCGTCTAGTATGGGAAAAGGCTTAGTTGTTGTTGTTGTTGTTGTTGGTGCAGGACTTTCGGTGTACCTTAAAAATCCATATCTTTTGGCACATTGGGTGCATGAGGGTGATTTAATGCATAAAATGTATGTGAACGATCTACCAGAGGATCGAGTAGGGAGTTTTGGGAGGAATGAGTTTTAAGCATATCTTTACTAACATTATGCATGGCTTCGAGCTCCCTTTGCTTTGCTAGGTCTTGAGCTTCATCCTTCAAGCATAGACTCATGCAATACTCATTTTCTTGTGTGTTTGTTTCTTCGAGAGGAAAAACCTCTAAAGTGTCTGAAGTGATGCTCATGGGAATGGAATCCATCAAAACACATGTTTTAAAAATTTTGAGACTTGTAAAGAAGACCTCATGTCCCTCTCCATGTGTATGCGTAGAAATTTAAACTCATTTCCTTTGATTCTCTTTTTTGAATTTTCACTTCCAATTTTCATAATTTCATCACTTTCAAATTTTATATTTTTAAATATTTTATATTTTTAAATATTTTATATTTTTAAATATTTTTTAAATGTTTTTGGTTTTCTGGGTCCGAAGTTGTTTCTCATGCGAAGGATATGACTTGATTGTATCGGTTTCTTGGCTTATGACAACAATCTCCCTTTCAATTTGTAACTCTCTCAACAAATGTAAAAACCGTATCGGTGCCCGTATGACATTGGGACCGATATGGATTTATCGAATACGTTGAATTTTTTTGTATTAAAAAAATCAAAAAATTAAAAAATAAAATTAATGAACAAAACATATATAACAAAATGAAGAAGCATCCATACTATAACAAAAACATCTCCTAATGAAGTTATGAATAATGCTATAAGCATCCATATTTCATAATCCTTATTCCATACCATTAGACATTAAATATTAGGTACCATGAACATAATACTGAATAGTGAAGGGGTTTAACTTAATAAACAATAAAGTTACAAGTACAACTTACAATCATTAAAGATGAGAACGTTACAAAGTTACAAATAAAAGTTAAAACAATTACAATCATCCACAACGTGGATCATAATCAACAAAAGCATTATAATTACGAGTAGATGAATCTTGAACAAGGTCAATTGCATTTAAGATACCCTTTTTCATTTATTCATCCAACACAAAGTTAGGAGGAAATCAAACAGAATGGTTGAGGAAATATGCAGAATGCAAATCGTGATACATTTGGTGGATGATTGTATGGGAAAAGGCTTAGTTGTTGTTGTTATTGTTGTTGCAAATCGTGATACATTTGGTGGTTCCAACGTGTATCAATTATCTTCTAAACCTTTTTTAGAAGTGATCGCTTGCGGTGGTCAAGGTTTGCTTGTATTTCCTATTTGGCTTTATCCATAGCATCATATATATATATATATATATATATATATAAGGCATAACAGGTTTCTTCATTGTCCACCATCCTCAGAATTAGATGTCAAGAATATTTTGATAAGATGAGGAGGTTATCATCTGCAAAGTGCAAACTGCAGTAACTAAAGTTCATATATAAAGTCAGACTTCACAGCATTTTACTCCTTATTAAGCAAAGTACTTCTATGGAAGGGAATGAAGTAAACATATCATTATCACCAAGCACCAGCACGTTATAAACTTTAAACAATATTAGTTCTTGATGTCAGAAAGGGGCCGTGAAAAACAAGGATAATGGTTTGAGGGTTGCGGCGTGCGCAACTACTCGAGCATCACCCTTATTTTTCACAGCCCCTTAAGATAACATCAAGAGCTAATTCGCCTTATAAACAACACGATCACTATTTTGATCATACTTACCCACTAATCAAAGATAATGACAATTTCATTGAACAATAATTTACAATAAAGCAGGGAAAGTAGCCTTAGAAAGCCTTTAAAGTTTGTATATAACATCCATCAAAAGTACACAAATGCCAATAAGCTAATTCAAAAGTACATAACATCCATCAAAATTCTATTACAAATTATCAAAATTCTATTACAAATTTACAATCAATATCACACTTAATTGTTTAGGTCATGTTCACTCATTTTCAGAAAAAGATCCGTATTCTTCTATTTTCTCTTCCTCTTCTTCTTTATCTGTTTCTTCAAAATTAAATTCTTCTTCATCTTCCATAGGCATCTTATCCTTCCCTTTGCTTTGCCTTCTTTGTCGCTTTCGTGTACCTTGTATAAACAGCAGTAGCACCCGCTCTTGATGCTTCAGATGCCATATCGACATTTCACCAAGTAAGGGAATAATCGTCACCAACGAACTCATCATCAGTAGGATATTCATTGTGATCTTCAACCGATGCCAACATGATGGGTCAAAATTTGCTCCATTAGATTTCCTCTCTTCGTACCTTCTTCTAAGCTTTTTGTTATATTGCACAAAAGCTAAATCGTTAAGCTTTTGATGCAATAATCTATTCCTTTTCTTCGTATGAATCTAAGATAAGAAAAAGAATTTAGGTACTCAATAAAAAAACTTTCATTTATTTATAATGTAAATAAAAAACATAATTCTTAATTTCTTACCATTTCAAAGGTACTCCAATTGCGCTCACATGGGGTAGCACTATAAGTAAGGCTCAAAACCCGTATAGCAAAACTTTGCAATTCAGGGCATCCATAACCAAAGGTCATCCACCATTCAGCTATTACAAAAAGTTAAAAATCATGTGTAAACAATAAGTTAATCATATCTTAATAATGAAATAATTAAGAAAGCAACGTTGCTTGAATTAATTACCTGGTGCACATGTTTTCCTCGAACTTATAGCTAATTCTAGTCAAACAACTTGATGCACTTCGATAACTTATAAGTTGATAACTCACTTGTTGTTGTTCTTCCTTACTTCGTACAAGTATAGCTATAACCTGCAACAAACCACCTTTAATCTCAACGTTAGATTCTATCCCATCATAATCATAATACAACCCTGAATTCAGATACAATGCAGCAGCATGTAATGGCTTATGCATTTGCCTGTCTCATCTTTTGTCTATGATCTCCCAAATAAAAGCATACTGCTCTTCTTTGTTTTTCATATTAACCTATAAAACAAGAAGTGAAATGTTATTAATTTATAAGATTAATAAGTAAAGATTAACAAATAATACAAAATTGAAATATTTACGCACCTTTATTTGTTCCTTTACACGATCCATCTTCTCATAGATGTAGCTCATGGCTGGTTTCTCATCACTGTCGACCATACGTAAAACATCTACCAAAGGACCCATTGCTCTAAGTGAAAAACTAATGCCCTTCCAAAATCTAAGTTGTAAAATTATTGCCTTAGATTGCTTTCCTTCAATACTATCTGATAAAGGACATTTCTCCCATTGTTCAGAAATAACCATCGATCTTAGAGCTTCTTTTGACTGCCACAAACTGTTCAGAGTTAAGAATCTAGTAGCAAAACGGGTCACAGTCGGTCTATGTATGTCTTTTCCTCCTGTAAAATGTCTCATCATATAACATCTGACCATAAGCATACATAAATGTCACTAGCTTCTTTGCCCTGCTGAAGATGCCTTTTAGTCTTTTTGTCTCTCCAATATCTTAAGCATCAAATCTATACAGTGTGCAGCACATGGTGTCCAAAACAAATGATTAAATTCAGCCATTAACATTCTACCAGTTACAACATAATTTGTTGCATTATCTGTAACCACCTGCACAACATTCTTCTCTCCAACCTCTAAGATTACTTCTTTTAATAATGTATACAATTTATTTGCATCATTTACTTCATGGGATGCATCAATGGACTTAAGAAAAACTCTACCTTGAGGACAATGCACTAAAAAATTTATTAGTTTTCTCTGTTTTCTATCTGTCCATCCATCTGACATAATAGAACATCTATAAGTAGCCCAATCATTTCTAAATCCATTTGTAAACTCTCTTACTCTTCCTACTTCCTTCTCCAAGAATGTTTCCCTTACTTGATGATATGCAAGTTGCCCTATATCATTTACCATCGCTTTAAAGCTAGGGGATCTCACAGTATTAAAAGGGATTCCATTTTGATACATCCACCTGCTAATGGATATGCATACTCGTTCTCTTTCTTCTTTCTTATATCGATTTTCCAATGTAGCTTGTCGTAGTGTGTCTGGCGATGAACGCACAATGAATCCATGGGTCCCTTCGAAAGCAGTAGTCGTGAGCCAAATAACGATGAAGATGATGAACATTGGGTGCTTGTCACTATGTTACCTTCCATAGTAGAAAGTTCTCCTTGATATGGAAATGAAATCTTTTCGACCTTCTTCTTAGATGTATTGTGCACATAATCATAAATTGTTTTCTTTATTTCTTCAGTTGCATTCTTGCAAGCTGCCACCTTGTTATTCCACTGGTAGAAATATGACCACATAATATCCGTCTTATATTTTGTCAAACCCCAATTCCATCGTGGATCCTTCGAACCTGGGGGTCTATAGTTGTATGCTGGATTTGAAAACCTAATACCAGTTGTTCTACTAGTGCCTGTGCCACAACTATGACTGCCACTACCACTTTGAGAACAAGCAGTTGCACTTGTTGATGATTTCATACTTACTACAACAAAAAAAGAATAACGACTCAACTTCAGTTTTCCAACCTTATATAAGAAATAGAACATTAAATAATTAACATTCATTAGTATGTGATGTTAACAGATAACCATCACATACCAATGAACATTAAATAATTAACATTCATTAGTATGTGATGTTAACAGATAACCATCACATACCAATGAACAATAAAAACTGAAGAACGCAAGAAGACAAATCGTTGCATGAATCATGAAGCAATTACTAATGAACAAGGTTAGACCAGAATAATCATCAAAAGAAACACGATGATAAGGAAAGCAGAAACTGAAAGAGGAAATGCTAGGAAGACAAGGTCATGCATGTCAACTGCAAAACTGAGAATTGATTGGTAATCCATAATGATGGTTCACATCAATTTACCGGGTTTAAGTTAGTTAAGTGTGATATAATATTTTTAGTAGATTTTTACTTTTCAAATTACTTGAGGCTACACATTGTTGGAGAACATGCCCCTTTTCACAATAGTATCATATGATTGGAAGAGAGCAATACCAGCATCCAATTATGCTAAGCTATTCTTGAATCCAACTTTGTAATACCGTGAGTCACATCTTCAGAGGCAAAACTACTTGCATAAAGATCATTAGATTTCCATTTTCCTGACATCTGTTGTTAGCTGATTCTTGTTTTCAAGGTTTACGTTGATTCACATTCATGACATCTGCCAGCCATATAGAGTTTCTGCCAATATTGAACCTTCCTCATCCTTCCGTCCTCCCTTTTCACAATGAAATGTGTTAGTAGCTATGCAGGTTTTGCCTTTGTCAGTAAGTGTTGGAATGTTGCAGTTTTTGCTCCGCCTTTGATACGCTAGCTTCTATATTTGTTTGAACAAGATTTGTATGGAAGAAGGTAATCAATTGATGCAAGGGCTAACAAAAATGACATCAATCTCTAGGTCCCACCGAATTCCTTGGTTTACAGAATGAGAAATTTGGATGATGGAAGCTTTAGGTCTAATTTAAACACCAGCTGATCTAGATCATTTTGAAAAGCAAAGAACGATTAATGAGGTTCAACAATGTCTTTCCGAACATGCCTTACAAGGGGTTCTACATAGACATGTTGGAAACTGCCACTTCAGTTTGTCCATAACAATGAACCATAACCCAACTGGTTCTGGCTATGGTTTTGTAACCAGTCGTTCTTGGAGATGGTGGCGGCGAGAGGCGGTGGCGGGAAAGGGAGGGGCGGGAGATGGTGGCGGGAGAGAGAGGGGTGAGAGACATACTTGGAGATGGTGGCGGCGAGAGGCGGGAGCAGCTGGAGATGGTGGCGGCGAGAGGCGGTGGCGGGAAAGGGAGGGGCGGGAGAGGGAGGGGGGGAGATGGTGGCGGGAGAGAGAGGGGTGAGAGACATACTTGGAGATGGTGGCGGCGAGAGGCGGGAGCAGCTGGAGATGGTGGCGGCGAGAGGCGGGAGCGGCTGGAGGCAGCGAGAGGCGGGAGCGCCACGAACGACAAGATGGAGAGGTTGCAGATCCGCTATAGCGCGCTATTGATAACTAAGCCGATCAGTTTCGAGCATCTTTCTTTAGTATGTTTGGTTTTCCCATAATGACAGCATCTCATCATGTCTCATCCATCCGAGGAGTCGTGGCCTCTACCTCTGGAACACCCCCTTCCTCTCGTGAATGAGTTGTACCCTTTTTCCATAAATTTAGTTTTCTTGATGTTGGTGACCTCTGGTGACCTCTGATATCTCTAAGTTTTTTCTATTTTCTTCTCTTATTAATAACGAATACACAATACCAAGTGTAGGCATCTTTTCACTTGCTAGAATGTTGCTTTTCATGTTTTCATATTCAGCTGAAACACCTTGTAATAAATAAAAAACTTTCCTCTTTTCAAACTCACTTGGCCTTTTTCTTGTGCATTCTTTACAATGAATCTTATTTCTAGTGAAATAAGATAATTCATCCCACAAACTTCTCATTCCTACATAGAACTCATTGATCATTCTTTGTCCCTGCTTGCACTTCTGTATTTTTTAAGTTCATATTCTTTCGCAATATTTTTCTTTCGTGAATATGCATCTCTCACGGCTTCCCATATCTCATAGGTTGTCTTAAGATAGAGGAACGATCGTCCAACATTAAGCATCATAGAATTGATGAGTCATGCGGCCACAAGGGCATCGCCCCTCTCCTGTCATGGGTAATCGGGACTCCCTACATCTAGTTTTCCACATACACCATCCTTGGCCTTAACTCTGGCGGCCACAAGGGCATCGTCCCTCTCCCATCATGGGTAATCGGGACTCCCTACATCTAGTTTTCCGCATACACCATCCTTGGCCTTAACTCTGAGGAGAACTGACTTATGATATTCTAGGTAACTCTTTCAATCCAATTTCACATTGGTTATAATCAAAGATTCATTTCTGTCTATTTGCCATAGACGATAAGCCTTCTAACCTTTCAAAAAACTTCTCTAGATCTGACCTGAATGATGTCTTGTATGGAGGTCACACGAAAAAACATGCAGAAAACATGTAGAAGAAATATTGATTGTATTTTATTGATAAAAGAAAACAACAAAATAAACGAAGAAAATTTTCTGGGCAGCACGCAACCCTTCTTGGGTTTTGGGGCTCCTCTTTTTAGTCTCTTCTATTAAAACCTAAATGACTCTATTCCACTTTTATACTTACCTGTTCTAACTTGAATAACAATACTACCCCTACTTATGTAACATATAAAGCACTCATCTAACGTGTAAATTCTGGTATCCTTCAACTTGCATAAGTCTGTCTGGTTCAATTACCAAAACGAACCTAATTACAAAAAACCAAATTGCGTCTCAGTGTGAAAACTGAAACCAGCTGGAATTGTATTTGTAACTGAATCAAGCCTAACTGAATCACTTCGGTCAATCTGGCTTGGTACTCAGTTTGGGCTTTGTGGCTGAATTCTATTTTTGGGCACAACGCCGACACACACACACACACGTATATATATATATTGTCAGTTTCGTTAATCAGTTTTGACCAATTATGCTACTAGTTTGAACTTTCCGTTTATGCTTTAATGACCTTTTGACTGGCTATGTGAAATTGAAGTTTCAATCGTGCATACTCAATATAAAAAATGGCGCTTTCAATAGTGTACATTGGTTTCAGAATTGATTGATAATTTCCTAAATGTGTTGGCATCATGTTCTACGCTATACAGAATAAAGTGCTGAACCTATGGCATCATGTTCAACTCATTCAGCAGAATTACCTTTTTCCCTTTCATTGTAACCCTTAGAAACTGCCCTTGAGAGGCATGTGGTTGCAGCCCCTGGTGTAAGACTCTGAGGACTGGGTGGTGGAATTGCCTTGTGCTATACTATTCTTGATTAGAAAAGATGGCTGGTTTCAGCAACTTTATTTCGGTTCATTATTTGCATTTGTGAAGTTGCTACTTTATGAATTAATTTATGCAAACTTTTGTATCTGCAGATGGCCATATTATCTCGACTTCATCCATGCAAGGATTGTGCAGATCACTTCAAGGAAGTTCTCAAGTAATCCTTCTCTCAGTCTTCATATGTTATAATAAGAGCTACTAATAAACTTTGTACCTTAAAAAAGGGCTGTTAACATGCCTTTTCCCGCACTAGGTGGCATCTGCTAGAAGGATACTTAATTACCTATGTGATCAATCTTGGCCATTACCTGCATTTGAATCTAAAACAACAAGGTCAATGTTCACAGTTCCCTTGCAACATCTATTAGCTGTGTCCTGAAACCTATATTACCCTCAGGTAGATTCGTAGTATATGTCATGATACCAAAACGGTGCTTAGGTGCCCAGTTAGCAGCCTGAGCACTGGCCAGAATTAAAAGTGCACTATCAAGCGTTTACACTGCATTTGGTTGTCTTTGCAATTAATTGCTCTACTAACGAAGAGTTGTTCATGATCCTGGGTGTTTATATCTATTCTGTGTACACTTGTATTTGTATTCAACAGTGTAGTGCAAGTTAAAATGGATTGCTTCATGTATGTGTTCCTGGTGTCAAGAGATTTGATTTAAAATGTGTTTGATCTCTTGTTTTTGTTTAACAGGTCGAATCCTGTCCAGGCAAGATCACAAAATGAACTCTCAATGTGGCTGTGCCATGTGCACAATATCGTTAACAGAAGGTACAGATAAGATGCCATTGTTTTCTTTCTTTTGCCATATAATAAGTAAGAAATGGCTTAATGGTGTAATGGTGTTCCATTGGCGTACAACTTCAACATCTATTAATTCCCATTTTGTTTCTGTTTGAAATTTGTTTCCTTTCGACAGTATTGGGAAACATGTTTTTCCATGCAACCGGATAACGGCAAGGTGGGGAAAGCTAGAGTGCGAAGACCGTGCATGTGATGTTCAAGCCACAACTCCAAACCTCAAGCAGTAGTGCGCTCAAGTATGTTTTCCATCTATGCCTGCTTAACTTAATTGCATTTTCTGCAATTTGAATGGCTAAAGTATGACTCTAGAAGGTAGGTAACTTATGTATAAACTTATCATAGTAGTTTGATTGAATTCAGTCACAGTGTAGTCTGCTTGTGTGGTAAATTCAGTTTTCAGTCAAAGGGTGGAAGGCTGTGTGTTTGGGATTCAGGATCCTGTCATGTGTCATGGTTCTACACATGATCTGATGATCCAACTGCTCTCAGAGCAGTGTGAACAAATGCACTTGGGCAGTTAGATCCCAGGTAGGATATTTGATATGATTCAATCCCATGCATGTCTAAAACTAGCCAAAGTCTATGGGCTGCCAAATGAGCATGTCCGCCAGAATGAATCTCAATTTTGCTAACTTATTGATGATGAAAAGCATGAGTTGTATGTGCGTGCGCTCTCTCTGTCTCTCTCTCTCACACACACAGACAGAGAGAATGTCATGATAGATCTAGTCACTCAAATTTGGAAGTTGAATGCTGCTTATAACTTTTGCAGTTGCTTAATTCATCAACAGAAATAAAGAGGGGAGAGAGACACCAAGATTGCTCCCCTCGTACTGGCAACTTCTAGATTTATTGATAAAAGCTGTAAAATTATTGCAGCCATGTTAAAAATGTTGAGAGGAGAAAAAGGAGATATCTATCTAGGTCCATGTTTCTCATGAGAATAAAGGGTATTTTCTTAAACAGCTGCTGTCTACGGCCTTATTGATGCGCTTAGCTCCTCCACTGTCATTTTTTGTTTCAAGTTGTTGAGAATGAAATCAATATGATGCTCGCTTATTATTTCTGCTTTTGGCATATCATTACCTCCATAAATGGCATATGCTTCGGGGTTTGTTCTAAACATTTTCTGTTCGACACCTTCCATTCCACAGTCAGCTCTGCTCGAGTTTTTGTATTCGCCAAACGACACTTTATTTTTCTTTCCTCAACGATGTTGGCTACTCGATTCTGTTATGTTCACTGAATGACATTGATACGGTGCTTTATGTGTTGTATTCCTTCATTGCTTCCTCCATTAATGGTACAAGGTTCGGCATTTATGTTGGCAGGGTATTCTGAGGCCCTTGCTGCTGGTGGGGAGTTCAACTCCCAGGAGGTGGCATGTCTTTGCGTGCGCATCTGTTAGGTTTCAACCTCCCTTTGTAAAAAAAAAAAAAAAAAGAGTGACGTCATTGATCTGATGTTTTTCTTTCAGCATTGGTTTGCTTTTGGCGATGTACGAATGATGAGTGAAAACAAAGCACCAATATGTACCACTTCAAACTCGGTTTTATGCTAATGCTAGATGCAAGAACCCTTCGCACTTTGCAGTCAGGCTTTCGAGGTATTTACCATTCACTTCTTGGCTCCGAGACTGTTGAATCTACATTAAAGACTTCTTGAAGGCGGCCTAAAGTACGCTGCCGGAATCAATAAAAGGGCTTCAACCTGATTCAACCTGATTGTTACATTTTTCGTAAACTTTGAATATGTCCATAGCCTGGTCCTTTTCTTTTTTCTTACACAAAAATCGTTTTTATGTTTTGGAAGATGGCTGACAATCTCTGAAGGTGAAAATTACGGTTGCATGAAGAAAAGATTTTGTGGGTAGAAATCAGGGAAGGGGAACTCTGTTTTCATAGTGTAAGGAAGGTGTCAAAATGCCGTGAAGTGACGACCGATTTGGGCAGTTGGAGAGCTAAAATATTTTCTTTGGTTAGGGGAAGTTCAGTTGGATGAAATTCAAGACAGGCAGTTTATATAATTTATGGAAGAATTTGGACCGCTTGCTTGGTGAGGCCTTATTCTCACGCCACAGGTTCGTGGGCTTGGTCTTATTCTTACACCCCAGGTTTGTGGGTTTTGTCTTGATCAACGCTATGCCAGCCCTTCCAACGTGGCATACAAGTCGAGCCATGAGATGCTGAGAACTTGCTACATCTAGACAACTTTTGTTCCCAAATAATCTAACACCACTAAAGATCCAAATGAAACATAGATAAGCTCTATAATAATCAAGTATAAGTCAGCTTCTTATATAAAGCTAAGAATATATGATTTACAAGTACCAACCTTCCCTATACATTGATAAGTCAGCTTAAATACATCCTCCTATAGAACTCAACCTGCAATAACCTAACAACAACAACTAAGCCTTTTCCCATACTAGACAGGGTCGGCTACATGGATTCTTTGTTTTCGCAGATCCCTATGGTGTGCCATGTTAGCAGTTAACTCCCAATAAGTTAGATCATTCTTTATTGTTTCTTTCCAACACTTTTGAGGTCATCCTCTACCTCTTTTAATACTTTCCAAATTTAGTTTTTCTAACCTTCTTAAAGGTTTTTTTGATCTTCTTTCTATATGTCCAAACCATCTTAAACGATGTTCTCTCATTTTATCCTCTATTGGTGCCACTCCTAATTTGTTTCTCATAACCTCATTATGTATATGGTCTTTTCTTGTATGACCACTCATCCATCTCAACATCTTCATTTATGTCACACATCTTTTGTACATGTTGATGATTAATTGCCCAACACTTATAACCATAAAACATGGCAGGCCTAATTGTTGCTCTATAATATTTACCTTTTAACTTTAATGGTATCTTTTTATCACAAAGAATACCTTATGCTCCACTCCATTTTAACCAACTAGCATTAATTCTACGTGTAACATCTCCATCAATTCTTCCATCACTCTAAAAAATTAATCCTAGGTATTTAAAACTTTCCTTTTGGAGAATGCAATGTGTGCCAATTTTAATTTCCATGTTCTCTAAAGTAACCAAATGATCAAACTTACATTCCATATATTATGTCTTTGTTCTACTAAGTCGGAGGCCTTTGCTTTCTAATGTTTCTCTCCATAGTTCCAATTTTCTATTAACTTTTTTCTTAGACTCCTCCACTAATACAATGTCATCTGCAAATAACATACACCAAGGTACTTCATCTTGAATTCGCTTCTTTCTTTGCTTTCTTATAAGCTTCTAAAGTTTCACTAGTTTTCTTGGCATAATGTAATTTATAACATGCCCTCTTTGCCTTGATTTTATCTTGTACTACTTCACTCCACCACCAAGCTTCTTTTTGTGCTGGTACACCACTCTTAGATACCTCTAACACATCTTTCGCCACTTTCCTAATATGTATAGCCATATTATTCCACATATCACAGGGTGTGCCATCATAATTCCAAACATCTCCTTGAAGGACTTTCTGTTTAAATATATCTTCTTTGTCGCTTTTGAGGTTCCACCATTTAGTCTGAATAGCTTGATGCACTCTTTTCTTCTTTGTTCATTTTTTTATTTGTAAATCGATAACTAAAAGTCGATGTTGGGTGGTTAAGCTTTCTCCAGGAATTACCTTACAATCTTTACAATACGCTCTATCTTTTTTTCTACAAATAAAGTAATCAATTTGTGTTTTTGATAAGCCACTCTTATAAATAATTAAATGTTCATCTCATTTTTTGAGGATTGTATTGACTATAAAGAGATCAAATGCCATAGCAAAATTTAAAATCTCCCTACCTTCCTCGTTTATATCCCCAAAACCAAAGTTTTCATGAATCCCTTGATATCCTAATGCTTCTTTACCGACATGTCCATTTAAAATCTCCTCCTAAACAAATCATCTCCCTTTGTGAAATCTTTTGAAACACCTTATCTAACTCTTCCCAAAAAACTATCTTTATACTATCTACTAGTCCTACTTGGGGTGCGTAAGCACAAACTATATTCAAAACCTCTACTCCTAACACTAATTTCAACGTCATGATTCGGTCACCATATCATTGTATGTTTACTACACTCTCCTTTAAATCTTTATTTACGATAATACCAACTAATTTCAACTGTCTTTATTTGTGATTTGGTCAACCTGCAATAACCTATGTCAATAAAAGTAGGATGAGCACACTGGCAAGTGCTCAGTAAATGGATAGACCCTCCCTAGTTGAGTATACAAGTTTAAATCTCAATGCATCACAATTAACAAAACCAACAAATACCCAATACTTGTTAAGTTTCAATATTGAGGACTCATATGACACCACAACTCCAAGATATGGAGATGTTTGCCCTCCTTCATGGACCTTGGCCAACAAACCATCAAACCCAAGATAAAACGCCCAACTCAGAACCTAAAGGTTTGTTTCCAAAGGCCACACACTCGATCACACCCATACTGTCATATGCTCACATAATCAAGTTTCAATTATCTTTCTCATGCAATCTCAAACAAACAGTACATAACTGCCATACTGGTGCCTCAAAATAGAACAATATAGCTGAATCTAGTCTTATGCAGAGGACCCTGCGTCAGCACTATCCTACACATCCATCTGCAATTTTCTGCATTCCATACAAATAAAAGGAGGCACCACAGATAAACACAAGTAGTCTTCCATAAGACAATACATGCATATTTAAAGAAAAAGGGATATGTAAATCATGCTTCAACCACCTAGTTCAACCGGCATCAAGAACCATTTTGTAAACCATGATCTGCATGTAGTATATTCGATCTATATATTTTCATTCCCCATGTATGCATAAAATTATTATTAGACCATAGCGTATTCAATCTCAAGGCTAATGATTCAAGCTGCACATGAATGGGAGTCTAAACGGCTTTGAGATTGACAAAATACTCTACTAGATACTAAATAAACGCCACAGATAAAAAAATTATCTTAATTTAATCAATGAACCGCCCTAAAATTAATATAATATTAAATTTCACTCCTCTACAAACTCAACGCTGAAATCATAAAAATGCTAAAACAGACCCTATTATGGATCTCTAGGTCCAAAAAAACAGGCTTGGAGCCAACACTGCAGCACCGGATTTGGATCCCATGAGATCTGAAGTAGATCCAACCCATCTGATGGGACTGAACCAATTAAGGAATTAGAGTCGTTCCGACAACTCAGACTGCTCTAGTAGTTGATGGTTGAAGCCTAACTTGGTTTTTCTTGGTGATTTCTCCACCGTCCGGCCACTAAAGTGGCCAGTGATGGTCCAAATCAGCTTGCCTCTGCCTGGTTCTACCACTCCCACAAAAGGTCGGTGCTGGTGGCCCCCCGGGGCCTTGGAATGTCCAATCATAAAAGGAGTCCATCGATATCATTGGAAATCACATGCTTTTCGTTGATCTCGACCACAATAAGGGTTGATTAGGGTATGAACGTCTTTGTCTCAACAGAGAGTTTCGATCTCTATGAGAAAATTCCGATGGTGTTGATTGGAAAATCAATGAAATAAAAAAAAAAAGGTTCACTTGTAAACTACAACATTTTGGCCATTTTCTATTGCTTGACTTCAACAACCCGAGTTCCAAACAGCTACAAACATGCAAGACGTTTGATTTTGACCCCAAATGCTCAATTTATAGGCACGAGATATGGTGGAAATGGTCACTTCAAACAATTAATAATTTCTCTAGGAAAACTTCACTTAGTGAGCTATAGTTTGTAATATTGTCGCTTAACAGCTTGTGGTTTCTTTTTAAACTTTAGTAACCTGTAGTTTATAAAATCACTTAGCAACCAACAGTTAACACTATTTGATTTTTCTAAATGTGGTGCACTTGCATGTGTTAGAACCATGTCAACATATTTAGCTATTTGTGCATGCATGGTGTTGACATGGCATTGATGTGATGCTAACAAGTAGGACGGCAGGATGTTAACACAAGATGAGTTAGAATAATGAAACAACGTTAGCTATTCACTACTAAGTGAAATATAACGACACAAACCACATGTCGATACAGTGTCCAAAAGAATAGGATACTAAGTGACAATTTCGGAAAACACGTTGAAGTTTCCCTTCTTTACATTTAGGTATCGGTTCAATTTGAGTCTGAAACGGTTTCCGACCTAAGTACTACACTCTTTGTCCTCCTAAAGAAACTCTATCCTTGAAATATGGTACAGTCAATCTCACTATGGACATGGTATAGTATGAGTCGTGTGATGCTACTTGAGAGGTACAATACTCATATTGTTATGAATTTGAGCACTTTAGCATCGTAGCATGGTACCCTCATGAGTGTAACGAGTTGTACATGTATGTAATCTCTTACAATCAAGTCAAGAGCATGTTGTAATACTTTTCTATAAAAATTTGCTATAGGATCTTTTGTCACGTCAATGTAATGCATAGTGATGGTTCGCGGTTCTTCAAATAACTTCTTCAATTATGTAAGCTACAACTCTATCAGTAAATATAGTTGTTTTCAAATTGTATCAAATCTCCTAGTGAGCTACCGATGAACCCTTTCAACCTTCATGTGCACTTTTCACCTTGGCAACCACGTAAGGAATCACCCTATCTGAGTACCATATCTCATATAATAATGAAATTGATTTTCAAATTGTATTAAATCTTCTAGTTGAGCTACTGATGAACATTTTCAACCTTGCGTGTGCACTTTCCACCTTGGCAACCAATTTCACATACATATTAATTGTATGAGTATCATAATGAATCACCTTATATGTCAATATTGAGACAATTCTCTCACACACTTCAACACCCAAACATAATTATCTTCTTTTTCCACACTCATAATACTGAAGGCTATAGAAAAGTTCTTAGATGTTGATATGAGCCCAACAACCTAAAGAAAATGTATCTTATACTTGAAAAATATGAAATAAATATAACCATTAGACACTATGTATGGGTGAATGTTAGAAAATAAAAGTGACACTTACATGCTTATCTTATATGTGTTATCATATTATACCTATGGAAATGCATGAAATAGTTGCATGAAACGAGAAATGAAATACAATATCAATGATAGTATCTGTATTAGGGATTTTTTGATGCCATGTATGATATTGGTGAGTGTTTAGATCGTATAATAGTTATAAAAGACTTCAAGAATCCTTATATTCCTTCCTAATTTTCATTTGTGCATTATAAATATGCCTTGTTGTACTCGCATTTGCCTCATTAAAATGCTTTAAATATATCAAAATATGCTTCTATTTGTAATAGCTTTTTGTAAGGTCCTTTGTCATTTAATCTCCCTACAAAAGCACGTGCAAGATACACACCTAGAGGGTGGTTATGTGTTCTATTCACTACATTCAACTTTCAATAACCATCAACAACATACTCTCCTCTCAATAAAAATGGATAGACTACCTTCTTAGTACTCGCCCACCTATTACTTTTAACATCAATATTTTTATTCAACTTTTATTTAACACTACTTTCATACCAATACATACCTTGCTTGTTATGCTTTTGCTCTTCAAATGAATAATAACAATAATAATATTATACTTCATCCCAACATTTCTTGCATACTCAATAAGTTCATTATGACCCCTAAACGCATCCTCCATCACAAACACGAGTGAATAGTCAAGTTCATCATCCTCGCAATCAACAAATTGATATTCTCCTCATTGGCCAATCAATCAATGAATATGTCATCTGGTGTACTACAATAACTTTCACTCTCCTTAGTCAAAGCATAGTAAGTACTTTGATTAGTCATTGTCTTCTCTTAATCGATTCTATCATAAGTGCTTTCGCTCGAATTGTTTGTCATTCTGCAATATATACAATATAAGGTTTGAAGTATAACACATACCAAACAACACATATTCGGTTAAGGGATACATGAGACATGGTCGTCCCTCCTTGAGGGGAGACGCGGCCCAAGCGTGTCTCTCTTCATGAAGAGACATGCCTATGCTGCATTTCAAAGCAAAATTTCCGCGAGTGAATCATTCTACCTAAAACTTTGAAACATCTTTAAAAATAGGAAAAACTCAAAAAATAAGGCAAACCTACGAAAATACATATATATTACTAAGAACTGACTTTTCAAAACCAAGAAAAATTCAAAAATTAGTCGAATCTATCATCTCTTTCTTTTTTCGTTTTTCTTCTTTCATGTTTTAAATACCTAGGTCAATTTTTCAGAGTGATGGAAGAATTGATGAAGATGTTAGGCATAGAATTAATGTTGGTTGGTTAAAATGGAGAGCATCAGGTATTCTTTGTGATAAGAAGATACCATTAAAGTTAAAAGGTAAATATTATAGAGCAGCAATTAGGCCTGCCATGTTTTATGGTTCTGAGTGTTGGGCAGTTAATCATCAACATGTACAAAAGATGTCTGTGACATAAATAAAGATGTTGAGATGGATGAGTGGTCATACAAGAAAAGACCGTATACATAATGAGGTTATTAGAAACAAATTAGGAGTGGCACCAATAGAGGATAAAATGAGAGAATATCGTTTAAGATGGTTTGGACATATAGAAAGAAGATCAAAAGAAGAACCTATAAGAAGGTATGAAAAACTAAATTTGAAAAGTATTAAAAGAGGTAGAGGATGACCACAAAAATGTTGGAAAGAAACAATAAAGAATGATCTAGCTTATTGTGAGTTAACTGCTAACATGGCACACGATAGGGATCTGTGGAAACAAAGAATCCATGTAGCCGACCCCGTCTAGTATGGGAAAAGGCTTAGTTGTTGTTGTTGTTCTTTCATGTTTCATTTGATTCTTGTAAGGTTCATAAGGAAATAATCAATATTAGTTGGTTGCAAATGAGGTACCGATAGTTCTCAATGGACGAAATGTCAGTCATTGGAGTAAAAGAAGAAATTGCAGGAATTGGGTGTGGAGAGGAGAGAAATTGTTGTAGGAGTTTCTTTGGGTATTTTAAAAATACGTGGTGTGTGGATAGTAAAAGGAATGTGTAGATAGTAATGTTCCTTTTTGTTTCTATAAGGAACCAATGATCCATTATTGTAACACACTAACTTTTAAACACAAAATAATCAATACAACTATAATTCTCTCATTCTTTATAGGATGATCAACTTTTATGAACAAATATCAATACCCTGACTCAATTATCTTTCTAAAACCTCAAACGATCACCATTAGCCATATCCTACTTTCTTCAAACAATACTTTCATCATTTGAATTGGCCTAAGCTTTGACAACTATAAGGTTTGCGAGCCTACCTTGGTCAATCCTATGTTGACCCATTTTATGCGGGGTAGATAAGTAGCTTTTGTATAACAATATGAGATTTATATAATTTATAAGTATCACCCTTTCCTATATACATTTCTTGATAAGTGAGCAAAAGCACATCCATTTATAGAACTCAACCTGAAATAACTTATAAAATGACAATAAAAGTTAGATGAATATACTAATATGTGCTCAATAATGAACCAACCCCCTCTAATTGGGCTACATACTAAAAGCATGAAAGTCTAAAATGTTAATGCATGACACTTGATAAATATAGTAAATATAGTGATTGTTTGCAAACCAACAAATAAACGGACACATAAATACACAAACAAGCATATGAGACTTCTTAAGTTTTGATATCAAGGCCCTACACAATGCACTACCACACTGGACTATAGAAGATATCTAATCCTTCTTCATGGACATTGGCCAACAAACAACAAAATCTACAACAAAGCGCAACTCAAAACCTGACACGTTGTCTCTAGAGATCTTAAACATATACATTGGTTTGATCATATGTTCATGTAATTAAGTTCAATTATTTTTTTTACACATTCTCAAATTAACAATATGTTTCAAATGTCAACTATCATACTTATAACTTCATTGTGTAACAATATTTGAATAAATTCTTACACATACACAACCCCCGATTTGCACCATCAGACATGGATGTGTTTTAAGGTCACCATAATTAGATATAACCAAGCACCATCAATTGGTACAACTAAGCACCATATAAAGAGAAACATAGGTTAAGTGATACAACAAACAAAGAAGAAGAAGCTCGTATTTTAATCTCTCACTATATTCCAATGGCCTTCCTTTTATAGAGCAAGCTAAGGCCTGGGTATAGATTACGACTTTAGAAAGTATAAAAGTTTGTAATTAAGCCCCCATTACTTACTACAATCATTAGTCTTATAATGAAGGGCTAAAACTGCCAAAATATAACTTCTCAAGGGCCTATTAAGGCTCAAATACTAATTTTGAAGAAAATTCTAGCATGCAGCGGTGCCCATTGTCTTGTTAACCTAGCCATTGGTGTTACCCACTTGCTCCATCATTAAGCTAACTTCAACAATTAAAGAGATGTTATCTTCATAATTAGCTTATGTGAATGCTCCTTCATGATCCCCTTGTTGAGAAGTATTTTCCTTCAAATCCAACAACCCATCATCTTTAAAATAAGGAGTTAGATTAGCCGTATTGAAGATTGCTAATATGCTATTGTCACTTGGCAATTCTAACTTGTAGGCATTGTCATTCACCCTCCCTAGAATTTTGAATGAACCATCTCCTCTTAGCATGTTCTTCGATTTTCTCTAGATTGAGAACCTTTCTTCCCTTAAGTGAATCCACACCAAATCTCCAATTTGGAGAATTGTAGGCTTTTGATGCTTATTTGCTTGCTTCATGTAAGTTCAATTTTGCTTAACAGTTTGCTACTGTATCTACTCATGAAACCTCTTAATTTGCTTGACTCTTATCCATACATCTACACTCCCTTGAATAGTGGTCAAGGCAAAAGATAAAAGAATGTAAGTGGATTTACACCATAGACAATCTCAAAAGGAAAATAACTAGTGGTACGGTTTGCAACATGATTGTAAACAAATTTAGCATGAGCAAGCAGTAAATGCAACTCCTTCAAGTTCTTCTTCACCAGACTCCCAAACAAAGTGCCTAGAGTCCTATTATTTACCTTAGTTTGTCTGTCTGTTTGAGGATGACATGTAGTACGGAAGAGTAGCTTCAACTTGCCATTATCCTATTCCAAAACCACTACCAATTTTCTCTATAATGTCTTTCAAAAATAGCTTAAAAATTTGTATCACAATCTAAAACAATTGCCTTTGGTAATTCATATAATTAAACCACTTATCTAAAGTATAAATTTGCAACTTGAGAAGTGTCATTATACTTGTTATAGGAAATAAAATGAGTCATCTTTGGAAAGCATCAACTACAACAAGAATGAAATCTTTATTCCTATGGGTTCAAGATAGACAAAAAATGAAGTACATGTTAACATCCTCCTAGGGATCACATGGAATTGGTAATAGACAATCCTTGAGAGAGTGACTTGCTCGTTTGGTAAACGATAGATTGTGCACCTCTCCATGATTCTATGGGCATCCTTCTCTATGTGAGTCTAATGAAAATGTTCTTGCAATAAGAATGAAGTCTTGTCTCTTCCAAAGTAACCATCTAAACTTCCAATGGAAGCACTGCGTAACTCCTTGGACTGCACAAACAAATTGCTTTGAATAGAAGTCATCTTGCAAAAATGTTTTCCAAAGAATCTATATAGAAGAGAAATCAGGATCATTATAATAGAATTCATTAAGAATATTAAATCTAAAAACCTTGTGTCAAGCACATTAAGTAAATAATGGCTTCTAGATAGTGCATCAAGAACAATATTTATCTTTCCGTATTAGTGTCTACTGAAAGTAGAGCAAGGTTACATAATTTCTATCTAGTTAGCATGCCTTTTGTTCAACTTTTGTTAGACGTTATTGTCAAGGCTTCATGATTTGCATGCAAGATAAACTCCTTGGACACAAGTAATGGCTCTAATGATCAAGAGCTCTAATAATCACATAAAACTCCTTATGAAAGGTTAAAACAATTCTTCTTTGAGTCACTGAGCTTCTCACTAAAATAAACAAGTGGTTTGTCTTCTTGGGTAGGAATAACACCAATGCCTACTCCAAGTACATCGCAATCCACTTCAAACACCTTCTCGAAATATGATAGTGCTAACATAAGAGCTTTATCTAGGAGTTCTTTGATATTCTTAAAAGTTGTTTGTAGTATCCCTATCCACTTGAACAAATTTCCTTTCAAGTAATCAGTTTGGTGGAAATGATAGTGTTGAAAGAGTTGATAAACCCCCTACAAAGGATGGTAATCCATGAAAGCTTTGAACATCATGCATAGACTAAGAAATAGGCCAAGTCAAGATAACTTTAACCTTTCATTACACACCACAATTCAAAAAAGGTTGTCTTCAAGTTCTCATAAAACTTTATTTTTATAGTGTTTGAAAAACTTGATAGTGAAGATTAATTTGAACTCGTTTAGACTTGCTATATTGTCAACATAAATAACAAATTTACTAATGAAGGATTTAGGTTTTGGTTCATGAGCTTCATGAATATGTTGGGAGCATTCTTGAGTCTAAATGACATAACCAATCACTCATAGTCCTCCTTTTCCTTGATGGTAGTCCTCTATTCATCTCCTTTTCTAATTCTAACTTGGAAATATCTACTTTGGAAGTCAATCAATATTTGATAATACAACATCCTGTAGTTCATCAAGCATATCATCCAATCTTGTAAGGGATATTTGTACTTGATAGTGATTTTGTTAATGGCTTGGCAATCTACACACATCATTATGCTTTCATCTTTAGGAACCAAAATAGTAGGATTGCTTGATGCCCTCATGTACCAAGCTTTTGGACATCTACTTGTTAACTTGTCTTTGAATTTCAATGAACTCCTCTAATCAACTTTGTTTAGCAATGTAATATCTAGAATTAAGTTAATTTGGTATTACATACTCCTAAGAGGAGGTAATTCACGAGGTATTTCTTATGAAAAGACCTGGTTGAATTGGGATAGATGTGGTTGGATCAAACAATATTGTGTTCTCTCTTTATTTTCTTTACTCTCAAGAATGGATGGAGTCAATATTTCTTTAAGTTCAAATAGGACATTTCTCACTTGGATTGCACCTATATTGAGATCACTGTCACTAGTTTTCTCTCTCCAAGTAGGTTTAAGAATGATGTCCGAGTTCATGGGAGCTAAGCTTATGTTTTGGTTGTCTTCTATAAAAGAGTAGATCATGTCGAAGCCTCAAGATCTCATAGTTTCCATAGTTCCTCTTCATAAATAGTAGAGGTTGATGTTAATTTTTGATAGCGAGAGGTCTTGCTCTCATTGAGGGTTGCAAGTTATACCATTACCGAAGCAAACTTCCTGAGAAAGAGTCAACAAGTCACACCCAAGGGCATTGATTAACTTGCGAGCTTCTCAACACTAGTTGATGCCTTCACATAGGTTAGAGGCATTAAGTTGAAACATGTCGGGGTACACCCTTACTTCAGCTTGTTGCGAGGTAGTCCAATCTCGATCAGATGTTTATCAAGCGTTGCATTTTGTAGAGACTCTTGATAGTTGATATATGATGATTCTCTACATATCTAAGCAAACCTATTGAGCTTGGAAAGGTATATCCAGGTTATTGGCTAGCTTATGAAGTAAAGACAAAAAGGTGCCTCAAAGATTCATTCCCTCCTTAGGAATCTTGCTAAGCACACTCTTAATAAACTTGATGTCAATAGTGATTCCTAAAGGAGGATAGAATGCAACTTCCTCCATGATTACGATGTTGTCGTCAATTAGGATAACCACCTAAGCAATGTTGATCATACTCAATATGGTACCTTTTGCTTGATTTATTTCAGGCACATGAGCAGCAACCGATAGTAGTAACAAGTTGTGGAATGACTCCAATCGAGAGTGTGGTGCAAAGGTGGGTACTAGCATGAGAGCCCTCTATGCTTTCAGAGATGCAAGAACGGGCACGCTAGGGCCTTCAACATGAACGTGGGTTTCTTCTCGAGAGGATTCCGCCTTTGTGGGAGATGTAGTCATGGGAGAAAAGGTCTTAAAGTGGGGACTCTCACTCGAACTCGAGGATCTTCCAAGATTCTCCTTGGCAAAAACTTCCTTCAAGAGATTGAGGGTTAAAACAAGGCATAAATCCAAGAAGGAAAGACGGCTAATGCAAGAAAAGGAGGCCTACCCCTTTGAGACATCTTTGAGATAATGGGATCTCATCCTTGGCATATTCAGTATTGGATTCTGACATTATAGAGACCTATAGGAAAAGCAACGAAAGTTCAATACTAACTAAAGTATGAACGAAGAAACATCACCTCATCGGGATTGATAGACCACAACCAAGCAATGATATATGCAAGGGTATAGAAATGAGGCTTAGAGTGAGACCTAGTGAATCTACTATAATTTGTTGGAAAGGGAGGCATGCAAGCCCAAACTCTCAAATTATAAATGAATCTAGGGTTGAAGAAACCACAATGAGCCTCCTAAAAGATGTGTAGAGCTACCACTCTAAAGAACCTTGAGAGGAGAATTGACTGAAAGGTACACCATGATCAAGAAAAAGGAAGTGATAACTTTGTGTCGGACATGATGGTAGAAATATACCATGTGTATTCACCATTAGTCTTGGTTTCGCTAACACAGGTGGCAAAATGGCATAACTATAATAACAAAAAAGCATGGTGTTCATCTTTCATAGTACTAGTACCTGAATATCGGCATATGAAATCGTCTCAAGAGAGTTATAGGGTGAGTCTAGGAGTGTTGAAGTTCCGATCAACCAAACAAATGAGATCAACACCATCGACTGGTAGGTCCTTGATCACTCAAACATCCAAGATTGTTGAAGACATCATCCTAAAAGAAAATTAAAAGCGGTTGTGTCAAGAAACCCAAAAAATCAGGAAAGAATAGAGAAGGCGATCATCAAACTCAAGACAACATGAAGAGATTATGAATACCCATTCTATCTAGAGATGATATTTTTGTTTCTAAAGATTGATAATAAACCATGAGCAAATAAAATTAGGTTAACTGGACATCACAAGCTAATACTAAGTTTTGAAGATGAAAATCAACAAGCTCAGTTGTTGATACCTCATTAGAGGAAAGGATAAAGTTCGAATTGGAAGCTATGGAAGCATAAAGGTGAAGAGAGTCCTTCATAAGATTATGCAAGAGAACATAAAGTTGAAGAGAAGAGGCCAAAAGGAGTTCACCCTATACTTATCCCAAATGATTTCCAGGATATGGAATCTTAGGAATCGTGGATTTGATAGCACACCCTTTTTCGGCGTGTAATTAATATGAATACGAGTCATGTCCTCGATGACTACAGATATAAGGTCATAGGGGGTGTAGAAGGTTACGTGGCAGGTGTTTAAAGGCCCTAACGAGAGAAGGATACTTGGCAAGAACCTTGAGGAACCCTAACTAACAAAACAACTAATTCAAGTCCTTTAACCCTACTGATCTCAAAGTTTGGAAGAGAGTGGGGTCAGTTAGCATATTCCACTTGATATAGAAGTGAAAAGGTGTCAATGACAAAAAAACTTGAATTAGTGGGAGTCGTGTCCAAGAAAGACGGATTTGTTCTTTGTCGCCTCAATGATGGTGCATAAATAGCGATTCTAATGAGGACTTGAAGGCATGATCCCAATGATAGTCGGGATTTGCATTGTTGTATCTATTTTTGTTGCCTGAAGTGCCTTGCCCGACATCTCCCTTGAAAATGATGGTTAGAGTTCTCAGACATATCTTGCATCATTCCAATGGACTTATGGATTCGCCAATCGAATTGAGCCTGTTATCATAAATGGTAACAGTGTGTTTAACCCATTTTGGTGGGGTCACTCAAATGGGCCTGAATTTCAAGGACTTAAAAGGAATTTAATATGGCAACGGTAAGTAAGCAGCATCGGAGGCTTGTCAAGTATTTACTATTTTCTGAAGTCTTCAAATACTGATACTCCTGCGCAGTTGTATTTCATGATTGTCCGGGGAGGAAGCAAGCCCACTAGGGTTTCGAGAAGGGAAAATGATCTTGGAGGTTGGGGACTGTCAAACTTGGGAGGACCCCGCGAGTTCGAATTTAAAGTCCCACAAGACCAAATAATCCAGCGAACACCAACTTTTGTGCAGCAACTCTTGACGGATTTGGAGACCTGCAGGAGACCTTTCCACCCGAAGTTTGGCTACAAAGATACTACATATCACCCCTACTAAACTTAAATGGTGACCATGCTCATGCAGCCGATACGCGACAACTCCCGAGAGTCAGTCAACGCCGCATGCAAGGGGCACGAAGCCGAGCATAGCGCGCTTTTCCATTTGAGGGGGACCCGCACCGCATGAGTCGTGTCACTAATATTAGCCCTAACGCATATAAACATCTTGTTAGCCGCCATTTGGCCTCCATTTGAAGACAACAAAAACCGTGAGCCTCCTCTCCACCGTCTTCTCCTTCTCCCTTTGTTCTCTTCCAGAATCGGCTTTTCCATCATCAACCGAGCGGTGTAAAGGAGGCTGAGAGCCGCTGAGCATGGGAGCGGGGAGGAAGGAGGCAGAAAGGCCGATTCTGCAGTCCAGGTTTCACAGAGGCGCGGTCGGCTGAGTAGACACGGGTGGCGTTCATTTGAGGCCAGGATCTCTGTCCCCGATGGGAAGTTGGTTCAGGAGTCAGTGGTTCACTGTCTTCTTACCTGTGACGCCGTAGAGGAAGCGTGGTCTTGTATCAATCCACAATGGCAATGACCAACTTCCTGCGATATACAGTTTCGAGGTTGGTGGTCACAAGTCATTCAACATGTGTACGTTCTTATGGGTCTCAGGATATTTTAGCTCAGTACCATTTCACATTTTGGCGAATATGGAATGCCAAGAACGACGAAGTATTCCGTGGCAAAACTACGAATCCTTCAGGATCAGTGCCTTACCTACCACCAGCTTCGTTGCTATTCTGATTTTCGTTATCCTGTAATATGTGCTCAATGGAGCTTCTGTTTATTTCGTTTTTTATTAATGAAAGTCCTTCGCTGAAAAAAGAAAGATACTTCCCATATAAAAGGAAACGATATGTGTGACTTAAAAATTGTGTGAAATCCAGGGCTTAACACTGCATATGCTTCCAATTCTTGTCATTATTATTTAGCTTCTCAATGACACCTCCCGTGTAACACGTTATTGCGAAAGTTTCAGTCTCCATTGTTTATTCCTTAAAACGATTTAATGTCTTCTTAAAAGGAAAGAACTATGGATCGAATGGTCGGCCTGATCCTCATTTTTGGAAATTGATTAGATTGATTTATTCCAAGTATCTCAGTAACCAATATACAGCTGAGTATGCAGAAAGAATGGGATTGTGATCATATTCGCAGAACCTAGCCTATAAAACTGGCTATACTTGTTTTCTGCAGTATCACGACTATACTTTTCATGTAATATCATACTCAGGAATGCAAGGATGAGGTATGAGCTTTTCTTCTTTGCTAAGCTGCTTCAGAAGGCACATCGTCTCTAGGTGGAACTCTCAGCCATGATTTCATGGCATCATAGACAGTAAAGCCGATTGCTACAGAAGGAACCACCTGACCAAAAGAATAAAGAAGAGAATACCGTAACTTTAAAATTTTCAACATAGACAGATCAAAGAGATCTTTCCATTAAGTTCAAAAGGAACCCTACTAACCTTCAAAAAGTTGATGCTCAACCCGGAAAATAATTGCTTCCATCCTTGCCTTTGTACAATTGCAATCAAACTTTCTACAGTTCCCTTAATCTCCTTCCCATCATCAGACAGAACTGCTAACTTTTGTACCTATAAGAGTACGTTCTAATATGATACCTTCGAATATAAACTGCTGAAGTTACTGGTACCAGCCTGTAGTCCATTAGTCTTCGAGGAAAATGGATTTTACCTGCATTTGTCTTCGGACAACATCAAGTGGGTATGTCAATGTTTGCCCCAGTAACCCAGCAACTGATCCACAGACAAGATTAACAAGTATGTCTTTCCTGTGCTCTTTGGGGACATGTCTCTTCATCTCCTCATAGAAGTAGAATTTCAGGCCAGAATATGGGAAGATACCATAGAGTGATGGAGCTGAATATGTGAATCAATTTTAAATTGTGGAATAAAAAAATAACGATACCATAACAGGTACAGAAACTATAAGATTTAACTACAGTTCTGCTACATCGCAGAGAAGGTTTCATGTAGTTCTCCTCATTTGTCAAGACATTGATTTAACTAGGGAAGATAATGTAATGATTCACTAAATTATAAGAAAATGTCGATGATAAGCCTCAATAGTTTTTGTTGCAACTGCTTAGCCATAAACGGTAATGTCTACAAAATGTTAATTTTCAGGGACATGATTATTACAGTTTCTAGGACCACGATGTTGAAAATTATGACAAAAAAGTTTTCTGGTCCATCACAAGATCATCTTGGCCCAGCTAAGTTGCTGACCTTTGCTACCCACTGATGATCAATATAACCTTCTAAGTTGCAGTTCACGAGGACTTTGCACTTTGCTAAGACAAAAGCAGCTGAGAACTTTCTGTGCCTCTGCTGATACATAAATTGATCCGGTTCAAAGGAGAATTTGTTCACGCTGATAATCAGATACATCTCAATATTTAATAATGCGTCCCGTTGTTTCCCCAAGTATTCCATGGTGACAACTAGCATCTAGTTTTCCCAGCACTACGAAGTACGCGATCTGTGGTGTGTGGAGTTGCCGGCCTGAGCATTGTCCTTTGTGTTAATCTTTATGTGTGTTCTATTTGCTGTTCGAAACTAATAGTAAGAATTCATCTTTGTCGAGTAGGCTGTAGTAAGTGTTTTTTTCTTGTCACAACTAAACCTTTTATTTGTTGGGAATGCTTGGTTAATTTGGATCTTTGATCATAAGCTTTAGAACAGAGCTCAAACTTTAAGAGTTCAGGTTTCAGTGGCTTCATGCTGAGTGATGCTCTCAAATGGAGTTCAGCGATCAAGCATCACTGTCAAAGTATAGCTTTGAAGTACTTTTAATGAAAGACTAGGTCTCCAAATGATATTCTCATGCCTCCACGAGCATGGCATGTGTGAGCATAAGCAATAAAACTTTTATTCCTAAGGATGTGTCCGCGTCCAAAATTATGATCCATAGTATTGGAAACGTGGTTGCGCAGCGGATAATCAATAGTAAAAAAAACATGAACACAAGATGAAAGAAAAATGTGGAGATCGGAGGAGGGGGCGGACCTCCAATGGAACCCCCCCTCTCTTTCTCTCTCTTTTTTAATCTCGGTAATTTAAACCCTAATACAACCTATTATCCCTTATATAAGGAGTTGTAAAACGTAAAATGACCAAAATACCCTCCCCCCTAATACAGAAAATTACCAAAATGCCCTTACAACTTCGAACAATTATAATAATACCTAAAACATCAAATTTACTGTCCTAAAACATCAACCTTACTAAAACTAACTGCAAAACTCATATTCTTAACACCCCCCCTCAAGTTGGGAGTGAGATACTTCGAACTCCAAACTTTAAAAAAACTGATTCTTTTTTCATCTGTCTGCAACATTCTTCGTCTATCTTCATATGCAACATTCTTCATCTGTCTTCATGATTGATCTGATCTTCAGCAGCTTCTTTGGCTGCAACATCTTCAACCCAACCTTCCTAGTTGATCATCTTTAACAGCATCTCTGGCTGCAATATCAACTGAGCCTTCATGGCTGATCATCTCAGGCAGCATCTTTGGCTGCAACATCAACTCAGTCATCCTGGTTGATCATCTCAAGCAACATCTCTTTTTACAACATCAACTCAACCTTTCTAGCTGATAATCTCAAGCAACATCTTTGGCTGCAACATGAACTCAGCCTTCCTAGCTGATCATCTCAAGCAACATCTCTGGCTGCAACATCAACTCAGCCTTCCTAACTGATCATCTTAAGCAGCATCTATGACTGCAACATCAACTCAGTCTTCCTGGCTGATCATCTCAAGCAACATCTTTGGTTGTAACAAACTTTTATCAACCTTCATAATTTTCAGCTTTCATGGCTGCAAATTCCTGCAACCTCACTGGCTGTGAATAAAAACATTTTTGAAGTCCTCATAACTGCAATCTTCAGCATATATCTCTTTTTTGTAAACTTTTCTCATATTGTTTTTCAATGAAGAAATATCACTACTAGTTCATACCTTCTTCGAAGTTTTTCTCTGAATTTTCAACCCTCTTAAGCATTTTAACACTTGATATGCAAGTAAACATCTCTCTTAGGCATTTCATCAAACACTTAATATGCAGGTGAATATTTCTCTTGAATATTTCATCAAATAGTTGTCATGCATCTGTTAGCATCAAGAATACACCTTTGATCCATATGCAATTCTTGGACTGAATCCGTGAGCCATGGATGCTGAGATAAAGAAAGCATACAGGAAGCTTTCAATTCAATATCATCTTGATAAAAAAAATCCAGATATTCTGCAGATGTCTGACACAACAAACTTTCCTCCTAAGGGGTGTTAAAAGTACCGGCATCGGAAGATGTTGTGTTACCAAAGGCGGTATCAAGTTCTTTCATGGCCAATTCATCGGTGAACGAGTCCACACCTATGGTTGTTTCATCAGTGAACAAGTCCACATCTTTGCTCTCATGGTCATATACCAAGTTCTCTTTTTGTCGAAGATCGACAAATGACGCATCAATTTCATCAGAATATGTATAAGTTTTGAAAGGTTTACAGTCTGCACTCTTCAGGTCGGTCTCTAAACCTTTTTCAGTCTTTCTGCTGTCAAGACTTGCTTTAAACGAAGGTGCATACTCTGCATCTTTCGGGTCATGCTTCACATACTCTTCGATAGTGTTGTCACGACTTGCTTCAAAGAAAGGCATACGTTCTGAACTTTCCTGGTCGACCTGAACATCCTCTTCAATATCTACACTACCAAGAGTTAATTCCACCACATCAAGTTGTGGCTTTCTGTTTGGAGGATAAAAAAAACAGCAGCATCCCATGGTCTTCCGCCTCACACCATGATCACAACCTTGGAGTCAACGTCATCCCCTCTCTGGCGTGACGTTACAACGCTTGGGGAATGGCCTGTACTAGTCACTTCGTCATCACCAGCATCATCATCTGAGAATAGAAGAGGTTCCAGATCTTCAGTGTTCTCATGCATCTCACTTTCTTCATCATTGGGCACCAAAAATTTGCTTTCCTCCCAACTAGTTTGGTCTGATGTATGATTAGCAATAGCGGGCACATCTTGGCTGAATCCAAGAGGTGGAGGCATAGGGCCATTGGTTGGCATATTCACGTGGCAGCAGTGAAGACACTGAGTTAATTGAACTGATAAACATGCTTCTTTGGCTTCCTGATTGATCAAACACTATGAATTTCTTCACCGAACTTGACGGTCCAAATAATGGTGCTCCTAAATCAAGCTTCTTGAGTTGTAAACGGCAATCATAAGAAGACGCTTTGAGACCTTCCTCATGAAATGCACGAGAAGCCTGAACGGATGGGTTATGGCATTGACTATGCAATGGCTGAAGCTGTCCATTTAGAATCTGATGAGAGTCAGCTGCAAAACCATGAATTGCACGTAAAGCTGGACAGAAATTGGAAAAATAGCGGGCATCGCCAGCAGGATAAACGGTGCCATTGATCGATCTAAGCTCATGATCAGATGGCAAGCTTCTATAACTCCACGCAAGAAACTGCCATGGAGAATGGCCAAATAGTCCTGAACAATAGTCCTTTGACATCAGATCTGATAAGGTGGAGGGGGAAAAAATGGTCGTTGTGTAATTGAAGGAATTGAATGAGGTGATTAAAAGTTCAGAACTCCCTCTGTGGTAGAGCTTTGCATGATGTATGACTTATATGGAAATTGAGCAGTGAATCCATGCAGGATTTTTAGGATAGGCTAGCCTTCCTTTTTCAGCAGTCTATAAAATTTGGGATGGACTATATTTTCTATCCTTTTTTTCTGTAATAACTTGCTTTATCCAGATGATGGGCAGCTGTTGATGATTTCTTTTCTAAAATCATGGGTCTCTTTTATCTTATCCTTTCCACCAAATCAGGAAATTAAGTTTCCATAACTATCTTTCTGATTTACTTTCCTTTCTCAAAAAAAAATTCAAATCTTCCTTTCGTGTGTAACTTCTCTTTTAAAAAAATCTGGACACATTATCATTTTTGGCAGAAAATCACCTTCCCTTTTTCATCATATTCTTCCTTTTTTCTTTTGCATTTGTATCCTCCTCCATGGCTCCACGAACATACCCTTTGGGCGAGAAATCCCCCCGCTGGGGAGCTCGTTCAAACTGGATAAATGTATGCCATTTACAATAATCAACCTCTAAAATAGATGCCATATTCCCCCATCGGTAACAATAATTAGGTGCACTAAAAATTGTAACTACCTTTTTCTCATCACCCCAGCTAAAACCCTCCATGACAAGTTGGTGAGCTCTAGCTATAAGCTTCAAATTGTTGGTGCGGTTAAACTGCTCAGATATATCCGAGCCAAAAGTATATCCAGCGCCACGTGGTGATATACCCCACCCACAGCGATCATCAGGATCAGACCACAATAGGTCACGCATGGGTCCTTCATGAGGGACTTCTTGGACATGGTCAAAATTTCGTATGTTGTCCAGAGTTTCGATAGATAATGACAGACCACCATGCAGACAAAATATTTCAGATTCCACCAAGGCTGTAAGTGGAAAATAGTCAAATAGGTCAGTGAAGATCTTCCAAACATTTGCACTTTCGTACTTCCGCAAGCATTCATCATAAAACCCATAAACTTGAGTTATCTGACGACTCTCATGATATCCCTGGAGGAATCTGGCAACGATTGTCCTAAAATGCCCAGTCTGATTACAGCGGCTGCAATGAACCACTCACTTCACATGGCCACGGTCCTCTGCACGGAGCCTCTTCTTCCTCGAGCGGCCTAGCGACCGGAGAGACTTTGGTGGGGCGATCACAATTTCAACTTTATTTTCACCATTTTGAGCATCCTCAGACAACTCCTACCACAATGTTTTATCTGGAATAGGGTGTATTGTCTGAGAGTATGTCTTTCGATAATTCGTGACCGTGAAACAACATTCTGCCGGCAGGAGATTAGTGCGGCAAAAGCATGTGAACATGGCAAACCATAGAGCTGCCAGCCACGGCATAGGCAGCAGCGGTTCCGGATATCCACTATATTTGTTCCTTCATGAGATATAACCTCAAATTCCGCCTCATTCGCACGAAGAACCTGGTAGTTGCGAGCCCGATCAACAGCATCTTCCACACGCCGTTCAGCAAACAGCACAAGCATAGAGTTCCACTGCATGCTAGCCTCTCTTCTTTCATTGAACCATGTCATCAGCTGCCTCCGGATAGATTCCATCATCTGAACTATTGGCAACCCAAAAGCATAAGTATCCATGAACTCAAGGATTCTAAATTGTTTGCAGTTAGGTGTCCAAATCGTGTCCCCTCGAAATATGCAGTTGCCCAAAGGCGAGGAGGAATACGTTGGATCCAATATGCTGCATCTTGTGATATTTCTTCTATATCCAGCCTCCTAGAGACGATTCACCAACGTTGGATTATTAAACTCTTTCGAAAGCTATCACTAAGATGACGCATGCAGAACCCATGAAATGCAGTAGGAAAATTCGCTTCAACTTCTGACGAGTTTACCGTTGCTCCATTGATCAAAAAGCTCTGATACCATGTTGGAAACGTGGTTGCGCAGCGGATAATCAATAGTAAAAAAAACATGAACACAAGATAAAGAAAAATGTGGAAATTGGACGAGGGGGCGGACCTCCAATAGAGGTCGCCCCCCCCCCCCCCCCTCTTTCTCTCTCTTTCTTAATCTCAATAACTTAAACCCTAATACAACCTATCAGCCCTTATATAAGGAGCTGTAAAACGTAAAATAACCAAAATACCCCTAGTACAGAAAATTACCAAAATGCCCTTACGACTTCGGACAATTACAATAATACCTAAAACATCAAATTTACTATCCTAAAACATCAACCTTACTAAAACTAACTCTAAAACTCATATTCTTCAACATATAGAACTATTCATTTTGAAAGAATGTCAAGATTTCTTGTTCTAAAATTATGAATTCTGTAATTGCTAACAAAATGAAACCAAACTATTGATTACAGGATTGTTATTTTTTACATTGCATCTTAGAACTGTTCAATTTAGGGCCATATTCTATCAGAAAATCTGGTAGGGAGCAATGGAGGTTTCCAGTGAGAGCGAGGTAGATGAAGATGCACTCATCTAGTAAATGCATAGAAAGCGTGAGCAAGCCCAAAATTTGTATGCATGAATTTGGGCTAGAACGCTGATGAGGCACAACCATAATCAGAGAGGTTAAGGAAATGCTAAAAACTACAAAAGCCACACAAGCATACACCTTATAGTTTTGATGCAATCAGAAAACTGTGCCACACGAACAGGAGCCACCATTGTTTCCTAACTGCAATTTTGGCTGTTCGAGGGGAAAACAAAAGTCGAACAGACCTATCTGTTCTGGTTACATTATATTTTCTTTCTCTGCATATGCACTCTAGAGAAACTTGCTAATTTAGTGTACCTAGCATTTCAAATTTCAAATTATATTTCATACCTGCTCCGCGATAAAGCCCCCTTAGACCATTTTCTCTGTAGATCTTCACAATGCTGTGAGAGATTCCTCTATAAATTGGCTCAGAACAAGGACCTGCGCTGTTCAACAGACTAGTGCCTGGGGGTGTCACCTGAATGCAAAAGAAAAATTTAGAGTGCTGCACTGTGCACTCGCTAGACACTTAGATGCACATGCTTCAAAACCTTGGGCCATGCTGATTCCTACGTAACTATCCATGATTCCTGTGTAAAGATTCCAAAAGTCATCAAATGCTAAGAACAACATCCAGCAACAACAACAACTAAGCCTTTTCCCATACTAGATGGGGTCGGCTACATGGATTCTTTGTTTCCACAAAGCCCTATCATGTGCCATGTTAGCAGTTAACTAGATCATTCTTTATTGTTTCTTTCCAACACTTTTGTGGTTGTCCTCTACCTCTTTTAATACTTTCAAAATCTAGTTTTTCATATCTTCTTACAGGTTCTTCTTTTGATCTTCTTTCTATATGTCCAAACCATCTTAAACGATATTCTCTCATTTTATCCTCTATTGGTGTCACTCCTAATTTGTTTCTAATAACCTCATTATTTATACGATCTTTTCTTGTATGACCACTCATCCATCTCAACATCTTCATTTCTATCACAGACATCTTTTGTACATCTTGATGATTAACTGCCCAACACTCAAAACCATAAAACATGGCAGGTCTAATTACTGCTCTATAATATTTACCTTTTAACTTTAATGGTATCTTCTTATCACAAAGAATATGTGATGCTCCTCTCCATTTTAACCAACCAGCATTAATTCTATGTGTAACATCTCCATCAATTCTTACATCCCTATGAAAAATTGACCCTAGGTATTTAAAACTTTCCTTTTGGGGATGCAATGTGTGCAAATTTTAATTTCTATGTCCTCTAAAGTACCCAAATGATCAAACTTACGTTCCATATATTTTGTCTTTGTTCTACTAAGTCGGAGGCCTTTGCTTTCTAATATTTCTCTCCATAGTTCCAATTTTTTTTTCTATTAACTTTTTTTGAACAACATCCAGCAACAGAACAAAAATTTGGAAGCACCCACTATCAAAATCTTAATGGAAACAAGTATGACTATATTTTGAAAGGAGCACAATTAACAGTTATATCTCAGTCTGCAGTATCAATAAACAGGCTCCACCACAACCACTGCTAAAAGACACTTGAACTTTTATAGTACATATATCTATGCATATTGATGCAGCTAACTTATCCAAAACCAGACGGACAAGAAAGGGTATTTACAACAACAACAACTAAGCCTTTTCCCATACTAGACGGGGTCGGCTACATGGATTCTTTGTTTCCACATAGCCCTATCATGTGCCATGTTAGCGGTTAACTCACAATAAGTTAGATCATTCTTTATTATTTTTTTCGTGGTCGATACTTTCCAAATTTAGTTTTTCATACCTTCTTACAGGTTCTTTTGATCTTCTTTCTATATGTCCAAACCATCTTAAACGATATTCACTCATTTTATCCTCTATTGGTATCACTCTTAATTTGTTTCTAATAACCTCATTATGTATACAGTCTTTTCTTGTATGACCACTCATCCATCTCAACACAGACATCTTTTGATTAACAATTTGTGTAATCCATGGTATAAAAATCCGACAAAGTTTTACGCTCGCTGTCGGAAGCCTAACACAACCCTTCTCCTTTATTCGGGCTTGAGACCGGCAATGCAAGGGTGATCCCTTACATGGGAAAGAGTATTTAATCAACTTAATTCATGACAATAAATATCCAACTAAAACTGACAGAAAGAGAAGGGAATTTTAACTCAACTAGGAATCTCCCAACATTTGTTCCAGAGCAACTTACCTAGAATCACCCAAATGTTCCATCCAGTTTTTCAGTCAAAAGCAGTTTACAATTGTATCTATAAATTTCAAACAAAACTAACACAAAAATAAAAAAACAGAAGATAACCATCCTTAACCTGATATGCTAATTTTGTACGAACAAGATCAAGAGGATAGGTGAAAAGAACAGCAGTTCCACCAGCAAGTGATCCAGCCATCAGGTCAAGAACTGGACCTCTTCTAACATCAGGAAATCCTTCTATAATCCAACGACGATACTGCTCATATGCCATATAGTGCAAAGCAGCATATGGCACAATCCTGGTAACACTAGCCCCATTTCCTCTGGGAAAACAAAATGTGAACACAAACTAATGAAGTTGACCATAAAGAAGATTAGCAACAAAATTTGAGAAAACATCAACTATAGAAATACCAATATCGAAAAACAGAACAACCAACTGACGCCACACTCATTTGTAGTCTCATTGTCCTCTGAAAAGATAGTGAATTTCGGATAAAAAAATGAGAACAAGTTTAATATAAAGGCACACCTATAGAAACCAAGAACTCCTTCCGTCTCCAAGATCTTTCTAAATGATGCACGTAAGCCTATGCCACGAAAATCATCTCTGCTAGTCTGCAATAAAAGTCACGGTTTCCTCAAAATTATAACATGAATTTATACTGAATAAACCAAGGGCTAATAATTCATCAGCCAGTATGTTGGTTTTCTTTTATTTTCTCTTATTATAAAAAGATACTCCAAGAAAAAGGAAGAACAAAATCAAGAAGTGTTGTTTATACCATATCGTAACATGTATCGTTTTTCTCCCAGAGACAGCTGTATCGTACTGTATTTTAATTTTTTTTAAAAACCTTTTAAAAATCAGAAAAATAAAGAACAATTCTAAACAATTCTTATAAATAAAAAGTTGGGTAGCATTCATCCATTGAAGTATCGGAGAGGATCAGTTTCTTTCGACATTGAAACAACACATATTAAAGTACATTGGAACAACACAAAAAGAGGGAAAATTTACATGGCTGTCAAATGTTTACCTGCTGCCACATATACCCTTAGTAAATATCATATATCAACCTAGAAACAGAGACCACATGCTGACTTACGCTTAAGCAATAAAAGCATAGTGTCTTTTATTTGCATCTTCTACATTTTCCTTAGAAACTTAATTGCTTTGAATTGTCAGAAGAACTGAGTTTTGATGTTAACGTTTGGTCCATGGTTAGAAAAACAACTGAAGCACTAAATAGTACCAAAAATTATCACCATATCGTTGACGATTAGCACGGTAAAAACAATGAACTTAATACTAAATGGATTCATCACACAACATGATCAGGGTTCTCATAGCATCATTATGTTGAGAGAAACTAAGGGGTGGCTCTTTTATTTTGCTTGGAGAAATAAAAGATTAGCAATACCAAACAAGTAACACTTATATCAACAATTAAAGTTAGAGAAAAAAAATAGTATAATGTTAAATAGCTGCTAAAACTCTTTGCTTGCATGGATGTCCCTTTCACATTTTTTTGGTCAATAATGTCTAACTTTTCAATAGATCATTATCCTCTACTACTGATATTGCACTAAAAGTAGAACTAATACTTTACTTTGTTCAAGATTCTAAAGGATTTCTATAAATAAGGGCATATCGCACGATATGTGCGATACAGGGCAATAATTACACATGTTGTGATACATCCCTTGTATCATATCGTGGTTTCTCACAATACGATATGATACACCATGGATCATACAATACAGGGCAATACACATAACACTGAAATCAAGGACAGTAAATCTTTTCTTTTGTTAACAACTGAATCTTCGGGGGCAACTTCAATATAAAATAAACTAACATTCTCAAATTTTAGCTCAATTTAAGAATAAAAAGATTACCACGATCAACGTCCAAAGATAGCGGCTGAACATTAGCACACAAACAGCATGTGATCGAATGTGTTCATAATAATATATTTGAAATAGCATTTTACAAAAGGATGCTTGACTCAACAGGTTTACATGGTAACTAGACAATATTTGAGTTTTTACATTTTGAAGCCTTTTTCCACTTTTGTTTGAAAGCCACAACTGGTACTAAAATCTGTCGTTTGACTTTGTTTGGTTATTAAAGGATCCGCCAAAGTTATTTGTAAAAGAAAATACCATAAAAGAGGAGCATTTGCCTTTTAGAGAAAAGGCCATAATGTCATTCTAAATGCCATAGTCTGGTATTTATATATGATTTGCAGAAAAGAGTCAATTTTGCCATTTCGTCCTTGACGTGTCAACTCAAAAGTCCAGCAAGTTAGGCAGTTATCCTTCTCAATTGGTAATGAAGGAGGTCAGTTAGAAGTTTTCGAGTTTCAGGTGAAGCAAATCCAACTCCGAAATTCTTGCTCTTCAAAATCTGTACTAACAATGATGATGAAAACATACTGGTCCATAACCATGAGACCTTATAATGGTACAGATTCTGATGTACATGGATCTAACTACAATATGCTAATTCGAAATTGCAATATCCTTCCCTTGTTTAGGCTGTATACATTAAGTTTTACAAGTATAATACACAGTAAAGTAGTAAACATCCAGGCTTTATCACAATATGATCCTCATGGACTTGTTGATCTTCTAGTTTGCCAGATTCCGCCAAATCAAATTTCACACTAGAATGTCCCTATGCAGAGTAAATTTTACAAGCACAAAGATGTCCAAGGTATAGGTTCAAGCTTCTTGGTAAAAACAAATGCAGATGTTTGACAGAATTTGATACCAACTTTTATGTGGTTGACAAACCCTGCTGAGCGCATCTCCCTCATTCCCTCCCTCCATGATAATAAAAAACAAGAGGTTGCACTAGAGATAATATGAACACAAGAGGTTACACTAGAGGTAGGGGATCTAAATTTCTCCAAACCAACAATTAAGTTCAACATATCTTGGTTTTGGCGTGAATAAATGACCTTAAATCCATCTTTCTGCTTCCAAATTGCAAACCTCAAGGACTGGGCTTGAAGCTTCAACCGTTTCTCTAACTTTCAGGTCATAATTCACATTATACTGAACTCAGACAAAAAGATACACAAATTGATGGGTTTTTTGGGTTAGTTCATCTTCTAGTTTTTTGCTAATTCCAATTTCATACTAGAATGTCTCCATGCATCACAAAGACAGATATGTTTTAAGCTTCTGGCTAAAAACAAATGGGAAATTGTTTGACAGCATGCTCACCCAAAATAATGTGGTTACCCAAATAGTATGTGGTTAGCAGACCCTGCAGAGTGAATCTCCTTCTCTCCATGATAGTATGAAAACAAGAGGCTACACTAGTTAACATACATGCACGAGGTTACAATAGAGATAGATCTTATTTTTTCCAAACCAACAACTAAGTTCAACATATCTTGGTTTTGTTGCGAATAAATGACCTTAAATCCATCCTTCTACTTCCAAGTTTGCAAGTAAAGATTATCAAGTTCAGGGGATGCACAAAGATTAGGCATTATAACTGATCTTAGCCAAAAGGATACACATTGATCAACACCTCCCCGATGATGTTCGGTGGGAAGTTGTCTCAATGCCAACTATAACTTATAATGTCTATAAAACCGACCATTACCTTTCTTTGTCATAAGAAACTTTTGCAGGATAGCTTCCTATATCTCAAAGCCAGGGATTACTGAAGCACCCTTTACAGTTACACCCTTCCACACAAGTTTGTCGTAATCTGCAAAGAAAGTGTAACACCTATCCGTGCATCAGGTACACTATATAGCACCAAATTGACTGTCAGTTGCATTAAAAGAAGCAGCTCTATCACATAATCTCCATTGCTGCCACCGAGGAACAAACAGTCCATTCCCTACTAGAGATGTGGATAAGAAGCAAGGTTGGTATTATATAGGGTTCGTCCACGAAATGAGGTGTCTTTATGAAAGATTACCTTCAGCGACTGTCCAGCCCCCCAAAGTGCTCTCCATTAAATATGACCAAAATTAATTAAAAATGATGATGAGAACTTCTTCCCACCCTAAGTAATTAAATAGGAAGCTGAAAGTTTGAGATGAGAACTTCTTTCGACCTAATTAATAAACAATTGGAAGCCGGAAGCCGGTGAAAGGTCCACAAGCCTGTTTACCTAATTACAAAAGTACCCTTTTGGCCTCACAGGAAAAGGCTGTTCAGAAGGGGACATTTCGAGTCATCTACCTCTCTCTAACAAGTCTTTCTCCGCCGTCCCCTTTTTCAGCGTTACATTTTAATAAAGAATTAAAGGAAGAAGGCCAAAACTGATAATGCAATAGAGTTGTCACCTTATTTATTTTTCTGAGCTGAAAGCCTGAGTTCCTAAATGAAAAAAAAGCACCCAGAAGAAGAAAACAGAAAATGCTTCGTTCATTTCGTAGACACTTGCGCGTCGTGGAAACTTGGCGGGAGGCGAAACCAGCAACCAAATGGTCGTTCGACTTTGAACCTTAAATTTTCTGTGTAATGATTTTCTAATCATACAGCCCTGTTGGACGATTCAAAACTCCCAGGATAATGAATGAGTCTGCCACCCCGCACGCGTCGTAATCAACGTTCGTGCAGAAAGCGTGAGAAAGAACGCATGAACAACGGTGAACTCGGGGTTACCTGAATAGCGAAGGCCATAACTGTAATCAACAACCATTATCAAACTATCGCACACATCCGCTCGGATTTGATTTTCTTTTTTCATGATTGTTCTTTATGTGCATAGTTCAAGAAAAGAATGAGAAGAGATTTAGTCTGGTTTTCCGTTTGCTTTCTTTTTCATGATAATTCTTCATGTGCAGAGTTCAAGAACAGGACAGAAGGAGAAGATATTCAGGAAGAAAACACGGAAAAGCAAAGATGCGAGAAGTGACACAACTTTTAGAAAATACGAAATTTTGGGAGAACGAAAGGGAGAAAGAGGAAAAGAGAACGGGAAAGAAAATAACAGAAATCAGGCGAGGCTCCGGCGTACCTGGAAGAGAATCTTGACGCGTTCGAGTGGGGCGACGGACGTCTTGGCAATCCCTCCGGCGACTCCTCCAGCCACAAGCTCCTTCACAAACACCGGAAGACTTTGCAGACGGCACTGCCTGCTCTCCTCCGACGTCCGATCCGCCATCAGCTGATGGACGGGCGGCGATCGGAACTAATCCCTGTCCCCACTCTCTTCTTCCTCCCGACACCCCTTTGGAGAGAGAGAGAGAGAGAGAGAGAGAGAGAGAGAGAGAGCGTGACCTTCTTCCCCAATGCAGAAGTTAAAAGATACGTTTCCCCTCTGGTAATGAATGAAAGTAACTTACCTTCTTCCCCCTTTCAGTACCCCAGAAAGTTGGTTTGCAACTTGGGTGTTACTAAACATAATAACCTTACTCTCACTCTCACGTACACAATCTACTTCTGATTTTACTCTACATCTTCTCTAATTTCATCCTTCAAAACCAGCATCTCATTTCTTTTCCACCTTCTTCAAAAAAAATCGTACTCACATAAGTACTCAAGTATTGTGCTCGCATTCATCATTCATCTCCCACAAGCTTTTTCCAATTCAAATCGAGATAGTTAGGTAAAATGTTTTTTCTTGTTTTGTTCTTCCTCTTTCACCTCGACGAAGACACGATAGTCGGAAAAAAGAAGTGACTTAGCATAGCACTGTGTTATAAGAGTCATGCTTGATCGCGCTCTAGCCACGTCCACAACACTATTGCTTGGGTCAACGTGCCTTGGTTGTGACCCTCCACTCGGTATGGCACGCATCCGAGGTATGCTCTTCTTTCTTGAAGGACATGCCTAATTCGCATACACTTAATTCTAAGTTGCTCATATGGTATTTTTTTTTTTTGCATATTTACATATTCAAATAAAATATTTGTTTTGAATTTTGTAGCAAGAATGTCTCGAAGAGGTGATGATATATTTTATGAAGACGAACGAGTAAGAGGATGTATTATTATGGCATCATTAAGAAAATAAAATATGACTGCAGCGACAACATGAGGAAAGACATGTAGTTATAACAAGTAGATCGTCTTAGGATGCAACCACACTTTGAGATTATGCCACCGCTTCTTTAGGATACTATGTTGAAGTCAATCCTTTAGAGCTTTATCCCGATGAATATTCTGTAGAGGGTGACAATGATGTCGCTCTCTGATCTTAACTTTGTAAGTTGTAATGCATATACAGTTTGGCAAGAGCAAGTAATACATTGTCTATTATAAGCAAAAAAAAATGCTTAGATATATTACCAATAAACATTGTCTATAAATATATAGGGATTATTGAAACTGGTGGTATGCCACAGGAGATAAAATGTTGTGGTTATGTGATCATTTATATGGAAAGTAATAGTATCAGGTAGTTAACATGATATTATGTGATAATATATGTTATCTAACTAGGGAGGTTTGTTGTTTAAGACTTTGGATCAAACGTCACTCACTACTTTTATTTATTGAGAGATGAAAACTCAACAATAACAATTGTCATATGCATGAAGTGAGATGACTATCACTCTCTACAATGTCCATGAGATTTTTGGCCTTGTGATGGGTGATTGTCTTCTAGCCTTCACATGGGCAATGGAGGTGATGGATAAGATAATATTATAGTTGAACTGATAGGTATGGACTTTGATGAAGTGTAGAGATATAAAGTTCGAGATGCTTCAATTACATTCTCAGAGAAAGGAGATTACACCTTGTTATATCATATAAGATATATTTTGTACTAGAATAAGTCTAGAGATAGAGTAACAATTTCTATTGGGCATTTCTTGCCTTATGTATTTTAAGGGTCGACGAGTATGCTTGGGGTGCAATGACATTGGTCTACTTATACAAACAGTTAAGGAAGACTTCTTGCATAGAGACACACTAGTTCGGTGGCTATAGTATTTTGTTAGAGGTAATAATTAAGTATTATGTTTTTTTTAGTTTAGCAATAAGTTAATGTTAGCCTACTTATTTGTTTAAGTGGTAGAACAATATTTTATGTATTATAAGCATGTATGTATTTTTTGGCCTTTAGAGTTAGGTAACACCTTGGGTGGGTTGTTGTTTATTATATATAATGAATGTTATTATAATAACATTGATATCATTTTTTTATCTTTTTTTTTATGAATCACATGGTAGCCTTATTACTAAAATAGATACACTAACAATCCCAATAACTTGTCCCTATTTTATGAATGCATTCATTATTTGAACATCATGGAGTCATATATGACAAAGTGAGTTGTTTGTCAATTTGGTAATCATCAACAAATCATAGTTGAACTATTAAGACCCACTATAGCACATAGACCAACAAAGACACACGTATGTAAAATAGAGTATCATCTACAAAATATGTTGTGGCAATCACATTGCCTTCAAATACAACACCTTAGTGTCTAGGCATCATACTCCATAAGTGCGATGATTAATATATGAGTTGGTATATTACATGGATACATATATTTTTTTGAGATTAATGCATTGATACATACACCTTCATCCATTGTTATAGTGTGTTGTTGACGACTTACGAACGATGAAACCTATGTATTGTTGATGCCTTTAGAACAAAAGATAGTACTTACGTCTATTACTATTACGATGTGATGTGATGGACCTCCTTGACGATTGTTATGGGAGAATATATAAATTAATGACTAACTATATGTTCGACATTGATGAAGAATAGGTACATTTATTTAGTGTTCTTATTATATGTGATTGCCTTTATAACTATACAACTAAGTGAATATATGTGTATTTCTAATTATGTGAGTAATTGCATTCACTTTTCCTTCTCTCTTGCCCCCCCTCTTTATACATAAATATAGTGCAACTGCGGTATACCTTTCACAACATGCAAAAGAAATTTAGGCAAATAAATAGAATCATTGTACGACTAGGCAAATAAGGATAGTAATATTACAATTGAAACTAAAAAAACTTGCAACTTAATACATAAGTTATTAATCATCTACATTATACACATTATCATCACTTGGTCCTCTTGATTCAAAATAATATGTACCCATGAAAAGGTAAATACCATTTCACAACACCATCATGTCTATAGTGTTGTCAAGATGGAAATATAGGCAACATCGGGTATCTTTTTGACATATATATCTGCATAAAATGCAACACAAGATAATCAATATATAACAAGTTGACAAACATATTCTTATCATCAGAAAATGTTGTGCCGAATCATAATAGCACATGTACCACATGTACCGTATAGGTGACTGATGATTGTCCTTTAATAATGGAAGGAACATTGTTGACCCAACCTTAGAGAATTATACTAATGCAACCTTCCATACAGGAGTTGGGACCTAACCCATATAAGTCATCGACTTCCAATGCTTAGAACAACCCTAACTATCTTTTCAATATGCAATGCGACACAGAATAGTGTCAACACCTCCCTCCTCTAACAAAACTTGAGAATATATATTGATAACATGCAATCTTCCTAAAACACAACCTACAATGCAGTAGCTGCAATTATCATCTCCACGAACAATAGTTTATGTATCAACATGCTGATTCGATTCAATAAACCAAGGTGTGTACATCTTGTTGAATTGTCCAAAATATAGTCTTTGATAGTCCTTTTATCATGAGAAGTATCAATATGTGGAGCTTGGTCAATATCGGATATATGGTTAAAACTACTTAAAAGAAAAAGACTCATCTAGGAGACACTCTACACCCAAGTCCTTAGCCCTTACTTGGCTTTTTTAAAGTAGCACTCCTCTTTATATGCTCTCATAAAGACAACTTCCTATTAGTGAATCTATTAAAGGTTTATCTTTAGGACGACAAATGAGTGACTCTTATAATGTAGTATGATGAGGATTGAGAAGCTCATTCAATAAGGCAACCAACTTCTTCTATTTTTCTAAATTAAGATGAGTCAATAGTTATAGGACAATGTATCCATTAGTTATTTTGCTTTAGTACTTATCATTGTACTCAAATGGTAAAGGCCTTTCCACCTTCATGTCAAGTTTCTTTCAAAACTCATCAATTGAAGAAAGTTTGAGGGCATCACAACTCTTTAAAAGAATATTGATCTCATGAGGGCGTGATAACTCACATGACCACCACAATGTATATCGGCATGAAATTGGATTAGTACCTACTATTTTCAAATGACTCGTCTCTTTAAAAATTAGGTCAAATTCATGACATAAGATTCTTCTCTTCAAATTTCTTATCATATCCTATGTACAATCTACATAATACGCTAATGGTTCGTGATTCTTCAAATAACTTTTTTAGTTCTATGACTTACAACTCTATCAACGAATAGGGTTGAGTCCATATCATATTGATTTGCATAGTGGAGTTGTCGAGGAACCTTTTAAACCTTGCATATATACCCTCAACCCTATCAACCAACATACAATAAGTATTATAGGATTCAAAATAAAATAATGATATACATATGTGTAAATAAGTATACTCACTTATTAGTTAGTTGTATAAATTACATAATACACCACCTTATCCATTCATACTGAGATTGTCCTCTTTTTATGTGAGCTCAACCATTGTTCCTTAACATACGAAAGCACGACAACTAAATTTTTCTACTTCACCTCCATTATAGCTAATGTATCTTTATATATGCTCTCATTTATTGAGTAAACAACCTTCGTCTAATTACCACTAAATGCAATGTTTTTTTTTTATTACTTGTCATATATCCCTCGATGTTCTTGGTAACATAACATCTGCATAACATATGTGTTACCTCTAAGAATATGATCTCAATTGCATTCATAAGTGAAAGATTACGAACACTACAAACTAAATATGAGAATTTGTTCATCATATATAATTCCTTGATGCACCGCAACAATCACACATAATTATCCTCTTCCTTTGTACCCAGGAATGTAAATATCATAGAAAAATCTTATTTGTCCACGAAAAGCTTACAAACTTAAGGAAATGCATCTTATACTTACAAATGATATAGAGAAATCCTTTTTACTTGAAGTAAATATCAACAAAAATGATAAAGTAACTTATATATGTTTGTCTTATATGTGTAATCAAACTTCAACACCTTCGAAAATATATGTAATAACTGAATCTTTCTACTCCGATGGTTATTAAAAGAAAGTCAAGAGATCAACATTTTACTCCAATAGTTATCAAGAGAAAACCTAGGAATCAGCCTTTTGCTCTAGTAGTCATTCGCGGACCCTCTCCTACTCCCCTCATGATTCATATAAAGACCACATCATCCTCTCATATGCGGAATCATAAAAGAAGTCGAATTGAACCAAAAACAAGACAAGTTCTTAGGGATTAGCCAACAATGGTCTCTACTAGAGTTACACCTCCAATCACTTTTATTCCCTTAGTTCATACATAGTTTCAACTAGAATCTTTCATGCCACTCACCCCTTAAGTATCTCATCTGTCTAAGTTTTAACCTATAGAATTCCTAAGATGCAATATTTCCTTAGGTTACTCAAGAAGGATAATGCTTCTCTTGAACTCTATGGATACCTATGTTTTTGGGTCCAACCTCCTCTTCCCAAGTAGAGTACCTTTTGTGCCCACTTATCCAAGTATCTTCACTCCTTATATCCCAAAATACTCTCCAAAAATAGTATCATTGTCACCATCCTTAGAAACAACTTTTATGCCTCTAGACTACTATTTAAAGGTATCCTTCTCCTCTCTATACTATGTTCTAGGTTCTCTTTTCTCTTCTTTGAATAACTCTATGAAGATTTGTCCATCCTCTCTGAACTATTCTTTAGAGGTTAATCTATCATTTCTCAATTATGTCGAAGACTCCTTCACCATTGTCACCCTCTTCCATGGAGTGTTTCTCTTGAGACCCTGTATGAGTCCTCCTCTCTCGAAAACTATCTTAACACCCCAACATTGAGTCTTTGACTATAGTCTTCTAATTTCCACTAAGATTCTACTTATGTAGGATATTACCTTCAGTTTTCACCTACCGAGTTATCATCAAATATTGAGGGTTCCCTCTAGATTCAGTGTCCCTAGACATATCACTCCTTTCTTCATTAGGGACTGACTATCTTCACCATTGTTTTCGTTATTACTATCACTAGGGTCTAGAATGAGTCCTAACCCATCCAACTTTTTGGTCTCTTTATCTTTCAATCAAACTTCTTATCCAACCTATTGTAGTGTCAACTCTACCAGTAGTCATACATGAACCCAGAAGTCCCCTTAATCCTATCCATACACAAACTATAGCCCTTCTGACTCATGAGGTTGTTCTCCTATAAGTAGAGATAGATTGTGAGGATGCATCCACTACATAAGACCTACCTACCTACCATATCTTCCTTTAGTGATACTATCCTAGAGTCGTTCATCACTAATCTTTCTCCAAAAATTGTTACTTTAGAAGAGACCTTAACTAGTTGAGTCATAACAAGTTTATGGAGCTTAATGATGTTGAATATGATAACCATCATCCATCCTCTCACCTATCAAGGACATATAGATCTTGTTTTTATCTCCCCTCCTTAGTTAGTTACTTGTCTCAAGATGTGGATCTAGTCCTATTCTTTTAGGCATACCTTCCTTTGATATGGTCCTACCCTCAATGTCAACATTTTCTTAGAGTCTATCTTCTATTGTTCATCTTCCTCTCATCTACCATCCTTCCCTATAGGTCCCATGAACATATCATCACCAAATGATGACATGGACCTACCACCTTAGACTTGAGCATGTTTGGATTGCGATGAACTTGTGGCTGTCATCATGGAGTTCAATCTTCTAAATGATTTCCTTGATACCCTGTCACTCCCTTGAAGGGCAAATTCTAACCATCTTATCCCTGTTAGACCAAACTTTGATCTTTCCTCTATCCCTTTTGTTGAAACAAATGGATTTGATCCCACTCTCGGTTATTCTATCTAGTCACATCTCTTACCCTTAGAGTTGAGTTTTAGACCCCACTTTGTCCTTAGACTTGTCCTTCTTTGATCATAGGTGTTGGGACACACCTTACCCTCAAGTCATCTTTGCTTGTGTCATGAGTCCCTGGTTACTCTAACTACTATTCTCTTATGAATTTCATAAGATTCCAAAACATCATTTTGAAATAAAAATGTTTTGAACTCTGGAGTTAGAAAATCAAGTTTTGGAATTTAAATCTAAAAGAACATGCTGATTTGCTCAAAGATAGAGAAAGGCCTAAATTAATAGGAGACATGATTTGTGGGAGGAGATAAGGATGAATCCACAAAGTCAAGCACATCCAAAGCAAGAAGGTGACTCAGGGCCCAGACCAGGTCTAGCAAAACAAGGCTCAACCCACTTCACACAAGTCAAGAGGTTAACCTAACTCAAAGCAAGGAATGAGTCAAGACATGATCAAATATCAAACCCCAATCAAGTTTCAAAGCCAAGCAATGCTCATCCCAAGCTAAGCTCAATCCAATCCAACACTCGAGATGGTTCATCTCAAGGGAGCTAGTGATCATAAGACATGCAAGATTGAGTTAATTCAAGTCAAGGTTAGAGTCCATTCAAGGCTCAAGTTCAAGCCAAAGGACCAAGGTAGGCATCAAAGCAAAGCCATGGCTAAGGCACACAATTAGGTGAAAATTATTCAACAAGACATTTTTGGTTCAAATCAAGACAAGCTCGAATTAAGTCAAACCAAGAACAAATTAATTAAGCCCTACACCATGCAAAGATGGACCATGCCTAGCCATGAGCTAGACCAAGTGAGAACCGCTCCCTTAAACCAAGCCATGAGGGCGGGCTACATCATGAACCAAGTGAAGACCGCACCTAGGCGGGTGACTCAATCAAGAGTGGACTAGCCCACATGGCTGCCCCAAAGACTCATACCAGCCCACATGGACTAAGAAGGGGATCACTCCTAGCCCACATGCACCCATGTGCAGTTATGGACCAACCCTTGGATCGAATCAAAATGAGATAGAATATCAATCCAAAATCCAAACACGTGGAAGGCCCGAGAGGCCCCCATTGAAATCTATAAAAGGGGGGCTTGAGGGCTGGTTTGAGGCATTAAAGAGATAGGGAAAATCATGCAACAAGAGAGGGAGAGAAAGAGAGAGAGAGAGAAAGGAAGAAGGAGGAAGAAGATGTACCGCCCCTCCAAGCCGCTGTCACCAAACCGTTGGCCACCACTCGATCTTTCATGGTAAAGGTCATCTCTTCCCTTCTCCTTTCAAATTTCTTTCTTCTCTTTTTTTATTCAATTCAATTGGGTTGTAATTAAGGAGCTTATGACTCCATCTATGATGTAATAATTAAGGGTTTATGCTGCCTAATTTCCTTTACGATTATGGATACATGGTATGTGTTTGATTTTTGGTTCCTCCTACCCCAACATACATTGTAAAGTCTTATATCTCCCAATCCCCTCTATGCTTATATTATAATCATAATTTCCTTCATTTGCTTCAGTTATTTACATTTTAATTATTGTAGATTGTATTTTAATTTGGATGAAATATATTCACGTATCTTATACAAACTGAAAATATGTTTTATGCATTTTGCATATGTTTGATGAATACTTTTTATTTCTTTACTCTCTGCTTCAAATATGCCAATATTTTGCACACCTAATCTACACACACATAGCCACTATTAATAAAATTTTCAAAAATTTTAGGATTGTGAAACATCATAAATAAAATCAGAGAAGACTAAATAAAATTAGAATATAGTTTCTAAAACTTGTACTTTCTGCAATAGAGGTCGGGTCATAATCCCATAACTTTGTCTGTAGTAAACTAATTTTATTAAAAATAGTCTCATTGGAAATGTGAGATTCATATCTTTCCAACAAGGCCAAATTCATAGAAATCGGAGGTCTGTGTATCAAGATACAACCATTTTTCTAAACCTTTATATTTCTTTCACAGAACTGTCCTGACTACCTAAGTAAGGTATGATCTCAGATTTAATTGTATGCATCCACAAAACTTAAAATCGAAATAAAAATAGTTCCTGAATCTTTATATCAAACTCTATTTTCTGTAAATTTTTTAAGATTTTTGGAGATTCAAAAGCTATAAAAAAATAAAAACAAGTCTCTAAAAAGAGAACAAGTTTCTGTTTTTGAGGATTTAAGATACTTTCATTGAAATACTAAGTTCATGACGATTTTTGTCAAGTTTTGGAGATTTTAAATTAGATTTTGAAAACACACCGGATCTAAAACAATCTTTAAAGCGTCTAAGCTGAACCTAGTATCGATTTAAGAAGGCCTACGTCAAAAAGAATTCACTTACCCATAATCACTATAGAAGTTAGATATCATCTTTGTTAGTTTCAGCAAACTAACTGGCACGCTCACGCATTCGTAGCTTGCGAATTTAATTTCAAGTCTCTACATAGCCTTTACAATAAAAATTCACATCTACACTAATATACTTACATAATTACATAACTTACTTTAATAGTACATATATTAATAAAGTTTACAATGTAATATATAATTATGCATAGATTAATTAATTAATATAATACTTATAATATAAATTATAATAACTTATATAATGTAACTATATCCTTTTTAATGTAGTATATGTTATATGTATAATGACTATTTTAGTTGTAGTTATAATATATAAAGATATAGTTATATCAAATATAATTTAAGTCTTATATAAACTTATATAGTTATATAGTCTTATATAAGTATAAGTTACTTAACTTATAGTCTTATAGGTTATGTATTGTAGTTATAACTTATACTCTTATAGTATTATATAGCTTAATTGATATATACTAATCCTTATATAATTAAATCAGATCCAAATCTGGAACCATTTTGAAACCGAATTAGAAACCATCTAAAAACCGGATTCAGAATCGGATCCATAACCACTGGAAACCAGATTCGGAACTACCTTAGAACCAAATCCGAAACTGTCCCAAAACCGAAACCACTCCAGATACGAAACCGAAATGAAACCGGAACAGGATTCAGAGCTGCCAAACCCAGAACTGGGTTATAGTTCTTGGTTTCGGGTAACCTGGAACCAGTGGGTTGGAATTGCCGGTTACCATGTCTAGGTGTATGAATAGCAAGCCGGAAAATTAGTCGAGTGGTGTGTGAATAGCAGCAATACGAACCGTCTGGGTGTAGTTCGCGTTTGGTTTTCCCCACGATAGACCTGGAGGACCCAGATCCGAGTCTGACGCTGAAATTGTAAAAGGACTCGGAACTGGACACAGATTCGATCCAAGTCCGAACCTGACAGCGCTGACCCAGGCCAGTGATGCGGCCTTCCCCTAAACGCTTTTTCTTCGTCTGGCGTTACGCTGCCAACAATGGCCACCGTCAGTGACCGTTGTGAGGTTTGAAAGGAAACAGCTCCAAGGACAGATAAAATCATGAACTCTCTGCAGAGTCTCTACAGTCAGAACCCATCAAGGAAGAACCCATTACAGATTTAAGGTGATGGGTGCAACAGATATCGTTAGAGTGAGAAGAGAGGAATGCAGCCGAACCAAGCACGATAGCGTCTTCTCGAAGTGGGAGGTCAGTTTTTCTTTCTCCCTTTATAAAACTTCTTTTGTATGTTCTTGTTTGTTCTCTTTTATGGTAATTCTTTTATTTGTTTCTTCGTGTTCGAGATGGGAGATTGTTTTTCCTTGATCACTATATAGAATCTGAGTGAAAATTTGGATTTTTTTGGGTTGTTTATTTGTCCTATTGAAAGAAGATACCAAGGAACCAAGCAAAGTTTTTCAGTGAAACATGAGACTCAAATACTTAATTTTACAGAATAAACAGATAGAAATTATTGTTTCGTTGAAGGTTTCGGTTCTCTTTGGTTTATTCGGAGTCCTATATTCTTCTTGAAGATCCTTTTGTTCTACTTGAGTGGAATTTTCCGATCTTTTAGGGTAAAATGAGTTTCTAATATCTAGAGCCCTTTTTTCATGGATTCATCAAATGAATGCGGAAGGGAAATCTTTTGTTTTTGATGATTTGACTTTACACTTACATTGTAAAAGGTGGGAACAAATCCTAAAGCTAAAGCTTCACACGTCAAATTTTTATCATGTTTAGTCCGGATAGGTGAAAAGTGCTAAAATTTCCATTCTCCTCTCCATTTTTGTACTCTTCTCCTTGTAGCTCAATCATATTCAAGATTTTACCCTTAAGGGGGAAGGGAATCAACAATTTTGGCTTTCAAAATGGTATTACACAATTTTTTTTGGGATGATTCTCTTCATTCTTTGCATAATTTGGTTAGTATGGTTTTAATTGCCGTGATTTCGAGTTCCAATTCTTGAATGTTGATCTAATCAATGCTTTCGGAATTTAGGGTTCTATTCTTTCTTGCTTTATTTGGTGAGCAAAGTTTGGTTGTACTCCTGCTCAAGGCTTGGGGTGCTACACTATAAAATAAGATAATATAATTAATATCATGATTCATAATTAACTGAACTAAGTGAAAAAGTAAAATACTTTAAAGCTTAAAATATTTATGTACCTTTAGTTGCTTCTTTACATGCTCCATCTTCTCGTAGATCTAGCGTATGACTGGTTTTCATCGCTATCCACCGTACATAAAACATCTACCAAGGGGCCTACTGCTCTAAGTAAAAAACTAATACCCTTTCAATGCGTGTTTCAAAATTGTTACCTTAGAGTGCTTCTCTTCAACACTATTTGATAAAGGATGTTTTTTCCATTGTTTTGAAATAACCATAGACCTAAGAGCTTTTTTTGATTCCACAGGCTGTCTACCGTTAAAACCTTGGTTGCAAAATGAATAATGACATGCTTATGTATGTATTTCCCTCAAGTGAAATGTCTCATCATGTGTAATTTTTTCCCATACCACTAGCTTCTTTATCTTGCTAACAATTGCCTTTTAATTTGTTTGTCTCCTCAATATCTTCAAATATTATATGTATCCACACATTATCCATAACAAATTGTTAAATTCACCGATCGACATTCTACTAGTTGTCATGTAATTTGCAGTATTATCTATGACCACTTGGATAATATTTTTTTCTCCAACTTCTAAAATCACTTTTATAACAATACATAAATATATATATATATATATAATTTTTTTTGCATCCTTTACTTTATTGGATGCATCAATGGACTTAAGAAACACGGTTTCTTGAGGACAATGCACCAAAATTTTTATTAGTGTTCCTTGTTCTATCCATGTGACGTTACAGAGCATTTGCCCTCTTTTCCAAAAAAAAATGTCAATGATTTTGGTTTGGTTTGGTTACTGTTCTAGGCAACCTGGAACCGAACGTGTCTACCTCAAGTATTTAATTCATAACACATAAATAGGAGTGAGACAACCCCAAGTGGTTGGAAATCTAGCTATTGAGTGCTTCCAACAGCTAGCTAGTTGTTGGAGGCACTACAAGATACTTCTACTAAATATAAAAGAAAATAAAAAAGAAAAAGTACATCTACATCCTAATACACCACCCTAATTCAATGATACTAATTATAACTCGTACTATAGTTAACTCTAATTACATTTTATCACATGTGACACATCACATTTATGTCTCTCTCTCCTACTTAAGGTGACCCTTCTCTCCTCCCAAGTAAGCACTCCGCTATATCTCATGATTCCATTCTCTCTCTCTCTCTTTGAGTTGTGTCTCTCACAACCCTCTCTTATCCTGCCCACTTCTCTCTCTATTATACCCTCTTTCCTTCTCTCAGGTTGTAGAAAGGGGAGGATGTGCCTAACAACCCTAATAGGTTCTTATTTTCTCTTTTCTTTTATAAGTATTTCACGATATCGACAAACATGTCTACAAACGCCTTCATTGTGTCTTGTTTTTAGCCATTTTAGACCATAGACACGTTGACCATATCGGACGTGATCAACCATTAACATTGATGCTTCCGACATTGTGATGATGTCCACACTCAAGCCCTAGCCGACATGTAACTCTTTTGTCTTGTCCGTGTGGCATAGAACTAAATCATTATTGCAAGGAAAAGTCTGATCGAGAAGACGGAAACACTTCATTTAGAAGGAGAAGAAGAGGCAAAAATTATAAAAGAAATACCATTTGATTGTTGATATACAACAACTACTAACCCTTTTCATTAGATGGGGTCGACTATATGGATTCTTTGTTTTCATAGATCTCTTTTAACATTTTCACAATCTAGTTTCTCATACCTTATTACTGGAGCTTTGTTCGTTCATCTTTCTAAATCGAAAGCCTTTACTTTCTAATGTTTCTCTCCATAGTTCTGATTTCTTAACTTTTTCGTTAGACTTAACCACTAACAAAATATAATGTGCAAATAACATATACCAAGGCACTTAATCTTGAATATATTTTGTTAACTCGTCAATGACCAATATAAATAAAAATAGATTTAATGTTGATGCTTGATGTAATTCAATATTAACTTCAAAAGAATTGTCGTTTCTTCATGGGCCCTTACATATGTTTATACACCATCATACATGTCTCTTATAAGATTGATGTATGTCAATGGGATGCCTCTCTTTTCTAAGGTTCTTCAAATAATATCTCTTGACACCTTATTATAGATTGATGTATGAATAGGCTGATGGAATTGTTTGTTTCATCTATAATCTATAATGTTCCACACGGGAACATAATCCCTGTTTCTTTCATTGAAATTACTTCTAATGACTTCTTTTGTTCTATCCATGACTTCATAAAGGTAGCCCATTGATGGTTTCTTCTCGCTATTAGTCAATTTCAAAACCTTCACTAAAGGACATGTAATCCTTAATAGTCTAACACATGTAATCCTTAAGGCCTTCTCAAAACTTTTTGTTTCTTCTATTTTGAGGTAACTCTGCAAATTGTTGTCACTCATATGAGGAGTGCATTCTCTTCAAGGCTTGCTTCTGTCTTATAATGCTCTGTACAGATAAGAAATTAGTTACAAACCGAGTTGCATCTGTACGAAGAAGCTCTGCACCATCTATATATCTCCTCATCATACACAATACAAAGGCATGATTGTAAATAAATTTGGTGATATCTTGACAACACTCAGTTGTTGCCTTTATCTCATCCATCTTACCAATATCTTCATGGATAAGATCTAAACAATGTGTTGTGCATGATGTCTAATAGAAAGTTTCATAAGTATCTGCTAACTCCTTCCCAACTGCTTTATAGTTAGCTGTATTATTTGTAATGAATTTGACTACATTCTCTAGCCCAATCTCGCATATCACCTTATCAAACTCTTGCCTTAGGATCTCTGTAGTGTGTCTCTCCTCTGACATGTCTAGAGATCTTAAAAACATAAGTCCTTTAGGACAGTAAAAAAGAAAGCTTAACAAAGTCCTTCCTCGCCTATCTGTCCTTGCATGTGCCATGATAGTGCATCATGTCTCCTTTCATAACTCTCTCAAATTCGAACAATATGTTTACACTTCAAGGACATTCTTATCTAATAACTTTTCTCCCAACTTCTCATAAGAGGGCATCTTGTATCTTGGAACAATATTAGCGATTGCGATTGCTTGAAAATGAAAATTGTTTGTTGCATTAAATGGAATGCATGTATCATAAAATCATCTGCCTTAGGATCTCTGTAGTGTGTCTCTCCTCTGACATGTTTAGAGATCTTAAAAACATAAGTCCTTTAGGACAGTAAAAAAGAAAGCTTAACAAAGTCCTTCCTCGCCTATCTGTCCTTGCATGTGCCATGATAGTGTATCATATCTCCTTCCATAACTCTCTCAAATTCGAACAATATGTTTACACTTCAAGGACATTCTTATCTAATAACTTTTCTCCCAACTTCTCATAAGAGGGCATCTTGTATCTTGGAACAATATTAGCGATTGCGATTGCTTGAAAATAAAAATTGTTTGTTGCATTAAATGGAATGCATGTATCATAAAATCATCTGCCCACTGCAAGGTCTGCCTGCGCATGCAGTTATTTTGAAGCCATAGCAGCACAAATTTCAGGTTGAGCACATGTGTAGTGTAGGAGGAAAAAATAAATGTATGCCGGAAGAAGCTCTTTCTCTACTCCTTCATTTTCTACCATTTTCACTTGCAAAATCTTCAACAACCCTCTTTCTTCTAGTTGATGATCGAGAACTATTACTACCAAGCTCTGTTCTACCATATGAAGAAATACTATCAGCCAATCAAATAGCATCATCATCCTCTTCCTTAAACATCCTTAAATCATCATTTTAAATTCTCCTCTCATATATGTTATCAATCATCTACAAACATTGCTATTTAATGGCTTTTGGCAAACCTCTAACTCTGCTCGTGCAAGGAACAACTTCTTTCCCAGTCCTTGCTAGGTGATGTTTCAATCGTGAAATTCTAACACTAACCACCTTCTCACAAAACAAACATTTGATCTTCAATCTGTTTCCCTCAATTGCTGTACCCAACTGCCATGCTTGATTGTCAGACCGAGATTGGAAGTCCCTAATACCCCTTCCTGCTATCTCAATTAAGGACTTCAATTCAATCAATAACCTGAAAATAAAAACACTTAATAAATCCCCAATCTTCACTTAACACTCAAATAGAGTGTCTTCCACTTCACGAATGCAATAAAAATCATATCTATGCACTTAATAACTTCATATTTTGTTATTCAAAAAAAGAAAAACGCAAATAACACTAAAAAACAACAAATACAAAGAAAATTTCTAAAAAATACAAAAGTTATACCACAATTCGAGTTGGGAGCCTTCCACGGATACCATAGAGTACTTTTTTTCGAGCCTTGAACACTAAGAAGGGGGAGAGCCACTGGAAGATGCATTGGGGAGTTGTGAACATACGCCAACAGAGGCTAGAAACACCCAAAACTACGGGTTTCTGTTCAGCCAAGGAGCCTTTAAAAAGATCCCTTGCCGTATCATGCGATATGACACGATACACTAAGTTCTGCGATACAAACCCCTGTATTGTACCACAATACAATACGTATCGCATCATATAGTACGATACATTGTGATACAAATAACACTACTTTATATCATTAATCATCATTTCAAAGCTAGGCGATCTCACATCATTAAAGGAGTTGTTATTTTGATATATCCACCTACTAATCGATACTATTCATGGTAACTGTTTTGAGCAACTTGCCAATTCCGTGAACAAGTGGTGTTGTTTGGCAGGTCCTATCACTTACCATTTTCATGAGCTACAAGTGGAGGTTATGATCGTCAAGTAGCAGGGAGTTGCCTTTCTCGTCCGTGAATCCCACTTAGGCTACTTTTCTAATTTGTGGGCGGGTGGAGCTCGGTTGTAAAGGTATTGAACTGCCCTTGGAGTTGTCAAACTTGAGCAGACCAAAACTGAACATGGTCATAACAAATAAGCTGTTGAAAAAATTGCCTTTCTCATTGGTGAAAACTTTGGAAATTTCTTATTCTTGTGGGCCTTGGTTTCTATTCTTGGGAGGTTTCTCTTAAATGCAAGGAGTCTCTCTTGCTAAATGGGATAAGATCAGATTAACCCTTCGCATTCATTCAAAGAAACAGAAACCTTGCAACAGTGTAGCACTCAAGTAGAATGCAAAAAATCACAGTAAAATGGTGTATTGCTCGTATCGTACGACAGAGCGAACACACCTATATTGTGTGATACGGCTTGTATCGCATGATATAGACTGATACATGAGCAATATACGATATGCCATACGAGGTGATATACATAACATTGCCTTCAATTAACTCGTCCTTTAAGTGGATCGAATATCTAGGTCACATTATCAAAAAAGAAGAGGTGGGTGCCAAAGAGGTAGTGGTATTGTCTTGATTCAAGTGACAATTTTGGAGCTTATCCGTTATGTGTATCGATAGTGTATCGGTCCATATTGTATGATAGGGACCACATTGTATCGTTAGAAAATTTTGATACAAAATAAGGTCCATATCGGGTTAGGCTAGTGTGGTGGGTTGTGTTGTAATTTGAGAGTAGCATAGCGGAACATCCAACATAACAAAGAGTATGAAGATTTAACAGGAAAAAAATGGGAGATCGAAGGAGGGAGGTTTGCCCCCCTCTCTTTCTCTCTTTCTTAATATCAACCTCTTAACCCTAATACAAACTTCCAACCCTTATATAATGGGTTGTAAAACATAAAATGACCAAAATACCTTTAGTACTACGGGCAATTACAATAATACCTAAAACATCAAATTTACTAAAACTGACCCTAAAAGCATATTCTTCAACAGGTTGTATCATGCGATATGGCCTGTATCGCATGATACAGGCCATATCGCATGATACAATTCATGTCGCCCGTATCATACGATATAGGCAATACAGGTCTGGCACGTGAACCAAACCTCATTTATGGTGAACTTTAGCCTTTTTAAGGCCTTTTGTTCTTAATTTCTCCTCTATCTACACTCGTGTTGGAGGAGAGTTTGCAACTTGAATTGCAAAACCTTGCTTTTTTGGCCGTGCGGGTGCACTTTTTTCATATTTTGAGATATAAACTTATGCTTCCCTTTATTTTTTATAGTTTTTGTATTATTTCTTGCATGAATCATTGTTTTCCTCTATTTCACACTCGTCTATGCATATATAAACATTTATTTTCCTTTGCTTTACTTTGATAATACACTTGACCAATTGTTTGCAGTTATCTTATTTATTTGTTGATATTATGAATTTATGAATATTATTAGTTAGTGAAAACCCATGTTGCATGGATACGGGTACAATACTGTTACTGGGTATGGGATACACAATTTTAAAAAAAACTAAGGTACGGTACACCACTATTAAAAAACATAATAAAAAGATAAATTTACATAAATATATATACACAATTATATACAGAGCATTCTATATTTTAAAGAGCAGGTGTTTGGCAAATAAATATCAAAGTCATGGAGGTAACCAAAGAATAATAGCTACTGAAATGGAGAAACAACTCATCATGATTCAAAAATATCCTGCAATAAGATTGAATATGCACACGCGTGTGGTGATTTGGACCCAAAATATCAGCAATGGCCTCAACAGTCCCAAGAATAACTGCAGAACATTAGTTGTCACTACCTTATGCTCCTTGTAGGACATGTATAGACTATTGTACCAGAAATACCAATGACGTGAATCAGCTGTATGCCTTTTCTTTTCTCAACTATAGCAGACAATGTCATGAATACAAGCAGGATAGGCCACCAAGGTCAAGAAAACCAGCGTTCCTCCTCTCAGCCTAAAGCAAAAGCAATTTGAAAGAGGAAGGACCTTGACTTGCAGTGCCTAAAAGAGGGTGAAAGTCGATATACATTAGGTGAATCGCATTGCTTCAGTAGTATATGGAGCAGACGCCCACACTTGATAGTGCACCACTTGCTACCACATATATTTCAGTCTACAGGTCCTACGACCGATGGCTTCACAAACAAGCTAAGGTGTGTGGAATCATGAGCTTAATCAAATCTTACACTTGAATCTATCGAGCCAGTCAACCAGCCAACAGAGTACCTTTTTGGGGATTCTGCTATCACTAATCCAGGTTAACTATGAAGTGCACGTAAGAAGCCATAAATCAGAACAATGATCGCATGCATAACAAACAACTGTTAAGCTTAAGAGTCATGGACATGGTTAGTGGATGCAGCCACATGCAGGGGAATTTGGAACCAAAGGCTTACTATTAGGCCTTCACGATGTGTCACAGTTTCAGGTTTGATTTGTGTGAGATGACGGAGTTGAGATCAACCAACTGGTGGTACCTATACTAACTTCATACCACTAGGAAACGAGGATAAAATTGGGCTAGTAAAAGACTGGGCCGGGTTTTGGTTCTTCTAGCATCGTTACGTTTCCAAAAGTGAAAATACTCATTGAAACCAAACGCAGAGAGAGACCTTGAAGAAGGCGACAAGGGAAGCTGTGGGTTGTGGAGCCTACATATCATTGAAGTAGTCTAACTTTGTCGTAGGGAGATCCATAAGAATTCTCGGTCATCGGAAGACTTTCTTTCTCTGAGGCGAGAGGAAGCGGGAAGAGAACCCTGCGAACAAAGAGACGACTATCATCATTTTCGTGATTTTGGTATATTACCATCTTCGCGATTTTGGTTTCGATATGTGTTGAATTTAATTACATACCTTTGCCAAATACACCATCAAATAAAGAAAACATGCTTCTAGGGTTTCAGCCCCCAACTGCTGCCGCCCCCTTGCTTCTTATTTAAAAAACATGATTAACACCTAATTACACTTAGGGCAGCTTTTATACAGACTTCTAACTTGAAAGACCAATTTGCCCCTGATAAAACACATTAAATACTAACTACATATGGGATCCAAATGGATCAGATATTGATCCATTTGGATCTACACGACTCACCTATGCAGACTCCTGCTAACATGACTCACCTATGTAGACTCCTACTAACACCCATAAACAATAATGCTGTTATAAGATAAAATAGTTCATTCCTTTTAACACGCCCCCTCAAGTTGGGTCTTGAAGGCTTGAAATACCCAACTTGCTAAGAGTATTCTTTAAGCCATATGTAGAAACCGGTTTGGTAAGAATATCTGCTAGTTGATCTTCAGACCGAACATGAAAAATATTAAAGATTCCCTGTAAAACCTTTTCTCTAATAAAATGACAATCAACTTCAATATGCTTGGTTCTCTCATGAAAAACTGGATTAGAAGCTATCTGCAAGGTTGCTTTACTATCTGTAAGAAATTTAACTGGAACCATCTTCCGCAAACCAATTTCTTCTAACAGTGATAAAATCCATATTCCTTCACATATGCCTAGTGCAATTGCCTGGTATTTTGCCTTTGCACTTGACCTAACTACTACATATTATTTTTTACTCTGCCAGGATACCACATTGCCTCCTAGACATACTATGTAACCTGAAGTAGACTTCCTGTCACTCTTAGAGCCAACCCAATCAGCATCGGAGTAAATCTCAAGATCCATAAATGAATGGGGAGTATACCATAAACCGTAAGAGATAGATGATTTCAGTATCGAATGATATGAAAAACCATACTCATATGATGCTTAGAAGGAGAATGCATCAACCTACTGACATAACTGACTGCAAAGCTGATGTCTGGTCTGGTAATAGTGAGGTAGATAAGCTTGCCCACTAATCGCTGTTATCTACCAATATCTTCATATGGATTAGATGTGGCTTCTTTGTCTTCTCTTGTCACTTCAATGGGGGTAGAACATAATCAACAGTCTTTCATTTTTGTGTCTTTCATCAAGTCCAAGATATATTTTCTTTGACTTAGGAATAAGCAATCATTATTTTTTACAAACTCTATTCCCAAGAAGTAGTGAAGCCTGCCCAAATCTTTTAAGTCAAATAGAACATGTAGTTTCTTCTTTAAATCAACAATACCTTCTGTATCATCCTAGTGATAATGATATCATCAACATACACTAATAATATAATAGTTTTCATACCTTGGTGGATGAAAAGTGTATGATCACTAATACATTGCTTGAAGCCCAGATCAATAATGCCATCACTGAATTTCTGAAACCATACTCTTGGAGATTGTTTCAGCCCATAGATGCACTTCCGTAATTTGCATACTGTGTTCCCTTTCTGTTCTTGATGATATCCAGGAGGTAGATCTATGTAAATATCTTCCATGAGATCTCCCTGAAGGAAGGCGTTCTTCACGTTCAGCTGCCATAAATCCCATCGAGAATTAACTACCACACTTAGAATAATCCTTATCGTATTCATTTTTACTACTGGTGCAAATGTTTCTGTATAATGAATACCATATGATTGACTATAACCTTTGGTTACTAGTCTAGCTTTATATCTTTCTATGTTCTCATCTGCCTTATACTTCACAGAATATACCCATTTGCAACCAACTGTCTTCCTGTCTGGTGGTAACTGTACTAGTTCCTAAGTTCTGTTTTTTTCCTGAAATTTCTTCTTTCATGGCTGCCTTCCACTCTGACCATTGAGATGCTTCTTCAAATGACTTGGGAATATAAGTATTATTTGCATTCATCACAAACAGTTGATACTCTTTTGGATAGTTAGTATAAGAAACCATCTTCTCGAGTGAGTATTTGGCTTTCTCACGTTTTCCTTTTCGAAGTGCAATAGGCAAATTATCTAGATCATTAGCAATGTTTTGAGAAGTTACCTGAGGGGGGATAAGATCTGATTCAGGGTGAGAATTCTGGTCTTGGGTAGCAGACTGATCCTGACCAAAAATTTTCCTCTCGCCTCTAGTATAACTCTGCCACAAGTTCTCTGAAACAGATGGTGTCTCTTCTGTTTCTTCTTCAGCATCTAATTGATCTCGACTCGATAAGAGAGGGATCACATTTGGTGAGTGGATAGCAGATGTTTGATTTTCTAATTTTCTATAAAAAGGCATATCTTCATGAAATGTAACATCTATTGTAACATAAGATCTTCTTGTTGCAGGATCATAACATTTATAACCTTTTTAAGTAGATGAATATCCCAAGAAGATATATTTAACAGTCCTAACATCTAATTTTCCTCTCAAGCCGCTATGTACATGAACAAAACAAGTGCACCTAAACACTTTTGAAGGTAGATGAAATGATTTCTGAAATGGACATAAGGAATGAAATGGAGTGTTGCCATTTAAGACTCTGCTAGGTATACGATTTATGAGAAACACTACAGTTAAGACTGCTTCTCCCCAATAGCATTTTGGAACGTTGTAACCGATGAGAAGAGTTCGAGCAACTTCTAAAATATGTTTATTTTTCCTTTCAGACACTCCATTTTGTTGTTGTGAATAAGGACATGAAGTCTGGTGTAAAATTCTCCGATCTGAAAAATATGATTCAAGAGATTGGGACATGAATTCCCCTCCATTATCACTCCGAAATATCTTAATGGATCTCTGGAATTGTGTATGCACAAACTGACAATAGATAGGAATAATATTTCTCACTTCCTCTTTAGTTTTCATGAGATATATGACAGTGAACCGAGTACAATCATTAATGAATGAAATAAAGTATCTATGACCATGCAAAGAGGTAATAGAGCATGGACCCCAAATATGAGAATGAACAAGCTCAAATGGTTTGGAAGATTTTTCTTCATTCAAGGAAAATGAAATACGATGGTGTTTTGCTTTATGGCAAGTTTCACAATTCAATTGCAAATTATTACAAGTAAAAAATTTAGGCAATAGAATTCTAATCTTCGATAAAGGTAAATAGCCTAATCTCTGGTGCCATAAAGGTAGGTCTTCTTTCTTCTTCTCTGGAACTGTTATTGACTCAAATGCTGTTTTTCTTGCTTCCTCATAGACATAAAGGCTTCTTGACATGCTACCCTGACCAAAGATTCTCCCCATCCTCAGTTCCTGAAAGAAACGTCCAGATGAATAAAAAATAACTCTACATTTGAAGTATTGGGTCATAATAAATACTCATAATAAGTTAACTGAAATATTAGGAACATGTAACACATTCTTCATACTCCAAAAGGTGTAGAGATACTTCCTTTTTCAATATTAGGAGTATAGGATACATCGGCAACAAAATACTAATTTTACCTTGAGTCAACTGATAGTCATAAAAAAACTCTTTTTTACCCACCATATGATCCGTAGCACCATAATCAATAACCCATATCCTGAGATGAGAAATATTTACATTACCCTGAGCCATGAATGAGAAGGGGTATGTCATAGTTGCTTGAGGAGTGGAAGACGAAGTGGAGGCAGAATCATCCAAACGAGCCTTAAGCATTTCAATTTCTTTTTTCATGTCTGTTAGTAAATCTGCACTGCTTTCTGTAGCTAGTTTTCTACTTTGATCGCTGCTAAAGTAAGCCTTATTGAGCATATTCTGATAATATGAGGGTTTACCTAAAAGTTCCCAGCATGACTCCTTTGTGTGTCTTGATTTTTCATAGTGAAAACAAGTTAGTCTATCCCTTTCTTCTGAAGTAATTGATGATCTGCATCTGCCACAACCATATCCTCCTCTACCACGAGAGAATGAGGAAGTAGAATGATTCCTTCCTACAAATGCAGTCATCTCTGAATGGGGTTTAGTCTATTTTTCTAGATGTTTCTTGTCTTCTTCTCGAAGTAGAAGGGAGTACATTGTACTCAGAGATGACAGTTCTTCTCTACTGAGTATATTATTTTTAACAACTTCATATTCAAGAGAAATACCCCACAACAAGTCAAATACTTTTCGTTCTTCGAACTCCTCGTTTCGTTCATGTGGACACTGTTGACATTTTGTCTTCGAATAAAGTTGTAGTTCTTCCCATAGACCTCTTAATTCTACATAGTACTCACTGACAGATCTTCCACCCTATCTGCATTTTCTAATCTTTTCAATGAGATCATATTTCTTAGCTATATTCTTTCTCTGAGCATATGCCTCGTGAGCTGTAAACCAAATATCTTTTGCAGTCTTCAAGAACATGAACATACTCCCAATAGATGGTACCATGGATTGTAGAAGCCAAGCACTTACCAGTGCATTTTCCCTGCGCCATTTGACATAAAGTGGATCTATCTATGGTGGTTGGGGAATATCTCCGGTAAGATAATCCCAATGCCCCCTTGCCATTACCGCAAGTTTAATAGATTTAGCCCACTGAAGATAGTTTTTTTCGTCCAACTTTGTATTTGTGATTTGAAAAACTTCCCCTTTATCCAAAAAATTGTTGTCACATCCCTCAGCCATCTTGTTTCTGTCCATTCACTCACTGTATAAGTGGTCTTCAATGTCCTTGTTCAATACTAAAAAATCTGTACTCAATGTCAATGGTGTATACACGAAGTCTGTATGACTGCGCTAATTTTTTGTTGTTGTCGTCGACTTGCCCAATTCACTACTTTTATGCAGTACTGAGAGTGACTGACTGTCCAAAGAAGACTGGCTATTGCCCAATGAAAAAAAAAAGATTGGCTATACATGTCTAGTGGAAGACTTATACACGTGCAGTTTAAACCAATTTTATGATCTGTTGGGCATATCCTTATTCAGAACATATCTCTATACCTCTCAAAAAACTTTGTGAACCTTCAAATTGCTTCTAGAGAAGGAAACCTAGAAGTTTCCAGTTGATAAGACTTATATGAATTTTCTTTGTCACGTTGAACAGAGAAACCCAACAGAAACTGATTCACCACACAAATCTGAAACCCACAATCAAATTTTTTGAAGTCCCCAATCAAATAGGCAGGCACTGACCGATTGTCTTCAATTTTTTTTTTCGAAAAACGCGATTACAGATTCCTCTGTAATCCATCCACTTCTTCTGAATCCACGAAATACAGACTTCTTAGCCTTATAGGCTCTGATACCATGTTGAATTTAATCACATACCTTTGCCAAATATACCATCAAATAAAGAAAACATGCTTCTAGGGTTGTAGCCCCCAATTGCTGCCGCCCCCTTGCTTCTTATTCAAAAAACGTGATTAACACCTAATTACACTTAGGGCAACTTTTATACAGACTTCTAACTTGAAAGACCAATCAACCCCTGATAAAACACGTTAAATACTAACTACATACGAGATCCAAATGGATCAGATATTGATCCATTCGGATCTACACGACTCACCGATGCAGACTCCTACTAACATGACTCACCTATGTAGACTCCTACTAACACCCATAAACAATAATGCTGTTATAAGATAAAATAGTTCATTCCTTTCAACAATATGTACCACACGTACTAATACGTGTACCCGTACCTGGTACATATCGGATATGGGTACATCAACCTCTTTGACGTACCCGTGCAACATAGGTAAAAACTTAATATAGCCTCTATGGGTGCTTTCTATCATATTTTAAATAAGTCATATACTATTGCTTTGATATGATGCTAATATTTACCTTACTTATCTTGATTCATAAAGATTATCTCGAACTTATAATAGACAGGCCTATTATAGAGCAACAATTAGGCCTGCCATGTTTTATGGTTTTGAGTGTTGGGCAGTTAATCATCAACATGTACAAAAGATGTCTGTGACAGAAATGAAGATGTTGAGATGGATGAGTGGTCATACAAGAAAAGACCGTATACATAATGAGGTTATTAGAATCAAATTAGGAGTGACACCAATAGAGGATAAAATGAGAGAATATCATTTAAGATGGTTTGGACATATAGAAAGAAGATCAAAAGAAGAACCTGTAGGATGGTATGAAAAACTAAATTTGGAAAGTATTAAAAGAGGTAGAGGACGACCACAAAAGTATTGGAAAGAAACAATAAAAAATGATCTAGCTTATTGTGAGTTAACTGCTAACATGACACATGATAGGGCTCCGTGGAAACAAAGAATCCATGTAGCCGACCCCGTCTAGTATGGGAAAAGGCTTAGTTGTTGTTGTACTTTTAGAAAAAATTTACAAATACACTACGATATGTTCGTATTCTATGATGGAAAAAAATGATGTGTTATGATACACTACAATAACATAGATCCATACAGTTAGAGATCTAGTCGTTGGCAACCACTATTATATAAAAAGAAAATAGATGTGAAGAGAAGGACAACATTCTTCTGACTAGAAAACAGTACGTAAAACTAAGTGGGTCAGGAACAAACAAGTTACCGAAGTACCCCAAATGATGACAAATACCAAATTACCCTTTATGGGATAAATTATGGAAATACGCTTGAAAGGAACTTGAGAACTGGGAGCCCATTCAATATGGAGTCTGCTGTTCTCCTTAAAACCTTGGGCGATAGTATTTCTGCTTGATATTTTAATGAAGTTGCGTGGAACTTGTGTATCTCATGAAATATTTAGTGGAAAAGGGCGTCTGATTTTATTTGAGTTATCCACAATATAGATTATCCATGGTGAACGTTTCACTTATATTTTTTCATTCATGATGATCATTTCTGTCCTAACACCATATTCTTGTTTCTTTTGGCTTCATGTCAGATTCTTATTGGGCCTTCTGATTGGGAGAATTATTCTTTGGGTAAGGATGGATCAGAGAGATATCGGATTCAGAACCTCCCAATACATTGTTCATGTCCTGGTCTCTATGAACTTGGAGTAGCTATGTGTCACACAGATGTTGGTCGAAAAATCCGTAAGATTGATCCTTGTGATGTAATTGTCGTCTATCTTGGACAAGCTGACAACATCCGCACAAGGCTTCAGCATTATGGTCGTGCAGGTTCTCATTTGGATCATGGGACTTCTTTTGTTTATGCAAACAAACAAAGATCAGATGAAACGTCTGGTATTCCATTTATTCGTCAAGGACCTGGATTATTTGGGGATATATTTTCAAGGGGATTCCCTATTGTGTTTCGATGGACCCCTGTAAGTTCCTTTCTTCTTTCATTTTCTTCACTTTTTTCCCTTTTTCTAAAAATCATTGGATTCCCTTTATTTGATTATGTGTTGCGTATTGTCTTTCCTAGGTAAGAGGGGAGAGCAATCTTTAACTTAACATCACCATGTTATCTACACAAAGGATTGAGGCTTTCTCCTTCGTCATGTTTTTGTTCGTGTCTTTGTTCCAACTTATTAAGTGTAGATCAATGTTGTTTGTACCGTACCGTGTATCATATCGTAAATTTAAAAATTATTTTTAAAATGAAAAAGTAGAAAAAAACAGGAAAATTCAAGAACAATTCCTATAAATCAAAATTTGGTTTAAGCACAAATTTCATCATTGAACAAGTAACAAATCTACTACAACTACAACTAATCCTTTTCCCATACTAGATGGGGTCAACTACATGGATTCTTTGTTTTTTGTAGAATCCATGTTAAGTTCGACAAAGTTTTACGCTGGTTGTCGAAAGCAGTGTTGTCTGACGCGTATCGTATCGCGTATCACTGAGCTCCACGATACAAGCATATTGTATCGCGTATCGCTGAGCTCCGCGATACGGGCGTATCGTATCATACTTTACTATTAAAAAAATAAAAAAAATATTTAAATAATCAGAAAAAATTACTAAAAAACTAAAAAAAATCAGAAAAAGTAAGGAAAAATTAGGAAAAATCTGGTAATTGCTTTGAATTCATATAATGCAAAGTTTAGTACATATTGAGCATTTATCGAACAATTGCATCCAAATTTACATATTTTGAAGCAAAAAATGAAATACATTTACATATTGTAATCAGGATCATCAACTAAATAATCTTCATCTTTTCCTTGCTGAAGATCCTCCTCATGATCACCACCTTTTCTTGAAAATCAAAATCTTCATCTCCTTGATAATGTTGTTGCGCTCTTTCCAAATTAATCCATGCAATGTCTTCTTTAGTTAGGAGGGCATTTTCTTTACTATCTTCTATAATTCAGTTAGGAGGGCCTTTCTCTCATGGAAGGCTGGATTATAAGCCATTTGGAGTACAACTTTATTGTCTGTAATTGGAATAATCCTTCCCATACTAATTTCTTCCAAAAAAACAACAAAAAAATAACAACTAAGCCTTTTCCCATACTAGACGGGGTCGACTACATGGATTCTTTGTTTTCACGGAGCCCTATCATGTGTCATGTTAGCAGTTAACTCACAATAAGCTAGATCATTCTTTATTGTTTCTTTCCAATACTTTTGTGGTCGTCCTCTACCTCTTAATACTTTCCAAATTTAGTTTTTCATACCATCCTACAAGTTCTTCTTTTGATCTTCTTTCTATATGTCTAAACCATCTTAAACGATATTCTCTCATTTTATCCTCTATTAGTACCACTCCTAATTTGTTTCTAATAACCTCATTATGTATACGGTCTTTTCTTGTATGACCACTCATTCATCTCAACGTCTTTATTTCTATCAGAGACATCTTTTGTATATATTGTTGATTAATTGCCCAACACCCGTAACCATAAAACATGTCTGGTCTAATTGCTGCTCTATAATATTTACCTTTTAACTTTAATGGTATCTTCTTATCACAAAGAATACCTGATGCTCCTCTCCATTTTAACCAACCAGCATTAATTCTATCGTGACATCTCCATCCATTCTTCAATCACTCTGAAAAATTGACCCTAGGTATTTAAAACTTTCCTTTTGGGGGATGCAATGTGTGCCAATTTTAATTTCTATGTCCTCTTAAGTAACCAAATGATCAAACTTACATTCCATATATTCTGTCCTTGTTCTACTAAGTCGGAGGCCTTTTCTTTCTAATGTTTCTCTCCATAGTTCTAATTTTCTATTAACTTTTTTCTTAGACTCCTCCACTAACACAATGTCATATGCAAATAACATACACCAAGGTACTTCATCTTGAATATGTTTTGTTAACTCATCAATCACCACTATAAATAAGTATGGACTTAAAGTTGATCCTTGATGTAACCCAATATTAACTTCAAAGAAGTCTGTTATTCCTTCATGAGTCCTCACACATGTTTTTGCACCATCGTACATGTGTCTTATAAGGTTAACGTATGTCAATGGGATACCTCTTTTTTCTAAGGTTCTCCAAAGAACCTCCTTCGGTACCCTATCGTAAGTTTTTTCTAGATGAATAAATATCATGTGAAGATCTTTCTTTTTTGCTCTAAAATGTTTCATAAGACGTCTCAAAAGGTGAATCGCTTCATCAGTGGATCTGCCTAAGTTCTCTATTGTACTTGATACTTGTCTTAACCTATGTTAGATAATTCTTTTCCACAATTTCATAGTATGGCTCATTAACTTGATACCTCGATAATTCGCACAATTCTGAATGTCTCCCTTGTTCTTATATACGGGTATAAGTGTACTCGCTCTCCATTCCTTCAGAATCTTTTGGTTTCTCCATATTTCATTAAATAATTTTGTGAGCCAGTGATAACTATTTCTTGTAGTATTTTCCAAACTTCTATAGGAATATTGTGTGGTCCTACCACTTTACCACCCTTTATATGTTTAAGAGCCTCTTTGACATCATTCTTTTGGATAGATCGGTAAAAATTATGGTTTATATACTTTTATGATTTGGCTAACTCTCTTCAGCTAATACTAACATCTTTATTTTCATTAAAAAGCTTATAAAAATACTTTTTTTCATCTATTTCTTATATCATCGTTTGCTACTAGAATTTTTTCATCCTCGTCTTTTATGTATATAACATAATTAAGATCTTTAGTTTTCTTATCTCTAGCCCTAGCTACCCTAAAAATATCTCTTTCACCCTCTTTTGAGTTGAATTTTGTATATAAATCCTCCCAAGTTTTAGCTTTTGCTTCACTGATAACCTTTTTCGCTTCCTTCTTTGCTTTCTTATAAGCATCTAAACTTTAACTAGTTTTCTTAGCATAATGTAATTTTTAACATGCCCTCTTTGCCTTGATTTTATTTTGCACTACTTCACTCCACCACCAAGCTTCTTTTTGTGCCGGTTAACCTCCCTTAGATTCACCTAACACATCTTTCGCCACTTTTCTAATATGTATAGCCATATTGTTCCACATATCACAAGGTGTACCAACATAATTCCAAACATCTCCTTGAAGGATTTTCTGTTTAAATATATCTTCTTTCTCGCTTTTGAGGTTCCACCATTTAGTCTGAATAGCTCGATGCACTTTTTTCTTCTTTATCCATTTTTTTATTTGTAAATTTATAACTAAAAGTCGATGTTGGGTGGTTAAGCTTTCTCGTGGAATTACCTTGCAATCTTTACAACACATTCTATCTTTTTTTCTACAAATAAAGTAATCAATTTATGTTTGTGATAAGCCACTCTTATAAGTAATTAAATGTTGATCTCATTTTTTGAAGATTGTATTGACTATAAAGAGATCAAATGTCATAGCAAAATTTAAAATCTCCCTACCTTCCTCATTTATATCCCCAAAACCAAAATTTTCATGAATACCTTGATATCCTAATGCCTCTTTACTAACATGTCCATTTAAGTCTCCTCCTAAACAAATCATCTCCCTTTGTGGAATCTTTTGAATCACCTTATCTAACTCTTCCCAAAAAGCTATATTTATACTATCTTCTAGGCCTACTTGGGGTGCGTAAGCACAAACTATATTCAAAACCTCTGCTTCTAACACTAATTTCAACATCATGATTCGGTCACCATATCGTTGTATGTCTACTACACTATCCTATAAATCTTTATTTATGATAGTACCAACTCCGTTTCAAGCCTTTTTCTTACATGAGTACAATAATTTAAAACCTTTATCCTATATCTCCTTTGCTTTTTCTCTAACTCACTTTGTCTCTTGTAAACATAGAATATGAATCTTTCTCCGAGTCATAGTATCTACCACCTCCATTAACTTACCATATAATGTTGCGATATTCCAAGAACCAATACGAATCTTATTATCTAGGACTAGCTTCCTTACCCCTGCATCCGTCCATATTTAAAATGCGGAAACCCTCTCTTTAAATTATTCACTACATTCGGCCAATAATGTAGCGGGACTAACTTCTTTACCCACACCTGTCCATGATGTGGGAACCCTCTTTGCAATTGATTCACTGCATCCAGCCGAAAATATAGTGGCCCTTGCTTACTTATCACTGCATTCGGGCTCTGCAGCGCGTTGCTAGGCGGGAACGCCCTAAAGCAATACTCATAATTTGTGTAATCTATGGTATAAAAATCCGATAAAGTTTTACGCTGGCTGTCGAAAGCTTAACACAACCCTCATTTATCCGGGCTTGGGACCGACAATGCAAGGGTGATCCCTTACATGGGCGGAGTTATACTAATTTCTTTTAATAGTGATAAAATCCTTAATCCCTCAACACACCAAGGGTAATCGCACGATACTCTGCTTTAACACTATAAGGCAATGCTTAAATATAATTACGGAAGATTATAAACGGATAATTTCACAATGTAACAATCACGAAGCCTTAGAAAAGGCTATAACCGAGAGCAACAAGTGCATACGAACAAGATAACGAACACAAAATATTTACAATGGTTTACGAGAGTATTTATAGAGAAAAGGAGTGAAAGAGAGTGAAGAAGTAAGGGGAGGAAAGAGAGGGGGGCTGGCTGCAGCCAACCCCCAACGGCTATGATACTAGCCGTTGGGGACCAGGGCCCCCAACGGCTAGTGGCCTCCCTGGCCCTGGCCCTGATGGCCCAGTGGGCCAGGGCCTGCCCCGCCGAGCCAGAGGGGCCTAGGCCCATTTTCTTAACACCCTCCCTCAAACTGACAGCTCCATGACTTGAAGTTTGCCAATTAAAGATTGAAACCGAGGGGCAGGTAAGGACTTGGTGAACACATCTGCAAGTTGATATTATGATTTTACAAACTGTAGTGTCAAGTTGCCTTGTAGATGCTCTTTACGAACATAGTGACAGCCATCTCTATATGTTTTGTGCGCTCATGAAAGGTATGGTTGTTGGCTATATACATAGCACTTTTGTTGTCGCAGAACATTATTGGAGAAGCTTCCAGTTGTATGCCCAAGTAAGTAGTTGTCGCAACCAAGTTAGTTCTGTTGTAGTGTTGGCCATTGCACGATACTCAACTTCAGTGGACGAAAGAGACCTTTTGTTGTTTCTTACATCTCCATGAAATGAGTGAGTGACCAAGGAATATGCAATATCCGGTAGTAGAGTGCCTGTCATTCACATCACCACCCTAATCAACATCAGTATATGCAAGCAACTGAAATAACGAGGAGGAAGATAGAAATACTCCCTTAGTTGAGGTTTGTTGAATATAACGAACAATCCTCATAACAACACTCATATGCACTGAGGTGGGTGCATGCTAAACCTGACTTACAGTATGAACATCATGAGCAATATCAGGCCGTGTTATAGTGAGATATGTGTGCTCCAACCATTTGTCTATAAGGTGTGGGATCACTCAGAAGTTCACCATCTACTAGGTGCATCTTCTGGTTGATTACTTTTGGTGTCTCAACAACTTTATCATCTGTAATACCTCATCTAAGAATAACATCATTAGTAAACTTAGTTTGTGATAAAAAGAAACCTCTATCATCACGAGTTACCTCAATACCAAGAAAATAGGAAAGTTGACCACTATCTTTCATTTCAAACACATTACCAAGTTCTTGCTTGATTTGTTGTATACCTGTGTCATCACTACCTGTAATAATCATATCATCGACGTTGAACAAAAGGATAACAATACCTGCAGAGGATTTTCTTATAAACAGGGCTGTGTCAGTATAACAGATAGTAAAGCCATGCAATGTCATGAATTCAATCATTCTATCAAACCAAGCCTTGGGAGCTTGTTTGAGACCATATAAAGCTCTTTTGAGCTTTAAAACTTGGTTTCTAGGAAGATTGAGACCAAGAAGAGGCTTCATATATACTTCTTCCTTCAACCAACCATTCAAAAAAGCATTTTTAACATCTAACTGATAGATATTCCTATTAGGAATAAAACTTTTATTTATCAATAGAGAAATCACTTACAATATGCGGCAGATTGGAGGCGTTCCTCCAATCTGCATCATGTCCAAAAACGGCCCTCTCTCTGTAGCCGTCCCCTTCATTCTATATTATTTTCTAACTAAACCCTAATCAACTATTAATACCCTATCTAACTTAATTTCCTAATCTACCCCTAATGAGTATTAACTATTTCTAAAATGACATAGGACTCAAAATGACATGAGACATGAATATGCATTTACATGACCCAACTTTCATTACACTACACGACTTTCCTTAACACTCCCCTCAAGTTGGTGCATAGATATCTATCAAGCCCAACTCTGTTTACAAGATGTTCAAAGTTAGTTCTAATGTAACAGCCCTTTGGTGAGAATATCCGCTAGCTTGCTACGTGAGTTGGAAACAAATGGCATGGCAGATAGCTCCATCATCGATCTTTTCTTTGACGAAGTGTCTATCAATTTCCACACGTTTAGTACGATCATGCTACACCCGCATTTTTGAGCAATACTTATAGCAACCTTGTTGTCACAAAGATAGCTTCATTGGTAAAGTTGATAGGCATTACCAACTCTTCAAGAATCCTTTTCAACCATAGCATTTTCATTATACCCCCGAGCTATAGCTCTATATTTTGCTTCATTGGCCTATTTTTTGCAAACTACAGGCATTTTGTTTTTTTGCTCTCGCACATGTGACTCAAGTTTCCACATACAAAGTGCAATATCCTCGATGTAGGATCTCCCATTCTATGATTGATCCGACCTAATCAAAGCACCGTGTAGGTCTCAATAGTTCCGGCAGTTGTAGTTTTCCGAAAAGGGTGCCTTTTGCTCTGGCAGACTCTTCTCACATATCTTAAGATCCCATAAACTCAGCTCTCAAGATGTTCCTCATAAGGTGAAATGCATAAATCGACTTACTAAGCTTACAAAGAAAAAGCAATATCTCTGTCGAGCAAGCAGTGATAAGTAGATTAACTAGCCAACAAGCCTTGATAACGAGAAGTATCCACAAAGTTCACCCTTCTTGTCATCTCCAAGCTTTCGGCTAGGGATCAATTGAGTATCTCGGCAAGAAGCTACAACTGCCACTCATTCCTAGCTTTTAAAAGAAGGTCAAGTGACATACTTCCTTTCGGCAGTGACCACAATTGCCTTTCTCTTGATCTCTTGCAATCTCTATCCCAAGAAAGTATCTTAAGGATCCTAAATCCTTTATCTCAAACGCTCGCAGTAGTGGGAATTTTTATCTCTGGCTCATTTCTCGACAAGTCATCTCCGAAGGAAGATTATGTCATCCACATATAAACAATTAGTACAAAGTAATTTTTCCCTCTATCTAACCTGCCTTACAAACATAGTATGATCTCGCTTGTCCCTGTGTATAACCTCGATTCTTGACAAACCGAGTGAATTTCTCAACCAAGCTCTTCGTGGACTCATTTTAGTCCATAAATATATTATGACAAATGCAGACATATTTTCTTATCGAACTTCCCCTTGCAAAGCCGTGGGAATATCCATATACACTCCCTCCTCCAAATCACCATTTAAAAAGGCATTCTTCACGGCCCGCCTGTTGTGGTAGGCCACCTGTGTTGTGTCTGCGGGCAAGCAGATAAGGGCAATTCTCTAATAGTGTTCAACTTTACATATAGGTGCAAATGTCTCTAAGTAATCAATACCATAGGTTTGAGTGCAAAACCTTTCGGCAACCAATCGAGCTTAAAATGGCCTCAAGTGATCCATCCGACTTTTATATTTAATAGTAAACACCCATTTGCATCCTACAATATTCCTATCAGAAGGCAACTGTGTGACGATCCATGTATTGTTTTTTACCAGTGCATTCAATTCTTCTTCAATTGCCTCTTTCCATAAGGGACACTTGATTGCTTCTTCAAACTTCGAAGAAATCTTATGTTTTTCAGCATTCATAATGAAGTTTTGATAACTTTGAGAAGTGTTGGCATATGAAACATAATTAGAAATTGGATATCGTGCACATATACGCTTACCTTTGCGAACAGCAATAGGAATCTCAAGGTCACTGTCCACTTGCACTTGAGAATCTGATTCAAGAGAAATCTCTTTAGCACATGATTCTTCTTGAGAGTACACAATCTTCCGCTGTCCTTTCTTGTACATCAGAATCTCCTTTAATTGCTTTGTGTTTTCACTCTGATGATCAACTATCTCATTATACTCCCCCTCACTAGTGGAAGGATACAAGATGGAGTTGAAGTAGATTCCATGGGAGTAGAATAATAAGGAGTAAGTTTAAAAAAAGTAACATCCATGGAAACACATAGTTTTTTAAGCAGTGGATCATAGCATTTGTATCCTTTTTGAGAGGTCGAATAGCCAAGAAAAATATACTTATTTGACTTGGCATTAAGTTTATCACGATTGGGAAGATGAATATGTACAAAACAGGTACACCTAAAGATACGAGGAACTAGATGAAATGGTTTTGATGCTTTATTTAGACTATGAATAGGACTCTCCCCTTGAATGGTATTATTGGGCATTCGATTTATAAGATAAACAGCAGTCCCAATAGAATTTTGGAACATTATTTTGAAGGAGAAGGGTTCTGGCTACTTCCAAAATATGACGATTCTTCCGTTCAGCAATACCATTCTGCTGAGGTGTATGAGGACATGTAGTCTGATGAACAATTCCCTATGCTTGTAAATAATTTGCTAACTGAGTCCCAATGTATTTTCCCTCATTATCGGACCGAAGAATTTTAACAGAAGCATTGAATTGAGTACAAATAAATTTATGTACAATGGAAAAAATAGAGGCAACTTTAGACTTTGTTTTCATTAAGTAAACAATTGTAAGACGAGTACAATCATCAATGAAGGAGACAAAATACTTATGACCAAACAAAGAGTTGACTGGACTTGGACCACATACATCAGAGTGAATAAGTTCAAAAGGTTTAGATCTTCGAGAATCACTTAAAGGATAAGATGCCCTTTGGTGTTTCTCAAGTTGACAGACTTCACATTCAAACTACTGGACTCTAAATTGAGGAATAACTTATGGAATTTTTGACACTGATAGATGACCAAGACGATAATGCCACAGACGAAGATTTGCATCTTGAACTGGTGTTGCTGAAACATTGTAAGAGATTGAAGGCTGAGAATAGTCTTCAAGAATGTATAATCCTTTCTGTAGTTTACTATGTTCAAAGATTTTTCCCGTCTTCAGATCCTCAAATACACAACCAGTAGGATGAAAAGTTACACAACAATATAAGGCACGAGTTAAAGAGCTGACTAAAAGAAGATTTATCGAAAAACTTGGAACATGATATACTGATGGTAAATCTGAAATACATGTAGATACACTTCCCTATCTAATCATATAAGTGAAAGAACCATCTGCCAGTTTAATTGGTTCATGATCTTTGAGAGTCTTGTAAGCTGAAAAATATGATAATTCTCCTATCATATGATCTGTAGCCCCTGAATCAATTATCCAAGTTTTATAATGAGAAGGAGAGGAGTGGTTACCCTTTACTTTATGTGTAGCCTGAGCCACTGTAGCTTGAGTGGAGGAAGCAGAGGATTTTTCAAAGAATTTCTATTCAAGACCTTCTATTCTTTTTATAATCTCTTGAATGCCATCAGTGCTGGGAGTTGAACTTTCAGCAGAATGGACTGATGTATTGCGATTTCTATAGTAATCTGGTTTACCATGTAATTCCCAACAATGATCTCTGGTACGACGCGATTTGCTACAATGGGAGTAAATAAGTTTTTCTTTGTCGTCTGAATTAAATTGACCATGACCACGTTCACGACTCTGGTGTCCCCCTCTACCACGGAAATGAGAACTGTCTCCTCTTACCTAAAGTGCATGCTGATCTGTACTAATAAGATGATCCTTCTCAAGATTCCTGCGATCTTTTCTGATTAATAAGGAGTAAACAATTTCCAAAGAAGGAAGCTCTTCTCTGCCTAAGATATTTAGTTTTACTGATTCAAATTCTGGATTCACACCCCACAATAAATCAAATACTTTCTTCTTTTCAATCTCAGCGTTTCTTTCATCGTAACAAGCTGAACACTTGATATTCGTATAATAGAGGAGTTCGTCCTAGAGACCTCGAAGATCTGCATAATATTCGCTGATAGATCGGGTTCCTTGTTTACATTTTCTGATATTTTCTAAAATCTCGTATTCTTTGGCCACATTATTTTTTCTAGAGTATGCTTTGGAGACTGCACACCAAATTTCATGTGTGGATTCAAGGAAGAGGAAGGTTTTTGCAATTGATGGAATCATAGATTGAAGAAGCCAAGACGATATTAGAGCATCTTCCCGTCTCCAACTAGGGTAGTGTGTATCATGAATTTCTGGAATAGGTGTCTGACCCATGAGATGGGCCCATCTCCCCCTAGCTGTAACAGCTAATTCTATTGACCTAGACTACTCCAGATAATTTCTACCATCCAACTTTGTCGTAGTAATCTGAAGATTTTCTGCTTTTTCATTCATGACTTGTTCAAAAATCATGAATGGAGTTTCAATTGCCTTGCCTTTACTTGTCATTGATAGTCAGCTCCTTGTAAGAATATCTTTAATAATCCGATTCAAGTAACAAAACATAAAATTTATCGTCTAGGCACGATTTAATAAATCAAGAGATTCAGCTGATAATGGTGCAAAAAGAAATCCCTTTTTCTTGAATAAGGATGATGCACATCAGTAGTGTACATCAATGAATTTCTAACTCAGTTCACAGGAGATGTGACGACTTCTCTATTTCTGATTTTGTTCACAAAACAAATTCCATTTGTCGTAATATTCCAGTTGTATGGATTCTTTAATTGCCTGAGATACCAGGGACGACCTCTTCAGATTCTGTTCACATCAATACCAAATATGAATGCATATAAACGAAGATCTCTCAGATGATGCCATAGATGATTTTCTGATGATAATCGGAGTACTGTTCAATAATAGGAGAGGAGTGCCGCTCACATTAAAATATGATAAATACCTTAAAATATGTTCACGATGAAATCTGAGAATTCAAAAACAGGTCACTGTTTTCAGCGCCTCCTCTCATTGAATAAAATTTGATAATATGGACTTCTCCTGTGCAGATTTACAGCCTTTCAAGGGATGATTTCTCCTTGATGCTTTCCACACACTAATCAAACCCTTTTCAACAAAAAATGCAGATTTACAGGCCTTCTAGGCTCTGATACCATATTAGAAATAAAACTTTTATTTATTAATAGAGAAATCACTTACAATATGCAGCAGATGCCTCCAATCTGCATCATGCCCAAAAACAACCCTCTCTCTACAGCCGTCCCCTTCATTCTATATTATTTTCTAACTAAACCCTAATCAACTATTAATACCCTATCTAACTTAATTTCCTAATCTACCCCTAATGAGTATTAACTATTTCTAAAATGACATAGGACTCAAAATGACATGGGACATGAATATGCATTTACATGACTCGACTTTCATTACACGTGACTTTCCTTAACAATTCCAACGATGAATGACACGTACAGCTATAAGTGTTCTAACAGTTGACATTTTGTCATTCTAGCTACATGAGCAAAGGTATCTTCATAATCAATTCCATATTCTTGAGAATAACCCTTGGCAACCAATCTAGCTTTATAACGATCTAATGAGCCATCACCATTAGTCTTGATTTTATAAACCCACCTACAACCTATAGTCTTTTTGTTTGATGGTCTAGAGACTATATCCCAAGTTTGGGCTCTAAATAAAGCATCCAACTCTTCATTCATTGCATGAGTCCATTCTTGTGATAATTGAGCTTCTTTAAAGGTTCTACGTTCCTTTATAGCTGAAATATTTGTTACTAAAGCTCTATGTCTTGGTGAAAAACTATCATATGAGACAAATCTTTCAGGAGGTCTAGAATCACGATTTGACCCTCTAGAAATAAGCATAGATCTCCTATTGTAATGTTGATCAAAGGGAGTAATAGAATGTCTGGTAATCATAGGTTCATCAAGATCATTTTCTTCATGAATTACCTCTTCACCTAAAATATCATTCAAGAATGAGTAGGAGTCATTAATAGAGCTATCATCATCCATGCTTTTAAAAACATATTCATTTTAAAAAAATCTAACATCTCGAGATACATAAAGCTTATCATTTTTACAATCATAACACCTATATTCCTTTTTGGTTATTCCATATCCTAGAAAGACACATTCTATGGCCCAAGATGATAATTTATCATCTTTGTCAGTATAAACAAAGCATTTACATCCGAAAACACGCAATCTGGAATAATTAGGAGAAACTTTAAAAAGTTTTTCTATAGGAGACATATTTTGTAAAACCGAAGAGAGCATCCGATTAATTAAATAGACTGCAGTCATAATAGCTTCTGCCAAAAAATTTTTAGGAACACCACTGACAAAAGCAAAGTTCTTGTGGTTTCCAAAATATGTCTATGCTTTCGTTCGGAAACACCATTTTGTTGAGCAGTAGTTTGATATATAATCCCAAACTTATTGAGATGGTTTTCAAAATCCTTTGACATAAACTCTCCTCCTGAATCCAATCTAAAAATTTTGATTTCGGAATCAAATTGATTCTTTACAAGGTTATGAAAAATAATAAAATTTTGAAAGACATCAGGTTTTGCTTTTAAAAGATATACCCATGTATATCTAGTAAAGTCATCTATAAAAATAACATAATAAGAAATATCTCCTTTAGACAAAACAGGTGTCGAACCCCATACATCCGAATGAATTATTTCGAAGGGTCTTGTTGTAACATGTGTTTTGTTTGGAAATGGGAGATGTTGCATTTTACCAAGAACACAATCTTTGCAAGAAAAAGATTCCTTAAATTTCATTCCAAGAGGACATTGATACAATTTTTGACCATTAAGATGTCAAAGTCTCTTGTGCCATAAAAGGACATCATTTGTCAAAACATTAACATATCCTATACTATGCAAATACTCCATAATGTAAAGTTCGCCCTCTCTATGGCACGCCCAATCACCTTTTTCGAGAGGCAGTCCTGTACAATATATCCGGTGGATGAAAAGGTTATAACACAATTTTTATCAAAAATTTGGGATACGGAAAGTAAGTTTAAATTTAGTTTTGGAACCACACTAATTTTGGAAACTTCGAAATTCTTGTTTTACAAGTCACCAACTTTATCAACATTTAATTGTGTACCATCCGTCGTATAAACACATGATAAGGGTTTTTGAACACACGATTTTAAGATATGTTCATTATAGGTCATATAAAATGAAGCACCCGAATCAAGAATCCAAGAGATCATACATTTTCTTTTGTTGAAGAGGAGCAAACCATACCAACCGTTGCTTTTTCCTTCATTTGGGCTTTAAGTTGCTTCAATTTTTGTTCAGTGTAAGAATGGAATATGAAGCATGTTCTTCTACTACGACCACTTTCTTTTTCAATTTTGGACAATTCAGCCTTATATGCCCGACTTCTCTACAATGATAGCAAATGATGTCTTTTCTTCCTTTTTCACTTTTGAAATGCGGAGGTCAGTAAGCCTTCATATTTGCTCCAGGTTTTGATGCGGCCAAGGTTGTGTCTTTTTGAAGTCTTGCTTCATTCATTCTTGTTTCCGTCATTTGAAGATCGGTAAGAATCTCTTCTTTTGTAGGAAAAGGTTTTCTATGAATGAGCGATGATCTTACCCCTTCAAATTATTTCCGAAGACTTCTTAGAAATTGATATACAAAGTCCTCATTATCTTAACATTGTCTCTCACTAAGACATTGTGTACATTTCTTTTTGTAACCATACAAATGATTCCAAACATTAGAAAATTTCCCAAAAAATTCGTTTACTCCTTTATCTCCTTGTTTAAGTGTGATCAATTTGTCTCTTAATGCCATCCTATGAGTCACATTGCTTTGAACATGGGATTTTTTTAAATATTCCCATGCTTCTTTAGCGTGGTGAAATCGGCCAAAGTGTCCCTAGTGTGCTCGTTTACATTATTCATGGGCACTCATAGGATTGTTCTATGGCCTCCTTCATATTCCTCTTTTTGTTCAAGTATAGCATTGATAGAGGGCTCTACCTTCGAACCACTTACATAACCCTATAATTTTTTGAAATAAAGTAGTTTTCCATAGATTGGGCCCATGTTTTATAGTGCGAAGATGTTAGACGAAAATTGAAACCCCCTTTATCATCCATATTTCAAGGAGAAAGAAACTAAAGAGGTAAACTTATAAAATACGATCGGCATGCTTCTCGAGACGATACAATACTCTCTCGATCGAAAAATGGCTCTGATACCATGTAATGAAGGCGATGCTTGAATATAATTGCGGAAGATTGATGAGCGTATAGCTTCACAATGTAACAATCACGAAGCCTTAGAAAATGCTATAACCGAGAGCAACAAGTGCATACAAACAAGATAACGAACACAAAATAAACTTGAATAAATAATATTTATTCACTAGTCACGAAAGGCTTAAATTTACAATGGCTTATAAGAGTATTTATAGAGAAAAGGAGTGAAAGAGAATGAAGAAGTAAGGGGAAGAAAGAGAGAGCAGCCAACCCCAATGGCTATGATACTAGCCGTTGGGGACCAGGGCCCCCAACGGCTAGTGGCCCCCTATCCCTGTCCCTGATAGCCTAGTGGGCCAGGGCCTGCTAGGTCGGGCCAGAGCTGCCCAGACCCATTTTTCTAACAAGCACTAGAACTGGCTACCACACATTATTTCTTACTTTTCCATGAAACAATATTACCCCCTAGTCGTACAATGTACTCAGAGGTAGATCTTTCGATCATCGATAGACCTAGCCCAATCAACATTTGAATAAATTTCAATACTGAGATATGAATTAGGAGAATAACATAAACCATAAGTAATAGATGACTTCAGGTATCTGATAATATATAACACCATATTAATGTGGTGTCTAGATGGTGAGTGCATCCATCTACTAATATAGCTTACTGCAAAGCTTATATCTGGTCTTGTAATGGTGAGATATATGAGTTTACCAACTAATCTCTGATATGCCACATCTTTATATAGGTTCTTAAAGTCTCCAACTGTCCCTCTTTGAACTTTAATAGGAACAGTATATATACGACAATCTTTTATCTTGATCTCTTTTAACATATCCAAAATATATTTATGCTTGAAAATATTCGTCAATGAACGAAGGTTAATATTGCACGAATAAGTCCACCAAGTCCCCTAGAGTCAAATGGCATCCAATCACGAATACCGATCTTCAAGAAACCAACACGAGAGCGAAAGCATACAAAACAAGTCAAAAAGGAGTACTGGACTGCATACTTTATTTATGAATTGATGGAGTATTTATAAACAACATAAGGTGCGAGAATAAGCAACAAGAGGAAGAAGGAACCAAGCTAGTGCTGGACGACCTGCACTAGCCGTTGGGGACAACTCCAACTGCTACTAGCCGTTGGAGCTCCTAACGGTAGTGGCCAAGGCCACCATGGCCCTGGCCCTGTTGTGCCCTTATTACATTAACACCCCCCCTCAAACTTACGGGGAATACAATGGAAGTTTGTCTAACATAAATCAAATACAACTCAATTTTCAACGAACTTGTTACAAAAATTTCTACAAAATTAGTATCCAAGTTGCCACAGCTTCCTTTGAAACAACTCCAAATCATCGTTCCATAATCAATGTGTCAACTTATTTGTCATCTTGTATGAAAATCAACGAAGTATCAATACATACATTTGCTCAATCTTAATGAAATCACAAACTCATTTGAAAGAAAACATTGATATCATTCAAATAGGATTGTCTATAATAATTAGATTCATAAATCACTACAAACTTGTGATATTATAAGGGGACCTTGGTATATCAAACAAGCATTTTAAGGTTATGCTTAAAACCAAGTTTTAAGGACAAACTTGAACCCAAACAAGCTTTTTAAGACAAAGCTTAAAACCTTCAAATCAAACAAGCTTTTTAAGGTTAAGCTCAAAACCCGCCAAGTCAAACAAGCTTTTTAAGGTTAAGCTCAAAACCTGCCAAGTCAAACAAGATTTTTAAGGTTAAGCTCAAAACCTGCCAAGTCAAACAAGCTTTAAGGCTAAGCTTAAACCCAATTTTTGAGAAAAAACTCGAACCCAAACAAGCTTTTTAAGGCAAAGCTGAAAACCTTCAAATCAAACATACTATTCCCAAGGCCCTTAAATATCCTTTAAACTCAAAAGTGATTCTATGGTTCCAAAAGTAAGATAATCCATTTGAATGATCAAAACAAGTCAAAGGAATCAACTTCATGCTTTTCAAAAGGTCTCACGAGGTTTGTTAAAACCATAACATCAAGATAACTATAAGTCTTTTTCAATATTGATTACTCTTCAACCAAAAGGCCAATAACATGGAATATAATAATCACAAAGATTTCCAACAAAAAGCCAACAAACGGAGATCATAATCTCATAAGAAAAACAACCTTAAAGTTATCAAGATCACAAATCTTTAAATAATGATTTATTAAAACACTTCTATCACATACAAGTTAATCAAGATAACTATAAGTCTTTTTCAATATTGATTACTCTCCAACCAAAAAGCCAACAACATGGAACATCTTAATCACAACATCCAATATTGTTTATGAATGAAATTTTGAATTTAGGGAGTCGTGAAATATTACTGGTTGTTCTATTAGGCTAATGGTTGTATATATGGCCATAGTAGATAATTAGTGAACTTCTTGGTCTACTGTCCAAAGAAACATTATTTTTGAAATCCTATGACTTATCATTAATAAAATTATACATAATTTGCTCTTTATTTTGGAAGAAGATGTCGAGGATGTTGATGTTGAAAATATTGTTCAATTAAAAATACATTTTTTAGGATAACCGTGCCTCTAGTTAAGGTAATGAGAATGGTAGACGGTAAAGATAGGCATGCTATGCCTTATATATATGATGCTATGGATAAGGCTAAATTAGAAATACAAGCAAAACTTAACCACAAGTAGTTATTTCTAAAGGTTTGGAAGATAATTAATGTACATTGGAATCAACAAATGCATAATGATTTACATGCTACTGCATATTTTCTTAATCCCTCTATTATATTTTCTCTCATAAAGAAGTTTAGAAAGGGATATTGAATGCAATTGACCATATACAAGATTCATCCACTCGATGCAACATCCATTTAGAGCTATGTAAGTATATAAATAGTGTTTGAAAGGCCAATTATAATACAACTCCACTTCCAGATGCAACCAAGTATGATTTGGTTTTTTGATAAATTATTATTACTTATTCATTCTTAATCTTTTCATTTATTATATTTTATGTTAGATGAACAGTGGGTTCGCTTTGGTGTAGATGCACTAAACTTATTGAGGTTTACTCAATGCAGAAGCCACGATACGATACGTATCGCACCGTATCCATTGACCTATAGTCGTTTTGGGTTTAGGGCGAACAACTACTTCCCATATTTGAGCTTTATCCAAAGCATGTAATTCCTCGTTCACAGTATCAAGCCAATCTTGAGATGTTTGGGCTTGTTGTCTAATAGCAGAAAAAGTGGTCAAAAGTGCTCTATATTGCGGTGAATTTTTTTTGTTACCTTATAAGGGTAATAGGTTCAGTAATTTCAAGATTCCTCAAGCATAATATCTTTTAAATGGAGATACAATGTTCCCTAAATACATGGCTTGGTTGTCGATGGTTTAATTCTCTATATACACTTAATTTTCATTGTCTCCAAGAACATCAATCAAGGAGTATCTAGAGCCATAGTAGAACTTGAATTATCATTTTGAAAATATAATTCATCCTCAACAAAGTGAACATCCTTTGAAACATAAAGTTTATTAATTTTAGGATCAAAACACTTATAATCCTTTTTCTCTTCATATTTCATAAAAAGACATTCAATAGCTAGAAAAGAAAGTTTGTGACTTTTATCTAAGAAAACAAAACATTTATACCTAAAAACCCTTCAACGAAAAAAATTTGGAGCAACTTTAAACAAATTTTCAATAGGTGAAAGATTTTCTTAAACAAAATATTGCATCCTATTTATCAAGTAGACATATGTCATTATAGCCTCAACCCAAAAAAATTTGGGAACTCTATTAGGCACTAACAAAGTTCTAGTAGTTTACGCAATATATCGATGCTTGCGCTCAACAACACCATTTTCTTGAGGTGTCTTTTTGTATAAAATTTTTGGTGTATACCATATTTTTCAAGATATGTTTCAAACTCATTTAAGACAAACTCTCGTTCAAAATCAAATATGAAAATCTTAATGGTGATGTGGAAAAAAACAAAACTTCTAGAAACCTCAAACTTACTTTTCATTAGATATATCTATGTATATCTAGTAAAGTCATCAACAAAGATTACGTAATATGACACTCTTTCCTTTGATATGACAGATGTGGGACCCAAACGTCAGAGTGCACAAGCTCAAAAGATTAACTTAAGATTTACTTGTAATATAAGTCCTATTAAGAAAAGAAAAATCCTTAATCTTTCTAAGAGCACAATCTTTACAAAATAAATTCTCTATATTTTTTGTTCTAAGAGAAGAAGATTAATCAACTTTTCAATATTTAATTGTCCAAGTCTTTTGTGCCACAAAAGTACATCATTTGATAAAGCATTAGAATGACAAAAGGTTTGAATATGCAAATTGTCCATCATATATAGGCCCACCTTTTCTATGGCTGGATCATATCCACTATTCGAAATTTGTAACACAGAGAGTAAATTCAAGTTTAATTTTGGAACTAAACTAACTTTCAAAACTGAAAATGTTTTATTTTCAAGATGACCCATTTTGTTAACTTTTAATTTTGTTCCATCGGTGGTAAAAACAAATGAATTGAAAGGTTTTCTTGTACATTTTGTTAAAAAATGTACAAGAAACCAAGAATTCATACTGTAACCAAGGATTCATAGGGTGTTTAATGAGAAGTGATAGAGCATAAGATAGATGTCTTCTCCTTTAATTGTATTTCTAGTTGCTTTATTTCTTAGCATTTGCCAAATGGGATATTTTGTCATGAATGTGGTCACTTACATTATTGATAAGGACCCGGAGTCGATGGCTATTCATAGCTACTACCTTGACACCAAAGAAGAGTTCAATCCAATGCTTTATTTTTGTCCTAGTTGATCCTGAATCAATATTAGAAGTATATTGATTGTTACCCCAATAACTGAATATTTTTTTTCTGTAAATACTGCATATTTGATTCCATCCATAAATCACAATACCAAACCACACTCCTTCGTACCCTTTTTGTTCTAGAGTAGCATTGATAGAAGGCTTTACCTTTATTCCACTTACATAGCCCCACAATTTCTTGAAGTAAAGATAAGCCCATGCTTTGTAATTGGAACTAGCCAAATGGAAGTTAAACCTCTTATTTTTGTCTTTCATGATCTAGTAATACTATACTAACTTTGTGAGATTCAGAAGAAGCAAGAAAGTCACTACAATGTCACCAAAAAATTCAAAGAAAACTATAGCAAGGAAGATTTTTCAGCTTTCAACCAAATTGGCAACTAGAATAAGCTTTCTTCAATTGGCACACAAATCGATGCACTTCAAAAATTCAAGCAAATCCAAGCAGTGGTCTGATACCATGTAAGAATCTGTCCCTTGAATGCTTCAATGGTAGCGGTTACAGTCCACTAATGTGATTCATGAAGAAAGTCACAATTGTGATTGTTTTGCACTCTAACAAGCACAATCCAATAGGAAACTGAGTCTAACTGGGTGTAATCTCAGAATGTATCACATTAACATGCCATAAGGCATAAATTACAATGTACAGGAGTGAGAATTATATAGGAGAGGGCCACATCAGCCTCTAGCCTCCAACTGGCTAGAATTCTAGCCGTTGGAGGCCATGCTGACCAAGAAAATGAAAAAAGAAAAAAGAAAGAAAATAAGAAATGCCGATATTATTTCTTGCCAGTTCCTACCCCAGATAAAGGAGCGCCCTTTTTGGTACCAATATGAAAAGACTTTTGGATCTTTTATCATGGGATGTGAACTTCCCAACATTGATTCTACTGTGGAAGTAATTCTATAGATACTTATTACCAGTGCTGAAACTAAATAGAGGCTTGTTTATTTAGAAATTACATAAGCCATACAAAACCACATTGCCTCAATGGAGAAGGTTCCTCTTCTCGATGGAAAAGTTCTGTCCTCATAGTTCACAACTTGTTGGAAGTCCTTGTCTTCCTTTTGGCATTTTATGTTCTGCTAGAATCCTTCCGTTCAATTTTTGGAGCTGTTACAATATTTTCTCTCCTCTACCTATGTCGGAGTTTTCCCTCACACAATGAATCCTAAGCCTGAACAAAGAAGAGAAACCATGTTGGGTAGCTGACAGCCAGTGTACTACTTTGGTGGATATTTTACCTTGATGTGTGATTTTTCCAGTAATACTGCAATTCTGAAAGTAAACATGCATGAGTAGTCTCTTGGGAACTCCTCCTCAGGAAGTATGATTCAGGAACCGTACATCTACTCTAGATTTGGATGAGAGTGACCTCCTAAGAAGTGTGTTGTATCTTTATAGCTGAGTTGACTATTTAGGGAAAAGGCTTAGAGGTGAAGGCATTGCAATCTTTTCTTTTGTTCTAAAAGCATGTGCCTTGATTATGCCTTATGAAAGCCTAACCTTATCTTATGTTTTTTGTGGGATAGGTTTGCCTATTTTTCTTCATTTTTTCTATAGATGTACTTCGGGATGCTAATGTGATATATATAGGATTAGCAGCAATGAAGGTTTTTTCAAAATTTTCATGCAGTGAAACTTTCTGCTAGTGTTCTTGTTTTTTTTCGAAGAAGCAAGTAGATTCCTTTTTAAAGTAGGGATTTTGAAGAAGGTAATCATTAATAACATGCAATATTTTTCTAAATAAAAATTTTCTGGTTCTCAAAATCCTCAAAATATCATGAATGTACTTCAATGTTTAGATATTTGTATTTTTAAAATTTTCAGTAATTTGTCTTACTAGGTATTTGATGTTTTCTGTTGTTATCTTTGAGAACTTTTGCGGAGATGGAGGGCTTGTATGCATCCAGTGGTATTTGCTTCCTTCTAATAGTGACAATGCTAATACATGTTGCAGATGAGAAATAAGACAGAAGCCGCGCTGAAAGAGTCTCAGCTTCTTGCATTCTTTGATTATGCTTGGAACAAGGGAGGGAACTGTCAACGCCGTCCTAATGACATCCTTCTGAAGTTGGACAAAATTCAATCAGGGATCCCTGCATCTGCACACATTATTCAAAAGTTCAAGCAGTGGTCGCTGAATGCATTTGGATGGAAGCAGATTGGGATCAAGATCAATTCAAGGGAACCCATGAAAGATCCTCAATCTTATTCAGAAAATAGTGATCATAATATAGGCATCCAAGTTTTCAAGTTCAGCAGCTTGCGCCCACATCTGGTAACACAAAGAGTTGGGAGTATTGAGCACCAAAATATCTGTGGTGTAGTATCGGGTAATGGGTCTGTCTGTAAGGAGGTTCCTGTTGCTGGAAGAAAGAGATGTAGTGAACACAAGGGCAAGAGGATTAACGGTTTGAACAAAGGGTTAAGTATAGGCGGAGAAGAGATAATACTGAAGGGAAGTTTACATGTGTGTGGTGTCATTTTAGGAGATGGGTCTTTCTGCATGGAAAGGCCAATTCATGGAAGGAAGAGATGCACAAATCATAAAGGAAGAAGGGTTGCGGTATCAACCCTTCAATTAATTCTAGAAAAAAGAGGAAATGCCATTGAATAAATTAATCACGAGAGGTTACTGCTTGTGATTAATAATACCCCTGTATGTTTATTTTGAATTGAAGCTATTGTTTGTGACCTCTTCCTTCTGTGTAAAGTGTGTCCTTTCAATTCATGCTATTGGATGAAAGATGGCTGAATTTTTCCGGTGTTGCTTATGGAAAGAGGGATGCACAAGAACTGCAGTTCTTAAGTATTGACACGGATGCCGTGAGATTCATCTGTTGCTACTAGATACTAACAGATCACCTTCAGAAAGGAGGTCTTGGGCATTCTGATACAGGGACTTTACACTAAGTGCCTAAATGATTCATTTGTGTTTAATTTATGCAGTCAATGCTTGCGTGAGAGGTTGGTCCTGTATCTGTGTGGTGCTGGTAACAGATTCGTATCTTGATATGTTGATATCCCTCTAGGCTTGAACTAGATATCCTGATTTATGGTGGTGAGCTTAGCTGGTAGATGCATGTAAAGACATGGTGACCCAATCGGTGTGTCATTTCTTTCCCACAATCATGTACTTTGGGTTTTGTACAATAATAAAAATCTGGTATGGCTTATGTTGAACAAAACAACAACAACAACTAAGCCTTTTCCCATACTAGACGGGGTCGGCTACATGGATTCTTTGTTTCCACAGATCTCTATCGTGTGCCATGTTAGCAGTTAACTCACAATAAGCTAGATCATTCTTTATTGTTTCTTTCCAACACTTTTGTGGTCGTCCTCTACCTCTTTTAATACTTTCCAAATTTAGTTTTTCTAACCTTCTTACAGGTTCTTCTTTTGATCTTCTTTCTATATGTCCAAACCATCTTAAACGATGTTCTCTCATTTTATCCTCTATTGGTGCCACTCCTAATTTGTTTCTAATAACCTCATTATGTATACGGTCTTTTCTTGTATGACCACTCATCCATCTCAACATCTTCATTTCTGTCATAGACATTTTTTGTACATGTTGATGATTAACTGCCCAACACTCAGAACCATAAAACATGGCAGGCCTAATTGCTGCTCTATAATATTTACCTTTTAATTTTAATGGTATCTTCTTATCACAAAGAATACCTGATGCTCCTCTCCATTTTAACCAACCAACATTAATTCTATGTGTAACATCTCCATCAATTCTTCCATCACTTTGAAAAATTGACCGTAGGTATTTAAAAGTTTCCTTTTGGAGAATGCAATGTGTGCCAATTTTAATTTCTATGTCCTCTGAAGTAGCCAAATGATCAAACTTACATTCCATATATTCTGTCTTTGTTCTACTAAGTCGGAGGCCTTTGTTTTCTAATGTTTCTCTCCATAGTTCCAATTTTCTATTAACTTTTTTCTTAGACTCCTCCACTAATACAATGTCATCTGCAAATAACATACACCAAGGTACTTCATCTTGAATATGTTTTGTTAACTCATCCATCACCGTTATAAATAAGTATGGACTTAAAGTTGATCCTTGATGTAACCCAATATTAACTTCAAAGAAGTCTGTCATTCCTTCATGAGTCCTCACACATGTTTTTGCACCATCATACATGTCTCTTATAAGGTTAATATATGTCAATGGGATACCTCTTTTTTCCAAAGTTCTCCAAAGAACCTCCCTCGGTACCCTATCATAAGATTTTTCTAGATCAATAAATATCATGTGAAGGTCTTTCTTTTTTGCTCTAAAATGTTCCATAAGACGTCTCAAAAGGTGAATCGCTTCAATAGTAGATCTACCTGGCATAAATCCAAATTGGTTCTCTGTTGTACTTGATACTTGTCTTAACCTACGTTCGATAATTCTTTCCCATAATTTCATAGTATGACTCATTAACTTGATACCTCGATAATTCGCACAATTTTGAATGTCTCCCTTGTTCTTATACACGGGTATAAGTGTACTTGCTCTCCATTCCTCGGGCATCTTTTGGTTTTTCCATATTTCATTAAATAGTCTTGTGAGCCAAGTGATTCCTATTTCTCCTAGTATTTTCCAAACTTCTATAGGAATATTATCTGGTCCTACCGATTTACCACTCTTCATATGTTTAAGAGCCTCTTTGACTTCATTCTTTTGAATACGTCGGTAGAAATTGTGGTTTATATACTTTTCTGACTTGGCTAAATCTCCTAAACTAATACTAACATCTTTATTTTCATTAAAAAGATTATAAAAATAGTTTTTCCATCTATTTCTTATATCATCATTTGCCACTAGAATTTTTTCATCCTCGTCTTTTATGCATCTAACATAATTAAGATCTTTAGTTTTCTTATCTCTATCCCTAGCTATCCTAAAAATATCTCTTTCACCCTCTTTTGAGTTGAGTTTTTTATATAAGTCATCCCAAATCTTAGCTTTTGCTTCACTAACGGCCTTTTTTGCTTCATTCTTTGCTTTCTTATAAGCTTCTAAAGTTTCACTAGTTTTCTTAGCATAATGTAATTTGTAACATGCCCTCTTTGCCTTGATTTTATTTTGTACTACTTCACTCCACCACCAAGCTTCTTTTTGTGCCCGTACACCTCCCTTAGATACCCCTAATACATCTTTCGCCACTTTCCTAATATGTATAGCCATATTGTTCCACATATCAGAGGGTGTACCAACATAATTCCAAACATCTCCTTGAAGGACTTTCTGTTTAAATATATCTTCTTTCTCGCTTTTGAGGTTCCACCATTTAGTCCGAATAGCTCGATGCACTCTTTTCTTCTTTGTCCATTTTTTTATTTGTAAATCCATTACTAAAAGTCGATGTTGGGTGGTTAAGTTTTCTCCTGGAATTACCTTACAATCTTTACAACACGCTCTATCTTTTTTTCTACAAATAAAGTAATCAATTTGTGTTTGTGATAAGCCACTCTTATAAGTAATTAAATGTTCATCTCGTTTTTTGAAGATTGTATTAACTATAAAGAGATCAAATGACATAGCAAAATTTAAAATCTCCCTACCTTCCTCGTTTATATCTCCATAACCAAAGTTTCGATGAATCCCTTGATATCCTAATGCCTCTTTACCGACATGTCCATTTAAATCTCCTCCTAAACAAATCATCTCCCTTTGTGGAATCTTTTGAAACACCTTATCTAACTCTTCCCAAAAAACTGTCTTTATACTATCTTCTAGTCCTACTTGGGGTGCGTAAGCACAAACTATATTCAAAACCTCTACTCCTAACACTAATTTCAATGTCATGATTCGGTCACCATATCGTTGTATGTCTACTACACTCTCCTTTAAATCTTTATTTATGATAATACCAACTCCATTTCGGGCCTTTTCTTTACCTGAGTACCATAATTTAAAACCTGTATCCTCTATCTCCTTTGCTTTTTCTCTAAACCATTTTGTCTCTTGTAAACATAGAATATGAATCTTTCTCCGAATCATAGTATCTACCACCTCCATTAGCTTACCCGATAATGTTCCGATATTCCAAGAACCAATACGAATCTTATTATCTAGGACTAGCTTCCTTACCCCCCACATCCGTCCATAATCAAAATGCGGAGACCCTCTCTGAAAAATTTTCACTACATTCGGGCGGTAATGTAGCGGGACTAACTTCTTTACCCATACCCGTCCATGATGTGGGAACCCTCTCTGCAATTGATTCACTACATTCGGGCGAAAATGTAGTGGCCCTTGCTTACTTCTTACTGCATTCGGGCTCTGCAGCACGTCGCTAGGCGGGGACGCCCCAAAGCAATGCTCATAATTTTTGTAATCCATGTTGTAGAAATCCGACGAAGTTTTACGCTGGCTGTCGGAAGCCTAACACAACCCTCCTCCTTTATCCGGGCTTGGGACCGGCAATGCAAGGGTGATCCCTTACATGGGCGGAGTTTATGGCTTATGTTGAAGCAATTGAATTTTTATCAAGTTATCAGTAACTATCGAGAGGATCCACTTGGTTGCAGTAAATGATTCTGTCATCCTCATGGGCCAGATACTGTGCATCTATTGACTATTGGGACTAACCTGAACACTGCAGGGCCAATCAGCAGTAATTTTTTGTGTTCATTAGTTAAGAGAGAAAGCTTAACCACCCAACATCGACTTTTAGTTATGGATTTACAAATAAAAAAATGGACAAAGAAGAAAAGAGTGTATCGAGCTATTCGGACTAAATGGTGGAACCTCAAAAGTGAGAAAGAAGATATATTTAAACAGAAAGTCCTTCAAGGAGATGTTTGGAATTATGTTGGCACACCCTGTGATATGTGGAACAATATGGCTATACATATTAGGAAAGTGGCGAAAGATAAGTTAGGGGTATCTAAGGGAGGTGTACCGGCACAAAAAGAAGCTTGGTGGTGGAGTGAAGTAGTACAAAATAAAATCAAGGCAAAGAGGGCATGTTACAAATTACATTATGCTAAGAAAACTAGTGAAACTTTAGAAGCATATAAGAAAGCAAAGAAGGAAGCGAAAAAGGCCGTTAGTGAAGCAAAAGCTAAGATTTGGGATGACTTATATAAAAAACTCAACTCGAAAGAGGGTGAAAGAGATATTTTTAAGATAGCTAGGGCTAGAGATAAGAAAACTAAAGAACTTAATTATGTTAGATGCATAAAAGACGAGGATGAAAAAATTCTAGTGGCAAATGATGATATAAGAAATAGATGGAAAAACTATTTTTATAATCTTTTTAATGAAAATAAAGATGTTAGTATTAGTTTAGGAGATTTAGCCAAGTCAGAAAAGTATATAAACCATAATTTCTACCGACGTATTCAAAAGAATGAAGTCAAAGAGGCTCTTAAACATATGAAGAGTGGTAAATCGGTAGGACCAGATAATATTCCTATAGAAGTTTGGAAAATACTAGGAGAAATAGGAATCATTTTGCTCACAAGGCTATTTAATGAAATATGGAAAAACCAAAAGATGCCCGAGGAATGGAGAGCGAGTACACTTATACCCATATATAAGAACAAGGGAGACATTCAAAATTGTGCGAATTATCGAGGTATCAAGTTAATGAGTCATACTATGAAATTATGGGAAAGGATTATCGAACGTAGGTTAAGACAAGTATCAAGTACAACAGAGAACCAATTTGGATTTATGTCAGGCAGATTTACTATTGAAGCGATTCACCTTTTGAGACGTCTTATGGAACATTTTAGAGCAAAAAAGAAAGACCTTCACATGATATTTATTGATATAGAAAAAGCTTATGATAGGGTACCGAGGGAGGTTCTTTGGAGAACTTTAGAAAAAAGAGGTATCCCATTGACATATATTAACCTTATAAGAAACATGTATAACGGTGCAAAAACATGTGTGAGGACTCATGAAGGAACGACAAACTTCTTTGAAGTTAATATTGGGTTACATCAAGGATCAACTTTAAGTCCATACTTATTTATAATGGTGATGGATGAGTTAACAAAACATATTCAAGATGAAGTACCTTGGTGTATGTTATTTGTAGATGACATTGTATTGGAGGAGTCTAAGGAAAAAGTTAATAGAAAATTGGAACTATGGAGAGAAACATTAGAAAGCAAAGGCGTCCAACTTAGTAGAACAAAGACATAATATATGGAATGTAAGTTTGATCATTTGACTACTTCAGAGGACATAGAAATAAAAATTGGCACACATTGCATTCCCCAAAAGGAAAGTTTTAAATATCTAGGGTCAAGTTTTCAAAGTGATGGAAGAATTGATGGAGATGTTACACATAGAATTAATGCTGGTTGGTTAAAATGGAGAGGAGCATCAGGTATTCTTTGTGATAAGAAGATACCATTAAAATTAAAAAGTAAATTTTATAGAGCAGCAATTAGGCCTGCCATGTTTTATGGTTCTGAGTGTTGGGCAGTTAATCATCATGTACAAAAGATGTATGTGACAGAAATGAAGATGTTGAGATGGATGAGTGGTCATACAAGAAAAGACCGTATACATAATGAGGTTATTAGAAACAAATTAGGAGTAGCACCAATAGAGGATAAAATGAGAGAACATCGTTTAAGATGGTTTGGACATATAGAAAGAAGATCAAAAGAAGAACCTCTAAGAAGGTTAGCAAAACTAAATTTGGAAAGTATTAAAAGAGGTAGAGGACGACCACAAAAGTGTTGGAAAGAAACAATAAAGAATGATCTAGCTTATTGGGAGTTAACTGCTAACATGGCACACGATAGGGATCTGTGGAAACAAAGAATCCATGTAGCCGACCCCGTCTAGTATGGGAAAAGGCTTAGTTGTTGTTGTTGTTGTATTAGTTAAGAGAGTATTGAATGCGCTGTGATGTTATACTTGGAGAAGTTGCATGCACTAGTTCCTTAGATAAATGTCTGATTGTTTACTATATTCCAAAAGTGTGACGGCATATTGAAGGGAGTTCTAGCATATATGAGAAACCAATGAAATGTTTTGCATGAAGCCTATGATTGCCTAGTACTCTTTTTGACAATATTGTTGAGAAAAGTTCAATTGTGCGGTTCTTTTCCTGTGCATTTTGTTTAGTGTATCATTGCATTGCTGGATTTTGTTATTGCTGCCCTTTTGTTGCTTTTTCATATATTAACCAAGTATTTATCGGTATCCATCTCATGAATGCTTAATGAGGTATCTTATTGATGCCTAGGGCTGGACAACTGGTGAGCAGGGCTTGATCATAACTTGTTATAACTTTCATAACCAGGTCTGATTAAATCGAGCCCAAGCCCAACCTGGTAATTAATGTATCAGGCTCAAGTTCAAGCTGAAGCTCAAATGTGGGCCCTGAATTAGGTCTAAAAGAAAATGAACTAAAAAAGGGACATCTTGGACGTTTTCCAGATATGAGAAGGCCCTCTGAAGCCCAAACCTACCCGACCCCTTTCTTCTTTAGTCTTGGGCTTTGCCTCTCATTTGCCATCTGGCAGCTGGCCGTTGCTCATCATCTGCCATCTATTGATAATGTAACTAAACTCTCTCTCTGTCTCTCTCTCTCCCTCTGTGAGATGCCAGGGAAGGAATTGACCTTTCCTCTTGTTTCTATTTCGCTAGTTGTTAAACTCTGCGTCTGGCTTTGTCTTTGCTTTCATATAGGTTCTTGTTGATCAGAACTACAGGGTTCTTCATGGTTTCACTTTTTAGCTACTGTTCTGGTGGTATATTGGTGGCTTTCATTGTTTCCTTTTCCATTTAAAACATCATGTTACTTTATTATCTACATCTAGCTATAAATTTTTACATACCTTTTCTTTTGGTATTGCAAGTTTTTTTATGCTTATGTTTGCTTCTTTCACCATCTTTTCTTGCGTGTTCGTTCTTTTCTTGCTTTTGGTGGTTTCGATAGTTGAGGAGACTTCAATAATCATGTCGTTTTTCCTTGTTGGTCGCTTTTATGCAAAATGTTTGAACTCCTCATGGATGTGGATTGGCATACTCCAGTTCTGGTACCGTTTAGCTTTCGAACAAGTATCTGATGTTGAACCAACTATTTTATTGATTTTGATGTTTTCGTATAATTTCCCAAATATCGACCAATTCTTTTATTAGTAAATAGTAGTATATGATCAATTGTGTGTGCCTGTATATATATATATATATATATATATATATATATATATATATATATATATATATATATGTGTGTGTGTGTGTGTGTGTGTGTGTTTATTTATTTGTGTACAAAATTTATATATAATGTGCCCTCATATCCATAAAAACCAACTAAGCTTTTTCCCATACTAGATGAGGTTGGCTACATTGACTCTTCGTTTTCATGATTTTTGGAATCACTATATTGCAGATTCACATCTAACTGATGCATGTTTCATCGACATGCACAACCCCACCATGGAAATTTTGGCAAGATAACCTTTGGTGGTTTTTGGTTTTTCAGGTTCTTAGCAGATCCTGACAATTCTTGATAACTTTATTGCCAAGCCCTGATTTATCTTGGCTAAGTGCTTGCGATTTTTCGCCAGGATTTTGAAATCAAGAGAGTTCTTGGAAAATATCCAAGAAGAGCTCCCCGAGATTTAAGGGACCGGAACGGGCCGTCTGGAACGAAGTCTCCTATATAAAGATCTAAATGAGAAACCCTATATAAATTTCATTTCGTTAATCATAATCACATATTTGGCCGAAAAAGGAAAATGCATTAGCTAGCACTCTTACTTGGACAATTTTCTTTGGTTCAATAATAAATCAAACTAAATGTAATGTAGTCTTCTCAAAATAGGGCCCAGAAGGCCTGTGGGCGCTTCTTGATGGATCCCATAAAACTTCGTTCGAGTCATGAGCCAAATCTCAAGGAAAACGGCATGTTATGGCCATGATACTTGTCACTTCCACCTTTAACCTACATGTTGATGCTCACCAAGTGCGTACTCCTTTTTCACTAGAAGGTTATAATATCACTGCATTACTGAGAATCTAATGTGATATTTTATAGAAGACGATCATGAAGATGACAAAGAAAAGAGATGAAGAGCATGATGTCGATGTTGATCATTTAGAGTATGATGATGAAGTAAGTCCTATAGAAAATAATTATGATCTAGAATATGATGATTGTAAACATAAAAAAAATTCAAAAAAAAAATTGTTTTTCAAAAGTTTTCCTTTACAAGTAAAATTGTGGTTGTTGGTCTTTTAAGGTTTCTTTCAATGAAGATACTTTAGGCAAACTCATTTTTAACCCAAAATTTTGTAGGAAACTTAAAATAAGGGTTACTAGGAGCCTCACCCAAAAAAATCGAATTATGACAAAATTCAAAGAAGTGACCATTTTACCCTCAAGGTTATCCCAACGAAATTTCACAGTTTCAAGTGTATTTCTTTCAAAGAAAGAGTTGCAAAAGTTAAAAAAGGGCATTTGAAATCAAAATAAGTTCTAATTGTAAAATATTTGCAAAATAACCATTTTACTCCTACATCATTCGAATTAGAAAGACGAAAAAAGAATAAACAGGCTTAAAACATGGCGGAGAAGGAGTGGGACCTCAAAAGACTCAAGTTCGGCGATACTCAAGCTCATGCTCAAGCTTGATCCTACCAAGGATGATCCTACACCCATCAAAAGGTTAAAGTGGCCCAAAAAGGTTAAAGAGACCAACCCACGGAGTGAAAAAAGACAAAATTGTGAATCTAGAACAAGAAAACCAAAAAGTTTGAAATACCTCGACCAAGGGTGATCCTACACCAAGCGACTCTACACCCATGAAAAGGTTAAAGTAGTCCAAAAAGGTTAAAGAAATCAACCAACGGAGTCGAAAAGGACAAAATAATCAATCTAGAACAAGAAAACCAATAAGATCCTACACCAAACGATCCTATACCACCAAAAAGTTAAAATGGTCTAAAAAAGTTAAAGAGATCAAGCCACGGAGCAAACAAGGGTAAAAATGTCATCATCGGCTAGCATGCATGCAACCACGTTTATCCCGTGCCATCATCGGCCACTACAGACCACCTGCGAGCTGCCGTCGTGTCATCAAGCATGAGCCCCCACATGCCTAGTGGGACCCCACGCGCGACACATGGGTGTTATCCCCTAGCGTGCAAAATTTTTGTAAAATGACTTCTCATGTGTTCCAACGTGCCCAAACTATGCCTAGTCATCCCTAACACGTGACACATGTATCCAACTACTATTCTCACGTGAAGATGCCCCTTGATGAATTGGATTTGGGTCTAGATCGGGTTCAATAACCCTAAAAGATTTGATTAAAGAAAATGCCTACAAAAGAAGGATGGGGTGACCAAAAAAGGGGATTCCAGCCCAAGAGTGATAAGCCCAGCTAAGGAGGATGTGAGGGTGCTAATCCCCATCTTAAGGAGGAGTTCATTAAAGGAAGAGAGAGAGAGGGAGAGACCTAGAGAGAGAAAGCCTTAAGCTACCCTCATCTATCCCTTTTTCTTGTTTTATTCTTGTTGTGAGCATCGAGTTTTTGTCTCCAACACTTGTAATCTCAAGAGTAATAACTATTTTCGTAGAATACCATTGGAAAAAGAGGGTTGCCCAGTTCGAAAGCGCGAAAGAGAGCTACAAGTAAGAGAAATCGGCTATCTTTGCAAGATTTTGTTTCTACCTCAATATACTCTATATCTTATATATTCTCATCTTTTCTATACTTATATGTTATATCATCCATTCTCTCATTTCTTCGATGTATCAATTTTTCTCTAATTCGACTCAAGAAGCTATAAGAAGAACATAGCTACCACATTTACATATGATGACATGAGTATATAATCACTCTTATGGTAGATTAATCACCCATAACTTTATGTTACGGGAGGGCATTAGGATATGATCGCATATATTTCTTAAGCGAGCAATCCTCTTAGACAGAGATGCCCTGAGGATCTATATGTAGATGAGTTCTTTCCCGAACAAATATAAGTCATCAACAAAATTCTTTTAGTGATCACTAAACTATTAAGATTCTAACCGAAATTATTATTTTTCTTAAGAAAATTTATGCAGATTTCAACATATTATACAAACCTTGTGTGATCTTTGAATTTTTCAGCCACCATTACCAAACAAAATACTACCAAATTTTATCCGTAAATGCAACACACTGGCCAATATCTGGTAACATTTTTACAAATTTTGGACACGTGTGAGGTTTATAAAAAAGTCATTAAAGATCAGACTCAATTTAAAATGGAACCTAACTGTGACAAAGGTCCTGCGACAGACTTTCAGTAAAATCATTATAACTCGGTCTGTAGGTATCTAAATGCCTCACGAATGGTGTCATATAAAAGCTAACATCCATAACTTTCCAAATTGATAAATTCATAGAAATATCAATCATAGATACTGTTTAAATTTAAGAATAACACTCAATTAGAAGCTTTTTTCAAATTTTTATTTGATCATCAAAGGACCCAAAAATACAAATAAAAATTCTTAATAAAACTTCATACATGGTTCTCACTCAAGTAAAATTTTTGGGATTTTTGAACTCAAATAAAAGCCTCTACAAATACAAACTTCCACGCTGTAAAACATAACAAATTTTGTTTTCATAAGGCTAAACCTGATTTAGCCAAGTGAAACCATTGCCATTTTTGAAAAGGTTGTTTCGAATCAAAATTATTTTGGAAAAACACCGGATTCCAAAATCACTATTCTTAAGCGTCTAGGCTGACTCTTCAATGTCGATTTAAGGAAGCCTATGTCGACAAGAATCGTTGAATAGTCACATAAATCTCTTTACAAGTTTGAGTAAACTTGCTAGCACGCTCGCATACGTTTTTGCAAGCAAAGTTTTTAAGTTCATATAAGATCGAAAATTTTTGTTTACAATGATAAAGTAAATATTTTAGAGTATCATGACAGTTTAGATGTTGACACCGATCTTGTAGAGAGTGATGACAATAAACTCATGATATTCTAGTAATTTTTCAAGTCGCATTATGTCATGCCTTGAGCCATTGGCTCTAGTAGATAGACAACTCTCCTTTGACCCATTTGACGTGACTCATGATTTCGAAGGTGAGGTAAATGAAAAGTCTAAGGTCAAAACTATTCAAATAACTAAATGATAAATTTTTTATAATTAAAATCCAAAATATTCACATTTATCAAGGAGCAATAGGGTCCACTAAATAACCAAAATTTTTAAGCCTAGCCTAGATCCAAATTTTCAATTAGATAATTTAAATACAAAATTCAACTCCACCTTTTATGGATAAATTGCCCCAATATTATAACCTCCTCGATCGTCTCATCCCATTAACTAACTTGGTCCTATAATATTATAAAATATGAGCACCACAATCATATTTATAAGTGGACATGATCTCTCCACAATAATAAACACACTAAAGACATGCATCTTTCAAACCATACATCATATAAGCTTAAAATCTATATCACCTTTCAAATCAACATTACTAATAAAACATGCATGCATAATCAACACACATCAATAATACAAATGCCTCAGGAGGCCCCCGATCCCTCCTTCTATCCCGACGCATGGCCTTCGATAATCATCACATAAGCTAATCTCCCTCCAAAACAATGCATAGTATTCTTCCAACTACCCAGTTGGTTGTTGCATCGATTAAAGGACCGCCCTCTTGCAACTTGGTACCGTGTGTGCAATGCTCGGATAGAGGGAGGGCCAGTTATGTCACTTGCTGAAGAAATATTGGCATTAACACCTATATCATTGCATTAAAGGGCTGATATCATCCTGTTGTACCAAAGGGTCAGCACCGTAACAAGTGCCAAAGGGAGGCAAAACATGCATCGAGATTAGACCATCACCAAATCTTCACTCTGATACTAGACGATGCAGGTGCTTATACTGGTGTCATGAACTTCCACTTGCTGAGCCATATTTAATAGAGATAAAATTGGAGAGAACATTGTTAGAAATTCAGTTGGAGGACAAAAGGAAAAAGGGAGAGATACATTGTGTGGCATGCCTCTCAATAAAGGGCACACAACTACACAATGTCTCTCCCTATAAAAGGGACACAGGTAGGCCGTGTCCTATTGATAAGGTGTGGGGAGTATTTCCCCCCCCTCTCGTCTATATTTGACAAAAAAGAACTGGTTAATTCTACTAAATGACTTGAGTGGCTTTTAAGTAGATGAATGTAACATATAGAAATCAATATGAAAAATACAGACATTGTATTAATGAATATGCCTCTTTTTGTGCATCAACATTGCAAAGAAGGAAGTCTATTCACTGATACAATGTCTTCATGTTTTAAATTTCTTTTCTATACAATATATTATCTACTTTAAAACTATACAGGCTATTTACTAGAACCAATAATCCTTTTCCAACAAGTATTTTTATACTATACTTATTTATATCGGTCTAATGTTTGTTATACAGCAACCGTTATCTATGTAATGACTTGACTCGACACAGTGATACATTGTGCATCATGGTTCCAACTATTTAATGCTCCAAGAAAGTGTGTGTGTGTATATATATATATATATATATATATATATATATATATATATATATATATATATATATATATATATATATATATATAGAGAGAGAGAGAGAGAGAGAGAGAGAGAGAGAGAGAGATGTTATGTAGCAACTATATATATTCTCTTTTGTTTGTGAAGAAAATACTGGTTAGTTCCACTAAATCAGTGTTATCCGTATCGGTAACCTGTATTGTATGATACAGGTTATTGTGCCCTATCGTACGATATGGGCGATACGCCCAAACAAAATTTTTTCTAATTTTTTTTGGTAGGTTTTTGGCCTCTCTTCACTTCTCTCCAAGGCATCCTCCGATATGCTTGTTTGGGATTGCAAGCTATGTATGTAACATGTAAATTCGGGTTTATAATTTTATTTATTGAATAAGAATAATTTATGAACAAATAAAAATTGTGACAAAATCATTTCCCTTTCTGTTGCCAACTTTTAGGTATATTTCTGCTACCAATTTCTAATTTCATGAAATCGCAAACAATGAAAAACAATTTGGTTGTCTCGGTTCATTGAGTAGGCATTTCACAACTTCACTATTTTATGGTTCACCATACATCCATTGAGTTGAACATGATCAACGTGTGTGAGGCTTAACTCAGTATGTGAAGTGAGAAATGAACCTCAAGCATTAGTTGAAAAGCTAGTCTCCAGTAAGAGAAAAAAGGGATATCATCAAGTAACAATATCACATCACTGAGGTATCATAGACTCAATAATCAAGGAAATGGAGCTCATCGTTTTGCTCACATATGAAAATTAGCAAATATGACAACTACATGTACAAAGATAGCAGTTTGTTAATTTTGATATATTAGATGAGTGGATTATGGAAGATAACGAAGAAAATGCACTCTTAACCGAAGAAGACATTGCATGGATTAATTTGAAAGGAGTGCAACAACATCATGAAGGAGATGAAGATTTTGATTTTGAAGCAGAAGGTGATGAGAAACTTTGAATCTTCATCAAGGAGAAGATGACAATTATTTAGTTAATGGTCGTGATACAAATTTACAATATGTAAAATGTAAATGTATTTCATTTTTTGCTTCAAAATATGTAAATTTGGATGCAATTGTTCAATGTTGAATACTCAATATGTACTCAACTTTGCGTTATATGAATTCAAAGCAATTACCAGTTTTTTAAAATTTTTCTGGATTTTTTCTAGATTTTTACTATTTTTTTGTGATTTTAAATAAATTTTCTATTTTTTTAATATTAAAGTATGATACGATATGATACGCTATGATACGATACGCTCTGTTTATGTAATGACTTGGCTTGATAAAATGAGTTGTGTATCTTGGTTGCAAATGTTTGTGCTCAATAAGAAATTACACACAATGTTGTTGTGCATGTGTGTATAATATATATGTGTATGTGTATGATATGTATACATGTATTTATATACATATATATACATAAATATGTATATATAAGGACGCATTGATTTATGCATCTCATCTTTATGGGTCAAATGGGGATGCGTATACTTCTGTATCCCCTTTGGGATGAGTACATTATGTGTCTTCATGAAAGTGAAAACCCATAACCTATCCTTCTCGATTTTGAGGGAAACACTTAGATAGTGTGTTTTTCATAGACATATTCGGTTATGATTTAGTCGAAACCAGAAACAGTAATCGAACCATTAAGTGGACAGTTTCGGTTCCAGTTTTGGGGTTTCGAATTCAGTTTTGGGTCCAATTTCATGACGGTTCAGGTTTCAAGTGGTTTCAGATCCATTTTTTGGATGGTTTTGAATTTGATTTCGGATCCAGATCTGAATTTTTAAAATTTTAAAATTTGGTTCCAAGGTGGTTTCAGATCCAGATCAGATTCTAAATCCGGTTTGAAAATGGTTATGATTCTGGTTTTGGACGGATTTGAAATGTATCTGATTCCGGCCTCCCCATTATACTAAAATATAATTAACTATTAGAGGATTCTTCTTGGTTTGCAATTAGCACAAATTGAAGCTGGGAGGTGTTTCTACTGTTGTCTATAATAATTTCTTTAAGTAATTAATTGTTAGAATTGACTAATATTTGGATGAATAGATTGAACCCAATCAATTGATTCTAGACAATAGCAGTGGCCACAATGGTGGACCTACTCGTGCGGTGAAGTGAGGCAGGAATTCCCCCTTTAATCTATCTATACAAGTGGGTCTTAATTAATTTGTTGAATGCTCATATGAACTGCCCTAGCTTAGTTTGTCCCAACTGAACTTTGCAGAACCCAACTGTATTCTACTTTGAACAAGAGGTTGACCACCAATCTCAGTCAAGCTTGCTATACGAGTCATTCTCTTTAAGGAAAAGCTCAGCTCTCCTCTCAGTCGAATCAAATTTAACGTTATAGGAGAGATTTCCCTTTTTTCCGCTGGGGCTGCACGCGTGGTGTTTTCGTTATGTGCACCCTAATCCTGCAGCAGGTACGGCTTTGAAGTTCTGAACATCTGTTTTGATTAGTTACAAATCAGACTAACAAATCACATAGATGACTTAAGGGCACCCCTGTACAAACATGGAGTACTTCCAGAAGTTCATTTACGTCATGTACACAAAAAATCTCTTATGTGCTGTCGAAACCTGTAGCTTGATGTGTCAGTCCCCATGAACTGAGGAAACATATGCTAGGGTTGCATAAGCTGTCAAGGTGGAATCATGAGCTATCTTAACTTGTCACTCCTTAACCGCTACCTTCCCAAGGACTGCTCCAGCGTGTAAGTAGTGGATGGCCACTCTCGGCTCTATTGCTAACAATGACCATGAAATGGGAGAAAAAGGGTCCTCTTCCCGGATTTCATGAGATCATATTTTCGAAAGTTAAACGTTCATAAAAACGATTTCTGTTTTTCAAAAGTAAAACTCAACCATCTCCTGGATAAAAGAAAGATATGGCTCTTAAAAGAGAAAGGCTAGAGTGGTAAACACGGAAGGCAGAAAGCCATGTATAAATATAGAGTTTACATAAATCAGAAAAAATACTCTGATTTGTCTTCTGAGAAAACCCTCTGTAGGTAACCTTAAAACTACATACATACATAGTTATATTCTATTATCATGAAACACAGGAAAGAAAAGAAAGCAGAAAGCAAAACAAAGAGGCAGTCTGCTTCCGTTGTGCATAACGGAACCAGACAAAGGCAAACAGCTTCAGAGACCATCGACTTCCCCAACATCTGGTATCAGAGCGTGTTGGAGCTCTGCGACAACATCAAACAAGTACGCTGTTCTACATTAAAAAAAAACTATTAGAGAGAGAAGCCAAAATTTTTTTTTGGCATAAATAAATTTTTGGAGGCGAAAAAGAGTCGCAGGCAGAAAACGGCCAAAGGCGAAAAGACGTTGGAGGCTGAAAGGCCGGAGGCCGAAAAATGGTGGAGGCGTAAAAGGACTAAGCCAAAGAAGGCCAAAGATGAAAGAACAGGGAAGGGTGACGACTACAGTCAGGCGACGACAAGGGTTGCCCTCCACCACCAATAGCCCCTCTCTGCTTCTCTGTCTTTGTCGCTCTCATTCTCTCCCTCTGTACTTAAACCCGTGGGCGAGAAACCGCCTAGGGATGGTTTTGAAGTATTAAATGACCATCTTACCTTTCATGAAAATGGATTTTATGGAATATTAGAAGACAAAATTATCGAAAATGTCCAAATATTTTGGGGTGAAAAGACAATTGTACTCTTGTCAGTGTAAAAAGTCTTTTATACCCCCTGACAATCAGTGAAACTACAAAATAGTAGGGTATAATTTTAGTGTTTTACCCCTAAATATTTCAAAATATTATAGAACTTTGGTTTTTGGTGATTTTACAGATATAGCCCTTGATGTCTTACAAAATATCCGTTATACCACTCTGAAAAGTATAAAAATGCCCTTGCACTTTCTGTGAAATGTCGTGAATAATGTTTTTTCACATTAAGTCCTAGGTTTTTTTAGTTTTTCCAAAACAGTACTTGTAGGCAAAATAAGCTGCATAATGGTGCCTAAAAATATTAACTCTACAATTTTTACTGTGTTTCCAGAATGATACTTGTAGGTTAAATAAACCGCAACTATTTAGTATTTAGAACGTGTGGATATTGCATTTAGGTGCCTAGTTAAATTTTTGTGGTTCTTTATGAAATATCTTATGTAAATCCATCTGATGCATGTTTTTATGTTTTCTATCTTACAATGTATAGACTCTTTACTTATTGTTAAATGACCTAAATTTTCAAACTTGGAAAAGAAGAATACCACTGGCCTTAATTTTAAAAGGAGTTGATTATGTAATAAAGTAAACTGTTTTACATCCTACTCCAATAGCAACAAATGAGGAAAAAGAAAGGTACAAGACATTTTTGAAGGACAACACAATAACAGGACCATTATGTTGACATATATGGAAGACGACTTAATTAGGGTCTTTGAGGAATTTGAAATTGTAAAAGAACTATTTGATTTCCTGACCACTGAATATGATACTACAACCAAGCTGCATGTACAACTCCACCTTCAAAAGTATAATTCTTATAGAATGAAAGAAGGTGACAACATAGCTGAACATGTTAACCAAATGCTAGTAATTGATAGAGATCTGGTTGTAGCTAAGTCAGACATTCCTGAGCCGATGCAAACATCCACTATCCTAAACAGTCTTCTCCCTTCCTGGAACATGATAACCACAATTCTAAGACTTGGACCTGATGTTACCCTTTCCGAACTCCCATTGAAACTGGCAATTAAAATTAATGATTTAGGGTATAGCTTCAAAAACAACCAGGGAAAAAGAAAACCAAATAATAAATTTGGTAAGAACAAAAAGTAGAGCGGTTAAAATTTTAAGAAATTACAGTTATCCACTTTTTGGGTGAAGTGTTTCAATTGTTGTAAGATAGGGCACTATAAAAGAGACTGCCGCAAAAAGAAGACCAATGGTAACAATAACCAATGACGCGATGCAATGGAGAAGCAGGAAATAATCTACATGATTTCTTAATGTCTTCACATGAATCACTAGATGACTAGTTGGTGGATCGATTATGAAGCTATCCGATACATATCGAAGAGCAAAAAGGGAGCGATGGACCTGAAAGATTTGTAGCCTAGCGAGCATCGAGTATATATGGAAAAAAATCTTAGAGAGAGCCAAGGTTAACTCGAGTATAACTCCTGAGTCCTTGTCATTCCTAGTTGAACCCATCTGTGCAAAAATGCCAATTGTGTTTACGGAAGATGAAATCGAAAGACCGTATGAAACCCACAACCAAGCCTTACATATCAAGGTGGTATTGAATCACCATCCTCTAGATAGGTGCTTAGTTGATGGGAGAGGATGTCTCAGCATCCTTCCGTTGCACGTGGCATGTCAAATTGGAGTCACCTTGACTTCCGTAAATCCAATCCCCATCATTATCACTAGATACGATGGAAATACGTCAAAACCTTTGGGAGCCATAGAGTTACCCATAGAAATTGGGGGAATAACCCACGCAAGGGTGTTCCATATTTTAGACATACACCCCCACTACAACCTACTTCTAGGAAGACCCTAGATACACAACCTTCGTGATGTGCCATCCACCTTCCATAGGTGTGTGAAAATCCCCCACGAAAATGAAATCGTGGTAATCTTGGGCGAGAGCCACCCACAGCAAAGGAGAGTTCAAAACTTCCCTTGCTTGTCAAGTGAAAAGGCCTGCGGGGCCAACCCCATCAAATCCATGGACGAACCATACGAGTTCGTCCCCCAAAACCCTAGGATGGTTGTGTACGTCAAGGGGCAGCCCAAGGCTGGCCCAAAAGTTATGACTATCCTAGGCAAATCCAAAATCCCTATATTTCCAAAGAAAACCCTAAACTGAAAACCTTTTGAGCATGCCATGGATGACAACAAGTTCCAAGGTCATCCTTTGTACAAAGAGTTTTCAAAAATAAGAAAACCTTGGAACATGCTGCTCAACATGGGCTACATGCCCTATCAGAGTTTAAAATTCTCGAGAATGATCAAAGCACGGAGGAGGATCCCCTTTTCCCTAAGGAGGATCAAACCTCCGAGCTTCCCGAGTTTAAGAAAATTCTCGATTTGGAAAAACCTTTGAATTCTGTAGGAGGAGATTTCATAGAAATCGACCTAGGGAGTAAAGAAAAACCAAAGTGTGTTAAGATAGGCACGTGTCTACATGAGCATGAAAAAGCATCATTCATTGCATTCTTGAAAGTCTACCTTGACGTTTTTGCATGGACATACGAAGACATGCCGGGTCTAGACCCAAAAATCGTAGAGCATTGTCTTTCCCTAGATTTAGAGTCAAAACCCATAAAACAAAAGCTTAGAAAGATCCATCCGAACGTACACTCTCAAGTGAAAGAGGGTTTAGAAGATCTGCTTAAAGCTGGTTTGATAAAACCATTGCGTATTCTGATTGGCTTTCCAACATTGTTGTAGTTCTAAAATCCAATGGGAAATTTCAAATTTGCATTGATTTCAGAAATCTGAACAAAGCCACGCCAAAGGATAACTTCCCTTTGCCAAACATTGATTTGATAGTCGATAGCACTGCAAATCATGAAATGTTTTCCTTTATAGATGGCTACTCAGGTTATAATCAAATCAAGTTAGCTCCAAGAGAGCAGGCTAAAACTGCTTTTACCACACCCTGGGGCACGTACTGCTATACAGTCATGCCCTTTGGTTTGAAAAATGCTGGCGCCACATACCAAAGAGCCATGACTATGAACTTTCGATCAAATTCATGAGCTCTTAGAAGTGTATGTGGATGATCTCTTGGTAAAATAAAAAATCCGATGCACACACATCAATTCTTTGCAAAAAGTTTTCGAAAGATTGAGGCTTTATAAAGTGAAACTAAACCCTCAAAAGTGCGTCTTTGGAGTAGAATCCGACAAGCTTTTAGGTTTTATGGTAAGCCAAAGGGGCATCGATGTCGACCCCTCTAAGTGTCGAGTCATCATAGATATGCCTCCACCCTCCAATTTAACTCAAATCCGAAGCCTCCAAGGTCGCCTCCAAACAATTAGAAGGTTTATTTCAAACCTCGCTATGAGATGCGAACCTTTCAACAAGCTTTTGAGAAAAGGGGTGAAATTTGTATGGGACGATGATTGCCAAAAAGCTTTTGAAAGATTAAAAGCGTATTTGGTTAATCCTCCGATTTTAAACCCTCCAAAGCAAGGAAAACCTCTTTTGCTTTATATTTCTGTGCATATGAATGCCTTGGGTGCCTTATTAGCTCAATATGAGGATGATACCCATAAAGAGTATGCCATTTACTATATTTCGAAAACTCTATTGTCTTATAAAAGAAACTATCAAGCCATGGAGAAGACGTGCTTGGCCTTGGTATGGGCCTGCTAGAAATTTTGACATTATTTCCTAGATCATGAGATCTGGATAGTGTCTAGGCTTGATCCAATCAAGCATTTATTTGAAAAACCTATCCTCACGGGTAGGTTGGGTAAATGGCAACTGCTCTTGATGGAGTATGACCTAAAATTCCACCATCAGACCTCCATTAAGGGACAAGCCCTAGCTGACTATGTGGATGATTTTCCCTTAGAGGATTCATATCCCACACTTGATGAAATGCCCGATGAAGGCATCTTTCAAAATCAATTTCAAAACCGCATTTTATCAAACTGCTTAAGTGAAAACAAGTGTGAAAGATGCACTTCGATGGGAAATGAAACCAAAGAGGGGCTGGGGCAGGAATCATCCTCATATCCCCTAAAAAGGGAGAAATTCTCATTGCCATTCGCCTAGATTTCAAATGTTCTAACAATACAGTCAAGTATGAAGCACTCATACAAGGCTTGAAAATTTCGAAAACTCTAGGGGCATCATGCATCGAAGTCTTTGGAGACTCTTTACTTGTCATAAACCAAGTGTTAAAAATTTGGCAAGTCAAAAATGAAAAACTTCTTCCATACCATGAATTGGCCACCAAGATGGTTGAGTCGTTCCAATCATGTACACTCACACACGTAGGAAGAGAGGATAATGGCATAGGCGATACCCTCACATCCTTAAGCTCAGCTCTAAGGATCGATCCCACCTTGGGAACTCGATCCTTAGAAATATGGCACTCGCCTACTCCATCCACACACGATTTGGAGATTTGTCAAAACAACCCAACTTCTATTGAAAAACCTTGGTTTCAAGACATTAAAGATTTTTTAGAAAACGGAGGATTTTCAGAATTCGCTTCGTCTAAGGACAAAGCTTTTATTCGAAAGATTTCAACCCGATACATGATTTTGGGAGGGATTCTTTATAAAAAGAGTTTTACTAGCATCTTATTGAGGTGTGTCGACCTTGGGGAGGCTAGGATAATAATGCATGAATTCCACGATGGAGAATGTGGAGGGCATGTAAATGCCAACATGATGGCAATGAAAATACTTAGAGTTGGTTACTTTTGGTCCACTCTAAAGTAGGATTGCCATGACCATGTTAGGAAGTGTCACCCATGTCAAGTGCATGGACACGTCATTCATATCCCGTCATCCACCCTGCATTCTGTGGTCAGCCCATGGCCATTCACCATGTGGGTGTTTGACATCATAGGACCAATTTTTCCAAATGCATCAAATGGGCATAGGTTTATCCTAGCAGCCGATGAATACTTTTCCAAATGGGTTGAAGCTACCTCCCTGACTAATGTTCAGGGGCAACATGTAGTGGCATTCATTAGGAAAAATATCTTGGCTCGATTTGGAGTTCCAAGAGACCTAGTGTCTGATAATGGCACCCCCTTCAAGAACGAGAGGATGGTAAAGTTATGTAACACGTATAGCATAACTCACCACTTCTCATCGCCCTACTACCCTCAAGGCAACGGCCAAGCCGAAGCCACCAATAAGACTCTCATAAGCATTATTGAGAAATCCTTAGAGAAGGGTAGGACGTGGCATGAGAAGTTGTATGAAGCCTTATGGGCTTATAGGACTTCCATCCGAACTCCCACAAATGCCACGCCATTTGAGTTGGTCTATGGCACAAACGCCATTCTCTCCATTCATACCAAACTGCATTCATTTCATACATTACTTGCACTCGACCTTCCCCTAGAGATGCTTCAGCATGCTAGAATGGTCGAGCCTGATTTATTAGATGAAAGAAGGCTCCTTGCCATGGATCATGCACATGCATACTGACAAAGGATAGCCCGACATTATGAGAAGCATATGAAACCTCGCCACTTCAAAGTGGGAGACCTTGTGCTAAAAACCATCCAACATTATGGCCCACACCCACTTGAAAAGTGGCGGTCCAAGAGGGATGGTTCTTATGTTGTACGTGGAACCACCACGAACAATGCATACTGGTTAGTCGATATTGAGGGTAGGAATTTAGCAGACCCTATGAATGTCCAATATTTGAAGAAATATCATGTGTAGGGTCTAAACTAAATCTTATTATGAAAGATTTTGAGAAAATCTCCTTTGAAACTTCGTGAGTGAGGATCAAGGTAGATCGTACAACCCTGAATGAGAGCATCGATAATTGTGAAAAAGCATCGATGCTTGTGAAATGGCATGGACATGGGCTGCACATGGTGCACTCGGCTCCAAGAGGTAGGCCCCTAAACCTAACCCTAACCTAGCCATAACCGACCCACTTAGACCTAGCCCACTTGCCCCAACCGACTCCACTAAACCAGCCACCCTAAACCGACCTAACCAAAAACCCTAAACCGACTCCACCTAACTACCCCCAAACTAGCCTAAACCGACCTAACCAAAAACCCTAAACCGACTCCACCTAACTACCCCCAAACTAGCCTAAACCGACCTAACCAAAACCTCTAAACCAACCACCCTAGCAGCGCCCTACTGCAACCGGCCTGCTACAACCTAGCAGCGCCCTGCGCACACCCAGCCTACAACCCCTATTGTGCCTGGCCTGCACCTCACAACCCAACCGTATCCTACCTGCACCCTATCCAACACTCCTGGCCGCGCACCTTGTCGTGCCTGTTGCGCCCCTGCACACCCTGCGGCACCTCGTCACTGTCCCGCACCCCAGCCACGCTCGAACAACGCCTTACCTACCGCACCCCACCCTTGTCGTACCTGTCGCGCCATGGCCTGTGCACACCCGGCCTGCACACACTGCTCCACCACCTGCCATACCTCAGCACCCTTTCCAACACCCCCGACCTGCACACCCGCACCTTACTTGCCGCGCACCTGGCCTGCACCTTAGCAACCCCCTTTGTCGCTCACCTTGTTGCGCCACAGCCTGCACACCCTAGCCGCACCTTTGCCGACCTGCACCTTTTGCCGTGCACCAACCTTGACAACCCACCCAGCCGGCCTGCCTTTGGCTGGCCCAGCTCCTTCCCACCTTCCTAAACCAAAACCTAGACCTAGCTAGGACCATACTCACCATATCCTAAACCTAACCCCTTGGCCGAACCAGCCAAGACTGGGCCCAAATCCACTTGGCTGCACCCAAGTGAACCCACACCCAAGCCTCACATCAAAACCCACCTAAAGGGACCTACCTCGTGGCTGCCAAGAAGGACGGACCCGAGTGACTCGAGAGGCAAAACCGACCACTTGTAAGTGTTATTTACATTTGGTTTTACATTACTCGTTTAAGTTAAATTCAATTCGATACGGGGTTGTAATAATGGAGTGAAGTCTCCTCCCGAAATGTAATATTTGTGTTTGATACACAACCATACACGTGCACTTGAGCCTTCTCGCTCTTAACTGCAGACAAAGGACACCCACGTGCACTTGAGCCTTTCCGCTCTTATATTGCACACTTACACACACGTGCATTGAGCCTTTCCGCTCTTAAGCTAAAGTATATATTTCAATTTGTGTATTTACTTTAGTGAAAGCTGTGTGAGTTGCAATTTAATTCCGGGTGGATTTACATTCAAGTCGTGTGAGTTGCAATTTCAATTTCATACTAAGACACCCACACCCACTCGAGCCTTTCCACTCTTCACACTCACACACATTGAGCCTTTCTGCTGTTAAGCTAAAGTATATATTTCAATTTGGGTATTTATTTTAGTGAAAGTCGTGTGAGTTGCATTTTAATTCCGGGTGGATTTACTTTAAGTTGTGTGAGTTGTCATTTCAATTTCACACGAGAAACACACACAAGCACTCGAGCCTTTTCGCTCTTTACACTCACACACATTGAGCCTTTTCGCTCTTAGGATATAACATATTTATATATTTTCAAGTCGTGTGAGTTTACTTCACATCGAGTTGCATTTCCCTTTGTATGGATTTACATTAAGCACGTGAGTTGCTTTACATTTCGGGTATTTACATTGGTGAAAGCTGCGTGAGTTGCACTTCAATTTCGGGTATTTACATTAGTGAAAGTTGTGTGAATTGCCCTTTTAATTTGAGCCTAGCTCACATCATCACTTTGAAAACTTGAAAAGATTTTGCATCCTTGCATTAGCTCGCTTTCAAAGAAGCCTCGAATCCTTGCACAAACCACGTTGAAAATAAGCCACATATTCACACACATATCAAGCCTAAATAGCTAAAACTCCAAAGACTTAGGGTCATCCAAAGAGTCGTAATAAAATTTGCAAACAAGGCATACATCGAAATCATAAAAACACAGATATTTTCACAGTTTTGTAAAAACGAAGTTTCTAAGCATTTAAACTGATCCTTGAGTATCGGTTCAAGAAGGTTTAAGCGAAAAGATCCCACTTTCTCACAATCACCAGAAAGTCAGAATATTTTCAAAAACCTTCGCAAGTTTGAGTAAGCTAGCTCACACGCTTGCAGAAACGACTTAGGTGCGAAAAGGTTCATTTTCGGTCTCAAAAACCAGGAGTAAAAATTTCCACGCCTACAATGTACTAAAAGGTCATATTCTTAAAAAAATAAAAAACCAAAAGGTTGTGTAAAAAAGAAAAAAAGAAAGAAAAATGCAAAATCAGAGTTTTATCTTGTTTGAGTTCATATCCATTGGGTACTCAAGACACTTTAGAAGGGTTCGAGTGAGTTCTTATCAGTCTTGAGAGTCTCTTATATCAAAGGAAGGATCCATACTCTGCTTGGAATCAAGAGATTCTAGCCCATCTACCTTATTTATAGGTCACAAGATGATTGTTTTTGTATTTTAAAAGTCAAGATTTTGATCATTAAAATTGGTATTGTCAAATTTTTCTATTAGTACTTTGAGATAGAAAGTTTGAGTGAAAATGCTTTATTCAGTTATATTTCATTTGACAATGTTCAGGAAAAAGCGAAGTTGATTTTTGAAAATATTTTTATAATTCTCTAAAATCAACATATGAGCCATAATCACCTACGAAGAATTAACTTGCATGTTCCTTTTTGTTCTAGTGTTTAGATGTGTCTTCTTGTAAACACCCTAAAATCCCACGATTTTCTCACATTACCTGGTTTTGCAAAAGCAGCCCCAAAGGGCTATTTTGAGTCTGGAAACCTAGGAGCCTTCCAGGCAACCCTGTACAGATGTTAAATCTATATATGTTTTAAAAATATATGTTATATAGTGTTAAAACCTTAAAAAGGTATTTTAAAACCCCGAAAAGTGATTTGGCCTGATGAAAGCAGGACCGAAGAAGCAAAAGAGAGCCCGGAATCGGAGCATATTTCAAGCCCGGCACATCAACTGTCGTATCAGAATCATCCCCAAAATCTCAGACATCCAAGCCCCTGTTATCAACAAAATTGTTCGAAATGATCTCCGGAAGGTGAAAAAAGAGAGCGGACGATAATGTTGGCGAAGATCTAACGCAAGACGGAGTACTGATGCTGTCAGGCCCCGCACAAACCGTCTATTTTGAAATACCATGAAGGAGTTAGAAAATCATATTTGGATCGGATCTGGACCATATATATCCAGATCTAGACCCAAACATGCATTTGGATTTGGATTTGAATCCAAAGATCCAATCCAATACCCACATCCATGGCCCATATCACCTTCTCATAAATAGAGGTGGGGCCCACAAAGAATTCATGTGAAAAGCTTGGGAAGAGAGAGAATGGGGGGTAAAGTAAGAGTGAGAAAGTTGGTGGGCTTGACTTTTGTGTCAAGTTTTGGGTTAAACATGTGGGTTTAGCCTAAGAGTGTGGGATTAAGCTTGTATGCACCTACACCTAACCTGGGGCTGCACCAACATGCTGCAACTAGGTCTATGGATCAAAGCCAAGGGGATGCTCCTAAACCTAGCCCTGAACTAACCCACCTCACCTAGCCACTCCCCCCTAAACCTGACCTATTCCTAGCCACCCTCACCCAAAACCACCCTAACCATACCTAGCCGACCTCACCTAGCCCACCCCACCTAACTAGACCACCTAGACCCTAGCTAGACTAAACCTAATCCCACCTAATTTGACCCTAACCCTTAAATCCCAGCCACCCTAACCGACCTACCCAAACCACCCACCTAGCCGACCTACCCAAACCACCCCACCACCAGCCCACAACATCCTAAATATCTACCCCAAAACCACCCCAATCGACCCCAGCCCATGTCTATAAAAACCCCCCTTTTGGGGCGGGTTTAGAGGGATCTTGGGCAGCTCTCAGCCCTTTCTCTCCTCTCTCACCTGCCCTCTCTTCCACCCCACTTCACTCCCTTCAACCCCCAATAGCACCACCATCCACCGTCGCTCCACCCGGCTACACTTCCACTCGGCTGCATCTTTCCACTCGGCTGCCACCTTCTTCCAATTGCCACCTCCTTCCACCACCTCCGGCCACCACCACAGCAACCACCTCCGGTTAGTGCCCCCATCTTAGCCCTATCTAACCTCTCTTCCTCTCCCCTTCTTACCCAGCCACACATCCCATCACCCGCCACCACATCCGCCTTGCCATCTCCCTTACACCCGGCCACTCCATACCCCACATCACCACCTTCCCTCAGCCACCCACCTCAGCCCCTAGCTAAGTCTTCACCCTCAACCTGCCACCACCTAGCTAACACCCGAACCTGCCCCAACTCACCTAACATCCCCACTTGCTGCATTACCACCCGACCTTCATCAAGGCACTCACTGGGCTAAGACCCTACTTGGCGCCCATCCGCATCCAAGGAGCTCCCCTTCGGCTGTCCAAGGCGACTCACTAGGCCAAAGCCAAGCAAGTCACACCCGGACCAGCTATACGTAAGTGCCTAACTCGGTCCTTGTTATGAACTTGCTTACATTTGATTAAATTTGATACGGGGTTGTAATAATGGAGCGTTGTCTCCCTCCTTTTGTAATAATGTGGTTTGGCACACCCACACACACGTGCACTTGAGCCTATTCCGCTCTTAGCCGCACACAATTATAGCACATACACGGGCCTAATCAGCCCTTAAGATATAGTTATACCTATATGTTTTAAGTTGCGTGGGTTTTAATTAAGTTGTGTGTGTTGTCTTTCAATTTCCACACTCACACACATTGAGCTTTCGCTCTTATTCCCAAGACCCTAGTAAGGGCTGTATTGCAATTTCCCTTGGGTGTTTTAATTCAAGTTGTGTGCGTGGTCTTTCAATTTCCACACTCACACACATTGAGCTTTCGCTCTTACTCCCAAGACCTTAGTAAAGGCCTTATTGCAATTTCGTTTTGGGTGTTTAAATTCAAGTTGTGTGCGTAGCATTTCAATTCTACACTCACACACATTGAGCTTTCGCTCTTACTCCCAAGACCTTAGTCAAGGCCATATTGCAATTATATTTGGGTTTCATTACAAGTCGTGTGAGTTGTCTTTCAATATACACACAACACCCACGCACACATTGGCGACCTTCGGGCCCATATATATTATAAGTATTTCCCTTCGGCTATGTCTTTAAGATTTGGGTTTTAAGGTTCAGCTGTGTGCGTAGTCTTTCCATATATACATTGCACACACTTGCACAATTGAGCCTTTCCGCTCTTAAGATATAGCCATATTTCCCTTTTGCAATTTCCCTTTTGCAAATTTACATTAAGTCATTTCCCTTCCGCATTGTCTTTCAATTTGGGTTTTACCTTTTGAGTTGTGTGAGTTTGCATTGCATATACGCCATACCACGAGTTAGGATGCATATTGCATCAAAGCAAAGCCCCACACTCCCGTTCAAAAAATCGCCCAACTTAGGTCACTTGTGCACACACCTAGTTGGCCCTAAAAAGGTTAAAAAGAAAGACATAGGCACATGCAAATCCCACGTGTAATAAAATTTGCAATCGTATATACAAAGCCCAAAACACTTAGGGTATTTTTAAAGAGGTTTAATTAAAAGACTTTGCCAAGCGTACAGACTGACCATTGCACATCGATGCAAGAAGGTCTGCGACGAAAAGAGCTCACTTGCTCACAGTCGCCCCGATAGAGTCATATTTCAAAACTTTCTTCGCTAGCTTAAGCAAGCTAGCTGGCACGCCCTTTTGTTAAATACGACTTAGACACATGAAAAGGTTCACTTCGGGCCTAAGAACCAGAAGTGAGAATTTTCCGTGTCTACACTTCTCCTTTTTCTTTCTTATACCTGTGTTAAAATACACACATTCTACCCACGATCTTTTAACGGGGGCACTCATTAGAACTCGTGATCATACATTATATCCATCATACATGTCATGAGCCATGTACATAAAACATTTTGACACACATGCCTTTTCTTAGGGATGGGGTATTTTGTTTTCTTCGAGTCATCTTAAGAATCAAGTCATCCACTTTTGGTGTTAAAATCATGACTTCCACTTATCATGACCAAAATATTTTCCTTAATGCTCTTTGAACATAATAACCTCATGGGATTTTTTAAGTCCACCATGGGTTCTCTCCATTTCACTTCACTTTCACATTCACACTCGCACCTACATTTGCATCTACGTATTCTCACAACATGCTTAGCATATTCTTTTGTGATTTTCAAAATGTTTAGTGTTACTCTCCTTCCCATAATAATGGTGCATTCACTTGATCTTGTTGAAAATTCTTTTTGGTATGTTGTTGAATCTCACAAATTTGTAAAATGACATCTACTGTGCAAGTTGCATAAGGCGCCCACCTTTGATCTACATCAATTTGATTGAGTCATCCTAAACTTATGTGGTAGCTTGAGGATGCTTCACAAGGAACTTAAGTTACCAATAAATTGTCTTGAGGATGTCTTAGAAGGGACACTGCTAAAACAAAAAAGGCGGTCATTACGCTCATTTCATGCTTTTGTACATTTCTAAGGATCAGGGTTTAAGATACTCTTCTCATGGTATTTTTGAATTGAACATCTTAAAAATCTATTTTACAATTCCTTTTAAGAAATCAAAGTTATCCCTTTTGCTAGAGCCAAGAAAGAACTTTAGAAAAATGTTTGTACTCTTCTCTTTTAAAAGAAATGTTTCAAAAGACAAGCTTACTAAGTTCAACTTGGTAAAAATTTTCTTAAGTCAACTTGACTATCTTTATGAAATCAAAATCTTTCTCACTTTTATCTTGCATTCCACACATACGGTTCATGGTACAACCCACGATAAGACATCCTTTTAACTTGACTAAGCCATGGCACAACCTTATGATATTCTCTCTCAAGCACCATGTTCACAATGATTTTCATAAAAGTTTTCAAGTTGTTTGAAATTGATTTTCTACCAAACCTCATTTCAACAAGTCGAAACTTTGGTGATTGATTGTCGCTCGGAAGACATCCAAAGTCTCATCTTCATTGATTTCAAAGAGGAGTATTTATAAACACCATAAAAAATTTAGGCTTAATCACAAGTCAAAATCTAACTGAGCTCACAAATACATATAAAGAAAAACATTTATTTGAAAATCACATTCTAAATAAGAAGCTAATACAGACAAGATATGAAATACGCATCGGATTAGATTCAAATACACATTGGATCGGATCCAAATACAACATATCAATGTAAAATGGATCGGATTCAAATACAAAATAAATTTAGTTCAAATACAAAATATAGATACAGGCCGGATGAGATCCAAATTATTCGACTGAATGAAAATTCAAAAATATGCTTTGTTCCAACAAAAGCTAAAAAGGTTCACATGTCCCCACAAAACCTCCATATACATGCAAGCAAGCAACCTCTAGGCACCTGCAAACGAGCAATCCATGCAAGTAAAGATGTTGCACCATGGATGACTTCAAACAAGAAAGGCATGCAAAATATTTCTATGTGCTTTAATCTCTTACACAAATAAAGGAGGATTCCCTGCAAAGACACTCATCAAAAAAACTATAATGGGGAGAGCTACCTGAGTAAAATTCATCAATGAAGCCCTTGGAAAATCCCTGTTAATAGCGAAACATCCATCGATCCTAAGAAAAACCATTGAGTCCCTCAAAAAAACATTGTCGTTAATTTCTCAATTTTGCTAGTTTTGTTGTAATATGCAAAGACTGTAATATGCAAAGACAAGAAAGAAGTTATTCATGAATTCATCATGTGTGTGAGTGAGCGTCCATTGGCAACCGATCACCATTATCGTATTTCTCTCTCTACGTGGTGAAGCCTTGCATGAGCTACCATCGGCCGAAACTGTAATTCATCCGCTGCCATCATTGTCGCCTCCATCCACTGTGACCCATCGCCTGAAACCTTAGCCGCCGCCTCACCTCCTCTTCTTTCCTTATATGATTTCCCCCTTTCTAGTGAACATAACAAGACTCTTCATCGTGCCCCAATTTCATTTTGAAGGTCGGACCAAATCAGGTCCAATTAAAAGAACTGATCCAGGTCATGCTGGTTTGTTTCAAACCCAATGAGAACCCATTTCCTTCTAAATCAGAGTCAACAATTTCAACCTGATCCATTCCCCCATTTCACCCTAGTAAAGCTTTGAATCGGGTCCCATCAAATTCAAATCCAATCCATCCCATCAAACTCAATTGGAACCCATTTCCCTCTAGATCCAAGTCAACAATTTTGACCTGATCCATTCCCCCATTTCTCTTTGGTACTAAACAAAATCCATTTCACCCCTGTGAAAATTGGGTCCCATCAAATTCAAATCCAATCTATCTCATCAAAACCCAGTCCAAGACCCACTTCTCTTGGCCTCATAACAACTTTCATTATCGAAGGATCACCGATCATATAACTCAAAGAAGCTTAGATTTATTCAAACAAACAAAATTTGGTAGCACGGGAGATTAACCCTTGCTCGGTGGAGCAAGAAGGACTTTGGCAAAAAGAATCCAAACGCACCCACATCGCAATCAAGAGCATAGTGTTACCAGGTATTCTACTTTTCAAGTTTACCTCTTAATTACTTCTTTTCTCCTTTTTTCTATTAGATGGGTCTAGGTCCTAGAGATCAAAAATTTAAATTATCGTAATACATGTAAACACTCGAAATAAAAATATTTTCAAAATTCCCCAAAAGACAATTGTAAAACCTTTGTGATTTTCCAAATTGAAAAACCCATTTTTAAAGGTTTTCAGAAGTTTTCAAAATAGAAAGTTTTAAATTCAATCCATGGGCAAGCAGACTCGATTCAACTTGGAACCCAGATCAAGGCCCAAAAGCAAAGAAGATCGAGTTCAAGTTAAAGTTCAAATTCAAACATGAGATCGAGATAAGATGAGATCAGGTAGAAGATCAAGTTTATCAAAGACCGATCAAATTCAAACTTATCAAGATCAAGTCTAAGCTTATCAAATCAAGCTAAGGATTAAGCTAGTCAAAGCAAGACCAAGTTCAAGTTCATCTAATTCAAGTGGAGGATCGAGCTTCTCAAGATAGATGTGAACTCAAGATCATGATGAGGCCGTGTAATCAAACCAAGAAGGAGTCAAGCTAAAGACCATGATGAGAATCAAAGGCAAATTATGGTTGAATGTATCAAATTGAAAGAGCCTAGCCATGTATACCTGGCCAACATAAAGCATTTTGTATCAATGTGTAAGAATTATCAAGGCATGCTAGGGCCGAGTGGAACAAGTCCAAGTCGGCTGCACCAAAGACCAAGTCGGCTACACCAAAGACCAAATTGGCTGCACCAAAGACCAGCCCACATGGGCTGGTCCAAGTCACCAAGAAAGGGACCACTTAGAGTGGATCAAGAAGGACTAAGGAACTGGTCCAACCCGCCCCAAGGAAGGGGCTAGAAATCAGCCCCTTGGGTTCCCCATCTTGGATCATTTGAGAGAAAGTAAGGCTTTTACACTAGGTGAGAGATTAGCTAGGGGGAGAATTTCCAGCAAGAGGGTCTCCACAAGAGGGTCGTGAGCTGTTTGTAATTGGGGAAGAAGGGTAGCTAGGTGAGTGCCAAAGAAGCTTGAAAGAAGAAGATCAATTGCCGGATTCATTCTTGAATCACCGACCAATCCTACTCTATCGTATAAGTAACATTCCTAATCCAATCTCAAATCTCTTCTCCTTCCTTTAATTCAATTGAAATGGGGTGGTATTAATGGAGTATTGTCTCCCCCCATATTGTAATAGTGATTAGATTTGATGCATTTCAATTATGTTGTTGAATTTTCACTATTACACACACGCACTCCATGTGTTTGCTTATGTGTTTCTATCCCAATATAATCTATAAACATTCTATACTCTCTACCCCCTCTATGATTAAGCTTATATGAATATTTTCCTTCATTTCCTTCGTGATGTAGAGTTGTTATAATTTCAATTCACGTGAGTTTAATTCATAATGTAGAGTTGTTGCAATTTCCATTTTGTGTGAGTTTGCATCATGTATATTCTTAAAAACCTTAAACTAAACTTTCAGCATCTCTGTATACATTGTTTGGTACAATTTTAATTCCCGAATCCTTGCTCCAATTGTTCTAAAATTTTGCCCACATATTTTAAACACACAAGCGCACTCTAAATAAAATTTTTAAGAATTTTAGGGCCGTCCAACCATGTAAATAAAATTGGTCCAAGTCGTGTAAAAAAATTGTCCACTGTCTACACATTCAGTTTTCTCGCTATAGAGCCTGGGTTTTTGTCCCATAACTCTGTCTGTAGGTCTCCAAATTGGTTGAATTTTGATTCACTAGAAAGCTGACATCTATGGATTTCCAGCAATATTAAATTCACTAAATTTGAAACTCAGATTACTGAGATACAGGCTCATATTTGAGTCTTTGTATTTTTGTGACAAGACAGTTCCGGGCACCTATAAAGGTTGCTTCATTGATTTAATTTTGCTTCAAAAGAACTCTGTATTGAGATTTGTAAAATGCTACAAATCCTCACATCATAGACTATGCTTGATAAAATTTTAGTGATTTTTGGAGGTCTTTAAGGTATCCAGATCGATTCAAGAATCAAGCCCTAAAAACAGAATATTATGTTTTTCAGGACTTGTTCATTTCAAAAGTCTTGAACCAAGGTGCACACATAACGTCTTTCAAAAACACCAAGTATTCACGTGAATTGGAGTTCACTCTTTTCCAAATTTGAAATTCCTAAGCGCTTAGACTGACCCTTGAATATCGGTTCAAGAAGGTCTAAAGTGAAAAGAGTTCGCTTACCCATAATCGCCAAAGAAATCAGATTTTTCAAAACTTTGCTAGTTTTGCAAACTAGCTGGCACGCTCACGCAATCACATAGATAAGAAATTTTCGCTTCAAGTTTCTACATAAGTTTAGAAGTAAAAAATTTCGTGTCTATAGAATTGGCAAGTGCGGTGGGACTCGAACTTTAAGGAATTTCATTTCAAAAAAGTGAACTCCAAAAAATTTTGCAAAAACGTGGTGTTTAACATTGTGAAACTTGTGCACAAGTTGAGTTTCAAAAAAGCATGTCGAGTTCAGATAACTCCTATGAAGTGTCGAGCCGGGCTTCATGCTCGTCAAGTTCTTTTTCAAAAAAGTTTTCGAAATTGAATTTTAAAAACAAAAAAGAGTCGCTTGAGGCCCTACGAAAAGCCACACTTAGCCAAGAGACCGAGGCAGTCGAATCGTGCTCTTCTCATGGGAAGCAAGTGAGGGCTTGAAAGAAGTCAAGTAAATCTAAGAAACCCATGGAGGCCTTGATCATAGAGGGGGACAAAGAATATGAGTCTTTTACTTTGAAAGATAGGAAGACCCTTCAACAATTGTTAAGAGGCCAAACTAAAGAGGAGGTCATACGCCCTATCAGATTTTCTCCCATCAGACTACCAAACTGATAGCGACGATGACATACCGAACTTCCATCGGTATGATGAAATTGGGGATCCTCGATCCCATCTCCAACTCTTCTCCTGCAGAGCTTATAAGAAAAAGAAAGACTCTGTAAAATGGATCTATTGGTTTCCCCTCTCCCTTAAGGGAACCGCATCAAAGTGGCTAGCCTCATACGACTTGAGCCAATTCACAACTTTTGAAGAGTTAGTGAATTGTTTAATACAAAGGTTCTCCCACAATGTGGAGGTGACCCCCACTTTGAACACCCATAGGGATACGAAACAAGCATTGAACGAGGATGCCCATGCATTCATTATTCAATGGAGGTCGCTCCTTGGGCAAGTCTGAGAGCCCATCTCTGAAGGATGTGCAGTAATGCTAATCCTTGAAATTTTCAAAACGAAATTAAAAGCACTCCTTTCTCTACACGAAATCTCCACCTTCTATAAATTAATAAAAAAGGCTTCCCTCTTCGAAGCAAATTTGTAAAAGGGGGTCTATGAAGAACTATGGAAGGGGAAAGCTTTCCAAAAGACATGATTTGAAAAACTCGGGACGTACTGGTCATCCCCTGCGGACAATGGGCGAAACACCAAAAGATTGCAAATGTCCGAGTGGAGACAAGCCCGACCGGCACTTCAAAGAGAGCTGAACCAAAACATGAAGAAAAGGTTCAAAAAACTTTCAAGAAGAGGGAGTTCATACCTTTGGGACAACCTATCTCAGAAGTCCTATACCTCCTTCTCGCCCAGGGTATGGTCACACTCCCAAACATTTTCGAGGGGACACTTTTAAACACCCCAAAATCCCACGATTTTTCTCAAATATGCCTGTTTTTGCAAAAGCAGCCCCAAAGGGCTATTTTGAGTCTGGAAACCTAGGAGCCTTCCAGATAACCCTGTACATATTCCAAACCTGTATATATGTTTTAAAAATATATACATATAGTTTTAAAACCTTAAAAAGGTGTTTTGAAACCCCAAAAGCAGCTTGGCCTACTGAAAGCAGGACCGAAGAGGCAAAAGAGAGCCCGGACCCGGAGCATACTTCAAGCCCAGCACATCAATTCTCGTATCAAAATCATCCCCAAATTCTCGGACATCCAAGCCCCAAATATCAGAAATTTATTCAAAATAAACTTCGGAAGGTGAGAAGAAGAGCGGACGACAATGTTGGCGAAGACCCAACGCAAGATGGAGTACTGATGAAGTCAGGCCCCGCACAAACCGTCCGTTTCGAAACGCCATGAAGGAATCAGAAAATCAGATTTGGGCTGGATCTAGATCATATATATCCAGATCCAAACCCAACATGCATTTGGATTTGGATTTGGATCCCAAGATCCAAATCCAATATCTACATCCATGGCCCACATCACCTTCTCATAAATGGAGGTGGGGCCCACAAATATTTCACGTGAAAAGCTTGGGTAGAGAGAGAAAAAGAGGTGATAAAGTATGAGTGAGAAAGTTGGTAGGCTTGACTTTTTGGTAAAGGGTGGGTTAACCTTGTGGGTTTAGCCTAGAGTGTGGGTTTAAGCTTGTATGCACCTACACCTAACCTGGGGCTGCACCAACTTGAACATGACTGCAACTGGGTCAATGGACCGGCGCCAAGGAGAGGTTCCTAAAACCTAGCCCTAAGCTAGCCCACCTCACCTAGCCACTCCCCCCTAAACCTGACCCAAACCTAGCCATCCTCACCCAAAACCGCCCAACCTCACCTAGCCGACCTCACCTAGCTCACCTCACCTAGCTAGACCACCTAGACCCTAACCAACTAAGCCTAAACCCACCTTAGTGCACCTAGTTAAACCCCTAACCACTAAGTCCCAGCCCACCTAACCGACCTACCCTAAACCACCAACCAGCCCCCCCTAACCGACCTACCCCAAACCACCCCACATGCCCACCTTATTACAAATATCTAGCCCATACTACCCCAACCGACCCAACCCCTTTTCCAGCCTATAAAACCCACCTTTCTTGCGGGTTTCACTCTCTCTCTTCCACACACATCCCCCCTCACTCCCTCCAAGCTGCACCACTTCCACCACCTGCCCTTCCACCACCACTTCATCACCCAGCTGCCACCTTCCCACTTCAACTGACTCCATCACCTTCCACCCTCAGCGAGGAGCTCCACCCTTCGGCTGCCACCTTCTTCCACCACCATCTGGCCACCACCTTCATCCACCAGCACCACTGCCATCCACGATTAGTACCCCACCTCAACCCCATCTAGCCTTTCACCCCTTTCTTTCCCAACTGCGCACTCTATCACCCGCCAACTTACATCCTTCCCTTCTCCCTTACACCCAACCGACCTATACCATACCCCATTACCTTCCCTTAGCACCACCCACCTTAGCTCCTAGCTGGACCTTCTCCCTTAGTCACCCACTTCCCAGCCCAACATCACCCTAAGCTGCCGCACCTAGCCACTCCATCCCCCGGCTAGCATCAAGGACTCCACCCGGCTAACACCCCTACCTGCCGCCAATATACACCCAAGGAGCTCCCCTTCGGCTGTCTAAGGCGACTCACTAGGCCAAAGCCAAGCAAGTTGGACACGGACCAGCTACACGTAAGTGCCTAACTAAATTTTATATGAACTTGCTTACATTTAATTAAATTTGATACGGGGTTGTAATAATGGAGCATTGTCTCCCCCTGGTTGTAATAATGTGGTTTGGCACACCAACACACACGTGCACTTGAGCCGTTCCGCTCTTAGTTGCACACCATTTTGGCACACACACGGGCCTTAAAAGCCCCTAAGATATAGTTATACATATCTATATTCAGCTGCGTGGGTTTTAAATTGAGTCATGGGTGTTGTCTTTCAATTCTACACTCACACACATTGAGCTTTCGCTCTTACTCCCAAGACCCTAGTAAGGGCCATATTGCAATTTCATTTGAGTGTTTTAATTCAAGTTGTGTGCGTGGTCTTTCAATTCCACACTCACACACATTGAGCTTTCGCTCTTACTCCCAAGACCCTAGTAAGGGCCATATTGTAATTTCATTTGGGTGTTTTAATTCAAGTTGTGTGCGTGGTATTTCAATTCTACACTCACACACATTGAGCTTTCGCTCTTACTCCCAAGACCCTAGTAAGGGCCATATTGCCATTCTATTTGGGTTTTACATTGCAAGTCGTGTGAGTTGTCTTTACATATACACACAACACCCACGTACACGTTGGTGACCTTCGGGCCCATATATATTATAAGTATTTCCCCTCCGCTATGTCTTTAAGTTGGTGACCTTCGGAGTGTGGGCCATAAGTACAACTCCGCTGTGTGAGTAGTCTTTCCATATATACACAACACACACTAGCACAATTGAACTTTTCCGCTCTTAAGATATAGCCATATTTCCCTTTTGCAATTTACATTAAGTCATTTCCCTTAAGCATTGTCTTTTAATTCGGGTTTTCCCTTTGGAGTTGTGTGAGTTTGCATTGCATATTCGCCATACCACGAGTTAGGACGCATATTGCATCAAAGCAAGCCCCACTCTCCCGTGCAAAAATCACCCAACTTAGGTCACTAGCGCACACACCTAGTTGGCCCTAAAAAGCATAAAAAGAAAGACATAGGCACGTGCAAATCCCACGTGAAATAAAACTTGCAATCATACAAACAAAACCCAAACACTTCGGGTATTTTTTAAAGAGGTTTGTTTTAAACGACTTTGCCAAGTGTACAGACTGACCCTTGCGCATCGGTGCAAGAAGGTCTGCGACGAAAAGAGCTCACTGGCTCATAGTCGCCCCGATAGAAGTCAGATTTCAAAAACTTTCTTTGCTAGCTTAAGCAAGCTAGCTGGCACGCCCTTTTGCTAAAATATGACTTAGACACACGAAAAGGTTCACTTCAGGCCTAAGAACCAGAAGTGAGGATTTTCCGTGTCTACCAATTTGGCACGCCCAGTGGGACTTGGGCCTTGTGCAGAGTCATCTCATGTAGAGAAACCTCATGAAATTTTTTTTCCAAAGTGTTTTAACTTTGTTTTGTTGCATTTCCATACTTAGGATTTATTTTGAAAAGCACATTGAAGCATGTCGAGTCCAGGCTCCCAAGAAGTATCGAGCCATGGCTCATGCGCATCAAGTTCTCAATCTCGAAAGTTTTCAAAAAAGCAAGAGATTGAAGATTTGAGAAGGGACTTCGAGGCCAAAATCGCCGCTCTTAGCCAAGAGGCTGAAGCAGGCGATTCATGTTCGTCAAATGGTGAACCAAAGGCCAAGAAGAAAATTGAAAAACCTCGCAAACACAAAGAGACTTCCGCAATGGAAGGTAACCAATACCACGAGTCCTTCACACACAAGGACCGTAAAGCCCTACAGTAGCTATTGAGAGGACAAAATAAGAAGAAAAGAAGCTACGCCCTGTCTGATATCTTGTCTTTGGACTATGAAACAGACAGTGACGATGAAATACCGAACTTCCATCGGTATGATGGCATGGGAGACCCTAGGTCTCACTTGCAACTTTTCTCTCGTCGAGCCTATAAGAAAAAGGACTCGATGAAATGGGTGTATTGGTTCCCTTTGTCCCTCAAGGGCACAGCTACCAAATGGCTGGCTTCCTATGATCTTAGCCAGTTCGCAACTTTTGAAGAGTTAGCGAACTACTTTATGCAGAGATTCTCGCATAACGTAGAAGTCACACCGACTTTAAATACCTTGAGGGATACAAAACAAGATGTGAACGAGGACGTACATACGTTCATCGTTCGTTGGAGGTCTCTCTTGGGTCAAGTGTGAGAGCCCATATCAGAAGGATGTGCAGTCATGCTCATCCTAGATAATTTTAGAAATGAGTTGAAAACCCTTCTCACACTTCATGAAATCTCGACTTTCCATAAGTTAATAAAGAAAGCATCCCTTTTTGAAACAAATTTGAAAAAGGGGGTGTATGACCACTTATGGAAAGGAAATCCCATTTCGAAAACTCTCTTGAAAAAGCCCATCACTTATGGGCCATCCACCACGGACAAAGGGACAAAACCCCATAAAATTGCCAATGTCTAGGTGGATCCAAGCCCGGCAAGTGCTTCAAGAGCTTTAGAAAAGCCAGAAAATAAAAAGGAGAAGAGTTTTCAAAAACCCTTCGAAAGACGGGAGTATACTCCACTGGGGCAACCTGTGACGGAGGTCCTAGACCTCCTACTTGCCCAAGGCATGATCGAACTCCCCGAGATTCCCGAGGGAGTCACTTCGAAGGGAGGTTTTTTAAACAAATACTGCAAGTATCATCGGCTCAAAGGCCATGATACAAGGCGGTGCTTCTCCCTCCTTAATAAAATTATGAACTTGATAGCAGAAGGCCAGCTCCAGGTTGCTGAAGAACCTGAGCTTGCCCAAGCTATCTTCAAAGAACCCTTCCCCAAGCATGCAAGTACTAGTGGGAAGGGAAAAGAGGTATGTGCTCTTTCGATTTCAAAGAATCTAGCGCATACATGTGAGTTTGGTTCATCTACTTGTGTGTCTCCGGGGACCACCAATTAGTGTGCCATTCAAGGTGCTCCAAATCTCTCGATTAGAGCCATGATTAGTAGGAAACCTAGGTTGATCGTGCAGGAGGTGAAAAGGTCCGGAAGGATCTACCAACCCCCACATCTACAAAGTGCTAAAAAGGTGGTCAGTGTGCCTGGCCCCTCAAAAGCATGTATTCCTAGAATTCTGTCAAAAACGGACAAGGGAAATGTCGTTTTAAAGGTGTATGATTTCGAAAACTATCTTTCAAAGATTCCTATCAATATGTCCATCCTAGAGCTAATACAAACTTCGCCTAGGCATAGACTAGTGTTAGAGAAAATTCTAGAAAGAGCAAGGGTTAGTTTGAACATTACCCCTGAATCTTTGTCCAAACAAGTGGCTTCTATAGGAGCAAAAACGCCCATCGTATTCTAGAAAGAGCAAGGGTTAGTTCGAAATGTAGCTTGTTTTCTTATAAAACCTCCGCTAGATTAGCGAGTGTCAAGACTCAAGCAAAGGCAAACACGAAGAGCTCGAGATCCTTAGGATTGAGGCTCAAAACAGTTTTCTCTTTTGTAAATAGATTTTGAAAATAGATTTTGTAAATATATTTTGAAAAATCGAACATTGAACAGTATAGGATCTGCTCACTTGGAGCAGCAGGCCTTGTAAGTCTCAAGAGTTCGGCCATATCTTGTCTCTAGGAGGTCGCCACTCTTGGCAACCCACCCATGTCATGCATCTGCATTTTCATGCATGGACACTTGCATAAACATGATCCCATTTTAGAACCAGATTCCATACATATCCCTTTGGCGTGATATCTCCTCCTACCAGGATTTTAAAAGTGAGATTTTGCTAAAGATTGGGACGAACCCATATTTTCGTGGATAGATCTAGGGAGACATTGAAAGGGGTGTTTATCGTCTTTGCCATTATCCAAATCAATTTGGATAATGACAAACCGGGGAATCTGTAAACACCCCAAAATCCCACGATTTTCCTAAAACACATGGTTTTACAAAAGCTGCCCCAAAGGGCTATTTTGAGTTTGGAAACCTAGGAGCCTTCCAGGCAACCTTGTACATATGTTTTAAACTATATATGTTTTAAAATATGTATTATATAGTTTTAAAACCTTTTAAAAAGATGTTTTGAAACCCCACAAAGCGACTTGGCCTGATGAAAGCAGGACCAGAAGAGCAAAAGAGAGCCCGGAACCGAAGCACATGTCGAGCCCGGCACATCAACTCTCGTATTAGATTCACCCCCAGAATCTCAAACATCCAAGCCCCTCTTATCAACAAATCATTCGTAATGATCTTCGGAAGGTGAAAACAGGAGCAAACGACAATGTTGGCGAAGACCCAACGCAAGACGGAGTATTGATGCTGTCAGGCCCCGCACAAACCGTTCATTTCAAACATACCTTGAAGGAGTTAGAAATCAGATTTGGATCGGATCTGGACCATATATATCCAGATCCCAATCCAAACATATATGTGGATTTGGATTTGGATCCAAAGATCCAATCCAGTATCCACATCCAGGGCCCACATCGCCTTCTCATAAATGGAGGTGGGGCCCACAAGAAATTCACGTGGAATCTTGGGTATGAGAGAGAATGGGGAGGATAAGATATGAGTGCAATGTGTTAAGCTTGATTTATGTGTCAAGTTTTGGGTTAATCATGTGGGTTAGCCTAATAAGTGTGGGTTTAAGCTTGTATGCACCTACACCTAACCTAGGGCTGCACCAACTTGATGCAACTAGGTCCATGGGCCATGCAAAGGGATGCTCCTAACCCTAATCATAAGCCTAATCCCCTTTACCTAGTTGTTTCCCCCTAATCCCGACCTAATCCTAGCCTAATCACCTAACCTACTTCCCTAATCCTTCCCTAATCCCAACCTAATCACCTAACCCACTTCCCTAATCCTTCCCTAAATCTAGTCTAATTCCCCTAACCTCACCCTAATCCTAGCCAAAACACCAAACCCACCTCACTAAACCTCACCCTAAGCCCAACCCACCTAGCTAAGCCCTAAACCACTAAACCAACCCACCTAAATCCCTAGCACACCATATCCCTAAACCACCTAAGATAAATATCTGGCCCACCTAAATACCCAGCCCACCATATCCCCTAACCACCACCACCATACCCCCAAACTAGCCTCCCAATACCAGCCCAACCGACCCCACTAAAAGCCTATAAACCCCCCCCTAGTGGGCGGGTTTTTCATGCTTTCTTGGGCAATTCAGCCCTTCCTCTCCTCTCTCATCCCTTTCTCTCTTCTCTCACCTGCTCCCCCTTTGAACCCAACCAGCTCCACTCCACGCCACCTCCATCCTCCGGCCAACTCAACTCCATGCTATCGGCTGCACCTGTCACTTTCCATTCAGCCAGCATCACCCGGATCCACCACCCGCCACCTTACCTCTCCCTTAGATAGCCCCTAGCTAATCACCCTCAACCTTACCTCTCCCTAAGACTTCCCCCACACCTTAGTGACACATCTTAGCTCCCCTTTCCTTCCCTAAGCACCCCTAACTACTCCAGCCAAGGCAGCAACCTAGCCAGCTCCACTTGGCTAGCGCCAAGACGCCACCCGCCTGCACCCTTGCCATCCGGCCAGCACCCTCCTTTGCCGCACCCTTCCAAGGAGCTCCCTCTTGCAGCCCAAGGTGACTCACCAGCCCAAGCGCAAACAAGTCACGCTCGGACCAGCTATACATAAGTGCCTAACTCGGTCCTTGTTATAGACTTGCTTAAGCTTAATTAAATTTGATACAGGGTGTTAATAACGGAGCGTTGTCTCCCCCGCTTGTAATAACGTGGTTTGGCACTCCCACACACACATGCACTTGAGCCTATTCTGCTCTTAGCTGCACACGATTTTGACACACACATGGGCCTAATCAGCCCTTAAGATATAGCTATACTTATATAATTTAAGTTGCGTGGGGTTTTGCTTAAGTTGTGTGTGTTGTCTTTTAATTTTCACACTCACACACATTGAGCTTTCGCTCTTATTTTCAAGACCCGAGTAAGGGCCTATTATAATTTCGTTTTGGATGTTTTACTTCATGTCGTGTGCGTAGTATTTCATTTCTACACTCACACACATTGAGCTTTCGCTCTTACTCCCAAGACCTTAGTCAAGGCCTATTGCAATTATATTTGGGTTTAATTTCATGTCGTGTGCATAGTACTTCAATTCTACACTCACACACATTGAGCTTTCGCTCTTACTCCCAAGACCTTAGTTAAGGCCATATTGTAATTATATTTGGGTTTCATTTAAGTCATGTGAGTTGTCTTTCAATATACACACAACACCCACGCTACATTGGCGACCTTCGGGCCCATATATATTATAAGTATTTCCCTTTCGGCTATGTCTTTAAGATTTGGGTTTTAAGGTTCAGCAGTGTGCGTAGTCTTTACATATATACATGGCACACACTTACACAATTGAGCCTTTCCGCTCTTAAGATATAGCCATATTTCCCTTTTGCAATTTCCCTTTTGCAATTTACATTCAAGTCATTTCCCTTCCGCATTGTCTTTCAATTCGGGTTTTCCCTTTGGAGTAGCGTGAGTTTGCATTGCATATACGCCATACCACGAGTTAGGATGCATATTGCATCAAAGCAAACCCCGCACTCCCGCTCAAAGTCGCCCCACTTAGGTCACGTGTGCATACACATGCCTAGTTGACCCGAAAAGGGATAAAAAGAAAGACATAGGCACGTGCAAATCCACATGAAATAAAACTTGAAAATCATACAAAAACAGCCTGAATCGAACACCTCAAACATTTTCCTAGGTTATCATGTCAAAAACTCGATTTTCTATGCATATAGACTGACCCTTGCGCATCGGTGCAAGAAGGTTTGCGACGAAAAGAGCTTGCTTCCTCACAGTCGCCATGATAGGAGTCAGATTTCAAAATATCTCTTCGCTAGCTTAAGTAAGCTAGCTGGCACACCCTATTTGCTTAAATAGGACTTAGACACATGAAAAGATTCGCTTCAGGCCTAAGAACCAGAGGCGGGGATTTTTTAGCGTCTACAAATGCGTCTAGACCAATAGGATCTATCGAACTCCCCATGGACCACCTGGGTCAAGGGTGCCTTGGAGCCTACCCTAGAAGAAACCTACGATTTGGACCTCTTATTCCGAGTCTAACCCGTAGTGTTTTCCCTTTATAGGTATGATGGAAGATCCCTTTTACAAAAATACAAAAACATTTGAAAAACTCAAAATAAAAAAAAAATGAAAAAACGACCACTTTATCCCTTTGGAGGAATATCTTGGCTCGATTTGGGGTTCCAAGAGACCTGGTGTCCGATAATGGCACCCCATTAAAAAACGAGCGGATGGTTAAGTTTTGCAACACGTATGGCATAACTCACCACTTCTCCTCGCCCTACTACCCTCAAGGCAACGGCCAAGCCGAAGCCATGAACAAGATTCTCATTAGTATAATTGAGAAGACTTTAGAGAAGGGTAGGAAGTGGCACGAGAAGCTGGATGAAGCCCTATGGGCTTATAGGACTTCCATCCGGACTCCCACAAACGCCACGCCATTCGAATTTGTCTATGGCACAAACGCCATTCTTCCCATTCATACACAATTGCATTCATTCCATACATCCATTGTACTCGACCTCCCCCTAGAGACGCTTCAGCATGCTAGGATGGCCGAACTAGATTTGTTAGATGAGAGGCGACTCCTTGCTATGGATCATGCTCATGCATACCGGCAAAGGATAGCCCGACACTATGACAAACACATGAGACCTCGCCACTTTGAAGTGGGGGATCTGGTTTTGAAAATCATCCACTATTGTGGCCCACATCCACTTGGAAAGTGGCGCCCCAAGTGGGATGGACCCTATGTTGTACGTGCAACCACCACGAACAACTCTTATTGGTTGATCAATGTAGAAGGTAGAAATTTAGCATATCCTATCAATATTCAATACTTAAAAAAGTATTATGTGTAGGATTTGGGTTAAATTCCAAATTTTGAAAACCCTTAGGGATAACTACTTTGAAACTTTGAAAGTAAGGTTCAAAGGCGAATCGTGTGCCCTGAGTGAGAGAATGCGCACTTGTGAAAGAGTGGAGTCTTCCAAATCGTGGTTATATTTCAAAATCCTTCTTCTTACAAAGAATGGCCTAGTTCAATATAGCAAGATACTTGCAAGTAGTACATGCTATTTCTAAATAGGCTGATCTGGAATGGATCAAGTGTGACCTTGGGATAAGTCCTCCCCTTTTCTTTTCTCCTTCCAAAAGGAAAACATGGCCCAAATAAAGGGAATTTTTCGGTCCAAAGTCTCTTTCCAAAAGAAAGAAACCAGAATCCAAAAGAAAAAATCGATTCTCTTGTGAAAAAGAGGGATTAAAGAAAAAATACTCCCAAAGAGAGACCCTCTATGAAAAAAATGAAAAAGAGACCAAAAACCTCAAAAAGAGCAGTTTTCCGCCTTCTATGCCTTAAACCACGAGACACTTCAGAAGGGACCGTGGTATCTCTTTCCCATCCCTAGCTTATCCCAAGTAAAATATGGTTCATTTCAAGGAATCCTAAAGTAAAAATAGGATTTACTTACTTGAATTTCATTTTGTTTGAGAATTCGACGTTTCGAGTAAGACGTAGGAATTTTGAAATATAACTTGTTTTCTTATAAAACCTCCGCTAGATTAGCGAGTGTCAAGACTCAAGCAAAGGCAAACACGAAGAGCCCAAGATCCTTAGGATTGAGGCTCAAAGCAGTTTTCCCTTTTGTAAATAGATTTTGAAAAATTGAACATCGAGCAACATAGGGTCTGCTCACTTGGAGCAGCAGGCCTTCGTAAGTCTCAAGAGTTCGACCATGCCATCTGGTCTCTAGGAGGTCGCCATTCCTTGCGTCTCATCCATGACATGCATGTGCATATCCACGCATGAACACTTGCATAACATGATCCCATGTAGGACCAGATTCCATAGAAAGAATCCCTTTGGCGTGATATCTCCTCCTACCAGGGTTTTAAAAGAGAGATTTTGCTAAAAATTGGGACGATCCCATATTTTCGTGGATAGATCTTGGGAGACATCGAAAGGGGTGTTGTCGTCTTTGCCATTATCCAAATCAATTTGGATAATGCCGAAGAGGGGCATCTATAAACACCCCAAAATCCCATGATCTTCTCAAATTACTTGGTTTTACAAAAGCAGCCCCAAAGGGCTATTTTGAGTCTGGAAACCCAGGAGCCTTTCAGGCAACCCTGTACATATGTTAAAACTATATATGTTTTAAAATATATCCATACAACTTTTAAAACCTTAAAAAAGGTGTTTTGAAACCCCGAAAAGCAATTTGGCCTGATGAAAGTAGGACCGAAGAAACAAAAGAGAGCTCAGACCCAGAGCATATTTCAAGCTTGACACATCAACTCTCGTATCAGAATCATCCCTAAAATCTCGGACATCCAAGCCCCTGTTATCAACAAATTTGTCAAAATGATCTCCGGAAGGTGAGAAGAAGAGAGACGACAATGTTGGCGAAGACCCAACGAAAGACGGAGTATTGATGCTGTCAGGCCCCGGAAAAATCGTCCGTTTCGACATACCGTGAAGGAGTCAAAAAATCAGATTTGGATCGGATCTAGACCATATATATCCAGATCCAAACCCAAACATGCATTTGGATTTGGATTTAGATCCAAAGATCCAATCCAATACCCACATCCATGGCCCACATCACCTTCTCATAAATGAAGGTGGGCCCACAAAGAATTCACGTGAAAAGCTTGGGAAGAGAGAGAATGGGGGATAAAGTATGAGTAAGAAAGTTGGTGGGCTTGACTTTTGTATCAAGTTTTGGGTTAATCATGTGGGTTTAGCCTAAGAGTGTGGGTTTAAGCTTGTATGCACCTACACCTAACCTGGGGCTACACCAACATGAACCTGGTTGCAATTTGGTCCATGAATCAAGGCCAAGGGGATGCTCCCATAACCTAGCCCTAAGCTAACCCACCTCACCTAGCCATTCCCTCCTAAACCTGACCCAATCCTAACCACCCTCACCCAAAACCACCCCAACCATACCTAGCTGACCTCACCTAGCTCACCCCACCCAACTAGACCACCTAGACCCTAGCTAGATTAAACCTAATCCCACCTTAACCCACCTAATTAGACCATAATCCTAAATTCCCAGCCACCCTAACCGACCTACCCAAACCACCCACCTAGCCGACCTACCCAAACCACCCCACCACAACCCACCATATCCTAAATATCTTCTACCCTATACCACTCCCAACCGACCCCAGTCCATGTCTATAAAAAAAACCCTTTTGGGGCAGGTTTTGGGCAGCTCTCAGCCCTCTCTCTCCTCTCTCACCTGCCCTCTCTTCCATCCCACTTCACTCCCATTCTCCACCAATTGTGCCACCTCCACCGCCACTCCACCCGACTGCATTTCCACTCGGCTGCCACCTGCACACCCACCCGACTGCACCCTTCCACCCGACTGCCACCTTCTTCCAATTGCCACCTCCTTCCACCACCTCCGACCATCACCTCCTCCACCTCCGCCCAGAAGTAGGTTAGTAGAAATGCAATGAATGCTGATCTTTCATGCTCATGCAAACATGCGCCTGCCTTAATGAGTTTGGGATTTGAATCACTCCCTAGGTTTACCTCTATGAAATCTCCTCCTATTGAATTGGAAGGTCTTTCAAAATCGAGAATTTTATGAAATTCAGGGAGCTCAGAAGTGGGATATTCCTCAAGGGGATCTACTTATGGGCTTCGATCATTCTCGTGGTTTATAGACCCGAGGGAATTTGATGCGTGGATTTTCAAAAGACCTGGTTTTACACTTGGAATTTCGATTGGTTTCGAAATTTTTGGTCTGGTTATGCAGACGACGTTCCTTTCGAAATCTTTTTCTTTTTCCAAAGCCATCCTAGGAGCAGCTATGTATAAAATCTTTTTGGTATTTTGTTGATTTTCGATTTTTTTGTGTTTTTGCAAAACAAGAACCTTAGGAACTATACAAACTACTCGTTTTTCGAGTTTTTGATTTTTCAATGTTTTTGGTTTTTGCAATTTTTTCATTTTTTCGATTTTGAGTTTTTCAAATGTTTTTGTATTTTTGTAAAAGGGATCTTCCATCATACCTACAAAGGGAAAACACTACGGGTTAGACTCGGAATAAGAGGTCCAAATCGTAGGTTTCTTGTAGGGTAGGCTCCAGGGCACCCTTGACCCAGGTGGTCACAAGGGGGTGGCTCTGGTAGTATTTTGGGAGTATAGCCGATCCCATATCGGCTTGGATTGACCCTAGGAAGTATGGGTTCTAGGAGACACTGGTTTTGTGTCCCTAGACTCTTATAAGGCAAATAGCCAATGTTTAATAGCATGTTCCACGATTTTTTGTTTTTAGAAAAATTTAAATACAAATCGTGGTCCTGGAACTTGCTGTCATCTATGTCGTGTACATAGGGCCTCTTGTCCAGGGGTTTTGGAAATAAGGGATGTTTGGGTCTTCCTAGAAGGGTCAGAACATTAAGGGAGCTAGCCTTGAGTGACCCCTTCACATACACGACCTTCCTAGGGTTGTTTAATACGAGCCTTTGTGGCTCAAGCATGGTTTGCCCCAATTTCACCTCATGGGTCTGGGAGCTTGACAAGCAGGGGGAATTTATGACCCCCTAAAGTTGATGGTGACTCTCTCCTAGGATCACAACGACTTGGTCCTTGAAAGGGATCTTGACACACCTGTGGAAGGTGGATGACACAACGCACAAGCTGCGTATCTAGGGCCTTTCCAACAACAGGTTATAATGGGGTGGATGTCCAAGACATGGAACACCCCCGTGTGTGTTATCCCTCCCGTTTCCATGGGGAGTTCGATAGATCCTATGAGTCTAGATGCATTCCCATCGTATCCAGTGATAACGATGGGACTGGGATGAACGGATGTCAAGGTGACTCTGATTTGATTCGCCACATGAAGTGGAAGGATGTTGAGCCCTCCTCCCCCATCGACAAGGCACCTATCCAGAGAGTGGTTATTTAGAACCACCTCGATAGGCAGGGCCTGCTTATGGGACTCGTAGGGTCTATCTACATCGTCTTTCGAGAATACGATGGGCGTCTTTGCTCCTATTGAGGCCACATGTTTGGACAAAGATTCAGGGGTAATGTTCGAACTAACCCTTGCTCTTTCTAGAATTTTCTCTAACACTAGTCTATACCTAGGCGAAGTTTGTATTAGCTCTAGGATGGACATATTGATAGGAATCTTTGAAAGATGGTTTTCGAAATCATACACCTTTAAAACAACATTTTCTTTGTTTGTTTTTTACAGAACTCTAGGATTACATGCTTTTGAGGGGCCAGGCACACTGACTACCTTTTTGGTACTTTGTAGATGTGGGGGTTGGTAGATCCTCCCGGATCTTGTCACCTCCCCCATGATCAACCTAGGTTTCGTACTAATCATGGCTCTAATCGAGAGATTTGGAGCACCTTGAATGGTTAACACTGGTTTAACCGGGGACGGAACTCTTGGTGGTCCCCGGATGACTACTTGGGTGGGTTTCTTATAAAGTATGAGAGTAGACGCACAAGTAGATGAACCAGACTCACATGCATGCGCTAGATTCTTTGAAATCGTAAGAGCACATACCTCTTTTCTCTTCCCATTGGTACTTGCATGCTTGGGGAAGGGTTCTTTGAAGATAGCTTGAGTAGGCTCAGGTTCTTCAGCGACCTAGAGCCGGCCTTCTACTATCAAGTTCTAAATTTTATTAAGGAGGGAGAAGCACCGCCTTGTATCATGGCCTTTGAGCCGATGATACTTGCAGAACTTATTTAAAAACCCTCCCTTATAAGTGACTCCCTCGGGAATCTCGCGGAGTTCGATCATGCCTTGGGCAAGTAGGAGGTCTAGGACGTCCGTCACAGGCCCGTCTTTCGAAGGGTTTTTGAAAACTCCTCTCCTTTTTATTTTCAGCTTTTTCAAAAGCTCTTGAAGCACTTGCTGGGCTTGGATCCACTCGGACATTGGCGATTTTATGGGGTTTTGCCCCTTTGTCCGTGGTGGATGGCCCATAAGTGATGGGCTTCTCCAAGTGAGTTTTCGAAATGGGATTTCCTTTCCATAAGTGGTCATACACCCCCTTTTTCAAATTTATTTCGAAAAGGGATGTTTTCGTTATTAACTTATGGAAAGTCGAGATTTCATGAAGTGAGAAAAGGGTTTTCAGCTCGTTTCTAAAATTATCTAGGATGAGCATGACTGCACATCCTTCAGATATGGGCTCTCGCACTTGACCCAAGAGAGACCTCCAACGAACGATGAATGTATGTACGTCCTCGTTCACACCTTGTTTTGTATCCTTCAAGGTGTTTAAAGTCGGCTTGACTTCTACGTTATGCGAGAATCTCTGCATAAAGCAGTTCGCTAACTCTTCGAAAGTTGCGAACTGGCTAAGATCGTAGGAAGCCAGCCATTTGGCAGCTGTGCCCTTGAGGGACAGAGGGAACCAATACACCCATTTCATCGAGTCCTTCTTTTTCTTATGGGCTCGACGGGAGAAAAGCTGCAAGTGAGACCTAGGGTCTCCCAAGCCATCATACCGATGGAAGTTCGGTATTTCATCATCACTGTCTGTTTCATAGTCCACATTAAAGAAATCAGATAGGGCATAACTTCTTTTCTCTTTATTTTGCCCTCTCAACAGTTGTTGTAGGGCTTTACGGTCCTTGTGTGTGAAGGACTCGTGGTATTGGTTACCTTCCATCGCGGAAGTCCCCTTGTGTTTGCGAGGTTTTTCAAATTTCTTCTTGGCCTTTCGTTCACCATTTGACGAACATGAATCGCCTACTTCAGCCTCTTGGCTAAGAGCGACGATTTTGGCCTCGAAGTCCCTTCTCAAATCTTCAATCTCTTGTTTTTTCGAAAACTTTCTAGATTGAGAACTTGATGCGCATGAGCCATGGCTCGATATCTCTTGGGAGCCTGGACTCGACATGCTTCAATATGCTTTTCAAAACAAATCCTACGTATGAAAATGCAATAAACAAAGTTAAAACACTTTAAAAAAAAAATTTCATGAGGTTTTTCTACATGAAATGACTCTGCACAAGGCCCATGTCCCACCGGGCGTGCCAAATCTGTAGACACGGAAAATCCCCACTTCTGGTTCTTAGGCCTGAAGCGAACCTTTTCGTGTGTCTAAGTCGTATTTAACAAAAGGACGTGCCAGCTAGCTTGCTTAAGCTAGCGAAGAAAGTTTTTGAAATCTGACTTCTATCGGGGCGACTATGAGCAAGTGAGCTCTTTTCATCGTAGGCCTTCTTGCACCGATGCGCAAGGGTCAGTCTGTACGCTTGGCAAAGTCTTTAAAATTTAAACCTCTTTGAAAAATACCCAAAGTGTTTGGGCTTTGTGTGTACGATGGAAAATTTTATTACACATGGGATTTGCACGTGACCTAAGTTGGGTGATTTTTATGTCTTTCTTTTTATGCTTTTTAGGGCCAACTAGGTGTGTGCACAAGTGACCTAAGTTTGGCGATTTTTGAATGGGAGTATGGGGTTTGCTTTGATGCAATATGCATCCTAACTCGTGGTATGGCGTATATGCAATGCAAACTCACGCAACTCGAAAGGGAAAACCCGAATTGAAAGACAATGCGGAAGGGAAATGACTTAATGTAAATTTGCAAAAGGGAAATATGGCTATATCTTAAGAGCGGAAAGGCTCAATTGTGCAACTGTGTGTCGTGTATATATGGAAAGACTATGCACACAACTGAACCTTAAAACCCAATTCTTAAAGACATAGCCGAAGGGAAATACTTATAATATATATGGGCCTGAAGGTCGCCAATGTGTGCGTGGGTGTTGTGTGTATATGAAAAGACAACTCACACGACTGGTAATGTAAACCCAAATATAATTGCAATATGGCCTTGACTAAGGTCTTGGGAGTGAGAGCGAAAGCTCAATGTGTGTGAGTGTAGAATTGAAATGCTACGCACACAACTTGAATTTAAACACCCAAAATGAAATTGCAATATGGCCTTTACTAAGGTCTTGGGAGTAAGAGCGAAAGCTCAATGTGTGTGAGTGTAGAATTGAAATGCTACGCACATAACTTGAATTTAAACACCCAAGGGAAATTGCAATACGGCCCTTACTAGGGTCTTGGGAATAAGAGCGAAAGCTCAATGTGTGTGAGTGTGGAAATTGAAAGACAACACACACAACTTAATTAAAACGCCCAAGGGAAATTGCAATACGGCCCTTACTAGGGTCTTGGGAATAAGAGCGAAAGCTCAATGTGTGTGAGTGTGAAAATTGCAAGACAACACACACAACTTAATTAAAACCCACGCAACTTAAAACATATAGGTATAACTATATCTTAAGGGTTGATTAGGCCCATGTATGTGCTATGATTGTGTACAGTTAAGAGCGGAATAGGCTCAAGTGCACGTGTGTGTGGGTGTGCCAAACCACATTATTACAAGCAGGGGGAGACAATGCTCCATTATTATAACTCCGTATCAAATTTAATTAAATGTAACTAAGTTCATAACAAGGACCGAGTTAGGCACTTACGTATAGCTGGTCCGGGTGTAACTTGCTTGGCTTTGGCCTATGTGAGTCACCTTGGACAGCCGAAGGGGAGCTCCTTGGATGCGGGTGGGCGCCAAGTAGGGTCTTAGCCGAATGAAGACTTGAAGATGGTCGGGTGGTAGGCGCAGCAAAGGGGGATGTTGAGTGAGTTGGGGCAGGTTCGGGTACTAGCTAGGTGGTTGCAGGTTGAAGGGTGAGGGTTTAGCTAGGGGCTGAGTTGGGTGGCTGAGGGAAGGTGGTGATGTGGGGTGTGAAGTGGCCGGGTGCAAGGGAGATGGTTAGGGTGCAGTAGTGGCGGGTGATGGATGGTGTGGCTAGGTAAGAAGGGGAGAGGAAGAGAAGCTAGATGGGACTGAGATGGGGGTACTAACCGGGTGTGGTGGAGGAGGTGATGGCCAGAGGTGGTGGAAGGAGGTGGCAGCTGGAAGAAGGTGGCAGCCGGGTGGAAGGGTGCAGTCGGGTGGGGTGTGCAGGTGGCAGCCGAGTAGAAATGCAGTCGGATGGGGTGTGCAGGTGGCAGCCGAGTGGAAATGCAGCCGGGTGGAGTGGCGGTGGAGGTGGCGCAGCTGGTGGAGAATGGGAGTGAAGTGGGATGGAAGAGAGGGCAGGTGAGAGAGGAGAGAGAGGGATGAGAGCTCCGCCCAAAACCCGCCCCAAAAGGGGGGTTTTTATAGGCATGGGCTGGGGTCGGTTGGGTAGATATTTAGGATATGGTGGGCTGTGGTGGGGTGGTTTGGGTAGGTCGGCTAGGTGGAAGTGGTATGGTGGTTTGGGGTAGGTCGGTTAGGGTGGCTGGGAATTAAGGGTTAGGGCCTAATTAGGTGGGTTAAGGGTGGGGTTAGATTTAGTCTAGCTAGGGTCTAGGTGGTCTAGTTAGGTGGGGTGGGCTAGGTGAGGTCGGCTAGGTATGGTTTAGGGTGGTTTTGGGTGAGGGTGGCTAGGATTAAGTCAGGTTTAGGGGGGAATGGCTAGGTGAGGTGGGTTAGCTTAGGGCTAGGTTTAGAAGCATCCCCTTGGCATCAATCCATAGACCTAGTTGCAGCCAGGTTCATGTTGGTGCAGTCCCAGGTTAGGTGTAGGTGCATATAAGCTTAATCCCACACTCTTAGGCTAAACCCACATGATTAACCCAAAACTTGACAAAAAAGTCAAGCCCACCAACTTTCTCACTCATACTTTATCATCCCATACTCTCTCTCTATCCAAGCTTTTCATATGAATTCCTTGTGGGCCCCACCTCCGTTTATGAGAAGGTGATGTGGGCCATGGATGTGGATATTGGATTGGATCTTTGGATCCAAATCCAAATCCAAATGCATGTTTGGGTCTGGATCTGGATAAATATGGTCCATATCCGACCCAAATCTGATTTTTTGACTCCTTCATGGTATTTCAAAACGGACGGTTTGTGCGAGGCCTGACAGCATCAGTACTCCATCTTGCGTTGGGTCTTCGCCAACATTGTCATCCGCTCTTCTTCTCACCTTCTGGAGATCATATTAACAAATTTGTTGATAACAGGGGCTTGGATGTTCAAGATTTTGGGGATAATTCTGATACGAGAGTTGATGTGTCGGGCTTGACATATGCTCTGGGTCTGGGCTCTCTTTTGCTTCTTCGGTCCTATTTCATCAGGCCAAGTTGCTTTTCGGGGTTTCAAAATACCTTTTTAAGGTTTTAAAATTGTATAACATATATTTTTAAAACATATATGATTTAAACATATGTATAGGGTTGCCTGGAAGGCTCTTGGGTTTTCAGACTCAAAATAGCCCTTTGGGGCTACTTTTGTAAAACCAGGTAATTTGAGAAAATCGTAGGATTTTGGGGTGTTTACACTAAGCTCCAAGATCAGCCCCAAGATTTCCCCAAAGTTCCCAAGACTCCAAAATTTCTAAGCAACCCAAGATGAGCAATCCGCCCCCCCCTTGGCCCCTTTTATAGGCCAAGGGGTTGGTTTCTAGCCCCTTCCATGGGGCGGGTTGGACCAGCTCCTTAAGCTATCTTGGATCTACTTGATCCACTTCAAGTGGTCCCTCTTTTGTTGACTTGGACCAGCCCCATGTGGGATGGTCTAGGGTGCAACCGATTTGAACTTGGGTGCAACCGATTGGGTCCTTGGTGCAGCCGACTCTAGCATACCTTGATTGAATCTTACAACTTGATACCCAAGACTTTGTAGTGGCCGGGTATATCTAGTTAGGCTCCTTCAATTCAATAAATTATGTCATGCTTGGTATTTGAATTTGATTTTTGAATGGTCCGGCTCCATCATGGTCTCGAGTTCAATTCTATCTTAGGGAGTTCGATTCTTCGCTTGAATTGGATGAGCTTAGGCTTGGTCTTGGATAATCTCTATCGTCCTTGTGACTTCATATGGATTTAGATGAGGATCTTGACATGCTTGCATTTGATCGGGCTTTATCCAAGCTCGATCCATCTTTGGATTTGGACTTGATCTTTATTGATAAGCTTGATCCCATATCTGAATTCGAACTTGATCTTGATTCTGATATGCTTCAACCTTATCTTCTTTGCTTTTTGAGAATCGAACTGGATCCAGGATTGGGTCTCACCTATTTATCTGTTTTGAAACTCATGGGCTGTTGAATTTAAAACCTTTATTTTAAAATATTCCCCAAAAATGTTTAAACTTTAAATTTTGAGGTTTTTGAATTTAAGGGTTCATAAAGGTTTTAAATTGATTTTCGAAATTTAGAAGTTTTTGAAAATATTTTAAAAAATTTCGATGTTTACACCCTTCCCAAATCATGCGAGGACCAGTGGGAAGGACAAAGAGGTATGTCTTCTCTCACTTTAACTCTTATGGAATGGAGCATGCATGTCATATGGAATACACTACTTGCCACACACCACCTTTTCTCGTAATAAAAAAAGCCAAGCAAGTAGTGATCTGGGGAGCGCTTAGAGTCCCGCCCCGGGCTAGAGCCATATTAGAAATATGTGGTGCTCCGAAGCATCAAATTAGAGCCAACATAGGAGCGAGTCCTATGGAAGGTGTGGGTGATATGACTAGGTCCAGAAGGATCTATCAACCCCCATATTTAGCCAAAGATGCTAGTTGTAGACACGCGAAAAATCCCCGCCTCTCACCTTTTCAGGGCTCGGAGCGGATCCTCTCGTGCGTCTAAGGCCTTATTTATGCAAACAAGGCGTGCCAGCTAGCTTACCTAAGCTAGCGAAGATATATTTAACACTGACTTCTAAACGTGGTGACTGTGAGCAAGTGAGCTCTTGTCGTCGCAGACCTTCTTGCACCGATGCGCAAGGGTCAGTCTGTACGCTTTGCAAAAATCGAGTTTTTGGGAGAGAAAGTCTACGAAGCGGTTCGAGGTGTCTAATTCGGGTCTTTTAGATGCGATTGCATGTTTTAGATCACGTGGATTTGCACGTGCCTAAGTCTTTTCTTTTATCCCTTTTCGGGCCACCTAGTTTGTGTGTTATGAACACTCCACTACATGGGCGAATTCGAGTGGGGCTTGCTTTGATGCAATATGCATTACCTCGTGGTATGGCGTAGATGCAATGCAAACTCACGCTACTCCAAAGGGAAAACCCGAATGTAAAGACAATACTGAAGGGAAATAATCGAAGGGAAATAACCGAAGGGAAATAACCAAAGGGAAATGACTTGAAATATAAATGCCGAAGGGAGATATGTATATAGAGTATGTATATGAGCCCTTACTCGGGTCTTGCAAATAAGAGCGAAGGCTCAATGTGGGTGCATGCTTGAATTGAAAGACTTACACACACGACATGAAATTAAACCCAAATATAAATTGCAGTATGGCCTTAACTAAGGTCTTGGGAATAAGAGCGAAAGCTCAATGTGTGTGAGTGCTTGAATTGAAGTACTACGCACACGACATAAATGAAACCCAAATATAACTGCAATAAGGCCTTTACTAAGGTCTTGGAAATAAGAGTGAAGGCTCAATGTGTGTGAGAGTGCTTGAATTGAAAGACTTACACACACGACATGAAATGAAACCCAAATAGTATAGGTCGGCCCTTACTTGGGTCTTTCAAATAAGAGCGAAAGCTCAATGTGTGTGAGAGTGCTTGAATTGAAAGACTTACCCACACGACATGAAATGAAACCCAAATAGTATAGGTCGGCCCTTACTTGGGTCTTTCAAATAAGAGTGAAAGCTCAATGTGTGTGAGTGCTTGAATTGAAAGACAACGCACCCAACTTAAGCAAAACCCTTCAAAAATGAAAGTATATGTATATACTTATGTATTAGGGGCTGATTAGGCCCGTGTGTGTTCAAAATCGTGCACAACTAAGAGAGTGCACGTGTGTGGGTGTGTCAGGCTACGTTATTACAAGCGGGGGGAGACTATGCTCCGTTATTACAACCCCGTATCGAATTGAATCTCAAGAAAGTATACAACTAAAGACCGAGTTAGGCACTTACTAGTAGCTGGTCCGTAGAGGCCTTGCTTGAGCGTGGGCTTGGCCTTCGCCTTGGGCTGCAAAAGGGAGCTCCACGAGGTTGAGCAACAAGGGGTGTTGGCCGAGCTGCAAATGGGGCGCGGGATAGGCGCCTTGAAGGTGGCCGGCTGCAAGCAAGGGTGTCGCCTTGATGTGGGGGATTAAAGGGGCTAGGTAAGGTCACTAGGGGGAGTGTAGTGTTAGGAGAGTATGACACTAAGGGAAGTTTAAGGGAAGACCGAATGGGACACCTAGGGGAAAAGAGATGGCTGGCCGAATGGAAGGGATAGTCGGTTGGAGTGGCCGACTAGGGGAATGTGGTGGTGGCGGGCTGCTAGGATAGCTATGGGTGGAGTATGGGAAGGAAGCTAGCTAGGTGATGGGGCTAGGTGGTAGTGGGGGTATTGGGTGTAAGGGAGTGCTAGGGGCAGGTCTTAGGAAGTCGAATAGGGTGGCCGGGTGTAGCTAGTGTAGTTAGGTAGTGGCGGGTAGCTAGGGTGACTAAGGCTTGGCCGAGTGGGAGTGGTGGCGGCAAGTGGCTGATATTAGGGTAAGGTGGTGGTATGGTGGGTGGCTGGGAGTGGAGAGGGAGTGGAGAAGGAGCTAGGTAGAGTGTGGGGTACTAACCGGATGAAGAGGCGGCGGGTGGTTGAGGAGCAGCCGGATGTGGGGGCTCGGCTGGTTCGGTCGGGTGAAGAAGATGATGATGGAGGTGGCTTCGGCTGGAATGGTGGTGGCGGTGGTGGTGCTGGTGTGGTGGGATGTGGAGCAGGTGGAGCTTGGGGAAGTGGAGGAAGGAGAGGACCCAGCTGGCTTGGAGATGGCCTCTAGGTACCCTTATCTTCATACCACCCTACCTAAACCACCTAACCACTACCCCAAACCCAGCCCTAACCGACCTACCCATCCCTATATAAACCCCCCCCCCCTTAGGGAAGGATTAGGGAAGTGGGTTAGGTGATTAGGTTGGGATTAAGCCAGGATTAGGGAAGTGGGTTAGGTGATTAGGCTCAGATTAGGGGTGGATTAGGGTGGAAGGCTAGGATTAGGTGTTTTGGGTTAGGTTTAGGTGAAGGAGCTCCCTTTGCATGGCCCATAGACCTTAACCACCTCATGTTGGTGCAGCCCTAGGTTAGGTTTTGGCTAATTACAAGCTTAAACCCACTCAATTAGACTAACCCACATGATTAACCCCAAACTTGACACACAAGTCAAGCTTAATTACAACACTCTTGATCTTATCCACCCCCACTCTCTCTCATGCCCATGATCCCATGTGAATTTCAAGTGGGCCCCACCTCCATTTATGAGAAGGTGATGTGGGCCATGGATATGGATATTGGATTGGATCTCTGGATCCAAATCTAAATCCAAGTCCACACATGGGTTTGGATTGGGATCTGGATATATATGGTCCAGATCCAATCCAAACTGAACTCTGACTCCTTCGAGCTGTGTTCGAAACGGACGATTTGTGCGGGGTCTGACAGCATCAGTACTCCGTCTGCGTTGGGTCTTCGCCAACATGATCGTCCGCCTCCGTTTCTGCCTTCCGGAGATGACTTCAAATGACATTTTGATAATAACAGGGTCTTGGACGTTCGAGATCCTGGGGGTATGGATGTGATACAAGAGTTGTTGTGCCGGGCTTGACATGTGCTCTGGTTCCGGGCTCTCTTTGACTTCGCTGGTCCTATCTTGATTAGGCCAAGCTGCTTTGGGGTTTCAAAAACGTGTTTTAAGAGGTTTTCAAAAGCCATATTATATATTTTTAAAATATGAAGTTTAAAACATATATACAGGGTTGTTTGGAAGGCTCCTGGGTTTCCAGACTCAAAATGGCCCTTTGGGGCTGCTTGTACAAAACCAGGTTTGTTTAAGAAATTCGTGGGATTTCGGGGTGTTTACACTAGTAAGGAAGTGGTCGATGTTCCCGGGCCTTCAAAATCATGCATTCCCAAAGCATCTCATATCATGGACAAGGGTAAAAACTTGTTAACCCCGTATAATTTTGAAACACATCTTTCCAAGATCCCCATAAACATGTCTATCCTAGAACTAATCCAAACTTCCCTTAGGCATAAACAAGTCTTAGAAAAGATCTTAAAAAGAGCCAAGGTTAACTCGACCATAACCCCTGAGTCCTTATCCTTCCTAGTCTCACCTATTTGTACTAAGGCCCCCATTGTGTTTTCGAAGGATGAATTGGAAAGACCGTATAAAACTCATAACCAAGCCTTGCATATAGAGATGGTATTGAATCACCACACTTTAAACAAGTGCTTGGTCGATGGAGGAGGAGGTCTAAACATCCTTCTGTTACACATAGCCTTTCAAGTCGGAGTCACTCTCTCATTTCTAGACCCAAGCTCCATCGTTATCACAAGATACGATGGTAATGTATCCCAACCCATAGGAGCCATAGAATTACCCATCCTAGTAGGGGGCATAACACATACTGGGGTGTTTTATGTCTTAGTCATACACCCCCATTACAACCTATTGCTAGGTAGACCGTAGATCCATATCCTTCGGGTCGTGCCTTCCACATTCCATAGATGTGTTAAAATTTCCCATAAAAACCAAGTTGTGGTAATTCTAGGAGAAAACCACCTCTAACTCAAGGGAATCCAAAATTTCCCTTGCCTATCGAGTCACCCTCTTTGTGAGTCAAGTATAGGAGAGCCTTCTTCCCCATCACCTTTGATCGATCCCTCAAAAACCCTACAAGTCCTAGGTCAATCTAAACCCATCGTGTGCATCCAAGGGCAGCCCAAACCGTCCACCCAAGGTTCTGTCAATCCTAGGAAAACCCAAAACTCCATTAGCACCCAAACCCCTAAGCTATGATAGGCGGGTATATATGCATGACATGGATGACACTAAGTTCCAAGGCCATCCACTTTGCAAAACATTTTCAAAACTCAAGAAGCCTTGGAACATGTTGTTAAACATGAGATACACGCCCTATCAAGGCCTAGGAATCCAAAACCAGGGTCGTTTAGAACCCATTTTGTCAAAACCTAACCCAAACCGACATGGGGTAGGCTATACTCCATCCATACCTCCTGAACCACTACTTAAGACCACTTGGGTCAAGGGTGCCCTAGAACCTCCTAAAACCAAAACCTATGACTTAGACCTCTTGTTTAGAGCCTAATTCATGGTATTTTCTTTGTAGGTTTGATGGAAGACCCCTCAACATCCAAAAACCCCAAAAAACTATATATTTGCAAAATCCAAAAAAATTCAGAAAATCCCCAAAAACCAAAAACATTAGAAAATTTTGAAAATCCCAAAAGGAATGTGATTTGTATTCCTCCTTCTTCCATTTGTTTTCAAAAAACCAAAAAAATCAAAAATTTTGAAAATCCCAAAAGGAATGTGATTCATATTCCTTCCCTTTATTTGCAAAAAGCCAAAAAAATTGAAAAACCAGAAAATACCAAAAACAAGGTCTTGTATATTCCATCTCCTAGTACTCATTTCGAAAAAGCTAAAAAAATTGAAAAAACTGAAAAATCCAAAAATAGTGTCATTGTAAAAAACTCAAGTTCTTTGAAATGTGTAAATATCCCAAAACCAAAATCGTGTGTGTATGAACCCCATGCTTTGCCTCATACTTCCCTAGAAACTAGAATTCTTGAGAATGATCAAAGCAAGGAGGAAGATTCCCTCATCCATGAGGAGGATCAAGCCTTCGAGCTTCTAGAGTTTCATAGAATCCTTGACTTGGAAAAACCTTCAAATTCCGTAGGAAGAGATTTTGTAGAGAACAACCTAGGGAGTGAGTCTAATCCAAAGCATGTTAAGATAGGTGCATATTTGCATGAGCATGAAAAATCATCATTCATTGCATTTCTGAAATACTACATAGATATATTTGCATGGACTTACAAAGACATGCCGGGTCTAGACCCAAAAATCATAGAACATCGTCTTCTCCTAGAACCCAATGCTAAACCCATAAAGCAAAAGCTTAGGAAAATCCATCCCGATGTCCACTCTCAAGTAAAAGAGGGTTTGGAGGATCTTTTAAAAGCTGGATTTATAAAACTCATTGCGTATTCTGAATGGCTTTCAAATATAGTTGTAGTTCGAAAATCCAATGGGAAAATTTGAATTTGCATCGATTTTAGAAATTTGAACAAAGCCACTCCAAAAGATAATTTTCCTTTGCCAAACATTGATTTGATAGTGGATAGCATTTCAAATCATGAAATGTTTTCTTTTATGGATGGCTATTCGGGTTACAATCAAATTAAGTTAGCACCAAAAGATCAGGCTAAAACTGCTTTTACTACACCTTGGGGCACATACTGTTACACAGTTATGCCATTTGGTTTGAAAAATGCCGGTGCCACATACCAAAGAGCCATGACTATCATTTTTCATGATCAAATCCATGAGCTCTTGGAAGTATACGTGGATGATCTTTTGGTGAAATCAAAAACCCGATGCACACACATTGAATCTTTGCAAAAGGTTTTCGAAAGACTTAGGCTTTACAAAGTGAAACTAAACCCTCAAAAGTGTCTCTGGAGTGGAATCGGGTAAGCTTTTAGGCTTCATGGTAAGCCAAAGGTGCTTCTTTTGTGCATGTCTTCCGAATGAAACTTGGAGATCATAATTGCTCCAACCACTATGACCGTGCACCTTTATATTTACTTTGAGAGCCAAGTATCAGCCAATGTTGTAAATATCGTACAAGGTACCAATACAAAAATAAGAAACCATATCATAGTTAGTATAGTTATTCATTGTTGTTCATTCAATTTGAAAATAAAAGAGATAAAATTGATTTTTGTGAAAAAGAGTCCCATGCCCACTTTTGGCTTTACAAATGATTTTATTTTAATCCAAAATACTAGAATTTTAGGGTCGGAACTGGGATCTCAATATCTGTCCTGCTACACATGAGAAAAAGAGTCCCATACCCATGTTGGTCCCTGTCGGGTAAAGTTCATATATGGAGGTAGGTATAGTATTGCCATCCCTACATAAAAGTGTACCTTTCGTTAGTTGAGCATCTTCCATTAATGGATCAAGGAACTGTTTCGTAGGACGAGTCCCAGTTGGACTTTGGTTGTCCTCCATTTGCTACCCATGTAGATGATCCCTTCAAGGACAAGGGGGGGTAAAGCTGGGAAGGAGCAGGTGAAGTGGTTCGGATGAATGCCTCAAAAACCAATTTCAGAAATGAATCCCTAATGGTACTCTCCGTGAATCTGCTTAGTTGAATCAACCATAATCCATGGGGCAACCTTTTGCAATGAAATGATAAAAATTAAGAAAAAGATAAACTGATCGGCAAAAGCGGACCAAACAAAACTCTGTAGGTTAGCAGCCACCTGGATAATAAGGCTTATATCCTGGCTTTTAAGTTAACTCCCCTCGGGCAGGTAGAGATGGAATGGCAGATGGGTTAATGTTACCTACCAGCATATATAGATCAGGCGAGACTATACTTTAAGGCGAGACCTTTTCATTTATCACTTCAGATCAAATCCAGTTGTACCAGTGGGATTCATCATGAGATGCGGACAATACATGAAAGTAGATCATCTGTAATTTTCACTTTGCGAGCGTATCCAAACCAAAATCCCATACTAGGTGGTGTCTGTTAGATGGATTTGTAGTATCTTGCGTCACATGAGAATCTCGCTTAACAAAAAATATCGCCCTCATTGGCATGCCATTATATACATACAGATGCGTGGGTGGGTGGGTGGGTGTATAATTATGTAAATTAGTAACTCAAGTAGTATAGCTAAGTGGGTAATTTCTGATAAGCCTACAGACATTACTTATGGAACAATGAAACGTAGAGTTGGAGATTTTTATCATTAAGTATCTTTTATCTCTTCTCTACCCCTCTCCATCAACATTTTTTTGGTGTTAGAGCAATAGGTTAAGGCTTGAGTGAGTTGAGCGATAATAGTAATACATTGAGTGTTGTACAATCAATCCCTCGTTCTCACCTTCAGAGAAGGAGGCTATGCATTTTGAAGTATAAGAATGAGAACTCTACTCAAGTTTCAACATCTTGGGGATTTGGTAGAACATGATTATACTTATTCTAGTGTAGAAAGCATATTAAAGGACAAGAAGAATGATTGAAAGGCTGACCCGTGTGCATGATCGAAGGACAAGAAGAAGATCCAAGGTGTCAATCATCATTTAGCAAGCTGTCCATGATATCATCTTCTTAAGAATTTGCAGCAACCATAATATTGAAGCAAGCCTGATCACTTCTACAAAAAGAGTTCCAATGTAATCCAAAAGTGACCATGGTGAGATTACAATCACTTCAACGTGACTTTGAGCCTGTACATGACAAGTCGAGAGCCAGTTCAAGATCTTTTGTTAGTGTAATGGCTGTCATTGGTGAAATGCAATATCAATCGAAAGCAAATTTATGATCAAGCAATTGTTACTAAGGTATTGCGAAGCTCGACATCTAAATTCAATCCTATAATTGCTGCCACAGAAGAATTAAAGGATCTATCAGTTTTTTCCTTTGATGAATTAATGGCGATAGCTACTAAGGCTAAAGAAGGTGAAAGTTCAATAGGTAAAGGTTGTGAAAAAGGAGGATTCTGCTGGCTTAGTCATGGTAGGGGAAGAGGAAAAGGTCAATTTGACCGACAATAGAGTCAATCTAATCAACAAAGAAACAACAGTAACATTCAGTGCTATCATTATGATCATACAAAGGCAGATTGTTAGTATAAAATTCAACATATTATGCAAAGAATAATGTAGTAAAGTACTGCAACGAATGTTGTAGGGTGCTGTGACGCCCTTCCGCTGGTGCGGAATTCAACTCCTTCAGGGTGCATGTGTGTTATCTTCAGCCTTAATTCCTTTTTAATCGAAAAATCAACTTATGTGTAGTTTGTGGATAGCTGATACTCATTATAACTTGAAAATAGAAAGGAAATGCAAGTTAAAGGAAAAGGTACAATCGCAATTGCAATTAGCCGTGGTATTGTAAAACTTTCAGGTAATGCTCAATTTATACTTGATTTGCATATAACTAATTAAGTGTTAGTCAATTAATGGCTGATGGATACTTAATTTTGTTTGAAAATGGTGCATGTATTATTAAAGGTAAGTAGTCAGGCCAAAAGATGATCATTATCAACATGGATCAAAATAAATGTTCTCATTGGAAATTTTCAAGATGAAGAACGTTCCTTTCCTTATTAGTAGAAGAGATGACTCAAAGCTATGACATTTGTGCGATGAGTATAAATTGTTAAGTGAAGAAGGTATGTTTCATGATTACCAGATAGGATTTACTGAATTATGTTGAGGGTGCAAATATGGGGAACAAACTAGAAAATCTCCTGGTGTGAGTCCTTATTTCTTGCTCTTTTCTGATTATTAGAGTTGCTTGCTTAACAAAACAAGTCAGCAATTTAAAATGATGTTTGGGAAACAAAGTATATTGTGCATTCAAGTTCTTTGTGAAGAGTTCTTGGGTTCAATCATTTTGCAAGGCAAATCTGTAGGGAGTTGACGGCACCTTATAATACGGAGCATAATGGTGTTGCTGAGTGAAAGAAATGGACTATTATCAAGATGGGGAAAAGCTTATTACATGCAAAAGGACTTCATAATCAGTTTTGGGCTGAAGTTGCAGCAACAACAATCTACATATCAAGCACTTCCTCTAGAAGGGATGTCATGAATCAAGCTAATATGGAGCATTGCGTGATAGGGAACCATTTGTAGGTCACTAAGATTCCTTGGGTTTGTTGCCTACGTTTTGTTGAATTCTCACCTTCAAGATAATAAAAGAAATCTGAAAAGTGTATACTTGTTGATCATTATACACAATCCAAAGCATATAGACTATAGAACTTTCTTAGTGACATGATTAAAATAAAAATATTTGATGAAAATGTAAGTTGAGATTGTGGATGTAACGAACAAATGTCGCAACAAATTCGTACGCCCAACTTGTGGATGTAATTCTTAGTGCCATTAATGTGAATAAATTGATTTCTTTATACTTTTTAAATCATTAAAAGATGAAAGCACTCAAGTCTCTGACTCAACTTGTCATTTGTACCTTTTTTTTGTTAAATCACATTAAAAGCTGATCAGTTGCCTTTTACATTTTTGTTAAATCACAATAATGACTAAAAGGTAAAGGTGATATGTTCATCTTTAAAGAATTGGAGGAAGAGGGAGAGCTGCTCCAATTCAAAGTTTGAAAGTTGGAACTTCGTCCCAAATTTGGTGGACCCGGTTTTGAAACTCTCGGGACCATAATTGAATTGGGAAGTCCTCGAGTTCAATTATGGTTCAGGCTACAGTTCGGTCGGTTTTTTTCTGAACTAGCCTATGTCTAGATGGAAGCATACAAAAGTACAAAGCTCAGCTTGTAGCAAAGGTTATGCACAACAATATAGTATTGCCATATTGACTTTAAAGAGACTTTCCCTTGTAGTTCGTTCTGAAACTATGGGAATTGTCTTAGCATTGGTTGCACAACTACGATGCACTATTTAGCAATTAGATGTTTAATCAATTTTCAACTTTTTTAAATAGTGATTTACTAGAAAAAGTTTAAGTCAACTGGGGTTCATAATTGATGTCTTATCTACTTAAGATCTAAACTTGGATTTTGCAACTTTGAATATGATTCAAAGTTACTGAGTAGTTATTTTAGTCCGTCATGTAAATGGATAGTTGTGTAAGTGCGTGTATAGTCATGTTAGTGGTTGAAGTGATGTTAAGTGGGTAGTTTCTGTTGTCCGCCTATAAATAAGTATGCTGATGGAATGATAAAACATACTTTTACTTGTTCTAAGTTTCTTATTTTGCCTTTTCTCTATCCTCTCTCTACCAAGAAGCTAGATAATTGCATGCTCAAAACTGACATCTTCTCTGCATGATATAGTATTTTTCTTTCTCTTGGACTCATCCTTAAACTTGCATATGATGCATATGTGCGTGCAGATCTGCAAAGTGGCTTCCTTCCAACTAAAGAAAAGCAATATTCATCTTTTTCATCTGCATTGGTACCAGATGCATATCCCACTTAATGCACGGCACAAGTAATTCTTACATTGATATTGATCAGCAATTATTATTCGTTGGTAATTTTCTATGCTTGACTTGACACAATGAGTTTTAAACCTTTAAGAGTTCAAAACATGTTTAGTTTGTCTGGGTCACCGGGTTGGCCACTATTGCATATTCTGAACTAGCCTTAGAACAATGTGCATTTGCTGCATCCCATTAGTAAATATACGGTTTTGGTACTGCCTAATCATTGACATGCTTAAAGAAAGGAGAAACAGGCTGAGGTGGTGATGTTGGATGAAACCGTTAGAAAACTGGAGGATTGGCCACTGATGCAGCCAGGAAAGGCAAGTCTGCTATGGAAAAGATTGGTCATCGAAATAGAGAGAGAGAGAGAGAGAGAGAGAGAGGCGATAATTGGATGCAAGCCTGTAGTACATGATGATCGTAGGCAGAGTAAAACAATTATCTCAAGTGCATGTAGCCGTTTGAGAATCTACCATTCAACCCTCACTTAGGACCAAATTGTAGGTTATCCACCTACCATTCTGATTTGAACTGAATTGCAAGGAAAAATGTGGACGCAAGTGCAGGAAGAAGAATAAATGTCAAAGTGTAGGTTATCCATCCACCGTTTAACCCTCATTTAAGGCTCGATCGTAGGTTATCCGTCTTCAGAAGCATTCGCCAATCACGAACTCATTTGAGCCAGTTTCAGAAATAAAGGCGTTGCGTTTGTGGAGATATATTGTGGTTTCTCCGACTTCGACATGATGTTTGGCATCCTTGGCGTTGAAGAAGAATAAATATTAAAGTGTAGGTTATCCATCCACCGTTTAACCCTCATTTAAGGCTCGATCGTAGGTTATCCGTCTTCAGAAGCATTCGCCAATCACGAACTCATTTGAACCAGTTTCAGAAATAAAGGTGTTGCGTTTGTGGAGATACATTGTGGTTTCTCCGACTTCGACATGATGTTTGGCAGCCTTGGCGTTGCCAAAACAATGCATTGGTGCTGGGGTTGGCCATTCAACGCTAACACCAACATGGATATCTCGTACCGGTGCGGTCGGCGTAAGTTGGTATTTGGTGATGCAACAGCAACGGATGGATCTTCGGATGGATCTTCATACGCTATTAGCTGCACCGAACGGCGACGTCATGAATCAGGTAAGAGGTGGAGACAGTCATTTCGTCAGCGAATTCTGTTGAGCTCATTAGCCACATGCACCCATCCTTGCGAGTGAAAGATGGTTTCATTTTTTTTCATGAAACCAACCATTATCATTTTAATGATCGATTTTCCTTTCCACATTAATTAGCCCTTATTTTTATCCTATAAAATAACTGTGATCACACATGCCCGTGCATTATGTTGGTGACGGTGTTCGATTTTCATACAACATCTAAATAGTTTTGAGGCACGGCCATCTTGTAAATAATAAATATTTAGTGATGCTAATGAGGTGTCATACGCTTCAACCATATCAAAATCTCAGAAACAAATTTCTTAATCATCATCTTATCTTATCTTGCCACAACTAGAACTATGAGTTAGGAAATCATAGTAGAGTCAGCTATACATATTTGTCTCTTAAAACCCCAAAAAAATTGTATTCCCACCAAAAGTGAAGATTCAACCGCTTATAGAAGCGTATAGCTAATTTAAGTATGATCGAAATATCCTTCTAAAATTAAAAGACTTCTACTATAGTATAAGTTATAGTTTATCCAATTACCTTAACTTAGATTGCTTGTATACCGTCAGAATTGCTTTGAAAAAGATCTATTAGTTTCCAAATTTTGTTACCTGTTATTGAGTCTATCTCATCTTAGACAGCTTCTTTCATAAAAGTTGCATAAAGAGCCTTCATAGCATCTGCATAAGTTTGGGAAGCATTTTTCATCTAATAACAAATTGGTATGCGACTCACCTTTGGGTCACATGTTCCTTCAACTAAGAACATATGGAATGTTGGTTGAAAGCTCTCGACTTTCTTTAGTCTAGGCACTAAACTCTCTATATTGTTATTATAAATTTATTTATTTTTTAGATCATGTCCTCTTTGATGAACATGTCTTGTAGGTCTAAGAATCGAGATAAATCTATCTTCTTCAAGAATTGTATCTCTTGATTCAATCACCGCATTAATAGAAGATGAGTTACTCCATTCAATTACAATGGATTTATTTGCCTTATTTTGTTCGGCATATTCCAAGAACATACATTTAATTCATCCTCACCCAATTTCTCTCTTTTGGATTATGGAGCTTTAACAATAGCCCTAAAATCTCAAACCTTAAGATAGTTTAGGTTAGATTTTCTTTTATTTCAGAATTCATATGGGTAAATCAAGTTTCTTTTATTTGGAACTCTATCTATAAAACAAGTGGTTACAATGATTCACCTTATGACCATTAGATAAACTAGAATATGGTGATATAGCATCTAGCATTTCTTATAACGCTATTTTTCCTTTCCATCATACAATTTTGGGGAACAAGGAGTTGTATGTGTGATTCTCATAGATTCATAATAACTTATGTTATAGTACTCCTCTCCACAAATTATTAAACACTTAATAAAAGTTTTGTGTCCACTTGAGTTTTGTAAATCTTAAACTTTTAAAAAAAAATCAACCTTTATGTGCATCTAATAAACATAGCAAAATCTAATAAAATCATCGTTGAAAGTTACAAAGTACTTTTTGCCACCTATTACAAGCCATCCATGCAAATCGCAAACACTTTTAAATCTAAAATATTGAAACTTTTTTCAACTCTTGAAAATGGGAGTCTAGTGATTTGGTGAACATACAAGTAGAACATGAATATGTTGTTTCATCAACTTTGGGAATCAAATTTGATTTAACCATGTCATATAATTTTTAAAAATTCACATGCCCCAAGTCACAAGAATCAACACTATAAGTAAAAATAATATTGTATTATTGAGATTCACCTTAAAAATAGACTCATATATATAATCCTTCCCAACAAATATGTTGCCCTTGGACAAGATAAATTTGCCCTCCTTAAATGCACTTTTGGATCCTATACTTATTAAGGGACCTAATACCATATTCTTCATTACATCACGTACAAAGAGCATATCTTTAAGAGTAAAAAAATTCCTCAAATAAATTTTAGTTCAATAATTTATTTGACTTTTAATTGAGTTTCTATCATATTCACTTCTTATATGAAACCCACAAAATTGTCCTTAAAAGAAATAGTACCCTTGTCTTTTTTAAACTTTCTCAAGTACTAGTGTTCGCTCTTATAATGACAAGGTTTTCTACAATAATAGCATATACCTTTCATTATCTTAGGTTTCGTGTTCTTGCTATTGTTTTTGTAAGTTTTTTGGAAAATCTTAATTTCCTTTTCTTTAAGGACTCTGTAGACTTTGTTTGCTTTATAATATGACTTTCTCTTGAGTTGATTAATCTTTAGAATTATCTTGCTTTTGATATTCTTCCTCAAGCTCAATATAATTAGCCAATTGCTTAAAAAAATATCTTCTTTCTTGTGTTTCAAAGTTCTTTTAAAATCTTTACAAGAAAGAGAAACTTCATCTATAATAGAGGAGATAATGGTGGTATCATCCATACTCATCTTATGTTGCTTGAAATTATTCAAGCTTCATTTGAGCTCATGCAATTACTCCATTAGTCTACCATCAACCATCTTATAATTATTGAAATGGATAACAAAAAAAGTTTTTACATATTATATCATTTTTCAATACCTCCTTCCAAGTTTATCCCATAGGTCTTTTGTGCATATAAAAGTAAGGTAGGTGTCTAAAAATACATCAGACATATAGTTGAGGATATTGTCCATACAAATGTAGTCACCATTATTCAAATTTTATTGGTTGTTGGCTTCTTTAATAGTCTTATTCTCTAGTATTTGTGTAGTGAGAATATACACAACTTTCAATATGGTATTTTCTTTTGCTATCACAGAAAGTTGTTGCCATCAAACCTATCCAACCTAATAAATTAGGGTGTCACCTCTCAAAGAAAAATATCCATCCTGATAGAATAAACCTAAAGAATGTTAAAGAAGATATTTGTTGGTATCGACGTTTGGCAGTGATTGCTTGGCTCCTTGAGAGATATTAATGATTGGTCTTTGATGGATTCAACAAACGACTATATGCAAACAACCTTCTTTGGATGATATCGACAATCAACATTTTCCCACAAAGAAACAATATTTTCTTCAAAATTTTGGCAAATATGAATTAGTTTGGCTTCTTGAGAGATTGGCACCAAGAAATGGAGATTAGGAATGCATTATTCTTTGAGGCACGGTAAATACTAATATTTAGGTTTATTTACCACCACTAGTATCAAATTACCATATACAGTGGACTTTGGAGAATAGTTTTATGATACAATTAAGACCCTTACTTTGTCTTGCACATATGTAATTGAGTCATAGACAAAACCAACAAACTCAAGATGATGAGGTTATAAGTCCTATTAGTAATAAAATTTGGAGTTGAAAAAGGTTTTGAAAGTATAATAAATGGGATACTTGGACTGCTTGTGGATCCTTGTCTTCCTATAGTTGGAAACGACATGGTATCAAGAAAACAACGGATGGTTCTTCTCATCCCTATGTAGGAACGAGGCATGTAATTTATAGGCTTGATCTTTGAATTAGTATAACTAATTATCATAACTCATCTATTTACATGGATAACCTTTCACCATAACTTCATCATTTACATAAGCAGAACTCATCAATAACTAAATTATAACTGAAGGCCATAACTCAACCATTTACATGGGATATAGCTCACCCATAATTGAATTATATTTATTTTCAAAATTATGGGAAAAGATTTTATTGTTCTTGTTGTAACTCACAAGAGGCAAATGATGGAAGGATTTTAGATTGGTTCATGTGGTGGTAGTTTGGCAAAGCATAAACATTGTGACCATACATGAAAGGTGTGACCACACAAGCACAATGAGAGAGAGAGAGAGAGAAATGACACTAGATTGTTGTTCCCATAAGAGATTTCACATAATATGTTTTCTTATACAGATTTTCAAGAAACGAAGAGAGAGAGAGAGAGAGGCTTTTCATCTTTTGGTTCTTCAGTCAAACTCTTGTAAGATACACACAACTAGAGATATTGACAATGCATCATTTCCTTCTTATAGATATTTTTATGTACTTTGTTGACTCCTCATTAGGTAGTAGTAACCTAGAAAGCATCAAATATGCACCTCCCTAGCTTAGCCATTATGTTGATGCACAAGGCATAGGGTTTGTCACAGCAAGTAATGACAATTGCTCTTATGATTGTGATTTGATTGAGATTGTAGGCTATTTGTGGACAAATATGTTTGATTAGGCTGTAGGAAGGTTGGTGTTTGGACATTAAGGTACAATTTGACTCTTAGTGTGCTATTTATCTCTTGAAAGGAGGCATTTCAAATTCTACCGATTCCATTCCTTTCAAAGCATTTATGCACAATCAGGCTTTAACTTTAGTGATTTCCATTACTGTTCCTTAGTTTTTCAACTTTTGAACATAATCTCCACATTACAACCTTTTGGAAACTTGCTCAACAAGTTCACCATCGTGATTATTTCCATTTTGATGAGTCTTATGCATTTCTTTCTCGATAACCAAGTGATATGTTTGATTTTTTATATCAATACTTTGTCCCCTATGACTCATGTTTGAAACAATTGAGGGGATGAGTTGTACTCCACAGATATCAAGCTGAAAATCTTGGCACAAATTTTCTGATAAGATCAGTTGAGAAGATTATGTTATTGTTGAGACATATGACTACTACTTTACCAAAATAACTTGAATCTTTTTTTCTCCTCACATGCAGTGCATTTTGCTTTCTTTTCTTAACTTGCCTATCTTGATTCCTAATGTCATAATGTACCCTACTATTCCATTCAAGAATGGTTTGGTAGACTTCCATGTCTCGCACCCTCTTCTATGGATAGGGAGGAGTTTAAGCCTTCTAGGTATCACAATTCTATCTATTACATGCCAACCCAATAATCTCTATTTGAATTGGCTTTCTGAAGTGATCAAGGAGAAATACCTCCTCTGGATTTAATAGCTTTCTTGGTATTTTGGGTTTTGAAGACCAATCAATTTTGTTTTTCTTTTGCCATGACGTCTACCGCGAACATGTAAATGATTACCACACTTTCCATCCATGGTGCTTACCCACCATTCTTGCTTGACAGAGGATTTCAAACTCCCAAGTTTAACTTGTAGTTGTCTTAAAATGAATTTATTCATAAATACTCAAGAATGGGACTAATGCCTCATAAAGAATATCATGCTTTCCTACTTTTATAGTTTTTTCATCAATTATCAGTGTCTGTGAAGCCAAAGTAAATGGAGAATACTCTTGGTATGTTTTCATCTATAATGTATGGGACTAAGTTATCACCAGAGTCATTTGTCTTGTCCATGGTGTTGGGATGACAAACCTTCTCATCTTCTTGGCAATTCATTTTGGTTTCTTTTATTCTAGATGCATCTATACAACAACAACAACAACTAAGCCTTTTCCCATACTAGACGGGGTCGGCTACATGGATTCTTTGTTTCCACAGATCCCTATCGTCTGTCATGTTAGCAGTTAACTCACAATAAGCTAGATCATTCTTTATTGTTTCTTTCCAACACTTTTGTGGTCGTCCTCTACCTCTTTTAATACTTTCTAAATTTAGTTTTTCTAACCTTCTTACAAGTTCTTCTTTTGATCTTCTTTCTATATGTCCAAACCATCTTAAACGATATTCTCTCATTTGTCCTCTATTGGTGTCACTCCCAATTTGTTTCTAATAACCTCATTATGTACACGGTCTTTTCTTGTATGACCATTCATCTATCTCAACATCTTCATTTCTACCACAAACATCTTTTGTACATGTTGATGATTAACTGCCCAATACTCAAAACCATAAAATATGGTAGGTCTAATTGCTACTCTATAATATTTACCTTTTAACTTTAATGTTATCTTCTTGTCACAAAGAATACTTGATGGTCCTCTCCATTTTAACCAACTAGCATTAATTCTATGTGTAACATCTCCATCAATTCTTGTATCACTCTAAAAAATTGACCTTAGGTATTTAAAACTTTTCTTTTGGGAGATACAATGTGTGTCAATTTTAATTTTTATGTCCTCTGAAATAACTAAATGATCAAACTTAAATTTCATATATTTTGTCTTTGTTTTACTAATTCGGAATCCTTTACTTTCTAGTGTTTCTCTCCATAGTTCCAATTTTCTATTAACTTTTTTCTTAGACTCCTCCACTAATACAATGTCATCCGTAAATAACATACACCAAGATACTTCATCTTGAATATGTTGTGTTAACACATCAATCACCATTATAAATAAGTATGGACTTAAAGTTGATCCTTGATGTAACCCAATTTTGAATGTCTCCCTCGTTCTTATATATGGGTATAAGTGTACTCGCTCTCCATTCTTCGGGCATCTTTTGGTTTTTCTATATTTCATTAAATAGCTTGTGAGCCAAGTGATTGTTGTCTCTCCTAAGATTTTTCAAACTTCTATAGAAATATTGTCTGATCCTACAGATTTACCAACCTTCATATGTTTAAGAACCTCTTTGACTTCATTCTTTTGAATACGTCGATAGAAATTATGGTTTATATACTTTTCTGAGTTAACTAACTCTCCTAAGATAATACTAACTTTATTTTCATTAAAAAGCTTATAAAAATATTTTTTATATCTATTTTTTATATCATCATTTGTCACTAGAATTTTCTCATCCTCGTCTTTGATGCATCTAGCAAAATTAAGATCCTTAGTTTTCTTATCTTTAGCCCTACCTATCCTAAAAATATCTCTTTCACCCTCCTTTGAGATGAACTTTTTATATAATCATCCCAAATTTTAGCTTTTGCTTCACTGAATGTCTTTTTCGCTTCTTTCTTTCCTTTCTTGTAAGCCTTTAAAGTTTCACTAGTCTTCTTAGCATAATGTAATTTGTAATATATCTTCTTTGCCTTATTTTATCTTGTGCCACTTCATTCAATGACCAAACTTCTTTTTGTATCAGTACACCTCCCTTAGATTCACCTAACACATCTTTAGCCACTTTCCTAATATGTATAGTCATATTGTTCCACATATCATAAGGTGTACCAACATAATTCCAAACGTCTCCTTAAAGGACTTTCAGTTTAAATATACCTTCTTTCTCGCTTTTGAGGTTCCATCATTTAGTCGGAATAGCTCAATGTACTATTTTCTTCTTTGTCCACTTTTTTACCTGTAAATCCATAACTAAAAGTTGATGTTGGGTGGTTAAGCTTTCTCCTTGAATTATCTTGCAATCTTTACAACACAATCTATCTTTTTTCCTACAAACAAAATAATCAATTTGTGTTTGTGATAAGCTACTCTTATAAGTATTAAATGTTCATCTCATTTTTTGAAGATTGTATTGACTATAAAGAGATCAAATGCCATAGCAAAATTTAAAATCTCTCTACCTTCCTCATTTATATCTCCAAAACCATAGTTTTCATGAATATCTTTATATCTTAATGTCTCTTTGTTGACATGTCTATTTAAATCTCCTCCTAAACAAATTATCTCCCTTTGTGGAATTCTTTGAATCACTTTATCTAACTCTTCTCAAAAAGTTATCATTATATTATCTTCTAGTCCTACTTGGGGTAGGTAAGCACAAACTATATTCAAAACCTCTTCTCCTAACACTAATTTCAATATCATAATTCAGTCACTATATCGTTGTATTTCTACTACACTATTCTTTAAATCTTTATTTATGATAATACCAACGTTGTTTCGAGCTTTTTCCTTTCTTGGGTATCATAACTTAAAACTTGTATCCTCAATCTCCATTGCTTTTCCTCTAATCCACTTTGCCGCTTGTAAACATAGGATATGAATCTTTTTTCGAATCATAATATTTACCACCAACATTAGCTTACCATACAATGTTCTAATATTCTAAAAACCAATATGAATCTTATTATCCCAATGCAATGCTCATAATTTGTATAATCCATTGCATAAAAAATTCGACAAAGTTTTACACTAGTTGTCGAAAGCCTAACGCAACCCTCCTCCTTTATTTGGGCTTGGGACCGGCCATGCAAGGGTGATCCCTTACGTGGGCGGAGTTAAAAGAATGATTATTTGATGATGGGGGTAAATTTTATTGATGAGATCATTCTCCCAACCTCTAAAACCCAAGGCTTAATGACAAGATAGAGCTCTTTGATAGGGTCCCTTTGAACTGCACCATAGCACCAACATGCTTTGCATCCCTTTGTATAATCTACACAACCTAAGGTAATCAACTCCTATTTTTAATGACTCAAAGTTTTCTATGGGAAGGAAAGAATTAGGGGAGCTAACCCAATAATGCTTGGGGGCATCAAAAGCGACTTTTGTAATAACCAATACGTCCACCCAATGGTGAGGACATGGAGTTTAATTACCCAAATCAAAGAGATGAGTCAGGCTTTTTTCATCTAACCCACTCCTCGAAATTCAATTGGGAACTAGCAACAATCAATGGCCTGCTAAGTCAATATGGTCGTCTCTTAAGAGAGATGCCTTTGTTTGATCTCGCCTCCAACACAAAGGTTGATTTGCCTAGGAGTACCATGAAATGCCTAGGTTATCTTGTAAGTTGGTAGAGTTCAAGATCCCTCTTAAACCAAAAACTAAACCCTACAAACAATAGCTAGAAGGTTCAAACTAGAGATCTTGTGAGCTACCAACCAATAAGTTCAAACAAGTGATATGCAGATTGTTTTTCCAATATTGTTTGGTTTACTAAGAAGAATATTAAGATTGGAATATGCATAGACTGCTATAACTTAAATTAGGCTTCTCCCAAGGATTAGTCATTCCCATGACCAGCATCTTAGTGGATGTGGTTGCCATCCTTAGACTTCTTCAATTCATGGATGGAGCCTCATAGTATAACCATATCAAAGTAAAGGAAAAAGTCACACATAAAATTACAGTTTAATGTTCAAGAATCTCGAAATCTGTAAATAAGTTGTCATGCCATTTGATTTAAAGAATGAAAAGCCCACGTATCAAAGAATCATAAACTACATCTTTCGTGACTTAATTGGCAAGAACATGGAAGTATATATTGACAATGTGATTGTAAAGTCCATCGATTTTCATCAAACACTTGATTGATCTCAAGTTGGCTTTCATAAGGATGCATTGTATTATTTGAAAATAAATCCTGTTAAGTATGTCTTTGGTGGAGTTGCAGGACATTTTCTCATATTCTTGGTACAAAATAACATATTGAGGTTGACTCAAACAAGGCCAGAGTAATCACAAGAGTTAGACCACCAAGAAATAGAAATCAATTCTAAAGTTTCCTCAGCTAGGTCAATCTTTGAGACACTTGATCACCAATGTTGTTGGAAAGATTGTACCATTTTTCCTCTTGCTCAAGTTGAAAGACTGTAAGAATTTAATCTAGTGAACTTAGCTGCGGGTGGCAACCGGCAACATCAAGAAGTACATGGTTAACTTGTCGATCCTTGTACTCCCTATCACTAGAAAATCATTGGAGTTATACATAGCCATATTGGATGACTCTAACACACCAATGACGGTATATTTTTTATCTTTGAAAATGTGCCAAGACCTATACACTAGACAACAAAAAAGAATACTCAAAACTATTATATAGAATCTTTCAATACAACTAGTTGTCCAAGTTCCCTCAGAATGCTCTCCTTAACTATCCTCAAGGCCATAAACTCAAGTTAGATCGAGTTGGGTTTCTCACTCGAGTTCTTGGTGCAAAGTCAACAAGGCCTACATCTCCTTGAATGCCTATGTACTTGCGAAAAAACTCATCCTAGGAGAGCTAGAGTGGAAGTTTGGGAATAGAAAAATTCTTGTCAACTATAGGAGTTGGGCACACATCATCGATGGGAAGGCTAATAATGTCCCAAACATCCAAGATCATTGGGGACTTCATCTCAAACAGAAATTGTGTTGGGAAACCCAAAAGACCATAGATGGATATAATAGTTTGTCCTCAAAAGTAGATGGCTAGAGGGATAGTGTTATGAGATCATGAATGCCCAATCTAGCCATAAATGATAATTCTATTCTCGAACACAATCAAGCCCATCTATATATAGCAATGAGTTGTGCATGATAATCGAGGTACTGTAGGATACAAATGCCAAATCTAGTATTGAAAACAACACCATCTAGAAGAGTTTGTCAGCGATTTCTAATAATATATATTTATAGGGTTTTGATAAGAAATGAGAGGATTTGCCAAACAAAGTTTAGAGGGTTCAAACAACATGGATTGTGCTTAGCTAGGTGTGGTTTAACTATATTTGGGTTTGATAAATAAGGTGAGGTTTTAACAAATTGGGTTTGGGTTGGATTATATGACAAGAGGTTGGATCTAGTTTAGCTAGGCTAACTAGATCTAGGTTGGATTGGATAGGTGTAACTGGATTTGGTTCAATCCAAATCGAGATGAATAAGGCAACACAATGACAAAGGGAGAGGGAAGGGACAATGAACAACTGACCTATCCATGGAGATAGGCTTCATTGGTGGGTTTCCATTAACAAAGGAGCCAGCAAGGTGATAGAGGGTAGCAATAGGCGAAGGTAGGTAGAGCTCAACCAATGAGTGTCATAATGACAACAAGGGCTACAACATGACAGAGGTCAGTGCTTCAAGTGGAATTGTGTAGATTCTCTTTCTATGGAAGTGCTACAGCGAATCAAAGAGGAAATGGTTCTCTTTTAGGTGGTTAGAGTGGATGAAACACTTATTTTCGAAGGATGGCTAGAAGAAGTTAGTTGTTCGGGTTAAGTCGGGGAAGCAAACAAGTTGCAGTGATGTTGCTTGTTGGGAGATAGAAAAGACTAGTTTTTATGCGATCAATGTGTAACCATAATAAATTCTTGTAGCAGCAAAGTGATAGAAAGAAAGAAACGGCATAGCTCTAGGGAGACACAATAACTACCCAGTAAAAACAAGCAATAGCTAAAAATCTATACGAAAGAAAATGAACACATTAGTTCGAAGCTTAACTCAAAATATAATCCAAGACATACTCAATTACAAGAGATGAAGTCTATTTATAGATTAAGATCACAATTGATGTAGACTCCTATAGATATAAGAAACTCCATAAGATAAACACTCTAGTTGTCCTCAAATAAATTCATCTTCAATTGGTTGAGTCCTTCTCTAGCTAAATTGTTCAAATATCTTTATCTAAATGTGGATAGCTAGACTCTTTTTTGAATTAGACTCTTTGATTTGTATTTACATATGTGAAATTGGATATAAATTGGATTTTTGATGAACTTTGGACATTGAATATGGATTTGGATTGAAATTGGATCTTTACGTCTTCAAATATGATCTAGATATTGAAGTAAGATCTGGGTCACAAGTAGATTCCTATAATGAAGTTGGGGGAGTTCATGACAAAATAACATAGGAAATCACAGAAATGATAGATAGAGGGAGAGATCCCAATTCTTTTATAGTTGTAGAATGAAACCTATAATAGTGGTTTTATTAAAGGAAACATTCAAAGATCGGGCAGAAGATTTTTAGTTTAAACAACAATAAAGTGCAACTCATCTCCTCAATAGCATTCGTACATGAGCAATAGGGAGGGAATATTACACCAAATATCGCGTTGACAAGGAATCCACTAGAAGGTAATCTAAGACACCTAAATATAGAAGATTAATGGTGGGTAGTATAGGGTTGTGCCCATGTTCAATCCATTATTGACCTCTAAAGTGATAAGGAAATAAAAGCAGAGAAACATCTCCCAAAGAGAAACCCATGAAGGAAAAGTAGGCTCTTCTAGAATTTTCTCAATTGTTCTATGAAAGGGAGGCCAAAGGAGCATCAAAAAGAAGGATAGACCACAAATCAGTTAATATAGTATTTTCAAAGTCTTCTTATTCTAGTTGTAGTTTACTTAATTTAGCCTAGGATTTTTTCTAGTTTGTAGTTTCTTATAATACATCTTTCTCAATAAGATCAACTTTTTCATCTCTATCTTTTAAAAATATCTCTCTTGGTATCTAGAGTAGGGTAGCCACTGGGATCCACAATCATTAGGATATCACATCAATTAGGATATCTATTTGTAGATTCCTAGGGACATGCAATTAACTAAGCCTTATTCGTATTCTCCAAAAATAGTGATTGATGTTCTATAACATGGCCAATACCACATCAACCTAATACAACAGGATTGTCATGGCATTGGAGTTGAATTTTCTCATCTTCAGCAACAACAACAATTGTGGATAATCCACACACCATTGACTCAAGTGAGGCCACCCTTCTTTTGTGTTGAGAATCATCTTTGTTATCACTTAGTAGAGTTTACTTTATAGTGGCCTCACTAATCCACTCAATAGACTAACTGACAATTGTCAAATCCAAGCTTTTTGGCATCATCTTCAGGGAGAATAAGAGGTATGGAAGTCCCGATGCTCAACAGAGCTATCAATTGAAACAATCAATGATGGATGGATAGATCGTCATAAGTGATTGTCATAGAGTCATCCAAATATCATATGACAATAAGAGACTCATAATTATTGGTTGACCAACTTCCACCATGGGAGGGAAAACAATGCCAAAGTCACACCCATGGTTGTTTGTCTAGAGAACTCACTTGACTATGTATTGACAAAAAATATCTTCTTCTTTTTTTATACTTTGTGAACTCAATGCTCCCTAGATGACTGTTAGTGTCATTCACAAATCTTATAAGACTCAATAAAAGTATAAAGTTGAATCTAATTCTTGGTTTCTCATTGACCCACAACCATGATTTTTGTCCATCAATCTTCTGTAAGAAGGATTTCTGACATTTGATAGATCGATACTACCTACACCATCTTTATTTATCCTATGTTGCTTGAAAACAACAAGGTAAAACACAAAATAGGAAAAACATATATGTTGTGAGGATCATCCTCTCATTCCATGAAGTTGAAGCTCAAATCCTTTGACATTGCATGCAGGTTGTTAAGTCCTACTATAGGCTTGTAGAGAACATTCAAACCACTTTGGTGTTAGACTTGTTCATGCAATTCCACTTTTCGATGTGCCCATGCTCAAGTAACACATCCATGGTACTAAAGCTAATATTTTGTTTTAATAGCACATGACATCTAGTTTCATCACTGGCTAATCAAGATGGACATAAGACTAAAGATGTTGAAGCTGGTTCCATGAGAGAGAATGTCAACATTGTTGGAGTTAAATCATCCACTCATTATATCTTTGTAAGACTTATATAAAACAAAGCAAACAAGAAACAACAAAAATATAATTTTCACATTGTTTTCATGGGTGTGACATAATACACTCTCCTTTAGGCTTATTTCGTCCCATTGGATTCAACTTTTCATATGTGAGCAACCAACAATTTCATGTAAGATTCAATGAAAACCAGTTAGCTTACCTTGTATGAGCACAACCAAGCCCTAAACATTAACGAGAAAATCAAAATGATGATTTTGTATTATTCTTCCTACATAGAAAGAGTGAACTTAGCAGGTAACTTAAACCCTTCAAATACCCTTTGTGTGTGCTCATAGCTCCTCAATGTTGCTTGGACCCATACTACATCATACCCTTCACACGCACCTTGAATCATGCTTGGACCCATCTATTTATAGATGGTGAAGTGGCCTTTCTGAAAGAGTCAACACAATTTGTAGCTCCTCATTGTGTGTATCACCATCTTAACATCTGTGTAAATAGTGTTTTCTTACTCTTGAAGAGATCTTACTCTTCAATTTTGTGTCCAGCCAAAGAAATATAACTATTAAGTAAATGATCAAATTTTTCTATCATATTGATAATTATCTAACAAATTATGGTCATGTATTTTTCTTTAATGTCTTATATTTTGGTTGAAAAATTCTTTGGTAGGGTGAATATGGGTGTAATGGGCAAGAGAATAGGCCACATACTCAACTTTTAGTATTCTTGTTACCTAACTTTTCTAAATTTTGGGTGAAGGAGACAACCTACCTGTGGATCCATAATTTATCACCACTAGTTATGATCCGCTGCTAGACTCAAATGAACTTCAAAACTTGAAAGTAGAAAATAAAAAAATGTGTCTTATATGCCTTGCACCAAATGATACTTCATTCCTAGTATGTCCTTAAACTGCAACCTGTTAAATTATTGTTTTGGAGATTACAAGTGTCGCTTAAGAAAGGAAAGAGTAGCTGACCTGTAAAGTTAATGGTTGAGCAAGAATTCATGGTGCTCCTATAGGCAATATCACATTTTGAAGAAGACTTTGTTCTAGTGACATACTATTGAGACTTCAATATAATATGTTCTTTTACTTCTCTCTAGATGTGATGGATTTAGGGAACTTTTTAGGGTTGGAACTTGGACAAATAGCCTATGTAGTGAACTATGTGTTACAAAGCATGTATTTAACCTCAAGTTGCACAACTTTCAATTGATATTCTGAATTTGGGTGCAGCAGACGCTACACCTTGGCTCAATGTATATCCACGACTGCTTTCTAATTAGGTTGTTTGGAGAAGAGACCACATTTGTAGTTTTCACATAGTGAGTTGATTAAAAGCTTTTAAGAGCATCAAGCTAGAGGTTACGGTAGGATTGAAGTCCTAAAATTCGAATGTTATATTAAGGAGGTTTCTTCTCAATAAGCAAATTGTGGCATAAGGTGAAAAACAATAAGATATTGTTATGCACCAGAATGAAACAACTTGAATGACATGGTGATCCCACTGCTTTGAGTTATTCGGGTGTGGGGCATGCTATAGGGTGATAACCTTCAACCTCAAGAAGAAACTTAAAGTTCATTCGAAATTGGATGAGTTGCAGATCTTGGGAAGTCCTCAACTATCCGATAGTTCATGGTCAGTCCAAGCCCTATCGCCTTTCTGAAGCAACCGAGTTTTGGGTCAAAATAAGGTTGGAGACTCGACAACCTTTGGAGTTTGGGTTACCTCAAGATAAGATTGACAATGGTAGCTTGATATGCTCACAATATGTGTGTCATATCTCCCTTGATACAACTCGGAGTGATGCGATTCTTAGTTAGAAAATAAATACGTAAAAAAAACTTTTATTTTGATAAAAAATAGATTTTCAGTGAACTTTCTACTCTTATCGAGAACTAGTCAGTTGCTTGGTTATCATAACTCGTGACAAGGATTGCTTATTTCTATTTTCACTCCCCTGTCTAAAGTTTGATTTATGGTCTGCTCTTGATTTTGCAAGAAAAAGACACATAAAAGTTGCCAAAAATTATGAATCGAACAATTTCAACTAGAATCAGACAAGTGATGGTGCTTCCTCAAAAAGGTATATTGAGTCAGTTTAGACTTCAGATACCTTTGAATGGATTGATTGCAAATGATAAAACGGATGCAACTAAGAATTACAACTTGAAAATGATAAAAAAAACTAAGGAAATGAAATGAATGAGAAGTTGATGTGTGTTCAAGGTGGGTAGCGACCACCTTTTATAGTTGAGGATGGATTTATTGCAAATTCTCTCCACTTCTCCAGATCACTACTCAACTTGTGATTATAATGGCTCATCACTTATTGGTTTTCATAGTGCCTATTTTGGTTCAGCCACGTTGGCGAAGGGAAATTACTCCCAAAAGTGTCTCCTCGTATACCATGTAAATTTTTGGCATTAAAAGATATTTAGGATCCTCCAAATAGATCACATAGGAATTAATTTAAAGTGGTGAGGAGAAATGCTTTAATATAATTGGTGAGCTATCTGAATAGGGATCCACATGCCGAACTGACCTTGTTATTCATGAGTGTTAAGAAGTACCCTACAAAAGGGCCCATTGTGTATAGGATAGATATTTATCAAGGAAATGCCTTATTAATTTGGACGCACTTCCCCATGTGGAAAAGTTCATTATTGTTACGTCCACTATGGCTTAAATCATCTCAGTATTTGCCCATTAACATTGCTTCACTTTGAGAACAAATTGTTCCAACACCTCATTCTTACGTGAAATCCCCTAGAAAACAACAAAAGGTGTTCAAAGAACATATAAAGCATGATATTTAGCTTTTACAAAAGGTAGATATGGCCTAAGATAGAGCACCATGGTTATCAAAAGTCTCTATGGCAAACCCAACATGAGACAGCTGATTTTAGTTTCAGGTTACTCTATTTGCTTCCTATATCAATACTCAAACAATTTAGGAAGCTTATGCAGTACTAGATACTACAATTATAGGAAGTTTTGTATCTCATGCTCATAAGAGAATGAGCCCAAGATGATCGAAAGGATGTGGTTTTAGTTACAGTACCTCAGAAGAACAAAAAATAAGAACGGGTTATTCTTATCTATACTTCATCTAGAACACAATTGATATATAATGATGCCTTTGATAACTTTTTTCCTTTGTAGTAGTTGTAAAACGTAATGGTGCAAAATTACTTGTAATCCACATATATAGCTATATATGTGTAGGAAAATAGGTAGATAGATATAAAGACTTTTTTCTATCACAACAAGAGGTTGAAGTCTAACACACACACACATGCATGCACATCCCATGAGTCAAACTCACTATTGTAAACAAAAAAAAAATCGCTTGTACGAACTTAAAACTTTGTTTACAAAAACATGCGCGAGCATACTAACAAGTTTACTCAAACTTGAAAAGAAATTTATTTGACTATCTGGCAATTTGTGGGAAAGTAGATTCTTGTCGACATAGGCCTTCTTGAATCAACGCTCAAGGATTAGCCTAGATGCTTAGGAGGAGTGCTTTTGGAATCCAGAGTTTTTCCAAAACAATTTCGATTCGAAATAGCCTTTTCTAAAATTACATTGATTTCACTTAGGCCAACCAAGTTCACTTCTACAAAAACAGAATTGGTTATGTTTTGCGGCATGGAAGTTTGTATTTTTCTAGAGGCCCTTTTCAGGATCCAAAAATCCCAAGAATTTTACCTCAGTGAACATGAGGTGCAAGACTTTTGTTATAGACATGTTCGGCTTCAATTTGAGTCTGATCTTTAATGATTTTTTTATGAACTTTATACATGTCTAAAATTTGTAAAAATTTTACCAGATATTGATTTTTGTGTGTCACTCACAAACAAAATTTAGTAGCATTTCACTTGGAAATGGTGGCTGAAAAATTTGGAGATCACACAAAGTCTATATAGTATGCTAAAATGTGCAATAAAAAAGACAAGATTTTTTTGTATCACAACAAGAGGTTAAAGCCTAACACGCACACACATGCATGCACATCCCATGAGTCGAACTCACTACTGTAAAACAAAATCATTTTATGGAAACTTAAAACTTTGCTAGCAAAAACGTGTGCGAGTGTGCCAAAAAGTTTACTCAAACTTGCAAAGAGATTTATCTTATTATTCAACAATTTATGGGAAAGTAGGTTCTTGTCAACGTAGATGCTTAGAAGGAGTGATTTTGGAGTCCGGAGTTTTTCCAAAACGATTTTGATTCGAAACAGTTGTTTCTAAAACGATGTTGATTTCACTTGGCCCAACTGGGTTTAGTTATGTGAAAACATAATTGGTTATATTTTAAAGCATGAAACTTTCTATTTTCTAGAGGCCCTTTTTAGGATCCAAAAATCTCGAGAATTTTACCTCAATGAATACTATATGCGAGATTTTTGTGTTTCAAGTTGAGTGATCTTTTATAAATTTTTTTATGAACCTTATAGACGTCCAAAATTTGTGAAAATTTTACCAGATATTGGTCTATGTATATCACTCACAAACAAAATTTAGCAGTATTTTACTTGGAAATGGTGGCTAAAATATTCGGAGATCATACAAAGTCTATGTAGTATGGTGAAATGTAGAAAAATTTTCTTATGAAAAATAATGATGCATTTGGTTAGAACTTTAATGGTTTAGTGATCACTCAAAGAATTTTGTTGAGGACTTGTATTCGTATAGGAGAAACTCATCTACATATAGATGTCTGAGCATCTCTTAAAGAGGATTTCTTGCTTGAAAAATATATGTGATCATAGCCTAATGCCCTCCCGCAACATAAACTTACGATTGATTAATCCACCATAAGAGTGATTACATACTCATGTCATCGAATGTAATCATGGTAGTTATGTCCCTCTTATTGCTTCTTGAGTTGAGTTAGAGGCAATCAATCCACTCAAGAAAGGAAAGAGAAGATGACATAACACATAAGCATAGAAAAGATGAGAACATATAAGATATATCGTATCCAGCATGTGCATGGACGTTGTGTGCCAACGCGTGGTGGTTAGTGGTGGCGCTTCGTGCCCGGTAGTGGCACGCGTGATGGCCAGTAGTGGCTTACTTGGTGGTCAGTGGTAGTGCTTTTGGTGGTCGATGGTGGCACTTTTACCTTTTCTTGCTCTCTGGGTTAATCTCTTTAACCTTTTTGGACCGCTTTAACCTTTTGATGGGAGTAGGGTCGCTTGGTCTAGGATCTTCCTCAATAAAGGGTATTTTGGACTTTTTGGTTTTTTTGTTTCAGAATGTCAACTTTGTCTTTTTTCACTTAGTGAGTTGATCCCTTTAATTGTTCTAACATTCTCATGGGTCTAGGGTCACTTCATGTAGGATCATCCTCAATCAGGGGTATTTTGGATTTTCTACTTGATGCTTTTCGCTTGAGCTTGAGCCATCGCCAAACTCAAGTCTTTTGAGTTTTGAGGTCCTGCTCCTTTCTCCTCCACATTTTAAACTTGTTAGTTCTATTTTTTGTCTTTTAAATATTTATTGTTATAGGGGTAAAATGGTTATTTTATAAATATTTTGTAGGTAGAACTTATTTTGGAGCCAAATGCCCCATTTTAACTTCTATAATCCCTTTCTGGAAGAAATTATGCTTGAAACAGTGACATTTTGCTAATACAGCCATGAGGGCAAAATGATCATTTTTTGTATTTTGCAAAAGTTCGAAATTTTTTGTAGGACTTTAAGTACCCGTCATTTTTAGAAAATTTTGGGTATTTATAGATATCTCTCTTTGTCATTAACCAAATTTATTTGGTTCATAACAAAGAATAACTCTACTAAAAAAATTCTTCTAAGATTTCATTTAAGAGTTTGAACTTTCTCTTTTCTTGATAGGGGACTCATTTTTTGAACTTGTGTATTCCTAACTCTGGGAGAGGACTTTTAGCAAAAGGGGACTTCATGGATTCAACGAAAACAAGGCCATTAGAGATGCACATGAGCATGAGGTGTGTAAGATGCAATAGATGAATCAAGTGTATTGAAGACTCTACGAGACATTTTGGAAGCTTAACGAGATCTCATGAAGGTTGGTTACCCTACGTGGGATGGACTCTATGTTCATCTTCTTGACGCTTTGGGATTTTGTAAAATTTTTTTTGAAAGGTACTCTTCCTTAGTTTTCATCTAATAGGACTTTCATCTCCTATATTTATGTTAACTTCAGTCTTAGTTCTCCGTTACTCCTGCGGAGCTTTTTGTTGTTGGAAAACTTAACAATATTTCAAAACTCTATTTTTCATACTATAAGGCCTAATCCCCAAACAAAATGATATTTAAATTGGTAGGTTCTATTCTTACTTTAGGACTATAATGATAAATATTTTCTCCTTTGGGATAAATGGTATGCGGTACAAGGAGAATTCTCACGGTCCCTTCTGAAGCGTCCATTGGTATAAAAGGGAAATTTTGATGAAGGCCTGCTTACTCTTTCAACTTTAGATTTTCTTAAGACTTTTCTTTCTTTTATAGAAAGACCTTTATATTGGGGGTTGATTTTTTTCTTTTTTCCTTCTTTTCTTTTAGCTTTCGAGGCATTCGGACTTTGCCCTTTTTTTGTTGGAGGGAATGAGACGAGAAAACAACTTATCCCTTTGGATACTCGATCTAATTAATTATGCCCTTTTTCATAATAGTGCATACTATTTGAAAATATTTTATTGTTTTGAACTAGGCCCTATCTTGTAAAATAAGGACTTTTGAAATGTTATTCAATGATTTTTAAAACACTCCACCATTTAGTTGAGAACAAATTCCTAATTAAGAAACGTATTCTCAACTTAGTCCCCTCTTCAAGAAACTAAAGACAGATTTTTGCAAAATCATTTCAAAAGAATTGGTGGTAGACTCTAGACATGATATTTCTTAAGATATTGGGTGTTCATAGGGTCTGCCAAGTTTATTTCCTCTGCATCAATTAACCAATATGGAGTGTGAGTTGTTGCCCCTCTTATAACATAGGGACCTTCCCAATTGGGCTGCCATTTTCTAGACAATATGGACCTATTTTCTCAAAAGTTTGTTGAAAGGCTCACATCTTATTACCAAATTAGAGATGAATCATCTAATGTCTTAGAGGTGACCCTGGAGGATCCTAATTTGAGTTAGGTTGAAAGGTAGAGGCATGTCTATGATGACCCAATACTTAGAGGGGTCGACGTCTATACCCCTTTGGCTAACCATAAACTCTAAAAGTTTCTCCGACTTATCTCTAAGGGAATTGATATTATTTTGACAAGTTTTTATTGGTTTTTCTTCTGAAAATTTCAGTTTTTCATACTTTTAGGATTTTGTAGATAATACATACACAATATACAAAATCCAAGGTTAGAATCATGTCCAAGGAGGGACTTAGGGTTCAGGTGCATCAAGAATGCGCACCCGGAGTGTGAAATGGTTGACATTCTTACAATGGATCCTAAGTGAAACCAGATATACCCCTAGGGGTGGACGATGTGAGTGCATGTGTATGCCAAGGGAGAACATGGTTGATCCCTTGCTAGATGGAAAGGCATGGGTTATAAGGGAAATTGTGTCCGATCCCTCGATGGGTATGTGGAGGTTAGGGTAAGGCATGAACGACCCATTAGGCATGCATGGGCTTGGACATGAGCCTCAAGTTGGTGCGAGTGTGGATATGATTGCGCCCAAAGGATGTGATGCACTCATAGGAAAGGGGAGCCCAAAGAGCCCACACTCCCATGGCACAATGGGAGAGGATGGGGAATGGTCTTCAAGGAGACCAAACCCAACAAGGGTAGCTTCAAGCTTCACATATGAGTTGGGCTTGAGCCAAGGTTAGGTTTGTGGTCTCATTTGGACTTGGACACATGGAACTTAGATGAGTCATGGCCGTAGGCTTGGGTTTATGATGCAAACCTACCTCAAAAGAATTTGTTTATGCATGATAGGGTTAGGTGTACCTAAAATATCAATGTATGCCTTAGGAGTAACCATGTCTATCAAGTCTACTAAATTTGGATTTGACTCATGTCTAGCTTGATTTGAATCGAGACTATAGCCAATACGATACAATAAACTCATGTCTAACCACAAAAATAAACTCATGTTTAACTATAGGCTGTCATGAGTCAAATCAAGCTAGACATGAATTTCTCGATTCATTTACCAACTTACCTATAGGTAAACATATTGGTGTGGGGCTCTTTTACTATATATATGTGTATATATATAATTATATAAATTCTTTTCTAGAATTTGTGGGCACATAGAGTTATAGAAAGAACTATAATAAACTATAATAGTGTCAAAGCCATGCCAATTATGAAAGGGGCATTTAATATGGTGGTGTAGCTAAGTAAAAAAAAACAAGAGCATTGGAGACGTGGGGCATGTGTATTTGCCATAATAGCAGAAGCTATCTTTTCCTAAAAATGATAGAAAAAATAACATGACTTTTGGAAGTAGATATACTTTTTTAAAAACATTGCAATAAAGTTTACAAAATTAAGCTATCTTTTTCAGTTAAATGATAATATAACACAAAACATAGCTCATCCAAGATCAATAATGGACCTGAAACATTTTTTGGGCTGCAGTGAAGTTCAAAGGGGGGAATTCGGGTTGGCCGATCCATGTAATTCTTCAAACAACTCACTCAACTAAGTGTAGACTTTCGGGATTTCGCCGGATTTCTGACCAGCATAACGTCCCTTACAACCTTGCCCATGATCAGGTCTACCACTGATGTAGCATACCTTGCTTAATGTGGAAAAAGGTTTTATTTCATATTCTTTCCATAATGAATTATTTTCCTAAGACATTAATACTTGGTCGAACAAATATTTTATCTTGACTCAAATATAAATGTAAATCAAAAGTGTAAAGAAGGGAAAAAATGAACCATGTATACTAAACAACATTATTGGTGCAGGACTTTTAGCGCACTTTGGAAATCCATCTTTTGGCACATTGAATGGGTTTGTGGATGTATGAGTGTGATTTAATGCATGGAATGCATGTGAATGATTTACTAATCCTACTTGAAAAAGGAGAGGATCGAGTAGGGAGTTTTGGGAGGAATGAGTCTTATGCATAATACATTTTTCTAGCTTGACTACCTTCCTATGGTGAGAGCAAGCTTCCTTGTGTGCATCCCAAGGTGTCTCTAGTTCATGCATAGCTTTGAGCTCCCTTTGCTTTGCTAGATCTTTATATTCATCCTTCAAGCCTAGACTCATGCAACACTCATTCTCTTGTGTGCTTGTTTCTTTGGGAGAGAAAACCTTTGAAGGGTGTGAAGTGGTACTCATGGGAATGGAACCCATCGAAGCGCATGTTTTTTAAAAATATGGGATGACTTCATTGAAGAAGACCTCATGCCCCTCTCTACATGTGAGCCTAGGAATGTAAATTCATTTTCCTTTGTTCTTCTTTTTTAAATTTTCAGTTTCAATTTTCACAATTTCATCACTTGTAGTTTTTAGATTTTCAATTATTTTTTATTTTTGAATATTTTCTACAAGGCTTTGGTTTTTTCAAATATATATATTTTTTTTAGTAGAGGAAGGGGTATTAGGAAGTGGATGGCTAGTAGGGCTAGGAAGAGATAGCTCAATCCAAATACTTGCTACTTTTGTGGGCTTATATCCTTCATTAAATTTTGAGGTCGATTTGGTTCTCCAAGCATGGTTTGTCTTCCTATAGAACTGAGGTTGCTTCTCATGGGAAGAACATGACTCAATTGCATCAGCTTCTTGACTAAGACAGTGATCTCCCTTTCAATTTGTAACTCTCTCAACTTTTTTTTAGAAAGGTGATTCTATCCTCTCGAGCTTAAGATAGTGATTTGAGATAAAACTGATTTTTAGAGCTTGAGAAGGCCTTGCTCGATATATTTCTTAAGGAACCTGATGTATGGTTCGAGGTTTTGAACTTATAATTGGAAGTTTTGGAACTATGGTCAAGTTTTGAAAAATGTTTAAAACAAGACTTGAAAATCAACTTGCTTGGAAAGAGCTCAACATGATTGAAATGACTCCTTTAAGACCTAAATCCCACCACACATTCCATTTCATTTGTTGTAAACAAAAATTTTCATCTTATGTAAACTTAAAACTTTGCTTGCCAAAACGTGTGCGAGCGTGACAATAAGTTTACTCAAACTTGCAAAGAGATTTATCTTATTATTCGGTGATTTGTGAGAAAGTAGGTTCTTGTCAATATAGGCCTTCAAACCGGCGTTCAAGGGTCAACCTAAATGCTTAGGAGTGATTTTGGAATCTGGAGTTTTTCCAAAATGATTTTGATTCGAAATAGGTGTTTCTAAAAGGATGTTGATTTCACATGGCCCAACCGGGTTCAGTTATCTTAAAACTGAATTGGTTTATTTTATGGCATGGAAGTTTCTATTTTCTATAGGCTCTTATCGGGGTTTAAAAATCTCTAGAATTTTACCTTAGTGAACATGAGATGTGAGATTTTAGTAAAAAAATATATTTATATTTTTGGGTCCCTTGATGATAAAAAAAAATTGAGAGGAGCTTTTAATCGAATGCTATTATAAAATCTAAACAGTTCTTGTGACTTCTCAATAAAATATTTGGATCTTTGTTCTTGGGTTTTCTACTTTATCAACTTTATTAATTTAAAAAGTTGTGGAAGTTAGATTTAACCACTCTTGTGGGATTTTGACACCTACAGACCGCATTTTAATGGTTTTATTGAACGAGTGTCATGATATTTTTGTCATAGATAGGTTTTGTTTCATGTTGAGTCTGATCTTTGATGATAACCTTATACAGGTCTAAAATTTGTGGAAATTTTACCAGATATTGGTCTATGTGTGTGTCACGAATAAAATTTAGCAGCATTTTGCTTGGAAATGGTGGGTAGAAAATTCAGAGATCACACAAGGTTTGTGCAGTATGCTGAAATATGCAAAAATTTCTTTATAAAAAATAATAATGCATTCAATTAGGTACCTCCCTTTTATAATGATATTCTACGAAAATGATTGTCTACTCTTGAAATACTATGGTTCGAGGCATCAACTCTAAGCTTACAACATGAATGAAACAATGAAAGGGGTTAAGGAGGTCTCTTGAAGCATTCTCTCTCTAGATCTCTCCCTTTCAATCTATCTTCCTTGGATGAACTCCTCCTTAGGTTGGGAATGAGCTTCTTTATGTCCTTCTTGGTTGGGCCACTCACTCTTGGGCTTCTCCTTCTCTTTTTTGTTCGCCAAGGTCTCTTATTTATAAGCACCAAACCAAATTGAATTTTTTCTGACTTAATGGACCTGATTCGGATCCAAATCCAATTCATCAAGGGACCTACCCTACTGCACAACTGTTGGAGGACATCCACATGTGGGAGGAGCATCTGGACACGTGTAGCACATGAGAAGGTTAGATGAGCTGGAAGATAAGTGGAGACCGTTGGCGCACGCTAGCACATGGGAGGTGGGCGTTGCGCATGCACGCCAACATGGTCATTGTGCGTGGGTGCCTTGTGCCAACACTGTGTTGCGCATGGTGGTCGATAGTGGTGCATGTGATGGCTAGCAATGGTTCACTTGGTGGCCAGTGGTAGTACTTTTGGTAGTAATAGTAGTACTTTAACCCTTTCTTGCTCTGTGGGTTAATCTTTTTAACCTTTTTGGACTGCTCTAACCTTTTGATGGGTGTAGGGTCACTTGGTATAGGATCTTCCTCGGTCATGAGCATTTTATATTTTTTCCTTAGGCTTGAGCCATCGCCAAATTGGAGTCTTTTCAGTTTCTGAGGTCCTACTCCTTTCTCCTCCACGTTTTAAACTTGATAGTTTTTTTTTGTCTTTTTAAATATTTATTTTTGTAAGGGTAAAATGGTTATTTTGCAAATGTTTTGTAGGTAGAACTTATTTTGGTGCCAAATGCCCCATTTTAACTTCTACAAAAGAAAGCCTTGAAGACAAAATGGTCATTTTTTAGATTTTGTAAAAGTCCTTATTTTCAAAAAATTTTGAGTGTTTACAACTACCTACACAATGAAAGTCGAACACTATACATAAAGATTTTAAGGAGAATGGAGTGGAGTACGTTAAAAGGCATGAAGAACATATTGTTACAAAGAAAATATCAAGGTAAATAGGATGTGCTTTTGATTGAGGGTTTAGGAATTAACTATGACTTCCGTTAGAAGTAGTTCCTTATGAAGGGGCCCTTTGTATAAGATAAGTATAAATATTGATAAAGGAAATTCCTGATTAATTTGGATGCACTTCTCCATGGGAAAAACTTCATGTAATGTCTACTATGACTTCTATTCTTCTCAATGTTTAACCATTGATATTCTTTCACTTTGAGAACAGATTGTTTAACACCACATTGCTATGTAGAATCCCCTAAAAGCCTCAAGAAGTGTTGGAAGAGCACAGCATGATATTTAGTTTTTATAAAAGATAGGTGTGGCCTAAGATGGAGCACAATGGTGACCAAAAGTCTCCATAGCGACCCCCCGAATGTGAGGAAATGCTTGATTTAACTTTTAGGTTTTTTTATTTGTTTCCTATACCAATACTCAAACAATATAGGAAGCTTATACAGTGATATATACTATGATTAGGGGAAGTTTCATATCTCATGCTGATAAGAGAATAAGTCCAAGATGATTGAAAAGATATGGTTTTAGTTACAACACCTCTAAAGAACAAAAAAATAGGATGTTTTATTCTTATCTATACTTCATCTTGGACACATTTGATGTGTAATGATGTGCCCTTGATAACTTCTCCCTTTTGGTAGTTGTAAAAAGTATTGGTGTAAAATTACTTGTAAACCAAGAAAAGAGTAAGAAAAGTTTTTAAAAGATCATGATATACATAGAGAGAGATTGCAAAGATCTCATTAATAGATTGACTTGTGATACATAAATTCCTTTTGTTTTTGGTTATGATAGGATATTGAAGCCTCACACACACATGATACCACATTTTGTAACACTCCACAAAAAGCTGACCATGCCATGTAGCTAAATTCCATAGACCATTGTGAATTCAATGGTAGTGTAACCCAATAAAGATAAAATTTTGACAATATTCATTTTATATATAAAATTAGTTTCAATACATGCGGTGGTACAACTAAAGAAAACCAATACAACTATCTAGAATCCAACCGGATACCATGTTGTTGTGGGTATGCTATCCTCAATACTATACTTCCTCAATCAACGCACTACCTTTGCTAACAAGATCCTTTAATATTAAACAAAATATAAGCACTAATAACAATGCTCGTAGGTGGATGTATTTCTTTTTAGATGCATTCTACTAATAGTTTTGAATAATTTAAATGATGCATGTGATTATGAATTATCTTGTAAATGCTTTGAAATGATTATATAATAGTTTACTTAATGTGTATATTAGAAATTGCTTTATTGTGTATGTTGATACATTGCATTAGTGTTGACTGTGAGTGATATCAGTTGATATGGATCCACCCTCTTCACAATGATATAGGATGTCATTGAATGGTGGAAGATCTTTATCTAGTAGTATTGACTCATTGGTCTTTGTATATGTTGGCAATCGACATGGAGTCATGATCCGTACTCCCAACTGTTGGGACATGTTGTGTCATCGAGATGAGAAGGATGTGGATTCATGGATGGGAGATCAGAGTTTCAGGTGATGCTAATATGTTGGTTACTTCATTAGTCATACGAGCTTACTTGTAGTTTGTATTTAGCAGTTCGTGTTATGTATGACATAATTGGGTTAGGACATATTGAGCCTTATGATAAACAAATGAGAGTAATTAGTGTTTTAAAAGGAAAAGGTTTTGGATATTGGATTTGGATATATGATTCTTGATTCTTAAAAATAAAAATATGTATGGACTAGTGTGGATGGATTGGGACTATGAGATGTCTAGATGGACATAACTTCAGGTTTTGTTTCATGAAAGCATGATCCTACTTGTGTGATTTCTGAAAACCATTTTATAGGCATGAGGGATTGGACTTAATAAGTTGTTTAACAATTTGCCAAGGTTGGGACCTAACGAACCTATTGCAAACACTCAAAAATTTTCTCAAAACAATTTGATCTTTCATAAATTATGCTTTTTGAAGAAAATTTGTGGTTCTGGGTCTTTTAAGGATTTTCAAATAAAGATACCTTAAACAAACTTATTTCCACATCAAAATTTTCTAGAAAACTCAAAATAAGGGTATTTTGCACCTCTCTCAAAAAATCCAACTTTGACAAAAGACCAAAAAAATGGTTGATTTGCCCTCAATGCCAAATTGGCGAAATTCTACAAATTCAAATGATTTCTTTCAAAGAAAAGATGGTTTCAAACAAGTTTTTAAAAAGAAACAAATGGAAATGAGACATTGGGAATCAAACCCACAAAATGTTTGCAAAATATCAAATTTATAAAAACCTTTGAAATCCAAAACAAATAAAATCCAAATTAGACCTCAAAAACTCACCCGATCAAGAATAGTCCTACTCCGAGACCTTACATGCAAGGGTTAAAGAGGTTTGAGACCCTACACCCATCAAAATGACACCCTACACCCAACAGAGGGTTAAAATAGTTGAAATAGTAAAAAGTAACTCATGGAGCGAGAACAAGTCACCCATGCAAACAAACACTAAGGATGAGGCTCAGTTGTACTCTAAAAAGTATTTGAAGATTTTGATAAAACTTGATATTTTCAAATATATCTCAAATGAAATGATTTTAAATAATAAAAAAAGAAATGTTTGAAACCATAAAATAAAATTTTACCTAAATCAAGTAGAGCAGAATCCAAAAAAGCTAGGACAAAAGTAGAAGAAGTAACTCCAACAACTCCAAGGGATCAATTCAAATCAAACCCACACAAAATCAAATCAGGCTCGAGACCAACTACGAAGCCTAATTCAATTCAAAGAGATGTACGAGGCAATTCAGGGTCAGATCAAACCCAACCTAGCAGGATTCGACTCAATCCCAAGCAAATCAAGACTCCAACCCAGCTTGAAGAAAAGAATTAATCAAGGCAGAAATCAATTCAAAGCTCCAATACAAATAAGATCTTGGTCTAAGAAGAGGAACGTCCAAGGCCAAATGCACAAAAGTGATTAAATTCAAGGCAAGGATAGATCTTTTCCAAGTCTTACATTAAGTTAAATGACCAAAGTCCAAAGAAGTGTTGAACCAAGTCATAGCTACAACATATGGTTGGGCGAAAATGGTTCAACATCAAGAGGCACTTGGTTTAAGTTCAAGTCAATAAAAGCCTGAATTGAATCAAGGAAATGGCAAGCTAATCACATCATGCAACATGCTAAGGTGAGCCACACTCTAGCCAAGTCAAGCAATGGGGCGGGCTAAGGCATATCATGAACTGCACCTAGCCAAATGGGATCGACGAAGGATAGGCTCGTATGAGCTTAGGTTGCACCCAAGCTCATACCAGCTCACATGGGTTCATGGGGGACTACTCCTCATGCCCCACATGACCCATGTTCAACCACATATCTAAAAAATTGAGTTGGATCAGGATCCAAATCAGGCATCCCATTAAAAGCCCAAAACCGATCCATGGAAGGGCCTAGAGCCCCCTTGAAAAGCTATAAATAGGGGCTTGGGGTGGTGATATGAGGGGAGGAAATCAAAGGAAAATTCCAGTAGCTAGAGAGGAAAAAAAAGAGAAAGAGAGAGAAGGGAGTCGCCCCTTCCCAAGTGGTCGACCACCAAGATCCTGCAGGTCTCCATCTTCTCCAAGGCTTCATTTCGGTCTTCAGGTCATCTCTTCCCTTCTCCCTTTTCATTACTTTCTTATTCTTTTTAATACAATTTAATGGGGTTATAATTAAGAAGATGATGCCTCCACTCTTGATATAATATTTGAGGGGTTATGTTGCCCAATTTCTTTCATGCTTATGGGTGAATTTTATGTGTTTGATTCATAGTTTCTTTTACCCCAATATACATTGTAAAATCTTATATTTCATAATCCCCTCTATACTTATGCTTATACTTTAATTGTTGTGGATTATATTTCAATTCGGTCTACGCATCCATTTGTTTTCTAAAAAAACTAAAAACTTTGTTTTTTGCATCTTGTATTTATTTGATTGCTAATTTCTCTCTCCTTACTCAGTGACCCGAATGTGATGAAATTTGGTACACCCAACCTACACACATAGATCTCTTACAAATTTTAGGATCGTTTAAGGCTATGAACAAAATTAACAAAAACGGAATAAAAACGAAACAGAGTCTGCCAACCCTACACATCGTGCAACAGAGGTTGGGTCAAAGTCTAACAAACCAATGAAAATCAGCAAGGGAAAAAGACATAACTTTCTAACAAGACTAATTTTATAAAAATCTAAGATCTCATTGCTGAGATACAATCACTTCTTTAAGCCTCTATATCTCTATCACAGATCTGTCCCGAATACTAGGGTAAGAAATTTTTTGACATTTAATTCTACATATACACAGCACAACAAATAATAAAAAAATAGTTTGAGAATTTGTACATCATGATCTACTTTGTATAAAATTTTGAGGATTTTTGGAGATTTGTAGACTATCAAAAAAATTAGGAAAATAGGTTTCTGAAAACAAAATCAGTTTCTGTTTTTCAGAATTAGAATGGTTTTTGAGTCAAGTAAGGAATTCACGATTTTTGCAAGTTTGCTTTAAGTTAAATATGATTTTCAAAGCATACTGGATTTCAAAATAATTTTCAAGCACCTAGATTAACCCTTGAGCGTTGGTTCAATAAGGTCTAAGGTAAAAAGAATTCACTTACCCACATTCGCCAAGAAGTCAGAAATTTTTACCAAACTTTGCTAGTTTAAGCAAATTAGCTAGCATGCTCGTGCACTCGTAGTTTGTGAATTGAGTTTCAAGTCTCTACATAGGCTTTGGAACCAAATTCATATCTACACCTGTGTTAGGACAAGATGAGGGATCAGGGCCCTCCTAAGCCATGGCTGATGCATGACCTAGGAAACAAATTCATCACCTACATGATGGGAGTCTATGAGTCTTGCCAGATGAGCTAATGCTCTACGTGCAGTGATACATAAAGATTTGAAGGAAAGTGTGGAGAATGTTAAGAAGATGAGACTATCACAGTAAAAATAGTTGAAACAAGAATCAACCAAGGGAACTCCAACATGTTGGAAAGAAATGGCGAAAAAGAACTTTGGAGAAGTCAGAGGAATTACTAAAGAATCTCACAAACGACAATAATTAGAGGAAGAAAATAGTATGGGAAGAAGCCCCAGGGAATACAAGTGTGTTGAGCGGAATCATGGGTTTGAAAATGGAAGTGATGTATCACCTATGACTGTGCCTAGAAGAATATTATATTGGTTAAGAACAACAATTTATATAGGGTAGTTGTGTGACAACATAGGTACATGATAGTGTGCATAAACTCTTGGTTTTAGCAAGAATGTTGGAAGTCCGGCATGATTTCCAATTGCCAAACCGTGCACTGATTTTATGAATGCTTCCTTTTAATATATAAGAACACAAATATACTACTATAAGCAAAACTGAGAAGGTCCGAACACAATCCAAAAATCATTTTTGAAGAACACAAATTGATTATTTTATGTCGAAGGATGTAAGGTTACTTGAAGAATGAGGTTAATTGTTCCTACCAATTAAGTTCTCTTTGGGAGGCAGAGATGGCGCGGAGTAAACTAATGTGGTTGCAGTTGTTGACTCTTTGTAAATAGTGGAGAGATGATCGGAGCGAATTGACTAATCCCAAATACCTCCCCTTCCTATAAACTAACTTTTAATGCAACGTACAAGTGTTTATCAGATCGATGAGGCCCGCATCTTGCTTAGCGTTGTACAAAAAAATTGGTCTCGTTTTTCCGGTTCGTTGAAGTGCATTTTCCACCTTCTACCAGATAGGATCAAGGGCTTGGATCCAAGATCCGAACCGAAGAAAGATGAACTAAGTAAGTGGAGAGAGGATGACCGGATGGATGATAATCTTGACGGGGAAACCGGCGTTATCAGGTTAACGATGAGGACGTACGCGGTAGCAGGCATGGCGCATCATCCACGTCAGATTGACCTGGACTATGCGGACTCCGGCTTCTCTCACTTACGTGTAAATTCCGAAAACGATAAAATTTGATAAGGATGACAACCACGACCTGACCTGTTGTAATTTTTCCTTTCTATTTCTGGTTCCTGATAGAACACCCTCACCAAATGCTAAATTCACATTCTTGTCAACTAGCGTATCTCAAACATTGAATTGCTACTATGTAGCATTCCGAGCTAGTTTCGTGAATACGGCAATCTGTAGATCCATTTGCGAATCTGAGAGAGCTATAAAAAGGGGTACCCCCGCCCATTGTGACTCCTCACAACCCCCGGCATTTCTACACCCCAGATACCTTCGGTAATACATTTCTTTGGATATTCTTTATATTTAGTATTTTCCTTTTACACGCATTATTATTTATTTATTTGGTACCAGTATGATGACGATATTAAGATATCTATATAATACGGGATCGGACATTATACGGTTCCCTGATATGTCCGGTAATTGGCATTTGCCTCTTGTTTTCTTGGTAGGCTTTCGATCGTTTGTTTGGTAGGCTCTATCAAAATGACGGTTACGGTTCCTGGTATGCGTTGTGATTTCCGATCACCATTACTATTTGATGGCGTTTGTGACATTATTATTTTAAGGAATCCGTAAATGTGTTGCTTTAATGGTTGTGAGGGCAGAGCCTGTTCTTGGGGTGGAGGAAGATGAGAAGAAGGTGATGGTACACAACAAGGACGGGACGTCTCAGCTATCGCTGCATCTCGATAGAGGTTTCGTGGTGCCTGAGAGCAATGCATTTGGCCATTCCTTCAGGTAATTTTTCACGATATAATATTTATAATGCTATCTGCTTTCGTAGACAATGACCTGACGTGTTCTTTTGCTTGTGCATTTCTCTCTCCCCTCCTTTTGAGGTTATGAAAACACGTCTGCCACAAAAGAAAGGCTTGGGTTTTGCCACGTGCATTATGTTTGAGAGAGACTTCAATTTGTTCCGTAATTTTAGGAAATAGTCCATTTCAAATTACTTAATTACAGTTAAATGATATGCCATGAGAAGTATTCGAAATAAAATAATAATTTAAGGGAATAGTCTTGCATGAATAAACGCAGAGCCTTAGCTCCCTCTGACTCCCTCATTAGCGGTGGTGAGTCCCATTCCTGGGTGTGCATGTGCGAGTGTTCTCCTATTGTAACAAAAAAAATGTAGCATGTAAATTGGGAATCCAAAGAGATGTGACGCTTCTTCCTGATGTTGATGGCAGCGGTACTGATCCTAAAACTATATATGATAGTTTCCAATTTATGTTTGATTTTTTTTCCTTTTAAAATCAACTTATATTTGCAAATTAATATATGCAGAAATTATGACAAGGAGAGCCAACGCAAGGCCATCGTAGAGAACTTCTACAGAAAGAATCACATCTATCAGAGTTATGAATTCGTATGTCTGTCTAGCACTCGTTTTTCTGTTTCTTTTGGGGTCATATCTCGTCATAGAAATGTGGCTGGATAAGGCCTAGAAAAACCCAGACTGTTTCCTGCACTGGGTGTGGTCGGTCAGCTGCGTGGGCGCTATTCTCGTGCCTGCATTTTAAAACAACGTCAAGTCTCAAATTTTTAAAACAACAGATCTGTTACCGGACATGAATTCTAATTCTGACTTCAAAGTTGGCCAAGTTTGGCTTGTCTGCCAAATGGACTTGCAGCTGCCTGACCCAGATCCAACTAGTTAAGCCATGTATCAAAATTAACTATCATTAAGATGGACTGAGAACGCACTGCTACTTATTTTGCATAGGCTAACAAGAAGAAAGAAGAATTTGCAAAGCTGGATAAAGTAGTCATGGGTATCTGGGATTGCTGTGAGCTTCTTCACGACTATGTTGATGAGAGTGATCCGGACCTCGATGAGCCACAGATTGAACACCTCCTCCAAACAGCCGAAGCCATCCGAAGAGACTATCCGGAGGAAGATTGGCTCCACCTCACTGCACTGATTCATGGTAGGGTTGAGAGTAGACTAAGGCCATCCAGGTCTTGACCCAATTATTCTTGGTTCCAGTTAATAGTGTCAATATTGAATTTCACCATATTGCTTGCTTAATCTTTGTTCTTTATGGCAAATTTGGCAGATCTTGGGAAGGTGATGCTTCATCCTTCCTTTGGTGAACAGCCGCAATGGTGTGTTGTCGGTAAGTCACCACAAAGTTTTTCCAAACTCCAGCCTTCTAATTAGGAAAAGTTAATCTATGTAACTTCTTCATGCAGGTGACACTTTCCCACTTGGTTGTGCCTTTGATGAGGACATAGTTCACAGCAAGGTAACCTTTCTCCTTTGAACAATACCCTACTACATGAAGACTAGGTTGGATAGATTGACCCGAACCAAACGAGGTCCTAATGTAATAAGACTATTTTTCGAGTTGTTTACCTGGCATGCTTCTTATATTCGTTTGAATGGAATAAGGGAAAACTCGAAGACTCACTATTTTGGTTCAATATGGTGCAGTACTTCAAGGATAATCCAGACTACGACCACCCTGTTTACAGCACCAAGTTAGGGGTCTATAAAGAGAACTGTGGCCTTGATAATGTCACCATGACCTGGGGCCATGACGAGTATATGTACTTGGTATGTTAGTTCTGGTCGCCTTAGGTATGCAATAACAATGGAATCTAATCAGGTAGCACCGATGCAAAATTTCTCATGACAGGTTGCAAAAGGAAACAAGACCAAACTGCCCCCAGCAGCACTCTTCATCATCAGGTTTCACTCATTTTATGGTAAGTGAAGTGTTTGACTTAATTATGCATGCTTTAATGCGAATCGTGTTCATTTTTCCTGTATGAAGAACTCACTGATTCTTTCGTGCCAGCAATGCACCGGAATGGAGCATACAGATATCTGATGAATGATGAAGACAAGGAAATGCTCAAATGGGTCCTGGTATTCAAGTATGGAGCCGTGTCCACCCTTTAGTCTCATAATAGAACTTGGACTCTACAAGCATTTGATTTCTTCCTTCGGAAAGATGCACAGACACGCACATAGTTACTTTCCCTGTTTCATGATAGCCCAAGGTCCTATGGTTGTAGGCCACAGTGAATGCTGCTAATATATTATCCACTAAATGTTTATTTTGTGCCGTTTCTGGCAGCAAGTATGATCTTTACAGCAAGAGCAAGGTGAGGATCAACTTGGAGGAGGTGAAGCCATATTATCAATCATTAATTGAAAGGGTTAGCACTCCCTTTTTCTCTGTTTTGTGCACGTGCAAATGCGTGCTCTCTCGTACAAGAAAGCACTGTGTAAGCAAGTAATAACGAAAAAGATCGTGTTTTGCAGTATTTCCCTGACAAACTTCGGTGGTGAGATGATAGAAGAGGTCCACGGATTATAAATGCTGGATGATGGTTGGATTATGAATGTCGGAACGATGGTTCAAGTTGGGCTTCTTGTTCACCTTCCGTCTGGCTCTGTGCTCGTATTGTAATCATCCGAAACGTGGATGAGTTCCCTTTCCTCCATAAACGTAGATGTGTTCCGTTTCCTCCACGTGTACTTCCTTTCTAAGTTTAAATTCCCACTCATCACATGATTGGGAATATCATTTATGAAGAGATATTCCATGGGATATACATGTCAAATACTATGTTCTTACCTATATGGGCAACTGTTTTGCGTCTCCCCTTGTCTAACGCCATGTTCAATAGATGTGCTTATGATCCAATGCAACCACATCAAGCAATCAAATACTTGGATGGCGATCTGTAGCCATCTTGCTAGTGGACAGAATACGACAATACTTTTGAAAGCAATTGGGAAAATACAGTAAATCAGTAAATATTCTACCGATATACAAGTGAACTGCAAATAACTTGCTGATTACACAAAATCAAGTTTCTTACTATGCTTCATGAACTATTAATGGTCCCAACCATGCATGAATTGGTTATTGCCCGAACAAACAGTAGAAATAGGTATGCCACAGGAGCTCTACCATGTCAGATGGTTTCTGATTGCTTGACGAAATTAACATTGAAAATTGCAAACAAAAAACCGGAATGCATGGTAACTTTGCTTTTCCGATGATGGTCATGATCCGTGTGATTATCTACTTCTCTAATCTCGGTCTCTGGGATGGTCCTTCATCAATTATTGGGTCTCGGGGATGCTGTATATCTGACGATGTCTGTGCCTCGCCCTTATCAGCATCAGAGGTTTCTGGGGGAATGCATCCTTCAGGAAAAGCGGGTGGAGGAGGTGCTGGAGGCAGCTGTAAGATTGAATTAATTGTTACAAACCTTGGTACGGAACAAGTGGGATCTTTTATGAAATATAAGCCCAACCCGAAGGCCATAAAGTTGCTACATCAGTGAGTCGATTCACAGAGAGAGAGAGAGAGAGAGAGAGAGAGAGAGAGAGAGTTGCCCCTAACCGAGACGGCCCACTTAGAAGTAATATAAATTACAAAAAGTACTTCTGTCCCTGTTTGTTTGTATACACTATCGTTCTTTAAAGCACAGTATTGAAAAACCCAAATCCTTGCACCTTCTCCCAAGGATGATATATGGATTTATGGGAAGAATAATCTTCATGAAGCCTAAAGGAACTGACAAACTGCAAATAATCTAAACTTAAACATGAGCAAGTGAGTAAATAGATCATAATCTGCACATAACGAAACAGACCCGTATTAGAAGTCTTGCTACCATAAAAAATCGATCTCTCAGAAGGTTGTAGGCATGCTAGTATCAAGTGCAACGTGGGGATTTCTAACACAATTCGCTACTCTTACAAGATGCTTTACGATCAATTGCAAAATGCACTATGTAACTAAACATTTTTGTAGCAGACCAAATTTAATATCAAAAGGCTAAATCATGTCAATGTTATAAGGTATTGTTGACTAACAATTAATAACAAGCATTAGTAGCACTAGAGGCATTTGTTCATAAAAAGGAAAAAGGAATTACAGCTTCCAGTAGTGGCTAATGTCATTCAAAGAAAACAGATAAAGTTGGCCCCTCAAGCGTATAACCTTGCAGGCATACAGGAAATGCCGAACTACCAGATAAACATGATGTTAACACGATAATATGGGACAAGAGAATCTCTGATTTTACAAATATCACATGCATGCCCAATTTTAAGGATATGAACCAATCAATAGGATATGAGAAAAGATATTGGTCTTCAAAATACTGAACAATATGTGCTGAACCAGTTCTAAATAGATTGAAATTTTACACAGATCATAGTGATTGACCTGGTTCAATGAAGCTGGATTAGAGTCAGCTACCAATTCTTAACCAATAACTGAATTTTATCCACTGATGACCAGTTTTATCTGATACGGAAGTGAAGGAACATGAAAACTTATCAGACAAGAAACTTCCATGACACCATCAAGCATTAGCAGACTTCTACAGCAAGAAATGCTTAGGTCAGCTTAGCAACCCAACAAAAGCAAACCAGGGCCTATTTGGAGGGGTTCAGGCCTTGGTATTATTGGGCTGGGATTAACGGCCATGATTGCTACAGAATTATGCACCAGTCCTTACAGGAAAAGTGGAGGTACACAATGGTAGACGGTAATAAAAGACTAAGCACCAATATCATTACAACATTGATGAGAACCATGAAAGACAAGTATATTCTGAACATAAATTGATAACATTCTGTATTGGACTTTGCATCGCATTGAGATACAGACCAATTCGGTTGCATCCTAAATTGGATATGACTACCAAATGGCATCTAAGTCACCATACCAAAGTTCCCACTAAATCTATAGATAGTCGACTGTTAATTTGTTTGTTGAAATTGAAGGGTTAGGGTTCCATGCTTAAACCTGGAACACTGTTGCTCATATCAAAGACCCATTCCTATGGGTAAAAATGAGAATGTTGATTATATGACCCATAAAGATCAACTAGAGGCTTCCATTAATCTTTCATTAAATGTAGTTCAATGTATTTTATCTATGCCAGAAGAGAACTGCATGAATTGTATTGATCATTTGGCAAATGAAATGAAATTCTTATGCTTCTACATTCGTCTTCTCCTTCCTTTAGCTTTCTTCATCCCTCTCTCCAGCCTTTTGTTCAACTATGTGTGTGTGTGCGTGCGAGTGTGACACACACATACATCTCTTCTTCCTCTCTTAGTTCTCTTTCCTTGTGTCTCAACGAAGGCCACCTCTTAGTGGCCACCTTCATTGTTTGCGCAACTCAACACTTTCTACACAACAGCTCTCATAATCATTGCCGGTGGAATTTATTGTCAATTTCGAGTCACCATCACTCGCTATCATTTAGGACCCCAACTCTACTGACCATTCTTCCTACCAGAGCCCTTGCCATTCAACAAGAATTGGGAATGTTCACTTTTAATCTTAAACGTGGAAGAAATCAGCAAGAATAAAAAAAAGAAACACAGCATCACAGAATATGGGATTCGGCTTCTCTATGGTTGCCGCCCTCTGTTTCAGATGGCAGTTACTTACACACAGCCCTAATCACAATTAGGACTGCTTTATACAGGTTTATAACTCAAAAGACAAAAGTACCCTTCACTTGACTCTCTAATCACTAACTAAACATAATATCCGAATTGATCCAATTCGGTCCCTCACAATTAACCTGACTTACTCAATAACCTAAGAACTAAGACTACCATACACAAACAATAAACAAATACATATGAAATTATTCCTTTCAACACGCCCCTTCAAGTTGGGTCTTAAATACTTGAAATACCCAACTTGCTGAGAGTCTTCTTCAGATTACATTTAGACACTGGCTTGGTAAGGATATCTGTTAGCTGAGCTTTCGAGCGAGTATGTATAATGTTAAAGATTCCTTCAGCAACTTTTTTCCTAATAAAATGACAATCAATTTCAATATGCTTGGTTCTCTCATGGAATACAGGATTCAAAGCTATCTGTAGTGCTGCCTTACTATCTGTAAGAAAGTTGGCAGGAATCATCTTCTTCGAACCAATTTCTTCCAATAGTGATAAAATCCATATTCCTTCACACATGCCAAGATCAATTGCTCGATACTCCGCTTCTGCACTAGATCTAGCCACTACAGTTTGTTTTTTACTTTGCCAAGAAACCACATTTCCTCCTAAATAAGCAATATAACCTTAAGTAGATTTTCTGTCACTTTTAGAACCAGCCCAATCCGCATCAGAATAGATTTCTAATTCCATGGATGTATGAGGAGTGTACCATAAGCCATAAGAGAAGGTTGATTTCAAATATCTGATGATATGAAAGACCATACTGATATGATGTTTAGAAGGAGAATGCATCCAACGACTAACGTAAATGACTGCGAAGCTGATGTCTGGTCGAGTAACAGTAAGATAAATAAGTTTGCCCACTAATCACTGATATCTTCCAACATCTTCATATGGTTCTGATTCAGCCTCTTTATCTTCCTTAACAATTTCGATAGGAGTAGAACAAATTCTACAGTCTTCCATTTTTGTTTCTTTCAATAGATCCAGGACATACTTCCTTTGGCTCAGAAATAAGCAGTTATCCCTCTGTATAACCTCAATTCCCAAAAAATAATGGAGCTTACCCAAATCCTTCAAATCAAAGAGAGCATGTAAGTCCCTTTTTAGATTCACAATACCTTCTTCATCATCACCAGTAATAATAATATCATCAACATACACAAGCAGAATCGTGAGTTTACCTTCTTGTGAATGTTTAAAAAAGAGAGTATGATCACCTTGACTTTGTTTATAACCTGTGGAGACAATTCATTGTTTTGGTGAATCTTCCAAACCAAGCACGAAGGAGATCGTTTAACCCGTATAACGCCTTAACTTTAACACTGCACACCTTGTTCCTTCCTAGAATAGTGGAATCATATCCAGGGGGGAATTTTCATGCAAACTTCCTCCTCTAAGTCTCCATGACGAAAAGCATTTTTAACATCGAGCTGGTGTGCACTCTCCACCCAAAGTGAGCAAAGAAGGAGAGTAAGATCCTTACGGCGTTCATTTTCTGGCTCTTGGGCGCAAATGTCTCCTCATAGTCAATTCCATAAGTCCGAGTGTATCCGCACTGCCCACCAATCTTGCTTTATAGGTCTAAGTATACCAGCGATTACCACCGATATTTCAAAGTATATATCCATCTCGCACACCAATCGCGCTTTATGTCACACGGCCTTTCCAACACCCTCTCCAAGTGTTCCATTCCTTTCCAATGCACTTTCATCTCCTCGTTCATGGCTTGAATCCTAGTTCTTATCCTTCAATCAACTTCCATGTACCGCGATGTTGGGATTTTTAATAGAATCTATGGCTGAAATGAAACCTACAGTGCTTTGCAAAGAAAGATTTTTAGGAAGAGACAAATTGAGAAATTAGAATTTACTTTGGATTGGGACAATACCTTTTTTTCCACTTTCCTTAATGCAAATGGGTAAGTCATCTAGAGACGAGTCTACACATTATTCAAAAGACATGTTAACGAGGTTCGAACATAGTATGACTAGTATCGGGTTAGGTTCAAAAATAGGAAGTTCGGAGACGCCCTAGGAAAAACTTGTATAAGGATTAGTACCTGCTAGTTCCCTTCGGAGCGGCGATACACCAATACCGTGTGCTGCCTTGACCTTAACCTAGCTGTCAAGTGTGGGGTACCAGAAGAAGACATATGCTGAATTCTTTGTGTAGAGGAGTCGGATAGTAAAGGAAAGGAAGGGCCTCGTGAAAGAATGAAGAACTGCCATTATAAACTACAGTGTTCTCCCTGGTGAGAGCCGAGGACGAGTAAAAAGGATACTTATCTTCATGAAAAGTGACATCCATAAATGACAACAAAAATGGCGACTCAAAAGGTGAAAGGATTTGTACTCACTTCTTGTCAGAGCATAACCCAGAAAAACACATTTGATGGCCGCGAGGATCAAGTTTACTGTGATGCTTAGCAATGCACATATGAACAAATGCTACACAACCAATGACACGAGAAGTGTACAGACTACGTATAATAAAAACTAAAGATAGGAAAGTGAGAGGTCATGTGAGTTGGACCAAAGAATTTATATTACCAAGACACATGAGATGGTAAATCGAATTGATCAAATAAGTTGTGCCACTGGTGTACAATCTTTTCCCCCAAGTATGCAGTTAGGAACGTACATTTGAAATAATAGAGCTCTAGTGATTTCAAGCAAATGATGATTCTTCCTTTCGGCAACACCATTTCTGTTGAAGAGTATCAACACCATGTAAGTTCATGAACAATACCATTGTTTCTTAATAAATAGTAGAGAGAGATTTTGCTAACATACTCCTTACTATTTACTGTAGGCGTATGAAACGTTTAATGGATTTTCCAAATTAGGTTTGAATCCATACGGTATAAACCGGACATAAACAATAGGATGACACCTACGATTTGGTTTCTTTCACTATGAAAAGTCAAGTTACGCTTAGTATAATCGTCAATGAAAGAAACAAACCATTTTAGTGCACAAAATATTAGAGATAGATCACGGGACCCGAACATGAGAGTGGATAAGTGCAAAAGGCTTCAACTAACTTTTATTAGAACTAGGTGAAAAGGTTACGATGGTGTTGGCCAACTCACAAACATCACAATGAAAAGACTCAATGGATTCTTTTAAATAAAACTGACTTATAGACTTAAGCAAAGAAAATGAAGGATGTCCCAAGCGGCTTTGGTGCCATAAAGTCATCTCCTTTCTGCTTTTCTGTAATTGTTATGGCCTGAAATGCTATCATTCTTGCCTCCTCGTAGACGTAGAGCCCGCTTCTGATGCTACCCTAACCAAAGGTCCTCCCCGTCCTCAGATCCTGAAAGAAACATCCAGAGGAATCAAATATTACTTTGCACTGAAAGTTGTGGGTAACAGCAAATACTAATAATAAATTTACTGAAATATTAAGAACATGTAAAACATTCTTCAATACTCCAAATGGTGTAGTGATACTTCCTTTTCCAAGGATGGGTGTATGTGATCCATCGGCCAGTCTAATATTAATTTTTCTGTTGCCAACTGGTAATTATCAAAGAACTCTCTCTTACCCACCATATGATCGGTAGCTCCAGAGTCAATTACTCAGATTCTGGAATGTGAATTGTTTACATTACCATGAGCCATAAATGAGAAGGGGTAAGTCATCGTTGCTTGAGATGTGGCAGCAGTAGTAGAAGTTAAGTAGAAGCTGAATTATCCAGTCGAGCTTTTAACATTTCAATCTCCTTTTTCATATCTGTCAGTAAATCTGCACTATTTTCTGTAGTCTGTTTTCCACTCCGATCACTGCTAAAGTATGCTTTGTTCGGCCGATGTTGATAATATGGGGGTTTACCTACAAGTTCCCAACATGACTCCTTAGTGTGTCTCGATTTACCACAGTGTGTGCAAGTGAGTTTGTCCCTTTCTTCGGAGGTAACTGATGACCAGCCTCTACCACGACCATAGCTTCCTCTACCACGAGAGTATGAAGAAGTAGAGAAATTCCTCCCCACAAATGCAGTCGTCTCTGAATTAGTCTTCATTTCTTTTTCCAGGTGTTTCCTATCCTCTTCTCGAAGTAAAAGGGTATATATTGTATTGAGAGATGGAAGTTCTTCTCTGTTGAGTATATTATTCTTCACGGCTTCATATTCTGGAAAAATACCCCACAAAAGATCAAAGACTTTTCTTTCTTCGAATTCCTCATTTCTTTTATGAGTACACACTTGACACTTTGTTTTGAAATAAAGCTGTAATTTTTTCCATAAACTGCGGAGTTCAGCATAATACTCACTCACTGATCTGCCACCCTGTTTACATTTTCTAATTTTCTCGATGAGATCATATTTTTTGGCTATGTTCTTTCACTGACAATATGCATCTTGAACAGCCAGCCAAATATCTTTGGTAGTTTCCAAGATCATGAATGTATTGCCAATAGAAGGTGTCATAGATTGTAAAAGCCAAGCACTAACAAGTGCATTTTCTCTATGCCATCTTGCATAGAGAGGATCTGTTGATGATGGTTGAGGAATATCTCCAGTAAGGTAGTCCCAACGCCCCCTGGCCATTACTGCAAGTTCAATGGATCGTGCCCATTGTAGATAATTCTTTCCATCCAACTTAGTACTGGTTATTTGGAAAGCTTCCCCTTTATCCACTATATTATTGTCATTTTTCGCTATGTTTCGATTCATTAAGACCACAGATTACAAAAAAAAAATACACTTACACTCCTTTTTCTCCCCTTTTTTTGTTTGAATCAGCCCTATCACACTTAGAAATCAGCCTTTAATCAGATTTTGAATAATCAATGCAACTGTCTGACGTCACTTAGCGTGCATGAAATATACAACTTGCACACTTCGAAAATCAGCCCCTGCACATTTCCATGCATCTGACTATTCAGCGGGCAGGATATATATTAAAAAAAAAATTGCGTCACTTTACTCTGCGTGACTGCATATGATTTTGTTTTCCAGCATGACTGCCTTTTTTCCTTCAGCGTGACTGCGCCTGTTCCTTTTTTTTTTCAACGTGACTGCATCTGACTTTATAACATCCAATTCATGGAAATAACAAACTGATTTTGTCTGATCTGCTGATTGTTATAAAACATAATATATTTCTGAACTTACCAGGGCATTTACTAGACTGCGTTTGATTTTTCTGCTATGTCTCTTGTGGTATTTCACACTGCAACGTCTTCTTCTTCACTAAGAGGGATTAATCCGCGGCTGATGTGGATGATATGGCCTCAACTACGACAAAAAATGCTCTGATACCATGTTTACTTTTAATTTTAAACGTGGAAGAAATCAGCAAGAATAAAAAAAAGAATAACAAAATATGGGATTCGGCTTCTCTATGGTTGCCGTCCTCTATTTCAGATGACAGTTACTTACACACAACCCTAATCACAATTAGGGCTGCTTTATATAGGTTTATAACTCAAAAGACAAAAGTACCCTTCACTTGACTCTCTAATCACTAACTAAACATGATATCCGAATTGATCCAATTCGGTCCCTCACAATTAGCCTGACTTACTCTAACTTACTCAATAACCTAAGAACTAAGACTACCATACACAAACAACAAACAAATACATATGAAATTATTCCTTTTAACAGGGAATCCTTCCTCTCTATTGGAATTGCATCACTGCTATAAACACCCAAAATCAAAATTTTACTTAAACTCCAAATTTTGAAAATTCAAATGATTTAAAACATTTTGAAAAAGTTCAAATCTTTTAGGAATATTTCAAAATAAAGGTTTTAAATTCTCGCTACATTGCCGCCCGAATGTAGTGAATCAATTGCAGAGAGCATTCCCACATCATGGACGGGTGTGGGTAAAGAAGTTAGTCCCGCTACATTGCCGCCCGAATGTAGTGAAAAATTTTTAGAGAGGGTCTCCACATTTTGATTATGGACGGATGCGGGGGTAAGGAAGCTTGTCCTAGATAATAAGATTCGTATTGGTTCTTGGAATATCGAAACATTATCGGGTAAGCTAATGGAGGTGGTAGATACTATGATTCAGAGAAGGATTCATATTCTATGTTTACAAGAGACAAAATGGGTTGGAGAAAAAGCAAAGGAGATACAGGATACAGGTTTTAAATTATGGTACTTAGGTAAAGAAAAGGCTCGAAACGGAGTTGGTATTATCATAAATAAAGATTTAAAGGAGAGTGTAGTAGACATACAACGATATGGTGACCGAATCATGACGTTGAAATTAGTGTTAGGAGCAGAGGTTTTGAATATAGTTTGTGCTTACGCACCCCAAGTAGGACTAGAAGATAGTATAAAGACAATTTTTTGGGAAGAGTTAGATAAGGTGTTTCAAAAGATTCCACAAAGGGAGATGATTTGTTTAGGAGGAGATTTAAATGGACATGTCGGTAAAGAGGCATTAGGATATCAAGGGATTCATGGAAACTTTGGTTATGGGGATATAAACGAGGAAGGTAGGGAGATTTTAAATTTTGCTATGGCATTTGATCTCTTTATAGTCAATACAATCTTTAAAAAAATGAGATGAACATTTAATTACTTATAAAAGTGGCTTATCATAAACACAAATTGATTACTTTATTTGTAGAAAGAAAGATAGAGCGTGTTGTAAAGATTGTAAGGTAATTCCAGGAGAAAGCTTAACCACCCAACATCGACTTTTAGTTATGGATTTACAAATAAAAAAATGGCCAGCTATTCAGACTAAATGGTGGAACCTCAAAAGCGAGAATGAAAATATATTTAAACAAAAAGTCCTTCAAGGAGATGTTTGGAATTATGTTGGCAAACCCTGTGATATGTGGAACAATACGAATATACATATTAGGAAAGTGGCAAAAGATAAGTTAGGGGTATCTAAGGGAGGTGTACCGGCACAAAAAGAAGCTTGGTGGTGGAGTGAAGTAGTACAAAATAAAATCAAGGCAAAGAGGACATGTTACAAATTACATTATGCTAAGAAAACTAGTGAACCTTTAGAAGCTTATAAGAAAGCAAAGAAGGAAGCGAAAAAGGCCATTAGTGAAGCAAAAGCTAAGATTTGGGAGGACTTATATAAAAAACTCAACTCAAAAGAGGGTGAAAGAGATATTTTTAGGATAGCTAGGGCTAGAGATAAGAAAACTAAAGATCTTAATTATGTTAGATGCATCAAAGACGATGATGAAAAAATTCTAATGGCAAATGATGATATAAGAAATAGATGGAAAAACTATTTTTATAATCTTTTCAATGAAAATAAAGATGTTAGTATTAGTTTAGGAGATTTAGCCAAGTCAGAAAAGTATATAAACCACAATTTCTACCGCCGTATTCAAAAGAATGAAGTCAAAGAGGCTCTTAAACATATGAAGAGTGGTAAATCGGTAGGATCATATAATATTCCTATAAAAGTTTGGAAAATACTAGGAGAAATAGGAATCACTTGGCTCACAAGACTATTTAATGAAATATGGAAAAACCAAAAGATGCCCGAAGAATGGAGAGAAAGTACACTTATACACATATATAAGAACAAGGGAGACATTCAAAATTGTGCGAATTATCGAGGTATCAAGTTAATGAGTCATACTATGAAATTATGGGAAAGAATTATCGAACGTAGTTTAAGACAAGTATTTACGTCAAGCAGATCTACTATTAAAGCAATTCACCTTTTGAGACGTGTTATGGAATATTTTAGAGCAAAAAAAAACGACCTTCACATGATATTTATTGATCTAGAAAAAGCTTATGATAGGATACCGAGGGAGGTTCTTTGGAGAACTTTGGAAAAAAGAGGTATCCCATTAACATATATTAACCTTATAAGAGACATGTATGATGGTTCAAAAACATGTGTGAGGACTCATGAAGGAACGACAGACTTCTTTGAAGTTAATATTAGGTTACATCAAGGATAAACTTTAAGTCCATACTTATTTATAATGGTGACGAATGAGTTAACAAAACATATTCAAGATGAAGTACCTTGGTGTATGTTATTTGAAGATGACATTGTATTAGTGGAGGAGTCTAAGGAAAAAGTTAATAGAAAATTGGAACTATGGAGAGAAACATTAGAAACCAAAGGCCTCCGACTTAGTAGAACAAAGATAGAATATATGGAATGCAAGTTTGATCATTTGGTTACTTCAGAGGACAAGGAAATTAAAACTGGCACACATTGCATTCCCCAAAAGGAAAGTTTTAAATACCTAGGGTCAATTTTTCAAAGTGATGGAAGAATTGATAGAGATGTTACACATAGAATTAATAATGGTCGGTTAAAATGGAGAGGAGCATCAGGTATTCTTTGTGATAAGAAGATACCATTAAAATTAAAAGGTAAATATTATAGAGCAGCAATTAGGCCTGTCATGTTTTATGGTTATGAGTGTTGAGCAGTTAATCATCAACATATACAAAAGATGTCTATGACAGAAATGAAGATGTTAAGATGGATGAGTGATCAGACAAGAAAAGACCGTATACATAATGAGGTTATTAAAAACAAATTAGGAGTGGCACCAATAGAGGATAAAATGAGAGAACATCGTTTAAGATGGTTTGGACATATAGAAAGAAGATCAAAAGAAGAACCAGTAAGAAGGTTAGAAAAACTAAATTTGGAAAGTATTAAAAGAGGTAGAGGACGACCACAAAAGTGTTGGAAAGAAACAATAAAGAATGATCTAGCTTATTGGGAGTTAACTGCTACCATGCCACACGATAGGGATTTGTGGAAACAAAGAATCCATGTAGCCGACCCCATCTAGTATGGGAAAAGGATTAGTTGTTGTTGTTGTAAAGGTTTTAAATTAAGTTAAAAAGCCCATATGATTTAAAGCAAATAAGACGAACAGGTGGACCCAATTTAATCCGGGATCGAGTTCAAGTCCGAAAGCAGAGGTGTGGACCAAGTCCAACCATATCTTCATCAACAAATCAAATCAAATAAAATCAGCTCTCAAGGCGGTTCGAGTGTTTATCTTATCAAGTTAAAGTCGATCCACAAGTCGCTCGAATCAAGGGCCAAGACTGGCCGGCTTTACAAAATGAAATAGATTGGACTTGGGGGTGCCGATTTCGAAGGATTATCAAAGCTATACCCAACCAACATATCAACATGAATCAAGCCAAGTGAATACGAGCTACACAAGGAGTTGATCAAGCCTAGCTGGGCACGTTTGGACTCACTCGGCTAGGGCTAAGCGTGCCCAATGGAGCCAAGAACCAGTCCACATGGGGCTGGTCCATACCACCTAAAGGGAGACCACATAATTGGACCTTGGGGTTGGATATGAGCCATGTAAGGCCCGCCCCAAGGAGGACCCTAGAAGCAACCCCCCTTGGCCTATAAATAGGACCGGGGGGGGGGGGGGGGGGGGGAGGGGGGCGTGAGATCAATAAGAGAGAGATTGGAGAGGGGCTTCAAGAGAGGGTTGCACTTCACGTTTTGGGCTGGTCTTGGGGCTTAGCAAGGAAGGGTTACACCTAAGGGAAGTCGTGGGATGCTAAGGGAAGAGTGGAGAGAGGAGAATTGGGTAGCTTCTGGGCCAAAGTGCTGCAAGCACTTATGGGAGTTGTGAGTGAGAAACAAAGAGAGAATCAAGGGGAGAGTGAGGGCCGAGATTCATCTCTTGGAGTCGATTCTTGGGGAAATCCTTGTAAGTATTTCTCATCCCCGGTTCTTCCATATCTCTTCTTCATATTCAATTCGAAAGGGGTTGTATTAATCAGTGTTATCCGTATCGTACGATATGGTAAGATACGTACACTGTGGTGTATCGCTATAACCAACTTATCGCCGTATCGCGCAATACGCCCTGGGACCCTTATAAAGGGTCCCCGAACGAACGAAACCCGCGATTTTTCGCCAGTTTTCTCTCTCATTTTGAGTTCTTCAAGTTTCCAAAGAGCCGGTTTTCGCCTCCTTGGTGTTCAAAGCTCCTAAATCGTGTCCTACAGTGTCCGTGCAAGCCTCCAAACTCGGATTTAGGTATATTTTTTATGTTTTTTCCATTTTCTTCCTTTATATTTGTTGTTTTTTGTGTTATTTTATTTTTTTTGAATGACAAAATATGAAGTTATTAAGTGTGTGTATATGATTTTTATTGCATTCATGAAGTGGGAGACACTCCATTTGAGTGTTATTTGAAGATTGGGGATTTACGAAGTACTTTTATTTTTTAGGTTTTTGTTTGAATTAAAGTACTCCATTGAGATAGCAGGAAGGGGTGGTAGAGACTCCCATTTTCGGTCCGATGATTCGGCATGGCAGTGGGGTATACCAGTTGAGGGTTCTAGGTTAAGGATTAGATGCTTATTTTGTGAAAAGGTGGTTAGTAGTGGAATTTCAAGGTTGAAACACCACCTAGCACGGACCAAGAAAGAAGTTGCTCCATGCACAGGCAGAGTTAGAAGTTTGCCAAAAGGTATTAAATGGCAACGCTTGCAGATGATTGAGAGTATACAAGAAAGGAGACAACAAAATGATGATTTCCAGATGTTTGAAGAAAATGATGATGCTACTGCCACTAGAGTTTGATTCACTGATAGTTTGCCTTCAGATGCTAGAACAGAGATTGGTAGTAGCAGATCACGAGCACTTAGCAGGGCAAAGAGGGTTGCTGAAGACTTTGGAGGTGGCAAAAGAAAAAGTTCAAGAAGGAGTAGAGGAAGAGCTTCTTCTTCTAGCATACATTCGTTCTTTCCTCCTTCCACTACACCTGATGCTCAACCAGGAATTCGTACTGCTATGGCTTCAGAACAACTGCATGATCAAGCAGACCTTGCAGTGGGAAGATGGTTTTATGATGCATGCATTCCATTTAATGCAGCAAACAGTTTTCATTTTCAAGCAATGACAGATGCAATTGCAAACATTAATCCAGGATATAAGATGCCCTCTTATCAGAAGTTGAGAGGGAAGATATTAGATCAGACCGTAATTGAAGTGCAACAATACTGTTCGACTTTGAGACAGTTGTGGAAGGAAACAGGATGTACTATTATGACAAATGGATGGACTGATTGGCGAGAAAAGACATTGCTAAACTTTCTTATATATTGTCCTAAAGGACTCATGTTTTTGAGTTCTCTAGACATGTCAGAGGAGAGGCACACTGCAGAGATCTTACGAGAAGAATTTGATAAGATTATACAGGAGGTTGGGCTACAGAATGTGGTCTAATTGATTACAGAAAATGCAGCTAACTATAAAGCAGCTGGGAAGGAGTTAGCTAATATTTATGGGACTTTCTACTGGACACCATGTGCAGCCCATTGTTTAGATCTCATCCTCGAGGACATTGGTGAGATGGATGAAATAAAGGCAGCAACTGAGTGTTGCCAAGATATTATAAAATTCATTTACAACCATGCCTTTGTTTTGTGTATGATGAGGAGATATACAGAAGGTGCAGAGCTTCTTCGCGCAGCTGTAACTCGGTTCGCAACAAACTTCTTATATGTACAAAGTATTGTGAGACAGAATCAAGCTTTGAAGAGAATGTTCTCCTCAGATGAGTGGCAATAATTTGCAGAGTTGCCTCAAAACAGAAGAAATAGAAAGTTGAATGAGATTGCAGAAACAGTTTTTAGAAGTTCATTTTGGAATGCATGTGTCAGATTACTCTTAATGTCTTTGATTTCCTTCAAAGTGAAATCAACTGTCCATAAACAGGCAAGGAGTTAGCCTTTGGTCGTGCAACAACTCTCATTTGTTGTTGTTTAAATAGCCTCTTAAAAGGAAAAAATTGTGTGAAGTTATCTTTTAGTAAGCAACTGCTAGATGCTCACTGAATGCAGAATTTTGTATTTATGGAACTCAAATGCAAAAGAAGGAGAAACTGGGTCATGTCCATAACTGAAACCGTATAAGCTATGTCTTTCAACTATGAATTTGAGACTCAGTAAACTAAAAAAGAATAGCGGCTCCACTTGCAGCAGTAATTGCTTGTACCTGGGAAAAAACCAGTAATGTTGGAATGGAAAAAAGAGAGATTATGTGCCCGTATGAAAAATAATTGATAGTAGATGGAATAAACAATTGCATCAGCCTATTCATGCAGCAGCATATTATCTAAACCCATCATTCAGGTACTCAGGAACCTTCAAAAGGGACAGTGAGGTTAATCGAGGAATCATTTATTGTATCGACAAATTAGTCCCTGATGAGAGCATAGCAGATACGATACATCGAGAGATGGAGATATATGATAATGCTCTTCACTACCAGTTGCAATTCGCAACCGCACTACGATGCGTCTAGGTAAATTGTTTATTTTCATATTTAAGTTTCATCTTACATTACTGTGAATTATTATGTCTCTAATGTTTGTATTTTTTTAAAGATGTTTGGTGGAACAGGTTTGGAAGTGATTGTTCAAACCTTAGAGATTTTGCAGTCAGAGTCTTAAGCCAAACCTGTAGTGCAACAGGTTATGAAAGAAATTGGAGTGTTTTTTAACACATCCATATAAAGAAGCGCAACAGGTTGGAACACAAAAGGCTTAATGATTTGGTTTATATTCGTTGTAACATGCGCCTTCATGAAAGGTAATGTTGTATTACTTTCAAATTTTCAATTCAATATTGTTTAACTTCAGTTTTCAATTGTTAATATTACTTACTAATTGTTTATCTTTGTTTGTGTCGTAGGCAATTAAAAAAGTAAATAGAGAAGAAAGTCATTTCGATCCAATTTTGATATATTACAAGATTGGGTTATGGAAGACACTGAAGAAAATGCCATTCTAACAGAAGAAGACGTTGCCTGGATTAATTTGGAAGGAGCGCAACAATATTATGGAGATGAAGAATTTGATTTTGAAGAAGGTGTGGGCGTGGCTGATGATGATGATGAGGATCTGCAACAAGGAGAAGATGAAGATTATTTAGTTGATGATCCTGATTACAATTTGTAAAATGTAACATTGTATGTAACTTTAGTGTAAACTGTTTGTCTGTATTTTATTTTTTGGATTCAAAATATGTAAATTTGGATGCAATTGTTCAATGTTGAATGCTCAATCTGTACTAAACTTACATTATATGAATTTAAAGCAATTGTCAAATTTTTCCTGATTTTTTTCTTATTTTTTTCAAATTTTTACTAATTTTTATTAATTTTTAATTAATTTTTACATTATTTTAATATTAAAGTATGAAATATTTAAACTGTGTCCGTCTGACAACACTGGTTTCAACCTATTGCGCTTTTTTGTATGGATATATTTAAAGACACTCTAATTCCTTTTGTAACCAGTTACACTGTAAGTTTGACTCAAAACTCTTATTTCAAAATCTCTCGTTTGGGCAATCATTTCCAAACCTATTCTACCACACATCTATTAGAAAAATACAATATAAATATTTATTCCATAATAAATATAAGATTTAAGAAACTTAAAAGATAAATAATGCATATGTTTACCTGAGCGCATATTTAACAATGTTATAAAAATGAAGGTGTTGGATGGGTAGATCTTATTATGGAGGAAGAAGAGGGAGGAGATGATGATGGTGATTATAACTACGTTGATTATAACGTTTTGTTGATTATGATTCATGTTGTGGATTATTTAAATTTGTTTTAACTTTTATTTGTAACTTTGTAACGTTCTCATCTTTGATGATTGTAAGTTGTACTTGTAACTTTGTTGTTTATTAAGTTAAACCCCTTTTGTATTCACTATTCAATATTTTGTTCATGTTACCTAATAATTAATGCCTAATGGTGTGGATTCTATGAAATATGGATGCTTGTAGCCTTGTTTATAACTTCATTAAGAGATGTTTTTGTTATAGTATGAATGCTTCTTCATTGTATTATTCATGTTTTGTTCATTAATTTTAATTTTTACATTTTTTGAAATATTTTTATTTTTTAATACAAAAAAAAAGAAAAAGAAAATAAGCATATCGTACGGCACCATACGATACGGTATGATATAGCCGTATCGGTGCCCAGTGTGATATGAGCACCGATACGATTGATATTTAATACAGTTGCACATGGTTACAGGCAAGCCCATCAAGTGAAGAGCATTATCGTAGATCTCTATCCTCTTGATGTATAGCATCTGCTCTACTCTCATTAGGGACCAATCTTTCTATTCAATCAATGATACCTTCATTAATCTCACTGTCCTTTTAAAGCTTAAAGAATACCTAAATATTGGATTTAGGTAGTAAGGTAATGAATAAGTTTATCACCATAATCTCTTTTTCTTCCATTAAAATTGTTTCTAATAGGTTCTTTAGTCTTATCCATGGCTTTATAAAGATAGCCCATAGATAGTTTTTCCTCACTATCAACCAATCTCAAAACTTTAACTAATGGATATGTGATCCTTAATAATTTAACATGGGAGTTCCAAAATGCACTCTTAAATACCGACTCTAAAATTTGATTCAGTTCTTTATTCCTTCTATTTTGAGGCAACTCTATAAACTATTATCACTCATATGAGGAAAGAATTCCCTTTAAGACTTCCTTTTATTTAACAATGTTTTGTAATGATAAAAAATTAATTATAAACCGAGTAACAACTGTACGAAAGAGCTTTGCATCATCTATATATCTCCTCATCATACACTAAATAAATTTTATGATATCTTGACAACACTCAGTTGTTGTCTTTCCCTCATCATCTCTCCAATATCATCAATAATGAGATCTACACAATGAGATGCATAAGTGTCCAATAAAAAGTCCCATAAGTATCAGGTAACTCCTCTGCTTTATATTGAGTTGCATTATTTGTAATTAATTACACTACATTTTCAAGTCCAACCACCAATATCACCTTATTAAATTTTTGCCTTATAACCTTTATAGTATGCCACTCTTGTGACATGTCTAGTGATCTTAAAAACATAAGTCTTTTAGGACAATAGACAAGGAAGTTTAACAAAGTCCATCGCCTATCTGTCCATCCATGTGCCATGTGCATCATGTCTCCTTCCACGATTCCCTCAAAGTCGAATAATACTCTTACACTTCAAGATGAGTCTTATCGAATAATTTTCGTCTTAACATATTATAAGACATCTTATACCTTGGGCCAATATTAGCAATGGCATCTATCGTTGCTTGAAAATAAAAAGTATTTGTTGTATTAAATGGAATGCATAGATCATAAAACCATCTCTCCACTGCAAGGTATGTCTGCACATGCAATTAATCTGAAGTCATAGCAGCACGAAATCAAGGTTGAGCACTAAGTGTAGTACTAGGAGAAAAAAATATTATATGCCAGAATGAGATCTTCCTCTAGTCCTTTCCCTTTTATTACTTGCAACATCTTCAACAACCCTCTTTTTCTTGGTTGGTAGTCGAGAACTAGTACTACCAATCTTTGTCCTATGATCATAAGGGATGTTATCATCACCACCACCACCAAGTCCAACATCCTCTTCCTTAAATATCCCTGCATCTTCTTTTTTTTGTTTCTTCCACCCTTTCCTGCCTTCTTAATTTAACACTTCATCCTTAATAAACCTAAAAATAAAATCACTTCATAAATAGTCAATCTTCACTTCATAAACCACCAAAACAACTCAAATAGACTATTATAGGGTATCTCCAACTTCACAAATACAATAAAAAGATATTCACGCTTATACAATACTACATGGTGTATCGTATCGTGGTACGATACGTATCACAACGGTGCGATATAGATAACACCGACACATAGTCATCTTGTTCCAAAGTAGAAGAAGAAAGCAGTAGCAGTCATGCATCCTCCTCTGTTTGTGATAAGTTTTTGTCGTATTTTGAAATCTAAACTTAAAAAGTGACCAAAATCTATGGATTGTGTTTGAGGTATATAATATTGATTATGATCTTCGTGGATTTAAAGAAGATGAGGGTAGAAAGAAATTAGATATTTTAAAATGGTGGCAAGAGCATAACTTACTTATCCAATTTTAACTTTAGCAAATTAAAATGTTTGTGTGGTTTAAGACTCAATTGTTGTTATAGAGTAAGTATTTAGTATAAGCGATAATATATTAGACAAACACCGCTCTAACTTACAACCTAGGACCTTAAAAGTTCAAGATTGCCTAGATGATTGGACAAGAGCAAGACGTTGAGCACAAGAGTGTAAAGAGGTATTGGTTGACATATACACTCAAGACTATACTACTTAAGGAGAAACTAGTATGGGTATTACTAGTGTTGATCCTATGCAAGCAAGGAGCGACAATAATGATTAAGTTTAAAGTCAATTACTTTAGGTAAGGGGTTTCTACCAAAAGGTAAGAGAACTACGTGGGTTTTGATTCTTCTATGCAGAAGCATAATTCATAGCTAACTGAATTATGGTCAAGCTCATTATTTCTTTTACTTTTATTATATATATTGCATCTTGTAAGGGATCACCCTTGCATTCCCGGTCCCAAGCCCGGATAAAGGAGGAGGGTTGTGTTAGGTTACCGACAGTCAGCGTAAAACTTCGTCGGATTTTTATAACATAGATTACAAAAATTATGAGCATTGCTTTGATGCGTCCCCGCCTAGCGACGTGCTGCAGAGCCCGAATGCAGTAAAAAGTAAGCAAGGGCCACTACATTTTCGCCCGAATGTAGTGAATCAATTGCAGAGAGGGTTCCCACATCATGGACGGGTGTGGGTAAAGAAGTTAGTCCCGCTACATTGCCGCCCGAATGTAGTGAAAAATTTTTAGAGAGGGTCTCCGCATTTTGATTATGGACGGATGCGGGGGGTAAGGAAGCTAGTCCTAGATAATAAGATTCGTATTGGTTCTTGGAATATCGAAACATTATCGGGTAAGCTAATGGAGGTGGTAGATACTATGATTCAGAGAAGGATTCATATTCTATGTTTACAAGAGACAAAATGGGTTGGAGAAAAAGCAAAGGAGATACAGGATACAGGTTTTAAATTATGGTACTTAGGTAAAGAAAAGGCTCGAAACGGAGTTGGTATTATCATAAATAAAGATTTAAAGGAGAGTGTAGTAGACATACAACGATATGGTGACCGAATCATGACGTTGAAATTAGTGTTAGGAGCAGAGGTTTTGAATATAGTTTGTGCTTACGCACCCCAAGTAGGACTAGAAGATAGTATAAAGACAGTTTTTTGGGAAGAGTTAGATAAGGTGTTTCAAAAGATTCCACAAAGGGAGATGATTTGTTTAGGAGGAGATTTAAATGGACATGTCGGTAAAGAGGCATTAGGATATAGGGATTCATGGAAACTTTGGTTTTGGGGATATAAACGAGGAAGGTAGGGAGATTTTAAATTTTGCTATGGCATTTGATCTCTTTATAGTCAATACAATCTTTAAAAAAACGAGATGAACATTTAATTACTTATAAGAGTGGCTTATCACAAACACAAATTGATTACTTTATTTGTAGAAGAAAGATAGAACGTGTTGTAAAGATTGTAAGGTAATTCCAGGAGAAAGCTTAACCACCCAACATCGACTTTTAGTTATGGATTTACAAATAAAAAAATGGACAAAGAAGAAATGAGTGCATCAAGCTATTCGGACTAAATGGTGGAACCTCAAAAGCAAGAATGAAAATATATTTAAACAAAAAGTCCTTCAAGGAAATGTTTGAAATTATGTTGGCAAACCCTGTGATATGTGGAACAATATGAATATACATATTAGGAAAGTGGCGAAAGATGTGGTAGGGGTATCTAAGGGAGGTGTACCGGCACAAAAAGAAGCTTGGCCCCCCCCTAAGGGGCGGGTTTTCTCATCTGGCCTCATCCCTTTCCAGCCCAACCGAGCCCAGCCATTCCATCCACTCCCAGTCGGGTCAGCCACCTGCACCACCGCCAGCCACCACCTTGCTCCACCTGCTCCACCACACCTTAGCCGGCCAACCACCCGTCGCCATCCTTTTCATCCGGCCGAACCAACCACTTCAAACATCCGGCTGCTCCTCTTCCATCAACCGCCTCCCATCACCGCCGGTTAGTACCCCATCCTTTAACCTAGTTCTTCTCCACTCCCCCTCCACTCTTAGCCACCTGCACCACCGCCACCTTACCCTAACACCAGCCACTTGTCGCCACCACTTCCATTCGGCCAGACCTTAGCCACTCCAACCGACTATACTACACCGACTCGGCCAGCCACATACTTCCCCTAGGCATTCCCTTAGACACTCCCTTAGGCTCTACCCTAGTGCCATACTTCCTAACACTACACCCTCCCTTAGTGACCCTACTTAGTCACTTTAGCCCAACACGCCAAGGTAGCCCCCTCCCTAGCAGCCGGCCACCTTCAAGGTGCCCTTCCGCACACCTAAGGCACTCGGCCAGCAGCCCCTTTGCCATTCAACTCCGCAGAGCTCCCTTCTTGCAGCCCAAGGCGAAGGCCAAGCCCACGCTCAAGCAAGGCATTTCGGACCAGCTATAAGTAAGTGCCTAACTCGGTCCTTAGTTGTATACTTGCTTAAAATGTAATTCGATACGGGGTTGTAATAACGGAGCATAGCCTCCCCCCGCTTGTAATAACGTGGTTTGGCACACCCACACACGTGCACTCTCTTAGTCGTGCATGATTTTGAACACACACGGGCCTAATCAGCCCCTAATACATAAATATATATATATGCTTTAACTTACGTAGGGTTTTGCTTAAGTTGGGTGTGTTGTCTTTCAATTCAAGCACTCACACACATTGAGCCTTCGCTCTTATTTGAAAGACCCAAGTAAGGGCCATGCTATACTATTTGGGTTTCATTTCATGACGTGTGTGTAAGTCTTTCAATTCAAGCACTCACACACATTGAGCCTTCGCTCTTATTTGAAAGACCCAAGTAAGGGCTGTGTTATACTATTTGGGTTTAATTTCATGTTGTGTGCGTAGTACTTCAATTCAAGCACTCACACACATTGAGCTTTCGCTCTTATTCCCAAGACCTTAATCAAGGCCATATTGCAAGTTATATTTGGGTTTTATTTCACGTCGTATGTGTAAGTCTTTCAATTCATGCACACACCCACATTGAGCCTTCGCTCTTATTTGCAAGACCCGAGTAAGGGCCCATATATATATCTTATATACATATCTCCCTTCGGCATTTACATTACAAGTCATTTCCCTTCGGTTATTTCCCTTCGGCATTGTCTTTACATTCGGATTTTCCCTTCGGAGTAGCGTGAGTTTGCATTGCATATACGCCATACCACGAGGTAGGACGCATATTGCATCAAAGCAAACCTCGTACTCCCGCTCAAAATTCGCCCCATATAGTGGAGTGTTCATAACACACACCTAGGTGGCCCATAAAGGGATAAAAAGAAAGACTTAGGCACATGCAAATCCACGTGATATAAAATCTGCAATCGCATTTAAAAGACCCGAATCAAACACCTCGAACCGCTTTTGTAGGCTTTTTCTACCCTAAAACTCGATTTTTAAAGCGTACAGACTGACCCTCGTGCATCGGTGCAAGAAGGTCTGCGACGACAAGAGCTCACTTGCTCACAGTCACCACGTTAAAAGTCAAATTTAAAATATATCTTCGCTAGTTTAGTAAGCTAGCTGGCACGCCCTGTTTATACAAATAGGCCTTAGACGCACGAGAGGATCCGCTCTAGGCCCTGAGATGCTGAAAGGGGAGGCAGGGATTTTCCTGCATCTACAGAGATTTGGCATGCCCGGTGGGACATGAGCCTTTCAAAAATCGAGTTAAGTCTAGAAGCTTGCGAAAAATTTTAAAAGAGTTGTCGTTTTAACCTTGTTTTCTTTGTTTGTACTTAGGAAATTTTGAAAAAGCTTGAAAAGCATGTCAAAATCCAATCCAAGTCAAGTGTCGAGCCAAGGCTCATGCGCATCAAGTTCTCACTCTAGGAGGATTTTCAAAAACAAAAAAAAACTAGATGAGATCGAGGACCTGAGAAGGGAATTTGAGGCCAAAATCGATGCTCTCAGCCAAGAGGCTGAAATAGGCGATTCCTGTTCATCAAACGGTGAACAAAGGCCTAAGAAAAAATCTGAAAAACCTCGCAAGCACAAAGAGGCCTCCATAATGGAAGGCAACCAATACCACGAGTCCTTCACACAAAAGGACCGTAAAGCCCTACAGCAGTTGTTGAAAGGGCAGAATAAGGAGAAAAGAAGTTACGCCCTGTCTGATTTCCTTCCTATGGATTACGAAATAGACAGTGACGACGAAATACCGAATTTCCATCGGTATGACGGCATGGGAGACCCTAGGTCTCACTTGTAGCTTTTCTCACGTCGAGCCCATAAGAAGAAAAAGGACTCGATGAAATGGGTGTATTGGTTTCCTTTATCCCTTAAAGGTACAGCTGCCAAATGGTTGGCTTCCTACGACTTAAGCCAGTTCGCTACTTTTGAAGAGTTAGCGAACTGCTTCATGCAAAGTTTTGCACACAACGTAGAAGTTACGCCAACCCTGAATACTTTAAGGGATACAAAGCAAGGCATGAACGAAGACGTACATGCCTTCATTATACGATGGAGGTCACTATTGGGCCAAGTACGAGAGCCCATATCCGAAGGATGCGCAGTCATGCTCATCCTGGATAACTTTAAAAGCGAGTTAAAAACCCTTCTCTCGCTCCATGAGATCTCAACTTTCCATAAGTTGATCAAAAAGGCATCCCTTTTCGAAACCAACTTGAGAAAAGGGGCATACGATCACTTATGGAAAGGAAGTGCCGTTTCTAAAACCTGCTTGGAAAAACCCATCACTTATGGGCTACCAGTGATGGACAAAGGGGCAAAGCCCCATAAAATCACCGATGTCCGGGTGGATCCAGGCGTGGCAGGTACTTCCAAAAATTTTGAAAAACTAGAAAACAAAAGGGAGCAAACCTTTCAAAAACCGGTTGAAAAACAGGAATATACACCGCTGGGGCAACTTGTGTTGGAGGTCCTAGACCTCCTACTTGCCCAAGGCATGATAGAACTTCCCGAAATCCCTGAAGGAGTCACTTCCAAAGAGGGGTATTTAAATCGATTTTGTAAGTATCATCGGCTCAAAGGCCATGATACCAAACGCTGCTTCTCCCTTTTAAATAAAATTGAGAACTTGATAGCGGAGGGCCGGCTCCAGGTCACTGCGGAACCTGAGCCACCTCAAGCTATCTTCAAAGAACCCTTTCCCAAACATGTCGTGGCAGTAGGAAAGGAAAGGAGGTATGTACCCTCACCTTTTCTAAAGAACTAGCGCAAAAACCTGAGTCTGGTCGACCCACTTGTGAGCCCATTCTTGTACTGTACAAGAAGTCCGCCCAAGTCGTCATTCGGGGACCACCGAGAGTGGAATCCCCGGCAAAACTAGTTTTGAAAATCCAAGGTTCTCCTCAACTCATCCTTAGAGCCAAAATTAGTGCGAACCCTAGGCTGGTCGTGGGGGAAGTGACTAGATCCGGGAGGATCTATCAACCCCCACACCTTCAAGGTGCTAAAAAGGTGGTCAGTGTGCCTGGCCCCTCAAAAGCATGTATCCCTAGTGTTCTGCCAAAAGCAGATAAGGATAAAGTCATCCTCAATCCTTATGACTTCGAAAACCACCTTTCAAAGATTCCTATCCACATGTCTATCCTAGAGCTTATACAAACCTCGCCTAGGCATAGACTCGTGCTAGAAAAAATTTTAGAAAGGGCCAAGGTTGATTCGAACATAAGTCTGGAATCCTTGTCTGCCCAAGTTGCTTTATTAGGAGCAAAATCGCCCATCACTTTCTCGGAAGATGATGTAGATAGACCCTACGAGTCCCACAACCAGGCCCTGCATATCGAGGTGGTTCTGAATAACCACTCTCTGGATAGGTGCCTAGTCGATGGAGGAGGAGGGCTCAACATCCTTCCACTTCATGTGGCGTATAAAATCGGAGTCACCTTGACTTCAGTGAACCCAAGCCCCATCGTTATCACTGGATACGATGGGAATGCGTCTAGGCCTTTAGGATCAATCAAACTCCCGATGGAAATAGGAGGGATCACACACACGGGGGTGTTCCATGTCTTGGACATCCACCCCCATTATAACCTGTTGCTGGGAAGACCCTGGATACACAACTTGTGCGTTGTGCCATCCACCTTCCACAGGTGTGTCAAGATCCCTTTCAGGGACCAAGTCATTGTGATCCTAGGAGAGAGTCACCCTCAACTTCAGGGGGTCATAAACTCCCCTTGCTTATCATGCTCCCAGGCCCATGAGGCTAACCTAGGGCAAATTGTGATCGAGTCGTCAAGGCTCATGTTAAACAACCCTAGGAAGGTTGTATGTGTGAAGGGGCCGCCCAAAGCAGGCCCCCTCCCGATTCTAACCCTTCTAGAAAAACCCAAGCATTCCCTATTTCCAAAGCCCCTGGACAAAAAGCCGTACGAGCATAATATGGACGACAACAAGTTACAGGACCACAATCTTTACCAAAAATTTTCCAAAAACAAAAAATCGTGAAACATGTTGTTGAACATGGGCTACACGCCCTATAAGAGTCTAGGGGCACAGAACCAGGGTCTCCTAGAGCCCATCCTTCCTAGGGCCTATCCAAGCTGATTTGGGATCGGCTATACTCCTTGAATACCGCCAGAGCCACCCCCTGTGACCACCTGGGTCAAGGGTGCCCTGCAACCTGTCGTAGAAGAGACCTACGATTTAGATCTCCTATTCTGAGTCTAACCCGTAGTGTTTTCCCTTTGTAGGTATGACGGAAGATCCCTTTTATAAAAATACAAAAACATTTGAAAAGCTTAAAAGCAAAAAAATTGAAAAAGACGAAAAGCCAAAAATAATGGAAAAACAAAAACTTGAAAATAGAGTGCTTTGTATAGTTCCCAAGGTTCTTGTTTTACAAAAACCCAAAAAAATCGAAAAATTGGAAAATACCAAAAAGATTTTGTATATAGCTGCTCCTGGTAGGACTTTGGCAAAAGAAAAGGATTTCGAAAGAAACGTCGTCTGCATAGCCAGACCAAAAATTTTGAAATCACTTGAAAATCCAAGTACAAAACCAGGTCTTTTTGAAAACCACGCATCAAATTCCCTCGGGTCTATAGCCCATGACAATGATCGAGGCCCAGAAGTGGATCCCCTTGAGGAAGATCCCACTTCTGAGCTCCCAGAATTTCATAAAATTCTCGATTTTGAAAAACCTTCCCAATCAGTAGGAGGAGATTTCATAGAGGTGAACCTAGGGGATGATTCCAATCCCAAATCCATCAAAATAGGCGCATGTTTGCATGAACCTGAAAGATTAGCATTCATTGCATTTCTACGAACCTATTTAGATGTGTTTGCATGGATGTATGAAGACATGCCGGGCATAGATCCCAGCATTGTCGAACATCGTCTTCCCTTAGATGCGGATGTAAAACCCATAAAGCAGAAGCTTAGGAAAATACACCCGAATGTACACACGCAAGTCAAAGAGGGTTCAGAAGATCTGTTAAAAGCCGGATTTATAAAACCCATTGCGTATTCTGATTGGTTATCAAACATCGTTGTAGTTCGAAAAACAAATGGGAAAATTCGAATATGCATCGATTTCAGAAACCTGAATAAAGCCACTCCAAAGGATAATTATCCTTTACCAAACATAGATTTGATAGTCGATAGTACTGCAAATCATGAAATGTTTTCGTTCATGGATGGCTATTCAAGCTATAATCAAATTAAACTAAGTCCACGAGATCAGGGTAAGACCGCCTTCACAACCCCATGGGGCACGTATTGCTATACAGTCATGCCCTTTGGTTTGAAAAATGCCGACGCAACATACCAACGAGCCATGACCACGATCTTCCATTATCAGATTCATGAGCTCGTAGAAGTGTATGTAGATGATCTCTTGGCAAAATCCAAAACCCGATGCACCCATATCGAATGTTTACAAAAGATTTTTGAAAGGCTTAGGCTTTACAAAGTAAAGCTAAACCCTCAAAAATGTGTATTCGGGGTAGAATCAGGGAACCTTCTGGGCTTTATGGTGAGCCAAAGGGGTATAGAAGTTGACCCCTCTAAGTGTCGAGCCATGATAGACATGGCTCCACCCTCCAATCTCACTCAAATCCGTAGCCTCCAGGGTCGATTACAATCCGTTCGCCGATTCATATCGAATCTGGCGACTAGATGCGAACCCTTCAACAAGCAATTGAGGAAGGGCACGAAATTCTTATGAGATGACGAATGCCAGAAGTCCTTCGAGAGACTAAAGGCATACTTGGTTAATCCCCTTGTTTTGAACCCTCCAAAGCAAGGAAAACCGCTTTTACTCTACATCTCCGTGCATGCAAATGCTCTAGGAGCCCTGTTGGCTCAATACGAGGATGACACCCATAAGGAGTATGTCATCTACTACATTTCGAAAACTCTCTTGGCTTATGAACGAAATTACCAAGCCATGGAGAAGACGTGCTTGGCCCTAGTCTGGGCCTGCCAGAAATTTAGACACTATTTCCTAGATCATGAGATCTGGATAGTGTCCAAGCTTGATCCAATCAAGCACTTGTTCGAAAAACCCATTCTCACTGGTAGATTGGGCAAATGGCAACTCCTTCTAATGGAGTATGACCTGAAATACCATCACCAGATCTCCATTAAGGGGCAAGCCCTAGCAGATTACGTGGCTGAGTTCCCCTTAGAGGACACATATCCCACACTTGCTGAAATGCCTGATGAAGGCATATTACAAAACCACTTTCAAAACCATATTTTGGCAAATTCTTTCGAAAACCAAGTGTGGAAAATGCACTTCGATGGGGCACGAAACGAACGAGGGGCTAGTGCTGGGGTCATCCTCATCTCTCCTAAAAAGTGTGAGATTCCTATAGCAGTCCGCTTAGATTTCGAATGTTCCAACAACGTAGCTGAGTATGAAGAACTCATACAAGGCTTAAGGATTTCGAAAACTCTAGGGGCATCATGCATCGAGGTCTTTGGAGATTCGCTCCTTGTCATAAACTAGGTTTTGAAAATTTGGCAAGTACGTAATGAAAAACTACTTCCATATCATGAGTTGGCCACTCGATTGGTCCAGTCCTTCCAATCGTGTAAACTCACACACGTAGGAAGAGAGGACAATGGCATCGTCGATGCCCTCTCCTCCTTGGGTTCAGCCCTAAAGGTCGATCCCATTTCAGGGACCCGATCTTTAGAAATATGGCATGCGCCCAACCCATCCACACACGATTTGGATATTTATCAAAATAACCCAAACTCTATTGAAAAACCCTGGTTTTATGACATCAAACAGTTTTTAGAAAATGGGGGATTTGCCGAGGATGCCACATCCAAAGATAAGGCATTCATTCGTAAGATTTCGACCCGATACATCATGCTGGGTGGGGTTTTATACAAAAAAGGTTTTACCGACATTCTGCTTAGGTGTATCGACCTAGAGGAGGCTAGGATAGTGATGCATGAATTCCACGATGGAGAATGTGGAGGTCATGTTAATGCCAACATGATGGCAATGAAAATACTTAGAGGGGGCTATTTTTGGTCCACCCTGAAAAAAAATTGTCACGATCATGTTAGGAAGTGTCATCCATGTCAAGTGCATGGGCACGCCATTCATATCCCTTCATCTGCATTGCATTCCGTGGTCAGCCCCTGGCCATTCACCATGTGGGTGTTTGACATTGTAGGCCCAATATTTCCAAAAGCCTCGAATGGGCATCGATTTATTTTAGCAGCCATGGAGTATTTCTCCAAGTGGGTGGAAGCCATTTCCCTAACCAACGTGCTGGGGCAACATGTGGTGGCTTTCATTCGGAGGAATATCTTGGCTCGATTTGGGGTTCCACGAGAGCTTGTGTCTGATAATGGTACCCCATTCAAGAACGAGTGGATGGTTAAGTTGTGCAACACGTATGGCATAACTCACCACTTCTCCTCGCCCTACTACCCTCAAGGCAACGGCTAAGCCGAAGCCACAAACAAGACTCTCATTAGTATAATTGGAAAAACTTTAGAGAAGGGTAGGACACTATGGCAAACACATGAGACCTTGCCACTTTGAAGTGGGGGATCTGGTCTTAAAAACCATCCATTATCGTGGCCCACATCCCCTAGGAAAGTGGCGCCCCAAGTGGGATGGACCCTATATTGTACGAGCAACCACCACGAACAATTCGTATTGGTTGATCGATGTAGAGGACATGTTACAAATTACATTATGCTAAGAAAACTAGTGAAACTTTAGAAGCTTATAAGAAAGCAAAGAAGGAAGCAAAAAAGGCCATTAGTGAAGCAAAAGCTAAGATTTGGGAGGACTTATATAAAAAACTCAACTCAAAAGAGGGTGAAAGAGATATTTTTAGGATAGCTAGGGCTAGAGATAAGAAAACTAAAGATCTTAATTATGTTAGATGCATCAAAGACGAGGATGAAAAAATTCTAATGGCAAATGATGATATAAGAAATAGATGGAAAAACTATTTTTATAATCTTTTTAATGAAAATAAAGATGTTACTATTAGTTTAGGAGATTTAGCCAAGTCAGAAAAGTATATAAACCACAATTTCTACTGACGTATTCAAAAGAATGAAATCAAAGAGGCTCTTAAACATATGAAGGGTGGTAAACCAGTAGGATCAGATAATATTCCTATAGAAGTTTGGAAAATACTAGGAGAAATAAGAATCACTTGCTCACAAGACTATTTAATGAAATATGGAAAAACCAAAAGATGCCCGAGGAATGGAGAGCCAGTACACTTATACCCATATATAAGAACAAGGGAGACATTCAAAATTGTGCGAATTATCGAGGTATCAAGTTAATGAGTCATACTATGAAATTATGGGAAAGAATTATTGAATGTAGGTTAAGACAAGTATCAAGTACAACAAAGAACCAATTTGGATTCATGTCAGGCAGATCTACTATTGAAGCAATTCACCTTTTAAGACGTCTTATGGAATATTTTAGAGCAAAAAAGAACGACCTTCACATGATATTTATTGATCTAGAAAAAGCTTATGATAGGGTACCGAGGGAGGTTCTTTAGAGAACTTTGGAAAAAAGAGGTATCCCATTAACATATATTAACCTTATAAGAGACATGTATGATGGTGCAAAAACATGTGTGAGGACTCATGAAGGAACGACAGACTTCTTTGAAGTTAATATTGGGCTACATCAAGGATCAACTTTAAGTCCATACTTATTTATAATGGTGATGGATGAGTTAACAAAACATATTCAAGATGAAGTACCTTGGTGTATGTTATTTGCATATGACATTGTATTAGTGGAGGAGTCTAAGGAAAAAGTTTATAGAAAATTGGAACTATGGAGAGAAATATTAGAAAGCAAAGGCCTCCGACTTAGTAGAACAAAGACAGAATATATGGAATGTAAGTTTGATCATTTGGTTACTTCTGAGGACATGGAAATTAAAATTGGCACACATTGCATTCCCCAAAAGGAAAGTTTTAAATACCTAGGGTCAATTTTTCAGAGTGGAATTGATGGAGATGTTACACATAAAATTAATGCTGGTTGGTTAAAATGGAGAGGAGCATTTGGTATTCTTTGTGATAAGAAGATACCATTAAAGTTAAAAGGTAAATATTATAGAGTAGCAATTAGGCCTGTCATGTTTTATGGTTCTGAGTATTGGGCAGTTAATCATCAACATGTACAAAAGATGTTTGTGACAGAAATGAAGATGTTGAGATGGATGAGTGGTCATACAAGAAAAGACCGTATACATTATGAGGTTATTAGAAACAAATTAGGAGTGGCACCAATAGAGGATAAAATGAGAAAACATCGTTTAAGATGGTTTGGACATATAGAAAGAAGATCAAAAGAAGAACCTGTAACAAGGTTAGAAAAACTAATTTTGGAAAGTATTAAAAGAGGTAGAGGACGACCACAAAAGTGTTGGAAAGAAACAATAAAGAATGATCTAACTTATTGGGAGTTAACTGCTAACATGGCACACGATAGGGATCTGTGGAAACAAAGAATCCATGTAGCCGACCCCGTCTAGTATGGGAAAAGGCTTAGTAGTAGTTGTTGTTGTTGTTATATTGCATCTTGTATGTTTTTTTATACATATATTTTATAATATTATAACTTAAGTTTAACATCTTATTATTTTATATACAATGCAATACTATATTACATAATACATTACATATATCATATATGTACCAGAACTGGATCTGAAACCATCATGAAGCCGAAACCATATCCAAAACTGCTAAACCCAGAACCGGAACCATCCACTGGACAGTTTGGTTACAGCTCTTGGTTCCAAATAACCCAGAACCGGTGGTTTGGAATGGGACATATCTATACTCAAGGACCGTTGGAAAATATCGAACGACTCATCAACATTGGTTCTTTGCACATTAATGACCATAATTATCGAAACATAAATTAAGCATGTGTATGTGGATTCTTTAAATGCTCATGAAATGATGTATTATCTTAAAAGGCACATTAAACCTTATGAATTAAGGAATAAACCATAATAATCACAAAAAAAAATCATGTCCCTAAAAAGTAAAAGGAATGAAGGCCACTAAATGCAAGTGATTCAACATAAGAGGTCAGCAGTTGAAAGATGACCTCGATACACTCCCAAGCATAGAAGACAAACCATAAGATGTTTAACATAGGATGTTGAAGATTACCTGCACACTTACAGCTAAATGATTTGGATAATTTAATAAAGTACTTCGCACATTCTGTTTCACCTTCAGCAACGTTATATAATTCTCAAACCATATCAATGTTACTACATATAAAAGGAGGGGTTGATCCAAGAAATTATCACATGAGCTTTCATATCATCACGTAGAGTCCTATCATTTCAATGCTGACATCATCCTATATATTTTTTCGAAAGGCACTGTATTATTGACGAAACATGAGAACAAGCTGAAAGTAATCATTTGGGATAAAGGCAAAAGAGAGCACCTTCCGTAGCACGGAAGAAAGAATGTGATCAACACGTTTCACTTCCTTTAAGTCGATGGCTTCTTTTGTGGTTCTATTCTCAATGCTGGTACCATCATTTTCAGAATCAACTGTAAGGTGAATCATGACCAATCAGGACAATTTGAGCTTCTATACAACAAATCAACAAGTTAAGATTATGTGACCAACATAAATAGAACGTAGCAGTCAAACTATGCCTATGCCTCATATTCAATAAATATAATGTAGCGCAGACAAACTACGCCTATAACGCATAGTCAACCCAGACACATGCTCGAGGCCTAGGTAAGCACTTGGGCATGAAGCAGCAAAACGAAAACTGTGCACTAGTTTCTTGCAATGTATTGTAATAGATTATGAGAAACAATAAGTATCCTTTGGTTATTAATCCTCACAACTAATTACAATTAATTGTGCTCTTTATTCGCCTTTTTTTTCTGAGAACGTGTTAGAACAGGAACAACAAATCAAAATATAAGGAAACGTGTATGCAGGTTTCTGTACTTTTATTCTAATGTTATCAATAGTGGTTAGCAAGGAGCTAATGCTAAACCCCTTTTATAGCATTAGAGAAGATATAACAGGGATATAGAGGATTTTTGCATTGCACCACCATTAAATGACATAAATAAAATTTAAAATATATATTATTTTCAAAATAGCAAACATGTATCCAGGGAACTTATACATATGGATCCATATAAACACAAAATTTAGAAACATTTAATATGAAAACATGTTTATAAAATTGAAAACATCAATAATTTTTATATAAGCTAATGAAATCTTTAACAATTTGTTACTAGACAATTGCATATTTCATGTATGTAAACCAGTGTTGTCATACGCATATCGTATCGTGTATCGCTGGGCTCCACGATACGGGCGTATCATATCATATCATACTTTAATATTAAAATAATATAAAAATTAATTAAAAATCAAAAAAAATTAATAAAAATCAAAAAAAATAAGAAAAAAATCAGGAAAAATCTGATAATTGCTTTAAATTCATATAATGTAAGTTTAGTACAGATTGAGCATTCAACATTGAACAATTGCATCCAAATTTACATATTTTGAATCCAAAAAATAAAATACAGACAGACACAGTTTACACTAATGTTACATACAATGTTACATTTTACAAATTGTAATCAGGATCATCAACTAAATAATCTTCATCTTCTCCTTGTTGTAGATCCTCATCATCATCATCAGCCATGCCCACACCTTCTTCTTCAAAATCAAAATCTTCATCTCCATAATGTTGTTGCGCTCCTTCCAAATTAATCCAGGCAACGTCTTCTTCTGTTAGAATGGCATTTTCTTCAGTGTCTTTCATAACCCAATCTTCTAATATATCAAAATTATCCAAACTTATTGGATCGAAATGACTTTCTTTTCTATTTACTTTTTTTAATTGCCTACGACACAAACAAAGATAAACAATTAGTAAGTAATATTAACAATTGAAAACTGAAGTTAAACAATATTGAATTGCAAATTTGAAAGTAATACAACATTACCTTTCATGAAGGCGCATGTTACAACGAATATAAACCAAATCATTAAGCCTTTTATGTTACAACCTGTTGCGCTTCTTTGTATGGATATATTCAAAAACACTCCAATTTCTTTCACAACCTGTTTGGCTTAAGACTCTGACTGCAAAATCTCTAAGGTTTGGACAATCACTTCCAAACCTGTTCCACCAAACATCTTTAAAAAAATACAAACATTAGAGACATAATAATCCACAGTAATGTAAGATGAAACTTAAATATGAAAATAAACAATTTACCTGGACGCATCGTAGTGCGGTTGCGAATTGCAACTGGTAAACCCATCAAGTGAAGAGCATTATCGTATATCTCCATCTCTCGATGTATCGTATCTGCTATGCTCTCATCAGGGACTAATTTGTCGATACAATCAATGATTCCTCGATTAACCTCACCGTCCCTTTTGAAGGTTCCTGAGTACCTGAATGATGGGTTTAGATAATATGTTGCTGCATGAATAGGCTGATGCAATTGTTTATTCCATCTACTATCAATTATTTTTCACACGGGCACATAATCTCTCTTTTTTCCATTAAAATTATTTCTGATGGCTTCTTTTGCCCTGTCCATGGCTTCATAAAGGTAGCCCATAGATGGTTTCTCCTCGCTATCAGCCAATCTCAAAACTTTCACTAAAGGACAAGTAATTTTCAATAATCTGACACATGCATTTCAAAATGAACTTCTAAAAACTGTTTCTGCAATCTCATTCAACTTTTTATTTCTTCTGTTTTGAGGCAAGTCTGCAAATTATTGCCACTCATATGAGGAGAACATTCTCTTCAAAGTTTGATTCTGTCTAACAATACTTTGTACATATAAGAAGTTTGTTGCGAATCGAGTTACAGCTGTGCGAAGAAGCTCTGCACCTTCTGTATATCTCCTCATCATACACAAAACAAAGGCATGGTTATAAATGAATTTTGTAATATCTTGGCAACACTCAGTTGCTGCCTTTATTTCATCCATCTCACCAATGTCCTTGAGGATGAGATCTAAACAATGGGCTGCACATGGTGTCCAGTAGAAAGTCCCATAAATATCAACTAACTCCTTCCCAGTTGCTTTATAGTTAGTTGCATTATCTGCAATCAATTAGACCACATTTTATAGCCTAACCTCCTGTATAATCTTATCAAATTCTTCTCGTAGGATCTCTGCAGTGTGCCTCTCCTATGACATGTCTAGAGATCTCAAAAACATGAGTCCTTTAGGACAATATACAAGAAAGTTTAGCAATGTCCTTCCTCGCCTATCGGTCCATCCATTTGCCATAATAGTGCATCCTGTTTCCTTCCACGACTGTCTCAAAGTCGAACAATATTGTTGCACTTCAATTACGGTCTGATCTAATATCTTCCCTCCCAACTTCTGATAAGAGGGCATCTTATATCCTGGACTAATGTTTGCAATTACATCTGTCATTACTTGAAAATGAAAACTGTTTGTTGCATTAAATGGAATGCATGCATCATAAAACCATCTTCCCACTGCAAGGTCTGCCTGATCATGCAGTTGTTCTGAAGCTATAGCAGCACGAATTCCTGGTTGAGCACTAGGTGTAGTGGAAGAAGAAAAGAACGAATGTATGCTAGAAGAAGAAGCTCTTCCTCTACTCCTTCCTGAACTTCCTCTTCTGCCACCTCCAAAGTCTTCAGCTGCAACCCTCTTTCCTCTAGTAGGTGCTCGTGAACTGCTACTACCAATCTCTGTTCTAGCATCTGAAGGCAAACTATCAGTGAATCAAAATCCAGTGACAGTAGCATCATACATCTAAAAGTCATCCTTTTGTTGTCTCCGTTCTTATATGCTCTCAATCATCTGCAGGTATTGTCATTTAATACCTTCTAGCAAACTTCTAACTCTGCCTGTGCATGGAGCAACTTCTTTCCTGGTTCCTGCTAGGTGGTGTTTCAACCTTGAAATTCCACCACTAACCACCTTTTCACAAAATAAGCATATGATTTTTAACCTTGAACACTCAACTGGTATACCCCACTGCCATGCCAGATCATCAGACTTTGAATGAGAGTCTCTACCACCCCTTCCTGCCATCTCAATGAAGTACTTTAATTCAAACAAAAACCTGAAAATAAAAGCACTTCGTAATTCCCCCAATCTTCAAATAACACTCAAATCGAGTGTCTCCCACTTCATGAATGCAATAAAAATCGTATACACACACTTAATAACTTCATATTTTCTCATTAAAAAAAATGAAATAACACAAAAAACAACAAATATAAAGAAAAAAAAAGGAAAAAATATTAAAAATATACCAAAATCAAAGTTTGGAGGCTTGCACGGACACCGTAGAGCACGATTTTGGAGCTTTGAACACTAAAGAGGCGAAAATCGGCTCTTAGGGAGCTTGAGGAACCCAAAAGGAGAGAGGAAACCCGCGAAAAATCGTGGGTTTCGATTGGTCGGGGACCCTTTATAAGGGTCCCAGGGCGTATATGCACTGTATCGTACGATAAGTTGTTAAAATCGATACACCTAGGTGTATCGTATCGTGGTGGCCTACGATACGGTGCGATACGGATAACACTGATGTAAACACCCAAAAATTTTCTTCAAAAAAATTTGTTTTAGTCCATAAAACTGGTTTTAAATATTCAATTTTAAAACATGTGAAATGAATATGTACACCTTGAATTGCGGGATATTTATCAAGAAAAGGTCAACATTGTTTTTATGATGAACCGAATTGGATATGAAATAGTTGATCCAACAAGGTCAGATCAACTCATGAAGGAAACATGACATTGTGACGGGCATCACCAATAGGCCCCACCAGAAGCTACCCTGCTCGATTCACTTTGAACCGTCCAAAGCCACGGACTCAATCTTGTTGAAGCACTTTTGGTAAAAGCTTGGGTCTAATCATCTCCACTTTGTTGACCTTGTCCTTAGCCTATCCAATCAGCCTTGGCCCACATGAACTCACTTAGTTGAGTCCTAAGTGAGCTAATCCAGCTGTCACATATATTTACATACACATCGATGGATGTATATGAGGTTGCGTCGGGCCATGCATTGATTATATACATATACATATGGATATTGTCTATATATATATATATCAACAATAACAACTAAGTCTTTTCTCATACTAGACGGGGTTGGCTACATGGAGTGCCATGTTAATAGTTAACTCAACATAAGCTAGATCATTCTTTATTATTTGTTTCCAACACTTTTGTGGTTATCCTCTACCTCTTTTGATACTTTCCAAATCTAGTTTTTTGTACCTTCTTACCGGCGTTTCTTTTGATCTTCTTTTTAAATGTCCAAACCATGTTAAACGATATTCTCTCGTTTTATCCTCTATTGGTGCCACAACCAATTTGTTTCCAATAACCTTATTATGTATACGGTCTTTCGTTGTATGGCCACTCATCCATCTCAACATCTTCATTTTTGCGAGAGACATCTTTTGTACATGTTGATGATTAACTGCTCACTCAAAACCATAAAATATGACAGGCCTAATTGTTGCTCTATAATATTTACCTTTTAACTTTAATGGTATCTTTTTATCACAAAGAATGCACGATTCTCCTCTCCATTTTAACCAACCTACATTAATTATATGTGTAACATCTCCATCAACTCTTCCATCACTCTTAAAAATTGACCCTAGGTATTTAAAACTTTTCTTTTGGGGGATTTAATGTGCGCCAATTTTAATTTTTATGTCCTCTAAAATAATCAAATGATCAAACTTACATTCCATATATTTTGTCTTTGTTCTCACTTTCTAATGTTTTTCTCTATAGTTCTGATTTTCTATTAATTTTTTTCTTAGACTCCACTAACACAATGTCATTTGCAAATATGATGTACCAAGGCACTTCATCTTGAATATGTTTTGTTTTGTTAACTCATCAATCACCATTATAAATAACTATGGACTTAAAGTTAATCCTTGATGTAACCCAATATTAACTTCAAAGAAGGTTGTCATTCAACTAAAATCAAGGCAAAGATGCATGTTACAAATTACATTATGCTAAGAAAACTAGTGATAAGAGCACCATACTGCAGAAGTTTTAAAGGAAGAATTTGATAAGGTGATATTAAAGGTTATGTAGTCCAATTAATTTCAAATAATGCAGCTAATTACAAAGAAGTTGCAAAGGAGTTAGGTGAGAGTTATAGTACTTTTAATTAAACTTGAAGATATTAGAAACAGCAATTGAGTATTCCTAAGATATCATCAAATTTATTTATAACCATGCATTTATAATATGTAAGATAAGGAGATACACTCATGGTGCAAAGCTCCTTCGTACTCTTGCTACTTGATTTGTAACTAATTTTTTTGTATGTACACAATATTATGAAACAAAAGCAAGCCTTAAAAAGAATGTTTACTTCAAATAAGTGGTAGCATTTTATAGAATTGTCTTAAAATAGGATGAACAAAAAACTAAATAAGATTTTAGAGACAATAACTCATGTATTAAGTTATTAAAGATAACATGCCTTTTGATAAAGGTTTTGAGATTGACTGACAGTAAGGAGAAGACATCTATGAGTTATCTTTATAAAGCCATAGATATTACTAAGGAGGCTATCAAGAACAACTTTAATAAAAGAAAAGGTGATTATGTGCCCATATGAAAGATTATTGATAATACATAGAATAAACATTTGCATCAACCCAATAATGTGCAACTTACAACCTAAATCCAATATTTAGGTACTCTAACATTTAAGAGGGATAGTGAGATCAATAGAAGTATTATTGATTGCAGTGTTATTCAACGTGTATCGTATCGTGTATCGTTTTGCTCTACGATACAAGCGTATCTTATCGTAGCATATTGTATCGTACTTTAATATTAAAAAATATTAAAAAATCAAGAAAATTTAGTAAAAAAAATCAGAAAAGATTAGGAAAAATCTAGTAATTGCAAAGAATTCATATAATGCAAAGTTTAGTACATATTGATCATTCACCATTAAACAATTGAAAAAAATTTACATATTTTGAAGTAAAAAATGAAATACATTTACATTTACATAGTGTAATTAGGATCATCAACTAAATAATCTTCTCCTTGGTGAAAATCATTATCACCACCTTCTACTTCAAAATCAAAATCTTCATCTCCTTGATAATGTTGTTGCGCTCCTTCCAAATTAATCCATACAATATCTTGTTAAGTTAGGAGGGCATTTTCTTCGTTATCTTCCATAATTCAGTCTTCTAATATATTAAAGGATCAAATTGGCTTTCTTCTCTATTTATCGTTTTTAATTGCCTACAAGAAAGAAAGATAAGTAATTAGTAAATAACATTAACAATAGAAGTCAAACAATATATTGTATCCTCTCTTGTATGCTCTCAATAATCTGAAGACATTGTCATTTAATGCCTTCTGGCAAACTTCTAACTCTGCCTGTACAAGAAGCAACTTCTTTCCTAGTCCCTGTTAGGTGGTGTTTCAATCATGAAATTTCACAACTAACCACCTTCTCACAAAACAAGCATCTGATCTTTAATCTAGAACCCTCAATTAGTGTACTCCACTGTCATGCCGGATCATCATACCAAAATTGGGAGTCTCTAACACCCCTTCCTACCATCTCAATTGAGCACTTTAATTCAATCAAAAACCTGAAAATAAAAGTACTTCATAAAACCTCAATCCTCACATAACACTCAAATAGAGTGTCTCTCACTTAATGAATGCAATAAAAATCATATCCACACACTTAATAGCTTCATATTTTGTCATTCAAAAAAAAACGTAAATAACACCAAAAAGACAACAAATACAAAGAAAAAAATTCAGAAAGCACTCAAAATATACCATAATCTAAGTTAGGAGGCTTGCACGAACACTATAGAGCAGTGTTATCCGTATCGCACGATATCGATACGGTACGATATGTATCGTATCGTAGGCCACCACGATGCGCACGATACGATATACCTCAGTGTATCGCTATAACCAAAGTATCGCATTGTATCGTGCAATACGAGCCGTATCGTACGATAAGGTGCGTAGGCCCTGGGACCCTTATAAAGGGTCTCAGACCGACCGAAACCCGTGATATTTCGCAGGTTTCCTCTCTCCTTTTGGGTTCTTCAAGGTCCCTAAGATTCGGTTTTCGCCTCCTTGGTGTTCAAAGCTCTAAAATCGTGCCCTACGGTGTCCGTGCAAGCCTCCAAACTCGGATTTAGGTATATTTTTAATATTTTTTCTATTTTTTTATATTTGTTATTTTTTGTGTTATTTCGTTTTTTTTTTAATGACAAAATATGAAGTTATTAAGTGTGTGTATACGATTTTTATTGCATTCATGAAGTGGGAGACACTCCATTTGAGTGTTATTTGAAGATTGGGGATTTTCGAAATGCTTTTATTTACAGATTTTTGTTTGAATTAAAGTACTCCATTGAGATGGTTGGAAGGGGTGGTAGAAACTCCCATTATGGGTCTGATGATCCGGCATGGCAGTGGGATATACCAGTTGAGGGTTTCAGGTTAAAAATTATATGCTTATTTTGTGAAAAGGTGGTTAGTGGTGGAATTTGGTTGAAACACCACCTAGCAGGAACCAGGAAAGAAGTTGCTCCATGCACAGGCAGTGTAGTGCCAGAAGGTATTAAATGGGAATGCTTGCAGATGATTGAGAGCATACAGAAAAGGAGACAACAAAATGATGATTTTCAGATGTGTGAAGAAGCTGATGATGCTACTGCCATTAGAGTTGGATTCACTGATAGTTTGCCTTTAAATGCTAGAAAAGAGATTGGTAGTAGCAGTTCGCGAGCACCTAGCAGGAGAAATATGGTTGTAGCTGAAGACTTTGGAGGTGGCAGAAGAGAAAGTTCAGGAAGGAGTAGAGGAAGAACTTCTACCATATACTCGTTCTTTCTACCTTTCACTACACCTGGTGCTCAACCTGGAATTCGTGCTGCTATGGCTTCAGAACAACTGCATGATCATGCAGCCCTTGCAATGGGGAGATGGTTTTGTGATGCATGCATTCCAATTAATGCAGTAAACAGTTTTCATTTTCAAGCAATAGCAGATGCAATTGCTAACATTGGTCCAGGATACATGATGCCCTCTTATCAAAAGTTGAGAGGGAAGATATTAGATCAGACCGTCATTGAAGTGCAGCAATACTGTTCGACTTTGAGTCAGTCGTGGAAGAAAACGGGATGCACTATCATGGCAGATGGATGGACCGATGGGCGAGGAAAGACATTGCTAAACTTTTTTGTATGCTGTCCTAAAATACTCGTGTTTTTAAGATCTCTAGATATGTCAGAGGAGAGGCACACTGCAGAGATCTTACAACAAGAATTTGATAAGGTGATATGCGAGGTTGGGGTAGAGAATGTGGTCCAATTGATTACAGATAATGCAGCCAACTACAAAGCAGTTGGGAAGGAGTTAGCTGATATTTATGGGACTTTCTACTGAACACCATGTGCAGCCCATTGTTTAGATTTCATCCTCGAGGACATTGGTGAGATGGATGAAATAAAGGCAACAACTGAGTGTTGTCAAGATATTACAAAATTCATTTACAACCATGCATTTGTTTTGTGTATGATGAGGAGATACACAGAAGGTGCAGAGCTTCTTCGCACAGTTGCAACTCGGTTCGCAACAAACTTCTTATATGTACAAAGTATTGTGAAACAGAAGCAAGCTTTAAAAAGAATGTTCTCCTCAGATGAGTAGCAACAATTTGCAGAGTTGCCTCAAAATAGAAGGAATATAAAGTTGAATGAGATTGCAGAAACAGTTTTTAGAAGTTCATTTTGGAATGCATGTGTTAGATTATTAAAAATTACTTATCCTTTAGTGAAAGTTTTGAGATTGGCTGACAGCGAGAAGAAACCATCTATGGGCTACCTTTATGAAGCCATGGACAGGGCAAAAGAAGCGATCAGAAATAACTTTAATGGAAAAAAGAGAGATTATGTGCCCGTGTGGAAAATAATTGATAGTAGATGGAATAAACAATTGCATCAGCCTATTCATGCAGCAGCCTACCATCTAAACCCATCATTCAGGTACTCAGCAACATTCAAAAGAGACGGTGAGGTTAATCGAGAAATCATTGAATGTATCGACAAATAAGTCCCTGATGAGAGCATAGCAGATGCGATACATCGAGAGATGGAGATATATGATAATGCTCTTCACTTGATGGGTTTACCAGTTGCAATTCGCAACCGCACTACGATGCGCAAGGTAAATTGTTTATTTTCATATTTAAGTTTATCTTATAATACTGTGAATTATGTCTATAATGTTTGTCTTTTTCTACAGATGTTTGGTGGAATAGGTTTGGAACTGATTGTCTAAACCTTAAAGATTTTGCAGTGAGAGTCTTAAGTCAAACCTCTAGTGCAACAGGTTGTGAAAGAAATTGGAGTGTTTTTGAACACATCCATACAAAGAAGCGCAACAGGTTGGAACACAAAAGACTAAATGATTTAGTTTATATTCGTTGTAACATGCGCCTTCGTGAAAGGTAATGTTGTATTACTTTCAAATTTTCAATTCAATATTGTTTAACTTCAGTCTTCAATTGTTAATATTATTTACTAATTGTTTATCTTTGTTTGTCTAAATAGAGAAGTAAGTCAGTTCGATCCAATAAGTTTGGATAATTTTGATATATTAGAAGATTGGGTTATAGAAGACACTCAAGAAAATGCCCTCCTAACTGAAGAAGTCGTTGCTTGGATTAATTTGGAAGGAGCGTAACAACAACATCAAGGAGATGAAGAATTTGATTTCCAAGAAGAAGGTGTCGTTGATGAGGAGGAGGAGGATCTGCAACAAGAAGAAGATTAAGATTATTTAGTTGATGATCCTGATTACAATTTGTAAAATGTAACTGTGTTTGTAATCTGTATTTTATTTTTTGGATTCAAAATATGTAAATTTGGATGCAATTGTTCAATGTTGAATGCTCAATCTGTACTGAACTTACAGTATATGAATTTAAAGCAATTACCTGATTTTTCTTGATTTTGTTCGATTTTTTTTGGATTTTTACTAATTTTTATTGATTTTAATTAATTTTTATATTATTTTAATATTAAAGTCCGATACGATACGCCCGTATCGTGGAGCCCAGCGATACACGATACGATACGCATCAGACAACACTACTATAGAGCACTTTTTTTTAGCCTTTAACGAGAACCACCGAAAAATAGCTTGAGGTGCTCCGAAAAACCACAGAAAACACTAGGGCCCGCGTTGTCATAGTCGTTGGAGGCCAACGGCATGCTGGCCATCGGCTATGGCCTGGCCAGCAACTAGTCGTTGGACTCCAACGGCTAGTGCTAGTTGGCCAGCCAGCCTTGGCCAGCACTTGTTGTCTTTGCTGCTCCTTTGCTTCCCATTTTGCTTGTATAATTCTCTATAAATACTCCATCTTCGTATCAATAAAGTATGTTGTCTTGAACAACCTTTGATTTGTGGTTTGACTCTCTTGTTGTTTACTCTTGTTCTGTTCTTAGCGTGTAGCATCCATATTACGACGCTTTGATATTTTGGCGACTCAATCAACTCTTTGATGTTTTGCAACTTGGTCGATTCAACATTCGATTGTCAACTATTATTTACATGGCATCATAGCCTTTTTTTTAGTAATATATGATTATGGTTTTTGGTATATATGCTTGTTATATTTTTGAACTTGATCTTGTGATTTTAATGAACGATTCTTGACTAAAATACATTTTTTGTCATGTTTGATATGTTCGAAACATTTGAAAACTTAGTTGTTTTTGTTGAAACATCTTAGATGCTCTAAGACATAAGCTCACCGTATTACTTGAGAAGACATGAGTTAGGTGTGTTTGACATTCTCATTTTTTAAAAGTTGTGTAGTATCATTGTCTTTAGTTATTGATCCATGTCTTGCCCTTAATGAGTTTGTTGTTTTTTGAAGATGACGATAGATTAACTCATTCGCGTTGCATTATTTCATTTCTCAAATTTCATCTTCTCGTTTTATTAGTCCATGAATAGTAGTTCGGTTACCCATACCTTTGTTTCCAGTAGAAATTTGCTTTCTTTTGATGGTTTGTGTAAGAATATAGTTGGCCTCGGTCAAGAAGGCCAACTAGGCCAAGGCCCCAATGGCTATAAAATGTAACCGTTGGGACTGGCCAGCACTCAGTTGTTGGCCTCTAACAGCTCTATTTGAGAGCCTTATTGCCTATAAAAAGGGGTGAACCTTTTGTGTAATGTTAAGCCTTTAAGGCCTCTTATTCAATAAAAGTGGTTATTGTTTAAGTGTGTTGTGGTGTGACTTGATTGTGGTTTGTGAAGTGTTGTTCCAAGGCGTATCTTCTTACATGGTATCATAGCCTAATCAAGGGCGTTGATTGTGTGATACGGCCACGAGAAGCGTGTCAAAGAAGAATCGACCTCAGTGAATCATTTCCTCTTCAAATCAGGTAAGAGTATCTATTACATTTGCTTTGTGATAATAGAAGATAAAGGATTTAGTTTCCATCTAACAAACTTCAACTAAAAAACATGGGCGCAAGCATTAGAAATTTACTTGTATTTTAAAAAACTATGTGGTTATGTTAGCAGAACAAAAATCGAACATTTTATTGATTCGAGTCCAGAACAAAAAGAGGATTATAAAGGAGGACATAGAACTATTATATGAATTCTTATGAATAATGTCAGTGAACATGTGCGACATTCATTATCTGACTTTACAAATGCCAAGGAAGCATGAGAATATTTTTAAAAAATCGCATGTTCAGAGTGATGTGGCACACCGAATGGCTTTTAGAGACAAACTCACGATGTTTCGCCAAAGTGACAAGAATGTAAATGAATATTACACAAAATTTTTAAACCCATGGAATCAACTCTGTGCATATGAAAAAAGGTGCACATAATGTGTGACTCACGACAGTGTGAACAAAATGAAGATTTTGTATATCAGTTTCTCAAAAGTTTAAGGGAGGAATTTGAAGGAGTCAGATCTAGTCTCATCCATCGGAAACCATTCCCCTCAAGAGAATAAGTGCTAACCGATATGCTTATGGCAGAAACCATGTTTAGGGAATCTAAACAACAAAAAGATATTATGCTTGTTGCTTCCAGACCAAAGACTAACAATTAACCGTACTGACCCCCACAATTCAAGCAAGAAGGAACCAACCAAGAGGTAATATGCTTTTATTGTAAAAAAATAGGACATGTACAAAAGAATTGTTTAAAACTAAAAAGCAGACTTGCCGCCGTCGGTGGAGAAGTATATCAAAATCCACAACTTCTATAACTTCAAGGAAAAGACATTCATTAGTGCAGTTTGCTCTACTTCTGAAGGAACAAAAGGTATGTCCTGGCTACTTGATTACGGTGTATCTTTTCATATGAGGTGAAAAAAAAATTTACAAGCTTGCTCAAATAAAACACCGGACATGTGTGTGTTCACTGCCAATGGAACTAAGTTAAAAGTTGATAAAATTGGAGAAATAAAAACTTTTGTGTATCAAAAGTTAGTTGGGTTCCAAAACTAAATCTTAATCTTTTTTCAGTCGCTCAAATATCTGATAATAATTGTGTAGTCATTTTTTCATCTAAGGGTTACATTATGCAAGATTGTATCTCAAAGAAGGTGATTAGGCATGGCCATAGGGAGGGAGTACCATATGTTACGGACTATCTTCACACGCAAACTTTTGGTCTATGTAACGCTCTTTCAAATGATGCATCTCTATGGCATAAAAGATTGGGCCATCTAAATATTCATCAAATGCATAATTGTTTTCCAATTGAATTTAAAAAAGTTGATGAATTCTTTTGCAATGACTGTCTATTTGGAAAAATGAAGCATCTTCCCTTTCCAACAAGAATAACAAACACAAATAAACCTTTTGAGTTGGTTCATTCGGATGTTTGGGGACCTGCACCATGCATTTCAAAAGGTGGTGTATCTTATTACATAATTTTCATTGATGATTTCACCAGATATACTTGGGTATATTTGCTAAAGGCGAAATCTGAAGTTTTCAAGAATTTTATGATATTTCATAACATGATAAAAACTCAATTTAACTCTCAAATTAAAGTTTTTAGATCTGACTCTCGTGGTCAATTTGTTTCAAAAGCTAGAAAATAATAGAATCATCCATGAGACTTCTTGTACCAAGACTCCACAACAAAATAGTGTGGCTGAAAGGAAACATTGACACATCATAGAAACTACAAGAACACTCTTGATCTCTAGTAGTGTTCCAAAGAATTTATGGGTTGAAGCTGTAATGACATCAATCTATCTGATAAATAGAATGCCTATTGTTGTCCTTCAAAATATATCACAACAAACAACAACAACTAAGCCTTTTCATTACTAGACGGGGTCGGCTACATGGATTCTTTGTTTCCACAGATCCCTATCGTGTGATATGTTAGCAATTAACTCTCAATAAGCTAGATCATTCTTTATTGTTTCTTTCCAACACTTTTGTGGTCGTCCTCTACCTCTTTTAACACTTACATTTAAGAATTTTTGGATCTAAATGTTTTGTTCTCACCAACAAAGATGACAAACTTTATCCTCGTGTCATAATGTGTGTTTTTAGGATATGGTATAACAAAAAAGGGATATAGGTATTATAACCATAAAAATGATAAACTGTATGTGTCTAGAGATACAATTTCTTGAAAATGAGTATTATTTTAAAAATGATTCCTCTAAGAAGGAATACTCTTTTTTAACTCATATTCTTGATGATATGAGCTACACTCAGAAAGAAAGGGATGAAACTATTAATGAATCTAGATATACTATTCAACCCTATGATGAATACTATTCTAAGAAGAACACTAAAACTATAGAACCTCCTTTAAGAAGGTCCACCAGAGAATCTAGACCTCCACAAAGATTTGTATCCTATGAAACATTCTCTCCATCTCATAGAACTCTAGTGACTAATCTATAGTCGTGAAAGAACCCAAGACTTTTGCTAAAGCTCAAAAATCTCAAGAATGGATTAATGCTATGAACACCAAGCTAGATGCCCTAAATAAAGCTCAAACATGGGAAATAGTTAGTCGTCCTAAATCCTAACACTAAAAAACCTATAGGATGCAGGTGGATCTACAAAATTAAGACTAAGAGTGATTGTACTCTAGAAAGATACAAAGCTCGTCTAGTGGCAAAAGAATATTGTCAAGAATATAGAATAGATTATGAAGAAACCTTGGCTCATGTAGCCAGGATAACAATAATCTGGGAGCTCATTGCCTCAAGCACCATTAGGAAATGAGATATCACACAAATGGATGTTAAAAATGCCTTTTTGAATGGGTGGCTTAAGGAAGAAATGTACATGGAACTTCCTCCTGGATTGAATGTGTCGAACAACTAAGTTTTACGTTTGATAAAAACTATTTATATACTTAAACAGGACCCAAAGGCTTGGTTTGATAAAATGAATCAATTTATGACTAACCATGGATTTGTTGCTTGTTACACTGACACTGCAATGTTTATAAGAAAATCTGCTCCAGGAATTGTGAATTGCTTTTGTATGTGGACGATATGCTCATCACTCGAGATGATAACAAGGGCATCCAGTATATAAAAGCAGCTCTTAGAAAGGAATTTAAAATAAAAGATCTTGGAAAGTTGCGGTACTTCTTGGAAATAGAGGTCACTCGAAACAACAAAGGTACATTCTTGTTACAACTAAGTTTGCTACTGACATTGTCTCCAGATCAGGAATCACATATAAGAAGATAGTAGAAACACCATAAATGCTTAACCAGAAATTGAGACTTAAAGATGGTGAAGCACTAGCAAATCTCACTCCATACAGATAAATTATTAGAGCTCTAACGTATCTAACAATCACATGACATGATATCTCACATGCAGTTCATACAGTAAGTCAGTTTCAACACGCACCCACAACTGCTCATATAGGGGATGTAATGAGAATTGTCAGATATATAAAGGCAACAACTCATAAGGGGTATTTCTATCCCTCTCTTCGTCCTTAAATCTAATTGCTTTTAGTAATGCCGATTGGGGAGGAGATATCAATAATAGACACTCTACCAGTGATTTTTGTATTTTTCTAGGTGACTCACTCGTGTCTTGAAAGTGTAAGAAACAACAAAAAGTATCACTTTCTTTCACATAAGCTAAGTACCGGGCAATATATACTAGTGCTACAGAATTGACATGGCTTACACAACTCCTGAGGGATCTATATGTCCAAATTGAATTAATGCCACAAATGTAATGTGATAACAAAAGTGCAATGTATATTGCACACAATAACACCTTCCATGAATGTACAAAGCACATCGAGATGGACTGTCACCAAGAATATTTGATTCTACAGTTTGTTCTCACAGAATATCAACTTGCTGACATGTTTACCAAATCCCTTCCAGCACCTCGGTTTCAAGCACTTTCTAGCAAATTGTCAGTTGTCTCATGTCAATTTGAGGGGGGTATAAGAATATAGTTGGCCTGGGCCAAGACCAACTATATGCTTACAGTTTGGGTAGTTGCATTTGTCTGCTTTACTGAGAAGCCTTACATGACAACTATATAGTTGGCCTGGGCCAAGACCAACTATATGCTTACAGTTTGGGTAGTTGCATTTGTCTGCTTTACTGGGAAGCCTTACATGACATCTAAAGTTCTAACATAGAAAAGCAAAAACTTAATGATATTTCTTTTGTTATGAATCTTAATAGTCGTTCCCTTAAAAATTTTAAGTTCATGGTTGTTATAAGAACATTATGCGATCTATTTTTGGCTTAAGAACGGTTTATGGGTTTATCTCCCCTTTCTATGACAAATCCTAATTTGTTTTGGTGCAAGTATGATTCCTTAAGATTTCTTAAAGCATGTTTATTAGAAAAATTCTGAAATGGTCATTGATTAATTACTTTGAAAAAATCATTGTTTTGATCTGTTAGGTCCCTCAGATTCAACTTGTTCTTCATTAGTTTCGACTGTTTGTTTGTCGGTGTGTTCAACTTGTGTGTTTTCGGTATCTTTCTTTTATAATTTTGGGGTCCTCTCGACATACCTTTTATTTCAAAATTTCCCCATTGGTAAGTGCTTAGGTTCGTCTAGATGGTCTTTCGTTGGTCTTAGATGCTCAATTTTAAGGTTTTTTTGTTGCACCCACCTGCCCATTTCATGTTGTTGATTGTAAATTTTTCATGATTCTAAGGTGGGAATTAAGGGACATGATCTATCCTGGCTCAATTTCTCATTTTTAGGGTTTTTATTTTGGGGATGGTTTACGGTTCCCTAACAATCTATTTTGCGATTCTAAATGTGCAATGCATCTATATGGGTGTTGGTTTCCCTTCTGTAATTCCATTTGGGTTTTAGCATTTGAGTAACTTGATAAGGGAATAGCTTTGTCCTTTTGTCCTTAAAAAATGGTTTAATGAAGATTGGATACTTAGCTAATCATTGTTTCTTTATATGTGGATTTTGTTTGGCTTGTTTACTTATCAAGATATTGGCTACCATTCTAGGTTTGCCATGTGAATTCTGCGAGTCTGTACTTTTTGTGATGTTAGCTGCTTTCCCAATTCATTGGGTTCGATTTGTTTTGGGTAGTAAAATTGATCCCAGTGATGGTAGGGATATGCGGTGATGGTATTTTAGGAATCGAGCCTTTTTTATGGTCGTATGTGGTGATGGTAGGGATATGCAATATCCCAATAATATCAATTTGTCTTTTTGCCATCTCATTTGTGGGAACCACTTTTTTTATCCTTTTACGTGGATTAGATGGACCTATTGGCGAGAAACATGAGTTCAGTTTGATTATTGGAACATTTTGTTGGTTTATTGCTTTCCCTTCTTTCTCATGGAAACACGAAACTTTTTTGTTGCACTTATTACAATATTGTATAGTATTTGCATTGCTGAGTTAAATGAACAGATTTGGCTATTCGATCTTATTCCGATGTGCATGGTATTCAGACTTAGCCCATCCCGGTGTATTCCTTCCAACTTGATTATATGCAATATTGATTGTATCAAATTGTTTGTTGGCATGTTTAGAAGAAAAATGTGTTTGAGATTTTAACAATTTCAAACTTCATTATTGATAAGATCGAAAATGTATTTGTTGGAAAACAATAAGTTATCTTCTTGTATAATTGAGATCCATGTTGTTGGCCTTTTGTTGAAGACCTTTGTGATTAAGGTGCTTCATGTTTGTGGCCTTTTGTTGGAAATCAATTAATGTTTGAAGATATACTTATTGTTATTTGAGAATTAAAACTTGGTATTAATGAATTGGAAAAATATTTGTTGATAATAAGTTGCATCTACTTTATGACTAAGATCCATGTTGTTGGCCTTTTGTTGAAGACCTTTGTGATTAAGGTGCTTTATGTTGGTGGCCGTTTGTTGAAAATTAATTAATATTTATAGATGCACTTATTGTTATTTAAAGATTTGTGATCTTGATAGCTTTAAAGTTGCTTTTTCATGAGATTATGATCTCCGTTTGTTGGCCTTTTGTTGGAAATCTTTGTGATTAAGATGCTCCATGTTGTTGACCTTTTGGTTGGAGAGTAATCAACATTGAAAAAGACTTATAGTTATCTTCATTAGCTTGTATTTGATTTAAGAAAATTATAAGACTTTTTGAAAAATATGAAGTTGATTCCTTTGACTTGTTTTGATCATCTTAATGGATTGTCTTATTTTTGGAACCATAAAATCACTTTGAGTTTAAAGGATATTTAAGGGCCTTGGGAATTTAATGTTTGAAGGTTTTGAGTTTTGCCTTAAAAAGCTTGTTTGGGTTCGAGTTTATCCTCAAAACTCAGGTTTGAGCTTAGCCTTAAAGTTTTTTTTGACTTGGCGGGTTTTGAGTTTAACCTTAAAAAGTTTGTTTGATTTGAAGGTTTTGACCTTTGTCTTAAAGAGCTTGTTTGACTTTAAGGTTTTGAGCTTTGCCTTAAAAAGCTTGTTTGAGTTCGAGTTTGTCCTTAAAACTCGGGTTTTGAGCTTTGCCTTAGAAAACTTGTTTGGGTTTGAGTTGTTCTTAAAACTCGGGTTTTGAGCTTTGCCTTAGAAAACTTGTTTGGGTTTGAGTTGTTCTTAAAACTCGAGTTTTGAGCATAACCTTAAAAGGTTTGTTTGATATAACAAGGTTCCTTTACAAATATCACAAGTTTGTAGTGATTTATGAATCTAGTTGTTATAATAGATAATCTTATTTGGATGATATCAATGGTTTCTATCAAATGAATTTCTTAAATTAGAGCAAATCAACTTCATAACTTATTTCACTTATTTTTGGTTTGCCATATGCATTAGATATCATAAATTGTCTTGATGTTTTTAGAAATTGAGCGAATGTATGTATTGATACTTTGAAAAAAGAAAAAAAAAAGAATTGATATATTGATTGTGGAAAGATGTTCTGGAGGTGTTTCAAAGGAAGTTGTGGTAACTTGAATACTATTTTTGTGGAAAGATGATCTTGGAAATTCTTGTTATAAAGAAACACAAGAATTGAGTTGTATTTGATTTATGTTCTTGTTAGACAAAGTTTTGGTATATACACTGCAAGTTTTAGGGAGTGTTAAGTTTTAAGGGGTGTTAATTGTAATAGGTGGCACGGGCCATTATGACCCGTGCATGGCGCGAGCCACTAGGGCCTGTGCTGTCATAGCCATTGGAGGCCAATGGCTATGGCCTGACCAGCAACTAAACGTTAGACTCCAATGGTTAGTGCTGGCCGGCCAGCACTTCTTGTCTTTGTTGCTCCTTTGCTTCCCTTTTTGCTGTGTATAATCCTCTATAAACACTCCATCTTCGTATCAATAAAGTATGATGTCTTGAAGAGCCTTTGATTTGTGGTTTGACTCTCTTGTTCTTTATTCTTGTTGTGTTCTTGGCGTGTGGCATCCATATTTGAATGTTTTGATATCTTGGCAACTCAATCAACTCTTTGACGTTTTGCAACTTCGCCGATTCAACATTCGATTGTCAACTATTATTTACACTCCCAACGGCTAGTAGTCGTTGGGAGCTCCCGGGCTCCCAATAGCTACATGGCAATGGGCCCTAGTGGCCCGTGCCATTCCACACGGGCCCTAATGGACAGTGATCCTATTACATTTAACAATAACATGTATATATTGTGGAGATTAACGATAAATTGAAGCAGTTAGAGGTGAAAGGTGATAGCACCATTCCACCACTTCTTCATTCATTCCTTCTAAATAAACAAAATTGTGCCGCACCCAGTTCTAACTTAAAAGTCAAAATGCCCTTATAGTACATAGGGGTAGAATATTTGAATTTCAATCACAAGTCAACACTGTAACCTATATTCAATTTTTTTAGTAAAAGCATGCCATCTGATTTTTTACTAAGTAGAAAAGATTTTTGTCGTATAGTGATGAAATATCACCCTTGCATTGCCGGTCCCAAGCCCCGATAAAGGAGGAGGGTTGTGTTAGGCTTCCGACAGCTAGCGTAAAAGTTTATCGAATTTTTATAACATGGATTACAAAAATTATGAGCATTGCTTTGGGGCGTCCCCACCTAGCGACGTGCTTTAGAGCTTGAATGCAGTAATAAGTAAGCAAGGGCCACTACATTTTCGCCCGAATGTAGTGAATCAATTGCATAGACGGGTGTGGGTAAAGAAGTTAGTCCCGCTACATTGCCGCCCGAATGTAGTGAATAATTTTCAGAGAAGGTCTCCGTATTTTGATTATGGACGGATGCGGGGGGTAAGGAAGCTAGTCGTAGATAATAAGATTCGTATTAATTCTTGGAATATCGGAACATTATCTGGTAAGCTAATGGAGGTGGTAAATACTATGATTCGGAGAAAGATTCATATTCTATGTTTAGAAGAGACAAAAATGGATTGGAAAAAAAACAAAGGAGATAGAAGATAGAGGTTTTAAATTATGGTACTCAGGTAAAGAAAAAGCTCGAAACTGAGTTGGTATTATCATAAATAAAGATTTAAAGGATAGTGACCGAATCATGACGTTGAAATTAGTGTTAGAAGCAGAGGTTTTGAATATAGTTTGTACTTATGTACCCCAAGTAGGACTAGAAGATAGTATAAAGACAGCTTTTTGAGAAGAGTTAGATAAGGTGATTCAAAAGATTCCACAAAGGGAGATTTGTTTAGGAGGAGACTTAAATGGATATGTCTGTAAAGAGGCATTAGGATATCAAGAGATTCATGGAAACTTTGGTTTTGGGGATATAAATGAGGAAGGTAGGGAGATTTTAAATTTTGTTATGGCATTTGATCTCTTTATAGTCAATACAATCTTCAAAAAACGAGATGAACATTTAATTACTTATAAGAGTGGCTTATCACAAACACAAATTGATTACTTTATTTGTAAAAAAAAAGATAGAGTGTGTTGTAAAGATTGCAAGGTAATTCCAAGAAAAACCTTAACCACCCAACATCGACTTTTAGTTATGGATTTAAAGAAAAGCGTGCATCGAGCTATTCGGACTAAATGGTGGAACCTCAAAAGCGAGAAAGAAGATATATTTAAACATAAAGTCCTTCAAGGAGATGTTTGGAATTATGTTGGTACACCCTGTGATATGTGGAACAATATGGCTATACATATTAGGAAAGTGGCGAAAGATGTGTTAGGTGTATCTAAAGGAGGTGTACCGGCACAAAAAGAAGCTTGACGGTGGAGTGAAGTAGTGCAAAATAAAATAAAGAGGGCATGCTACAAATTACATTATGCTAAGAAAACTAGTGAAACTTTAGAGGCTTATGAGAAAGCAAAAAAGGTCATGAGTGAAGCAAAAACTAAAATTTGGGAGGATTTATATAAAAAAAACTCAACTCAAAAGAGGGTGAAAGAGATATTTTTAGGATAGCTAGGGTTAGAGATAAGAAAACTAAAGATCTTAATTATGTTAGATGCATCAAAGACGAGGATGAAAAAATTCTAATGGCAAATGATTATATAAGAAATAGATGGAAAAACTATTTTTATAAGCTTTTTAATGAAAATAAAGATGTTAGTATTAGCTTAGGAGAGTTAGCCAAATCAGAAAAGTATATAAACCTCAATTTCTACTGACGTATTCAAAAGAATGAAGTCAAAGAGGCTCTTAAACATACCAGATAATATTTTATAGAAGTTTGGAAAATACTAGGAGAAATAGGAATCACTTGGCTCACAAGACTATTTAATGAAATATGGAAAAACCAAAAGATGCCCGAGGAATGGAGAGCAAGTACACTTATACACATATATAAGAACAAGGGAGACATTCAAAATTGTGCGAATTATCGAGGTATCAAGTTAATGAGTCATACTATGAAATTATGGGAAAGAATTATCGAACATAGGTTAAGACAAGTATCAAGTACAATAGAGAACCAATTTTGATTTATGCTAGGCAGATAGATCTACTATTGAAGCGATTCACCTTTTGAGACGTCTTATGGAACATTTTAGAGCAAAAAAGAAAGACCTTCACATGATATTTATAGATCTAGAAAAAGCTTATGATAGGGTACCGAGGGAGGTTCTTTGGAGAACTTTGGAAAAAAAAAGGCATCATATATTAACCTTATAAGAGACATGTATGATGGTACAAAAACATGTGTGAGGACTCATGAAGGAATGACAGACTTCTTTGAAGTTAATATTGGGTTACATCAAGGATAACTTTAAGTCCAGACTTATTTATAATGGTGATGGATGAGTTAACAAAACATATTCAAGATGAAGTACCTTGGTGTATGTTATTTGCAGTATTAGTGAAGGAGTCTAAGGAAAAAGTTAATAGAAAATTGGAACTATGGAGAGAAACATTAGAAAGCAAAGGCCTTCGACTTAGTAGAACAAAGACAGAATATATGGAATGTAAGTTTGATCATTTGGTTACCTCAGAGGACATAGAAATTAAAATTGACACACATTGCATCCCCCAAAAGGAAAGTTTTAAATACCTAGGGTCAATTTTTCAGAGTGATGGAAGAATGGATGGAGATGTTACGCATAGAATTAATGATGGTTGGTTAAAATGGAGAGGAGTATCAGGTATTCTTTGTGATAAGAAGATACCATTAAAGGTAAAAGGTAAATATTATAGAGCATGTACAAAAGATGTCTGTGACAGAAATGAAGATGTTGAGATGGATGAGTGGTCCTATAAGAAAAGACCGTATATATAATGAGGTTATTAGAAACAAATTAGGAGTGGCACCAATAGAGGATAAAATGAGAGAACATCGTTTAAGATGGTTTGGACATATAGAAAGAAGATCAAAAGAAGAACCCGTAAGAAGGTTAGAAAAACTAAATTTGGAAAGTATTAAAAGAGCTAGAGGATGACCACAAAAGTGTTGAAAAGAAACAATAAAAAATGATCTAGCTTATTGTGAGTTATCTGCTAACATGGCACATGATAGGGATCTGTGGAAATAAAGAATCCATGTAGCCGACCCCGTCTAGTATGAAAAAAGGCTTAGTTGTTGTTGTTGTTGTGTAGTGATGAAATATAAAGTTTAGCCGACCACATCTAGTATGGGGAAAAGGCTTAGTTGTAGTTGTTGTAGTGATGAAATATAAAGTTACGAGAATCAGATGTGGTTTGAGAGCAGTAAGTAGGGCAGCCTTTCTTCTAAATATGTGTCTCAGGTACTCATCTTTTAAGGATATGAAGTATACAATTTAGAGGCAAATCCAAGGATACCATTCCCAACCATGGCATCAAGAAAGGGATCCGATTTTCCCAGATGCTCGTTATTAATTTCAATCCCTAGAATTTGATAGCCAAGAAACAAAAGCTCCCCCTAAATACTTCCTACAAGAGCAATTCCTAGGGAATACATAATGAAAAGCATAGAAAACTAGGGCGTCATGCGAAGACATTGAGCATACAACATTTACATACCATATCCAATCTTCTCCAACTTCGAAGCAGCTATTGAAAATGCCTTTGAAATATGATAAAGTGACCGAGCCTGCAAAACAATAAAGCTAACACAGAGTGAACAATGTAAGTTAACATAATAAAAAGCACACAGAATCACTGAAAATGTGACGAGCTGCTAGAATCATGCCCACTGAAGAGTGCAGATCGAAAACTTGACAGTTATCCACATATAAAGATTGAATCCACATATAAAGATTGAAAACGTTGGTCATGAACATTTGCACATAGCAGAATTATTAATTGATACTTGCAATACAGCTGGAAGCATGCAAATTCACCTAAGCCTTTGTATTTTGACTATGGTTCTTAAGTGTTATGGTTAATGCCAGTACTGAATCTGCAAGTGGATCATACACGACAAGTGCAGATTAAAGAATTAAGATGCGCAGGGATGTCAACAATGTCGGAAGGTAGTCTATCACAAGTATTGTGGAAAGTGATAGTAACACGAAGAACAATGAATAAAGGACGGTAGTCTGACATAAAGCATTGTCCTGCTAAAATACGAACACTGACTGGGTACAAACTATCAAAAGAAAATGACACAATGAAAATTGTTAGGGCCATCAAAAGGTATGGTAACAAAATAAATATCAGATCTTGTATTTACACTTTAATGAACCCTCTACAGAACATATCTACAACCTCAACCAGAATCTACTAAAACATTTATTTCATAATATTTCACCGCAAGAAGTAGTCCATACCCGTGAGGAGGAACAGGAGTGAGACTAATCTACTAGCTTTTAGATATGGTAAAGATATATCCAGTAAATCAGTAACTGTTGCTTCAAAAAGAAAGGCATGACCACATAAGAATGGAAATATAAGTTTTCCAGTTCAGAGAATCAATGTGTGGTCCCTACTAATTCATACAATATGAATAAGCAATGCCATCTGAGGGAAAAACATGAGAGCATATTACGTACAATGCGAGAAGCAAAGACATTAGAAAGTTGTGGTGCTTGGTATATTGATCCATCAAGTATGTAGTATGCGAGCATCGGGGTCACTTTCTCTGGGCCATCTCTCCTTTGCTTTCGGAAAACAAAGAGATGCGGCTCCAAAACTTCACTCAGCGAATACTCCATGCCCGTCATATTCCTATCCGATAACAATGAGAAAACACACACGAGTCACAGGAGCAATACTTGCAAAAGCAAGAAGGAAAAGCCCCATAGAACAAGTTCTTCAATTCAATCTATGATACCAATAATTAAACTCGGTAAATGAAAGGAACGGTCAAACCCAGAAATCTCAAGAACCAGAAAACACAACGAGAAAGCGAAAAAGCTGGATTGTCCATCAAGGGAGAGAGAGAAAGAGAGAGAGAGACGCACGCAAGGTGGGAGGGGTCAAGGGGATGGATGGAGCGGAGGCGAAGCTGCTCATTGTTGCAGGAGAAGTCGTAGAACGGAGAGAGTGCGAAGTAGTCGAATACAAGCGTTCGGTCGAGGGGAAAGGAGTTCAGCCACAGTTGATCCCTAAAGCAAATGCCCGTCATGTCCGTCCCTGGTGGTGCAGGAGGACCCACCGCCCCCTCCCCCAAACCTGCCGGAGGAGGAGGAACCGGCGTCGCCGCCATCTCTCTCCCTCTCACGCGCACGCACGCACGCACACAGACCCCACGGTCAGGCCCGTTATGCTGCAAAGGCAATTTTCTAAACACTGAGCCTTTCATCCACTGTCACTAGGAACACTTAAATGTCACTCAGCTATCATGCTTTACGGTAGGTGCACACCCTAAATTACTAAGAACACACTCTCTTTTTAATACTCCTGTTTAACGAACACCGATTACTCTTTCCTTTCTTGGTCTTCTCTATGATGATATTTGGATTTGCTCAAGCTTGTCTACTATCACCCCTCTCTCATTCTTCATGCTTCTCTTGTTTAGCCAAAACCAGCCATTCAATCTCGTCACTCTTGCCACCACCATTCACCGGTCGTTGTCCTCTCTCACTCTCCCCTTCCAACTCTCTTTATTGTCTTCGTTCTTTCATAACATCAGAACTGTAAACACCCCGAAATCCCACGAACTTCTCAAATAAAACCTGGTTTTGTAAAAGCAGCCCCAAAGGGCTATTTTAAGTTTGGAAACCCAGGAGCCTTTCAGGCAACCCTGTACATATGTTTAAACTGTATATGTTTTAAAATATGTATAATATAGTTTTAAAACCTTTTAAAATACGTTTTGAAACCCCATGAAGCAGCTTGGCCTGATGAAAGCAGGACCAGAAGAGCTAAAGAAAGCCCGGAACCGGAGCACATGTCGAGCCTGACACAGCAACTCTCGTATTAGATCCATCCCCAGGATCTCGAACGTCCAAGTCCCTGTTCTCAGCAAAAATCATGAGAAATCATCTCCGGAAAGTAAAAACAGAAGCAGACGACCATGTTGGCGAAGACCCAACGCAAGACGGAGTACTGATGCTGTCAGACCCCGCACAAACCGTTCGTTTCGAACATACCCTAAAGGAATCAGAATTCAGCTTGGATTGGATCTGGATCATATATATCCAGATCCCAATCCAAACGTATGTGTGGATTTGGATTTGGATTTAAAGATCCAATCCAATATCCACATCCATGGCCCACATCACCTTCTCATAAATGGAGGTGGGGCCCACTTGAAGTTCACGTGGGATTATGGGCATGAGAGAGAATGGGGAGGATAAGCATGAGGAGAATTTTATTAAGCTTGACTTGTGTGTCAAGTTTGGGGTTAATCATGTAGGTTAGCCTAATTAGTGTGGGTTTAAGCTTGTATGAGCCTACACCTAACCTAGGGATGCACCAACATGATGCAACTAGGTCTATGGGTTATGCAAAGGGAGTTTCCTAACACAACCCTAAGCCAAAACCCCTAATCCTAGCCCTTTACCCTAATCCCGGCCTAATCCTAGCCTAATCACCTAACCCACTTCCCTAATCCCAACCTAATCACCTAACGCACCTCCCTAATCCTTCTTTAAACCTAGCCTAATTCCCTTAATCCTAACCTAATCCTAGCCTAAACACCTAACCCACCTCACTAAACCTCACCCCAAAACCAACCCACCTAGCTAAGCCCTAAACCACTAAACCACCCCACCTAAACCCTAGCACACCATATCCCTAAAACCACGTAAAACAAAATATCTGCCCCCCCCCTCAAAACCAGCCCACCTTATCACCACACCACCACCACCTAACCACCAAACCGCCCTCTCAAAACTAGCCCCAACCGACCCTTTGAAACCTATAAAACCCCCCCTAGTGGGCGGGTTTTCATCTTTTTCAGCCGAGCCCTCTCTCACCTTGCTCTCTTCTCTCACTCCACTCCACCACTACCCCCGGCCTGCACCACTCCACGCCACCACTACCTCCCGACCTGCTCCACTCCACGCTGCCACCAACCGCCCGGCCAACTCCATCCACCTTCCACCCGACTGCCCTCCTTCCACACACCGACCTCCCTCTCCTATCCGGTTAGTACCTCATCCCAACTTCACCCTATCTTCTCTCCCCCTCCACTCTCAGCCACCCATACCACCACAACACTACACCACCACAACCTTCCCGCCACCCTTCCCCATTCGGCCAGACACAACCCATTACACCACCCGCTTCCCTACTTACGCCTTAGTGACACCCTAGCCACCTTACCTTGCTCCCTAGGACCTGCCCTTCCTCTCCTTAGTCACCCCTTAGCTCCACCTTCCATAGCACCCTACCTCCCTATTCGTGACATCCCCTAACTACCCCAGCCGGCCACCACTTAAACCGCCACCAGTCGGCCAGCCACAGCCGACTGCACCCAATCATCCGCGGCCTTACACCCTTCTCCTTAGACATCCCCTTGAGTCACCCCTTAGCTCCACCTTTCCTAGCACCAACCCTATACCTTAGTGACTCTCCCTAACCACTTGAGCCCGAGACACCACGGCAGCACCCTACTAGCAGCCGGCAAGCTCCAAGGTGCCACACCCGCGCTCCCTTGTCACCCGGCCAGCACACCCCTTTGCCGTGTCATTCCGAGGAGCTCCCTCTTGCAGCCCAAGGTGACGCCCAAGCCCAAGCTCAAGCAAGTCACCTCCGGACCAGCTATAAGTAAGTGCCTAACTCGATCCTCATTTGTAGACTTGCTTAAGTTAAATTAAATTTGATACGGGGTTGTAATAACGAAGTATTGTCTCCCCCCGCTTGTAATAACGTGGCTTGGCACAGCCACACACACGTGCACTTGAGCCTACCTCGCTCTTAGTTGTGGACGATTTTGAACACACACGGGCCTAATCAGTCCTTAAGATATAAGTTTATTTATATACTTTAAGTTGCGTGGGGTTTTGCTTAAGTTATGTGTGTTGTCTTTCAAATCTCGTACTCACACACATTGAGCTTCCGCTCTTATTTGCAAGACCCAAGTAAGGGCCGTGTTACACTTTCCTTGGGTTTAATTTCATGTCATGTGTGTAGTATTTCAATTATACACTCACACACATTGAGCTTTTGCTCTTACTCCCAAGACCTTAGTTAAGGCCATATTGCAATTTATATTTGGGTTTAATTTCATGTTGTGTGCGTAGTACTTCAATTCTCACACTCACACACATTGAGCTTTCGCTCTTACTCCCAAGACCTTAGTTAAGGCCATATTGCAATTTATATTTGGGTTTAATTTCATGTTGTGTGCGTAGTACTTCAATTCTCGCACTCACACACATTGAGCTTTCGCTCTTACTCCCAAGACCCAAGTAAGGGCCCATATATATTATAATTATTTCCCCTTCGGCTATGTCTTTAAGATTTGGGTTTTAAGGTTCGGCACACACTTGCACTATTGAGTCTTTCCGCTCTTAAGATATAGCCATATTTCCCTTTTGCAATTTCCCTTCCGCAATTTTCCTTCGGCAATTTATATTACAAGTCATTTCCCTTCGGCATTGTCTTTCAATTTTGGGTTTTCCCTTTGGAGTTGCGTGAGTTTGCATTGCATATACGCCATACCACGAGTTAGGATGCATACTGCATCAAAGCAAACCCCATACTCCTGTTCAAAATCGCCCCACTTAGGCTGAGTGTTCATAACACACACCTAGTTTGCCTAAAAAGGGATAAAAAGAAATACATAGGCACGTGCAAATCCACGTGAAATAAAATCTAAAAACCATATAAAAACAACCTGAGTCAAACACCTCAAACATGTTTTCGTAGGTTCTTATATTTCAAAACTCGATTTTTAAAAGCGTACAGACTGACCCTTGTGCATCGGTGCAAGAAGGTCTGCGACGAAAAGAGCTTACTTGCTCATAGTCGCCACGTTAGGAGTCAGGTTTAAAATATCTTTTCGCTAGCTTAAGTAAGCTAGCTGGCACGCCCTTTTGCTTAATTAGGACTTAAGCACACAAAAAGGTTCGCTTCAGGCCTAAGAACTAGGAGCGGGAATTTTCTGCGTCTACAAGAACCCATCATTGTTTCACTCTTCTCTCCTCCTTTTCACCCTTCCCTTTCTTTGTTTTGAAAAAGAAAGAAAAAAAGACAAAACTCCGGAGCACATTTGTTGCATACGAGACTTATAATGAATAGATGCATCTTCTATTTAAGAGAGACACATGCTTTGTGAGTCTCCTCTATACAAGAAATGTGTATGAGGATGTCTCTTTTATGTAAGAGTTGCAAGTGGGATCAACACTCATGACTGACATCTAGTTGTCCCAACTCAGTAAGTCTTCACTAAGGTTGTAGTACTTCAACAAAAGCTTAAGATAGAGTGAATACAAAGGGAGCAAGGGAGGCAGTAAAGAAACATAAATAAAAGCAAAGTGATTACATTAATAGCAAACAACTAGTATAAACATCATAAATCTCCAATCTTCACTTCATAAACCACCAAAACACTCAAAGAGTGTCCCCACTTCATAAATTGCCACAAATATACTGAAAAGATGTCTACTTACTTCATACATTATCCTCAAAAAAAGTACAAAACAAATAACACAACAAAGTACAAATTACACATATAAAAAGTGGAAAAAACCTATATCCAAACCATTGGATTGTCATTGTTGTTACTGTCGAAGCGATGGTGTTGTTGGAGATCCTTGGAGAATATTCTCCCTATTCGGTAGTTGCCATGGAGCAGTTAGAGCACTTAAACAAAAGCGAGAAACCCCACAAAAGCACAAGAATCCATTCAAGTGAGGGAGGGGTTTAAAACTAATAAGATGTATCACCTCTATAGTATGATACGTGATATATAGGCATTATCCCGTGTCTTATCCTTTGTCATTGTTGTTACTGTCGGAAAGATGGTGTTGTTGGAGATCGTTGGGGAATATTCTCCCTATCCAGCAGTTGCCATGGAGCAGTTAGAGCACTCAAACAAAAGCGAGAAACCCCACAAAAACACAAGAATCTATTCAGGTGGGGGAGGGGTTTAAAACTAATAACATGTATCAACTCTATAGTATGATACGTGCCATATAGCCCTTATCCCGTGTCTTATCCTTTTGCTTAACCTTTGTATTATCCTTTGTCTTATCCTTTATCTTTGTCTTATCCTTTGTCTAATACTTTGTCTTGTCCTTTATCTTTGTCTTATCTTCGTCTTTGTCTTATCCTTTGTCAAATCCATTTGTCTTATCCTTTGTCTTATCCTTTGACTTAGTCTTTGTCTTATCCTTTGTCTTATCCTTTGTCTAATCCTTTGTCTTATCCTTTGTCTAATCCTTTGTCTCATCCTTTGTCTGATCCTTTGTCTTATCCTTTGTCTTATCCTTTGTCTTATCCTTTGTCTTATCCTTTGTCTTATCCTTTGTCTTATCCTTTGTCTTATCCTTTGTCTTATCCTTTGTCTTATCCTTTGTCTTATCCTTTGTCTTATCCTTTGTCTTATCCTTTGTCTTATCCTTTGTCTTATCCTTTGTCTTATCCTTTGTCTTATCCTTTGTCTTATCCTTTGTCTTATCCTTTGTCTTATCCTTTGTCTTATCCTTTGTCTTATCCTTTGTCTTATCCTTTGTCTTATCCTTTGTCTTATCCTTTGTCTTATCCTTTGTCTTATCCTTTGTCTTATCCTTTGTCTTATCCTTTGTCTTATCCTTTGTCTTATCCTTTGTCTTATCCTTTGTCTTATCCTTTGTCTTATCCTTTGTCTTATCCTTTGTCTTATCCTTTGTCTTATCCTTTGTCTTATCCTTTGTCTTATCCTTTGTCTTATCCTTTGTCTTATCCTTTGTCTTATCCTTTGTCTTATCCTTTGTCTTATCCTTTGTCTTATCCTTTGTCTTATCCTTTGTCTTATCCTTTGTCTTATCCTTTGTCTTATCCTTTGTCTTATCCTTTGTCTTATCCTTTGTCTTTATCCTTTGTCTTATCCTTTGTCTTATCCTTTGTCTTATCCTTTGTCTTATCCTTTGTCTTATCCTTTGTCTTATCCTTTGTCTTATCCTTTGTCTTATCCTTTGTCTTATCCTTTGTCTTATCCTTTGTCTTATCCTTTGTCTTATCCTTTGTCTTATCCTTTGTCTTATCCTTTGTCTTATCCTTTGTCTTATCCTTTGTCTTATCCTTTGTCTTATCCTTTGTCTTATCCTTTGTCTTATCCTTTGTCTTATCCTTTGTCTTATCCTTTGTCTTATCCTTTGTCTTATCCTTTGTCTTATCCTTTGTCTTATCCTTTGTCTTATCCTTTGTCTTATCCTTTGTCTTATCCTTTGTCTTATCCTTTGTCTTATCCTTTGTCTTATCCTTTGTCTTATCCTTTGTCTTATCCTTTGTCTTATCCTTTGTCTTATCCTTTGTCTTATCCTTTGTCTTATCCTTTGTCTTATCCTTTGTCTTATCCTTTGTCTTATCCTTTGTCTTATCCTTTGTCTTATCCTTTGTCTTATCCTTTGTCTTATCCTTTGTCTTATCCTTTGTCTTATCCTTTGTCTTATCCTTTGTCTTATCCTTTGTCTTATCCTTTGTCTTATCCTTTGTCTTATCCTTTGTCTTATCCTTTGTCTTATCCTTTGTCTTATCCTTTGTCTTATCCTTTGTCTTATCCTTTGTCTTATCCTTTGTCTTATCCTTTGTCTTATCCTTTGTCTTATCCTTTGTCTTATCCTTTGTCTTATCCTTTGTCTTATCCTTTGTCTTATCCTTTGTCTTATCCTTTGTCTTATCCTTTGTCTTATCCTTTGTCTTATCCTTTGTCTTATCCTTTGTCTTATCCTTTGTCTTATCCTTTGTCTTATCCTTTGTCTTATCCTTTGTCTTATCCTTTGTCTTATCCTTTGTCTTATCCTTTGTCTTATCCTTTGTCTTATCCTTTGTCTTATCCTTTGTCTTATCCTTTGTCTTATCCTTTGTCTTATCCTTTGTCTTATCCTTTGTCTTATCCTTTGTCTTATCCTTTGTCTTATCCTTTGTCTTATCCTTTGTCTTATCCTTTGTCTTATCCTTTGTCTTATCCTTTGTCTTATCCTTTGTCTTATCCTTTGTCTTATCCTTTGTCTTATCCTTTGTCTTATCCTTTGTCTTATCCTTTGTCTTATCCTTTGTCTTATCCTTTGTCTTATCCTTTGTCTTATCCTTTGTCTTATCCTTTGTCTTATCCTTTGTCTTATCCTTTGTCTTATCCTTTGTCTTATCCTTTGTCTTATCCTTTGTCTTATCCTTTGTCTTATCCTTTGTCTTATCCTTTGTCTTATCCTTTGTCTTATCCTTTGTCTTATCCTTTGTCTTATCCTTTGTCTTATCCTTTGTCTTATCCTTTGTCTTATCCTTTGTCTTATCCTTTGTCTTATCCTTTGTCTTATCCTTTGTCTTATCCTTTGTCTTATCCTTTGTCTTATCCTTTGTCTTATCCTTTGTCTTATCCTTTGTCTTATCCTTTGTCTTATCCTTTGTCTTATCCTTTGTCTTATCCTTTGTCTTATCCTTTGTCTTATCCTTTGTCTTATCCTTTGTCTTATCCTTTGTCTTATCCTTTGTCTTATCCTTTGTCTTATCCTTTGTCTTATCCTTTGTCTTATCCTTTGTCTTATCCTTTGTCTTATCCTTTGTCTTATCCTTTGTCTTATCCTTTGTCTTATCCTTTGTCTTATCCTTTGTCTTATCCTTTGTCTTATCCTTTGTCTTATCCTTTGTCTTATCCTTTGTCTTATCCTTTGTCTTATCCTTTGTCTTATCCTTTGTCTTATCCTTTGTCTTATCCTTTGTCTTATCCTTTGTCTTATCCTTTGTCTTATCCTTTGTCTTATCCTTTGTCTTATCCTTTGTCTTATCCTTTGTCTTATCCTTTGTCTTATCCTTTGTCTTATCCTTTGTCTTATCCTTTGTCTTATCCTTTGTCTTATCCTTTGTCTTATCCTTTGTCTTATCCTTTGTCTTATCCTTTGTCTTATCCTTTGTCTTATCCTTTGTCTTATCCTTTGTCTTATCCTTTGTCTTATCCTTTGTCTTATCCTTTGTCTTATCCTTTGTCTTATCCTTTGTCTTATCCTTTGTCTTATCCTTTGTCTTATCCTTTGTCTTATCCTTTGTCTTATCCTTTGTCTTATCCTTTGTCTTATCCTTTGTCTTATCCTTTGTCTTATCCTTTGTCTTATCCTTTGTCTTATCCTTTGTCTTATCCTTTGTCTTATCCTTTGTCTTATCCTTTGTCTTATCCTTTGTCTTATCCTTTGTCTTATCCTTTGTCTTATCCTTTGTCTTATCCTTTGTCTTATCCTTTGTCTTATCCTTTGTCTTATCCTTTGTCTTATCCTTTGTCTTATCCTTTGTCTTATCCTTTGTCTTATCCTTTGTCTTATCCTTTGTCTTATCCTTTGTCTTATCCTTTGTCTTATCCTTTGTCTTATCCTTTGTCTTATCCTTTGTCTTATCCTTTGTCTTATCCTTTGTCTTATCCTTTGTCTTATCCTTTGTCTTATCCTTTGTCTTATCCTTTGTCTTATCCTTTGTCTTATCCTTTGTCTTATCCTTTGTCTTATCCTTTGTCTTATCCTTTGTCTTATCCTTTGTCTTATCCTTTGTCTTATCCTTTGTCTTATCCTTTGTCTTATCCTTTGTCTTATCCTTTGTCTTATCCTTTGTCTTATCCTTTGTCTTATCCTTTGTCTTATCCTTTGTCTTATCCTTTGTCTTATCCTTTGTCTTATCCTTTGTCTTATCCTTTGTCTTATCCTTTGTCTTATCCTTTGTCTTATCCTTTGTCTTATCCTTTGTCTTATCCTTTGTCTTATCCTTTGTCTTATCCTTTGTCTTATCCTTTGTCTTATCCTTTGTCTTATCCTTTGTCTTATCCTTTGTCTTATCCTTTGTCTTATCCTTTGTCTTATCCTTTGTCTTATCCTTTGTCTTATCCTTTGTCTTATCCTTTGTCTTATCCTTTGTCTTATCCTTTGTCTTATCCTTTGTCTTATCCTTTGTCTTATCCTTTGTCTTATCCTTTGTCTTATCCTTTGTCTTATCCTTTGTCTTATCCTTTGTCTTATCCTTTGTCTTATCCTTTGTCTTATCCTTTGTCTTATCCTTTGTCTTATCCTTTGTCTTATCCTTTGTCTTATCCTTTGTCTTATCCTTTGTCTTATCCTTTGTCTTATCCTTTGTCTTATCCTTTGTCTTATCCTTTGTCTTATCCTTTGTCTTATCCTTTGTCTTATCCTTTGTCTTATCCTTTGTCTTATCCTTTGTCTTATCCTTTGTCTTATCCTTTGTCTTATCCTTTGTCTTATCCTTTGTCTTATCCTTTGTCTTATCCTTTGTCTTATCCTTTGTCTTATCCTTTGTCTTATCCTTTGTCTTATCCTTTGTCTTATCCTTTGTCTTATCCTTTGTCTTATCCTTTGTCTTATCCTTTGTCTTATCCTTTGTCTTATCCTTTGTCTTATCCTTTGTCTTATCCTTTGTCTTATCCTTTGTCTTATCCTTTGTCTTATCCTTTGTCTTATCCTTTGTCTTATCCTTTGTCTTATCCTTTGTCTTATCCTTTGTCTTATCCTTTGTCTTATCCTTTGTCTTATCCTTTGTCTTATCCTTTGTCTTATCCTTTGTCTTATCCTTTGTCTTATCCTTTGTCTTATCCTTTGTCTTATCCTTTGTCTTATCCTTTGTCTTATCCTTTGTCTTATCCTTTGTCTTATCCTTTGTCTTATCCTTTGTCTTATCCTTTGTCTTATCCTTTGTCTTATCCTTTGTCTTATCCTTTGTCTTATCCTTTGTCTTATCCTTTGTCTTATCCTTTGTCTTATCCTTTGTCTTATCCTTTGTCTTATCCTTTGTCTTATCCTTTGTCTTATCCTTTGTCTTATCCTTTGTCTTATCCTTTGTCTTATCCTTTGTCTTATCCTTTGTCTTATCCTTTGTCTTATCCTTTGTCTTATCCTTTGTCTTATCCTTTGTCTTATCCTTTGTCTTATCCTTTGTCTTATCCTTTGTCTTATCCTTTGTCTTATCCTTTGTCTTATCCTTTGTCTTATCCTTTGTCTTATCCTTTGTCTTATCCTTTGTCTTATCCTTTGTCTTATCCTTTGTCTTATCCTTTGTCTTATCCTTTGTCTTATCCTTTGTCTTATCCTTTGTCTTATCCTTTGTCTTATCCTTTGTCTTATCCTTTGTCTTATCCTTTGTCTTATCCTTTGTCTTATCCTTTGTCTTATCCTTTGTCTTATCCTTTGTCTTATCCTTTGTCTTATCCTTTGTCTTATCCTTTGTCTTATCCTTTGTCTTATCCTTTGTCTTATCCTTTGTCTTATCCTTTGTCTTATCCTTTGTCTTATCCTTTGTCTTATCCTTTGTCTTATCCTTTGTCTTATCCTTTGTCTTATCCTTTGTCTTATCCTTTGTCTTATCCTTTGTCTTATCCTTTGTCTTATCCTTTGTCTTATCCTTTGTCTTATCCTTTGTCTTATCCTTTGTCTTATCCTTTGTCTTATCCTTTGTCTTATCCTTTGTCTTATCCTTTGTCTTATCCTTTGTCTTATCCTTTGTCTTATCCTTTGTCTTATCCTTTGTCTTATCCTTTGTCTTATCCTTTGTCTTATCCTTTGTCTTATCCTTTGTCTTATCCTTTGTCTTATCCTTTGTCTTATCCTTTGTCTTATCCTTTGTCTTATCCTTTGTCTTATCCTTTGTCTTATCCTTTGTCTTATCCTTTGTCTTTGTCTTATCCTTTGTCTTATCCTTTGTCTTATCCTTTGTCTTATCCTTTGTCTTATCCTTTGTCTTATCCTTTGTCTTATCCTTTGTCTTATCCTTTGTCTTATCCTTTGTCTTATCCTTTGTCTTATCCTTTGTCTTATCCTTTGTCTTTGTCTTATCCTTTGTCTTATCCTTTGTCTTATCCTTTGTCTTTGTCTTATCCTTTGTCTTATCCTTTGTCTTATCCTTTGTCTTATCCTTTGTCTTATCCTTTGTCTTATCCTTTGTCTTATCCTTTGTCTTATCCTTTGTCTTATCCTTTGTCTTATCCTTTGTCTTATCCTTTGTCTTATCCTTTGTCTTATCCTTTGTCTTATCCTTTGTCTTATCCTTTGTCTTATCCTTTGTCTTATCCTTTGTCTTATCCTTTGTCTTATCCTTTGTCTTATCCTTTGTCTTATCCTTTGTCTTATCCTTTGTCTTATCCTTTGTCTTATCCTTTGTCTTATCCTTTGTCTTATCCTTTGTCTTATCCTTTGTCTTATCCTTTGTCTTATCCTTTGTCTTATCCTTTGTCTTATCCTTTGTCTTATCCTTTGTCTTATCCTTTGTCTTATCCTTTGTCTTATCCTTTGTCTTATCCTTTGTCTTATCCTTTGTCTTATCCTTTGTCTTATCCTTTGTCTTATCCTTTGTCTTATCCTTTGTCTTATCCTTTGTCTTATCCTTTGTCTTATCCTTTGTCTTATCCTTTTGTCTTATCCTTTGTCTTATCCTTTGTCTTATCCTTTGTCTTATCCTTTGTCTTATCCTTTGTCTTATCCTTTGTCTTATCCTTTGTCTTATCCTTTGTCTTATCCTTTGTCTTATCCTTTGTCTTATCCTTTGTCTTATCCTTTGTCTTATCCTTTGTCTTATCCTTTGTCTTATCCTTTGTCTTATCCTTTGTCTTATCCTTTGTCTTATCCTTTGTCTTATCCTTTGTCTTATCCTTTGTCTTATCCTTTGTCTTATCCTTTGTCTTATCCTTTGTCTTATCCTTTGTCTTATCCTTTGTCTTATCCTTTGTCTTATCCTTTGTCTTATCCTTTGTCTTATCCTTTGTCTTATCCTTTGTCTTATCCTTTGTCTTATCTTATCCTTTGTCTTATCCTTTGTCTTATCCTTTGTCTTATCTTATCCTTTGTCTTATCCTTTGTCTTATCCTTTGTCTTATCTTATCCTTTGTCTTATCCTTTGTCTTATCCTTTGTCTTATCTTATCCTTTGTCTTATCCTTTGTCTTATCCTTTGTCTTATCTTATCCTTTGTCTTATCCTTTGTCTTATCCTTTGTCTTATCTTATCCTTTGTCTTATCCTTTGTCTTATCCTTTGTCTTATCCTTTGTCTTATCCTTTGTCTTATCCTTTGTCTTATCCTTTGTCTTATCCTTTGTCTTATCCTTTGTCTTATCCTTTGTCTTATCCTTTGTCTTATCCTTTGTCTTATCCTTTGTCTTATCCTTTGTCTTATCCTTTGTCTTATCCTTTGTCTTATCCTTTGTCTTATCCTTTGTCTTATCCTTTGTCTTATCCTTTGTCTTATCCTTTGTCTTATCCTTTGTCTTATCCTTTGTCTTATCCTTTGTCTTATCCTTTGTCTTATCCTTTGTCTTATCCTTTGTCTTATCCTTTGTCTTATCCTTTGTCTTATCCATTTGTCTTATCCTTTGTCTTATCCTTTGTCTTATCCTTTGTCTTATCCATTTGTCTTATCCTTTGTCTTATCCTTTGTCTTATCCTTTGTCTTATCCTTTGTCTTATCCTTTGTCTTATCCTTTGTCTTATCCTTTGTCTTATCCTTTGTCTTATCCTTTGTCTTATCCTTTGTCTTATCCTTTGTCTTATCCTTTGTCTTATCCTTTGTCTTATCCTTTGTCTTATCCTTTGTCTTATCCTTTGTCTTATCCTTTGTCTTATCCTTTGTCTTATCCTTTGTCTTATCCTTTGTCTTATCCTTTGTCTTATCCTTTGTCTTATCCTTTGTCTTATCCTTTGTCTTATCCTTTGTCTTATCCTTTGTCTTATCCTTTGTCTTATCCTTTGTCTTATCCTTTGTCTTATCCTTTGTCTTATCCTTTGTCTTATCCTTTGTCTTATCCTTTGTCTTATCCTTTGTCTTATCCTTTGTCTTATCCTTTGTCTTATCCTTTGTCTTATCCTTTGTCTTATCCTTTGTCTTATCCTTTGTCTTATCCTTTGTCTTATCCTTTGTCTTATCCTTTGTCTTATCCTTTGTCTTATCCTTTGTCTTATCCTTTGTCTTATCCTTTGTCTTATCCTTTGTCTTATCCTTTGTCTTATCCTTTTGTCTTATCCTTTGTCTTATCCTTTGTCTTATCCTTTGTCTTATCCTTTGTCTTATCCTTTGTCTTATCCTTTGTCTTATCCTTTGTCTTATCCTTTGTCTTATCCTTTGTCTTATCCTTTGTCTTATCCTTTGTCTTATCCTTTGTCTTATCCTTTGTCTTATCCTTTGTCTTATCCTTTGTCTTATCCTTTGTCTTATCCTTTGTCTTATCCTTTGTCTTATCCTTTGTCTTATCCTTTGTCTTATCCTTTGTCTTATCCTTTGTCTTATCCTTTGTCTTATCCTTTGTCTTATCCTTTGTCTTATCCTTTGTCTTATCCTTTGTCTTATCCTTTGTCTTATCCTTTGTCTTATCCTTTGTCTTATCCTTTGTCTTATCCTTTGTCTTATCCTTTGTCTTATCCTTTGTCTTATCCTTTGTCTTATCCTTTGTCTTATCCTTTGTCTTATCCTTTGTCTTATCCTTTGTCTTATCCTTTGTCTTATCCTTTGTCTTATCCTTTGTCTTATCCTTTGTCTTATCCTTTGTCTTATCCTTTGTCTTATCCTTTGTCTTATCCTTTGTCTTATCCTTTGTCTTATCCTTTGTCTTATCCTTTGTCTTATCCTTTGTCTTATCCTTTGTCTTATCCTTTGTCTTATCCTTTGTCTTATCCTTTGTCTTATCCTTTGTCTTATCCTTTGTCTTATCCTTTGTCTTATCCTTTGTCTTATCCTTTGTCTTATCCTTTGTCTTATCCTTTGTCTTATCCTTTGTCTATCCTTTGTCTTATCCTTTGTCTTATCCTTTGTCTTATCCTTTGTCTTATCCTTTGTCTTATCCTTTGTCTTATCCTTTGTCTTATCCTTTGTCTTATCCTTTGTCTTATCCTTTGTCTTATCCTTTGTCTTATCCTTTGTCTTATCCTTTGTCTTATCCTTTGTCTTATCCTTTGTCTTATCCTTTGTCTTATCCTTTGTCTTATCCTTTGTCTTATCCTTTGTCTTATCCTTTGTCTTATCCTTTGTCTTATCCTTTGTCTTATCCTTTGTCTTATCCTTTGTCTTATCCTTTGTCTTATCCTTTGTCTTATCCTTTGTCTTATCCTTTGTCTTATCCTTTGTCTTATCCTTTGTCTTATCCTTTGTCTTATCCTTTGTCTTATCCTTTGTCTTATCCTTTGTCTTATCCTTTGTCTTATCCTTTGTCTTATCCTTTGTCTTATCCTTTGTCTTATCCTTTGTCTTATCCTTTGTCTTATCCTTTGTCTTATCCTTTT